>CM067843.1:501919633-504419633 GCA_034509565.1 Triticum monococcum
TTAGAAGCACTGCAAGCTAGACACCATATGAAAGATGCAACCAATATCACTTTGCCAAGTTCAAACTGTATGGCGTTTCAACAAATTAGAAGCAGTACATGCTAGAAATCATATGCAAGACACAACCAATATCATAGTGGCGACTTAAAGGTGCCTTATCATAAGATATAGTATGTACCAAAAACAGGAAAGCGTGTCATATTCACATGTATCATGTGTAAGCTAGGCAGATGCAGTTTACACTAATTAGGAGCAATACGAGCTAGACACCATATGCAACAGGCAACCATATATAATACTGCCAAGTTAGAGCAAGCACCTTGGATGGTCGAGTAGGGGAGCAGAGACTTGGACCTTGTAATGCACTATCAGTACAAGGAGAATCGGTACAGATGCTCCATTTACGTTGCTGCAGAGGACCACCATCATCGCCTTCCTTACTCTTTTCCTTCCTCTTTCTTGATTTTGCCTTGTCAAGTCAAACCCACAAGAAAAAGGAATAAAATTTGCTCTTCAGAACTCATTGATGCATGATACTGACGAACACTACTTTCATGTAAGACGAACACTACATATCACATTGCCAAGTAAGAGCAAGCACCTGCGATGGTGGTGTGGGGGAATTGCGGTGATCAACTAGAGAGCTACGTTGACTATCTTCATTTAGCCTTGCTGTTTCTTGAGAATCATGTGGGGAGGATGACACTGCACTCTTTAAACGAGTATGGCGTCTCACAGAAACCCACCCAGGTGACTGTCTCATCATAAGTGATTGACGAGGGATACAAAAGAGCATTAGTTTGATGTACGAACATGGTTAATAGACATATGTAGTATGTATCAAAAGCAGGAAGGCATGTCATTATCAAAGTTATAATGTGTAAAGTAAGCAGATGCAATTCAACCAAATTGGAAGCAATACAAGCTAGACACCATATGCAACATGCAACCACATTTGACAGCGCGAAGTTAAAGCAAGCACCTGGGATGGTTGTGTGTGGCAATTGAGATCATCAACTGCAGAGCTAAGTTTACTGTCTCCAACTGCTGACACCGCACCCATTAGAGCGCTAGAACGCTTAGTGGTTATCTTCAAATTACACTGGAGCGACTTCTGTCTTTTCTTTTCTGCATTCATCAACACTGCGTCAGAGTCTGAAATACCCATGCATAAAAAAACAATAGTGTGAGTATGGGTGAAGTGTGTGCATAATTAGTACAATGTAAAGGTAGCAGATAGCAGGTCGGTGAGAAATAAATGACGGGAGACATATGATAGCTCTACAACATGCATGGCACACTAAATTACTACATGATTCTATGAAAATAACAGTCGACTGAAAGCAAATAGGTCAGTCCATTTTTTCTGCACCGTCCGATGTACAAAGAACGGGCAGATCGCCTTCATCTACCTCCAGCGAGTCAAGATCGCCTTCATCTACCTCCAGCGAGTCAGTGTTGACGATCTTCCTCGAAACGCTAGCGACCACCGCCCAGTATTCCTCCCCTGCCTGCGCCCTCCCCTCGACCTCACCGCACCGTCGTGCTTGGCATCCCCCAGCCATCCATTGAAGCCCTGCCGACCTCTAGATCGTGCGCAAGCAACTCCTGCACCCCACACCCCTATGATAGACACCGATGCGCCGCTTCCCCGGGGAACAGGTGGACTAGGTGCTCCGCACGCCTAAGCGGGTGCTGCTTCTTTTAATTGTGGTTTGACTGACCCTGAAATGAAATCCAGGCAGGCTACTGACCTCTAGCAAAGGTGAAATAGTAAAAGGGAGGAAACCTTGTGCATTTAGTATCACGAAGAAGATGCAGTAAGAAGCAATCAACTAGTTTCTTTCGTGGGATGAATACGGCGTGAGCGGAGACGTAAGATTTGCACGAATAAGGGAAGAGGAGTACCTATTTCTGTTGGCAGTGTTGTGTCCTCCTTCTTTTTTTCCGACGATTTCTTGTTGTTCGCGGGAAACCAGAAGTTGTGGAGGATGGTGCAGCCTTGGACGAACCCATGGCCAAGTTGTTGAGTGTGGTGCGGTGGCCGTCTGTCGGCGGTGGGGAAGCAGATCTGAGGCGGCGAACCACGGCGTAGTGGGAACAGCTCCGGTGCGGTGGACGATTGCGGTAGTGGAGCCGCAGCAGTGAGGCGCAGGATAGCGTGGTCAGAGTGGTTCTGGTACAGTGCACGTCGGCGTCGGCGTCGTGGAGGTAGCTCTGCCTCGGCTTCAGCTACTAAGTCCTTGAGGGCGTTGCGGTTGCGGTTGCGTTGGACGATGACATCGGGGTACTAGCTCCGGCGTGATGGAGTAGGGCGGCGCTGGATTGGCCGCTATGGGGTGGAGGACGGAGGAGGCTGGGGTTTCGCGGCTGGTGGAGAGGGTGTTTTTGCGCCCACGGAGTATGAATGGGGAAACGGAGGGAGGTGGGGAACTAAGGGGGAACAATGTTTTGGTTTGAGACGCACTTGTTTGAAATTTGAGGAAAGTTACAAACTTTTCCCCCATCTAAAATTTCGGACATATTGCGGGTTGGGGGTAGGACAGTCATGTCCGGTGTCCCAAATGTGGGCAGGATAGATTTCGGCCGAGCGCGTGGGTAGGCGCCCATGGCGTATGAATGCTTCTCTGGCGTCTTGGTGAAGTTACAAACCAACCCCGGTTTAGACCTTTGGACATCGGGACGATAGGCTACACGGGCCAAAGTCAGGACAGTAATTTCCTACCACCAAAACATTAGTCTCGCGCGGTTTCGGGTGACCAGAGGCCTATTTGGCGCTTCGTTCAATATTTGGGAGTAGAAGCATTAGGCCTCCTTTGGTTTGTAGGATTTTTGTAGGAATTCTATAGGATAGGATTTGCAAAGGAAAATTTTCTTTGAAACCCTTTGGTTTGTAGGAATGGATTCCTATTCCTATGTAGGATAGGAATCAATCCTTCACGTTTTGGAGGGAACATTAGCCTAGACTCAATGGAAAAAATCCTATCCTATGCACCAAATGACATCTCTTTCTCTATAGGAATTGACATGCATGTCATCTCACTTCCTATGATTTTCCTATTCCTATAAAATTCCTATCCTGTGAACAAAAGAAGGCCTTAAAATTTTCGATTCCCTTGAGTTGAACTTTCAGGATTTGTCAAACTTCACAAATCTGTACTCTTGAAAATCCTAAAGCTACGATTATTTTGGAATGGAGGGGGTACATTTGAATATACATTGTACACGAGTATATATTAAAAAATATGCAACTTACCTCAGTTCATGCATGGTTCCAGATATAATCTCCTTGGTTGCAAAAAAAAAGTTAGATATGCATATGAATATATATAGCATGTTCAAACTCACAACAAAGATTGATGCCCCCTTTTACATCTGATTTACAAATGCCATTATCTTGGGTTCAAATAGATGAATGCACTTCCTATGAATTCGAATCTTCGAAACCCCCTTTATGTTGAATTCGACATGTATTCTATTTCCTAGCTAGCAATTTGGAATGTATCCATGCAAGTGACAAATGTATAAAGTGCCTCACACTAACAACATGGAGTGCACTAATTAATGTTTATATATGAATTGCAAAAGCATCCATTGCCTGTATTTCAAACCGCTCTCACTCTATGGATCGATAATATGAAATAAACACATGCACATGCTAGAATTCAATTGCAAATGAAGAAAGAGCCTACTCCTGGTACTGTATATTAGTGATAGGGGTGTGTACAAAGTACACGTGAATACCAGGCATTGTGCATGTGTGTATACTATCGATGAACTAGCCCCCAAGCTTGTATAACATACTAAGGGCCTAGGGTTGCGAATCATATATAGTCGGCTTATCACCAGTGGGGATAGAGCCCTCCGCGACTCTGGTAGCTTCATGTTGTATGCCGAGTCCTCCACATGGGTCTTTGTATAACACGTCTCGGTCCAACCTATATGTGGTGCAGGATGGAACCGACCCATGAGTCTTCATGTTGACCCACCACAACTAGGAATGATGTGCCCACCACACCACACACGCAATCGGCCACTAAGAAAATAAGCATATACAATAGTACAACGGTATCTAGCTCACGATACGTCTCCATATTTTGTTGATGACACTGACGGACTTTGCATTTGATGCATGCTCCGTATTTTGTTGACGACACTTACGGTCATTGTATTTGAAGCGAAAGCACGATATGGGCACTGGACTTCAGAATAAGCTCATCACGGTCACCACATACATTTTGTCATGCTAACCAACATGTGGTTGGATGGTTAGAAGATAGTGGTTTCTTGAGCCCACCAAGGTTAAAGTCCCGGTGCTCGCATTTATCTTGTGTTAATTTCAGTATTTTCCGGCGATGTACGTTCAGTGGGAGGAGACGTTCCACTCGACTACGAGGCACCTATGGTGACTTCGTAAAATCTCAAGATCATATATGCTGGCCCACTCTCTCAAAGGTGCTCATAGGGGTAGAGTTCGCGTGTGTGCGCTTATAGCGGTGAGTGCTTGCGTGTATATATGAGCCCTTGCGTTTGTACCGTGTTAAACAAATACATATCATGATTATACGGTCACTGGCTCACCCATAGAACTCCATATTTTGTTGATGACACAATCAATTGACCAGTCAAACGTTCCATGCGGCGCAACTAGTGTTGCACCATCGGGCGCGTAACCGTGGGGCCCACCTGTCAGGCCGTATATGAAAGAAAGAAATGGTAGTTTGAGTCTGTACTGTGTTAATAAAATAGGAGTAAATCATACGGTCACTGGCTCACCATACAACTCCGTAATTTGTTGATAACACGATCAATTGACCAGTCAAACGGTCCACATTCAGCAGCGCACATTACCATAGGGCCCACCTGTCAGCGCGTATATGAAGGACAGAAATGGTAATAAATTAGTGGTCGGTGGGTATTCGAAGTCGTGAGACCTCTGGTTGGCAGTCACCGGTGGTTGGGGGGCATTCATTGGGCGGTGGGGGGGATCCCCGGAGAAAAATCTTGGCGGGGGGCTAGAGGGATGGCCGGTGCGGAGGCGGACCAGCGGTGGGGAGTGGTTTCTGGGAGGGCGGGCTGGCCGCGGGCGGCGGGGGCTGGCGGTTCGGCCGGTGGTGGCTAGTGGCTCAGGGGGGGTGGAGTTTGATGATAAACTGGAGGCCCTTGATTTTGTATCCAACGGCTGGAAAATCTAATGACTAGAGATGAAAAAGTCAGTCGACTGACGTGTAGCCTCACCCCGCACGTACACATGCATGCACGCAAGACATGCATGCATGTAGGCGTGCAACACTGACACATACACACGCACACATGCTGGCGTGCAACACTGACACGTACACATGCACTCACGAACACACGCAGGTACGCACCCATGCATGCAACACTGAAACGTACCCTTGCACGCACGCAACACTCGCATGCCTGCATGCACACAGCACACGACGCAAGACACACGCTCAACCTATACGTGCATGCACCCTTTGTTAAGGACATGGATTGTTATGGGTATTAATCAATCTTATCTGTGATAAGCAGAACATTGATGTTTGCAGCGGTCTTTATGAATCACAACGTATCAAACGAGCTATCAACATAGTAGGTTTATCTATATGAAAAAGATGACGTCACACTCAATGAACAATCATCGGTTTATGAAATCCCCGCCTCTGACTGCCCTGGCCCACCAACGGTTCCTCTGATGTGTGCTGCCTGCGTTGGGTCACTGACATGCATGCCATGCACCCAAAGAGCCCACATGTCAGTGGAAGAATGGCGCGGTGTCCTAGGTCAGAGTCGAGGGCGCCACTCGCGGCACGCCCGGCTGAACACGCCTCCGTGCCGCATTCAAACGCCTCCATGAAACCCGCCCGCGTGGAAGCCGAGAAACCCACTCTGGACACACGTCTGTTCATGACCAGGCCGCTCCCCTATCTCCTCCACCATTCTGTCCACTCTTACAATGGCTTACGAAGAGTAGTTATTCCGCATCCAAGCCAGCTGGGTAGCCCGCCGGATACGAGCTATGCAGCTCGCTGATCCACATCCCTCCCCTCGCCCGACGGAGCCAGCTGCCGCCCCAAGCTGGCGCGCGGTTCAGCAACTCGCCACTCCAGGCCATCTCGACGAGGAGCGGCGCACGGGCATCGTTGCTGCCATCCACACCATCGCCTCGTACCACGTCTCCCGTTTCTGTGGCCGAGACTCCCATGCCGGCGCCCGTGCCATGCAAGCAGCGACAGAAGCCGGGTGCGCGGAGAGCGACGAGTCGGTGGCCAGCGCCTCTGCGTCCGCCGCCATCATCGAGGAGAAGTAGAACACGGGAGGCCGCCACCGCTTGGGTCCCATGAAGGCCACCGCGGAGGCGATGTCGGCGTACACAGCAGCTGTCTTGTCGGATCCTTTTTTGCGAGGACCTTCGTCGACCCCTCATGGGCTCCACGGAAGAGGTGAATGTGTTGGGGAACGTAGCAGAATTTTAAAATTTTCTAACCATCACCAAGATCAATCTATGGAGTCATCTAGCAACGAGGGAGAGGGGAGTGCATCTACATACCCTTGTAGATCGCGAGCGGAAGCGTTCAAGAGAACGGGGTTGATGGAGTCGTACTCGTCGTGATCCAAATCACCGATGACCAAGCGCCGAACGGACGGCACCTCCGCGTTCAACACATGTACGGTTGGGAAGACGTCTCCTCCTTCTTGATCCAACAAGGGGAGGAGAGGTTGATGGAGATCCAGCAGCACGACGGCGTGGTCGTGGAAGCAGCGGTGATCTCGGCAGGGCTTCGACAAGCTCCAACGAGAGAGAGAGAGAGAGAGAGAGAGGTGTTACGTGGGGAGAGGGAGGCGCCAGAGACTTGGTGCAGCTGCCCTCCCCCCCCCCCCCCCCCACACTATACATATGGCCCCTAGGGGGCCGCCGGCCCTAGGAGATGAGATCAGCAAGGGGGCGGCGGCCAAGGGGGGGGGAACTTGCCCCCCAAGCCAAGTGGGGCGCCCCCCACCCCTAGGGTTTCCAACCCTAGGCGCAGGGGGGCCCATGGGGGGCGCACCAGCCCACCAGGGGCTGGTTCCCCTCCCACTTCAGCCCATGGGGCCCTCCGGGATAGGTGGCCCCACCCGGTGGACCCCGGGACCCTTCCGGTGGTCCCGGTACAATACCGATTACCCCCGAAACCTTTCCGATGGCCGAAACTGGACTTCCTATATATAAATCTTCACCTCCGGACCATTCCGGAACTCCTCGTGACGTCCGGGATCTCATCCGGGACTCCGAAAAACTTTCGGGTTACCGCATACTAATATCTCTACAACCCTAGCGTCACCGGACCTTAAGTGTGTAGACCCTATGGGTTCGGGAGACATGCATACATGATCGAGACGACTCTCCGGTCAATAACCAACAGCGGGATCTGGATACCCATGTTGGCTCCCACATGTTCCATGATGATCTCGTCAGATGAACCATGATGTCGAGGATTCAATCAATCCCGTATACAATTCCCTTTGTCAATCGGTACGTTACTTGCCCGAGATTCAATCATCGGTATCCCAATACCTCGTTCAATCTCGCTACCGGCAAGTCACTTTACTCGTATCGTAATGCATGATCCCGTGACCAAACACTTGGTCACATTGAGCTCATTATGATGATGCATTATTGAGTGGGCCCAGAGATACCTCTCCGTCATACAGAGTGACAAATTCCAGTCTCGATCCGTGTCAATCCAACAGATACTTTCGGGGATACCTGTAGTATACCTTTATAGTCACCCAGTTACGTTGTGACGTTTGGTACACCCAAAGCACTCCTACGGCATCCGGGAGTTACACGATCTCATGGTCTAAGGAAATGATACTTGGCACTGGAAAAGCTCTAGCAAATGAACTACACGATCTTGTGCTCTGCTTAGGATTGGGTCTTGTCCATCGCATCATTCTCCTAATGATGTGATCCCGTTATCAATGACATCCAATGTCCATAGTCAGGAAACCGTGACTATCTATTGTCTATGTATTCACACAGGTATTATGATTTCTGGATAACACAATTATAGCATGAACAAGGAAATATAATAATAATCATTTTATTATTGCCTCTAGGGCATATTTCCAATAGTCTCCCACTTGCACTAGAGTCAATAATCTAGTTACATTGTGATGAATCGAACACCCATAGAGTTCTGGTGTTGATCATGTTTTGCTCGAGGAAGAGGCTTAGTCAACGGATCTGCGACATGCAGGTCCGTATGCACTTTGCAAATATCTATGTCTCCATTTTTTACATTTTCACGAATGGAGTTGAAGCGACGCTTGATATGCCTGGTCTTCCTGTGAAACCTGGGCTCCTTGGAAAGGGCAATAGCTCTAGTGTTGTCACAGAAGAGAGTCATCGGGCCCGACGCATTGGGAATAACTCCTAGGTCGGTAATGAACTCCTTCACCCAGATTGCTTCTTGTGCTACCTCCGAGGCTGCCATGTACTCCGCTTCACATGTAGATCCTGCCACGACGCTTTGCTTGCAACTGCACCAGCTGACTGCCCCACCATTCGAAATATACACATATCCGGTTTGTGACTTAGAGTCATCCAGATCTGTGTCGAAGCTAGCATCAACGTAACCCTTTACGATGAGCTCTTCGTCACCTCCATAGACGAGAAACATATCCTTAGTCCTTTTGAAGTACTTCAGGATATTCTTGTCCGCTGTCCAGTGTTCCATGCCAGGATTACTTTGGTACCTTCCTACCAAACTTACGGCAAGGTTTATATCAGGTCTGGTACACAGCATGGCATACATGATAGACCCTATGGCCGAGGCATAGGGGACGACACTCATCTTTTCTCTATCTTCTGCCGTGGTCGGGCATTGAGCTGTGCTCAATCTCACACCTTGCAATACAGGCAAGAACCCCTTCTTGGAATGATCCATATTGAACTTCTTCAATATCTTGTCAAGGTATGTACTTTGTGAAAGACCAATCAGGCGTCTCGATCTATCTCTATAGATCTTGATGCCTAATATATAAGCAGCTTCTCCAAGGTCCTTCATTGAAAAACACTTGTTCAAGTAGGCCTTTATGCTTTTCAAGAATTCTATATCATTTCCCATCAATAGTATGTCATCCACATACAATATGAGAAATGCTACGGAGCTCCCACTCAGTTTCTTGTAAACGCAGGCTTCTCCATAAGTCTGCGTAAACCCAGACGCTTTGATCATCTCATCAAAACGAAATTTCCAACTCCTCATGGGATCGACAAAACCTTGTCAGCATTCTTAGGATCGACAAAACCTTCCGGCTGCATCATATACAATTCTTCCTTAAGGAAACCATTAAGGAATGCCGTTTTGACGTCCATTTGCCATATCTCATAATCATAGAATGCGGCAATTGCTAACATGATTTGGACGGACTTCAGCTTCGCTACGGGTGAGAAAGTCTCATCGTAGTCAACCCCTTGAACTTGTCGATAACCCTTAGCGACAAGCCGAGCTTTATAGATGGTCACATTACCATCTACGTTCGTCTTCTTCTTAAAGATCCATTTATTTTCTATGGCTCGCCGATCAACGGGCAAGTCAGTCAAAGTCCATACTTCGTTTTCATACATGGATCCTATCTCGGATTCCATGGCTTCCAGCCATTTGTCGGAATCTGGGCCCACCATCGCTTCTTCATAGTTCGAAGGTTCACCATTGTCCAACAACATGATTTCCAGGACAGCGTTGCCGTACCACTCTCGTGCGGAACGCGTCCTTGTGGACCTTCGAAGTTCAGTAGCAACTTGATCTGAAGTTTCATGATCATCATCATTAACTTCCTCTCGACTTGGTGCAGGCACCTCAGGAACATTTTCTTGAGCTGCGCCACTCTCTGGTTCAAGAGGCAATACTTCATCAAGTTCTACCTTCCTCCCTGAGGGAGTCCTGGATTAGGGGGTCTCCGAACAGACGGACTATCTCCATTGGTCGGACTGTTAGACTATTAAGATACAAGATTGAAGACTTCGTCTCGTGTCCGTATGGGACTCTACTTGGCGTGGAAGGCAAGCTAGGCAATATGGATATGGATATCTCCTCCTTTGTAACCGACCTTGTGTAACCCTAAGCCTCTCCGGTGTCTATATAAACCGAAGGGTTTTAGTCCGTAGGGCAACAACCATAGCATACAATCATACCATAGGCTAGCTTCTAGGGTTTAGCCTCTCTGATCTCGTGGTAGATCTACTCTTGTACTACCCATATCATCAATATCAATCAAGCAGGACATAGGGTTTTACCTCCATCAAGAGGGCCCGAACCTGGGTAAAACATCATGTCCCCTGCCTCCTGTTACCATCCGGCCTAGACGCACAGTTCGGGACCCCCTACCCGAGATCCGCCGGTTTTGACACCGACATTGGTGCTTTCATTGAGAGTTCCTCTGTGTCGTCGCCGTTAGGCTTGATGGCTCCTACTATCATCCATAGCGATGCGGTCCAGGGTGAGACTTTTTTCCCCGGACAGATCTTCGTATTCAGCGGCTTTGCACTGCGGGCTAATTCGCTTGGCCATCTGGAGCAGATTGAAAGCTATGCCCCTGGCCATCAGGTCAGATTTGGAAGTTTGAACTACACGGCCGACATCCGCAGAGACTTGATCTTCGACAGATTCGAGCCACAGCCGGGCACGCCACACTGTCGCGATGGGTATGACCTAGCTCTACCGCCGAACAGTACCCCAGAGGCCGCGCCCGCATCAGCTCCGACCCTTAGCTCGGAGCCAACTGCGCCAGTCGAGGACGGGTGGTTAAACACGACCTCAGGGGCTGCAGTCCCAATGGTGATCGAGCCAAACACCAGCCTAACCCTCTGCGCAGCCCGTGACTCACAGGTGCCAGACTCTTTTCCGGACTCCAAACCATCCGCGCCCCTGCCAATCGAATCCGATTGGGCGCCGATCATGGAATTCACCGCCGCAGATATCTTTCAGCACTCGCCCTTCGGTGAGATTCTGAATTCACTAAGTTCTCTCTCTTTGTCAGGAGAGCCTTGGCCGGATTATGGCCAACGGGATTGGGATGCGGACGACGAAGAAATTCGACGCCCACCCACCACCCACTTCGTAGCCACTGTCGATGATTTAACCGACATGCTCGACTTCAACTCCGAAGACATCGACGGTATGGACGACGACGTAGGAGATGAACATGAAGCAGCACCTATAGGGCACTGGAAAGCCACCTCGTCATATGAGATATACATAGTGGATACACCCAAAGAAGGCAATGGTGACGGGATAGCGGAGGATGACCCCTCCAAGAAGCAACCCAAACGCCGACGTCAGTGGCGCCGCTCTAAGTCCCGCCAAAGCAAAAGTGGTGATACCGGCACAGGAGATAATAACACTTCGGATAGTGCCGAAGAAAACAACAAACCCCCCAGCAAGATTTAGAGCAGGAGGATGGAGGAGCCAGCTCTCCTGAGAGAGCAGCAGACGGAGAGGAGGAGGATGACAATCACATGCCCCTCTCCGAAGACGAGGCAAGCCTCGGCGATGATGAATTCGTCGTACCAAAGGATCCCGTCGAACAAGAGCGCTTCAAGCGCCGGCTTATGGCCACGGCAAATAGCCTGAAGAAAAAGCAGCAGCTGCTTCAAGCTGATCAAGATCTGCTAGCTGACAAATGGACTGAAGTCCTCATGGCCGAGGAATATAAACTCGAGCGCCCCTCCAAGAGTTACCCAAGGCGCAGGTTACTACCCCGACTAGAGGAAGAAGCATATGATATAGCTGATCGGCCACCTCGTGGCCGCGATAGAGAGGCATTCCAGCCAAAAGCTCAGCCTCCACCCCAATGCCATTCAAATAAAAAGGCATGGGGAGATATGCCAGACCTGCGAGACATATTGGAGGACAAGGCAAAGCATTCAAGATCGACCTATGGATCACGAGGGCGCACCACTCTGCGAGACGACAAACATCACGCCGGATACAGTAAAAGCAAATCCGACCGGGCCGAACACAGCGGGCAAGACCCATTCGAGCTGCGTCGCGATATAGCCCAATACAGAGGCGCCGCACACCCCTTATTTTTCACAGACGAAGTAATGGAACATCAATTCCCAGAAGGTTTCAAACCTGTAAATATTGAATCATACGACGGCACAACAGATCCCGCAGTATGGATTGAGGACTTCCTCCTCCACATCCACATGGCCCGCGGCGATGACTTACACGCTATCAAATACCTCCCACTAAAGCTCAAAGGACCAGCGCGGCATTGGCTTAACAGCTTGCCAGCGGACTCCATTAGCTGTTGGGAAGATCTGGCAGCCACATTCCTCGACAACTTTCAGGGCACTTATGTGCGACCACCAGACGCCGATGATTTGAGCCACATAATTCAGCAGCCAGAAGAGTCGGCAAGGCAATTCTGGACTCGGTTCCTTACAAAGAAAAATCAAATCGTCGACTGTCCAGATGCGGAGGCCTTAGCGGCTTTCAAGCACAACATCCGAGACGAGTGGCTAGCCCGGCACCTTGGTCAGGAAAATCCGAAATCTATGGCAGATTTCACGACGCTCATGACCCGCTTTTGTGCGGGAGAGGACAGCTGGCTGGCTCGCAGTAATAACATATCAAAGAACCATGGTACCTCAGATACCAAGGACGGCAATAGCAGGTCACGTTGCAACAAGCATAAGCGCCGCATTAACAGCGAAAATACTGAGGATATGGCAGTCAATGCCGGATTCAAAGGCTCTAAACCCGGTCAGCGGAAAAAGCCATTCAAACAAAGTACGTCGGGTCCGTCCAGCTTGGACTGTATACTCGATCGCTCTTGTCAAATACATGGCACCCCAGACAAGCCAGCCAATCACACCAACAGGGATTGTTGGGTGTTCAAGCAGGCCGGCAAGTTAATTGCCGAAAACAAGGACAAGGGGCCGCATAGCGATAACGAGGAGGAGCCCCGGCAGCCGCACAATGGAGGACAGAAGAGGTTTCCCCTGCAAGTGCGGACGGTGAACATGATATACGCAACCCACATCCCCAAGAGAGAGCGGAAGCGTGCGCTCAGGGACGTATATGCGTTGGAGCTAGTCGCCCCAAAGTTCAACCCTTGGTCCTCCTGTCCGATCACCTTCGATCGCAGGGACCACCCCACTAGTATCCATCATGGCAGATTCGCCGCACTGGTCCTAGACCCAATCATCGACGGATTTCACCTCACTCGAGTCCTTATGGACGGCGGCAGCAGCCTGAACCTGCTTTATCAGGACACAGTGCGAAAAATGGGTATAGACCCCTTAAGGATCAAACCCACAAAAACGACCTTTAAGGGCGTCATTCCAGGTGTAGAGGCCCATTGCACAGGCTCAATTACACTAGAAGTGGTCTTCGGATCCCCGGATAACTTCCGAAGCGAAGAGTTAATCTTCGATATAGTCCCGTTCCGCAGTGGTTATCACGCGCTGCTCGGGCAAACCGCATTTGCTAGATTCAATGCGGTACCGCATTATGCATACCTCAAGCTCAAGATGCCAGGACCTCGCGGAGTTATTACAGTCAATGGAAACACAGAGCGCTCTCTCCGAACAAAGGAGCACACCGCAGCCCTCGCAGCAAAAATGAAAGCAGCCTCTCAAGGCAATCAACCAGTTCGGCGCTTCACAGCCCGGACACCTTCAAGCGCGCTCGGGGCAATCGGCAAATAGACCGCCTGGCGCGATCTGAGCTCGTGTAGCAATACGGCGGCCACCCCAATCCCAGCCCAGCGGCGAAACTCGTGCCGCACGTACATAATTACGCATTAAAAATACCATGGGCACAGGTGGGGAGGGGGGCACAACTGCGGCACGCCCCAAGACGCGGCCTAAACCGCACTAGGGGCTTCCCGTTCGGTTATTTTTTTCCAGGACCTTAATCTCTGGAAACACTGTCCGGCAGCACTATTGCCTAACACATGATGCAGCAACCAAGGAGGCAGACAACTATGTTATACCACAGAATTCCTAGGTTGATTACAGTAACGAGTGAAATATTCAATTTAATATCATTCCTCAGATTGCCCTTGGAAGGGACATAGTCCTACTCTTTGCTTATCGCACTATCTGTATCACTCTGCTTTAACGCAATTTTTTAATAAACAATGCATGACATTACGACTATTATTGCATTCTTGTTATATATATATATATATATATATATATATATATATATATATATATACACGCACACTATTCTGATCACGGGATTAGAATAATATTCTGATCACAACCTGACCTGCCCCACTAGTAGTACATTGAACTTCCCTATGAACTAGGTTGAACTTCCGCCAACATTGCCCAAATGGGGCTTGCGATATACCGTTGGAAAGCTATGGACACCAATATCATGACCCAACTTAGATTTTTGGCAAAATATAAGCGGTTTAAGAGCAGTTTTGAAAACCGTTTTTTCTTCGCACAAAAAACGTGAATCATATTTTCGATCGCATTTCTAAACCGTTTATCGGAATGAGGCATATAATATGGCGTTGGAAATCTGCTGCAAAACCGCTCCTTCCACATGTTTAAAGTTTTCTCTAATTCCTTATGGTTAAAGAGTAATTTGAAAAAACGTAAAATTTCATAAACCGAACAGCTCGGTTCGTTTTTTCGATATCATTTCTAAACGGCTAATCCAATGGAGGCATATGATACGGCATTGCAAAGCTTATGAAAATGCGCTACTTTTTCATCTTGACAATTTTTTCTAATTTTGAATGGTTTAAGAGTAATTTAGAAAATGGTCCAAATCCTACCGAGTTCGTATTTTCGAGCTCATTTTTTAACCGTGCGTCCGAATGCAACAAATAATATAGCGTTGGAAAGCTTGAACAAATGCGAAACTTTTTGGTATGTATTGTTTCTCCCAATTATTTACGGTTTTAAGTCAGTTTTGAAAATGGCGAAAAACGTATTTTTGCCGTAATTTCTACAAACTTTATCGGAATGGGGCAAATAATATACCGCTGAAAAGTTATGGAAAATGCGAAACTTTTTCATGTTGATGGTTTTCTCTGATTCCTAGCCGTTTTCAAGTAATTTCGAAAATGGCGGGATCATGTGTTCTGCCTTTATCGCGAAACAGATTCTTCAAAAATGCACCGCGTGAAGAACCTGAACTTCTCGGCGCGTGTACCTGAACTTCACTCTGTTTTTCAAGTGATTTTTTTTGCTCGTTGGTCTCCATCCACTGCTCGTAACTCTCCATCCATTCACCGAAATTGAGCAGGTGATATACCGATGGAAAGCTGCTGTAAGCACGCAAGTTTCCCGTGTTGATCGTTTTTTCATACTCGCGATAATTTTAAAAGCTTTTCATCTAAAATTCATTCATCGTAGTAGTTGAACTTCCTGCTGTTTTCACGTTGAACTTCTGTGACATATTTTTGTTTGTAATTTTCTCGTCCATTCGTTAGTGTTACACAAATGATATTTCTTTTGTATAAACCTATTCACAATTTTTTTAACTTTCTCCGATGGAGGACTTGAACTTATATCAACAAACTTTTAGTCTTTGCTTTTTTATTATTTTTAATACAAAATGCACACCATGTAGTACGTGAACTTCTGACAGTTATCAATCTGAACTTCTCTCGGTTACGTGAAAATATCTGAGTTTTTTATGAATTTTTAATCTGATTTTCTTTAATCCCTTTTTATGAATTTTGAAGCGCTCTATTTTCAAAAGTTGACCTTCTTCATATTTTATTTTTGAACTTCTTGTTTCCATTCTTTAATAACGAGGAAAATCTGAGTTTTTTATAATCATCGAACTTCTCCATCTTTTTAATATGGACTTCCTGGTTTTATTTATTAATCCTTTTTTACGAATTTTAAAGCGCTCTATTTTCAAAAGTTGAACTTCTTGCTATTTTATTTTTGAACTTCTTGTTTCCATTCTTTAATAACGAGGAAAATCTGAGTTTTTTATAATCAACGAACTTCTTCATCTTTTTAATATGGACTTCCTGTTTTTTTCTTAATCTTTTTATGACATTTTGAAGCCCTCTATTTTAAAAAAATGAACTTCTTGTTATTTAATTTTTAAACTTCTTGTTTTCCATTCTTTTAATAACGAGGAAAATCTGAGTTTTCTATAATCATCGAACTTCTCCATCTTTCTAATTTGGACTCCCTGGTTTTATTTATTTCAGTAACGGAAAAAATCCTACTTTTTGATAGACATCGAACCGCTCCATTTTTAAATTTGAACTTCAAGGTTTATTTTAACAAACAAAAATCCTTTTTTTATAAAATTGCCCCAGGCCCTAAACCCTAAACCAGGAAGGGAAGAAGGCCACGACGATAGAGAAAGTGAGCCTATATAGGTTGAAAATCCTTTTGGACTTCTTGGTTTTATTCTTTAGTAATGTGGAAAATCTGTGTTTTTTATAAACATTAAATTGCTCTATCTTATAATTTGGACTTCTTGTTTTATTTTCCATTAACGACAAAAATCTAAGTTTTGTAATAAATTAAAAACATTGAACCACTCCCTTATTTTAATTTGATCTTCTAGGTTTTTTTAGAAATGGAAGAATTATTTTTTATAACTTCAAATTTAAGATGGGGACAATCCTTTTTATATATGAGGGAGATCATGGGACTTGAAGGGCCTGGGTTCACCAATTTGAACTTCAAGAAAAGTTGAAAATTAATTATTTACTCGGCTTTTTGCAAACAAGGGATGTCTGGACGTATGCCAAGTAAATTTTTTCATATGCCTAATACAGAAACAATGGAACAAGAAGAAACTTATTTTCAATTATTCTCTCGGCTTGTTGCCATACCAACAAAGACATGTTGTATCTCTTATTTCTCACCACTCAGAACAAAAAAGGTAGAAAACACATTTTTGGGGGGATGGTCGGTGCTCCCTCAAGCTTGGGGAAATAACTACAGGAGAACCAAAACTGATTTTTTTTATGTTGGCACTTCAGGTGAAATGAAACCGCATGCTCCCTTTTTTCATCAAGTAGGATAACACAGCAAACATTAGACCACATATATTTTCCAACCAAAACGAAGCTACATTACAGCAACCAAGGAGATGCTGGGAAGAAACAAGCCGATCAGATTTATTATAACAAATAATATGCTAAGTACCAAAGTTTATGTGTTAACGGCCAAGGGGCATGTAACAAAATTACAAACCACACATAGAACAGATACTATGGCTGCATTATTTGTCATCGTAGTCGTGACTTTTCAAAAGAAGCTGTAGTCCCAAACTGAAGAGGCCATATGTGTTGACACAAGTTAAATAGAAGATCAAGACTAGTGAGAGCTTCTCACAATCTCTAATGCATATCTTCGACTGAAGTTGCACTCTTGAGCTTAGCTTTGTCGACAATGGCCTTTGATCTCGCGAGCTGTGGAAGAAGAAGCGAGAATTCCTAAAATATTGCAGAGATGTTGTTAGGAATCCAGAATGGTTCTTACAAATGAAGTACGGAAGTCTAAGGAATGGCTACTATCTTGGTATTAAGTTCAGTAGAAGTTGCAAGAAGATATTGCCATGTTGAAGTTGTTGTCCGTATTTTATTACCTTTCAGGTTCCACTCTCAAGGAAAACACCCTTCAATCGACTATGTGCAAGATATAACAAGGTAAAAGATTGTCAAAGAGGTCAACAAAGATTGTTGTGGCTAGATAACAGGAAAATTTGTCAGCCACGGGTTCTTTTTGTGCTCCCCTGCATACACACAACAATCATCAACTTCCATATAAATGGACTTCAATTCTCTAACAACATGAACTTTGTTGTTGTCGCTGTACATGAACTTCTCCTGTAACCAAAGAGAGGATTTTTTTTCGTTCAAGGCGTATACACAAACAGCTTGTGTGCACTACTAGTAGAAGAGAGGAAAGCTCGATGCGGACACCCTGGGGCGTGGGGAGCAGAGTGGAAGGCGGCAGTAGCATGGAGGAAGAGGGGCAGCAGTAGCATGGAGGAAGAGGGGCGGCGGCAGCATGGAGGAAGAGAGGCGGTAGTGATGACTAGGTGGTGCACGGCGGCTCTGTTTCGCACAGCGGAGCCGGGAGGCCGGCCGGGAGGAGGAATGTGGTAGTGCAGGGTGGTGTGGGCGGCTCTCACGCCGGCAGCGGAGGGAAGAAAGTCAGCACAGGGGACAACCACCGGTGGGGGAACATGCATCGAGTAACCGATCTGGGAGGAACTAGAGGGAAGAAGGCCGCGATGGGAGAGGAGGAAGGTCGCAGCGGCAGAGGAAGAAGTTCACGGCGGCTGAGGAGGATGTATGCGTGCCACCGTCGGTGGTCGAGGAGCGGCGGCGTGGGCGTCATCGGAAGCTGTGGCTGGTGGAGGGAACTGGGAACCTTGGCAGCGACCCGAGAAGATGCGGGGGCGGCGACGAGCCAGGAGGAGGAGGCCGAGCACGGGAAGGAGGAGGTGGCGGAGCTCGCGAGTGGAGGCGGTGGCTCCAATGGCCAGCAGTGGGTGGCCGGCGCCAGAAGGTGCGTCGGGGGATCTGATAGTGCGGGAGGTGAGGTGGGGGATGGGCATGGGCCCGGTCGGTTTTTGTGTGTCTTTTCGGAAGTTCGGAAACGTCCATTGGGCCTATATAGGGCGCGTCGTGATCTAAATAGTTAGTCTAATCCCAGGATCAGAATAGTGTTACTCTCTCTCTCTCTCTCTCTCTCTCTCTATATATATATATATATATATATATATGTTCATTAATGATGCCTTGCAACCGTACACTCTGGTACGGCCAATACACCAGGGGCTTACGTACCCCACAATGCGGTGTGAAAAGTCCGAACACTTTCACAAGTGCGGCACCCCGAACTTATAGCATTATATGCATCAGCTCCGAATCATGTCTTTGGTAAAATGTTGGGTTTGCCCGGCTCCTATGTTTTGGTACCTTACGTTCCGCTCTATCGGCTAAGGTAGCGCTAGGAGAACTACTGCGATTGTGCCCCGATTCTGCCAGGCTTAGCACCTCAATAGAGAAAGCTAAAACTGACTGTCATGATAAGGCAAGAGACTGGTCACTGTTCGGCGAGGTTTTTTTGAGTCCCTAAAGACTTATGCCGCTTAGGGCGAGGGGCCGGCCTGTCCGGCTTACAGGCATGTATCGCACCCTGAATTCGGCCTTCCGAATACCAGGGGCTTCGCCGAAATTTAAAATTATAGAATTCTATGGCTAAGTGAGAGTGATAAAGCATTATTAGTCTGGTTGCCTTGTTCGTTGTGATGAGCACCTCCCTTGAAGGACCCAAATATGGGAACAAGAGTGCTCAGGTTTATCCCGAGCCGAGGACTCGCCATCTCTCAGATTGGATAAACGGCCAAACAGAAGGTAATATTTTAAATTCACACAAGCGTTGCATAGTGCATATGAAGCAAGTTTTCATCATACAGGATCACACGAGCAAGTTCACTCAAATATTACATCCTTTGAACACTCGTCTGCGATGAGACAGGCACCCGGCAGAACACCCTCGTAGTACAACTTCGGGTGGCGGTGCTCCTTGCCCTCTGGCGGCCCCTCCTTGATCAGCTTCACGGCGTCTAGCTTGACCCACTGCAATTTCACATGGGCGAAAGCCTGACATGCACCTTCAATGCAGACAGATCGCTTGACGACCTCCAGCCGCGGGCAGGCATCCACAAGCCGCCTCACCAGGCCGAAGAAGTTGTTCGGAAGGGCGTCGCCAGGCCACAACCAGACTATAAAGCTCTTCATGGCCTGATCGGCCGCCTTATGTAGCTCGACCATCTGCTTCAGCTGGTCGCTCATTCGCACCGGATGTTCGGCCTCAGCATACTGAGACCAGAACAACTTCTCCGTTGAGCTTCCGTCCTCGGCCTGGTAAAATTGTGCGGCATCGGACACACTGCGGGGCAAATCTGCGAATGCTCCTGAAGAGCTCCGGATCCGGGTAAGTAATCGGTAATTTACTTTTACATGCTTGCTTTGCATATAGAAAGCCTTACCTACCGCTATCTTCTTCATCACGTCGATCTCTTGGAGGGCCTTTTGGGCTTCGGCCTTGGCACTTTTTACACTCTCGAGGGCCGCGGCAAGCTCAGACTCTCGCGTCTTGGAGTCAAGCTCCAACGCCTCGTGCTTCACCACAAGTGCCTGGAGCTCTTGCTGCACCTCGTCCATCCGAGCCTCGTGCTTCTCTCGCTCGGTGCGCTCCTTGGTTGCTGTATCTTCGGCCTTGGTTAGCGCTTGCTTTAGGGTCGCCACCTCGGTCGTGGCCCCTGGCAAACATATGATGATCCTGTCATTTTGCAATCGCGTCCTCTTTTATATATATACATAAGACAAGGTATTACTTACCCTTGTTCTCCTCGAGCTGCCTCTTGGCAAGGCCGAGCTCTTTCCTGGACCCCTCGAGGTCCTGCTTCAGTATGGCGACCTCCGTAGTCAGTGCGGCAAATGCCAGCAGCAAATCCTGCATACGCATATTGACATACTTATATTAGACTGCTGTGATATTATTTGATCCTCTGTTCGGCTTTTCTTTGTGAACACCGAACAATGCATCAGGGGCTACTGTCTATGCGGTAATATTTCTACTACATTTAAAACACTTACCTCAAAGCCTGTTAGAAGGCTGGCACAGGCTTCAGTCAATCCGCTCTTGGCGGACTGAACCTTCTGGATCACCGCACTCATGCTAGTGCGGTGCTCCTCATCGATGGAAGTGTTGCGAAGCGCTTCCAGCAGATTGTCCGGTGCCTCTGGATGTACAGAGGTCACCGTCACAGGCGTCTTGCCCCCCTTAGAAGGAGGCCGCCTGCTCGAGCCCGGGACCGCTGGAGGGTCCGGCGCGGTGTTCAGCTGAGGGCCGAACTCGGAGCTATCGGGGGCCCCGTCCCCGCGGCTCCCAGAGTCCGGAAGGTCGCCTTGAGGCGCCTCCAGGACTGTCTCCCCTCGACCCGGTGCCTCTTGAGATAGTACCTCGGCGTCGTCAGCAGGATGAGGGGAGGTGGCGGTCGGGACTGGATCGCTATCCATGTCCGACAAGCCCAGGGAGCCGTCCGATGATACATCGATGCTGGTTCGCGGCGGCCTGCATAATCATGTTCGGCATTAGGGAAAGCAGTGCGACAAAGGAATGTTATGAGTTACTCTGGTATCCGAATACATATGATCTCCCCGGGGGCTTGGCCCGGGGCAACCACTCGTCTTCGCCCTCGTCGGCGACGGTGGAACTGTCCGGAAGGAGAGTCCTCCCCTTCTTGGACCTTTCGGCCTCCCCAGTTGGGGCGACCTTCCTTTTCTTGTCTCCCCCAGTCGGTGGGGGAGCATCCTCTTCTTCTTCCTTCTCGTCTTCGGGGGAAGAGTGCGCCGCAGAGTCATCAGACGGTGAGTCCGACGACGCCTGGCATCGGGAACTCTTTCGGGTTCCCTTGGCCCTCTTGGTCTTCTCCGGCACCGTATAAGGGGCCGGAGTCAACATCTTCACCAGAAGAGCGTATGCGGGGCCTTCGGGCAAAGGAGCCAGACAGTCGATCTGTCCGGCCATCTTCTGCCAGTCCTGTCAAAGGTACGGGAGTTTAGATCCCGCATATAGTCAATCTATAAGAAAAATAAGTATCCTGTGAAAGGTAAAGCAGCTTACCGCACTGGCTTGGCGCTTCGCGCTGAATCCGTGATCCTCTGTAATAGGGGGGGACGTCGGCGCTTTTGAATAGCACCCTCTAGGCGTCTTCGTGAGTCGTGTTTCCTGTTCAGAGTTCGGTGCTGCGCCGGATTGAACTCCCACAAGTTGAACTCCCGTTGTTGGCACGGGAGTATCCGGCGGATGGGCATAACTTGGACTATGTTGACAAGCTTGAGCTTCTTGTCCACCATGTTTTGAATACATGTTTGGAGTCTGGTCAGCTCTTTCGAACTACCCCAGGACAGGCCCTTCTCTTTCCAGGAGGTGAGCCGCGTGGGGATGCCAGATCGGAACTCGGGGGCCGCTGCCCATGCAGGGTCGCGCGGCTCGATGATATAGAACCACCCCAATTGCCACCCCTTTATGGTTTCCACAAAGGAGCCCTCGAGCCATGTTACGTTGGGCATCTTGCCCACCATGGCGCCTCCGCATTCCGCCTGGCGGCCGCCCACCACCTTCGGCTTGACATTGAAGGTCTTCAGCCATAAGCCGAAGTGGGGCTTGATGCGGAGGAAGGCCTCGCACACGATGATAAACGCCGAGATGTTGAGGATGAAGTTCGGGGCCAGATTGTGGAAATCCAGGCCGTAATAAAACATGAGCCCCCGGACGAAGGGATGGAGAGGGAATCCCAGTCCGCGGAGGAAATGGGTGAGGAATACTACCCTCTCATGGGGCCTGGGGGTGGGGATGAGCTGCCCCTCATCTGGGAGCCGGTGCGCGATGTCGTCGGGCAGGTATCCGGCTCTCCTCAGTTTCTTGGTGTCTCCCTTCGTGACGGAGGAGACCATCCACCTGCCTCCCGCTCCGGACATGATTGGAGAAGGTCGAGGTGGGAAGTGCGGACTTGGGCGCTAGAGTTCGAGTGTGCGAAAACAGATGAGTAAGGGAGGAAGAAGGCGCGGATAGAAAGGCGATTCCTTATCCCTTTATATGGGCGGACGAAACTAAGCGTCCCACTTGCCTGGTAAAACTCGCTTATCCCCCAAGCACCGCAATTGATGGCGCGGTTGGGTTACCCACGCCCGTATTGATGAGAATCCCGTAATAAGGGGGCACGATCTCTGCTTTGACAAGACATGTCGAAAAACTGCCTCGCATTATGTGTGGGGCTGGTTAAAAGAAATGGTTCGAATAATCACCGGACCATGACGTAACGTCATGCTGCCAAAACAAGCCAGCAAATTAGATCTGTGAAAATATTATTCTCTCTACGGTGGAATGTGGAACTTATTTTGCAGGGTCGAACACTATCCTCGTATTCAAATTCTTCTGCGGTGTATTCGGAGAAGGAACCCGCCTTGCAATGCCGAAGACAATACTGCATGCCGGACTCATCGTCATTGAAGCCTGGTTCAGGGGCTACTGAGGGAGTCCTGGATTAGGGGGTCTCCGGACAGCTGGACTATCTCCATTGGCCAGACTGTTAGACTATGAAGATACAAGATTGAAGACTTCGTCTCGTGTCCGATGGGACTCTACTTGGCGTGGAAGGCAAGCTAGGCAATATGGATATGGATATCTCCTCCTTTGTAACCGACCTTGTGTAACCCTAACCCTCTCCGATGTCTATATAAACCGAAGGGTTTTAGTCCGTAGGGCAACAACCATAGCATACAATCATACCATAGGCTAGCTTCTAGGGTTTAGCATCTCTGATCTCATGGTAGATCTACTCTTGTACTACCCATATCATCAATATCAATCAAGCAGGACGTAGGGTTTTACCTCCATCAAGAGGGCCCGGACCTAGGTAAAACATCGTGTCCCCTGCCTCATGTTACCATCCGGCCTAGACGCACAGTTCGGGACCCCCTACCCGAGATTCGCCGGTTTTGACACCGACACTCCCACTTACTTCTTTCGAGAGAAACTCTTTCTCTAGAAAGGATCCATTCTTGGCAACAAAGGTCTTGCCTTCGGATCTAAGGTAGAAGGTATACACAATAGTTTCTTTAGGGTATCCTATGAAGAAGCATTTTTCCGATTTGGGTTCGAGCTTTTCAGGTTGAAGTTTCTTGACATAAGCATCGCATCCCCAAACTTTCATAAACGACGGCTTAGGTTTCTTGCCAAACCAAAATTCATACGGTGTCGTCTCAACGAATTTCGACGAAGCCCTATTTAAAGTGAATGCGGCAGTCTCTATAGCCTAACCCCAAAATGATAGCGGAAGATCGATAAGAGACATCATAGATCGTACCATATCCAATAGGGTGCGATTACGACGTTCGGACACACCATTACGCTGTGGTGTTCCAAGCGGCGTGAGTTGTGAAACTATTCCACATTTCCTTAAGTGCTTGCCAAATTCGTGACTCAAATATTCTCCCCCCCCCCCCCCCCCCGATCTGATCGTAAGAACTTGATTTTCCTGTCACGTTGATTCTCAACCTCACTCTAAAATTCCTTGAACTTTTCAAAGGTCTCAAACTTGTGTTTCATTAAGTAGACATACCCATATCTACTTAAGTCATCAGTGAGGGTGAGGACATAACGATAGCCACCGCGAGCCTCAACGCTCATTGGACCGCACACATCAGTATGTATGATTTCCAATAAGTTGGTTGCTCGCTCCATTGTTCCGGAGAACGGAGTCTTGGTCATTTTACCCATGAGGCATGGTTCGCACATGTCAAATGATTCATAATCAAGAGACTCCAAAAGTCCATCTGCACGGAGTTTCTTCATGCGTTTGACACCAATGTGACCAAGGCGGCAGTGCCACAACTATGTGGGACTATCATTATCAACCTTACATCTTTTGGCATTCACACTATGAATGTGTGTAACATCACGTTCGAGATTAAATAAGAATAAACCATTGACCAGTGGGGCATGACCATAAAACATGTCTCTCATATAAATAGAACAACCATTATTCTTGGATTTAAATGAGTAGCCATCTCGCATTAAACGAGATCCAGATGCAATGTTCATGCTCAAAGCTGGTACTAAATAAAAATTATTGACGTTTAAAACTAATCCCGTAGGTAAATGCAGAGGTAGCGTGCCGATGGCGATCACATCGACCTTGGAACCATTCCCGACGCGCATCGTCACCTCGTCCTTTGCCAGTCTTCGTTTATTCCGCAGTTCCTGTTTTGAGTTACAAATATGAGCAACTACACCGGTATCAAATACCCAGGAGCTACTACGAGCGCTGGTAAGGTACACATCAATAACATGTATATCACATATACCTTTGGTATTGCCGGCCTTCTTTTCCGCTAAGTACTTGGGCCAATTCCGCTTCCAGTGACAGTTTCCCTTGCAATAAAAGCACTCAGTCTCAGGCTTGGGTCCATTCTTTGACTTCTTCCCGGCAGCTTGCTTACCGGGCACGGCAACTCCCTTGCCGTCCTTCTTGAAGTTCTTTTTACCCTTGCCTTTCTTGAACTTAGTGGTTTTATTCACCATCAACACTTGATGTTCCTTTTTGATTTCCACCTCCGCTGATTTCAGCATTGAATATACCTCGGGAATGGTCTTTTCCATCCCTTGCATATTGAAGTTCATCACAAAGCTCTTGTAGCTAGGTGGGAGCGACTGAAGGATTCTGTCAACGACCGCATCATCCGGGAGATTAACTCCTAGCTGAGACAAGCGGTTATGCAGCCCAGACATTTTGAGTATGTGCTCGCTGACAGAACTGTTCTCCTCCATCTTACAACTATACAACTTGTCGGAGACTTCATATCTCTCGACCCGGCCGTGAGCTTGGAAAACCATTTTCAGCTCTTGGAACATCTCACATGCTCCGTGTTGCTCAAAACGCTTTTGGAGCCCCGGTTCTAAGCTGTAAAGCATGCCGCACTGAACCAGGGAGTAATCATCACTACGTGTCTGCCATGCGTTCATAATGTCTTGTTCTGCAGGGAAAACAGGTGCTTCACCTAGTGGTGCATCAAGGACATATGGTTTCCTGGCAGCTATGAGGATAATCCTCAGGTTACGGACCCAGTCCGTGTAGTTGTTGCCATCGTCTTTCAGCTTGGTTTTCTCTAGGAACGCGTTGAAGTTGAGGGCAACATTAGCGTGGGCCATTTGATCTACAAGACATATTGCAAAGATTTTAGACTAAGTTCATGATAATTAAGTTCATATAATCAAATTATTTAATGAACTCCCACTCAGATAGACATCCCTCTAGTCATCTAAGTGATACATGATCCGATTCGACTAGGCCGTGTCCGATCATCACGTGAGACGGATTAGTCATCATCGATGAACATCTTCATGTTGATCGTATCACATGATCGTATCTTGTATACGACTCATGTTCGACCTTTCGGTCTTCCGTGTTCCGAGGCCATGTCTGTACATGCTAGGCTCATCAAGTCAACCTAAGTGTATTGCGTGTGTAAATCTGGCTTACACCCATTGTATGCGAACGTTAGAACCTATCACACCCGATCATCACGTGGTGCTTCAGGACAACGGACCTTAGCAACGGTGCACAGTTAGGGGGAACACTTTCTTGAAATTATTGTGAGGGATCATCTTATTTACTACCGTCGTTCTAAGCAAATAAGAAGCAAAAACATGATAAACATCACATGCAATCAAATAGTGACATGATATGGCCAATATCATTTGCTCCTTTTGATCTCCATCTTCGGGGCGCCATGATCATCATTGTCACCGGCATGACACCATGATCTCCATCATCGTGTCTTCATGAAGTTGTCTCATCATCTATTACTTCTACTACTATGGCTAACAGTTTAGCAATAAAGTAAAGTAATTACATGACGTTTATGTTGACACGCAGGTCATAAATAAATTAAGACAACTCCTATGGCTCCTGCCGGTTGTCATACTCATCGACATGCAAGACGTGATTCCTATTACAAGAACATGATCAATCTCATACATCACATATATCATTCATCACATCCTTTTGGCCATATCACATCACATGGCACATGCTGCAAAAACAAGTTAGACGTCCTCTAATTGTTGTTGCAAGTTTTTTTACATGGCTGATATAGGTTTCTAGCAAGAACATTTCTCACCTACGCCAAAACCACAACATGGTATGCTAATTTCTATTTACCCTTCATAAGGACCCTTTTCATCGAATCCGATCCGACTAAAGTGGGAGAGACAGACACCCGCTAGCCACCTTATGCAACTAGTGCATGTCAGTCGGTGGAACCAGTCTCACGTAAGCGTATGTGTAAGGTCGGTCCGGGCCGCTTCATCCCACAATGCCGCTGAATCAAGATAAGACTAGTAACGGCAAGTAAATTGACAAATTCAACGCCCACAACAACTTGTGTTCTACTCGTGCATAGAAACTACGCATAAACCTGGCTCTGATACCACTGTTGGGGAACGTAGCAGAATTTTAAAATTTTCTATGCATCACCAAGATCAATCTATGGAGTCATCTAGCAACGAGGGAGAGGGGAGTGCATCTACATACCCTTGTAGATCGTGAGCGGAAGCGTTCAAGAGAACGGGGTTGATGGAGTCGTACTCGTCGTGATCCAAATCACCGATGACCAAGCGCCGAACGGACGGCACCTTCACGTTCAACACACGTACGGTTGGGAAGACGTCTCCTCCTTCTTGATCCAGCAAGGGGAGGAGAGGTTGATGGAGATCCAGCAGCATGACGGCGTGGTGGTGGAAGCAGCGGTGATCTCGGCAGCGCTTCGACAAGCTCCAATGAGAGAGAGAGAGAGAGAGGTGTTACGTGGGGAGAGGGAGGCGCCAGAGACTTGGTGCGGCTGCCCTCCCTTCCCCCCACTATATATATGCCCCCTAGGGGGCGGCCCTAGGATATAAGATCTCCAAGGGGGGCGGCGGCCAAGGGCGGGAACTTGCCCCCCAAGCCAAGTGGGGCGCCCCCACCCCTAGGGTTTCCAGCCCTAGGCGCAGGGGGAGGCCCATGAGGGGCGCACCAGCCCACCAGGGACTGGTTCCCCTCCCACTTCATCCCATGGCGCCCTCTGGGATAGGTGGCCCCACCCGGTGGACCCCACGGGACCCTTCCGGTGGTCCCGGTACAATACCGATTACCCCCGAAACCTTCCCGATGGCCGAAACTGGACTTCCTATATATAAATCTTCACCTCCGGACCATTCCAGAACTCCTCGTTGTTGGGGAACGCAGTAATTTCAACAATTTTCCTACGCACACGCAAGATCATGGTGATGCACAGCAACGAGAGGGGAGAGTGTTGTCTACGTACCAACACAGACCGACTGCGGAAGCGATCACACAACATAGAGGAAGTAGTCGTACGTCTTCTTCCCGATCCGACCGATCCAAGCACCGTTACTCCGGCACCTCCGAGTTCTTAGCACACGTTCAGCTCGATGACGTTCCTCGGGCTCCGATCCAGCAAAGCGTCGAGGAAGAGTTCCGTCAGCACGACGGCGTGGTGACGATCTTGATGTACTACCGACGCAGGGCTTCGCCTAAGCACTGTAACGGTATGATCGAGGTGGAATTTGGTGGCAGGGGGCACCGCACACGGCTAAGGAACGATCTCAAGGATCAAGTTGTGTGTCTTGGGGTGCCCCCTGCCCCCGTATATAAAGGTTGGAGGGAGGGGGGCTGGCCGGCCAAAGATGAGGAGGCGCAGGAGGAGTCCTACTCCTACCGGGAGTAGGACTCCCCCCTCCAATCCTAGTCCAACTAGGAAACCTTCAAAGGGGAGAGAGAGAGAGGTGGCCGGCCCCTCTCCTAGTCCTAATAGGACTAGGGAGAGGGGGGAGGCGCAGCCCTATGTGGGCTGCCCTCTCACCTTTCCACTAAGGCCCATGTTGGCCCATTTGGCTCCCGGGGGGTTCCGGTAACCCTCCCGGTAATCCGGTAAAATCCCGATTTCACCCGGAACACTTCCGATGTCCAAACATAGGCTTCCAATATATCAATCTTTACGTCTCGACCATTTCGAGACTCCTCGTCATGTCCGTGATCTCATCCGGGACTCCGAACAACCTTCGGTACATCAAAATGCATAAACTCATAATAACTGTCATCGTAACGTTAAGCGTGCGGACCCTACGGTTCGAGAACAATGTAGACATGACCGAGACACGTCTCTGGTCAATAACCAATAGCGGGACCTGGATGCCCATATTGGCTCCTACATATTCTACGAAGATCTTTATCGGTCAGACCGCATAACAACATACGTTGTTCCCTTTGTCATCGGTATGTTACTTGCCCGAGATTCGATCGTCGGTATCCAATACCTAGTTCAATCTCGTTACTGGCAAGTCTCTTTACTCGTTCCGTAATACATCATCTCATAACTAACATCTTAGTTATTATGCTTGCAAGGCTTATGTGATGTATATTACCGAGAGGGCCCAGAGATACCTCTCCGACAATCGGAGTGACAAACCCTAATCTCGAAATACGCCAACCCAACATCTACCATTGGAGACACCTGTAGTACTCCTTTATAATCACCCAGTTACGTTGTGACGTTTGGTAGTACCCAAAGTGTTCCTCCGGTAAACGGGAGTTGCATAATCTCATAGTTATAGGAACATGTATAAGTCATGAAGAAAGCAATAGCAACATACTAAACGATCGGGTGCTAAGCTAATGGAATGGGTCATGTCAATCAGATCATTCAACTAATGATGTGACCTCGTTAATCAAATAACAACTCTTTGTTCATGGTTAGGAAACATAACCATCTTTGATTAACGAGCTAGTCAAGTAGAGGCATACTAGTGACACTCTGTTGGTCTATGTATTCACACATGTATTATGTTTCCGGTTAATACAATTCTAGCATGAATAATAAACATTTATCATGATATAAGGAAATAAATAATAACTTTATTATTGCCTCTAGGGCATATTTCCTTCAGTCTCCCACTTGCACTAGAGTCAATAATCTAGTTCACATCGCCATGTGATTTAACAGCAATAGTTCACATCACCATGTGACTAACACCCATAGTTCACATCGTCATGTGACCAACACTCAAAGGGTTTACTAGAGTCAGTAATCTAGTTCACATATCTATGTGATTAACACCCAAAGAGTACTAAGGTGTGATCATGTTTTGCTTGTGAGATAATTTTAGTCAACGGGTCTGTCACATTCAGATCCGTAAGTATTTTGCAAAATTCTTTGTCTATAATGCTCTGCACGGAGCTACTCTAGCTAATTTCTCCCACTTTCAATATGTATCCAGATTGAGACTTTTAGATTCATCTGGATCAGTGTCAAAAACTTGCATCGACGTAACCCTTTACGACGAACCTTTTTGTCACGTCCATAATCGAGAAACATATCCTTATTTCACTAAGGATAATTCTAACCGCTGTCCAGTGATCTACTCCTAGATCACTATTGTACTCCCTTGCCAAATCAGTGCAGGGTATACAATAGATCTGGTATACAGCATGACATACTTTATAGAACCTATGGCCAAGGCATAGGGAATGACTTTCATTCTCTTTCTATCTTCTGCCGTGGTCGGGCTTTGAGTCTTACTCAACTTCACACCTTGTAATACAGGCAAGAACTCTTTCTTTGACTGCTCCATTTTGAACTACTTCAAAATCTTGTCAAGGTTTGTATTCATTGAAAAAACTTATCAAGCGTCTTGATCTATCTCTATAGATCTTGAAGCTCAATATGTAAGCAGCTTCACCGAAGTCTTTCTTTGAAAAATTCCTTTCAAACACTCCTTTATGCTTACAGAATAATTCTACATTATTTCCGATCAACAATATGTCATTCACATATACTTATCAGAAATGTTGTAGTGCTCCCACTCACTTTCTTGTAAATACAGGCTTCACCGCAAGTCTGTATAAAACTATATGCTTTGATCAACTCATCAAAGCGTATATTCCAACTCCAAGATGCTTGCACCAGTCCACAGATGGATCGCTGGAGTTTGCACATTTTGTTAGCACCTTTCGGATTGACAAAACCTTCTGTTGCATCATATACAACTCTTCTTTAATAAATCCATTAAGGAATGCAGTTTTGTTTATCCTTTTGCCAGATTTCATAAAATGCGGCAATTACTAACATGATTCGGACAGACTCGAGCATAGATACGAGTGAGAAGCTCTCATCGTAGTCAACACCTTGAACTTGTCGAAAACCTTTTGCGACAATTCTAGCTTTGTAGATAGTAATCCTACTATCAACGTCCGTCTTCCTCTTGAAGATCCATTTATTCTCAATTGCTTGCCGATCATCAGGCAAGTCAACCAAAGTCCATACTTTGTTCTCATACATGGATCATATCTCAGATTTCATGGCCTCAAGCCACTTTGCGGAATCTGGGCTCACCATCGCTTCTTCATAGTTCGTAGGTTCATCATGATCTAGTAGCATGACTTCCAGAAAAGGATTACCGTACCACTCTGGCGCGGATCTTACTCTGGTTGATCTACGAGGTTCAGTAGTATCTTGTTCTGAAGTTTCATGATCATCATCATTAGCTTCCTCACTAACTGGTGTAGGTGTCACAGAAACAGCTTTCTGTGATGTGCTACTTTCCAACAAGGGAGCAGGTACAGTTACCTCGTCAAGTTCTACTTTCCTCCTACTCACTTCTTTCGAGAGAAACTCCTTCTCCAGAAAGTTTCCGAATTTTAGCAACAAAAGTCTTGCCTTCGGATCTGTGATAGAAGGTGTATCCAATAGTTTCCTTTGGATATCCTATGAAGACACACTTCTCCGATTTGAGTTTGAGCTTATCAGGATGAAACCTTTTCATATAAGCATCGCAACCCCAAACTTTAAGAAACGACAGCTTAGGTTTCTTGCCAAACCATAGTTCACACGGTGTCGTCTCAACGGATTTATATGGTGCCCTATTTAACGTGAATGCAGCTGTCTCTAATGCATGACCCCAAAAACGATAGTGGTAAATCGGTAAGAAACATCATATATTGCACTATATCCAATAAAGTACGGTTATGACGTTCGGACACACCATTATGCTGTGGTGTTCCAGGTGGCTTGAGTAGTGAAACTATTTCACATTGTTTTTAACTGAAGACCAAACTCGTAACTCAAATACTCTTCTCTATGATCAGATCATAGAAACTTTATTTTCTTGTTACGATGATTTTTCACTTCACTCTGAAATTCTTTGAACTTTTCAAATGTTTCAGACTTATGTTTCATCAAGTAGATATACTCATATCTGCTCAAATCATCTGTGAAGATCAGAAAATAATGATACCTGTCGCGAGCCTCAATATTCATCGGACCACATACATCAGTATGTTTGATTTCCAACAAATCTTTTGCTTGCTCCATTGTTCCGGAGAACGGCGTTTTAGTCATCTTGCCCAAAAGGCATGGTTTACAAGCATCAAGTGATTCATAATCAAGTGATTCCGAAAGCCCATCAGTATGGAGTTTCTTCATGCGCTTTACACCAATATGACCTAAACGGTAGTGCCACAAATAAGTTGCACTATCATTATTAACTTTGTATCTTTTGGTTTCAATATTATGAATATGTGTATTATTAAGATCGAGATCCAATGAACTGTTTTCATTGGGTGTTTAACCATATTAGGTTTTATTCATGTAAACAGAACAACAATTTATTCTCTTACTTAAATGAATAACCGTATTACAATAAACATGATCAAATCATATTCATGTTCAACGCAAACACCAAATAACACTTATTTAGGTTCAACACTAATCCCGAAATTATAGGGAGTGTGCGATGATGATCATATCAATCTTGGAACCACTTCCAGCACACATCGTCACTTCACCCTTAACTAGTCTCTGTTTATTCTGCAACTCCCGTTTCGAGTTACTAATCTTAGAAACTGAACTAGTATCAAATACTGAGGGTTTGCTATAAACACTAGTAAAGTACACATCAATAACATGTATATCAAATATACTTATGTTCACTTTGCCATCCTTCTTATCCGCCAATCACTTGGGGTAGTTCCGCTTCCAGTGACCAGTCCCTTTGCAGTAGAAGCACTTAGTCTCAGGCTTAGGATCAGACTTGGGCTTCTTCACTTGAGCAGCAACTTGCTTGCCGTTCTTCTTGAAGTTCCCCTTCTTCCCTTTGCCCTTTTCTTGAAACTAGTGGTCTTGTCAACCATCAACATTTGATGTTTTTCTTGATTTCTACCTTCGTTGATTTCAGCATCACGAAGAGCTTGGGAGTTGTTTCTGTTATCCCTTGCATATTATAGTTCATCACGAAGTTCTACTAACTTGGTGATGGTGGCTAGAGAATTCTGTCAATCACTATCTTATCTGGAAGATTAACTCCCACTTGATTCAAGCGATTGTAGTACCCAGACAATCTGAGCACATGCTCACTAGTTGAGCGATTCTCCTCCATTTTTTAGCTATAGAACTTGTTGGAGACTTCATATCTCTCAACTCGGGTATTTGCTTGAAATATTAACTTCAACTCCTGGAATCATCTCATATGGTCCATGACGTTCAAAACGTCTTTGAAGTCCCGATTCTAAGCCATTAAGCATGGTGCACTAAACTATCAAGTAGTCATCATATTGGGCTAGCCAAACGTTCATAACGTCTGCATCTGCTCCTGCAATAGGTCTGTCACCTAGCGGTGCATCAAGGACATAATTCTTCTGTGCGGCAATGAGGATAAACCTCAGATCACGGATCCAATCCGCATCATTGCCACTAACATCTTTCAACACAATTTTCTCTAGGAACATATCAAAAATAAACACAGGGAAGCAACAACGCGAGCTATTGATCTACGACATAATTTGCAAAATACTACCAGGACTAAGTTCATGATAATTTTAAGTTCAATTAATCATATTACTTAAGAACTCCCACTTAGATAGACATCCCTCTAATCCTCTAAGTGATCACGTGATCCAAATCAACTAAACCATAACCGATCATCACGTGAGATGGAGTAGTTTTCAATGGTGAACATCATTATGTTGATCATATCTACTATATGATTCACGCTCGACCTTTCGGTCTCCGTGTTCCGAGGCCATATCTGTATATGCTTGGCTCGTCAAGTATAACCTGAGTATTCCGCGTGTGCAACTGTTTTGCACCCGTTGTATTTGAACGTAGAGCCTATCACACCCGATCATCACGTGGTGTCTCAGCACGAAGAACTTTTGCAACGGTGCATACTCAGGGAGAACACTTCTTGATAATTTAGTGAGAGATCATCTTATAATGCTACCGTCAATCAAAGCAAGATAAGATGCATAAAAGGATAAACATCACATGCAATCAATATAAGTGATATGATATGGCCATCATCATCTTGTGCTTTGTGATCTCCATCTCCGAAGCACCGTCATGATCACCATCGTCACCGGCGCGACACCTTGATCTCCATCGTAGCGTCGTTGTCGTCTCGCCAATCTTATACTTCCACGACTATCACTACCGCTTAGCAATAAAGTAAAGCATTACATCGCGATTGCATTGCATACAATAAAGCGACAACCATATGGCTCCTGCCAGTTGCCGATAACTCGGTTACAAAACATGATCATCTCATACAATAAAATCAGCATCATGCCTTGACCATATCACATCACAACATGCCCTGCAAAAACAAGTTAGACGTCCTCTACTTTGTTGTTGCAAGTTTTACGTGGCTGCTACGGGCTTAAGTAAGAACTCATCTTCACCTACGCATCAAAACCACAACGATAGTTCGTCAAATAGACTCCGTTTTAACCTTCTCAAGGACCGGGCGTAGTCACACTTGGTTCAACTAAAGTTGGAGCGACAGTCTTCCGCAAGCCATCTATGTGCAAAGCACGTCGAGGGAACCGGTCTCGCGTAAGAGTACGCGTAAGGTTGGTCCGGATCGTCTCAACCAACAATACCGCCGAACCAAAGTATGACATGCTGGTAGGCAGTATGACTTGTATCGCCCACAACTCACTTGTGTTCTACTCGTGCATATAACATCAAACCATAAAACCTAGGCTCGGATGCCACTGTTGGGGAACGCAGTAATTTCAACAATTTTCCTACGCACACGCAAGATCATGGTGATGCACAGCAACGAGAGGGGAGAGTGTTGTCTACGTACCAACGCAGACCGACTGCGGAAGCGATCACACAACGTAGAGGAAGTAGTCGTACGTCTTCTTCCCGATCCGACCGATCCAAGCACCGTTACTCCGGCACCTCCGAGTTCTTAGCACACGTTCAGCTCGATGACGTTCCTCGGGCTCCGATCCAGCAAAGCGTCGAGGAAGAGTTCCGTCAGCACGACGGCGTGGTGACGATCTTGATGTACTACCGACGCAGGGCTTCGCCTAAGCACTGTAACGGTATGATCGAGGTGGAATTTGGTGGCAGGGGGCACCGCACACGGCTAAGGAACGATCTCAAGGATCAAGTTGTGTGTCTTGGGGTGCCCCCTGCCCCCGTATATAAAGGTTGGAGGGAGGGGGGCTGGCCGGCCAAAGATGAGGAGGCGCAGGAGGAGTCCTACTCCTACCGGGAGTAGGACTCCCCCCTCCAATCCTAGTCCAACTAGGAAACCTTCAAAGGGGAGAGAGAGAGAGAGGTGGCCGGCCCCTCTCCTAGTCCTAATAGGACTAGGGAGAGGGGGGGAGGCGCAGCCCTATGTGGGCTGCCCTCTCACCTTTCCACTAAGGCCCATGTTGGCCCATTTGGCTCCCGGGGGGTTCCGGTAACCCTCCCGGTAATCCGGTAAAATCCCGATTTCACCCGGAACACTTCCGATGTCCAAACATAGGCTTCCAATATATCAATCTTTACGTCTCGACCATTTCGAGACTCCTCGTCATGTCCGTGATCTCATCCGGGACTCCGAACAACCTTCGGTACATCAAAATGCATAAACTCATAATAACTGTCATCGTAACGTTAAGCGTGCGGACCCTACGGTTCGAGAACAATGTAGACATGACCGAGACACGTCTCCGGTCAATAACCAATAGCGGGACCTGGATGCCCATATTGGCTCCTACATATTCTACGAAGATCTTTATCGGTCAGACCGCATAACAACATACGTTGTTCCCTTTGTCATCGGTATGTTACTTGCCCGAGATTCGATCGTCGGTATCCAATACCTAGTTCAATCTCGTTACTGGCAAGTCTCTTTACTCGTTCCGTAATACATCAGCTCATAACTAACATCTTAGTTATTATGCTTGCAAGGCTTATGTGATGTATATTACCGAGAGGGCCCAGAGATACCTCTCCGACAATCGGAGTGACAAACCCTAATCTCGAAATACGCCAACCCAACATCTACCATTGGAGACACCTGTAGTACTCCTTTATAATCACCCAGTTACGTTGTGACGTTTGGTAGTACCCAAAGTGTTCCTCCGGTAAACGGGAGTTGCATAATCTCATAGTTATAGGAACATGTATAAGTCATGAAGAAAGCAATAGCAACATACTAAACGATCGGGTGCTAAGCTAATGGAATGGGTCATGTCAATCAGATCATTCAACTAACGATGTGACCTCGTTAATCAAATAACAACTCTTAGTTCATGGTTAGGAAACATAACCATCTTTGATTAACGAGCTAGTCAAGTAGAGGCATACTAGTGACACTCTGTTGGTCTATGTATTCACACATGTATTATGTTTCCGGTTAATACAATTCTAGCATGAATAATAAACATTTATCATATATAAGGAAATAAATAATAACTTTATTATTGCCTCTAGGGCATATTTCCTTCACTCGTGACATCCGGGATCTCATCCGGGACTCCGAACAACTTTTGGGTTACCGCATACTAATATCTCTACAACCCTAGTGTCATCGAACCTTAAATCTGTAGACCCTACGGGTTCGGGAGACATCCAGACATGACTGAGACGACTCTTCGGTCAATAACCAATAGCGGGATCTGGATACCCATGTTCGCTCCCACACGTTCCACGATGATCTCATCGGATGAACCACGATGTCGAGGATTCAATCAATCTCGTATACAATTCCCTTTGTCAATCGGTGTCGGCGTTCTGGGAACGGGGGTCCCCAGACTTGCTTGCCTGCGGCCTGTGGCGTGGCTCAAGTGGGGGCCCAGCGCGGCCCATCTTCATCAACATGAGGCTCAAGACCCTCACGAGGGGCCAAGCCTCACGATGTGGATGACACGGCGCATCCTCAGGCACAGCCTCCTCAGGCTGGCTCGCAAGGAGGCGGAGAGTTCAAGACGGGGTACCTCGCGAGGTGCCCATAACACAAGCCATGACGACTCGAGGCACCAGGCGGGTGCCAGCGTGCGCAGCGTCCTTCTTTCCTCTTTGGTGCAAAGGGGACAAGCATATCCGCGGAGTACCGAGGCATCAGGCAAAGGTTGCCACTTTGGTGTACCGAGGCATCCGGGGAGGTTGAGGACGTGATTTCCGCGCGCACCCCAGTGTTCGAACCTTAAGGGTCTGCCGGAACCCGAAATCCGACATTTGGCGCACCAGGTAGGGGTGCGTCGGAATTCGTCTTCCACCGCTCCGCTCTCCTCCGACCGTCGCATCCATGTCTGACGCTCGTCGGGCCCGCGCCAAGCGCCGGGCCGCCATCGCTTCCCGCATCGCCCAGACGGCCCCCGTCGGTGGGTGTCCTCGTCGTTCCCCGTCGCCCGCCGTCTACGCCGCCACCGGCCCGGCGGGGGGCGAGCAGCAAGCATCGTCTCAGCACCCGCCCGCGCGACGGAGTGACTGCACCACGGCGCCGACGCCTCCGGTCGTCGCGGCCCTCCTGGGCGGCTCGCAGGCGCCGCCCACCTGTCGCCATGTCAAGCCCTTTGCCCGCCGGGTTAGCACCGTCTCTGCACGGCAGGGGGCTCCCCCGGACCGGGCGGCACCCGAGGTCGGCCTGACCTTCAGCTCGGCGGACCACCCCACCAACCCGGTCGGCTCTGGCGTGCTCCCGCTGCTGTGCACGCCCACTATCTGCCAGGTGGCCGTCACCAGGACCCTCGTTGATGGTGGCGCGGGTTTCAGCATGCTTTCGGTCGAGACTTTCAGCCTCCTCCGCATACCTCGGGAGCGGCTGCAACCCAGTCGATCCTTCTCAGGTGTCGGGGCGGATCATCCAGCTCCCTGGGACAGATCCGGCTCCCGGTAACCTTCGGCACCTACGACAACTTCCGCACGGAGATGGTTGACTTCGACATCACCCCCATCGGCCTCCCTTACAACGCCATCCTCGGCTACCCAGCTTTGGCTCAATTCATGGCCGCCACGCACCCGGCGTACAACCTCATGAAGATGCCCGGGAGCAGCGGTACCCTCACCGTGCACGGGGACATCGGGGACGCCCTGCAAGTACTCAAACTCGCCTTCAAGACGGCGGCGCCGGCACGGCCCGTCGACGGAGACACTCCTGAGCCCAAGGGGGCTGCGCCCGCCAAGAAGAAGCAGTTGTTCACCCAAGACAAAGCAAAAACCAAGCAGATACCCGTCGACGAGGACGGGTCCTCCAGCGCCACTTTCACCATAGGCGCCAACCTAGAGCCTGAGCAGGAGGTGGCCTTGGTCAAGTTCCTGCGCTCGAATAAGAAGGTATTCGCTTGGGAGCCGGATCAGCTGGCGGGGATCCCCAGAAGTGTCATCGAGCACCACCTCAACGTATGCCCAAATGTATGCCCCGTGAAGCAGAAGGCCAGGCGGCAGTCCACGGAGAAGCAGGCTTTCATCGCCCAAGAGACCCGCAAGCTAGAGGCCGCAGGGTCATTCGCGAGGTTCGATACCCAGACTGGTTGGCCAACCCTATTGTTGTGCCCAAGAAGGGGGGAAGAACGCATGTGTGTCGACTTCACAAACCTCAACAAGGCATGCCCGCAAGATCCGTTCCCGCTCCCCCGCATCGACTAGATTGTCGATTCCACTATGGAGTGCGACCTGCTATGCTTCCTGGACGCCTTCTCCGGGTATCACCAGATCAAGATGGCCATGGAAGACGTTGAGAAGACTACTTTCTTGACCCCGTGCGGAGTATACTGCTATACATGCATGCCATTCGGGCTATGTAACACAGGGGCAACCTTTCAGCGACTGATGCACATCACCTTGGGCCAGCAGCTCGGAAAGAATGTCGAAGCCTACGTTGATGACATAGTGGTAAAGTCTCGGGAGGCCAAGACCCTGATACAAGACCTGGAGGAGACCTTCGCGAGCCTCGACGCGGTAAACCTGCGGCTCAACCCAGAGAAATGTGTGTTTGGCGTCCCCTCGGGCAAGCTCTTGGGATTCCTCGTGTCCCTTCACGGCATCGAGGCCAACCCCGAGAAGGTCAAGGCGGTCGAGGACATGAGTCCGCCAAAGACCCTCAGAGAAATGCAGAAGCTCACGGGGCGCGTGACCGCGCTAGTGCGCTTCATCTCCAAACTGGGGGAGCGAGCGCTGCCTTTCTTCTAGCTGATGAAGAAGAAAGGGACCTTTGAGTGGACTGAAGAAGCAGACAAGGCGTTTCAAGATCTCAAGAGGTACCTGACCAGTCCCCCAGTCATGGTGGCTCCGTGCCCTCAGGAGCCCCTGCTGCTGTACCTCGCCGCCACACCCTACTCTGCCAGCGCAGCCCTGGTGGCTGTTAGGGAGGAACACCAAGTCAAGGCCGCAGCGGCAGCCCGGGGCAGGACAAAACAGGAACAAGGAAAGCCTGCAGGAGCTACAACCGCAGCTGAGGAGGGTCAGCAGCCGGGGAATGCACCGGGGGCAGGAGAGGCCACCCGACCGTGTAGTCCACCTCCCGAGGCCGCGACGCCTCGCGAGGCGCCCTCACCTCCCGAGGGCGCGGCAACCCCGGATGCTCCCAGCCTTGTCGAGCACCCAGTTTACTTTGTCAGCACGGTGCTACGGGACGCGAGGGCACGGTACCCAATGCCTCAGAAGCTCCTCCTCGCGCTACTGATAGCCTCGCGCAAGCTGCATCACTACTTCCAGGCTCATCCCATCAAAGTCGTCTTGTCATACCCCCTGGAAAGGGTGCTCAGGAGCCCTAACTCAGCCGGAAGGGTCGCTGAGTGGAACATAGAGTTGCAGGCGTTTCAGCTCGAATTCAGCACAACCAGGGTCATCAAAGGAGCAGCATTGGCGGATTTTGTGGCAGAATGGACAGAGGCACCAGGCCTCAAGGCTGACGAGGATCGGTCCCTCTTCCCGGGGAGCGAGGCGCCAGAAGGCTGGGTCATGCATTTTGACGGGGCGTTCTCCAGACATGGTGCTGGGGCTGGGGCGGTGCTTATATCGCCCACTCAAGACAAGCTCTACTACGTTGTACAGCTCTGCTTCCAACAAGGTGAAAAGGTCTCCAACAACATAGCGAAATACGAGGGTTTAATAGCGGGCTTAAAGGCCGCGGCAGCCCTGGGGGTGAAACGCCTTACCATTAAGGGTGATTCGCAGCTCCTCATGAATTTCTCCAACAAGGTGTACGAGCCGAAAGACGAGCACATGGAAGCTTACCTTGCGGAGGTCCGCAGGATGGAGAAGCAGTTCTGGGGGTTGGAGTTGCAGCACGTGCCCCGTGGCACCAATCAGGAGGCCGACGACATCGCCAAGCGGGCGTCCAGGCGGTTGCCTCAGGAGCCTGGCATCTTCGAGGAGCGGCTCTTCAAGCCCTCAGCCTTGCCGTCACTATCAAACACGGCTCAGCCTCGGGAGGAGCTCCCCCAACCACCTGCCTCAGGAGCCCCGGTCTGTGGCCCGGCCTCAGGAGCACGCCTGCTCCTGATGATGGAACCTCAGGAGGGGTGCTGGATCATGGAGCTCTGGAGTTACTTGACACAAGGGACCATGCCGGAGAAGGAGGAGGAAGCGGAGCGGGTGGCGCGGTAGGCCACTGCGTACTGCATCAGAGACGGAGAACTCTACCGAAAGCGACCAAACGACGTGCTTCTGCGTTGCATTTCCAGGGAGCAAGGAAAGGAACTACTGGAGGACATACATGGCGGAGACTGCGGGCACCACTCATCATCGCGGACCCTCGTCGGCAAGGCGTTCCGCAGTGGGTTTTATTGTCCTACCGCACTCAATGACGCCGTCGAGCTGGTGAAAGCTTGTGAGGCCTGCCAGTTCCACGCCAAGCAAATCCATCAGCCGGCCGGAGGCCTGCAGACTATACCCCTTTCATGGTCAATCGCAGTCTGGGGGCTGGACATCCTGGGCCCGTTTCCTCGAGCGCCAGGGGGCTACTGCTACCTCTACGTCACCGTGGACAAGTTCACCAAGTGGGCTGAAGTGGAGGCCGTCCGCACCATCCCTGCGGGCTCCGCGGTCAAGTTCATCAGGGGCATCGTGAGCCGGTTCGGGGTGCCGAACCGCATCATCACAGACAACGGTTCGCAGTTCACCAGTAACCTCTTCAAAACATACTGTGCTAACCTTGGAACGCAGATATGCTACGCTTCAGTGGCGCACCCTCGAAGCAACGGCCAGGCCGAGCGAGCCAATGCAGAGGTCCTGAGAGGCCTCAAGACCAGGACGTTCAAGAAGAAGCTAGAGGCCTACGGCCGAGGTTGGTACGACGAGCTTCAATCCATCCTGTGGTCCATCTGCCCCACCGCGACCAAGCCGACTGGAGAGACCCCATTCTTCCTGGTCTATGGAGCGGAGGCAGTCCTCCCTCACGAGGTCAGATGTCGCTCCGCGTGGGTCCTGGCGTTCGACGAGGCGCAGCAGGGCGCCATGCGGGGGACGGACCTCGTGTTGGGAGAGGAACATCGCCGGGAGGCCGCACTGCGGGCGGCGAGGTATCAGCAAGCGCTGTGGCGATACCACTGCCGCAACATCCGCCCCAGGACCCTCGAGGTAGGAGACCTCGTGCTCAGGCGGGTCCTCTCCAGGGAGGGATTGCACAAGCTCTCTCCCATGTGGGAGGGCCCGTTCAAGGTTGTTCATGTTTCCAGGCCCGGCTCCACGCGCTTGGAGACTCAGGAGGGAGTGCCGGTCCAGAACGCGTGGAACATCCAGCACCTCCGGAGGTTCTACCCCTAGAAAAAGCACGGAGCCTGTGAAGCAAGGCGAGTGCCTGTGAAGATCATCTCTTTTGGAAAGGCCCGGAGCCTCTGAAGCAAGGCGAGTGACTGTGAAGATCATCTCTTTTGGAAAGGCCCGGAGCCTGTGAAGCAAGGCGAGTGCCTGTGAAGATCATCTATTTTGGAAAGGCCCGGAGCCTGTGAAGCAAGGCGAGTGCCTGTGAAGATCATCTCCTTTGGAAAGGCCCGGAGCCTGTGAAGCAAGGCCAATGCCTGTGAAGCTCGCCGCCCCATGACACTCTCACGTAATAATGAGTGGGGCTGTACACGCCCCGAAGTCTCAGGAGCGCCGGCCTCAGGCCCTGGGGCTCCCTCCCACGCCCAGTGGCAACACTTAGCTCCGCGCTGGGGAGAAGACGTCGAAGACTAGATTAGGTGCCGGACGCGGCTTTTTCATTTGCTTTCCGCAGTTGACGTGTTTGTTTGCATTTGGAGTCTTATTGAAGTTATCGCTGTTGCTGATTTGTGGTTCGTCGATTTTTGCCCCTCGCTTTGGTTTCTCTCGCGAACAACCTCGCGAGGGATGGTGCTCAGACGCCCTCACGAGGGTTTCTGCCCTAGCCACAGGAGGGTTTCACGGCCCTGGCGCATTACAGGAGCACCCCTCCTAGTCCGTGCCCCTCGGGTACCGCGACGCGCACACAGGGCCTGGGTTGGTCACCCCACTCCCCCGACAGGGGTCGAAAGCTATCTACGCACAGGCGGGAGATCAAGAAGTACAAAAATGAGATCAAGGTAATAGATAAAGCGGCAACATTCCCCAACACGCCCCAAGGGGGCTCCATGCAGTTGTTCTGTCTTACACAGGGAGCAAAAGAGAAAGGAAAAGGACGAGCCTGGCGCAGCCCCCCCTCGCGTCGGCCCGCGGCGGCGACACAGGCTACCTCAGGGCCTCAGGCGGACTCCCTCTCGCGCTTCACCGGGGCACGACGGCGGGCGGATGAACCACCACCTCCTGGGCAAACTCGACGGCGCGGGGGAGGACTGCCGCCACCGCTGGAGGAGTCGCTTGAGGAAGAGCTGACGAAGCTGGGGGAGTCGCGGATGCCGCCGCCCGCTCGGGCGCTATCTCCCCCATCACCATCGGAGCGGGGCCCATGAACGCGGTCATCGTCCTCAGGGCAGCACCCCGCGCAGCGACCATCTTCCCCAAAACCCTCACGTAGAGGGTGGCGTTGCCGTCGAACCTGAAGTGCAGAGTGCACCGACACTCCAGGCCGCGAGCGCAGGCGAACGCCTGCTAGCCGCGAGTGAAGGCCAAGCCCCCGCTGGGGGAGACCTCCAGCACGACCCACGAGGACCTGCTGCAGCAGCCCTCCGCCTGGAGCCAAAGGCCACCAGGAGCGCCGGCCGGGAGTTCGCCAAGGAGGAAGCGAGGGAGCGGGAGCCGGGCGCGAGCCGGCTCCGCCGACCAGACAACGAACTCCGACGGCGCCTGCATGGCGTGAAAGCGCAGCCTGGGGGAGCGCGCAACCCCGGCTCCGGCGGCTTGCCCGACGCCGCGCTGGGAGTCCCCCCCCCCCATGGCCGCTGGAAGCTGCCGGGGCGGCCACCGGGTGCTTCCGAGGGCGCCCGCGACCATGCTTGGGTGGGGAAGAGGCAGGACCGACCTGGAAGGCCCTCCCCTTCTCTGCGGCCGAGTACCTCCTCGATGGAGCCATCACACCAAGACGGAGCAAGAACTGAGGCGAAGGAGAGAGCAAGAAGAGATGGACTGGACGGGCACGCGCGGTGCCGTACTTATAGCCGGCGAAGGCCAACCGCCGGTCTCCACGATCACAGGTAATCATAACACGTTCTGCATGCAGGAACTTGTCCGACTCGCACGATCACCAAGGCATCGTGGGGAAGCGGAGACGCCACGTCCAATCAACCGCCACGCGGTGACCAAGGCCGCAGGCTGTTAGGGCCCGTTGCGCTTCGCCCTTGCCCTTTCGCCTCTCGGCACGGCCAAGTCCATGCGTGCCTTGGGCCCGGGGGGCTACTGTCCGTGTTCTGGGAATGGGGGTCCCTAGACTTGCCTGCCTGCGGCCTGCGGCGTGGCTCAAGTGGGGGCCCAGTGCGGCCCATCTTCATCAACATGAGGCTCAAGACCCTCGCGAGGGGCCAAGCCTCGCGAGGCGGACGACACGGCGCATCCTCAGGCACTGCCTCCTCAGGCTGGCTCGCGAGGAGGCGGAGATTTCAAGGCGGGGTACCTCGCGAGGTGCCCATGACGCAAGCCATGACGACTAGAGGCACCAGGCGGGTGCCAGCGCGCGCAGCGTCCTTCTTTCCTCTTTGGTGCAAAGGGGACAAGCATATCCGCGGAGTACCGAGGCATCTGGCAAAGGTTGCCACTTCGGTGCAACGAGACCAAGACCAGGAGGACTACGAGACTAAGGTCACCATGGAGCCCAGCCCGGCGTCACCACCAGAGCCTTTGGCAGGCGAAGACTGCTTTTGTCAGGATAGACGTACTCGTTGTCCCCCTTCAAATTAGCCCGCCATTGTTGGATCCCTTGCCACTCAATATTTGGAAAGAGGACCAGGGCCTCTATAAATAGGACTATCCACCCACATAGCAAGGGGGGTCGGTTCGGTTCGGTTCGATCGGTCGGTTTGCAGAGTTAGTTGGTCCAGCCAGCAAGTAGAGAGAGATAGAGAGAGAAAGGTGACTGAGCTCCCCATAGCAGTTCATCACCCCAGCCAAGAACAGACCCTCGCGAGGCTGTTCTTCCTTGTATTGTTCATCATCACCAGCCCCCAAGAGGCAATCCATCCACCACACACTGGAGTAGGGTATTACACCACAACGGTGGCCCGAACCAGTATAAATCTTGTGTCTCTTGTGTGATTCCCTTAGTAGTTTAGATCTTTGCGAGACGGGGAGGTTGAGGACGTGATTTCCGCACGCACCCCAGTGTTCGAACCTTAAGGGTCTGCCGGAACCCGAAATCCGACAATCGGTATGTTACTTGCCCGAGATTTGATCGTCGGTATCCCAATACCTCGTTCAATCTCGTTACCGGCAAGTCACTTTACTCGTATCGTAATGCATGATCCCATGACCAAACACTTGGTCACATTGAGCTCATTATGATGATGCATTACCGAGTGGGCCCAGAGATACCTCTCCGTCATACGGAGTGACAAATTCCAGTCTCGACCCGTGTCAACCCAACAGATACTTTCGGGGATACCTGTAGTATACCTTTATAGTCACCCAGTTACGTTGTGACGTTTGGTACACCCAAAGCACTCCTACGGCATCCGGGAGTTACACGATCTCATGGTCTAAGGAAATGATACTTGACACTGCAAAAGCTCCAGCAAACGAACTACATGATCTTGTGCTATGCTTAGGATTTGGTCTTGTCCATCGCATCATTCTCCTAATGATGTGATCCCGTTATCAATGACATCCAATGTCCATAGTCAGGAAACTGTGACTATCTATTGATCAACGAGCTAGTTAACTAGAGGCTTACTAGGGACATGTTATGGTCTATGTATTCACACATGTATTATGATTTCCAGATAACACAATTATAGCATGAACAATAGACAATTATCATGAACAAGGAAATATAATAATAATCATTTTATTATTGCCTCTAGGGCATATTTCCAACAGAATGTTAGGATGAACTCGAGCCGGTGTCGGCCATGGAGAAGTAGTGGCCGATGATGAACTCGAACCGGTGCCGGCCACCATCATCTTCGGCACCAGCCAATGATATCAGTTGGGCAGTGAGGAAGCGAGCCGTCCTCTGCGCTGAAGCATATACCTCCGGGGCTCCCGGCAGTCCGATGATCATGCTGCCGGACATGAGGAACACAAATCGATAGGCGGGCGACCATTTAGGCCAGGTATTATATACCTGTGCTGTCCAGAACTAGCACCGCGTAGTTCATTTGAATGTAATGAAATCCGTCATGTTTGTATGAAAATCCGGTATTTTATATGATTTCCGTCGTTGTTTATATGAAATATCAATTTGTCTACGTGTTTGCGTGAATTTTGTCCGGTTGGTTGAGTTGATGTCATAATGTGTGCGGCTACGGTTGGATGGCGTAATTTGCGGGTCGCCGGTCGGTCTGCGGGCGGCTCGGGCGGTGTTGTGGGACAAAAAAACACAGCTCGTGTGAGCTCATCTCCAATGTGCGCGCTGGAGGATGCATGATAGCATGAGCACCCGAGCCATTCCTCGTTCATCGGTGGCAAAGGCACCGGTGGACAAAAGGGTCGCCAATATTTTGGCTACCCCGGGCAAGATCCAAACAGCCCCTCCCAATAGATTCAAATCCCTCGTTTGCCGTGGAATTTTTCCATGTGTTGTTTTCATGGACTAGCAAGATGCCCGTGCGTTGCACGGAACATCAAGATGCATTTTTTTACAAACTCCCGCATGCATGCAAGGGATAATTAATGTCCTCCTTTGCTAGTACTACGAGGCAAACACCATTAATATTGCATCGATTAGTGTTAGTGGCCTTGTATATCTGCAAATTGTAATTTTGATAGTGGCCCCTTGTATATAAAAATGGAGGGAGAAAGATGAGAGATAAGGTGAGGAGGAGTGGGGCGTGGTTGTGACTGGTGGTCGGACTGGGCGGAGGCATGGGGATGGACGGCGCATTATGTATAGGTTTTTATCTCTCTCACACACACCCACGTAGGTGGGGGATGTGCACTGTTAACCGCCACGCACGAAAAGAGGTAGAAAGGGGCACCGGAGGAGATAGGAGCGCCGGAATGCAAAACGGACAACAGGGAAAATGCTCGGATGCATGAGACGAACACGTATACAAATGCAATGCACATGATGACATGATATGAGATGCATGACAAAGGCAACAACACACGGAGACAAAAACCCAACCCCGAGGAAAATAAAATAACTTAGTGCCAGAAACGGCAAGAGTTGGGATACAGATAAGGTAAATTACATCCGGGGTGTTACATGCACGAAGAGAAGAGGTGCACGCACGGTGCACGTACTCCCGTCTCTTTCCCAACCACGCCTGCGCGGGTACACGGTGGAGCTCATTTCTGTATGAAAAAGGCAGCCCACGTGGTAATTTGGCACGTGTACTGGTTGTCCACTTGGTGGAGGGAGGATCGTCTACCACGGGTGAACAAACAAATTGCAACTTGACGTGTTATGTTAAATTAAAAAAGAGGCAAACCATGTGGGGCCTACCTTAGAGGCAAGGCTCTATACACTGGAGTACTTTTGATGTGTCCCGTCAACTCGCAGAACGAGGAGAATCTTGCTTAGTACGCCGTCTCCCTCGCCCACAGGTGCGGTGACTCGTAGGATGAGGTGAAGCTTGCTTACTACGCCTTACGCCCGCTCCCTCGCCCACGCGCGCGGTGGCTCGCAGCACGAGGAGAAAATTTTACTACTCCCTCCGTTTACTCCTCGTCCCTACTACGTACTTTGGTTAGTACTCCCTCCATTTACTTATACAAGGCCACCATAAAAAAATACATTTTGCATCTATACAAGGCCACAAATAGTAATCGAGACAAAAGTTACTACTCCCTCCTTTCCAGTTTATGGCTCAATTTCAAAATCTCTCCAACCAAGGTAGACGGTGAGTGGTCGAATTAATTTCCTATTTTGCACAAGTAATTAGTACGCTCGTTTTTCTCAAGAAGTTATGTTTACCGAGGCATTAATTAGAACGAATGCATGAATGACCACTAAATTTCCATGGACCTGTACATGCATTGGTTAGTTTCCTCTTGACACTGCTTGCGTCGGGTGATCTAACGCACCTCGAAATCCAACATGTAATGGTACTACTACTAGTATAGTAGAATTGAGACTTATCAAACGGAAAAACAAATGTTTTTTAGATGAGCCCTATAAACCCTAGTGGGTATGTACTCCGTAAAAACAGATTTTTCCAAAACTAAGTCGCTCCATTTCATGAATTCTATAGTATACTCCTCCGTCGAAGCTCCCTTTCATGAATTATGTACTTCCTGTCGCCAACATGTGGGACATATAGCAACCGGGTCAACGTGTCAAGCACCAAATAACAGTGCAGAACAGCAGGGGGACGCACCCCACTTGTACCGGCCCAGTAGTAGTAATGAGCAATGAGACGTCAAATCACAATGCCACACTTTCCCAGATGGACAAAGCAACCATTATTTCACACTTTGGTTCACCATCATCTCAAACCATGTACTAGTATTGCTTCTGCCTCAAGAGGGACACGCGCATCGCCTTGGTACATCATGACACGTGGGACCGCATGACAGGCCATGCTCCCCCGCCGATCGCTCGGTAAAATCACCTCATTTTTACTATACTTCATCCGTATCAGTTTACTACATGGCATGCACGTCGTTCTAGGTTGAGAATTTAACTGGCTATCTATGTGATGAATAGTACTCTAGCCTTTTAAAAAATGTATACTTTTGTACAGTAGTACTATCGATGGATTGCGCCATGGAGCAAAAATTGAAATTAAAAAAAGGTGGTACATATAGAGAGCGCTCGTCGCCAAATTATGCATATAGTACTATTAAAAAGGCTAGTCACAATAATGGTGTCCAGCACAACCCACCCCTCAAATAAAACTAAGTGGGTGCTTGGATACGTTTTAGTCCCATGACTAAAAGTAGTGGGACTAAAATATGCTAGCCTCACCCATGCTTGGATCCAAATACTAAAAAGGCTAAAATCAAGTTAATGAGCACTTATTATCCTCCAAACCCTCCAATCCAGAACTTGCATGTGTTAAAGGAGAGGAGTTAAATGAGTAGAGAGAGGACAAATCCACATTTTAGTAGGGGTACCCCTGACTAAAAAATTTTAGTCTCAAGACTAGTTTTAGCCCATATTTAGTCAGGGGTGTTTGGAACTTTATCCTCTTAAAGAGACTATTTTTAGTTAGACAAAAATAAGTCCCTTGGATCCAAGCACCCTCTAAGCATCCTGGAATTCTTTGACAAAACTAAGCACGCTGAAATTCTTTGACAACTAAACTGCTGGCTATATGATGTTGGCCATATATATTGTACGTATATAATGTGAAGAAACGAGTGGTAGTACTATACCAACTAAAAGATGAAATGTAATAAATACTAGTATGTACGTACTGATGAGTTAAAGTAACAAGAAGATACATAACATAGTTCTGCTGGGGGCTCAGCACAACACACCCCTCAAATTAAATTAAGCACACCTGAAATTAAATGCAACTATTCCAGTAGACACTGCATTAGAACCACCATGAGCAACGACACTGCCACCTTACTCGGAGTCCTTGTCCACGTCCTCGACTTCGTCCTTGTCCCTCTTCCTCTTGGCCGATACTTCTTTGCTTGAACTGCACACTTGGCTGTTGCTCTTCATCCAACCCTTGTAGATATTGAAGCAAAGGTAGCCATCCATTGCAGCGTAGTGGATGTGGCCTATATCTAGTACATTCCGCTGCCATGCATGACGATGAAACGTGTAATGAGGTTTCTCCAGTTTACCATACGAAGTATGAACCATGGCTCCTGCCAGGGTCAGCATTGAAGGCTGACGAGAGGACACCAGCCGATTCTTCTGGAGGTCGAAGGTGTTGCCTACAACGAGGCCTATCCGACGTAGGACTTCTTTGTCGTTACCAAAGTCTACAGTAACGAATTTCACTGTTTTGTCCTTGAGGAAGTTCTTAAAATCCTGGCACTCAACGTCGGCATGGCATATGTGGTAGACCAAGCAAACGTTATGTACGCAAACCTGGATCACAGCGGGCTTCTTCCTCTCTTCGTCCTTTAGATCCTTCTCTCGTCCTAGGAATGTGGTGTACTCAACATCTAGCCCAGCGACCCACTCATCATCTGAGTTTTTGAACATGCGCTGAAGCGAGAAAGGCATCCTTTCACCGTCGTGGAAGAATGGGTGTAGATGACGTCGAACTCATCTCCGGTGATGGTTCTAACCTTGTACTCACCGCCGATCATGGAGATTTGGGACGCCATGGATTTGGGAGGAGGGTTAGGATTAGTGAAACTGCCGTAATGTGAATGGACGGGACGACTAGGAGCGAACTGCCGTAGTATTGAAGGACGTGCGGGGACGAGTAGGAGCGAACTACCAGCGTGCGAACGGCAGGGTAGTGGCTTTCCATTCTCCCATGATACGGGCTTCCGAGAGCCCTTGGATCTGAGATCGAATGGTTGCATGGCGTGATTCTAGACATATGGGTGAATATCCTATCCTGGAGGGTTATTCTACAAATTTTCAGCAACTTAGCATGCGACCGTTTGATCTCAGATCCAAGGGCTACCAGCAGCCCGTATCATGGTCGCGCCTACCACGACCGTCGCGTCGCTCACGCGGTCGGGCCCTTGGAGATTTAACACGGTGCGTTAGGCTATCTGATGTTGGCATGTCATACATAGTCATTGTCACTCATACTACAACAAGGTTGTCTATAAGTGTATTTTTTACTCCTCTCTATCTCTTTCTTCGTACTCAAGGAAGAAACGGTGCTAAGCGCGTGTATTTATTGCATTTGCCAAGGAGTGACCTCTTCCAATGAAATGGTGTTGCTAAGTTTGCTTCATTTAATTAGCTATAGACTCAAAATTGTCTTTTCACCTAGGTACACGCGCTTAGCACTGTTTCTTCCTTGGGTCACCAAACTAGTCTCTCTCTTCTTGATTAACTTACCACATCGGACTTTATGCCTATGTGGCAAGCTTAAGTACCTGTAGGAGCAAGTAAAAGTAAGTACAATAGTGCGCTTTACATGGCATTTTTGCATATGTGGAGGAAAGAGAGGCAAGGAAAAGTGGAGAAGTGGGCTCTCATGCAAGAGCCAGCCTCTACTACATGGTGGAGCATTGGGAGAGGCACCTGTATGGAGGTGGTCAGGAATCTGGGAGACTCACGCCGGTCGTAGCACCACGGTTAAAATGATAATGGCAAGTCAAATCACGGGGCCCCACCTGTCCAGCAGTAACTCGCTTTCAAATCACACAGCCCTACGTTTGCAGCAGCCTACTCCCTCGTCTTCTCGCATCTCTGTCGAACCGACTAGGAGGAACTGCCCCGCCGCCTACCGCGCAAGAAAAGCCCCGCCCTCGACTTTTAAATATAACTACATCCGCTTAAGAATCCAATGATATACTTTTTGTGACATAGTAACTCATATTTAGTTAGTCAAATGGATGACCTAGAACTACGTGCAGGCCCTATAAACCAAGACGCCTAAAAATAAAAAAACCGAGATGGAGAGGTTAGTCCAGCACGTATCTTTTTAGCTCAATATAGTTGGGATTCACCAAGGAGAAAAACCAGGTGGTAGGCTGCTCCTGTCGTGTTGGCGTAGCAACTCAAGCAGGGTCAGTCCGCACACGAAATGGCGACACACTTAACAGGACCCCTTTGGCCGATGTGGCTCATCCACCGTCTTGTTCCACGTGTGATGCAGCAAATTACAATTCGGAGCAGCGGTTGGAATTGGAGGCACCTCGGTCGTAGCGCGCAGTAGTAGAAAATGAGCGACGAGGGGTCAAATCACAAAGCCCCACCTTTCCCGCATTAAGCTGGACGGACGAAGCAACCATCATATCACTCTAGGGTGCAAGAGCATAAAGAAAAGAGAAAACAATGATGCGTGCGGCAGCTACCTAGGGCACCCAAGGGTAGGGGTCTCCACTACGGATCCTTTTTTTTGAAAGCGCCTCCACTACAAATCGGCTTCTCCCTCGTCCTCTTGAAGAAAACCGATGATGAGTGCGGCGGTAGGGTTTGTAGGAGTACTACAGCATGCGGGGCCACATCGTAGTAAACGGGTTCGAGCCGACGCCTTAAATATGTGTGGGCCGCTTGGTTTTACAGGAACGAGGCAGCATTTTGGGTTCGGGGACCAGTGGAGATATAGTACGTACAAAAAATTGTGGACGTAGGTTTGACCGAAAGGCAATGATGCATGGGCCCTGCATTTTGATATACGCAGGGCCGCGTGAAATTTGCTACTCTACTCAAAACTAGCAAGGTACACATGTATTGAACGCATGAGATTTCAAAACCAAATTATGAATAAATACACACTATAGGATGTAAAGCTTTGAGTCATATATGCATGATGTAGATGTTCGTTTAGTTCTTATAGTTCATCTCATTCAAAATCAATAAGTTTTATAAAAATGTTAAGATTCATGGGGTTGTGCATTGTACTCCCTCCGTTCCAAAATAGATGACCCAATTTTGCACTAACTTTGTACAAAGTTAGTGCAAAGTCGGGTCATCTATTTTGTTCCACTTTGTACAAAGTTAGTGCAAAGTTGGGTCATCTATTTTGGAATATAGGGAGTAAATCATAAAGTAAAAAACAAATAATGGCAATTCATTTAGAAAAAAATAATCAATTATGATACAGAAGATTCTAGAACAAAGGAGAAGTGCTTGTGTTTTGAGGTTTGTGCATTATGCTTAAGTTCAACCATGGAGTCTTCTAAATTGTACATGTGGCAGATCTGCTGGAATGTTGATGATATCCAACGGCCAGTAGTGCTCGGATTTGCCTATCTCTGCACTGTCGGGTTAGCTTCATACAGCGACCATCTTTCAAAGTTATTGGCACACTATATAGTTCTTATGCCATAGTTGCATGTTTTGGAAAAAAGCTACTAGTGGGTTGTACTATCTATCTAGGAATAGAAGATGTATACATGGAAGTTGTAGGGAAAGAGATGACATCGAGCATCTCAATTCCTATTACTAGGGATTGGAAAAGATATGTCATTTGGTTCACATCATAGGAACTTTTCTATTGAATATAGAGATGACAAGTTTCTCAATTCCTATGAGGAGGGATTATAAAAGAGATGTAATTTGGTTCTTATCATAGGAACTTTTCTATTGAATATACGCTAATGTTTATTTTCCTTTGAAATTAAGGGAGTATAGGAATCCATTCATATGAACCAAGTGGCTCTAAAGCTATAGAAATGATATCATGTTTATTTCCTTTGAAATGTGGAGTATATGAATCTATTCCTATGAACCAATTGGCTCTAAAGGAAAAATCCTATAAAAATCATATCATATAGAGTTCCTATGATATTCCTCGACACTAAAGGATGCTTGAAATTGCTGCGGGTGATACGATGGTATTTCTTTGTAGACTCCTCACCCAACTTTATAGTTACCTCTCGAAGATGAATTGCATTTCGGAACTCGAAAACTCGGTAAAAGTTTGCGAGGTTCGAATTTTCAATAAAGCTATATGCACTGCATTTCGGAACGGAGGGAGCATACGGCAGTTGCTAACACTCACGTGGAAGATTTGTGTGTAGGAGGAGTGGCTGTTCTGTTAAATGACCTGGCAAAACTGACACTATCGGATGCTGATCTAATGGTCCTTACGGCGTTCGTCAGGAAAAGGCTTGTGGCGAACGTTTGTCGGATAATGATTTACGGACACATACATTGCATTGATACGTGCCCCCCTCTCTCTCACGCACACGCACCCTCACAAGTCACAACTCTCTCGAGTCCTCTCGCAGACTCGCACGTCGCACCCACCGTCTATCTGCAGGTAGACGTCACGCACATATGTGCTCTTCACACCCTGCCCTCAGAACTTCTAAAAAACAAAAGACGGCACGCACATTTTATTTTAGCTCACACGTCACACACTTGTACTATTAATCTTGCGACGAACGTTCTTTGGGCATAGTATATTGTACTCTCACGAAGAGAAGCGGTGCACGCACGCACTAGTTCTCTCACACCCACTCGCGGGTACACGTAGGAGCGCATTTTTTGAAGCTGGTACAGCAAAATCACTCCACTATATATAAAAGCAGGAGCCTTAGCGCTTGCCTTACTAGGGTTCCTCTCATTCACTCTCTCATGCTCTCCAGATCTAAGCAACATATCGGCGGCCACACTCTCTCTCAGCTCACGGCTGGTCACAAATCTGGCCGGACAACCTCGACCGGGGCAGGGGTGTAGGTGCATCGTTCACGCTGTCGTCGGCGGCGAGGGAGGAGACCAACGGCTGCCCGCGTGTCCCGATCGGCGGCCGTGCCGTTCTCTCCGAGAGAGCGCCGGCTTGGGAGGGCCTCTGACCCCTTCTTCCTCCCTGCGGTATTGTGGCCAAGATGCGGCCTCCCGGTGCCGTCTTTGCGACATGCCGACGACCCTCAGGTATATATTCCTTCGAAACCTGCCTTGCTCTACTGCCCCACCTCCCTACGTGTGGATCCTTTTCTACTTCCGTCCGCTATTCCAAAGCCACCTAGACTTCTACTAAGGCACGTGCTTTGCACGTATGTTCTGTATGATAGATACTCATATAACTTCTTTTTAGAGAGAGAAATGGGTACTCGTATCTTGAGTAGATATCATAGTGTGTTTGTTTGCATGATCTAAGGACTATTCTGAAATAAGAAGCAAATCACTTGCACAAATCAAACTGAGTTCCAAGTAAGAATTTGATTACAAGATAAAAGTTGTAGTTTTATTATATGTTGTTTCCTGGGTTCCCTGATGTATAGTTCCAGAGTTGTTTGACGGTTTACATGCATGTTTATGGACTATTTTGTGCAACTAAATAAGTCATTTAGGTCTGACAGACACTCATGTCCTGTATTAGCTTGAGGTATAGCTTATGTATGACTAAAATAAAATATTACACTTTTTCTGCAAATAATAAAAAATTTACATTTCTCGATGAAGCAGAATAAAACTTCAGCTAGCATCAGCCATGCAATGTTATGTTATGTGAACAGTGTAAACTTTGCAGTATAGCGGCACCTAAAAAATCCATTTTTACAGTAATCTAAAAAATAAGTTAGTAGTAGAGTGTTTATTTCCCAGGTGACAACGGGGAACCAAAATGTGCTAGCTATTTGCCAACTTGTCGTACTTGCATGTGAGGAGGTGGCAGCAGTTTCTAGACATTTCTCAACTTCAGTAGGTGCAATCCAGATTCAACGGGGACTTCTTTATTTGTTTACTTGGAGAGCAGAGTCGGCCATGTGCACAAGGAGCGGGAGTGAATCCGGCAGCTCTTAGCCGTCAGATCATGTCATCCTTTGTTTGATGGACAGCAGTGATATGCATGTGAGGGGAAATGAATGGTGGATTTTGAGCCAATGCTTGTTTGGGCGGGAGAACCGAAGATGGAGTGGTAAATCCAATTTCAAAACTGCCGCATTATAGTAGTAGTAGATTAGAAGTAAAGCTATTTCATACAGTCGACTCAAAGCATTGGTTCAAACAGGGAAGAAAGTGGGAAAGTTGTAGCATGAATCTATGACTTGGTTCTAAGAGGAAACGGGGGAAAGTAGTAATATCTGTCACTGCTTAAATAACCGTATATCTTATTTGCGCAAACAGGGATGTCTGTCTCCATATCGTTTCGGGATGTCTGTCTCCGTATCATTTCTATCCGTGCAATCAAAAGCACACACCTCAGTTTTAGTACAACTGCGCAAAATGAGATGGCTTTCCCTCGTTGTCGTCGTCTAACCTCCCGTCTTCAAGGTATCCCTACATTGGTAGTAACTAAGGTAGAATGACCAACGCAATCTAAAAGAAGCTGATTCATACATTTTACTTCCTGGTTGCAGTGCAGGGACGAGCGAAAACAACTGCATCCTAATCCGGAATGCACTTTCTACCAGTTCATCCATGGACCAAGGACTAGCTGGCACGGCTGCACGGCAGTTTTTTGGACAGGTGCGCGGACAAGAGGCATTGTGGCCTGCTTATTTCTGCAAATAGCGGTACTTAAATTTAGTGGAATGCACAACCATTTCAGCTGGTCAGTACACTGCATGGTTCAGTTCAGCATTCCAGCTGATACCACAATTATAATTGGTTATTCTGGAATGAGAGAACCTAACCCTGAATGGTGGCAACAAGAAAAAACCAGAGTGAACTCCAGGAAATTTAAGCCTGCCGGGAGGCCCTTTGCTTAGAGAGAAGCCTTGCTTGTTTTTTCCTGATTTGTAAACCTTCTCACAACTTTGTCTTTTGCTGTGAACTAGTATATGTTTGTTATGTTCTATGAATCATTGAGATGTATAAAATTGCTTAACTTATGCTTTTCAAGTTTTTTATGAAGACGAGTTTAATGTGCGTGTTCCACATGAGCGCTGGACTAGCGTGTGAACGTTTGGAATTTATTACATTGTGGCCTCAATTAACTGCATGAACCACTGTAACAAGATACATAGTTGCTTATATGTCAGACAGCAGATTGTTGATTGTTAGCTGGTCGATAGCCTAGTGTTGAAGCGAGATGAGCCAATGTGCCGTGTTCTGCACAACTGCTTACAAGTGGGGTAGCACCAACAGTGTTTACAAGTACTTATGTATACGTCGGCGCATGGTTCTCGAACGAGTGCTCTATTTCATCAAAACACACACTACTCGTATGATAAACCGTGACAACTTATGTCTTACCATGCCATATTCATGAAAAAACTAGTGAGGACACATCTGTTTCGGCAACAATTATGATGGTTCTCACATGATTCACGGGCACACAAAAGTAGCAGCAGTTCCCATAAACGGATTCAAACAGAGTACTAGCCCCAGAGGGGTCGATGGCAGGCAAGGTTTGGATAATTAGACACAATCCAAACTACTATTAAACACTAGCTGGGGCAACTATTTCATGCCTCGATCTAATTTGGGCTGGACACAAGACGGACCTTGCCATGAACATCATCGAGGATGTCCCGCAGCAGCTCAATCCTGTGAACCTTCATGAAGACAACCTTGTGGCCTTGCCACTGATAAACTTATTTGTGGAGGCATGCCACATCATCTTCCTACGTAAGCTTGACAAGAATAGTATTCCTCACAAACGAAGGAGTAGCTTTGAACTTCTTGTGCTTCAGTATACCCTGGAAACATGCCTGACAATAGTGAGGCTGGAATACAACTCTTCATTGGTATAACCACAAATGGCCTCCAGGATCCAACAGCCTAAGAACTTTGTTTTCCTAGTGCGTATATTCAGGTCGTCCGCCTCATAGCGAGTGACATGTACAACCACACAATCCTTGTCTGTATTAGGGCTCTAATTGAAACTGAAACAAATTCTGAATTACTTTTCAGTATAAGAAACACAAGTTATTTAAACCACTATGTATACCATGGTATCAAAGCTAATAAAAATTTGCATTATTAATCACCACATACTTCCTTTTCTAAAAAAATCACCACATACTTAGATGAAAAACCACAATCGAGATCGGCAAAGAAGGAAATCACCTTGGGCAGCTCAGCGGGGGGGGGGGACACATCCTCGAAGGGGGAAAATGCTCCTGCAGTGTCACGGGGGCTGTAACCTCAAACGGGGCGTTGACCATCTCAGTATCTGGGGTCACCTCGGTGGTTGCCTCCGTCTTCTTGGAGCTCTCTGTCTCGTGGGGATCAGCCTCCCGCGTCTGCTCCAATATCGGCAGATCTTTGCCTGGTTCTCCTTGGTCCATCATGAAACTGACGAATACTAGGAGTCCACTAAAAGGAAAACACAATCGCAATGACAATGAAACAAAAAAGAGAGTGAGGATCAGTTACTGCTTTGCAAAAGTTCTTTTTTTCCTCTGAACGAAAATATACCAACATCACGGATCTGCTTACCTTCCCTTCGTTCGGAGAGAAGAACAGTGGCAGATGCAAGTGTTGCCTTTCTTGAAGACGGTGAGGGAGAAGGGGATTCAGCGAAGAGTGAAATGATGGTTGCTTCGTCCATCAAACTTAGACTACGGGGAGGTGGGGTTTTGTGATACGATGGCTCGTTACTGCCGCGCTACGACCGGGGTGACTCTCCGCCTGCATACTACCTTCTAATTTGGTGGATGGCATTTGGGCCCGCGCACTGCATGGCCCGTAGGTCGGTGAACAAAAGTATAATGGCATTCAGTAGAGGGGGACGTTTCAATGACATAGGAGGAGCCAGAAGCGGTAGAGTGTCTCCACTGTACTAGTAGTAATTGTTTTCCTAGGTAGCTGTAGAGTGTCTCCACTATACTAGTAGTAATTGTTTCTCGGGTCCCAAGACAAAACAGCCCATCCATACTAGTAAATAGTAAAATCAATTCAAAAACCTGGGTGCTCTTCTTCCTCCTCGCTCCCGCCCACCTCACGTCAGCTCGCTCCACTCGTACCCCCAAATTCCTCACCTCACTCCTACAGAAAACCCCAACTCCCCTTCTTCCTCACTCCTACAGAAAACCCCCATCTCCCCTTCTTCTTCGCTCGCACTACAACTAGGCTCGTCATTCGTTACTCTGCTCAAATCCGTGAGCGCGACGCACCGCCCTCGAGGAAAATGGAGTCGGCTGACCCCAGCACCAAGAAGATGAGGCTCCCGCCAACGGCGACGCCTGTTGTAGATCCCGCACCCGGCAGCGCGAGGAGAAGCGGCGACCCCGCCCCCACTGGATCCCAGGAACCCGTAGAATCTCGGGTGGACCGCATCAGCGATCTCCCGGACGCCATCCTTGGGGAGATCATCTCGCTTCTCCCCACCAAGGATTGCTGCCGCACCCAAGTCCTCTCAATTCGGTGGCACCCTCTATGGCGCGCCGTTCCCCTTAATCTCGACTGTCGTTAGCTATCTCTCTTCAATGATTTTGAAATCCCCAGAGCCATCATCTCCTCCCACCAGGGCTCCGTTCAAAGCCTCTGCATCCTGTCATGCTACCTAAGCAAGCATACCATGCCCTGCACGGTGGACGCCTGGCTGGAATCCCCTGGATTCATAGAACTACAGCTACTTGAGTTCTACTATTCCCCTGGAAATCACATACCACATACCGAACGCCATGAACTTGTGCCCTCAGCACCGATGTCCATCTCGGGGTTTTCGTCCTCTCTCCACACCGCCACCTTTGCGCAGTGCTACCTACCAGACAATCTGGTACTAAACCTTCGAGTCCCATTTCTCAAGAAACTTTCACTTGTGCGGGTTCGTATATCGAAGGCCTCATTGCACATCATCAACCACTCCAGTTGCCCTGCACTGGAGTGCTTGGTGCTTGTTTTCACAGTTAGAATCGGTTGTCTCCAAATAAAGTCGCCTAACCTTGTAAGAATTGGAATTTCTTTTGACGGAAGGCAGCTCATCATCCAAGATGCCCCTTCACTTCAAAGGTTGATCCTTGATTCTAGTTATTCACCATTGCAAATAACCATCCTCTCTGCGCCTAAACTGGAGACCTTGGGTGTAATACATGATCTCTGTGCTCATTTCAATATGGTGTTTGGCTCCACAGTTCTTCAGGTACTTTATATTATCATCTACACTTGTAACCATAAGCTGCATTTTAAATTTCTATGCATAATTTATATATCATCTTGGAGTACACATTTTGTACTAATATTATGTTCTATGCTCAGTGAAGAGTTTCTCCATGGATGGCCTATCAATGGTGCTGGATTCTGTCAAGATCTTATATATCCAAATAAATAGTTTTGATCTGAACAAGATTATTGGCTTGCTGCAATGCTTTCCATGTCTAGAGAAGTTGTATATAAAGGTGATAATTTCACGCACATTGGAAGCCCGCATATAGTGTACTAGAATTAACCGTTCAGTTGTTGCTCTTTCGACACTCTTCTTTTAGACCTTAACTGTTTTCGATCTTCATGTCTATTTAGGCAACAGGACGGGGTAAGAAAGTTATAACCAATCGGTGGATTCGTAAGCATCGGGATTTTCTCACTTCTCATGAGATTCGATTGAAGACAATAACGCTAGAACGATATGTAGCCAACCGTGCAAACACAAGATTTGTCACATTCTTCCTGCTGAATGCAAAGTTACTATTGTCCATTAGGCTTAAGTTTATTAGCAGCATGGTTTTGACGGATGGGTATGTCAAAGAGCAAAAAAAGGAGTTTCAGGTGGGCAAAAGAGCTTCTGAACGTGTCGGGCTTCTATTTACAACATATTGTGGTCATAATCCAGTAAATTTTACAACCCAGGATGTTCATTCTATGGACCTGACCGATCCATTTGACTGTGACTACCGAAAACAGTGTTGGAGTTAGATGTTGTTGCACTTTTCAATCTGGTTTTTTTGTAAACCTGGTGAACAATTAACTGTCGTGCTTTTGTACATTTTGTAAGCTGGAGTTAGATGTTCCTGCCCTTTTCAACTCGGCTGTGACTATCATATTTTCTTTGAAACAAGGCAAATGGCTTGCCATTCGTTTAATTTAGAGTGAAATATTGTAACAAATCCAAACCAAGGGAAATAACATCACTCTCACTGGCTGCTTGAGCTCATTGTGCATTACAGAAGCCAAGTGATTAGCCCCCACCAGCACCCACAAACTTATTTCGAACTAGCACATCAAATGGGCTGTAAATTTTCATAGGAAAGGTTGCATGACCGTGAAAGATTTGGATTCTGACATTTAGGACCCGCGAGGAAATAGCCTATCCAAGGTGGTGTCGACTTACTAGCCAGTCAAGAAACGATTCTGCCTACCAGCCGCTGGATTGACATCCAACATCTGTCGTGTATCTTCTATCTCTTGTCTTCTTCTTCCTCCAATCACCCAAACCAAATCACCCCGTCGGCTCCGCCTGCTCCCGCCTCCCATGGCTGGCTGCGCCTCCGCCGCCCTACCGTACGTAACCTCCAACGTTGGCCAGTCCCTCCCTCTATTCCCCCACACGTCCTCTTATTCTCTGGCGACGTCAGCCCCAACACGCACACGCGCCCGAACCAGTCAACCCTCGTACTCCCCTCTGCCTGCGACTGGACCGACGCATCTTCAACTGCTCCTGTTCATTCCGAATGAGGCCTCGCCGTCGTACTCTGCCTTGCGGCCTTGGTTCGCTCGTCGTGCGCGGTGAGCCACCCTCTTGCGTTGTCAACATCGTCAGCAACCGAGAGGAATAAGGAGATGACTGTACGTGGACAGGATGACAGTAGGAACCCACCAGCGTCATGGCAGTACGCAAGCAAGTGCCTCTATAGTACAAGCCCAAAAATATGGTTCCTCCTAATGGTTGGACATCTGGGGCTCACGCCATTGTCAACGTAGTCAATAAACGAGAGAATTACACTACGAGCGGCTGACACCAAGGACCCAGCAAGTCGTGTAGTTTTTTTTTGAGGAACAAGCAGTTGTTATATATACTAGTTTTAGCGACAGATCGGGGTAGCAATGGGGCTGTGCGGGGGTTGTGGCCCGTCTAGCCAGAATTTTATTTATGTTTACCACATCATGAGCCCAGTTGTGTTTTTTCTTGCTGAAAATGGCTAGCCCAGTTCTATTTTTTTTAAGAAATACCCAAACAAGGCCTACTTGCTTTATCGGCCCTGCTGGGCTGCAAATTTCAAGACGAGGAGAGTTTCATTCGGTTTGCCCAGAAATGGGCTGTACATTTTTAAAACACATCAAACCGGGAATTACTTTCAATTTTTTTCATTACAAGATCTTAAATTCCATTGATTTTTATGCATGGACAATTATTTGGATTTTATATTTATATAAATTATTTTCCAAAATAGTTTGAATGTGAATCGATATTTCTGGATTAAAAACAGTTGACCGCACCGAAATATGCAAAATTTCGTATACTTTTTAACCGTGGCCACAATATGGGGTGTGATGCTAACAAAAAGAAGATGGGCTCCAAAAAATTCTTAAGAATTAGCAAATGGGTTGTACATTATTAGAAATAATGGCAGATGGGTTGTATGCTGTTTTCCACAGATTTGAGGCTGACTTGTGCGCCTACTACAGGTTGACGCGTATGCTTTCATAAAAAAAGTTTGACACACACGCAACGCCCTGTCAACTTAGTCAACACATGAGAGCAGTGGCTGTTGGATGTCCATCCAACGGCTGTCGTGCTTCTTCAATCTCTACTCTTCATGCTCAAGCCGCTCAAACAAGCGCCAGCGGGACTGCCTACTCCCTCCTCCCGCGGCTGGCTATGCTGCCCCGCAGGCCTCACGGTCCCACCGTACTCCCATCGCTGGCCTAGCCATCCCTCTACTCACCCACACATGTTGTTATTCTCCGGCGACGGCAGACGAACCAGTAAACCCTCGTACTCCTCCACGTGGGAAACAACTGCCGAGTATTCCCTGGCTCCGTGTTGTTCCCTTCCTAGGCCCCGCCGTCGTCCACTGCCCTGGTACTCTCGGCGCGGCCTGGTCAACGTGCTCAATGAACGACATCCATTGGAAGTGGACTGTACATGGAGAGCCTGGCAGCTGGGTCCATGGCCGCACGCAAGGAAATGCCTCCTTATTACGCGCAAAATAATGATTCCTCCACCTGACAGCTAGGACCCACAGGAAGGGCCTCTATATTTCGTGAAAAAAACATTCCCCCCGCTGACAGGTCGGACCCACCAGCTATATCTTCGCATGCAAGGAAGTGCCTCCTTATTACGCCCAAAAAATGAATACCCCCTGCTAGCTGGGACCCACCATATTGTTGGGATGACTTGTGGGCCTACTAAGTTGACACGGACGGAGAGCTTTGTCAACTTAGTCAATACTCTAGTGACCATATGATGTCCATCCAACGGCCATAGTGCTTCTTCAACCTCTGGTCTTCTTGCTCCAGCCGCCCAAAGCAGCGTCGGTCGTGCCGCCTGCTCCTGCCTCCCGTGGCCAGCTATGCTACCGCGGAGGCCTCACCGCCCCCATACTATTCCCACCACTAGCCAGGCCATCCCTCCACTCACCCACAACCCCTGTTATTCTACGGCGACGGCAGCCTCACACCGCAGCCGAACCAGTGAACGCTCGTACTCCTCTCCGCGTGGGAATCCACTGCCGCGTCTTGCACGGCTCCGCGTCATCCCCTTCCTAGGCCTCGCCGTCGTCGACCGCCGTGGTGCTCTCTGTGCGGCGTGGTCAATGTGGTCAACGACCGACTTCCATCGGAAGAGTACTGTACGTGGAGAGGCTGACAGCTGGGTCCACGCAGCCGCAAGGAAGTGCCTCCTTATTACACGGAAAATAATTATTCCTCCACCTGACAGCGGGGACCCACCGGACGGGCCACCGGTATTTTGCAAAAAAAATCATTTCCCCCTGACTGCTGGGACCCACCGGACGGGCCACCGTATTTCGCGAAAAAAACATTCCCCCCGCTGTCAGCTCGGACCCACCGGAAGTGCCTCCTTATTACGCACAAAAAAATGAATACTCCCCCAACTAGCTGGGACCCACCTTGCTAGGAGGCTGACTTGTGGGCCTACTAAGTTGACCGGGACGAAGGGCTTTGTCAACTTAGTCAATATGAACGATTCTAGCTCCAGTAACCATACGATGTCCATCCAACGGCCGTAGTGCTTCTTCAACCTCTGGTCTTCTTGCTCCAGCCGCCCAAAGCAGCGCCGGTCGTGCCGCATGCTCCTGCCTCCCGTGGCTGGCTGTGCTGCCGCAGAGGCCTCACCTCCCCCTACTATTCCCACCGCTGGCCAGGCCCTGCGGCGACCGCGGCCTCACACTGCAGCCGAACCAGTGAACCCTCGTAGTCCTCTCCGCGCGGGCTTCCACTACCGCATCGTCCCCTTCCTAGGCCTCACCATCGTCCACCGTCGTGGTGCTCTCCGCGTGGCATGGTCAACGTGGTCAAGGAACGACTTCCATCGGAAGAGTATTGTACGTGGAGAGGCTGACAGCTGGGTCCATGGCCACAGCCCAGTTTTTTTGTGATTTGCCAAGTAAGTCACTTTGTCAGGCCTGTTGGGCTGCAAATCTTTCAAGACGAGGAGAGCTTTCATTCAGCTGGCCGAGAAAATGGCCCATCAATAATGAGAAATGGGTTGTACATTTTTAAAACACATCAAACCGGCAATTAGTTTCAAATATCTTTTTTTTTCATTTCAAGATTTTAAATTACATTAATTTTTATGAGTGGAGAATTTGTTGGATTTTATATTGATATACATTTATTTTTAAAATCAGTTTGAATGTGAGTCGAAATTTCGGGATTAAAAACAGTTCGGACCGCACCGAAATATGCAAAATTTCGTATAATTTTTTAACCGTTGCCACAATATGGGTTGTAATGCTAACAAAAAGAATATGGGCTCCAAAAAAACCTTAAGAATTAGCAAATGGGTTGTAAATTATTAGAAATAATGGCAGATGGGCTGTATGCTGTTTTCAACAGATTTGAGGCTTTCCTAAAAAAAGGTTGACGCACAAGCACTAACTGTTGGATGTCCATCCAACGGCCGTCGTGCTTCTTCAATCTCTGCTCTTCCTGCTCCAGCCGCTCAAACAAGCACCGGCGGGACTGCCTGCTCCCTCCTCCCCACGGTCGGCTCTGCTGCCGCGCAGGCCTCACCGCCCCACCATACTCCCATCGTTGGCCTAGCCATCCCTCTACTCACCCACACCTGCTGTTATTCTCCGGCGATGGCAGACGAACCAGTAAACCCTCATACAGTCGTACTCCCCTCCGCGTGGGAAACAACTGCCGAGTCTTCCCTGCCTCCGTGTCGTTCCCTTCCTAGGCCTCGCCGTCGTCCACCGCCATGGTGCTCTCGGCGCGGCCTGGTTAACGTGGTCAGCGACCGACATGCATCTGAAGTGGAGTTCACGTGGAGAGGCCGACAGCTGGGTCCACGGCCACACACAAGGAAATGCCTCCTATTACGTGCAAAATAATGATTCCTCCATCTGACATCAGGGACCCACCGAAAGGGCCTCTGTATTTCATGAAAAAAAACATTACCGCCGCTGACAGCTCGGACCCACCAGCTATATCTTCGCACGCAAGGAAAAGCCTCCTTATTACGCACAAAAAAAGAATACTCTCCCTGTTAGCTGGGACCCAGTATAGTGGCAGGCTGACTTGTGGGACTACTAAGTTGACGGGTACGAAGGGCTTTGTCAACTTAGTCAATATGCACGATTCTAGCTCCAGTGACCGTACGATGTCCATCCAACGGCCGTAGTGCTTCTTCAACCTCTGGTCTTCTTGCTCCAGCCGCCCAAACCAGCGTCGGTCATGCATCGTGCTCCTGCCTCCCGTTGCCGGTTGCGATGCGGCGGAGGCCTCACCGCCCCCTACTGCTCCCACCGCTGGCCAGGCCATCCCTCTACTCACCAACACCCCCTGTTATTCTACGGCGATGGCAGCCTCACACCGTAGCGAACCAGTGAACCCTCGTACTCCTCTACGCGTGGGCATCCACTACCGTGTCTTCCCCAACTCCGTGCCGTCCCCTTCCTAGGCCTCGCCGCCGTCCACCGCCCTGGTGCTCTCGGCGCGGCGTGGTCAACGTGGTCAAGGAACATCTTCCATCGGACGTGGACTATACGTGGAGAGGTTGATAGCTGGGTCCACGGCCGCAGCAAGGAAGTGCCTCTTTATTACGTGCAACATAATTATTCCTCCACCTGACAGCGGGACCCACCGGACGGGCCACCGTATCTTGCCCCCCTGACTGCTGGGACCCACCAGCTACATCTTCGCACGCAAGGAAGTGCCTGACAGTCGGGACCCACCTGGTCGAAGCGTACGTAGGCTTTGTCATTCTGGTCGCGAATGTGTACGTACATATATACTGGTTGATGTAGAGGCGCGCACGTGTCGTAGTAGAGGCGGCCAAGGTGCAAGAAAGAAAATACGGCCACGTATGTGTACATACGGGCGGGGTCTCGAATGCCTACTCGCGCATACGTACGGCCAGGGCTCGTGTACATGGTTGTGTCAGAACCGAGAAACAGCGTCGCCATCGTGTTCATGGGGAGGCAACGGAATGCGTCGTGTTCATGGGGAGGCAACGGAATGCGTCGTGTTCATGGGGAGGCAACGGAATGCGTCGTGTTCATCGGGAGGGCTTGGACGGAATAGGGGATGGAAATGAGGCCTGGCGTACCGCAGAACGGAGGAAACGGCCTTGTGTTCGACCGGCCACATTCAAAATGGGATCTTGTTCATCGGGGGGTATGGCGTACCGCAAAACGGAGGAAATGGACCTCCTATAGTCGAAACGGGGGTCCTGTTGATCGGGAGGGGTGTGGCGTACCGCAAAACAGACGAAACAGACTTGTGTTGGAGCGCTACGGTCCAAATGGGGGTCCTGTTCATCGGGAGGGGTGTGGCGTACCGCAAAACGGGACTCCATGAGATATTGTTCATCTCCACCGTCGACCCCTCCAGCCTCCAAGAGCTACTGTTCATCCACAATCGACCTCCTCCAGCCTCCACCTGCGACTGTTCATCCACGGGCTCCTGTTCATCCAGCCTCCACCGCGCGCTAGTCCACCGGCTACTGTTCAACCAGCCCTCTCCACGGGCTCCTGTTCAACCACCCCTCCACGGGCTACTGTTCATCCTGCCCTCCACCGTCTACTGTTCATCCTGCCCTCCACGGGGTGGTCCTGTTCATCCAGCCCTCCACGGGGTCCTGTTCATCCAGCCCCAGCCGACTCGATCGATCGGGGTCCTGTTCATCCAGAGGCCACACCACGGGGTCCTGTTCATCCACCCCCACCAGGAACTGTTCATCCAAACCCCCCTGCAACGCTCACTGTTCATCCAGAGGCAGCATCGATCGGCTTCAGTTAGCAGCAGTATTGAAGGAATTGCTTGATCGGGTTTAGTTAACAGCCATCGATCGATCGATCGGGTTCAGTAACACATAGCCTGCAGTGCAATCGCTCGGGTTTAGTTACAGCCCAACGCCTCGCTCGGGTTCAGTTAGAGACAACGCCTCGCACACACGCGCGTACGTGTACGAGAGAAACGGGCATCGCTCGGCCCCTGACCTCCCACCATAACCGGAAACTCCCTGAAATTTTCCTCCCCCTCGCTTGTACCACGGTTTTTTCCGTCATGGACGGCCCAAAGAATGTCATGCAACTGCGTCTCCGGCCCACCCAGGACGAAAAGCACATTTTCTGTCATGATTTTTTGTCATAGAAGTAGGAGCCCACCACATCTATGATGATACCGGGTTTTGTCACAATTATCGTCATAGAAGTGTCATATGTATGACAGAAAAAAATTTCGTTCGGCCCAAAATGTCATGGATGTGTCTTTTTTTGCAGTGCACCTTTCCATCGTTGCTAGCCTCTTCGGTACCGTGCATTGCCCTTTCTCACATTGAGAGTTGGTGCAAACTTCGCCGGTGCATCCAAACCCCGTAATATGATACGCTCTGTCACACATAAACCTCCGTATATCTTCCTCAAAACAGCCACCATACCTACCTATTATGGCATTTCCATAGCCATTCCGAGATATATTGCCATGCAACTTTCCACCATCCCGTTTATCATGACACGTTCACCATTATCATATTGTTTAGCATGATCATGTAGTTGACATAGTATTTGTGGCAAAGCCACCGTTCATAATTCGTTCATACATGTCACTCTTGGTTCATTGCATATCCCGGTACACCGCCGAGTCATTCATATAGAGTCATACCTTGTTCTAGTATCGAGTTGTAATCATCGAGTTGTAAATAAATAGAAGTGTGATGATCATCATTTAATAGAGCATTGTACCAATAAAAAAAGAGAAAGGCCAAAAAAGAAGGCCCCAAAAAAAGAGAAATGAAAAGGGACAATGCTACTATATTTTTTTCCACACTTGTGCTTCAAAGTAGCACCATGATCTTCATGATAGAGAGTCTCTTGTTTTGTCACTTTCATATACTAGTGGGAATTTTTCATTATAGAACTTGGCTTGTATATTCCAACAATGGGCCTCCTCAAGTGCCCTAGGTCTTCGTGAGCAAGCAAGTTGGATGCACACCCACTAGTTTCTTTTGTTGAGCTTTCATACATTTATAGCTCTAGTGCATCCGTTGCATGGCAATCCCTACTCCTTGCATTAACATCAATCGATGGGAATCTCCATAGCCCATTGATTAGCCTCGTTGATGTGAGACTTTCTCCTTTTTTTGACTTCTCCACATAACCCCCATCATTACACTCTATTCCACCCATAGTGCTATATCCATGGCTCACGCTCATGTATTGCATGAAGGTTTATAAAGTTTGAGATTACTAAAGTATGAAACAATTGCTTGGCTTGTCATCGGGGTTGTGCATGATGAGAGCATTCTTGTGTCGGCGTTCTGGGAACGGGGGTCCCCAGACTTGCCTGCCTATGGCCTGCGGCATGGCTCGAGTGGGGGCCCAACATGGCCCATCTTCATCAAGCACAAGACTCAAGACCCTCGCGAGGGGCCAAGCCTCGCGAGGCGGACGACACGGCGCATCCTCGGGCGCAGCCTCCTCAGGCTGGCTCGTGAGGAGACGGAGATATCAAGGCGGGGTGCCTCGCGAGATGCCCGTGACGCAAGCCATGACGATCGAGGGCACCAGGCGGGTGTCAGCGCGCGTAGTGTCCTTCTTTCCTCTTTGGTGCAAAGGGGGCAAGCGCAGCCGCGTAGTACCGAGGCATCAGGCAAAGGTTGCCATTTCGGTGCAACAAGACCAGGACCAAGCGGACTACGAGACGGAGGTCACCATGAAGACCACCTTTTGTCAGGATAGATGTACTTGCTGTCCCCCTTCAAATTAGCCCGCCATTGTTGGCTCCCTTCCCGCTCGATATTTGGGAAGAGGACCAGGGCCCCTATAAATAGGACCAGCCGCCCACATAGCAAGGGGTTCGGTTCGAGCAGTTAGCGGATCGAAGATCGGAAATCAAAGAGAAAGAGAGAGAGAAGGGCGACTGAACTCCTCCTAGCAGTTCATCGCCCCAGCCAAGAACAGACCCTCGCGAGGTTGTTCTTCCTTGTATTGTTCATCATCACCAGCCCCAAGAGGCAATCCATCCACCGCACACTGGAGTAGGGTATTACACCACAATGGTGGCCCGAACCAGTATAAATCTTGTGCCTCTTGTGTGATTCTTTTAGTAGTTTAGATCTTTGCGAAGCGGGGAGGTTGAGGATGTGATTTCCGCGCGCACCCCAGTGTTCGAACCTTAAGGGTCTGCCGGAACCCAAAATCCGACATTTGGCGCGCCAGGTAGGGGTGCGCTGGAATCTGTCTTCCACCACTCCGTTCTCCTCCGACCGTCGCATCCATGTCCGACGCTCGTCGGACCCGCGCCGAGCGCTGGGCCGCCATCGATTCTCGTGCCGCCCAGACGGCCCCCGTCGGTGTGCGTCCTCGTCGTTCCCCATCGCCCGCCGTCAACACCACCACTGGCTCGGCGGGAAACGAGCTGCAAGCACCACCCCAGCATCCACCTACGCGGCAGAGCAACTGCATCGCGACACCGACGCCTCCGGTCGTTGCGGCCCTCCTGGGCGGCTCGCAGGCGCCACCCACAAGTCGCCACGTCAAGCCTTTTGCCCGCAGGGTTAGCTCCGCTGCCGCGCGGCAGGGGGCTCCCCCGGACCGGGCGGCAAGCGAGGTCGATCTGACCTTCAGCTCGGAGGACCACCCCACCAACCAGGTCGGCTCAGGCGCGCTCCCCTTGTTGTGCACCCCCACCATCTGCCAGGTGGCCATCACCCGAACCCTCATCGACGGTGGCGCGGGCCTCAGCGTGCTTTCGGTTGAGACTTTCGACCTCTTCTGCATACCCCGGGAGCGGCTACGACCCAGCCAATCCTTCTCGGGCGTCGGGGGCGGATCATTTGACTCCCTAGGACAGATCCGGCTCCCGGTGACCTTCGGCACCTACGACAACTTCCGCATGGAGACGGTCGACTTCGACATCGCCCGCATCGGCCTTCCCTACAACGCCATCCTCGGCTACCCGGCACTGGCCCAGTTCATGGCCGCCACGCACCCGGCGTACAACCTCATGAAGATGCCCGGGAGCAATGGTACCCTCACCATGCGCGGGGACACCGGGGACGCCCTGCGAGTACTCGAGCTCGCCTTCAAGACAGCAGCGTCGGCACGGCCCGCCAACGCGGAGGCCCCTGAGCCCAAGGGGGCTGCGCCCGCCAAGAAGAAGCAGTTATTCACCCAGGACAAGGCAGAGACCAAGCAGATACCCGTCGACGAGGACGGGTCCTCCAGTGCCACTTTCACCATAGGCGCCAACCTCGAGCCTGAGCAGGAGGAGGCCTTGGTCAAGTTCTTGCGCGCACATAAGAAGGTATTTGCTTGGGAGCCCGATCAGCTGGCGGGGATCCCTAGGAGTGTCATCGAGCATCACCTCAACGTGTGCCCAAATGTGCGCCCTGTGAAGCAGAAGGCCAGGCGGCAGTCCGTGGAGAAGCAGGCCTTCACTGTTTAAGAGACCCGCAAGCTAGAAGCCGCTAGGGTCATTCACAAGGTCCGATACCCGGATTGGTTGGCCAACCCTGTTGTTGTGCCCAAGAAAGGAGGGAAGGAATGCATGTGTGTCGACTTCACCAACCTTAACAAGGCATGCCCGCAAGATCCGTTTCCGCTCCCCCGCATTGACCAGATTGTCGACTCCACTGCGGAGTGCGACCTGCTATGCTTCCTGGACGCCTTCTCCGAGTATCACCAGATCAAGATGGCGGTAGAAGACGTCGAGAAGACCGCCTTCTTGACCCCGTGCGGGGTATACTGCTATACATGCATGCCGTTCGGGCTGCGCAATGCGGGAGCAACCTTTCAGCGGCTGATGCACATCGCCTTGGGCCCGCAACTCGGAAAGAATGTCGAGGCCTACGTAGATGACATTGTGGTAAAGTCTCGGGAGGCCAAGACCCTGATACAGGACCTGGAGAAGACCTTCGCGAGCCTCGACGCAGTAAACCTGCGACTCAACCCGGAGAAATGTGTGTTTGGCGTCCCCTTGGGCAAGCTTTTGGGTTTCCTCGTGTCCCATCGTGGCATCGAGGCCAACCCCGAGAAGGTCAGGGTGGTCGAGGACATGAGCCCGCCGAAGACCCTCAGAGAGATGCAGAAGCTTACCGGGCACGTGACCGCGCTAGGGCGCTTCATCTCCAAATTGGGAGAACGAGCGCTGCCCTTCTTTCAGCTGATGAAGAAGAAGGGGCCCTTCGAATGGACTGAAGAGGCAGATAAGGCGTTTCAAGATCTCAAGAGGTATCTGACCAGTCCCCCAGCCATGGTGGCTCCGCGCCCTCAGGATCCCCTGCTGCTTTACCTCGCCGCCACTCCTTACTCCGCCAGCGCAGTCCTGGTGTTGGTTAGGGAGGAGCGCCAGGTCAAGACCGCAGCGGCAGCCCGAGGCAAGGCAAGACGGGAACAAGGAGAGCATGCGGAAGACGCGACCGCAATGGAAGAGGTGCAGCTGCCGAAGAATGTATCAGAGGCAGGAGAGGCCGCACGCCCAGATGGGCCGCCTCCCGAGGTCACTTCACCTCGCGAGGCGCCCCCACCTCCCGAGGGCGTCGCGACCGCAGATGCTCTCAGCCTTGTTGAGCACCCGGTCTACTTTGTTAGCACGGTGTTACGGGACGCGAGGGCACGGTACCCAATGCCTCAGAAGCTCCTCCTCGCGCTACTGGTGGCCTCGCGCAAGCTGCGTCACTACTTCTAGGCCCATCCCATCAAAGTCGTCTTGTCGTACCCCCTGGAGAGAGTGCTCAGGAGCCCTAACTCAGCCGGAAGGGTCGCTGAGTGGGACATAGAGCTGCAGGCGTTTCAGCTCGAGTTCAGCACAACCAGGGTCATCAAAGGAGCAGCGTTGGCGGATTTTGTGGCAGAATGGATGGAGGCACCAGGCCTCAAGGCCGACAAGGATCGGTCCCTCTCCCCAGGGAGCGAGGCACCAGAAGGCTGGGTCATGCACTTCGACGGGGCATTCTCCAGACATGGTGCTGGGGCCGGGGCGGTGCTTATATCGCCCACTCAAGATAAGCTCTACTATGCCGTGCAGCTCTGTTTCCAGCAAGGTGAGAAGGTCTCCAACAATATTGCAGAATATGAGGGACTAATAGCCGGGTTGAAGGCCGCAGTAGCCCTGGGGGTGAAACGCCTCATCGTCAAGGGCGACTCGCAGCTCCTAGTCAACTTCTCCAACAAGGTGTACGAGCCGAAGGACGAGCATATGGAGGCCTACCTAGCGGAGGTCCGCAGGATGGAAAAGCAGTTCTGGGGGCTGGAACTACAGCATGTGCCTCGCGGCACCAATCAGGAGGCTGACGATATCGCCAAGCGCGCGTCCAGGCGGTTACCCCAGGAGCCTGGCGTTTTCGAGGAGCGGCTCTTCAAACCCTCAGCTCTGTCGTCGCTGTCAAATGCGGCTCAGCCCTTGGAGGAGCTCCCCCAGCCGCCTACCTCGGGAGCTCCGACCTGTGGCCCAGCCTCAGGGGCGCACCTGCTCCTGGTGATGGAACCTCAGGAGGGTTGTTGGATCGCAGAGCTCCGGAGCTACCTAACACAAGGGACTTGCCGGAGAAGGAGGAGGAAGCGGAGCGTGTGGTACGGCAGGCCACGGCATACTGCATCAAGGATGGAGAGCTCTACCGGAAGCGACCAAATGATGTATCCCTACGCTGCATCTCCACGGAGCAAGGAAAGGAACTGCTGGAACACATACACGGTGGAGACTGTGGACATCATTCATCATCACGGACCCTCGTCGGCAAGGCGTTCCGCAGTGGGTTTTATTGGCCCACCGCACTCAATGACGCCGTCGAACTGGTGAAAGCTTGTGAGGCCTGCTAGTTCCACGCCAAGCAAATTCATCAACCGGCGGGAGGCCTGCAGACTATACCCCTTTCGTGGCCATTCGCAGTCTGGGGGCTGGACATCCTGGGCCTGTTTCCTCGGGCGCCAGGGGGCTACCGCTACCTCTACGTCATCGTGGACAAGTTCACCAAGTGGGCTGAAGTGGAGGCCGTTCGCACCATCCCCGCGGGCTCCGCGGTCCAGTTCATTAGGGGCATCGTGAGCCGGTTCGGGGTGCCGAACCGCATCATCACAGACAATGGTTCGCAATTCACCAGTAACCTCTTCAAAACATACTGTGCTAACCTTGGAACGCAGATATGCTACGCCTCAGTAGCGCACCCCCGAAGCAACGGCCAGGCCGAGCGAGCCAACGCGGAGTTCCTAAGGGGCCTCAAGACCAGGACGTTCAAGAAGAAGCTGGAGGCCTGCGGCAGGGGATGGTACGACGAGCTGCAGTCCGTGCTGTGGTCCATCCGCACCACCGCGACCAAACCGACTGGGGAGACCCCATTCTTCCTGGTCTACGGAGCGGAAGCAGTCCTCCCTCACGAGGTCAGACGTCGCTCCGCGCGGGTCCTGGCGTTCAACGAGGCGCAGCAGGACGCCATGCGGGGGATGGACCTCGTACTGGGGGAGGAACATCGCTGGGAGGCCGCGCTGCGAGCGGCGAGGTATCAACAGGCGCTGCGGCGATATCACTGCCGCAACATCCGCCCCGGGACTCTCGAGGTAGGAGACCTCGTGCTCAGGCGGGTTCTCTCCAGGGAGGGGTCGCACAAGCTCTCTCCCATGTGGGAGGGCCCGTTCAAGGTTGTTCATGTTTCCAGGCCCGGCTCCGCGCGCTTGGAGACTCAAGAGGGAGTGCCAATCCAGAATGCATGGAACATCCAGCACCTCCGGAGGTTCTACCCCTGAAAAGGCCCAGAGCCTGTGAAGCAAGGCGAATGCCTGTGAAGATCATCGCTTTGGAAAAAGGCCCGGAGCCTGTGAAGCAAGGCGAGTGCCTGTGAAGACCATCTCTTTTGGAAAGGCCCAGAGCCTGTGAAGCAAGGCGAATGCCTATGAAGATCATCGCTTTGGAAAAAGGCCCGGAGCCTGTGAAGCAAGGCGAGTGCCTGTGAAGACCATCTCTTTTGGAAAGGCCCAGAGCCTGTGAAGCAAGGCGAATGCCTGTGAAGATCATCGCTTTGGAAAAAGGCCCGGAGCCTGTGAAGCAAGGCGAGTGCCTGTGAAGACCATCTCTTTTGGAAAGGCCCGGAGCCTGTGAAGCAAGGCGAATGCCTGTGAAGATCATCGCTTTGGAAAAAGGCCCGGAGCCTGTGAAGCAAGGCGAGTGCCTGTGAAGATCATCTTTTTGAAAAGGCCTAGAGCCTGTGAAGCAAGGCGAGCGCCTGTGAAGCTATCGCTTAGGAAAAGGCCCGAAGCCTGTGAAGCAAGGCCAATGCCTGTGAAGCTCGCCGCCCCGTGACACTCTCACGTAATAATGAGTGGGGCTGTACACGCCCCGGAGTCTCAGGAGCGCCGGCCTCACGCCCTGGGGCTCCCTCCCACGCCCAGTGGCAGCACTTAGCTCCGCGCTGGTGAGAAGACGTCGAAGACTAGACTAGGTGCCGGACGCGGCTTTTTCATTTGCTTTCCGCAGTTGACGTGTTTGTTTGCATTTGGAGTCTTATTGAAGTTGTCGCTGTTGCTGATTTGTGGTTCGTCGATTTTCGCCCCTCGCTTTGGTTTTTCTCGTAAACAACCTCACGAGGGATAGTGCTCAGACGTCCTCGCGAGGGTTTCTGCCTTAGCCGCAGGAAGGTTCTCACGACCCTGGCACATTACAGGAGCACCCCTCCTAGTCCGTGCCCCTCGGGCACCGCGACGTTCACACAGGGCCTGGGTCGGTCACCCCACCCCCCGGCAGGGGTCAAAAACTATCTACGCACAGGCGAGAAATCAAGAGGTGCAAAAAATGAGATCAAGGTAATAGCCAAAACGGCAATGTTTCCCAACACGCCCCAAGGGGGCTCCATGCAGCTGTTCTGTCTTACACAGGTAACAAAAGAGAAAGGAAAAGGACGAGCCCGGCGCAGCCCCCCCTCACATTGGCCCGCGGAGGCGACACGGGCTGCCTCAGGGCCTCAGACGGACTCCCTCTCGCGCTTCACTGGGACACGACGGCGGGCGGACGAACCACCACCTCCCAAGCAAGCTCGACGGCGCGGGGGAGGACTGCTGCCACCGCTGGAGGAGTCGCTTGAGGAGGAGCTGACGAACCTTGGGGAGTCGCGGACGCCGCCATCCGCACGGGCACTATCTCCTCCATCGCCATCGGAGTGGGGCCAGTGGACGCGGTCGTCGTCCTCAGGGCAGCACCCCGCGCGGTGACCATCTTCCCCAAACACCCTCACATAGAGGGTGGCGTCGCCGTCGAACCTGAAGTGCAGAGTGCACCGACGCTCCAGGCTGCGAGCACGGGCGAACGCCTGCCAGCCACGAGTGAAGGCCAAGCCCCCGCTGGCGGAGACCTCCAGCGCGACCCACGAGGATCTGCTGCAGCAGCCCTCTGCCTGGACCCAGAGGCCGCCAGGAGCGCCGGCCGGGAGTTCACCAAGGAGGAAGCGAGGGAGCGGGAGACGGGCGTGAGTTGGCTCCGCCGACCAGACGACGAACTCCGGCAGCGCCTGCACAGCGCGGAAGCGCGACCCAGGCGCGTCCTTCGGCTACGGCGGCTCGCCCGCCGCCGCGCTGGGAGCCGCCCCCATGGCCACCGAGCGCGGTCGGGGCAGCCACCGGATGCTTCCGAGGGTGCCCACGACCGCGCTTGGGCGGGGGAGAGGCAGGACCAACCTGGAGGACCTTCCCCTTCTCTGCAGCCGAGTACCTCCTCGATGGAGCCATCACACCAAGATGGAGCGAGAACTGAGGCGAGTGGGGGAGCAAGAAGAGATGGATTAGAAGGGCACGCGCGGTGCCGTACTTATAGCCGGCGAAGGCCAACCGGCGGCCTCCACGATCACAGGTAATCATGACACGATTTGCATGCAGGGACTTGTCCACCTCACATGGTCACCAAGGCGTCGTGGGGAAGTGGAGTCGCCCACGTCCAATCAACCGCCACGCGGCGCCCAAGGCCGCAGGCTGTTAGGGCCCGTGGCGCTTCGCCCTTGCCCTTTCGCCTCTCGGCATGGCCAAGTCCATGCGCGCCTTGGGCCCGGGGGCTACTGTCAGCGTTCTGGGAACGGGGGTCACCAGACTTGCCTGCCTGCGGCCTGCGGCGTGGCTCGAATGGGGGCCCAACATGGCCCATCTTCATCAAGCACAAGACTCAAGACCCTCGCGAGGGGCCAAGCCTCGCAAGGCGGACGACACGGCGCATCCTCGGGCGCAGCCTCCTCAGGCTGGCTCGCGAGGAGACTGAGATATCAAGGTGGGGTGCCTCGCGAGGTGCCCGTGACGCAAGCCATGACGATCGAGGGCACCAGGCGGGTGCCAGCGCGCAGCGTCCTTCTTTCCTCTTTGGTGCAAAGGGGGAAAGCGCAGCCTCGTAGTACCAAGGCATCAGGCAAAGGTTGCCGTTTCGGTGCAACAAGACCAGGACCAAGCGGACTACGAGACGGAGGTCACCATGGAGCCCAGCGCGGCGTCACCGCAGAGCCTTTCGCAGGCGAAGACCGCCTTTTGTCAGGATAGATGTACTTGCTGTCCCACCTCAAATTAGCCCGCCATTGTTGGCTCCCTTCCCGCTCGATATTTGGGAAGAGGACCAGGGCCCCTATAAATAGGACCAGCCGCCCACATAGCAAGGGGTTCGGTTCGAGCAGTTAGTGGATCGAAGATCGGAAATCAGAGAGAAAGAGAGAGAGAGAAGGGCGACTGAACTCCTCCTAGCAGTTCATCGCCCCAGCCAAGAATAGACCCTCGCGAGGCTGTTCTTCCTTGTATTGTTCATCATCACCAGCCCCAAGAGGCAATCCATCCACCACACACTGGAGTAGGGTATTACACCACAATGGTGGCCCGGACCAGTATAAATCTTGTGCCTCTTGTGTGATTCTTTTAGTAGTTTAGATCTTTGCGAAGCGGGGAGGTGGAGGACGTGATTTCCGCATGCACCCCAGTGTCCGAACCTTAAGGGTCTGCCGGAACCCGAAATCCGACATCTTGTGTGACAAAAATATAGCATGACTAAACTATATGATTTTGTAGGGATGAACTTTCTTTGGCCATGTTATTTTGTGAAAACATAATTGCTTAGTTAGTATATCTTGAAGTATTATTATTTCTATGTCAATATTAAACTTTTATCTTGAATCTTTCGGATCTGAATATTCATGCCACAATTAAGAAGAATTACATTGAAATTATGCCTAGTAGCATTCCACATCAAAAATTCTGTTTTTATCATTTACCTACTCAAGGACGAGCAGGAATTAAGTTTGGGGATGCTTGATACGTCTCCAATGTATCTATAATTTTTGATTGCTCCATGCTATATTATCTTCTGTTTTGGACATTATTGGGCTTTATTATTCACTTTTATATTATGTTTGGGACTAACCTATTAATCGAGGGCCTGGCCCAAAATTACTGTTTTTTTGCCTATTTCAGAGTTTTGCAGAAAAAGAATATCAAACGGAGTCCAAACGGAATGAAACCTTCAAGAACGTGATTTTTGGAACGAACAAGATCCAAGAGACTTGGACCCTACGTCAAGCAACCAACAGGGAAGCCACAAGGTAGGGGGCACGCCTACCCCCCCCCCTAGGCGCGCCCTCCACCCTCGTGGGCCCCCTGTTGCTCCACCGACATACTCCTTCCTCCTATATATACCTACGTACCCCCAAACGATCAGAAACAGAGCCAAAATCCTAATTCCACCGCCGGAACTTTCTGTATCGAGGAGATCCCATCTTGGGGCCTGTTTTGGAGCTCCGTCGGGGGGGGCATCGATCACAGAGGGCTTCTACATCAACACCATAGTCTCTCCGATGAAGTGTGAGTAGTTTACCTCAGACCTTCGGGTCCATAGTTATTAGCTAGATGGCTTCTTCTCTCTTTTTGGATCTCAATACAATGTTCTCCCCCTCTCTCGTGGAGATCTATTCGATGTAATCTTCTTTTGCGGTGTGTTTGTTGAGACTGATGAATTATGGGTTTATGATCAAGTTTATCTATGAACACTATTTGAATCTTCTCTGAATTCTTTTATGTATGATTGGTTATCTTTGCAAGTCTCTTCGAATTATCAGTTTGGTTTGGCCTACTAGATTGATCTTTCTTGCAATCGGAGAAGTGCTTACCTTGGGGTTCAATCTTGCAGTGTCCTTTCCCAGTGATAGTAGGGGCAGCAAGGCACGTATTGTATTGTTGCCATCGAGGATAACAAGATGGGGTTTATTTCATATTGGTTGAGTTTATCCCTCTACATCATGTCATCTTGCCTAATGTGTTACTCTATTCTTATGAACTTAATACTCTAGATGCATGCTGGATAGCGGTCGATGTGTGGAGTAATAGTTGTAGATGCAGGCAAGAGTCGGTCTACTTGTCTCGGACGTGATGCCTATATACATGATCGTACCTAGATATTCTCACAACTATGCTCAATTCTGTCAATTGCTCAACAGTAATTTGTTCACCCACCGTAAAACACTTATGCTCTTGAGAGAAGCCACTAGTGAAACCTATGGCCCCCGGGTCTATCTTCATCATATTAATCTTCCAGCACTTAGTTATTTCCTTTGCTTTTATTTTACTTTGCATCTTTATCATAAAAATACCAAAAATATTATCTTATCATATCTATCAGATCTCACTCTCGTAAGTGACCGTGTAGGGATTGACAACCCCTTATCGCGTTGGTTGCGTTGAATTATTTGTTTTGTGCAGGTGCGAGGGAATCGCGCGTAGCCTCCTACTGGATTGATACCTTGGTTCTCAAAAACTAAGGGAAATACTTACGCTACATTGCGGCATCACCCTTTCCTCTTCAAGGGAAAACCAACACAGTGCTCAAGAGGTAGCAGGCCTCGGAACACTAAGACTAAAAGGTCGAGCATGAATCATATAGTAGATATGATCAACATAGTGATGTTCACCATTGAAAACTACTCCATCTCACATGATGATCGGACATGGTTTAGTTGATATGGATCACGTGATCACTTAGAAGATTAGAGAGATGTCTATCTAAGTGGGAGTTCTTAAGTAATTTGAATAATTGAACTTTAACTTATCATGAACTTAGTACCTAATAGTATTTTGCATGTCTATGTTATTGTAGATAGATGGCCCATGTTGTTGTTCCGTTGAATTTTAATGCATTCTTCGAGAAAGCTAAGTTGAAAGATGATGGTAGCAACTACACGGACTGGGTCCATAACTTGAGGATTATCCTCATTGCTACACAGAAGAATTATGTCTTGGAAGCACCGCTAGGTGACAAACCCACTGCAGGAGCAACGCCAGATGTTATGAACACCTGGCAGAGCAAAGCTGATGACTACTCGATAGTTCAGTGTGCCATGCTTTACGGTGTGCCATGCTTTACGGCTTAGAACCGGGACTTCAACGACGTTTTGAACATCATGGAGCATATGACATGTTCCAGGAGTTGAAGTTAATATTTCAAGTAAATTCCCGGATTGAGAGATATAAAGTCTCCAATAAGTTCTACAGCTGCAAGATGGAGGAGAATAGTTCTGTCAGTGAACATATACTCAGAATGTCTGGGTACCACAACCACTTGACTCATCTAGGAGTTAATCTTCCTGATGATAGTGTCATTGACAGAGTTCTTCAATCACTGTCACCAAGCTACAAGAGCTTCGTGATGAACTATAACATGCAAGGGATGGATAAGGCAATTCCTGAGCTCTTCGCAATGCTAAAAGCTGCGGAGGTAGAAATCAAGAAGGAGCATCAAGTGTTGATGGTTAACAAGACCACCAGTTTCAAGAAAAAGGTAAAGGGAAGAAGGGGAACTTCGAGAAGAACCGCAAGCCAGTTGCTGCTCAAGTGAAGAAACCCAAGTCTGTACCTAAGGCTGAGACTAAGTGCTTCTACTGTAAAGGGGCTGGTCACTGGAAGCAGAACTGCCCCAAGTATTTGGTGGAGAAGAAGGATGGCAAAGTGAAAGGTATATTTGATATACATGTTATTGATGTGTACCTTACTAATGCTCGCAGTAGTGCCTGGGTATTTGATACTGGTTCAGTTGCTAACATTTGCAACTCGAAACAGGGGCTACGGATTAAGCGAAGATTGGCTAAGGACGAGGTGACGATGCGCGTGGGAAATGGTTCCAAAGTCTATGTGATCGTCGTCGGCACGCTACCTCTACATCTACCTCGGGATTAGTTTTAGACATAAATAATTGTTATTTGGTGCCAGCGTTGAGCATGAACATTATATCTGGATCTTGTTTTATGCGAGATGGTTATTCATTTAAATCAAAGAATAATGGTTGTTCCATTTATATGAGTAATATCTTTTATGGTCATGCACCCTTGATGAGTGGTCTATTTTTACTAAATCTTGATAGTAGTGATACACATGTTCATAGTATTGAAGCCAAAAGATGCAGAGTTGATAATGATAGTGCAACTTATTTGTGGCACTACCGTTTAGGTCATATTGGTGTAAAGCGCATGAAGAAACTCCATTTTGATGGACTTCTGGAATAACTTGATTATGAATAACTTGGTACTTGCAAACCATGCCTCATGGGCAAGATGACTAAAACTCCGTTCTCCGGAACAATGGAACGAGCAACAGAGTTATTGGAAATCATACATACTGATGTATGTGGTCCAATGAACATTGAAGCTTGTGGCGGATATCGTTATTTTCTCACCTTCACAAATGATTTAAGCAGATGTGGGTATATCTACTTAATGAAACATAAGTCTGGAACATTTGAAAAGTCAAAGAATTTCAGAGTGAAGTGGAAAATCATCGTAACAAGAAAATCAAGTTTCTACGATTTGATCGTGGAGGTGAATATTTGAGTTATGAGTTTGAACTTCATTTGAAACAATGCGGAATAGTTTCGCAACTCACGCCACCTGGAACACCACAACGTAATGGTGTGTCCGAATGTCGTAACCGCACTTTATTAGATATGGTGCGATCTATGATGTCTCTCACTGATTTACCGCTATTGTTTTGGGGTTATGCTTTAGAGATGGCTGCATTCACGTTAAATAGGGCACCGTCTAAATCCGTTGAGACGACACCTTATGAACTGTGGTTTGGCAAGAAACCCAAGTTGTCGTTTCTTAAAGTTCGGGGTTGTGATGCTTATGTGAAAAAGCTTCAACCTGATAAGCTCGAACCCAAATCGGAGAAATGTGTCTTCATAGGATACCCAAAGGAGACCGTTGGGTACACCTTCTATCATAGATACGAAGGCAAGATAGTCATTTCTAAGAATGGATCCTTCTCATAATATTCAATGCACTTTATATGAAAGTTTTTATTATATCCCTCTTGGATGCCCATCATATTAGGGTAAGTTTCATAACCAAAGCAAACTACCATGCTGTTCTAAAGACTCTCAAAATAATATAAGTGAAGCACGAGAGTTCATCTAATTCTTCAAAATAAAACCACCACCGTGCTCTAAAAAGATATAAGTGAAGCACTAGAGCAAACAACAAACTACTCCGAAAGATATAAGTGAAGATCAATGAGTAGTCGAATAATCATGCAACTATATGAAGACTCTCTAACATTTAATAATTTCAGATCTTGATATTTTATTCAAACGGCAAGCAAAAAAAGTAAATAAAATGACGCTCCAAGCAAAACACATATCATGTGGCAAATAAAAATATAGCTCCAAGTAAAGTTACCGATGAACGAAGACGAAAGAGGGGATGCCTTTCGGGGCATCCCCAAGCTTAGGCTCTTGGTTGTCCTTGAATATTACCTTGGGGTTCCTTGGGCATCCCCAAGCTTAGGCTTTTGCCACTCCTTATTCCATAGTCCATCAAATCTTTACCCAAAACTTGAAAACTTCACAACACAAAACTTAATAGAAAACTCGTAAGCTCCGTTAGTATAAGAAAATAAATCACCACTTAGGTACTGTTGTAAACTCATTCTAAATTCATATTGGTGTAATATATACTGTACTCCAACTTCTCTATGGTTCATACCCTCCGATACTACTCATAGATTCATCAAAATAAGCAAACAACACATAGAAAACAGAATCTGTCAAAAACAGAACAGTCTGTAGTAATCGGGATCAAACGTATACTTCTGGAACCCCAAAAATTCTGAAATAAATTCATGGACGTGAGGAATTTATCTATTAATCATCTTCAAAAATAATTAACTAAATATCACTCTCCAATAAAAAATGGCAGCAAATCTCATGAGCGCTAAAGTTTCTGTTTTTTACAGCATGATCGCAAAGACTTTCCCCAAGTCTTCCCAAAGGTTCTACTTGGCACAAACACTAATTAAAGCATAAAACTACATCTAAACAGAGGCTAGATGAATTATTTATTACTAAACATGAACAAAAAGCAAAGAACAAGAATAAGATTGGGTTGCCTCCCAACAAGCGCTATCGTTTAACGCCCCTAGCTAGGCATGATGATTTCAACGATGCTCACATAAAAGATAAGAATTGTAACATAAAGAGAGCATCATGAAGAATATGAATAGCACATTTAAGTCTAACCCACTTCCTATGCATACGGATTTTGTGAGAAAACAACTTATGGGAACAATAATCAACTAGCATAGGAAGGCAAAACAAGCATAACTTCAAAACTTTAAGCACATAGAGAGGAAACTTGATGCTATTGCAATTCCTACAAGCATATATTCCTCCCTCATAATAATTTTCAGTAGCATCATGAATGAATTCAACAATATAACCATCACATAGAGCATTCTTTTCATGAGCCACAAGCATAGTATTTTTATTACTCTCCACATAAGCAAATTTCTTCTCATGAATAATAGTGTGAGCAAACTCAACAAAATAATTATCATGTGAGGCATAATCCAATTGAAAACTAAAATCACGATGAAAAGTTTCATGGATATCATTATTCTTTATAGCATTCAAGTCATCACAATAATCATCATAGATAGTAACTTTGTTCTCATAATCAATTGGAACCTCTTCCGAAATAGTGGATTCATCACAAAATAAAGTCATGACCTCTCCAAATCCACTTTCATCAATATAATCATCATAAATAGGAGGCATGCTTTCATCACAATAAATTTTCTCATCAAAACTTGGGGGACAAAAAATATCATCTTCATCAAACATATCATCCCCAAGCTTGTGGCTTTGCATATCATTAGCATCATGGATATTCAAAGAATTCATACTAACAACATTGCAATCATGCTCATCATACAAGGATTTAGTGCCAAACATTTTAATGCATTCTTTTTCTAACACTTTGGCACAATTTTCCTTTCCATCATACTCACTAAAGATATTAAAAAGATGAAGCGTATGAGGCAAACTCAATTCCATAATTTTTTGTAGTTTTCTTTTATAAACTAAACTAGTGCTAAAACAAGAAACAAAAAGATTCGATTGCAAGATCTAAAGATATACCTTCAAGTGCTCACCTCCCCGGCAACGGCGCCAGAAAAGAGCTTGATGTCTACTACACAACCTTCTTCTTGTAGACGTTGTTGGGCCTCCAAGTGTAGTGGTTTGTAGGACAGTAGCAAATTTCCCTCAAGTGGATGACCTAAGGTTTATCAATCCGTAGGAGGCGTAGGATGAAGATGGTCTCTCTCAAGCAACCCTGCAACCAAATAACAAAGAGTCTCTTGTGTCCGCAACACACCCAATACAATGGTAAATTGTATAGGTGCACTAGTTCGGTGAAGAGATGGTGATACAAGTGGTATATGGATGGTAGATAAAGGTTTTTTTAATCTGAAAATATAAAAACAGCAAGGTAACTAATGATAAAAGTTAGCACAAACGGTATTGCAATGCTAGGAAACAAGGCCTAGGGTTCATACTTTCACTAGTGCAAGTTCTCTTAACAATAATAACATAATTGGATCACATAACTATCCCTCAACATGCAACAGAGAGTCACTCCAAAGTCACTAATAGTGGAGAACAAACGAAGAGATTATGGTAGGGTACGAAACCACCTCAAAGTTATTCTTTCTAATCGATCTATTCAAGAGTACGTAGTAAAATAACATGAAGCTATCCTTTCCGTTCAATCTATCATAGAGTTCGTACTAGAATAACAACTTAAGACACAAATCAACCAAAACCCTAATGTCACCTAGATACTCCAATGTCACCTCAAGTATCCGTGGGTATGATTATACGATATGCATCACACAATCTCAGATTCATCTATTCAACCAACACAAAAGTACTTCAAAGAGTGCCCCAAAGTTTCTACCGGAGAGTCAAGACGAAAACGTGTGCCAACCCCTTTGCATAGGTTCATGGGAGGAACTCGCAAGTTGATCACCAAAACATACGTCAAGTGAATCAATAGAATACCCCACAAGTGAATCAATAGAATACCCCATTATCACCACGGGTATCCCACGCAAGACATACATCAAGTGTTCTCAAATCCTTAAAGACTCAATCTAATAAGATAACTTCAAAGGGAAAACTCAATTCATTACAAGAGAGTAGAGGGGGAGAAACATCATAAGATCCAACTATAATAGCAAAGCTCGAGATACATCAAGATCATACCACCTCAAGAACATGAGAGAGAGAGAGAGAGAGAGATCAAACACATAGCTACTGGTACATACCCTCAGCCCCGAGGGAGAACTACTCCCTCCTCATCATGGAGAGCACCGGGATGATGAAGATGGCCACCGGAGAGGGATTGCCCCCTCCGACAGGGTGCCGGAACGGGTCTAGATTGGTTTTCGGTCGCTACGGAGGCTTCTTGCGGCGGAACTCCCGATCTATTCTCGTCTTCGATAGTTTTAGGGTATATGGATATATATATAGGCGAAAGAAATACATCAGGGGAGGCACGAGGGGCCCACAAGGGTGGTGGGCACGCCCCCCTGCCTCGTGCCTTCCTCGTTGCTTCCCTTACATACACTCCAAGTCTTCTGGATTGCTTCCGTTCCAAATATAAGTTCCGTGAAGTTTCAGGTCAATTGGACTCTGTTTGATTTTCCTTTTCTGCGATAGTCTAAAACAAGGGAAAAAAATAGAAACTGGCACTGGGCTCTAGGTTAATAGGTTAGTCCCAAAAATCATATAAAATAGCATATAAATGCATATAAAACATCCAAGGATGATAATATAATAGCATGGAACAATCAAAAATTATAGATACGTTGGAAACGTATCACATGCCATAGAGAATAAATGGATTTTCAAGAAGAAGACTGACGCTGACGGTAATGTTACTATCTACAAAGCTCGACTTGTTGCAAAAGGTTTTTGACAAGTTCAACGAATTGACTACGATAAGACCTTCTCACCTGTAGAGATGCTTAAGTCCGTCCGAATCATGTTAGCAATTGTTGCATTTTATGATTATGAAATTTGGCAAATGGATGTCAAAACTGCATTCCTTAATGGATATCTTAAAGAAGGGTTGTATATGATGCAACTAGAAGGTTTTGTTGATCCAAAAGGTGCTAAGAAAGTGTTGCAAGCTCCAGCGGTCCATTTATGGACTGGTGCAAGCCTCTCGGAGTTGGAATATACGCTTTGATAGTGTGATCAAAGCATATGGTTTTATACAGACTTTTAGAGAAGCCTGTATTTACAAGAAAGTGAGTGGGAGCTCTGTAGCATTTCTGATATTATATGTAGATGACATATTGTTGATTGGAAATGATATTGAATTTCTGAATAGCATAAAAGGATACTTGAATAAGAATTTTTCAATGAAAGACCTCGGTGAGGCTGCTTATATATTAGGCATCAAGATCTATAGAGATAGATCAAGACGCTTAATTGGACTTTCACAAAGCACATACCTTGATAAAGTTTTGAAGAATTTCAAAATGGATCAGGCAAAGAAAGGGTTATTTCCTATGTTACAAGGTGTGAAGTTGAGTCAGACTCAATGCCCGACCATTGCAGGAGATAGAGAGAAAATGAAAGGTGTTCCCTATGCTTCATCCATATGCTCTATCATGCATGCAATGTTGTGTACTAGACCTGATGTGTGCCTTGCTATCAGTTTAGCAGGGAGGTACCAAAGTAATCCAGGAGTGGATCACTGGACAACGGTCAAGAACATCCTAAAATACCTAAAAAGGACTAAGGATATGTTTCTCGTATATGGAGTGACAAAGAGCTCATCGTAAACGGTTACGTCGATGCAAGCTTTGACACTGATCTGGATGACTCTAAGTCACAAACCGGATACATGTTTTTATTAAATGGTGGAGCTACCAGTTGGTGCAGTTCCAAGCAGAGCGTCGTGGTGGGATCTACATGCGAAGCGGACTACATAGCTGCTTCGTAAGCAGCAAATGAAGGAGTCTGGATGAAGGAGTTCATATCCGATCTAGGTGTCATTCCTAGTGCATCCGGTCCAATGAAAATCTTTTGTGACAATACTGGTGCATTTGCCTTGGCAAAGGAATCCAGATTTCACAAGAGCACCAAGCACATCAAGAGATGCTTCAATTCCATCCGCGATCAAGTCAAGGAGGGAGACATAGAGATTTGCAAGATACATACGGATCTGAATGTTGCCGACCCGTTGACTAAGCCTCTCTCACGAGCAAAACATGATCAGCACCAAGACTCCATGGGTGTTAGAATCATTACAATGTAATCTAGATTATTGACTCTAGTACAAGTGGGAGACTGAAGGAAATATGCCCTAGAGGCAATAATAAAGTTGTTATTTATATTACCTTATATCATGATAAATGTTTATTATTCATGCTAGAATTGTATTAACCGGAAACTTAGTACATGTGTGAATACATAGACAAATAGAGTGTCACTAGTTTGCCTCTACTTGACTAGCTCCTTGAATCAATGATGGTTATGTTTCCTAACCATAGACATGAGTTGTCATTTGATTAACGGGATCACATCATTAGAGAATGATGTGATTGACTTGACCCATCCGCTAGCTTAGCACGATGATCGTTTAGTTTGTTGCTATTGCTTTCTCCATAACTTATACATGTTCCTATGACTATGAGATCATGCAACTCCCGAATACCGGAGGGACACTTTGTGTGCTACCAAACGTCACAACGTAACTGTGTGATTAGAAAGGTGCTCTATAGGTGTCTCCAATGGTGTTTGTTGAGTTGGCATAGATCGAGATTAGGATTTGTCACTCCGATTATCTGAGAGGTATCTATGGGCCCTCACAATAATGCACATCAATATAAGCCTTGCAAGCAATGTGACTAATGAGTTAGTTGTGGTATGATGCATCACGGAACGAGTAAAGAGACTTGCCAGTAACGACATTGAACTAGGTATTGAGATACCGACGATCGAATCTCGGGCAAGTAACATACCGATGACAAAGGGAACAACGTATATCGTTATACGGTTTGACCGATAAAGATCTTTGTAGAATATGTGGGAGCCAATATGAACACCCAGGTTCCGCTATTGGTTATTGGCCGGAGATGTGTCTCGGTCATGTCTACATAGTTCTCGAACCCGTAGGGTCCGCACGCTTAACGTTCGGTGACGATTGGTATTATGAGTTTATGTGTTTTGATGTACCGAAGGTTGTTCGGAGTCCCGGATTTTATCACGAACATGACGGGGAGTCTTGAAATGGTCAAGACGTAAATATCGATATATTGGAAGCCTATGTTTGGAGATCGGAATGGTTCCGGATGAGTTCGGGCATTTTTCGGAGTACCGGGAGGTTACCGGAACCCCACGGGGAGTATATGGGCCTTATTGGGCCTTAGTGGAACAGAGGAGAGGAAGGGAAAAGGTGGGAGGCGCGCCCCCAGCCCAATCTGAATTGGGTGCCCCCCTTTCCTTTCCCCTCTCCTCCCCTTCCTTCTCTCCTACTCCTACTACATGGAAGGGGAGAGTCCTACTCCCGGTGGGAGTATGACTCCCCTAGGGAGCGCCATAGAGAGGGTCGGCCCTCCCCTCCTCCACTCCTTTATATATGGGGGAGGGGGCATCCCATAGACACACAAGTTGATCATTGATCCCTTAGCCATTTGCGGTGCCCCCTCCACCATAATCCACCTTAGTCATATCATCGTAGTGCTTAGGCGAAGCCCTGCGATGGTAGCATCATCATCACCGTCATCACGCTGTCATGCTGACGAAGCTCTCCCTCGACACTCAGCTGTATCGAGAGTTCGTGGGACGTCACCGAGCTGAACATGTGCAGATCGCGGAGGTGTCGTACTTTCGGTACTAGGATCGGTCGATCGTGAAGACGTACGACTACATCAACCGCGTTGTCATAACGCTTCCGCTTACGGTCTACGAGTGTACGTGGACAACACTCTTCCCCTCTCGTTGCTATGCATCACCATGATCTTGCGTGTGCGTGGAATTTTTTTTGAAATTACTATGTTCCGCAACACATACATCATTGATACAACAATGTCTCAACATTGTCATAGTGATATAACAATGTCTCATCACCATCGTAGTGATATAACAACTGATCATCATCATAATGATATAACAATGTCTCAACATCATCATAAGTTAATCACTACCTAATTTTTATCATCCTAGGTAAATAACTTCCGAGCACATGAAAAGTACTAGGACCTACTCCTCTCTCTTAGGGAAATAGAATAAAACAGAAACCCCCTCCATCTCCATGATGGAGCAAAAAGATCCACCGGTCTCCAATTTGTGGTCTGCGCTCATTCATTATTTTCCTCCATCCTTCGATTTTTAGGCATCCATTTGGTTGATTTTTAGTCGAGTATGTATATTTGAAACTGGTCCTCAATGGGGAAACAATTGTCGCCTCACCTTCGGCATCCATCAGCAGAGGCACAACAACATTTGAGACCTTCTGTTGAAGAACATAATAGTAACATAATTAGCAATGTAGTTTACTTAAGAAGAATGTATGAAAAGATGGACTAGTAACACAATGGTAAAAAAAATCTTACCATGATATTTCTACAAATGTTAGCAAATTTAGGCCAGCTCCATAAATGCTCTTAAAATACATAACATCATTAACAAAGGAGACAAGAGAATTCTTCTCCTCCCAAGTTAGCTCTAAGCCAGCAGTGTAATAGGTCTCATCTAGTATCTTCCATGTATTTCTTGAAGATATAAAATAAGTTGTCAATTATAATTAAACAAGTTAAGTAGGGGTGAATAACAACTATTTTTAGGAGCCATCAAGCCTAACGGCGACGACACAGAGGAACTCGCAATGAAAGCACCAATGTCGGTGTCAAAACCGGCGGATCTCGGGTAGGGGGTCCCGAACTGTGCGTCTAGGCCGGATGGTAACAGGAGGCAAGGGACACGAAGTTTTACCCAAGTTCGGGCCCTCTTGATGGAGGTAAAACCCTACGTCCTGCTTGATTAATATTGATGATATGGGTAGTACAAGAGTAGATCCACCACGAGATCGGAGAAGCTAAACCCTAGAAGCTAGCCTATGGTATGATTGTTGTTCTGTATGTTGTCCTACGAACTAAAACCCTCCGGTTTATATAGACACCGGAGAGGGTTAGGGTTACACAAAGTCGGTTACAATGGTAGGAGATATACTTATCCGTATCGCCAAGCTTGCCTTCCACGCCAAGGAAAGTCCCTTCAGGACACGGGACGAAGTCTTCAATCTTGTATCTTCATAGTCCAGGAGTCCGGCTGAAGGTATAGTCCGGCCATCCGGATACCCCCTAATCTAGGACTCCCTCAGTAGCCCTTGAGCCAGGCTTCAATGACGACGAGTCTGGCATGCGGTTTGTCTTCGGCATTGCAAGGCGGGTTCCTCCTCCAAGTACTTCATAGAAGATTTTGAACACAAAGAATAGTGTCCGGCTCTGCAAAATAAATTTCCACATATTGCCATAGAGAGAATAATGTCCACACCAATCTAAGTTGCTGACGTATTCCGTAGCATGACAACACCACGGCCAAGCCTTTATTCGAATCGTTTTATTATCCCACCTCAGCGTGTTATGCGAGGCGGTTTCCTTGGCACGTCTTGTTAAAGCAGAGATCATGTCCCCTTATTCTGGGATTCTCATCAACACGGGTGTGGGTACCCCAACCGCGCCATTGATTACAGCACTTGGAGATAAGCGAGTTTTACCAGGCTGGTGGGGACACATAGTTGCGTCCACCCATATAAGGGGATAAGGATCCACCTTTTCACCTACGCCTTCTTCCTCCTTTGCCTATCCATTTTCGCGCACTCGAGCTCCAGCGCCCAAGTCCGCACTCCCCACCTCAACCTTCTCCAGCCATGACCGGAGCGGGAGGCAAGTGGATGGTCTCCTCCATTACGGAGGGACACATCAAAAAACTGAGGAAGGCCGGATACTTGTCTGACGACATCGCGTACCGGCTTCCCGAAGAGGGGCAGCTCCTCCCCACCCCAAGGCCCCATGAGAGGGTAGTGTTCCTTCCCCACTTCCTCCGCGGACTGGGCTTTCCTATCCACCCATTCGTCCGGGGACTCATGTTCTACTACGGCCTGGATTTCCATGATCTGGCCCCGAACTTCATCCTCAACATCTCGGCGTTTATCGTCATGTGCGAGGCTTTCCTCCGCATCCGCCCCCATTTCGGCCTATGGCTCAAGACTTTCAATGTCAAGCCGAAGGTGGTGCGCGGCAACCAGGCGAAGTGCGGAGGCGTCATGGTGGGCAAGATGCCCAACGTCTTATGGCTCGAGGGCTCCTTTGTGCAGACCCTGAAGGGGTGGCAATAGGGGTGGTTTTACATCACCGAGCCGCGCGACCCTAAGTGGGTCGCAGCCCCCGAGTTCTGGTCCGGACCCCCAACGCGGCTCACGTCCTGGAAAGAGACGGGCCTGTCGTGGGGCAGCAAAGGAGAGGTGACTGGACTGCAAACATGCATCCAAACCCTGGTGGACAAGCAGCTCAAGCTTGTCAACGTAGTCCAGGTTATGCTCATCCGCCAGATCCTCCCGTGTCAACAACGGGCCTTCAATCTGTGGGAGTTCAACCCGGCGCAACACCGAACTCTGAGCAGGCTCTTCGACACGACGTACGAAGATGCCTGGAAGGTGCTTTTCAAGGGCGCCGAGGATCGCGGATTCAGCGCGCAGCGTCATGCTAACGCGGTAAGTTGTTTGTACCTTTTGTAGGGTATTAGTTTTTCATAGTTTAACTCTATGCGAGATCTAAGCTCCCTTACCTTTGATAGGATTGGCAGGCGAAGTCCGGACAGATCGACTGTCCGGCTCCTTTGCCCAAAGACCCAGCCAATGCCCGCTTGGCGAAGCTGCTGGTTTCGGCACCCTATGCGGTGCCGGAGAAGAATGCCACGAAGAAGGCCACGAGGACTCGAAAAAGTGCCCGGCGCCAGGAGGTGTCAGGTTCATCATCTGATGGCTCCAAAGCGCATTCCTCCCGTGAAGACGAGGAGGAGGAAGAAGAGACCTCTCCCCCTCTAGCGGGGGGGGGGGGGGGAGAAGAAAAGGAAGGCCGCCCTCATTGGGGAGGCCGAAGGGTCCAAGAAGGGGAAAACCCTTCCTCCGGACTACTCCACCAACACCGATGACGGTGGAGAGGAGTGGCCGCTCAGGGCCAAGCCCCTAGCGAAATCGTAAGTATCCGGATACCAGAGTAATTCGTAGTATTCCTTTATTGCACAGCTTTCCCTTATGTCGAATATGATTATGCAGCCCACCCAAAGACCGGCTCGACGCGTCATCGAGCGGTTCACTGGACTTGTCGGATATGAATTCGCTTCCGACGGCTCCCCCCCCCCCCCGCCCTACGGACGGCGCCGAAGTGTTGTCCCAACAGGTTCCAAGCCAGGAGGAGGCGGTCCTGGAGGCGCCACAAGGTGACCTCCCGGACTCCAGGAGTAAAGGGGATAAAACCCCCCGGGGCTCCAAGTCCGGCTCTAGGCTGGACACCGCTCCGGAACCTTCAAAGGTTCCAGAGTCCGGCGGGCGACCTCCTTCCAAGAGGAGCAAGCCCTCCGTGCCGGTGACCCCTGTCCAACCGGAGACGCCGGACAATCTGTTGGAGGCGCTCAAAGGCGCCTCCATCGACGAGGAGCACCACACCATTATGAGTGCGGTGGTCCAGAAGGTTCAGTCCGCCAAGAACGGACTGACTGAAGCTTGTGCTAGCCTTTTAACAGGCTTTGAGGTAAGTAAAGAATGTGTAAATAATATTACTGCATAGACAGTAGCCCCTGATGCTCTGTTTGGCGTTCGGGAAGAAAAGCCGAATAGAGGATCAAATAAAATTCACAGGAGTCTAACAAAAAGGAGTCAATATGCGTATGCAGGCTTCTCTGCTGGCGTCCGCCGCACTAACTGCGGAAGTGGACACGCTAAAGCAGAACCTTGAGCAGTTCGAGCAAGAGCTCGGGCGTGCCAAGAAGCAGCTCAAGGACAAGGAAGGTAAGAAATACCTTGTTTAAATATATATATAAAAAAGTGCAATTGCAAAAAATGACAGGATTATCGTGGCTATTGTAGGGGCCACGTCTGAGGTGGCGACCCTTAAGCAAGCGCTGCTCGAGGCCGAGAAGAGGGCGGCCACGGAGTGCACCGAGTGGGAGAAGTATGAGGCCCAAGTTGGCAAGGTGCGGCAAGAGCTCCAGGCTGTCATGAAAAAACATGAGAGTTTGGAGCTTGACTCAAAGACACGAGCGTCCGAGCTCGCGATGGCTATCAAAAATGCCAAGTCTGCCAAGGCCGAATCCCAGAAGACCCTCCAGGAGTTGGATGCGGTGAAAAAGATAGCGGCGAGTAAGGCATTCATTATGCAAAGCAAACACATAAACGTGAGTTACTTGTTACTTACCCGAATCCGGAGCTCTCCAGGAGCATTCGCAGATCTTCCTCGTAGCATGTCCGATGCCGCCGCATTCTATCGAGCCGAGGAGGGCAGCTCGACAGAGAAGGTGTTCTGGTCTCAATATGTTGAGGCCGGACACCCCGTGCCCCTGAGCGACTAGCTGAAGCAACTGGTCGAGCTCCACAAGGCGGCCGAACAGGCCATGAAGGGCCTCATAGTTCGGCTGTGGCCTGGAGAGGCTCTGCCTGGGAGCTATTTCGGGCTGGTGCGGCGGCTGGTGGGGGCTTGTCCAAGGCTCGAAGTCATCAAGCGCTCCGTCTGCATTGAAGGTGCCCGTAGGGCCCTTGCCCGTGCTAAGGTGCACTGGGGCAAGCTGGATGATGAGAAACTTGTGAAGGACGGGCCACCGCCGGGGAAAGAGCATCGCAAGCCTGAGAATTATTATAAGGATGTTCTGAAGGGTGCCTGCCTTATGGCGGATGAATGTTCCAGGGATGTAATTTTTGAGTAAAACTCGCTCGTTTTGTCCTGTGCGCTGAAAACTTGTTCATATGCGCTAAGCAATGCTGTTGGAATTTAAAATATTACCTTTTGTGCGGTTGTTTATCAATTCTGAGAGATGGCGAGTCATCGGCTTCTGCCCCCGTGCCGCTAGTGTTGGGGTGTTCGGGGATAAACCTGAGCGCTCTTTTTCCCATGTTTGGGTCCTTTGAGGGAGACGCTCAGCACAACGAACAAGGCAATCGGACTATAATGCGTGAACACTCTCACTTAGCCATAGAATTCTATAATTTTAAATTTCGGCGAAGCCCCTGGTATTCGGAAGACCGAGTTCGGGGCGCTATCGACGCCTTGGCCGGACAGAGCCGGCTCCTCGCTCTAAGCAGCATAAGTCTTTAGGGACTCGAAAAACCTCTCGAACAGCGACCAGCTCTCGCTTCATCATGACAGTCAAATTTAGCTTTCTCTACTGAGGTGCTCGACCCAGCTCAACTGGGGCACAATCGCAGTAGTTCTCCTAGTGCTACCTTAACCGATATAGCGAAACGTAAGGCACCAAAACATAGGAGCCGGGCAAACCCAACTATTGACCCAAGACATGATTCGGAGCCAATGCATATAATGCTATAAGTTCGGGGTGCCGCACTTGTTAAAGTGTTCGGACTTCTCACACCATATTGAGGGGTACTAAAGCCCCTGGCGTGTTTTGGCCGTACCAAAGTGTACGGGTGCAACATGTCGTTAAGGAACATATATTTGTAGAAAAAGTAATGAGAAAATAGGCAAAAGCTATGCATTGTTTATTAAAAAGGGTTGTGATCAAAGCAGAACGATACAAATAATGCGATAAGCAAAAGGTTGGACTATTTAACATGTCCGTTCCAGGGGCAGGCTGCGGAAGGGTATGCGAAACAGGTATACTGCTCGTGATAGAGACCACCTGGGAGTTCCGTAATGCGGCATGGCTTGTCTGCTTCCCTGGTTCTTGCATCGTTTGTGCGGCAATTGAACTGCCGGACAGGCCTTCCGAAGAATGGAGTCCTAAAAGCAAGAGAAAATTAAAAAATCAGCAGCCCCTGGTGCAGTTTAAGCCATGTTTCGGGCGTGCCGTGATGGTGCCCCTCCCCCTGTACCCATGGTATTTCTAGAGCGTAGTTATGTACGCGAAGCACTGATGTCGCATTTTTGCGAGGGCTGGGGTTGGGGCCGCATTGCTACGCCTGCTCGGAACGTGCCAGGCGGTCTTGTTGTAGGTTACTCCAGGTGTGCTTGACGGTGTCCGGACGTTTAACGGCCGGACTGGAGAACTGCCTGGAGAGGCTGCTTTGTACTTTCGCTGCAAGGGCCGCCGTGTGCTCCTCCGTTCGGAGGGAGCGTTCGGTGTTTCCATTGACCGTAATTACTCCTCGAGGGCCTAGCATCTTGAGCTTAAGGTATGCGTAGTGCGGTACCGCATTGAACTTGGTGAATGCGTGTGACGCCCCCAATTTGACCGTACACTAATCATACAATCAAACGTATACGATCAAGATCAGGGACTAACGGGAAGATATCACAACACAACTCTACAAATAAAATAAGTCATACAAGCATCATATTACAAGCCAGGGGCCTCGAAGGCTCGAATACAAGAGCTCGATCATAGACGAGTCAGCGGAAGCAACAATATCTGAGTACATACATAAGTTAAACAAGTTTGCCTTAAGAAGGTTAGCACAAACTGGGATACAGATCGAAAGAGGCACAGGCCTCCTGCCTAGGACCCTCCTAAACTACTCCTGGTCGTTGTTAGTGGGCTGCACGTAGTATTAGGCACCTCCCGAGTAGTGGTAGTCGTTGTCTACGGTGGCGTCTCGCTCCTGGGCTCCAACGTCTGGTCGTAGCAATCGAGTATAGAAAAAGGGGGAAAAGAGGGAGCAAAGCAACCGTGAGTACTCATCCAAAGTACTCGCAAGCAAGGAGCTACACTACATATGTATGCATTGGTATCAAATGGAATAAGGGTATCATATGTGGACTGAACTGCAGAATGCCAGAATAAGAGGGGGATAGCTAGTCCTTTCGAAGAGTACGCTTCTGGTAACCTCCATCTTGGAGCAGGAGAAGAGAGTAGATAGTAAGTTCACCAAGTAGCATCGCATAGCATAATCCTAACCGATGATCCTCCCCTCGTCGCCCTGTGAGAGAGCGACCACCGGTTGTATCTGGCACTTGGAAGGGTGCGTTTTATTAAGTATTCGGTTCTAGTTGTCATAAGGTCAAGGTACAACTCCAAGTCGTCCTGTTACCGAAGATCACGGCTATTCGAATAGATTAACTTCCCTGCAGGGGTGCACCACATAACCCAACACGCTCGATCCCATTTGGCCGGACACACTTTTTTGGGTCATGCCCGGCCTCGGAAGATCAACACGTCGCAGCCATACCTAGGCACAACAGAGAGGTCAGCATGCCGGTCTAAATCCTATAGCGCAGGGGTCTGGGCCCATCGCCCATTGCACACCTGCATGTTGCGAACGCGGCCGGTGAGTAGACCTAGCAACCTCCATTACAAAGGAAGTTGCGTTACGCGGTCCAACCCGGCGCGCGCCGCTCAGTCGCTGACGTCATGAAGGCTTTGGCTGATACCACGACATCGAGTGCCCATAACTGTCCCCGCGTAGATGGTTAGTGTGTATAGGCCAGTAGCCAGACTTAGATCAAATACCAAGATCTCGTTAAACGTGTTATCTTGAAGACACCGCGAACACCGACCAGGGCCAGGCCCACCTCTCTCCTAGGTGGTCTCAGCCTGCCCGGTCGCTCCGCCACAAAGATCCACCCAGACGGCCGTCGGGGCAAAGGTCCTTTCAGCCCCCAATCCGTGAATCACTCGCGGGTACTCCTCGAGCCAACCCGACTTTAGTCATCACATGTATCATGCAACTCCCGAGTGATCACGGCCCGATAGTATAGCATGGCAGACGGACAAGAATGTATGGCCACTGATGATAAACTAGCATCCTATACTAAGCATTTAGGATTGCAGGTAAGGTATCAATAGTTGTAGCAACAATGACAGGCTATGCATCAGGATAGGATTAACGGAAAGCAGTAACATGCTACACTACTCTAATGCAAGCAGTATAGAGGAGAGTAGGCGATATATGGTGATCAAGGGGGGGGCTTGCCTGGTTGCTTTGGCAAGAGAGAGGGGTCATCTTCAATGTAGTCGAACACACGGACATCGGCAGTAATCTCGGAGTCTACCGGAAAGAAGTAACGGAGGGGGAACATAATAAATAACAGAGCAATCAAAGCAACACCAAGCATAACATGGTGATACGCGGTGCTAGGGGTGACCTAACGCAGTAGGAGGTGATACCGGCGAAGGGGAAAAACATCCGGGAAAGTATCCCCGGTGTTTCGCGTTTTCAGACCGGTGAACCGGAGGGGGAAAGTTGCATGTCTGCTATGCTAGGGATGTGTGGCGGACTAACGTGCTGCGTAACCGGATTCATCTCGTCATTCTGAGCAACTTTCATGTACAAAGTTTTTTCATCCGAGCTACATTTTATTTTATATTAATTTTTAATGTTTTGATTCATTTTCCATAATTACTGAAATTCTGCTAAGTCCTCAGTTTTAAATATCATTTAGGTGTTTTCCAGAGGCTATAACTAGTCTTCTATTCATCCTATGAATTGGTGCCTTATACCAATATTGATCACTTTCATGTGGTCTACAAGATGGTAACAATTGCATCATTGTTAGATCCTTGTATCATGTTTATTTTCTGCTCCAAAGTTGCTATAGCAGTATATCTGTTTTTTTAGTTCTGCCAGTTAACAGAATATAGACTTCTGTCATTTTCATAGGAATTAATCCACGCAACTTTTGGATTTGGTCCAATGGAAAGAATTGATCCTTGTCAAGTGTACTACCTACACATATTTATTTGAGCTATGTTGAGCTTTGTTTAGATCATGTTTTGAGGCTGTTTAGGGGGCTAACCAATTCAGTTTTAGAAAAGCTAGCAGCTGCTACAGTAACTGAATGTTACTGTAGCAGCGCTGCACTAGTAGCAGCATCATTACAGCAAGCAGCGGTGCTCGCGGCAGCGATGCAGCAGGAGCGAGGCGGCGGCACGGCAGCAGGGGCAAGCGGGTGCGTGTGTGGCGGCAGAGGCTGCAGGCGGAAGGGCATGGGCGCGGTTGGAGGAGGCGGGCAGCAAAAGGAGGAGGCGAGGCGAGCCGGAGCGCTCGGGCGCGAGCGGCAGCGGCGACCAGCGCGGCGGCGCGCGTCGAGCAGCAGCAGCCAGCGGACGGCGCAAGGCGCGGGCAGAGGGCGGCGCAGCAGGCGCGCGAGCGCAAGGCGGCGTGGGCTCGGGCACGCGGGGCGTGGACTGGGCGGGGGCGACGCCGCTTGGGACGCGGGGGCGGGCGCGATGACCGCGGCCACTATCAGGAGCACGGGCGACGCGGGCGACAGCCGAGGAGCATGGCGGCTGAACCGCAGACGCGGCGAGCAGCCAAGCGTGTAGGGGTGGCTGTGCGAGCAGGCAAATGGCGGGGGGGCGGGATGAGCTGTGGACGAAGGCGGCAAAAGCTACAGTGTGGCGAGGCGGAGCATGGCCACGGGTGAGGGGAGCGATGGACTCGGGCGGGCGATCTGGACATGTAATAGGAGAGGGACGGGACGGGAGCCTCACCGTGGAGGCACACATAGGCCCAGTGAAAGCTTAGGAGCAGTAGGGAGCGGCGGATCAACGCGGACGACGACAGTGATCCGAGGAAGAAGGCGAAGTGGGCGACGACGCTGGTGGTCCTCCTCGTCGATCCAGGATCGTAGGCGACGGTGATTGTCGGGGATGCAAAAGACGGGACCGGCTCGATCTGCGTGCAACGGCATCGCCCAGCTCGAATGGACGGCTTCAGACGACGGAGACGGGTGAGGCGGTGCTCGTGGAGACGAGCTGCGGGCGCAGAATCGCTGGTGGCCGCGACAGAGCATGGTGGTCGGTGACGGCCGCGCTCGAGAGATGGGGAATCGGTGAGGAGGGAGAGAGCGAGGTGAGTGGAGAGCGCTGGGGCATGTGGAAGTGGGCGGAGGCAGGGGAAGACAAATATCTAGGAGGGGTGGCTCGGTGGAGGCCTTATCCTGCTGGCCATCACCGGTGAGGGGGTTCGACGGGGACGAGCACGAGCGAACGCTCGGCCGGACGCGCCCGAGGTACAGGGAACAGGGGCGAGGGGTTAGAGTGTGCCGGCTGGACCAGTTGGGTCAAGGCCCAGGGGGCATGGGGTTGTGGGGCTTTTCTTTTTAGTTGCTTTTTATTTTCTTTTTCATTTATTTATTCCTTTCCTACTTTGCATTATATTTGAGCTACTAAAACAGTTTTGTTTAAAACAAAACTTGGCACAAAAATACAGTGCAATATTCTGGGTTGCTACAAAAGGTTTCAAAGCATTTGGGAGTGTTCAACTATTTTTAGAACTTGAATAGGTCAATTAATTGTTGCCAGACCACTTAATTAAATTCCAGGGGCATTTTGTGAATTCACATGAGGTTGGTTTTCAACATGACAATGATCAGGGGAATTTATAGAATAATGTGAACAATTTAGTTTTGACAATTGAAAAGTTTTATTTTTTAATTTAAATTTAAATTTGAATTTGAACCGGTTTCGAATCAACATGAGTTTAACAACAGTAATCATGGTGACGTGGCATCATTTGTGTGTGATTACTGTAGCTTTAACTACCGGGGTGTTACAAATCTCCTCCACTACAAGAAATCTCGTCCCGAGATTTAAGTGGTGGATTCAAGGGGGAGATTCAGGTTACGAAATTCTAGCGAGTGTTCTCGGTCTTGGTTGTTCTTCTCGTAGAGGTCGATCCATTACGTTGATGTCTTCATACCTCTGCTTCGGTTCATCGTGATGAAGTCGGCATCCTTACTTCGGGAACTCCATCATACTTACGAAAGAATAAGGGGGGTTATTCCGGGAGAACGGGCCTCTACATGGTTGACTATCTGGTAGATAACATCGGGGAAGGTGGCGGAAAGTAACTCTTGAATTGAAACTTAAGAAGATATCAAGAGCAAAGTAAGGAGGTACCATGAGAAGTTTCAAGCGGGCAGGCAATCGTTTGATCCCAAGACAGAAGGTGAAAGGGTTTCAAAGCAACGAAATAATTATTGTGTTTGATGCCAGAATTGATGATCTCATCAAAAGGTGGCTCATGAATTACATACAAGTCCACGCGGGAGAAATAACTTAGGGAACAGGGGGTGTACAAGAGAGTCAGGTTTCGATCCTGGGACCTGTGGGTTATGGGCCCACCATGTGGGTTAAAAGTAGGAAGGGCGTGACGTCTTGCACAATCTTGTAAGTAAGCCATGTCAGAGTGTAGCATGTCAGTTATGTTGGCAACAACGTTGGTTCCAAGGACGAGGGACGAAGAGAACCATTTTCCTGCTCGTCGAAACGAGGCGGACCAATAGGCAAAGTTCTCATCCATCGGTGGATACCAAAATGTCATCAACCATAGTAACAGGTTCTTGCTGACAGAATTGTACAACGAGGTGTTTTACATAAGCAGGAGAATATTACTCCTTAGATCATATAGATCACAAGAAAGGTTAAACCAAACAACGGAAAGGAAATTATGATTATTAGATTAACCAGAACAATGGAAAGGAAAATGTGTTAAAACACATATTACAGGGGTATATCCTTCTCAAGGACAAGCAGAGCACGATATCCATGACAGGATAGAAGTAGAAATCCATTTTGGTAACGGGAGAGGAATTTCATGACATTACCCATACAATAGTGTTTGGATAATTGATAAAGAGACTTTAGCATTGTGCTTCAAATGCTTTTATTGAAAATCGGATTACCACAGACATGCTTCGAGATAGCATTGACATGGTCTTTAAGCAAAGGTCAAACTTTGGATACTCAAAGGATTTATCAGGAACAACTTATAGAATAAGTCTTCAATTTCATCATGGAAGAAGGATTTAACCTTGCCAAAAGAAATTTATAACAATAGGGCCGCCGGCCGGGTGTGCTAAGCACAACATCCTGGATATAAAAGATGGTAATACCCCAAGGTAAAGAAGAACAAATGTTGGATAGCAAGGAACTCACGGTATAACACAAAAACAGGAACAAGTCTTATGTTGGAGGGAATGCAATAATGTTGTCGATGATAACCCAAATCATCGAGGCCAAAGGAAGCTATTTCTCACCAAGAATTCAATAGATATCTTGGAAGAGCTCAGGATGTTGCTGATGACCACGACACATTTGTCGACAGATTTTATGAAGATGTAATCGATCGGCGATGACATCAAGTCAAATGATGATGTGGTGAAAGTCAAATAATACTTGAAGAAGAACTCATAAGAAGTTATGCAGTTCCGTGATAATCTCGAGATACTAGAGGGGGTAATACTCGATGGCAGATCAAAGTAGAGTTTGGACTGGGGTATTGCTCTACAGAAGACAAGCGCTTAAACTTGCACGCGAAATGGTATTTAAAGGAGAACATGGTCGGAACCACGATTGCAAAATGCCAGATCCCAGATATAAGATGAACTTATACCAAAGGAATAATTTAATTTAGGATAAGCTTTAATGATAAGATCTACATTGTGCCCATGGGCATGAACACAAAGTTCAAGGTCGACTCCCACTTCTCCAATGCATAACCTTTCATTCACTTCTCACTTTCGAAGAAGTTGTAGTGTTGAAATTTCATCTGGTAAAATACCAGAAGTATATGACTCGTGAAAACTTTTGAGTTCATGCAGTTTAGAGAAGGCATATGTCCAACCCATAGGGGCTTCTTAGAAACATATACCACAAGTTTCAAGAGTAAATATCACAAGCTCGAAAGTAGAGCAAGGTTGAGAAAGTAGATGATACAATTTACCAAAGGCATTATGTATCCGAGGAAGGCTCACAAGGTCATTGAATATGAAAGACGATGTTGGATAAAATCCATTAAAGGATCTGCCGGTCCATAACAGAGCTGACGTGAGCATCGGCACACAACCAGAGGAAGTAACAATGCAAAGGCATTGGATTATGGAAACAACTAACTAATCCAGAGCTCAAATGCAAAGGAATTATGATTTTCAAATCAAGGGATCAGAAGCAATGTTCTGATTAGGGATGGATAAGTTGAATAGCCTTAGGGGTGCAATCGATGGCAATTGGATTTGTTGAGAACCAGCTCATGTTTAAAATGACGTCTGAGACAGAAAGATAATTTAAAAAGATCAACTGATGATTACGTGCATTCACACTCATGTTGAATCAAAGGGATCAAAATGACGGTGCCTAAGGATACTAACGAATATTGCCAGACATAGGGCATCCATCATGCAAGTAGACAAGTATTGGAAAGCAATAAGCTACTAAGGATTTTTGGAGGATCGAATAGTATTTCAAAGTCTTCGGTGAAGCACATGAACAACTGGCGAGACACAAATCCTCAATGTGTGTGAGGATTAATTTGTAGGTGTATTCAGGTGACAAGGAACTGCAAGGCAGTAGGCACAAGGATTCTCGAATTATCGAACAATTTTTCAGGGTATCAAGTAATAACAGGGGCAACTAGGAACAAAGGTATGAACGACAAGTGTAAGCAGTTATCCATAAGGATTTATCGGTGGTCAGAAATATCAAAATGTGGTGGTCACAAAGTCTAGAGAGAATATCGGAGAGTATCTTCGGAATCTTCTGATGAAGCAGACGATCATTGGTAATAAGGTGCTCTCCAGGTGAAAGTGATCCCGAGATCCTAATGTTAGATTTAGCAAAATTCATTTAACCCGAATAGAAAAGATATCAGAGTCCCAGAGTATAGACGAGGAATAAAAGATCCTAATACCACCCAATGGTGACGTGGGCCCGTAAGCCACAAAGCCATGTTAGTAAAGTTTTTCAATAACTAGACTCGACTTCGTTCAAGGAGTTGGAAAGGGGAATTCCTACAGGCAGTCGGCTCTGATACCAACTTGTGACGCCCCCAATTTGACCGTAGACTAATCATACATGCAAACGTGTACGATCAAGATCAGGGACTCATGAGAAGATATCACAACACAACTCTACAAATAAAATAAGTCATACAAGCATCATATTACAAGCCAGGGCCTCGAAGGCTCGAATACAAGAGCTCGAGCATAGACGAGTCAGCGGAAGCAACAATATCTGAGTACATACATAAGTTAAACATGTTTTCCTTAAGAAGGCTAGCACAAACTGGGATACAGATCGAAAGAGGCGCAGGCCTCCTACCTGGGACCCTCCTAAACTACTCCTGGTCGTTGTCAGCGGGATGGACGTAGTAGTAGGCACCTCCCGAGTAGTGGTAGTCATTGTCTACAGTGGCGTCTGGCTCCTGGGCTCCAATGTCTGGTCGCAGCAATCGAGTATAGAAAAGGGGGGGGAGAGGGAGCAAAGCAACCGTGAGTACTCATCCAAAGTACTCCCAAGCAAGGAGCTACACTACATGTATATGCATTGGTATCAAATGGATAAGGGTTTCATAGGTGGACTGAACTGCAGAATGCCGGAATAAGAGGGGGATAGCTAGTCCTTTCGAAGACTACGCTTCTGGTAACCTCCATCTTGCAGCAGGAGAAGAGAGTAGATGGTAAGTTCACCAAGTAGCATCGCATAGCATAATCCTAATCGATGATCCTCCCCTCGTCGCCCTATGAGAGAGCGACCACTGGTTGTATCTGGCACTTGGAAGGGTGCGTTTTATTAGGTATCCGGTTCTAGTTGTCATAAGGTCAAGGTACAACTCCAAGTCGTCCTGTTACCGAAGATCACGGCTATTCGAATAGATTAACTTCCCTGCAGGGGTGCACCACATAACCCAACACGCTCGATCCCATTTGGCCGGACACACTTTTTTGGGTCATGCCCGGCCTCGGAAGATCAACACGTCGCAACCCTACCTAGGCACAACAGAGAGGTCAGCACATCGGTCTAAATCCTATGGCGCAGGGGTCTGGGCCCATCGCCCATTGCACACCTGCACGTTGCGAACGCGGCCGATGAGCAGACCTAGCAACCTCCATTACAAAGGAAGTTGCATTACGCGGTCCAACCCGGCGCGCGCCGCTCAATCGCTGACGTCACGAAGGCTTCGGCTGATACCACGACGTCGAGTGCCCATAACTGTCCCCGCGTAGATGGTTAGTGCGTATAGGCCAGTAGCCAGACTCAGATCAAATACCAAGATCTCGTTAAACGTGTTACCTTGAAGACACCACGAACGCCGACCAGGGCCAGGCCCACCTCTCTCCTAGGTGGTCTTAACCTGCCCTGTCGCTCCGCCACAAAGATCCACCGAGAGGGCCGTCGGGACAAAGGTCCTTTCAGCCCCCAATCCGTGAATCACTCGCGGGTACTCCTCGAGCCAACCCGACTTTAGTCATCACATGTATCATGTATAAAGTATAGGTATATACCCGCGATCATCTCCCGAGTGATCACGGCCCGATAGTATAGCATGGCAGACATACAAGAATGTATGGCCACTGATGATAAACTAGCATCCTATACTAAGCATTTAGGATTGCAGGTAAGGTATCAACAGTTGTAGCAACAATGACAGGCTATGCATCAGGATAGGATTAACGGAAAGCAGTAACATGCTACACTACTCTAATGCAAGCAGTATAGAGGAGAGTAGGCGATATATGGTGATCAAGGGGGGGGGCTTGCCTGGTTGCTCTGGCAAGAGAGAGGGGTCATCTTCAATGTAGTCGAACACACAGACATCGGCAGTAGTCTCGGAGTCTACCGGAAAGAAGTAACGGAGGGGGAACATAATAAATAACAGAGCAATCAAAGCAACACCAAGCATAACATGGTGATACGCGGTGCTAGGGGTGACCTAACGCAGTAGGAGGTGATACCGGCGAAGGGGGAAAACATCCGGGAAAGTATCCCCGGTGTTTCGCGTTTTCGGACCGGTGAACCGGAGGGGGAAAGTTGCGTGTCTGCTATGCTAGGGATGTGTGGCGGACTAACGGGCTGCGTAACCGGATTCGTCTCGTCATTCTGAGCAACTTTCATGTACAAAGTTTTTTCATCCGAGCTACATTTTATTTTATATTAATTTTTAATATTTTAATTCATTTTCCAGAATTACTGAAATTCTGCTAAGTCCTCAGTTTTAAATATCATTTAGCTGTTTTCCAGAGGCTATAACTAGTCTTCTATTCATCCTATGAATTGGTGCCTTATACCAATATTGATCACTTTCATGTGGTCTACAAGATGGTAACAATTGCATCATTGTTAGATCCTTGTATCATGTTTATTTTCTGCTCCAAAGTTGCTATAGCAGTATATCTGTTTTTTTAGTTCTGCCAGTTAACAGAATATAGACTTTTGTCATTTTCATAGGAATTAATCCACGCAACTTTTGGATTTGGTCCAATGGAAAGAATTGGACCTTGTCAAGTGTACTACCTGCACATATTTATTTTAGCTATGTTGAGCTTTGTTTAGATCCTATTTTGAGGCTGTTTAGGGGGCTAACCAGTTCAGTTTTAGAAAAGCTAGCAGCTGCTACTATAACTGAATGTTACTGTAGCAGCGCTGCACTAGCAGCAGCAGCATTACAGCAAGCAGCGGCGCTCGCGGCAGCGATGCAGCAGGAGCGAGGCAGCGGCACGGCAGCAGGGGAAAGCGAGTGCGTGTGTGGCGGCAGAGGCTGCAAGCGGAAGGGCGTGGGCGCGGTTGGAGGAGGCGGGCAGCAGAAGGAGGAGGCGAGGCGAGCCGGAGCGCTCGGGCGCGAGCGGCAGCGGCGACCAGCGTGGCGGCGCGCGTCGAGCAGCAGCAGCCAGCGGACGGCGCAAGGCGGGGGCAGAGGGTGGCACAGCAGGCGTGCGAGCGCGAGGCGGCGTGGGCTCGGGCAGGCGGGGCATGGACTGGGCGGGGGCGGGCGCGATGACCGCGGCCACTATCAGGAGCACGGGCGGCGCGGACGATGGCCGAGGAGCACGGCGGCTGAACCACAGACGCGGCGAGCAGCCAAGCGCGTAGGGGTGGCTGTGCGAGCAGGCAAATGGCGGGGGGGGGGGGTGAGCTATGGACGAAGGCGGCAAAAGCTACAACGTGGCGAGGCGAAGCATGGCCACGGGTGAGGGGAGGGATGGACTCGGGCGGGCGATCTAGACAGGTAACAGGAGAGGGACGGGATGGGAGCCTCACCGTGGAGGCACATGTAGGCCCAGTGAAAGCTTAGGAGCAGTAGGGAGCGGCGGATCGACGCGGACGACGACAGTGATCTGAGGAAGAAGGCGAAGTGGGCGACGGCGCTGGTGGTCCTCCTCGTCGATCCAGGATCATAGGCGACGGTGATTGTCGGGGATGCAGAAGACGGGACCGGCTCGATCTGCGCGCAATGGCATCGCCCAGCTCAAATGGACGGCTTCAGGCGACAGAGACGCGCGAGGCGGTGCTTGTGGAGACGAGGTGCGCGCGCGGAATCGCTGGTGGCCGCGACGGAGCATGGTGGTCAGTGACGGCCGCGCTCGAGAGATGGGGAATCGGTGAGGAGGGAGAGAGCGAGGTGAGTGGAGAGCGTTGGGGCATGTGGAAGTGGGCGGAGGCAGGGGAAGACAAATATCTAGGAGGGGTGGCTCGGTGGAGGCCTTATCCTGCTGGCCATCGCCGGTGAGGGGGTTCGACGGGGACGGGCACGAGCGGACGCTCGGTCGGACGCGCCCGAGGTACAGGGAACAGGGGCGAGGGGTTAGAGTGTGTCGGCTGGACCAGTTGGGTCAAGGCCCATGGGGCATGGGGTTGTGGGGCTTTTCTTTTTAGTTGCTTTTTATTTTCTTTTTCATTTATTTATCCCTTTCCTACTTTGCATTATATTTGAGCTACTAAAACAATTTTGTTTAAAACAAAACTTGGCACAAAAATACAGTGCAATATTCTGGGTTGCTACAAAAGGTTTCAAAGCATTTGGGAGTGTTCAACTATTTTTAGAAATTGAATAGGTCAATTAATTGTTGCCGGACCACTTAATTAAATTCCAGGGGCATTTTCTGAATTCACATGAGGTTGGTTTTCAACATGACAATGATCAGTGGAATTTATAGAATAATGTGAACAATTTAGTTTTGACAATTGAAAAGTTTTATTTTTTAATTTAAATTTAAATTTGAACCGGTTTCGAATCAACATGAGTTTAACAACAATAATCATGGTGACGTGGCATCATTTGTGTGTGATTACTGTAGCTTAACTACCGGGGTGTTACAATGTGGTTCGTCCGAGAAGTGCGTGATAGCCACTGCGGAATGGGACTATGTCGAAGATTAACTCCTCGCTTCGGAAATTATCCGGAGATCCGAAGACCACTTCAAGTGTGACTGAGCCTGTACAGTTAGCCTCTACACCTGGTATTACGCCTTTAAAGGTCGTTTTGATGGGCTTAATCCTTGAGGGATCTATGCCCATTTTCCGCACCGTATCCTGGTAAAGCAGGTTCAGGCTGCTGCCGCCGTCCATAAGGACTCTAGTGAGATGAAATCCGTCAATAATTGGGTCTAGAACCAATGCGGCGAATCCGCCATGACGGGTGCTAGTGGGATGGTCCCTTCGATCAAAGGTGATCGGGCAGGAGGACCATGGGTTGAACTTTGGGGTGACTGTCTCTACCGCGTATACGTCCCTTAATGCGCGCTTCCGCTCCCTCTTGGGGATATGGGTTGCGTATATCATGTTCACCGTCCGCACTTGTGGGGGAAAACCCTTCTGTCCACTGCTGTTCGGTGGCCGGGGCTCTTCGTCGTCATCGCTATGCAGCCCCTTGTCTTTATTTTCGGCATTTAACTTGCCTGCCTGCTTGAACACCCAACAATCCCTGTTGGTGTGATTGGCCGGCTTTTCGGGGGTGCCATGTATCTGGCATAAGCGGTCGAGTATTCGGTCCAAACTGGACGGGCCCTAGGATTTCTTTTTAATGGCATTTTCCGCTGACCGGATTTATAGCCTCTGAATCCGGCATTAACTGTCGTATCCTCAGCATTGTCACTGTTAATGCGGCGCTTCTGCTTGTTGCGACGCGACCTGCCACTACTGTCCCTGGTATCCGAATTACCAGGGTTCTTGGTCATATTGTTGCTACAAGCAAGCCAGTTGTCTTCTCCCGCGCAAAAGCGGGTCATGAGTGTCGTGAGTGCTGCCATAGATTTCGGCTTTTACTGTCCAAGGTGCCGGGCAAGCCACTCGTCACGGATATTGTGCTTGAAGACTGCTAGGGCCTCTACGTCCGGACAGTCGACTATTTGATTTTTCTTTGTTAGGAACCGTGTCCAGAATTGCCTGGCCGATTCCTCTGGCTGCTGAATTACGTGGCTTAGGTCATCGGCGTCTGGTGGTCGCACATAAGTGCCCTGGAAATTGTCGAGGAATGCGGCTTCCAGGTCCTCCCAACAACTGATTGATCCTGCTGGCAAGCTGTTAAGCCAATGCCGAGCTGGTCCTTTAAGCTTGAGTGGGAGGTATTTGATGGCGTGGAGATCATCGCCGCGGGCCATGTGGATATGAAGGAGATAATCCTCGATCCATACCGCAGGATCTGTTGTGCCATCATATGATTCGATGTTTACGGATTTGAAACCCTCGGGGATTTGATGATCCATTACTTCGTCTGTGAAGCATAGTGGGTGTGCGGCGCCTCTGTACTGGGCTACATCACGATGTAGCTCCAATGAGCTTTGTCTGCTGTGTTCGGCCCTACCGGATTTGTGTCCGGCGTGACGGTTATCGTCTCGAGTCGTGGGGCGCCCACGCGATCCGTAGATCGATCTTGTTTGCCTTGCCTTGTCCTCCAACATATCTCGCAGTTCTGGCGCATTTTCCCGTGCCTTGGTACGGGGTGCGGCTTGAGTGGAGGGCCGAGAGGCCTCTCTGTCGCGGCCACGAGGTGGCCGGTCGGCCGTATCAAGTGCTGGTGATGTAGGTTTAAGTGCTTCCTCCTCTAATCGGGGTAGCAACCTGCGCTTTGGGTAGCTCTTGGAGGGGCGTTCGAGTTTATGCTCTTCGGCCACAAGGACTTCAGTCCATCTGTCGACTAGCAAATCTTGATCAGCTATAAGTTGTTGCTGTTTTTTCTTGAGGCTTCTTGCCGTGGCCATAAGCCTGCGTTGAAAACGCTCTTGCTCGATGGGATCCTCTGGCACGACGAATTCGTCGTCGTCGAGGCTTGCCTCGTCTTCGGAGGGAGGCATATAATTATCGTCCTCGACCTCTCTGTCTGCCGCTCTCTCATAAGGGCTGGCTTCTCCATCCTCCTGTGCTGAATCTTGCTGGAGGGGGTTTTCTTCGGCACCCTCCGGAGTATTATTGTCTCCCGTGCTGGAATCACCGTATTTGCTTTGCCGGGATTTTGAGCGGCGCCGCTGACGCCGGCGCCTAGGCTGTTTCTTGGAGGGGTCATCCTCCACTGTTCCATCGTCATCTCCTTCTTTTGGAGTGTCCACCATGTATATGTCATATGACGAGGTGGCTTTCCAGGGCCCAATAGGCGCTGGTTCTTCATCGTCTCCTGCATCGGCGTCCATACCGTCGATGTCTTCGGAGTCGAAGTCGAGCATGTCGGTTAAATCGTCGACAATGGCTACAAAGTGGGTGGTGGGTGGGCTTTGAATTTCTTCATCGTCCGTATCCCAACCTTGCTGACCGTAGTCCGGTCAGGGTTCTCCTGATAAAGAGAGAGACTTTAGTGTCTTCAGAATATCGCCGAAAGGCGAGTGCTGAAAGATGTCCGCGGCAGTAAACTCCATGATCGGTGCCTAATCAGATTCGATCGGCAGGGGCGCGGAGGGTTCGGAGTCCGGAGAGGAGTCCGGCTCCTTGGAGTCACGAGTCTCGTGGAGTGCGGGGCTGGTGTTCGGCTCGATCGCCGTTGGGATCGCAGCCCCCGAGGCGACGTCCAACCACCCATCCTCGATCGGCGCAGTTGGCTCCGAATTAAGGGTCAAAGCCGATGCGGGTGCGGCCTCCAGGGCACTGTTCGGCGGCAGAGCTAGATCATGCTCGTCGTGACAGTGCGGCGCGCTCGGCAGTGGCTCGAATCCGTCGAAGATCAAGTCCCCGCGGATGTCAGCCGTGTAATTTAAACTTCCCAATCTGACCTGACGACCAGGGGCATAGCTTTCGATCTGCTCCAGATGGCCAAGTGAATTTGTCCGCAGTGCGAAGCCGCCGAAGACGAAGATCTATCCGGGGAGGAAGGTCTCACCCTGGACTGCATCGCTATTGATGATCGTAGGAGCCATCAAGCCTAACGGCGACGACACAGAGGAACTCGCAATGAAAGCACCAATGTCGGTGTCAAAACCGGCGGATCTCGGGTAGGGGGTCCCGAACTGTGCGTCTAGGCCGGATGGTAACAGGAGGCAAGGGACACGAAGTTTTACCCAGGTTCGGGCCCTCTTGATGGAGGTAAAACCCTACGTCCTGCTTGATTAATATTGATGATATGGGTAGTACAAGAGTAGATCCACCACGAGATTGGAGAGGCTAAACCCTAGAAGCTAGCCTATAGTATGATTGTTGTTCTGTATGTTGTCCTACGGACTAAAACCCTCCGGTTTATATAGACACCGGAGAGGGTTAGGGCTACACAAAGTCGATTACAATGGTAGGAGATCTACTTATCCGTATCGCCAAGCTTGCCTTCCACGCCAAGGAAAGTCCCTTCCGGACACGGGAGAAGTCTTCAATCTTGTATCTTCATAGTCCAGGAGTCCGGCTGAAGGTATAGTCCGGCCATCCGGACACCCCCTAATCCAGGACTCCCTCACCAGGCCCATCTACTCGACGACCTATATAAGAAGGCTCTATCCAGTGAAGTGAACCGTAACTCAGTTCACTCACTCCTTCTCGCACAACCCTAGCCGTCATCTACTGTTCCTCTCTTGGTGCTGCTTCCGGCGATCCCATCCCGACAATCGCGTGCATGGTTTGTCGGGAGAGGAGGTGCCTTTGGAACCCTGCTGTTCGAGATCCTGCCCGGGTGAACGGCAATAAGCTTTTTGAGAGCGTCTCGACGCGACTGCTCCCGACCCGTCCTTGTCATCGATCTCTGCTTCCACTACTTCCCCTGCATTGACTCCATGGCTGATGATGAAGCCGCCAAGAAGAAGGCCTCGGCCGATGCCGAGGCTGCTGCCACCGCCGCCGCGTTGGCCTGGCCAACTGGAGGGTATGACTTGCTCATCCCCTATTTGCTTGTTCATGTGCTGGCCGTATATATATTGTTCATAGATGTTTCGGTTCTATGTACTGTACGTGCTCACATGTTTAGGTATCGGTATGATATGCATACCGTATTTGCCATGTTTACTGTATGGATGCACTAGTAACACAACTTTTTGCAAAATGTTTGTGGGGCCATGCGTGCAAGCACTTTCCATATTATCTTCCAAGTTTTTCGTCAAACATGTCCGGATTAACCACGAATCTAGAAGCCCCTACGACATGGTATATCTTTTTTACCGCATCTATATTAATTGTCGCAGTCTCAGTATAACTTTGCGTAGAAAAAATTAGTCTTTATTACACTGTTCATCGTCACCGACAAATAACCATCCACATGTTGCACATGAAATCCACGTTTTTAAACGAGTTAGTTCCAGTAATAATAATACCTGACAGGGTCACACAGCCACCGTAATGAATGCATAGCGGTTTAAATCAAAATCATGTCAAACCCATCGACGCTTAATTAAAATTCAATAAGATCGCGACAATATGCAGTATCCCTTTTTAGGGCATTCAGTGCCATTGAAGGCCCGGTGCAATCACCCGGAATCGCTTCAACCGTTTTTTGCCCAGAGATGAAGAAAACTGGAGAGAGCTGATGCCACCGATAATCCCTGTCCGCAAAAATGCCATGTCCCTGTAGATACGTCTGGATGAGCGACCACCTGAGTCTCGACAAGGAAGGTCGCACCGGTCAGCTGCCCCACCAACCAGCCCGCGCAAGCCCCACAGCCGCTGGGCGGCCCAACCTCCCACTGTCCATGCCAGGTGGCCCCACCGCTCCCCGCTGCACCCACCCACCAATATCTCATTTCTGTCAAGGAGTATTGCTATTTAGGCCCCCCGTCTCCACTCCTCTTTCCACTTCGGTCCATTTCGAAGCGCAGCAAGGCAGCAGGCAAGGCTACCGGAGCAAGCAGGAGGGAGAGGGATGGCGGAGATGCAGCACGTGGTGAAGGTCGAGGAGGGCTGCCCGGCCGCCGACGGCCGGCCCTCGGTGGGGCCCACCTACCGGAGCGCCTTCGCCCGCGACGGCTTCCCGGCGCCCGTCGACGGCCTGGACAGCTGCTACGACATCTTCCGGTGAGCTCTCCTTGCTCCTCCGGGGCCACTGGCTGCTTCATCCTCTGCTCCACTGATGGCTCCTGGATTATTTCTCTTTTCGATGGCGTTGGTCAAAGGATTGAATCCGGCGGTTCTGTTCACTTCACGCGCAGTGGGTGGGACGCGGAGGATGTTTTCTTCTATTGAGTAGGAGTATTTATTTGCTGTGGTGATTTGTCGCTGTCCTTGCTAGTACTGCACGGATACTGGGGTTTGATACTATGCCTGATTCTCCTTTGCCTCCCGTCCAACTAACTACCCGCATGAACCCTATTCTTTATGGCATTTATGTCGGTTTGCTTGCGTGTGCTAGCCCTCGGGATCTGTCCCCCACGCCCTCGACAAAATAGCCCTAGTACTCTGCATTTATCTGAATTTCCTCTTTGCATTCCGGCTCCGAAATCTTGTTCAGTTGCTCTGTTGGTTGGGTAGTTGTATAGACTCTTTAAATGCCTTTCAATTCCGTATCAGTAGTAGTACGCTGTTTCTATGGAGTGATAATTTTCTTTAAAGCAGAGGAATAAAGTTCAGATTACTAATTCGAACTCAGCAGTACTACTTCCCGCCCGTTCATGACCCTCTAAAGCTGTTAATCAGCATCAAATCGCTGATCCATGCAAACCTGTCATCAAATTGAATTCAGTTTCTCCATAGTCTTGTGTGGGTGGGAACGCTGATGTCAGATTGGTCAATAGTGTCTAGTTAGTTAAACAAGGAAATTTACCGAGCAAGTTGGTTCGTTGCATTTTGACTTGCTACTAAAACTCTTAATTTTGGCGACCTTTTGTCCTAGTGAGCTTATTTAGTTTTGAGTTTCAATGATTTGTGCTCATACACAGAATGGCAGTGGAGAAGTACCCAAACAACAGAATGCTTGGTCACCGTGAGACTGTTGATGGGAAGGTACCATTTGGCCGATTACAACTTACATCCCCCTGAAAATATAAAAGCAGCAGAATTCTTGCTAAGGTATGATTTGTGTGCTATAAACAACTAGGCTGGTGCATACGTTTGGAGGACATATAAGGAGGTGTTTGACATTGCAAGTAAAATCGGTAACTCTATTAGGAGCTGTGGACTCACCAAGGTTTGCTCTCGTTTCTTATATATTTGCTACTATTCACTAATGCTAATTTACTTAAAACATTTTTCAGTTAGGTGCTATGTTTTCTCATCTTGAGTGAACACATGAAATTAAACATTATGTGAACTTTTCATTAGCTCGGGGGAGTCACTTTGATGTTTCATGATTAAGGTTATTTCATGATGACTAATTTTTTAAGCTGGATAATTTTGCAGGGCAGTCGTTGCGGTATATATGGTGCTAATAGCCCTGAATGGATTATCACTATGGAGGTAAAATCTTGTTCTACTGCATGCAGCATTTAATTCATTCTTGCAACAAGTAACTATTTTCATCTTGTTGGACTTCTGGAGTTTTCGTTAACCATCAAGAGCACTATGTTTGCCATGTATCTCTTACGAACTTAATTCACTTGCAATCTCTATCCCTTGCAGGCTTGCAATGCCCATGGAGTCTACTGTGTTCCATTATATGACACTCTTGGTATATATCCTGACATCTCCATTTTATGACATTGATGGGCTTGCAGTATGTCCCTCTTTCAGTTTTTGTTTGTTTGTTGCGCATCAGTGAATTATACACTTCATTGAGAAGCGCGTCTCGATATTCATATGCTTTGCACTATTTAAGATTTCTGAAATCATGATCAAGCTAAAATCACATCTTAAAAAAAGAATGAAAAGCCCCGCCACATTCTTGAAACATGTGGCAAACAAGTAATCTAATATCTGAGCAGAGCATTATGCAATTCAACATTCTTAAGTATGGATCCTTTTCCCCACATTACAAACGATAAAAGAAACATTACTGATGATACAGTTGAACCTGCTTATTGACGATGCTCTTTCTGTAGGGGCTGGTGCGATAGAGTTTATTCTGTGCCATGCAGAAGTTGAGATTGCCTTTGCAGAGGAGAAGAAAGTTGCGGAGGTTTGTTTCCTTCATCATCTCATATGTAGAATTGTATGCTTGCGATGTCCCATAAACTTCTCTTTTCAATATTTGGTATTCATGCCTTTGCCTGGGGGATGATGCATGTTGACCCAATGACCCCTATTCGGTCGGTAACTTAGGAAAGTGGAAACACTACAAAGCAGTACATCAACTCTCTTTTATATCCCTAAAGCCCCTTTTGGGTAGCCCAATCCCAGACAAGCCCAGTTTTTTTTGGCTGAGATCCTGGCTGGTTTGGGGCCAACCAAACAAAGGTTTCAAAAGTTTCTTGTTGTCAGTTATGCTCTGTGCAGTTCCATAAGCTGTTTGGATTAATAGAAGCCTTAGTTCGTATTAATAGAAAACATTCCATCTGTCGACACAGCTCTCTACTGTTGAGCAATTACCTTATGATTTTGTCCATTTATGTTCAACACGCCAAAATTATCACAGTTGTGATGCAACCATGTTAATGGGTTTTCTGTTATTAATATCTCTCTTTTATCTCAATTTGACAGCTCTTGAAGACATTTCCCAAGTCAACTGAGTTCTTGAAAAGTGAGTTTCACTTATCCTAGATAGATCTCATCATCTAATACCAAAAGGTTTCCACCTATAAAGCAAATATATTATTTTGTTTGCAGCCATTGTGAGTTTTGGTAAAGTGACACAAGAACAAAAGGAAGAAGTTTCCAAGTATGGGCTCTCAATATACTCATGGGATGAGTTCATATCTTTGGTAAGATAGGTGGTCAGCTTTGCATGTGGATTCTTCTGAATATTGTTTATTAAATATGAATATTTCATCATGATGTTGTGTTCCGCACTTCAGTATTATGTCTAACTGTATCCTCACTTTAGTGAATGACTGGATGAGCAAACATTTAACGTAATCTCATTCGTGGAACATCAGAAATAAGGAATCTAATGGTTATTGGCTGCAAACTTGTCGAGTTATTTGTTCATTTGTTGTTACCATCTGTGATTAGATTTCCTTAGATCATTTTTGCTACCTGTGCTAGATCACACAATACATTTGCACTCACAATACATCAAACATGTAAATATTCTAGTTTTCCAAATGATGTAAAACATTTTACTGTGATGATCTTATCGACACAGTTATTAACTATGCACTTTCCTGTGGCATCTTATCTGCAGGCAGGTGACCAAGAATTTGATCTTCCAGTGAATCAAAGGACAGACATATGTACTATAATGTACACTAGTGGAACTACTGGTGACCCCAAAGGTGTACTGATCTCCAATGCGAGCATTATCTGTCTCATTGCAGGTGTGGACCGGCTTCTTAATTCTGTAAACGAGCGGGTAAGACGCGAGCAGCCATTATGCCATGTGATAATCTCACGACCAATTAATATTTAATTTCTTTTGCTATGTGATAATCTCAGCTGGAGGAAACAGACGTTTATATGTCTTACCTTCCTCTTGCTCATATCTTTGACCGAGTTGTGGAAGAGCTGTTTATGTTCCATGGTGCATCTATTGGATTTTGGCGTGGGGTAAGCATCATTATGTGTTCACCTGAATCCTTCTCATGGTTGTGCTTTTGCACCTGTATTGACTATTTAAAATATGGTGCAGGATGTTAAGTTACTGGTTGAGGATATTGGTACACTGAAACCAACTATCTTATGTGCTGTGCCACGTGTTCTTGATCGGATATTTTCTGGTAAGGGTCTGCTTGAGTCGCCTAACATTTCTATCTAATATTAAAATAAGGTTACAAAGAGCTTCCACGTTCCCTGCTGAGATACTATAATTCCTACATTAATTGGAGGAATAAGAGGGAGACCCGCACTGCTTATTCTTGTGCGGGGTAATGAAATACACGTTCAGACCATTATAGTTGTATAAGAAACATAACTATATGTTTTTGTCGTAACCCTTGCAGTCAGCGCACTTCTAAATAGACATATGTAAAGTGGTGCTGTGCACATGGGAGTATGTGCTCTCACTCCTCATATAGTCATATACCACTTATACACATGTATTGTAATCCTTTATCACTTTAAATATGCTCCATTGGTAATTATCAGATACTCTCAATTAACTTACATGAAAATTTTCATTTCAGCAAACATATCTTAGCATAATTTCAGTAAACATAATTTTAGCATAATTTCATTGGAATCACCCGCCATCAGCCAAGGAACCAAGGTCCTGATGCAGCAGAGGAGATCCCACATATGATAACATAAATGGTTTTGCGATTCACCATAAACAAACGTGCATCTCCATTTTATTTCGTTTGGCATATCATGAATGAATAGATTAACAAAAGCAACTGCCTAGATTTATTAACTCAACTGAGACACCCTCATCCCCAAACACAGCTAAAAAAACACCCCCTTTCCCCTGCTCAGTAAAAGTAATTATCTGTTTAAGACCCAACCTCCAATGCAACCCCTCTACCACATCTTTCCTGTGTCTTTGTAAAAACTGTAGTATGGCTAAATATTGTTGTTGTATTCATCTGACCCTCGTAGGGGTATATATAGAGTACATCGTGAGTAGAGACTTGGAGTACAAGACAAGTTACATGTGGTTTAAACTAATTCTATCTCTATCACCTTATCTCTAACTTAAACCCAATTATATTTCTAACATTTCCCCTCAGTCGTAGCGGGAGTGAAGCGGACGATTACGACTGAATTTGAAGTCTTGCTCTTTTGTCGTCTTCTCCGCTGCGCCATCATCAACTGCGTCTCTGATGGGTCGGCAGTTAGGGCGGTGACTGCGTCCCCTTCTGGTGCCTTCCTGCCTTCTCCTCTATTCCCTCCCGCAGTCACAGCGGGAGTGTCGTGGACGCAAGTGACGAGGCGGACGCTGTTGACTGGAGTTGATGCCGAAACCGGCTCGTAGCCTGTGCGTGTCGTAGGAGGATGCGTAGCCGGATCCCGCGAGAGGCCCTGTATGCACGGCCCGCTAGCGCTCGCCTCTCGGCAGGCATGGCCATGTATCGATGGAGCTTGCGGCTGTGGTGGCGCTGATGTTTCCTGTACGCATGCATCGTCTAGTTTCCTGGTGCATGCATGTACATGCCTTGTGCCTCCTCGTTCTGCATACACAAATCAAGGAAGATTAGATCGGACCAGCGTGCTGCCCTCCCGATGTCGTGGTCGGGTTCCGCCTCGTGCTGGAGACGCCACGTGAAGTTTTCCTCTGATGCCGTCCTTGTGGAGCGAGTCGATGAAGTTCCCTGCTGACGCGTCGTGGACAGCAGGATCAGGTAGACGCGCCCTGCCGACTGGATGGTGTACTGCGCGGCCGGCGACCACCAAGCGCCCGCGGGTGGCCAGTCCCGCGTGCTTGCTCGATGTCGCCCTGGAGCCGGCCGGATCAGTGCATGCGCCCGTATGTAGTCGCACGGTGCCGTGCGCTGCAGTCGGAGGCCGAAGAATTTGCTCGGAAAAGCTGTAGTTGCGCATGGGAGATTTGTGGGGCATGGCCGCTTGCACTGATCATGGAATTTTCACCGGATTTTGAGGGTCGTAGGATTTATTTGTGGCTAAAAAGAATCGATCTAAGAAATTTGAAAAAGTGAAATTGATCTAATCTACGAAACTGATCTATTCGATGGAACCGATGCAATCTTTTGATCGATCACGTGCCGCGCCCCCGGGGAGAGGAGATTAATCTCCCCGGGGGCGGCGCGCTGCGGAAGTGGTAGAGGAACCTAGGATCGGCGTCGTGAGACTAACCGCTCTAATACCATGTGGAAATTATGTGATGATTGAATATTGTTGTTGTATTCATCTGACCCTCGTAGGGGTATATATAGAGTACATCGTGAGTAGAGACTTGGAGTACAAGACAAGTTACATGTGGTTTAAACTAATTCTATCTCTATCACCTTATCTCTAACTTAAACCCAATTATATTTCTAACAGTCTTGTTTCTAACAAAAACACAAGTTTCCATCGGTGAGATTGCACGAGGCACATCATGTCTTGAACTGTCCAGGATGCACCAAACCTGGCAGTTCCAGGAGAACATCACCAGCAAAAGCCCAAGAACCTGTCCAGGATGTACCCTCCCTTCTGTGGTTCTTTTGCGCTGTTGATGCATGTCCATGCATTAACTTGGTGTACAGTTCTTGGGCTATCCGTAGTCACAATCTGCTTCTACTGTTCTTGGGCTATCCGTAGTCACAATCTGCTTCTACTGTTCGAAGTTCAAAAGAACTTGGAGCCGATTCTGAGTGCAAATTTTTACATACGGTTCATCCCTTTGCTTTACACTTTTTTCAGGGCTTCAAGCTAAAATCTCAGCTGGTGGTTTCATAAAGAGTACAATGTTCAATCTTGCTTACAAATTGTAAGTTTGCTAACCTCAGAGCAGTTATCTTTTTTGGGTGGAAGTGTGGAATACTTGCTTGCACTGCCAGTGACTCCATGCTAAGTTCTTCAATTATTAAGTGTCCGTAGCCAGTGGTGGACCCAGGATTGGGCCAAGAGGAGTGGTATCCTGGGCTAGGAGCTGCTGGTCTCTTGGGATCCAGATTTTTGGGCCAAAACCTGCTTACTTACTCGCTGGATCCAGGATACAGCCCTCCTAGCCCTGGCCCTAGGCTAGCTACATTCTCATTGCATCATTAAAGGACCTCACCTGTCACAAATCAAAGTATGATGTAGACATTTTGTTTTGCAGCAAGCAGTTTAGAATGATGAGGGGAGCTAAGCACAATGAAGCTGCTGCAATATGTGACAAAGTAGTTTTCAGTAAGGTATTTCAGCATGGCAGTCACTGCTTCTTCATTTTGTATGGTGTTCCCAACTTGCTGCCTTCATATTCTAGAAATTGTGTTTATTGCGATTAAGGTGAAAGAAGGTCTTGGAGGAAATGTCCGTGTAATTTTATCAGGAGCTGCCCCACTTGCCACTCATGTGGAAGAATACCTGAGAGTGGTGACATGCGCACATGTTTTACAAGGATATGGTACATCTTTTACTCTTGGGATACGATTTCTTTTTTACTGTTATGATCGTTCAAGTTGCATGATCGCCTGATGTTTCTGCTCTATTTCATTTGGCCAGTAAACTTTATTATTTTACTTGTATGGATTAGATTAGCTGTTTTCATTTAAAGATGACATGTATAACCACGTTGTTAGCTTTTGAGATCTATGTTATCAATAAGAAATGCTTACTCATTGAACAGAACTATATGTTCTTTAGTGCACTATTCTTAAACTGGTTGACAACATAAAAAGAGAGTTGTGTATGTTCTTTTACCTAAATTAGGTCAATCCTTGATCTGCATAAGCTGATGTTTTTTGTTCGCCTTTCTTCGCCAACCTAACTATCACTTCCGGCTTGCTCCTTGATCTTCTTCTATGTTAGGTCTCACGGAAACTTGTGCTGGATCATTTGTCTCGCTACCAAATCAGATGTCCATGATAGGGACTGTTGGTCCTCCAGTTCCAAATATTGATGCCCGCCTAGAATCTGTCCCTGACATGAATTATGATGCACTTGCAAGCACACCTCGTGGAGAAATCTGCATCAAGGGAGAAACATTATTCTCAGGGTACTACAGGCGTGAAGACCTTACAGAAGAAGTTTTGGTTGATGGATGGTTCCATACAGGTACATCTTGCTTTCAGTGTTTAAGTTGTCATCTGTTTCCACCATGTGGTCGCTGCAAAAGTAAAGAATGGAACATAAACATTTGTCAAATACTCTAGGCCGTGAATATTCTACTCCCTCCGTTCCAAATTACTCGTCATGGATTTAGTTCAAATTTGAACTAAAACCACGACGAGTAATTTGGAACGGAGGGAGTAGTATTCTAGGCCTCTGAATGTGTGGCATTATCGGTCCACGTGGAAGGGAACATATGGAGGATAAGAGTTCACCCCAGTTAATCTAGATCTAGTTTGCGTGTCCTTTCTCACCTTAGCCTGGGTAACAGTATTATGGAGATCACATTGTTTAATAGAAAAAGTTCTAACGAGAAATTCACTCCTGGCTCTAGTTGATGTAGTCATTATACTGCACAAACTATTCTATATTGTGCCTCATCCGAAGTGGAGATTCAAAACATTTTTTTTTTCCTTTTCTGCTTACAGGGGACATTGGCGAGTGGCAACCTGATGGAAGTATGAAGATAATTGATCGGAAGAAGAATATCTTCAAGCTTTCACAAGGAGAATATGTAGCAGTTGAAAATTTGGAGAACATTTACGGTGTTGTCTCTGCTATAGACTCGGTATATAGAGCTCAATTTCCAGGATTTATAAGTTTTTTTTCTGCACCATTGTTCTTTATATGATATAACCGGTCAAAATAGTTTATTCATGCTTCGTCGTACTTATTGTTGCGTTCTATTGTAATATTTGAAATATTTTCTTCAATTTTGCAAACATTTGCCAGATATGGGTATATGGAAATAGTTTCGAGTCGTTCCTTGTTGCCGTAGTCAATCCTAACAAGGAAGCCCTTGAGAGCTGGGCTGAGGGAAATGGAATCAGTGGTGATTTTGAGGCACTGTGTGAGAATCCAAAAGCAAAAGAATATATTTTGGGGGAACTTTCAAAAACAGGAAAAGAGAAGAAGGTGATATTGTTAATTGCTTTTTTGTTTTGCTCTTTTTTCTGATGATATTCACGGCTTACTCCAGTGCACAGCCTAACTTTCTACTTATCTTTGTGCAGCTCAAAGGTTTTGAATTCATAAGAGCTGTGCACCTTGACCCAGTGCCGTTTGACATGGAGCGTGACCTGATCACTCCAACATATAAAAGGAAGCGGCCGCAGTTGCTCAAGTACTACCAGGTATTGTTCATCCAATTATTGTTGTGAGCCATGTTCAGCATATGTTATCTACATCCACCTCAAACATAAAAATAAAAAGAAGCATACGTCGTTTTCATGCATGGACAACCTTGTGCAATTTGTTTCTTGTCCCTTGAATTCATCATCTTACGAACTGGGTGACCTTTTTCAAACCATCAGAAAACCAATGCAGTGGATATTTCTGAACTTACTATTTCATCGGCATGACAGCATTGTTTTGCTCCTTCTGGTATTCTGATGCCTTGTACAAACAGGACAGCGAGCAGCGCTAACCTTACTTCATTTATTTGCAGGGCGCAATTGACAACATGTACAAAAGTGCTAAATGAGCTCGTCTAGAACACGTAAAATGGGATTCCCGACACCCAAGGAGCTGACAGAAGTACCAAACTCAATAGTGCTACGCTATATTATTGTGTATATGCCCCTAGCTTGGATCGATGAGTGGTGTAATGTTCTTTCAGAATTTGTTCTGTTTTTAATGTGTGGCAAATGGGCAATGTAGTGGCACGCATAATGGCAGACACCGTTTCCAGTTGTTTGAGCTCTGGAACTGCCATTTTTACCAACGACCGATTAGCAGCCAAGAAACATGCCCCGATTCCAATCTTAAGATACTTGTGATGCTTGGGTCGCCCTTTTTCGTCTTCCCTTGCGTCTTTCTTCAAATACTGTAATACTATTTTTTTTTAGTCTGAGCCCGAGGAATCCATTTTGTTGATATAAACCTTCGTGAATACTTATTTTTTTTTCTTTCTATTCCTACATCTGAGTAGTATCATTGGAACTTATCTGATGCTAAAACAAAGTAAAAAGTTCATCCTAGAAGAGTAGAAGTTAGTTTTTGGTTCAATATTAGATAGGTGTCATCATCATGGACTTGCTTCATCGTCAAGGAACACGCGCATCACGATGGAACTCACTGAACATAGCTTAGAACTAATGATTTTCTTTTTCCGAGGGATAAAACTAATGGTTTTCTGTCGAACATTTTTTTTGGTAAGGAGGATAACCCTTGGTCTCTGCATTAAGACGATGCATGCAGCAATATATTATTAATAGAGCAAAATTCAGTAGCCGAACACCATCGAAATGAAAAAAAGTAAAAAAAAAAACTTTTAGGCCATATACCTCGCGATAGTAACTCCCCCAGATAACCATTAACCCTATGATATAAGACACAACATAAACAAAAACACACAACTCCTAGATTAGTCCATCACAAGGTTGAACTTCGGATTCTCATCCCCAAAGCAAAGTTTCAATCCACCACCTTCAGGAAGGACACGACGTAGGCGCGCGACGTTATAGCCCGATCAAAGATCTTGTGTTTCCACCGGAGTGCATAAGCTCGTCGTTGAAGTTGTATGTATCATCCGCCTTTATCTGTCTACCAACCCCTCGATAGCTGGATACCTCTGGAGGAAGGAAGACAAAGACGTCCCATACCTCCTGCCTCCCGCAACTGTCGCACCACCTTCGATCCAACAACAACAGGCTAAACTTGACACCTCCGCTGGACCACCGTCCTACATCTCCGTATAAGACGTCGTGCGTAGTATCCGCTGGTAGCACATCCACCGGTGGCTTCACCTACTGACGACAGGCACCGCCCGACAACTCCGAGAGAGGCTCATGTGTCACCTGCCGAGCCGCATCAAACCCGGTCTGTTGATGGAGGGGACGTCTCATATCGCCACCAGCCTTAGAAGGCCGTCACCATCTCGAGATCCGGACTCCGAGTCGCCCACACGACCCCGGAGTCCACCGCCATTGATGAAGAGGCACCGCCGCCCCGATTCCGGGCGCTACAGAGGAGCACCCACCATCGCGCCAGCCGCTATCATCGCCCATAGAACGACAATCGCCGCCGCGATCCTGCATCAAGCGTCGTCGACGCCGCAGGAAACTCCGGCCGCCACGCGCGTCCTGTGACAAGCCCGAACACGGGATCCCAAGATCCGCCGCCACCGGTGCCGCCACAAGGACCCACCACCTAGCCCGTCATCCTTGGCGGAGGGGACGCCGCCACCATCATGGTCAGATCCGGGTTAGCCGTTGCCATCGCCACCGCCAAGACCGAATCCGGGCTGGACGACGCTGCCGCCGCCACCGTCGCCACCGGCCACGTCCAGCCGACCAGCACGCCACGCCCAACCGATCCACTTGCGCCGCCAAGATCTGCCGTGCCGCTGTGCCATGGATCCGCAAGACGCCATCGCTGAAGCCGTCGTCCTGCAACGCCTGACATTATGTGAGGAGAAGGGGATCCCGCCGCCGCCTGCGCCGACTGGATCGACGGCACACGTCGGTGGCAGACTAGGAGTAGCGGCTGGGGTTCGCCCCCTCGGTCGCTCGTGGTGAAGGAAACATGCCCTAGAGGCAATAATAAAGTTGTTATTTATATTTCCTTATATCATGATAACTGTTTATTATTCATGCTAGAATTGTATTAACCGGAAACTTAGTACATGTGTGAATACATAGACAAACAGAGTGTCACTAGTTTGCCTCTACTTAACTAGCTCGTTGAATCAATGATGGTTATGTTTCCCAACCATAGACATGAGTTGTCATTTGATTAACGGGATCACATCATTAGAGAATGATGTGATTGACTTGACCCATCCGTTAGCTTTGCGCGATGATCGTTTAGTTTGTTGCTATTGCTTTCTCCATAACTTATACATGTTCCTATGACTATGAGATCATGCAACTCCCGAATACCGGAGGAACACTTTGTGTGCTACCAAACGTCACAACATAATTGGGTGATTATAAAGGTGCTCTACAGGTGTCTCCAATGGTGTTTGTTGAGTTGGATAGATCGAGATTAGGATTCGTCACTCCGATTGTCGGAGAGGTATCTCTGGGCCCTCTCGGTAATGCACATCACTATAAGCCTTGCAAGAGATGTGACTAATAAGTTAGTTGCGGGATGATGCATTACGGAACGAGTAAACAAACTTGCCGGTAACGAGATTGAACTAGGTATTTAGATACCGACGATCGAATCTCGGGCAAGTAACATACCGATGACAAAGGAAACAACGTATGTTGTTATGCGGTTTGACCAATAAAGATCTTCATAGAATATGTAGGAACCAATATGAGCATCCAGGTTCCACTATTGGTTATTGACCGGAGACATGTCTCGGTCATGTCTACATAGTTCTCGAACCCATAGGGTCCGCACGCTTAACGTTCGGTGACGATCGGTATTATGAGTTTATGTGTTTTGATGTACTTAAGATAGTTCAGAGTCCCGGATGTGATCACGGACATGACAAGGAGTCTCGAAATGGTTGAGACATAAAGATTGATATATTGGACGACTATATTCGGACACCGGATGAGTTCCGGGGGTCACCGGATATTTATCATAGTGCCGGGAGGGTTATGGGAACCCCCGGGGAAACTAATGGGCCAACATGGGCCTTGTGGGAGAGAGAGGAGAGGGCCTAGGGCTGGACGCCCCCCCCCTTGGGAGTCCGAATTGGACAAGGGGGGGGGGGGCGCCCCCTCTTTCCTCCCTCTCCTTCCTTCCCCCTTCCCCCTTCCTAGTTGGAATAGGAAAAGGGGAGTCCTACTCCTACTAGGAGGAGGAATTCCCCTCTCCTTGGCACGCCCCAAGGCCGGCCGGCCTCCCCCTTGCTCCTTTATATACGGGGGCAGGGGCACCCTAGAACACACAAGTTGATTGTTTTCAGCCGTGTGCGGTGCCCCCCTCCACCATAATCCACCTCAGTCATAACGTAGCAGTGCTTAGGCGAAGCCCTGTTCCGGCATCATCATCATCACCGTCATCACACTGTCGTGCTGATGAAGCTCTGCCTCAAAGCTCTACTGGATCGTGAGTTCGTGGGACGTCACCGAGCCGAACGTGTGCAGATCGGGGAGGTGTCATACCTTCGGTGCTAGGATTGGTCGATCGTGAAGACGAACGACTACATCAACCATGTTGTCATAACGCTTTCGCTTACGGTCTACGAGGGTACGTAGACAACACTCTCCCCTCTCGTTGCTATGCATCACCATGATCTTGCGCGTGCGTAGGATTTTTTTGAAATTACTGCGTTCCCCAACAGTGGCATCCGAGCCAGATTTATGCGTAGATGTTATATGCACGAGTAGAACGCAAAGGAGTTGTGAGCGTCGGTATATACATATTGCTTGCCGTCACTAGTTGATTCTTGATTCGGCGGCATTGTTGGATGAAGCGGCCTAGACCAACATTACGCGTACGCTTACACGAGACTGGTTCTACCGACGTGCTTCACACATAGGTGGCTAGTGGGTGTTTGTTTCTCCAACTTTAGTTGAATCGGATTCAATGAATAGGGTTCTTTCTAAAGATCAAAAAGCAATCACTATACCACGTTGTGGTTTTTGATGCGTAGGTAAGAACGGTTCTTACTTAGCCCGTAGCAGCCACGTAAAACTTGCAAACAACAAAGTAGAGGACGTCTAACTTGTTTTTGCAGGGCATGTTGTGATGTGATATGATCAAGACATGATGCTAAATTTTATTGTATGAGATGATCATGTTTTGTAACACAATTATCGGCAACTGGCATGAGCCATATGGTTGTCGCTTTATTGTATGAAATGCAATCGCCATGTAATTGCTTTACTTTATCACTAAGCGGCAGCGATAGTCGTAGATAGTTGGTGAGACGACAACGATACTTCGATGGAGATCAAGGTGTCAAGCCGGTGACGATGGTGATCATGACAGTGCTTTGGAGATGGAGATCAAAGGCACAAGATGATGATGGCCATATCATATCACTTATTTACATGTGATGTTTATCCTTTATGCATCTTATTTTGCTTAGTTCGACGGTAGCATTATAAGATGATCTCTCACTAAATTTCAAGGTATAAGTGTTCTCCCTGAGTATGCACCGTTGGTACAGTTCGTCGTGCCGAGACACCACGTGATGATCGGGTGTGATGAGCTCTACATTCACATACAATGGGTGCAAGCCAGTTTTGCACACGCAGAATACTCGGGTTAAACTTGACGAGCCTGGCATATGCAGATATGGCCTCGGAACACTGAGACCTAAAGATCGAGTGTGAATCATATAGTAGATATGATCAATATAGTGATGTTCACCATTGAAAACTACTCCATCTCACATGATGATCGGACATAGTTTAGTTGATATGGATCACGTGATCACTTAGATGATTAGAGAGATGTCTATCTAAGTGGGAGTTCTTAAGTAATTTGATTAATTGAACTTTAATTTATCATGAACTTAGTACCTGATAGTATTTTGCATGTCTATGTTGTTTTAGATAGATGGCCCGTGCTGTTGTTCCGTTGAATTTTAATGCGTTCCTAGAGAAAGCTAAGTTGAAAGATGATGGTAACAACTACACGGACTGGGTCCATAACTTGAGGATTATCCTCATTGCTGCACAGAAGAATTACGTCCTGAAAGCACCGCTAGGTGACAAACCCACTGCAGGAGCAACGCCAGATGCTATGAACACCTGGCAGAGCAAAGCTGATGAGTACTCGATAGTTCAGTGTGCCATGCTTTACGACTTAGAACCGGGACTTCAACGACGTTTTGAACGTCATGGATCATATGAGATGTTCCAGGAGTTGAAGTTAATATTTCAAGCAAATGCCCGGATTGAGAGATATGAAGTCTCCAATAAGTTCTATAGCTGCAAGATGGAGGAGAATAGTTCGGTCAGTGAAAATATACTCAGAATGTCTGGTTGCCACAACCACTTGACTCAAATGGGAGTTAATCTTCTTGATTATAGTGTCACCAACAGAGTTCTTCAATCACTGCCACCAAGCTACATGAGCTTCGTGATGAACTATAATATGCAAGGGATGGATAAGACTATTCTTGAGCTCTTCGCAATGCTAAAGGCTGCAGAGGTAGAAATCAAGAAGGAGCATCAAATGTTGGTGGTCAACAAGACCACCAGTTTCAAGAAAAAAGGGTAAAGAGAAGAAGGGGAACTTCAAGAAGAACAGCAAGCCAGTTGCTGCTCAAGTGAAGAAACCCAAGTCTGGACCCAAGCCTGAGACTGAGTGCTTCTACTACAAAGGAACTGGTCACTCGAAGCGGAACTGCCCCAAGTAATTAGCGGAGAAGAAGGATGGCAAAGTGAAAGGTATATTTGATATACATGTTATTGATGTGTACCTTGCTAATGCTCGCAGTAGTGCCTGTCGGATTTCGGGTTCCGGCAGACCCTTATGGTTCGAACACTGGGGTGCGCGCGGAGATTACACCTTCTACCTCCCCGCCTCGCAAGGATCTAAGCTACTCAAAGAACTACACAAGGGACACAAGATTTATACTGGTTCGGGCCACCGTTGTGGTGTAATACCCTACTCCAGTGTGTGGTTGGTGGATTGCCTCCTGGGGCTGATGATGATGAACAATACAAGGAAGAACAGCCTCGCGAGGGTCTGTTCTTGACTGGGGCGATGAACTGCTAGGAGGAGTTCAGCCACCCCTCTCTCTCTCTCTCTCTCTCTCTCTTACTCTTACTAGCCAACTGAACCAAAAGCTCGAACCCCCTGCTACGTGGGCGGCTGGCCCTATTTATAGAGGCCCTGGTCCTCTTCCCAAATATTGAGCGGGAAGGGAGCCAACAATGGCGGGCTAATTTGAAGGGGGACAACAAGTATCAACTACCCTGACAAAAGCAGTCTTCGCCTGCGCAAAGCTCTGGTGATGACGCCGTCTTGGGCTCCACGGTAACCTCCGTCTCGTAGTCCTCCTGGTCTTGGTCTCGTTGCACCGAAACGACAACCTTTGCCTAATGCCTCGGTACTCCGCGGCTGCGCTTGCCCCCTTTGCACCAAAGAGGAAAGAAGGACGCTGCGCGCGCTGGCACCCGCCTGGCGCCCTGAGTCGTCATGGCTTGCGTCATGGGCACCTCGCGAGGTATCCTGCCTTGATCTCTCCGCCTCCTCGCGAGCCAGCCTGACGAGGCCATGCCTAAGGGAGCTCCATGTCGTCCGCCTCGCGAGGGTCTTGAGTCTTGTGCTGATGAAGATGGGCCATGCTGGGCCTCTTTCGAGCCACGCCGCAGGCCGCAGGCAGGCAAGTCTGGGGACCCCCATTCCCAGAACGCCGACAGTAGCCCCCGGGCCCAAGGCGCACCCGGACTTGGCCATGCCGAGAGGCGAAAGGGCAAGGGCGAAGCGCCGCGGGCCCTAACAGCCTGCGGCCTTGGGTGCCGCGTGGCGGTTGATGGGATGTGGGCGGCACTGTTCCCCCCACGCGCCCCTTATTCTGCGCCCTGCTAGGCGGACTTGTAGTTGCACACAGCCGCTCCCCTTCCCGCTGCTCGAGCGTCCCCTGTTCTTCCTTCCTTCGAACGCCTGCTCCCGCCTCCAATCCAATCTCGAATCTTCCCCCTCCTTCCATCGCGATGACTCCGACGAGGAAGGAGAGAGGGGAGATTCCCACGCCTCCGTCTTGTACGCCGCCATCGGTGGCCCCCGCCATCGGCCAGTTGACCGTACTCAATCAAGAGTGCCTGGGCAGGGACAGCTTGGCTCTGGCCACCGTCTTCAATGAGTGCGGGAGGACGACGGCCTGGCCCGCGTCCCACTTCTCCATTGACAGGATAGCAACCGAGGTCCCATGTTTTACCGACGCCTTGTGGGTGGGTTTGGTTCCCCCCTTCTCTGATTTCTTCAATGCCGTGCTCTCCCATTATCAGATCCACATGATGCATCTAAGCCCTGAGTCCATCACCCTCCTTTCGGTCTTCGCCTTCGTTTGCGAAGCCATGGTGGGCATCCCTCCTTCGGTTGCCTTGTTGTGCCACTTCTTCTCACTGCGCCTTGTCGACCCTTCTCAATGCTGGGCGTGCGTGAGCTTTGCTGCCGAGCCTGAGACCGAGGCCTCTGGGATTGACTTCAAACTCCCCCTGCCCGCGGTTGGGTTTCGCGAGCGGTGGTTGTACGTGGACGCAGGGGTGCCCAACCCCCTGCTATCGGAGCCGACCTCGCCTGCTGTCCCCAATTCGGGTTGGGGCCAGGAGACGCTCAAGAGCCCCCGTCTCATCTTTGTCTGGACCCGCTTCACGTTCCTGAGGAAGCTCGGCGTGACAGCGCCCAAAGTAGTGAAGGAGTTTTTGTTGTGCCGTGTTGCTCCCCTGCAATGCCACTCTCGCCGGATGTGGGCCTTCCATGGGCGCGAGGATAACATGAGGCTCCAGGAAGAAGACCTGGCTCCTGCGGCGCTGAAGTCGACGCTCTTGACCTTGGCCGGGGACCCCAATCCTGGTAACGTCCGGCAGGGAGGGGCCTTGCTGTATCTCTGCCAGAGCAGGGCCGACTTCGTGAAGCACATGCCCGTCCTTGATGAGTGGGGGCTGCGCCCCGCCGGCCTCCGGGGACCTCGCGAGAATCCAATGGTGGTGACTGCCCTTCCAATCAGCCAAGGCGACTCCTCCTCAAGTGGCGGAGCAGGGAGGCAGGAGGCGCCGGAGGCCGAGGGGGCTCCTGATGAGGTGGCAGCGTCGGGTGATGCTCGCGAGGGGACGGCTCCTGGGACTCATGCCGCTGCGGCCAAGGGTGGCAAGCAGCCGCTCCCAGCGCCCGGGGCTGGGGCCTTGGAGGTCCCAGCTGCGTCTTCTGGTGAGGTGATGGGCGGCACGCGCCAGGCAGGCGCCTCTGACGCGGATCGCTCCGATGCTCCGTCCTCGCCGCAGGTTGATCCTTGCGCTCTTCTCTTGGGCCGCTTCCGCGTGGACTTTGAGGCCCTCCGGAGGAAAAGGGAGGCCCTGGGTGACGACTTCCCTTGTCGCGTGCTGAAGCGCAGGAAGTACTTTGCCACTGACGAGTAAGTCTTCTTCCTCTCTGGCTCCCGATCCTCTTGTTGCTTTCACTGATCCTTGTTCCACAGGCCCCTTCCGGCCGAGCTCGCGGAAGTAGTAGAGGTGCCGCCTCCTTTGGCCTCGCCCCCTCTACCATCCTCAAACGCTCCGAGCAGCTCTGCCCTTGTGGTGAGGGCGTCTGAAGGGGTGGACCATCCCGAGGTGCACCGCGGCCCTTCATTCCCCGCGATTTTCCTTCGCGGGCCCTCTCGGGGAATTGCCAGTCTGCCGTGGGCTTCTCGTCTGGTCGTGGACTGCGACTGGTTGAGGCGCCTCCTGCGCCCTTCATCTGGAGGCGGGCTGGCTCCAGGCTGGGCTTCTGGTGCGGCGCGCCCGACCGTCGCGAGGGCGCCAGCCCCCAGCCCCCTGCCCGGAGGAGGAACGATGATTCATGGCCCCCGGCGCTTGCTTGGGGCGGATGATGGTGTGGAAGACGTGCTTGAGCGCGCCCGGGAGTGCCGCGCTCGCCGCCAAGGGTTCCTTCGAAGGGCGACCGACGCGGTGAACTTGCTTGGGGAGGAGCTTGCTGACGAAGATGCGCGCCTGGAGGCTGAGGGCCTGTGCCTGGCTGCAGGGAGGCGCGAGCTGGAGGCCGCCATTGCCCTCGCGCGCCGTCAACGTGATCTTGACGATGAAGAGGCGAAGGCGTCGCTGGAGGCCTCTCAAGTGGCCTGATCCCAGGCCGCCGAGGAGGCCCGGGGAGCTGATCGGCGACGAGAGGCGGCGGAGGAGCGGGCTCGTGAGCTCCTGGCCTGGTGCCACTCACTGGAGGAGCAAGCGGAGTTGCGCGAGTTGGCCCTTGCGTCAATGCGGGTGACCTCCGGCGACCCAGCTGAGCTCCAGAGGCGCGAAGAAGCGTTGATGCTGGAAGCCGACGAGCGCATCCGCGAGTACGAGCGGCTGGAGACGAGGGAGCGCTTGGTGATGCAGGCGGAGGACGATATCGCCGCACGGGAAGCTCGTGTCCTGGAGGAGGTCGGACGTCGGGTGGCGATGGCGCGCCAAGACCTCGAACGAGAGTTCGAGAAGAGGCTGGAGTTGATCCGGATCGAAGCTGAAGGGAGGACCGCAGTCTTGAAGGCCAAGCGGGAGGAGGCGACGCGGCTGGCCGACGCCTCCCGGGCTGCCCTCAAGGTAGCGCGAGGGGAGTTAGCCGCCTCCCAGGCTGAGGTGCTCCGTCTTCGCCAGCGGGTGGAGGAAGCTGAGGGCGTCGCGCGCCAAAATGCGGATGAGATACGTCATCGGCAGGTCCTGGAGCACATGCACGGACCCATGCTTGCTGCGCTCCGGGAGAGGGCTAGCGCAGCCTTGGGCAACATCTGTGAGGCGGCTGTTGACGAGCCGCACACATCCAACTATGCTGGCCATCTTCAGTTTTTCACTGCCGTGGTGACGCAGCTGGAGGCGCGGTCGGCCAGGGCCGACAGGTTGGTGGAGGAGAGGAGCCGCGCCCTGCTCGGGCGCGCCTTTTCTCGTGTCTCCAGTCATCTCCGGAACATGGACTCCCGCTTTGATTTCGACGCCGTCATCGCCCCAGTCCCCCAGGCCGTCCGAGGCGACCTGGCGCACTGGGTGGAAGACAACGTGGACGCCCTTGTCAGGGCCTTCGCTTCGGATGATGATGACGTGATCATGGCTGCTGACGCGGGCGGTGCGGTGAGCAGCCCTGACGCCGCTCGTGGCGACGCAGATGACGATGGCAAGCCCGGAGATGCCAGCGGCGGCTCGGGAGGTGCTACCGAGGACGCATTGGGGGATTGGTCCGACTGAGCGTATGCTGCTCCTGTGTTTTTTGCCCTGCATGAATAGAACTCAGGCTTTTGACCTGATGGTCGTGAGAGCATTTTGGGAGGGGAAGCCCCTCATGTAAAACATGTGTTCATCATCTTAGCAGTTGTCATATTGCACGAGCGCCCGCGCCTGGTGGCTGGCTGGTTTACCTTGGTTTCGCGCTAGCCCCGAAGCAGCCTGTGCGTGGGTGCGGCATCTGGGGTGTTCTTTAGTTGGATCCGTAGGATACGAGAGTGTCGCCAGCGGGGAGCTTCACCGGCGTTGGCCTTCTTCACAGGCTCTGGGCCTTTTCCTCAAGCGTGAGAGCTTCATAGGCACTCGCCTCGCTTCACAGGCTCTGGGCCTTTCCTCGAGCGCGAGAGCTTCACAGGCACCCGCCTTGCTTCACAGGCTCTGGGCCTTTCCTCGAGCGCGAGAGCTTCACAGGCAGTCGCCTTGCTTCACAGGCTCTGGGCCTTTCCTCGAGCGCGAGAGCTTCACAGGCACTCGCCTTGCTTCACAGGCTCTGGGCCTTTCCTCGAGCGCGAGAGCTTCACAGGCACTCGCCTTGCTTCACAGGCTCTTGTCCTTTCCTCGAGCGCGAGAGCTTCACAGGCACTCGCCTTGCTTCACATCGCCATACGAGGGCCCCACCTTGCGCCACACTCTAGTGCCATCAGCAACGACCGGAACCCAGGACGTCGCCCGATGGGGTAGAGCGGTCGCCAGCGGTTCCCCCGACGACCACGGGTCCTCCGCCAGGGGCAGGCCCTGAGGCACCTCCCCAGCAGAGGGCCTACCTCCCAAGAACACCTTGCTCCGAACACCGCGGTGGTGATGTCAGATCTCGGCCCCTCTCCTGCAGCCCCCTGCGCCCTCCTCCCGAGGGGTAGGAGACTGTGGGAGCGGGGTAGCCGCTTGCCGCGATGACCTGCACCTCCTGCGATCCATGGTTAGCGTATACCTGCTCCTGAAGAATTAGCGGTGCTCGATAATCGTTGCCTCCAGCGTGGCCAGCGGGACCGTTCTGGGGCTCCTGGAGAGGCTCAGCTTCCAGTGCCTCGTCCCCCCAGCTTGGGCTGAGGAGCGAGCCTTGTCTGTTCTCGTGAGGGTGTCCTTGGTCCATCATGAGGGGCACGTATTCCTCCGTCGTTGTCATCCTGAATGCCACGCCGTGATGCCCCGCACGCCACACGGTCCCGCCTGTCACGCCAACCGTGGGGTGGCAACACGGCCGCTCGCTGGGGCCGCGAGTCGCGTCGAGTCCTTCTTCGCGGGCCGGGGGCGGGGGCAGCGCCGCCGCCGGTCCGGTGCTGACAGCTTCGCTGGCGTCTGAGTAGCCTTGGAACCTGTGGGCGTGCGTGGAGCCCCCGCGCGGGTCGCCCTGGGCTTGAGATGGGAGCTGGGTGGAGAAGGGGTGAGCCCCCGAGGCGGCGAAGCCCAGGAGCTCCGCCACTCGCTCCAGCAGCACGTCGCGGCCGCCCTCCAGCAGCCTGCACCGCAGCAGTTCTCGGGCCACCGTGAGCGCGGCCCTCGAGTTCGCCTGCTCCCGGCGGGTGTACGGTGTCGTGGTCGCAGCGTGATTGGAGGCCCTTGCTGCCGACCGTGCCTGCCGCGGTGTGAGAGTTGCCGAAGTCTGTCCACGTCGCCCGCGGCCCGCAGCGCCCTGCGGACCGCGGGTTGCCTGGGGCGCGGGGTCGCCCAAGGCGTGCGGCTCTGCGCGGGCGGGCCACGCAGCCCATGGGTCAGGGTTGCCCTCCTGGTCGCCGGGCATGGTTATGATGACGCGACGGGGCACAGAGCGGCGGAGGACAAACTCCGGCGCACCCCTACCTGGCACGCCAAATGTCGGATTTCGGGTTCCGGCAGACCCTTAAGGTTCAAACACTGGGGTGCGCGCGGAGATTACGCTTTCTACCTCCCCGCCTCGCAAGGATCTAAGCTACTCAAAGAACTGCACAAGGGACACAAGATTTATACTGGTTCGGGCCACCGTTGTGGTGTAATACTCTACTCCAGTGTGTGGTTGGTGGATTCCCTCCTGGGGCTGATGATGATGAACAATACAAGGAAGAACAGCCTCGCGAGGGTCTGTTCTTGACTGGGGCGATGAACTGCTAGGAGGAGTTCAGCCACCCCTCTCTTTCTCTCTCTCTCTCTCTCTCTTACTCTTACTAGCCAACCGAACCAAAAGCTCGAACCTCCTGCTACGTGGGCGGCTGGCCCTATTGATAGAGGCCCTGGTCCTCTTCCCAAATATTGAGCGGGAAGGGAGCCAATAATGGCGGGCTAATTTGAAGGGGTATAGCAAGTATCAACTACCCTGACAAAAGCAGTCTTCGCCTGCGCAAAGCTCTGGTGATGACGCCGTCTTGGGCTCCACGTTGACCTCCGTCTCGTAGTCCTCCTAGTCTTGGTCTCATTGCACCGAAACGGCAACCTTTGCCTGATGCCTCGGTACTCCGCTGTAGCGACCCGACCCAAAATGGATCGAAGTCTCTGTGCTTAAGTGTCATCCCTGGATCGGTATGCTGACACACACAGTACTCGAGGAATTATAACAGAGTTCAATCACACTTTATTACATCAAGGTTCTGAAAAGAGTATTTATTACCATAATATGGCCAAAGGCCATCTAAATAAAAATAACTGCGGAAGCTTCAAAGGTAAATGAGTCCATCCAACTCCACGGCAAACTGAGTGCAGAACAACGACCTATCGCACCTTTAATCTTCGTCGGAAAAGTCTGCAACATGAGACGTTGCAGCCGTGTAGGTCAGCACATGGAATATGCTGGCAATTTCACACCATAGAATAATAATAAATGAAAAGATTATCTCTATATGCAAATTTAGCTGGTGGAGGCTCTAAGTTTAATTTTTGCATAAAGCCAATTTTACCCTACAACAAAGGAATATTTTTTTATTACTATTAAGTTAAAATGCCATTACTGAGAAGGTTCCTCCAACTCAATCCCATAAATTCCCAAGTTATTAGTAACCCAATAATTTCATTAAAAAGAGTGATGAGATCAACCAATAGTTCACTTCTAGATACTCAAGATGTCCGTAACCAGGGACACGGCTAATCATGATTAGTTTGTACACTCTGCAGAGGTTTGCGCACTTTTCCCCACAAGACTCGACCACCTCCATGATCGGAAGATCGAGACATAGCCTTTCAGAAGCGTTTCCCCTTAACCCTGGGTAGACCGGTACACCTACTTTCCCCTACATCAGCTAGTCTACCACGGAAAGAGGTCACACAACTTACTCAACTATGCCAGAGCCCATAATGGCTTGTGGCTGCACACGGAAGTTTCTAGGCATGAAATATCTTATGATCCCTTTGAGCCTGGGTGGCGGACCTAGGGTAATCGCATTGGTACTCCGGGATTCCCCTTGGGCAAGCACTGGTTTCTCCAGGTGCCCCAAACAATCCACCCAGATGTGTATTAAAGTTGCCACCTTAGGTTATCCCAAAATTATTATCTCTCGCAACTTGCATGAATCACACATACTAATCCCCGTCTACGAGCAGGGCTAAGCAATATATGATATAACGAATATTCCCGCGGTGATCAAAAGGTCATAGGTTCCTACCACATGAACTACATAGCATAACCACATGTTCCCAATCCTACTCATGCAATCTTTGAGGGTTAAACTAATGCATAGTAAAAACTGGGTATTAAAAATTATGATCAAGGTGTGAACTTGCCTTGCTGACGTTCGTTGAACTGTAAAGATTCGTAGTAGCAATCTTTGCACTCCGGATGATCTAGCGTAAGTAAGCAATAACATACATAAGCATACAAGCAAATATCCAAAAAGAAAACAAATGAAAGACTTCGAAAAACTCCAAAACAACTAAATAAAGTTTCTGTACAGAACGTAATTTTTATAGTAGCAAAAATATGTGTGTTTGGGTTTAACAGAAAGTACACGTTACGAGCTTCGATTTGCAAAAAGAATCACCTCAAACGGAGTTACGAAACTCGAGATACGACCTAACGAAGTTTGAATTCAGATCTGTTTGAATTCAAAAATTTAAAATTTTCAAAAATATTTTTCGTTTGGTTCTCTGGATAGAGGGGATTTTTATGAAACCGTAGGAAAAAGAATCAACTAATTCGGATCTATAGACTAAAAGATATACAAGAAACAAGAATTGGTATAGAATTTGAGATTGAAAAAAATACTGGAAAAAGAGAAAAAAAATTGGCCTGGGTGTTCACCGGACTTGTCGCTGGAGACGAGGAAGAAGGCGGCTCCGATGTGCTTCGGCGAAGTATGCGTGCGGGACGGTGTAGAGGACGATGAGGTGAACCTCTTAAACAAGTTCTGGTGGTAGATTGCCTCCTGTACACACCGTGAAAGGTCGCCGGAAGTCGCGAACTCCGGCGAGCAATTGGAGAGGTTAGAGAGAGGGAAAAACTCCAGAAGGAGAGGGCTTAATATAGAGGCTGCCAGGGGTGCTTTATATAGGGCTTGGGGAGGTCTGAATTCAAGCAGACAATGGAGTATAATGGTGGCTGTTTCTCTGCCTCGTAATGGCCATTACAGGCGACTCCAAGGCGCACTGAGGACGGCAAAGGATCGAGGGAGGCGAGGGGATTCCGTTCAGAGGGTTTTGGAGCGAGGGAGAGGAGGGGAGGGGGTGGGGCGTTGGGTGGGAGTGCTGCGTACGTGCTCTCTGTCATGAACGAACGCTCAAGGAAGAAGATGCAGCTGAATGGGTCGTGGGAAGGCTGGGCCTGCTGGGCTGCAGGTTTTTTTAATAACAGAAACACTGTGGCACCGAAAATACAAATAAAAGTTAGCCTAAAAAAATCCCAGAAAATTCACATAGTTATATGGTCTTATATATGACCTAGTGAACTTTTATCTGGCCTAAAAATGCAAGTTTTCAAAAATAATAATTGCTATGCTAATAAAATAAATTGCAAATAAAACTCAACAAATATATTTTGGTTCCAAATTCAATTTCCCATATTTTCTTTTATGATTTTGAAGAAGTCATTTTATCTTCTCTCTTTATATTTTTTTATATATAATGGAAATGATTTTTTTTGTGGAACCAAATTTGATCCAAACTCCCAACTTCGAAAAAAAATTCAAAATTGGTTTTTAGGGAAACTTCCAACTCTCTCTTTTGGTCCTTGAGTTGCTCAAAGTTCCTTGGATCAAAAATCAAATAAAACAAATGGAGGAAAAAAATGCATAAATCATGGATGCATATGAATGATCTATTTATAAACATCCAAATTGAAAATTGGGATGTTACAAACCTACCCCCCTTAAGATGAATCTCGCCCTCGAGATTCGGGTTGGCTAGTAAAAAGGTGTGGGTGGTCCTGTCGGAGATCTTCTTCTCGTTCCCAGGTGGCTTCTTCTTCGGTATGATGACTCCATTGAACCTTGCAGAACTTGATGACCTTGCTGCGGGTAACCCTGCTTGCAGTTTCGAGAATCTTGACGGGCTTCTCCTCATAGGTCAGATCATTATCCAACTGTATGGCCTCCAGTGGCACTGTATCTCTCAAAGGAATATCGGCCATCTCCGCATGGCACTTCTTCAACTGGGAAACGTGAAACACATCATGAACTCCTGATAAGGCTTCTGGTAATTCCAACTTGTAGGCAACTTCACCCATGCGTTCTAAAACTCTGTACGGCCCCACAAATCGTAGTGCTAACTTTCCTTTGACTCCAAATCGTTTTACTCCTCGAAGTGGCGACACACGCAGATATGTTCTATCTCCGACTTCATAGGTTACCTCCTCGCATTTAGTATCGGCATAACTCTTTTGTCTGGATTGGGCTACCTTGAGTCTATCGCGGATCAGCTTGACTTTCTCCTCTGAATCTCTAATTAAATCTGGTCTGAATAATTTACGGTCTCCAACTTCATCCCAGATCAATGGTGTTCTACACCTCCTTCCGTACAAAGCTTCGAAAGGGGCCATTTTCAAACTAGCTTGATAGCTGTTGTTATATGAGAACTCCGCGTAAGGCAAATTATCATCCCAACTGGATCCATAATCTAGCGCACAAGCTCTCAACATGTCCTCCAGAATCTGATTGACTCTCTCGGTCTGCCCATCCGTCTGTGGATGAAAAGCTGTACTGAACTCCAGCCTGGTACCCAAAGTTTCATGTAACTGATGCCAAAACTTTGAGGTAAATTGTGTTCCTCTATTTGATACAATGGTCCTCGGAACTCCATGCAGACATACGATCCTGGTCATATATATCTTGGCTAACTTAGCACTTGTATATGTGGTTTTCACGGGGATGAAGTGAGCTACCTTAGTCAAGCGATCAACCACTACCCAAATAGAATCATAGCCTGATCGGGTCCTGGGTAATCCTGTAATGAAGTCCATGCCAAGCTTGTCCCACTTCCAATCTGGTATCGGCAAAGGCTGAAGTAATCCTGCTGGTTTCTGGTGCTCTGCCTTAACCCTCTGACATACGTCACATACTGCGACATACTCGGCAATATCCTTCTTCATACCTGTCCACCAGAAACTTTCCTTCAAGTCCAAATACATCTTGGTGTTGCCCGGGTGTATTGAATAAGGCGAATCATGAGCCTCATGAAGAATCAATTTCCTGATCTCTGGGTCATTTGGCACGTAAATGCGCTGTTCAAACCATAAGGTTCCATGTTCATCCTCACGAAATCCTTCTGCCTTTCCTTGGTTCATCCTTCCCTTTATCTCCGCAATACCTTTGTCTAACTTCTGGGCTTCTCAGATCTTTCCCAACAAAGTGGATTGAATATCCATTGCAGCAACAAAACCTCGTGGTACTATCTCCAATCGAAGATCTCTGAGATCGTCAATTAACTCCTGAGGTAATCCTCCTGCTATGAGGGTATTAACATAGCTCTTGCGGCTCAATGCATCTGCCACAACATTGGCCTTTCCTGGGTGATAGTGCAATTTCATGTCATAATCCTTTATGAGCTCCAACCATCTTCTTTGCCTGAGGTTCAACTCCTTCTGCGTGAAGATGTATTTCAAACTCTTATGATCCGTGTAAACATCACAACGATTTTCGATAAGAAAATGTCTCCAGGTCTTGAGTGCGTGCACTACGGCTGCTAACTCCAAATCATGTGTGGCATAATTCCGCTCATGAGGTCGAAGCTGGCGTGAGGCATATGAAACAACTCTTCCTTCTTGCATAAGAACACCTCCAAGTCCCTGACGGGAAGCGTCGCAATATACTTGGAAATCCTTGCGTATATTCGGAAGAATTAGCACTGGGGCTGTGACCAAACGTTTCTTCAGCTCCTGGAAACTAGCCTCACATTCCTCGGTCCAATTAAACTTGGTGTCTTTCTTCAATAACTCTGTCATGGGCTTCGCGATCTTGGAGAAATTCTCAATAAATCTCCGGTAATATCCTGCGAGTCCAAGAAAACTACGAATCTCTCCGACTGAGGTGGGTGCCTTCCATTCGGTGACGGCTTCAACCTTTGAGGGGTCTACTGCTATCCCTTCTCCTGATATAACATGTTCGAGAAATTCAACTTCCTTCAACCAGAATTCGCACTTGCTGAACTTTGCGTATAACTGATGTTCCCTGAGCTTCTCAAGAACCAAGCGCAAATGTTCGTTGTGTTCTTCTTCATTCTTCGAGTAAATCAATATGTCATCAATGAATACCACAACAAACTTATCCAAGAACTCCATGAATACCTTATTCATCATGCTCATGAAATAGGCAGGGGCATTAGTCAATCCAAAAGACATGACCGTATACTCATAAAGCCCATATCTCGTGGTAAAGGCTGTCTTGGGTATATCCTGTTCTCGAATCTTCAGCTGGTGATATCCTGATCGAAGATCGATCTTGGAGGAAACTTTTGCTCCTTGTAGCTGGTCAAACAAATCATTGATCATTGGTAGAGGGTACTTGTTCTTGATCATCACTTCATTTAGTGCATGATAATCTACAACCATTCTCAAGGTTCCATCCTTCTTCTCAACTAGAAGCACTGGGGCTCCCCAAGGTGATGAACTCGGTCGAATATAACCTTTCTCCAATAATTCCTTAATCTACTTCTTAATTTCCTCCAGATCATTTGCGGGCATCCGGTACGGTCTCTTGGATATTGGTCCGGTGCCTGGTAACAATTCAATCAAAAACTCTATGTCCCGATCCGGTGGCATGCCGGGCAATTCCTCGGGGAATACATCGGGATAATCCTTCACAACCGGTACTTCCTCCTGAACAACTCCCGAAAGAGAATTCACTTGAGTCCTCCTTGGCGTATGCCTCGACACATACTTGATCCGTTTCCCCTCTGGGGTGGTGAGAAGAATCGACTTACGGGCACAATCAATATTCCCTTCATACTTGGATAGCCAGTCCATACCTAGAATTACGCCCAATCCTTGTGATTCTAGGATGATGAGGTCTGTAGGGAAAACATGTCTCCCTATGGTCAATGGCAACTGAAAACATCCCCGACTAGCCATATGCTCTGCTCCTGGGGAACTCACTAACATTGGTGTTTTAAGGGCTATGGTCGGCAACTTAAACTTATCCACAAACCCCCTTGATATGAATGAATGTGATGCACCAGTGTCAAAAAGAATAAGGGCTGTAAATGAATTAATCAAGAACTTACCAACAACGACGTCAGGCTGGTCATAAACTTCCTCCACATTGACATGGTTCACCTGACCTCTAGTGAAAGGATTGGGCTTCTTTCCAGAGCTTCCATTTCCATTCCCGTTCTTCGCCTCGGGACACTCGGTGGCGTAGTGTCCGGTCTTCCCGCACTTGAAGAAGGTAATGTGGCTCAGATCCTTCTTTGCTGGTGTAGCGGGGTTGGACTGATGCTGATTGTTGTTTCCTCCGTTCCCATTGCCATTCCTATGGCCATTATGGTTGTGTCCATTCCCTCCATGATGTGAATGTCCTCCATGGTTATGGTGAGTGTGTCCATTATACTTGCCAGATCCTGGTCCATTATTTCCCGAGTACGGGGTATAGCGGGGCTTCTGCTGAACTCCAGAGTTGTACTTTCCCTGTCCATACTTCCTCTTGCGATTCTCCACCTGTTGCTGCTTGCCTTCCAGAATGAGAGCCTTGTCGACCAACTCTTGATAATTGTTAAAGGTAGCCATGGTCAACTGAAGTCCCAAATCATCGTTTAGTCCCTCCAGAAATTTCTCCTGCTTAGCGGCATCATCAGCCATGTCTCCGGGAGCATACCTGGATAACTTGCTGAATTCCTCCACATAATCACCAACAGAACGATTTCCTTGGTGTAATTTGCGGAACTCATGCTTCTTCAGACTCATAGCTCCGGCTGAAACATGTGCGGTACGGAACGCCTGCTGGAACTGATCCCAAGTCACATTGGCTATGGGGAATGTGGTGGTGTAATTCTCCCACCACGAGGCTGCTGGTCCATCCAGTTGATGTGCGGCAAAGCGCACCTTCTCAGCGTGAGTGCATCCTACAGTGGTCAGCTCTCTTCCGATCTTGCGAAGCCAGTCATCTGCAATGATCGGCTCCGTGCTGCTAGAGAACACTGGTGGGTTCAACCTCAGGAAACGGGTAAGGTTGTCGACCGGGGGTGGTGGCGGTGGGTTGTTGTTGTTCTGGTTCTGATTCTCGATGAGTAGCTGCATGAGGGCATTCTGGTTCTGGATCAACTGGGTAAGTTCCGGTGGGAATTCCGGGTCACGTCTTGGAGGCATCTGTTAGGTTTAGAGTGGATGAGAAATTAGAATAGAATAAGGGCCTAATGAGAGAAATCACTACCCATATGCTTATGATAGCAAGAAAACTTCAAATCAAGCAATTCACACATATCACACCACACAAGCAAAACCTACAGGTAAGGTCATATCCACAAGAGATATGATCTCTTCATACTACCGCGATCATTCGTTGGACTCAACTTGGTAGTGGTGGTCTGAACTAAATCTTCTCAAATCAAAGTCAACTCTAGCTTCTTCTTCTTCTTCTTCGTGTCTTCATAGGTCATGGTCTCATCGGGCTGAGCAACTTGGTGATGGAGTTTCAACAACTATTTTATTAAAGTAGAGAAGAGCTAGAAATGAATAGAGAAGAGTATAGACCAACGGATATTTAAGGAAGTCATAAAATAGAGTTTTCCTCCTATGGCTTTCCATTTCCTAGTGGTCGCATCCTACAGTCAGCGTGTGCTCTGATACCATCTTGTAGCGACCCGACCCAAAATGGATCGAAGTCTCTGTGCTTAAGTGTCATCCCTGGATCGGTATGCTGACACACACAGTACTCGAGGAATTATAACAGAGTTCAATCACACTTTATTACATTAAGGTTCTGAAAAGAGTATTTATTACAATAATATGGCCAAAGGCCATCTAAATAAAAATAACTGCGGAAGCTTCAAAGGTAAATGAGTCCATCCAACTCCACGGCAAACTGAGTGCAGAACAACGACCTATCGCACCTTTAATCTTCGTCGGAAAAGTCTGCAACATGAGACGTTGCAGCCGTGTAGGTCAGCACATGGAATATGCTGGCAATTTCACACCATAGAATAATAATAAATGAAAAGATTATCTCTATATGCAAATTTAGCTGGTGGAGGCTCTAAGTTTAATTTTTGCATAAAGCCAATTTTACCCTACAACAAAGGAATATTTTTTTATTACTATTAAGTTAAAATGCCATTACTGAGAAGGTTCCTCCAACTCAATCCCATAAATTCCCAAGTTATTAGTAACCCAATAATTTCATTAAAAAGAGTGATGAGATCAACCAATAGTTCACTTCTAGATGCTCAAGATGTCCGTAACCAGGGACACGGCTAATCATGATTAGTTTGTACACTCTGCAGAGGTTTGCGCACTTTTCCCCACAAGACTCGACCACCTCCATGATCGGAAGATCGAGACATAGCCTTTCAGAAGCGTTTCCCCTTAACCCTGGGTAGACCGGTACACCTACTTTCCCCTACATCAGCTAGTCTACCACGGAAAGAGGTCACACAACTTACTCAACTATGCCAGAGCCTATAATGGCTTGTGGCTGCACACGAAAGTTTCTAGGCATGAAATATCTTATGATCCCTTTGAGCCTGGGTGGCGGACCTAGGGTAATCGCACGGGTACTCCGGGATTCCCCTTGGGCAAGCACTGGTTTCTCCAGGTGCCCCAAACAATCCACCCAGATGTGTATTAAAGTTGCCACCTTAGGTTATCCCAAAATTATTATCTCTCGCAACTTGCATGAATCACACATACCAATCCCCGTTTACGAGCAGGGCTAAGCAATATATGATATAACGAATATTCCCGCGGTGATCAAAAGGTCATAGGTTCCTACCACATGAACTACATAGCATAACAACATGTTCCCAATCCTACTCATGCAATCTTTGAGGGTTAAACTAATGCATAGTAAAAACTGGGTATTAAAAATTATGATCAAGGTGTGAACTTGCCTTGCTGACGTTCGTTGAACTGTAAAGATTCGTAGTAGCAATCTTCGCACTCCGGATGATCTAGCGTAAGTAAGCAATAACATACATAAGCATACAAGCAAATATCCAAAAAGAAAACAAATGAAAGACTTCGAAAAACTCCAAAACAACTAAATAAAGTTTCTGTACAGAACGTAATTTTTATAGTAGCAAAAATATGTGTGTTTGGGTTTAACAGAAAGTACACGTTACGAGCTTCGATTTGCAAAAAGAATCACCTCAAACGGAGTTACGAAACTCGAGATACGGCTTAACAAAGTTTGAATTCAGATCTGTTTGAATTCAAAAATTTAAAATTTTCAAAAATATTTTTTGTTTGGTTCTCTGGATAGAGGGGATTTTTATGAAACCGTAGGAAAAAGAATCAACTAATTCGGATCTATAGACTAAAAGATATACAAGAAACAAGAATTGGTATAGAATCTGAGATTGAAAAAAATACTGGAAAAAGAGAAAAAAATGGCCTGGGTGTTCACCGGACTTGTCGCCGGAGACGAGGAAGAAGGCGGCTCCGATGTGCTTCAGCGAAGTATGCGTGCGGGACGGTGTAGAGGACGATGAGGTGAACCTCTTAAACAAGTTGTGGTGGTAGATTGCCTCCTGTACACACCGTGAAAGGTCGCCGGAATTCGCGAACTCCGGCGAGCAATTGGAGAGGTTAGAGAGAGGGAAAAACTCCAGAAGGAGAGGGCTTCGGACGAGGGGTGAGAGGGGCTGTCAGGGGTGCTTTATATAGGGCTTGGGGAGGTCTGAATTCAAGCAGACAATGGAGTATAATGGTGGCTGTTTCTCTGCCTCGTAATGGCCATTACAGGCGACTCCAAGGCGCACTGAGGAGGGCAAAGGGTCGAGGGAGGCGAGGGGATTCCGTTCAGAGCGGTTTTGGAGCGAGGGAGAGGAGGGGAGGGGGTGGGGCATTGGGTGGGAGTGCTGCGTACGTGCTCTCTGCCATGAACGAACGCTCAAGGAAGAAGATGCAGTTGAATGGGTCGTGGGAAGGCTGGGCCTGCTGGGCTGCACATTTTTTTAATAACAGAAACACAGTGGCACCGAAAATACAAATAAAAGTTAGCCTAAAAAAATCCCAGAAAATTCACATAGTTATATGGTCTTATATATGACCTAGTGAACTTTTATCTGGCCTAAAAATGCAAGTTTTCAAATTTTTTTTGCTATGCTAATAAAATAAATTGCAAATAAAACTCAACAAATATATTTTGGTTCCAAATTCAATTTCCCATATTTTCTTTTATGATTTTGAAGAAGTCATTTTATCTTCTCTCTTTATATTTTTTTATATATAATGGAAATGAATTTTTTTTTGTGGAACCAAATTTGATCCAAACTCCCAACTTCTAAAAAAATGCAAAATTGGTTTTTAGGGAAACTTCCAACTCTCTCTTTTGGTCCTTGAGTTGCTCAAAGTTCCTTGGATCAAAAATCAAATAAAACAAATGGAGGAAAAAATGCATAAATCATGGATGCATATGAATGATCTATTTATAAACATCCAAATTGAAAATTGGGATGTTACATCCGCGGCTGCGCTTGCCCCCTTTGCACCAAAAAGGAAAGAAGGACGCTGCACGCGCTGGCACCTGCCTGGCGCACTGAGTCGTCATGGCTTGCGTCATGGGCACCTCGCGAGGTACCCCCCTTGATCTCTCCGCCTCCTCGCGAGCCAGCCTGACGAGGCCATGCCTGAGGGAGCTCTGTGTCGTCCGCCTCGCGAGGGTCTTGAATCTTGTGCTGATGAAGATGGGCCATGCTGGGCCTCTTTCAAGCCACGCCGCAGGCCGCAGGCAGGCAAGTCTGGGGACCCCTGTTCCCAGAACGCCGACAGTGCCTGAGTATTTAATACTGGTTCAGTTGCTAACATTTGCAACTCAAAACAGGGGCTACGGATTAAGCGAAGATTGGCTAAGGACGAGGTTCTAACATCCCAAATTTTCAATTTGGAATGTTATACATTAGAGCATCATTGCATATCATGTTTTATTGCATTTTGGTTGATCCTAGAAATTCCACGCAACTCAAGGACCTACGGAGAGAGTTGGGGATTTCGTTATTTTCATATTTGAGATTTTCTCGAATTATGAAAAGAGGATCGTTTGATTTTAATTATTTTCTCTGGAATATTTCTTTTATTAAAAATAAAAGAGAGAGGATAAAATGACGTTCTCAAAGTAAAGAAATATCAGAGATTTAATATTAAAATCAAATAAGATTTTATTCGGAGTTTTCTCGCTATTTTATTTGAATTAGGAAAAAAGTGTGTTTTTCAAAATTGCATTTTAGGCCCAAATAAATGTTCAACTTGTCCACCTTAATTTTAGAGGATGGTGAAAATTTATTTCGGGATTTTTGAAGTCCATTTAGTATTTCTTTTCTTTCTTTTTCTGCGCTTTGAAATTATTTAAAAAAAAGTCAACCGACTTAGAGCCGTATTCGGCCAGGACTTCTCGGGCCAGGCCTCTTATAAGCCGTCGCCCCGAGGCCCGTTCGACCCGCCAGCCCCGTGTTGTGGAACGCAGTAATTTCAAAAATTCTCCTACGCACACGCAAGATCATGGTGATGCACAGCAACGAGAGGGGAGAGTGTTGTCTACGTACCAACGCAGACCGACTGCGGAAGCGATCACACAACGTAGAGGAAGTAGTCGTACGTCTTCTTCCCGATCCGACCGATCCAAGCACCGTTACTCCGGCACCTTCGAGTTCTTAGCACACGTTCAGCTCGATGACGTTCCTCGGGCTCCGATCCAGCAAAGCGTCGAGGAAGAGTTCCGTCAGCACGACGGCGTGGTGACGATCTTGATGTACTACCGACGCAGGGCTTCGCCTAAGCACTGTAACGGTATGATCGAGGTGGAATTTGGTGGCAGGGGGCACCGCACACGGTTAAGGAGCGATTAACTTGTGTGTCTTGGGGTGCCCCCTGCCCCCGTATATAAAGGCCAGGGGCAGGGGGTTTGGCCGGCCAGGTGGGAGGCGCAGGGAGGAGTCCTACTCCCACCGGGAGTAGGACTCCTTCCCCCCAATCCTATTCCAACTAGGATTCTTGGGAAGAAGGAGAAAGAGGGGGCCGGCCCACCTCTCCTAGTCCTATTAGGACTTGGGAAAGGTGGGGGGCGCCGGCCAGGTGTGGGCTGCCTCTTCTCTCTTTTCCACTAAGGCCCAATAGGCCCATTTACCTCCCGGTGGGTTCCGGTAACCCTCCCGGTAATCCGGAAAAATCCCGATTTCACCCGGAAAGCTTCCGGTGCCCAAACATAGGCTTCCAATATATCAATCTTTACGTCTCGACCATTTCGAGACTCCTCGTCATGTCCGTGATCTCATCCGGGACTCCGAACAACCTTCGGTACATCAAAATGCATAAACTCATAATAACTGTCATCGTAACGTTAAGCGTGCGGACCCTACGGTTCGAGAACAATGTAGACATGACCGAGACATGTCTCCGGTCAATAACCAATAGCGGGACCTGGATGCCCATATTGGCTCCTACATATTCTACGAAGATCTTTATCGGTCAGACCGCATAACAACATACGTTGTTCCCTTTGTCATCGGTATGTTACTTGCCCGAGATTCGATCGTCGGTATCCAATACCTAGTTCAATCTCGTTACTGGCAAGTCTCTTTACTCGTTCCGTAATACATCATCTCATAACTAACATCTTAGTTATTATGCTTGCAAGGCTTATGTGATGTGTATTACCGAGAGGGCCCAGAGATACCTCTCCGACAATCAGAGTGACAAAACCTAATCTCGAAATACGCCAACCCAACATCTACCATTGGAGACACCTGTAGTACTCCTTTATAATCACCCAGTTACGTTGTGACGTTTGGTAGTACCCAAAGTGTTCCTCCGGTAAACGGGAGTTGCATAATCTCATAGTTATAGGAACATGTATAAGTCATGAAGAAAGCAATAGCAACATACTAAACGATCGGGTGCTAAGCTAATGGAATGGGTCATGTCAATCAGATCATTCAACTAATGATGTGACCTCGTTAATCAAATAACAACTCTTTGTTCATGGTTAGGAAACATAACCATCTTTGATTAACGAGCTAGTCTAGTAGAGGCATACTAGTGACACTCTGTTGGTCTATGTATTCACACATGTATTATGTTTCCGGTTAATACAATTCTAGCATGAATAATAAACATTTATCATGATATAAGGAAATAAATAATAACTTTATTATTGCCTCTAGGGCATATTTCCTTCAGTCTCCCACTTGCACTAGAGTCAATAATCTAGATTACACAGTAATGATTCTTACACCCATGGAGTCTTGGTGCTGATCATGTTTTGCTCGTGGAAGAGGCTTAGTCAACGGGTCTGAAACATTCAGATCCGTATGTATCTTGCAAATCTCTATGTCTCCCACCTGGACTAAATCCCGGATGGAGTTGAAGCGTCTCTTGATGTGTTTGGTTCTTTTGTGAAATCTAGATTCCTTTGCCAAGGCAATTGCACCAGTATTGTCACAGAAGATTTTCATTGGACCCGATGCACTAGGTATGACACCTAGATCGGATATGAACTCCTTCATCCAGACTCCTTCGTTCGCTGCTTCCGAAGCAGCTATGTACTCCGCTTCACATGTAGATCCCGCTACGACGCTTTGTTTAGAACTGCACCAACTGACAGCTCCACCGTTTAAAGTAAACACATATCCGGTTTGCGATTTAGAATCGTCCGGATCAGTGTCAAAGCTTGCATCAACGTAACCTCTTACGGTGAGCTCTTTGTCACCTCCATATACGAGAAACATATCCTTAGTCCTTTTCAGGTATTTCAGGATGTTCTTGACCGCTGTCCAGTGATCCATCCCTGGATTACTTTGGTACCTCCCTGCTAAACTTATAGCAAGGCACACATCAGGTCTGGTACACAGCATTGCATACATGATAGAGCCTATGGCTGAAGCATAGGGAACATCTTTCATTTTCTCTCTATCTTCTGCAGTGGTCGGGCATTGAGTCTGACTCAACTTCACACCTTGCAATACAGGCAAGAACCCTTTCTTTGCTTGATCCATTTTGAACTTCTTCAAAATCTTGTCAAGGTATGTGCTTTGTGAAAGTCCAATTAAGCGTTTTGATCTATCTCTATAGATCTTTATGCCTAATATGTAAGCAGCTTCCCCGAGGTCTTTCATCGAAAAACTTTTATTCAAGTATCCCTTTATGCTATCCAGAAATTCTATATCATTTCCGATGAGTAATATGTCATCCACATATAATATCAGAAATGCTACAGAGCTCCCACTCACTTTCTTGTAAATACAGGCTTCTCCAAAAGTCTGTATAAACCCGAATGCTTTGATCACACTATCAAAGCGTTTATTCCAACTCCGAGATGCTTGCACCAGTCCATAGATGGATCGCTGGAGTTTGCACACTTTGTTAGCTCCCTTTGGATTGACAAAACCTTCTGGTTGCATCATATACAACTCTTCTTCCAGAAATCCATTCAGGAATGCAGTTTTTACATCCATTTGCCAAATTTCATAATCATAAAATGCGGCAATTGCTAACATGATTCTGACAGACTTAAGCATCGCTACGGGTGAGAAAGTCTCATCGTAGTCAACTCCTTGAACTTGTCGAAAACCTTTTGCGACAAGTCGAGCTTTGTAGACAGTAACATTACCATCAGCGTCAGTCTTTTTCTTAAAGATCCATTTATTTTCAATTGCTTGCCGATCATCGGGCAAGTCAACCAAAGTCCATACTTTGTTCTCATATATGGATCCCATCTCAGATTTCATGGCTTCAAGCCACTTTGCGGAATCTGGGCTCACCATCGCTTCTTCATAGTTCGTAGGTTCATCATGATCTAGTAGCATGACTTCCAGAACAGGATTACCGTACCACTCTGGTGCGGATCTTACTCTGGTTGATCTACGAGGTACAGTAGTATCTTGATCTAAAGTTTCATGATCATCAACATTAACTTCCTCTCTTATTGGTGTAGGTCTCACAGAAACAGTTTTCTGTGATGTACTATTTCCCAATAACGGAGTAGGTATTGTTACCTCGTCAAGTTCTACTTTCCTCCCACTCACTTCTTTCGAGAGAAACTCCTTCTCAAGAAAGTTTCCGAATTTAGCAACAAAAGTTTTGCCTTCGGATCTGTGATAGAAGGTGTATCCAATAGTTTCCTTTGGATATCCTATGAAGACACACTTCTCCGATTTGGGTTCGAGCTTATCAGGTTGAAGCTTTTTCACATAAGCATCGCAGCCCCAAATTTTAAGAAACGACAACTTTGGTTTCTTGCCAAACCATAGTTCATAAGGCGTCGTCTCAACGGATTTAGATGGTGCCCTATTTAACGTGAATGCGGCCGTCTCTAAAGCATAACCCCAAAATGATAGCGGTAAATCAGTAAGAGACATCATAGATCGCACCATATCTAGTAAGGTACGATTACGACGTTCGGACACACCATTACGTTGTGGTGTTCCGGGTGGCGTGAGTTGCGAAACTATTCCACAATTTTTCAAATGTACACCAAACTCGTAACTCAAATATTCTCCTCCACGATCAGATCGTAGAAACTTTATTTTCTTGTTATGATGATTTTCAACTTCACTCTGAAATTCCTTGAACTTTTCAAATGTTTCAGACTTATGTTTCATTAAGTAGATATACCCATATCTGCTTAAATCATCTGTGAAGGTGAGAAAATAACGATATCCGCCACGAGCCTCAATATTCACCGGACCACATACATCGGTATGTATGATTTCCAATAAATCTGTTGCTCTCTCCATAGTACCGGAGAACGGTGTTTTAGTCATCTTGCCCATGAGGCACGGTTCGCAAGTACCAAGTGATTCATAATCAAGTGGTTCCAAAAGCCCATCAGCATGGAGTTTCTTCATGCGCTTTACACCGATATGACCTAAACGGCAGTGCCACAAATAAGTTGCACTATCATTATCAACTCTGCATCTTTTGGCTTCAACATTATGAATATGTGTATTACTACTATCGAGATTCAATAAGAATAGACCACTTTTCAAGGGTGCATGACCATAAAAGATATTACTCATATAAATAGAACAACCATTATTCTCTGATTTAAATGAATAACCGTCTCGCATCAAACAAGATCCAGATATAATGTTCATGCTTAACGCTGGCACCAAATAACAATTATTTAGGTCTAATATTAATCCCGAAGGTAGATGTAGAGGTAGCGTGCCGACCGCGATCACATCGACTTTGGAACCGTTTCCCACGCGCATCGTCACCTCGTCCTTTGCTAGTGTCCGCTTATTCTGTAGTCCATGTTTCGAGTTGCAAATATTAGCAACAGAACCAGTATCAAATACCCAGGTGCTACTGCGAGCATTAGTAAGGTACACATCAATAACATGTATATCACATATACCTTTGTTCACCTTGCCATCCTTCTTATCCGCCAAATACTTGGGGCAGTTCCGCTTCCAGTGACCAGTCTGCTTGCAGTAGAAGCACTTAGTTTCAGGCTTAGGTCCAGACTTGGGTTTCTTCTCTTGAGCAGCAACTTGCTTGCCGTTCTTCTTGAAGTTCCCTTTCTTCTTCCCTTTGCCCTTTTTCTTGAAACTAGTGGTTTTGTTAACCATCAACACTTGATGCTCCTTCTTGATTTCTACCTCCGCAGCTTTCAGCATAGCGAAGAGCTCGGGAATAGTCTTGTTCATCCCTTGCATATTATAGTTCATCACAAAGCTCTTGTAGCTTGGTGGCAGTGATTGGAGAATTCTGTCAATGACGCAATCATCCGGAAGTGTAACTCCCAATTGAATCAAGTGATTATTATACCCAGACATTTTGAGTATATGCTCACTGACAGAACTGTTCTCCTCCATCTTTCAGCTATAGAACTTATTGGAGATTTCATATCTCTCAATCCGGGCATTTGCTTGAAATATTAACTTCAACTCCTGGAACATCTCATATGCTCCATGATGTTCAAAACGTCGTTGAAGTCCCGGTTCTAAGCCGTAAAGCATGGCACACTGAACTATTGAGTAGTCATCAGCTTTGCTCTGCCAGACGTTCATAACTTCTGGTGTTGCTCTTGCAGCAGGCCTGGCACTTAGCGGTGCTTCCAGGACGTAATTCTTCTGTGCAGCAATGAGGATAATCCTTAGGTTACGGACCCAGTCCGTGTAATTGCTACCATCATCTTTCAACTTAGCTTTCTCAAGGAACGCATTAAAATTCAACGGAACAACAGCACGAGCCATCTATCTACAATCAACATAAACAAGCAAGATACTATCAGGTACTAAGTTCATGATAATTTTTAAGTTCAGTTAATTTACTTAAGAACTCCCACTTAGATAGACATCCCTCTAATCCTCTAAGTGATTACGTGATCCAAATCAACCAAACCATAACCGATCATCACGTGAGATGGAGTAGTTTTCAATGGTGAACATCAATATGTTGATCATATCTACTATATGATTCACGCTCGACCTTTCGGTCTCCGTGTTCCGAGGCCATATCTGTATATGCTTGGCTCGTCAAGTATAACCTGAGTATTCTGCGTGTGCAACTGTTTTGCACCCGTTGTATTTGAACGTAGAGCCTATCACACCCGATCATCACGTGGTGTCTCAGCACGAAGAACTTTTGCAACGGTGCATACTCAGGGAGAACACTCCTTGATAATTTAGTGAGAGATCATCTTATAATGCTACCGTCAATCAAAGCAAGATAAGATGCATAAAAGGATAAACATCACATGCAATCAATATAAGTGATATGATATGGCCATCATCATCTTGTGCTTTGTGATCTCCATCTCCGAAGCATCGTCATGATCACCATCGTCACCGGCGCGACACCTTGATCTCCATCGTAGCATCGTTGTCGTCTCGCCAATCTTATGCTTCCACGACTATCACTACCGCTTAGTAATAAAATAAAGCATTACATCGCAATTGCATTGCATACAATAAAGCGACAACCATATGGCTCCTGCCAGTTGCCGATAACTCGGTTACAAAACATGATCATCTCATACAATAAAATCAGCATCATGCCTTGACCATATCACATCACAACATGCCCTGCAAAAACAAGTTAGACGTCCTCTACTTTGTTGTTGCAAGTTTTACGTGGCTGCTACGGGCTTAAGTAAGAACTCATCTCACCTACGCATCAAAACCACAACGATAGTTCGTCAAATAGACTCCGTTTTAACCTTCTCAAGGACCGGGCGTAGTCACACTTGGTTCAACTAAAGTTGGAGAGACAGTCTTCCGCTAGCCATCTGTGTGCGTAGCACGTCGAGGGAACCGGTCTCGCTAAGAGTACGCGTAAGGTTGGTCCGGATCGTCTCGTCCAACAATACCGCCGAACCAAAGTATGACATGCTGGTAGGCAGTATGACTTGTATCGCCCACAACTCACTTGTGTTCTACTCGTGCATATAACATCAAACCATAAAAACCTAGGCTCGGATGCCACTGTTGTGGAACGCAGTAATTTCAAAAATTCTCCTACGCACACGCAAGATCATGGTGATGCACAGCAACGAGAGGGGAGAGTGTTGTCTACGTACCAACGCAGACCGACTGCGGAAGCGATCACACAACATAGAGGAATTAGTCGTACGTCTTCTTCCCGATCCGACCGATCCAAGCACCGGTACTCCGGCACCTTCGAGTTCTTAGCACACGTTCAGCTCGATGACGTTCCTCGGGCTCCGATCCAGCAAAGCGTCGAGGAAGAGTTCCGTCAGCACGACGGCGTGGTGACGATCTTGATGTACTACCGACGCAGGGCTTCGCCTAAGCACTGTAACGGTATGATCGAGGTGGAATTTGGTGGCAGGGGGCACCGCACACGGTTAAGGAGCGATTAACTTGTGTGTCTTGGGGTGCCCCCTGCCCCCGTATATAAAGGCCAGGGGCAGGGGGTTCGGCCGGCCAGGTGGGAGGCGCAGGGAGGAGTCCTACTCCCACCGGGAGTAGGACTCCTTCCCCCCAATCCTATTCCAACTAGGATTCTTGGGAAGAAGGAGAAAGAGGGGGCCGGCCCACCTCTCCTAGTCCTATTAGGACTTGGGAAAGGTGGGGGGCGCCGGCCAGGTGTGGGCTGCCTCTTCTCTCTTTTCCACTAAGGCCCAATAGGCCCATTTACCTCCCGGTGGGTTCCGGTAACCCTCCCGGTAATCCGGAAAAATCCCGATTTCACCCGGAACGCTTCCGGTGCCCAAACATAGGCTTCCAATATATCAATCTTTACGTCTCGACCATTTCGAGACTCCTCGTCATGTCCGTGATCTCATCCGGGACTCCAAACAACCTTCAGTACATCAAAATGCATAAACTCATAATAACTGTCATCGTAACGTTAAGCGTGCGGACCCTACGGTTCGAGAACAATGTAGACATGACCGAGACATGTCTCCGGTCAATAACCAATAGCGGGACCTGGATGCCCATATTGGCTCCTACATATTCTACGAAGATCTTTATCGGTCAGACCGCATAACAACATACGTTGTTCCCTTTGTCATCGGTATGTTACTTGCCCGAGATTCGATCGTCGGTATCCAATACCTAGTTCAATCTCGTTACTGGCAAGTCTCTTTACTCGTTCCGTAATACATCATCTCATAACTAACATCTTAGTTATTATGCTTGCAAGGCTTATGTGATGTGTATTACCGAGAGGGCCCAGAGATACCTCTCCGACAATCAGAGTGACAAAACCTAATCTCGAAATACGCCAACCCAACATCTACCATTGGAGACACCTGTAGTACTCCTTTATAATCACCCAGTTACGTTGTGACGTTTGGTAGTACCCAAAGTGTTCCTCCGGTAAACGGGAGTTGCATAATCTCATAGTTATAGGAACATGTATAAGTCATGAAGAAAGCAATAGCAACATACTAAACGATCGGGTGCTAAGCTAATGGAATGGGTCATGTCAATCAGATCATTCAACTAATGATGTGACCTCGTTAATCAAATAACAACTCTTTGTTCATGGTTAGGAAACATAACCATCTTTGATTAACGAGCTAGTCTAGTAGAGGCATACTAGTGACACTCTGTTGGTCTATGTATTCACACATGTATTATGTTTCCGGTTAATACAATTCTAGCATGAATAATAAACATTTATCATGATATAAGGAAATAAATAATAACTTTATTATTGCCTCTAGGGCATATTTCCTTCACCCCGCCCCGAACCCTAACCCTAATCGCCGCCGCCGCCCGTGACGCCTCACCGCCGCCCCGCTGGAGCCGCCCGCGCCGCCCCGCCGCCCCTCGCCGTCTCGCCGGAGTAGCGCCGCCGCCGCCGGTTTTCTTCGGAAAACCGTGCGTCTTTTTTAGATCCGCGTTTTTTTATTTTTTTATTTAGATCGGTTTATTTTTTCCGGTTTAGTTATTTAGCGGACATTCGTCCGTACGTTTGTTTTAGCGAACGGTTTTCGCTCGTTTGTTACACATAATGAACGTTAGTTCGTTAGCCTATTCGTCAGTTTTTCTTTTTCTCGGATTTTCCGCGATTATTTTCGGTCGTGATTTCTGATCCGATTTTCGTTCTAGTATAACTTTTCGCTCGTTTATCGGAATCAAGCGATTCAAGCGCCTAGAGTTTCGTCTTGAAACCCTCTTTCCTTTAATCAACTTAAAAAAGTTTTTGCTACTGTAAAAATTTGACCTAGGTCCAGATTAGTAAACGAAGCTTGTTTCTCTCGCTGTTTGAGTTTTGTTGCTTCGTTTGATTTGTTTCATTTTACAAACCGGGGTTCTTAAGTTGAACTTTCTGGTTAGATCTCTTATTTGAGTTTTACCCGTACTTTTGCTTGATTGCTTATTGTATGCTTGTTTGATTGCGATAGAGTACCCGGAGTGCGAAGCGTGTTATATCGAGTCTCTAGGTTTCGCGGATCATCAGCAAGGCAAGTAACACTTTTATCATACCTCTTACTACCCAGTTTTTATTGCATTAGATCAACCCTCAAACATGTCATGGTTAGGATCTGAATTAAATTGTGGGGTTGGAAGTAGTTGAGGTAGTACCTATTCACCTGTTTGATTATCAAACCCTGGGAGTTACTTCTATGTTACTTATATTGCCATGCTATGCTCGTAGACGTGGATTGGGTTTGAGTGTATTCATGACAGATGTGAGATTGTTAAATTAATGGTTACTTAAGGTGGCAACTTTAATACACATCTGGGTGGATTGAGGCACCTGGGGAACCCAGTGATTGCCTGTATTTTGGGAAATCCCGGGATACCGTGTGATTTTCCTATCGACCGCCACCCAGGCTCAAAGGGATCATAAGATTATTCATACTGGAAACTTCTGTGTGCAGCCACATGCCATTATGGGCTCTGACATAGTTGATTAAGTCGTGTGAACTCTTATAGTGGTAGACTAGCAGATGTAGGGGATGTAGGTGTACCGGTCTACCCATCATGAGGTGCTAACGCTTCTGAAAGACTGTGTCTCGGTCATCCGTTTCTCAAACAACATGCAATGGAAGAAATCCAACGAAGGAGATCAAGTCTTGTGGGGAAAGTGCACAAACCTCTACAGAGTGTACAAACTAATCATGGTTAGCCGTGTCCCCGGTTATGGACATTTTGAGTATCTAGTTCTTGGATTATCATGTGGATCTCATCACTCTTAATATAATTTGATTGGGTTTAATGATGATTACTTTTAATTGGGATAGAGTTGGGTGAACCTTCTCAATGTTTAACAACTACCATGATAGTTAAATAAAATGTATTCCTTTGCAGTAGGGAAAAATTGGCTTTACGCAAAAAATATCAACCATACAGCCTCCACCAGCCATATATGCATATAGTGATAGCTTTACATTGTTCATTACTCTCTGGTGTTACCTTGCCAGCATATTCTATGTGCTGACCCATTTTCGGGTTGCAACGTATCATGTTACAGACTTTTCAAACCATGAGTAAGGAGCCTTAGGTCGTGGTCTTTCACTCAGTGATGCCGTTGGAGTTGATGGACTCACTTTATCTTCCAAGCCTTCCGCTGTTATCGTATTAGATGGCCTTAAGCCATATTTATTATAATAAGTTCTCTTTTGAGACATTTGATGTAATAAGTGTGTGATTGCCACTCTGTTATAAATCCTTCAAGTACTGTGTGTGTTAGCATTACCGATCCAGGGATGACACTTATACACAAAGATCAGACTATTTGAGGTCTGGTCGCTACAGAGGTGACGATGCGCGTGGGAAATGGTTCCAAAGTCGATGTGATCGCCGTCGGCACGCTACCTCTACATCTACCTTCGGGATTAGTTTTAGACCTAAATAATTGTATTTGGTGCCAGCGTTGAGCATGAACATTATATCTAGATCTTGTTTGATGCGAGACGGTTATTCATTTAAATCAGAGAATAATGGTTGTTCCATTTATATGAGTAATATATTTTATGGTCATGCACCCTTGATTACTGGTCTATTTTTACTAAATCTTGATAGTGGTGATACACATGTTCATAGTATTGAAGCCAAAAGATGCAGATTTGATAATGATAGTGCAACTTATTTGTGGCACTACCGTTTGGTTCATATTGGTGCAAAGCGCATGAAGAAACTCCATTCTGATGGACTTCTGGAATCACTTGATTATGAATCACTTGGTACTTGCGAACCATGCCTCGTGGGCAAGATGACTAAAACTCCGTTCTCCGGAACAATGGAGCGAGCAACAAAGTTATTGGAAATCATGGGAGACCCCGCGCCAGGAGGAGAAGTTGAAGAACCCAAAGAGATTCGTCCGGAGTACTACATCATCATTGACGACACCGATTAGGACCCCGACGATAGCGATGATGACTATGTTGATGAAACTGGAGCAGATGTCATGGAGTCTTCGACCAATCAATATTTCTAGTTGACCACCAAAGCAGTAGTTGTAGTCTACCATGTAAATAGTATAGTCCAAGCACTTTGTAACGATAGTTCTAGACCGATTGTATGTCTTGCTTGATTAATTGAGTGATATGATTGTGTTTGTCTCATGTGCATATGGGTAGTGTTTTCTCACTAGACCTCATTCTATTCTATTCTCTTCTCTCTAAACCCTCAGATGCCTTCAAGACGTGACCCCGGATTTACCTTTCCTCCGGAGCTCACTTAGTTGGTCCAGCAGCAGAATACCCTGATGCAGTTGTTAGTTCAGAACCAAGGCAACAACAACAACACCAACCCACCGCCACCACCACCACCAGTTGACAACTTAGTCCGTTGTCTGAGGTTGCAGCCACCGGTATTTTCCAGTAGCACCGAGCCGATAGTTGCAGATGATTGGCTCCGCATGATTGGAAGGGAGTTAACCACTGCAGGATGCATAGATGCTGAGAAGGTGCGTTTTGCCGCACACCAATTAGATGGACCAGCAGCCTCATGGTGGGAGAATTACACTGTCACTTATCCTATAGCCACTGTCACATGGGATCAGTTCCAGGAAGCTTTCTGTACTGCCCACGTATCAGCAGGAGCTATGGCCATGAAGAAGCGTGAGTTTCACAACTTACGCCAAGGAGGATGTACTGTTGGACAGTATGCGGATGAGTTTAGTAAGTTAGCACGTTATGCTCCAGATGACGTTGCTACGGATGCAGCTAAGAAGGAGAAGTTTCTGGAGGGACTGAATGATGAGCTAAGCATCCAGTTGATGGTAGCAAATTTCAATAACTACTAGGAGTTGGTGGATAGAGCTCTCATGCTTGAAGGGAAGCAGCAACAGATTGATAGCCGCAAGACGAAGTATGGACAGGGGAAGTATAATTCTGGAGCCTAGTAGAGACCCCGTTTCACCCCGAACTCGGGAGCACTTGTTCATAACCATGGAGGCCACACTGATAATGGAGGAAGTTCGCACAATCATAGTGGCCCCAAGAATGGCAATGGTAATGGAGGAAGTAGCGGACAGAACCGTTCCAACCCAGCAACACCCGCCAAGAAGGATCTAAGCCATGTTACTTGCTACAAGTGTCAGAAGACCGGACGTTACGCCAATGAATGTCCTAAAGCTAAGAATGGAAATGGCAATGGAAGCTCTGGGAAAAAACCCAACCCTTTCAATAGGGGACAAGTGAACCACGTTAACATGGAGGGGATTGAAGCCCAGCCAGATGCAGTAATTGGTAAGTTTTTGCTTAAGTCATTTACTGCAGTCGTTCTTTTTTATACTGGTGCATCTCATTCATACATATCGAGGGGATTTGTGGATAAGTATAACATGCCCACTAGAGTACTTAAGGCACCCGTGCTAGTAACCTCACCTGGAGCTGAGTATATGGCAAGCCATGGATGTTTTCAGATGGCATTGGCCATAGGTAGGCATGTTTTCCCCTCCAATCTGATAATTTTGGAATCGTAAGGTTTGGATGTGATTCTGGGTATGGATTGGCTATCGATGTATGGAGGAAACATCGATTGCACCAGTAAGACGATTTTACTCACCACCCCAGAAGGAAGAAGGATCAAGTATGTATCCCGGCATGTGCCAGATAGGACTCAAGTAAATTGCTTATCGGGAGTAGTACAGGAGGAAGTACCAGTGGTGAAGGAATTTCTGGATGTATTTCCAGAAGAGTTTCCAGGCATGCCACCGGATAGAGACATAGAGTTTTTGATAGAGCTTTTGCCAGGCACAGGACCAATATCAAAGAGACCGTACAGGATGCCCGCACAGGATTTAGAAGAAATTAAGAAGCAGATTAAGGAGTTACTAGATAAGGGATATATTCGCCCAAGCTCGTCACCTTGGGGATCACCAGTACTTCTAGTGGAGAAGAAGGATGGATCGTTAAGGATGGTTGTTGACTATCGTGGATTAAATGAAGTAACGATCAAGAACAAGTAGCCACTGCCGATGATCAATGATTTATTTGATTAGCTGCAAGGAGCTAAGGTGTTTTCCAAGATCGATCTGCGATCAGGTTATCACCAGTTGAAGATTCGAGAGCAGGACATACCTAAGACAGCTTTTACCACAAGGTATGGGCTATATGAGTATACCGTTATGTCAATTGGCTTGACTAACGCACCTGCCTACTTTATGAACATGATGAACAAGGTGTTTATGGAGTTTTTGGATAAGTTCGTCGTAGTGTTCATTGATGATATTCTGGTCTACTCGAAGAATGAAGAGGAACATAAGGAACATTTGCGTTTGGTACTTGGCAAGCTCAAGGAACATCAGTTATACGCCAAGTTCAGCAAGTGTGAGTTTTGGTTGAAGGAAGTTGGATTTCTTGGACATGTTATATCCGGAGAAGGAATAGCAGTAGACCCCAAAAAAGTTGTCACCGTGACAAATTGGGAAGCACCCACGACAGTTGGAGAGATCCGGAATTTTCTTGGACTCGCAGGATACTACCGGAGGTTCATTGAGAATTTCTCAAGGATTGCTAAGCCCATGACGGAGATGTTAAAGAAGGACACCAAGTTCAATTGGACTGAGGAATGTGAGGCCAGTTTCCAGGAGTTGAAGAGACGCTTGGTTACATCACCGGTGTTGATTCTACCAGATCAACGCAAGGATTATGAAGTGTATTGTGATGCTTCTCTTCGAGGACTTGGAGCCGTACTTATGCAGGAGGGAAGAGTTGTTTCATATGCCTCACGACAGCTTAAACCCCATGAGTTAAACTATGCTACACATGATTTGGAGTTAGCAGCCGTAGTGCATGTGTTGAAGACATGGAGACATTTTCTCATCGGAAACCATTGTGAGGTATACACGGATCACAAAAGTTTGAAGTATATCTTCACATAGAAGGAGTTGAATATCAGGCAGAGGAGATGGTTAGAACTCATTAAGGATTATGACATGAAGTTGCACTATCATCCCGGAAAGGCTAACGTAGTAGCTGATGCGTTGAGCCGCAAGAGTCATGTCAATACCCTCATGACCGGAGGATTACCCAGGGAGTTAGCAGAAGACCTTCGTGAGCTATGTTTGGAGATAGTTCCGAGAGGTTATGTAGCAGCTTTGGAGATTCGGTCCACTTTGATGGATAAGATCAGAGAAGCGCAAAAGACGGACAAGGAGATTGTCGAGATAAAGGAAAGGATGAGCAAAGGAAAAGCCAAGGGATTTCATGAGGATGAGCACGATACTTTATGGTTTGAGGACCGCGTATATGTGCCAAAAGATCAAGAGATCGGGAAGTTGATTCTGCAAGAGGCCCATGATTCGCCATATTCGATTCACCCAGGAAATACCAAGATGTATCTGGATTTGAAGGACAGTTTCTGGTGGACCGGTATGAAGAAGGATATTGCGGAGTATGTAGCAGTTTGTGATGTATGTCAGAGAGTGAAGGTAGAACATCAGAAGCCAGCAGGATTTCTACAACCATTGTCTATACCCGAATGGAAGTGGGATAAACTAGGCATGGATTTTATCACGGGATTGCCCAGGACTCATTGCGGCTATGACTCAATATGGATTGTAGTCGATCGATTGATGAAAGTAGCTCATTTCATCCCAGTAAAGACCACTTACACAGTGCTAAGTTGGCAAAGATTTATATGACCAGGATCGTATGTCTGCATGGAGTTCCAAGGACCATTGTATCAGATAGAGGAACCCAGTTTACCTCAAAGTTTTGGAATCAATTACATGAAACTCTGGGAACCAGACTAGAGTTCAGTACATCATTTCACCCGCAGACAGATGGACAAACTGAAAGAGTAAATCAAATTCTGGAGGACATGTTGAGAGCTTGTGCGCTAGACTATGCATCTAGTTGGGACGATAATTTGCCTTATGCAAAGTTCTCTTATAACAACAGTTATCAAGCCAGTTTGAAGATGGCCCGTTTCGAAGCACTGTACGGAAGGAGGTGCAGAACACCGTTATTGTGGGACGAAGTTGGAGACCGACAGTTGTTTGGACCAGATTTGATTAAAGAATCTGAAGAGAAGGTTAAGCCGATTCGCGATAGACTCAAGGTAGCCCAATCCAGGTAGAAGAGTTATGCGGATTCGAAACGCAAGGAGACCGCCTACGAAGTCGGAGACAGAGCGTATCTTCGAGTATCACCACTCCGAGGAGTGAAGCGTTTTGGATTTAAGGGAAAGTTAGCACCACGTTTTGTGGGACCATACAGAGTTTTGGAACGTACGGGAGAAGTTGCTTACAAGTTGGAATTACCCGAAGGATTGTCCAGAGTTCACGATGTGTTCCACGTTTCTCAGTTGAAGAAGTGCCACGCGGAGATGGCTGAAATTCCTCTGAGAGATACAGTGCCGCTAGAAGCAATACAGTTAGATAGCGATTTGACCTACGAGGAGAAACCAGTCAAAACACTCGAGTTTGCCAGCCGAGTTACATGCAACAAGGTTATCAAATTTTGCAAGGTTCAGTGGAGTCACCATACCGAGGATGAAGCCACTTGGGAACGAGAAGAAGACTTATGAAAGGATCACCCTCACATATTTTCTAGCCAACCCAAATCTCGAGGGCGAGATTCATCTTAAGGGGGGTAGGTTTGTAACATCCCAAATTTTCAATTTGGAATGTTATACATTAGAGCATCATTGCATATCATGTTTTATTGCATTTTGGTTGATCTTAGAAATTCCACGCAACTCAAGGACCTACGGAGAGAGTTGGGGATTTCGTTATTTTCATATTTGAGATTTTCTCGAATTATGAAAAGAGGATCGTTTGATTATAATTATTTTCTCTGAAATATTTCTTTTATTAAAAATAAAAGAGAGAGGTTAAAATGACTTCCTCAAAATAAATAAATATCAGAGATTTAATATTAAAATCAAATAAGATTTTATTCGGAGTTTTGTCGCTATTTTATTTGAATTAGGAAAAAAGTGTGTTTTTTAAAATTGCATTTTAGGCCCAAATAAATGTTCATCTTGTCCGGCTTATTTTGAGAGGACGGGAAAATTTTATTTTGGAATTTTTGGAGTCCGTTTAGTATTTCTTTACTTTCTTTTTCTGCACGTCGAAATTATTTTAAAAAAGTCAACCAACTTAGGGCCCTATTCGGCCAGGACTTCTCGGGCCAGACCTCTTATAAGCCGCCGCCCCGAGGCCCGTTTGACCCGCCAGCCCCGCCCCGAACCCTAACCCTAATCGCCGCCGCCGCGCCGCCCGCGCCGCCTCACCGCCACCTCACTGGAGCCGCCTGCGCTGCCCTGCCTCCCCTCGCCGTCTCGCCGGAGGTAGCGCCGCCGCCGCCAATTTTCTTCGGAAAACCGTGTGTCTTTTTTTAGAAACGCGTTTTTTTAATTATTTAGATCGGTTTATTTTTTTCGGTTTAGTTATTTAGCGGATGTTCATCCGTACATTCGTTTTAACGAACGGTTTTCTCTCTTTAGTTACAGATAACGAACGTTCGTTCGTTAGCCTGTTCGTCAGTTTTTCTTTTTCTCGGATTTTCCGCGATTATTTTCGATCGCGATTTCGGATCGCGATTTTCGTTCTAGTATAACTTTTCGCTCGTTTATCGGAATCAGGCGCTAGAGTTTCGTCTTGAAACCCTCTTTCCGTTTAATCAACTTAAACAAGTTTTTGCTACTGTAAAAATTTGACCTAGGTCCAGATTAGTAAACGAAGCTTGTTTCTCTCGCCGTTTGAGTTTTGTTGCTTCGTTTGATTTGTTTCTTTTTGCAAACCAGAGTTCTTAAGTTAAACTTTCTGGTTAGATCTCGTATTTGAGTTTACCCCTACTTTTTCTTGATTGCTTATTGTATGCTTGTTTGATTGCGATAGAGTACCCGGAGTGCGAAGCGTGCTACATCGAGTCTCTAGGTTTCGCGGATCATCAGCAAAGCAAGTAACACTTTGATCATACCTCTTACTATCCAGTTTTCATTGCATTAGATCAACCCTCAAACATGTCATGGTTAGGATCTGAATTAAATTGTGGGGTTGGGAAGTAGTTGAGGTAGTACCTATTCACTTGTTTGATTATCAAAACTAGGGAGTTACTTCTACGTTACTTATATTGACATGCTATGCTCGTAGACGTGGATTGAGTTTGAGTGTATTCATGACAGATGTGAGATTGTTAAATTAATGGTTACTTAAGGTGGCAACTTTAATACACATCTGGGTGGATTGAGGCACCTGGGGAACCCAGTGATTGCCTGTATTTTTGGAAATCCCGGGGTACCGTGTGAATTTCCTATGGACCGCCACGCAGGCTCAAAGGGATCATAAGATTATTCATACTGGAAACTTCCGTTGTGCAGCCACATGCCATTATGGGCTCTGACATAGTTTATTAAGTCGTGTGAACTCTTAAAGTGGTGGACTAGCAGATGTAGGGGATGTAGGTGTACCGGTCTACCCATCGTAAGGTGCTAACGCTTCTGAAAGACTGTGTCTCGGTCATCCGTTTCTCAAACAACATGCAGTGCAAGAAATCCAACGGAGGAGATCGAGTCTTGTGGCGAAAAGTGCACAAACCTCTGCAGAGTTTACAAACTAATCATGGTTAGCCGTGTCCCCGGTTATGGACATTTTGAGTATCTAGTTCTTGGATTATCATGTGGATCTCATCACTCTTAATATAATTTGATTGGGTTTAATGATGATTACTTTTAATTGGGATTGAGTTGGGTGAACCTTCTCAATGTTTAACAACTACCATGATAGTTAAATAAAATGTATTCCTTTGCAGTAGGGAAAAATTGGCTTTACGCAAAAAATATCAACCATACAGCCTCCACCAGCCATATATGCATATAGTGATAGCTTTACATTGTTCATTACTCTCTGGTGTTACCTTGCCAGCATATTCTATGTGCTGACCCATTTTTGGGTTGCAACGTATCATGTTGCAGACTTTTCAAACGATGAGTAAGGAGCCTTAGGTCGTGGTCTTTCACTCAGTGATGCCGTTGGAGTTGATGGACTCACTTTGTCTTCCAAGCCTTACGTTGTTATCGTATTAGATGGCCTTAAGCCATATTTATTATAATAAGTTCTCTTTTGAGACATTTGATGTAATAAGTGTGTGATTGCCACTCTGTTATAAATCCTTCAAGTACTGTGTGTGTTAGCATTACCGATCCAGGGATGACACTTATTCACAGAGATCAGACTGTTTGAGGTCTGGTCGCTACAGAGGTGACGATGCGCGTGGGAAATGGTTCCAAAGTTGATGTGATCGCCGTCGGCACGCTACCTCTACATCTACCTTCGGGATTAGTTTTAGACCTAAATAATTGTATTTGGTGCCAGCGTTGAGCATGAACATTATATCTAGATCTTGTTTGATGCGAGATGGTTATTCATTTAAATCAGAGAATAATGGTTGTTCCATTTATATGAGTAATATATTTTATGGTCATGCACCCTTGATTACTGGTCTATTTTTACTAAATCTTGATAGTGGTGATACACATGTTCGTAGTATTGAAGCCAAAAGATGCAGATTTGATAACGATAGTGCAACTTATTTGTGGCACTACCGTTTGGTTCATATTGGTGCAAAGCGCATGAAGAAACTCCATTCTGATGGACTTCTGGAACCACTTGATTATGAATCACTTGGTACTTGCGAACCATGCCTCATGGGCAAGATGACTAAAACTCCGTTCTCCGGAACAATGGAGCGAGCAACAAAGTTATTGGAAGTCATACATACTGATGTATGTGGTCCAATGAACATTGAAGCTCGCGGAGGATATTATTATTTTCTCACCTTCACAGATGATTTGAGCAGATATGGGTATATCTACTTAATGAAACATAAGTCTGAAACATTTGAAAAGTTCAAAGAATTTCAGAGTGAAGTGGAAAATCATCGTAATAAGAAAATAAAGTTTCTACGATCTGATCATAGAGGAGAATATTTGAGTTACGAGTTTGGTATTCATTTGAAACAATGCGGAATACTTTCGCAACTCACGCCACCCGGAACACCACAGCGTAATGGTGTGCGCGAACATCATAATCGTACTTTACTATATATGGTGCGATCTATGATGTCTCTTATCGATTTATCGCTATCCTTTTGGGGTTATGCTTTAGAGACGGTTGCATTCACATTAAATAGGGCACCATCTAAATCCGTTGAGACGATACCTTATGAACTGTGGTTTGGCAAGAAACCCGAGTTGTCGTTTCTTAAAGTTTTGGGTTGTGATGCTTATGTGAAAAAACTTCAACCTGATAAGCTCAAACCCAAATCGGAGAAATGTGTCTTCATAGGATACCCAAAGGAGACTGTTGGGTACACCTTCTATCACAAATCCGAAGGCAAGATATTCGTTGCTAAGAATGGATCCTTTCTAGAGAAGGAGTTTCTCTCGAGGGAAGTGAGTGGAAGGAAAGTAGAACTTGACGAGGTAATTGTACCTTCTCCCTTATTGGAAAGTAGTTCATCACTGAAATCAGTTCCAGTGATTCCTACACCAGTAAGTGAGGAAGCTAATGATGATGATCATGAAACTTCTGATCAAGTTACTACCGAACCTCGTAGGTCAACCAGAGTGAGATCTGCACCAGAGTGGTACGATAATGTTGTTCTGGAAGTCATGTTACATGACCATGACGAACCTACAAACTAGGAGGAAGCGATGATGAGCCTAGATTCCACAAAATGGCTTGAGGTCATGAAATCTGAGATGGGATCCATGTATGAGAACAAAGTATGGACTTTGGTTGACTTGCCCGATGATCAGTGGGCCATAGAGAATAAATAGATCTTCAAGAAGAAGACTGACGCTGATGGTAATATTACTGTCTACAAAGCTCGACTTGTTGCAAAAGGTTTTGACAAGTTCAAGGAGTTGACTATGATGAGACCTTCTTACCCATAGCGATGCTTAAGTCCGTCCGAATCGTGTTAGCAATTGCCGCATTTTATGATTATGAAATTTGGCAAATGGATGTCAAAACTACATTCCTTAATGGATATCTTAAAGAAGAGTTGTATATGATGCAACCAGAAGGTTTTGTCGATCCAAAAGGTGCTAACAAGGTGTGCAAGCTCCAGCGATCCATTTATGGACTGGTGCAAGCCTCTCGGAGTTGGAATATATGCTTTGATAGTGTGATCTAAGCATATGGTTTTATACAGACTTTTGGAGAAGCCTGTATTTACAAGAAAGTGAATGGGAGCTCCGTGGCATTTCTGATATTATATGTAGATGACATATTGTTGATTGGAAATGACACTGAATTTCTGAATAGCATAAAAGGATACTTGAATAAGAATTTTTCAATGAAATACCTCGGTGAAGTTGCTTATATATTGGGCATCAAGATCTATAGAGATAGATCAAGACGCTTAATTGGACTTTCACAAAGCACATACCTTGAAAAAGTTTTGAAGAAGTTCAAAATGGATCAGGCAAAGAAAAGGTTCTTGCCTGTATTACAAGGTGTGAAGTTGAGTCAGACTCAATGCCCGACCACTGCAGAAGATAGAGAGAAAAATGAAAGGTGTTCCCTATGCTTCAGCCATAGGCTCTATAGTGTATGCAATGCTGTGTACCAGACCTATTGTGTGACTTGCTATCAGTTTAGCAGCGAGGTACCAAAGTAATCCAGGAGTGGATCACTGGACATCGGTCAAGAATATCCTGAAATACCTGAAAAGGACTAAGGATATGTTTCTCATATATGGAGGTGACAAAGAGCTCGTCGTAAAAGGTTACGTCGATGCAAGCTTTGACACTGATCCGGATGACTCTAAGTCACAAACCGGATACATGTTTTTATTAAATTGTGGAGCTGTCAGTTGGTGCAGTTCCAAGCAGAGCATCGTGGCGGGATCTACGTGTGAAGCGGAATACATAGCTGCTTCGGAAGCAGCAAATGAAGGATTCTGGATGAAGGAGTTCATATCCGATCTAGGTGTCATACCTAGTGCATCGGGTCCAATGAAAATCTTTTGTGACAATACTTGTGCAATTGCCTTGGCAAAGGAATCCAGATTTCACAAGAGAACCAAGCACATCAAGAGACGCTTCAATTCCATCCGCGATCAAGTCAAGGAGGGAGACATAGAGATTTGCAAGATACATACGGATCTGAATGTTGCAGACCCGTTGACTAAGCCTCTCTCACGAGCAAAACATGATCAGCACCAAGACTCCATGGGTGTTAGAATCATTACAATGTAATCTAGATTATTGACTCTAGTGCAAGTGGGAGACTGGAGGAAATATGCCCTAGAGGCAAAAATAAGGTTGTTATTTATATTTCCTTATATCATGATAAATGTTTATTATTCATGCTAGAATTGTATTAATCGGAAACTTAGTACATGTGTGAATACTGATACGTCTCCAACGTATCTATAATTTTTGATTGCACCATGCTATATTATCTACTGTTTTGGACATTATTGGGCTTTATTATCCACTTTTATATTATTTTTGGGACTAACCTATTAACCGGAGGCCCAGCCCAGAATTGTTGTTTTTTGCCTGTTTTAGGGTTTCGAAGAAAAGGAATATCAAACAAAGTCCAAACAGAATGAAGCCTTCGGGAACGTGATTTTATCAACGAACAAGACCTGGGAGACTTGGACCCTACGTCAAGACACAAAAGAGGAGGCCACGAGGTAGGGGGGCGCCCCCCCCCCCCCAGGCATGCCCTCCACCCTCATGTCCCCCCTGTTGCTCGACCGACATACTCCTTCCTCCTATATATACCTACGTACCCCCAAACGATCAGATACGGAGCCAAAACCCTAATTCCACCGCAGTAACTTTCTGTATCCACGAGATCCCATCTTGGGGCCTGTTCCGGAGCTCCGCCAGAGGGGGCATTGATCACGGAGGGCTTCTACATCAACACCATAGCCCCTCCGATGAAGTGTGAGTAGTTCACCTCAGACCTACGGGTCCATAGTTAGTAGCTAGATGGCTTCTTCTCTCTTTTTGGATCTCAATACAATGTTCTCCCTCTCTCTTGTGGAGAACTACTCGATGTAATCTTCTTTTTGTGGTGTGTTTGTTGAGACCGATGAATTGTGGGTTTATGATCAAGTCTATCTATGAACAATATTTGAATCTTCTCTGAATTCTTTTATGTATGATTGGTTATCTCTACAAGTCTCTTCGAATTATCATTTTGGTTTGGCCTACTAGATTGATCTTTCTTGCAATGGGAGAAGTGCTTACCTTTGGGTTCAATCTTGTGGTGTCCTTTCCCAGTGACAGTAGGGGCAGCAAGGCACGTATTGTATTGTTGCCATCGAGGATAACAAGATGGGGTTTTCATCATATTGCATGAGTTTATCCCTCTACATCATGCCATCTTGCTTAAGGCGTTACTCTGTTTTCATTAACTTAATACTCTAGATGCATGCTGGATAGCGGTCAATGAGTGGAGTAATAGTAGTAGATGCAGGCAGGAGTCGGTCTACTTGTCTCGGACGTGATGCCTATATACATGATCATACCTAGATATTCTCATAACTATGCTCAATTCTGTCAATTGCTCAACAGTAATTTGTTCACCCACCGTAGAATGCTTATGCTCTCGAGAGAAGCCACTAGTGAAACCTATGGCCCCCGGGTGTATCTTCATCATATTAATCTCCCAATACTTAGTTATTTCCTTTGCTTTTATTTTACTTTGCATCTTTATCACAACAATACCAAAAATATTATCTTATCATATCTATCAGATCTCACTCTCGTAAGTGGCCGTGTAGGGATTGACAACCCCTTATCGCGTTGGTTGCAAGGATTTATTTGTTTTGTGCAGGTACGAGGGACTGGCGCGTAGCCTCCTACTGGATTGATACCTTGGTTCTCAAAAACTGAGGGAAATACTTACGCTACTTTGCTGCATCACCCCTTCCTCTTCGGGGAAAACCAACGCAGTGCTCAAGAGGTAGCAAGAAGGATTTCTGGCGCCGTTGCCGGGGAGGTCTACGCAAAAGTCAATATACCAAGTACCCATCACATACCCTTATCTCCCTCATTACATTATTTGCCATTTGCCTCTCGTTTTCCTCTCCCCCACTTCACCCTTGCCGTTTTATTCGCCCTCTCTCTCTATCCTCCCTCTCTTTCTCTATTTGCCTCTTTTTGCCCGCTTGCTTTTTGTTTGCTTGTGTGTTAGTTCGTTAGCTTGCCGTTATGGCTAGTCCCTTATCTTCTCCGTTGTCTCCCGAGAATGAAATTCTAAATTTTAAGCAAAGGGAGGGGGGAAATCTAAAGGACGCTTGGTATAGAATTTGCAATGCTCAAAATAGATCTACCAGGAAGCAATCTACTTCTGTTCTTCTTCGCAATTTTTATGTAGGCGTTTGTGACGCCCCAAGACCGATGCTCGAGAAGACTTCCATATGTTCCGGGTTTCGCTGTGTGTTTCATTTGTGTCTGCCCTTTTATTTTTGCATTGCATCATGTCATCATGCCATCATCTCATAAATCTTTTGCAACTCAACTAAATAAATTACATGGATCTTCAGTCCATTTAAATCGATGAAATTCACATGGTGATTCTCTTTATAACATATCCTCCCAATATTAGTGAGCTAAATAAAAATATTCCATTCATTTGGACTTATCGCAAACACACTTGCAAAATATCCCAATGCCTTTGTTATCTTAATTCTCGGTCTCCAACATGGCCATATATTTCTTTCATCATATTTCGGAGCTCTACCAAAAATCCGAACATTTTTGGACACCTCTATTTCCTAGCCCTTGTTCAAACCATTTGAATTAAACTCAAATGACTTTGAATTAAATCCTTGCAATCATGCCTCTCCTATTTTTCTTGGAACAAGCATATTTTTGTGAGTTCGGGAAAATTATCCCCATGCTCAAAATCCTTACCTAACCCTCTCTTTCTTTTCCTCTCTCAAATTTCTTTTCTATTAAGGTTTAAGTTTTTAAAGAGAGAGGGAGAAGAGAGCCCAGGCCAACCTCCCACGCCGGCCCTTTAGGCCCAGACGCCCCCACCTAATCCTAACCCTAGCCCGTTCCCCACGTGCACCATCTCCCTCTCTCGTTCCCGTGGCCGCCGCCATGCCCTCGATGCCATCTCTCGCTCTCTCCCCGATCCTCATCTCTCCCTCCTCTCGCTCTCCTCGTAACGCACCAGGGAGAAGCCCCGCTCCCTCCTCCCGTCGCCTCTGTAGCCCCGAGCGCCTGAGGCATTTTCCCGCTTGCCTCCTCCGAGCATCGCATCTTGCCAGTCTCCTCTGCCCGCGAGGTTGCTGCCGGTGAAACTGGTCGCCATGGAGCCTCCTCATTGGCAAGCCGTCCAGGTCCCGATGCCCCTTCACCGTCGACGACCAACACCGTCGCCCGCTGCTTCCTGCCAGGAGAGCCGCCGCCTCTCTTTCTCGCCACCAATAGGAGCTCCGTGGTCTTCCCCTTCCTCTCATCGCGGTTCACCTCACCTCCACCTCTGTCCCCATGGCGCTGCGGCCTCGCCGCCTCGGCCTTGCCAGCCACGCCGAGACAGAGCCACCGCTCGAGCCCGAGGGCCCTGCCTCCATGTTTTGCCGCGCCCCTGCCGTCCTATTCCTCACCCTGCAAATGCTCTGGCGCGTTCCTCGCCATCGTGCCTCGTCCTTGCCTCCTCTACCTTGCACCACCATCACCATGGCCGACCTCGCAGGCCACTCCGTGCTTCCCCTGGAGGCCCTTGTTTCCTCCTCTGCTCGGCCACAAGTGCATCGACCGGCGTACAGAGCACCGGGGCACTGGTTGCCTCTATTTGCGGGTGCTTCGTTTTGTGCTTCATGGAAACGTCGCCTAGTACCTCTACGATCACTGTATCACCGAGATCACCCGGTCCAAGACCACCTCAAGTTCGACTACCGCACGGTTACGCCAAGTTCATCTACGAAACGTGTACATCTACTCCGTCAAGACTGGACCGACAAGTACTCCAACGTCATGTGTACAACGACCGTCGCCGAAGACCCGGGTAGCAAAACATCAAGTACCTATGACCGAAGAACGCCATGTACCTCTCCGAAAAACGAACATGTACCACTACGTCCGGAGACCTCGAACCTGTCAAGTCCGACAACGAGTGTGTACAACTACCGACGACGTGCATGTTGCCAAGTACCCTCTCCGGATCGTCATGTTCGACTACCGATAAACATGTACCACTATCGTCGCTGAGATCGCGAGAACCTCTACCGTCGACCCTAGAGCATGAGAGAACGACTACTTCCACTACAAAAGTCCCGAGAACGTCTACTTCCCCTTCTCCGTTTCGAACTTGATCCATTCCGATAATGCATGCTCCGAAAGGTATAACCGCCGAGACGACCGCCCGTGAACTAATGCATGTGTGATGTATGAGATGCTCGTGCTTGCTCCGTGCTCGAATTGTCGATGCACGTTGCCCCTCTTTTGCCTTGTTACCGTCATCTCGCGGGACACCCGGTATCCGGGATCACTCCCCGTCACTCTTGCACGTTTCGCGCACACACACTTGTTCCTTTGCACTAGCATCTCATTTCAGTTGCCGGATCACCGGAATGTTGCCATGGTAACATTTCCGTTTCGCCGCCGTGGCACCCCTTTTCCTTTCGGCATGGCGACAAATGCCTCATATCTTGTCATGTCTACTTTTCCTTAAAACTTGCATAAACTTGCACATGTCATCCGCATCATGATAACAACAATTAAAATGTTTAGATTATTGTTGCAATAAATTACTAAGGCATATGGGGATTTACCGGATTCGTTATTTGTTATATCCGGCCCCATTTAAATTGTTTAGATGGTGTAGTTTTGTTATGCTTCACCTCTTGCCATGCTAACCAACATTTAATATTGTTGAGTACCTAACCAAGAGAGAACTAAATAATTGATGTGGTGTTCCGTCAATATGCAACCCGTTGCATATTGAGCTCCACTTAATTTGTAGTTTTGGTTGTTGCACTTTGCCATGTCATGCATATTTAAACCGGACATGCATCATACTTGGCTGTGCATCATGCCATGTTTATGTGATGGTTGTTTACCATGTTGTTTGCTTCTTTCCGGTGTTGCTTCTTCGGGTTAGTTCCGTTAACGTCGTGTTTGTGAGGATCTGTTCGGCTACGTTCGTTTGTCTTCTTCATGGACTCGTTCTTCTTCCTTGCGGGATCTCAGGCAAGATGAGCATACCCTCGAAATCACTTCTATCTTTGCTTGCTAGATGCTCGCTCTTTTGTTATGCCTATGCTGCGATACCTACCACTTGCTTTATCATGCCTCCCATATTGCCATGTCAAACCTCTAACCCACCTTGTACTAGCAAATCGTTGTTTGGCTATGTTACCGCTTTGCTCAGCCCCTCTTATAGCTTTGTTAGTTGCAGGTGAAGATTGGAGCTTGTTCCATGTTTGGAACATGGATATTTGTTGGATTATCACAATATCTCTTATTTAATTAATGCATCTATATACTTGGTAAAGGGTGGAAGGCTCGGCCTTATGCCTGGTGTTTTGTTCCACTCTTGCCGCCCTAGTTTCCGTCATACCAGTGTTATGTTCCTTGATTTTGTGTTCCTTACACGGTTGGGTTATAATGGGAACCCCTTGACAGTTCGCCTTGAATAAAACTCCTCCAGCAAGGCCCAACATTGGTTTTACCATTTGCCACCTAGCCTTTTCTTTCCCTTGGGTCGGCCGGCTCAAGGGTCATCTTTGTTTAACCCCCACCCCCCCGGGCCAGTGCTTCTCTAAGTGTTGTTCCAACTGAGCGATGTCCGGGGCTACCAGGGGCCACTTTGGGCTGGCCTACCCGACGTCTTGCTCATCCGGTGTGCCCTGAGAACGAGATATGTGCAACTCCTATCGGGATTTGTTGGCACATCTGGGTGGCTTTGCTGGTCTTGTTTTACCATTGTCAAAATGTCTTGTAACCGGGATTCTGAGCCTGATCGGGTCTTCCTGGGAGAAGAAATATCCTTCGTTGACCGTGAGAGCTTGTGATGGGCTAAGTGGGACACCCCTGCAGGGATTTGAACTTTCGAAAGCCGTGCCCACGGTTATGGGCAGATGGGAATTTGTTAATGTCCGGTTGTAGAGAACCTGAAACTTAACTTAATTAAAATGGATCAACCGCATGTGTAGCCGTGATGGTCTCTTTCCGGTGGTGTCTGGGAAGTGAACACGGTGTTGGAGTTATGCTTGAACGTAGGTTGTTCTAGGATCACTTCTTGATCATAGTTCATCGATCGTGCCTTTGCCTTCTCTTCTCGCTCTCATTTGCGTATGTTAGCCACCAAATATGCTAGTCGCTTGCTGCAGCTCCACCTCATACCTTTTCCTTACCCATAGGCTTAAATAGTCTCGATCGCGAGGGTGTGAGATTGCTGAGTCCCTGTGACTCACAGATTACTTCCAAAACCAGTTGCAGGTGCCGATGATATCATGCAGGTGTCGCAATCGAGCTCAAGGAGGAGCTCGATGAAGATCGTGTTCATTATGTTGTTTCGTTTCCAGTTGATCAGTAGTGGAGCCCAGTTGGGACGATCGGGGATCTGTGTAGCATTTGGGGTAGTCTTCTTTTATTTTGGTTCCATAGTCGGACCTTGATTGTATCTAGATGATGTAATTCTTTATTCATGTATTGTGTGAAGTGGTGATTGTAAGCCAACTATGTATCTCTTTCCCTTATGTATTACATGGGTTGTGTGAAGATTACCTCACTTGCGACATTGCTTACAATGCGGTTATGCCTCTAAGTCATGCTTCGACACGTGGGAGATATAGCCGCATCATGGGCATTACAACGTTACTCCTTGGCACATATATGTCCTTGATACTATTACTGGAGGGAACTTCTTGGGTAGCCATACTTTTGATTCTTATAATGCTATGATAGATTTGTTTGGCTCACCACCTCTTTTGGTTAATGGAACTGTATTAACTTTGGAGCATGTAATGCAAAGACTTGAAATTATTGAAAATAAGGTTGCTACCGTAGAGTTAATTGAAAATTTGGATAAAAAGATCCACAACCAAATCTCTCAATATGGATCTAAAGTAGGAGTCACTTTGAAAAATATTAAAGAGAAGGAACCCATAGTTAATGAGAAATTAAATCACGATTCCACTAGGATCGATAAACTTGCGGATATTATTACCAACTTGGGAACCGCTTTTTCTTCCGTAAAGAATACTCCAAGTCCTCCCACTAAAATTTCCAAGCTTATGTATGTTCCTAAAAATAAGGGTGAATCCTCTAATAAGGAAAATGCGGATCTCAAATCTATAAGTATTCATCCCAATCTCTTTGCTATCATTAAGGAACCATTTGTTACAAATGAATTTTTCGGTCTTATGCCTAAAAGTTTGATAATCAATAAAAATAAAGAAATTCCTAAGGATGGTAGATGCCTCATTGAATAATTGCCTACCAAGGATGGCAATAACTAGATCTATCCTTGCTTCTTATGCCTAGCTAGGGGCGTTAAACGATAGCGCTTGTTGGGAGGCAACCCAATTTTATTTTTATTCCTTGCTTTTTGCTCATGTTTAGTAATAAATAAGTTATCTAGCCTCTGTTTTGATTGTGTTTTTTGTGTTTAATTAGTGTTTGTGCCAAGTAGAACCGTTGGGAAGACTTGGGGAAAGTCTTGTTACACTTGCTGTAAAAAACAGAAACTTTAGCGCTCACGAGAACCGCTGCCATTTTTATTTGGAAAGTGTTATTTAGTTAATTATTTTTGCATATGATTAATAGATAAATTACTCACGTCCAGAAATTTATTTTAGAATTTTTGGGGTTCCAGATCTTGCCCTAGCTACAGATTACTACAGACTGTTCTGTTTTTGACAGATTCTGTTTTTCATGTGTTGTTTGCTTATTTTGATGAATCTATGGCTAGTAAAATAGTTTATAAACCATATAGAAGTTGGAATACAGTAGGTTTAACACCAGTATAAATAAAGAATGAGTTCATTACAGTACCTTGAAGTGGTCTTTTGTTTTCTTTCGCTAACGGAGCTCACGAGATTTTCTACTTGGAGTTTTGTGTTGTGAAGTTTTCAAGTTTTGGGTAAAGATTTGATGGATTATGGAACAATGAATGGCAAGAGACTAAGCTTGGGGATACGCATGGCATCCCCAAGATAATCTAAGGACACCTAAAAGTCAAAGCTTGGGGGTGCCCCGGAAGGCATCCCCTCTTTCGTCTACTTTTATCGGTAACTTTACTTGGAGCTATATTTTTATTCGCCACATGATATGTGTTTTGCTTGGAGCGTCTTGTATGATTTGAGTCTTTACTTTTTAGTTTAACACAATCATCCTTGCTGTACACACCTTTTGAGAGAGCCATACATGATTTGGAATTTGTTAGAATACTCTATGTGCTCCGCTTATATCTTTTGAGTTATATAGTTTTGCTCTAGTACTTCACTTATATCTTTTAGAGCACGGTGGTGGATTTGTTTTATAGAAACTATTAATCTCTCATGCTTCACTTAGATTATTTTGAGAGTCTTAAATAGCATGGTAATTTGCTTTAAATCCTAATATGCTAGGTATTCAAGATTAGTAAAATTTTCTTATGAGTGTTTTGAATACTAAGAGAAGTTTGATGCTTGATGATTGTTTTGAGATATGGAGGTAATAATATCAAAGTCGTGCTAGTTGAGTAGTTGTGAAATTGAGAAATGCTTGTATTGAAGTTTGCAAGTCCTGTAGCATGCACGTATGGTAAACGTTATGTAACAAATTTGAAACATGAGGTGTTATTTGATTGTCCTCCTTATGAGTGGCGGTCGGAGATGAGCGATGGTCTTTTCCTACCAATCTATCCCCCTAGGAGCATGTGCATAGTGCCGAGGTTTTTGATGACTTGTAGATTTTTGCAATAAGTATGTGAGTTCTTTATGACTAATGTTGAGTCCATGGATTATACGCACTCTCACCCTTCCATCCTTGCTAGCCTTTTCGGTACCGTGCATTGCCCTTTCTCACATTGAGAGTTGGCGCAAACTTCGCCGGTGCATCCAAACCCCGTGATATGATACGCTCTTTCACACATAAACCTCCTTATATATTCCTCAAAACAGACACCATACCTACCTATTATGGCATTTCCATAGCCATTCCGAGATATATTGCCATGCAACTTTCCACCATTCCGTTTATCATGACACATTCATCATTGTCATATTGCTCAGCATGATCATGTAGTTGACATAGTATTTGTGGCAAAGCCACCATTCATAATTCTTTCATACATGTCACTCTTGGTCCATTGCATATCCCGGTACATGATGTCTACTACACAACCTTCTTCTTGTAGACGTTGTTGGGCCTCCAAGTGCAGAGGTTTGTAGGACAGTAGCAAATTTCCCTCAAGTGGATGACCTAAGGTTTATCAATCCGTAGGAGGCGTAGGAAGAAGATGGTCTCTCTCAAGCAACCCTGCAACCAAATAACAAAGAGTCTCTTGTGTCCCCAACACACCCAATACAATGGTAAATTGTATAGGTGCACTAGTTCGGCGAAGAGATGGTGATACAAGTGGTATGTGGATAGTAGATAAAGGTATTTGTAATCTGAAATAATAAAAACAGCAAGGTAGCAAGTGATAAAAGTGAGCATAAACGGTATTGCAATGATAGTAAACAAGGCCTAGGGTTCATACTTTCGCTAGTGTAAGCTCCCTCAACAATAATATCATAACCGGATCACATAACTATCCCTCAACATGCAACAAATAGTCACTCCAAAGTCACTAATAGCGGAGAACGAACGAAGAGATTATGGTAGGGTACGAAACCACCTCAAAGTTATTCTTTCCAATCAATCCGTTGGGCTATTCCTATAAGTGTCACAAACAGCCCTAGAGTTCGTACTAGAATAACACCTTAAAACACAAATCAACCAAAACCCTAATGTCACCTAGATACTCCATTGTCACGTCAAGTATCCGTGGGCATGATTATACGATATGCATCACACAATCTCAATTCATCTATTCAACCAACACATAGAACCTCAAAGAGTGCCCCAAAGTTCTACCGGAGAATCATGATGAAAACGTGTGCCAACCCCTATGCATAGGTTCATGGGCGGAACCCGCAAGTTGGTCACCAAAACATACATCAAGTGGCACATGGTATCCCATTGTCACCACAGATATCCACGGCAAGACATACATCAAGTGTTCTCAAATCTTTAAAGACTCAATCCGATAAGATTACTTCAAAGGGGAAAATCAATTCATTACAAGAGAGAAGAGGGGGAGAAGAAACATAAGATCCAACTATAATAGCAAAGCTCGCGATACATCAAGATCGTGCCAAATCAAGAACACGAGAGAGAGAGAGAGAGAGAGAGATCAAACACATAGCTACTGGTACATACCCTCAGCCCCGAGGGAGAACTACTCCCTCCTTGTCATGGAGAGCACCGGGATGATGAAGATGGCCGCCGGAGAAGGATTGCCCCCTCCGGCAGGGTGCCGGAACGGGTCTAGATTGGTTTTCGGTGGCTACGGAGGCTTCTGGCGGTGGAACTCCCAATCTATTGTTCGTTCTGGAAGTTTTAGGGTATGGAGTTATATAGGCAGAAGAAGCACGTCAGGGGAGCCACGGGGGCCCACGAGGTAGGGGGCGCGCCCCCCACCCTCGTGGGAAGCTCCCGTATCTTCTCACGTGGGGTCCAAGTCCATCAGGTGTGTTTCCTTCCAAAAATAACTTCTCCAGTTGAGTTCGTTCCGTTTCGACTCCATCTGATATTCCATTTCTTCAAAACACTGAAATAGGCATAAAACAGCAAATCTGGGCTGGGCCTCCGGTTAATAGGTTAGTCCCAAAAATAATATAAAAGTGGAAAATAAATCCCAATATTGCCCAAAACAGTAGATAATATAGCATGGAGCAATCAAAAATTATAGATACGTTGGAGACCTATCAAGCATCCCCAAGCTTAATTCCTGCTCGTCCTCGAGTAGGTAAATGATACAAAGATAATTTTTGATGTGGAATGCTAGTTGGCATAATTTCAATGTAATTCTTCTTACTTGTGATATGAATATTCAGATCCATAAGATTCAAGACAAAAGTTCATGTTGACATAGAAATAATAATACTTCAAGCATACTAACTAAGCAATCATGTCTCCAACGTATCTATAATTTTTGATTGCTACATGCTATATTATCTACTGTTTTGGACATTATTGGGCTTTGTTATCCACTTTTATATTATTTTTGGGACTAACCTATTAACCGGAGGCCCAGCCCAGAATTGCTGTTTTTTGCCTGTTTTAGGGTTTCGAAGAAAAGGAATATCAAACGGAGTCCAAACGGAATGAAACCTTTGGCAACGTGATTTTCTCAACGAACAAGACCCGGGAGACTTGGACCCTACGTCAAGACACAAAAGAGGAGGCCACGAGGTAGGGGACGCGCCTACCCCCAGGCGCGCCCTCCACCCTCATGGGCCCCCTGTTGCTCCACCGACGTACTCCTTCCTCCTATATATACCTATGTACCCCCAAATGATCAGATACGGAGCCAAAACCATAATTCCACCACCGTAACTTTCTGTATCCACGAGATCCCATCTTGGGGCCTGTTCCGGAGCTCCGCCGGAGGGGGCATCGATCACGGAGGGCTTCTACATCAACACCATAGCCCCTCCGATGAAGTGTGAGTAGTTCACCTCAGACCTACAGGTCCATAGTTAGTAGCTAGATGGCTTCTTCTCTCTTTTTGGATCTCAATACAATGTTCTCCCCCTCTCTTGTGGAGAACTATTCGATGTAATCTTCTTTTTGCGGTGTGTTTGTTGAGACCGATGAATTGTGGATTTATGATCAAGTCTATCTATGAACAATATTTGAATCTTCTCTGAATTCTTTTATGTATGATTGGTTATCTTTGCAAGTCTCTTCGAATTATCAGTTTGGTTTGGCCTACTAGATTGATCTTTCTTGCAATGGGAGAAGTGCTTAGCTTTGGGTTCAATCTTGCGGTGTCCTTTCCCAGTGATTGTAGGGGCAGCAAGGCACGTATTGTATTGTTGCCATCGAGAATAACAAGATGGGGTTTTCATCATATTGCATGAGTTTATCCCTCTACATCCTGTCATCTTGCTTAAGGCGTTACTCTGTTTTCATTAACTTAATACTCTAGATGCATGCTGGATAGCGGTCAATGAGTGGAGTAATAATATTAGATGCCGGCAGGAGTCGGTCTACTTGTCTCGGACGTGATGCCTATATACATGATCATACCTAGATATTCTCATAACTATGCTTAATTCTATCAATTGCTCAACAGTAATTTGTTCACCCACCGTAGAATGCTTATGCTCTAGAGAGAAGCCACTAGTGAAACCTATGGCCCCCGGGTCTATCTTCATCATATTAATCTCCCAATACTTATTTATTTCCTTTGCTTTTACTTTGCTTTTATTTTACTTTGCATCTTTATCACAAAAATACCAAAAATATTATCTTATCATATCTATCAGATCTCACTTTCTTAAGTGGCCGTGTAGGGATTGACAACCCCTTATCGCGTTGGTTGCGAGGATTTATTTGTTTTGTGCAGGTATGAGGGACTGGCGCGTAGCCTCCTACTGGATTGATACCTTGGTTCTCAAAAACTGAGGGAAATACTTACGCTACTTTGCTGCATCATCCCTTCCTCTTCGGGGAAAACCAACGCAGTGCTCAAGAGGTAGCAAATAGATAGACAAACATAGTGTCACTAGTTTGCCTCTACTTAACTAGCTCATTGAATCAATGATGGTTATGTTTCCTAACCATAGACATGAGTTGTCATTTGATAAACAGGATCACATCATTAGAGAATGATGTGATTGACTTGACCCATCCGTTAGCTTTGCACGATGATCGTTTAGTTTGTTGCTATTGCTTTCTCCATAACTTATACATGTTCCTATGACTATGAGATCATGCAACTCCCGAATACCGGAGGAACACTTTGTGTGCTACCAAATGTCACAAAGTAAGTGGGTGATTATAAAGGTGCTCTACAGGTGTTATCGATGGTGTTTGTTGAGTTGGCATAGATCGAGATTAGGATTTGTCACTCCGATTGTCAGAGAGGTATCTCTAGGCCCTCTCGGTAATGCACATCACTATAAGCCTTGCAAGCAATGTGACTAATGAGTTAGTTGCGGGATGATGCATTACGGAATGACTAAAGAGACTTGCCAGTAACAAGATTGAACTAGGTATTGAGATACCGACGATTGAATCTCGGGCAAGTAACATACCGATGACAAAGGGAACAACGTATGTTGTTATACGGTTTGACCGATAAAGATCTTTGTAGAATATGTAGGAACCAATATGAGCATCCAGGTTCCACTATTGGTTATCGACCGGAGACATGTCTCGGTCATGTCTACATAGTTCTCGAACCCGTAGGGCCCGCACGCTTAACGTTCGGTGACGATCGGTATTACGAGCTTATGTGTTTTGATGTACTGAAGATAGTTCGGAGTCCCGGATGTGATCACGGACATGACAAGGAGTCTCAAAATGGTCGAGACATAAAGATTGATATATTGGATGACTATATTCGGACACCGTATGAGTTCCGGGGGTCACCGGATATTTATCAGAGTGCCGGGAGGGTTATCGGAACCCCCGGGGAAACTAATGGGCCAACATGGGCCTTGTGGGAGAGAGAGTACAGGGCCTAGGGCTTGCCCCCCTCCCTTGGGAGTCCGAATTGGACAAGGGGGGAGGGGGGCGGCGCCCCCTCTTTCCTCCCTCTCTCCCTCACCTTCCTTCCCCCTTCCCCCTTCCTAGTTGGAATAGGAAAAGGGGAGTCCTACTCCTACTAGGAGGAGGACTTCCCCTCTCCTTGGCACTCCCCAAGGCCAGCCGGCCTCCCCCTTGCTCCTTTATATACGGGGGCAGGGGCACCCTAGAACACACAAGTTGATTGTTTCTAGCCGTGTGCGGAGCCCCCCTCCACCATAATCCACCTCGGTCATATCGTAGCAGTGCTTAGGCGAAGCCCTGTTCTGGTAGCATCATCATTACTGTCATCACGCCGTCGTGCTGACGAAGATCTTCCTCGAAGCTCTACTAGATCGTGAGTTTGTGGGACGTCACTGAGCCGAACGTGTGCAGATCACGGAGGTGTCGTACCTTCGGTGCGAGGATCGGTCGATCGTGAAGATGTACGACTACATCAACCACTTGTCATAACGCTTCCGCTTATAGTCTACGAGGGCACGTAGACAACACTCTCCCCTCTCGTTGCTATGCATCACCATGATCTTGCGTGTGCGTAGGAAATATTTTGAAATTACTGCGTTCCCCAACACGCAGGAGCGGTGCGAGGGGGTTAGAGCAACTCCAATGGGGCGACCCATTTCGTCCACACGCGTCCGTTTGGGTCGGTGCAGAAAAAAGTGAAGGCCCAACGCGCCGACCCAAACTCAAATCGTGTCCGCCTGGCGTCCGCGCCGACCCATTTCTGGCCCAAAATTGCGCCTGGAATGCGTCGACGCGGATGCGAAGCGGACGCGCCGTGCTTCTCCTCACCGTCCACCGCATCCCCACCTGTAGGCCACTCAACCGCCACCACCCGTCTTATTTATGACGACCACCGACAGTGGGCCCATGCATCAGCCAGTGGAAGCGTCATTTTTTAACCACGCGTGCGGCGAGGGCCGGCCTCATCCACTTCTCCTGTCCATATCTGGCCCCCGCCACTCCATGTGCTTCCTTGCCGGCGACCGCAAACCCTAGTGCGCGTTTCCACCCTGGTCGCCGGCGCCTGCACATCCCGATGCACCAAGCGCGGTGGCACTGGGAGTACAGGCAGCCGCTGCCGTACCCTGATGTCACGCTGCCGCACCATTGGCATCTGGATCCGTAGCGGATCCCAGTGCCGGCGGTTCCGCGGAGCCAGCGGGTGCACGACGACAAGGTGCGCATGCGCCGCGTGCAGCTCACGCTAGAGGAGCTTACGGCTGCCAGAGTACGCCGCTGACTCGCCCAACTGGGAGGCTTGGTTCGCCCTCGAACACGAGGAGCAATGGCGCTTAGGTGTCGACGTCGTCCCGCCGCCGTTCCCACCGCCACCCTCGCAGGTAGAGCCGGAGGACATGCAGGCGGAGGCAGAGTACCAAGCCGCCCTCGAGGAGGCCCTGCAGCACGCGCTGGAGGCTAGCTTCCTCGAGGAGGACGCACACTAGAATGGGCTGGAGCAAGCCCTTGCCCTGTCGACGCCGGGGGACTCCGCCCACACCCCGCTCTTCGTGCTACCACCACAACCATCACTGCCCATCCAGCCCAAGCCGGAGCCAGAGCCGACGCAAAAGCGCTTCCCACCTCCACCCACTTGGCCGGAGGAGGCCTACTCGTGGACGGGCCAGTACCGCGAGTGGGTGAGTGCGCCTCCCGTCCACTTCGCCACGACGCCGGCGCAGGAGGCGGCCCACCTCGAGCGCTGGAAGGAGCACTTGCTCCACTAGGAGCAGGCTGATGGCGTGGAGTAGATGCGCTACAAGGCCATGCTCCAACGTGAAGCGGAGGCCCTCCGGCTCGAGGAGGAGGAGGAGCGCGCGCGGCTGGCCGCAATGCCGTCGCCCTAGCAGACGCTGGAGGATGCTGCCCTGGCAGCGTACCAGGCGGCGTTTGGGTGGGCCGGGCCTGGTCCGGTCTTCATTGACCTCACCGACGACGGCGGCGTCGACGACAAGGGAAAGGGTAAGGCCGACGACGTCTAGGGCAGCGTGCGGGGCGGCGGCAGGCGGGCGCGGACTTTTTTAATGTTTTATTTAATGTTTAATTAGATTTAAGTGGACTTTGGCCGGCATTTGACCAGCCACTTATGTTTAATTATGTTTATTTCGTGCAACTTGTTTTTTTTCCGCCGGCACATTTGGGTCGGCCTTCCCGTTGGGCGGTCAAGCCGACCCATTTTAAAATGCGGACGCGGACGTCCGTCTGGCCGACCCAAATGGACAATGCGCGCATCCGTTTGGGTCGCCCCGTTGGAGTTGTTCTTACACCTCGAGAGTCAGAAGAGACACATGTGGCCAGACCTTTCTGTCGATCATAGCTCAACAATTAGTTTTTTTTTTCACGGAAGCCCTCTGCCATGTATCCTTCATTGCAACGCACGACAGTTACTTAGGCCTCCTTTGGTTCATAAGATAGGAATTCTATAAGAATAGAAAAATCATAGGAAGTGAGATGACATGCATCTCAATTCCTATACAGAAAGAGATGTATTTTTAAGGGAAGGTCATCATGGCAAGCTTCATTAATCTAAGGAAGGAAATACATCGTCTATGAGATTGGATACCAGACAGCCCGGGGGCTCATCCGTCCAACTCATCGAAATCTTATTACAAACACAAAATTTTGCCAGCGCATGCGCCACTTGATTACTCGAACGAAAACAATGTCTAAAGACGACCTTCCCGATCGATGATGCCACATCCACACACTCCGCAAATAGTCCCGCTGCTGCATCCCACCACCTGGAGTGAGCATCGCAGAAATTGATTACATTTTGGGAATCTGATTCAGCTTCCACCCGAGGGAGCCCTAAGGAAATTGCAAAAATAAGCCCATCACGCATAGCCGTTGCTTTAGCTGTCACCACATCCGCCACATGGGCGATATACCTGTGCTACCTCTTGAGCACTGCGTTGGTTTTCCCTTGAAGAGGAAAGGGTGATGTAGCAAAGTAGCGTAAGTATTTCCCTCAGTTTTGAGAACCAAAGTATCAATCTAGTAGGAGATCACGCTCAAGTCCCACGCACCTCCACAAACAAATAAGAACCTCGCAACCAACGCGATAAAGGGGTTGTCAATCCCTTCACAGTCACTTATGAGAGTGAGATCTGATAGATATGGTAAGATAATATTTTTGGTATTTTTATGATAAAGATGCAAAGTAAAATAAAAGGCAAAAGAATTAACTAAGTATTGGAAGATTAATATGATGGAAGATAGACTCGGGGGCCATAGGTTTCACTAGAGGCTTCTCTCAAGAGCATAAGTATTACGATGGGTAAACGAATTACTGTCGAGCAATTGATAGGATTGAGCATAGTTATGAGAATATCTAGGTATGATCATGTATATAGGCATCACATCCGAGACAAGTAGACCGACTCCCGCCTGCATCTACTACTATTACTCCACACATCGACCGCTATCCAGCATGCATCTAGAGTATTAAGTTCATAAGAGCAGAGTAATGCTTTAAGGAAGATGACATGATGTAGAGGGATAAACTCGCGCAATATGATATAAACCCCATCTTTTTATCCTCGATGGCAACAATACAATACGTGTCGGTTCCCTTTCTGTCACTGGGATCGAGCACCGCAAGATTGAACCCAAAGCTAAGCACTTCTCCCATTGCAAGAAAGATCAATCTAGTAGGCCAAACCAAACTGATAATTCAAAGAGACTTGCAAAGATAAACCAATCATACATAAAAGCATTTAGAGGAGAATCAAATATTGTTCATAGATAATCTGGATCATAAACCCACAATTCATCGGATCTCGACAAACATACCGCAAAAGAAGATTACATCGAATAGATCTCCAAGAGAATCGAGGAGAACTTTGTATTGAGATCCAAAGAGAGAGAAGAAGCCATCTAGCTAATAACTATGGACCCATAGGTCTGAAATAAACTACTCACACATCACCGGAGAGGCCATGGAGTTGATGTAGAGGCCCTCCGCGATCAATGCCCCCTCCGGCGGAGCTCCGGAAAAGGCCCCGAGATGGGATCTCTCGAGTACAGAAGGTTGCGGCGGTGGAATTAGGTTTTCGTGGTGCTCATGGATGTTTGGGGGGTACGTGGATATATATAGGAGGAAGAAGTACGTCGGTGGAGCAACGGAGGGCCCACGAGGGTGGAGGGCGCGCCCCTGCCTCGTGCCTTCCTCCCTTGTTTCTTGACGCCCACTCCAAGTCTCCTAGATCACGTTTGTTGAGAAAATCACGTTCCCGAAGGTTTCATTCCGTTTGGACTCCGTTTGATATTCCTTTTCTTTGAAACCCTAAAATAGGCAAAAAAACAACAATTTGGGCTGGGCCTCTAGTTAGTAGGTTAGTCCAAAAAATGATATAAAAGTGTAAAATAAAGCCCATTAACATCCAAAATAGATAATATAATAGCATGGAGCAATCAAAAATTATAGATACGTTGGAGACGCATCAAGCATCCCCAAGCTTAATTCCTGCTCGTCCTCGAGTAGGTAAATGATAAAAGAAGAATTTTTGATGTGGAATGCTTTCTAACATATTGCAATGTAATTTTTCTTTATTGAATGTCCAGATCCGAAAGATTCAAGATAAAATTTAATATTGACATAGAAATAATAATACTTCAAGCATACTAACTAAGCAATTATGTCTTCTCAAAATAACATGGCCAAAGAAAGTTATCCCTACAAAATCATATAGTCTAGCTATGCTCTATCTTCACCACACAAAATATTTAAATCATGCACAACCCCGATGACAAGCCAAGCAATTTTTTCATACTTTTGATGTTCTCAAACTTTTTCAATCTTCACGCAATATATGAGCGTGAGCCATGGATATAGCACTATGGTGGAATAGAATGGTGGTTGTGGAGAAGACAAAAAGGAGAAGATAGTCTCACATCAACTAGGCGTATCAACGGGCTATGGAGATGCCCATCAATAGATATCAATGTGAGTGAGTAGGGATTGCCATGCAACGGATGCACTAGAGCTATAAGTTATGAAAGCTCAACAAAAGAAACTAAGTGGGTGTGCATCCAACTTGCTTGCTCATGAAGACCTAGGGCATTTTGAGGAAGCCCATCATTGGAATATACAAGCCAAGTTCTATAATGAAAAATTCCCACTAGTATATGAAAGTGATATCATAGGAGACTCTCTATATGAAGAACATGGTGCTACTTTGAAGCACAAATGTGGAAAAAGGATAGTAGCATTGTCCCTTCTCTCTTTTTCTCTAATTTTTTTATTTGGGCCTTCTTCCTTTTTTCTTTTTGGCCTTTTCTCTTTTTTTTCTTTTTTTCGTCCGGAGTCTCATCCCGACTAGTGGGGGAATCATAGTCTCCATCATCCTTTCCTCACTTGGCACAATGCTCTAATAATGATGATCATCACACTTTATTTACTTACAACTCAAGAATTACAACTCGATACTTAGAACAAAATATGACTCTATGTGAATGCCTCCGGCGGTGTACCGGGATGTGCAATGCTGCATGAGTGACATGTATGAAGAATTATGAACGGTGGCTTTGCCACAAATACGATGTCAACTACATGATCATGCAAGCAATATGACAACGATGAAGCATGTCATAATAACGGAAGGGTGGAAATTTGCATGGCGTTACTATGTTTTCATTAACTTAATACTCTAGATGCATGCTGGATAGCGGTCAATGAGTGGAGTAATAGTATTAGATGCCGGCAGGAGTCGGTCTACTTGTCTCGGACGTGATACCTATATACATGATCATACCTAGATATTCTCATAACTATGCTTAATTCTATCAATTGCTCAACGGTAATTTGTTCACCCACCGTAGAATGCTTATGCTCTAGAGAGAAGCCACTAGTGAAACCTATGGCCCCCGGGTCTATCTTCATCATATTAATCTCCCAATACTTAGTTATTTCCTTTGCTTTTACTTTGCTTTTATTTTACTTTGCATCTTTATCACAAAAATACCAAAAATATTATCTTATCATATCTATCAGATCTCACTTTCTTAAGTGGCCGTGTAGGGATTGACAACCCCTTATCGCGTTGGTTGCGAGGATTTATTTGTTTTGTTCAGGTATGAGGGACTGGCGCGTGGCCTCCTACTGGATTGATACCTTGGTTCTCAAAAACTGAGGGAAATACTTACGCTACTTTGTTGCATCATCCCTTCCTCTTCGGGGAAAACCAACGTAGTGCTCAAGAGGTAGCAAATAGATAGACAAACATAGTGTCACTAGTTTGCCTCTACTTAACTAGCTCGTTGAATCAATGATGGTTATGTTTCCTAACCATAGACATGATTTGTCATTTGATTAACATGATCACATCATTAGAGAATGATGTGATTGACTTGACCCATCCGTTAGCTTTGCACGATGATCGTTTAGTTTGTTGCTATTGCTTTCTCCATAACTTATACATGTTCCTATGACTATGAGATCATGCAACTCCCGAATACCGGAGGAACACTTTGTGTGCTACCAAATGTCACAAAGTAAGTGGGTGATTATAAAGGTGCACTACAGGTGTTATCGATGGTGTTTGTTGAGTTGGCATAGATCGAGATTAGGATTTGTCACTCCGATTGTCAGAGAGGTATCTCTAGGCCCTCTCGGTAATGCACATCACTATAAGCCTTGCAAGCAATGTGACTAATGAGTTAGTTGCGGGATGATGCATTACGGAATGAGTAAAGAGACTTGCCAGTAACAAGATTGAACTAGGTATTGAGATACCGACAATTGAATCTCAGGCAAGTAACATACTGATGACAAAGGGAACAACATATGTTGTTATACGGTTTGACCGATAAAGATCTTTGTAGAATATGTAGGAACCAATATGAGCATCCAGGTTCCACTATTGGTTATCGACCGGAGACATGTCTCGGTCATGTCTACATAGTTCTCGAACCCGTAGGGTCCGCACGCTTAACATTCGGTGACGATCGGTATTACGAGTTTATGTGTTTTGATGTACTGAAGATAGTTCGGAGTCCCGGATGTGATCACGGACATGACAAGGAGTCTCGAAATGGTCGAGACATAAAGATTGATATATTGGATGACTATATTCGGACACCGTATGAGTTCCGGGGGTCACCGGATATTTATCAGAGTGCCGGGAGGGTTATCGGAACCCCCGGGGAAACTAATGGGCCAACATGGGCCTTGTGGGAGAGAGAGGAGAGGGCCTAGGGCTTGCCCCCCCTTGGGAGTCCGAATTGGACAAGGGGGGAGGGGGGCGGCGCCCCCTCTTTCCTCCCTCTCTCCCTCACCTTCCTTCCCCCTTCCCCCTTCCTAGTTGGAATAGGAAAAGGGGAGTCCTACTCCTACTAGGAGGAGGACTTCCCCTCTCCTTGGCACGCCCCAAGGCCAGCCGGCCTCCCCCTTGCTCCTTTATATACGGGGGGAGGGGGCACCCTAGAACACACAAGTTGATTGTTTCCAGCCGTGTGCGGTGCCCCCCTCCACCATAATCCACCTCGGTCATATCGTAGCAGTGCTTAGGCGAAGCCCTGTTCTGGTAGCATCATCATTACCGTCATCACGCCGTCGTGCTGATGAAGATCTTCCTCGAAGCTCTACTAGATCGTGAGTTTGTGGGACGTCACTGAGCCGAACGTGTGCAGATCGCGGAGGTGCCGTACCTTCGGTGCGAGGATCAGTCGATCGTGAAGATGTACGACTACATCAACCGCTTGTCATAACGCTTCCGCTTACAGTCTACGAGGGTACGTAGACAACACTCTCCCCTCTCGTTGCTATGCATCACCATGATCTTGCGTGTGCGTAGGAAATATTTTGAAATTACTGCGTTCCCCAACACGCAGGAGCGGTGCGAGGGGGTTAGAGCAACTCCAATGGGGCGACCCATTTCGTCCACACGCGTCCGTTTGGGTCGCCGCAGAAAAAAGTGAAGGCCCAACGCGCCGACCCAAACTCAAATCGTGTCCGCCTGGCGTCCGCGCCGACCCATTTCCGACCCAAAATTGCGCCTGGAATGCGTCGACGCGGACGCAAAGCGGACGCGCCGTGCGTCTCCTCACCGTCCGCCGCATCCCCACCTGTAGGCCACCCAACCGCCACCGGTCGTCTTATTTATGACAACCACCGACAGTGGGCCCATGCATCAGCCAGTGGAAGCATCATTTTTTAACCACGCGTGCGGCGAGGGCCGGCCTCATCCACTTCTCCTGTCCATATCTGGCCCCCGCCACTCCCTGTGCTTCCTTGCTGGTGACCGCAAACCCTAGTGCGCGTTTCCGCCCTGGTCGCCGGCGTCTGCACATCCCGATGCACCAAGCGCGGTGGCACTAGGAGTACAGGCAGCCGTTGCCATACCCTGATGTCATGCTACCGCACCATTGGCATCTAGATCCGCAGCGGATCCCAGTGCCGGCGGTTCCGCGGAGCCAGCGGGCGCACGACGACAAGGTGCGCATGCGCCGCGCGCAGCTCACGCTAGAGCAACTTACGGCTGCCAGAGTACGCCGCCGACTCCCCCAACTGGGAGGCGTGGTTCGCCCTCGAACACGAGGAGCAATGGCGCTTAGGTGTCGACGCCGTCCCGCCGCCGTGCCCACCGCCACCCCCGCAGGTAGAGCCGGAGGACATGCAGGCGGAGGCGGAGTACCAAGCCGCCCTCGAGGAGGCCCTGCAGCACGCGCTGGAGGCTAGCTGCCTCGAGGAGGACGCACACTGGAATGGGCTGGAGCAAGCCCTTGCCCTGTCGACGCTGGGGGACTCCGCCCACACCCCACTCTTCGTGCTGCCACCGCCACCATCACTGCCTGTCCAGCCCAAGCCGGAGACAGAGCCGATGCGAAAGCGCTTCCCACCTCCACCCACTTGGCCGGAGGAGGCCTACTCGTGGACGGGCCAGTACCGCGAGTTGGTGACTGCGCCTCCCATCCACTTCGCCACGACGCCGGCGCAGGAGGCGGCCCACCTCGAGCGTTGGAAGGAGCACTGGCTCCACCAGGAGCAGGCTGATGGCGTGGAGTAGATGCGCTACGAGGCCATGCTCCAACGTGAAGCGGAGGCCCTCCGGCTCGAGGAGGAGGAGGAGCACGCGCGGCTGGCCGCAATGCCGTCGCCCCAGCAGACGCTGGAGGACGCTGCCCTGGCAGCGTACCAGGCGGCGTTTGGGTGGGCCGGGCCTGGTCCGGTCTTCATCAACCTCACCGACGACGGCGGCGTCGACGACAAGGGAAAGGGTAAGGCCGACGATGTCTAGGGCAGCGTGCGGGGCGGCGGCAGGCGGGCGCAGGCTTTTTTAATGTTTTATTTAATGTTTAATTAGATTTAAGTGGACTTTGGCCGGCGTTTGACCAGCCACTTATGTTTAATTATGTTTATTTCGTGCAACTTGTTTTTTTCCGCCGGCACATTTGGGTCGGCCTTCCCGTTGGGCGGTCATGCCGACCCATTTTAAAATGCGGACGCAGACGTCCATCTGGCCGACCCAAATGGACAAAGCGCGCATCCGTTTGGGTCGCCCCGTTGGAGTTGCTCTTACACCTCGAGAGTCAGAAGAGACACATGTGGCCAGACCTTTCTGTCGATCATAGCTCAACAATTAGTTTTTTTTCACGGAAGCCCTCTGCCATGTATCCTTCATTGCAACGCACGACAGTTACTTAGGCCTACTTTGGTTCATAAGATAAGAATTCTATAAGAATTGAAAAATCATAGGAAGTGAGATGACATGCATCTCAATTCCTATACAGAAAGAGATGTTTTTTTAAGGGAAGGTCATCATGGCAAGCTTCATTAATATAAGGAAGGAAATACATCGTCTATGAGATTGGATACCAGACAGCCCGGGGGCTCATCCGTCCAACTCATCGAAATCTTATTACAAACACAAAATTTTGCCAGCGCATGCGCCACTTGATTACTCGAATGAAAACAATGTCTAAAGACGACCTTCCCGATCGATGATGCCACATCCACACACTCCGCAAATAGTCCCGCTGCTGCATCCCACCACCTGGACTGACCATCGCAGAAATTGATTACATTTTGGGAATCTGATTCAGCTTCCACCCGAGGGAGCCCTAAGGAAATTGCAAAAATAAGCCCATCACGCATAGCCGTTGCTTTAGCTGTCACCACATCCGCCACATGGGCGATATACCTGTGCTACCTCTTGAGCACTGCGTTGGTTTTCCCTTGAAGAGGAAAGGGTGATGTAGCAAAGTAGCGTAAGTATTTCCCTCAGTTTTGAGAACCAAAGTATCAATCTAGTAGGAGATCACGCTCAAGTCCCACGCACCTCCACAAACAAATAAGAACCTCGCAACCAACACGATAAAGGGGTTGTCAAGCCCTTCACGGTCACTTACGAGAGTGAGATCTGATAGATATGGTAAGATAATATTTTTGGTATTTTTATGATAAAGATGCAAAGTAAAATAAAAGGCAAAAGAATTAACTAAGTATTGGAAGATTAATATGATGGAAGATAGACCCGGGGGCCATAGGTTTCACTAGAGGCTTCTCTCAAGAGCATAAGTATTACGATGGGTAAACGAATTACTGTCGAGCAATTGATAGGATTGAGCATAGTTATGAGAATATCTAGGTATGATCATGTATATAGGCATCACATCTGAGACAAGTAGACCGACTCCCGCCTGCATCTACTACTATTACTCCACACATCGACCGCTATCCAGCATGCATCTAGAGTATTAAGTTCATAAGAGCAGAGTAATGCTTTAAGGAAGATGACATGATGTAGAGGGATAAACTCGCGCAATATGATATAAACCCCATCTTTTTATCCTCGATGGCAACAATACAATACGTGTCGGTTCCCTTTCTGTCACTGGGATCGAGCACCGCAAGATTGAACCCAAAGCTAAGCACTTCTCCCATTGCAAGAAAGATCAATCTAGTAGGCCAAACCAAACTGATAATTCAAAGAGACTTACAAAGATAAACCAATCATACATAAAAGAATTCAGAGCAGAATCAAATATTGTTCATAGATAATCTGGATCATAAACCCAGAATTCATCGGATCTCGACAAACACACCGCAAAAGAAGATTACATCAAATAGATCTCCAAGAGAATCGAGGAGAACTTTGTATTGAGATCCAAAGAGAGAGAAGAAGCCATCTAGCTAATAACTATGGACCCATAGGTCTGAAATAAACTACTCACACATCACCGGAGAGGCCATGGAGTTGATGTAGAGGCCCTCCGTGATCAATGCCCCCTCCGGCGGAGCTCCACAAAAGGCCCCGAGATGGGATCTCTCGAGTACAGAAGGTTGCGGCGGTGGAATTAGGTTTTCGTGGTGCTCATGGATGTTTGGGGGGTACGTGGATATATATAGGAGGAAGAAGTACGTCGGTGGAGCAACGGAGGGCCCATGAGGGTGGAGGGCGCGCCCCCTGCCTCGTGCCTTCCTCGCTTGTTTCTTGACGCCCACTCCAAGTCTACTGGATCACGTTTGTTGAGAAAATCACGTTCCCGAAGGTTTCATTCCGTTTGGACTCCGTTTGATATTCCTTTTCTTCGAAACCCTAAAATAGGCAAAAAACTACAATTTGGGCTGGGCCTCTAGTTAGTAGGTTAGTCCGAAAAATAATATAAAAGTGTAAAATAAAGCCCATTAACATCCAAAATAGATAATATAATAGCATGGAGCAATCAAAAATTATAGATACGTTGGAGACATATCAAGCATCCCCAAGCTTAATTCCTGCTCGTCCTCGAGTAGGTAAATGATAAAAGAAGAATTTTTTATGTGGAATGCTTTCTAACGTATTGCAATGTAATTTTTCTTTATTGAATGTCCAGATCCGAAAGATTCAAGATAAAATTTAATATTGGCATAGAAATAATAATACTTCAAGCATACTAACAAAGCAATTATGTCTTCTCAAAATAACATGGCCAAAGAAAGTTATCCCTACAAAATCATATAGTCTAGCTATGCTCTATCTTCACCACACAAAATATTTAAATCATGCACAACCCCAATGACAAGCCAAGCAATTTTTTCATACTTTTGATGTTCTCAAACTTTTTCAATCTTCACGCAATATATGAGCGTGAGCCATGGATATAGCACTATGGTGGAATAGAATGGTGGTTGTGGAGAAGACAAAAAGGAGAAGATAGTCTCACATCAACTAGGCGTGTCAACGGGCTATGGAGATGCCCATCAATAGATATCAATGTGAGTGAGTAGGGATTGCCATGCAACGGATGCACTAGAGCTATAAGTTATGAAAGCTCAACAAAAGAAACTAAGTGGGTGTGCATCCAACTTGCTTGCTCATGAAGACCTAGGGCATTTTGAGGAAGCCCATCATTGGAATATACAAGCCAAGTTCTATAATGAAAAATTCCCACTAGTATATGAAAGTGATATCATAGGAGACTCTCTATATGAAGAACATGGTGCTACTTTGAAGCACAAGTGTGGAAAAAGGATAGTAGCATTGTCCCTTCTCTCTTTTTCTCTAATTTTTTTATTTGGGCCTTCTTCCTTTTTTTTCTTTTTGGCCTTTTCTCTTTTTTTTTCTTTTTTTCGTCCGGAGTCTCATCCCGACTAGTGGGGGAATCATAGTCTCCATCATCCTTTCCTCACTTGGGTCAATGCTCTAATAATGATGATCATCACACTTTATTTACTTACAACTCAAGAATTACAACTCGATACTTAGAACAAAATATGACTCTATGTGAATGCCTCCAGTGGTGTACCGGGATGTGCAATGCTGCATGAGTGACATGTATGAAGAATTATGAACGGTGGCTTTGCCACAAATACGATGTCAACTACATGATCATGCAAGCAATATGAAAATGATGAAGCATGTCATAATAACGGAAGGGTGGAAAGTTGCATGGCAATATATCTCATAATGGCTATGGAAATGCCATAATAGGTAGGTATGGTGGCTGTTTTGAGGAAGGTATATGGTGGGTTTATGGTACCTGCGAAAGTTGCGCGATACTAGAGAGGTTAGAAATGGTGGAAGGGTGAGAGTGCGTATAATCCATGGACTCAACATTAGTCATGAAGAACTCACATACTTATTGCAAAAATCTATTAGATGTCGAAACAAAGTATTACGCGCATGCTCCTAGGGGGATAGATTGGTAGGAAAAGACCATCGCTCGTCCCCGACCGCCACTCATAAGGAAGACAATCAATAAAGAAATCATGCTCCGACTCCATCACATAATGGTTCACCATACGTGCATGCTACGGGAATCACAAACTTCAACACAAGTATTTCTCAAATTCACCACTACTCAACTAGCGTGACTCTCATATCACTATCTGCATATCTCAAAACAATTATCAAGTACCAAACTTCTCATAGTATTCAATGCATTTATATGAAAGTTTTTATTATTGCCATGTTGTTCTAAAGGACTCTCAAAATAATATAAGTGAAGCATGAGAGAACAATAGTTTCTATAAAACAAATCCACCACCGTGCTCCAAAAGATATAAGTGAAGCACTAGAGCAAAAACTATATAGCTCAAAAGATATAAGTGAAGCACATAGAGTATTCTAATAAATTTCAAATCATGTGAGTCTCTCTCAAAAGGTGTCTACAGCAAGGATGATTGTGGTAAACTAAAAAGCAAATACTCGAATCATACAAGACGCTCCAAGCAAAACACATATCATGTGGTGAATAAAAATATAGCTCCAAGTAAAGTTACCGATAGACGAAAACGAAAGAGGGGATGCCTTACGGGGCATCCCCAAGCTTAGGCTTTTTGGTGTCCTTGTATTTTACCTTGGGGTTCCATGGTCATCCCCAAGCTTAGTCTCTTGCCACTCTTTGTTCCATAATCCATCAAATCTTTACCCAAAACTTGAAAACTTCACAACACAAAACTCAAAATAGAAAATCTCGTGAGCTCCGTTAGCGAAAGAAAACAAAACACCACTTCAAAGTACTGTAATGAACTCATTCTTTTTTTATGTTGGTGTTAAACCTACTGTATTACAAATTCTATGTGGTTTATAAACTCTTTTACTAGCCATAGATTCATCAAAAATAAGCAAACAACACAAGAAAAACAGAATCTGTCAAAAACAGAACAGTCTGTAGTAATCTGTAGCTAACGCAAGTTATGGAACCACAAAATTTTTAAAATAAATTGGTAGACGTGAGGAATTTATCTATTAATCATCTTCAAAAATAATTAACTAAATATCACCTTCCAAATAAAAATGGCAGCAGTTCTCGTGAGCGCTAAAGTTTCTGTTTTCTACAGCAAGATCAAAAAGACTTTCCCCAAGTCTCCCCAACGGTTCTACTTGGTACAAACACTAATTAAACACAAAAAACACAACCAAAACACAGGATAGATAAATTATTTATTAATAAACAGGAGCAAAAAGCAAGTAATAAAAATAAAATTGGGTTGCCTCTCAACAAGCGCTATCGTTTAACGCCTCTAGCTAGGCATAAAAGCGAAGATAGATCTAGGTATTGCCATCTTTGGTAGGCGATCCATAAGTGGCTCTCATAATATATTCATATGGTAATTTAGTTGTGGATCTTTTTATCCAAATTCTCAATCAACTCTACAGTAGCAACTTTATTCTCATAACTTCAAGCCTTTGCATCACATGTTCCAAAGTTAACATAGTTCCATTAACCAAAAGAGGTGGTGGGCCAAACAAATCTATCATAGCATTATAAGAATAAAAATTATGGCTACCCAAGAAATTTCCTCTGGTAATGGTATCAAGAATATATCTATTCCAAGGGGTGATGCCTACATAAAAATTGCGAAGAAGAACGGAAGTAGATTGCTTCCTAGTAGATCTATTTTGAGCATTGCAAATTATGTACCAAGCATCTTTTAGATTTTCTCCCTCCCTTTGTTTAAAATTAAGAACTTCATTTTCGGGAGACAAAGGAGTAGATAAAGGACTAGCCATAACGACGAAGCAAGCAGAAAAGAGGCGAATAGAAAAGGAGAAGGGGAACGGAGAGAGAGGGAGAGAGGAAAAAAAGGCGAATAAAACAACAAGGGTGAAGTGGGGGAGAGGAAAACGAGAGGCAAATGGAAAATAATGTAATGCGAGATAAGAGTTTGTGATGGGTACTTGGTAATGGCGCCAGAAATGACTCATTGTTGGAGTCAAATCTTGACTTGACTTGGCGCGAATCTCCCTGGCAACGGCGCCAGAAATCCTTCTTGCTACCTCTTGAGCATTGCGTTGGTTTTTCCTTGAAGAGAAAAGGGTTATGCAGCAAAGTAGTGTAAGCATTTCCCTCAGTTTTTTGAGAACCAAGGTATCAATCCAGTAGGAGATCATGCTCAAGTCCCACGCACCTACACAAACAAATAAGAACCTCGCAACCAACGTGATAAAGGGGTTGTCAAGCCCTTCACGGTCACTTACGAGAGTGAGATCTGATAGATATGATAAGATAATATCTTTGGTATTTTTATGATAAAGATGCAAAGTAAAATAAAAGGCAAAAGAAATAACTAAGTATTGGAAGATTAATATGATGGAAGATACACCCCGGGGCCATAGGTTTCACTAGCGGCTTCTCTCAAGAGCATAAGTATTACGGTGGGTAAAAGAATTACTATCGAGCAATTGATAGAATTGAGCATAGTTATGAGAATATCTAGGTATGATCATGTATATAGGCATCACGTCCGAGACAAGTAGACCGACTCCTGCCTACATCTACTACTATTACTCCACTCATAGACCGCTATCCAGCATGCATCTAGAGTATTAAGTTCATGAAAACAGAGTAACGCCTTAAGCAAGATGACATGATGTAGAGGGATAAACTCATGCAATATGATATAAACTCCATTTTTTATCCTCAATGGAAACAATACAATACGTGTCGGTTCCCTTTCTGTCACTGGGATCGAGCATCGCAAGATTGAACCCAAAGCTAAGCACTTCTCCCATTGCAAGAAAGATCAATCTAGTAGGCCAAACCAAACTGATAATTCGAAGAGACTTGCAAAGATAAACCAATCATACATAAAAGAATTCAGAGGAGAATAAAATATTGTTCATAGATAATCTGGATCATAAACCCACAATTCATCAGATCTCGACATACACACCGCAAAAGAAGATTACATCGAATAGATCTCCAAGAGAATCGGGGAGAACTTTGTATTGAGATCCAAAGAGAGAGAAGAAGCCATCTAGCTAATAACTATGGACCCATAGGTCTGAAATAAACTACTCACACATCGCCGGAGAGGCCATGGAGTTGATGTAGAGGCCCTCCGTGATCAATTCCCCCTCTGGCGGAGCTCCGAAAAGGCCCCGGGATTTGATCTCTCGAGTACAGAAGGTTGCAGCGGTGGAATTAGGTTTTCGTGGTGCTCATGGATGTTTGGGGGGTACATGGATATATATATGAGGAAGAAGTACGTCGGTGGAGCAACGGTGGGCCCACGAGGGTGGAGGGCGCGCCCCCTGCCTCGTGCCTTCCTCCCTTGTTTCTTGATGGCCACTCCAAGTCTCCTGGATCACGTTTGTTGATAAAATCACGTTCCCGAAGGTTTCATTACGTTTGGACTCCGTTTGATATTCCTTTTCTTCGAAACCCTAAAATAGGCAAAAAAACACCAATTTGGGCTGGGCCTCCGGTTAGTAGGTTAGTCCCAAAAATGATATAAAAGTGTAAAATAAAGCCCATTAATATCCAAAATAGATAATATAATAGCATGGAGCAATCAAAAATTATAGATACGTTGGAGACGTATCAACCTGCACTGTGCAGCTAGGAAATTCCCATTAGCATCCCTAATTACAACGGCTGTAGCTCCCACTCCTTCATCAACAAAGAAAGCAGCATCCACATTTACCTTCACAAATTTGGGTTCTGGTTTACACCATCTCTGTTCCCTATTTGCTTTTTCTTTGGTATTGGCCTCGTGATAATTATTAGCGATTGCTAGTACTGACATATGCCATCTCATAGGTGGTGGTGGAGTACTATCATGAGTGAGGTGACGCCTAATCCACCAAAGATACCAGGCACCCAGAAGCAGCACTTGTTTGATGTTCAGAGTTGGTTTAATTGTCAATTGCACATCGGGCTGTAATAGTAGGTGCTCCATGATGACTGAGCCTGGTCTATCAATACGTTTGGCCTCCTCCACAATTTCTGCGATGCCTAGATTTTTCCACAACTCCTTGGCGTGATAACAGTCAAATAGCAAGTGCTGTATATCCTCTGCATCCTGATCACATATTGGGCAAGCTCCATCTGTATCGATATGCCGATTAGTGAGTATTGATTTTAGTGGCAGAATTCCATGGAGAACACGCCAGCAAAAGATATGTACTTTACGTGGGACATTTAGTTTCCACATCATGCTCCAAACTTCCGGTGTACTCGAGCCACCCGGACGTGCCATTACATTTGCCTGGGTCTGGAAAGATCGAATCCACTGCACCTTGTACGCGGATCTGACCAAGAAGCAACCTTTGATGTCCAGATTCCAGACTATGAAATCATCAAAAGCGCCAACATTCAGCGGTATTTGCAGGATCCGTCTTACATCCACAGGGTTAAAGATAGCGCGCACCAAGTCCTCATCCCACGTGTTAGTCGTGGGGTCGATAAGATCGCTTACCATGGACAGGACAGTTTGGCCTCGACTTGATATAATCCTCCTATACGGGCTAGATGGGATCCACGGGTCATTCCATATGTTCACATTCTCTCATGTTCCTATCCTCTAAATATAACCCAGTTTAAAGGTTTCAAGTCCCTTCATAATAGTTTGCCATGTAAAAGATGATCCATTCTTCAATGTAGCTTCAAGTAGACTCACATGGGGAAAGTACTTACCCTTCAGTACTTTTGCACATAAGGAATCCAGATTGGTAATAAGCCTCCAGCACTGTTTTGACAACATTGCCAAATTAAAGGAGTATAAATCCCTGAATCCCATACCTCCCTCTCTTTTTGGATAACAAAGTTTCCACCATGTGTACCAATGCATCCTCTTATGTTCTTCATGATCACCCCACCAGAACTGGGCAATTAGATCAGTGATCTCCTTGCAGAGGCCTTTAGGTAAGCTGAAGACAGACATAGCAAAAACTGGGATTGAAGGAAATATGCCCTAGTGGCAATAATAAAGTTATTATTTATTTCCTTATTTCATGATAAATGTTTATTGTTTATGCTAGAATTGTATTAACTGGAAACATAATACATGTGTGAATACATAGACAAATAGAGTGTCACTAGTATGCCTCTACTTGACCAGCTCGTTGAATCAAAGATGGTTAAGTTTCCTAGCCATAGACATGAGTTGTCATTTGATTAACGGGGTCACATCATTAGAGAATGATGTGATTGACTTGACCCATTCCGTTAGCATAGCACATGATCATTTAGTTTGTTGCTATTGCTTTCTTCATGACTTATTTATGTTCCTATGACTATGAGATTATGCAACTCCCGTTTACCGGAGGAACACTTTGTGTGCTACCAAACATCACAACGTAACTGGGTGATTATAAAGGTGCTCTACAGGTGTCTCCGAGGTACTTGTTGGGTTGGCGTATTTCGAGATTAGGATTTGTCACTCCGATTGTCGGAGAGGTATCTCTGGTCCCTCTCGGTAATGCACATTACTTAAGCCTTGCAAGCATTGCAACTAATGAGTTAGTTGCAGGATGATGTATTACAGAACGAGTAAAGAGACTTGCCGGTAACGAGATTGAACTAGGTATTGAGATACCGATGATCGAATCTCGGGCAAGTAACATACCGATGACAAAGTAAACGACGTATGTTGTTATGCAGTCTGACCGATAAAAGATCTTCGTAGAATATGTGGGAGCCAATATGAGCATCCAGGTTCCTCTATTGGTTATTGACCGAAGACGTGTCTCGGTCATGTCTACATAGTTCTCGAACCCGTAGGGTCCGCACGCTTAACATTTCGATGACAGTTATATTATGATTTTATATGTTTCGATGTACCGAAGGATGTTCAGAGTTCCGGATGTGATCACGGACACGACGAGGAGTCTCGAAATGGTCGAGACATGAATATTGATATATTGGAAGCCTATGTTTGGATATCGGAAGTGTTCCGGGTGAAATCAGGATTTTACTGGAGTATCGGAAGGTTACCGGAACCCCCCGGGGACTTAATGGGCCTTAGTGGGCCTAGGTGGAAGAGAGGAGAGGCGGCTAGGGCTGGGCCGCGCGCCCCTCCCCCCAGTCCGAATAGGACAAGGAGAGGGGGCGGCGCCCCCCTTCCTTCTCCTCCTCCTCTCTTTCCCCTCCCAAGTCCTAATCCAACTAGGAAAAGGGGGGAGTCCTACTCCCACTGGGAGTAGGACTCCTCCTGGCGCGCCTCCTCCCTGGCCGGCCGCACCCCCTTGCTCCTTTATATACGGGCACAGGTGGGCACCCCATAGACACAACAATTGATCGTTTGATCTTTTAGCCATGTGCGGTGCCCCCTCCACCATAGTCCACCTCGATATTACTGTAGCGGTGCTTGGGCGAAGCCCTGCGTCGGTAGAACATCAACGTCATCACCATGCCGTCATGCTAACGAAACTCTCCCTCAACACTCGGCTGGATCGGAGTTCGAGGGACGTCATCGGGCTGAACGTGTGCTGAACTCGGAGGTGTCGTATGTTCGGTACTTGATCGGCCGGATCATGAATACGTACGACTACATCAACCCCGTTGTGCTAACACTTCCGCTTTGGGACTACGATTGTACGTGGACAATACTCTCCCCTCTAGTTGTTGTGCATCACCATGATCTTGCGTGTGTGTATGATTTTTTTTGAAATTACTACGTTCCTCAACAGTGGTATCCGAGCCAGGTTTTATGCGTAGATGTCATATGCACGAGTAGAACACAAGTGAGTTGTGGGCGATATAAGTCATACTGCTTACCAGCATGTCATACTTTGGTTCGGCGGTATTGTTGGATGAAGCGGCCCGGACCGACATTACGCGTACGCTTACGTGAGACTGGTTCTACCGACGTGCTTTGCACAAATGTGGCCGGCGGGTGTAAGTTTCTCCAAATTTAGTTGAAACGAGTGTGGCTATGCCCGGTCCTTGAGAAGGTTAAAACAACACCAACTTGACAAACTATCGTTGTGGTTTTGATGCGTAGGTAAGAACGGTTCTTGCTAAATCCGTAGCAGCCACGTAAAAATTGCAACAACAAAGTAGAGGACGCCTAACTTGTTTTTGCAGGGCATGTTGTGATGTGTATGGTCAAGACATGATGCTAAATTTTATTGTATGAGATGATCATGTTTTGTAACCGAGTTATCGGCAACTGGCAGGAGCCATATGGTTGTCGCTTTATTGTATGCAATGCAATCGCCCTGTAATGCTTTACTTTATCACTAAGCGGTAGCAATAGTCGTGGAAGCATAAGATTGGCGAGACGACAACGATGCTATGATGGAGATCAATGTGTCGCGCCGGTGATGATGGTGATCATGACAGTGCTTCGAAGATGGAGATCACAAGCACAAGATGATGATGGCCATATCATATCACTTATATTGATTGCATGTGATGTTTATCTTTTATGCATCTTATCTTGTGTTGATTGACGGTAGCATTATAAGATGATCTCTCACTAAATTTCAAGATAAAAAGTGTTCTCCCTGAGTATGCATCGTTGCCAAAGTTCGTCGTGCCCAGACACCACGTGATGATCGGGTGTGATAAGCTCTACGTCCATCTACAACGGGTGCAAGCCAGTTTTGCACACGCAGAATACTCAGGTTAAACTTGAAGAGCCTAGCATATGCAGATATGGCCTCGGAACACTGAGACTGAAAGGTCGAGCGTGAATCATATAGTAGATATGATCAACATAGTGATGTTCACCATTGAAAACTACTCCATTTCACGTGATGATCGGTTATGGTTTAGTTGATTTGGATCACGTGATCACTTAGAAGATTAGAGGGATGTCTTTCTAAGTGGGAGTTCTTAAGTAATATGATTAATTGAACTTAAATTTATCATGAACTTAGTACCTGATAGTATCTTGCTTGTCTATGTTTGATTGTAGATAGATGGCCCGTGCTATTGTTCCGTTGAATTTTAATGCGTTCCTTGAGAAAGCAAAGTTGAAAGATGATGGTAGCAATTACATGGACTAGGTCCGTAACTTGAGGATTATCCTCATTGCTGCTCAGAAGAATTACGTCCTGGAAGCACCGCTGAGTGCCAGGCCTGCTGCTGATGCAACTGACAATGTTAAGAACGTCTGGCAGAGCAAAGCTGATGACTACTCGATAGTTCAGTGTGCCATGCTTCAACGGCTTAGAATCGGGACTTCAAAGACGTTTTGAACGTCATGGACCATATGAGATGTTCCAGGAGTTGAAGTTAATATCTCAAGTAAATACCCGAGTAGAGAGATATGAAGTCTCGAACAAGTTCTATAGCTAAAAGATGGAGGAGAATAGCTCAAGCAGTGAGCATGTGCTCAGATTGTCTAGGTACTACAATCGCTTGAATCAAGTGGGAGTTAATCTTCCAGATAAAATAGTGATTGACAGAATTCTCTAGTCACCATCACCAAGTTAGTAGAACTTAGTGATGAACTATAATATGCAAGGGATAACGGAAACGATTCCCAAGCTCTTCGTGATGCTGAAATCGACGAAGGTAGAAATCAAGAAAAGCATCAAGTGTTGATGGTAAACAAAACCACTAGTTTCAAGTAAAGGGACAAAGGGAAGAAAGGGGGACTTCAAGAAGAACGGCAAACAAGTTGCTGCTCAAGTGAAAAAACCCAAGTCTGGACCTAAGCCTGAAACTGAGTGCTTCTACTGCAAAGGGACTCGTCATTGGAAGCGGAACTACCCCAAGTAATTGGCGGATAAGAAGGATGGCAAAGTGAAAATAGGTATATTGTGACGCCCGGATAATCAAGCTACAGTAAACATCTGCTAATGATGCCAGGTCACCTTGGTTACTGTTGATAATCTCGGGATTCAGAATCGTTTCGGAATTCAAATTTAAAATAAAGTCAAACTAGAAAAGTTTTCAAAAGTCAAAACTAAAAAGTTCAAACGGTGACAAATAAATCATAAGTGATTATTGTAGAGAAACCACATTTTTATAAAATGTTTAACTGCTCTAAAATAATTAAAACCGTAGGTAAAACAATTAACTAAATGTCGCTTGTATTTTATAAAATACTAAACTATATTATTTGGGGGTTAAACCTTTTGTAGCAGAGGTATAATTAGTGATACTATTATAGGTACAACTTTTATGTTTTATGGAACTAAAAGAAACCAAAACATTAAAAGGAAAGATAAGAAAAAGGAAAACAGACAAAACAAATAACCCCTCCCTCCTCCCGTGGGCCTCGGCCCTGCTGGTCTCAGGCCCAACAAGGCCGGCCCACCCCGCACCTCCCTGGCCTATATGGCCCTATCCCCCGAAACCCTAAACCGCTACCCACACCCCCGCACTCGCCCCCCGCTGGATCTGGATCGAGCCACGATCCCCCCCCCCCACTCTCTCCCCCACGAAACCTCCCCACTCCCCTCGCTCCCCTCCCCCCGTCTGGATCAGGGCGACCGTGCCCCCCACCCAGCCGACGCCGATGTCGCCCCCCCTCTGCACCTCGCCGGTATCCCGCTGCCCGCTGCCAACGCCGGACCTTCCGCGCCTCTCCCTCGAGGGATCGACCCGCTCGCTGCACCGACCGCGTCGCCCATCCCCCCTGGACATCGACGCTGCCGCCTGGACCTCGCCGGAGCCGCCTCGCCGGAGCGCTCCCTCGCCGGATCTCCTCCACACCGCACGTCTTCCCCGTACTCCCCCACGAGCCGCTACCCCGAGCCTCGCCGCCCATGTGCCCCTGCAAACGCTGGTGAGGCCGCCGGCCCCCGCCTTCCCCAATCCCGCTTCTGTCGCCGACGACCCGCGCCACGTGCAGGCAGTGCCGCTCGCTCGCGCACACCACTGTCGCCCGCATCGCTCGACCCCGTCGGCAGCGCTAGGTCGCCGACCTCGCCCTGCCACTACTCCCTCCTCCGCCTGCGCCGCTTGTCGCTGCTCCCGGCGCCTCCTTCGCCCGCTGCCTCGCATACTGCTTCCCCCTGCACGCCCCGATTTCGGCCGCCGATCCTCGCGCCTATGTCCGACGCCAGTGTTCGCCACCGCCGCGCCTGGCAGATACCCGCACCTCATTGGGCGCCCGTAACCACGCACGTTAGCCCGACCCGCTAAGGCCCCCTGGCCAATGACGTGTGGGGCCGCCCCCGAGAACGTTATATATATATATATATAATAGAAAATTAATTGATTAATTAATTAAAGAGCTAATTAACTTAATTAACCTGTGTTAGTTAATCTAATAACCTAGTTAGTCTATTTAATCTGTTAGGTTAGAAAAGCAGTGTATGACAAGGGGGCCCCACCCCTGTTGACCAGTCCAACTTTGACTGGTCAATTGGGTCCCCTTGGCCCACATGTCAGCCCCTGGGTACATTTTTGTGTACACAGGGCTGGGTACCCCTAGCAATTTGATAATTATTTTCGAATTAAAATAATTTTGGAAAATGATTTAAAACTTTAAAATTAATATAAAATAAACTGTAACTCGGATCGAAAAACTTTGTACATGAAAGTTGCTTAGAACGACGAGACGAATCCGGTTACGCAACCCATTTGTCCGCCACGCGTCCCTAGCATAGTGAACCTACAACATTTCACCTCCGGCAACACTGCCCGAAAACGCAAAACACCGGGGATACTTTCCCGGATGTTTTCCCCCTTCGCCGGTATCACCCCTTACCGCGTTAGGGCACATCTAACACCGCATTTGTCATGTTATGCTTTGTGATGCTTTGATTGCTCTGTTATTTATTGTGTTCCCCCTCCGTTACTTCTTTCCGGTAGACCCTGAGACCGATGCCGGTACCCCTATGATCGACTACGGTGTTGACGACCCTTACTTCTTGCCAGAGCAACCAGGCAAGCCCCCCCTTGATCACCAGATATCACCTACTCTCTTCTATACTGCTTGCATTAGAGTAGTGTAGCATGATACTGCTTTCCGTTATTCCTATCCTGATGCATAGCCTGTCCTTGTTATTACTGTTGTTACCTTTACCTGCATTCCTACATGCCTAGTATAGGATGCTAGTGTTCCATCAGTGGCCCTACACTCTTGTCCATCTGCCATGCTATACTACTGGGCCGTGATCACTTCGGGAGGTGATCACGGGCATATACTATATACTTTACACGGTTACATTACCTGTGGTACTGTTCGGAGATGGGGGCTGAAGGGGCAGGTGGTTCCACCCAGGTAGTGGTGGGCCTAGGTTCCCGACGGCCCCCGACTGTTACTTTGTGGCGGAGCGACAGGGCAGGTTCCGACCACCTAGGAGAGAGGTGGGCCTGGCCCTGGTCGGCGTTTGCGGATACTTAACACGCTTAACGAGATTTGGGTATTTGATCTGAGTCTGGCCATTTGGTCTATACGCACTAACCATCTACGCGGGAGTAGTTATGGGTATCCCGGCGTCGTGGTATCAGCCGAAGCCTTCGTGACGTCAGCGACTGAGTGGCGCGCGCCGGATTGGACTGGAACGCCACTAGGCTAGGTCTGCTTCCGGCCGCGTATGCAACATGCAGGTGTGCTAAGGGCGATGGGCCCAGACCCCTGTGCGCTTAGGTTTAGACCGGCGTGCTGACCTCTCTGTTGTGCCTAGGTAGGGCTGCAACGTGTTGATCTTCTGAGGCCGGGCATGACCAAGAAAAGTGTGTCCGGCCAAATGGGATCGAGCGTGTTGGGGTATGTGGTGCACCCCTGCAGGGAAGTTAATTTATTCGAATAGCCGTGTCCCTCAGTAAAAGGACGACCCGGAGTTGTACCTTGACCTTATGACAACTAGAACCGGATACTTAGTAAAACACACCCTTCCAAGTGCCAGATACAACCGGTGATCGCTCTCTCACAGGGCGACGAGGGGAGGATCATCGGTTAGGATTATGCTATGCGATGCTACTTGGAGCACTTCAGTCTATTCTCTTCTACATGCTGCAAGACGGGGGCTGCCAGAAGCGTAGTCTTCGACAGGACTAGCTATCCCCCTCTTATTCCGGCATTCTGCAGTTCAGTCCACATATGATAGCCTTATTCCAGTTGATACCAATGCATACATATGTAGTATAGCTCCTTGCTTGTGAGTACTTTGGATGAGTACTCACGATTGCTTTCTCCTTCTTTTCCCTCTATCCCTTCTACCTGGTTGTCGCAACCAGATGTTGGAGCCCAGGAGCCAGACGCCACCGTCGATGATGACTCCTACTACACCGGAGGTGTCTACTACTACGTGCTGCACGCTGACGGCAACCAGGAGTAGTTTAGGAGGATCCCAGGCAGGAGGCCTGCGCCCCTTTCGATCTGTATCCCTGTTTGTGCTAGCCTTCTTAAGGCAAACTTGTTTAACTTATGTCTGTACTCAGATATTGTTGCTTCCGCTGACTCGTCTATGATCGAGCTCTTGTATTCGAGCCTTCGAGGCCCCTGGCTTGTAATATGATGCTTGTATGACTTATTTTATTTGTAGAGTTGTGTTGTGGTATCTTCCCGTGAGTCCCTGATCTTGATCGTACACGTTTGCGTGTATGATTAGTGTACGATTAAATCGGGGGCGTCACAAGTTGGTATCAGAGCCGACTGCCTGTAGGAATCCCCCTTTCCAACCCGTGGCCGAAGTCGAGTCTAGACATTGCAAAACTTTTACTAACATGGCTGTGTGTCTTATGGGCACACGTCGCCATCGGGTGGTAGTAGGGTCTTTTACTCCTTGACCTATACTCTGGGACTCTGACATCTCTTCTATTCGGGGTTAAATGATTTTGCAAAAATCTAACTCTAGGTTCTTGTTACCACTTCCTGCCGGAGAGCCCTTTAATACGGATGATCGACTGCTTCAACGAAAGATTCTGACAATACTCTCGGATGTTCCCTCGATACTTTGTGCCATCCCTCTTGCAATTCCCCTTCCACCGTAAACCCTTAAGGATAACTACTTACAGTTGTTATTCTTACATTCATCCCCAGTTGGTCTTGTTATTACAAGATACCCCGAAACACTCATCGTTGTTTCGATAATCCTTTGAGCTTACTGCCTTGCAGTTCTTGACACATGAATATCCCTATGGATAATTTCTCACACATACCGAGTATCCACTCATCCTAGTTGATTCATGTATGTCATCAATCTTCGATATACCATTCGATCTTCCAAAAATCCTCAGGAGCCTATTGCTCTTGAAATTCTTGCTTGCTTACATTTTGGTTAATCCCATAAGGCTAGTAATCTTATTGGCATACTTTGTCACTATCATTTAAGTCCGTTGATTCTATATGTGTGCGAATGCACGCAATCATCAGTTGATCCTTATAAATTATCTTTCCGCTCAGACATCTTTCGAACATGAGCTGGTTCTCGGCCAATCAGATTGCCATCAATGGTACCCCTAAGTCTATTCAACTTATCCACCCTTGATCAAAGCGTCTGCTTCTGATCCTTATATTTGGAAATCATAATTCCTTTGATATCTAAGCATCGAATCATTCAGGTGACCTATAATCTGATGCCCTTGCATCCTTTCTTCAACTGACTGTATGCCGATGCTCACATCAGCTCCGCTATGGACCATGAGATCCTTTATTGGATTATTATTCAACAGTGTCCCCCTTATTCAATAACCTTGTGAGCTTTTCCTTGGATACATAATGCTTTTGGTAAATTGTATCCTCTGTTTTCTCAACCATGCTCTGTTTTCGAGCTAGTGTATTTACGATTGAAGCTTGTGGTATATGTTTCCACGATACCCTGATGGGTTGAACCTATGCCTTTCTTAATCTATGTGAACCCGAAAGTTTCCACGGGTTATACTCCTCTGGTAATTCACCAGGTAGGTTGACACTGAAATCATTTTTAACTAGAGCAGTGAATGAAAGTTATTGCATTGAAGAAGTGGGAGTCGACCTTGAACCTTCCGTTCATGCCCATGGACACGATGTAGATCTTATCATTAAAGCTTCTCTTAAATTAATTACTCCTTTGGTATAAGTTCATCTTATATCTAGGATCTGGCCTTTTGCAATCGTGGTTCCGACCATGTTCTCCTTTAAATACCATTTCTCGTGCAAGTTTAAGCACTTGTCTTCTGCAGGGTAATACCCCAGTCCAACCTCTACTTTGATTTGTCGTCGAGTATTACCCCCCTGGTATCTCAAGATTATCATGGAACTGCATAACTACTTCTGAGTTCTTCATCTAGTGCTACATTCTCATTGATTCCAATTTTTCGTGGGCTCTGAGTTATTTAACACTCAAAGACATCGATAACTGAATCGAGTCCGCACTGCGATTGAACAACTCTTAGTAATCTACAATGCTTACGAGTTTGTACTCGATAGTGTCATTCCCAGCTGATTGACTACATCATCATCGTCAGGCTGACTGCTTGACCATTCTACCTATGTCCTTCATCCTCGGGACACAATCCTGATAGTGCTCTAAGCTTACATCGAACTTTCACCATCATATTGTTTGTCTTGGGAGACAACTCTGAATTATGAGATGGCATCTTATCTATGGTTATAATAACCTTTTGCTTCACCATTCCCTTGGCTTGATGTCATCGCCGAGCGATTGCATCCTCATGGAGCCTCTCGACAAGATTTGTCGTGATCATCATCAACATTTTGACCCCTTCCAAGATATTAATTGAATTCATGATGAGAAGTACCCTCCTTGCCCTCGATGATTTGTGTTATCATCGACCACTTTATTGCCTTCCGTTCAACACAAACTTGTTTGTGTCTCTAGCACCCTATTGCTTTCAAGCTAATGGTCGATATTTCATTCTTAGACTATTGGTTGTTGAATCACCTTTCTAACATTGATCATGCTACCTAAGACCGTATTTTGGGTGCACTTTTCAACCAATGCTTAATTGTGTATGTTTTCCTCGAGCATACATCCTTATATCATTTGATCCGACAAATGTTGACTCCTTGTTCACATAAGTGTGGAAATCCATTTTTTGGAAATCTCGATGAATTATCACCGAGTCCATCAACACCTCCTCATCCTCTCTTTGGCTTGATGAACTCTTGTTTCGAAACTCGCTTCCATAGTTCATTTCTCGAGAATCTTACATTGTCATCTCGTCAATTTGTGTTGCACCTTTTCTTCTCTGGCATCCTAAGTCAGAGGTTTCCTGACACCAATCGGATCTGAACCTCGGTCAGATATGATGGTTGGGACATATTTCCAAGAGTTATAACATTGGTCTTTATGTGACCCGGTAAGGTGATGTCGTGCCTAGCACACCTGGCCGGAGGCCCTATTGTTATAGATTCCTTTTTCAGCAAGGTTATCCATTCTTCCGGGAGGAAATTGTAAGACTTATTCTATAAGTTGTTCCTGATGGATCCTTTTTGTTTCCAAAGTCTGATCTTCACCTGTTGACCATGTCAATGCTATCTCGAGGCATGTCTATGGTACTCCGATTTTCAACAGGAACATTTGAAGCCCAATGCTAAATGTTTCCTGCTCAATTATCCAAACACTGTTGTATGGGAAATGGCATGAAAATTCTCTCCCATACCTAAAGAGTTTTCTACTTTCTATCCTGTCATGGATATCATGCTCTGCTTGTCCTTGGGAGGATATACCCTTGAAATATGTGTTCCATTGTCCTGTTTAGATCTGATAATCGAATTTTCCTTTCCATTGTTTGGTTTAACCCTTTCTTGTGATCTTTATGATCCAAGCAGAAATATTCTCCTGCTTATGTAAACACCTCGGTGTACATTTCTGTCAGCAAGACCCTATTACTATTGTTGATGACATTCTGGTAACCACCGATGGACGAGAACTTTGCCTATTGGTCCGCCTCGTTCAACGAGCAGGAAAATGGTTCTCTTTGTCCCTCGCCCTTGGTACCGATGCTGTTGCCGACATAACTGATAGGCTGATCCTCTGACATGCCTTGCTATCATGACCATGCAAGATGTCAACGCCCATCCCTATTTTAACCCACATGGTGGGCCCATAACCCCCAGTTCCACAGGATCGAAACCTGACTCTCCTGTACACCCTGTTGTCAAAGTTATTCCTCGTGCTTGACTTTGTATGTAATTCACGGGCCACCTGCCTGTTGATCTATTCTGGTATAAGACACAATACTTATTCCCGATTGCTTTGAACCGCTTCCACGCCCTGTAACAGGCATCGAACGATTGTCTATCCGCTTGAAACTTCTTATTGTACCGTCTTACTTTGCTCTCGATGTGTTTCATTTGTTCAACTCGAGAGATAGTCATGTGTTCATTCATGGGATAACCCCAGATGATTACCCCTTATAGCATCCTATCGTTATCAACCTGCCCCTTACCTATTCGTAAGTACGATGGAGTTCCCGAAGAAAGGATGCCGACTTCCTCATGATTACCCGAAGCAGAGAAATGAAGCATCAATGTAATGGATCAACCTCTTCTAGAAGAACAACCAAGACCAAGAACACTCCCTAGAATTTCGTAACCCGAACCTTCCCCCTTTACTTCCCTCTTAAATCTCGGGAAGAGATTTCTTGTAGTGGAGGAGAATTGTGACGCCCGGATAATCAAGCTACAGTAAACATCTGCTAATGATGCCAGGTCACCTCGGTTACTTTTGATAATCTCGGGATTCAGAATCGTTTCGGAATTCAAATTTAAAATAAAGTCAAACTAGAAAAGTTTTCAAAAGTCAAAACTAAAAAGTTCAAACGGTGACAAATAAATCATAAGTGATTATTGTAGAGAAACCACATTTTTATAAAATGTTTAACTGCTCTAAAATAATTAAAACCGTAGGTAAAACAATTAACTAAATGTCGCTTGTATTTTATAAAATACTAAACTATATTATTTGGGGGTTAGACCTTTTGTAGCAGAGGTATAATTAGTGATACTATTATAGGTACAACTTTTATGTTTTATGAAACTAAAAGAAACCAAAACATTAAAAGGAAAGATAAGAAAAAGGAAAACAGACAAAACAAATAACCCCCCTCCTCCCGTGGGCCTCAGCCCAGCTGGTCTCAGGCCCAACAAGGCCGGCCCACCCCGCACCTCCCTGGCCTATATGGCCCTATCCCCCGAAACCCTAAACCGCTACCCACACCCCCCCCCCCCACTCGCCCCCCGCTAGATCTGGATCGAGCCACGATCCACCCCACTCTCTCCCCCACGAAACCTCCCCACTCCCCTCGCTCCCCTCCCCCCGTCTGGATCAGGGCGACCGTGCCCCCCACCCAGCCGACGCCGATGTCGCCCCCCCTCCGCACCTCGCCGGCGTCCTGCTGCCCGCTGCCAACGCCGGACCTTCCACGCCTCTCCCTCGAGGGATCGACCCGCTCGCTGCACCGATCGCGTCGCCCATCCCCCCTGGACATCGACGCTGCCGCCTGGACCTCGCCGGAGCCGCTTCACCGGAGCGCTCCCTCGCCGGATCTCCTCCACACCGCACGTCTTCCCCGTCCTCCCCCACGAGCCGCTACCCCGAGCCTCGCCGCCCATGTGCCCCTGCAAACGCTGGTGAGGCCGCCGGCCCCCGCCTTCCCCTATCCCGCTTCTGTCGCCGACGACCCGCGCCACGTGCAGGCAGCGCCGCTCGCTCGCGCACACCACTGTCGCCCACATCGCTCGACCCCGTCGGCAGCGCTAGGTCGCCGACCTCGCCCTGCCACTACTCCCTCCTCCGCCTGCGCCGCTTGTCGCTGCTCCCGGCGCCTCCTTCGCCCGCTGCCTCGCGTACTGCTTCCCCCTGCACGCCCCGATTCCGGCCGCCGATCCTCGCGCCTATGTCTGACGCCGGTGTTCGCCACCGCCGCGCCTGGCAGATACCCGCACCTCATTGGGCGCCCGTAACCACGCACGTTAGCCCGACCCGCTAAGGCCCCCTGGCCAATGACGTGTGGGGCCGCCCCCAAGAACGTTATATATATATATATAATAGAAAATTAATTGATTAATTAATTAAAGAGCTAATTAACTTAATTAACCTGTGTTAGTTAATCTAATAACCTAGTTAGTCTATTTAATCTGTTAGGTTAGAAAAACAGTGTATGACAAGGGGGCCCCACCCCTGTTGACCAGTCCAACTTTGACTGGTCAATTGGGTCCCCTTGGCCCACATGTCAGCCCCTGGGTACATTTTTGTGTACACAGGGCTGGGTACCCCTAGCAATTTGATAATTATTTTCGAATAAAAATAATTTTGGAAAATGATTTAAAACTTTAAAATTAATATAAAATAAACCGTAACTCGGATCGAAAAACTTTGTACATGAAAGTTGCTTAGAACGACGAGACGAATCCGGTTACGCAGCCCGTTTGTCCGCCACGCGTCCCTAGCATAGTGAACCTGCAACATTTCACCTCCGGCACCACTGCCCGAAAACGCGAAACACCGGGGATACTTTCCCGGATGTTTTCCCCCTTCGCCGGTATCACCCCTTACCGCGTTAGGGCACATCTAACACCGCGTTTGTCATGTTATGCTTTGTGATGCTTTGATTGCTCTGTTATTTATTGTGTTCCCCCTCCGTTACTTCTTTCCGGTAGACCCTGAGACCGATGCCGGTACCCCTGTGATCGACTACGGTGTTGACAACCCTTACTTCTTGCCAGAGCAACCAGGAAAGCCCCCCCTTGATCACCAGATATCGCCTACTCTCTTCTATACTGCTTGCATTAGAGTAGTGTAGCATGATACTGCTTTCCGTTATTCCTATCCTGATGCATAGCCTGTCCTTGTTATTACTGTTGTTACCTTTACCTGCAATCCTACATGCCTAGTATAGGATGCTAGTGTTCCATCAGTGGCCCTACACTCTTGTCCGTCTGCCATGCTATACTACTAGGCCGTGATCACTTCGGGAGGTGATCACGGGTATATACTATATACTTTACACGGTTACATTACATGTGGTACTGTTCGGAGATGGGGCTGAAGGGGCAGGTGGTTCCACCCAGGTAGTGGTGGGCCTGGGTTCCCGACGGCCCCCGACTGTTACTTTGTGGCGGAGCGACAGGGCAGGTTCTGACCACCTAGGAGAGAGGTGGGCCTGGCCCTGGTCGGCGTTCGCGGATACTTAACACGCTTAACGAGATCTGGGTATTTGATCTGAGTCTGGCCATTTGGTCTATACGCACTAACCATCTACGCGGGAGTAGTTATGGGTATCCCGGCGTCGTGGTATCAGCCGAAGCCTTCGTGACGTCAGCGACTGAGTGGCGCGCGCCGGATTGGACTGGAACGCCACTAGGCTAGGTCTGCTTCCGGCCGCGTACGCAACGTGTAGGTGTGCTAAGGGCGATGGGCCCAAACCCCTGTGCGCTTAGGTTTAGACCGGCGTGCTGACCTCTCTGTTGTGCCTAGATAGGGCTGCGACGTGTTGATCTTCCGAGGCCGGGCATGACCCAGAAAAGTGTGTCCGGCCAAATGGGATCGAGCATGTTGGGGTATGTGGTGCACCCCTGCAGGGAAGTTAATCTATTCGAATAGCTGTGTCCCTCGGTAAAAGGACGACCCGGAGTTGTACCTTGACCTTATGACAACTAGAACCGGATACTTAGTAAAACACACCCTTCCAAGAGCCAGATACAACCGGTGATCGCTCTCTCACAGGGCGACGAAGGGAGGATCATCGGTTAGGATTATGCTATGCGATGCTACTTGGAGGACTTCAGTCTATTCTCTTCTACATGCTACAAGACGGGGGCTGCCAGAAGCGTAGTCTTCGACAGGACTAGCTATCCCCCTCTTATTCCGGCATTCTGCAGTTCAGTCCACATATGATAGCTTTATTCCAGTTGATACCAATGCATACATATGTAGTATAGCTCCTTGCTTGCGAGTACTTTGGATGAGTACTCACGGTTGCTTTCTCCTTCTTTTCCCTCTATCCCTTCTACCTGGTTGTCGCAACCAGATGTTGGAGCCCAGGAGCCAGACGCCACCGTCGATGACGACTCCTACTACACCGGAGGTGTCTACTACTACGTGCTGCCCGCTGACGGCAACCAGGAGTAGTTTAGGAGGATCCCAGGCAGGTGGCCTGCGCCCCTTTCGATCTATATCCCTGTTTGTGCTAGCCTTCTTAAGGCAAACTTGTTTAACTTATGTCTGTACTCAGATATTGTTGCTTCCGCTGACTCGTCTATGATCGAGCTCTTGTATTCGAGCCTTCGAGGCCCCTGGCTTGTAATATGATGCTTGTATGACTTATTTTATTTGTAGAGTTGTGTTGTGGTATCTTCCCGTGAGTCCCTGATCTTGATCGTACACGTTTGCGTGTATGATTAGTGTACGATTAAATCGGGGGCATCACATATATTTGATATATATGTTATTGATGTGTACTTTACTAATGTTTATAGCAACCCCTCAGCATCTGATACTAGTTCAATTGCTAAGAATAGTAACTCGGAACGGGAGTTGCAGAATGAACAGAGACTAGTTAAGGGTGAAGTGATGATGTGTATTGGAAATGGTTCCAAGATTAATATGATCATCATCGCACACTCCCTATACTTTCGGGATTAGTGTTAAACATAAAATAAATGTTATTTAGTGTTTGTGTTGAGTATAAATATGATTGGATCATGTTTATTGCAATACGGTTATTCATGTAAGTTAGAGAATAATTGTTGTTCTGTTTACATGAATAAAACCTTCTATGGTCATGGTGATACACATTTTCATAATATTGAAGCCAAAAGATGCAAAGTTAATAATGATAGTGCAACTTATTTGTGGCACTGCCGTTTAGGTCATATTGGTGTAAAGCGCATGAAGAAAATCCATGCTGATGGGCTTTTCGAATCACTTGATTATGAATCAGTTGATGCTTGCGAACCATGCCTCATGGGCAAGATGACTAAGACTCCATTCTCTGGAACAATGGAGCGAGCAACAGATTTGTTGGAAATCATACATACTGATGTATGTGGTCCGATGAATATTGAGGCTCGCGGCAGGTATCATTATTTTTTGATCTTCACAGATGATTTGAGCAGATATGAGTATATCTACTTGATGAAACACAAGTCTGAAACTTTTGAAAAGTTCAAATAATTTCAGAGTGAAGTGGAGAATCATCGTAACAAAAATAAAAGTTTCTACGATATGATCGCAGAAGTAAAATATTTGAGTTACGAGTTTGGCCTTCAGTTAAAACAATGTGAAATAGTTTCACTACTCACGCCACCTGGAACACCACAGTGTAATGTTGTGTCCGAACGTCGTAACCATAATTTATTAGATATGGTGCGATCTATGATGTCTCTTACCGATTTACCACTATCGTTTTGGGGTTATGCATTAGAGACAGCTACATTCATGTCAAATAGGGCACCATCTAAATCCGTTGAGACGACACCGTATGAACTATGGTTTGGCAAGAATCCTAAGCTGTCGTTTCTTAAAGTATGAGGTTGCAATGCTTATGTGAAAAAGTTTCAACCTGATATGCTCAAACCCAAATCGGAGAAGTGCGTCTTCATAGGATACCCAAAAGAATATATTGGGTACACCTTCTATCACAGATCCGAAGGCAAGATATTCATTGCTAAGAATGGATCCTTTCTAGAGAAGGAGTTTCTCTCGAAAGAAGTGAGTGGGAGGAAAGTAGAACTTGATGAGGTAACTGTACCTGCTACCTTATTGGAAAGTAGTTCATCACAGAAATCTGTTCCTGTGACTACTACACCAATTAGTGAGGAAGCTAATGATGATGATCATGTAACTTCAGATCAAGTTACTACCGAAACCTCGTAGGTAAACCAGAGTGAGATCCGCACCAGAGTGGTACGGTAATCCTGTTCTGGAGGTCATGTTACTTGACCATGCCGAGCCTACGAACTATGAGGAAGCGATGATGAGCCCAGATTCCGCGAAATGGCTTGAGGCCATGAAATCTGAGATGAGATCCATGTATGAGAACAAAGTATGGACTTTGATTGACTTGCCCAATGATCGACGAGCCATTGAGATTAAATGGATCTTCAAGAGGAAGACGTACGCTGATAGTAGTGCTACTATCTACAAAGCTAGAATTGTCTCAAAAAGGTTTTTGACAAGTTCAAGGTGTTGACTACGATGAGAGTTTCTCACTCTTATCTATGCTTAAGTCTGTCCGAATCATGTTAGCAATTGCCGCATTTTATGAAATCTGGCAAATGGATAAACAAAACTGTATTCCTTAATGGATTTATTGAAGAAGAGTTGTATATGATGCAACCAGAAGGTTTTGTCAATCCTAAAGGTACTAACAAAATATGCAAGCTCCAGCGATCCATCTATGGACTGGTGCAAGCATCTCGGAGTTGGAATATACGCTTTAATAAGTTGATCAAAGCATATAGTTTTATACAGACTTGCGGTGAAGCCTGTATTTACAAGAAAGTGAGTGGGAGCACTACAACATTTCTGATAAGTATATGTGAATGACATATTGTTGATCGGAGATAATGTGGAATTATTCTACAAAGCATAAAGGAGTGTTTGAAAGGAGTTTTTCAAAGAAAGACCTCGGTGAAGCTGCTTACATATTGAGCATCAAGATCTATAGAGATAGATCAAGACGCTTGATAAGTTTTTCAATGAGTACATACCTTGACAAGATTTTGAAGTAGTTCAAAATGGAACAGTCAAAGAAGGAGTTCTTGCCTGTGTTACAAGGTGTGAAGTTGAGTAAGACGCAAAACCCGACCACGAAAGATGATAGAGAGAGAATGAAAGTCATTCTCTATGCCTCAGCCATATGTTCTATAAAGTATGCCATGCTGTGTACCAGACCTATTGTATACCCTGCCCTGAGTTTGGCAAGGGAGTACAATAGTGATCTAGGAGTAGATCATTGGACATTGGTCAAAATTATCCTTAGTGGAATAAGGATGTGTTTCTCGATTATGGAGGTGACAAAAGGTTCGTCGTAAAGGGTTACGTCGATGCAAGTTTTGACACTGATCCAGATGACTCAAAGTCTCAATCTGGATACATATTGAAAGTGGAAGCAATTAGCTAGAGTAGCTCCGTGCAGAGCATTGTTGACATAGAAATTTGCAAAATACATACGGATCTGAATGTGGCAGACCCGTTGACTAAACTTCCCTCACAAGCAAAACATGATCACACCTTAGTACTCTTTGGGTATTAATCACATAGTGATGTGAACTAGATTATTGACTCTAGTAAACCCTTTGGGTGTTGGTCACATGACGATGTGAACTATGGGTGTTAATCACATGGTGATGTGAACTATTGATGTTAAATCACATGGCGATGTGAACTAGATTATTGACTCTAGTGCAAGTGGGAGACTGAAGGAAATATGCCCTAGAGGCAATAATAAATTTATTATTTATTTCCTTATTTCATGATAAATGTTTATTATTTATGCTAGAATTGTATTAACCGGAAACATAATACATGTGTGAATACATAGACAAACAGAGTGTCACTAGTATGCCTCTACTTGACTAGCTCGTTGAATCAAAGATGGTTAAGTTTCCTAGCCATAGACATGAGTTGTCATTTGATTAACGGGGTCACATCATTAGAGAATGATGTGATTGACTTGACCCATTCCATTAGCATAGGACATGATCGTTTAGTTTGTTGCTATTGCTTTCTTCATGACTTATACATGTTCCTATGACTATGAGATTATGCAACTCCCGTTTACCGGAGGAACACTTTGTGTGCTACCAAACGTCACAACGTAACTGGGTGATTATAAAGGTGCTCTACAGGTGTCTCCGAAGGTACTTGTTGGGTTGGCGTATTTCGAGATTAGGATTTGTCACTCCGATTGTCGGAGAGGTATCTCTGGGCCCTCTCAGTAATGCACATCACTTAAGCCTTGCAAGCATTGCAACTAATGAGTTAGTTGCGGGATGATGTATTACGGAACGAGTAAAGAGACTTGCCGGTAACGAGATTGAACTAGGTATTGAGATACCGACGATCGAATCTTGGGCAAGTAACATACCGATGACAAAGGGAACAACATATGTTGTTATGCGGTCTGACCGATAAAAGATCTTCGTAGGATATGTGGGAGCCAATATGAGCATCCAGGTTCCGCTATTGGTTATTGACCGGAGACGTGTCTCGGTCATGTCTACATAGTTCTTGAACCCGTAGGGTCCGCACACTTAACGTTTCGATGATAGTTATATTATGAGTTTATATGTTTGATGTACCAAAGGATGTTTGGAGTTCCGTATGTGATCATGGACATGACGAGGAGTCTCGAAATGGTCGAGACATGAATATTGATATATTGGAAGCCTATGTTTGGATATCGGAAGTGTTCCGGGTGAAATCAGGATTTTACCGGAGTACCGGGAGGTTACCGGAACCCCCCGGGGACTTAATGGGCCTTAGTGGGCCTTGGTGGAAGAGAGGAGAGGCGGCTAGGGCTGGGCCGCGTGCCCCTCCCCCCTAGTCCGAATAGGACAAGGAGAGGGGGGCGGCGCCCCCCCCCCTTCCTTCTTCTCTTCCACTCTTTCCCCCTCCCAAGTCTTAATCTAACTAGGAAAAGGGGGGAGTCCTACTCCCGGTGGGAGTAGGACTCCTCCTGGTGCGCCTCCTCCCTGGCCGGCCGCACCCCCCTTGCTCCTTTATATACGGGGGCAGGGGGCACCCCATAGACACAACAATTGATCGTTTGATCTTTTAGCGTGTGCGGTGCCCCCCTCCACCATAGTCCACCTCGATATTACTGTAGCGGTGCTTAGGCGAAGCCCTGCGTCGGTAGAACATCAACATCGTCACCACGCCGTCGTGCTGACGAAACTCTCCCTTAACACTCGGCTGGATCGGAGTTCAAGGGACGTCATCAGGCTGAACGTGTGCTGAACTCGGAGGTGCCGTACGTTCGGTACTTGATCGGTCGGATCGTGAAGACGTACGACTACATCAACCGTGTTGTGCTAACGCTTCCGCTTTCAGTCTACGAGGGTACGTGGACAACACTCTCCCCTCTCGTTGTTGTGCATCACCATGATCTTGCGTGTGCGTAGGAATTTTTTTCAAATTACTACGTTCCCCAACAGGGATAGCCTGAGCCACAGATTTTAACAGGATTTCTTTCCCACCAGAAGAGAGTTGCTTCTCTATCCATCCCTTTAGTCTTTCCTTAATTCTTTCATAAAAGTGCCTAAAACAGTCACTCCTATCTGGTCCTACCATATATGGTAGACCAATATATTTATCTGACAATGTTTCAGTGTCAATATGTAACTCCAGGCAAACTTCAGTCCTAGTAGTAGTTGGGGTATTTGGACTGAAGAAAACACTAGACTTGGCTAGACTGACCAACTATCCTGAACTTGCATAGTAATCCTCTATAACTTGCTGTAAGGAAGCTGCATTTAGAACATCTGCTTTCATAAGAATCAGAGAATCATCAACAAATAAAAGGTGTGATACTGATGGTGCATTTCTGCACACTCTAATTCCCTATATGCCACCAACTTCTTCTTCAAACTGTAACAAACTAGAGAGACCTTCCGCACAAAGGAGGAATAAATAGGGAGATAGGGGGTCACCTTGCCTGATACCCCTCGATGGAAAAAACTCATATGTCTCTTGAGAATTGAATCTTACTTTATATTTAACAGAAGTAACACAAGCCATCACCATTTGATTCCAGTGCTCATGAAAACCCATCTGAACCATTATATCATGCAAGAAGGACCACTCCACTCTGTCATAAGCCTTATGCATATCCAATTTAACTGCACATAACCCTATTTGACCATTCCTCTTATTCTTTATCTTGTGTACACATTCATAGGCTATAAGGATATTATCAATGATCATTCTTCCCGGCACAAATGCACTTTGCGTTGGAGAAATAATTTCAGGAAGAATCTTTTTTAGCCTTAGTGCTAACATCTTGGAAATAATTTTGTAAAGAATGTTGCACAAGCTTATGGAGCGAAATTGAGTTACCAGTTTGGGGTTGTCCACTTTGGGTATCATGACAATCGTGGTGTCATTCCATCCAGTCGGAATTTGCCTTGAATTAATGGCTTCCAGCACCTCATGTGTGATTTCATCACCTAAGATATGCCAATACTTCTTGAAGAATATTGCATGTAGCCCATCAGGACCGGGCGCTTTAAAGTCTCCAATACTGAAAACAACTTTTTGACATCATCTACAGTAAACGGTGCCATCAAGAAATTGTTCATATCCTCAGTAACTTTATGCTGCACTTTCTGTAGGACATTTGGGTTTGTATGCTGCACCTCTGAAGTAAATAGGTGAGTAAAATAATTCTGAACATGGGAGTTTAGTTCAGGCATACCTTCCAACCAGTTCTGAAGTGTTTCGGGTGAAATTTTTTCTCCATCATCTTTTAATTTCTTAACAAATTTTTTCTTCCGTCTTGCCGAAGCAAATGCTTGAAAAAAGACTGTATTTCGATCACCACTAGACAACCATGTCACCCGTGATCTTTGCCTCGATTGTATTTCTTCTAACTCAAGCAAATATTCAATCAGTTCAGCCAACTCTTTCCTTTTCTCTTCACTATCATCGTTCATAGGTCCTGTCATGACCTTTTCAAGATCTCGCTGAGCTTTGCGCAAACGCTTCTTGGGTTTCTTTAGAACCCTTTGATCCCAATCGTGGAATTCAGCATGCATTTTGTTAAACTTGTCATATATGCTTGCCGCACTTGGGTCAGCACTTACCATCTCCCATGCCGCAAGAACAATTGCATCAAAGTTTTTCTCTCTCAGCCATCTTGCCTCAAAGCGTTTAACCTGCAAATTGTTCCTGCCCCCAGTGTTTGGAGAGTAATATTCAGTATCTACACATAGTGTTCTGTTGTAACGCCCTCGATGCGGCTATATCTTCCATGTGTCGAAGCACGACTTAGAGGCATAACCGCATTGAAAGCAATGTCTCAAGTGAGGTAATCTTCACACAACCCATGTAATACATAAGGAAAAGCGACACATAGTTGGCTTACAATCGCCACTTCACACAATTACATGAATAAAGCACTACATCATCCAGATACAATCAAGGTCCGACTACGAAACCAAAATAAAAGACTACCCCAAATGCTACACAGATCCCTGATCGACCCTAATTGAGCTCCACTACTGATCAACTAGAATGAAACAACACAAAGGACAAGATCTTCATCGAGCTCCTCCTTGAGCTTGGTTGCGTCACCTGCTCGGTAACATCGGCACCTGCAAAGTGGTTTTGGAAGTATCTGTGAGTCACGGGGACTCAACAATCTCACACCCTCGCGATCAAGACTATTTAAGCTTATGGATAAGGTAAAGGTATGAGGTGGAGCTGCAGCAAGCGACTAACATAAATGGTGGCTAACATACGCAAATGAGAGCGAGAAGAGAAGGCAAGGCACGGTCGATAAAACTATGATCAAGAAGTGATCCTAGAACAACCTATGTCAAGCATAACTCCAACACCGTGTTCACTTCCCGGACCCCGCCGAGAAGAGACCATCACGGTAACACACACGGTTGATGCATTTTAATTAAGATAAAATTTAGGTTTTCTACAACTGGACATTAACAAATTCCCATCTGCCCATAACCGCGGGCACGGCTTTCAAAAGTTCAAATCCCTGCAGGGGTGTCCCAACTTAGCCCATCACAAGCTCTCACGGTCAACGAAGGATATTCCTTCTAGCGGAAAGACCCGATCAGGCTCGGAATCCTGGTTACAAGACATCCTCGACAATGGTAAAACAAGTCCAGCAACACCGCCCGAATGTGCCGACAAATCCCGATAGGAGCTGCACATATCTTGTTCTCAGGGCACACTCAGATGAGCAGTCCGTACAACTAAAACCAGCCCTCGAGTTTCCCCGAGGTGGCGCTGCAAGGGGCTCTAGTTTGGACCAACACTCAGAGGAGCACTGGCCCGGGGGGGTTAAAAAAATGATGACCCTTGAGTCTGCAGAACCCAAGGGAAAGAAAAGGCTAGGTGGCAAATGGTAAAACCAATGTTGGGCATTGCTGGAGGAGTTTTATTCAAGGCGAACTGTCAAGGGGTTCCCATTATAACCCAACCGCGTAAGGAACGCAAAATCCGGGAACATAACACCGATATGACGGAAACTAGGACGGCAAGAGTGGAACAAAACACCAGGCATAAGGCCGAGCCTTCCACCCTTTACCAAGTATATAGATGCATTAATTAAATAAGAGATATTGTGATATCCCAACAAAATATGCATGTTCCAACATGGAACAAGCTCCAATCTTCACCTGCAACTAACAACGCTATAAGAGGGGCTGAGCAAAGCGGTAACATAGCCAAACAACGGTTTGCTAGGACAAGGTGGGTTAGAGGCTTGGTTTAACAATATGGGAGGCATGATAAGCAAGTGGTAGGTATCGCAGCATAGGCATAGCAAAAGAGCGAGCAACTAGCAAGCAAAGATAGAAGTGATTTCGAGGGTATGGTCATCTTGCCTGAGATCCCGCAAGGAAGAAGAACGAGTCCATGAAGAAGACAAACGGACGTAGTCGAACGGTTCCTCACAAACACGACGTTATCGGAACTAACCCGAAGAAGCAACACCGGAAAGAAGAAAACAACATAGTAACCACCCATGACATAATCATGGCATGATGCACAAACAATTATGATGCATGTCCGGTTTAATGAAGCATGGCATGGCAAAGTGCTCAAGCAATACTACAAGTTAAGTGGAGCTCAATATGCAACGAGTTGCATATTGACGGAACACCACAACAGTTATTTAGTTCTCTCCCGTTTAAGTTCTCAACAATATTAAATGTTGGTTAACATGGCAAGAGGTGAAGCATAACAAAACTATACCATTTAAACAGTTTAAATGGGGCCGGATATAACAAACAACAAATCCGGTAATTCCCCACATGCATATAGAAATTTGATGGAAACAACAATTATAAACATTCTTGAAGTTGTTATCATGATGCGGATGACATGCACGTTTTATGCAATATTTATGAAAATGTTGATAAGAGCATATTAAGAAGCTTTTGTCACCGTGGTGGAAAGAAAGGGAGTGCCACGGCAACGATAACGGTTCCGGTAGCTCATGGAAATACCGATGCAAAAGGAAAAGTGATGGGAGCATGCAAAAGATGGTGGGGTGATCCCGACTACCAGGTTCCCATGGGTTAGTGGCATGGAAAACGAGTGACAAATCAGACACGGTGCAGACAAAGGGTGCACCCCATACGACATTCTCGGACGTTCGTTCTCGGCGGTTATACCTTCAAAGCATGCAAACGGGACGGTTCGAGTTCGTCGAGGGAAGTAGAGGAAGTAGTTGTTCCGCGACGGTAGTCGTTCACGTTCATAGTGGAAGTAGCGGTTCACGCGACGGTAGTCGAACTTGACGTTCGCGTTACACGGGTCTTCGGCGACGGTCGACGTACATGGTTCGGAGTGGTACTTGCACCTTTGGACTTGACGAATCCGAGGGCTTCGGGGTTCACTGTTGAACTTGACGAAACCCACGGCGATGGAGAGGTACGTGTCGGCGGTAGTCGTTCGGGCAGAGAGCATCGTCAAACTTGGCGTTCTTTGGACTTGCTGGTCTCGTCGAAACGAAGGGGTACTTGGTACAATCCGCGTAGTCGTGCACTTGTCGTCGAGGGACTTGATGGTCTTGACAAAACGAAGGGGTACTCGGCAAAACCCTGTTCTTCAGAGGTCGGCGGTAGTGGTACTTGGCAAAATGCACGTCGAGGGTAGTTGTTCTCGTATCGACGTGGTACTTGGCGATTTTGGAGACGACGAAAGACGAACTTGGCGGTCCTCGTAGAACTAGTACTTGGCGTTAGTGATCCACGTTTCGAAAGCAGTTCACGACGATGGCAGCCGAAACTTGGTGATCCGAAGGGGTACTTGACGAATAACGGTCGTCGTGGTACTTGGTGAAATCCTCGGAGATGGACTTGACGCATGAAAGGTCTTCGGTGCCACGGTACTTGTCAGATCATCATGCAAACGTTCTTTCGAAGAGGAACTTGTCGCGTCCCAAAATGATCAAGGAAAAAGCCCTCATTCAACAAAGCTCGAACTTGACGAAATCCACAAACAGGACTTGGCGCGGGTGTGACGATGCAAAGGAAGTGTGCGGCGGACACTGCTGTTCATCTGCTTCGAGCAGAGGCGAGGCCATGGTGGATGCAGACGATGACGCAGCAGCAGACTTGACACCGGGGAGCAGCAGGGGGACTACGATGAACAGCATGATGCAGGTTGGGCGGCGGAGCTTGACGGGTCCAGGCAAGGTCGCCGGCAGCAGGGGCTGCAACGTGGCCGGGCGCCGGGTCTGGTGGTGCGGCGCGAGGAGGGAGAGGCCGGCAGGGGCGCGGCAAACCATGGAGGCTCGCGGTGCCATGGCCATGGGGATTGGCGTGAGGAGGGGATGAAGGAGCTCGCTAAGGCGCGGCATCCAGAGAAGCAGCGGGCGAAGCCGACGCTCTGGCATTGTTGCTCCTCTCCTCGTGGAGCTCCTAGACGAGGGGGCTCTGGAACTCGGCGCGCGAGGCTGCAGGAAGGTCCGGCGGAGCTCATTAACGGAGCAGCAGGGCGGAGGCGCCGCGCTCCGGGTCGCCAAAGTCCAGCAGGGCCGCGGCGGCGGCCCCCGACGAGGAAGCTGAAGGGAGTCGGGGCGAGGCGCAGGGAGATGGCGGCTCTGGCCGGTCGTCCGGGTCGCGGAGGACGAAGATCCGGCGGGGCAGATGGTACAGGGCAGCGGAGGCTCTCCTGATGCTTGATGTGTACGTGCATGTGGCGCAGGGAAGGAATGGGGAGATGAGGAATCGGGAGCAGGGGCTCTTGGCGGCGAGAGGAGGGAGACGAGGAAGATGGGATCGGTCAGAGGGATCCGGTCGGGGCTAGGGTTAGGAGGGTAGGTGGGCCGGCGAGGGAATAGGCCTAGGGGGGCCCAGTGGAGAGGGAACCGTCTAGGCGCAGATGGGCCTGCCTGGCTGGGCTCTCTTCTCCCCCATAACCTCTATACTCAAAAGAGAGGAGAGAAGAGAAAAAAAAGTAAGGAAGGAAAAGAGAGAAAAGTAAGGATTAGGGAAGGAATTTGGGAAAGGGTTTAATTTTTCTGGACTCACGAAAAAGTGCTCGTTCCAAGAAAATTGGAGTGGCAAGATTGTAAGATTTAAATTCAAACTCATTTGAATTTAATTCAAATGGTTTGAACTGGGACTTGGGCTTTGAAGTGTCCAAAAATGTTGAAATTTTTTGGAGGAACCTCGACAAAAGGGAAGAGAAAAGCGGGCAAGGTTTTTGTAACGCCCCGAGACCGATGTGCCAGGTGTCGTCCAGTTATTCGCTGTTGTTGCCTTGTCATTTCTTGCGTGTCATGCATTGCATATCATGTCATTATGCGCATTTCATTTGCATACATGTTCGTCTCATGCATCCGAGCATTTTTCCCGTTGTCCACTTTGCATTCCGACGTTCTGTTCTCCTCGGTGGTCATTTCTACCTTCTTCTCATGTGTGGGGATTAAACATTTCCGGATTGGACCGAGACTTGCCAAGCGGCCTTGGTTTACCACCGGTAGACCGCCTGTCAAGTTTCGTGCCATTTGGACTTCGTTTGATGCTCCAACGGTTAACCGAGGGACCGAAAAGGCCTCATGTGTGTTGCAGCCCAACATCCTTCCAATTTGGCCCAAAACCCACCTAAACCTCTCCCATCATCTAGAGCGTTCGATCACGATCGCGTGGCCGAAAACCGCACCTTATTTGGACTCTCCTAGCTCCCTCTACCTATATATATGTGATCCCCTCCCAAAAATCGCGGTACAAACCCTAGATCTCACCTCTCTCCGCGCCGCCGGACATGGCCGCCCGCCGGCGGACGCGTCCACCCAGCCGGCCACCTCACCCCGCCCATTGAGGGAGTGCCACGTCAGCGCCGCCGCCTCCCGCGCCCACTCAGCCGCCGCCACGTGATCCCGCGCCCGCTCTCCTTCCCGCTGGCCCGCCAGGGCCCGCGCGAGGCCCTCTGGGCCCGGTCGCCACGCCGCCGCCTGGACGCCCGAGCCGCCGCCCGCGCCTGCGCGCCTTCGCCATCGGCCGCCGCACGCCACCGCGCCGCCATCTCCGCCGCCGCCGCGCGAGCTCACGCCCGGCCGTTGCTCCACCGCCACCGCTTCTTCCCGCCGGCGCCGCCCTTTGCCGGCGCAGCCCCGCCGCCGTTGAAGCTTCACCGCGCCTCACCGGAGTTCCACCGCTCGCCGGAGATCGCGCCGACCTCGCCGGCGTCTTCCTCCACTCCAGCCGGATCCGATCCGGGGAGTGGGATGAGATCCACCACTCCCCCGAACCAAACGCACCCGCGCCCGATCCGGATCTCGTCGTCCCGGATCCCTCCGTCCCGCGTTGACTTTCGCGGAGGTATAATTTCACTAAGTCCCCGAAATTCCCAGATTCATGTGCCCATGTTCGTCGCATCGTAACTTTGCACCCGTAGCTCTGATTCATGCATATAGCATATCAAATTGTTCGTCTCAGAGAGTACATCATTTCATTCCATTGCATCATTTTCATTTGAGTTCATCTTGATGCCTGAAATGCTGTTAGAAGGAGGCTACTTGAGTTAATTGTCAGATCTGCTACTCCATCTTAGACATTTGTCATTTTTGCCATGATTATTGTGTGCATGATATGCCCATGAGCTCTACATATGTTTTGTTAAGGGTTTTGTCATCTTTCCAGAGGTGCAACCCATGTATTTTTGTGATGTGTGTGGTGACTAGCACAAGCTTGCCAAGTGAGGCACTTGGTAATTCTGTTTTCAGGGACTTAGCTTTTCCACTAAGTCCTTGAGCTGCTTAGTTCATGATGCCATACGTTCATGTTGTTTCCTAGTGATCCGTGCCTCTTTTGATGATGATCAGTAAGGATGTTTTATTAATCTTGTAGTGCTCTATCCATCCATGTCTTTGTTTACATATATGGAGCACCCTAGCTTGAGTCAATCGAGCTCTACTTTTGCTACTTTGTGAATCTGGGCAGATTGTCAACTTGTTTGCAATTTTGTCGATGATGTTATAGTTGATCCGTGCATGCTATGCTATTGTTCTTGCCATGTCTAGCTTGCATTTTGTGTGTTCTTGATAGAGGTATGCTTATCTTATCATGACTTGCTCCGTAGTGAGTGCGTCGAGTTCGTAAACATGCCTACTTGATATCTGTTTTCAGCATGCTCCAGTTTTCACTAAGTCTGTGATCTGATTATGTTTTTGCCATGTTCACATGCTTGCGAATGTATTTTGTGATCCCTTTTGGCTCAAGGTCACTAAGGGACTTTTGTTAAGCTCTTTGAGTAGCTCCATGCCATGTTTTACTTTGTCATGTTCAGGTCCTGTAGCATATAGTTTTGTTGCTCCGAAGAGTGCTATCTGATCTGAAATTCCAGACAAGTGTTAATTTCACCAAGTCTGAGATCTGTTTATCATATGCAGTTTTGTCATGCTTGTTTGAACCTGTTAATGGATGAATTGGCCGTAGCTCAGTGCTAGTCTTTTGTTAAGCATCATGAATGCATCCCTGCCATGTATTTTGTTGCCATGTTTGGGTGCTGTAGCATGTTCATCTCATTGCATTTAGTTGGCTACTTGCTGTAAATCGCAGACCAGTGTCATATTTGAATCGCTTGCCATTTCCAAACCGTAACTCCGATTCCGGTGATCTTTATATTGATTTCAACCGAAATCACCTCACCTTTCTAGTGGCACTCTTGGATTTCCAAGTTGAGGCTAGGTTAATGCATTCCTTGTCAAATCATGCATATGCATCGCATACCGCATCCCGCATATCATACCATGTTCACGTGTTGGTTGTTTACTATGTTGTGTGTTTCTTTCCGGTGTTTGCTTCTTCGGGTTGGTTCCGGTAACGTCGTGCTTGTGAGGATTCGTTCATCTACGCCCGTTTGTCTACTTCATGGACTCGTTCTTCTTCCTTGCGGGATTTCAGGCAAGATGATCATACCCTCGAAATCACTACTATCTTTGCTTTGCTAGATGCTCGCTCTTTTGCTATGCCTATGCTGCGATACCTACCACTTGCTTACCATGCCTCCCATATTGTTGAACCAAGCCTCTAACCCACCTTGTCCTAGCAAACCGTTGTTTGGCTATGTTACCGCTTTGCTCAGCCCCTCTTATAGCGTTGTTAGTTGCAGGTGAAGTTTGAAGTTTGTTCCTCGTTGGAACATGGAGATGATGTTCCTTGTTGGAACATGTTTACTTGTTGGGATATCACAATATATCTTATTTAATTAATGCATCTATATACTTGGTAAAGGGTGGAAGGCTCGGCCTTATGCCTGGTGTTTTGTTCCACTCTTGCCGCCCTAGTTTCCGTCATATCGGTGTTATGTTCCCGGATTTTGCGTTCCTTACGCGATTGGGCTATTATGGGAACCCCTTGACAGTTCACCTTAAGTAAAGCTCTTCCAGCAATGCCCAACATTGGTTTTACCATTCGCCACCTAGCCTTTTCTTTTCTCTTGGGAGTCGCGCTCCTGAGGGTCATCATTATTTTACCCCCCCCCCCCCCCCGGGCCAGTGCTCCTCTGAGTGTTGGTCCAACATGTCAGCTGCCGGTGGCCACCAGGGGCAACTCTAGGCTGGCTTACCCATACCTAGGACAATCTGAGTGTGCCCTGAGAAAAAGATATGTACTGCTCCTATCGGGATTTGTCGGCACATTCGGGCGATGTTGCTGGTTTAGTTTTACCCTGTCGAAATGTCTTGAAGAACCGGGATACCGAGTCTGATCGGAATGTCTCGGGAGGAGGTCTATTCCTTCGTTGACCGTGAGAGCTTGTGATGGGCTAAGTTGGGACACCCCTGCAGGGATTTGAACTTTTGAAAGCCGTGCCCGCGGTTATGGGCAGATGGGAATTTGTTAATGTCCGGTTGTATAAAACCTGAAGTTGATCTTGATTAAAATGCATCAACCGCGTGTGTAACCGTGATGGTCTCTTTCCGGCGGAGTCCGGGAAGTGAACACGGTTGTTGGAGCTATGCTTGACGTAGGTTGTTTTTGGATCACTTCTTGATCATAGCTTCTCGATCGTGCTTTGCCTTCTCTTCTCGCTCTCATTTGCGTATGTTAGCCACCATATATGCTAGTCGCTTGCTGCAGCTCCACCTCATACCTTTACCTTACCCATAAGCTTAAATAGTCTTGATCGCGAGGGTGCGAGATTGCTGAGTCCCCGTGGCTCACAGATACTTCCAAAACCAGCTTGCAGGTGCCGATGAGACCGTGCAGATGACGCAACCAAGCTCAGGAGGAGCTCGATGAAGATCTTGTCCTTTGTGTTGTTTCGTTCCAGTTGATCAGTAATGGAGCCTGTTGGGGAACGTAGTAATTTCAAAAAAAATCCTACGCACACGCAAGATCATGGTGATGCATAGCAACGAGGGGAGAGTGTGATCTACGTACCCTAGTAGATCGACAACGGAAGCGTTTGGTTGATGTAGTCGTACATCTTCACGGCCCGACCGATCAAGCACCGATACTACGGCACCTCCGAGTTTTAGCACACGTTCAGCTCGATGACGATCCCCGGACTCCGATCCAGCAAAGTGTCGAGGAAGAGTTCCGTCAGCATGACGGCGTGGTGACGATCTTGATGTACTACTGTCGTAGGGCTTCGCCTAAGCACCGCTACAATATTATCGAGGACTATGGTGGCAGGGGACGCCGCACACGGCTAAGAATAAGATCACGTGGATCAACTTGTGTGTCTATGGGGTGCCCCCTGCCCCCGTATATAAAGGAGTGGAGGAGGGGAGGGCCGTCCCTCTCTATGGCGCGCCCTAGGGGAGTCCTACTCCCACCGGGAGTAGGATTCCCCCTTTCCTAGTCCAACTAGGAGTCCTTCCATGTAGTAGGAGTAGGAAACAAGGAAGGGGCGCAGCCCCTCCCCCTAGTCCAATTCGGACTAGGCCTTGGGGAGGCGCGCGGCCTGCCATAGGCAGCCCCTCTCTCTTTCCCGTATGGCCCAATAAGGCCCAATACTTCTCCCGGCGAATTCCCGTAACTCTCCGGTACTCCGAAAAATACCCGAATCACTCGGAACCTTTCCGATGTCCGAATATAGTCGTCCAATATATCGATCTTTACGTCTCGACCATTTTGAGACTCCTCGTCATGTCCCCGATCTCATCCGGGACTCCGAACTCCTTCGGTACATCAAAACTCATAAACTCATAATATAACTATCATCGAAACCTTAAGCGTGCGGACCCTACGGTTCGAGAACAATGTAGACATGACCGAGACACGTCTCCGGTCAATAACCAATAGCGGGACCTGGATGTCCATATTGGCTCCTACATATTCTACGAAGATCTTTATCGGTCAGACCGCATAACAACATACGTTGTTCCCTTTGTCATCGGTATGTTACTTGCCCGAGATTCGATCATCGGTATCTCAATACCTAGTTCAATCTCGTTACCGGCAAGTCTTTTTACTTGTTCCGTAATACATCATCTCGCAACTAACTCATTAGTTGCAATGCTTGCAAGGCTTATGTAATGTGTATTACCGAGAGGGCCCAGAGATACCTCTCCGACAATCGGAGTGACAAATCCTAATCTCGAAATATGCCAACCCAACATGTACCTTTGGAGACACCTGTAGAGCTCCTTTATAATCACCCAGTTACGTTGTGACGTTTGGTAGCACACAAAGTGTTTCTCCGGCAAACGGGAGTTGCATAATCTCATAGTCATAGAAACATGTATAAGTCATGAAGAAAGCAATAGCAACATACTAAACGATCGGGTGCTAAGCTAATGGAATGGGTCATGTCAATCAGATCATTCACCTAATGATGTGATCCCGTTAATCAAATAACAACTCTATGTCCATGGTTAGGAAACATAACCATCTTTGATTAACGAGCTAGTCAAGTAGAGGCATACTAGTGACACTCTGTTTGTCTATGTATTCACACATGTATTATGTTTCCGGTTAATACAATTCTAGCATGAATAATAAACATTTATCATGATATAAGGAAATAAATAATAACTTTATTATTGCCTCTAGGGCATATTTCTTCCAGTCTCCCACTTGCACTAGAGTCAATAATCTAGATCACATCGCCATGTGATTTAACATCAATAGTTCACATCGTTATGTGATTGGTTCACATCTCCATGTGACTAACACCGAAAGGGTTTACTAGATTCAATAATCTAGTTCACATCGCTATGTGATTAAGACCCAAAAAGTGATCATGTTTTGCTTGTGAGAGAAGTTTAGTCAACGGGTCTGCCACATTCAGATCCGCATGTATTTTGCAAATTTCTATGTCAACAATGCTCTGCATGGAGCTACTCTAGCTAATTGCTCCCACTTTCAATATGTATCCAGATTGAGACTTAGAGTCATCTGGATCAGTGTCAAAACTTGCATCAACGTAACCCTTCACGACGAACCTTTTGTCACCTCCGTAATCGAGAAACATATCCTTATTCCAATAAGGATAATTTTGACCGCTGTCCATTGATCTACTCCTAGATCACTATTGTACTCCCTCTCTTAACACAGTGTATGGTATACAATAGATCTGGTACACAGCATGGCATACTTTATAGAACCTATGACTGAGGCATAGGGAATGACTTTCATTCTCTTTCTATCTTCTGCCGTGGTCGGGCTTTGAGTCTTACTCAACTTCACACCTTGTAACACAGGCAAGAAACTTTTTCTTTGACTGTTCCATTTTGAACTACTTCAAAATCTTGTCAACGTATGTACTCATTGAAAAAACTTATCAAGCGTCTTGATCTATCTCTATAGATCTTGATACTCAATATGTAAGCAGCTTCACCGAGGTCTTTTTTTGAAAAACTCCTTTCAAACACTCCTTTATGCTTTGCAGAATAATTCTACATTATTTCCGATGAACAATATGTCATTCACATATACTTATCAGAAATGTTGTAGTGCTCCCACTCACTTTCTTGTAAATACAGGCTTCACCACAAGTCTGTATAAAACTATATGCTTTGATCAACTTATCAAAGCGTATATCCCAACTCCGAGATGCTTGCACCAGTCCATAAATGGATCGCTGGAGCTTGCATATTTTGTTAGCACCGTTAGGATTGACAAAACCATCTGGTTGCATCACATACAACTCTTCTTTAATAAATCCATTAAGGAATGCAGTTTTGTTTATCCATTTGCCAGATTTCATAAAATGCGGCAATTGCTAACATGATTCGGACAGACTTAAGCATAGATACGAGTGAGAAACTCTCATCGTAGTCAACACCTTGAACTTGTCGAAAACCTTTTGCGACAATTCTAGCTTTGTAGATAGTAACATTACTATCCGTGTCCATCTTCCTCTTGGAGATCCATTTATTATCAATGGCTTGCCGATCCTCGGGCAAGTCCACCAAAGTCCACACTTTGTTCTCATACATGGATCCTATCCCAGATTTCATGGCCTCAAGCCATTTATCGGAATCTGGGCTCATCATCGCTTCCTCATAGTTCGTAGGTTCGTCATGGTCAAGTAACATGACCTCCAGAATAGGATTACCGTACCACTCTAGTGTGGATCTTACTTTGGTTAACCTACGAGATTCGGTAGTAACTTGATCTGAAGTTATATGATCATCATCATTAGCTTCGTCACTAATTGGTGTAGTAGTCACAGGAACAGATTTCTATGATGAACTATTTTCCAATAAGGGAGAAGGTACAATTACCTTATCAAGTTTTCTACTTTCCTCCCACTCGCTTCTTTCAAGAGAAACTCCTTCTCTAGAAAGGATCCATTCTTAGCAACGAATGTCTTGCCTTCGGATCTGTGATGGAAGGTGTACCCAATTGTCTCCTTTGGGTATCCTATGAAGACATATTTCTCCGATTTGAGTTTGAGCTTATCGAGATGAAACTTTTTCACATAAGCATCGCAACTCCAAACTTTAAGAAATGACAGCTTAGGTTTCTTGCCAAACCATAGTTCACACGGTGTCGTCTCAACGGATTTAGATGGTGCCCTATTTAACGTGAATGCAGCTGTCTCTAATGCATAACCCCAAAACAATAGTGGTAGATCGGTAAGAGACATCATAGATTGCACTATATCCAATAAAGTACGGTTATGACGTTCGAACACACCATTATGCTGTGGTGTTCCATGTGGCATGAGTTTGTGAAACTATTCCACATTGTTTTAATTGAAGACCAAACTCGTAACTCAAATATTTGTCTCCGTGATCAGATCGTAGAAACTTTATTTTCTTGTTACGATTATTTTCCACTTCACTCTGAAATTCTTTGAACTTTTCAAATGTTTCAGACTTATGTTTCACCAAGTAGATATACCCATATCTGCTCAAATCATCTGTGAAGTTCAGAAAATAACGATACTTGCCGTGAGCCTTAACACTCATCGGACCGCATACATCAGTTTGTATTATTTCCAATAAGTCAGTTGCTCGCTCCGGAGAACGGAGTCTTTAGTCATCTTGCCCATGAGGCATGGTTCGCAAGCATCAAGTGATTCATAATCAAGTGATTCCAAAATCCCATCAGCATGGAGTTTCTTCATGCGCTTTACACCAATATGACCTAAACGGCAGTGCCACAAATAAGTTGCACTATCATTATTAACTTTGCATCTTTTGGTTTCAATATTATGATTATGTGTATCACTACGATCGAGATCCAATGAACTATTTTCATTGGGTGTGTAACCATATAAGGTTTTATTCATGTAAACAGAACAACAATTTATTCTCTTACTTAAATGAATAGCCGTATTACAATAAACATGATCAAATCATATTCATGCTCAACGCAAACACCAAATAACACTTATTCAGGTTCAACACTAATCCCGAAAGTATAGGGAGTGTGTGATGATGATCATATCAATCTTGGAACCACTTCCAACACACATCGTCACTTCACCCTTAACTAGTCTTTATTCTGCAACTCCCGTTTCGAGTTACTAATCTTAGCAACTAAACTAGTATCAAATACTGAGGGGTTGCTATAAACACTAGTAAAGTACACATCAATAACATGTATATCAAATATACTTATGTTCACTTTGCCATCCTTCTTATCTGCCAATCACTTGGGGTAGTTCCGCTTCCAGTGACCAGTCCCTTTGCAGTAGAAGCACTTAGTCTCAGGCTTAGGATTAGACTTGGGCTTCTTCACTTGAGCAGCAACTTGCTTGCTGTTCTTTTTTGAAGTTCCCCTTCTTTCCTCTGCCCTTTTCTTGAAACTAGTGGTCTTGTCCACCATCAACACTTGATGTTTTTCTCGATTTCTACCTTCATCAATTTCCTCATTACGAAGAGGTTGGGAATCGTTTCCGTTATCCCTTGCATATCATAGTTCATCACGAAGTTCTACTAATTTGGTGATGGTGACTAGAGAATTCTGTCAATCACTATCTTATCTGGAAGATTAACTCCCACTTGATTCAAGCGATTGTAGTACTCAGACAATCTGGGCACATGCTCACTAGTTGAGCGATTCTCCTCCATCTTTTAGCTATAGAACTTGTTGGAGACTTCATATCTCTCAACTCGGGTATTTGCTTGAAATATTAACTTCAACTCCTGAAACATCTCATATGTTCCATGACGTTCAAAACGTCTTTGAAGTCCCGATTCTAAGCCATTAAGCATGGTGCACTAAACTATCAAGTAGTCATCATATTGAGCTAGCCAAATGTTCATAACGTCTGCATCTGCTCCTGCAATAGGTCTGTTACCTAGCGGTGCATCAAGGACATAATTCTTCTATGCAGCAATGAGGATAAACCTCAGATCACGGATCCAATCCGCATCATTGCTACTAACATCTTTCAACACAATTTTCTCTAGGAACATATCAAAATAACATAGGCAACAACGCGAGCTATTGATCTACAACATGATTTGCAAAATACTACCAGGACTAAGTTCATGATAAATTTAAGTTCAATTAATCATATTACTTAAGAACTCCCACTTAGACAGACATCTCTCTAGTCATCTAAGTGATCACGTGATCCAAATCAACTAAACCATGTCCGATCATCACGTGAGATGGAGTAGTTTTCAATGGTAAACATCGCTCTGTTGATCATATCTACTATATGATTCACGCTCGACCTTTTGGTCTCCGTGTTCCGAGGCCATATCTGTATATGCTTGGCTTGTCAAGTATAACCTGAGTATTCCGCGTGTGCAACTGTTTTGCACCCGTTGTATTTGAACGTAGAGCCTATCACACCCGATCATCACGTGGTGTCTCGGCACGAAGAACTTTCGCAATGGTGCATACTCAGGGAGAACACTTCTTGATAATTAGTGAGAGATCATCTTAAAATGCTACCGTCAATAAAAGCAAGATAAGATGCATAAAAGATAAACATCACATGCAATCAATATAAGTGATATGATATGGCCATCATCATCTTGTGCTTGTGATCTCCATCTCCGAAGCACCGTCGTGATCACCATCGTCACCGGCGCGACACCTTGATCTCCATCGTAGCATCGTTGTCGTCTCGCCAATCTTATGCTTCCACGACTATCGCTACCGCTTAGTGATAAAGTAAAGCATTACAGCGCGATTGCATTGCATACAATAAAGCGACAACCATATGGCTCCTGCCAGTTGCCGATAACTCGGTTACAAAACATGATCATCTCATACAATAAAATTTAGTATCATGTCTTGACCATATCACATCACAACATGCCCTGCAAAAACAAGTTAGACGTCCTCTACTTTGTTGTTGCAAGTTTTACGTGGCTGCTATGGGTTTTAAGCAAGAACCATTCTTACCTACGCATCAAAACCACAACGATAGTTTGTCAAGTTGGTGCTGTTTTAACCTTTGCAAGGACCGGGCGTAGCCACACTCGGTTCAACTAAAGTTGGAGAAACTGTCACCCGCAAGCCACCTATGTGCAAAGCACGTCGGGAGAACCGGTCTCGCGTAAGCGTACGCGTAATGTCGGTCCATGTCGCTTCGTCCAACAATATCGCCGAACCAAAGTATGACATGCTGGTAAGCAATATGACTTATATCGCCCACAACTCACTTGTGTTCTACTCGTGCATATAACATCAACACATAAAACCTAGGCTCGGATGCCACTGTTGGGGAACGTAGTAATTTCAAAAAAATTCCTACGCACACGCAAGATCATGGTGATGCATAGCAACGAGAGGGGAGAATGTTATCTACGTACCCTCGTAGACCGAAGCGGAAGCGTTGACGCAACATAGAGGAAGTAGTCGTACGTCTTCCCTGCCCGACCGATCAAGCACTGAAACTACGACACATCCGAGTTTTAGCACACGTTCAGCTCGATGACGATCCCCGGACTCCGATCCAGCAAAGTGTCGGGGAAGAGTTCCGTCAGCACGACGGCGTGGTGACGATCTTGATGTACTACTGTCGCAGGGCTTCGCCTAAGCACTGCTACAATATTATCGAGGACTATGGTGGCAGGGGGCGCCGCACACGGCTAAGAATAAGATCACGTGGATCAACTTGTGTGTCTATGGGGTGCCCCCTGCCCCCGTATATAAAGGAGTGGAGGAGGGGAGGGCCGGCCTTCTCTATGGCGCGCCCTAGGGGAGTCCTACTCCCACCGGGAGTAGGATTCCCCCTTTCCTAGTCCAACTAGGAGTCCTTCCATGTAGTAGGAGTAGGAAACAAGGAAGGAGCGCAGCCCCTCCCCCTAGTCCAATTCGGACTAGGCCTTGGGGAGGCGCGCGGCCTGCCATAGGCAGCCCCTCTCTCTTTCCCATATTGCCCAATAAGGCCCAATACTTCTCCCGGCGAATTCCCGTAACTCTCCGGTACTCCGAAAAATACTCGAATCACTTGGAACCTTTCCGATGTCCGAATATAGTCGTCCAATATATCGATCTTTACGTCTCGACCATTTTGAGACTCCTCGTCATGTCCCCGATCTCATCCGGGACTCTGAACTCCTTCGGTACATCAAAACTCATAAACTCATAATATAACTATCATCGAAACCTTAAGCGTGCGGACCCTACGGTTCGAGAACAATGTAGACATGACCGAGACACGTCTCCGGTCAATAACCAATAGCGGGACCTGGATGCCCATATTGGCTCCTACATATTCTACGAAGATCTTTATCGGTCAGACCGCATAACAACATACGCTGTTCCCTTTGTCATTGGTATTTTACTTGCCCGAGATTCGATCGGCGGTATCTCAATACCTAGTTCAATCTCGTTACCGGCAAGTCTCTTTACTCGTTCCGTAATACATCATCTCGCAACTAACTCATTAGTTGCAATGCTTGCAAGGCTTATGTGATGTGTATTACCGAGAGGGCCCAGAGATACCTCTCCGACAATCGGAGTGACAAATCCTAATCTCGAAATACGCCAACCCAACATGTACCTTTGGAGACACCTGTAGAGCTCCTTTATAATCACCCAGTTACGTTGTGACATTTGGTAGCACACAAAGTGTTCCTCCGGCAAACGGGAGTTGCATAATCTCATAGTCATAGGAACATGTATAAGTCATGAAGAAAGCAATAGCAACATACTAAACGATCGGGTGCTAAGCTAATGGAATGGGTCATGTCAATCAGATCATTCACCTAATGATGTGATCCCGTTAGTCAAATAACAACTCTTTGTCCATGGTTAGGAAACATAACCATCTTTGATTAACGAGCTAGTCAAGTAGAGGCATACTAGTGACACTCTGTTTGTCTATGTATTCACACATGTATTATGTTTTCGGTTAATACAATTCTAGCATGAATAATAAACATTTATCATGATATAAGGAAATAAATAATAACGTTATTATTGCCTCTAGGGCATATTTCCTTCAGAGCCCAGTTGGGGTCGATCGGGGACCGTGTCGCATTTGGGATTTTCTTTTATTTTGGTTCCGTAGTCGGACCTTGATTGTAACTGGATGATGTAATGCTTTATTCATGTAATTGTGTGAAGTGGCGATTGTAATCCAACTATGTAACTTCTTCCCCTATTTTATTACATGGGTTGTGTGAAGATTACCTCACTTGCGACATTGCTTTCAATGCGGTTATGCCTCTAAGTCGTGCTTCGACACGTGGGAGATATAGCCGCATCGAGGGCATTACAGTTTTGAAGTCAAACTTGAAGTAGAAAAGACATGGGGAATATTTGCAAGTGTGTTATGGTTAATTCCAAATAAATGGAATAATTTTTGTCGTAGCTCCCTAATATTGGGATATATGTTGTAAAGAGAATCACCACGTGAATTCCCTCGGTTTAAATAGACCAACGATCTATGCAATTTATTTAGTTGAGTTGCAAATGACATGATGCAATGCAAAAATAAAAGGGCGGGCACAAATGAAACACACGGCGAAACCCGGAACATATGAAAGTCTTCTCGAGCATCGGTCTCGGGGCGTCACATCTGTGATCAGAGTGATTGTACTCCATATTCTCAAGAGACGCAATAGGGAACATAGCCGACCACTCATCATTTGCTAGGCATCTGTCCAGCCTATCCCTTATTCTTCCTCTGTACCATGTGAACGGATCTCCAGTATACCCAATATCATGCAGTTGGCAATCATCAATTACCTCCTGAAAAGCCTGCATGTACTGTATAGGCCTTGGGTTCCCACCATCCTTTTCATGAAGATATAAGATTTCATTAAGATCTCCAATTAGCAACCACGACAAGTCTTGGCTTTGCTGCAGTTGTATTATACGTCTCCATGTCATGTGTTTATTTTTCCATTTGAATTCACCATATATCCCCGTCAAGCGCCAGAAAATATTATTACTCACTTCAATCTTTACATCAATGAACATAGGATCAAGAGCTATCCTATGAATCTTAACAGTATTATTCCATAATAAAAGTAAACCCCCTTCCTACCATCACTAGGGCATACAATTTTATTATCCATCTTGAGTCTTTTGCGCAAACACTCTGCCGGATAGCTGTCAAGGTGTGTCTCCGACAAGAACATCACCTCGGGGTTGCACCTCCGCTGGACGTCCAACAGAGCACGTACTGTCGGGGCATTCCCAAGGCCCCGACAGTTCCAAGCTAAAAGTTTCATTGCGTCTGGTCATCCCCCTCATGGGAGGACGCCGATATCTCAAGGGTTTTGGTTACCGCCGCACTGTCCACTGCATCGCCTTCTACCCCTTTCAACTTCTTCTTGTTTGCATTCTTTTGAGGAGTACCAGCTGGATCACTTAGGCTGCTAGGGGACTTGCTGGCCTAATGGCCAAAGCCAACGCACTAGCATCAATATTGGAGTTTGCTGCTGTTCTTTTCCCTAGGATGTTCATGTTTCTCACATCCTGACTAGTGTTTCCTTCCAGTTCAGTCTCCATATCCTGCACATCTCCATTATTAAACAGTGCAATGTGACGCCAACTGGCTGTTGCACCTCTATCAGCAGCAAACGGGGGGACTCCCCTTCCTCGCCCGGGTCCAAAAGGTGGATTTCCTCTTCCAGTCTCACCTCTGCCCCTGCCTGAACCTCTTCCACAACCACGGCCACAGCCTCTTCCACCATCTACTAGCATAAAATCTCCCCACTCAAGCTTACTTTCATCATGTTCACCAGTGCCACACTCCTGGTACCAGTGGCCTAGCAGGCCACAATTGGCACAAAACATTGGGATTTTCTCATACTGAACTTGATAATATTCCGTTTCTTCATTCTTTGTTATAGAAACAAAACGAATTAACTTTTTTGTCACACCTAACTCAACCCTTACTCTTACAAATTCACCAGCAAAACCAGCAGGAAGAGTAGTCTTCACTTCAAGAACTTTTCCCATCTTGCGACACATACCTTTGATCGCTGCTGGGATTAGGAAGTTATCTGGTAGTTTTAGGACCCTTGCCCAAACATCAATCTTATCAAGCTGAACCGATCTGGGGTTCCTAAATCCATCATATTTAGCCAACAGCACCCCCTTGGTCTCGAAATAACCAAGGTCCCATATTCATAGCAGTATTCCAATCTGCAAGACATCCAAATTGAACTGTGAACAGATTGTCCTCAACCTTGCCAGCGAACTTCTCTTGCGGGGTTCCACGCTGCTCTCATGTCAGAGTACAAAGCAGATGATCTAAACCCTTTGTTCGTGTGTACCTTGGCTATGGCGAGCCACTTGGCCGCGATCGCTTCGTCCTTGAACTCTTCTTCCCAGACAAACTGCTCTTCCTCCTCTTGAAGATCTAGCCGGCTGAGTAGAGCCTCGACCGGTTCCTTCTCCTTCCGTGAACTTCCTGATGCATCCCGCGCCGCCATCTGATCTGATAGCCAAACCCTAACTCTTTCGTAGGGAGTAGTTAAAACCCTCTTCTACTGCTTGCACCCAGCTGGACGGGATCCAGGGAGGGGCGAGAGAAGGGAGGTGATCGACCTTAGTTGGCGGAGATCGTACTCTGGGCGGGCGGCGCGCCAGAGGAACTCTAAACCCTATGAGGGGAACTCGTATAGAGAAAGAGATGTTATTTGATGCGTATGTTAAGAATTTTTTCATTGTCTAGACTAATATTTTTTTCCTTTAAAATATGAAGGATTGATTTCTATCCTATATAAAAATGGAAATCCATTCTTATGAACCAAAAGGCTTTAATTTTTTTTTTAAATCCTATCCTACAGAGTTTCTACAAACCAAAGAAGACCTTAATTTGTGAGAGAAGAAACAATCTTCCGGTGGCTGGGCACAGGCCAGCCTTAATCAGACTGCCGTAGTCATGGTTTCGGCCGCGGAATTCAAAAACCAGGAGCCGTCGGCACGCCGAGAAAAAGATACGGAGCCACGCAGGCACACACAGTCACGCGTGGCACGTAACGCAGCGACCCGTGCTGCACGACGGCCAAGAGTTCCACGCCACTGACTGACCGACTGACCCACGAGAGAGAGACCAAAGTCGAGGGAGGGAAGGAAACGGCCGACGTCTCCACGTCGCGCACGCAGTACGTGCGTAAGTGGGCCCCGGAAGGAGGTGGAGGGGGCGCTGCACCTGGACCCGGCATGCCCTCCCCCCGCGCCCCGAAGCCGTCGACACGCGTCCACGCCCATGCCCCGAATATCGCAGGTTCACGCTCGATGTTGCTCCCGCTACCTGCCCCATCCCCATCCCTCCCCGCCGCTGCCGCTCGCCAGCGACAACCGCACGCTTTCCCCCGCCGACTCGCCCGCTGCGATCCGTCGAAACGGGCCCGCTTTCCTGAATCCGGCGGGCACGGCCGAGGGCAGGGGGGAGCGGCGCGCGGCGCAAAACCTCGCCTGTTTCGTGCTAAACCTTTGCCCATGTCCAACTCCGGCGGTCAGGTGAGACCCGGATGCACCGCGCCTCGTGCCGCTCCAGTGAACGGGCGCCATCGCAATGATTCACGTAGCTTTCGCCGCAACCGATCGATCCCGCGGCTACTGCCAGCGCGCTCCTTCCGTATGCGCCCGTCGCAGTTCTCGTGATCCCGCACTGTGCGGTCGGACGGCGACGTCTCTGAACTACCTCCGTCCTAGGTGATTATTCTCGGTCGTTGCGTGTACGATCGGTTGCATTATTGTTGTTTTCTTTCACCATAAGCTGATGCACAAGGAATGTAACTGACCACTGATGGACGGCTTCAATATAACACCTTTGCACTCTTTAAATGCCTTTTGTCTTTTATAATGTCTATATACGATGGAGTCTGTTTCGGCGCGTATAGAAAGATAAATGTGTGCCGATGAATTCAAATAAGTTATAGTCATTATAGAACTGATTGTGAATTGATTTAATGAAGTTATAATGCCTTGCTGTTGTTGTGTAGTGCGTTTGTCCTTTGGGGCGTTACCACGTCGACTTTCTGGATGTCTACTTCAACAAGGTTTGTTTGACTGTTGTGAGGGAGGGGTGATGACGGCGATGCCTCTTCAGCTGGCTCCAGTGCTTATAGTTGTTGTTAGATGATATGGATGTAGTTTTTGTTACCGTTGTGGTCTTTGTACTGCCATGATGTGATGAATAGATAGGAAGTCATCCCCACAAAAAAGTGGTTTCTCGAATGTTGTATACCCGCTACTAATTTATTACTAATGTCATTATTACTTCCTCCGTCCGGGTTTATAGATGGTAATAGTACTGAAATGTTTGATACCTATCACTAATTTATTACCGGTGCCATTCTTACTTCCTATGTTTGAGTTTATAAACCCATATTGTATTTTGCATAAAATTTAACCATGGATGGGCTAGCAAAATATATATATTTATTTAAAAATATCATGTATTTGTATTTGAACTTTTTTATCTTAGTATTATTTTACTACATACTCCCTCTGTCTCGAAATATAAGATGTTTTTTGGTCTAAATCTAGAACAAAAACGTCTTTATTTTAAGACAAGGGTGTATAATTTATGTTTTTATTAACCAAGTTTATGATAAAAAGTGACTGAAATACAAGGGGACTAATAGAAACGAAGAAAGGGAGTACCAATTTTGAAGATGATGCATTTGCGAATGCCCATCAAAGCCTAACGAGTGCCTCTTTGATTCACATGATTTGTAAAGTAGAAAAAACATAGGAAGAGGGTGTATGCCATCTTCGTATATAGGATATATAGGATTGCACTGATGTTTGATTGGGCACATGATAAACATAGAAATCTTCACATAAGATTGAAGTGGATGAAAATGTATCTACAAAATCTAGTTTAAATGAATCTTGGATTACATTCCTATGAGTCCAACGTTGTGTGTAGGAAGGACCAAAATCTTTAAAAGTTTCATTACGAATCATTTGAATCAAAGAGGCCGTGGGTGAGTAGTGACAGCTGGGGCTCCGGTCACCTCTTGAGAAATTCGGTTACCGAGGCAGATCTTGATGCCCACTAGAAATCGGGCATATACAATGGTGCTATTTTAGAAGTGTCACGTAGGACAAATGATGAGGTGAAGAAAAAAAAACTCATAAGAAAAAGTCTTGTCTTCTCTTAAATGACCCACTAGAAAGGCTTGTCATCTCTTAACACAATATGTTTCACCATGTTTTTAGAAATAACTAGTTATTAAAGATAAGGCTAAGAAATGACCCATTGTAAATATCTTTTCTTGTCATCTCTAAATTACATGCAAGATTTAAGATAAAACTATCTTATCAACCATTGTACATGCCTTACCGAGCAAGATATCCCAAAAAAGTGAATTTAACTGAATTTTATCCAAATTTAAAATTTATTCGAAATTGCGTTCTCCACAGTAACCAAAAACCTCAATGCTTCATGAGATTTTATTTTCATCGGGGTCCAAAACCTTGGTGACAGCTTGTGTGCATCTACCAGTTCTTGTCTACCAGTCAAAACTGCACAACATGCCCCACAGGCGTCATTCCTCTCCCCTCCACGTAACCCCTCCCACTTTCAATACAGGTCCCACGCGTTACCTAAAAGCGCCAAACGTTAGATCGTTCCCTGGACCCTCCCCACAAGCACCGCAAGCGACTAGAAAGCCTGGACCCGCCGCCAGAAGCCGACGCCCCTCTCCACGGTCCATATGAGCCGCGCGTACCACGCCCGTCCGCGAGCCCCGAGACTCCGAGCCGCTCATCGCGCTCGCCACGCGCCTGCCGCCGGCTCATCGCCGCCGTCCACGTCCAGGCCCGCGAGATCCACGTCCGGATACGGCTCCCGCCCTCGCTGTCACGTATCGGGGCCATCTACGGGCAATCGGACGGCCCCGGAGCGCTGTCTAACCTTTTTCCTCCCGTGGCCGCGGGTATTAGAGGCGCCTCGCCGTCCCACGCCCACAGTTCTTTTTGTTCTCTCCGGCGAAGGAAATGAGCAGCGAGACGAGCAAGCGAGATCATGCACGGGAGCTCCTCGCCGCCGACAGGAAGCTGATGACCGTGGCCCGTTCGGCGCGACGGCGCCGGCTGGAGCTCCGGCGGCTGGGACGTACGGCGTCCGCGGCTGCGGAGGACGAGGGTGCGAAGCGGGTGCGGCCGGCGCCAGACAGCTCCTCGGACTCGTCTGACTCCGCGAAGGTGGTGCCGGTGCCGTCTAGGTGTTCGGCGTGCGTGTCGCACGGGGCGGTGTCCGTGATCGGGCGCCGGCGGGAGATGGAGGACGCGGTGGCCGTCGCCGCGCCGTTCCTGGCCGAGACGGCGGGGCTGGAGGGCAGCGGCGACGTGGAGTACGGGGCAGGGGACGAGGGCTTCTTCGCGGTGTACGACGGGCACGGCGGGTCGCGCGTGGCGGAGGCGTGCCGGCTGCGGATGCACCTGGTGCTCGCGGAGGAGGTGCGGCTTCGTCGTCTGCGGCCCGGGGGCGAAGGGCAGGGTCAGGCCGAGGACGACGAGGACGGTGCGCGGTGGAAGGAGGCCATGACGGCCTGCTTCGCCCGGGTGGACGGCGAGGTCGGCGTCGACGACGGGACCGACACCGGCGAGCAGACGGTGGGCTCCACCGCCGTCGTGGCCGTCGTGGGCCCGCGCCGCATCGTCGTCGCGAACTGCGGCGACTCCCGCGCCGTGCTCTCCCGCGGCGGCGTCCCCGTGCCGCTCTCCTCCGACCACAAGGTACACGACACGACGCTGCCACGCATCCGTCCGTTCAAATTAACAGGGTCAGATAAATCGCCGGTTCACGCCATCTTTTCCGCGAGATCTGTTTCCGTTCCGGCCCCCGGGCTACAGGTGTCGCCTCCGCCGCTCCAGCCCCTGCTTTTGCGCGCGGGCGTGTCGAAACGGGGACGTTCCCGTTTCGTGTCTTCCATGGGCGATGATGGGTTGGTGTCCATATTAGAAGTTTTTATTTAGCACAGTACAGACGCAAACGCTCATTATTTGGGCGGCCGTGTCGGACTTGTGGACCGCGTCACCCTATGTCATGTGCAAAACGCACGCCGGAACTCTCTTACCCCAGCTCCCTGGTCGGATCGTTGAGGGAAAAACTCTGGTGATATTGTAGGTGCTAATCGTGCCGAAAAGGCGTCGGCACGACACGTATATGAGGTTTCTCCGTTGGGCTAAGGCACCTTCTCTGCCTGGTTGCCAAATGTGTGTCGATTGAATTTGGTTGGTGCAAAGTCGGTTAGGCGGCCACTCTTTTGATCCTCTGGCCGTACGTCTGTATGGTTTGGTTTGGTTGGGAGTATACACCTCAACAAATGCGTGAGAGAACACACGGTATGTGTGTTAAGTAGCTCCTGAATGGAAATTAAGTTTATGAGTTTATGATGATTTAGGTCGTTAGCTCAAGTTTAGAAAAGTACGCACATAATTCGAAAATACACCCTCGGTTTCTAAATGTAAGTTTTTTTAGAGGTTTCAGTATGGACTACATACGGAGCAAAATATGTATTCCATATCTGAAATCTCGAAAAAGACTTATATTTAGAAACGGAGGGGGTAATAATGTGTGAAGGACAGTGGCTCGATCTGATGGCTTCCTCTGTTAAGTGTCAAGCTATCTTCAGATGATGTCTTGCTTGTGCAGTAGGACAGCAGCTCAAACGTCGATTGGCTAAACCGGGGAGAAGGAAATTAGCTTAGACTGTATTTCCGGCAATATTTCACTCAACATGGTTGAAACAACATGCAATAGCTAACTTCTCACTTGTAACTCAAAGTTAAGGTATTTGTCAAGCCCATTTACCAGTCGCGTGCTTAGCACTATGCCACTATCATAGAGTATAATAGGCAGGACCGAGTTGGCCTCCATAGACACACTTAGGGTTCTCTGTGTCTAAACCATTGCCAGATCTCATCCATCCATCTGTTCCGATGCAGAGTGATGCTAAAGATTAATGCTTAAGCCTAATGGTCTTCCCTTTTCAAATTATTTGGAGCGATAGCAGCTTTGCAAGTGCCGTGTACATGGCTGTTGGGTTAAACATCTCAGAAGGTTGTGATACAATGTGTGCCTAGCTAAACCTTACCAAAACCTCAACTAAATCAAAAATTCTCTTGCCTTCCCTTACCCTTACCCATACTCAACTCAAATCAAATCTTACCAAAATCTAGAATGCGATGGGTATGTCGGACACGATTGGTGTTGAACCACTAGAATATGTATGCCCTTGTTGCAACACACGGGCAGTTAGTAATTTAGTCCATACAGTAATGGAGAGCGAAATGCTCACCGAAGTTGAGGTGGGTGTCTTGGCAAGCGATGTACTATGGACACTATTAAGATTGAGAAAATAATTTGCTTTAGATGCGGGTCTGTCAAGTCATATCAAGTATGCTGGTCGTTTATGAAAGTGTTGCCAGACTGCTGCTTTAAGCATTGCCATTAGTCAGCTATGTGTTTTCGTATTCATTGTGGGGACCAATACGATGCGCCAGGGTTTTACTGTAATGATACAGGATGCAGAGATTGTGCACAATTTTGCATCTGTTCATAAATGAAAATAGTTGATTCAAGGTGCTGCTTCAAAACAATAGGAATATATTTTCCCCAAGCAGAGCTTGTGAAGCCTTATCTTGCTCAACAAAAACACAAATATGTAGCCGCGTTGATCATTTTTATTTAGATTTGTATCTAAACGGTGGCAAGGTACTAGCACAATGCAATGCTACTCAACTGGTTAAGGTTGGTGATAGACAATTTGTCTTGTTTGGTACTCTGGCAATAATACTTGAAGAGCGGAAGTCTCCTGTCGCATGCACTTGATATGGCTTGATATATCCGCAACTAGAACATCTTGTTTTCAAAACCTCAATGCAGATAGTTGATGTGTCATTCTGCCTTTAGTTATCCGGCTGACTTTCGTCCAACGCGCTCTTTCCGCGGTAGCAACTTTATACAAAAGCATGATTTCTGATCATATCCATCATTTTGCACTGCAAGCTGGTGGTTCTGTATGTTAGTCGTGTCTATTGCTCGTCCATGCAAGACATTAGGGAATTTCTCTTTGCTGGGATAACTTCCTCTTGAACAATTTCGCTTCTTCTGCAATTCCAACTTTGTAGGACAGTAGTGTGTGGGAACGTTGATGTCTTTATCTTGTTTTGACGATACACAGCCAGACCGACCTGACGAAATGGAAAGAGTAGAAGCAGCTGGTGGCAAGGTCATTAACTGGAATGGATACCGTATCCTGGGAGTGCTCGCAACTTCGAGGTCAATCGGTACGATGCTGTACCGTCTTGATCTGTACATTTCTTGTCGGCAGACATATATGCACAAGTTAAATATTTGTAGCTGAGATTGACAGTGCTATAGTTGTTTTGAAAATATTAACATTGGTACGTAGTAGCTTTGGCAAGAAAACTGACAGTAGCCTAGTTACAACTTGACGAGTATTATGCATACTCCCTCCGTTCCTAAATATAAGTTTTTTTAAAGATTCCACTATGGACTACATACGGAGCAAAATGAGTGAATCTACACTTTAAAATATATCTACCTACATCCGTAGGTAGTTTGTAGTGGAATCTCTAAAAAAACTTACATTTAGGAACGGAGGGAGTAATAGATATACATCTCACAAATTATGCACTGTTCTGAATTCCTTATGGTTGTCCATCTCAGGAGACTATTACCTGAAACCATATGTGATAGCGGAACCAGAAGTCACCGTCATGGACCGGACGGACAAAGACGAGTTCCTCATACTGGCAAGCGACGGCCTGTGGGATGTGGTGTCCAATGACATCGCCTGCAAGATCGCGAGAAATTGCTTAAGTGGGCGCGCGGCCTCCAAGTACCCCGAGTCCGTCGCCGGGAGCACGGCGGCCGACGCCGCGGCGCTGCTGGTGGAGCTCGCCATGGCACGCGGCAGCAAGGACAACATCAGCGTCGTTGTCGTCGAGTTGCGGCGACTGAAGAGTAGGACAGCGGCGGTGATCAAAGAGAACCGCAGGTAGTAGTAGTGATAATGTAAGCGTGGCCGGCTGGATGGGATATCAGATTATTCGAGCATGGCGAGAGAGAGAGATAGAGAGAAAGAAACAATTTGCGGCTGTTCGCTGGGATGGTTGTAGTTAGAGGGCTCAGGGACGCTGTGGCCGTGCTGCCGTTGAGTTGAGTGTGCTATTTGTAGCCGTGCTGCCGTTGTATTGCGTTGCGTTGGTTCTTTAGTTCTTCTTCTACATATGCTGACTGACGCTCTCGCCTAGGGCGACTCGGGGGCGCCTCCCCTAGCGTGCCGCCGGCCAATCGCCCCCTAGCCCCGCGCCGCCGCTGGAGGAAGCCGCCGGGCGAAGCTTGTGCGGCTGACGGCGGCGGCGGGGCGACTCCTCGCGGCTCCCGTTGGGACTGGGGCGGCGGATCTCGGCGGAAACCGGCGGTGGCCCGGGCGTGCGCGGCCCATCCGGCGGCGTGGTGGCGGGTCTCGGCGGGGGGTTGTAGGTGGTGGCGATCTGGCGCCTCCTCTGTTGGAGGGCCTTGGCTCCTCGGGGTGGCGGCCCCGGCCGATGGGCGCGGTGCAGCCGACGGGCTGTGCCGGCGGGCTCTGGTGGGCAGCCTCCCACGGCCGCGCGGGCGGCGTGGGGGCTACAGACGCTGGCGCAGTGGCGGCTCCTCGCAATCCGTCATGGCTCCATGTAGAAAATCCGCCCCTGCTTCGATCTGTCCCGATCCGTGTTGGCGCCGGTCCTTGGCGGCGGCTTTCGGTGTCCCCTATGGCCGACCTGGCGGATCTGGCGTGCGGGTGAGGTTCCGGGGGAAACCCCTGGCTGGCGCGGCAGCCTCCCCAAAGTCGACGCCTTTGGCGCCGATCCCCTTCCTAAAGGCTTTGGGGTGGATCCTCTCCCTTCCGCCTCCTCCTCGAGCTATGGCGAAAGCTTTTGTTCCCCTGGTCTGGGCGTCGACGGCACCCTGGTGTCGTGTTCCTTCTTGAAGGCGGCGGCTGGGAACAGCTCTTGGTGGCGGGGCTGCTGGTGGCGTGGTGGCGGTGCGCTTCGGCCTTCTACTTGGTGCCGCGCCTTGCTTCGCGGGACCAGCGGACGGTTTCTTTGGTGGAGCGGTGCTTCATCCATACATTGATGGCGACGGATCTTGACGGCGTGGCGCAGTGCAGATTCGGAGTTCGATGTGGGAGGATGGACTCGCGCAGGAGGACGACGCTGTCTGGCGTCGTGGTGACGTCGATGGCAGAGAGATCTGGCATGGTAGATGCAACAGTACAGCTCTAAAGATGGACTCGTGGCAGGTGGCTGTGGCGGCCTCATACCCGGCAGGCGTCCTAGTTGAGAAGTGCGCCGGACTGGTAGGTGCCCCATACCAGGCAGGCGTCCTGGTTGGGACCTCAGGTCTTAGATGTTTAGGTTTGGCTGCGATGTCTATTAGGCCCAAGCTATCAGCGCTCCTTCATCATTTGGATAGGTGTAGTGATAGTTGTTGCTTAGACGGTGGCTTTAGTCTTGCTGTTGTATTACTTTGTAAGGTCTTGTGAGAATAATTAATAAAGTGGTCGTATGCATCGCCCAGATGCAGAGGCTGAAGTCATCCTTCTTTTCTAAAAAAAAATGCTGACTGACGCTCGGGGCGAAGCGGCAACCAGCATAAGCTGCTTTCCTCAGTTCTGATTTGATCATTGGGTTTTTCCATGAGGTCGGAGTCTTGGGTGATCCAATAGTTTGTGAGATGACTGCACTTGGATCTTCATGCCAAGCAGTTCATGATTGAGGGTTGAGGCAGAGTGGCAGGACCAGTGTCAGTGTGTCAGCACTGTCGGTCGATTCATGACTCAATTTGCTTCTCTGGTAGTCTGGTTCGATGCAATTTGGTGGCTACAGAATCAGAGCAAGATGGAGAGGAACTGGGGAAGAAGAGGATGAGGCTCCTCTCACATACTGCAGGGAGCAGTTGGGCCACTGACATATGGCCCCAGAAGCAGGTTAGCCCACCTGTCAATGAGCCAACTGCACCCTGCAGTACGTCAAGGGAGCTGAGTCCGGAAGAAGAATCCCCAACGTTTGCCTGGGCCTTTGACGCTTGATCACTTTTGTCTTTTTTTATGCAACCGATCAAGAGACCCTCTATTCGACGCCTAATCAAACTGAAAAATGTTAAATATGTATAGCAAAATGTTTCTGATGTATATGAAAAATGTACAATATGTATTAAAGAAATAGACATCAAAAGGTATATATGTAAAAAATGTACAATATGTTTAATGTGGTAGCTGACCATGTTGTCTGGTCATCTCAAACGGCGTTCAAGCAAGGAAGGAATATACTTGATGGTGTAGTAGTCCTGCATGAGACCGTTCATGAGATGCATCGAAAAAACATGAATGGAGTGATATTCAGAATTGATTTTGAAAAAGCCTATGACAAGGTCAAATGGTCCTTCTCCAACAGGCCCTAAGAATAAAATGTTTCTCAAATAAATGGCACCAATGGATCCAAAATTTTATAATTGGAGGTAATGTTGCCATCAAAGTAAATGATGAGGTAGGCTATTACTTTCAGATAGAAAAGGCCTACGGCAGGATGACTTCATGTCCCCAATGTTATTTAACATTGTTGCTGACATGTTGGCTATTCCAATTGAACGCACAAAGTAGGGCGGCCAGATTGTAGGAGTACTCTACACTTTGTGGATGGTGGCCTCTCTATTTTACAATATGGCGATGACACAATTATTTTTATGAAACATGATCTGGACAGGGCTCGAAATTTGAAACTCAGAAAATGTCGGGTCTCAAAATAAACTTTCATAAAAGTGAATTGTTCTGCTTTGGAGAAGCCGTTGAGGCAACGACCGATTATCCTGACCTTTTCGGTTGCGCACATGGCCAATTCCCGATTAAATATATGAAAATACTGATTCATTATCAACGCCTCACCATTAAGAAATGCAAGCATGTAAAGGAGTGTCTAAAGAAACGGTTGAGCAGTTGGAAAGGCAAACTGCTATCAGTTGGGGGACGGTTGGTTTTGATTAACTATGTCCTCACAAATATGGTTCTCTATATATTTTCTTTCTTCCAACTCCCAAAAAGGGTCCTACAAAAAATGGACTATTTTATATCTAGGTTCTTTTGGCAAGGAGATGGTGAAAAGAAAAATACAAGCTGGCCAAATGGAGCGTCGTTTGTAGGGTGAAAGACGAAGGTGGCCTTGGCATTCATGATCTGCAGGTCAAGAATGAGGCCCTACTCAGTAAATGGTTATTCAAACTTCTTACTGAGGATAGTGTTTGGCAAACCATCCTGCATAACAAGTGTCTAGGTCAAAAGGCGGTGTCTCAGGCATTTTGGAAACCCAGTGACTTGCACTTCTGGGTGGCCCAATGGCGACAAAGAAACATCTCTTTCGCTTTGGGTCTTTCGCGATAAAAGACGGGTCAGAGATTCGTTTTTGGAAAGACATATGGCTAGGCAAGGCTAGTCTCCGAGAACAATATCCAGCCTTATACAACATTGTCCACGATAAGAATAATACTATTGCATAGGTGCTCAGTTCATCCCCACCGAATATTTTGTTCAGGCGGGATTTGATTGCCACCGACTTGTGTCATGGCATAATCTTTTATCCAGACTGGATTCAATTAACCTGACACAAGGCCAGGATGTGTTTCGCTGGAACCTTACTATATCCGGGTCTTTCACTGTAGACTCTATGTACTGTGCACTCACACATTCTAAGGTACCAGTCAGTAATAACAAGAAAATTTGGAAGTCCATGATTCCACTAAAAGTGAATTTTTTTATGTGGTATCTTCGTAGGGGAGTTGTGTTAACTAAAAACAATCTCGCACGACGCAACTGACAAGGGAGTAAGAAGTGTTGTTTTCGTATTCATGACGAGACAATCAAACACCTTTTTTTTCAATGCAAGTTTGCACGTTCTATGTGGTCACTCATCTAAATAGCATTAAATTTGCATCCACCCACAAATGTTGCCAATATTTTTGGTCATTGGTTGGACGGTATTCCAAATAGTTCCAAAATGCTAATAAGGGAGAGAGTGTATGCCTTAATTTGGTCACTGTGACTATGTAAAAATGATTTGATTTTCAATAAAAAATACTTCTCCTTTGCAGATTATTTTCTGGTGTACGCACTCTCTATATATGTGGTCTATTCTAGAACGACCGAAGTACCAACCGCTATTTAAGGCAGTGTGTACGCAATTGGACCAGGTGTCTATGAAAGTATGGAGGTGGCATCATAACCTTCGGATCGATCCACCATCTCCTTCGACATAGGTATAGCGTAGGTCTATAGGACTTTATTATTGTCAATTTGTCGGTTTTTATTTGATGAATTTTTGTCGGACTTTCGGATTTGATTGTGTGCATCTTAATTATGCAAAGGCAGGGTGTTACTCATAATGCTTTGTATCCATTTGATTCTACATTTTGAGATAATAGAATCGCACTTTATCAAAAATGAAAAATGTTAATCATGTACTCCCTCCGTATCAACATATAGGACGTATTTGCAAATTAAGCTGCAAATACTTCTTATATTTCGCTACACGGGTAGTATTTGAAAAATGTTAAATATGTATATGAAAGATGTACACAAGAAATGTACAATGTTTATATAAAAAGTAGACATAACAAAAATATGATTTCAAAGATGTTAATCATGTACTCAAAAACTATTACATGTGTATATGAAAATGTTTCTGATGCACAGAAAAATTGTAAAATTTAGTATGGAAAAAAGTAGACATAAAAAATACATTTACAAAAAGTTAATTATGTATTTTAAAATTTTAAAATTGTGTATAAAATGTTCATGATGTATAAAAAAACGTACAATGTTTATGAAGAAAGTATACATAAGTATTAAAAATTTCAAAAATAATGATCATGTAAATGAATAATGTTCTTATGTATACGAAAAAAAATCTTGAATGTGTATGTGAAAGGGTTGACATCAAAATATATATTCAGAAAATATGTTAGTCATGTCTTTGAAAAATGCTCAACATGTACAGGAAAAATCTTTAATTGTTAAATGTATTTGAAGAATGTTAAACATGTATAAAATATATTATTGTTCTATACGGAGAAAGAAAATACAATAAAACCTACAAAAACAAAAAGAACGAAGAAAACTAGTGCAAAAGAATGAAAACAGTGAAAACCATAAAAGAAATAAAAAATGCATGAAAACTAAGGAAACAGAAGAAACGTAAAGAAAATAGAAAACAAAAGGAAAAGCCTCTAAAGCTGGGAAAAACCAAGAAAACCAAGCAAAAGCGTAGAAAAAAACCACGAAAAGAGCAAAACAACGATGAAAAAATATGGAAACCGAAGAAAACTCTAAACAAACAAAAAAAACTGAAATATAAAACAAACAAAGGAAAAAAAACTAGGGAAGAGCTGACCAAAACCAATGAACAACTCGATCAAGTGACCGAAAAAGTAACACAAAAAAACGGGCCGTCGAGAAACACCGGGAGAGGGAATTCCTTCGCGTGAGAGCTGCTTCCATCTCGCCCTGGTTCACTCGATCGCGTTTGACCGGTCAACCGTTAACTTTTGGAAGAATAAAGGCAAAACATAAAAAAATCAAAAAAATAGAAGAAAAAAGTGAATTCGAATATGTTAACGAATTTTTAAAGAAAGATCACAAACTTCAAAACAGTTCATGAATTTTAAAAAAGTTCATCCATTGCTAAAAAAGTTCACGTAATTTGAAAATAGTTCATTGATTTTGACAAAAGTTCATCGGTTTTAAAAAAATTTCACAAACTTTTAAAAAAGTTCACAACTTTTAATAAAAATTCATCGAGTTTGAAAAAACAATCATCAAACTTGAAAAAAAGTTCATTAATTTTGAAAAAAGTTCACCGATTTTAGATTAGTTCATCGGATTTAAAAAATAGTTCCTTGAATTTGAAAAAAGTTCATTGAATATAAAAAAGTTCATAGATTTTGAAATAAGTTCATCGTATTTGAAAAATGTTCAGGAACCTGATAAAGAGTTCGCGCATTTAAGGAAAAAACGGAAATGAGAAAATGAAAATGAAAAAGGAACAAGATAAAAAAGGTCCAGAAACTGACCAACGAATGACCTACATAAAGATTAAAAGAAGACAAAGAAGTTTATGGACACACCCGTGTGGTTAACCTGATGGTGATTGCGCTGCACTTCAATCAAGCAATCTAGGGTTTGATCCCTCGTTGCGCGTGATTATTTTTGCTTTGTTTTCAACAAGAAAAAAAGTAAACGGGCCGGCCCAGGGTGGCGGGGGTGTGCGCCCGTTTGCGCCGATGCCTCTAACCGGGGCAACGGGCGCCGTTTAGGAAATGCCACTCTCACGGCGATCGATCACTTGCACCCAGGCGCCTCGTCCTCGGTGTTCTCCGGGTTTTTTCCGAACCTCATGTGTGCCTTTTTCCTTTGTTCATTTACTTCTTTTCTTACAAATTCGTTTTTTCTGAAATCACGAAACAATTTTTCAATTCATGAATTGTTTTGAATATATTGAAAAATTCAAGGATTTTTTTAGAAGTTGTGATTTTTTTTGGAATTTCCTGAATTTTTGCAAACTCATGAACAATGTTTTGAAAGTCCTGAACAAGTTTCAAAATGACATTTTTTAAAAATTTGGGAATAACTTTTGGAGTTCTTAATTTTTTTGAATAAACGCATATTGTTTTGAAATTTGGGAAAAAATTTGAAGTTCGCAATTTTTTTATTTTGTGAACATTTTCGAATAATTTTGGAAGTCGAAAATATTATTCGTTTTCAAGAACAATTTCTCAGAATTCGAGAATAGTTCTGAAAAAATTATAAATTCATGATTGTTTTGAAACTGTGAACATTGGTTGAATTCTGGGAACATTTATTTAAATGTGTGAACATTTTTTGTATCGGCAAACATTTATTTGAAAACCAATCAGGAATAAAAAAACATCAGGCAAGGTCGGTTGCCCTTAGTGTCCTAGGAAAGTTCATAGTTTGAAAAAAGTTAACAAAAATGAAGAAAACTTCAAGAATTTCTAAAAAGGTCGCAAAATGATGCAGAAAAAGTTTGTAATTTGAAATGTTCATGAAAGTTAAAAAACATTTTAATGTTCACAGAAAATAAAATTTGTAAAAAAATCATAACTTGAATAAAAGTTCAGAAGTTTGAAAAAAAACATAAAGCTGAAAAGGGTTCAAGAATTTGCAAAAACTTTTGAAATTGGAAAAGTTCACGTATTTGAAAATAAATTAAAAATAAAAAGGAAAAAGAAATCTAAAAAATGAAAACCATGTAAAACCCATACTAGAAAAAACCAGAAGAAAAAATGCCTGGAAAAACTGTGCAGGAAACTATGAAAAAACCTACATGTATTGGCCCATTTAGTCACGTTGTGCTCGGGTGGGGTGTGCACCAGTTAGAGAATTTGCCTATAACTGCCGCTTAAGGCGCCAAATAAGATCTGGCGCATTAAAACACCCTTAACCGACGCTTTAGGCATCGAATAGGCATTGGCACCGATGACATTTATGGTCGGGCGTGATCATCACTGCAGCGTGTGGACGAGCGGGGACTTATGACCTTTTGATGCATCTGTCTAGAAACGGTTGCAAGAAGTTTGTTCAACCAGTCTGGCTGGCGTGCCAGAAAACAAATTATATGACGAGCCATGTAATCTTGTTTTTGACCAGTATGGTCATGTTTTCCGGCAAACCATTTTGTACTCGGTGACTTAGACTTATTTTGTTTAATAAATTAGTTGTGTGCATCGTTTGATGTAGAGGCCGGGGTTACCACTTTCTTGAAAAAGTGGTCATCGTTAGCTGGCATCAAAGAGAATTGGACTTGGGTGTCCTTGACCTTATGATGCTTTTACAATCCGTTGATAGTGTTATTGTACCTGATCATGTGCGCCCCCATCAAAGACCAAGTTAAGCACCATACCACATGAAGTACAATCGCATCTTTACTAACCAACTGAAGCAGTCTAATCAATATAATTAAAAAGGTAAAACTTTTGGATTATGTGTCCTATTAGAGTTACCACCTTGATTTGGTTAGTATAGGATGGAAATACCAAACTCAACTCACATATAAGCTTTGTGGTATAATACGAGAACATGGAACAATCAACCAAACTAACAGAGTGGTGTTCAGTGATCGGATTTTAGGACAATAGGATACCATACCATACCATGGCGGAGGCGATAATGGGGGCGATAACGCGACCGCCTGAGGTGGTCGAGATCTCGCCGCATCCCGTTCCCTCGACGGGGGGATCACCTGCGCCACCCATTTCCTCGACCGGGGGGGGGGGGGGGGGGGGGGGGGGGGTCACTGGCGCCGCCGCCCATTTCCTCGACGGGGAAGTCGCTAGGGAGATCGGCGCAGGGATCGCACGTATCACGTGCTTTCGTGGCGGCGCCGTCGGGGGGCAAGGTGAGGGCGGCGGGATCGTCTGCTGGCTTCGATTCCCTGGCGCCGACAGAGATCGGACGGGGCCAGGGGTGATTCTCACAATGGCGGGTGCATTTCTCCACCGGGAAGGATCTCGGCATGTGGATCGAAGGCCGCATTCGATTCACTCCTCGTTCATGCTGGCTGGCTCTAATAGATTTGGAGAATTCCGTCCTAGCCGGCGAATACTATCGGACGGCGAATCGATCAAGGTAGGGCTTCATTTCAGGATTGATGAGTATGACATGGTGGTCGGTGAATGCATGCAGGTCGATCTTAGTTCGAAGACACCGGAGATAGTCGATTTGACGGAGACGACGGTTCCTGCAAAACCGGAAGGACGATTTTGGGCACTCATTGACAGCGACGACGAAGAACAGGTGGAGGATCACGCCTCGACAGGTACGATGGTGCCTCCACAGTTTTCGGCACCGATGGAGTTGCCGGCGCCTACGGTGATACCCGATCGCCGTCGACCAAACATTCAAAAATTCAAGCCGATAATGAAACCCTGGATCGGTCCGATTCCTAAGGTTTTCCGTGACCCGTTACTTTGTCAGATTTTATGCCGGAGTCTTGGACTCTTGTTACTCGAAAGAAGAAGAAAGAAAAGAAGGGTCGATCGCCACCGCTACAGAGGCCGCCGGTGGCAAGGTCGACCAGTGCGATTCGAACGGCCAGAAAGGCTTGGTTGAATTCGCTGCTGGGTCCTGTGTGCGTGGCGGATCAGGAGATGGTCGTGGGCCTACTTGACTCGGGTGAAGCCCAGTTAGAAGCCCAAGATGCAGCCGATCCACCACGTACGTGCGTGCATGTATCGCCTCCGCTGCCTATCGTGATCGATACTAGGGTTTTCGAGACTGGTTTTCCGATGTTGGGCGAGGGACGAGCGAAGAGGATCTCTTGCACTGGCGTTATGGTGGGACGAGGGCCACCACCCGGCAAGCGAGGGCTGTCGCCCGCCGTCGGTGCCACTGCTGCCACTGCCCGTGGGGCTCCGCCCGCCTCTGCTATTGTGGGTGCCGGGAGGGCTGGGCGCCCCGCTCCGCACGCCACTGTTGGTGCTGCCGGGCACGGGGGCCCAACTCCGCAAGTGACGCTGGTCGGTGTAGGCGTAGGCGCAGGAGCCGGGCGTGGCGCTCCCCTCGCGCGACAGGGCCCGCTGGCTGCTGCTGGTACTCAGGCGCCGGTGCCTGTTGCTCAGATAGGCGCGCAACAGCCGGACGATCAGCAGCCGGTGGCCAAGGCGCCAGCCCTAGGAAGGGGTCGCGGTGCTCAAGGGTGTGGTGGATACAATGGATACATCAGAGATGGTCAGAATTTCAACCGATACGGATAGTGGGGGGGACGATGGTTATGATGCATATGGTGAGGGGTTGCATCGTGGATCTTCATCCGGTGGCGGCCATGGGTATAACAAATACAATGGTGATGATCCAGGACACTTTCAGGGCCCACCCGGTAATTTTGTTAAAGGCGTTGCCGGACCCAATGATCGCTACCGAGGAGGATATCGGCGTAGTGGGAGAGGGAGACGCCCACCTCCATCGCTGTATCTTCCTCCGCCACCACCGCCTGTTGCGGACACAGCTACATGAGAGGAGCTCGAGCACTCAGCAGACATGGTGGGAGACTCATCCACGTTATCTGCGGTTGCGGTTGACGTGGTTAGGGCTCTGGCAACGGTGACAGTTCCGGCGGCTTCTGGAGCTGCAAAATCTAGGGAGAGCACGGCTGACAAAGGGCCGGAAAAAGCGGAGGGAGAAGAACTCTCTAAGTGGGCAATTAAGAAGAAATTGCCTTGCTATAGATGTGGTGAGCCGGGTCACTTTGGCAGAATGTACTAATGAGCTTTGTGATTATTGCCTCAGATCTCAACATGTGACCGGTGATTGCCCACTTTTATCTGGCTCTAAACCTGGCATTAACATTTACGGTGTGTGTTGCAACGAGTTGATGTTCGGTGAGACACCGGAGGTGGATCCTCTCCCGCAGATGGTTGAGAGTTCCTTCCCAGCAGTAGTCCGGGTTATTAATGGACTATTAACTAAGGCTCAGATTGTGAGACAACTGCGGGATCTGGTGCCAGGTAACCATCAGTGGCATCTGGAAGGTTAGAGGGTCAGGCTTATAAGGTGGATTTTCCCACTAAAGAGGATCAAATGCTTTTTCTCAAGTGGGGTATGTGCAGAGTCCCAAGCACCAACACTATTATTGCTTTTGATGAGTGGAAACAGGATGAACCCGAGGGTACACCTTTGGAGAAGGTGTGGATTCGTTTCTTTGGCGCACCACCAAAACTGATGAAACACTTTCTGATTGCTTGGAGCTTGGGTGGTCTGATTGGCAAGACAGAAAAGGTGGACATGCCTTTCACTCGGGCACAAGGAGCTGCGAGGTTGATGGTCAGTGTCGTGAGTGTTGAGCACATTTCAGATGTGGTTAGATGGACACATGCTGAAATCACTTATGTTTTTGAGCTTGAGATTGAGGATACTCCGATTTCCCAGGATGGGGATGAGACTCAGGATATGGACACGACTGAGGGGGCGGAGCGCCCAGGAATCAGGATAAGGGGTCCAATGATTTACCACAGGAGTCGGACAAGAGGCCTACTGTGCAACCAGATCAGGCAGACCATTCTGCCAAAGAGGTGCCCCCTGTCCACAACTCTGATGAACACGCTTCGCTTTGGTTCGTTTGGATCAAGGTCGGCTCCCAGTCGGTTATGGAGCACCAGAGTCGAGGCAGACGACCCGACAGAACTTGAGTTACCACCGGTGTTGGGCCAGGCCTGCGAGGCGACTACGACACTCGAGCGACGCGTTGTTTCTACTCCTAGCGGGCAGGCCATCACTAATGGGGGGGCTGCGACTGGGAGGGGGGCATGGGCAGGAGGACCATAGCACCCGCCTACTTGCGTCCGGCCTGTCTTCTTTGGGAGGGGTGCCTGGACAGGAGGTCTATGGCGCTCTCCCTACCCCGACTGACGCGACACAGGACGAGCTGGGGGTGAGGTGCGGGAAGGAGTCCCGTGCCGTAACCCCCCTGCAGGACCGCGCCGTGCAGCACGGCGAGCTAGGGGTGAGGTTCGGGAAGGAGTCCCGGGTCATACTCCCCCCGCAGGACAGTGCCGTATCATGCAGACAAGGGACGGGATGTTCTGGTGGGGAGAGGGGGAGTGAGACTAGTGAGCAGGCGGCTCCACAGCCTTCTTCTCCCCTGATCCCTATGGCAGAGTTCCGCTCAACCACGCCTAACCCTCCTTCACCGACGATAGGGGATGGGCGTGGGAGTCAGGATCTTTCTCCTTGAGAGAGGACGACAGAGGAGCTTATCGCTTTCGATGGGATCGCAGATCCTGTGTCGACTGGCAGGCGTGTTAGTAACCGGATCCAGGGACAGCTGGATGCGGACGACCTGCAGCTAGCGCATGCCAAGAGGGCCGCCATGCTTCGTCATGTCGAGGCTACTACAGGTGCGTCTTTTGATAAAAGTTGTTCAATTTTGCACTTGTCAGAGAATGAAATCATAGATAAGGAAAACGACTTAGGAATTTCTTTGGGATCAAATGAACCAAGGTCGTCCAGTCCGCTAACGACCTTTTAGATTTGGAAGCAGAGAGGGCTTCCGAAATCATTTGTAATCTTGCATCTATCAAACCCATGAATTAAAAAGAAATGAATAACCTAGGAATGGTTGATCTCACAAATATATGTAATAACCTTTTGCCTAGTGCGGAGGAGTAGGAACAGGAGGATTCAGAAATTACGGACATGGTAGAGCCTCTTCTAATGGAGGATACAGTTTTTGTCGTTGTCAATCCTATTTTCCCGCAGGGTGTTGAGGAGAATCCCAAACGGCCCTGGAAGCGGAAAATTTATACAACTTCGGCAGTACACAGAAGTGCCAGAGTTAAGCTTAAGAAAAATTTCATGATGATCTATGAAAGGACTCTGTTGGAATAGCAGAGGTCTAGCTGACTTGGCTAAACAAAGATTCTTAGCAGAGACAACGGTAGAACAACACTTAGATTTTATTGCACTATTGGAAACTGGACAAGATAATTTCACATCACAGTTTCTTCAAACTCTCTCCAGTGGTATTAATTTTGACTGGCACATCTTACCTCTGAAAGTGCAACTATCCCTAGGTGGTTTTGGTAATTCCTAACAACATATAGCTCATTGAGCTAATGCTATTCCAAGATTCATATTTCAGGAAAAGCTTAATGAATGGCATGGCATGGATGAGGAAAGTGGACCCCTCAAAATACTAAGGACAAAAGATAGGCTCAAGCTCAAAACTCAAGACTCTACATTTTATATTTTAGTGATCCAAGATCACATTGAGTCTATAAGAAAAGCCAATACTATAAAGGAGGGATGAGGTGTTGTTTAATGATGTTCTTGCTTCATAGTGCTTAGTGATATGCTCCAAAACCCTCAACTACCTTCCCACATCCACATATGACCTAAATCAAAAGTCAAACTCGGCACTACCGATTCTTTCTATCCGTCGCCACCGAGTTTCAAATGTCATAGCCACTGCCACAAACCCTAGGCAAATCGGTCTCACCGATAGGGATCTCGGTCACACCGAGATGGGGTTGTAATCTCTCTGTTTCCCTTTGTAACATTTCAGTCCTACCGAGATGAGCGATCGGTCCCAGCGAGATTGCAATGTAAACTCTCTGTTTCTCTTTCGTAACATTTCGGTCCCACCGAAATGAGCGATTGGTCCCACCGAGTTTACCTGACCAACTCTCTGGTTACCTTATTACCAAAATCGGTCCCACCGAGTTTGTGTAATCGGTCACACCGAGATTACGTTATGCCCTAACCCTAACCATACCGGTCCTACCGAGTTGCATCTTAGTCCCACCGAAAAACCTAACGGTCACTAGGTTTGCTGAATCGGTCTGACCGAGTTTCTCCATTCGGTCTCACCGAGATTGGTAAATTATGTGTAACGGTTAGTTTTTGTGTGGAGGCTATATATACCCCTCCATGCACTCTTCATTCGTCGAGAGAGCCATCAGAACATACCTACACTTCCGATACACATTTTCTGAGAGAGAACCACCTACTCATGTGTTGAGGCCAAGATATTCCATTCCTATCATATGAATCTTGATCTCTAGCCTTCCCAAGTTGCTTTCCACTCAAATCTTCTTTCCACCAAATCCATATCCTGTGAGAGAGAGTTGAGTGTTGGGGAGACTATCATTTGAAGCACAAGAGCAAGGAGTTCATCATCAACACACCATTTGTTACTTCTTGGAGAGTGGTGTGTCCTAGATTGGCTAGGTGTCACTTGGGAGCCTCCGACAAAGATTGTGGAGTTGAACCAAGGAGTTTGTAAGGGCAAGGAGATCACCTACTTCGTGAAGATCTACCGCTAGTGAGGCAAGTCCTTCGTGGGTGATGGCCATGATGGGATAGATAAGGTTGCTTCTTCGTGGACCCTTCGTGGGTGGAGCCCTCCGTGGACTCACGCAACCGTTACCCTCCGTGGGTTGAAGTCTCTGTGGATGTATGATAGCACCACCTATCGGAACCATGACAAAAACATCCGTGTCTCCAATTGCGTTTGAATTCTCCAAACCCTTCCCTTTACATTCTTGCAAGTTGCATGCTTTATTTTCCGCTGCTCATAGACTCTTTGCATGCTTGCTTGAATTGTGTTATGATTGCTTGACTTGTGCTAAGATAGCTAAAATCTGCCAAAGACTAAAATTGGGAAAATGATAGATTTTTATTTGGTCAAGTAGTCTAATCACCCCCTCTAGACATACTTTCGATCCTATAAGTGGTATCAGAGCTGTGGTCTCCATTTGCTTTGATTTCCATAGCTTTTGGTGGTCATAGCCTTGGTTTCACAACCTAGGAGAGTATGGCGTCTAGCGAGGGAAATTATCACCGTGGAGGTCCTTACTTTGATGGTACTAGTTTTGCTAGTTGGAAGCATAAGATGAAAATGCATATTCTTGGACATAACCCCGCCGTTTGGGCTATTGTGTGTGTTGGCTTGCAAGGTGAATTCTTTGATGGGAGAGAACCGAATCGTGAAGCTACCGCAGATGAGTTGAAGATGCTACAGTACAATGCTCAAGCTTGTGATATCCTCTTCAACGGATTGTGCCCCGAAGAATTCAACAAAATCAGCCGTCTTGAGAATGCAAAGGAAATTTGGGATACTTTGATTGACATGCACGAAGGTACCGACTCTGTCAAGGAATCCAAGTTGGATGTGCTTCAAAGTCAGCTTGACAAGTTCAAAATGAAGGATGGTGAAGGTGTCGCTGAAATGTACTCTAGGCTTGCTCTTATCACAAATGAGATTGCCGGCTTAGGAAGTGAAGAGATGACCGACAAATTCATCATCAAGAAGATCCTAAGAGCCTTGGATGGAAAATATGATACCGTATGCACATTGATCCAAATGATGCCAAATTACAAAGATCTCAAGCCAACAGAAGTCATTGGAAGAATTGTTGCTCATGAGATGTCACTCAAGGATAAGGAGGAGCTCCATAATAAGTCAAGTGGTGCTTACAAAGCCTCATGTGAAGCTCCCACATCATCAAGTGAGAAACAAACCTTCAATGAAGAATTGAGCCTAATGGTGAAGAACTTCAACAAGTTCTACAATAGTAGAAGCAAGGAAAGAAGTTCCAAGTCAAGGTCCTACAATGACAACAGATCTTCTAGTCGAGAGCAAAACTGCTACAATTGTGGAAGACCCGGACACTACTCCAATGAGTGTACGGCTTCCCACAAGAGAAGAGAAGATTCTCCCAAAAAAAGAAGTAGAAGAGAAGAATCACCATCAAGGGAGAGAAGGAGTAGGGATGATCGATATGAACGAAGACACCCTCGAAGAAGCAAGGATTCGGAAAGGAAGGACAAGTCATCAAGGAGCTACACAAAACAAAGACATCAAGCTCATGTTGGTGAATGGGTATCCGGCTCCGACTCTGACAATGACTCCGAGAGAAGCCATCACTCCGACTCCGAATATACTCAAGATGAAGGTGTTGCCGGACTAGCACTTGTGTCAACCAACTCCTACGACATATTTGATTCACCAAATGAAGGAATTGGAAGATGCTTCATGGCCAAAGGTCCAAAGGTATCACACCCCGAGTATGTTGATTTCAATAGTGATGAAGATGACTTGTTAGGTGATGATGAGTTACTTGTTGACAACTATAGTGATGAATGTTATGATGAAACGAATGACAATGATGAGGAGAAGATTGAGTCTCTAACTAAAGAACTAAACACTCTTAAGTTAGCTCATGAAACTATCTTAGGAGATCATCGAGAACTTTTAAGGACTCATGAGAAATTACGTTTTGAAAAGCTCAACCTTGAGCAAGACATGAGTTCTTAAAGGCAATCAATGATGATCTTCGCAAGAAAAGCTCTTCTTACATTGCCAAGCGTTTACTCTTATCCACTTACATGCCTCAAGTCAAGTCTAGTAACAAGAACAAGAAAGATTCTTCCTCTAGTAGTAACAATAATCATGCTAAATCCAATGTTGTTGCTTCTAGTAGTTCTCTTGATTCCACTAATGATTCTCTTAGCCAAGTTACACTTGAGCAAGAAAATAGCTTATTTAAGGGAATTATAGAGAAAGGTGTTTACAAGAGCCTTGCCGGGAGCAAGCAATTCAAGGAAATTGTACGCAAGCAAGGAAGGTATCGGAAGAATCAATGTATTGGTTTTGAACGAAAGTTCAATGCCAATGGAGTTGAGTGGGAAGAAGATCAATACCCCAAGACGAAGTTTGTTCCTCAACAAGAGAAGCATGATCCTACTTCATCCAAAGGAACACAAGCTCAAGATGATCTTCCACCACAAGACCACAAGCAAAAAGGCAAGGACAAGCTTCAAGAGGAAATTGATGCATTTGAAGAAGTGTTGGGGAACGTAGTAATTTCGAAAATTTTCCTACGCACACGCAAGATCATGGTGATGCACAGCAACGAGAGGGGAGAGTGTTGTCTACGTACCAACGCAGACCGACTGCGGAAGCGATCACACAACGTAGAGGAAGTAGTCGTACATCTTCTTCCCGATCCGACCGATCCAAGCACCGTTACTCCGGCACCTCCGAGTTCTTAGCACACGTTCAGCTCGATGACGATCCTCAGGCTCCGATCCAGCAAAGCGTCGAGGAAGAGTTCCGTCAGCACGACGGCGTGGTGACGATCTTGATGTACTACCGACGCAGGGCTTCGCCTAAGCACTACAACGGTATGATCGAGGTGGAATTTGGTGGCAGGGGGCACCGCACACGGCTAAGGAACGATCTCAAGGATCAACTTGTGTGTCTTGGGGTGTCCCCTGCCCCCGTATATAAAGGTTGGAGGGAGGGGGGCTGGCCGGCCAGAGAGAGGGAGGCGCAGGGGGAGTCCTACTCCTACCGGGAGTAGGACTCCCCCCTCCAATCCTATTCCAACTAGGACTCTCAAGGGGGAAAGGAGAGAGAGGGGGGCCGGCCCCTTCTCCTAGTCCTACTAGGACTTGGGGAAGGGGGGGGGGCAGCTGTGGGCTGCCCCTTTTCTCTTTTCCACTAAGGCCCAATAGGCCCATTAGTCTCCCGGGGGGTTCCGGTAACCCTCCCGGTATTCCGGTAAAATCCCGATTTCACCCGGAACACTTCCTATGTCCAAACATAGGCTTCCAATATATCAATCTTTACGTCTCGACCATTTCGAGACTCCTCGTCATGTCCGTGATCTCATCCGGGACTCCGAACAACCTTCGGTACATCAAAATGCATAAACTCATAATAACTGTCATCGTAACGTTAAGCGTGCGGCCCTACGGTTCGAGAACAACGTAGACATGACCGAGACACGTCTCCGGTCAATAACCAATAGCGGGACCTGGATGCCCATATTGGCTCCTACATATTCTACGAAGATCTTTATCGGTCAGACCGCATAACAACATACGTTGTTCCCTTTGTCATCGGTATGTTACTTGCCCGAGATTCGATCGTCGGTATCCAATACCTAGTTCAATCTCGTTACTGGCAAGTCTCTTTTCTCGTTCCGTAATACATCATCTCATAACTAACATCTTAGTTATTATGCTTGCAAGGCTTATGTGATGTATATTACCGAGAGGGCCCAGAGATACCTCTCCGACAATCGGAGTGACAAACCCTAATCTCGAAATACGCCAACCCAACATCTACCATTGGAGACACCTGTAGTACTCCTTTATAATCACCCAGTTATGTTGTGACGTTTGCTAGTACCCAAAGTGTTCCTCCGGTAAACGGGAGTTGCATAATCTCATAGTTATAGGAACATGTATAAGTCATGAAGAAAGCAATAGCAACATACTAAACGATCGGGTGCTAAGCTAATGGAATGGGTCATGTCAATCAGATCATTCAACTAATGATGTGACCTTGTTAATCAAATAACAACTCTTTGTTCATGGTTAGGAAACATAACCATCTTTGATTAACGAGCTAGTCAAGTAGAGGCATACTAGTGACACTCTGTTTGTCTATGTATTCACACATGTATTATGTTTCCGGTTAATACAATTCTAGCATGAATAATAAACATTTATCATGATATAAGGAAATAAATAATAACTTTATTATTGCCTCTAGGGCATATTTCCTTCAGTCTCCCACTTGCACTAGAGTCAATAATCTAGTTCACATCGCCATGTGATTTAGCAGCAATAGTTCACATCACCATGTGATTAACACCCATAGTTCACATCGTCATGTGACCAACACTCAAAGGGTTTACTAGAGTCAGTAATCTAGTTCACATCTCTATGTGATTAACACCCCAAGAGTACTAAGGTGTGATCATGTTTTGCTTGTGAGATAATTTTAGTCAACGGGTCTGTCATATTCAGATCCGTAAGTATTTTGCAAAATTCTTTGTCTATAATGCTCTGCACGGAGCTACTCTAGCTAATTGCTCCCACTTTCAATATGTATCTAGACCGAGACTTAGAGTCATCTAGATTAGTGTCAAAACTTGCATCGGCGTAACCCTTTACGACGAACCTTTTTATCATGTCCATAATCGAGAAACATATCCTTATTTCACTAAGGATAATTCTGACCGCTGTCCAGTGATCTACTCCTAGATCACTATTGTACTCCCTTGCCAAATTAGTGGAGGGTATACAATAGATCTGGTATACAGCATGACATACTTTATAGAACCTATGGCCAAGGCATAGGGAATGACTTTCATTCTCTTTCTATCTTCTGCCGTGGTCGGGCTTTGAGTCTTACTCAACTTCACACCTTATAATACAGGCAAGAACTCTTTCTTTGACTGCTCCATTTTGAACTACTTCAAAATCTTTGTCAAGGTATGTACTCATTGAAAGAACTTATCAAGCGTCTTGATCTATCTCTATAGATCTTGAAGCTCAATATGTAAGCAGCTTCACCGAAGTCTTTCTTTGAAAAACTCCTTTCAAACACTCCTTTATGCTTTACAGAATAATTCTACATTATTTCCGATCAACAATATGTCATTCACATATACTTATCAGAAATGCTGTAGTGCTCCCACTCACTTTCTTGTAAATACAGGCTTCACCGCAAGTCTGTATAAAACTATATGCTTTGATCAACTTATCAAAGCGTATATTCCAACTCCGAGATGCTTGCACCAGTCCACAGATGGATCGCTGGTGCTTGCACATTTTTGTTAGCACCTTTTGGATTGACAAAACCTTCTAGTTGCATCACATACAACTCTTCTTTAATAAATCCATTAAGGAATGCAGTTTTGTTTATCCATTTGCCAGATTTCATAAAATGCGGCAATTGCTAACATGATTCGGACAGACTTAAGCATAGATACGAGTGAGAAAAACTCATCGTAGTCAACACCTTGAACTTGTCGAAAACTTTTGCGACAATTCTAGCTTTGTAGATAGTAACACTACTATCAGCGTCCATCTTCCTCTTGAAGGTCCATTTATTTTCTATGGCTTGCCGATCATCGGGCAAATCCATCAAAGTCCATACTTTGTTCTCATACATGGATCATATCTCAGATTTCATGGCCTCAAACCATTTCGCGGAATCTGGGCTCATCATCGCTTCCTCATAGTTCGTAGGTTCATCATGATCTAGTAGCATGACTTCCAGAACAGGATTACCGTACCTCTCTGGTGCGGATCTTACTCTGGTTGATCTATGAGGTACAGTAGTATCTTGATCTAAAGTTTCATGATCATCATCATTAACTTCCTCTCTTATTGGTGTAGGTCTCATAGAAACAGTTTTCTGTGATGTACTATTTCCCAATAACGGAGTAGGTACAGTTACCTCGTCAAGTTCTACTTTCCTCCCACTCACTTCTTTCGAGAGAAACTCCTTCTCCAGAAAGTTTCCGAATTTTAGCAACAAAAGTCTTGCCTTCGGATCTGTGATAGAAGGTGTATCCAATAGTTTCCTTTGGATATCCTATGAAGACGCACTTCTCCGATTTGAGTTTGAGCTTATCAGGATGAAACTTTTTCATATAAGCATCGCAACCCCAAATTTTAAGAAACGACAGCTTAGGTTTCTTGCCAAACCATAGTTCACACGGTGTCGTCTCAACGGATTTAGATGGTGCCCTATTTAACGTGAATGCAGCTGTCTCTAATGCATAACCCCAAAACGATAGTGGTAGATCGGTAAGATACATCATAGATTGCACTATATCCAATAAAGTACGGTTATGACGTTAGGACACACCATTATGCTGTGGTGTTCCATGTGGCATGATTTTGTGAAACTATTCCACATTTAATTGAAGACCAAACTCGTAACTCAAATATTTTACCTCTACGATCATATCGTAGAAACTTTTATTTTCTTGTCACGATGATTTTCCACTTCACTTTGAAATTCTTTGAACTTTTCAAATGTTTCAGACTTATGTTTCATCAAGTAGATATACTCATATCTGCTCAAATCATCTGTGAAGATCAGAAAATAATGATACCTGTCGCGAGCCTCAATATTCATCGGACCACATACATCAGTATGTATGATTTCCAACAAATCTGTTGCTCGCTCCATTGTTCCGAAGAACGGAGTTTTAGTCATCTTGCCCAAAAGGCATGGTTCGCAAGCATCAAGTGATTCATAATCAAGTGATTTCGAAAGCCCATCAGCATGGAGTTTCTTCATGCTCTTTATACCAATATGACCTAAACGGCAGTGCCACAAATAAGTTGCACTATCATTATTAACTTTGAATCTTTTTGGTTTCAATATTATAAATATGTGTATCACTATGATCGAGATCCAACGAACTTGTTTCATTGGGTGTATGACCATCGAAGGTTTTATTCATGTAAACAGAACAACAATTATTCTCTGACTTTAATGAATAACCGTATTGCAGTAAACATGATCAAATCATATTCACGCTCAACGCAAAAACCAAATAACACTTATTTAAGTTCAACACTAATCCCGAAAATATAGGGGAGTGTGCGATGATGATCATATCAATCTTGGAACTACTTCCAACACACATCGTCACTTCACCCTTAACTAGTCTCTGTTTATTCTGCAACTCCCGTTTCGAGTTACTAATCTTAGCAACTGAACTAGCATCAAATACTGAGGGGTTGCTATAAACACTAGTATAGTACACATCAATAACATGTATATCAAATATACTTATGTTCACTTTGTCATCCTACTTATCCGCCAATCACTTGGGGTAGTTCCGCTTCCAGTGACCAGTCCCTTTGCAGTAGAATCACTTAGTCTCAGGCTTAGGATCAGACTTGGGCTTCTTCACTTGAGCAGCAACTTGCTTGCCATTCTTCTTGAAGTTCCCCTTCTTCCCTTTGCCCTTTTCTTGAAACTAGTGGTCTTGTCAACCATCAACACTTGATGTTTTTCTTGATTTCTACCTTCGTTGATTTCAGCATCACGAAGAGCTTGGGAGTTGTTTCCGTTATCCCTTGCATATTATAGTTCATCATGAAGTTCTACTAACTTAGTGATGATGACTAGAGAATTCTGTCAATCACTATCTTATCTGGAAGATTAACTCCCACTTGATTCAAGCGATTGTAGTACCCAGACAATCTAAGCACATGCTCACTAGTTGAGCGATTCTCCTCCATCTTTTAGCTATAGAACTTGCTGGAGACTTCATGTCTCTCAACTCGGGTATTTGCTTGAAATATTAACTTCAACTCCTGGAACATCTCATATGGTCCATGACGTTCAAAACGTCTTTGAAGTCCCGATTCTAAGCCGTTAAGCATGGTGCACTAAACTATCAAGTAGTCATCATATTGAGCTAGCCAAACGTTCATCACGTCTGCATCTGCTCCTGCAATAGGTCTGTCACCTAGCGATGCATCAAGGACATAATTCTTCTGTGCAGCAATGAGGATAAACCTCAGATCACGGATCCAATCCGCATCATTGCTACTAACATCTTTCAACACAATTTTCTCTAGGAACATATCAAAATAAACACAGGGAAGCAACAACGCGAGCTATTGATCTACAACATGATTTGCAAAATACTACCAGGACTAAGTTCATGATAAATTTAAGTTCAATTTAATCATATTACTTAAGAACTCCCACTTAGATAGACATCCCTCTAATCCTCTAAGTGATCACGTGATCCAAATCAACTAAACCATAACCGATCATCACGTGAGATGGAGTAGTTTTCAATGGTGAACATCGTTATGTTGATCATATCTACTATATGATTCACGCTCGACCTTTCGGTCTCCGTGTTCCGAGGCCATATCTGTATATGCTTGGCTCGTCAAGTATAACCTGAGTATTCTGCGTGTGCAACTGTTTTGCACCCGTTGTATTTGGACGTAGAGCTTATCACACCCGATCATCACGTGGTGTCTGGGCACGACGAACTTTGGCAACGGTGCATACTCAGGGAGAACACTTCTTGATAATTTAGTGAGAGATCATCTTATAATGCTACCGTCAATCAAAGCAAGATAAGATGCATAAAAGGATAAACATCACATGCAATCAATATAAGTGATATGATATGGCCATCATCATCTTGTGCTTGTGATCTCCATCTCCGAAGCACCGTCATGATCACCATCGTCACCGGCGCGACACCTTGATCTCCATCATAGCATCGTTGTCGTCTCGCCAATCTTATGCTTCCATGACTATCACTACCGCTTAGTAATAAAGTAAAGCATTACATCGCGATTGCATTGCATACAATAAAGCGACAACCATATGGCTCCTGCCAGTTGCCAATAACTCGGTTACAAAACATGATCATCTCATACAATAAAATCAGCATCATGCCTTGACCATATCACATCACAACATGCCCTGCAAAAACAAGTTAGACGTCCTCTACTTTGTTGTTGCAAGTTTTACGTGGCTGCTACGGGCTTAAGTAAGAACTCATCTCACCTACGCATCAAAACCACAACGATAGTTCGTCAAATAGACTCCGTTTTAACCTTCTCAAGGACCGGGCGTAGTCACACTTGGTTCAACTAAAGTTGGAGAGACAGTCTTCCGCAAGCCATCTATGTGCAAAGCACGTCGAGGGAACCGGTCTCGCGTAAGAGTACGCGTAAGGTTGGTCCGGATCGTCTTAACCAACAATACCGCCGAACCAAAGTATGACATGCTGGTAGGCAGTATGACTTGTATCGCCCACAACTCACTTGTGTTCTACTCGTGCAAATAACATCAAACCATAAAACCTAGGCTCGGATGCCACTGTTGGGGAATGTAGTAATTTCGAAAATTTTCCTACGCACACGCAAGATCATGGTGATGCACAGCAACGAGAGGGGAGAGTGTTGTCTACGTACCAACGCAGACCGACTGCGGAAGCGATCACACAACGTAGAGGAAGTAGTCGTACGTCTTCTTCCCGATCCGACCGATCCAAGCACCGTTACTCCGGCACCTCCGAGTTCTTAGCACACGTTCAGCTCGATGACGATCCTCGGGCTCCGATCCAGCAAAGCGTCGAGGAAGAGTTCCGTCAGCACGACGGCGTGGTGACGATCTTGATGTACTACCGACGCAGGGCTTCGCCTAAGCACTACAACGGTATGATCGAGGTGGAATTTGGTGGCAGGGGGCACCGCACACGGCTAAGGAACGATCTCAAGGATCAACTTGTGTGTCTTGGGGTGTCCCCTGCCCCCGTATATAAAGGTTGGAGGGAGGGGGGCTGGCCGGCCAGAGAGAGGGAGGCGCAGGGGGAGTCCTACTCCTACCGGGAGTAGGACTCCCCCCTCCAATCCTATTCCAACTAGGACTCTCAAGGGGGAAAGGAGAGAGAGGGGGGCCGGCCCCTTCTCCTAGTCCTACTAGGACTTGGGGAAGGGGGGGGGGGGGCGCGGCCAGCTGTGGGCTGCCCCTTTTCTCTTTTCCACTAAGGCCCAATAGGCCCATTAGTCTCCCGGGGGGTTCCGGTAACCCTCCCGGTATTCCGGTAAAATCCCGATTTCACCCGGAACACTTCCTATGTCCAAACATAGGCTTCCAATATATCAATCTTTACGTCTCGACCATTTCGAGACTCCTCGTCATGTCTGTGATCTCATCCGGGACTCCGAACAACCTTCGGTACATCAAAATGCATAAACTCATAATAACTGTCATCGTAACGTTAAGCGTGCGGACCCTACGGTTCGAGAACAACGTAGACATGACCGAGACACGTCTCCGGTCAATAACCAATAGCAGGACCTGGATGCCCATATTGGCTCCTACATATTCTACGAAGATCTTTATCGGTCAGACCGCATAACAACATACGTTGTTCCCTTTGTCATCGGTATGTTACTTGCCCGAGATTCGATCGTCGGTATCCAATACCTAGTTCAATCTCGTTACTGGCAAGTCTCTTTTCTCGTTCCGTAATACATCATCTCATAACTAACATCTTAGTTATTATGCTTGCAAGGCTTATGTGATGTATATTACCGAGAGGGCCCAGAGATACCTCTCCGACAATCGGAGTGACAAACCCTAATCTCGAAATACGCCAACCCAACATCTACCATTGGAGACACCTGTAGTACTCCTTTATAATCACCCAGTTACGTTGTGATGTTTGGTAGTACCCAAAGTGTTCCTCCGGTAAACGGGAGTTGCATAATCTCATAGTTATAGGAACATGTATAAGTCATGAAGAAAGCAATAGCAACATACTAAACGATCGGGTGCTAAGCTAATGGAATGGGTCATGTCAATCAGATCATTCAACTAATGATGTGACCTTGTTAATCAAATAACAACTCTTTGTTCATGGTTAGGAAACATAACCATCTTTGATTAACGAGCTAGTCAAGTAGAGGCATACTAGTGACACTCTGTTTGTCTATGTATTCACACATGTATTATGTTTCTGGTTAATACAATTCTAGCATGAATAATAAACATTTATCATGATATAAGGAAATAAATAATAACTTTATTATTGCCTCTAGGGCATATTTCCTTCAAGAAGCTCCTAAGGCCTTGGTCAAGTGGGTTCCCAAGACTACATCAAGTTCCACTTCATCAAGTACAACTACAACTCCGAGGATTCCCATCAAGATGGTGTGGATCCCGAAGAAGAAGAACTAGAGAGTTCTTGAGGGTGACTCCGCCAATATACTTCACTCTTATCATTTTGGCAAGAGCAAGTGAAGTCAACTTCCACATCTTGCACTAGTTCAAGGAGTCACAAACCCTCTTGCTGGTAAGACAAGGGACAAGGTAACCTAAAGCTTTCATAGACATCATCTTGTGTGTGTATCACTCTATGTCTATGGATACTCTTGTTTGTTCCTTGTGGGACTAACCCGTGTAGGTATTGAAAGTGCAACTCACTCCAAAGGATAGCTCCAAATGATCTACATCAACATAGAGCATCCACATCTTCAACACCTACATGAAGTCATCATCGACAAAACCCAAGGTTAGTTCATCCCTCTTAGGGGGGATCTCACATCTAGGGGGAGCTTTACTCTAACAATTGAGTTAAAGCAACTCTAGTGGTGTGAACACAACAACGCTTTATGTAAAAGTGGTAACCCCACTTGTGCTTAAACGATGAGTATGACCTATGGTCAAATGTTCTCATTTGACTCCTAAGTCAATATATTCATATATAGATGACCTAGTCATCGCCAATTGCTTGATAGATGCTAGAATTGTTTGTGCACGCTTTGCCACATATTTCATTTGCCATTTTATTGTGTGAGCATGTTGGTTGCATAATTTACTCATTCGAGGACATCCACTTGTTGTTTTGATTGATTGGTTTCCTTTTCTTTTGGCCAAGTGGATGGACAAGAATGCCTAAGAACCTTCTCTAGCTATCTATGCTTTTCTCGTCTCAAACTCTATTCATGCTACATCACAAAATTTGATCAAGTCAGATTCGAACCACTCTGTGTGAGGAGCACTCGGAGTCCCCGATTCATCATGGACTTAAACTTCCAAAACTTCTTTGTGCGTTTTGGTCTGACCGATTCACCCATTTCGGTCATACCGAGATCACTAAGTCAATCTAGGTTTTCAACCTCGGTGCAACCGATTCGAACTTTTCGGTCACACCGAGTTTCAGTAACTGCTTGCAGTTATGAATCTCGGTGCCACCGAGTTGTTTCACTCGGTCACACCGACAGGGTCGGGCTATATATACCCACGGGTCAAATTTTGGAAAACTTTCCGAACCTCCTCGACCCGCGCTTAGCCCGCTCTGCCTCTAGGGTCTCCGGATCATCTTCCACGTCGCCAGCCGCCTCCTGCCACTGGTCTCTGCCACTGTCAACGGGAATCAACCCCGCCGTTGCCACCGTAGCGAGTTCATCACCGAACTAGGGTATGAACTCGATCACTGTGTTGTTGTATCTTCGATTCCCCAGCACATTGCTTTGCCATGTATCTTGCCACGATTGAAACCATTCTATCCATCAAAAACACTCCGTAGTTTAGTCATGAATTAAGAATTTAGGGTTAGGTTTCCGCCGAAACCATCTCGGACCCACCGAGTTGTGGAACTCGGTACCACTGATTCGGCTCAGGCCATTGCACACGTGGTTCTTGGTCTGACCGAGAATTGCAAATCGGCGTGACCAAGTTCAGGACTTTGTGAAACTCTAGCAGTCTCATTGCCACCGAACTGTGACTCGGTCTGACCGAGTTCACTAGTTTAGGTTCCAAAAGCTACTTCGGTATCACCGAGTTTACAAATCGGTTGATCCGAAATGCTTTCTGTGGAAAACTAAAACTAAGTTTTTGATTCATTCTTTTGCAAAACCTCTGCATTTTGTGATGCTTATCCACTCTATCTCATCTATATCTATTCACAGGGTTTGCTGTCAGTGTTTGCATTATGTCTGATCAGAGTGACAACCAGAACAGGTCAGAGGAGCAGGTTAACATGAGTGAGGGCACTAGTCCCTCTAGCAGCTCAGATGATGGCAGCAGGAGCACCCCAAGCAACTTACCCAAAGCTGCCACCAGGGCCAGCAAGAAAAGAACTTCAGAGTCAGAGGATGAGGACTATGTGGCTGAGGAAGAAGAAACTACCTCAAAGAGAAAAGTCCTGAAGAAGGAATATGGCACAGCTGCTGCCACCAAGCCATGCATGAAGCAAAAGGTTCCTGCCAAGAGAGCTCCAATGTCTAAGGCCAGAGTATCCACTCAAGAGACTTTGGGATCTGCACCCAAAGAGCAGGTTGTGGCAGAGAAGAAGAGGAAAGAAAGGGTCAAGAAGACCACTGCCAGAGGGCTTGGGAGATCCTCAATCATGAGAGATTCTGAAGAGGAAGAGGAAGAAGATGCTGCACCAACACCCAAAGCTCAGAAGCTTATGGGTGATGCCATCAGGGCAGGGGCTGTTCCATCTAAGCCTAAGACTGCTCCAAAGGCTGCTGCTCCAGCTCCAAAGCCAAAACCAAAGAGGAGCACCAGGAACATCCCTGCCGAAGAAAAGAACAAGGCCCCAGTGCCTGATGCTAAAATAGAAGAAGAAGATGATGAGTCACATGTCTTGAGGAAGTTGAAGCCAAAAATCCCAGATCACAACGATGCTCATCCAGTTGCTGAGAACATGAAGATCAGGAAGGACTTGGGTCTGAGGCTATGGAGAGAGTCAGATCCATATGCCACCAGGAGAAGGACTGCTGTGGACTACAGGTTCCATACAAAGGAACAACAGGACTTCTATGAGACAGTGTTGCTTGACAAGAAGCCCATAGTGTGTGACATGAGATGGGTCGACTGGGACTACATCAAGGAGAATGAGGATCACTATCCAGGTGTACATGACAGTTTTAAGGCTTGTGGAGTCGATGAGTTTGTGGCTCAGAAGCTCACAAAATGGAATGATGAGCTCATCATGCAGTTTTACTCCACAGCTCATTTCTACCCAGATGGAAGGATTGTCTGGATGTCTGAAGGTATGAGGTACCAGTCCACGGTTGCTGAATGGGCGAAGTTGATCAATGCCCCAAAAGAGAGTGAAGATGACTTGGATGTCTATGCCAACAAGAAGAAGGATCACAACACCATGGCACACATGTACAAGGAGATCCCAGATACTGCTCTTGAGACACATACGTTTGGATCTGTACATTACCTTCTGTCAGGCTTGCCAACCATCAACTGGATCCTCAGGCACACTCTCTTGCCAAAGTCAGGTGATCACAAGATGGTTCATCCTCAAGAAATAAACTTGCTTCATATCTCTGATGTCCCACAGAAGTTCAAAGTCATGAGCCTTATAGTTGAAACTATTAGGACATATGTAGATTAGAAGAGGAGTTGTGGATATGCCCCACAGATCCAAGAGCTGATCAACTCCAAGATGGGCACTGGTACATATCTGCTGGACAAGGAGCACATGCCTATCTATCCAGACTTCAAGGACAACACTGTGGTTATGAATGAGGATGAACCATCTTCTATGCACGCACAAGCCAAGAAGGAGAAGGCAAAAGCTTAAAAGCTGCAAGGATGCCAACTACTGAAGAAGCATCTCAGTATCTCCTGAAGAGCAAGCAAGATCAGCTTGGCTACCTGATTGCATCCACTCTAAGGATTGAGAAGGGACTGGCCACCCTGACTCAAAACCAGGAGAGCTTGGAAAGAATCGTGGAGCAAAAGTTCTATGACTTGGATGTGAAGGTAAATGAGATCCAGTCTGTCGTGGAGCAACTTCAAGATGATATGCAGGAGAGGAAGGGCAAGACAACCACTGATGTATTTGCCAGAGTGCCTAGAGCTCAGAGGTCTGCTGCAGTGCCTGTTCCAGACACCAGAGCCACTTCATCTGCACCAGCTACAACTTCAGTGCCACCAGCTCCAGCACCTACTCCATCAGCTCCATCTACTTTGACTGAAGCCTTCGTTCTTGGAGTTATCCGGACACCACCACCTAAAGACCAAGCCTGAGAGACGATTTAGTGCTATGCATTTTCTAGGAACTTTTTGGTAACTTGTTACCGAAGGGGGAGAAAAATGTATAGACCATAGGCTTCGAGAGAGAGCGTTGCTTTTTATTCTCTCTTGCTTTGGTGGTTGAACTTTATTTGCTTTGTTTGTTTGAGATAACTTTTATCTATGCGATACTTGGATGATCATGTGTTTGATCATATGCTACCTTAATGCTTGTTGGATGATATTATCAGTTTATCCCTATATGATCATTCACTTTGCTTGGTGATGAGTGCATGTATTTAATTATTATCATTTTGAGCGCTCCACCAAGTGTATGTGACATGGAAGAGTAACCCATGAGCCTAATTCTCTGTGCATTTGCAGTCCAAAGCAAATCATAAACTATGCACAAATTTAGGGGGAGCTCTTACTTTTCACATACTTCTCAAAGCGACAATGTTTTTCACTCTTATTATCATTTGTTGAAGCTTTGATCTATATGTTGTCATCAATTACCAAAAAGGGGGAGATTGAAAGTGCAACTATCCCTAGGTGGTTTTGGTAATTCCTAAAACATATAGCTCATTGAGCTAATGCTATTCCAAGATTCATATTTCAGGAAAAGCTCAATGAATGGCATGGCATGGATGAGGAAAATGGACCCCTCAAAATACTAAGGACAAAAAGATTGGCTCAAGCTCAAAGCTCAAGACTCTATATTTTATATTTTAGTGATCCAAGATCACATTGAGTCTATAAGAAAAGCCAATACTATAAAGGAGGGATGAGGTGTTGTTTAATGAGGTTCTTGCTTCATAGTGCTTAGTGATATGCTCCAAAACCCTCAAGTACCTTCCCACATCCACATATGACCTAAACCAAAAGTCAAACTCGGCCCTACCGATTCTTTCTATCCGGCGCCACCGAGTTTCAAATGCCATAGCCACTGCCACAAACCCTAGGCAAATTGGTCTCACCGATAGGGATCTCAGTCACACCGAGATGAGGTTGTAATCTCTCTGTTTCCCTTCGTAACATGTCGGTCCTACCAAGATGAGCGGTCGGTCCCACCAAGATTGCAATGTAAACTCTCTGTTTCTCTTTTGTAACATTTCGATCCCACCGAAATGAGCGATCTGTCCCACCGAGTTTACCTGACCAATTCTCTGGTTAGCTTATTACCAAAATCGGTCCCACCGAGTTTGTGTAATCGGTCACACCGAGATTACGTTATGCCCTAACCCTAACAATATCAGTCCTACCGAGTTGCATATCAGTCCCACCGAAAACCTAACGGTCACTAGGTTTGCTGAATCGGTCTGACCGAGTTTCTCCATTCGGTCTCACCGAGATTGGTAAATTATATGTAACGGTTAGTTTTTGTGTGGAGGCTATATATACCCCTCCACCCACTCTTCATTCGTCGAGAGAGCCATCAGAACATACCTACACTTCCAATACACATTTTTTGAGAGAGAACCACCTACTCATGTGTTGAGGCCAAGATATTCCATTCCTATCATATGAATCTTGATCTCTAGCCTTCCCAAGTTGCTTTCCACTCAAATCTTCTTTCCACCAAATCCATATCCTGTGAGAGAGAGTTGAGTGTTGGGGAGACTATCATTTGAAGCACAAGAGCAAGGAGTTCATCATCAACACACCATTTGTTACTTCTTGGAGAGTGGTGTCTCCTAGATTAGCTAGGTGTCACTTGGGAGCCTCCAACAAAGATTGTGGAGTTGAACCAAGGAGTTTGTAAGGGCAAGGAGATCGCCTACTTCGTGAAGATCTACCGCTAGTGAGGCAAGTCCTTCGTGGGCGATGGCCATGATGAGATAGACAAGGTTGCTTCTTCATGGACCCTTCGTGGGTGGAGCCCTCCGTGGACTCGCGCAACCGTTACCCTCCGTGGGTTGAAGTCTCCATCAACGTGGATGTACGATAGCACCACCTATCGGAACCACGACAAAAACATCCGTGTCTCCAATTGCATTTGAATTCTCCAAACCCTTCCCTTTACATTCTTGCAAGTTGCATGCTTTATTTTCCGCTGCTCATAGACTCTTTACATGCTTGCTTGAATTGTGTTATGATTGCTTGACTTGTGCTAAGATAGCTAAAATCTGCCAAAGACTAAAATTGGGAAAATGATATATTTTTATTTGGTCAAGTAGTCTAATCACCCCCCTCTAAACATACTTTCGATCCTACAACCTCCTAGGGGAAGATCCGGCGGGATTTTACTAGGAGTCCGATGTGAGACGTCAGAGGTGCTTAATGTGGTTCAGGGAGACTTCTCGGTTAAATTCAGCGTGCGATCGAAACTGGATGGGTTCCGATGGTCTCTAGTAGCTGCATGTGGGGCAGAACAACCTGAATTTAAACCTGACTTTCTGGCTGATATGGTGCGAATTTGTGGAGATGAGAATCTGCCAATACTAGTCGGGGGTGGGGGGATTTTAATATCACCAGGAGGAAATATGAAAAGAATAATGACAACTTTGATGGACGATGGTCTATGATGTTTAACATGATTATCGAGAGTATTAATTTGAGAGAAATTGAGCTCACCGATAGATAGTTTACATGGGCCAACTCGTTACCTATTCCGACTTATGAAAAGTTGGATAGGGTACTTGCCAGTGTCGAGTGGGAACAAAAATACCCGTTGGTGTTAGTCCATGCGATGTAGAGAGCGATCTTGGATCACACACCACTTCTGTTAGATTCGGGTGAGGCTACCCATGTGGCAAATAAAAATATCTTCTCTTTCGAGCAAAGCTGGTTTGAGTGAGAAGGATTCATGGAGATGATTGCACGAGAATGGGCTAAGCCGGTTAGTGGAAGGACACATGTTGAGAGATGGCAATATAAAATTAGACATCTCCGACAGTTTCTGAGAGGTTGGGCCAGGAATGAAAGTGGGATTTATAAACAAGAAAAAGAGCGTCTTACTCAATTGATTGAGGCTCTAGACTTAAAGGCTGAAGCCACTCTTCTTTTTAATGCCGTCTACGGAGAGACAAGATGAGAGAGGAGAGAGGAAGCTGAACGACAAGAGTTGACGAAGTCCAATCAAGCATTACTTATAGCTTCCTTATTCGTAGACAAAGCAGATTCGGAATTGTCTTTCCTTCCAAGGATAACTTGTATCTTTGCGCTTCAGATTATTAGCCTGGAGTTCGCCACCAGCAGTATAGCCAACCCTACCCTATCACGTCAATCCCACAAGCCTCTTATCCATTCCCGTTCGCTCGTGGCGGGGGAGTAAGTCAAGATGTGCTGCAAAATGGAAGCTGTGTTAGTCCTCGGCTAAAATCATCTTCCTTGAGCAACGAACCAAGTTCGAGGCTGAGCAGGGTCTACGAGCTCTCTTGAGAGAAGAGGAGCTGAAGTGGGTGTTGCGTGCGAAAATGCTTAAGGTTGTCCAAGGGGACGACAATACACAATTCTTCCATATGGTTGCAAATGGTAAACATAGGAAGAAGAAAATCATACAGCTTGAACAGGACAAGGGGACAATAGTGGGACATGAAAATCTAAAAGCATACATCTCTAACTATTATAAAAAACTTTTTGGACCTCTGAATACAAGTACGGTGTCACTTGATGAATCTGTGATTGATGATATACCTCAATTACAGGCAGCAGAGAATGATGTTCTCTCTGCACCGTTTACTGAAAAGGAGGTTCATCAGGCAATTTCCCAAATGAAGCCGAATAAAGCACCGGGACCAGATGGGTTTCCAGCTGAATTCTATAACAAATTCTGGCATATTATTAAAGATGGTCTTATGCCTATGTTTCATGATTTTTTTGACGGCCATTTGGAGTTGTTTCATCTTAATTTTGGTATGATAACACTATTACCAAAGAAAGATGAGGCAATTCAGATCAAACAATTCCGACCCATTTGTCTACTGAATGCGAGCTTCAAAATCTTCACAAAGGTTGGAACCAATAGACTGACACAAGTTGCTCATTCGGTGATTCAACCAAGCCAGACAGCGTTCATGCCGGGACGACACATACTGGAAGGGGTGGTCGTTTTACATGAAACGCTTCATGAGATCCACTCAAAGAAACCGGATAGGGTTATCTTCAAAGTGGATTTCGAGAAGGCCTATGATAAAGTCAAGTGGCCTTTTCTTCAGCAAGCAATGCGCATGAAGGGCTTTAGCGAAACTTGGAGGAACCAAGTGGATACCCAAGTACAGAAAGTTAGTGTTGGCATCAAGGTGAATGATGACATCGGTCACTATTTCCAGACACATAAAGGGTTACGACAAGGGGATTCCATGTCTCCTCTTCTGTTCAATATTGTGGTAGATATGCTGGCCGTCATAATTGGCAGGGCCAAGCAGCATGGCCATGTAGAGGGTCTATTTCCTCATCTAGCTGATGGAGGGGTATCCATTCTACAGTATGCTGATGACACTATCCTATTCATGGAACATGACATGGCTAAGGCACGTAATATGAAACTTATCTTATGCCTGTTTGAACAACTGTCTGGTTTAAAAATTAATTTTCATAAGAGCAAGGTGTTCTGCTTTGGGAAGGCCAAAGACGAGGAACACACTTACAGACAATTGTTCGGATGTGAATCAGGTGCTTTACTATTCAGTTACTTGGGTATACTGATCCATCACCGTAAGCTATCCAATAAAGAATGTAAATGTATTGAAGAACGAATTGAAAAAAAACTTAGCTGCTGGAAGGGCAAGCTTATGTCATATGGAGGTCGGCTAGTCCTGATTAACTCAATACTGACTAGTATGCCGATGTTCCTACTCTCGTTCTTCGAAATCCCGAAAGGGGTTCGGAAGCGACTTGATTTCTTTCGATCTTGCTTCTTTTGGTAGTCTGATGAGGCCAAGAGGAAATACCGTCTCGCGCGATGGGATATCCTATGTCGACCTAAAGACCAAGGGGGTCTCGGTATTGAGAACTTAGAAATTAAGAACAAATGCCTTATGAGCAAATGGCTATACAGATTAGAGACAGAGGCGGAGGGCATGTGGTCTCAAATCCTGCGCAATAAGTATTTGCACTCGAAAACACTAGCCCAGGTTACCATGAGACCGACTGACTCGCCGTTCTAGAAGGGACTTATGCGAACGAAGGACCTGTTCTTTCGTAGGGTCAAATTCTTGGTTGGCAATGGGATGTCAACAAGATTTTGGGAGGATACATGGTTGGGTGAGACACCTCTGGCCGTCCAATATCCTACTCTATATCATATTGTGCAACGTAAGGAGGATTATGTTGGCACCGTCCTTCAAACAATTCCCTTGAACATCCTCAGATGTGTGTTAGTTGGCGAGAGATGGACGGCCTGGATGCACTTGGTTCGGAGATTGATAGAAGCTCAACTCTCCGACCAGCCGGATTCAACACAATGGAAGTTAACTAAGAATGGGATGTTTACGGTGAAATCTTTTTATATGGATCTGATTAACTCTGGCCCCCTCTCAAGGTCTATGCACATTTGGAAGGTTAAGATTGCTTTGCGTATTAAAATCTTCATGTGGTTTGTCCACAAGCAAGTGGTACTTACAAATGACAACTTAATTAAGAGGCGATGGGTAGGTAGTCCGCGGTGTTATTTTTGTGATCATGATAAAACAATACAACACTTATTTTTTGAATGCCCACTTGCCAAATTACTTTGGAGAACGATTCATATAGCTTTCAATATTAATCCTCCAGTAGATATAGCGTCTTTGTTTGGGACGTGGTTAGCTGGGGTTGAACAGATTACTGCGGCTCGTATTCGGATTGGAATATGTGCGCTATTATGGGCTATATGGAACTGCAGGAATGATATGATTTTTAACAGACAACATACTTAACTTTTTTGCAGGTCATTTTCAGAGCTACAGTTTGGATCCGTACATGGTCCTTACTCACTCCTATGGACTTCAGGGAGCCTTTGGTTACTGGGTGCAACCAATGGAAGATGGTAGCTCGGGGTATATTCAACCGGTTCGGATGGCGCTCGCATAACAGGATAGGAGTCTAGGGAGCTTATCCTTCTTTTATCATACCGGTTATCCTTGTCCGCATGTATTTTTCCTTATTTCTTTTTGCTTCGTTTGCGAGCTGTAAAACTTTTTTGTTGATAGTTTCTGGATAATTAATAAGATGACATGCATCATCATGATGCAGAGGCCGGGGACATGCCTCCATTTCTAAAAAAGGGAGACGTCTAGGAAGGTAAATTTCAAACTATTACAGTTTAAAGTTACCAACTTGAACTCATCTTCAAACCACGATAGAGCCAAAAGAGCACCATCTTGATGGATTTGAGGTGGCGCTATGAGCTACCCCGTAGATACATTCGTTTAGTGACAAGTAATTTTGGATGGAGTAGTATCTAGTGAAAGGTGCAGTAGCTCCAGGATTTATCATTATGTCCAATCTATCCTACGCACGAACACAAGGAATAGCTTTTATACTAAAATGCGCATTCCTAGAAAAAGAACACATTTAGAATACCTGGAGCGTAATAATGGTCAAAATTTAAAAATGTCATTGTATTTTGCATAATGGTACTCGGTGACATAAACGTTATAGTGTTTTGAATCATCCATGTATGAATACAATATCAAGCTATGCTTCGAATCATTGTTATATGTGTAATAATGGTTCCAGGGGAGGTATGCTTCACCAGATTAGTTCCATTTTTTTTGGAAAAAGGATGAATCCCCGGCCTCTGCATCAGAAAAATGTATATGGCCCTCTTATTAACCAAATAAAGTAGTGTCAATATGGTTCCAAAGGTCTCCAAATAATAAAAAGGCACAGACAGCTCACACAAAGCCAAAAAAAAGGCTAGAAACACCAACTAGCCGAGAAAAGACGCCACAACCGGCTGGCTAAAAAAGATAGGAAATCTAAGAGCCTATCCTATTACATGACCGCCATCCAAATCGGTTGAAAATATACCGAACTATCATCTCCCAGCGGAAAGACCCAGTAACCAAATGCTCCCTGGCCTCCGTCTGGGTGAGTAGCGACCATGAACGGATCAGTGCCGTAGTTCGGAATATGACCTGCAAAAAATGTATACATGATAATCTGTTAAAAACTAAATCATTTTTGCAAGTCCAGATAGTCCACAGCAAAGCACAAACTCCAACCCGAATATGTCTCGCTAAGTTAGGCTCAATCCCATTAAGCCATGTCCCAAATAACGCATAAACAAAATTCGGTGGATTGATACTAAAAGCAATGTGGACCGTCTGCCAAAGTACCTTGGCTAACGGGCAATCAAAAAAAAGATGTTTGATAGTCTCATCCCGATCACAGAAACTACACCTAGTAGGTCCTGTCCAATTACGCTTCATGAGGTTGTCCTTAGTTAAAATAACTTGTTTATGGACAAACCACATAAACACTTTTATTTTCAAAGGAATTTTGACATCCCAAACATGCTTGGACGTAAGAATGGAGTTTGAGTTAATAACATCAATATACATTGATTTAACCGTAAATACTCCAGATTTAGTCAGTTTCCAGCGTAATTCATCGGGTTGTTGTGAAAGCTGGACTTTCATCAGTCTCCTAACTAGATGGAGCCATTGTTCCCAACGATTGCCCGTTAGCGTTCGTCGGAACTGAATATTAAGGGGGATCGATTGAAAGACCGATGCAACGAACACCTCACGTCATTGAGCAATGCGGTATAAAGACGGATATTGGATGGCCAATGGTGTCTCGCCAAGCCAAGTATCCTCCCAGAAACGTGTACTTGTGCCATTTCCAATAACAAACTTCGTCCTATTAAACAACGACTGTTTGACTTTCATCAAGCCTTTCCAGAAAGGTGAATCGGTCGGCCTGACAGTAACCTGGGACAAAGTTTTTGTCTGGAGATACTTGTTGCGAAGGATTTGAGCCCACATAGAATCATTCTCCAATGAGAGCTTCCACAGCCACTTGCTAAGAAGGTATTTATTCTTAACTTCTAGATTCTCAATACCTAGACCCCCTTGGTCTTTTGGTCTACAGATGATGTCCCATTTAGCAAGCCGATATTTTCTTTTAAGCTCACCACCCTGCCAAAAGAAGCGCGATTGATAGAAGTCCAGTCTCTTCCTAACCCCAACTGGGACCTCAAAGAACGATAGGAGAAATATGGACATACTCGTGAGCACCGAGTTAATCAGGATTAATCGGCCTCCATATGACATGAGCTTACCCTTCCAACAACTCATTTTTTCTCAAACCGATCCTCGATGCACTTCCACTCTCTGTTAGTCAGCCTACGATGGTGGATTGGAATCCCCAGGTAAGAGAAGGGTAACTCTCCCAACTCATACCCAAACAATTGCCTATAAGCCTCCTGTTCATCTTTGGCCCTACCAAAGCAGAACATCTCGCTCTTATAAAAGTTAATCTTTAACCCGGTCAATTGTTCAAATAGGCATAACACCAGCTTCATATTTCTCGCCTTGGCCAAGTCATGCTCCATAAAGATGATTGTATCATCAGCGTACTGAAGGATGGATACACCTCCATCAATTAGATGAGGTACCAATCCACCTACTTGACCATTTTCCTTAGCCCTTCCTATCAAAATTGCTAACATGTCCACCACAATGTTAAACAAGATAGGGGACATCGGATCTCCTTGTCTTAGGCCTTTATGTGTCTGGAAGTAATGACCTATGTCATCATTAACTTTAATTCCCACACTACCTTTTTGCGTAAATGATTCAACCTGTCGGCGCCAGGCTTCATCAAAACCTTTCATACGCAATGACTGTTGGAGGAATGGCCATTTGACCTTATCGTACGCTTTCTCGAAATCCACCTTAAAAATTACTCCATCTAATTTTTTGGAATGGATTTCATGGAGTGTTTCATGCAGGACGACCACCCCTTTAAGGATATTTCTGTCCGGCATGAAAGCAGTTTGAGACTGCTGCACCACAGAATGCGCAATCTGTGTGAGTCTGTTTGTCCCGACCTTGGTGAAAATTTTGAAACTAACATTGAGGAGACAGATCGGCCTGAATTGCTCAATCCTCACGCATCCGTCTTCTTGGGAAGCAGTGTGATAGTCCCAAAATTCAAGTGAAATAATTGAAGCTGGCCACAGAACAGATCATGGAACATAGGTAGTAAATCCCCCTTAATAATGTGCCAGCACTTTTTATAGAACTCTGCCGGGAATCCATCCGGTCCAAGAGCCTTATTGTTTTTCATCTGTGCAATAGCATCAAACACCTCCTTCTCCGAGAACGGGGCAACCAGAATATCATTATCGGCAGCCGATAGCTGAGGCACATCCTCAGTCCTGGACTCATCGAGGGACACACAATTATCCTCCGGAGGTCCAAACAACTGCTTATAATAGTCGGTAATATATGTTTTTAGGTTGTCCTGGCCTAAAATAGTACCCTCGTCTTGCTCAAGCTGAAAGATACGCTTCTTTCTGTGCTTGCCATTGGCTATTAAATGGAAGAACTGAGTATTCGCGTCCCCTTGGACTACTTTGCAGACTTTAGCACGCAAAGCCTACTTCAATTCTTCTTCGCGGAGCAGTTCTTTCAATCTCTTCTTCGCCTCATTTTTAGCCTGAAGCTCAGTTGACGTTAAGATAGTGGATTCGGCCTGTATGTCCAGGGCCTGTATAAGAGCAAGGAGTCTATCCTTTTCCATCTTATACACACCACTGAGGTTCTTAGCCCAGCCCCGTAAGAAACTCCTTAAATGCCTAATCTTATTCTGCCAACGCTCTAACGCAGTCTTGCCTCCAACACCTTTATCCCACTCCCTGGCGATCAAATCCAAAAACCCCTCACGTTCAAACCATGACATCTCGAAGGAGAAGGTGTTCTTGTTACCCACATGGTTCGGCTCACCTGAGTCCACGAACAACGGGGTATGATCAGAAATTCCCCTTGAAAGAGCTTGCACCGTCACCAGAGAGAACTTTTGTTCCCACTCCACGCTCGCAAGAACTCGATCAAGTTTTTCATAAGTTGGGTGTGGCAGAGCATTAGCCCAGGTGAACTTTCTACCAGAAAGCTCGATCTCTCTCAGATCCAAGCTTTCAATAATGGTATTGAACATAAACGACCATCTGCCGTCAAAGTTATCATTGTTCTTCTCCTCTCTCCTCCTGATGATATTGAAATCACCTCCAACTAAAATTGGAAGCTGTTCTGACCCACAGATACGAACCAGGTCCGCCAGAAACTCCGCTTTAAGCTCGGGCTGTGCGACACCATACACCGCCACCAAAGCCCAGTTAAAACCGTCTATCCTAGACCTGACTCGAAACTTCACCGTGAAGTCGCCCATCACTACACTTCGGACTTCAAGCGAATCGCATCTCACACCCAGTAAGATACCACCCGACCTTCCTCGCGGAGGGAGGCAATGCCAATCAAAATCAATACCACCCACCAAAAAAGAGAGAAACTGGGGTGCAAAGTTATCTCTACCCGTCTCCGATAGAGCAACAAAATCTAACCTCTGCTCTAAAGCTGCCTCAGCAAGGAATCTTCGTTTAGCCAAGTCCTTCAGACCTCTGCTATTCCAGAATATTCCTCTCATAATTCATCATGGAATTTTTTAGTGGTTCGAATCCTAGCACTCCTACGAACTGCGGAATCGGGATAGATCTTCCGATTCCACTTACGCTTAGGTTTGCTAGGCTCTGTCGCCCGATCCTCATAACCGGGTTCACAAATATTACTATCATCAATCTCTAGGGGTACATCATCTTCGTTAGAGTCATGATTGGGTGGTGCTAAATCCGCACATAGATTATCTAGCATTCTGACCCCTAACGCATCAATCTCATCATCGTTCATTGGTTTAACGGCTGCAAGATTACGAATAGTCTCTAAGGCACGTTCCGCCTCCACATCTAATAAATCATTCACCGAATTGGAAATCTCACTATCCGTAGCACCTAGTGAAACTCCTAATTGGTTTGCATTATTTATAATCTCCTCATTAGAAAAATGCAATAAGGAATTAGATAGGTTGACGGACATACCGGAAGACAAAGCAGCCTCCTGAAGCTTGGCCGCCCTCATGGCGCACCGATGCTGCATATCATCCACCTCAGGGATGTCGAGGACGCGAGCACTCATCCGTCTCCCCTCGGCGATAGGGTCCGGGATCCCGCCAAACGCGACAACCTCCTCCCTAGTAACACCTGGCACAGAGTCCCTCAAAGGCTCTACCGGGGTTACCAGAGAAGGCGTCTGCGGGCTCCCGATCCCCTTAGACGGGATTCCCACACCAGATTAGTTCCATTAGCAGCCGTGGAGCAAAACAGACATAGTAACCCCTCTACATAAGAAGTTTATAATTTCTTAATCTCAACTACAAAGAATGAACCTCGCCCCTTCAATCAGTCTGGATAGATATGAGCTTTACTCTGAACTAACATTTGTGTAACCATTAGTATTTTCTCTACGTTTTGGATGCTCTTCAGTCTCCACCCAGCAGTTTATTTTTCGTGGACACACCCTGCAGTTTCTTAGACAAGCCATTTCCATTCTTCATCAAATCGCAGAATTTTTGCGTTTTCTTTTCTATAGAAGAAGAAGCTGAGGCAGTTCGTTGTGGCTTGAGAAAATATGCTCGAAGCTCTGCCCCAGAGAGGCTCCGAATGCCCAGAGAAGGAGATGCGGCCATTCTTGTCTCCTCCATTGGAAGTCCTCCCTTTGCTATCCTCCATTCTTCAGTCTGTCTTTGTCTACAAAGAGGTGGGCACTCTTTCATTGCAGTCCCAGACCCAGATATCTTGCTCGCACATGTGGATGATGATTCCACCCTTGATGTTTGGATAATTTCAGCATTTCCCCTGCGTAGTTCACCATCTTCCCTTGCTAGGACACCATGAGATGAGCCTTCTCTCTTGCCAAATTTGGCTCTGCCATGGCCGCTCTGGGACGAGACCTTTGGTAGAACACTCCTGTGAAGAAGCCCCGCGGAGAGAAGAGGCACTGTCCGGGGCATTCCTCCTCCACCCAGCATCTCCGGTGCCACAATTCCCCGCCCCTGCTTCGAGTTCTCCGGAGCAGCGACCGGCTTGCTCTGCCCCTGTCCAATCCTCTTCACCGGTTCCACAACGCTGGTCTCGCCTTGCCTCGGCCGCTTCAAACGCCGACTCAGCGGCACATCGTCCAACTCCTCGACGCGCGGCTCCGCCTCGTCCCTACGCACCGGGTCAAGGGCCGCGGCACCGAACAGGGGCGCCATCTCTTCGGCCTCGCCCCGCGAGCGACGGTGCTCGTCCAGGAGCGCATCGTACTTCTTCCGCAGGGCGTCGATGCCGGAGAGCGCGGCCTCGGCCTTGGCGATCCTCCGATCGCGCGCTCTGAGAACGCGCGCGACCGCTTCGAAGTCGGCCCTGCGGTGGGTGGTGCGGAGGAGGTCCACGAGCTGCTCACCGGAGAGGGAGGCGAGCTCAATGTCGCGCGCGTCGGGATCGGAGCCGGAGGCCATGATGTCGCCGGTGGCTTTGCGCCCTTGGTCGGTTGGGTAGCTGCAGGCTGGCTGTTGGCAAGGGAAGAGGGTGAGTGGGTGCTTTAAAAGTGTTTTTTTTTCTTCTTCTTTAATTAAGGTGCTTCGATGTATGAACTCGCAGGGCTTCAAAGCATAGCATTCTCACGATACAACAAAGGCCACTTCATATACCGAGCTGGTCAGGCAATCTGAAGATTCAAAAGATCCGTGAAGTAATTCCAACGATACTATGGCACGATGAACATATGTGGTAGTGATGAATGCTCTCAAATTTATATTCGATCCACACACCACGCGACGAGCGTGGTTAAAGCAATCTCAAATAGACAAAAAAAATCCCCCCGTCTCATAACTTTAAGATCTTATATGATGAGATTGAGGGGGTAGTAATTAATCCACACATATATAAATAGAAATAAAAACATGAATTAAGTGTGAAGATAATATTTAGAACAATTTCTTCTTCTTCTCACCACATAGGTCAAATTCATAGTCGCAATAGTTTAGCATGATTCCCTCGACACTGACGGACAATCTCCTTGGTAACAACTTCTGTTGTGGTTCCCTGTAAGCAGATTTGAGAACTTTATGTACCTACTGACTATTGGGACAAGGGATGACATCTTACTCGCTTGGTGGTATCGCTCAGTCCAACCATCACACCATTGAAAATACCATCACGACGCTAGTCAAGTCGGCGGGGGGGGGGGGGGGGGGGGGGGCGATATGGTGGATTAGAAGAGTATATGTCCCCAGCCAGACATGGATAAGATGGCTTTTCTTGAGGAACTAGTGCAGGTGAGGGATTGTCGTGCAAGCTCTTGACAGCTCTTGGGGACTTCAATCTACTTGTGAACCAGGAAGACAAGAAGAACAATGTGGTGAACCAGCGGATGATGGCATGTTTCAAAGCCTTGCTTAATAGATTGGAGCTAAAGAAAATTTACCTGAATGATCGGAAATAGACTTGATCGAATGAGAGGGAACAACCTACCAAGGAAAAGATTGATCATGTTTTCGCTACTACCACTTGGGAAGATTTGCATCCAACTTGCTTCCTCTCGGTCATGGGCACGACGGTGTCCGATCACTTCCCTTTACTTCTCGACCTGAGTGCAGATTTCCACACGAGCAAAAGGTTCAAATTTGAGGCATTTGGACTAAAGCAGTGAAGTTTCACTACGTGGTAGCTGGGGCATGGTAGTCCATCCCCTGGCCGGGCAATCCTTATGTCGCCCTCGATGCTAAGCTACGACCCACCGCAAAGCATTTGCAAAGTTGGAGTGACAGATGGATTGGCAATATTAAACTTCGAATCAGCATTGCATTGGAAGTGATCCATCATTTGGACTTAGCAGCACAAACACGTTTGCTGCCAAGCGCGGAAATTGACTTGCAGAAGCTCCTCAAGCATAAACTCTTGGGCCTATGCTCATTGGAACACTCCATTGCAAGGCAGAGATCGCATATTTTATACCTCAGGGAGGGTGATGCTAGCACATTTTTTTCATCAACATGCTAATCATAGGAGGCGGCGCAATATGATCATGTTCCTGCATGACAATGGGATAATCCTCATGGGAAAGGACGAGATCGCGGGTGCAAAAAATAACTACCACAAGGAGGTGTTGGGTTCGGCACTAGTGCCGGATTACGCTATTGATTTCGAGGCTCTAGGTTTGCCTGTGCTTGATCTCGTGCACCTAGACGTGCCATTCTTCGCGGATGAAGTGGAGAAAGTCGTCACATTCATGCCCCTCGACAAGGCATTGGGTCCAGACGACTTCACTGGCCGCTTCTTTAGAACATGTTGGAGCATCATAAAGGTGGATTTCATGAGAGCTATGGAGTGCTTCCTCCAGAGGATATGCGGGGAATGCCAGCAATCAACAGCGCGGTAGTCGCTCTCCTTCCGAAGAAAGATTGGGCTGCGGAGCTGCATGACTTTGGCCTGTTAGTCTGGTGCACGGGGCAGACTTGCAAAGGATCTTCCGAGAATTGTGGGATTCCATCAGATCGCGTTCGTCCGTGGACGATCAGTCCACGATAATTTCAAGCTTGTCTAGTGTACTTCCAGAAGATTACATGCTCTCAAGGAACCGACAATCATGATGAAGTTGCACATTTTGAAAGCCTTTGGTTCAACCTAGTGGTCCTTGATGATCGAGATCTTGAAGATTTTAGACTTTGGGCAAAGGTGGATCAATTGGATAGCTGGCCTTCTGTCCACACTATCTTCTGGGATTCTTGTCAACGACCTTCCTGTTGTCACCAATGCTATTCATCCTCTTGTTTGGATCCCCTACAATGTTGTTTACTCTCGTAGCTTCACACGGACATCTATCTCCCCTCGCCCGCTCTGGATTGAGCCAACACCTGTCTATATTTGCGGATGACCTGATGTTCTTTATCAAACAAAGGGAGGAGGAAATGAGGACTTGTGCGGCAATTCTGGAGACTTTCGCGATGGCGTTTGGATTTCGCGTAAACTTCTCAAATACGTCGGCCATGCTGATCAGATGCTTTGACGAGCAGGGGCAACAAATCAGCGACATACTCAAGTGCGCGCTAGGATCGTTTCCATGGAAGTATTTGGGCCTCCACCTAAGCCCGGGGAAGCATTCTGTGACCTAATACCAATATCTGGTCGAACAATTAGCCAACAAACTTACAGCTTGGAGGGGCGCCTCCCTTCCTAAGAGTAGTAGATTGCTCGTGGTCCAAAATGATCTCTGCGCAGTTCCACTTCATGTGATGATGGCTCTTCATGTACCACCGAGGACCTTGGCCGCCATGAGCAAAATTTGTTGCAACTTTTGTGGTGTGCCAACTGTGAGGCTCACGGGGGGGGGGGGGGGGGGTTATGCCTTCGCTTGGGAGTCTGCATGTGCTCTAAAATGGACTTGGGGCCTAGGCATCCCAAACCTCTAGTGCCTCAACATCGCGATGCAGACTCGATGGCTATGGTTGTCCAGAACAGACAATTCTCAGTCATGAAAGGATTTCTCCCTACAAGTGCCCAATGAACCATGCACAATTTTTTAGGTAACAAGTATGGCTCTGGTGGTAGATGGAAATAGCACCTTAATTTGGGAGGATAAATGGTTGGATGGCTACCATAGCCAAGAGCTAGAGTCCGTGATTTATGATAGAATCCATAAGAGACTACGCTCTACATGATTTGTATACTCGGCTTTGCAGGATGGAGCTTGGGCGGTTGATGTGGGGTCAGAGATGGGCATTGACTTCCTCTAGGAGTTCCTGTCACTCCGGGCTCATACTGCCAACAAGGAGCTTACCGTGGGATCATCATGCATTATACGTTGTCATGGGAGAAGGATGGTCCTTCTCATTGAGATCTTCCTATGACACTAAGTTTGCTGAGTGTGAGGTTACTCCATACGCAGATTCCTCCTGGAAGTCTCATGCACCGCTCTAGTTCCACTTCTTTGTGTGGCTGGCTTCTAGGAATATGGGTTGGACCTCTGATCGTCTAGGCCGAAGAGGATTACCACACCAAGAGGCATGCCCCCTATGTGATTAACATGATGAGAAAATAAGCCACATCCTCATAAATTGCATCCTCGTAAGGACGGTCTGGCATATGGCTCTGGCTGTGCTTGGTGGATCTGACTGGGTTCCTCGGATTGATGACAACATGACTGATTAGTGCAACATCAAAAGAGGGGAGACCAACTTCCATAACGACATAAGGACAATCATCACCCTAATCGTGTGGGAGCTTTGGAAGCATCGTAATGTTGTGATCCAAAGGATTGAGATTGAGGGTTGTGCATGGAAGAAAGTAGGCCTCTTGAAGGCTTGCTATGAGGCTTTTTTCCGGGCGTTGTCTAGGTGGGATTCGAGGGATTAGTTTCTTTCTCTATCGGTAGGTGGATGGTGGTTTAACCACATGTAAATATGTAAGAAACTTGTGATGGGTACCCTTCTTGTCTATTGAATGATACACACACTCGTGCGTATTGTAGAAAAAAATATAGTTTAACATAATGCATACATCTTGTACAATGTTATGTTACACAACTCAAAAACATGTTATGTTACAGAATATTATTATAGAGACAGGCAGGGCGACCTGACGATGACAACCCATGAGTGACAGGATGGAGGAGGCGTTGGGGGGGGGGCTTGCCTGATGTGGTAGCTATTGGGGAACGTAGTAATTTCAAAATTTCCCTATGCACACGCAAGATCATGGTGATGCATACCAATGGTAGGGGAGAGTGTCGTCTACGTACCCTCGTAGACCGTAAGCGGAAGCATTATGACAACGCGGTTGATGTAGTCGTACATCTTCACGATTGACCGATCCTCAGTATCGAACGTACGACACCTCCGCGTTCACCACACGTTCAGCTCGGTGACGTCCCACGAACTCACGATCCAGTAGAGCTTCCGGGAAGAGTTTCGTCAGCATGACAGCGTGGTGACGGTGTTGATGAAGCTACCGCTACGATATGACCGAGGTGGATTATGGTGGAGGGGGGCACCGCACACGGCTAGGAGATCAATGATCAATTGTTGTGTCTCCAAGGGGTGCCCCCTCCCAGTATATAAAGGAGTGGAGGAGGGGGAGAGGCTGACCCTCCTAGGCGCGCCCCAAGGAGAGTCCTACTCCCATCGGGAGTAGGATTCCCCCCTTCCATGTGGTAGGAGTAGGAGAGAAGGAAAGGGAAAAGAGAAGAGAAGGAAGGAGGGGGCGTCGCCCCTCCCCTAGTCCAATTCGGACTAAGCCTGGGGGGGGGGGCAGCCTCCCCTCTCTCTTTCCCCTAAAGCCCAATAAGGCCCATATACTCCCCGGCGAATTCCCGTAACTCTCCGGTACTCCGAAAAATACCCGAATCACTCGGAACCTTTCCGATGTCCGAATATAGTCGTCCAATATATCGATCTTTACATCTTGACAATTTCGAGACTCCTCATCATGTCCCCGATCTCATCCGGGACTCCGACCTACCTTCGGTACATCAAAACACATAAACTCATATTACCGATTGTTACCGAACGTTAAGCGTGCAGACCCTACGGGTTCGAGAACTATGTAGACATGACCGATACTCGTCTCCGGTCAATAACCAATAGCGGAACCTGGATGCTCATATTGGCTCCTACATATTCTACGAAGATCTTTATCGGTCAAACCGCATAACAACATACGTTGTTCCCTTTGTCATCGATATGTTACTTGCCCGAGATTCGATCGTCGGTATCTCAATACTGATGACCCACAAGTGTAGGGGGTCTATCGTAATCCTTTTGATAAGTAAGAGTGTCGAACCCAACGAGGAGTAGAAGGAAATGATAAGCGGTTTTCAGCAAGATATTCTCTGCAAACACTGAAATAATAGGTAACAGATAGTTTTGTGATAGGATAATTTGTAACAAGTAACAAGTAACAAGAGTAAATAAAGTGCAGCAAGGTGGCCCAATCCTTTTTGTAGAAAATGACAAGCCTGGACAAACTCTTATATGATGTAAAGCGCTCCCACGGACACATGGGAATATGGTCAAGCTAGGTTTCATCACGATCATATGATTCACGTTCGGTACTTTGATTAATTTGGTATGTGGGTGGAGCGGTGCTTGGATACTTTCCTTAATTGGACAAGCATCCCACATATGATTAACCTCTATTGCAAGAATCCACAACTACAACAAAAGTATTAAGGTAAACCTAACCATAGCATGAAACATATGGATCCAAATCAGCCCCTTACGAAGCAATGCATAAACTTGGGTTTAAGCTTCTATCACTCTAGCAACCCATCATCTACTTATTACTTCCCAATGCCTTCCTCTAGGCTCAAATAATGGTGAAGTGTCATGTAGTCGACGTTCACATAACACCACTAGAGGAGAGACAACATACATCTCATCAAAATATCGAACGAATACCAAATTCACATGACTACTAATAGCAAGACTTCTCCCATGTCCTCAGGAACAAACGTAACTACTCACAAAGCATATTAATGTTCATAATCAGAGGGGTATTAATATGCATATAGGATCTGAACATATGATCTTTCACCAAATAAACCAACTAGCATCAACTACAAGGAGTAATTAACACTACTAGCAACCCACATGTACCAATCCCGGACTTGGAGACAAGAATTGGATACAAGAGATGAACTAGGGTTTTGAGAGGAGATGGTGCTGGTGAAGATGTTGATGGAGATTGCCCTCTCCCGATGAGAGGAGCGTTGGCGATGAGCATGGCGATGATTTCCCCCTCCCGAAGGGAAGTTTCCCCGGCAGAACAGCTCCGCCGGAGCCCTAGATTGGTTCCGCCAAGGTTCCGCCTCGTGGCGGCGGAGTCTCGTCCGAAAATATGGGTTATCATTTTTTTATCATCGAAAGACTCCATATAGCAGAAGATGGCCACCGGAGGGCCACGAGGTAGGGGGGCGCGCCCAGGGGGGTAGGGCGTGCCCCCACCCTCGTGGGGAGGGTGTGCCCCCCGGGTGAACTTGTTGCGCTCAGTATTTATTATATATTCTGAAAATTCCTTCCATGAAGTTTCAGGACTTTTGGAGCTGTGCATAATAGGTCTCTAATATTTGCTCCTTTTCCAGCCCAGAATCCCAGCTGCCGACATTCTCCCTCTTTATGTAAACCTTGTAAAATAAGAGAGAATAGGCATAAGTATTCTGACATAATGTGTAATAACAACCCATAATGCAATAAATATCGATATAAAAGCATGATGCAAAATGGACGTATCAACTCCCCCAAGCTTAGACCTTGCTTGTCCTCAAGCGAAAGCCCAAATCGAAAAATATGTCCACATGTTTAGAGATAGAGGTGTCGATAAAAATAAAATACGAACATGAGGGCATCATGATCATTCTTAGAACAACAACTTATATAATTCTTGTCATATGATCTCTTATGCTAGAGTAACAATTCAATCACAATTTCAAGTATGAATCATAAACTTCATTGAAAACTAACAAACTATAATCTCAGTCATTGGAGCAATTGCAATTTATCATAACATAGGAAAGAGTCAATATAAGAGCTTTTCAGCAGGTCCACATACTCAACTATCATATAGTCTTCCACAATTGCTAACACTCACGCAATACTTATGGGTATGGAGTTTTTATCGGACACAGAGAAAGATAGGGGCTTATAGTTTTGCCTCCCAACGTTTTACCTCAAGGGTAATGTCAACAATAATAGTTCATGAAAACTCACATCCAATTAGCCATATATACCGGGATCTTTCCAACATGTTGTGCTTGCCAAAAGATAAAATGTAAAAAGGAAGGGTGAAGATCACCATGACTCTTATGTAAGGTAGGAGATAAAAGTAAAAGATAGGCCCTTCGCAGAGGGAAGAAGAGGTTGTCATGCGCTTTTATGGTTGGATGCACAAAATCTTAATGCGAAAGAACGTCACTTTATATTGCCACTTGTGATATGGACCTTTATTATGCAGTCCATCGCTTTTATTTCTTCCATATCACACGATCGTATAAAGCTTATTTTCTCCCACACTAATAAGTCATACATATTTAGAGAGCAATTTTTATTGCTTGCACCGATGACAACTTACTTGAAGGATCTTATTCAATCCATAGGTAGGTATGGTGGACTCTCATGGCAAAACTGGTTTAAGGGTGTTTGGAAGCACAAGTAGTATCTCTACTTGGTGCAAAGAATTTGGCTAGAATGAGGGGGAAGGCAAGCTCAATCATGTTGGATGATCCATGCCAATATAATTTATCTCAGATGTAAGAAAACATAACCCATTACGTTGTCTTCCTTGTCCAACGTCAACTCTTTAGCATGTCATATTTTAATGAGTGCTCACAATCATAAAAGATGTCCAAGATAGTATATTTATATGTGAAGACCTCTCTTTCTTTATTACTTCCTATTAATTGCAACGATGACCAAAACTATGTTTGTCAACTCTCAACAAATTTTATTCATCATACTCTTTCTATGTGAGCTCATTACTCTCCATGGGATCCATATCATCTCTTTGTTTCTTTTTATTCTTTCTCTTTTCTTTTATTCACTCAAGATCATGGAAAATAATCAAGCCCTTGACTCAACACTAATCTTTATTATATATAGCTCACGGACTCGATTACATAGATGGATCATAAAGCAAAACTCAAAACTAGATCATACTAAAAGCTTTTATTCTATTAGATAAAGATATTACCAAAAGGATCGAACTGAGAAAACGGTAAAGATGAAAGTGATGGTGATACGATACCGGGGCACTCCCTCAAGCTTGGCGGTTGCCAAGGGGAGTGCCCATACCAGATACTTAGTTCTTCTTTGTTGGTGAAGAAGGTGGAGTTGTTGATGATGTAGGCTTGTCGTCCTTCTTCCAAGGCACAGGCTCATCATCATAGAAGGATGATCGAGTCTCCTGAAACCTCAAATCTTCAGCCAAACTCATCCTCTTGAATCTATATTCATACTCACAGTCTTGATTTTGCAGGTTATAGATCTGGGCTTGGAGGTGCTCGATTTTCTCATAAAGCTTGAAGATGGCCTCCCCAATGTCCTTGACGTCCAGCTTGTGGTTGTTGGTGAACTCCGTGATCATAATGTGATTGGAATTGAGTCCACGCTCCACCATCTCCTGACACTTGAAAACTTATTGCTCCAATGCCTCGAGCCTTGCCTCCGTGCTTCCAGTCCTCCTTGGTCCCTCAACATCGTGGATGTGCAACAATCCCTCACGCATCTCAATGGTTTTAGGGTGTTGCAGCACTTCTGCAAGGTAGGGGTTGATGACATTCTCGAAGAACTGGTCCTTGGGGGCACTTGAAGATGACATGACGACCTGGATCTGTCAGAAAAACAGCTCGAAACAAAGACAGGAGATTTTTGCGTGATACGGGAGTCAAAACCTTCGGGAGATTATATAATGAATTTTTACCGACCAAAATACGTGTCGTGTAAGAAAACGGAGTCCGGAGAGCACACGAGATGCCCAAGAGGTAGGGGGCACGCCCTCCACCCTCGTGGAGCCCTCGTGTCCTTCCTGGACTGCTTCTTATTTTTCTATTTTTCTAAATATTCCAAAACGGAAAAATATTGCCATTAGAACTGTTTTGGAGTCGGCTTACTTACCGTACCACATACCTCTTCCTTTTCGGAGTCTGAAACGTTTCGGAAAGTGCCCCTTATGTATTCCTACGGGGTTACGGTTTCAATAACATTGGTTTCAACATTTATAGGATTACCTGAGATATAATGCTTAATTCTTTGACCGTTCACCACCTTCGGATTTGTGCCTTCGAAGTTGTTGATTTTTATGGCACCGGAACGATAGACCTCCTCGATAACGTAAGGACTTTTCCTGCAAAAAATCTTAAACGGGAGTTGTATAGAAATACGTAATGACCTACATTAAATTCACGCTTTTGTATTCTTTTGTCATGCCATCTTTTAACTTTTTCTTTAAATAATTTGGCATTCTCATAGGCTTGGGTTCTCCATTCATCAAGTGAGCTAATGTCAAATAACCTCTTCTCACCGGCAAGCTTGAAATCATAATTGAGCTCTTTAATAGCCCAATAAGCTTTATGTTCTAGTTCGAGAGGTAAGTGACATGCTTTTCCATAAACCATTTTATACGGAGACATACCCATAGGATTTTTATATGCAGTTCTATAGGCCAATAATGCATCATCAAGTTTCTTGGACCAATTCTTTCTAGATCTATTAGCACTCTTTTGCAAAATTAATTTGAGTTCTCTATTGCTCAATTCTACTTGACCACTAGACTGTCGGTGATAAGTAGATGCAATTCTATGATTAACATCATATTTAGCAAGCATTTTACGGAAAGCACCATGAATAAAATGTGAACCACCATCAGTCATTAAATATCTAAGGACTCCAAACCTTGGAAAAATAACTTCTTTAAGCATCTTAATAGAGGTGTTATGATCAGCACTACTAGTTGGAATAGCTTCTACCCACTTAGTAACATAATCAACAACAACTAAAATATGTGTATATCCATTAGAGGCAGGAAAAGGTCCCATATAATCAAAGCCCCAAACATCAAATGGTTCAATAACAAGTGAATAATTCATAGACATTTCTTGACGTCTACTAATATTACCTATTCTTTGACATTCATCACAAGACAAGACAAACTTACGGGCATCCTTGAAGAGAGTAGGCAAATAAAAACCGGATTGCAATACCTTATGTGCAGTCCTGTCTCCAGCATGGTGTCCTCCATAAGCCTCGGAGTGACACTTGCGTAGGATCTGTTCCTGTTTATGCTCAGGCACACAACGTCTAATAACACCATCTACTCCTTTATTAAGATGTGGGTCATCCCAAAAGTAATGTCTCAAATCATAGAAGAACTTTTTCTTTTGCTGGTATGTGAAGCTAGGTGGTATAAATTTAGCAACAATATAATTAGCATAATCAGCATAACATGGAGCAGTATGAGAAGCATTTATGACATTTAATTGTTCATCAGGAAAGCTATCATAAATAGGTAGTGGGTCATCAAGCACATTTTCCAACCTAGACAAGTTGTGTGCAACGGGGTTCTCAGCTCCCTTTCTATCAATAATATGCAAATCAAATTCTTGTAGCAAGAGAACCCATCTAATAAGTCTAGGTTTAGCATCTTTCTTTTCCATAAGATATTTAAAAGCAGCATGATCCAAGTGAATAGTTACTTTAGAATCAACAATATAAGGTCTGAACTTATCACAAGCAAATACAACTGCTAAGAATTCTTTTTCAGTAGTTGCATAATTTCTCTGAGCATTGTCTAGAGTTTTACTAGCATATTGAATAACATTTAATTTCTTATCAACTCTTTGCCCTAGAACAGCACCTACAACATAATCACTAGCATCACACATAATTTCAAAGGGTAAATTCCAATCAAGTGGCTGAACAATAGGTGCAGAGATTAATGCTTTCTTAAGTATTTCAAATGCTTCTACGCAATCATCATCGAAAACAAATGGTATATCTTTTTGTAATAAATTAGTCAGAGGCCGAGAATTTTTGAGAAGTCCTTAATGAACCTCCTATAAAAACCGGCATGACCAAGGAAACTTCTTATACCTTTGATATCCTTGGGACATGGCATCTTTTCAATAGCATCAACCTTGGCTTTATCAACTTCAATACCTCTTTCAGAAACTTTATGCCCCAAGACAATACCTTCATTAACCATAAAGTGGCACTTCTCCCAATTCAAGACGAGATTAGTTTCTTCACATCTCTGCAAAACTCGATCAAAGTTGCTTAAGCAACCATCAAAATAGGATCCATAGACGGAAAAATCGTCCATGAAAACCTCACAAATCTTTTCACAAAAGTCAGAGAATATAGCCATCATGCATCTTTGAAAGGTAGCGGTGCATTACATAAACCAAAAGGCATACGTCTATAAGCAAAAGTACCGTATGGGCAAGTAAAAGTAGTCTTTGATTGATCATTGGCTGACACAGGTATTTGACAGAAACCAGAATAACCATCTAGAAAGCAAAAATGTGTATGTTTGGATAATGTTTCTAGCATTTGATCGATAAAAGGTAAGGGGTAATGATCTTTTTTAGCAGCTTTATTTAATTTGCGGAAATCAGTTACCATCCTATAACCCGTAATAATTCTTTGCGGAATCAATTCATCTTTATCATTAGGAACGACAGTAATACCTCCCTTCTTAGGGACGCAATGGACGGGACTTACCCACTGACTATCAGCAACGAGATAAATTATACCTGCCTCAAGAAGCTTTAGTATTTCCTTTCTTACCACTTCCTTCATCTTAGGATTCAGCCGTCGTTGATGATCACGAACTGGTTTGGCATCTTCCTCCAAATTTATTTTGTGTTGACACAGAGTGGGACTAATGCCCTTAAGACCATCGAGAGTATATCCAATAGCAGCACGGTGCTTCTTCAGAGTTTTCAACAATCTTTCTTCTTCATGCTCTGAACGGTTAGTACTAATAATAACAGGATATATCTTTTTCTCATCAAGATAAGCATATTTAAGAGTACCAGGTAAAGGTTTAAGCTCAAACACGGGATCACCCTTGGGTGGAGGAGGATCCCCTAGGATTTCAACAGGCAAATTGTGTTTCAGGATGGGTTCCAGTTTAAAGAATACTTCATCTATTTCCCTTCTTTCATTCATAAACATATCATTTTCATGGTCTAGCAAATATTGTTCTAAAGGATCACTAGGAGGTACGACAATAGAAGCAAGTCCAATAATTTCATCTTTGCTAGGCAATTCCTCTTCACGGTGTTGTCTACGAAATTTAGAGAAATTAAATTCATGAGACATATCACCTAAACCAACAGAAACAATATCTTTATTGCAGTCTATCTTAGCATTAACAGTATTTAAGAAGGGTCTACAAAATATAATGGGACAAAAGCTATCTTGTCGGGAACCAAGAACAAGAAAATCAGCAGGATATTTAGTCTTCCCACACAAGACTTCAACATCTCTAACAATTCCCATTGGTGAAATAGTATCTCTATTGGCAAGTTTAATTGTGACATCAATATCTTCTATCTCAGCAGGTGCGATATCATGCATAATTTATTTGTATAAGTCGTAAGGTATTGCACTAGCACTAGCACCCATATCACCATGATAACAATGATCTCCTATTTTAACAGAAATAACAGGCATGCCTACCACATGTTTGTTTTCATCTTTAGCACAATGTTTAGCAACGCTAGCAGTCTCATCAAGGAAATGAATAACATGCCCATCAATATTATCAGACAAGAGATCTTTAATAATAGCAATATCAGGTTCAACTTTAACTTGCTCAGGAGGTGTATAAGTTTTAATATTGCTTTTACGAACCACAGTTGAAACTTTAGCATGATCTTTTATCCTAACAGGAGAAGGTGGTTTCTCAACATAAGCAGTAGGAACGATAGGATCATTATAAGTGACAGTCTTTTCTTCAACTTTAATAGGTGCAACTACTTTTACTTCTATGGGAGGATGATATTTAAACCACTTCTCCCTAGGGAGATCAACATGAGTAGCAAAAGATTCACAGAAAGAAGCTACTATCTCAGAGTCAAGTCCATATTTAGTGCTAAATTTACGAAAAACATCGGTTTCCATAAAAGATTTAACACAATCAAACTTAGGTGTCATACCTGACTCCTTACCTTTGTCGAGGTCCCAATCTTCAGAGTTGCGTTTAATTCTTTCCAATAAATCCCATTTGAATTCAATAGTCTTCGTCATAGAAGAGCCAACACAAGAAGTATCGAGCATGGTGCGATTGTTATCAGAAAGCCGATCATATAAATTTTGAATAATCATTTCTCTTGAGAGCTCATGATTGGGGCATGAATATAACATTGATTTAAGCCTCCCCCAAGCGTGAGCGATGCTTTCTCCTTCGCGAGGCCGGAAATTATATGTATAATTGCGATCACGATGAACAAGATGCATAGGATAAAACTTCTGATGAAATTCCAATTTCAATCGTTTGTAGTTCCATGACCCTGTATCATCACATATCCTATACCATGTCGATGCATCTCCCTTCAAAGATAAAGGAAATACCTTATTCTTAATAACATCTCTGGGCACACCTGCAAGCTTAAATAATCCACGAACTTCATCAACATATATTAGGTGCTCATCAGGATGTTTTGTTCCATCTCCTGCAAAAGGATTAGCTAGCAGTTTTTCTAACATACCCGAAGGAATTTCAAAGCAGACATCTTCATTTTCATTAGGTTCAGTAGGTTGAGGAGCAACTCTTTGCTCTACTGGTCGGGGTGAAGATACCCCGAACAAGCCCCTCAGAGGATTACTTTCCATAGTAACAAGTGACAGTAAATTTCAGCACACTATATAAATTTTTCCTTACCAAATTCCACCTACCAAAGGCGCTTCACTCCCCGGCAACGGCGCCAGAAAAGAGTCTTGATGACCCACAAGTGTAGGGGATCTATCGTAGTCCTTTCGATAACTAAGAGTGTCGAACCCAACGAGGAGCAGAAGGAAATGATAAGCGGTTTTCAGCAAGGTATTCTCTGCAAGCACTGAAATAATAGGTAATAGATAGTTTTGTGATAGGATAATTTGTAACAAGTAACAAGTAACAAGAGTAAATAAAGTGCAGCAAGGTGGCCCAATGCTTTTTGTAGCAAAGGACAAGCCTGGACAAACTCTTATATGATGTAAAGCGCTCCCGAGGACACATGGGAATATCGTCAAGCTAGGTTTCATCACGATCATATGATTTGCGTTCGGTACTTTGATAATTTGGTATGTGGGTGGACCGGTGCTTGGGTACTGTCCTTACTTGGACAAGCATCCCACTTATGATTAACCTCTATTGCAAGAATCCACAACTACAACAAAAGTATTAAGGTAAACCTAACCATAGCATGAAACATATGGATCCAAATCAGCCCCTTACGAAGCAATGCATAAACTAGGGTTTAAGCTTCTGTCACTCTAGCAACCCATCATCTACTTATTACTTCCCAATGCCTTCCTCTAGGCCCAAATAATGGTGAAGTGTCATGTAGTCGACGTTCACATAACACCACTAGAGGAGAGACAACATACATCTCATCAAAATATCAAACGAATACCAAATTCACATGACTACTAATAGCAAGACTTCTCCCATCTCCTCAGGAACAAACGTAACTACTCACAAAGCATATTCATGTTCATAATCAGAGGGGTATTAATATGCATATAGGATCTGAACATATGATCTTTCACCAAATAAACCAACTAGCATCAACTACAAGGAGTAATTACCACTACTAGCAACCCACAGGTACCAATCCTGGACTTGGAGACAAGAATTGGAAACAAGAGATGAACTAGGGTTTTGAGAGGAGATGGTGCTGGTGAAGATGTTGATCGAGATTTCCCTCTCCCGATGATAGGAGCGTTGGTGATGAGGATGGCGATGATTTCCCCCTCCTGGAGGGAAGTTTCCCAGGCAGAACAGCTCCGCCGGAGCCCTAGATTGGTTCCGCCTCATGGCGGCGGAGTCTCGTCCGGAAAGATGGCTTATCATTTTTTCTCATCGAAAGACTCCATATAGCACAAGATGGCCACCGAAGGGCCACCAGGGGGGGCCACGAGGTAGGGGGCACGCCCCCACCCTCGTGGGAAGGGTGTGGCCCCCCTGGTGAACTTCTTGCGCTCAGTATTTATTATATATTCTAAAAATGCCTTTCGTGAAGTTTCAGGACTTTTGGAGCTGTGCATAATATGTCTCTAATATTTGCTCCTTTTCCAGCCCAGAATCCCAGCTGCCAACATTCTCCCTCTTTATGCAAACCTTATAAAATAAGAGAGAATAGGCATAAGTATTGTGACATAATGTGTAATAACAGCCCATAATGCAATAAATATCGATATAAAAGCATGATGCAAATTGGACCTATCAAATACCTAGTTCAATCTCGTTACCGGCAAGTCTCTTTACTCGCTCTGTAATACATCATCCCGCAACTAACTCATTAGTTGCATTGCTTGCAAGGCTTAAAGTTATGTGCATTATCGAGAGGGCCCAGAGATACCTCTCCGACAATCGGAGTGACAAATCCTAATCTTGATCTATGCCAACTCAACAAGTACCATTGAAGATACCTGTAGAGCACCTTTATAATCACCCAGTTACGTTGTGACGTTTGGTAGCACACAAAGTGTTCCTTCGGTATTCGGGAGTTGCATAATCTCATAGTCATCGGAACATGTATAAGTCATGAAGAAAGCAATAGCAATATACTAAATGATCGAATGCTAAGCTAACGGAATGGGTCAAGTCAATCACATCATTCTCTAATGATGCGATCACGTTTAATCAAATGACAACTCATGTCTATGGCTAGGAAACTTAACCATCTTTGATTCAACGAGCTAGTCAAGTAGAGGCATACTAGTGACACTCTGTTTGTCTATATATTCACACATGTACTAAGTTTCCGGCTAATACAATTCTAGCATGAATAATAAACATTTATCATGATATAAGGAAATATAAATAAAAACTTTATTATTTCCTCTAGGGAATATTTCCTTCAGTATCCCACTTGCACTAGAGTCAATAATCTAGTTCACATCTTTATGTGATTAGTTCACATCTCCATGTGACTAATACCCAAAGGGTTTACCAGAGTCAATAATCTAGTTCACATCGCTATGTGTTTAACACCCAAAGAGTGATCATGTTTTTCTTGTGAGAGAAGTTTAGTCTACGGATCTGCAACATTCAGATCCGTATGTATTTCGCAAATTTCTATGTCTATAATGCTCTGCACAGAGCTGCTCTAGCTAATTGCTCCCACTTTCAATATGTATCCAGATTGAGACTTAGAGTCATCTAGATTGATGTAAAGAGCTTGCATCGACGTAACTCTTTACGACGAACTCTTTTATCACCTCCATAACCGAGAAATATTTTCTTAGTCCTCTAAGGATAATTTTGACCGCTGTCCAGTGATCTACTCCTAGATCACTATTGTACTCCCTTGCCAGAATCATGCTAAGGTATACAATAGGACTGGTAAACAGCATAGCATACTTTATAGAACCTATGATTGAGGCATAGGGAATGAATTTTCATTCTCTTTCTATTTTCTATTGTGGTCAAGTTTTGAGTCTTTACTCAACTTCACACCTTGCAACACATGCAAGAACTCCTTCTTTGACTGTTCTATTTTGAACTACTTCAAAATCTTGTCAAGGTATGTACTCATTGAAAAAACTTATCAAGCGTCTTGATCTATCTCTATAGATCTTTGATGCTCAATGTGTAAGCAGCTTCATCGAGGTCTTTCTTTGAAAAACTCTTTTCAAACACTCCTTAATGCTTTCCAAAAAATTCTACATTATTTCTGATCAACAATATGTCATTCACATATACTTATCAGAGATGTTGTAGTGTTCCCACTCACTTTCTTATAAATACAGGCTTCACCGCAAGTCTGTATAAAACCATATGTTTTGATCACTTTATCAAAGCATATATTCCAACTCCGAGATGCTTGCACCAGTCCATAGATGGATCGCTGGAGCTTGCTCACTTTGTTAGCACCTTTAGAATCGACAAAACCTTCTGGTTGCATCATATACAACTATTCTTTAAGAAATCCATTAAGGAATGCGGTTTTGACATCCATTTGCCAGATTTCATAAAATGCGGCAACTGCTAACATGATTTGGACAGACTTTTAAGCATCGCCACGAGTGAGAAAATCTCATCGTAGTCAACATCTTGAACTTGTCGAAAACCTTTTGCGACAATTCGAGCTTTGTAGATAGTAACACCACTATCAGTGTCCGTCCTCCTCTTGAAAATCCATTTATTCTCAATGACTCACCGATCATCGGGCAAGTTAATCAAAGTCCATACTTTGTTCTCATACATGGATCCCATCTCAGATTTCCTGGTCTAAAGTCATTTCACGGAATCTGGGCTCATCATCGCTTCCTCATAGTTCGTAGGTTTGTCATGGTCAAGTAACATGACATCCAGAAGAAGATTACCGTACCACTCTGGTGCAGATCTCAATCCGGTTGACCTATGAGGTTCGGTAGTAACTTGATCTGAAGTTACATAATCATCATCATTAGCTTCCTCACTAATTGGTGTAGGAGTCAGAGGAATAGATTTCTGTGATGAACTACTTTCCAATAAGGTAGAAGGTACAGTTACCTCATCAAGTTCTACTTTCCTCCCATGCACTTCTTTTGAGAGAAACTCCTTCTCTAGAAAGGATACATTCTTAGTAACGAATGTCTTGCCTTCTTATCTGTGATAGAAGGTGTACCCAACTGTCTCCTTTGGGTATCCAGTGTGACACATTTCTCCAATTCGGGTTTGAGCTTATCAGGATGAAACTTTTTCACAAAAGCATCACAACCCCAAATTTTAAGAAACGACAACTTTGGTTTCTTGCTAAACCACAATTCATATGGCGTCGTCTTAACGGATTTAGATGGTGCCCTATTTAACGTGAATGCAGCTATCTCTAATGCATAACCCCAAAACGATAGTGGTAAATCGGTAAGAGACATCATAGATTGCACCATATCGAATAAAGCACGGTTACGATGTTCGGACACACCATTACGCTGTGGTGTTCCACGTGGCGCGAGTTGCGAAACTATTCCGCATTGTTTCAAATGAAGACCAAACTCATAACTCAAATATTATCCTCCACAATCAGATCGTAGAAACTTTATTTCCTTGTTACGATGATTTTCCACTTCACTCTGAAATTATTTGAACTTTTCAAATGTTTCAGATTTATGTTTCATCAAGAAGATATACCCATATCTTACTCAAATCATCTGAAAAGGTCAGAAAATAACGATACCTGCCGCGAGACTCAACACTCATCGGACTGCATACATCAATATGTATTATTTCCAACAAGTCTGTTGCTCGCTCCATTGTTTCGGAGAATGGAGTCTTAGTCATCTTGCCCATGAGGCATGGTTCGCATGCATCAACTGATTCATAATCAAGTGATTCCAAAAGCCCATCAACATGGATTTTCTTCATGCGCTTTACATCAATATGACCTAAACTTCAGTGCCACAAATAAGTTGCACTATCATTATTAACTTTGCATCTTTTGGCTTCAATATTATGAATATGTGTATTACTACGATCGAGATCCAACAAACCATTTTCATTGGGTGTATAACCATAGAAAGTTTTATTCATGTAAACATAACAAAAATTATTCTCTAACTTAAATGAATAATCGTATTGCAATAAACATGATCAAATCATATTCATGCTTAACGCAAACACCAAATAACATTTATTTAGGTTCAACACTAATCCCGAAAGTATAAGGAGTGTGCGATGATGATCATAATTTTGGAACCACTTCCAACACATATCGTCACTTCACCCTTAACTAGTCTCTGTTCATTCTGCAACTCCCGTTTCGAGTTACTAATCTCAGCAACTGAACTAGTATCAAATACTGAGGGGTTGCTATAAACACTAGTAAAGTACACATCAATAACATGTATATCAGATATACCTATGTTCACTTTGCCATCCTTCCTATCCGCCAAATACTTGGGGCAATTCTGCTTCCAGTGACTAGTCCGTTTGCAGTAGAAGCACTTAGTCTCAGGCTTAGGTCTAGACTTGGGCTTCTTCACTTGAGCAACAACTGTTGGGGAACGTAGTAATTTCAAAAAAATTCATACGCACACGCAAGATCATGGTGATGCACAACAACGAGAGGGGAGAGTGTTGTCTATGTACCCTCGTAGACCGGAAGCGGAAGCGTTATAACAACGCGGTTGATGTAGTCGTACGTCTTCACGGCCCGACCGATCAAGCACCGAAACTACGACACCTCCGAGTTTTTGCACACGTTCATCTTGATGACGATCCCCGGACTCCGATCCAGCAAAGTGTCGGGGATGAGTTCTGTCAGCACGACGGCGTGGTGACGATTTTGATGTTCTACCGTCGCAGGGCTTCTCCTAAGCACCGCTACAATATTTGTTGGGGAACGTAGTAATTTCGAAAATTTTCCTACGCACACACAAGATCATGGTGATGCATAGCAACGAGGGGGAGAGTGTTGTCTACGTACCAACGCAGATCGACTGCGGAAGCGATCACACAACGTAGAGGAAGTAGTCGTACGTCTTCTTCACGATCCGACCGATCCAAGCACCGTTACTCCGGCACCTCCGAGTTCTTAGCACACGTTCAGCTCGATGACGATCCTCGGGCTCCGATCCAGCAAAGCGTCGAGGAAGAGTTCCGTCAGCACGACGGCGTGGTGACGATCTTGATGTACTACCGACGCAGGGCTTCGCCTAAGCACTGTAACGGTATGATCGAGGTGGAATTTTGTGGCAGGGGGCACCGCACATGGCTAAGGAACGATCTCAAGGATCAACTTGTGTGTCTATGGGGTGCCCCCTGCCCCTGTATATAAAGGATGGAGGAGGAGGAGGCCGGCCAAGGCAAATGTGCAGCCAGGATAGGGAGTCCTACTAGGACTCCAAGTCCTAGTAGGAGTCCACCAAAAGGGGAGGAAGGGAGAAGGAATAGGAGGAGAAGGAGAGGTGGCCGGCCCCCTTTTCCCTAGTCCAATTCGGACCAAAGGGGAGGGGGGGGGGGCGCAGCAGCCTTTTCCTCTTTCCACTAAAGCCCATCAAGGCCCATTACTTCTCCCGTAACTACCCTGTACTCCGAAAAATACCCGAATCACTCGGAACCTTTCCGATGTCCGAATATAGTCGTCCAATATATCGATATTTACGTCTCGACCATTTCGAGACTCCTCGTCATGTCCCCGATCTCATCCGGGACTCCGAACTCCTTTGGTACATCAATACTCATAAACTCATAATATAACTGTCATCGAAACCTTAAGCGTGCGGACCCTACGGTTCGAGAACAATGTAGACATGACCGAGACACATCTCCGGTCAATAACCAATAGCGGGACCTGGATGCCCATATTGGCTCCTACATATTCTACGAAGATCTTTATCGGTCAGACCGCATAACAACATACGTTGTTCCCTTTGTCATCGGTATGTTACTTGCCCGAGATTCGATCGTCGGTATCCAATACCTAGTTCAATCTCATTACCGGCAAGTCTCTTTACTCGTTCCGTAATACATCATCTCACAACTAACATATTAGTTGCAGTGCTTGCAAGGCTTATGTGATGAGCATTACCGAGAGGGCCCAGAGATACCTCTCCGACAATCGGAGTGACAAATCCTATTCTCGAAATACGCCAACCCAACATCTACCTTTGGAGACACCTGTAGTACTCCTTTATAATCACCCAGTTACGTTGTGACGTTTGGTAGCACCCAAAGTGTTCCTCCGGTAAACGGGAGTTGCATAATCTCATAGTCATAGGAACATGTATAAGTCATGAAGAATAGCAACAGCAACATACTAAACGATCGGGTGCTAAGCTAATGGAATGGGTCATGTCAATCAGATCATTCAACTAATGATGTGACCTCGTTAATCAAATAACAACTCTTTTGTCCATGGTTAGGAAACATAACCATCTTTGATTAACGAGCTAGTCAAGTAGAGGCATACTAGTGACACTCTGTTTGTCTATGTATTCACACATGTATTATGTTTCCGGTTAATACAATTCTAGCATGAATAATAAACATTTATGATGATATAAGGAAATAAATAATAACTTTATTATTGCCTCTAGGGCATATTTCCTTCAATATTATCGAGGATTATGGTGGAGGGGGGCACCGCACATGGCTAAGAGATCAATGATCAATTGTTGTGTCCCTGGGGTGCCCCCTGCCCCCGTATATAAAGGAGTGGAGGAGGGGGCCGACCAAGGAGGGTGGCGCGCCCAAGGGGGGGAGTCCAACTCCCACCGGGAGTAGGACTCCCCTTTTTCCTATTAGGAGTAGGAGAGGGAAGGAAGAGGAAGGAGGGAGGAAGGAAAGGGGGGGGGGGCGGCCCCCTTCCCAATTCGGATTGGGCTTGGGGGGGGGCGCCCCCTCCCTTGATCCTTTCCCCTCCTTTCCACTAAGGCCCAATAAGGCCCATATACCTCCCGGGGGTTTCCGATAACCTCCCGGTGATCCGGTATAGTCCCAATCTTACCCGGAACCTTTCCGGTGTCCAAATATAGTCGTCCAATATATCAATCTTTATGTCTCGACCATTTCGAGACTCCTCGTCAAGTCCGTGATCACATCCGGGACTCCGAACAACCTTCGGTACATCAAAATATATAAACTCATAATGAATCTGTCATCGTAACGTTAAGCGTGCGGACCCTACGGGTTCGAGAACAATGTAGACATGACCGAGACACGTCTCCAGTCAATAACCAATAGCGGAACCTGGATGCTCATATTGGCTCCTACATATTCTACGAAGATCTTTATCGGTCAGACCGCATAACAACATACGTTGTTCCCTTTGTCATCGGTATGTTACTTGCCCGAGATTCGATCGTCGGTATCTCAATACCTAGTTCAATCTCGTTACCGGCAAGTCTCTTTACTCGTTCTGTAACACATCATCCCGCAACTAACTCATTAGTTGCAATGCTTGCAAGGCTTATAGTGATGTGCATTACCGAGTGGGCCCAGAGATACCTCTCCGACAATCAGAGTGACAAATCCTAATCTCGAAATACGCCAACCCAACAAGTACCTTCGGAGACACGTGTAGAGCACCTTTATAATCACCCAGTTACGTTGTGACGTTTGGTAGCACACAAAGTGTTCCTCCGATAAACGAGAGTTGCATAATCTCATAGTCATAGGAACATGTATAAGTCATGAAGAAAGCAATAGCAACATACTAAACGATCGAGTGCTAAGCTAACGGAATGGGTCAAGTCAATGACATCATTCTCCTAATGATGTGATTCCGTTAATCAAATGACAACTCATGTCTATGGCTAGGAAACATAACCATCTTTGATCAACGAGCTAGTCAAGTAGAGGCATACTAGTGACACTCTGTTTGTCTATGTATTCACACATGTATCATGTTTCCGGTTAATACAATTCTAGCATGAATAATAAACATTTATCATGAAATAAGGAAATAAATAGTAACTTTATTATTGCCTCTAGGGCATATTTCCTTCAACAACTTGCTTGCTGTTCTTCTTGAAGTTCCCCTTCTTTGCCCTTTTCTTGAAACTAGTGGTCTTGTCAACCATCAACACTTGATGTTTTTCTTGATTTCTACCTTCGTCGATTTCAGTATCACGAAGAGCTTGGGAATCATTTCCGTTATCCCTTGCACATTATAGTTCATCACGAAGTTCCAGTAACTTGGTGACAGTGACTAGAGAACTCTGTCAATCACTATCTTATCTGGAAGATTAACTCCCACTTGATTCAAGTGATTGTAGTAGTCAGACATTCTAAGCACATGCTCACTAGCTGAGCTATTCTCCTCCATCTTGTAGGCAAAGTACTTGTCAGAGGTCTCATACCTCTCGACTCGGGCATGAGTCTGAAATACCAATTTCAGCTCTTGGAACATCTTATATGCTCCGTGGCGTTCGAAACATTTTTGAAGTCCCTGTTCTAAGCCGTAAAGCATGGTGCAGTAAACTTTCAAGTAGTCATCATACCGAGCTTGTCAAACGTTCATAACGTCTGCATCTGCTCTTGCAATAGGTCTGTCACCTAGCGGTGCATCAAGGACATATTTCTTCTATGCAGCAATGAGGATAATCCTTAGATCACGGATCCAATCCGCATCATTGCTACTATTATCTTTCAACATAGTTTTTCTCTAGGAACATATCAAAATAAACGGGGAGCTACATCGTGAGCCATTGATCTACAACATAGTTATGCAAATACTATCAGGACTAAGTTCATGATAAATTAAAGTTCAATTAATCATATTACTTATGAACTCCCACTTAGATAGATATCCCTCTAATCATCTAAGTGATCACGTGATCCAAATCAACTAAACCATAACCGATCATCACATGAAATGGAGTAATTTTCAATGGTGAACATCACTATGTTAATCATATCTACTATATGATTCACGCTCAACCTTTCGGTCTCAGTGTTCCAAGGCCATATCTGTATATGCTAGGCTCATCAAGTTTAACCCGAGTATTCTGCGTGTGCAAAACTAGCTTGCACCCATTGTATAAGAACTTTGAGCTTATCACACCCGATCATCACGTGGTGTCTCGACACGACGAACTTTTGCAATGGTGCATACTCAGGGAGAACACTTGTACCTTGAAATTTTTAGTGAGAGATCATCTTATAATGCTACTGTCAATCAAAGTAGAATAAGATACATAAAGGATAAACATCACATGCAATCAATATATGTGACATGATATGGCCATGATCATATTGCGCCTTTGATCTCCATCTCCAAAGTACCGTCATGATCTCTATCGTCACTGGCATGACACCATGATCTCCATCATCTTGATCTCTATCAATGTGTCGTCACATGGTCGTCTCGCCAACTATTTCTTTTGCAACTATTGCTATCGCATAGCGATAAAGTAAGCAATTACATGGCACTTGCATCTTATGCAATAAAGAGACAACCATAAGGCTTCTGCCAGTTGCCGATAACTTTAACAAAACATGATCATCTCATACAACAATTTATATCTCATCACGTCTTGACCATATCACATCACAACATGCCCTGCAAAAATAAGTTAGACGTCCTCTACTTTGTTATTGCAAAATTTACGTGGCTGCTATGGGCTGAGCAAGAACCGTTCTTAACTACGCATCAAAAACCACAACGTGGTATAGTGATTGCTTTTTGATCTTCAAAAAGAACCTTGTTCATTGAATCCGATTCAACTAAAGCTGGAGAAACAGACACCCACTAGCCACCTGTGTGTGAAGCACGTCGGTAGAACCAGTCTCGCGTAAGCGTACGCGTAATGTCGGTCTGGGCCGCTTCATCCAACAATGCCGCTGAATCAAGAATCAACTAGTGATGGCAAGAAATATGTATATACCCACGCCCACAACTCCTTTGTGTTCTACTCGTGCATATAACATCTACGCATAAACCTGGCTCGGATGCTACTGTTGAGGAACGTAGTAATTTCAAAATTTTCCTACGCACACGCAAGATCATGGTGATGCATAGCAACGAGAGGGGAGAGTGTCGTCTACGTACCCTCGTAGACCGTAAGCGGAAGCGTTATGACAACGTGGTTGATGTAGTTGTACATCTTCACGATTGACCGATCCTCAGTACCGAACGTACGGCACCTCCGCGTTCAGCACACATTCAGCTCGGTGACGTCCTGCGAACTCACGATCCAATAGAGCTTCTGGGAAGGGCTTCATCAGCACGATAGCATGGTGACAGTGTTGATGAAGCTACTGACGTAGGGCTTCGCCTAAGCACCGCTACGATATGACCGAGGTGGATTATGGTGGAGGGGGGCACCACACACGGCTAAGAGATCAATGATCAATTGTTGTGTCTCCAAGGGATCCCCCCTCCCAGTATATAAAGAAATGGAGGAGGGGGAGAGGCCGGCCCTCCTAGGCGCGCCCCAAGGGGAGTCCTACTCCCACCGGGAGTAGGATTCCCCCCTTCCATGTAGTAGTAGGAGAGAAGGAAAGGGAAAAGAGAAGAGAAGGAAGGAGGGGGAGCCGCCCCTCCCCCTAGTCCAATTCAGACTAAGCCTTGGGGGGGGGGGGGGCGCAGCCTCCCCTCTCTCTTTCCCCTAAAGCCCAATAAGGCCCATATACTCCCCGGCGAATTCCCGTAACTCTCCGGTACTCCGAAAAATACCCGAATCACTCGAAACCTTTCCGATGTCCGAATATAGTCGTCCAATATATCGATCTTTATGTCTCGACCATTTCGAGACTCCTCGTCATGTCCCCGATCTCATCCGGGACTCCTAACTACCTTCGGTACATCAAAACACATAAACTCATATTACCGATTGTCACCGAACGTTAAGTGTGCAGACCCTACGGGTTCGAGAACTATGTAGACATGACCGAGACTCGTCTCCGGTCAATAACCAATAACGGAACCTGGATGCTCATATTGGCTCCTACATATTCTACGAAGATCTTTGTCAGTCAAACCGCATAACAACATACGTTGTTCCCTTTGTCATCGGTATGTTTGTTTCCCGAGATTCTATCGTCGGTATCTCAATACCTAGTTTAATCTCGTTACCGGCAAGTCTCTTTACTCATTCCGTAATACATCATCCCGCAACTAACTCATTAGTTGCATTGCTTGCAAGGCTTAAAGTGATGTGCATTATCGAGAGGGCCCAGAGATACCTCTCCGACAATCAGAGTGACAAATCATAATCTTGATCTATGCCAACTCAACAAGTACCATCGAAGATACCTGTAGAGCACCTTTATAATCACCCAGTTACGTTGTGACGTTTGATAGCACACAGAGTGTTGCTCCGGTATTCGGGAGTTGCATAATCTCATAGTCATAGGAACATGTATAAGTCATGAAGAAAGCAATAGCAATATACTAAACGATCGAATGCTAAGCTAACGGAATGGGTCAAGTCAATCGCATCATTCTCTAATGACGTGACCCCGTTTAATCAAATGACAACTCATGTCTATGGCTAGGAAACTTAACCATCTTTGATTCAACGAGCTAGTCAAGTAGAGCCATACTAGTGACACTCTGTTTGTCTATATATTCACACATGTACTAAGTTTCTGGTTAATACAATTCTAGCATGAATAATAAACATTTATCATGATATAAGGAAATATAAATAACAACTTTATTATTGCCTCTAGGGCATATTTTCTTTAGTAGCCTCTCCTCGATGGAGTGGAGTGACAATAACTCTAATACTCAAAATGTGACTTGTTCTACTAACACACCTACTGCAGGATAGGTTACATGAACGTGCATGATACATGTGACACAAAAATATCTAGGTGAAAATCCCATTCAAAACAAATTAAAATTTGGGGTTAAACAACCCCAAATCTCATGTGGTGCAAGATGAAAGAGGCGGCATGAGATTCGAACAAGATCTTGGTACGCAATCCCATGTTGATTTGTGTGTGTGATCCTAGGCCCATCACTCTACACCTGATGTCATGGCTACCTTGATACCGACTACTCCGACCAGTCAACAGGAGGCACCACACCACCAATTGTCCATCGTGTGCGATCGGGTGGCCTATCGCCTAGGCCCATAGAGTTTGTTTGCACCAACGGCTCAATTCCACACATTGAATTTCCTAAACACGCATGGTCTGTGTCTGCTAGTGATGATAGTACAGATGACCCCGCTTTGGGATCTACCACACCAGGTGGGATGGTGTCCTCAAATTCTTCTTGGGATCGCATGCATCAGGTCAGCAGATATAACAACCCGGGGCAGTACCTTAGATATGTTAAACACACGATCAACACATGCCTTGCATATAGAAAGTCATCATCCACTTTGTTAAATGATTTCCCAGATCCAGATTGGGCATGCATTGATGATAGAAAATCAAAGAGAGAGTTTGCAATATTTTATGGATCGAACCTAGTATCTTGGAGTGTCAGGAAACAAGTCAGTGTATCTCAATCAAGTACAAAAGTAGAGTATAAGGCTTTTGCTGATAATACACTTGAACTTATTTGGGTACAATTACTACTCAAAGAGTTGGGTATGCCTACATGAAAAACTTCATGTTTATGATGTGACAATATTGCAATCTATCTCTTAGCCAATCCCATCTTCCATGCTCATACCAAGCACGTTGAGATTGACTATCACTTTGTTAGAGAAAGGGTGATCAGTAAGTTTAATGAAATTCAGTTTGTGTTTTCAAAGGATCAAGTTGCAGATGTCTTTACAAAGGATTTACTAGTCTGACATCTAGAAGAATTCAAGCGCAATATCACTCTTACCGAAGCATGATTTGAGGCGAGCTGTTAAAGTGAAATCTTCTAGATATCCTGTATCTTGGTTATGGTTGAGTAAAGCCTACCCACATGAGTTGTAATCTTCGTCTTCTTGATCCTCACATAACTATACCAACGAGCGATGCTATTCTTACATATAGGTTTACAAAATTGTTACGTGTTAGTTCAATTTGATGGTCGTAATTTCCATGTTCTACTCCAGATAGTTACACATCCTCTAACAATACGTAAATATTTTGTAGGAACATGTAAGAATAGCATCTCTCCATGTAACAGCAATATCCTGTACTCCACCGTGACGTCGTTTCATCCAAATATAAACACACAACTTCGGCCTGCTACAGTAGTTAGAAATGTGTACCAATTTACCGACACAACCGCCCCTCCCATTGGCACTCATTTGTGTCTCCCATCCCCGACGACTGCCGTGCATTCGTCACGTACCTCCCGTGCCCCTACCATCTCTCTCCTCCACGAGTAGGATCAACTCAACCACAACCTCGATCTAGTAGGTTGCACAAAAGATTGAGACGTGAGGTGGCGGGGAAGAGAGCTCGCTCGAACCATGTCGTCGATGGCCTATCTGATGTCGAAGTGAAGCAGATAATGAGAGATGAAGGTTCTCACGGGGAGGACGTCCAAAGATGGCCAGAGAGACAACGAGGAAGGTTTGGGAGACGCCATCATTTGGGAGGGGGGGGGGGTAATGTTTAGCTGAAAGTAGAGTGGGAGGGCTTTGTGTTGAGCGCATGCTCGTGGAGGTGGGCAGGAGGGACGCTTAGTATTTCTGAAGGTTACTAAGGGCATCTATAGCAGATTCCCTATATGAAATTTGTCAAAAGCGCCTCCTTTCCCACTTCACTATTATTTTTAGGGAAATCACTATTCTGCAGATAGCAGACCCCTATATATCCTAAAAATCTTTGAGTGAGACAATTTTTTCTAGTAAAGTTGGTTTTAAGAAATCTGCTAGCTAGTGCTTAACTATCTAAAACTCACTTTTAACCCTTAAATAGAAGTAGAGCAATGCTACACATACAGGATGGTTATTACGGATTTAACGGACTGGGCTTATGTGGACGTTTTCTATTGGAGATTGGAAAGGAGGCAGGGCCCACCCCCCTGAAAATCACGCTGGGGGGGGGGGGGGGGATTAATTAACGTTGTTTATCCCGTGAGAAGCCCGTCCATGCATCTAGGATTCTCGATAGAAATAGAAGTAGGTTTAGGGATCTGCTAGAGATGCACTAAGTCACCCAAAGAGACGATGGGAATAACAATTCACGATTCTGACCCCGACTAATGACATCCAAATGCAACCTTAACATTATCATCTATGTCTGTCATCGTCAGACTTGACTGCCTCTCGCGGCATCATTCAGTCTTTATTGTTGTTTTGCTGTTTCGTTTTGTCGTGGCTAGTCAGTGTCTCAGTGACCTGCTGGTGACGGCAAGTGATATTTTTCATGATAATCCTGGGCCTGGCATCTGGTACGACCTTGGTCCACGAACGTAGCTTTCAGAATTCAGATCCATGAGGACTCATCTGCTCGTCACTTAATTCAGATCCATCAGGACTCAGAACAAGCGGCATGCAGTGTAAAGCTCGAACAAGTGGCATGTGCATTCATCAGCTTAGAATCTTACAAGCTCGGAGCTAGCATCCTGAACTCATAATTCGTTGCCTAGTAGTCCTGCGGAGACTTAGAGATAGCGCGAGTTGTCCAAGAAATCGGCGTCGGCCAGCTGGAGCATGAAGTCCATGTCCCCCATCGGGGATTCCGTCGTGGAGGCCTTGCACTCTGACGTCGCCGGCGACATGAAGGGGGATGCAGTGGTGGCACAGCCGGCCTGGAAGTCGCTGCCCGTGTCGGCGCCTGCTTGTTTGGAGGGGAACGAGAACGGAGCCGCCACGCCGCCCTCGGTCTTCTGTCCCACGGAGATCCGCTCCTGTCCGCCGGCAGGCTGCGGCTGCCGATGCTCTCCGCTTGCTGCGGGCTGCGGCCTCTGGCTGTTGCAGTGCTTGCCCAGCGCGCACGTGTGGTTCCCGTGATACACGACGTCGAAGAGCAGCGGGTCGCCGTGAGCACGCTGCACCTGCTTGCTGGCGTAGCAGCCCTGCGTGTGCCGGTGGGTGCACCGGAAGTAGGCCCTGCAACAAGTTCAATTTAGTTAGTCCTGTTGAAATGATAGCTCGCTCGCCCCGCTCGCTTGCTTTGAGGTGGCTGAGTTGCCCTCGAGCATCAATCGTCGCTGACCTTGGGTACTTGGCTCCGAGGATGTCCTTCTGGCCGTACTTCCTCCAGCTGAAGCCGTCGTCGAGGGGGCCGACGTCCTCCACGGAGTTCACCCTCACCTGCGTGCTCCACTTGGGCTGTGTTTTCCTGCACTCCTAGCAACCATCTTAATACCAAGAAACGGGATAATCAACAAGCTTGGATTTCAGCTTTTGTTTGCTCTTAATACCTCTTCTTGGACTGCCCAGCTGCATGAGCGCCGCGGCAAGGGGGGGAGTCGGCAGCCTGGTCAGAGCCGCCGCTGCGGGGGCTGCCTCCTGCAGACGGCGGCGACTCGGGCGCTCCGAGGACCACGCAGCACGACGACATGGCGATGTGGATGGACCTGTCGACGGAGGAGCGCATGCTCGACACCAGCGCCCGGCAGGTCTCCCCTCTGTCAGCGCCGCCCTTCACGCCCATGTGCGCCTCCAGCTGCCTCACCGTGTCGAGCACCTGCGCCAGCTCCGTGGCCAGCGCGCACCTCTCCTCCATCAGCTGCACACCTCGTCCCTCCCACTCGCTCAGCCGTCAGCGGTCAGAGTGCCGGCGTTCATACGACACAGCCAGCGTCTGTGGGGGGTCGTGATGGTTCGGTGTGTGGCTGTGTGCCAGTGCGGGCGAATGGGAGACCCTTTTATAGAGCTGGTGGCCGGCCAGGGAGGCAAAGATCGCACTGCGGCGTCACTGGCTAGGGCTCGTTGTCCCGGTTGGAAGAGTAAGAAGTTTGACTGGACTAACAGATTCTCCTGCGGAAGGAAAGGACTTGTGTGTGTAATATTCAAATGCTTAGACCGGTCTTTGGTCTAGCGATGCTGAATTGCTGAGTGCTGCTCGTTTCATCTAGAACATCCTTTGACCGCTTCTTTGATCGATCGTGTGCAGATCGGCTGGAAATATTTCTCTTTTGGTGTTAGTGCTCCGTCTCTTATATGCCGTGCTGGTGGGTGCATGGAGAAATGTTTTTTTTTTCTTCGGAGAAAAGCATCCAGATCTCTTATAAAAGTTCATCTGAAATACAAAGCATCTCAAACTTAATCAAATTACATCGAGATATTTAGACCATTAAATGACCAGTACTACCGCCAGGACGAGCTGCCGACGCGCCGCTGTCTCCGCTTCCTTATTGGAGCTGGCCTGACCTTGTTGATGAGAATCTTGAAGTCTTTATGCATGTGCCATTAAGGACCGATGCCCTGAAGCCGCATTTGTCGTCGTTGCTTCAATCGATCTAGGAGAGGATCGGAGTCCGGAAGACCAACTCGACGAAGAAGGGTCGCCATCCGCCAAACGCCGCCCTATGATGACTAAAAAACCCAACCTGTACTACTAGCCAAAGCAGAGGCACCGGATTCTCCTCTGCGCCACTGGTCACTAGAGCAGCAGGCAGAGGGGAGACGAATCCACAAACTCGCTGGTGGTGCTTGAAGAGGAGTTGTAAACCCTAGCCACCGCCAGAGAAAACTGCAAAGGTACCCTTAATTAGTGATTTCGGCGAACCTAGGTGTAATGAGAGAAAGGTTATTTTAATGTACATTGTATTAGGTGAACGTTCGCTCCAGGACTTTCCCGCGTGATGCGGTAGGTTCGCGAGCCTGTCTCTCCCTATTCTGAAGGTTGCGTCAGCATCTTGCTTGGCGTGGACCTGCTTCTCCATCTCTCTTGCTTAAAATCCTCATCTCTCACTAGTCGCCCCTAATTCTTATCTCTCTTGCTCCTGGTTGTTGTCTCACTCGCATGTCTTTGCCTCCCATCATAAACTACACCGTATCCCTAGTCAGCCTCTACTAGACTAGCTCGTTGATCAAAAATGGTTAAGGTTTTCTAACCATGGGCATAAGTTTTCATTTGATAATGAGACCATATCGCTAGGAGAATGGTGTGATCGACAAGATCCAAACGTAAGCTTAGAATTAGATTGTTTAGTTATTTGCTACAACTTTCTTCATGTCAAGTAACAGTTTCTTAGACCATGAGATCATGTCACTCCCGGATACCGGTGAAATACTTTGTGTGCTATCAAACATCACTTCGTAACTGGGTCATAAAGGTGTTCTACAGGTATCTCCGAAGGTGTATGTGGAGTTGCATGGATCGAGAATGAGATTTGTCACTCTGTATGACAGAGAGATATCTCTGAGCCCTCTCGGTAATACATCGTAAAGAGCTTGCAAACAATGTGGCTAATGAGTTAGTCACGAGATCTTGTATTACGGAATGAGTAAAGATACTTTCCAGTAACGAGATTGAACTAGGTATGGAGATACCGATGATCGAATCTCGGGCAAGTAACATATCGCTGGACTACGGGATTAACTGAATCATCGACATCGTGGTTCAACCGATAAAAGATCTTCGTGGAATATGTAGCAACCAATATGGGAATCCAGATCCCACTATTGGTTATTGACCGGAGAGGTGTCTCGGTCATGTCTACATGATTCTCGAACCCGTAGGGTCCGCAAGCTTAATGTTCGGTGACGCTAGAGTAGTATTGGGATATATACGTTGGTGACCGAATGTTGTTCGGAGTCCCGAATGAGATCCTGGATGTCGCGAGGAGCTTCGGAATGGTCCGAAGGTAAATATTTATATATGAGAAGCCCTATTTTGGTCACCGAAAAAGTCTCGGGGCATTATCAGTATTGTATCGGGAGTGTCGAAAGGGGTCCGAGGATCCACCGGGGCAGTCCACCTGCCCCGGGGGCCCACATGAGCCGTAGGGGGTGCACTGTCGGATATCGGGTTCCGGCAAAACCCTTGAGGTTCGAACATTGGGGTGCGCGCGAAGATCTCACCCCTCTCTAGCTCGCACACTCAACGATCTCACGGCCTAGCTTCACGGACCCAAAGAACATGAGACACAAGATTTATACTGGTTCGGGCCACCATTGTCGTGTAATACCCTACTCCAGTGTGGTGTGGTGGATTGCCTCTTGGGCCGTGGATGAACAGTTACAAGGGAAGAACATCCTCCTGAGGAGAGGTGTTCTTGTGCTTGGTGAGCTCGTGTGGTCGAGGATGATCTGGATGATCCGCCCCCCTTCTAGCTATGGTGGTGGCTAGTCCTATTTATAGAGGCCCTGGTCCTCTCCCCAGATATTGAGCGGTAAGGGATCCCACCATGGCCAAATTCGAAGCGAGACAACTAGTACAAGTTATCCTGATAAAAGTAGTCTTCGCCTGCCAAAGGCTCTGGTGGTGACGCCGTCTTGGGCTCCATGGTGACCTCCGTCCTGCCGTCCTGCTGGTCTTGGTCTTGTTGCACCGATATGGAAACCTTTGCCTGATGCCTCGGAAATCCTCGCCTGCGCTTGCCTCCTTAACACAAAAGAGGAAACGAGGACACTTTGCGCATTGGCACCTGCCTGGTCTTGACCGTCATGGCTTGCATCATTGGAACCTCGCGAGGTTCGCCTTGCCTTGATCTCTCCGCCCCTGGCGAGCCAGCCTGGTGGGGCCACCCCTGAGGAGGTCTTGCGTCGCCCGCCTCGCGAGGCTTGGCCCCTCGCGAGGGTCTTGGGTGTTTGCTGGTGAAGATGGGCCATACGGGGCCGCTGGAGGAGCCATGCTGCGGGCCGCATGCAGGCAAGTCTGGGGACCCCCGTTCCCAGAACGCCGACAGTAGCCCCGAGGCCCAAGGCGCGCTCGGGCTTGGCTTCGAGGCGAAGCCAAAGGGCATGTGTGGAGCGCCATGGGCCCCAACATCCTGCGGCCTTGGTCGACGTGTGGCGATTGATTGGACGTGGGCGTCTCCGCTTCCCCACGCAGCCTCGTCAACTGCCTGACTTGACAAAAGACTGGCGCGGGCTACACTCGTCTTCATTGTTTTCCCCCGCCTTGCTCCAGATCCCCTTTCTCGCCCCTTGCTTCCGAAACCTCCAGATCTACTCCGATCTCCTTCCAAGCTTCTGTCCCATGGCGCCCCGAAAGACCAAGGTTGACTCGCCGCCCGCGTGGTACGAGCCGGGCCTGGAGGTGCCCAATGTCTCGGCGAAAAACCTTGCCGTTACGCAGCTGCTGACGGCGGGGGAGAACAACGAGAAGGGGGGAACCGCGGTCCGGGCAGGCTCCGCTGTGCCCGAAGCTTCGAAGAGCTCCTACTACCCTTCTTCATGGGCAGCATCGCTGCCGGCCTCGTTCCCCCCTTCTCCGACTTCTTCTACGCGGTCCTCCAGTACTATGGGTTACAAGCTCTTCATCTCCATCCCAACTCCGTTCTTCTCTTGTCCATCTTTGCCTTCTACTGCGAGGCGTACGTCGGGGTGATGCCGTCTGTGCCATTGCCGCGCCACTTCTTCTACCTCCGGATCAACGAAGGCCACACCACGGGGTGCACCAACTTCATCGCAGCCCGCAAGGCTAACGCGATTTTGAAGACCGGGAAGAAGGCCGATGGCTTCAGGAGCAAGTGGGTTATGATGGATGGCAAGTGTGTCCACCCACGGCTGAAGCTGCCGACGGGGATGCCCCGCCCTGATGAGGGGTGGTCCTGCGCAAAGCTTACCGGTGAGCGAGCTAAGCTGGTGCTGGAGAATATGAATACCGACCTGAGGCGGGCAGCGCGAAGGCGGTGAAACTGACAGGGGCCATGCTCCTGAAGGAATTCTTGGCGCAGCGGGTGGCTCCTTGATACGTCTCCAATGTATCTATAATTTTTTATTGCTCCATGCTATATTATCTTCTGTTTTGGATGTTTATGGGCTTTATTATACACTTTTATATTATTTTTTGCGACTAACCTATTAACCCAGAGCCCGGTACCAGTTTCTGTTTTTTCCTTTTTTTAGAGTATCGTAGAAAAGGAAAATCAAACGGAGTCCAGTTGACCTGAAACTTCACGAAACTTATTTTTGGAAGAAAAGCAACCTAGGAGACTTGGAGTCCATGTCAAGGAAGCTTCCAGGAAGCCATGAGGTAGGGGGGCGCGCCCACCCCCCTGGGCACGCCCTCCACCCTCATGGGCCCCTTGTGGCTCCCCTGGCATACTTCATCCGCCTATATATATCTCCATATACCCTAAAACGCTCGAGGAGCACAATAGATCGGGAGTTCCGCCGCCAGAAGCCTCTGTAGCCACCGAAAACCAATCTAGACCCGTTCCGGCACCCTGCCGGAGGGGGAACCCCTCTCCGGTGGCCATCTTCATCATCCCGGTGCTCTCCATGACGAGGAGGGAGTAGTTCTCCCTCGGGGCTGAGGGTATGTACCAGTAGCTATGTGTTTGATCTCTCTCTCTCTCTCTCTCTCTCTCTCGTGTTCTTGAGGTGATACGATCTTGATGTATCGCGAGCTTTGCTATTATAATTGGATCTTATGATGTTTTCTCCCCCTCTACTCTCTTGTAATGGATTGAGTTTCCCCTTTGAAGTTATCTTATCAGATTGAGTCTTTAAAGATTTGAGAACACTTGATGTATGTCTTGCCGTGCATATCTGTGGTGACAATGGGATACCACGTGATTCACTTGATGTATGTTTTGGTGATCAACTTGTGGGTTCCGCCCATGAACCGATGCATAGGGGTTGGCACACGTTTTCGTCGTGATTCTCCGGTAGAAATTTTGGGGCACTCTTTGAGGTTCTATGTGTTGGTTGAATAGATGAATCTGAGATTGTGTGATGCATATCGTATATTCATACCCACGGATACTTGAGGTGACATTGGAGTATCTAGGTGAAATTAGGGTTTTGGTTGATTTGTGTCTTAAGGTGTTATTCTAGTACGAACTCTAGGTCTGCTTGTGACACTTATAGGAATAGCCCAACGGATTGATTGGAAAGAATAACTTTGAGGTGGTTTCGTACCCTACCATAATCTCTTCGTTTGTTCTCCGCTATTAGTGAATTTGGAGTGACTCTTTGTTGCATGTTGAGGGATAGTTATGTGATCCAATTATGTTATTATTGTTGTGGGGACTTGCACTAGTGAAAGTATGAACGCTAGGCCTTGTTTCCTATCATTGCAATACCGTTTGTGCTCACTTTTATCATTAGTTACCTTGCTGTTTTTATATTTTCAGATTACAAATACCTTTATCTACCATCCATATTGCACTTGTATCACCATCTCTTCGCCGAACTAGTGCACCTATACAATTTACCATTGTATTGGGTGTGTTGGGGACACAAGAGACTCTTTGCTATTTGGTTGCAGGGTTGCTTGAGAGAGACCATCTTCATCCTACACCTCCTACGGATTGATAAACCTGAGGTCATCCACTTGAGGGAAATTTTCTACTGTCTTACAAACCTCTGCACTTGGAGGCCCAACAACGTCTACAAGGAGAAGGTTGTGTAGTAGACATCAAGCTCTTTTCTGGCGCCGTTGCCGGGGAGGTAAGTGCTTGAAGGTATATCTTTAGATCTTGCAATCGAATCTTTTTGTTTCTTGTTTTAGCACTAGTTTAGTTTATAAAAAAACTACTCCCTCCGTTCACTTTTATAAGTCGTTTTAGACAAGTGAAATTGAGCTATTTTGCATAGTGTCTTAAACATCTACAAAGCCTTATAAAAGTGAACAGAGGGAGTATAAAAATGGAATTGAGTTTGTCTCATACGCTTCACCTTTTTAATATCTTTCGTGAGTATGATGGAAAGGAAAATTGTGCCAAAGTGTTAGAAGAAGAATGCATTAAAATGTTTGGCACTAAATATTTGAATGATGAGCATGATTGCAATGTTGTTAGTATGAATTCCTTGAATATCCATGATGCTAATGATATGCAAAGCCACAAGCTTGGGGAAGCTATGTTTGATGAAGATGATATTTTTTGTCCCCCAAGTTTTGATGAGCAAATTTATTATGATGAAAGCATGCCTCCTATTTATGATGATTATGTTGATGAAAGTGGTTTCGGAGAGGTCATGACTTTATTTAGTAATGGTTCCACTATTTCGGAAGAGGTTCCAATTGATTATGAGAACGAAATTGCTATCTATGATGATTATTGTGATGACTTGTATGCTATAAAGAATAATGATATCCATGAAACTTGTCATCATAATTTTAGTTTTCAATTCTATTATGCCTCACATGATAATTATTTTATTGAGTTTGCTCCCACTATTATTCATGAGAAGAATTTTGCTTATTTGGAGAGTAATAAAATTTGTATGCTTGTAGATCATGAAAAGAATGCTTTAGATGCTGGTTATATTGTTGAATTAATTCATGATGCTACTGAAAATTATTATGAGGGAGGAACATATGCTTGTAGGAATTGCAATAATATCAAGTTTCCTCTCTATGTGCTTAAGGTTTTGAAGTTATGCTTGTTTTGCCTTCCTATGCTAGTTGATTATTGTTCCCATAAGTTGTTTGCTCACAAAATCCCTATGCATAGGAAGTGGGTTAGACTTAAATGTGCTAGTAATATTCTTCATGATGCTCTCTTTATGTTACAATTCTTATCTTTTATGTGAGCATCATTGAAATCATCATGCCTAGCTAGGGGTGTTAAACGATAGCGCTTGTTGGGAGGCAAACCAAATTTATTTTTGTTCCTTGCCTTTTGCTACTGTTTAGTAATAAATAATTCATCTAGCCTCTGTTTATATGTGGTTTTATGCTTTTAATTAGTGTTTGTGCCAAGTAGAACCGTTGGGAAGACTTGGGGAAAGTCTTTGCGATCATGCTGTAAAAAAACAGAAACTTTAGCGCTCACGAGAATTGCTGCCAGTTTTTATTGGAGAGTGCTATTTAGTTAATTCTTTTTGCAGATGATTAATATATAAATTCCTCACGTCCAGAAACTTATTTGAGAATTTTATGAGTTCCATAAGTATACGTTTGATCCAGATTACTACAGACTGTTCTGTTTTTGACAGATTCTGTTTTCTATGTGTTGTTTGCTTATTTTGATGAATCTATGAGTAGTATCTGAGAGTATGAACCATAGAGAAGAAATAAATAATGAGTTAATTACAGTACCTAAGTGGTGATTTATTTTCTTATACTAACGGAGCTTACGAGTTTTTTGTTAAGTTTTGTGTTGTGAAGTTTTCAAGTTTTGGGTTAGGATTCGATGGACTATGGAATAAGAAGTGGCAAGAGCCTAAGCTTGGGGATGCTCAAGGCACCCCAAGGTAATATTCAAGGACAACCAAGAGCCTAAGCTTGGGGATGCCCCGGAAGGCATCCCCTCTTTCGTCTTCGCTCATCGGTAACTTTACTTGGAGCTATATTTTTATTCGCCACATGATATGTGTTTTGCTTGGAGCGTCAATTTATTTTGTTAGGATTTGCTTGATTTTATTTAGAACAATTTTTTGCATCTTTTATTTCAATAAAAGTGGCATTGATAGCCTTTACTATGCCTATTTTAGAAGTCCACATGTTGCTGTTTGAAAACAGAAAGTTTACCGCTGTTGCAATAATTCCCTAGAAAATTCAGAATGTGATAAAATGTTGAAACCTTTTGCATATTAAGATCTGATAAATTTACTACAGTGGGAATTTTATTTCATAATTTTTGGAGCTAGGGAAGTATGGATGTTTCTGCATTCTTTACAGACTATCCTGTTTAGGCAGATTGCTGTTATGTTTGCATTGTTTGCATATGTTTGCTTCTTTAATGATTCTATTTGAGGATAGGACTATTAAATATGCAGAGGCATTTAGTATGAAATGTTGAATAATAATTTTTAGTGATTTGCTACAGTAGAATATGATAAGGTTTTTGCAATGGTTTATACTAACTTATCTCACGAGTCCTTGTTGAGTTTTGTGTGGATGAAGCTTTTGAGATTTAGGGAGACCGTGATATGAGAGGAATTAAGGAGACACAAAAGCTCAAGCTTGGGGATTCCCAAGGCATCCCAAGATAATATTTCGAGAAGTCTCAAGCATCTAAGCTTGGGGATGCCCCGGTTGGCATCCCACCTTTCTTCTTCAACATCTATCGGTTAGTTTCGGTTGATCCTAAGTTTTTTGCTTCTTCACATGATGTTTACCATTCTTAGAATGCCATTTTCTTTTGTTTTGCTTGCTGTTTGAATAAAATACAAAGTTCTGAAATTATTAAATGTTATAGAGTCTTCACATAGTTGCATAATTATTCGACTACTCATTGATCTTCAATTATATCTTTCGGAGTAGTTTGTCATTTGCTCTAGTGCTTCACTTATATCTTTTAGAGCATGGTGGTGGTTTTATTTTGTAAAAATTAATGAACTCTCATTCTTCACTTATATTATTTTGTGAGTCTTAAATATCATGGTAATTTTCTTAAATAATCCTAATATGCTAGCTATTCAAGATTAGTAAAAACTTTCTTATGAGTGTTTTGAATACTAAGATAAGTTTGATGCTTGATGATTGTTTTGAGATATGGAGGTAATAATATCAAAGTCGTGCTAGTTGAGTAGTTGTGAATTTGGGAAGTGCTTATGTTGAAGTTTGCAAGTCCCGTAGCATGCATGTACGGTAAACGTTATGTAAAAAAATTTGAAAATGAAGTGTTCTTTGATTGTCCTCCTTATGAGTGGCGGTCGGGGACGAGCGATGGTCTTTTCCTACCAATCTATCCCCCTAGGAGCATGCGCGTAGTGCTTGATTTTTGATGACTTGTAGATTTTTGCAATAAGTATGTGAGTTCTTTATGACTAATGTTGAGTCCATGGATTATGCGCACTCTCACCCTTCCATCATTGCTAGCCTCTTCGGTACCGTGCATTGCCCTTTCTCACATTGAGAGTTGGTGCAAACTTCGCCGGTGCATCGAAACCCCGTGATATGATACGCTCTTTCACACATAAACCTCCTTATATCTTCCTCAAAACAGCCACCATACCTACCTATTATGGCATTTCCATAGCCATTCCGAGATATATTGCCATGCAACTTTCCACCGTTCCGTTCATTATGACATGCATCATCATAGTCATATTGCTTTGCATGATCATGTAGTTGACATCGTATTTGTGGCAAAGACACCATTCATAATTATTTCATACATGTCACTCATGAGTCATTACACATCCCGGTACACCGCCGGAGGCATTCATATAGAGTCATACTTTGTTCTAGTATCGAGTTGTAATCATTGAGTTGTAAATAAATAGAAGTTTGATGACCATCATTTTCTAGAGCATTGTCCCAAGTGAGGAATAAAAAAAAGAAAAGAGAGAAAGGCCATAAAAAAAGAGAAGGCCAAAAAAACAAAAAAAATGAGAGAAAAAGAGAGAAGGGACAATGCTACTATCCTTTTCCACACTTGTGCTTCAAAGTAGCACCATAATCTTCATGATAGAGAGTCTCTTGTTTTGTCACTTTCATATACTACTGGGAATTTTTCACTATAGAACTTGGCTTGTATATTCCAACAATGGGCATCCTCAAGTGCCCTAGATCTTCGTGAGCAAGCAAGTTGGATGCACACCCACTTAGTTTCTTTTGTTGAGCTTTCATACATTTATAGCTCTAGTGCATCCGTTGCATGGCAATCCCTACTCCTTGCATTAACATCAATCGATGGGCATCTCCATAGCCCATTGATTAGACTCGTTGATGCGAGACTTTCTCCTTTTTGTCTTCTCCACGTAACCCCGATCATCATATTCTATTCCACCCATTGTGCTATGTCCATGGCTCGCGCTCATGTATTGCGTGAAGGTTTATGAGGTTGAGATTACTAAAGTATGAAACAATTGCTTGGCTTGTCATCGGGGTTGTGCATGATGAGAGCATTCTTGTGTGACGAAAATGGAGCATGACCAAACTATATGATTTTGTAGGGATGAACTTTCTTTCGCCATGTTATTTTGAGAAGACATGATTGCTTAGTTAGTATGCTGGAAGTATTATTATTTTTATGTCAATATTAAACTTTTATCTTAAATCATTCGGATCTGAATATTCATGCCACAATTAAGAAGAATTACACTAAAATTATGCCAAGTAGCACTCCACATCAAAAATTCTGTTTTTATCATTTACCTACTCAAGGACAAGCAGGAATTAAGCTTGGGGATGCTGATACGTCTCCAATGTATCTATAATTTTTGATTGCTCCATGCTATATTATCTTCTGTTTTGGATGTTTATGGGCTTTATTATACACTTATATATTATTTTTTGGGACTAACCTATTAACCCAGAGCCCAGTGCCAGTTTCTGTTTTTTCCTTGTTTTAGAGTATCGCAGAAAAGGAAAATCAAACGGAGTCCAATTGACCTGAAACTTCACGAAACTTATTTTTGGAAGGAAAGCAACCTGGGAGACTTGGAGTCCACGTCAAGGAAGCTTCGAGGAAGCCATGAGGTAGGGGCGCGCGCCCACCCCCTGGGTGCGCCCTCCACCCTCGTGGCTCCCCTAACGTACTTCTTCCGCCTATATATCTCCATATACCCTAAAACGATCGAGGAGCACAATAGATCGGGAGTTCCGCCACCAGAAGCCTCCATAGCCACCGAAAACCAATCTAGACCCGTTCCGGCACCCTGCCGGAGGGGGAAACCCTCTCCGGTGGCCATCTTCATCATCTCGGTGCTCTCCATGACGAGGAGGGAGTATGTACTAGTAGCTATGTGTTTGATCTCTCTCTCTCTCTCTCTCTCGTGTTCTTGAGGTGATACGATCTTGATGTATCGCGAGCTTTTCTATTATAGTTGGATCTTATTATGTTTTCTCCCCCTCTACTCTCTTGTAATGGATTGAGTTTCCCCTTTGAAGTTATCTTATCGGATTGAGTCTTTAAAGATTTGAGAACACTTGATGTATGTCTTGCCGTGCGTATCTGTGGTGACAATGGGATACCACGTGATTCACTTGATGTATGTTTTGGTGATCGACTTGCGGGTTCTGCCCATGAACCTATGCATAGGGGTTGGCACACGTTTTCGTCGTGATTCTGCGATAGAAACTTTGGGGCACTCTTTGAGGTTCTATGTGTTGGTTGAATAGATCAATCTGAGGTTGTGTGATGCATATCGTATAATCATACCCACGGATACTTGAGGTGACATTGGAGTATCTAGGTGACATTAGGGTTTTGGTTGATTTGTGTCTTAAGGTGTTATTCTAGTACGAACTCTAGGTCTGTTTGTGACACTTATAGGAATAGCCCAACGGATTGATTGGAAAAAATAACTTTGAGGTGGTTCCGTAGCCTACCATAATCTCTTCATTTGTTCTCCGCTATTAGTGACTTTGGAGTGACTCTTTGTTGCATGTTCAGGGATAGTTATGTGATCCAATTATGTTATTATTGTTGAGGAGACTTGCACTAGTGAAAGTATGAACCCTAGGCCTTGTTTCCTATCATTGCAATACCGTTTATGCTCACTTTTATCATTAGTTACCCTGCTGTTTTTATATTTTCGGATTACAAATACCTTTATCTACCAGCCATATTGCACTTGTATCACCATCTCTTCGCCGAACTAGTGCACCTATACAATTTACCATTGTATTGGGTGTGTTGGGGACACAAGAGACTCTTTGTTATTTGGTTGCAGGGTTGCTTGAGAGAGACCATCTTCATCCTACGCCTCCTACGGATTGATAAACCTTAGGTCATCCACTTGAGGGAAATTTGCTACTGTCCTACAAACCTCTGCACTTGGAGGCCCAACAACGTCTACAAGAAGAAGGTTGTCCAGTAGACAACACTCCTCTCCAGGCGTGCACGCGCCCCCTGTGGAGGCTTGTGGATGGAAAAGACAAGCTTCGCTTGAGCCCGAAGGCCTTGTCCGACGAGGAGCTAGCCGTGGCCCTCCGTCTCCTTGTCGGAGATGACCAAGAGTATCCGCCGAATCCCCATGCTCCCTTGTTCCTTTGGAAGGACGGGGGCAAGTCATGGACGCCATGCCCACCTTTGACGGGCGCGGCCTGGTGCCACCGGCGCTTTCTGAGGTCCCTGTGGCGATGGCGACGGTGGACGTATCTTCTGGTGAGTCCCGCAGGGATGGAGAGGAGGGGGATGAGGAGCGCGACCTAGAGGCAGCCCCCGAGGAGACGAGGGAGACCTCCCCCTTGCGCAAGGCCGACATCCTCCGCCTCCTGCCTAACGACGATGGCGAGGACGATATCCTCCCGGAGAAGGGGGAGCCGCCCGTGGTTCTGACGAAAAGCAGGTCAGCGTTGCTTTCCCGGGACGGCGCTCCTGCCTCATCGTCGCCTGGAGCTGCTTCGGGCCCAGCTGCTGCCCCTGCTTCTGCTCCCAGAGCTGGCGCGCCCACGCCTCCGGTCACGAAGCTCTCCGGCTTCAAGCTCCCGAAGCAGAGGGACTATGCCGTGGTGGACCAGTAAGTGTTCTCGTCCCGCCTTGTTCTTGCTTCTGATGCTTGCTTCTGACTCTTCTTCTTCGTTGTGCAACTAGGCCTGCGGCGAAGAGGAGAAGGGAGGGCGAGGTGGTACCGCTTGAGCCCAAATCGCCTCCCACGGCTGCACCCCTCTCCATGAGTGAAGGTGGAGACGACGCTCGTCCTTCTTTAGCCCGATCATTCTCGCGACGCTGGGTGGAGCATCCTCGGGAGAAGTCAGCCCCCGAGGCCCCACTGGTCCCGGAGGTGCCAACGTCCGGCTCAGGTGCTGTGGTCCCAGAGGCTCAGGAGCCTCCTGCCTCCCAGGACATGGTGACGACGACGCCTCTTCCTCCTCCTTCTGCTGTGTTGCTGACCCCAGGTTCCTCCGCTTCTCCTGACGTCCTAGAGCGGGCCCTTTTTGAGATGGCCCGGCTGCTAGAAGATCTTCAGGGTGCCGAACCCCTCCTGGCGGCTGGGCGCCTGGAGCTAGTCTCTGGCTGGCTTCATTCTGACGTGTCCGTACGGGCGGCGCTGAGCCAGGCCGCGGTGACCTCCGAGGGGGAGAAGCGAGCAGCAGCTCAGGCAGCAGTTGCTTGCGAGGCGGCGCTGAAGGACGTCGAGGCCGCCCAAGGTCGCTATCGGGTGCTGGAGGCCGAGCTGAAGACCCTGCATGAAGAGCCTGCAGAAGATGCTCGTGGCCGTAAGGCGGAGGAAGAGAGCATGAAGGCCCGGGAGGACGCCATCAAGGGTCGCGACGCCGAGCTGGAGCAGTTGGCACAGGCGTAGGCTGCTGAGCGCTGCCGGCTGGAGGAGCTGGAGCAAAAGGTGCAGGCGGAGAAAGCCAAACTTGACGCCAAGGCGAAGGTTTTGGCTGAGGACCGCGCGGCCTTCACGCTCCTCGAGAAGAGGTCTCGCGAGGCTCTAAAGACACTTTACGAGAAGGGCTTGTAGAAGCCGCTGGACACCGATTTCGACGGCCCCGCCCCGTTGCTTCCCTACTTGGTTGAGGCGCTTGAGAAAGTCGTGAGCGGCATCGGCCCCATGGCAGAGGAAGAGGCTCGCGTCCTTTCTTCAGCCGTGCTGACGCGCGTCTTCAGCCACCTCCATCTTCGCGATCCTGCCACCTGCCTTGACGAGCTGCTGGAGCCTGTGGACAACGAGCACAACACAGCTGCCGCCGCAGCCGTGAAGGGTCAGGTGGAGGCCCTGATGCAGAAGTTCCGCGCCTTCGCCCTCGCGCCTTCGACCGGTGGTACAGGTGAAGGCGATGCCACGTAGGAGGGGGCGCCTCTTGCTGGCGCCGGCGGTGTCCAGGGATGACTTGCTTGCGGCTCCTTTCCTGTTTAAACTCATGCAACATGTACCGTGCCTCGTGGAGGCGTTTAAACTTGTGTTTGATACTCGGAGAACAATATGTCTTGTAATATTTGCTTTGAGATTTTGCGATTTCCTTCCCATTTGCTTTACGTTCTATGTCGGCAGAGCCCGACCCCGTGCATACCCCAGCCACCATTGGGCCGCCCGGATCACCAGGACGGACCAAGAAGTGAGGGGCTACGTGGTCAGTTAGGCTCCTCAGTCGCGATGCTCAGGAGTCCCCCTTGATGCGCAAACAACTTGTGGAAAGGAGATGCAAGGGTAGGTCTAGTGTTCTACGTCGGCAGGGCCTGACCCCCTGCATACCTCAGCCGCCATTGGGCCGACCGGATCACCAGGACGGACCAAGGAGTGAGGGGCTACTTGGTCAGTTAGGCTCCTTAGTCGTGATGCTCAGGAGTCCCCCTTGACGTTCAAACGACCTTCGTACCTTAACTGCGCTTGGGAGGGCGCGCAATGACCAGGTATGAGGGACCTAGCGGGGTGGCGTACGCTTGGGCGTGACCCGAGCGCAGCCCCCGTGCCCAGCCCCCTCGCGCGACTCTCCCGAGGGGAGGTGTTGCGATGAGGCTAGACACCGAGCCCGAAGGCTCCCTGAGGTTGGTATGGCCGTGAGGCCGCCCTCAGTTGTTTATCACCAGGACGAACCATGGCGCTTCCGCACTTGCATGGGCATAGCCACTCCTCGGCAGTGTCGACTGCCAGCATGGAGCATGGTGCTTCCACTAGTATGTGGGAGGGGACTCCCTACTGCGGAGAGCCCCCAAGGCGTGTACAGCCCCGCCCTGACACGTGGCTTGCACGCCAGGGCTGGAGGAGGTGTATCTGGGCACTCGCGAGCCAGCGCGTGATTCACAAGGCCCTACCTCAAGGCGGGTTGCGCCTAGTCTTGGTTCTTGATGGCTGTGGCGGTCCTGCAAGATGGTTAGACAACCCGCGCCGAGTGGATTTCCTGAGGCTATCGTACGAGAAGGCCAAGCACCAACGACCCAGTAGGTGACGTGAACGGGGCCGGCCCGCCAGACAGAGCTCACTCGTTGAATTTATCGACGCTGCAGGGACGGGCCCGAGCACAGACGCCGTGCCTAGCCTTCTAATGCGAAGGATCCTGAAGAAAGACAATCAGCACGTGGCTCCCTTGGACGGTGACAATTAAGCAGGTGATAACCATAAATGGATTATGCATGCGAAGGAAACTGGCTCAGGTAAACGCTGGAACGATACATGCCACTGGGTCAGACCCGCGCGGCTTGGGGATGATGCAGCCCGAGGGGCGCCCCCAGCAAGGTGAACTGAAGATGCAAGCGGATACATGCCGCAGGGACGGGGCCACGTGGCCTGGGGATGATGCAGCCCAAGGGGCGCTCCCAGCTAAATGAACTTGGAAAGATGTCACCTGGTTTGGTTGCCGAAGGAGTGTTGGGGTGGCTGAAGACGCGTAGCAAAGAAGTCACCCCTCACGAGCCGCCGGGGCCCTGAGCCTCGGGATGCTCTGGAGGCTCGGGCGGCCTCCGGAGGACCATCTCCATCTCCGCCAGGACTGCGTGATGCCTGTCCTCCTGACCCGCCATGACGCTCCGCAGGTTGCGCTGGAAGGCAGCAGCCATGCTCGGCAGGCCGAACGGCATGCGAACGTAGCTGTGAGGTGGACCCTCGCAGCATCCAACAAGCGAAGGCCAAAAGTGCTCCTGAGTGGCGGCCCGGTTGAGCCCTGGGATGTCGATGCAGACGTGCAGCTCACCACCCTTTCCTGGGTGGGAAGCAACGCCAGGTGGGCGGCGGTCGCCGTGTATTGCTCTTGCTTCTGAAGCTCCTGAGATGCCTTGTCGATGAACTCCTGAGCGTGAGGCGCTCTTCGCCCGGTGTCCTCCTGAGGGAAATGTGCCGTGAAGCACGCCTCCACGTGGTGCCCGAGCGCCTCCCTCATGATGCTCGCCAGGTCTGAGGCCCTCAAGAAGAGAGCCCCCGAGCCATGCCCGAGGACGGCGCCGGGTGCGCCTCCCTATGCGAGGCAGAGAGGTGCCCCAGGCGCGGGCGTAGATCCTGAAGTGGTGCCGCCCGAGGTGCCGCTCCCTTGGGGTCCTGTGTGGAGTAGCTGCTTCTTCTTCTTGGGGTTGGCCTCAGGAGGGTACTGCACTGTGTTGCTATCGGGGACTTCGAGTGATGCATCTTGTAAGGCGCGCTCGAGGGAGCACACTGCGTCTCTTTCTTCGCAGGTGATGGTGATGATTCCGCCATTTCCGGGCATCTTGAGGACGTTGTAGCCATGGTGGGCGACTGCCATGAATTTGGCCAGCACTAGGTACCCGAGGATGGCATTGTACGGCAGGCGGATGTGGGTGACATCGAAGTCGATGAACTCGGTATGGTAGTTGTCGCGTTGACCGAAGGTGACAGGGAGACGAACTTGTCCTATCGGGGTGGTAGAGCCATCAGTCACTCCTGAGAAAGGCTTGGTAGGCTGGAGCTGATCATATGGCACTTGAAGGATGTTGAAACTCTCGATGGACAGGACATTGAGCCCCGCGCCGCCGTCTATGAGGGTCTTGGTGACTTGGACATTGCTGATGACGGGTGAACAGAGCATCGGGAGAACGCTGGCCGTTGCCACGCCCTTGAGCTCATCTGCCGAGCTAAAGGTGATGGCGTACTTGGACCATCTAAGCGGGCGTGTGGCCTCGAGCCTAGGGAGGACTGCGTTCACTTCACAAGCAAACTGCTTGAAGACTCATTGAGAGGCTGGGGCTTGAGCTCCGCCCAAGATGCAGGCGATAGCTCGCGGCTCTTGGAAACCCGTGATACGTCCCCAACGTATCTATAATTTTTGATTGCTCCATGTTATATTATCTACTGTTTTGGACATTATTGGGCTTTATTATCCACTTTTATATTATTTTTGGGACTAACCTATTAACCGGAGGCCCAGCCCAGAATTGCTTTTTTGTGTGCCTATTTTAGGGTTTCGAAGAAAAGGAATATCAAACGGAGTCCAAACGGAATGAAACCTTCGGGAACGTGATTTTCTCACCGAACATGATCCAGGAGACTTGGACCCTATGTCAAGAAACAAAGGAGGAGGCCACGAGGTAGGGGGGCGCGCCTACCCCCCCAGGCGTGCCCTCCACCCTCGTGGGTCCCCTGTTGCTCCACCGACGTACTTCTTCCTCCTATATATACCTACGTACCCCCAAACGATCAGATACTGATCCAAAACCCTAATTCCACCGCCGCAACTTTCTGTATCCACGAGATCCCATCTTGGGGCCTGTTCCGGAGCTCCGCCAGAGAGGGTATACATCATGGAGGGCTTCTACATCAACACCATATCCTCTCTGATGAAGTGTGAGTATCTTACCTCAGACCTTCGGGTCTATAGTTATTAGCTAGATGGCTTCTTCTCTCTTTTTGGATCTCAATACAATGTTCTCCCCCTCTCTTGTGGAGATTTATTTGATGTAATCTTCTTTTTGTGGTGTGTTTGCTGAGACCGATGAATTGTGGGTTTATGATCAAGATTATCTATGAACAATATTTGAATCTCCTCTGAATTCTTTTATATATGATTGGTTATCTTTGCAAGTCTCTTCGAATTATCAGTTTGGTTTGGCCTACTAGATTGATCTTTCTTGCAGTGGGAGAAGTGCTTAGCTTTGGGTTCAATCTTGCGGTGTCCTTTCCCAGTGACAGTAGGGGCAGCAAGGCACATATTGTATTGTTGCCATCGAGGATAAAAGGATGGTTTTTTTATCATATTGCATGAATCTATCCCTCTACATCATGTCATCTTGCTTAAGGCGTTACTCTGTTTTCATGAACTTAATACTCTAGATGCATGTTGGATAGCGGTCGATGAGTGGAGTAATAGTAGTAGATGCAGGCAGGAGTCGGTCTACTTGTCTCGGACGTGATGCCTATATACATGATCATACCTAGATATTCTCATAACTATGCTCAATTCTGTCAATTGCTCAACAGTAATTCGTTCACCCACCGTAAAATACTTATGCTCTCGAGAGAAGCCACTAGTGAAACCTATGGCCCCTGGGTCTATCTTCATCATATTAATCTTCCAATACTTAGTTATTTACTTTGCTTTTATTTTACTTTGCATCTTTATCACAAAAATACCAAAAATATTATCTTATCATATCCATCAGATCTCACTCTTGTAAGTGACCGTGAAGGGACTGACAACCCCTTATCGCATTGGTTGCGAGGAGCTATTTGTTTTGTGCAGGTACGAGGGACTTGCGCGTAGCCTCCTACTGGATTGATACCTTGGTTCTCAAAAACTGAGGGAAATACTTACGCTACTTTGCTGCATCTCCTTTCCTCTTCAGGGAAATCCAACGCAGTGCTCAAGAGGTAGCAAGAAGAATTTATGGCGCTGTTGCCGGGGAGTCTATGCAAAAGTCAACATACCAAGTACCCATCACATTGCCTCTTGGGCTGTGGATGAACAGTTACAAGGGAAGAACAACCTCCTGAGGAGAGGTGTTCTTGTGCTTGGTGAGCTCGTGTGGTCGAGGATGATCCGTCCCCCTTCTAGCTATGGTGGTGGCTAGTCCTATTTATAGAGGCCCTGGTCTACTCCCTAAATATTGAGCGGGAAGGGATCCCACCATGACCAAATTCGAAGTGAGACAACTAGTACAAGTTATCCTGACAAAAGTAGTCTTCGCCTGCCAAAGGCTCTGGTGGTGACGCCTTCTTGGGCTCCACGGTGACCTCCGTCCTACCGTCCTGCTGGTCTTGGTCTTGTTGCACCAATATGGAAACCTTTGCCTGATGCCTTGGAACTCCTCGCCTGCACTTGCCTCCTTAACACCAAAGAGGAAACGAGGACACTATATGTGCTGGCGCCCGCCTAGTCTTGATCGTCATGACTTGCTTCATTGGAACCTTGCGAGGTTCGCCTTGCCTTGATCTCTCCACCCCTCGCGAGCTAGACTGGTGGGGCCGCCCCTGAGGAGGTCTTGTGTCGCCCGCCTCGCGAGGCTTGGCCCCTTGCGAGGGTCTTGGGTGTTTGCTGGTGAGGATGGGCCGTACGGGGCCACAGGAGGAGCCACGTTGTGGGCCGCAAGCAGGCAAGTCTGGGGACCCCCGTTCCTAGAACGCCGACATGCTCCTTGGCCTATATGAGCCAGGGGCATCCGCCCTAAGAGGCCCATGCGCCAAGAGGGCAGGAGGAGGAAGAATCCTAACAGGGGAAGGCACCCCCTAGGTGCATTGGGGAGGGAGGAAACCTCCATAGGCCCACACCCCCTCCTTGGAGGAGGGGCTAGGGCTACGCCCCAACCCTCTCCCTTGCCTCCTATATATAGTGCGACAGAGGGAGGGGCTGAACACACCAATTCCCACGCCCCGGCGGCAGCCCTACTCTCCCATAACTCTGTTTTCTTCTAAGACTGGTTCTGGCAGCGTTTGGAGAAGCCCTGCCGGCACTGCACCACCACTGTAACGCTTGGATAATTATGCTACAGTGAATCTCTGCTAATGATGTTACGCCACCTCCGTTACTGTTGCTAATCTCGTGTTAGTACAAAAACCGATTCAAATTCAAATTCAAATTCAAAATAGTGCAAACAACAAAAGTTTTCAAACATTAAAACTACAATGTTTGAAATGTCGCACTATTACGTATACTAAATTCGGGACTACTTTTATGATTAATAAAACTAATATAAATGTGAATCAAAAATAAAACAGTAAAGGAAAAAATAAAATAAAAGAAAAAGATAAAACAAAAAAAAAACAAAAAGGGAACCCACCCCCACTGGGACAACTGTCCCAGCTAATCAGCTGGCCAGCATACTGGCCTAGCCATCCCCCTCCCCCACTCACCTTAACCCCCACTCCCTCCTGAAACCCTAACCGCACCCACAACCCCCACTCCCCCTCGCTCTCTTCTTCCCCCAATCTGGATCGAGATCAGGGGCTCGCCCTAGGGCCGCCCGTCGCCATCCACCACAGCCTGGAGGGCCACTTGCCGGACCGCCTCCCCGTCTCCGACAACACCATCGTCCCCATCTTCCTCCCCAAGCCCCGCTGCCCTTGACCCCACGACTGCCGGTGAGGCCCCCGGCTTCTTCTCTCCCCCAGTCCTTGTATGCACGCGCACGCGACTGACCGCCTGCCGCCTCCCGCTGTTCGCTCGTTGTGCCCATGCTCCTGGCTGCGCGACCCGCAGCCCCCGCACCCGCCCCATGCCGCTACACATCCATGTCACTTCCTGCATTGTTGTGTGCTGCTGCCACTGCGAGCTGCGCTGCCCCGTTTCTCGCCCTGTTGCTGCTCTCTCTACCACCGCTATTGCGGCACCCACTGGAGCCAGGGCGCGTCCGCCGCCGCTCCCCACGGCGCCTGCGGCCGACGCCCAGCCACGCTCGATGCCCAACCGTGTGGCCCACCTGCGCCTGCGCGAGCCCCACCGCCCCGATGTGTGCTTGCCACCCCGCCACGGCCGTCCGCGACCACCTCTACCCACGCCGAACCTCGGCAACCACCGCGCCGCCCGCTGCCGTTGCTTTCCCCCCTGGCCGCTCGTCGGCTCCCCGCGCCGCTGCCCCGTTTCTGTCCCGTGGCAGCCCTGCCACTGTGCCGCGCTGGCGTGCAGCTCTGGCTGCTAGCGCCCCGCCCGCCTCGCGCGCGCCCCACACCTCACTGTGCCGCTGCTGCCTCCGCCGCCTGCCGCTCCCCTTCCCGCGCGCATCGCCTCCGCCTAGCCTCGCCGACGCTCCTACCGACCTGCACTCCGGCCGCCGCCGGCTCGCTCTCAGGGCCCCGGCCTCGCCTCGCTACTAAGGCGGGCGGCGACTTCACCCGCTGCCCACTTGCCCGCTCACCCGCTAAGCCCCTGGCCAGATGACAAGGGGGCCCCACGCCCTAGAACAAAATGTATTAAAAAACAATTAATTAATTTTGTTTAGTTAACATAATCATTTAACTAAACTAATTAAACCTGTTTAGTTAGTCTTAGTCAATGACAGTGGGACCCACGTGTCAGTTTGACCAGTCAGAGGTCAGTTGACCGCTGAGGTCATGCTGACGTCATGAAATGATTTTTGATTTAACTAATTCTGTTAATTCTAAAATGAATTAAAACTTTTAAAAAATAATATAAAATAATCCTAGCTCTGATGAAAATACTTTGTACATGAAAGTTGCTCAGAACAACGAGACGAATCCGAATACGCGGTCCGTTTGTCAGCCACACGTCCCTAGCATAGCGAACATGCAACTTTCCCCCTCCGGTCTATCTATCCAAAAACGCGAAACATCGAGTATACTTTCCTGGATGTTTTCCCCTTTTGCCGGTATCACCTATTGCCGCGTTAGGGCACACCTAGCGCTGCTTATTGTCATGTCATGCATCGTCATGCATATGTTTGCATTATATTTATTGTTTCTTCCCCCTCTTCTCGTTAGACACCCAGACCGATGCCGCTGCTACCTAGTACGACTACGGTGTTGATGACCCCTCCTTCTCGACTAAGCTTCTAGGCAAGCCCCGCCCCTTGATCCACCCGATATCGCCTATTCCTTCTGTCTAGTGCTTGCATTAGAGTAGTGTAGCATGTTACAGCTTTTGGTTAATACTATTCTGTTGCATAGCCTGTCTTTGCTACTACTATTGTTACCTTTACCTGCAATCCTAAATGCTTAGTATAGGATGCTAGTATTCCATCAGTGGCCCTACATTCTTGTCTGTCTTCCATGCTATACTACCGGGCCGTGATCACTCCGGAGTTGATCACGGGTATATACTTATATACATAATATATGATACATGTGGTGACTAAAGTCGGGTCGGCTCGTAGAGTACCCGCGAGTGATTCACGGATTGGGGGCTGAAAGGACATTTGTCCCGACGGCCCTCTGAGTGGATCTTTGTGGTGGAGCGACAGGGCAGGTTGAGACCACCTAGGTGAGAGGTGGGCCTAGCCCTGGTCGGTGTCCGCGGTTACTTCAAAATAACATGCTTAACGAGATCTTGGTATTTGATCTGAGTCTGGCCACTGGCCTATACGCATTAACCAACTACGCGGGAACAGATATGGGCACTCGACGTCGTGGTATGAGCCGAAGCCTTCTTGACGTCAGCGACTGAGCGACGCGTGCCAGGTTGGACCGTGTAATGCAACTTCCTTTGTAATGGAGGTTGCTAGGTCTTCTCATCAGCCGCCCTCGCAACGTGCAGGTGTGCAACGGGCGATGGGCCCTGATGACCCACAAGTATAGGGGATCTATCATAGTCCTTTCGATAAGTAAGAGTGTCGAACCCAACGAGGAGCAGAAGGAAATGACAAGTGGTTTTCAGCAAGGTATTCTCTCCAAGCACTGAAATTGTCGATAACAAATAGTTTTGTGATAAGACAAATCGTAACGGGTAACAAGTAATAAAAGTAAACAAGGTGCAGCAAGGTGGCCCAATCCTTTTTGTAGCCAAGGACAAGCCTAGACAAACTCTTATATAAAGCAAAGCGCTCCCGAGGACACATGTGAATTGTTGTCAAGCTAGTTTTCAGCATGCTCATATGATTTGCTTTTGTTACTTTGATAATTTGATATGTGGGTGGACCGGTGCTTGGGTGCTGCCCTTCCATGGACAAGCCTCCCACTTATGATTAACCCCTCTCGCAAGCATCTGCAACTACGAAAGAAGTATTAAGCTAAACCTAACCATAGCATGAAACATATGGATCCAAATCATCCCCTTACGAAGTAACGCATAAACTAGGGTTTAAGCTTCTGTCACTCTAGGAACCCATCATCTACTTATTACTTCCCAATGCCTTCCCCTAGGCCCAAATAATGGTAAAGTGTCATGTAGTCAACGTTCACATAACACCACTAGATGAGAGACAACATACATATCATCAAAATATCGAACGAGTACCAAATTCCCATGATTACTTATAACAAGACTGCTCCCATGTCCTCAGGAACAAACGTAACTACTCACAAATCATATTCATAATCATAATCAGAGGAGTATTAATTATCATTAAGGATCTGAAAATATAATCTTCCACCGGATAAACCAACTGGCATCAACAACAAGGAGTAATCAACACTACTAGCAACCCACATGTACCAATCTGAGGTTTTGGGACCAAGATCGAATACAAGAGATGAACTAGGGTTTGAGAGGAGATGGTGCTGGTGAAGATGTTGATGGAGATTGACCCCCTCTCGATGAGAGGATCGATGGTGATGACGATGGCAACGATTTCTCCCACCCGGAGGGATGTTTCCCCGGGAGAACAGCTCCGCCGGAGCCCTAGATTGGTTCTGCCCAGGTTCCGCCTCGAGACGGCGGCGCTTCGTCCCGAAAGCTTCCTTCTAATTTTTTCTAGGTCAAAACACACCATATAGCCCACAAGGTCGGGGGGCGCGCCCATGAGGGTAGGGTGCACCCTCCACCCTTGTGGCTGGCTGGTGGCCCCCTCTGGTACTTTCTTCGCCCAATATTGTTTATATATTCCAAAAACATGCTCCGTGAAGTTTCAGGACTTTTGGAGTTGTGCAGAATAGGTCTCTAATATTTGCTATTTTTCCAGTCCAGAATTCCAGCTGCCGGCATTCTCCCTCTTCATGTAAACCTTATAAAATAAGAGAGAATAGGCATAAGTATTGTGATATAATGTGTAATAACAGCACATAATGCAATAAATATCAATATAAAAGCATGATGCAAAATGGATGTATCAACTACCCCAAGCTTAGACCTCGCTTGTCCTCAAGCGAAAGCCGATATCGATAAATATGTCCACATATTTAGAGGTAGAGGTGTTGATAAAAATAAAATACGGACATGAGGGCATCATGATCATCTTTAGAACGGCAACATATAATGCCATATAATTTCTTATGCTAAAGTAACAATTCGTTCACAAAGTAAAGTATGAATCAGAAACTTCATTAAAAACTAACAAACTATGATCTCAGTCATTGAAGCAACTGCAATTTATCATAACATCAGAAAAATTCAATTCAAGAGCTTTTCAGCAAGTCCACATACTCAACTAACATATAATCTTTTACAATCGCTAACACTCACGCGATACTTATGGGTTCAAAGTTTCAATCGGACACAGAGGAAGATAGGGGCTTATAGTTTCGCCTCCCAACCTTTTACCTCAAGGGTAATGTCAACAATAATACTTTATGAAAACCTACATCCAAGTGTATATATATATCCCGATCTCCCCAACACATAGTGCTTGCCAAAGTAAAAAGTATAAAAAGGAAAGGCGATGATAACCATGACTCTTGTATAAGGGTAGAAGATAAAAATAAAAGATAGGCCCTTCGCAGAGGGAAGCAGAGATTGTCATGCGCTTTTATGGTTGGATGTATAAAATCTTAGTGCAATAGAATGTCACTTTATATTGCCGCTTGTGATAATGACCTTTATTATGCAGTCCATCGTTTTTATTTCTTCCATATCAAAAGTTTGTATAAAGCTTATTTTCTTCACACTAATAGATCATACATATTTAGAGAGCAATTTTTATTGCTTGCACCAATGAGAACTTACTTGAAGGATCTTACTCAATCCATAGGTAGGTATGGTGGACTCTCATAGAAAAACTGGGTTTAGGGATGTTCAGAAGCACAAGTAGTATCTCTACTTGGTGCAAAGAATTTGGCTAGCATGAGAGGGAAAGGCAAGCTCAACATGTTGGATGATCCATGACAATATAACTTCTATTCGGATATAAGAAAATAGAACTCATTATGTTGTCTTCCTTGTCCAACATCAACTTATTAGCATGTCATATTTTCATGAGTGCTCATAATTACAAAAGATGTCCAAGATAATATATTTGTATGTGAAGCCTCTCTTTCTTTATTACTTCCTATTAATTGCCACAATGACCAAAACTATGTTTGTCAACTCTCAACAACTTTTATTCATCATACTCTTTGTATGTGAAGTCATTACTCTCCATAAGATCAATATATGATCTTTTTATTTCTTTTTATTCTTTCTTTCATTTAATTCCCTCAACATCATAGCAAGAAAGCAAGCCCTTATCTCAAAACTACTCTTTATTATATATCTCAAGGACTCGACTACATAGATAGGGATCGAAGCAAAAACTCAAACCTAGATCATACTGAAACTCTATTCTACTAGATCAAGATATAACCAAAATGATCGAACTAAGAAAAACGATAAAGATAGAGGTGTGATGGTGATACGATACCGGGGCACTCCCCCAAGCTTGGCAATTGCCAATGGGTGCCCATACCCATGTATTTATGTCTCTTTCTTTGGAGGTGGTGATGGAGGAGTTTTTGATGAAGTAGGCTTGTCATCCATCTTCCAAGGCATAGGTTCACCATCATAGAAAGATGAACGAGTCTCCGGGATCCTCAAATCTGCTGTCGGATTTCGGGTTCCGGCAGACCCTTAAGGTTCGAACACTGGGGTGCGCGTGGAGATTACACCTTCTACCTATCCGTCTCACAAAGATCTAGACTACTGAAAGAACTGCACAAGAGATAATACCCTACTCCAGTGTGTGGTGGGTGGATTGCCTCTTGGGGCTGATGATGATGAACAATACAAGGAAGAACAGCCTCGCGAGGGTCTGTTCTTGGCTGGGGTGATGAACTGCTGGGAGGCGTTGAACCACCTTTCTCTCTCTCTCTCACTCTAACTGCCTTACTCTCTCTTGCCGGCAACTAACCTTCCAATGAACCGAACCCCTTGCTCTGTGGGCGGCTGGTCCTATTTATAGAGGCCCTGGTCCTCCTCCCAAATATCGAGCGGGAAGGGAGCCAACAATGGCAGGCTAATTTGAAGGGGGAAAGGAAGTATCAACTATCCTGACAAAAGAAGTCTTCGCCTGCACAAAGCTCTGGTGATGACGCCATCCTGGGCTCCACGGTGACCTCCGTCTCATAGTCCTCCTGGTCTTGGTCTCGTTGCACCGAAATGGCAACCTTTGCCTGATGCCTTAGTACTCCGCGGCTGCGCTTGCCCTCTTTGCACCAAAGAGGAAAGGAGGAAGCTGCGTGGGCCGGCACCCGCCTGGCGCCCTGAGTCGTCATGGCTTGCGTCACGGACACGTCGCGAGGTACCCTGCCTTGATCTCTCCGCCTCCTCGTGAGCCAGCCTGACGAGGCCGTGCCTGAGGAAGCTCCGTGTCGTCTGCCCCACGAGGCTTGGCCCCTCGCGAGGGTCTTGAGTCTTGTGTTGATGAAGATGGGCCGTGCTGGGCCCCCTTTGAGCCACGCTGCAGGCCGCAGGCAGGCAAGTCTGGGGACCCCCGTTCCCAGAACGCCAACAGTAGCCCCCGGGCCCAAGGCGCGCCCGGACTTGGCCGTGCCGAGAGGCGAAAGGGCAAGGGCGAAGCGCCGCGGGCCCTAACAGCCTGCGGCCTTGGGCGCCGCGTGGCGGTTGATGGAACGTGGGCGTCTCCACTTCCCTACGACGCCTCGGTGACCGCGCGAGTTGGACAAGTCCCTGCATGCAAATCGTGTCATGATTACCTGTGATCGTGGAGGCCGTCGGTTGGCCATCGCCAGCCATAAGTACGGGCCGGCGCGCGCCCTTCCAGTCCATTCCTCCTTGCTTCTCCTTCTTCTTCATGGCCCCGTCGAGGAGGTACTCGGCCGCCGAGAAGGGGAAGGCTTGCCGGGTTGAGCCCGCCTCTCCCCCACCCAAGTACGGGCCGGGGAAGGCGCCCTCGCATGCATCCTGTGGCCACCACGGCGGCTCCCCGCAGCCGTGGAGGTGATCTTCAGCACGGCGGCGGGCTGGTTGCTGCAGCCGGGGGCGCGCTCCAGCTGCGCGTCCCCCCAGGCCGCGCGTTCGTGCTGCTGAAGTGCTGCCGGAGTTCGTCGTGTGGTCGGCGGAGCCGGCTAGCACCCGGCTCCCGCTTCCTCGCTTCCTCCTTGGCGAGCTCCCGGCCGACGCCCCGGGCGGCCTCCGGCTCCAGGCCGACGGCTGCTGTAGCCGGGCCTCATGGGTCTCCCTAGAGGTCTCCACGGCCGGGAGCCTGTCCCTGGCCTGCGGTTGGCAGACGTTTGCCCGTGCGCGTGGCCTAGGCCGCCGGTGCACCCTACACTTCAAGTTCGACGGCGATGCCACCCTCTACATGAGGGCGTTTGGGGAAGATGGTCGCCGCGCGGGGTGTTGCCCCGAGGGTGACGACCGCGGCTGGGAACCCAGCTCCGGTGATGATGGAGGGAGCAGCGCTCGCGCGGCTGGCGGCGCTCAGAGTTCCTCAATCTTCTTTGATTCTTCTTCGGGCGGCGACTCCTCCAGCGGCGGCCGCGATCAGCCTCCATGCCGCCGCGCCCTGGTGAGGCGCGAGAGGGAGTCCGCCTGAGCCCTGGAGGCAGCTCGGGCCTTCCCCGCGGGCCGGTGTGAGGCGAGCCGCGCTGGATTTGTTCTTCCTTTTCCCTTTTTCCTGCGTAACAAAGACAATAGCACGGAGCCCCGTGGGGGCGTGTTTGGGTTATTGCTGTTAATCATCGTTTTGCTTTCGTTACCATTCCTTCCGGCTATGTGCCCGAGCGTGGATAGTTCCCGACCCAGGCCCTTTGTTTGTGTCGCGATGCCCGTGGGGCACGGACTGGAGGGGTGCTCCTGTAAGGGGCCCAGGTCACGAACTCTTTGAATGACTAGGATAGGAGCGCTCGCGAGGGCGCTCAGCTGCCCCCCACGCGAGGCTTTGCACAAGAGAAATCAAGGTAGGAGAGCAAAAAGCCGTAGAACCGCAAGCCAAAGATGGCAACAACTTCAATAAAACTCCAAATGAGAAGGAACAAGCCAACTGCGGAAAGCAAATGAAAAGCCGTGTCCGGCACCTAATCTAGTCTTCGACGTCTTCTCACCAGCGCGGAGCTAAGTGCTGCCACTGGGCGTGGGAGGGAGCCCCAGGGCCTGAGGCCGGCGCTCCTGAGACTCCGGGGCGTGTACAGCCCCACTCATTATTACGTGAGAGTGTCACGGGCGGCGAGCTTCATAGGCATTGGCCTTCTTCACAGGCTCCGGGCCTTTTCCAAAAACACGATAGCTTCACAGGCACTCGCCCTGCTTCACAGGCTCTGGGCCTTTTCCAAAACGCGATAGCTTCACAGGCACTCGCCTTGCTTCACAGGCTCTAGGCCTTTTCAGGGGTAGAACCTCCGGAGGTGCTGGATGTTCCATGCATTCTGGACCGGCACTCCCTCCTGAGTCTCCAAGCGTGCGGAGCCGGGCCTGGAAACATGAACAACCTTGAACGGGCCCTCCCACATGGGAGAGAGCTTGTGCAGTCCCTCCCTGGAGAGAACCCGCCTGAGCACGAGGTCTCCTACCTCAAGAGTCCTGGGACGGATGTTGCGGCAGTGATATCGCCGCAGCGCTTGCTGGTACCTCGCTTGTCGCAGCGCGGCTTCTCGGCGACGTTCCTCCCCCAGCACGAGGTCCATCCCCTGCATGGCGTCCTGCTGCGCCTCGTCGAACGCCAGGACCCGCGCGGAGCGACGTCTGACCTCATGAGGGAGGACCGCTTCCGCACCGTAGACCAGGAAGAACGGGGTCTCTCCAGTTGGTTTGGTCGCGGTGGTGCGGATGGACCACAGCACGGACTGAAGCTCGTCGTACCAACCTCTGCCATAGGCCTCCAGCTTCTTCTTGAACGTCCTGGTCTTGAGGCCCCTCAGGACCACCGTGTTGGCTCGCTCGGCCTGGCTGTTGCTTCGGGGGTGCGCCACTGAGGCATAGCATATCTGCGTTCCAAGGTTAGCACAGTATGTTTTGAAGAGGTTACTGGTGAACTGCGAACCGTTGTCCGTGATGATGCGATTCGGCACCCCGAATCGGCTCATGATGCCCTTGATGAACTTGATCGCGGAACCCGCGGGGATGGTGCAGACAGCCTCTACCTCAGCCCACTTGGTGAATTTGTCCACGGCAACGTAGAGGTAGCGGTAGCACCCTAGCGCCCGAGGAAACGGCCCCAAGATGTCCAGCCCCCAGACTACAAATGGCCACGAAAGGGGGATAGTCTGCAAGCCCCCTGCTGGCTGATGGCTCTGCTTGGCGTGGAACTGGCAGGCTTCACAAGCTTTCACTAGTTCCACGGCGTCATTGAGCGCGGTGGGCCAATAAAACCCACTGCGGAACGCCTTGCCGACGAGGGTCCGCGACGAGGAATGATGTCCGCAGTCTCCGCCGTGTATATCTTCCAGTAGTTCCTTCCCTTGCTCTCTGGAGACGCAGCGCAGGGATATATCGTTTGGTCGCTTCCGGTAGAGCTCTCCGTCTTTGATGCAGTATGCCGTGGCCTAGCGTGCCACTCGCTCCGCTTCCTCCTCCTTCTCCGGCAAGGTCCCTTGTGCTAAGTAGCTTCGGAGCTCGGTGATCCAACATCCCTCCTGAGGTTCCATCGTCAGGAGCAGGCGCGCTCCTAAGGCCGGGCCACAGGTCGGAGCTCTTGAGGTAGGTGGCTGGTGGAGCTCCTCCAAGGGCTGAACCGTGTTTGATAATGACGGCAGAGCTGAGGGCTTGAAGAGCCGCTCCTCGAAAATGCCAGGCTCCTGGGGTAACCGTCTGGACGCGCGTTTGGCGATGTCGTCGGCCTCCTGATTGGTGCCATGGGGCACATGCTGCAACTCCAACCCCCAGAATTGCTTCTCCATCCCGCGGACTTCCGCGAGGTAGGCTTCCATGTGCTCATCCTTCGGCTCGTACACCTTGTTGGAGAAATTGACAAGGAGCTGCGAATCGCCCTTGATGGTGAGGCGTTTCACTCCCAGGGCGGCCGCGGCCTTCAAGCGCGCTATTAAACCTTCATACTCCGATGTTGTTGGAGACCTTTTCGCCTTGCTGGAAATAGAGTTGCACGGCGTAATAGAGCTTGTCCGGTGTGGGCGATATAAGCACCGCCCCAGCTCCAGCGCCGTGCCTGGAGAACGCCCCATCGAAGTACATGAGCCAGCCTTCTGGCGCCTCGCTTCCCGGGGATAGGGACCGATCCTCATCGGCCTTGAGTCCTGGCGCCTCCGAACATTCTGCCACAAAATCTGCCAACGCTGCTCCCTTGATGACCCTGGTCGTGCTGAATTCGAGCTGAAACGCGTGCAGTTCTATGTTCCATCAGCGACCCTTCCAGCCGAATTAGGGCTCCTGAGCACTCTCTCCAGGGGATATGACGAGACGACCTTGATGGGGTGACCCTGAAAATAGTACCGCAGCTTGCGCGAGGCCACTAGTAGTGCGAGGAGGAGTTTCTGAGGCATGGGGTACCGGGCTCTTGCATCCCGCAGCACTGTGCTGACAAAGTACACTGGGTGCTCAACACGGCGGCATGCATCAGTGCTGGTGGCTCCCTCCGGAGACCGTGGCGCCTCTTGAGGCAATGAGGCCTCCTGAGACTGGCCATCTGGAAGAGGGGCCTCTTCCGCCTCTGGTGCGCCCCTCTGCGGTGGCTGATCCTCCTCAGCCACGGTGGTGGTTTCTATAGGCCTTCCTTGCCCCTGTTCTGCCTTGTCCCGGGCTGCTGCCGTGGTTTTGGTTCGGTGCTCCTCTCTGACTGCCACCAAGGCTGCGCTGGCGGAGTAGGGAGTGGCAGCGAGGTAAAGCACCAGGGGCTCCTGAGGGCGCGGTGCCACCATGACCGGTGGGCTGGTCAGGTATCTCTTGAGATCCTGGAACGCCTTGTCGGCCTCTTCAGTCCTCTTGAAGGGCCCCTTTTTCTTCATTAGCTGGAAGAAGGGCAGGGCTCGTTCTCCCAACTTGGAGATGAAGCGCCCTAGCGCGGTTACGCGCCCTGTGAGCTTCTGCATTTCCCTGAGGATCTTTGGCGGGCTCATGTCTTCCACCGCCTTGACCTTCTCTGGGTTAGCCTCGATGCCTCGGTGGGACACGAGGAAACCCAAGAGTTTGCCCGAGGGGACTCCGAACACACACTTCTCTGGGTTGAGCCGTAGGCTCACTGCATTGAGGCTCGCGAAGGTTTGCTCCAAGTCCTGTATCAAGGTCCTGGCCTCCCAAGACTTTACGACAATGTCATCGACGTAAGCTTCGACATTCTTCCCGAGCTGCGGGCCCAAGGTGATGTGCATCAGCTGCTGAAAGGTCGCCCCTGCGTTACGCAACCCGAATGGCATGCACGTGTAGCAGTATACCCCACACGGGGTTAGGAAGGCTGTCTTCTCGACGTCTTCTACCGCCATCTTGATCTGGTGATACCCAGAGAAGGCATCCAGGAAGCATAACAGGTCGCATTCCGCAGTGGAATCGACGATCTGGTCGGTGCGGGGGAGCGGGAACGGATCTTGCGGGCATGCTTTGTTGAGGTTGGTGAAGTCGACACACATACGCTCCTTCCCTCCCTTCTTTGGCACAACGACAGGGTTGGCCAACCAATCTGGGCATCGGACCTCGCGGATGACCCCAGCGGCCTCTAATTTGCGGGTCTCCTGGACGATGAAGGCCTGCTTTTCTGTGGACTGCCGCCTGGCCTTCTGCTTCACAGGGCGCACGTTGGGGCACACGTTGAGGTGATGCTCGATTACACTCCTGGGGATCCCTGCCAACTGGTCCGGCTCCCAAGCGAATACCTTCTTGTTTGCGCGCAGGAACCCGACCAGGGCCCCCTCCTGCTCGGGTTTGAGGTGGGCGCCTATGGTGAAAGTGGCGTTGGTGGACCCGTCCTCATCGACGGGTATCTGCTTGGTTTCTGCCTTGTCTTGCGTGAACAACTGCTTCTTCTTGGTGGGTGCAGCCCCCTTGGGCCCGAGGGTCTCCAAGTCGGCAGGCTGTGCCGACGCTGCCGTCTTGAAGGCGAGCTTGAGCACCCGCAGCACGTCCCCGGTGTCCCCGTGCACAATGAGGACACCGCTGCTCCCGGGCATCTTCATGAGGTTGTACGCCGGGTGCGTCGCGGCCATGAATTGGGCCAGCGCTGGGTAGCCGAGGATGGCATTGTAGGGGAGGCCGATGGGGGCGATGTCGAAGTCAACCAGCTCCGTGCGGAAGTTGTCGTAGGTGCCGAAGGTCACTGGGAGCCGGATCTGCCCCAAGGAACTGGACGACTTGCCCCCGACGCCTGAGAAGGGCCGGCTGGGTTGTAGCCGTTCCAGGGGTATGCGGAGGAGGTTGAAGGCCTCGACCGAGAGCACGCTGAGGCCCGTGCCACCATCAACGAGGGTCCTGGTGAAGGCCACCTGGCAGATGGTGGGGGTGCACAACATGGGGAGCGCGCCCGAGCAGGCCGAGTTGGAGGGGTGGTCCTCCGAACTAAAGGTCAGGCCGGTCTCGGGCGCCGTCCGATCCGGGGGAGCCCCCTGCCGCATGGAAGCGGCGCTGACCCGGTGGATGAACGGCTTGACGTGGTGACTTGTGGGCGGCGCCTGCGAGCTGCCCAGGAGGGCCGCGACGATCGGGGGTGTTGGTGTAGCGCGATGGGACGGCGCAGGAGAGCCCCCTGCGGTGCGGACGAGCTCGGCGACGCGGTCGAGCCATTCCCCATAGACGTCGTCGGCGGGGCGGCAGTGTAGGAGCTCGTTTGCCGCGAGGAGTGCAGCTCGAGCCTCCAAGGGTGCGCAGAGCGCGCGGGACGAAGAACCAGCTGGTGCGAGCGATGGAGTAGCGGTGCGGCCGTCTTGCCGCACGGACGGATGCTGAGACGACGCTTGTCGCTCGCCCCCCGCCGGGCCGGTGGCGGCGTTGACGGTGGGCGACGGGGAACGACGAGGACGTCCGCCAGCGGGCGCCGTCTGGGCGACACGGGAAGCGATGGCGGCCCGGCGATCGGCGCGGGCCCGATGAGCGCCGGACATGGATGCGACGGTCGGAGGAGAACGGGGCGGTGGAAGACGAATTCCGGCGCACCCCTACCTGGCGCGCCAAATGTCGGATTTCGGGTTCTGGCAGACCCTTAAGGTTCGAACACTGGGGTGCGTGCGGAGATTACGCCTTCTACCTCTCCGTCTCACAAAGATCTAGACTACTGAAAGAACTGCACAAGAGACACAAGGTTTATACTGGTTCGGGCCACCGTTGTGGTGTAATACCCTACTCCAGTGTGTGATGGGTGGATTGCCTCTTGGGGCTGATGATGATGAACAATACAAGGAAGAACAACCTCGCGAGGGTCTGTTCTTGGCTGGGGTGATGAACTGCTGGGAGGTGTTCAACCACCTTTCTCTCTCTCTCTCTCTCTCACTCTAACTGCCTTACTCTCTCTTGCCGGCAACTAACCTTCCAATGAACCGAACCCCTTGCTCTGTGGGCAGCTGGTCCTATTTATAGAGGCCCTGGTCCTCCTCCCAAATATCGAGCGGGAAGGGAGCCAACAATGGCGGGCTAATTTGAAGGGGGACAGCAAGTATCAACTATCTTGACAAAAGCAGTCTTCGCCTGCGCAAAGCTCTGGTGATGACGCCGTCCTGGGCTCCACGGTGACCTCCGTCTCATAGTCCTCCTGGTCTTGGTCTCGTTGCACCGAAATGGCAACCTTTGCCTGATGCCTCGGTACTCTGTGGCTGCGCTTGCCCCCTTTGCACCAAAGAGGAAAGGAGGACGCTGCGCGGGCTGGCACCCGCCTGGCGCCCTGAGTCGTCATGGCTTGCGTCACGGACACCTCGCGAGGTACCCCGCCTTGATCTCTCCGCCTCCTCGCGAGGCAGCCTGACGAGGCCGTGCCTGAGGAAGCTCCGTGTCGTCCGCCCCGCGAGGCTTGGCCCCTCGCGAGGGTCTTGAGTCTTGTGTTGATGAAGATGGGCCGTGCTGGGCCCCCTTTGAGCCACGCCGCAGGCCGCAGGCAGGCAAGTCTGGGGACCCCCGTTCCCAGAACACCGACATCTGCAGCCAAACTCATGATCATGAATCTATTCATACTCACAGTTTTGGTTTTGCAGGTCATAGATCTGGGCTTGGAGATGCTCAATTTTCTCATGAAGCCTGAAGATGGCCTCCTCAATGCTCTTGGGATCCAGCTTGTGCTTGTTGGTGAACTCCGCAATCATCATATGGTTGGCGTGAGTCCATGTTCCACCATCCCTTGACACTTGAAAACTTGCTGCTCCATTGCTTCTAGTCTTGTCTCCACGCTTCCGGTCTTCTTCGGACCCTCAACATCGCGGATGTGCAGCACCCCCTCATGCATCTCAATGGCTTGAGGGTGTCACAGCACCTCCGCAAGGTAGGGGTTGATGACCTTCTCAAAAAACTTGTCCTTGGGGGCACTTGGAGACGTCATGGTGATCTAGATCTGTGAGAAAAATAGCTCAAAACAAAAACAAGAGATATTGTCATGGTACGGTGGTCAAAACCTTCAGGAGATTATATAATGAATTTTTACCGACTGTAAGAAGTATCGTGCAAGAAAACGGAGTCCAGAAGGCACACAAGGTGGCCACAAGGACGAGGGGCGCGCCCAGGGGGTAGGGCGTGCCATCCACACTTTTGGTGGCCCCATGTCTCTTTCAGACTACTTTTAATTTTCCTAATTTTTTAAATATTTCAAAACGGAGAAAATTTATCATTGGAGACGTTTTGGAGTCGGTTTACTTACCGTACCTCATACCTATTCCTTTTCGGAATCTGAAATGTTCTCGAAAGTGTCCCTTATGTACTCCCCCGGTGTTACGATATTAACTACATTGGTCTCAACATTTATGGGAGTACCTGAGATATAATGTTTGACTCTTTGACCGTTTACCACCTTTGGATTTGTGCCTTCGGCGTTGTTGATTTTTATGGCACCGGAACGATAGACCTCCTCAATAATGTAAGGGCCTTTCCATTTAGAGAGAGGCTTTCCTGCAAAAAATCTTAAAGGAGAGTTGTATAGCAAAAATCAAGATCGGGGACTCACAGGAAGATATCGTAACACAACTCTACACACAAATCAAATATACAAGCCAGGGGCCTCGAGGGCTCAAAAACATAGCTCGATACACAAGAGTCAGTGGAAGCAACAATATCTGAGTACAGATATAAGTTAAACAGGACTACCCTAAGAAGGCAAACACAAAATCAACAACGATCGAAGAGGCAATGCCTCCTGCCTGGGACCACCTAACTACTCCTGGTCGTCGGCGGTGTCCACGTAGTAGCAGTGTAATGCCCGGATAATCGTGCTACAGTAATCCAACGCTAATCATGCCACCTCACCACGGTTATTGTCGATAATCTACCGTTAGTTCAAAACCGAGTAAAATTCAAATTTAAAATACAGTAAAATAATGAAAGTTTTCAAAAGTTAAAACAAAAATGTTCGTGCAGTGCCATAAATTGCATATTTAATTATGGCGTAATAAACACATTTTTATAAAGTGCCTAAGAATTTTAAAATGGATTAAAACAGAAAAGAAAATAAAAGAAAGAAATGAAATACAAAAGAAAAAACAAACAAAAAAGGAAAAGAAAACCCCCGGGGCTCCGGCCCATCAGGCCACCGGCCCAACTGGGCCACGACCCACCAGGTCGACCCACCCCGCACCCATAAACCCCCCACTCCCTCAGTACCCACCGACACTCCCCACTCCTCCCCGAAAATATCTCCTCCCCCTCTCCCCCGATTTGGCTCGGGATCGAGGAGGAGGCCACCGACGCCGCGCCCCGCCGCGCCTGGAGCTCGCCTCGCCGGACCTCCCTCGCCGGCCTGCCCCTCTCTGTCGCATCGTCCCCGGCATCCTCCCCGAGCCCCATTGCCCAGTCCCCTACTCCCCCTGTGAGCTTCCCCTCCTCTCTCCCAGGCGCTGCGCTCGCAGCTGCCCGCGCGCCGGGCTCGCGCCCATCAGCGCCCGCGCTCCGGCCGCGGACGCGCTCACCGCGGCCCTGCCGTGCCCGCGCCTCCCTCGCCCTGCTCTGCCTTGCCGTCCGCTTCCCCTGCTGCCGCCCGCACGCGCGCCGCTCCCCTCTGCTGTGGCCGTCGCAGCGCCCGCATGCCGGAGCTCACGCTCCGGGCCGCCCTCACCTAGCGCCGCTACGCCGCTCGCCCGCTCCCCTGCGCCCGCTCGCCCACGCCTCGCCTGCATCTGCTGCTGCTGCTTGGCACACCCTCGCAACGAGCCCACGCCCATGGACCCCTTCCCCTTGCTCGCCGCAGCCCCGGCACAGCTCTGCTCACGCCACCGCGCCGCGTTCGGCTGCCCCCGCCCGAGCACGCCCGCTCTGGCCTTCCCCGCACGCGCCTGCCGTTGCTGGCGCCGCCCGCTGCAGCCAGCCACCGCGCCGCCCGCCCCTGCCTCTACTGCACCGCGCCATGCTGCGCCCCACAGCCGCCTTGCTCCGCCGCCCGCACGTTGACCCAGCTCCCCGCACCATCGCCCTGATCCGCCCCGCAGCCACCCGTGCCCGCGGTCGCCTCGCAAGCTGCGCGCCGTCATAGGCCGCCGCAGCCGCCGTTCACGGGCGCCGGCCCGTTCCCCGTATCCCCCTCGCCCGTTTGGGCTGTTCCCGTAGCCCACACCCGCTAGGCTCCCCTAGAGCCTATGACAAAGGGGCCCCGCCCCCCAGAACATTTCTTAAAATAAAAATATAATAAAAATAAAATAATAAATAATAAAATTAATTAACTAATTAATTAACTTAATTAATTCTGATTGAATTAACTTAATTAATTTTGATTAATTAAACTAAGACAACTAATTAAGCCTAACTAATTAACCTAAACCCAAATTAACTAAAACAGTCAATGACAGGGGGGTCCCACCCCTGTTGACCAGTCAAACGTTGAGTGGTCAACTGGGTCCCTCTGGCCCACCTGTCAGCCACTGGGTACACTTTTGTTTACACTGTGCTGGGTGTGCCTAGCAATTTAGCATTTATTTTCGAATTAAAAATAATTTCAGAATAATAATAAAATCTTTCGAAAATCATATCTTTTAATCCGTAAGTCGGATTAAATTATTTTCAACATGAAAGTTGCTCAGAACGACGAGACGAATCCGGTTTCGCAGCCCGTTCATCCGCCACACATCCCTAGCATAGCGAACACGCAACTTTCCCCCTCCGGTTTGTCTGTCCGAAAACGTGAAACACCGGGGATAATTTCCCGGATGTTTCCCCCCTTCACCGGTACCACCTCGTACGGCGTTAGGGCACACCTAGCATCACCCTTTGTCATGTCATGCATCGCCATGCATTTGTTTGCATTATATTTATTGTTTCTTCCCCCTCTTCTCTCGCTAGACACCGAGACCGACGCCGCTGCTACCCAGTACGACTACGGTGTTGACGACCCCTCTCTCTTGCCAGAGCAACCAGGCAAGCCCCCCCCCTTGATCACCAGATATCGCCTACTCTCCTCTATACTGCTTGCATTAGAGTAGTGTAGCATGTTACTGCTTTCTGTTATTCCTATCCTGATGCATAGCCTGTCGTTGCTACTACTGTTGATACCTTTACCTACAATCCTAATGCTTAGTATAGGATGCTAGTTTACCATCAGTGACCCTACATTCTTGTCCGTCTGCCATGCTATACTATTGGGCTGTGATCACTCGGGAGGTGATCACGGGTATATACTATATACTTTATACATGATACATGTGATGACTAAAGTCAGGTTGGCTCGAGGAGTACCCGCGGTTGATTCACGAATTGGGGGCTGGAAGCACATACTTTCCTGACAGCCCTCTGTGTGGATCTTTGTGGCGAAGCGACAGGGCAGGTTGAGGCCACCTAGGAGAGAGGTGGGCCTGGCCCCGGTCGGCGTTCGCGGTTATTTCAAGATAACACGTTTAACAAGATCTTGGTATTTGATTTGAGTCTGGCTACTGGCCTATACGCACTAACCATCTATGCGGGGACAGTTATGGGCACTCGACATCGTAGTATCAGCCGAAGCCTTCGTGACATCAGCGACTGAGCGGCGCGTACCAGGTTGGACTGGAATGCCTACTCTTGTATAAGGGAGGCTAGGTCTACTCACCGGCCGCGTTCGCAACGTGCAAGTGTGCAAAGGGCGATGGGCCCAGACCCCTGCGCCATAGGATTTAGACCGGCGTGCTGACCTCTTTGTTGTGCCTAGGTAGGGTTGCGACGTGTTGATCTTCCGAGGCCGGGCATGACCCAGAAAAGTATGTCCGGCGAAATGGGATCGAGCGTGTTGGGTTATGTGGTGCACCCCTGCAGGGAAGTTAATCTATTCGAATAGCCGTGATCTTCGGTAACAGGATGACTTGGAGTTGTACCTTGACCTTATGACAACTAGAAACAGGATACTTAATAAAACACACCCTTCCAAGTGCCAGATACAACCGGTGATCGCTCTCTCACAGGGCGACGAGGGGAGGATCATCGGTTAGGATTATGCTACACGATGCTACTTGGTGAACTTACCATCTACTCTCTTCTCCTGCTGCAAGATGGAGGTTACCAGAAGCGTAGTCTTCGACATGACTAGCTATCCCCCTCTTATTCCGGCATTCTGCAGTTCAGTCCACATATGATACCCCCTTTTTCCATTTGATACCAATGCATACATATGTAGTGTAGCTCCTTGCTTGCGAGTACTTTGGATGAGTACTCACGGTTGCTTTGCTCCCCCTTTTTTCCTCTTTCTATACCTGATTGCTGCGACCAGACGTTGGAGCCCAGGAGCCAGACGCCACCGTCGATGACGACTACTACTACTCGTGAGGTGCCTACTACTACGTGCAGCCCGCTGACGATGACCAGGAGTAGTTTAGGAGGATCCCAGGTAGGAGGCCTGCGCCTCTTTCGATCTGTATCCCAGTTTGTGCTAGCCTTCTTAAGGCAAACTTCTTTAACTTATGTCTGTACTCAGATATTGTTGCTTCTGCTGACTCGTCTATGATCGAGCTCTTGTATTCGAGACCTCGAGGCCCCTGGCTTGTAATATGCTGCCTGTATGACTTATTTTATTTGTAGAGTTGTGTTGTGATATCTTCCCGTGAGTCCCTGATCTTGATCGTACACGTTTGCATGTATGATTAGTGTACGGTCAAATCAGGGGCGTCACAAGTTGGTATCATAGTCGACTGCCTGTAGGAGTCCCCCTTCCACACTCCTTGGCCGAAGTCGAGTCTAGACATTACAAAAACTTTTTTACTAACATGGTTGTGTGCCTTACGGGCCCACATTGCCATCTGGGTGGTATTAGGATCTTTTGCTCCTCGATCCTTACTCTGGGACTCTGAACTCTCTCCTACTCGGGTTAAACGATTTTACTAACTCTAACATTATGATCCCGTGACCACGTTCACCCCAAAGTTGGATAAGCCCTAGTTATTCTTTAGAGTAGTATTTGAAAATTATCAACATTGTCATTTGACTCCTATGAAAACATCTTTGTTTTCAGATGGAACCCACGAGGCAGGTCGTGCGCCACACAATGGGCATTGGTGCCTCAAGATCACCTGCTGTGTTGGTTGAGATGATGACCTATCTGGGTTATCGCTGGCACCCTGAGTACACCGTCTATGAGGAGTATCAGGACTTCAACCAGGAGCAGTACCGTGCCATCGTCCACCTCTACTCTTGGGAGTATGACTCCACTACCGTGCTGCACACTGCTCATTGTGTTGGAGTGACTATCGATATGGTGGTCCACGATGCTGCTTATGCTGCTCTGACACGCCTTTGTGGAGAGTATCACGAGTTGGACACCTCGCCCTTCAAGCACATTGCTATCGCATCCGATGTTGGTGCGGAGGGATACTACGCTGCTGCCTACTCCACTGTCACCCAAGAGCCCTTCTACCATCAGAACCTGGTTCTACATGCTGATGGGCTGGATAGAGCTAACCGAGCTCTTCGCCACGAGTTATACACCACCCGTCAGCACCTGTATCGTGCTCTGACGCTGTTGCGCCCCTCTGTCCGATCTGATGATCTGTCGCGTTCTGCGATCTACCTTGCCAGAACCGTGATGCCCCAGGGCGTCGGTTGGCCAGATGTGGGAGGCTACTCTCCCGCACTTGGTCCTCTCCTGCCACCTGCGCATCGGGTTCCGCACCAGAGTATCCGCGGACCCCAGGCTACTCGCGTGGAGGTATTCCCTTTGCGTCACTACCAGCTGTCAGGCTACACCTACCTCCACAGTTCCTCCTGGGACTGATGTAGGCTTGCTTGTTAGTGTTAGATGCATTCTCCGCGAGCCTGCGTGCCGCCTGTGATGTTCTTAGTCTATGTAATGAACTCTGTGTGCCGAACTCTATGCATGATCACTTTTGTAAGATATGCCAACTACTATGCAGTATCTATCGTGTTCCTTTCATTATGCATGTTTCATCAGGAATGATTTTTGCCCTTGCAAATTCTCAATGCTGAACTACCCCTGTTATATATTAGCAGGATGGTTAGACCAGGTGGTCATGGTCGTGGTAACCCTCCCCCACCCCCGCCTGAGTACATGGCTGGGATGATGCAACAGTTTGAGCTGAATCGCCAGTTCATGGAGAATATTATGGCTCAGTTTCCTCACCCCAATATGAACCAGCAACCAGCCCAAGTGACTCTGCAGGATTTCATGCGTCTCAACCCAACTATGTACTGCAGCTCAACTCAGCCTCTGGATGCTGATGACTGGCTCCGTGACATCACCTATGAGATGGAGTCTGCTGATGTAGCCCCTGCCAGCTATGTCACCTTTGCTTCCTTCTTCTTGAAGGGACCCGCTACTCAATGGTGGGACAGCCACATGCCTACTTTGCCAGTTGGAACAATCATCATCTGGCCAGACTTCCAAGCTGCATTCCGTGCTCGCTTCATTCCTTAGGGAGTCATGGACCGGAAGAAGCGCGAGTTTTGCAACCTCACTCAGGGCAACAAAACTATGGAAGCTTATCAGCGGGAGTTTCTGGATCTGTCCCGCTATGCTGAAGAAGACATTGCAACTGATGCACGCAGATAGGAGAAGTTCCGTGATGGCCTTCAAGCTGATATCAAGCTCGCACTTCTAGTGCATGACTTTGCTGATTTCGCCACCCTGGTGAACAAGGCCATCAATATCGAAACTGGTCTGCAGGAATACCAGAGCTCTCACAGGCGCAACCATGACATGGGCTCATCTTCGGGTCTCTCTTCGCAGAAGCGTAAGATATGTATTCCCAACAGTATGTACCAACCAACTGCACCTGCCCCAAGGCAGTCCTATGCCGCACCTCATCTGCCTACTCCTCCAACTAGGTAGCCAAGGCTTCCAGCTCCACCACCCCAAACTCCTGTTCCCACTCCCAATAATGGTTTGTGCTTCAGGTGTGGTCAACCAGGGCACCGTGCTAGGGAATGCAACCAGAACCAGAATCAACTGGCCCTCCCAGCAACTGGCCGTGGAAGCAACTAGCCCCGCAACAACAATGCCAAGTCTTATGGTCGTGTTCATGCCAACCACGTTGATCTCAATGAAGTTCTAGACCAGCCTGCTACCGTGATGGGTACACTCCTCGTAAATTCAGTACCAACATCTGTTTTATTTGATATAGGAGCATCACATTCATTCATATCAGCTGAGTTTGCATTCATGCATGGCATTAAATACGAAGAGATGAACACGGCGATTGTGGTACACACTCCTACGGGCCAGTGTCAAACCTCTATGGTTAGTCACAACGTTCCCGTTGAAATTGAAGGACTGGAATTCCTCGCCTCTCCCATCGTACTGAAGTCCTGTAGCATCGACGTCATTCTGGGAATGGATTGGTTGAAAGCGCATACTGCTTCTATAATTTTCGCCACTAAGGTTGTCCATGTGCTACACCCTTCTAATGAAATAATTGCTTACCAAGCTCATCTAGTTCAGAATGCCGAGGCACGTCTTTATGCCTTGAATGCGTTGAATGCTGCACCACTCGAGGGCATTGAAAACATTCCCGTCGTTCGTGAATTCCAAGACGTCTTCCCAGAAGAACTTCGAGGGATCCACCCTGCTAGAGCTGTCGAATTCATCATTGACTTGAAACCCGGCACCACCCCTATAGCCAAACGACCCTACAAGATGCCGCCACATGAACTCATTGAGCTTAAGGAGGAAATCGACAAATCTCTTGTCAAAGGTTTCATTCGCCCTAGTTGCTCTCCTTGGGAAGCACCTTCTCCCTTTGTTAAGAAGAAGGATGGGACAAACCGATTAGTCCAAGACTACCGTCCTATAAACCAAGCTACCATTCAGAATAAATATCGTCTTCCTTGGATCAATGATCTTTATGAGCAACTGGCTGGTTCTTTAGTGTTCTCCAAACTCGATTTGAGGTTGGGTTACCACCAGATCCGTGTTCGTGAAGAGGACATCCCAAAAACCGCCTTCGTGACTCGGTATGGATCATACGAGTACACCGTCATGTCATTCGGCTTAACGAATGCTCCCGCCACCTTCTCCCGTCTGATGAACTATATATTCATGGATTACCTCGACAAGTTCGTCATGGTTTATCTGGATGATATCCTTGTATTTTCCAAGAACAAAGAAGAACATGCTGAACATCTTCGTCTTGTGCTGGAAAAGCTTTGAGAGAATCAACTGTATGCTAAGTATTCCAAGTGTGAATTCTGGCTCCCCGAAGTAACCTATCTTGGGCATGTCATCTCCAAGGATGGTATTGCCATCAACCCTGAACGAGTTCAGGCTATTCTCGATTGGACTCCTCCGAAGAATGTCAAGCAAGTCCGAAGTTTTCTCGGTCTCGCCAGCTATTGCCGTCGATTCATCGAGAACTTCTCCAAGATTGCCAGGCCTCTGACTAATCTGTTGCATAAGGGTGTCAAGTTCGAATGGACAGACAAGTGTCAGGAAAGTGTCCAGGCACTCAAAGACAAGTTGACTTCTGCCCCAGTGCTTGCTCCACCTGATACTAAGAAGGACTTCGTCATTTACTGTGACGCTTCTCGTCAAGGATTAGGCTGTGTCCTAATGCAAGAGCGCAGAGTGATTGCTTATGCCTCTCGTCAACTGCGCCCTCACGAAGAAAACTACCCAGTTCATGACCTCGAGCTTGCTACTGTCATTCATGCACTGAAGCAGTGGCGAGATTACCTTCTCGGTAATCGTTGCGAGATCTTCACCGACCACCAAAGTATGAAGTATCTGTTTACTCAGCCAGATCTGAACCTCCGTCAGCAGAGATGGATGGAGACTGTTGCAGACTTTGACATGGGTATATCCTATACCCCCGGCAAGGCTAATGTAATGGCTGATGCCTTGAGCCGCAAGTCTTACTGCAACCACCTCTAGGTTCACAAAGTTTAGCACTCGCTTGTCGAAGAATTTAGGAAGCTGAACCTTCATATTGTTCCTCTTGGAGCACTCGCTCCCCCTCCCCCAGAGTTCCGAAAGATGAATCTTCTTGTTGTTACTAAGGGTTCTCTAAATACCCTCGCTGTCGTACCAGATCTCGTAGCTAGTATAAAGACTATTCAAGGTTATGACTCTGAAGTCCATAAGATTAAACACCATCTAGCAGAAGGAAAGCCGTCATTCTTCACTATCGCCGATGATGGCGCCTTGTACTTCAAAGGCCGCCTAGTGGTACCATGTTCGAAGAAAAACCTGGATAAGACTAAAAGGGTTATGAGAGAAGCTCATGATATGCCTCTGTCCATCCATCCTAGTAGTACAAAGATGTACCAGGATATTCGTCAAAGATTCTGGTGGTCTAATATGAAGCAGGACATTGCTCGTTATGTTGCTGAGTGTGACGTTTGCCGCCGTATCAAGGCAAAGCATCAAAGGCCTGCTGGAACTCTGCAACCTATCTCTATTCCTGAATGGAAATGGGACCATGCTGAAATGGACTTCGTCACTGGATTTCCAAATCGCAGAAAGGTAATGATGTTATTCTTGTCGTCATTGACCGTCTTTCTAAAGTTGCACATTTTCTGGCGGTCAAAGAGACAATCACTGCTAGTCAGCTTGCTACTCTCTACATGGCCAGAATTGTTTCACTTCACGGTATTCCATTGGTTATCAGTTCAGACCGTGGCAGCTTATTCACTTCAAGATTTTGGGCAAGTTTCCAAGAAGCTATGGGAACTCATATGTCGTTCAGTATGGAGTTTCATCCTCAGTCGCAAGGACAGGTTGAACGTGTCAACCAAGTTCTCGAAGACATGCTTCGAGCTTGTGTAATTTCATTCGGCAAGAAATGGGAGGAATCTCTTCCATATGCCGAGTTCTCTTATAATAATAGCTATCAAGCTAGTCTGAAGATGTCCCCCTTCGAAGTGCTATATGGACAAAAGTGTCGAACCCCTCTGAACTGGTCAGAAACTGGGGAACGTCCACTCTTCGGTCCAGATATTATCCAACCGGCCGAAGAACAAGTTCGCATTATTCGCGAGAATCTTAGGACTGCTCAGTCACGTCAGAAAAGTCAGTATGACCGTCATCACCAAGACATGGTCTATCAACCTAGCGAAAAGGCTTATCTTCGAGTTACACCAATGAAGGGTGCTCACCGCTTCGGGATCAAGGGCAAGCTAGCTCCTCGCTATATTGGCCCATTCACTATTCTCGAAAGGCGTGGAAAAGTGGCATATCAACTGGAGCTTCCGCCGAACCTTTCCCAGGTTCATGACGTGTTCCATGTGTCACAACTCTGCCATTGCTTCAAGGATCCGATCCGAGCAGTGGATCATGAAGTGCTCGAATTGCAACAGGACCTCTCCTATAAAGTGCATCCGGTTCGCATTCTTGACCAAGCTGAATGCCGCACACGTCAGAAGGCGATCAAGTTCCTCAAAGTCCGGTGGTCGAATCACTCTGAAGACGAAGCCACTTGGGCACGCGAGGACCGCCTGCGTGATGAATACCCTGCACTGTTTCTTTCTACCTCCTAAATCTCAGGACGAGATTTCTTGTAGTGGAGGAGTTTTGTAACGCCCGGATAATCGTGCTACAGTAATCCAACGCTAATCATGCCACGTCACCACGGTTACTGTCGATAATCTACCATTAGTTCAAAACCGAGTCAAATTCAAATTTAAAATAAAGTTAAATAATGAAAGTTTTCAAAAGTTAAAACAAAAATGTTCGAGCAGTGCCATAAATTGCATATTTAATTATGGCATAATAAACACATTTTTATAAAGTGCCTAAGAATTTTAAAATGGATTAGAACAGAAAAGGAAATAAAAGAAAGAAAGGAAATACAAAAGAGAAAAACAAACAAAAAAAGGAAAAGAAAACCCACGGGGCTCCGGCCCAGTAGGCCACCAGCCCAACTAGGCCACGACCCACCAGGCCGGCCCACCCCGCACCCATAAACCCCCCCACTCCCCCAGTACCCACCGACACTCCCCACTCCTCCCCGAAAATATCTCCTCCCCCCTCTCCCCCGATTTGGATCGGGATCGAGGAGGAGGCCACCGACGCCGCGCCCCGCCGCGCCCGGAGCTCACCTCACCGGACCTCCCTCGTCGGCCTGCCCCTCTCCGTCGCATCGTCCCTGGCATCCCCCCGAACCCCATTGCCCAGTCCCCTACTCCCCCCCGTGAGCTTCCCCTCCTCTCTCCCACGCGCTGCGCTCGCAGCTTCCCGCACGCCGACTCGCGCCCATCAGCGCCCGCGCTCCGGCCATGGACGCGCTCACCGCGGCCCTGCCGCGCCCGCGCCTCCCTCGCCCTGCTTTGCCTTGCCGCCCGCTTCCCCTGCTGCCGCCCGCACGCGCGCCGCTCCCCTCTGCTGTGGCCGTCGCAGCGCCCGCATGCCGAAGCTCATGCTCCGGGCCGCCCTCACCTAGCGCCGCTACGCCGCTCGCCTGCTCCCCTGCGCCCGCTTGCCCGCGCCTCGCCTGCATCTGCTGCTGCTGCTTGGCACACACTGCCCGACGAGCCCGTGCCTGTGGACCCCTTCCCCTTGCTTGCCGCAGCCCCGGCACGGACTGCCCACGCCACCGCGCCGCGTTCGGCTGCCCCCGCCCAAGCACGCCCGCTCTGGCCTTCCCCGCGCGCGCCTGCCATTGCTGGCGCCGCCCGCTGCAGCCAGCCACCGCGCCGCCCGCCCCTGCCACTGCTGCCCCGCGCCACGCTGCGCCCACAGCCGCCTTGCTCCACCGCCCACACACTGACCCGACTCCCCGCACCATCGCCCTGATCCGCCCCGCAGCCACCCGTGCCCGCGGTCGCCTCGCGCGCTGCGCGCCGTCGCCGGCCGCCGCAGCCGCCGTTAACAGGCGCCCGCCCGTTGCCCGTATCCCCCTCGCCCGTTTGGGCTGTGTTCGTAGCCCACACCCGCTAGGCTCCCCCAGAGCCTATGACAAAGGGGCCCCGCCCCCCCAGAACGTTTCTTAAAGTAAAAATAAAAATAAAAATATAATAACAATAAAATAATAAAATTAATTAACTAATTAATTAATTTAATTAATTCTGATTGAATTAACTTAATTAATTTTGATTAATTAAACTAAGACAACTAATTAAGCCTAACTAATTAACCTAAACCCAAATTAACTAAAACAGTCAATGACAGGGGGGTCCCACCCCTGTTGACCAGTCAAACGTTGACTGGTCAACTGGGTCCCTCTAGGCCACCTGTCAGCCACTGGGTACACTTTTGTGTACACTGTGCTGGGTGTGCCTAGCAATTTAGCATTTATTTTCGAATTAAAAATAATTTCAGAATAATAATAAAATCTTTAGAAAATCATATCTTTTAATCCGTAACTCGGATTAAATTATTTTCTACATGAAAGTTGCTCATAACGACGAGACCAATCCGGATATGCAGCCCGTTCGTCTGCCACGCATCCCTAGCATAGCGAACATGCAACTTTCCCCCTCTGGTTGTCTGTCCGAAAATGCCAAACACCGGGGATAATTTCCCGGATGTTTCCCCCCTTCACCGGTACTACCTCGTACCGCGTGAGGGCATACCTAGCGTCACGCTTTGTCATGTCATGCATCGTCATGCATTTGTTTGCATTATATTTATTGTTTCTTCCCCCTCTTCTCTTGCTAGACACCGAGACCGACGTCGCTGCTACCTAGTACAACTACGGTGTTGACGACCCCTCTCTCTTGCCAGAGCAACCAGGCAAGCCCCCCCCCCTTGATCACCAGATATCGCCTACTCTCCTCTATACAGCTTGCATTAGAGTAGTGTAGCATGTTACTGCTTTCCGTTATTCCTATCCTGATGCATAGCCTATCCTTGCTACTACCGTTGATACCTTTACCTGCAATCCTAATGCTCAGTATAGGATGCTAGTTTACCATCAGTGACCCTACATTCTTGTTCGTCTGCCATGCTATACTGTCGGGCCGTGATCACTCGGGAGGTGATCACGGGTATATACTATATACTTTATACATGATACATGTGATGACTAAAGTCGGGTTGGCTCGAGGAGTACCCGCGGTTGATTCAAGAATTGGGGGCTGGAAGGACATACTTTCGCGACAGCCCTCTGTGTGGATCTTTTTGGCGAAGCAACAGGGCAGGTTGAGGCCACCTAGGAGAGAGGTGGGCCTGGCCCTGGTCGGCGTTGGCGGTTATTTCAAGATAACACGTTTAACGAGATCTCAGTATTTGATCTCAGTCTGGCTTCTGGCCTATACGCACTAACCATCTACGTGGGGACAGTTATGGGAACTCGACGTTGTGGTATCAGCCAAAGCCTTCGTGACATCAGCAACTAAGCGGCGCGCGCCAGGTTGGACTGGAACGCCTACTCTTGTGTGAGGGAGGCTAGGTCTGCTCACCGGCCACGTTCGCAACGTGCAGGTGTGCAAAGGGCGATGGGCCCAGACCCCTGCGCCATAGAATTTAGACCAGCGTGCTGACGTCTCTGTTGTGCCTAGGTAGGGATGCGACGTGTTGATCTTCCGAGGCCGGGCATGACCCAGAAAAGTGTGTCCGGCCAAATGGGATCGAGCGTGTTGGGTTATGTGGTGCACCCCTGCAGGGAAGTTAATCTATTCAAATAGCCGTGATCTTCGGTAACAGGATGACTTGGAGTTGTACCTTGACCTTATGACAACTAGAACCGGATACTTAATAAAACACACCCTTCCAAGTGCCAGATACAACCGGTGATCGCTCTCTCACAGGGCGACGAGGGGAGGATCATCGGTTAGGATTATGCTACACGATGCTACTTGGTGAACTTACCATCTACTCTCTTCTCCTGCTGCAAGATGGAGGTTACTAGAAGCGTAGTCTTCGACAGGACTAGCTATCCCCCTCTTATTCCGGCATTCTGCAGTTCAGTCCACATATGATACCCCCTGTTTCCATTTGATACCAATGCATACATATGTAGTGTAGCTCCTTGCTTGCGAGTACTTTGGATGAGTACTCACGATTGCTTTGCTCCCCCTTTCCCCCTCTTTCTGTACCAGATTGCTGCGACCAGACATTGGAGCCCAGGAGCCAGACGCCACCGTCGACGACGACGACTACTACTACGCGGGAGGTGCCTACAACTACGTGCAACCCGCTGACGACGACCAGGAGTAGTTTAGGAGGATCCCAGGCAGGAGGCCTGCGCCTCTTTCGATCTGTATCCCAGTTTCTGCTAGCCTTCTTAAGGCAAACTTGTTTAACTTATGTTTGTACTCAGATATTGTTGCTTCCGCTGACTCGTCTATGATCGAGCTCTTGTATTTGAGCCCTCGAGGCCCCTGGCTTGTAATATGCTCCTTGTATGACTTATTTTATTTGTATAGTTGTGTTGTGATATCTTCCCGTGAGTCTTTGATCTTGATCATACACGTTTGCGTGTATGATTAGTGTACGGTCAAACAGTAGACACCCTCCGGGTAGTAGTAGCCGTCGGCAGTGGCATCTGACTCCTGGGATCCACCATCTAGTTGCATCAACCAGATAGAAGGAAGAAGGGGGGAAAGGGGGTAGCAAAGCAACCATGAGTACTCATCCAAAGTACTCGCAAGCATCAGATCTATACTAAGTATGCATTGGTATCAAATGGAAGGGTTGTATCTATAGACTGAACTGCAGAATGCCAGAATAGAGAGGAAGGCCTAGCCTATCGAAGACTAGCATCTTCAAGCAGCTCCAAGCATCTTGCAGCATGTAGAAGAGTAAAGAATAGCAATTATAATTAACAAACATGTTGTAGCATTAGTGCCCAGAGATCCTTCCTCGACTCCCTGCGAGAAAGCAATCCCAGAGCCACATATCTCATGTATCCATTTCTAGTTGTAATAGATCATGATATAAGTATGAACGCCCGTTACCGTGGACACGACTATTAATAGAAAATCTTCCCTGGAAGGGTGCACCACATTTTCCAACACGCTTGATTACTCTGGCCGGACACACTTTTCTGGGTCAATGCCCAACCTCGCAAGATCAACACGTTGTTGCCCTACCTAGGCTCAGCAAAAAGGTCCCCGTCGGTCTACATCCTAGGCACTCCAGAGTCTGGGCCCATCGCCCATTGCACTCCGGGTCGTTGCGAGCAGGGTGATACGTCTCCAACATATCTATAATTTTTTATTGTTCCATGCTATCGTATTATCTATTTTGGATGTTTAATGGGCTTTAATATGCTCTTTTATATTATTTTTGGGACTAACGTATTAACCGGAGGCCTAGTGCTAGTTTCTATTTTTTCCTATTTCAGTGTTCCGCAGAAAAGGAATACCAAACGGAATGAAACCATCGCGATGATCTTTCTTGGACCAAAAGCAAACCAGGAGACTTGGAGTGGATGTCTAGAACTCCGTGAGGTGTCCACGAGATTGGAGGGCACGCCCAGGGTAGTAGGCACACCCCCACCCTCATGGGCCCCATGGAGCTCCACCGACGTACTTCTTTCGCCTATATATAATTTTATACCCTAAAAACATCAGGGGGAGCCATGAAACCACTTTTCCACCACCGCAACCTTCTATACCCACGAGATCCCATCTTGGGACCTTTTCCGGCGATCTCCCGGAGGGGGAATCGATCACCGAGGGCTTCTACATCAACACCATAGCCTCTCCGATGAAGCGCGAGTAGTTTACCATAGACCTTCGAGCCCATAGTTATTAGCTAGATGGCTTCTTCTCTCTCTTTGATCTTCAATACAAAGTTCTCCTTGATATTCTTGGAGAAATATTCGATGTAATACTCTTTTGCGGTGTGTTTGCCGAGATTCCATGAATTGTGGGTTTATGAACTTGATTATCTATGAGTATTATTTGGTTCTTCCCTGAATTCTTATATGCATGATTTGATATCTTTTCAAGTCTATTCGAATTATCGGTTTAGTTTGGCCTACTAGATTGATATTTCTTGCAATGGAAGAAGTGCTTAGCTTTGGGATCAATCTTGCTGTGTCCTTTCCCAGTGACAGTAGGGGCAGCAAGGCACATACTGTATTATTTCCATCGAGGATAAAAAGATGGGGTTTATATCATATTGCTTGAGTTTATCCCTCTACATCATGTCATCTTGCTTAATGCGTTACTCTGTTCTGATGAACTTAATACTCTAGATGCATGCTGTATAGCGATCGATGTGTGGAGTAATAGTAGTTGATGCAGAATCGTTTCGATCTACTTGACACGGACGTGATGCCTATGTTCATGATCATTGCCTTAGATATCTTCATAACTATGCACTTTTCTATCAATTGCTCGACAGTAATTAGTTCACCCACCGTAATACATGCTATCATGAGAGAAGCCACTAGTGAAACCTATGGCCCCCGGGTCTCTTTCTTATTATATTGCATCTCTTTTATTATCGCATCTCATTTACTATTTTTATTTTCCAATCTATACAACACAATACCAGAAATATTTATCTTATTATCTCTATCAGATCTCACTTTTGCAAGTGACCATGAAGGGATTGACAACCCCTTTATCGCGTTGGTTGCGAGGTTCTTGATTGTTTGTGCAGGTATTAGGTGACTTGTGTGTTGTCTCTTACTGGATTGATACCTTGGTTCTTAAAAACTTAGGGAAATACTTACGCTACTTTGCTGCATCACCATTTCGTCTTCAAGAGAAAACCAACACATGCTCAAGAGGTAGCAAGAAGGATTTCTGGCGCCGTTGCCGGGGAGATCTACGCCAAGTCAAGACATACCAAGTACCCATCATAAACTCTTCTCCCTCGCATTACATTATTTGCCATTTGCCTCTTGTTTTCCTCTCCCCCACTTCACCTTTGTTGTTTTATTTGCTCCTCTTCCGCTTGCCTCTTTTTTCTTGCCTCTGGTGTGCCTGTTTGCTTTGATGGCTCTGCCAAAAGGCGTTGATCCTCACCTTAGAAGGTTGGAAGAAATTGAAAACAACTTTTGAAGCTTTATGTCTTTGCAATCTGAGCATAATAATTTCTTCAGAAACGAGCTTAAAGCACAAAAAAGTTTTATGGAGTATATGAATTAAGAGATCAATGATATGTCTAAAGAATTTTATAGTTTGAAATCTCAGTTTGCTCGTCTTGAAAATTTAGTGGGCCAAATTTCGCATAAGCAAGCCACCTTAGTTAATAAGATGGCCGCTAAACCGAAATATCAACCTGATAATAATGATAAAGATCTAAAAGTGATTGATGTGTCTCCTATTAAATATTTGTTTTCCAATATGGATCTTGATAAAGATGGGACAGGAGATGAGTCAACTTTAGCTAAAAGGCGTCCCAATGATTCGGAGTTTTTAGATCTTAATGCGAAAATTAATAAAAGTGGGATTGAAGAGGTCAAAACTTTACATAGCAATGAACCCACTATTTTAGATATCAAGGAATTTAATTATGATAATTTCTCTTTGATAGATTGTATTTCCTTGTTGCAATCTGTGCTAAATTCTCCTCATGCTTATGATCAAAATAAAGCTTTTACTAAACATATCGTTGATGCTTTAATGGAATCCTATGAAGAAAAGATTGAACTAGAAGTTTCTATACCTAGAAAACTTTATGATGAGTGGGAACCTACTATTAAAATTAAGATTAAAGATTATTAATGCTATGCTTTATGTGATCTGGGTGCTAGTGTTTCCACGATTCCAAAAACTCGGTGTGATGTGCTAGGTTTCCGTGAATTTGATGATTGTTCTTTAAATTTGCATCTTGCGGATTCCACCATTAAGAAACCTATGGGATGAATTAATGATGTTATTATTGTCGCAAATAGGAATTATGTGCCTGTAGATTTCATTGTTCTTGATATAGATTGCAATCCTACATGTCCTATTATTCTTGGTAGACCTTTCCTTAGAACGATTGGTGCAATTATTAACATGACAGAAGGAAATATTAGATTCCAATTTCCGTTAAGTAAAGGCATGGAAAAATTTCCTAGGAAGAAAATTAAATTACCTTATTAATCTATTATGAGAGAAACTTATGGATTGCATACCAAAGATGACAATACCTAGATCTAATATTGCTTTTATGCCTAGCTAGGGGCGTTAAACGATAGCGCTTGTTGGGAGGCAACCCAATTTTATTTTTTTCTTTACTTTTAGTTAGTATTTAGTAATAAATAATTTATCTAGCCTCTGTTATTATTGTGGTTTTTATGTTTTAGTTAGTGTTTGTGCCAAGTAAAGCCTTTAGGATCTTCTTGGGTGATTGTTGTTTGATCTTGCTGATAAAAACAGAAAGTATGCGCTCACGAAAATAATTTTCATTTTTTTACCAGAGAGCAATAAAATACCAATTCCAACTGAAGTAGATTAATATACAAATTTTCCTAGTCGTCCTAATGTTTCAGAATTTTTGGGGTTACATAAGTATTCGAAACCTACAAATTTCTACAGATTGTTCTGTTTTTGACATATTCTGTTTTTCACGTGTTGTTTGCTTATTTTGATGCATCTATGGCTAGTATCGGGGGGTATGAACCATAGAGAAATTGGAATACAGTAGGTTTAACACCAATATAAATAAAGAATGAGTGAATTACAGTACCTTAAAGTGGTGGTTTATTTTCTTATACTAACGAAGCTCACGAGATTTTCTCTTGAGTTTTGTGATGTGAAATTTTCAAGTGTTTGGGTAAAGATTTGATGGATTTTGGAACAAAGAGTGGAAAGAGCCTAAGCTTGGGGATGCCCAAGGCACCACATGGTAAAATTCAAGGACAACCAAAAGCCTAAGCTTGTGGATGCCCCAGAAGGCATCCCCTCTTTCGTCTTCGTTTATTGGTAACTTTACTTGAGGCTATATTTTTATTCACCACATGATATGTGTTTTGCTTGGAGCTTCTTGTATGATTTGAGTATTTGCTTTTTAGTTTACCACAATCATCCTAGCTGTACACACCTTTTGGGAGAGACACACATGAATCGGAATTTATTAGAATACTCTATGTGCTTCACTTATATCTTTTGAGCTATACAATTTTGCTCTAGTGCTTCACTTCTATCTTTTTAGAGCACGGTGGTGGTTTTATTTTATAGAAATTATCGATATCTCATGCTTCACTTATATTATTTTGAGAGTCTTTTAGAATAGCATGGTAATTTTCTTTGGTTATAAAACTAGTCCTAATATGATGGCCATCCAAGATGGGTATAAAAAAACTTGCATATAAAGTGCGTTGAATAGTAGGAGAGGTTTGGTACTTGATGATTGTTTTGAGACATGAGGATGGTGATATTAGAGTCATGCTAGTTGAGTAATTGTGAATTTGAGAAATACTTGTGTTGTGGTTTGCAAGTCCCGTAACATGCACGTATGGTAACCGTTGTGTAACAAATTTGAAGCATGAGATATTCTTTGATTGTCTTCCTTATGAGTGGCGGTCGGGGACGAGCGATGGTCTTTTCCTACCAATCTACCCCCCTAGGAGCATGCGTGTAGTGCTTGTGTTTTGATGAATTGTACATTTTTTGCAATAAGTATGTGATTTATTGATGACTAATGTTGAGTCCATGGATTATACGCACTCTCACCCTTCCACCATTGCTAGCCTCTCTAGTACCGCACAACTTTCGCCGGTACCATAAACCCACCATTTACCTTCCTCAAAACAGCCACCATACCTACCTATTATGGCATTTCCATAGCCATTCCGAGATATATTGCCATGCAACTTTCCACTATTTAGTTTATTATGACATGATCCATCATTGTCATATTGCCTTGCATAATCATGTAGTTGACATCGTATTTGTGGCAAAGCCACAATTCATAATTTTTCATACATGTCACTCTTGATTCATTGCACATCCCGGTACACCATTGGAGGCACGCATATAGAGTCATATTTTTGTTCTAAGTATCGAGTTGTAATATTGGAGTTGTAAATAAATAGAAGTGTGATGATCATCATTATTAGAGCATTGTCCCGTGTGAGGAAATAAAAAAAGAGAGAAAGGCCAAAAATAGAGAAGGCCCAAAAAAAGAAAAAAAAAGAAAAAAAAAGAGAGAAGGGACAATGCTACTATCCTTTTTCCACACTCGTGCTTCAAAGTAGCACCATGATCTTCATGATAGAGAGTCTCTTATTTGTCACTTTCATATACTAGTGGGAAATTTTCATTATAGAACTTGGCTTGTATATTCCAACAATGGGCTTCCTCAAATGCCCTAGGTCTTCGTGAGCAAGCAAGTTGGATGCACACTCACTTAGTTTCTTTTGTTGAGCTGTCATACATTTATAGCTCTAGTGCATCCGTTGCATGGCAATCCCTACTCACTCACATTGACATCTATTGATGGGCATCTCCATAGCCCATTGATACGCCTATTTGATGTAAGACAATCTTCCTCCTTTTTGTCCTCTCCACAACCACCACTCTATTCCACCTATAGTGTTATGTCCATGGGTCGCACTCATGTATTGCGTGAAAGTTGAAAAGGTTTGAGATTACTAAAGTATGAAACAATTGCTTGGCTTGTCATCGGGGTTGTGCATGATTTGAGTATTTTGTGTGAAGAAGATGGAGCATGACCAAACTATATGATTTTGTAGGGATGAGCTTTCTTTGGCCATGTTATTTTGACAGGACATAATTACTTTGTTAGTATGCTTGAAGTATTATTATTTTATGCCAATAAACTTTTGAATTGAATCTTTCGGATCTGAACATTCATGCCACAATAAAGAAAATTACATTGATAAATATGTTCGGTAGCATTCCACATCAAAAATTCTGTTTTTATCATTTACCTACTCGAGGACGAGCATGAATTAAGCTTGGGGATGCTTGATACGTCTCCAAAGTATCTATAACTTTTGATTTTTCCATGCTATTATATTATATATTTTGGATGTTTAATGGGATTTAATATGCTCTTTTATATTATTTCTGGACTAACCTTTTAATCGGAGGCCCAGTGCGAGTTTCTGTTTTTTTGCCTATTTCAGTGTTTCACAGAAAAGGAATACCAAACAGAATCCAAACGGAATGAAACCTTCGTGATGATCTTTCTTGGACCGAAAGCAAACCAGGAGACTTGGAGTGGAAGTCTGGAACTCCGTGAGGCATCCACGAGATAGGAGGGCGCGCCCAGGGGGTAGGCACGCCTCCCACCCTCGTGGGCCCCACGGAGCTCCACCGACGTACTTCTTTCACCTATATATACTCTTATACCCTAAAAACATCAAGGGAGCCACGAAACCACGTTTCCACTGCCGCAACCTTCTGTACCCATGAGATCCCATCTTGGGACCTTTTCTGGTGATCTGTCAAAGGGGGAATCGATCACGAAGGGCTTCTACATCAACACCATAGCCTCTCCGATGAAGTGTGAGTAGTTTACCATAGACCTTTGGGTCCATAGTTATTAGCTAGATGGCTTATTCTCTCTCTTTGATCTTCAATACAAAGTTTTCCTCGATGTTCTTGGAGATCTATTCGATGTAATACTCTTTTGCGGTGTGTTTGCCAAGATCCGATGAATTGTGAGTTTATGAACTTGATTATCTATGAATATTATTTGGTTGTTCTCTAAATTCTTATATGCATGATTTGATATCTTGGCAAGTCTCTTCGAATTATCGGTTTAGTTTGGCCTACTAGATTGATCTTTCTTGCAATGGAAGAAGTTCTTCGCTTTGGGTTCAATCTTGCGGTGTCCTTTCCCAGTGATAGTAGGGGAAGCAAGGCATGTATTGTATTGTTGCCATCGAGGATAAAACGATGGGGTTTATATCATATTGCTTGAGTTTATCCCTCTACATCATGTCATCTTGCTTAATGCGTTACTATCTTCCTATGAACTTAATACTCTAGATGCATGCTGGATAGCGGTCGATGTGTGGAGTAATAGTAGTAGATGCAAAATCGTTTCGATCTACTTGACAAGGACGTGATGCCTATGTTCATGGTCATTGCCTTAGATATGTTCATAACTATGCACTTTTCTATCAATTGCTCGGCAGTAATTTGTTCACCCACCGTAATACATGCTATCATGAGAGAAGCCACTAGTGAAACCTATGGCCCCTAGGTCTCTTCCTTATTATATTGCATTTCTTTTATTATCGCATCTCGTTTACTATTTTTATTTTCCAACCTATACAAAAAAATGCCAAAAATATTTATCTTATTATCTCTATCAGATCTCACTTTCGCAAGTGACCGTGAAGGGATTGACAGCCCTTTATCGCGTTGGTTGCGAGGTTCTTGATTGTTTGTGCATGTACTAGGTGACTTGTGCATTGTCCCCTACTGGATTGATACCTTGGTTCTCAACAACTGAGGGAAATACTTACGCTACTTTGTTGCATCACCCTTTCCTCTTGAAGGGAAAATCAACACCTGCTCAAGAGGTAGCAAGAAGGATTTCTGGTGCCGTTGCCGGGGAGATCTACGCCAAGTCAAGACATACCAAGTACCCATCATAAACTCTTCTCCCTCGCATTACTTTATTTGCCATTTGCCTCTTATTTTCCTCTCCCCCACTCCACCTTTGTCGTTTTATTCGCTCCTCTTCCGCTCGCCTCTTTTCGCTTGCCTCTGGTGTGCCTGTTTGCTTTGATGGCTTTACCAAAAGGCGTTGATCCTCACCTTAGAAGGTTGGAAGAAATTGAAAACAACGTTAGAAGCTTTATGTCTTCGTAATTTGAGCATAATAATTTCTTCAGAAACGAGCTTAAAGAACCAAAAAAAATTATGGAGTACATGAATAAAGAGCTTGATGATATGTCTAAAGAATTTTATAGTTTGAAATCTCGGTTTGCTCATCTGGAAAATTTAGTGGGCTAATTACAGTAGCAAAATATGATGCAAGCATGAGAGAGTGGAATGGGTGATATTAGGATGATCAAGGGGGCGCGTTGCCTGGTTGCTCCGGCGAGAAGGGGGGTCGTCGATGATGTAGTCGATCACAGCGGCATCAGCATCGATCTCAGGGTCTACCGGAGAGAAGAGGGGGAAGAAACAGTAAATACAAAGCAAACAGGTGCATGATATGACAACAGACAGAGCTAGCAGTGTTCTAACATGGTACTAAGTGATACCGGTGAAGGGGGAAAACATCCAGGAATGCTTTCCAGAAGTTAGGTATTTTCAAACAGATGAAACAGAGGGGAAAGCTTGCATGTTTGCTATGCTAGGGGCACGTGACAGATGAACGGACAACGTATTCAGATTCGTCTCGTCGATCTCAGCAACTTTCATGTACAAATCTTTTCCATCTGAGTTACGAATTATTTTATATGGGTTTTTCAGAGTTTTAACAAAATTCAGAAATTATTTAAATTAACAAAAAATAATTATTGCGTCAACATGATGTCAGCATGAGGTCAACAGGTGAACTGCAGCTGTTCAGGTCAAACCTGGCAGCTGGGTCCCACCTGTCCTAGACCGTGGGGCTAATAGCAGTTTAATTTAGCTAAATAGAGTTAATTAGTGGTTGGGCCCACATGTCAATGACTAATTGAATTAACTAATTAATTTTATTTAAATAAACATTTTCATTAACTAAAAAAAGCGGTGGGGCCCGCATGTCAGTGACACTGGGCTGCCTAGTCAGCACGTTGACTGGGTCAAGCCAGTCAACAGGACACGCGGGGCCCATTAGCAGTGGCCTAGAGGTGGGGCCCAGCCAGCCACGTCAGCGACGGCTGGCGGCTCAACACCGTCGATGCCAGAACACGACAGAGGAATGGGTGCAAGGCGGATTTTGTCTACAAGCCACTAAATTGGTCAGGCCGGTCACGTTCGAACAACCACTCGAACCACTCGACGTCGCGTCGAGTGGTGATGGTGGCATCACCGGACCTGGCCAGAAACGGCGATGGCATCAAGGTCTGTGGCAGAGCTGCTGCGGGCTATGGTGAAGGCGTTGATGCAGCATGATAGCGGTCGAGCTGATGGGCTAGGCGAGGCTACCGTGACACGGTGAGGCCAGCGGTCGCGAGTCCGTGACCGTTTGGTCACCGGAAATATGCCGGCAATGAGCGCAGGCGGCGGCGTGCTCGGGCACGTCGGTGATAGCTAGCTAGGGCACACGAGAGAGCAACCGGGGAGGAGTAGGAGGTAGAGGAGCTGACCGAGTGGCTAAGAAAATCCTTCGAGAGCTTCGTAGCAGCAGTGACGGCGAATCGACGGCGGCGGCGTCCATCGATCTGGGGAAGAAGATGAGCTCACCGGGCTCGCTGCGGTGGCTCCCGGCTCGCGCTCATTGACGGGGACGAGGACGATGGCGGAGACGAGGGACAAAGTGGTGATGCGAGGCGGTGGCTATGGCCGCGCATTTTATGGCGGCGAGGCCATGGAAGTGCTCAGGCGAGCTTGGGTGCGAGCGAGAGAGCGATGGGGAGGAGGGGGGAATGGATGAGGACGAGAAGGAGAGGCCGAGGGGGGAGTGGGTGGAGGTAGGTGGGGGAGGAGGCCCGAGGCATCGGAGGGACTCCCTTATCAACTCGGGTCACCGCCGCCGAAGTGGTCGGGCGGGAGCACGCGCTCGGTCGTGTACAGTAGGAGGAAGACGACCGAGGGGTGGGGCTAGGCGGCCTGGGTCAGCTAGGTGGGCCGAGGCCCAGGTGGCACGGTGGCCAGCTGGGCTAGTCGGCCCAATGGAGGGGGGACCTTTCCTCTTTTTTTTAATTTAATTTTTAAATAACTGTTTTAAATAGATTTGGGCATTAAAACACTTTGCAAAAATGTTGGTTCACCGCCATAATTGGTTATGTAAAATTTGCCACACTTTGAACATTTTAGTTTTCATGTTTGAGAAATTTGAATTTTGGCCAAAGATTTGGATCAAGCAAGGAATAGCAATAGTAATGTGATGACATGGCACCATTAATGGATGATTACTGTAGCTTAATTATCCGGGCGTCACAATTCTCCCCGACAACAAGTAATCTCGTCCCAAGATTTAAGGAGTGAAATAAGAGGGAAGCTATAAGAACGGGTGTCTGAAAGGATCGTCATCCGATAGTTATCTCAAGGAAGGAGATTTTAGAAGCACCAAGAAATGTATCGAGAGTGCTATAAGGAGGTTCAACATGTTTCAACCAGGTAGGCGATGCCTAAAACAAGTGATGATGGGGTTCAGAGCAATGAAGAATAATGTTGCCTCTGATACCAAAATGAAACATGGGGAGGAAGTTAGCTCGTGAATTACATACGAAGCCAAGTGCAAAGAATGTTTCAGAGTCAAGGTTGTACATGAGAGTAAGGTTTCGATCCTGTGGAACTGTGGGTTATGAGCCCACCATGTGGGTTAAAAGTAGGAAGGGTGCTAACATTTTGCACGATCATGATAGCAAGGCTGGTTGGAGAATATCCTGTGAGTTATGTCGGCATCAATGTCGGTACCAAGGGCGAGGGACAAAGAGAACCATTTTCCTGGTCGTTGAACAAGGCGGACCGATAGGCAAAGTTCTCATCCATCGGTGATTACCGGAATGTCATGAACAATAGTAACAGGGTCTTACTGACTAGGTTGTACACCGAGGTGTTTACATAAGCAGATTAGTGTTACTGCTTAGATCAATTTAATCACAAGAAAGGTTAAACAAAACAAATGGAAAGAAAAGTGCAGAATCGGATCAGTTATCGGTGTTCTCGAGTGTCTAACAACTCAAAACCCGTGGAAAAATTGGAATCGGCGAGAAATAATAGTTGATGAAGAACTCATAAGAAGTTATGTAGTTCCGTGATATTCTCGAGATACCAGAGGGTAATACTCGAAGGTAGAACCGGATAGCGGTTGGGTAGATGAAAGGATCTGTAGAAGACAAGTACTTTAACTTGTCCGAGAAATGGTATCAAAGAAGAAAAATATGGCCGGAACCACGGTTGCAAAGGACCAAACATAGATACAAGATGAACTTATCACAAGGGGATTATTATTATTAAAAGAAGCTTCAATGATAAGTTCCACATCAGGTCCATGGGCATGAACACAAAGGTTCAAGGTCGACTCCCACTTCATCAATGCATAACATTCCATTTACTTCTCGTCTTCGACGCATTGAAGAGGTCAAAATTTATCCGAAGAAACGCCAGTAGATATAACTAGCATAATATTTGGCTTCACACAGATTAGGGAAGGAGTAGGTTCAACCCATTTGGACATCTTATGAACATACACCAAAAGCTTCACGAGGAAATAACTCGAGCAAGAAAGTAGAGCATGGTTAACAAGAGCGGGGGATACAATTTACCAAAGGCATTATGTATCTGAGGAAAAAGTTCACAAGATGATTGAATATGAAGGATGTTGTCCAATAAAATCCAACAAAGGACCTTGTGGTCCACAAGGGATCTGATGTGAGTATCGGTACTCACCCAGAAGAAGAAAGAATGCAAGGATATCAGATTATAGAAACAATGGACTAATTCAAAGCTCAAATGCAAAGGAATTATGATTTCAAAAATGGTGGATCAGAAGCAGAGGCTCTGATCAAAGACAAGTAAGTTGAATAATCAAGGCTTGATTTGTCGAACACTAGCTCATGTTCGGGGAGACGTCTGGGCCGATGGGAAGAATTCTAATTGTGATTGATGATTGCGAGCATTCACAAACATATCGAATCAAATGTTCAAAATAAAGATGACAAAGGATACTACCGAATATTGCCAGACATATGGAAACTATCAATAATGCAAGCATACAAGTATTTGCAGAGCAATAGTTGGAGAGGATTATCGAAAGATCGGATAGTATTCCAAAGTATCTTGTGAATCACTTGATCAACTGGGAATGAACAAATCCTTGCTAAGTGTGAGGAATCATTCATAGATTTAAACATGTGGCAAAGAATCGCAAGCCAGTGACACAGGAGATTCTTAAAAGTCGGAGAATAATTCGATATACCTTGTAATAACAAGAGCAACAGGGAATGATTGTATGAATGACGAGTGTATGAAGTTATCCATAAGGATATATCAGAGGTAGGGAATTGCAAAAGCATAATTACAAAAGTCTCGGGAAAATACTAAAGGGTATCATCGGAAACTTCTGGTGAAGCAGGCCATCCTATGGAATGAAGGGGGCTCTCCGGAAGAAAGTATTTATGAGAACCTAGAGTTAGAGTTAGCAAATCCATATAACCCGAATAGAAGAGAGATCAGAATCCCAGAGTATAGACGAGGAGTAAAAGATCCCAATACCACCCAATGGTGACATGGGCCCGTAAGCCACACAGCCATGTTAGTGAAACAGTTTTTCAAAGACTAGACTCAACTTCGGCCAAGGAGTTGGGGTTCCTACAGGCAGTCAGCTCTGATACCAACTTGTGACGCCCCCAATTTAATCATAAACTAATCATACATGCAAATATGTACGATCAAGATCAGGGACTCGCGGGAAGATATCACAACACAACTCTAGACAGAAATAAAATAATACAGGCCAGGGGCCTCGAGGGCTAGAATACATAGCTCGATATATAAGAGTCAGTGGAAGCAACAACATTTGAGTACAGACATAAGTTAAACAAGACTATCCTAAGAAGGCAAACACAAAAGCAACAACAATCGAAGAGGCAAGGCCTCCTGCCTGGGACCACCTAACAGCTCCTGGCCGTCGGCGGTCTCCACGTAGTAGCAGACACCCTCCGAGTAGTAGTAGCCGTCGGCGGTGGCATCTGGCTCCTGGGATCCACCATCTGGTTGCAACAACCGGAAAGAAGGAAGAAGGGGGGAAAGGGCGTAGCAAAGCAACCGTGAGTACTCATCCAAAGTACTCGCAAGTATCAGATCTATACTAAGTATGTATTGGTATCAAATGGAAGGGTTGTATCTGTGGATTAAACTGTAGAATGCCAGAATAGAGGGGAAGGCCTAGCCTATCGAAGACTAGCATCTTCAAGTAGCTCCAAGCATCTTGCAGCATGTAGAAGAGTAAAGAATAGCAGTTTATAATTAACAAACATGTCGTAGAATTAATGCCCAGAGATCCTTCCTTGACTCCCCGCGAGAAAGCAATCCCGGAGCCACATATCACAAGTATCCATTTCTAGTTGTAATAGATCAGGATATATGTATGAACGTCTGTTACCGTGGACATGGCTATTAATAGATAATCTTCCCTGCAGGGGTGCACCACATTTTCCAACAGGCTTTATTACTCTGGCCGGACACACTTTTCTAGGTCAATGCCCGTCCTCGAAAGATCAACACGTCGTAGCCCTACCTAGGCTTAACAGAGAGGTCCCCATCGGTCCACATCCTAAGCACTCTAGGGTCTGGGCCCACCGCATGTTGCACTCTGGTTCGTTGCAAGCAGGGCGGGTCCAAGCTCCACCTCTACATGGATGGTTGATACGTCTCAGTCGTATCTACTTTTCCAAACACTTTTGCCCTTGTTTTGGACTCTAACTTGCATGATTTGAATGGAACTAACCCGGACTGACGATGTTTTCAGCAGAATTGCCATGGTGTTATTTATGTCCAGAAACAAAAGTTCTCGGAATGACCTGAAACTTCACGGAACATCTTTTCGGAAATAATAAAAAATCCTTGCAAAAGATGAAGACCAGGGGGCCCACACCCTAGCCATGAGGGTGGGGGCGCGCCCCCTACCTTGTGGGCCCCCTGGAGCTCCTCTGATCTCAACTCCAACTCTATATATTTGTTTTCGGAGAGAAAAAATCAGAGAGAAGGAATCATCGCGTTTTACGATACGGAGCCGCCACCAAGCCCTAAAACCTCTCGGGAGGGCTGATCTGGAGTCTGTTCGGGGCTCCGGAGAGGGGAATCTGTCGCCGTCATCATCATCAACCTTCCTCCATCACCAATTTCATGATGCTCACCGCCGTGCGTGAGTAATTCCATCGTAGGCTTGCTGGACGGTGATGGGTTGGATGAGATTTATCATGTAATCGAGTTAGTTTTGTTAGGGTTTGATCCCTAGTATCCACTATGTTCTGAGATTGATGTTGTTATGACTTTGATATGCTTAATGCTTGTCACTAAGGCCCGAGTGCCATGATTTCAGATCTAAACCTATTATGTTTTCATCAATATATGAGAGTTCTTGATCCTATCTTGCAAGTCTATAGTCACCTACTATGTGTTATGATCCGGCAACCCCGAAGTGACAATAATCGGGACCACTCCTGGTGATGACCGTAGTTTGAGGAGTTCATGTATTCACTATGTGTTAATGCTTTGGTCTGGTACTATTAAAAGGAGGCCTTAATATCCCTTAGTTTCCAATAGGACCCCACTGCCATGGGAGGGTAGGACAAAAGATGCCATGCAAGTTCTTTTCCATAAGCACGTATGACTATATTCGGAATACATGCCTACATTACATTGATTAATTGGAGCTAGCTCTGTGTCACCCTATGTTATGACTGTTACATGATGAACCGCATCCGACATAATTCTCTATCACTAATCCATTGCCTACGAGCTTTCCATATATTGTTCTTCGCTTATTTACTTTTCTGTTGCTAGTGTTGCAATCACTACAAAATACCAAAAACATTACTATTGCTATCGTTACCTTTTTGCTACCGTTACCACTACTATCATATTACTTTGCTACTAAACACTTTGCTGCAGATACTAAGTTTCTAGGTGTGGTTGAATTGACAACTCAGCTGCTAATACTTGAGAATATTCTTTGGCTCCCCTTGTGTCGAATCAATAAACTTCGGCAGAATACTCTACGCTCGAAAATTGTTGTGATCCCCTATACTTGTGGGTTATCAAGACTATTTTTTGGCGCCGTTGCCGAGGAACATAGCTCTATTCTTTTAGTCACTTGGGATTTATATCTACTTATCATTATGAAGAACTTGAGAGATCCAAAAACCAAGATTTATCCCTCAACTACGAGGGGAGGTAAGGAACTGCCATCTAGCTCTGCACTTGATTCACCTTCTGTTTTGAGTAAGCTTGCGACACCTAAACCTGCTTCTGCTATTCGTTCTGATAGGTCGCATGTTATTGATGATGCCACTTCTGCTATGCATGATACTTATGACGAAACTACTTGTATGCTTGATACTACTGTGCCACTTGGTGAATTTCTTGATGAACAACTTGCTAGGGTTAGAGAGAATGAAAATATTGAATCTGATAATATTGATGAAAGTGATGATGAAGACTCTCCCCCTAATGAAAATGAATTGCCTGTTATTCCTGAGGGTTATGTTTTTGAAAAGGAAGCTGCTTTTGCTATTTTACCTTGCAAAGATAGATATGAACTCAAGAGGCTATTAGCTACATGGAAGCAACAATCTCTTAATGCTAGAATGAAACCTGACCTTGCTTTTGCTACTTCACCTATCTTTGTTACTGATAAGGATTATGAATTCTCTGTTGATCCTGATATAATTACTTTGGTTGAATCTGATCCTTTTCATGGCTATGAATCTAAAACTGTTGTGGCACATCTTACTAAATTAAATGATATAGCTACCCTGTTCACTAATGATGAGAGAACTCGTTACTTTTATATCCTTAAAATATTTCCGTTCTCATTAAAGGGTGATGCTAAGATATGGTTTAATTCTCTTGATCCTGGTTGTGTGCGTAGTCCCCAGGATATGATTTATTACTTCTCTGCTAAATATTTCCCTGCTCATAAGAAACAAGCTGCCCTAAGGGATATATATAATTTTGTGCAAATTGAAGAAGAGAGTCTACCACAAGCTTGGGGGAGGCTTCTCCAATTACTTAATGCTTTGCCTGATCATCCTCTTAAGAAAAATGAAATACTTGATATCTTTTATAATGGACTAACCGATGCTTCCAGAGATTACCTGGATATTTGTGCTTGTTCTGTTTTCAGGGAAAGAACACCGGATGAAGCTGAAATTCTATTGAATAATATGTTGACAAATGAAAATAATTGGACACTTCCTGAGCCAGCTCCTGAGCCTATTCCTAAACCAACTCCAAAGAAGAGGGGTATTCTATTTCTCAGTCCTGAAGATATGCAAGAGGCAACGAAATCTATGTAAGAAAAAAGTATTAAAGCTGAAGATGTTAAGAATTTATCTCCTATTGAAGAAATACATGGTCTTGATAACCCGACACAGGTAGTAAAGGTAAATTCTCTCTATAGACATGATAAAGCTGAAAACCCATTTACTAAGTTTGCTAGCCCATGCTTAGGTGAGTTTGATAAATTTATGGCTAAGCAAGAAGACTTCAATACTTATTTCAGTAGAGAATTAAAGCGCAGTGCTGATATGCTTAAACACTTGGTGATTATATGGCTAATGTCAAAGGTGAACATAAACTTATTAGTAAACATGCTTCTATGGTTAGTACTCAAGTAGAACAAGTACTTAAAGCTCAAAATCATTTGCTCAATGAATTGAATAGTAAGAATAATGATAATACTGTTAGAGTTATGACTAGAGGTGGTAGAATGACTCAGGAACCTCTGTATCCCGAAGGCCACTGAGGGAGTCCTGGATTAGGGGGTCTCCGGACAGCCGGACTATATCCTTTGGCCGGACTGTTAGACTATGAAGATACAAGATTGAAGACTTCATCTCGTGTCCGAATAGGACTCTACTTGGCATGGAAGGCAAGCTAGGCAATACTGATATGGATAACTCCTCCTTTGTAACCGACCTTGTGTAACCCTAACCCTCTCTGGTGTCTATATAAACCGGAGGGTTTTAGTCCGTAGGACAACATACAATCATACCATATGCTAGCTTCTAGGGTTTAGCCTCTCTGATCTCGTGGTAGATCTACTCGTGTACTACCCATATCATCAATATTAATCAAGCAGGACGTAGGGTTTTACCTCCATCAAGAGGGCCCGAACCTAGATAAAACATTGTGTCCCCTGCCTCCTGTTACCATCCGGCCTAGATGCACAGTTCGGGACCCAACCTAGTTTTGACACCGACATTGGTGCTTTCATTGAGAGTTCCTCTATGTCATCGCCGTTAGGCTTGATGGCTCCTACTATCATCGATAGTGATGCGGTCCAGAGTGAAACTTTTCTCCCCGGACAGATCTTCGTGCTCGGCGGCTTTGCACTGCGGGCCAATTCGCTTGGCCATCTGGAGCAGATGGAAAGTTATGCCCTTGGCCACCAGGTCAGGTTTGGAAGCTTAAACTACATGGCCGATATCCGTGGAGATTTGATCTTCGACGGATTCGAGCCTCTGCCTTGTGCGCCACGCGGTCACGATGAGCATGAATTAGCTCTCCCATCGGACAGTGTTAAGGAGATCGCATCGGCAGCCGCTCCGACCCTCAATTCAGAGCCAGTTGCGCCTTCCGCAGATGGGTGGATGGACCCCGGCACGGAGGCCTTACCCTCAGCGGCGATCGACCCGAACATCGACCTTGCCTTGCACGAGAGCCGTGTTGTTAAACTATCGGATCCTTCTCCGACCACGGACTCCGAACCGCCTGCGCCCGTTCATATCAAATCTGATTGGGCGCCGATGATGGAGTTTACCTCCATGGATATTTTTTAGCACTCGCCCTTTGGCGACATACTGAACTCATTAAGGTCTCTCTCCTTGCGAGGAGAATCCTGGCCGAACTATGTCCGGCAGGACTGGGATGCGGACGACGAAGAAATTCGAAGCCCACCCACCACCCACTTGGTAGCCACTGTCGATGACTCAACCGACATGCTCGACTTCGACTTGGTATGGACGACGATGCGGGAGGCGAAGAGGAACCACCGCCCACAGGGCGCTGGACGTCCACCTCATCATATGACGTATACATGGTGGACACACCAAAAGAAGACGACGACGAGGAACAGAAGGACGCAACAAAGGCTTGTCCCCACGAGAAGCAGTCACAGCGGCGGCGTAAGCACCGCCCCAAATCCCGCCTCGGCAGAAATAACGATCATACAGACCCAGTGTTGGAGCAGGGCGAACCACTGCCGGACCACGGCAATACGGAGAATCAAACCGTACAAACCAATTCTGTCAAAGATAATAGTCCGGATGACATAACGCCAGACAGGCACCCGGAGCAGCAGAATGCTCGTCAAAGGCTTGTTGCCATCGCGAGGAGTCTGAAAAAGCAGAAGCAAAGGCTCAAGGCTGCGCAAGACACACTCCAAATCAGATGGAGTAAAGTACTCAACACAGCAGTGAAGTATGGTGGTAATCGCCCCACCAAGAGCTACCCGAAGCGGAAGTTGCTACTCGAATTCGATGAGGAGGCCCTAGATCCCCCACAACCAAAAATCAAAACGGCCACCTGGCCGCATAGACGACCTCACGGCCAACATGGAGCAGCAAACGACGCCACTCACAAGCCAATACGCGATCCACACGAGGGCTCGCACCAAAAGGACGGCGCAACCAGATCCATCTATGGACCACGCAAGCGCGCCCCAGCATATGATGTAACACAACAAACATCAGAACAACGCGGTACACCCAGATACAGGGGCGCTGCACACCCCCTATGTTTCACCGATGAGGTGCTGGACCATGAATTTCTAGAGGGATTCAAACCCGTAAACATAGAGGCATACGACAGAACAACATGCCCTGGGGGTCTGGATTGAGGACTATATCCTCCATATCCATATGGCTCAAGGAGATGATCTCCATGCCATCAAGTACTTACCCCTCAAGCTCAAAGGGCCAGCTCGGCACTGGCTTAAAAGCCTCCCTGAAAACTCCATTGGAAGCTGGGAAGAGCTCGAAGACGCTTTTCAGGCAAATTTTCAAGGGACTTATGTCTGACCCCTGGATGCGGATGATTTGAGTCATATAACTCAGCAGCCCGGATAGTCAGCCCGAAAGCTTTGGAACAGGTTTCTTACTAAGAAGAACCAAATAGTTGACTGCCCGAACGCCGAAGCCTTGGCAGCTTTTATGCATAGCGTCCATGACGAATGGCTTGCCAGACACCTCGACCAAGAAAAGCCAAGAACAATGGCAGCATTAACAAGCCTCATGACCCGCTTTTGCGCGGGTGAGGACAGCTGGCTAGCCAGATGCAGCACCAGCGACCCAAGCACATCCGAAGTTAGAGATGAAAATAGGAAATCACGACACAGCAAAATTAATAAGCGCCAGAATAAAGAGGACAGCCCGAAGAGCACAGCGGTAAACGCCGGATTCCGAAGCTCTCGGCCAGGTCAACAAAAGACGCCCTCTAAAGGCGCCAGAGATGAACTGTCCAGCCTGAACAAAATTCTGGACCAGGTATGTCAGATCCATAGCACCCCTGGTAAACCCGCTAATCATACCCACAGAGAATGTTGGGTCTTCAAGCAGTCCGACAAGCTCAACGCCGTACACAAGGGGGAGGATACACCAAGCGAAGATGAGGATGAGCCTCTCAAGCAAGACACTGGGGAACAAAAGAAGTTTCCATCAGAAGTCAAAACAGTCAACGTATTACATGTGATCAAGGGAAGCAAAGCGACCCTCCCATATAAATATGCCCAAGGGCCTATCACCGTGAAACCCCTGCCACTGGTCATCTCAACCAGTCACTTTCGACCATCGTGATTACTCAGCAAGTATCCGGCGGGCAGGATGGGCTCCCCTTGTATTAGACCCAATAATTGACGGATACCACTTTGCACGAGTCCTGATGGACGGTGGCAACAGTTTAAACCTGATATACCAGGATACAATCCGTGAAATGGTATAGACCCAACGAAAATTTGGCATAGCAACACTACCTTTAAAGGAGTAACGCCAGGCCCATGGGCTCACTGCACGGGCTCCCTGCTACTCAAGGTTATATTCGGCTTCCCCGATAACTCCCGTAGCGAACATTTAACCTTCCACATTGCTCCATTCCAATGCGGTTATCAAGCACTACTTGGATGCGAAGCTTTTGCTCGCTTTAATGCAATACCGCATTACGCTTCCCTCACGCTCAAGATGCGCGGTCCATGTGGCATCATTATAGTGAACGGAAGTATTAAGAGATCTTTGCGCGTCGAAGAGAATGCGACGACCTTGGCAGCCGCACACTAAAAACGGCCTCACCAACTAAAGAATTTGATAGGTCGTCAAGACCACAGACGCGGTTAGACGAGTCCGGCGCTGCTATATGTAATTTGTACCGGATTGATGGCCACACCCCTATTACAAATACAAGGGGCTCAACGCGCGCAGACAAGTGGCAATTTCTACTCATTTCTAGTTATACATGGTTTCTTTAAAAACCATCTTTTTGCACGACAACTTTTTCACCTAAGTTCCTCTCTTTTACAGATGATCATCGTGCTACACCCGTCCAGGATACGGCACAACGGAGACACAGGCACAGACGTGCAGCAGGGACCCGCTCCAAGGATTCTTTTTAGATTAAGACCCTGCGTAAACCTTTTTTACTGTCTCTTGTTGATACACATCCCTCGAATTCTCAGTACAATTGAGAAGGATGCTGACGTCTTGGCATGTGGCCATGTCAGAGTAATGCACGTACCTAGACACAAGGGGCTTCTTACAAAGGGCACTATATAGGCCCGGTCTATACCATAAATACTGAATACCTTAGGGAGTGTTCGGCATCGCGAGTTTGGCCTTATATGCATCAGCTCTGAATCATTGTCTTTAGTCAAATGTTGGGTTTGCCTGGCTCCTGTGTTTTGGTGCCTTACGTTCCGCTTTATCGGCTAAGGCAGCACCGGGAGAACTACTGCGATTGTGCCCTGGTTCATCCGGACGAGCACCTCAGTAGAGAAAGTCGAAAACTGACTGTCATGATATAGCGTGAGACTGGTCAACCACTTGATGACCTATCGGAGTGTTAGAATTCCTCCGCCTTAATGAAGGGCCGTTTTCTGGCCAGGCATGTACGCACCCCGAGATCGGGAGAGTGCGGAGCCACCAGGGGCTATCTAGTAGCCCCACTGTCAAACTCCTATGGCTAAGTGAAAGTGTTAAAGCATTATAGTCCGGTTGCCTCGTTCGCCGCACTATCACCTCCTTAATAGGACCAAGACGTTGGGTTAAGTGTGAACACGTGTTTTTTGCGAGCACCTCCGCATTATATGTGTGGGTGTTGAAGCCAACGACTGCAATCTTTCAGGTTATATACATATATACATAAACGGTCGCACAGGAGGCATCACGTTACTTTCCGGCAAAAGTATAAATACAGCCTTACTATATTTCATAAAAACATTGTGTTTACAATGGGAATACATGTCATTCAAACATAATATTCTTCGAGCACTGGGACTCTATCAAACGAGCACCCTCAAGAACCTCTTCAAAATAGTGCTCGGCAGCTACTCGGCCCATGGCCGAACCTTGCGCCGCAATAGTGGTAGCGTCCATCTCTGCCCAGTATGCCTTAACACGGGCAAAGGCCCTCCGCGAGCCTTCTATGCACGCCGACCTCTTCATCGCGTTGATGCACGGCACCGCGCTAAGGAACTGTTGCACTAAGCAGAAATACTTGTTCGGCTTCGGCTTCTCCGGCCACAACTGATCTACAATAGACCTCGTGGTGAGTCTAGACAACATATTAAGTTCGATCCATTCAGCTAGCTGATCAGTCAAGGGAAGCGGACGCTCTGGAACGTTGAATTGCGACCAGAATAGCTTGTCCACTTCACGACCTGATTGATCTTGGAAGTATTCGACCACATCGACAGCGCTCGCCGCCAAGTCCATATATGCGTCTGCCGAACTCCACAGCCGATCCAGAGGGGCATACCGCGGATCTCCGAACTTCCTCCATAGCAGAAAGGGCTTCCCAGCCTCAATATCCCCGGCTTCGCGCAGCTCCTCCTCCTTCGCCCTCATAGCAGAGTGACTGTCTTTGGTCGCCATAGTGGCCTTCTCCAGGTCCGCTGCCTTCACTCGGTTCTCCTCTTCAAGGAACTGGCAATTGTCGGCAGTGCCTTTTAATTCTACAGATATCTTGGCCATCTTTTCTTTGCTTTCGCAATGGGCGGCCTTCTCGGCTCTTAACTCCTCGGACGCCTTCAAAGCAACTGCAATACTAACCCTCACTTGTTCCTTGGCTCGGGCGAGCTCCGCCCGAAGGGTCTCCACGGTGGCAGCTCCTTCTGCAGTCACAACATATTAAAGATATTGGCATCATGCTACTCTTATTGTGTGACATTCACCAGAAAACATTACTTACCCCGTGATTCGTCAAGCCGCTTGTTAACAAGCTCGATGTCGGCGTCTGCCGCATCCAGCTGCCGTTTTAATTGAGCAAACTCACTAGTCCGGCTAGCCACCGGAGCTTCCACCACCTGCACATAAAGGCAGTCTGGTTATTGCCTGGGACTATGATCCTCTGTTCGACGCCGTTCTCGATGACAACCAGAGTCTCAGGGGCTACTATCTACATAGGGCACACCTAACATGTGCGGTACTATCACATATTATCTCAAGTACCTCAAAGCCTGTCAGTAGACTCATAAAGGCTTCATGTAATCCGCTTTTGGCAGACGAAATTCTCTCCATCACCGTACCCATCAGCGTACGGTGTTCTTCTGAGATGGCCGCTCACCCCACCAGCTCCCTCAGAATGTCCGACCGCATACCAGACGGTGCCGGACTCTTTTGTTTGCTCTCTTCGAGAGCCGGACGCTGGGGACTTCGGGGGTCTATGGGATTATCTTCTGGCCTCACCGGATCCGGAGAGGCCCTCCGTGACGACACTTCGGGGTCGCCCGCTTCTTGAGTGGAGGAGTCCGGGGGAGGTGTTTCGCTCTCCATCATCTCCGGAAGAAGATCCCTCGAAGACAAGCTCAGCTGAGAGGGGCTAAGACCCGAACTGCAAGATATATGCGGCGGTTATTTTCTCAGAAGAAAGATGCTATACCTTCACTATTAAAGTATTTTTTTGCATCACTTACGACTCGTTGGAGGGATGACCCCCCCGCGGACTTTGCACGGCAAGAGCACCCCCCGAGGCAGGACCCTCTGTTGGAGACTTCTTCTCCCGTTTGGAAGCCTCGGCTTCCGGATCCTCAGAAGCAGTCCTCTTCCTCCCCTGGTTATCCTCCTTTATGGAGGCGCTCATTCCCTCGGTTGGAACTGGCAGCGATGGGGGCCCGCTTCCGCCCATATTATTCCCCCTGTATCTTCCTTCCAGGGCTTCGGGCAAGGTGCGAGCTCGAGCATCTTTTCCAAAACCAGATTTTCCAAAACCTCAGGGAGGGTGGCCGAACACCGAATCATCTTCACCTTTGTTAGCCAGTCCTGGTCAAAGAGCGATCTCTCAGAAATAACTTCATGAATAAAATACAGTGTGTTCGGCTAGAGGATTTCTTACTTGTTCGGCGGCACGGTTACTGCTCAGGCCCACGTCCTCGGTAGTATCCGGACACTCTATTTGAGGTCCGAAGAATGACTTGTACATCTCCTTGTGCGTCAGGCCGATGAAACTTTGAATGGCACGCGGTCCTTCTGGGTTGAACTCCCACAAGCGAAGGGGTCGGCGTTTGCAAGGCTGGACTCGACGAACCAGCATAACTTGCATTACCACAACCAAATTAAAATCTCCCTCGAAGAGATCTTGAATGCGGATTTGCAGTATAGGCACGTCCTTGGCTCGACCCCAGCTCAGACCTCTGCTAATCCATGACATCAGTTGTGGTGGGGGGCCCGAGCGGAAAGCGGGGGCAACTGCCCACTTGGCACTTCTGGGAGGCGTGACATAAAACCACTCCCGTTGCCATAATTCGGACACCTCTGGAAAGCAACCTTTCGGCCACGGAGCTCCTACCATCTTGCCTATTGACGCGCCTCCGCACGGTGCATGTTGCCCCTCGATCATCTTCGGCTTCACTTCAAAGGTCTTTTGCCACATGCCGAAGTGAGGGGTAATGCGGAGGAAGGCCTCACACATGACAATAAATGTCGAGATGTGGAGAAAGGAGTCCGGAGCTAGATCGTGGAAATCTAGCCCGTAATAGAACATCAAACCCCTGACCAAGGGATCCAGAGTGAGGCCTAGGCCTCGGAGGAAGTGGGAGATGAACACGACATTCTCGTCGGGTTCGGGAGTGGGGACAACCTGCCCTCGAGCAGGCAGCCGATGCGAAACCTCGGCGGTCAGCTATCTGGCCCCCCTCAACTTCTTGATATCATCTTCCGTGACGGAGGAGGGCATCCATCGGCCTTGAAGGCTGGATCCGGACATGATTCAAGATCCGGAGCACCTGACCTGGGCTTTGGGTGTTAGAACTCGAGGCAGGGGAGGGGTTCGATTGCGCACGAGAGTGAAAAAGCGAAAACCTTGTCCCTTTATAAAGAGGGTGAATATCAAGCGTCCTCTACGTAGCCGTTTGGGACTTGCCTATAATCTAGGAGTCCTAGACACGGTTGGGTTACCCACGACCGTATTAATGAGAATCCCATAATTGGGGGAACACGATCTCTGCTTTGACAAGACGTGTCAAGAAACCGCCTCGCGTTATGTGTGGAGATGGTTGAAGAAAAACGGTTCGAATAATCACCGGGCCATGACATAACGTCGTGCTGCCAAAACAAGTCAGCAAATTAGATTTGCGAAAATATTATTCTCTCTACGGTGGTATGTGGAACTTATCTTGCAGGGTCGGACACTATCCTTGTATTCAAATTCTTCTGTGGTGTATTCCGAGGAGGAACCCGCCTTGCAATGCTGAAGACAATACTGCGCGCCGGACTCATCGTCATTGAAGCTAGTTCAGGGGCTACTGAGGGAGTCCTGGATTAGGGGGTCTCCGGACAGCCGGACTATATCCTTTGGCCGGACTGTTAGACTATGAAGATACAAGATTGAAGACTTCGTCTCGTGTCCGAATAGGACTCTACTTGGCGTGGAAGGCAAGCTAGGCAATACGGATATGGATATCTCCTCCTTTGTAACCGAACTTGTGTAACCCTAACCCTCTCCGGTGTCTATATGAACTGGAGGGTTTTAGCCCGTAGGACAACGTACAATCATACCATAGGCTAGCTTCTAGGGTTTAGCCTCTCTGATCTCATGGTAGATCTACTCTTGTACTACCCATATCATCAATATTAATCAAGCAGGACGTAGGGTTTTACCTCCATCAAGAGGGCCCGAACCTAGGTAAAATATTGTGTCCCCTGCCTCCTGTTACCATCTGGCCTAGACGCATAGTTCGGGACCCCCTACCCGAGATCCGCCGGTTTTGACACCAATAGCCACCCTAAGAGAATTGAGCAAGATTCTCAAATAAATAATATAGATGCACCTAGTCCTTCTAAAAGGAAGAAAAAGAAAAATGATAGGACTTTGCATGCTTCTAGTGAACCTATTAATGAAACACCTGTGAATCCAAATGATATTTCTATTTCTAATGATGAAACACAATCTGGTAATGAACCTAAAACTAGTGATAATGTTAATGATAATGTTCATGATGATGCTCAACCTAGTAATAATAATAATTATAATAATAATATAGAAATTGAACCTGTTGTTGATCTTGATAACCCAAAATCAAAGAATCAACGTTATGATAAGAAAGACTTTGTTGCTAGGAAACATGGTAAATAAAGAGAACCATGGGTTCAGAAACCCATGCCTTTTCCTCCCAAACCATCCAAGAAAAAGGATGATGAGGATTTTGAGCGCTTTGCTGAAATGATTAGACCTATCTTTTTGCGTATGCGATTAACTGATATGCTTAAAATGAATCCTTATGGTAAGTATATGAAAGAACTTGTTACTAATAAAAGAAAGATATCGGAAGCTGAAATTTCCACCATGATTGCTAATTATACTTTTAAGGGTGGAATACCAAAGAAACTTGGAGATCCAGGAGTACCCACTATACCATGCTCCATTAAAAGGAACTATGTCAAAACTGCTTTATGTGATCTTGGAGCCGGTGTAAGTTGACACCTACTAAATATCTTTGCAAATGGTTGATAAATCAACTGCTATACATGTCGGTATTTGTGAGGATGTGCCTATTGTAGTTGCAAACGTTACTATTTTAATGGACTTTGTTATTCTTGATATTCCCGAGGACGATAGTATGTCTATTATTCTTGGAAGACCCTTTTTGAATACTGCAGGGGCTGTTATTGATTGCAACAAAGGCAATGTAACTTTTCATGTTAATGGTAATGAGCATACGATACACTTCCTGAGGAAACAACCTCAAGTTCATAGTATCAACTCTATTGGAAAATTTTCATCGATTATATTTGGAGGTTTTGAATTTCCTCTTCCTACTGTCAAGAAGAAATTTGATATTCTTATTATTGGGGATGTGCATATCCCCGTTGAGGTAACATAGTGTTATTCAAAATTTCTCTGGTTCCATGTTATTCGGAATGAGTTCGTTAACAAGACTTGATCAACCTTGTTAGTGGATTACTTTTGATGAGCATGAGATGGATGAAACTAGAGGGCACAACTCTCTGTACCCTCCTTTTGCTTTCTGTTATTTATATTAAATAAAATTTAAATAAGTATGTTCCTGTCTGTTATCCGATTATCCGTGCAATATAAAAATACCCCAAAAATAAAAGTTCTCCAAATGCCTTGAAATTTAAATATGATTTTTTTCTGGAATATTTGAGAATATTTGGCACTGAGAACATAGCAGGGGGGTCATCTACCTGGCCACGAGGGTGGAGGGCGCGCCCCGTGCCTCGTGGGCCCACGATGGACCTCCTCCACTTATTCCTGCACCCACACACTTCTTCTTCCTCCCACAAACACGAATATCCAGTTCATACCCGAGTCCAAGCTCATTTTGCTGCCATTTTCGATCTCCTTGCTCAAAGCACCTCTCACAAAACTACTTGGGGGATTGTTCCTTGGTATGTGACTCCTCCATTGGTCCAATTAGTTTTTGTTCTAGTGCTTTATTCATTGCAAATTTATGGTGCCTAGGTGACCATGTTCTTGAGCTTGCATGTCAAATTTATATGGTTCCAAGTAGTTTTGGTGCATGATATTGGCTCTAGGCACTTGTAGGAGTAGTTGTTATCAATATTATTGAGCTTTGTTCACTTTTATTTTGAAGTTACTAAAAATTTCAGAATTTTTCAGAAAATAATGAAGAGATTTTTGAGGGGCTCATCGAGCCGAAGCTCAAAGGAAAAGGCACAGAAGCCCAAATATAATCTGCCTCGCACCGCGGAGGTTCGGTCGTGTGAATGGCCTTCCGATGATTTCTTGAGAGCAGCCGGGATTTATGAAGATTTTTATGAATTGGCTGAGAATGAAGGCCTCACCGCCTTCCTCCATGACCGATGCGAATAGTATCTCTTACTCACCTATATTTTTGTGCAAAACTTTCATTTCCGTGCTAGGAGCTCACCACCTGCGGTGGAATTTTATTTATATGATGAGCATAAGGAGATGTCACTTTATGATTTTTGTCGGGTTTGTTTGATCCCTTTCGAGGGCAGCGTAGAGGAACCACATCGTGACGATGTGGATGGGTTTATTGATACCATCACTGTAGGGGAAACAAGGAAGGTTTCCGATGCACGAATCACTAGCATACATTTTCCTGTTTTACGCTACTTTGCAATATTTGCTAGTTGTTGCTTAATTGGTCGCGGAAACTATGGAAACCTTAGTATTCCTGGTATTATTATTTTGTTCCATGGTTTATTCAGTGATAACTCTATTAGTATGGGCGGTATTATTGCTAAACGGTTAAGTCTAAACCGTACCAAGGGGCCCATCTTTGGCGGCATTCATGCTTCACGCCTAGCTGCACATTTCAACATGCCTATTAGGCATTATGAGAAGGAAGAAAAATTGTTGCCCACTGTTTATTTAGATTATAAGAGTATGGTGGCACATGATTTTATTGTTAAGAATAGGGAAGGAGAGCTTAAATACAAATTGTTCTTTGATAAACATCATCCTGAGACTATTACCCTGCCTGCTCCATCCTTGTTTGATTTATCTGCAGGTAAGTACCTTGTTCCGTTAGAGGCTATTCACGCCTACCGGAACCCTACATCAGCCACCGAGCCAGAGTCGGAACCACAAGATGATCCTCCACGACAGTCCAATTACCATTGGGATCCGGAAATGATTGCCAACCAGTGGCAATCAGAGTCTTCTTCTTCGCAGTACGACCCCAATTATTATTATGGCCAACTTAGGCCAAAAGCCTAAGCTTGGGGGAGTACGTATTTCTCACCGACATTACATTTATGTTCACACACTCATTGCTAGATGTCGGTGCTCATACTTTTTCATTGTATCATCCATGATTCATTTATTTTGTTTTTTATGCTTTCTTCTTGTGTGTTTAATAAACCTTAAGAAAAATAAAAAAAATTAGCTGTAGCTTTTAGCTAGTTTTAATTTCCATGCTTGTAGTAGTAATTAAAAAGAAAACCCAAAAAGATTTCCTGTTCTTCTTTTGCTTGTTGGGAGCTTTCCCGTGCAAATAGTTTTATTTATTTTCTTTTCTTTGGGGGTCAATAGGAGAAGACCATGATTAAATTGTTGAAGTGGCTCTTATATGCATTATTGTTGATCTGACAAAAGAGCCCATATTGCCTTGTCTTCTCCTGTTTATTGAATGCTTGCAGACTCCAGCTTAGTCCAATGCACGTACACTGTTATTATTATTCACATCATTCGGTCGTGAAAGTGAAAGGCAATTATGACGATATATGATGAACTTATTGAGATGAGAAAAGCTGGTATGGACTCGGCCTCTCTTTTTTTGTAAATATGATTAGTACATCGTTCCTGATTCAGCCTATTATGAATAAACATGTTTGCAATGACAACTAGAGATCATAGTTTCTTGTGTCATGCTTGATTAGCTAGAAATTTATAATGGTTTACCTTGCGTGCCAACATGCTATTAAAATGGTTGTGATGTGGTATGATAGGGTGGTATCCTCCTCTGAACGATTTAAGTGACTTGACTTGGCGCATGTTCACGCATGTAGTTGAAACAAAATCAACATAGCCTTCATGATATTTATGTTCATGGTGGATTATATCATACTCATGCTTGCATTCGGTGTTGATTAATTTTAAAGCATGTTCATGAATGTTGTCGCTCTCTAGCTGGTCGCTTCCTAGTCTTTTTCTAGCCTTCACCTGTACTAAGCGGGAATACTGCTTGTGCATCCAACTCCATAAACCCCAAAGTTATTCCACATGAGTCTACCATACCTACCTATATATGGTATCTACCTGCCGTTCCAAGTAAATTTGTATGTGCCAAACTCTAAACCTTCAAATAAATATCCTATTTTGTATGCTTGAATAGATCATATATCAACTAGGGCTGTCCGTATCTTCCATGTTAGGCGGGTTATTCTCAAGAGGAGTGGACTCCGCTCCTCACTCATGAGAAAAATGGCTGGTCACCGGGATGCCCAGACCCATGCTTTATGCAAACTAAATCAAAATAATTGCAAACAAAACTCCCCTTGGGACTCTTGTTAGTTGGAGGCACTCGTTGTTTCAAGCAAGCTATGGATTGATGCTTGTTGGTGGAAGGGGGAGTATAAACTTTACCATTCTGTTTGGGAACCGCCTATAATGTGTGTAGCATGGAAGATATCGCCATCTCTTGGTTGTTATGTTGACAATGAAAGTATACCGCTCAAAATATTATCCATCTCTATTTCAAAACCGAGCTGTGGCACCTCTACAAATCCCTGCTTCCCTCTGCGAAGGGCCTATCTATTTACTTTTATGTTGAGTCATCATCCTCTTATTAAAAAACACCAGTTGGAGAGCACCGTTGTCATTTGCATTCATTACTGTTAGTTTACATTGAGTATGACTTGACTGGATCTCTTTTACCATGAATTACAATGTCTAGTCAGTCCTTGATCTTTAAAGGTTCTCTACATTTATGTTTTGTGGTCTCAGAAAGGGCTAGCGAGATACCATCTTGTTATATCATATTATGATTGTTTTGAGAAAGTGTTGTCATCCGAGATTTATTATTATTGCTCGCTAGCTGATTATGCCATTGATATGAATAAACATGAGACCTATGCGTTATTGTGAATGTGGTTAGTTCATAATCTTTGCTGAAAACTTGAATGCTGGCTTTACATATTTACAACAACAAGAGCAAATAGAGTTTGTAAAATTTTTCTTTATCACTTTCAGTTTGTCAACTGAATTGCTTGAGGACAAGCAAAGGTTTAAGCTTGGGGGAGTTGATATGTCTCCATCGTATCTACTTTTCCAAACACATTTGCCCTTGTTTTGGACTCTAACTTGCATGATTTGAATGGAACTCACCCGGACTGACGATGTTTTCAGCAGAATTGCCATGGTGTTATTTATGTGCAGAAACAAAAGTTCTCGGAATGACCTGAAACTTTATGGAACATCTTTTCGGAAATAATAAAAAATCCTTGCAAAAGATGAAGACCAGGGGGCCCACATCCTAGCCACGAGGGTAGGGGCGCGCCTGCCCCCTAGGGCGCACCCCCCTACCTCGTGGGCCCCATGGAGCTCCTCTGACCTCAATCCAACTCTATATACTTGGTTTCGGAGAGAAAAAATCAAAGAGAAGGAATCATCGCGTTTTACGATACGGAGCCACCGCCAAGCCCTAAAACCTCTCGGGAGGGCTGATCTGGAGTCTGTTCCTGGCGCCGGAGAGGGGAATCCATCGCCATCGTCATCATCAACCTTCCTCCATCACCAATTTCATGATGCTCACCGCCGTGCGTGAGCAATTCCATCATAGGCTTGCTGGACGGTGATGGGTTGGATGAGATTTATCATGTAATCGAGTTAGTTTTGTTAGGGTTTGATCCCTACTATCCACTATGTTCTGAGATTGATGCTGCTATGACTTTGCTATGCTTAATGCTTGTCACTAGGGCCCGAGTGCCATGATTTCAGATCTGAACCTATTATGTTTTCATCAATATATGAGAGTTCTTGATCCTATCTTTCAAGTCTATAGTCACCTACTACGTGTTATGATCCGGCAACCCCGAAGTGACAATAATCGGGACCACTCCCGGTGATGACCGTAGTTTGAGGAGTTCATGTATTCACTATGTGTTAATGCTTTGGTCCGGTACTCTATTAAAAGCAGGCCTTAATATCCCTTAGTTTCCAATAGGACCTCGCTGCCATGGGAGGGGTAGGACAAAAGATGCCATGCAAGTTCTTTTCCATAAGCACGTATGACTATATTCAAAATACATGCCTACATTACATTGATTAATTGGAGCTAGTTTTGTGTCACCCTATGTTATGACGGTTACATGATGAACCGCATCCGGCATAATTCTCTATCACCGATCCATTTCCTACGAGCTTTCCATATATTGTTCTTCGCTTATTTACTTTTCCGTTGCTACTGTTACAATCACTACAAAATACCAAAAACATTACTATTGCTATCATTACCTTTTTGCTACCATTACCACTACTATCATATTACTTTGCTACTAAACACTTTGCTGCAGATACTAAGTTTCCAGGTGTGGTTGAATTGACAACTCAACTGCTAATACTTGAGAATATTCTTTCGCTCCCCTTGTGTCGAATCAATAAATTTGGGTTGAATACTCTCTACCCTCGAAAACTGTTGTGATCCCCTATACTTGTGGGTTATCAATGGTGTCGGCCCAGCCATGCCGCAATGCTGAACTGGACATCTGACAAAGCTTTGGCTGATACTACATCGTCGAGGCCCATAACTATTCACGCGTGGTGGTTTGTGCGTAAAGGCCAACAGCCAACTCAGAACAAATACCCAAACCATAGTGTATTATTAGCTTGTGGAGACGAGCAGAGACTCATGATCGATGTGACCCTGTCGCCCCGTATCGTGGACTTACGGTAAGGGCCCAGAATGCCCGGCCGTGCCACGTAGTTATCTTGCGGGTGCTCTCTAGGCCTGCCCGACTTTCACGATGGTCTCAACTAAAGTCAAGGTAACCGTGTGTCTAAACATCAAGGGGAAAACCCGAGGAATCACCCTCGGTGAATTCCACTCAAGGTAATCATCAAGGTGAACGTAAGAGGAACTACCCTCGAGGTTCACACTTGAGGGGTTGCACGACAGAGCCGTATCGGGAGTGGTCAAGGAGGAATCACCCTCGATGACCACAAACGAATATCTACACTACAGAATTATCATCAGGAGTGCATTATGAGGTATCACCCTCGGCACTCGATAGTAGCTCTGAAGAGTCGAGCAACAAAAGGGGCGTGATGTGATGTGAGGTGTCGGGCTCTGGTCGTCAATCACGTTGATCGAGTCATCGATGATGAAGCAAGGGCAACAATGACAAGGTGGGGTAACTGATGGATCACGAGCCAACCTATACTAAGCAGTTTAGGATAAGGAGGTAGGTAACAATAAGCATGTTACAAAAGCAGGCTATGCATCAGAATAGGAGCAATCAATTACAGTAGCAAAATATAATGCAAGCATTAGAGAATGGAGTGGGTGATATCAGGTTGATCAAGGGGGGGGGGGGTTGCCTGATTGCTCGGGCGAGAAGGAGGGGCCGTTGATGATTTAGTCGATCATAGCGGCATCAGCATCGGTCTCTAGGTCTACCAGAGAGAAGAGGGGGAAGAAACGGTAAATACAAAGGAAACAGGTGCATGATATGACAACACGTAGAGCTGGCGGTGTTCTAACGCGGTACTACGCGATACCGATGAAGGGGGGAAACATCTGGGAATGCTTTCCCGAAGTTAGGTATTTCTGAACAAATGAAACAAAGGGGAAAGCTTGCATGTTCGCTATGCTAGGGGCACGTGACAGATGAACATGCAGTGTATTCGGATTCGTCTCGTCGATCTGAGCAACTTTCATGTAGAAAAAAATTTCATCCAAGTTACGAATTTTTTATATGGTTTTTTCAAAGTTTTAACAATATTTTAAATTATCTAAATTAACAAAAATGAATTATTGCGTCAGCATGATGTCAGCATGAGGTCAACAGGTCTATTGCAGTTGTTCACGTCAAACCTGGTAGCTGGGTCCCACCTGTCAAAGACAGTGGGGCTAATAGCAGTTTAATTTAGCTAAACAAAGTTAATTTGTGGTTGGGCCCCACATGTCAATTTCTAATTAAATTAACTAATTAATATTTTTTATAATTTTTTTATTAACTAAAAAGTGGTGGGGCCCGCATGTCAGTGACACTGGGTTGCCCAGTCAGCATGTTGACTGGGTCAACCCAATCAACGGGGCTCGCGAGGCCCACTGGCAGTGGCCTAGAGGTGGGGCCCGGCCAGCCACGTCGGCGGGTCAACGCCGGCTATGCCAGAACGAGGCGGAGGCACGGGCACGCGACATATTTTGTCTATAGGCCACTAAATTGGTTGGTGTCGGTCGCGTTCGAACGGCCACTCGACGGTGCATCGAGTGGTGGTGGTGGCATCGCTGGACCTGGCTGGAAATGGCCTCGGCGTCAAGCTCTACGGCGGAGCGGCTACAGGCTAGAGTGAAGGCGTTGATGCAGTGCACTAGCGGTCGAGCTAATGGGCTAGGCGAGGCGTACGTGGCGCGATGAGGCCAACAGTCGCAAGTCCGTGACCATTTGGTCACCAGAAACATGCCGGCGATGAGCGTAGGTGGGCGGCGCGCTCGGATGCGTCGGCGACAGATAGCTAGGGTGCGCGAGTGAGCAAGCGGGGAGGAGTAGGAGGTAGAGGAGCTCACCGAGCGGCTAAGAAAAGCCTTCGAGAGCTTAGTAGCAGCAGTGATGGCGAATCAACGGCGGCGGCGTCCGGCAATCTAGGGAAGAAGACGAGCTCACCTGGCTCGCTGCGGTGGCTCCCGACTCGCGCTCGTTGACAGGGACAAGGAAGAGGACGACAGCGGAGACGAGGGACACGACGGTGATGCGAGGCGGTGGCTGTGGCCGCGCGTTCTACGATGATGAGGCCATGGTAGCGCTCGGGCGAGCTCGGGCGCTAGCGAGGGAGCGATGGAGATGAGGGGGAAATGGATGAGGATGAGGAGGAGAGGCCGAGGGGGAGTGGGTGGAGGTAGGTGGGGGAGGAGGCCCAAGGCGTCGGAGGGGCTCCCTTATCCTCTCGGGGCGTCGCCGTCGAAGTGCTCGGGCGGGAGCACACGCTCGATCATGTACAGTAGGAGGAAGATGACCGAGGGGTGGGGCTAGGCGGCCTGGGTCGGCCAGGTGGGCCGAGGCCCAGGGGCCCGGTGGCCAGCTAGGCCAGTCGGCCTAGTGGAGGGGGGGCCTTTCCTCTTTTTTTTTGAATTTAATTTTTTAAATAACTATTTTAAATAGATTAGGGCATTAAACCAGTTTGCAAAAAGGTTGGTTCACCACCATAATTGGTTATGGAAAATTTGCCACACTTTGAAAATTTTAGTTTTCATGTTTGAGAAATTTGAATTTTGGGCATTAATTTGAATTTGAGTTTGAACAAAGATTTGGATCAAGCAAGGATTAGCAAAAGTAATGTGATGACATGGCACCATTAACGGAGGAGCACTGTAGCTTAATTATCCGGGTGTCACACTTGGGTTCTCATCAAGCGAGCTAATGTCAAATAACCTCTTTTCACCAGCAAGTTTGAAATCATAATTGAGCTCTTTAATAGCCCAATATGCCTTATGTTCTAATTCAAGAGGTAAGTGACATGCTTTTCCATAAACCATTTTATACGGAGATATACCCATAGGACTCTTATAAGAAGTTCTATAAGCCCATAATGCATCATCAAGTTTCTTAGACCAATTCTTTCTAGATCTATTAACTGTCCTTTGCAAAATTAATTTAAGCTCTCTATTACTCAATTCTACTTGACCACTACACTGGGGACTGTATGGCAATGCAATTCTATGGTTGACATCATATTTAGCAAGCATTTTACAAAAAGCACCATGAATAAAATGTGAACCACCATCAGTCATTAAATATCTAGGGACTCCAAACCTCGGAAAAATAACTTTTTTAAGCATCTTAATAGAGATGATATGATCAGCACTACTAGTTGGAATAGCTTCTACCCACTTAGTAACGTAATCAATAGCAACTAAAATATGTGTATACCCATTAGAGGAAGGAAAAGGTCTCATATAATCAAAGCCCCAAACATCAAATGGTTCAATAACAAGTGAATAATTCATAGGTATTTCCTGACGTCTACTAATATTACCAATTCTTTCGCATTGATCACAAGACAAGACAAACTTACGGGCATCCTTGAAGAGAGTGGGCCAATAGAACCCAGATTGTAGTACCTTATGTGCAATTCTATCTCCAGTGTGGTGTCCTCCGTAAGACTCGGAGTAGCACTTGCGTAGGATCTGTTCCTGTTCACGCTTAGGTGCACAATGTCTAATAACACCATCTACTCCTTTATAAAGGTGTGGGTCATCCCAAAAGTAATGTCTTAAATCATAGAAAAACTTTTTCTTTTGCTGGTATGTGAAACTAGGTGGTATAAATTTAGGAACAATGTAATTAGCATAATCAGCATACCACGGGGTATTATGAGAAGCATTTATGACATTTAATTGTTCATCGGGAAAACTATCATCAATAGGAAGTGGGTCATCAAGTACATTTTCTAACATAGACAAGTTGTCTGCAACAGGGTTCTCAACTCCCTTTCTATCAATAATGTGCAAATCAAATCCTTGTAGCAAGAGAACCCATCTAATAAGTCTAGGTTTAGCATCTTTCTTTTACATAACATATTTAATAGCAGCATGATCAGTGTGAATAGTTACTTTGGAATCAACAATATAAGGTCTGAACTTATCACATGCAAATACAACTGCTAAAAATTCCTTTTCAGTGGTAGCATAATTTCTTTGGGCACTGTCTAGAGTTTTACTAGCATACTGGATAACATTCAATTTCTTATCAACTCTTTGTCCTAGAACAACACCAACAAAATAATCACTAGCATTGCACATAATTTCAAAGGGTAAATTCCAATCAGGTGGCTGAACCATAGGTGCAGAAATTAAGGCTTTCTTAAGTATTTTAAATGCTTCTACACAATCATCATCAAAAACAAAAGGAACATCTTTTTGCAAGAGATCGGTGAGAGGCATAGAAATTTTAGAGAAGTCTTTAATAAACCTCCTATAGAAACTAGCATGACCAAGGAAACTTCTTATACCTTTGATATCTTTAGGACACATCATCTTTTCAATAGCATCTACTTTAGCTTTATCAACTTCAATACCTCTTTCAGAAAGATTATGCCCCAAGACAATACCTTCATTAACCATAAAGTGGCACTTCTCCCAATTCAAGACAAGATTAGTTTCCTCACATCTCTACAAAACTCGATCAAGGTTGCTTAAGCAATCATAAAAATAAGTTCCATATACGGAGAAATCATCCATGAAAACCTCAACAATCTTTTCATAAAAGTTAGAGAATATAGCAGGCATAATCTTTGAAAGGTAGCAGGTGCATTACATAAACCAAAAGGCATACGTCTATAGGCAAAGATACCGAAAGGGCAAGTAAAAGTTGTCTTTTCTTGATCCTCTTTTGACACAGGTATTTGGGAGAAACCAGAATAACCATCTAGAAAGCAAAAATGTGTATGTTTGGATAATCTTTCTAGCATTTGTTCAATAAAAGGTAAAGGGTAATGATCCTTTTTAGTAGCTTTATTTAATTTGCGGAAATCAATTACCATTCTATAACCTGTAACAATTCTTTGTGGGACAAATTCATCTTTATCATTAGGAACAACAGTAATACCTCCCTTCTTAGGGACACAATGGACAAGACTCACCCACTAACTATCAGCAACGAGATAGATTATACCTGCCTCCAGAAGCTTTAGTATTTCTTTTCTTACCACTTCTTTCATCTTAGGATTTAACCGTCATTGGTGATCAACAACCGGTTTCGCGTCTTTCTCCAATTTTATTTTGTGCTGCATAGAGTGGGACTATTGCCCTTAAGATCATCAAGAGTATATCCAATAGCAGCATGGTGCATATTCAGAGTTTTCAATAATTTCTTTTCTTCATGCTCTGAAAGGTTAGCACTAATAATAACAAGATATATCTCTTTCTCATCAAGATAAGCATATTTAAGAGTATCAGGTAAAGGTTTAAGCTCAAACACAGGATCACCCTTGTAAACATCAAAAGAAGTTCCGTAAACAGAGAAACCATCCATGAAAACCTCAACAATCTTTTCACAAAAGTCAGAGAATATAGCAGTCATACAACTTTGAAAGGTAACAGGTGCATTGCATAAACCAAAAAGCATATGTATATAAGCAAGTAAAAGTAGTTTTATCTTGATCCTCTATTGACACAGGTATTTGAGAGAAACCAGAATAACCATCTAGAAAGCAAAAATGAGTATGTTTGGATAGTCTTTCTAGCATTTGATCAGCTTTATTTAATTTGTGAAAATCAATTACCATTCTATAACCTGTAACAATTCTTTGAGGAATCAATTCATTCTTATCATTAGGACAACAGTAATACCTCCCTTCTTAGGGACGCAATGAACGGGACTTGCCCATTGGCTATCAGAAGGATAAATTATACCCGCCTCTAGAAGCTTTAGTATTTCATTTCTTACCACTTCTTTCATCTTAGGATTTAACCGCCGTTGATGATCAACAACTGGTTTAGCATCTTTCTCCAATTTAATTTTGTGTTGACATAGAGTGGGCCTGATGCCTTAAGATCATTAAGAGTATATCCAATAGTGGCATGGTTCTTCTTCAGGGTTTTCAATAATTTCTTTTCTTCATGCTCTCAAAGGTTAGCACTAATAATAACAGGATATATCTTCTTTTCATCAAGATAAGCATATTTCAGAGTATCTGGTAATTGTTTAAGCTCAAACACAAGATCACCCTTAGGTGGAGGAGGATCTCCAAGGATTTCAACAGGAAAATTGTGTTTCAAAATAGGTCCTTGATTAAAGAATACTTCATCTATTTCCCTCTTTCATTCGTAAACATATCATTTTCATGGTCTAGCTAATATTGTTCTAAAGGATCAGCAGGAGGCACGACAATAGAAGCAAGACCAATAATTACATCCTTACTAGGAAATTCTTTATCATGGGGTTGTCTATGAAATTTGGAGAAATTAAAATCATGAGACATATCCCCTAAACCAACAGTAACAATATCTTTCTCATAGTCTATCTCAGCATTAATAGTATTCAAGAAAGGTCTACCAAATATAGTGGGACAAAAATTATCTTGTGGGGAACCAAGAACAAGAAAATCAGTAGGATATTTAATTTTCCCTCACAAGACTTCAACATCTCTAACAATCCCAATTGGTGATATAGTATCTCTATTAGCAAGTTTAATAGTAACATCAATATCTTCTATCTCACCAGGTGCAATATCATTCATAATTTCTTTATATAAGGTATAAGGAATTGCACTCACACTAGCACCCACATCACATAAGCCATGATAACAATGATATCCAATTTTAACAGAAACAACTCGCATGCCAATAATAGGTCTATGTTTATCTTTAGTATCAGGTTTAGCAATCCTAGCAGCTTCATCACAAAAATAAATAACATGCCCATCAATATTATCAGCCAAGAGATCTTTAACCATAGCAATACTAGGTTCAACTTTAATTTTCTCAGAGGGCTTGGGTGTTCTAATATTACTTTTTGACCAAAGTTGATGCTTTAGCATGATCCTATATTCTAACAGGAAAAGGTGGTTTCTCAATATAAGCAGTAGGAACAATAGGATCAACATTATAAGTAATAGTTTCTTCTTCCACATTAACAGGTTCAACTACTTTAACTTCAATGGGAGGATGATATTTAAACCACTTCTCCTTAGGGAGATCAACATAAGTAGCAAAATATTCACAGAAAGAAGCTACTATCTCAGAGTCAAGTCCATATTTAGTGCTAAAATCACGAAAAGCATCGGTATCCATAAAAGTTTTAACACAATCAAACTTAAGGTTTATACCTGACTCTTTACCTTTTTCGAGATCCCAATCATCAGATTTGTGTTTAATTATTTCCAATAAATCCCATTTGAATCCAATATCCTTCTTCATAAAGGAACTAGTACAAGAAGTATCGAGCATGGATCGATCATCATGAGAAAGCCGAGCATAAAATTTTTGAATAATAATTTCTCTTGAGAGCTCATGGTTGGGGCATGAATATAACATTGACTTAAGCCTCCCACAAGCATGAGCAATACATTCTCCTTTACGAGGCCAATATATTGCTCATGCTTCTGATGAAATTCCAATTTCCATTGGTTGTATTTCCATGATGAAACTTCTGATGAAATTCCAATTTCCATTGGTTGTAGTTCCATGATCCAATATCATCCAATAGCCTATACCATGTCAATGCCTTTCCCTTCAAAGATAAAGGGAATACCTTCTTCTTGACAACATCCTCGGGCATACCTGCAAGCTTAAATAATACACAAACTTCATCCACATAGATTAGGTGCATATTTGGATGTAATGTTCCATCGCCTGCATAAGGATTAGCCAGTAGTTTCTCTATCATACCCGAAGGAATTTCATAAATATTTTCAGTAGTTGCAGTAGGTTGAGGAGCAACTAATTGTGGTTCCAGTCGAGGTGAAGATACCTCGAACAAGCCCCTCAAAGGATTATTTTCCATTGTAACAAGTGATAGTAAATTTCAGCACACTATATAAATGTTTCATTACCAAAGGCGCTTCACTCCCCAGCAACGGCACCAGAAAAGAGTCTTGATGACCCACAAGTATAGTGTATCTATCATAGTCCTTTCGATAAGTAAGAGTGTCAAACTCAACAAGGAGCAGAAGGAAATGACAAGTGGTTTTCAGCAAGGTATTCTCTGCAAGCACTGAAATTATCGGTAACAGATGGTTTTGTGATAAGACAAATCGTAACGGGTAACAAGTAATAAAAGCAGACAAGGTGCAGCAAGGTGGCCCAATCCTTTTTGTAGCAAAGGACAAGCTTAGACAAACTCTTATATAAAGCAAAGCGCTCCCGAGGACACATGGGAATTGTTGTTAAGCTAGTTTTCATCATGCTCATATGATTCACGTTCGTTACTTTGATAATTTGATATGTGGGTGGACCGGTGCTTGGGTGCTGCCCTTCCTTGGACAATCCTCCCACTTATGATTAACCCCTCTTCCAATAATCCGCAACTAGGAAAGAAGTATTAAGGTAAACCTAACCATAGCATGAAACATATGGATCCAAATCAGCCCCTTACGAAGCAACACATAAACTAGGGTTTAAGCTTCTGTCACTCTAGAAACCCATCATCTACTTATTACTTCCCAATGTCTTCCCCTAGGCCCAAATAATGGTGAAGTGTCATGTAGTCGATGTTCACATAACACCACTAGAGGATAGACAACATACATCTCATCAAAATATCGAACGAATACCAAATTCACATGATTACTTATAACAAGACTTCTCCCATGTCCTCAAGAACAAACAAAACAACTCACAAAGAATGTTCATAATCATAATCAGAGGGGTATTAATTATCATGAAGGATCTGAAAATATAATCTTCCACCCGATAAACCAACTAGCGTCAACTACAAGGAGTAATCAACACTACTAGCAACCCATAGGTACCAATCTGAGATTTTGGGACCAAGATCAAATACAAGAGATGAACTAGGGTTTGATAGGAGATGGTGCTGGTGAAGATTTTGATAGAGATTGACCCCCTCTCGATGAGAGGGTCGATGGTGATTACGATGGGACGATTTCCCCCTCCCAGAGGGATGTTTCCCCGGCATTACAGCTCTGCCGGAGCCCTAGATTGGTTCTGCCCAGGTTCTTCCTCGAGACTGTAGTGCTTCGCCCTGAAAGCTTCCTACTGATTTTTTTTCCAGGTCAAAACACACCATATAGCCAAAGATGGGCACCGGAGGCCTGCCAGGGGGCCCACAAGGTTGGGGGGGCGCGCCCTCCACCCTTGTGGCTGGCTGGTGGCCCCCCTCTGGTACTTTCTTTGCCCAATATTTTTTGTATATTCCAAAAACATGCTCCGTGAAGTTTCAGGACTTTTGGAGTTGTGTAGAATAGGTCTCTAATATTTGCTCCTTTTCTAGTCCAGAATTCCAGCTGCCGGCATTCTCCCTCTTCATGTAAACCTTATAAAATAAGAGAGAATAGGCATAAGTATTTTGATATAATGTGTAATAACATCCGATAATTCAATAAATATCAATATAAAAGCATGATGCAAAATGTACGTATCAGGCCCGGACCCCTACGCGCTTAGGATTTAGACCGGCGTGCTGACCTCTCTATTGTGCCTAGGTGGGGCTGCGACATGTTGAACTTCTGAGGCCGGACAAGACCAAGGAAAGAGTGCCCGGCCAGAGGGATCGAGCGTGTTGGGTAATGTGGTGCACCCCTACAGGGAAGTTGATCTATTCGAATAGACGTGTCCCTCGGTAAAAGGACGAGCCAAAGTTGTACCTCGACCTTATGAAAACTAGAACCGGATACTTAATAAAACACACCCAGACAAGTTCCAGAGACAACCCGGTGATCGCTTTCCAACAGGGCGACGAGGGGAGGATCGCCAGGTAGGATTATGCTATACGATGATAGTTGTTGAACTTACCAGCTACTCTCTTCTATATGTGTAATGTCCCAAAATTCTAAATTTTGGAATGTTATATTTAATAAATATAGATGCTTGTTTTTTTGATTATTGTGTGACTGATTGTGTGAAATTGAGTGAAATTTGAAACCTTTTGAAAGTTGAGTGAGAGGGAATGAAATGACTTTCCCAAACTTTCACCTTGCATTTATGATCTCCATGAATTCAAATTCATTTCATCACAAAACCCTAGAGTGAAGATGACATGACTTCTTCCATTTAAATAAATGAAAAGGGTTTTGAAAAGATTTGAATTCCATTTGGAAATATTTCAAATTCGGAAACTTTATGCAACTCAATGATTTTCACGAGAGAAGATAAAATGACTTCTTCAATTATATGAAATATGAGTTGGAAGTTACAGAGAATCAAATTGAATGTCATTTGGAAGTATTTTGAAACCCCCTTTCAATTTGTAGTTATTTGGTTTTTATTGAAATTATTTTCTCTAGAAATAAAATATATTGAAATAAGGGTAAAATGATTCCCTTCCATGAAAAATTAGGAGAAAATAAATTTGAAATAATTTTAGTATTTTAAAAAATGATTTATGTTGGGTTTTAATGCAACAGTAGCATTGTTTGTTTAATTTGCACTTTTATGTATTTTATTTCATCTTTTAGAAATCTTCATCTTTTAGGACTTCGTTTTCTAAACATTTTGATATATAATATTCCTATATATTATTTTGCTTATATTTACTTTGTTTTAGTTTTCCCTGCCGTGGTTAAAACAAATAGAGAAAAAAACGCCCGAGGCCCACTGCCCTACCGCACTAGGTCGGCCCATGGACACATTCCCCACGGCCTCGCTCCCGCTACCGCTTCGCCCCGGTCGCCCGCTACCTCCTCTCTCTCTCAGCAACCCTGACTTGCGGGGCCCACCTGTCCGCCCGAAACCTCGCGCCAACCTTCTTCTTCTCCAAGCCACGGGGCAGAGCCCGCCGCCGCCGCGCCGCCGGAAATCCCGATCTTCTTAGGATCCCGAATCCATCTCGCCCCTCCTCCAAGTCGACCCCCTCTATATAAGGACGCACCCTCGACCCTCTACGTGCAAAACCCCTCTTCCCCGTGCCCTCTGCCTCGTCCGATCGCTTGCCGGAGCTCACCTCGGCCATCGCCGCCATTGCCGCCCACCCGAGCACCTCACACCTCCCCATCACCTCCAACACTCACCCACAGCCTTCCCTCGACCTTCTGCACCACGTTGACCATCTCCCAGAGCTCGAGGAGCATTGGAGCCCTTACTCCTCAACACCACCGGAGCCAAAGCCCGCCAAGCTCGCCTCGCTCGCCTCGGACCTCCCCGGAGACGAACTCCACCACCATCGAGACCCCAGCGACGCGCCGCGTCCGCCCGTCTCCTTCGTCGTCGCCGAGGACCACCGAAGGCCTCGCCTGGGTCATCCCCGAGCCGCCACCGCCGACGGCGACCCTGTCGAAGCTCTACCACCGCCGCAGTAAGCCCTCGATCATCCAACCTCCCTTCGACGTTGTAGATTAGATTGCAGCGAACGGGTAGGTTTTTTTTAGATTAGATCGGTTCAGTATGGTATTCTATGGTTTAGATCGAACCGGCCTCATCAGTTTTTCTTTTAGTCGCTTCGTGTACCGTTTTCTTAAACAGTGGTCATCCGCCAGTTTAGCTCTCGCAGCGCATGCCCGTAGCTAGTCAGAAGCCGCCACGTAGCAGTGGCCGATTTGTAGCGCTTCTGTTTTTTATTATTGTTTTCTGTTTTAATTTACAAAAACAGATCTGATTTTAGATTACTTATAACTTTTATGTTTTATATCCAAATTGAGTGATTCTTTTTACACTGTGTCAAAAATTTGTTGAAGTTTCTGTTTGCATGCTTAGTTTTCAAATTTGACTAGTTTAAATTTGAATTATTTCAAATATGCTTGAAACACTATTTTAGGTCTAGTTTGAATTCTAAAATAGATTTTTGATTGATTTTTTTGCTGCTATTTTTTTGTTGTATTGTCTATCCAGAAGCATTTAATTATTTATTTATTTAGTTTATTTTAAATTAGGTTTATTGCGAAAACAGTACTGTTTTGCTTATGCAGTTGTTTTAGTCATATAATTAGTGTTTCTAATTATTTTTAGTTAATTCTTTTTCTAAACCTTTACATGTTGCCATATGTTTTTGTTAGACTACAGTAGATAAATCTTTGTAGTTATTTATTAGTGTTTAGCTAATGTTTTAGTATTTGTTTGTTTAGTTTATAGTGATAGTTGATAAAAATAGTTGTATTAGTTTCAAAAGTAATTCTTTTTGCCACTTCATTATATGTTGTCATTGATTCTGTTATCTAGGAGTAAATTAGTTTGATAATTATTTTAGTAATGTTTACTATTGTATTGGTGTTTTGCTAGTTGTTATAGTTGTTCTGGTGTTAACTAGTTAGTTATAATAGATTTTATACTAGTTCTTTTTGCTAGTAAATGCTTTAGTAAATTACTTTCTGTTGTTTTATTATAATTACATTTTCTTTGTTGTAGAAAAAAATTATTAGAGTAATTTGGTGTTGCTACGAGAGTAATGTCTGTTATTCTGTGAGTTGGTTTCTCCCTTGCTTTCTTGAAGTTTTTTTTGGAATTATATTTGGTTTTCTTTGGTTTTATTATTGTTTTATTTATTGCTTTTTGATTGTTATTTTGATTGCTAGTATTGTTTGCTAGGATTATTGCTTATGTGAGTATAATGTTTGACTATATAGATTTTCTTGGAGTGACGAATAGTTTATCAAAGATTTAGAGAGCGCTATTATCTTCATCAAGTAATACCAGGCAAGTTCACTTTGACCATGTTTTTCATACCTATGTTTTATTTTCATGTAGTAGCACCCTTTCAATAATCCCTCCAGTAGTGATATTGATTTCTCGTAGTTGAGTAGAATGCATGAGGTAGGAACCCATCTTCCTGTTATCAATCCCAGGACGTCATATAGTTTTAATGCTACGCTATATTAGACGGGGTTTGGTATGAGTGCAGGAGAGTGGTGTGAAGAAGGAGGACTCTACGTCAATGGAGACAACTGCATAATGGCATCGGCAAGAACTACATCTTCAGGACTCCAAGGCCTCAAGATTTCGAGACTCTAATTCAATACACAATACTGGGTGAAGGACGGTTGACGAGCACCCTGGAGAAACCAGTGGATGGCCGGGATGCATGGAGAAGCGCCATGACATCTTGCGAAAGGCTTCACCCAGACTCAAAGAGACGAAAGAATACTTCATGCCCGGAAGCTTACTTGTGCAACCGCAAGTCACCATGGGCTCTGGCTTGGTTGACCTTAGTGGTGACTCTGGCTGGGACGGTGGTAGCAGATGTAGAACTACGATAGGGTTGGATGAGCACCGGACAATGGTCAGGGGAACTCTTCGGAAGACCATGTTTCGATCATCCTGTTCTCAAACATCATGAAGTGCGAGGACGAAAAGGGAGGGATCGAATCTTGCGGGTAAAGTGTACAAACCTCCACAGAGGGTTAAAACCTAATCAATTAGCCATGTCCCCAGTTACGCACAACTTGAGCCTCTGGACTTGGATCTATCTCGGAACTCTCAACACCGGACTGATAATTTAATTATGGGCAACTTAAGATGATTTGGGCTATGAGACATCGGTTGGTGGACCCATCTCATGATAGGAAATTCTGTAGTACAGACTCCTGATATTCCTTTGTTGTAGGGAAAAGAAAATCAGCTTTTATGCAAAAACAACTCAGATACAGAGCCAGAAAGCCATATTGCATATAGTATACTTTATCATATGTTTCTCTTATTGGTGATCTTGCCGGTACATTCAATGTACTGACCTACACGGCTGCAACATATCATGTTGCAGGATTATGTCCTCGACGAGTAAGAGTTACGATACAGGGTTACGGTCTACACTCAACTTGCTGATGGCGTTGATGGGACTCCACACCCGTTGATTGTTTCCGCTAAGACTTATAAGGTATATATCTGTTTTACGTTATTTATACATGTGATTGCACTTTGATATATACATTGATGTACTGTGTGTGCCAACATACTGATCCAGGATGGCACAGATACACGGAGGCTTGACCGTCTGAGGTTGGGTCGCTACAATATGCTTCAAGATGGAGACTGCCAGAAGCGTAGTCTTCGATAGGACTAGCTATCCTCTCTTATTCTGGCATACTGCAGTTCAGTCCATAGATACTTCCCATTTCATTGATACCAACACATATGTAGTGTAGATCCTTGCTTGCAAGTACTTTGGATGAGTACTCACGGTTGCTTTGCTCCCCCTTTCCCCCTTTCTATACCCGGTTGTTGCGACCAGATGTTGGAGCCCAGGAGCCAACGCCATTGACAACAACTCCTACTACACCGGAGGTGCCTACTACTACGTGCAGGCCGCCGCCGATGACTGGGAGTAGTTTAGGAGGATCCCAGGCAGGAGGCCTGCGCCTCTTTTGATCTGTATTCCAGTTTGTGCTAGCATTCTTATGGAAACTTGTTTAACTTATGTCTGTATCAGATATTGTTGCTTTCGCTGACTCATCTATGATCGAGCACTTATATTCGAGCCCTCGAGGCCCCTGGCTTGTATTATGGTGCTTGTATGACCTATTTATTTTTAGAGTTGTGTTGTGATATCTTCCCGTGAGTCCCTGATCTTGATCGTACACATTTGCGTGTATGATTAGTGTACGATTGAATCAGGGGCGTCACAAGTTGGTATCAGAGCCAACTGCCTGTAGGAATCCCCCTTCCACACTCCTTGGCCGAAGTCGAGTCTAGACATTGCAAAACTTTTACTAACATGGCTATGTGTCTTACGGGCCCACTTCGCCATTGGGTGGTATTAGGATATTTTAGTCCTCGATCTTTACTCTAGGACTCTAAACTGTCTTCTACTTGGGTTAAACGAATTTACTAACTCTAACATTAGGATCCTGTGACCACATTCACCCCAAAGTTGGATAAGACATAGTTATTCCTTAGAATAGTATTTTGAACAATACCCACACTATCATTTGACTCCTTTGAAACATCTTTGTTTTCAAATGGAACCCACGAGGCAGGTCATGCGCCACACGATGGCCATTGGAGTCTCAAGATCACTTGATGTGCTAGCTGAGATGATGACCTATCTGGGTTATCGCTGGCACCCTGAGTACACCGTGTACAAGCAGTACCAGGACTTTAACCAGGAGCAGTACCAGGCCATCATGCACCTCTATTCTCGGGAGTATGACTCCACTACTGTGCTGCACACCGCTCATGGTGTTGGAGTGACCATTGATATGGCAGTCCACGATGCTTCTTACGCTGCTCTGACACGTCTTCATGGAGAGTATTAGGCGTTGGACACTTCCCGTTTCAGGCACATTGCTATCGCATCCGACGATGGTGAGGAGGGATACTACACTGCTGCCTACTCCACCGTCATCAGAGAGCCCTTCCACCATCAGAACTTTGTTCTGCATGCTGATGGGCTAGATCGAGCTAACCGAACTCTTCTCCATGAGTTGTACACCACCCGTCTACACCTTTACAATGCCCTGACATTGTTGCACCCCTTTGTACAATCTGGAGAGCTGCCCCATTCTGCTATCTACCCAGCCAGGACCATGATGCCCCACAGTGTTGGTTAGCCACATGTGGGAGGCTACACTCCCACACTTGGTCCTCTTTTGCCACGTGGATGTCGGGTTCTACACCAGAGTGTTCACGGACTGCAGGCTACGGACGTGGAGGACTTCCCATCGCGTCACTACTAGTTGTCGGGCTAGACCCACCTCCACAGTTCCTCCTGGGACTGACGTAGTTAGGGCTGGGCATATAACCCGAAAACCGACGTACCGAACCAAATTAACCGGCACTGAAGCTGAATTCACCGAAACTGAGAACTCCGGTAGTATGTTTGGTTTGCATTTGTCGAAAACCAAAATTGTTCTGGTGAATTCGAGTGTATCACTTGATTACACGAATGGACCGAAAACCAAGTAAACATAGATGCCAGACCTGCGCACATGTTCCTTAGTCAAGTGCTCTTTCATAAGAACATGGACAGTCTATTTTCTACTTTGTCGCTATAAGTGCACGAGTCCGACAGCCGCGTCAGGAGGTGGTAAGACAGACCAACCGAGCCACCGTCGCTGTAAATTTTGTGTAAAAGAGAAGTAGTACTCCCTCGGGTAGGTACTTCACATAGTGAGCCCCACCGCTAATTTTACAGAGTTGCTCGGGAGAATCAGTCGGGGGGAGTAGCCAAGGAGGCACTGTACATCAAAATAAAGTATACCAGCTCCTGCTAATGGTACGTGCACTGTAGATTCTGACTAGAGGCAGCAGTTCCAGCTATTATTAAATATATCTTGGTGCAGTTCGGTCGAACCGACGACCGAACCGAAATTTCGGTGCAAATAATCTTCGGTCAGCTAATTTTCCATTGATCGATCGGTCAGTATTTTGGCAGAACCGGAATTTTAAATACACTGAGGAACCGAATGCCCAACCCTAGATGTAGTCTTGCTTATTAGTATTAGATGCATTCGCCGCGAGCCAATGTGCCGCCTACGATCTCTTTAGTCTATGTACTGAACTCTATGCATGATCCCTTTTGTAAGATATGCCCACTACTATGTAGTATCTATCGTGCTCCTTTCATTATGCATGATTCATCATGAATGATTCTTGTCTTTGCAAATGTATCAATGCTAGACTACCCCTGTTAAATATTAGCATGATGGTTAGACCAGGTGGTCGTGGTCGTGGTGGCAACGCCCCACCGCTGCCTAAGTACATGGCTGGTATGATCCAACAGTTCGAGCTAAATTGCCAGTTCATGGAGACTATGCCGGCTCAGTTCCCTCGCCCCAATATGAACTAGCAGCCAACCCCAGTGACTCTGCAGGATTTCATGTGCCTCAACCCAACCATCTGCCCTAGCTCAACATAGCCTCTGGATGCTAATGACTGGCTCCATGACATCACCTATGAGATGGAGTCTGCTGACGTAGCACCTGCCAGCTATGTCACCTTTGCTTCCTTCTTTCTGAAGAGACCCGCTGCTCAATGGTGGGACAGCCACAGGCGCACTCTGCCAGCTGGAACAATCATCACCTGGCCAGAATTTCAAGCTGCTTTGCGTGCCCACTTCATTCCACAGGGAGTCATGGACCGGAAGAAGCATGAGTTTCGTAGCCTCACATAGGGCAACAAAACTATGGAAGCTTATTAGCGGGAGTTTCTGGACTTATCCAGCTATGTTGAAGAGGACATTGCAACTGATACTAGCAGATAGGAGAAGTTCCATGATGGACTACAAGCTGACATCAAGCTCGCGCTACTAGTGCATGACTTTGCCGATTTCGCCACCTTGGTGAACAAGGCCATCAATGTCGAAACTGGTCTACAGGAACACCAGAGCTCTCACATGTGCAACCGTGACACGGGCTCGTCTTTGGGCCCGTCCTCACAGAAGCGTAGGATATGGATTCCAACAGAAAGTACCAGCCAACTGCACCTGCCCCAAGCCAATCCTATGCTGCACCTCGTCCGCCTCCACCACCTAGGCAGCCAAGGCTTCCAGCTCCACCACCCTGAGCTCCTATTCCCACTCCCAATAATGGTATGTGCTACAAGTGTGGTCAACCAAGCCACCTTGCTAGGAACTGCTATCAGAACCAGAATCAACTGGCACTTCCAGTAGCTGGCCCTGGAAACAATCAGCCCTGCAACAACAATGTCAGATCTTACGGTCGTGTTCATGCCAACCACGTTGATCTCAACAAAGCACAAGACCAGCCTGCTACTGTGATGGGTACACTCCTCGTAAATTCAATACCAGCATCTGTTTTATTCGATTCAGGAGCATCACATTCACTCATGTCATAAGATTTTGCATTCATGCATGTCATTAAAAGTGAAGACATGAACGCTTCGCTATTAGTACAGACCCCTGCGGGCCAATGTCGAACCTCCATGATTTGCAACGACGTCCCATTGAAATCAAAGGACTGGAATTCCTTGTCTCTCCCATCATACTGAAGTCATGTAGCATTGATCTCATTCTGGGAATGGATTGGTTGAAAGTGCATACTGCTTCTATAGGTTGCACCACTAGGACCGTCCATCTGCTACACCCCTCTGATGAAATAATAAGCTACAATGCTCGTCTAGTTCAGAATGCCGTGGCACGACTTTATGCCTTGAATGTATTGAACGCTGCACCACTCGAGGGTATTGAAAACATTCCCATCGTTCACGAATTCCAAGATGTCTTTCCTGAAGAACTTCCAGGGATTCCCCTGCTAGAGCTGTCGAGTTCATCATCGACTTGAAATCAGGCACTACTCCTATAGCCAAACGACCCTACAAGATGCCGCCGCATGAACTCATTGCACTTAAGGAGGAAATCGACACATCTGTACGCAGTGGTTTTATTCATCCAAGTTGCTCTCGTTGGGGAGAACCTTCTCTCTTTGTTAAGAAGAAGGGTGGGACAAACCGATTGGTCCAAGATTATCGTCCTATTAACCAAGCCACTATCTAGAACAAATATCCCCTTCCTCGGATCAATGATTTGTATGATCAACTTGCTGGTTCATCAGTGTTCTCCAAACTCGACTTGAGGTTGGGTTACCACCAGATCCGTGTTTGTGAAGAGGATATCCCAAAGACCGCATTCGTGACTCGCTATGGTCCATATGAGTACACCGTCATGTCTTTTGGCTTAACCAATGCTCCAGCCACCTTCTCTTGTCTTATGAACTATATCTTCATGGAATACCTCGACAAGTTCGTCGTGGTTTATCTGGATGACATCCTTGTGTGCTCCAAGAATGAAGAAGAACATGCTAAACATCTTCGCCTTGTTCTAGAAAAGCTTCGAGAGCATCCACTTTATGCTAAGTATTCCAAGTGTGAATTTTGGCTTCCCGAAGTAACCTATCTTGGGCATGTCATCACCAAGGATGGTATTGTCGACAACCCCGAGCGAGTCCAGGCCATTCTTGATTGGACTCCTCCGAAGAATGTCAAGCAAGTCAGAAGTTTTCTTGGACTCGCCAGCAATTGTCGTCGATTCGTTGAGAACTTCTCCAAGATCGCCAGGCCTCTAACTAACCTGTTGCATAAGGGCATCAAGTTCCAACGGACAGACAAATGTCAGGAAATTTTCTAGGCACTCAAAGACAAGTTGACTTCTGCCCCAATGCTAGCTCCACCTGATACTAAGAAGGACTTCGTCATTTACTACGATGCTTCCCATCAAGGATTAGGTTGTGTCCTCATGCAAGAGCGCAAAGTGATTGCTTATGCCTCTCATCAGTTACGCCCTCACAAAGAGAACTACCCAGTTCACAGCCTCAAGCTTGCTGGTGTCATTCATGCACTGAAGCAGTGGCAACATTACCTTCTCAGTAATCATTGCGAGATCTTCACCGACCACCAAAGTCTGAAGTATCTGTTTACTCAGCCAGACTTGAACCTCCGTCGGCAGATATGGATGGAGATTGTTGCAGACTTTGACCTGGGTATTTCCTATACACGAGGCAAGGCTAATGTAATGGATGATACCTTGAGCTACAAGTCTAACTACAATCACCTCCAGGCGCACAAAGTTCAACCCTTGCTTGTTGAAGAATTCAGGAAGCTGAACCTCCATATTGTTCCTCCTGGTGCACTCGCTCCCCCTCCCTCGGAGTTCCGCAAGATGAATCTTTGTGTTGTTCCTCAGGGTTCTCTAAATACCCTAGCTGTCGAACTAGATTTCGTGGGCGATATCAAGACTATTCAGCATTATGACTCTGAAGTCGAGAAGATTAAACACTATCTCGCAGCAGGAAAGCCCTCATTCTTCACTATTGCCAATGATGGCGCCGTGTACTTCAAAGGCCGCCTAGTGGTGCCATGTGCAAGGAAAAACCTGGATCTGACTCGAATGGTTATGGAAGAAGCTCATGATATGCCTCTGTCTATTCATCCCGGTAGCACCAAGATGTACCAAGACATCTGCCAGAGATTCTGGTGGTCTAATATGAAGCAAGACATTGCTCGTTATGTTGATAAGTGTGACCTTTGCTGTCATATCAAAGCAGAGCATCAAAGGCCTACTGGAACTCTGCAACCTATCTCTATTCCGGAATGGAAATGGGACCATGTTGAAATGGACTTCGTCACTAGATTTCCCAAATTGCAGAAAGGTAATGATGCTATTCTTGTCGTCATTGATCGGCTTTCTAAAGTTGCACATTTTCTTGTGGTCAAAGAAACGATCACTGCTAGTCAGCTTGCAACTCTCTACATGTACAGAATTGTTTCACTTCATGGTATTCCACTGGTTATTAGTTCGGACTGTGGCAGCTTGTTCACTTCAGGATTTTGGGCAAGTTTCCAAGAAGCTATGGGGACTCATCTGTCATTCAGTACTGCATTTCATCCTCAGTCGCAAGGGCAAGTTGAACGCGTCAACCAAGCTCTCGAAGAGATGCTTCGAGCTTGTGTTATTTCCTTCGGCAAGAAATGGGAGGAATCTCTCCCATATGCTAAGTTCTCCTATAACAATAGCTATCAAGCTAGTCTGAAGATGCCCCCCTTTGAAGTGTTATATGGACGAAAGTGACGAACCCCTCTGAATTGGTCAGAAACTGGGGAACGTCCACTCTTCAGTCCGGATATTATCCTACATGCCAAAGAACAAGTTCGCATCATTCGTGAGGATCTCAAGACTGCTCAGTCACGTCAGAAGAGCCAGTATGACCGTCATCATAAAGACATGGTCTATCAACCTAGCGAAAAGGCTTATCTTAGAGTCACACCAATGAAGGGTGCTCACCGCTTCGAGATCAAGGGCAAGCTAGCTCCTTGCTATATTGGTCCTTTCACTATTCTAGAAAGGCGTGGAAAAGTGGCATACCAACTGGAGCTTCCGTCGAACCTTTCTCAGGTTCATGATGTGTTCCACGCGTCCCAGCTCCGCCGCTGCTTCAAGGGCTGATACATCTCCATCGTATCTACTTTTCCAAACACTTTTGCCCTTGTTTTGGACTCTACCTTGTATGATTTGAATGGAACTAACCCGGACTGACGCTGTTTTCAGCAGAATTGCCATGGTGTTGTTTTATGTGCAGAAAACAAATATTCTCGGAATGACCTGAAACTCCACGGAACATCTTGGGAAAAATAAAAAAATCCCCGCCAAAGATGAAGACCAGGGGGCCCACACCCTGTTCACGAGGGTGGGGGTGCCCCCCCCCCAGGGCGCGCCCCCCTACGTCGTGGGCCCCCTAGATGCCCTCCGACGCCAACTCCGACTCTATATATTTGCTTTCGGAGAGAAAAAAATCAGAGAGAAGAAATCATCGCGTTTTACGATACGGAGCCGCCGCCAAGCCCTAAAACCTCTTGGGAGGGCTGATCTGGAGTCCGCTCGGGGCTCCGGAGAGGGGGATTCGTCGTTGTCGTTATCATCAACCATCCTCCATCACCAATTTCATGATGCTCACCGCCGTGCGTGAGTAATTCCATCATAGGCTTGCTGGACGGTGATGGGTTGGATGAGATTTATCATGTAATCGAGTTAGTTTTGTTAGGGTTTGATCCCTAGTATCCACTATGTTCTGAGATTGATGTTGCTATGACTTTGCTATGCTTAATGCTTGTCACTAGGGCCCGAGTGCCATGATTTCAGATCTGAACCTATTATGTTTTCATGAATATATATGAGTTCTTGATCCTATCTTGCAAGTCTATAGTCATCTACTATGTGTTATGATCCGGCAACCCCGAAGTGACAATAATCGGGACCACTCCCGGTGATGACCATAGTTTGAGGAGTTCATGTATTCACTATGTGTTAATGCTTTGTTCCGGTTCTCTATTAAAAGGAGGCCTTAATATCCCTTAGTTTCCAATAGGACCCCGCTGCCACGGGAGGGTAGGACAAAAGATGTCATGCAAGTTCTTTTCCATAAGCGCGTATGACTATATACGGAATACATGCCTACATTATATTGATGAATTGGGGCTAGTTCCGTGTCACCCTATGTTATGACTATTACATGATGAACCGCATCCGGCATAATTATCCATCACTGATCCGGTGCCTACGAGTTTTCCATATACTGGTTTACGCTTATTTACTTTCCCGTTGCTACTGTTACAATCACTACAAAATACCAAAAGTATTATTTTTGCTGTCTTTACTTTTGTTGCCGCTACCATCACTATCATATTACTTTGCTACTAAACACTTTGCTGTAGATACTAAGTTTCCAGGTGTGGTTGAATTGACAACTCAGCTGCTAATACTTGAGAATATTCTTTGGCTCCCCTTGTGTCGAATCAATAAATTTGGGTTGAATACTCTACCCCCGAAAGCTGTTGCGATCCCCTATACTTGTGGGCTATCAAGACTAATTTCTGGCGCCGTTGCCGGGGAGCATAGCTCTATTCTTTGAGATACTTGGGATATATATCTGCTTATCATTATGAAGAACTTGAGAGATCCAAAAACCAAGATCTATCCCTCAAGTACGAGGGGAGGTAAGGAACTGCCATCTAGCTCTGCACTTGATTCACCTTCTGTTATGAGTAAGTTTGCGACACCTACACCTACACCTGCTTCTGCTATTCGTTCTGATATGTCGCATGTTATTGATGATGCCACTTCTGCTATGCATGATAATTATGATGAAACTGCTTCTATGCCTGATACTACTGTGCCCCTTGGTGAATTTCTTGATGAACAAATTGCTAGGGCTAGAGAAAAAGAAATTATTGAATCTGAATATGATGATGATAGTGATGATGAAAATATGCTTGTTATTCCTGGGGGCTATCTTTTTGATATGGAATCTTCTGCCGCTATTTTAGCTTGCAAAGATAGATATGAGCTTAAGAGGTTATTAGTTAAATGGAACAAAGAATCACTTAGAGATAAAATGAAACCCGACCCTGCTTTTGCTACTTCACCTATATGTGTTCCTGATAAGGATTATGAATTCTCTGTTGATCCTGATATAATTACTTTGGTTGAATCTGATCCGTTTTATGGCTATGAATCTGAAACTGTTGTGGCACATCTTACTAAGTTAAATGATATAGCTGCCCTGTTCACTAATGATGAGAGATCACGTTACTTCTATATACTCAAAATATTTTCGTTCTCATTAAAGGGTGATGCTAAGATATGGTTTAATTCTCTTGATCCTGGTTGTGTGCGTAGTCCCCGGGATATGATTTATTACTTCTCTGCTAAATATTTCCCTGCTCATAAGAAACAAGCTGCTTTGAGGGAAATATACAACTTTGTGCAAATTAAAGAAGAGAGTCTCCCACAAGCTTGGGGGAGGCTTCTCAAGTTACTTAATGCTTTGCCTGATCATCCTCTTAAGAAACCTGAAATACTCGATATCTTTTATAATGGACTAACCGATGCTTCCAGAGATTACCTGGATAGTTGTGCTGGTTCGATTTTCAGGGAAAGAACATCGGATGAAGCTAAAATTATATTGAATAATATGTTGACAAATGAAAATAATTGGGCACCTCCCGAGCCAGCTCCTGAGCCAACTCCTGCTCCAATTACTGAGCCTATTCCTAAACCAAGTCCGAAGAAGAGAGGTGTTCTATTCCTCGGTCCCGAAGATATGCAAGAGGCAAAGAAATCTATGAAAGAAAAATGTATTAAAGCTGAAGATGTTAAGAATTTACCTCCTATTGAAGAAATACATGGTCTTAATATACCGCCTCTCGAAGAAACTTATGATCTCAATTCTTTATTTATTGAAGATCCTCCTGACCCCAATATCCCGACACAGGTAGTAAAGGTAAATTCTCTCTATAGATATGGTAAAGCTGAAGTCCCTCCTACTAAAATTGTTAGTCAGTGCTTGGATGAGTTTGATAACTTTATGTTTAAGCAAGACGACTTCAATGCTTATTTTGGTAGACAATTAAAAGAAAATGCTTATATGATTAGACGCTTGGGTGATTATATGGCTAATATCAAAGGTGAACTTCAACTTGTTAGCAAACATGCTTCTATGGTTACCACTCAAGTAGAACAAGTACATAAAGCTCAAAAAGAAGTTCTTGATGAAATGAATAGTAAGAAAAATTATTATGCTGTTAGAGTGGCTACTAGAACTGGTAGAATGACTCAGGAACCTTTGTATCCTGAAGGCCACCCTAAGAGAATCAAGCAAGATTCTCAAAGAAATAATATTCATGTTCCTAGTTCTTCTAAAAAGAAGAAAAAGAAAAATGATAGAACTATGCAAACTTCTAGTGAACCTATTGCTGAACCACCTGATAATCCAAATGATATATCTATGTCTGATGCTGAAACGCAATCTGGTAATGAACATGAACCTAATGAAAATATTAATGATGATGTTCATGATGATGCTCAACCTAGTAATGACAATGATGTAGAAATTGAACCTGCTGTTGATCTTGATAACCCACAATCAAAGAATCAACGTTATGATAAAAGAGACTTTGTTGCTAGGAAACATGGTAAAGAAAGGGAACCTTGGGTTCAGAAACCCATGCCTTTTCCTCCTAAACCATCCAAGAAAAAGGATGATGAGGATTTTGAGCACTTTGCTGAAATGATTAGGCCTATCTTTTGCGTATGCGATTAACTGATGTGCTCAAAACAAATCCTTATGCTAAATATATGAAGGATATCATTACTAATAAAAGAAAGATACCGGAGGCTAAGATTTCCACCATGCTTGCTAATTATACTTTTAAGGGTGGAATACCAAAAAAACTTGGAGACCCCGGAGTACCTACTATACCTTGCTCCATTAAAAGAAATTATATTAAAACTGCTTTATGCGATCTTGGAGCTGGTGTTAGTGTTATGCCTCTCTCTTTATATCGTAGACTTGACTTGAATAAGCTGACACCTACCGAAATATCTTTGCAAATGGCTGATAAATCAACTACTATACCTGTTGGTATTTGTGAGGATGTGCCTATTGTGGTAGCAAACGTTACTATTTTAACGGACTTTGTTATTCTTGATATTCCCGAGGACGATAGTATGTCTATTATTCTTGGAAGACCTTTTCTTAATACTGCAAGGGCTATTATTGATTGCAACAAAGGCAATGTCACTTTTCATGTTAATCGTAATGAGCATACGGTACACTTTTCGAGGAAACAACCTCAAGTTCATAGTATCAACTCCATTGGAAAAATTCCATCGATTATAATTGGAGGTTTTGAATTTCCTCTTTCTACTGTCAAAAAGAAATATGATATACTTATTATAGGGGATGTCCATATCCCCGTTGAGGTAACCCAGTGTTATTCGAAATTTCTCCGGTTTCATGATTATCGGAATGAGTTTGCTAACAAGACCTGATGAACCTTGTTAGTGGATTCTTTTTGATGAGCATGAGATGGATGAAACTAGAAGCACAAACTTCTGTACCCTCTCTATATTTTCCATTAATTAGTAGAAGTAAAGTAAAAATAGTATTTTTCTGTCTGTTTCCTGACTTATCCGTGCAATATAAAAATATCCCTTAAATAAAAGTCCTCAGAATGCCATGCCAATTTAATATGATTTTTTTCGGGAATATTTGAGGATTTACTGTGCAAAAATTACCGCGGGAGGAGCTGCCACCTGGCCACGAGGGTGGTGGGCGCGCCCCCTGCCTCGTGGGCCCACGGTGGCCCTCCTCCACTTATCCTAGCACCCATCTTCTTCCTCTGTCTCACACAAACGCGAAAAACCAACTCAAGCATGAGTTCCAACCACTTTTGCTGTGATTTTCGATCTCCTTGCTCAAAGCACCTCTCGCAAAACTGCTTGGGGAGATTGTTCCTTGGTATGTGACTCCTCCATTAGTCCAATTATTTTTTGTTCTAGTGCTTTGTTCTTTGCAAATTTGTGCTGCATAGGTGACCATGTTCTTGAGCTTGCATGTTAAATTTATATGGTTCAAAGTAGTTCTAATGCTTGATATAGGCTCTAGGCACTTGTAGGAGTAGTTGCCATCAGTTTTATTGAAGTTGGTTCACTTTTGTTCGAAGTTACTAAAAATTTCAGAATTTTTCAGAAAATGATGAGGAGATTATTGAGGGGCTCATTGAGCCAAAGCTTGAAGGAAAAGGCACCAAAGCCTAAGTATAATTTGCCGCGCACCGCAGAGGTTCGGGCGTGTGAATGGCCTTCCGAGGATTTCTTGAGAGCAGCCGGGATTTATGAAGATTTTCATGAATTGGCTCATAATGCAGGCCTCACCGCTTTCCTCCACGACCAATGCGATCAGCAAGTACCTTGTTTCGTTGATGGCTATCCACGCCTACCGGAACCCTGCACTAGCCGAGGAGCCAGAACCGGAACCACAATTTGATCCTTCGCGGCAGTCTAACTATTAGTGGGATCCGGAGATGATTGCCAGCCAGTGGCAATCGGAGCCTTCTTCTTCCTCATCACAGTATGGCCCCAACAACTATTATTATGGATATCAGCCAGGCCAGCCGTGGCCATAGACCAACTTAGGCCAAAAGCCTAAGCTTGGGGGAGTACGTATTTCTCACCGACATTACATTTATGTTCACACACACTCATTGCTAGATGTCGGTGCTCATACTTTTTCACTGTAATATCCATGCTAGTTTATTTTCTTTTTCCTGCTTTCTTCTTGAGTGTTTGTTAAACCTTAAGAAAAACAAAAAAAATTAGTAGTAGTTTATTTTTCTGCTGTAGTAGTAATAATTAAAAAGAAAACCCAAAAATATTTATCGTTCTTCTTTTGCTTGTTGGGAGCTTTCCCGTGTAAATAGTTTTATTTCTTTTCTTTTCTTTGGGAGTCAGTAGGAGAAGACCGTAATTAAATTGTTGAAGTGGCTCTTATATGCATTATTGTTGATTTAACCAAGAGCCCATATTGCCTTGTCTTCTTCTGTTTATTGAATGCTCGCAGATTCCAGCTTAGTCCAATGCACGTACACTCTTATTATTATTCACACCGTTCGGTCGTGCAAGTGAAAGGCAATTATGATGATATATGATGGACTGACTGAGATGAGAAAAGCTGGTATGAACTCGACCTCTTTTGTTTTTGTAAATATGATGAGTCCCTCGTTCTTGATTCAGCTTATTATGAATAAACATGTTTGCAATGACAATTAGAGATCGTAGTTGCTTGTGCCATGCATGATTAGCTATGAGTTATAATGATTTACCTTGTGTGCCAACATGCTATTGAGATGATTATGATGTGGTATGATGGTGTGGTATCCTCCTTTGAATGATTTAAGTGACTTGACTTAGCTCATGTTCACGCATGTAGTTGAAACAAATCAACATAGCCTTCACGATATTTATATTCATGGTAGATTATATCCTACTCATGCTTGCATCCAATATTTATTAATTTTAATGCATGTACATGGCTGTTGTCACTCTCTAGGTGGTCGCTTCCCAGTCTTTTGCTAGCCTTCACTTGTACTAAGCGGGAATACTGCTTGTGCATCCAATCCCTTAAACCCCAAAGTTATTCCAGATGAGTCCACTATACCTTCCTATATGCGGTATCTACCTGCCGTTCCAAGTAAATTTGTATGTGCCAAACTCTAAACCTTCAAATAAAAATTCTGTTTTGTATGCTCGAATAGCTCATGTATCAACCAAGGTTGTCCTTATCTTCTGTGTTAGGCGGGTTATTCTCAAGAGGAGTGTACTTCACTCCTCACTCACGAGAAAATGGCTGGTCACCGGGATGCCCAGTCCCATGCTTTATGCAAACTAAATCAAAATTAATTGCAAACAAAACTCCCCCTGGGACCTGATGTATGTTGGAGGCACTCGTTGTTTCGAGCAAGCCATGGATTGATGTTTGTTGGTGGAGGGGGAGTATAAACTTTACCATTCTGTTTGGGAACCGCCTATAATGTGTGTAGCATGGGAGATATCGCCATCTCTTGGTTGTTATGTTGACAATGAAAGTATACCGCTCAAAATACAATTTATCTCTATTTCAAAACCGAGCTCTAGCACCTCTAAAAATCCCTGCTTCCCCCTGCGAAGGGCCTATCCATTTACTTTTATGTTGAGTCATCACCCTCTTATTAAAAAGCACTAGCTGGAGAGCACAGCCGTCATTTGCATTCATCATTGTTAATTTATATTGGGTGTGACTATGATTGGATCTCTTTTACCATGAATTACAATGTCTAGTCAGTCCTTGATCTTTAAAGGTGCTCTGCATTTATGTTTTGCGGTCTCAGAAAGGGCTAGCGAGATACCATCTTGTTATATCATATTATGATTGTTTTGAGAAAGTGTTTTCATCCGAGATTTATTATTATGGCTTGCTAGTTGATTATGCTATTGATATGAGTAATTATGAGACCTGAGAATTATTGCAAATGTGGTTAGTTATGATCTATGCTGAAAACTTGAATGCTGGCTTGACATAGTTACAACAACAAGAGCAAACAGAGTTTGTAAAATTTTTCTTTCTTTTAGTTTGTCAACTGAATTGCTTGAGGACAAGCAAGGGTTTAAGCTTGGGGGAGTTGATACGTCTCCGGCGTATCTACTTTTCCAAACACTTTTGCCCTCGTTTTGGACTCTAACTTGTATGATTTGAATGGAACTAACCCGAACTGATGTTGTTTTCAGCAGAATTGCCGTGGTGTTGTTTTATGTGCAGAAAAAATATATTCTCGGAATGACCTGAAACTCCATGGAACATCTTAGAAAAAATAATAAAAAATCCTCGCCAAAGATGAAGACCAGGGGGCCCACACCCTGTTCACGAGGGTGGGGGCGCCCCCCTAGGGCGCGCCCCCTACCTCGTGGGCCCCATGGATGCCCTCTGACGCCAACACCAATTCTATATATTTGCTTTCGGAGAGAAACAAATCGGAGAGAAGAAATCATCGCGTTTTACGATACGGAGCTGCCGCCAAGCCCTAAAACCTCTCGGGGGGGCTGATCTGGAGTCCGTTCGGGGCTCCGGAGAGGGGGATTCGTCGCCGTCGTCATCATCAACCATCCTCCATCACCAATTTCATGATCCACTATGTTCTGAGATTGATGTTGCTATGACTTTGCTATGCTTAATGCTTGTCACTAGGACCCGAGTGCCATGATTTCAGATCTGAACCTATTATGTTTTCATGAATATATGTGACTTCTTGATCCTATCTTGCAAGTCTATAGTCACCTACTATGTGTTATGATCCGGCAACCCCGAAGTGACAATAATCGGGACCACTCCCGGTGATGACCATAGTTTGAGGAGTTCATGTATTCACTATGTGTTAATGCTTTGTTCCGGTTCTCTATTAAAAGGAGGCCTTAATATCCCTTAGTTTCCAATAGGACCCCGCTGCCACGGGAGGGTAGGACAAAAGATATCATGCAAGTTCTTTTCCATAAGCATGTATGACTATATACGGAATACATGCCTACATTATATTGATGAATTGGAGTTAGTTCTGTGTCACCCTATGTTATGACTGTTACATGATGAACCGCATCCGGCATAATTATCCATCACTGATCCGGTGCCTACGAATTTTCCATATACTGGTTTATGCTTATTTACTTTCCCGTTGCTACTGTTACAATCACTACAAAATACCAAAAATATTACTTTTGCTGTCTTTACTTTTGTTGCCGCTACCATCACTATCATATTACTTTGCTACTAAACACTTTGCTGCAGATACTAAGTTTCCAGGTGTGGTTGAAATGACAACTCAGCTGCTAATACTTGAGAATATTCTTTGGCTCCCCTTGTGTCGAATCAATAAATTTGGGTTGAATACTCTACCCTCGAAAGCTGTTGCGATCCCCTATACTTGTGGGTTATCAAGGACCCAATCCGAGCATTGGATCATGAAGTGCTTGAATTGCAACAGGACCTCTCCTATAAAAAGCATCCGATCCGCATTCTCGACCAAGCTGAACGTCGCACACATCAGAAGCCGGTCAAGTTCTTCAAAGTCCAGTGGTCACATCACTATGAAGACAAATCCACTTGGGAACGCGACGATCGCCTGCGTGATGAATACCTGCACTGTTTCCTTCTACCTCCTAAATCTCAGGACGAGATATCTTGTAGTGGAGGAGAATTGTAATGCCCGGATAATTATGCTACAGTGAACCTCTGCTAATGATGTCACGTCACCTCCGTTACTATTGCTAATCTCGCGTTAGTACAAAAACCGATTCAAATTTGAATTCAAAATAGGGCAAACAACATTTCAAACATTAAAACTAAAATGTTTGGAATGTGGCATTATTACATATACTAAATAAGGGACTACTTTTATGATTAATAAAACTAATATAAATGTTAAAAAAATAAAATAGTAAAGGAAAAATAAAGAAAAAGAAAAGAAAACGACAAAACAAAAAAGAAAAAGAAAAAAGAAAAAGAAAAGGGAACCCACCCCCACTAGGCCACCCGGCCCGGTTAGGCAGCTGGCCAGCACACTGGCCCAGCCCCCCCCCCCACTCACCTTAACCCCCACTCCCTCCCGAAACCTAACCGCACCCACAACCCCCCACTCCACCTCGCTTTCTTCTTCCCTTGATCTAGATCAAGATCGGGGGCTTGCCTTGCACTCGCCTGTCGCCGTCCACCGCCGCCTGGAGGGCCACTCGCCAGAGCCACCTCGCCAGACCGCCTCCCTGTCTCCGACAATGTCATCGTCCCCGTCTTCCTCCCCGAGCCCCACTGCCCTTGACCCCATGACCGCCGGTGAGGCCCCCGACCTCTTCTCTCCCCCTGTCCCCGTATGCACGCGCACACGACTGACTGCCCGCCGCCTCCCGCTGTTCACTCGCTGCGCCCCTGCTCCTGGCCGCACGACCCACAGCCCCCGCAACTGCCCCGTGCTGCTACGCGCCCACGCCGTGCCCTGCATCGACATGCGATGCTGCCGCTGTGAGCTGCGCTGCCCCGTTGCTCGCCTTGTTGCTGCTCATCTGTTGCTGCTCTTTGTACCACTGCCTCTGCCGCACCCGCTAGAGCCAGGGCGCGTCCGCCGCCGCTCCGCACTACGCCAGCGGCCAACGCCCAACCGCGCCTGACACCCAACCGTGTGCGCCCACCGGCACCTACACGAGCCCCACCGCCCTGATGTGTGCTCGTCGCCTCGCCACGGCCGTCCGCGGCCACCTCCACTCGCGCCGGACCTCGGCAGCCACCGCGCCGTTCGCTGCCGTTGCTTTCCCACATGGCCGCTCGTCAGCTTCCCGCGCCACCGCCCCATTTTCGTCCCGCGGCGGCCCTGCTACTACGTCGCGTCGGCGCGCAGTTCTGGCCGCCAACGCCCCGCCTGCCTCGCGCGCGTCCCACACCTCGCCATATCGCCGCTGCCTCCGCCGCCTGCCGCTCCCCCTCCCGCGCGCATCGCCTCCGCCTAGCCTCGCCGGCGCTCCTACCGACCTACGCTCCAGCCGCCGCCGACTCGCTCTCAGGGCCCCGGCCTCGCCTCGCTACCCGCTGCCCACTTGCCCGCTCACCCGCTAAGCCCCTGGCTTGATGACAAGGGGGCCCCACTCCCCAGTACAAAATGTATTAAAAATTAAAAATTAAAAATATTAACTTAATTAATTTTGTTTAATTAACGTAATCATTTAACTAAACTAGTAATAATGTACGTGTAATGCATGTTTATATTAGGTTGGATATTAGTTGCAAGTTATATCAGGTAAGATATACCTGTTGCATGTTGGTATTTGGTAATATATCAATTACTTTTTTGCGGGAATGATAGGATATTAATTACATGGCAAATTTCATGGGATAGCGTTGAGTCAAAACGTGTTTATAACCAATGGCAGCGATGGGTAATTATAGCGTTAAACGTGTTTGGTGCTCAACATTGGAGCGATTTGAACCACTAGATAACATGATTTGACGGTCGAGATGGTTTGGATCTGCCTCTTTGGATCTTTTTATATTGATATAGAATATTAGGTAGGATATTAGTTGCAAGTTATATTAGATAAGATATATCTGTTGCACGTTGATATTTGGTAATATATCAATTACTTTTTCGCGGGAATGGTAGGATATTAATTACATGACAGATTTCATGGGATAGCATTGAGTCAAAACGTGTTTATAACCAATGGCAGTGATGGGTAATTAGTGCGTTAAACGTGATTGGTGCTCAACATTGGAGCGATTTGTGTTGGGGAACGTAGTAATTTCAAAAAATTTCCTATGCACACGCAAGATCATGGTGATGCATAGCAACGAGAGGGGAGAGTGTGATCTACGTACCCTTGTAGATCGACAACGGAAGCGTTTGGTTGATGTAGCCGTACGTCTCCACGGCCCGACCGATCAAGCACCGAAACTACGGCACCTCCGAGTTCTAGCACACGTTCAGCTCGATGACGATCCCCGGACTCCGATCCAGCAAAGTGTCGGGGAAGAGTTCCGTCAGCACGACGGCGTGGTGACGATCTTGATGCACTACTGTCGCAGGGCTTCGCCTAAGCACCGCTAAAATATTATCGAGGACTATGGTGGCAGGGGACGCCGCACATGGCTAAGAATATGATCACGTGGATCAACTTGTCTCTCTATGGGGTGCCCTGTAACGCCCTCGATGCGACTATATCTCCCACGTGTCGAGGCACGACTTAGAGACATAGGTGCATTGAAAGCAATGTCGCAAGTCGGGAAATCATCACACATCCCATGTACATATATAATATAAAGGGGAATAACATAGTTGGCTTACACTCGCCACGTCACATCAAAGTACATAAATAACATCCATCATACAATCACTCATGGCCCGACTACGGCGCCAAAATGGAAAAGACCCCCAACATGCGACAAGGCCCTGAATCTAACCCCGAATAGGCTTCCCTACTGATCATCAGGAAAAGACACATAGTATCGCTGAGAGTCCTCGTCGTACTCCCACTTCAGCTCGAGCGCGCCATCTGGAGCGGAATCATCTGTCCCTGCATCTGGTGTAATAGTAATCTGTGAGCCACAGGGGACTCAGCAATCTCGCACCCTCGCGATTAAGACTATTTAAGCTTAATAGGTAGGAAAGGGGTAATGTAAAAGTGGAGCTGCAGCAAGCGACTAGCATATGGTGGCTAACTTATACGCAAAAGAGAGCGAGAAGAGGAGGCAAAGCGCGAGCGAGGAACTAGAGAGCAACCTGCGCAAACATAACTCCAACGCCGTGTCCACTTCCTGGACTCCGCCGAGAAGAGGCCATCACGGCAACACACTCAGTTGATTCATTTTAATTAATTAAGGTTCAAGTTATCTACAACCGGACATTAACAAATTCCCATCTGCCCATAACCGCGGGCACGACTTTCGAAAGATCAATCCCTGCAGGGGGGTCCCAACTTAGCCCATAACAAGCTCTCACGGTCAACGAAGGAATAGACCTCCACCCAAGACACACCGATCAGACTCGGTATCCCGGTACAACAAGATGATTCGACAGGTCAAAACTAGTCCAGCAACATCGCCCGAATGTGCCGACAAATCCCGATAGGAGCTGCACATATCTCTTTCTCAGGGCATGCTCGGATAGGTCAAGCTACGAGTAAAACCAACCCTCGAGTTTCCCCGAGGTGGCCCCGCAGGCTGCCTGGTTCGGACCAACACTCAGAGGAGCACTGGCCTGTGGGGGGCTAAAAATAAGGATGACCCTCGGGCTCCGGAAACCCAAGGGAAAAAGAGGCTAGGTGGCAAATGGTAAAACCAATGTTGGGCATTGCTGGAAAAGCTTTAATCAAGGCGAACTATCAAGGGGTTCCCATTATAGCCCAACCGCGTAAGGGACGCAACAATTCGGGAACATAACACCGATATGACGGAAACTAGGATGGCAAGAGTGGAACAAAACACTAGGCGAGAGGCCGAGCCTTCCACCCTTTACCAAGTATATAGATGAATAAAGATAACATAGCAATATAATGATATCCCAACAAGTAAATAAGTGTTCCAACAAGGAACGGCTCCAATCTTCACCTGCAACTAACAATGCTATAAGAAGGGGCTGAGCAAAGCGGTAACATAGCCAATCAACGGTTTTCTAGGACAAAGGTGGATTAGAGGCTCAATCATGGCAATTGGGAGGCTGACAAGCAAGTGGTAGGCATCGAAGCATTGGCAAAGCAAAAGAGCGAGCAAACTAGCATAGCAAAGATAGTAGTGATTTCGAGGGTATGATCATCTTGCCTGCACAGTTGTCAGAGTTGACTGGATCCTCAAAAGCAAACTCAACGGGCTCCTCGTTAGCGAACTCGTCTCCCGGCTCTACCCAACAACACAAACAAGCAACAAGGATACAATCAACCACGTGCAAGGGCAACCAATAATATGCAAAGATGGTATGCTATGCGGGATGCGATGCGGGATGCAAAATGCAAGACGTGACAGGAAATGCATGAACCTGGCCTCAACTTGGAAAACCAAGTGTGCCACTGGATAGAGGAGAAGAAATCCCCTGAAAACGATATAAAGATCAAAGGAATCGAAGCTACGGTTTGGAAATGGCAAGCGTTTTACTAAACGAACCGATCTGCGATTTACAGCAAGTAGGCTCATAAATGCAATGAAATGAACATGCTACAGGCACCAAACAAGAAAACAAATTGCATGGCAGGGATATACACAAGAAGCTTAACAAATCACCAGGACTGAGGCATAGGCAAATTCATCCATTAAGGGCTTCAAACAAGCATGGCAAAACTGAATAAGCAAAACAGATTTCAGACTTAGCGAAATTAACGCTAGTCTGGAATTTCAGACCACGATGCACTCTTCGGAGAGGCAAAACAACATGAAGCCTAACATGAACATGGCAAATAAGAGCATGGAATGGAGCTACTCAACAAGCTTACCAAAACACCCAAAGTGACCTGGGGCCGAAAGGGTTCACAAAATACTCTACCGAGCACACGAACATCGATGAAACACAATCAGTTTTCAGACTTAGTGAAAACTGAGACATGCTGAAATTATAACTCACGGAGGCATGTAAACGAGCTCGATGCACTCACTACGGTGCAAGTCATGGCAAGGAAAGCATATATCCATAAATAAGGCACAAAATTCTAGCTAGACATGGCAAGAACAATGGCATAGCATGCATGGATCACTAGCAACAACACCGGCAAAATCGCAAAAGAGTTCACGATCTGCCCAAATTAACAACTATGCAAAAGTTGAGCTCGATTGAGTCAACCTAGGGTGCTCTAACATACCAAGTAAAGACATGGATGGATTAAGCACAATAAGCATAACAAACCACTCTTACTGATCATCCTCAAAAGAGGCACGGATCACTAGGAAACAAGCTGGACATATAGCATCCTGAACTAAAACATCCCAGACTTAGTGATTTTCATTGTCTCTGAAATCAACAATCTCAGGTACCCCTCTTTGCAAGCTTGCACAAGACAACACACACATCCTAAAAATGCATGGGAGGCACCTCTGGAAAGAAGACAAAAAGCTTAACAATTCATCCCAAAGGGGCACAGGCATATCATGCACACAATAATCATGGCAAAAATGACAAAAGTCAATGTAGAGCTAACGGATCTGCAATTTAACTCATGATGCCTCTTCTAACAGCATTTTGGGCACCAAGATGACCTCAAATGCAAATGATGCAATGGAATGAATTGATGTACTCGTCGAGACGAAGATTTTGATATATCATATGCCCAAAACGGAGCCACGGATGCAAAGATATGGCAGGTCAAACGTAGCACGAAAAAATGATGGGAGAGGGGGGAAGTCAACCTAGGGTTTCCCAGATCTGAATCCGGGCGAGGGCACTGTAGCGGCACGTGGTGCACTGTAGCAGGGGCGGATTCCGGCGATGTCCGCCGGCTCCGGCGAGCTCGGACGCGGCGAGGGGAGGCGGGGCCGGCGTGGGGAGGCCGGAGGATGGCGGGGCGGCGCGCTACGAGGCCCGGCGAGCTCCGGGCGGTGGCCGGCGACGAGTGGCACGGCGGCGTGGCAGCCTCGCCGAGGAGGACGGTGGCCGGCGATGGCGGCTGCGGTGGCGCGGGCCACCGGAGCCGAGGGAGGCGGCGGCGGGCGCTGGAAGGCGCGGGCGGCGGCGAACGGGCCCGCGGGGGCCCTCCCTGGGCCGAGCGGGCCGGCGGCGGGGTTGACCCGGCGGGGACACGTGGCGCGCCGTCAGTGGACCGTGGCGGCGGCGTGAAGCATCCGGCCAGGTGCGGACATGTCCGGCGCGGCGCGATGCGATTTTTACGGTTTCGGGGTGGAAGACGATCCGAAAAAATGGGGGGCCTTTATATAGGCATAGAGGGAGCTAGGAGAGTCCAAATGAGGTGCGGTTTTCGCCCACACGATCGTGATCGAATGACCGAGACGATGGAGCAGAGTTTGGTGGGTTTTTGGGCCAAATTGGAGGGGTGTTGGGCTGCAACACACACGAGGCCTTCTCGGTCCCTCGGTTAACCGTTGGAGTATCAAACGAAGTCCAAATGACCCGAAACTTGACAGGCGGTCTACCGGTAGTAAACCAAGGACGCATGGCAAGTCTCGGTCCAATCCGGAAATGTTTAATCCCCACACACAAAAGAAAGCTAGAAATGGCCACCGGAGGAGAACGAAGCGCCGGAATGCAAAACGGACAACGGGGAAAATGCTCAAATGCATGAGATGAACATGTATGCAAATGCAATGCACGTGACGACATGATATGAGATGCACGAAAACAAAAATAACACACGGAGACAAGACCCGAACGTGAGAGATAAATATAACTTAATGCCGGAAACGGCAAGAGTTGGACTACAAATTGGGAAAGTTACATATGGGGCATTACAACACTCCACCACTACGAAAAGATCTCGTCCCGAGATCTAGGACTGAAAGAACTCCGGGTACTCAGAACGGAGGTGATCCTCGCGTTCCCAGGTAGCTTCACGGTCGGAATGGTGTGACCACTTGACTTTGAGAAATTTGATTGACTTGTTGCGAGTTCTGCGTTCATTCTCTTCCAGGATTGCAACTGGGTGCTCACGATAGGAGAGATCTTCTTGGAGCTCAATGTCCTCGAAGTTGACTGTGCGCTCAGGCGTCTTGAAGCACTTACGGAGTTGGGAGACATGGAACACATCATGAACATTGGCAAAGTTTGCAGGAAGCTCGAGTTGATAGGCGAGGTCGCCTCTCTTGCTGATAATCTTGAAAGGTCCGACGTATCTAGGGGCACGCTTCCCTTTGATAGCAAAGCGACGAGTCCCTTTCATAGGAGAGACGCGGAGGTAGACATGATCTCCGATCTCGAAAGCCAAATCACGGTGCTTACTATCATAGTAGCTCTTCTGGCGGGATTGGGCTGCTTTGAGGTTATCACGAATGACCTTGCACATTTCTTCTGCCTCTGTGATTAGGTCATTACCCAGCAGCTGACGTTCACCGGTTTCAGACCAGTTGAGAGGTGTACGGCACTTCCTACCATACAGAATTCCAAATGGGGCCTTGCCCGAACTTGCTTGGAAACTGTTGTTGTACGAGAATTCAGCATAAGGAAGACAATCCTCCCACTTCATGCCGAAGGAGATAACACAAGCCCTGAGCATATCTTCAAGAATCTGGTTGACACGCTCGACTTGACCACTTGTTTGAGGGTGGAAAGCAGTGCTGAAGCGAATGTTGGTGCCCATGGCCTTCTGAAAAGAATCCCAAAACTTGGAGGTAAAGATGATGCCACGGTCTGAAGATATCACTTGAGGAATACCGTGCAGAGAGACAATTCGAGAGGTATAGAATTCCGCCAATTGAGCTGCAGTGATTGACTCTTTGATAGGCAGAAAGTGAGCCACTTTGGTGAGCTTGTCGATGACCACAAATATAGCATCATTGCCACGCTTGGACTTTGGAAACCCAGTCACGAAGTCCATTTCAATGTGGTCAAACTTCCATTCTGGAATGGCAAGAGGTTGGAGGAGACCTGCTGGCCTTTGGTGTTCTGCCTTCACTCTCCTGCAGACATCACATTCATTCACGAATTGAGCGATCTCGCGCTTCATTCGAGTCCACCAATAAGTTTGCTTCAGATCTTGATACATCTTCATGCTCCTAGGGTGGATGGAGAGGAGAGAGTTGTGATCCTCGTTCATGATCACTTTACGAAGTTCACCTTTGGGCACAACAATTCGATCCTCGAAGAAGAGAGTGTCCTTGTCATCAAGTCGGTAGCACTTGTACTTGGACTGACTCTTTGCAATACCAATCTTCACCTTTTTCACCATAGCATAAAGGAGCTGGGCTTGGCGAATCTGGTCTTCCAAGGTAGGAGAGACTTGAAGGTTGGCGAGGAAACCTTGAGGAACAACTTGCAGATTAAGTTTGCGGAAAGCTTCACAAAGCTCGGGTTGATAAGGCTTGAGAATCAGACTGTTGCAATATCCTTTTCTGCTCAAAGCGTCAGCAATCACATTAGCCTTGCCTGGAGTATACTTGATACTCGGATTGTACTCTTGAATCATTTCGACCCATCGAGTCTTCCTGAGGTTGAGATTAGGCTGAGTGAAGATGTACTTGAGACTCTTGTGATCAGTGAAAATGTCCACTTTTCTTCCCAATAGAAGATGTCTCCAAGTCAACAAAGTGTGCACAACTGCCGCCAACTCGAGATCATGAGTGGGGTAGTTCTTCTCATTAGGCTTCAACTGGCGAGAGGTATAAGCAACAACTTTTTTCTTTTGCATCAGTACAGCACCTAGACCTTGGAGAGAGGCATCACAAAAGACCTCGTACGGCTTGGTTTCATCAGGCGGAGTTAGAACTGGAGCAGTGATCAATTTCTCTTTCAAAGCGTTGAAAGCAATATCACACTCCGGAGACCAAACGTACTTGACGTGCTTCTGAAGAAGATTTGAGAGAGGCTTCGCGATCTTAGAAAAGTTTTCAACGAATCTTCGGCAGTAGCTTGCGAGACCGAGGAAGATACGGAGTTGCTTCACATTCTGAGGAGGTTCCCAATTAACAATTGCGGACACCTTCTCAGGATCCATAGAAATGCCCTTGGCAGAGATGATATGGCTAAGATAAAGAACCTCATCGAGCCAAAATTCACACTTGGAGAACTTGGCGTAGAACTGATGTTCCCTGAGCTTGTCAAGAACCAAACGCAAGTGTTTGGCATGATCTTCCTTGTTCTTCGAGAAAACCAGAATGTCGTCGAGATAGACCAAAACGAAGTCGTTGGTGTAGGGATTGAAGATGAAGTTCATCATGTGAGAGAACGTCGGAGGAGCGTTGGCGAGGCCAAAGGACATGACAGTGTATTCATATGACCCATAGCTTGTTCTGAACGCCGTCTTGGGAATATCTTGCTCACGAATGCGAATTTGATGATAACCCATACGGAGATCCAGCTTGGAGAATACTTGGGCACCCTTGAGTTGTTCAAACAGCTCATTAATGTTGGGAAGTGGGTATTTGTTCTTGATGGTCTTCTTGTTCAATGGACGGTAATCAACACAAAGTCGGTCCGTTTCATCCTTCTTCTTCACAAAAAGAACACCACAACCCCACGGAGAAGTACTAGGCCGAATGAGACCCATTCTTTCTTGAACATCGAGTTGTTTCTTCAACTCCTTCAACTCTTCGGGGCCGAGCTTGTAGGGACGTTTGCACACCGGTTCCGTACCGGGCTCAAGTTCAATAACAAATTCAACCGGCCGGTTTGGAGGCATGCCTGGGAGTTCTTCTCGGAAGACGTCTTGATACTCACAAACAACCGGAATCTGCGAAATAGCATCCAATTCACCTTCTCATTGAGAGAGAACAACCGAATGGTATTATCCCGAGCAGCAAAGACAATTACTTCCTCAGACGAATGAGTCAGTTGAATCTGCCTGGCTGCACAATCAAGCTGAGCTTTATGCTTAGAGAGCCAGTCCATCCCAAGAATAAGATCGATATCAAAATTGCCAAGAACCATTGGAGAAGCTAGAAACTTGAAATCGCCCATCATGATAGTGACATCTGGCACCTCCAGACTTGCACTCAATCATTTGCCAGGAGAAACGATATCCATTTGTTTACCCAAATGAGAAGAAACGAACTCATGCTTGGTAAAAAAATGGCTTTGACATGAAACAATGCGATGCACCCGTGTCAAAAAGAACTCTTGCAGGAATAGAATTAACTAGAAAGTTACCCATGATGACATCTGAAGAATCCTCTGCCTGAGCTGCATTCAGCAAGTTGACCTTGGCGTGCTTGGGATTATGCTTGACCACAGCTGTTCTTGCCGATCTGACAGGAGGAGGAGGAGGAGGAGGAGGAAGACGCCTCTGGTTGAAACACTTGTTGGCGTAGTGACCCTTCTGTTGGCACTTGTTGCACGTGACCTCTGAGAGCGGACGGTGGTACGGAGCACTCGATCTTGGAGCTTGAGACGAAGTCTTGTTCTGAAAGCCTGGGTTGGGTGGGTGGGATGAACCACTGCCACCTTTGCTCTTCTGCTGATACGGCTGACGGAACGGAGGAGGAGGAAGCCAATACTTCTGCTGCTTGGACACTTGAGTAGAGGAAGAAGGCGTAGTGTCTCCGACTCGCTTCCTGGAAGCATCACACCTCAACTGAGCAGCCTCTTGCTTCAGTGCCATGTTGTAGAACTCATCGTATCTCAGTGGCTCGAAGAGGACAAGAGCGAGCTGAATTTCTTCACGAAGACCACCCCTGAACTGATAGATCATGCTCTTCTCATCAGGAACATCCTGCTTGGCAAAACAGGCGAGCTTCTAGAACAACTTGTTGTAGTCATAGACAGACAAAGAGCCTTGCTTCAGATTGCGGAATTCTTCACGTTTGCTTTCAGTCACACTCTGAGGAATGTGATGAGCTCGGAAATCACGGCGGAAATCATCCCATGTGATCAAACGTCCACCTCTGGAATCCTGGTACTGCTGAAACCACTCTGCGGCCTGATCTTTGAGCTGGAAAGACGCGAACTTGACGAAATCTTCAGGTCTGACATTGCTACATTCAAAATGCTTGCCCAGATCGACTAACCAATCATCAGCATCGGTAGCCTCAACGCAGTTGCTGAACGTCTTTGGACCATTTGTGAGGAACTGGTTCAGAGTTGCAAAATGGTTCTGGTTGTTGCCTTGATTTCCTTGACTGCTTTGATTCCGCTCTTGGATGATTTGCATGATCAGCTGTGTATTTGCATTAGTAGCGGCCATCACAGCTTGCCATGCTTCCGGAGGAGGCGGAGGTGGCGGCGGATCTTGATTCTGGTTCTGACTGGTGCTCTTAGCGGGAGCCATCCTGAAGAGGTTGACCACCGTTAGCACACAAATAGAGAAATATTTAAGGTGAATCCAACGGAATGAAAAATTGCAACATAAAGTCTTCACATCCGAGCAAAATGCACGAATGCACTTCTCTTGAAGTGGTCACATATTCCTAAATTGCGAAGCCACGAAGAATCGGGTAGAAGAGGTACATCAACGGATGGAATCAACACATGACGTCGAAGCAGAACGAATACCACCACTCGAAATAAAACCATGGTTTGGCTTGCGGAATAAGCCGGAACAAATATATGATAGAAATTTCGTCCGAAGTGTTTGTGGTGGGACCTACACGGGCTCGACCGTACAGCACCATCATGTACATGGCAGTGCACATGACATACGAAGCGTCCCCGAGTCAGCATAGCCAAGGACTCTTTAAGACACAATGAGGCCACTGTAAAATCGACCGTGAATAGGCGAACCACTAGATGTCGAACCCCAATTTCATATCACACATCTGTCGGAAAGATATCCTAAGAGCTACTTGAATTCCCACCTATGAAATTCCTGAAACTTTCCGGTTATGCAATCAGGTGTTGGGGATACAGGGGAAGCATAATATCTCACCCAAGCTAGCAAATCCTACATCCAGCTGCATCCATCCTTCAACACATAACCAAGAAACCTTCGGAAACCATCTATCTCAACCTTCGAAAAGCATCCGTTATACAAGTTATGGCGATACTCCCGAACTCCCGCCCCAGTACTGGGTGGCGTCGAGGTTATCTCACCAACGAACTGCATAAAGGAGATTTTCGATGTCGCGCACATATCTCAAGTATACCAGAATTGCAACGATAGAATTATGATGACAACACCTCAGAGCTCAACTCCCCGGGACACTTCCACTAAACCCCTGACAGGAGGCACCAAGACAGTATTCTCATCATAAGCCATCGGAACAAAACCAAGATACTCGCGTGATCCTAAAATTTTTTTTAGTGAAATTTGAGAAGAGAAGAGTCAAAACTCTACGTCAGGATGCCTTACCAGAGCGATGAGGAGACTGGGAAGTAAAAAGAATTCCTAAACTCTCCAATATATAATTCCTAAGGACTCAAAACATTTTTCTAGACACAACTCGGCTGCTAGAAATGATCAAGCAATGGGGGCTCCTAAGGTCGGGGAAGGCTCTGATTACCAACTTGTAACGCCCTCGATGCGACTATATCTCCCACGTGTCGAGGCACGACTTAGAGACATAGGTGCATTGAAAGCAATGTCGCAAGTCGGGAAATCATCACACATCCCATGTACATATATAATATAAAGGGGAATAACATAGTTGGCTTACACTCTCCATGTCACATCAAAGTACATAAATAACATCCATCATACAATCACTCATGGCCCGACTACGGCGCCAAAATGGAAAAGACCCCCAACATGCGACAAGGCCCTGAATCTAACCCCGAATAGGCTTCCCTACTGATCATCAGGAAAAGACACATAGTATCGCTGAGAGTCCTCGTCGTACCCCCACTTCAGCTCGAGCGCGCCATCTGGAGCGGAATCATCTGTCCCTGCATCTGGTGTAATAGTAATCTGTGAGCCACAGGGGACTCAGCAATCTCGCACCCTCGCGATCAAGACTATTTAAGCTTAATAGGTAGGAAAGGGGTAATGTAAAAGTGGAGCTGCAGCAAGCGACTAGCATATGGTGGCTAACTTATACGCAAAAGAGAGCGAGAAGAGGAGGCAAAGCGCGAGCGAGGAACTAGAGAGCAACCTGCGCAAACATAACTCCAACGCCGTGTCCACTTCCCGGAGTCCGCCGAGAAGAGGCCATCACGGCAACACACTCAGTTGATTCATGTAAATTAATTAAGGTTCAAGTTATCTACAACCGGACATTAACAAATTCCCATCTGCCCATAACCGCGGGCACGGCTTTCGAAAGATCAATCCCTGCAGGGGGGTCTCAACTTAGCCCATAACAAGCTCTCACGGTCAACGAAGGAATAGACCTCCACCCAAGACACACCGATCAGACTCGGTATCCCGGTACAACAAGATGATTCGACAGGTCAAAACTAGTCCAGCAACATCGCCCGAATGTGCCGACAAATCCCGATAGGAGCTGCACATATCTCTTTCTCAGGGCACGCTCGGATAGGTCAAGCTACAAGTAAAACCAACCCTCGAGTTTCCCCGAGGTGGCCCCGCAGGCTGCCTGGTTCGGACCAACACTCAGAGGAGCACTGGCCTGTGGGGGGCTAAAAATAAGGATGACCCTCGGGCTCCGGAAACCCAAGGGAAAAAGAGGCTAGGTGGCAAATGGTAAAACCAATGTTGGGCATTGCTGGAAAAGCTTTAATCAAGGCGAACTATCAAGGGGTTCCCATTATAGCCCAACCGCGTAAGGGACGCAACAATCCGGGAACATAACACCGATATGACGGAAACTAGGGTGGCAAGAGTGGAACAAAACACTAGGCGAGAGGCCGAGCCTTCCACCCTTTACCAAGTATATAGACGAATAAAGATAACATAGCAATATAATGATATCCCAACAAGTAAATAAGTGTTCCAACAAGGAACGGCTCCAATCTTCACCTGCAACTAACAATGCTATAAGAAGGGGCTGAGCAAAGCGGTAACATAGCCAATCAACGGTTTGCTAGGACAAAGGTGGGTTAGAGGCTCAATCATGGCAATTGGGAGGCTGACAAGCAAGTGGTAGGCATCGAAGCATTGGCAAAGCAAAAGAGCGAGCAAACTAGCATAGCAAAGATAGTAGTGATTTCGAGCGTATGATCATATTGCCTGCACAGTTGTCAGAGTTGACTGGATCCTCAAAAGAAAACTCAACGGGCTCCTCGTTAGCGAACTCGTCTCCCGGCTCTACCCAACAACACAAACAAGCAACAAGGATACAATCAACCACGTGCAAGGGCAACCAATAATATGCAAAGATGGTATGCTATGCGGGATGCGATGCGGGATGCAAAATGCAAGACGTGACAGGAAATGCATGAACCTGGCCTCAACTTGGAAAACCAAGTGTGCCACTGGATAGAGGAGAAGAAATCCCCTCAAAACGATATAAAGATCAAAGGAATCGAAGCTACGGTTTGGAAATGGCAAGCGTTTTACTAAACGAACCGATCTGCGATTTACAGCAAGTAGGCTCATAAATGCAATGAAATGAACATGCTACAGGCACCAAACATGAAAACAAATTGCATGGCAGGGATGTACACAAGAAGATTAACAAATCACCAGGACTGAGGCATAGGCAAATTCATCCATTAAGGGCTTCAAACAAGCATGGCAAAACTGAATAAGCAAAACAGATTTCAGACTTAGCGAAATTAACGCTAGTCTGGAATTTCAGACCACGATGCTCTCTTCGGAGCAGCAAAACAACATGAAGCCTAACCTGAACATGGCAAGTAAGAGCATGGAATGGAGCTACTCAACAAGCTTAACAAAACACCCAAAGTGACATGGGGCCCAAAGGGTTCACAAAATACTCTACCGAGCACACGAACATCGATGAAACACAATCAGTTTTCAGACTTAGTGAAAACTGAGACATGCTGAAATTATAACTCACGGAGGCATGTAAACAAGCTCGATGCACTCACTACGGTGCAAGTCATGGCAAGGAAAGCATATATCCATAAATAAGGCACAAAATTCTAGCTAGACATGGCAAGAACAATGGCATAGCATGCATGGATCACTAGCAACAACACCGGCAAAATCGCAAAAGAGTTCACGATCTGCCCAAATTAACAACTATGCAAACGTTGAGCTCGATTGAGTCAACCTAGGCTGCTCTAACATAACAAGTAAAGACATGGATGGATTAAGCACAACAATCATAACAAATCACTCTTACTGATCATCCTCAAAAGAGGCACGGATCACTAGGAAACAAGCTGGACATATAGCATCGTGAACTAAAACATCCCAGACTTAGTGATTTTCACTGTCTCTGAAATCAACAATCTCATGTACCCCTCTTTGCAAGCTTGCACAAGACAACACACACATCCTAAAAATGCATGGGAGGCACCTCTAGAAAGAAGACAAAAAGCTTAACAATTCATCCCAAAGGGGCAAAGGCATATCATGCACACAATAATAATGGCAAAAATGACAAAAGTCAATGTAGAGCTAACGGATCTGCAATTTAACTCATGATGCCTCCTTCTAACAGCATTTTGGGAACCAAGATGACCTCAAATTCAAATGATTCAATGGAATGAATTGATGTACTCGTCGAGACGAAGATTTTGATATATCATATGCCCAAAACGGAGCCACGGATGCAAAGATATGGCAGGTCAAACGTAGCACGAAAAAATGATGGGGGAGGGGGAAAGTCAACCTAGGGTTTCTCAGATCTGGATCCGGGCGAGGGCACTGTAGCGGCATGCGGTGCACTGTAGCAGGGGCGGATTCCGGCGATGTCCGCCGGCTTCGGCGAGCTCGGACGCGGCGAGGGGAGGCGGGGCCGGCGCGGGAGGCCGGAGGATGGCGGGGCGGCGCGCGGCGAGGCCCGGCGAGCTCCGGGCGGTGGCCGGCGACGAGTGGCACGGCGGCGTGGCAGCCTCGGCGAGGAGGACGGTGGCCGGCGATGGTGGCTGCGGTGGCGCGGGCCACCGGAGCCGAGGGAGGCGGCGGCGGGCGCTGGAAGGCCCGGGCGGCGGCGAACGGGCCCGCGGGGGCCCTCCCTGGGCCGAGCGGGCCGGCGGCGGGGTTGACCCCGGCGGGGACACGTGGCGCGCCGTCAGTGGACCGGGGCGGCGGTGCGAAGCATCCGGCCAGGTGCGGACATGTCCGGCGCGGCGCGATGCGATTTTTAGGGTTTCGGGGTGGAAGACGATCCGAAAAAATGGGGGGCCTTTATATAGGCATAGATGGAGCTAGGTGAGTCCAAATGAGGTGCGGTTTTCGCCCACACGATCGTGATCGAACGACCGAGACGATGGAGCGAAGTTTGGTGGGTTTTTGGGCCAAATTGGAGGGGTGTTGGTCTGCAACACACACGAGGCCTTCTCGGTCCCTTGGTTAACCGTTGGAGTATCAAACGAAGTCCAAATGACCCGAAACTTGACAGGCGGTCTACCGGTAGTAAACCAAGGCTGCATGGCAAGTATCGGTCCAATCCGGAAATGTTTAATCCCCACACACGAAAGAAAGCTAGAAATGGCCACCAGAGGAGAACGAAGAGCCGGAATGCAAAACGGACAATGGGGAAAATGCTCGAATGCATGAGATGAACATGTATGCAAATGCAATGCACGTGACGACATGATATGAGATGCACGAAAACAAAAACAACACAGGGAGACAAGACCCTAACCCGAGAGATAAATATAACTTAATGCCGGAAACAGCAAGAGTTGGAGTACAAATTGGGAAAGTTACATATGGGGCGTTACATGCCCCTGCCTCCGTATATAAAGGTTCAAGAGGGGGAGGCCGGCCGGCCATCATAGGGCGCGCCAGGAGGAGTCCTACTCCCTCCTGGAGTAGGACTTCTCCCCCAATCCTAGTTGGAATAGGATTCGCGAGGTGGGAAAAGAGGGAGAGAGAAGGAGGGGGCGCCGGCCCCCTCTCTCCTTGTCCTATTCGGACTAGGGGGAGGGGCGCATGGCCCAGCCCTAGCCGCCTCTCCTCTTCTTCCACTAAGGCCCACTAAGGCCCATATAGCTCCCGGGGGTTCCGGTAACATCCCGGTACTCCGGTAAAATCCCGATTTCACCCGGAACACTTCCGATATCCAAACATAGGCTTCCAATATATCAATCTTTATGTCTCGACCATTTTGAGACTCCTCGTCATGTCCGTGATCACATCCGGGACTCCGAAAAACCTTCGGTACATCAAAACGTATAAACTCATAATATAACTGTCATCGAAACCTTAAGCGTGCGGACCCTACGGGTTCGAGAACAATGTAGACATGACCGAGACATGTCTCCGGTCAATAACCAATAGCGGGACCTGGATGCCCATATTGGCTCCTACATATTCTACGAAGATCTTTATCGGTCAGACTGCACAACAACATACGTTGTTCCCTTTGTCATCGGTATGTTACTTGCCCGAGATTCGATCGTCGGTATCCAATACCTAGTTCAATCTCGTTACTGGCAAGTCTCTTTACTCGTCCGTAATACATCATCTCGCAACTAACTCATTAGTTGCATTGCTTGCAAGGCTTAAGTGATGTGCATTACCGAGAGGGCCCAGAGATACCTCTCCGACGATCGGAGTGACAAATCCTAATCTCGAAATACGTCAACCCAACATGTACCTTTGGAGACACCTGTAGAGCACCTTTATAATCACCCAGTTACGTTGTGACGTTTGGTAGCACACAAAGTGTTCCTCCGGCACACGGGAGTTACATAATCTCATAGTCATAGGAACATGTATAAGTCATGAAGAAAGCAATAGCAACATACTAAACGATCGGGTGCTAAGCTAATGGAATGGGTCATGTCAATCACATCATTCTCCTAATGATGTGATCCCATTAATCAAATAACAACTCTTTGTTCATGGTTAGGAAACATAACCATCTTTGATTAATGAGCTAGTCAAGTAGAGGCATACTAGTGACACTCTGTTTGTCTATGTATTCACACATGTATTATGTTTCCGTTTAATACAATTCTAGCATGAATAATAAACATTTATCATGATATAAGGAAATAAATAATAACTTTATTATTGCCTCTAGGGCATATTTCCTTCAGTCTCCCACTTGCACTAGAGTCAATAATCTAGATCACATCACCATGTGATTAACATCGATAGTTCACATCATCATGTGATTAACACCCATAGTTCACATCGCCATGTGACCAACACCCAAAGGGTTTACTAGATTCAGTAATCTAGTTCACATCGCTTATGTGATTAATACCCAAAGAGTACTAAGGTGTGATCATGTTTTGCTTGTGAGAGAAGTTTAGTCAATGGTTCTGCCATATTCAGATCCGTATGTATTTTGCAAATTTCTATGTCAACAATGCTCTGCATGGAGCTACTCTTAGCTAATTGCTTCCACTTTCAATATGTATCCAGATTGAGACTTAGAGTCATCTAGATCAGTGTCAAATTTTGCATCCGTAACCCTTTATGACGAACCCTTTTTTTTGTCACGTCCATAATTGAGAAACATATCCTTATTCCACTAAGGATAATTTTGACCGCTATCCAGTGATCTACTCCTAGATCACTATTGTACTCCCTTGCTTAACTCAGTGTAGGGTATACAATAGATCTGGTACACATCATGGCATACTTTGTAGAACCTATGGCTGAGGCATAGGGAATGACTTTCATTCTCTTTCTATCTTCTGTCGTGGTCGTGTTTTGAGTTTTACTCAATTTCACACCTTGTAACACACGCAAGAACTCTTTCTTTGACTGTTCCATTTTGAACTACTTCAAAATCTTGTCAAGGTATGTACTCATTGAAAAAACTTATCAAGCGTTTTGATCTATCTCTATAGATCTTGATGCTCAATATGTAAGTAGCTTCACCAAGGTCTTTCTTTGAAAAACTCCTTTCAAATACTCCTTTATGCTTTGCAGAATAATTCCACATTATTTCCGATCAACATTATGTCATTCACATATACTTATCAGAAATGCTGTAGTGCTCCCACTCACTTTCTTGTAAATACAGGCTTTACCATAAGTCTGTATAAAACTATATGCTTTGATCAACTTATCAAAGCGTGTATTCCAACTCCGAGATGCTTGCACCAGTCCATAGATGGATCGCTGGAGCTTGCATATTTTGTTAGCACCTTTAAGATTGACAAAACCTTCTGATTGCATCATATACAACTCTTCTTTAAATCCATTAAGGAATGTAGTTTTGTTTATCCATTTGCCGGATTTCATAAAATGCGACAATTGCTCACATGATTCGGACAAACTCAAGCATAGATACGAGTGAGAAACTCTCATCGCAGTCAACACCTTGAACTTTGTCAAAAACCTTTTTCGACAAGTCTAGCTTTGTGGATAGTAACACTACTATCAACGTCTGTCTTCCTCTTGAAGATCCATTTACTTGTCGATCATCAGGCAAGTCAATCAAAGTCCATACTTTGTTCTCATACATGGATCTCATCTCAGATTTCATGGCCTCAAGCCATTTCGCGGAATCTGGGCTCATCATCGCTTCCTCATAGTTCGCAAGTTCGTCATGGTCTAATAACATGACTTCCAGAACAGGATCACCGTACCACTCTAGTGCGGATCTCATTCTGGTTTACCTACGAGATTCGGTAGTAACTTGATCTGAAGTTTCATGATCATCATCATTAGCTTCCTCACTAATTGGTGTAGTAGTCACAAGAACAGATTTCTGTGATGAACTACTTTCCAATAAGGGAGAAGGTACAATTACCTCATCAAGTTCTACTTTCCTCCCACTCACTTCTTTCGAGAGAAACTCCTTCTCTAGAAAGTATCCATTCTCAGCAATGAATGTCTTGCCTTCGGATCTGTGATAGAAGGTGTACCCAACAGTCTCCTTTGGGTATCCTATGAAGACATATTTCTCCGATTTGGGTTTGAGCTTGTCAGGATAAAACTTTTTCATATAAGCATCACAACCCCAAACTTTAAGAAATGACAACTTTGGTTTCTTGCCAAACCACAGTTCATATTGTGTCGTCTCAACGGACTTAGATGGTGCCCCTTTTTAACGTGAATGCAGCTGTCTTTAATGCATAACCTCAAAAACGATAGTGGTAAATCGGTAAGAAACATCATAGATTTGCACTATATCTAATAAAGTACGGCTATGACGTTCGGACACACCATTATGCTGTGGTGTTCCAGGTGGCACGAATTTGTGAAACTATTCCACATTGTTTTAATTGAAGACCAAACTCGTAACTCAAATATTTGTCTCCGCGATCAGATCGTAGAAACCTTATTTTCTTGTCACGATGATTTTCCACTTCACTCTGAAATTCTTTGAACTTTTCAAATGTTTCAGACTTATGTTTCATCAAGTAGATATACCCATATCTGCTCAAATCATTTGTGAAGGTCAGAAAATAATGATACCCGCTGCAAGCCTTGATATTCATCGGACCACATACATCAGTATGTATGATTTCCAACAAATTTGTTGCTTGCTCCATTGTTCCGGAGAACGGCGTTTTAGTCATCTTGCCCATAAGGCACGGTTTGCAAGTACCAAGTGATTCATAATCAAGTGGTACCAAAAGTCCATCAGTATGGAGTTTCTTCATGCGCTTTACACCGATATGACCTAAACGGCAGTGCCACAAACAAGTTGCACTATCATTATCAACTTTGCATCTTTTGGCTTCAATATTATGAATATGTGTATCATTACAATCGAGATCTAACAAACCATTTTTGTTGGTGTGTATGACCATAGAAGGTTTTATTCATGTAAACAGAACAACAATTGTTCTCTAACTTAAATGAATAACCGTATTGCAATAAATATGATCAAATCATATTTATGCTCAACGCAAACACCAAATAACACTTATTTAGGTTCAACATTAATCCCGAAAGTATAGGGAGTGTACGATGATGATCATATGAATCTTGGAACCACTTCCAATACACATCGTCACTTCACCCTTAACTAGTCTCTGTTTGTTCTGCAACTCCCGTCTCGAGTTACTAATCTTAGCAACTGAACTAGTACCAAATACTGAGGGGTTGCTATGAACACTAGTAAAGTACACATCAATAACATGTATATCAAATATACCTTTGTTTACTTTGCCATCCTTTCTTATCCACCAAATACTTGGGGTAGTTTCGCTTCCAGTGACTAATCCCTTTGCAGTAGAAGCACTTTGTCTTAGGCTTAGGACCAGACTTGGGTTTCTTCACTTGAGCAGCAACTTGCTTGCCGTTTTTCTTGAAGTTCCCCTTCTTCCTTTTGCCCTTTTCTTGAAACTAGTGGTCTTGTCTACCATCAACACTTAATGTTTTTCTTGATTTCTACCTTCGTCGATTTTAGCATCACGAAGAGCTTGGGAATCGTTTCCGTTATCCATTGCATACTATAGTTCATCACGAAGTTCTACTAACTTGGTGATGGTGACTAGAGAATTCTGTCAATCACTATCTTATCTAGAAGATTAACTCCCACTTGATTCAAGCGATTGTAGTACCCAGACAATCTGAGTACATGCTCACTGCTTGAGCGATTCTCATCCATCTTGTTGCTATAGAACTTGTTGGAGACTTCATATCTCTCAACTCGGGTATTTGCTTGAAATATTAACTTCAACTCCTGGAACATCTCATATGGTCCATGACGTTCAAAACGTCTTTGAAGTCCTGATTCTAAGCTGTTAAGCATGGTGCACTAAACTATCAAGTAGTCATCATATTGAGATAGCCAAACGTTCATAACGTCTGCATCTGCTCCTGCAATAGGTCTATCACCTAGCGGTGCATCAAGGACATAATTTTTCTGTGCAGCAATGAGGATAAACCTCATATCACGGATCCAATCCGCATCATTGCTACTAACATCTTTCAACACAATTTTTCTCTAGGAACATATCAAAATAAACATATGAAAGCAACAATGCGAGCTATTGATCTACAACATAGATATGCTAATACTACCAGGACTAAGTTCATGATAAATTAAAGTTCAATTAATCATATTACTTAAGAACTCCCACTTAGATAGACCTCTAATCCTCTAAGTGATCACGTGATCCAAATCAACTAAACCATGTCCGATCATCACGTGAGATGGAGTAGTTTTCAATGGTGAACATCACTATGTTGATCATATCTACTATATGATTCACGCTCAAACTTTCGGTCTCCGTGTTCCGAGGCCATATCTGCATATGCTAGGCTCGTCAAGTTTAACCTGAATATTCTGCGTGTGCAAAACTGGCTTGCACCCGTTGTAGATGGACGTAGAGCTTATCACACCCGATCATCGCGTGGTGTCTGGGCACGACGAACTTTGGCAACGGTGCATACTCAGGGAGAACACTTTTATCTTGAAATTAAGTGAGAGATCATCTTATAATGCTACCGTCAATCAAAGCAAGATAAGATGCATAAAAGATAAACATCACATGCAATCAATATAAGTGATATGATATGGCCATCATCATCTTGTGCTTGTGATCTCCATCTCCGAAGCACCGTCAAGATCACCATCGTCACCGGCGCGACACCTTGATCTCCATCGTAGCATCGTTGTCGTCTCGCCAATCTTATGCTTCCACGACTATCGCTACCGCTTAGTGATAAAGTAAAGCATTACAGCGTGATTGCATTGCATACAATAAAGCGACAACCATATGGCTCCTGCCAGTTGCCGATAACTCGGTTACAAAACATGATCATCTCATACAATAAAATTCAGCATCATGTCTTGACCATATCACATCACAACATGCCCTGCAAAAACAGATACACGGAGGCTTGACCGTCTGAGGTTGGGTCGCTACAATATGCTTCAAGATGGAGACTGCCAGAAGCGTAGTCTTCGATAGGACTAGCTATCCTCTCTTATTCTGGCATACTGCAGTTCAGTCCATAGATACTTCCCATTTCATTGATACCAACACATATGTAGTGTAGATCCTTGCTTGCAAGTACTTTGGATGAGTACTCACGGTTGCTTTGCTCCCCCTTTCCCCCTTTCTATACCCGGTTGTTGCGACCAGATGTTGGAGCCCAGGAGCCAACGCCATTGACAACAACTCCTACTACACCGGAGGTGCCTACTACTATGTGCAGGCCGCCGCCGATGACTGGGAGTAGTTTAGGAGGATCCCAGGCAGGAGGCCTGCGCCTCTTTTGATCTGTATTCCAGTTTGTGCTAGCATTCTTATGGAAACTTGTTTAACTTATGTCTGTATCAGATATTGTTGCTTTCGCTGACTCATCTATGATCGAGCACTTATATTCGAGCCCTCGAGGCCCCTGGCTTGTATTATGATGCTTGTATGACCTATTTATTTTTAGAGTTGTGTTGTGATATCTTCCCGTGAGTCCCTGATCTTGATCGTACACATTTGCGTGTATGATTAGTGTACGATTGAATCAGGGGCGTCACAAGTTGGTATCAGAGCCAACTGCCTGTAGGAATCCCCCTTCCACACTCCTTGGCCGAAGTCGAGTCTAGACATTGCAAAACTTTTACTAACATGGCTATGTGTCTTACGGGCCCACTTCGCCATTGGGTGGTATTAGGATATTTTAGTCCTCGATCTTTACTATAGGACTCTAAACTATCTTCTACTTGGGTTAAACGAATTTACTAACTCTAACATTAGGATCCTGTGACCACATTCACCCCAAAGTTGGATAAGACATAGTTATTCCTTAGAATAGTATTTTGAACAATACCCACACTATCATTTGACTCCTTTGAAACATCTTTGTTTTCAAATGGAACCCACAAGGCAGGTCATGCGCCACACGATGGCCATTGGAGTCTCAAGATCACTTGATGTGCTAGCTGAGATGATGACCTATCTGGGTTATCGCTGGCACCCTGAGTACACCGTGTACAAGCAGTACCAGGACTTTAACCAGGAGCAGTACCAGGCCATCATGCACCTCTATTCTCGGGAGTATGAGTCCACTACTGTGCTGCACACCGCTCATGGTGTTGGAGTGACCATTGATATGGCAGTCCACGATGCTTCTTACGCTGCTCTGACACGTCTTCATGGAGAGTATTAGGCGTTGGACACTTCCCGTTTCAGGCACATTGCTATCGCATCCGACGATGGTGAGGAGGGATACTACACTGCTGCCTACTCCACCGTCATCAGAGAGCCCTTCCACCATCAGAACTTTGTTCTGCATGCTGATGGGCTAGATCGAGCTAACCGAACTCTTCTCCATGAGTTGTACACCACCCGTCTACACCTTTACAATGCCCTGACATTGTTGCACCCCTTTGTACAATCTGGAGAGCTGCCCCATTCTGCTATCTACCCAGCCAGGACCATGATGCCCCACAGTGTTGGTTAGCCACATGTGGGAGGCTACACTCCCACACTTGGTCCTCTTTTGCCACGTGGATGTCGGGTTCTACACCAGAGTGTTCACGGACCACAGGCTACGGACGTGGAGGACTTCCCATCGCGTCACTACTAGTTGTCGGGCTACACCCACCTCCACAGTTCCTCCTGGGACTGACGTAGTTAGGGCTGGGCATATAACCCGAAAACCGACGTACCGAACCAAATTAACCGGCACTGAAGCTGAATTCACCGAAACCGAGAACTCCGGTAGTATGTTTGGTTTGCATTTGTCGAAAACCAAAATTGTTCTGGTGAATTCGGGTGTATCACTTGATTACACGAATGGACCGAAAACCAAGTAAACATAGATGCCAGACCTGCGCACATGTTCCTTAGTCAAGTGCTCTTTCATAAGAACATGGACAGTCTATTTTCTACTTTGTCGCTATAAGTGCACGAGTCCCACAGCCGCGTCAGGAGGTGGTAAGACAGACCAACCGAGCCACCGTCGCTGTAAATTTTGTGTAAAAGAGAAGTAGTACTCCCTCGGGTAGGTACTTCACATAGTGAGCCCCACCGCTAATTTTACAGAGTTGCTCGGGAGAATCAGTCGGGGGGAGTAGCCAAGGAGGCACTGTACATCAAAATAAAGTATACCAGCTCCTGCTAATGGTACGTGCACTGTAGATTCTGACTAGAGGCAGCAGTTCCAGCTATTATTAAATATATCTTGGTGCAGTTCGGTCGAACTGACGACCGAACCGAAATTTCGGTGCAAATAATCTTCGGTCAGCTAATTTTCCATTGATCGATCGGTCAGTATTTTGGCAGAACCGGAATTTTAAATACACTGAGGAACCGAATGCCCAACCCTAGATGTAGTCTTGCTTATTAGTATTAGATGCATTCGCCGCGAGCCAATGTGCCGCCTACGGTCTCTTTAGTCTATGTACTGAACTCTATGCATGATCCCTTTGTAAGATATGCCAACTACTATGTAGTATCTATCGTGCTCCTTTCATTATGCATGATTCTTCATGAATGATTCTTGTCTTTGCAAATGTATCAATGCTAGACTACCCCTGTTAAATATTAGCATGATGGTTAGACCAGGTGGTCGTGGTCGTGGTGGCAACGCCCCACCGCCGCCTAAGTACATGGCTGGTATGATCCAACAGTTCGAGCTAAATTGCCAGTTCATGGAGACTATGCCGGCTCAGTTCCCTCGCCCCAATATGAACTAGCAGCCAACCCCAGTGACTCTGCAAGATTTCATGTGCCTCAACCCAACCATCTGCCCTAGCTCAACATAGCCTCTGGATGCTAATGACTGGCTCCATGACATCACCTATGAGATGGAGTCTGCTGACGTAGCACCTGCCAGCTATGTCACCTTTGCTTCCTTCTTTCTGAAGAGACCCGCTGCTCAATGGTGGGACAGCCACAGGCGCACTCTGCCAGCTGGAACAATCATCACCTGGCCAGAATTTCAAGCTGCTTTGCGTGCCCACTTCATTCCACAGGGAGTCATGGACCGGAAGAAGCATGAGTTTCGTAGCCTCACATAGGGCAACAAAACTATGGAAGCTTATTAGCGGGAGTTTCTGGACTTATCCAGCTATGTTGAAGAGGACATTGCAACTGATACTAGCAGATAGGAGAAGTTCCATGATGGACTACAAGCTGACATCAAGCTCGCGCTACTAGTGCATGACTTTGCCGATTTCGCCACCTTGGTGAACAAGGCCATCAATGTCGAAACTGGTCTACAGGAACACCAGAGCTCTCACATGTGCAACCGTGACACGGGCTCGTCTTTGGGCCCGTCCTCATAGAAGCGTAGGATATGGATTCCAACAGAAAGTACCAGCCAACTGCACCTGCCCCAAGCCAATCCTATGCTGCACCTCGTCCGCCTCCACCACCTAGGCAGCCAAGGCTTCCAGCTCCACCACCCTGAGCTCCTATTCCCACTCCCAATAATGGTATGTGCTACAAGTGTGGTCAACCAAGCCACCTTGCTAGGAACTGCTATCAGAACCAGAATCAACTGGCACTTCCAGTAGCTGGCCCTGGAAACAATCAGCCCTGCAACAACAATGTCAGATCTTACGGTCGTGTTCATGCCAACCACGTTGATCTCAACGAAGCACAAGACCAGCCTGCTACTGTGATGGGTACACTCCTCGTAAATTCAATACCAGCATCTGTTTTATTCGATTCAGGAGCATCACATTCACTCATGTCATAAGATTTTGCATTCATGCATGTCAATTAAAGTGAAGACATGAACGCTTCGCTATTAGTACAGACCCCTGCGGGCCAATGTCGAACCTCCATGATTTGCAACGACGTCCCATTGAAATCAAAGGACTGGAATTCCTTGTCTCTCCCATCATACTGAAGTCATGTAGCATTGATCTCATTCTGGGAATGGATTGATTGAAAGTGCATACTGCTTCTATAGTTTGCACCACTAGGACCGTCCATCTGCTACACCCCTCTGATGAAATAATAAGCTACAATGCTCGTCTAGTTCAGAATGCCGTGGCACGACTTTATGCCTTGAATGTATTGAACGCTGCACCACTCGAGGGTATTGAAAACATTCCCATCGTTCGCGAATTCCAAGATGTCTTTCCTGAAGAACTTCCAGGGATTCCCCTGCTAGAGCTGTCGAGTTCATCATCGACTTGAAATCAGGCACTACTCCTATAGCCAAACGACCCTACAAGATGCCGCCGCATGAACTCATTGCGCTTAAGGAGGAAATCGACACATCTATACGCAGTGGTTTTATTCATCCAAGTTGCTCTCGTTGGGGAGAACCTTCTCTCTTTGTTAAGAAGAAGGGTGGGACAAACCGATTGGTCCAAGATTATCGTCCTATTAACCAAGCCACTATCTAGAACAAATATCCCCTTCCTCGGATCAATGATTTGTATGATCAACTTGCTGGTTCATCAGTGTTCTCCAAACTCGACTTGAGGTTGGGTTACCACCAGATCCGTGTTTGTGAAGAGGATATCCCAAAGACCGCATTCGTGACTCGCTATGGTTCATATGAGTACACCGTCATGTCTTTTGGCTTAACCAATGCTCCAGCCACCTTCTCTTGTCTTATGAACTATATCTTCATGGAATACCTCGACAAGTTCGTCGTGGTTTATCTGGATGACATCCTTGTGTGCTCCAAGAATGAAGAAGAACATGCTAAACATCTTCGCCTTGTTCTAGAAAAGCTTCGAGAGCATCCACTTTATGCTAAGTATTCCAAGTGTGAATTTTGGCTTCCCGAAGTAACCTATCCTGGGCATGTCATCACCAAGGATGGTATTGTCGACAACCCCGAGCGAGTCCAGGCCATTCTTGATTGGACTCCTCTGAAGAATGTCAAGCAAGTCAGAAGTTTTCTTGGACTCGCCAGCAATTGTCGTCGATTCGTTGAGAACTTCTCCAAGATCGCCAGGCCTCTAACTAACCTGTTGCATAAGGGCATCAAGTTCCAACGGACAGACAAATGTCAGGAAATTTTCTAGGCACTCAAAGACAAGTTGACTTCTGCCCCAATGCTAGCTCCACCTGATACTAAGAAGGACTTCGTCATTTACTACGATGCTTCCCATCAAGGATTAGGTTGTGTCCTCATGCAAGAGCGCAAAGTGATTGCTTATGCCTCTCATCAGTTACGCCCTCACAAAGAGAACTACCCAGTTCACAGCCTCAAGCTTGCTGGTGTCATTCATGCACTGAAGCAGTGGCAACATTACCTTCTCGGTAATCATTGCGAGATCTTCACCGACCACCAAAGTCTGAAGTATCTGTTTACTCAGCCAGACTTGAACCTCCGTCGGCAGATATGGATGGAGATTGTTGCAGACTTTGACCTGGGTATTTCCTATACACGAGGCAAGGCTAATGTAATGGATGATACCTTGAGCTACAAGTCTAACTACAATCACCTCCAGGCTCACAAAGTTCAACCCTTGCTTGTTGAAGAATTCAGGAAGCTGAACCTCCATATTGTTCCTCCTGGTGCACTCGCTCCCCCTCCCTCGGAGTTCTGCAAGATGAATCTTTGTGTTGTTCCTCAGGGTTCTCTAAATACCCTGGCTGTCGAACTAGATCTCGTGGGTGATATCAAGACTATTCAGCATTATGACTCTGAAGTCGAGAAGATTAAACACTATCTCGCAGCAGGAAAGCCCTCATTCTTCACTATTGCCAATGATGGCGCCGTGTACTTCAAAGGCCGCCTAGTGGTGCCATGTGCAAGGTAAAACCTGGATCTGACTCGAATGGTTATGGAAGAAGCTCATGATATGCCTCTGTCTATTCATCCCGGTAGCACCAAGATGTACCAAGACATCTGCCAGAGATTCTGGTGGTCTAATATGAAGCAAGACATTGCTCGTTATGTTGATAAGTGTGACCTTTGCTGTCATATCAAAGCAGAGCATCAAAGGCCTACTGGAACTCTGCAACCTATCTCTATTCCGGAATGGAAATGGGACCATGTTGAAATGGACTTCGTCACTAGATTTCCCAAATTGCAGAAAGGTAATGATGCTATTCTTGTCGTCATTGATCGGCATTCTAAAGTTGCACATTTTCTTGTGGTCAAAGAAACGATCACTGCTAGTCAGCTTGCAACTCTCTACATGTACAGAATTGTTTCACTTCATGGTATTCCACTGGTTATTAGTTCGGACTGTGGCAGCTTGTTCACTTCAGGATTTTGGGCAAGTTTCCAAGAAGCTATGGGGACTCATCTGTCATTCAGTACTGCATTTCATCCTCAGTCGCAAGGGCAAGTTGAACGCGTCAACCAAGCTCTCGAAGAGATGCTTCGAGCTTGTGTTATTTCCTTCGGCAAGAAATGGGAGGAATCTCTCCCATATGCTAAGTTCTCCTATAACAATAGCTATCAAGCTAGTCTGAAGATGCCCCCCTTTGAAGTGTTATATGGACGAAAGTGACGAACCCCTCTGAATTGGTCAGAAACTGGGGAACGTCCACTCTTTAGTCCGGATATTATCCTACATGCCAAAGAACAAGTTCGCATCATTCGTGAGGATCTCAAGACTGCTCAGTCACGTCAGAAGAGCCAGTATGACCGTCATCATAAAGACATGGTCTATCAACCTAGCGAAAAGGCTTATCTTAGAGTCACACCAATGAAGGGTGCTCACCGCTTCGAGATCAAGGGCAAGCTAGCTCCTCGCTATATTGGTCCTTTCACTATTCTAGAAAGCCGTGGAAAAGTGGCATACCAACTGGAGCTTCCGTCGAACCTTTCTCAGGTTCATGATGTGTTCCACGCGTCCCAGCTCCGCCGCTGCTTCAAGGGCTGATACGTCTCCATCGTATCTACTTTTCCAAACACTTTTGCCCTTGTTTTGGACTCTAACTTGTATGATTTGAATGGAACTAACCCGGACTGACGCTGTTTTCAGCAGAATTGCCATGGTGTTGTTTTATGTGCAGAAAACAAATATTCTCGGAATGACCTGAAACTCCACGGAACATCTTGGGAAAAATAAAAAAATCCCCGCCAAAGATGAAGACCAGGGGGCCCACACCCTGTTCACGAGGGTGGGGGTGCCCCCCCCCCCCAGGGCGCGCCCCCCTACGTCGTGGGCCCCCTAGATGCCCTCCGACGCCAACTCCGACTCTATATATTTGCTTTCGGAGAGAAAAAAATCAGAGAGAAGAAATCATCGCGTTTTACGATACGGAGCCGCCGCCAAGCCCTAAAACCTCTCGGGAGGGCTGATCTGGAGTCCGCTCGGGGCTCCGGAGAGGGCGATTCGTCGTTGTCGTTATCATCAACCATCCTCCATCACCAATTTCATGATGCTCACCGCCGTGCGTGAGTAATTCCATCATAGGCTTGCTGGACGGTGATGGGTTGGATGAGATTTATCATGTAATCGAGTTAGTTTTGTTAGGGTTTGATCCCTAGTATCCACTATGTTCTGAGATTGATGTTGCTATGACTTTGCTATGCTTAATGCTTGTCACTAGGGCCCGAGTGCCATGATTTCAGATCTGAACCTATTATGTTTTCATGAATATATGTGAGTTCTTGATCCTATCTTGCAAGTCTATAGTCATCTACTATGTGTTATGATCCGGCAACCCCGAAGTGACAATATTCGGGACCACTCCCGGTGATGACCATGGTTTGAGGAGTTCATGTATTCACTATGTGTTAATGCTTTGTTCCGGTTCTCTATTAAAAGGAGGCCTTAATATCCCTTAGTTTCCAATAGGACCCCGCTGCCACGGGAGGGTAGGACAAAAGATGTCATGCAAGTTCTTTTCCATAAGCGCGTATGACTATATACGGAATACATGCCTACATTATATTGATGAATTGGAGCTAGTTCCGTGTCACCCTATGTTATGACTATTACATGATGAACCGCATCCGGCATAATTATCCATCACTGATCCGGTGCCTACGAGTTTTCCATATACTGGTTTACGCTTATTTACTCTCCCGTTGCTACTGTTACAATCACTACAAAATACCAAAAGTATTATTTTTGCTGTCTTTACTTTTGTTGCCGCTACCATCACTATCATATTACTTTGCTACTAAACACTTTGCTGTAGATACTAAGTTTCCAGGTGTGGTTGAATTGACAACTCAGCTGCTAATACTTGAGAATATTCTTTGGCTCCCCTTGTGTCGAATCAATAAATTTGGGTTGAATACTCTACCCCCGAAAGCTGTTGCGATCCCCTATACTTGTGGGCTATCAAGACTAATTTCTGGCGCCGTTGCCGGGGAGCATAGCTCTATTCTTTGAGATACTTGGGATATATATCTGCTTATCATTATGAAGAACTTGAGAGATCCAAAAACCAAGATCTATCCCTCAACTACGAGGGGAGGTAAGGAACTGCCATCTAGCTCTGCACTTGATTCACCTTCTGTTATGTGTAAGTTTGCGACACCTACACCTACACCTGCTTCTGCTATTCGTTCTGATATGTCGCATGTTATTGATGATGCCACTTCTGCTATGCATGATAATTATGATGAAACTGCTTCTATGCCTGATACTACTGTGCCCCTTGGTGAATTTCTTGATGAACAAATTGCTAGGGCTAGAGAAAAAGAAATTATTGAATCTGAATATGATGATGATAGTGATGATGAAAATATGCTTGTTATTCCTGGGGGCTATCTTTTTGATATGGAATCTTCTGCCGCTATTTTAGCTTGCAAAGATAGATATGAGCTTAAGAGGTTATTAGTTAAATGGAACAAAGAATCACTTAGAGATAAAATGAAACCCGACCCTGCTTTTGCTACTTCACCTATATGTGTTCCTGATAAGGATTATGAATTCTCTGTTGATCCTGATATAATTACTTTGGTTGAATCTGATCCGTTTTATGGCTATGAATCTGAAACTGTTGTGGCACATCTTACTAAGTTAAATGATATAGCTGCCCTGTTCACTAATGATGAGAGATCACGTTACTTCTATATACTCAAAATATTTTCGTTCTCATTAAAGGGTGATGCTAAGATATGGTTTAATTCTCTTGATCCTGGTTGTGTGCGTAGTCCCCGGGATATGATTTATTACTTCTCTGCTAAATATTTCCCTGCTCATAAGAAACAAGCTGCTTTGAGGGAAATATACAACTTTGTGCAAATTAAAGAAGAGAGTCTCCCACAAGCTTGGGGGAGGCTTCTCAAGTTACTTAATGCTTTGCCTGATCATCCTCTTAAGAAACCTGAAATACTCGATATCTTTTATAATGGACTAACCGATGCTTCCAGAGATTACCTGGATAGTTGTGCTGGTTCGATTTTCAGGGAAAGAACATCGGATGAAGCTAAAATTATATTGAATAATATGTTGACAAATGAAAATAATTGGGCACCTCCCGAGCCAGCTCCTGAGCCAACTCCTGCTCCAATTACTGAGCCTATTCCTAAACCAAGTCCGAAGAAGAGAGGTGTTCTATTCCTCGGTCCCGAAGATATGCAAGAGGCAAAGAAATCTATGAAAGAAAAATGTATTAAAGCTGAAGATGTTAAGAATTTACCTCCTATTGAAGAAATACATGGTCTTAATATACCGCCTCTCGAAGAAACTTATGATCTCAATTCTTTATTTATTGAAGATCCTCCTGACCCCAATATCCCGACACAGGTAGTAAAGGTAAATTCTCTCTATAGATATGGTAAAGCTGAAGTCCCTCCTACTAAAATTGTTAGTCAGTGCTTGGATGAGTTTGATAACTTTATGTTTAAGCAAGACGACTTCAATGCTTATTTTGGTAGACAATTAAAAGAAAATGCTTATATGATTAGACGCTTGGGTGATTATATGGCTAATATCAAAGGTGAACTTCAACTTGTTAGCAAACATGCTTCTATGGTTACCACTCAAGTAGAACAAGTACATAAAGCTCAAAAAGAAGTTCTTGATGAAATGAATAGTAAGAAAAATTATTATGCTGTTAGAGTGGCTACTAGAACTGGTAGAATGACTCAGGAACCTTTGTATCCTGAAGGCCACCCTAAGAGAATCAAGCAAGATTCTCAAAGAAATAATATTCATGTTCCTAGTTCTTCTAAAAAGAAGAAAAAGAAAAATGATAGAACTATGCAAACTTCTAGTGAACCTATTGCTGAACCACCTGATAATCCAAATGATATATCTATGTCTGATGCTGAAACGCAATCTGGTAATGAACATGAACCTAATGAAAATATTAATGATGATGTTCATGATGATGCTCAACCTAGTAATGACAATGATGTAGAAATTGAACCTGCTGTTGATCTTGATAACCCACAATCAAAGAATCAACGTTATGATAAAAGAGACTTTGTTGCTAGGAAACATGGTAAAGAAAGGGAACCTTGGGTTCAGAAACCCATGCCTTTTCCTCCTAAACCATCCAAGAAAAAGGATGATGAGGATTTTGAGCACTTTGCTGAAATGATTAGGCCTATCTTTTGCGTATGCGATTAACTGATGTGCTCAAAACAAATCCTTATGCTAAATATATGAAGGATATCATTACTAATAAAAGAAAGATACCGGAGGCTAAGATTTCCACCATGCTTGCTAATTATACTTTTAAGGGTGGAATACCAAAAAAACTTGGAGACCCCGGAGTACCTACTATACCTTGCTCCATTAAAAGAAATTATATTAAAACTGCTTTATGCGATCTTGGAGCTGGTGTTAGTGTTATGCCTCTCTCTTTATATCGTAGACTTGACTTGAATAAGCTGACACCTACCGAAATATCTTTGCAAATGGCTGATAAATCAACTACTATACCTGTTGGTATTTGTGAGGATGTGCCTATTGTGGTAGCAAACGTTACTATTTTAACGGACTTTGTTATTCTTGATATTCCCGAGGACGATAGTATGTCTATTATTCTTGGAAGACCTTTTCTTAATACTGCAAGGGCTATTATTGATTGCAACAAAGGCAATGTCACTTTTCATGTTAATCGTAATGAGCATACGGTACACTTTTCGAGGAAACAACCTCAAGTTCATAGTATCAACTCCATTGGAAAAATTCCATCGATTATAATTGGAGGTTTTGAATTTCCTCTTTCTACTGTCAAAAAGAAATATGATATACTTATTATAGGGGATGTCCATATCCCCGTTGAGGTAACCCAGTGTTATTCGAAATTTCTCCGGTTTCATGATTATCGGAATGAGTTTGCTAACAAGACCTGATGAACCTTGTTAGTGGATTCTTTTTGATGAGCATGAGATGGATGAAACTAGAAGCACAAACTTCTGTACCCTCTCTATATTTTCCATTAATTAGTAGAAGTAAAGTAAAAATAGTATTTTTCTGTCTGTTTCCTGACTTATCCGTGCAATATAAAAATATCCCTTAAATAAAAGTCCTCGGAATGCCATGCCAATTTAATATGATTTTTTTCGGGAATATTTGAGGATTTACTGTGCAAAAATTACCGCGGGAGGAGCTGCCACCTGGCCACGAGGGTGGTGGGCGCGCCCCCTGCCTCGTGGGCCCACGGTGGCCCTCCTCCACTTATCCTAGCACCCATCTTCTTCCTCTGTCTCACACAAACGCGAAAAACCAACTCAAGCATGAGTTCCAACCACTTTTGCTGTGATTTTCGATCTCCTTGCTCAAAGCACCTCTCGCAAAACTGCTTGGGGAGATTGTTCCTTGGTATGTGACTCCTCCATTAGTCCAATTATTTTTTGTTCTAGTGCTTTGTTCTTTGCAAATTTGTGCTGCATAGGTGACCATGTTCTTGAGCTTGCATGTTAAATTTATATGGTTCAAAGTAGTTCTAATGCTTGATATAGGCTCTAGGCACTTGTAGGAGTAGTTGCCATCAGTTTTATTGAAGTTGGTTCACTTTTGTTCGAAGTTACTAAAAATTTCAGAATTTTTCAGAAAATGATGAGGAGATTATTGAGGGGCTCATTGAGCCAAAGCTTGAAGGAAAAGGCACCAAAGCCTAAGTATAATTTGCCGCGCACCGCAGAGGTTCGGGCGTGTGAATGGCCTTCTGAGGATTTCTTGAGAGCAGCCGGGATTTATGAAGATTTTCATGAATTGGCTCATAATGCAAGCCTCACCGCTTTCCTCCACGACCAATGCGATCAGCAAGTACCTTGTTTCGTTGATGGCTATCCACGCCTACCGGAACCCTGCACTAGCCGAGGAGCCAGAACCGGAACCACAATTTGATCCTTCGCGGCAGTCTAACTATTAGTGGGATCTGGAGATGATTGCCAGCCAGTGGCAATCAGAGCCTTCTTCTTCCTCATCACAGTATGGCCCCAACAACTATTATTATGGATATCAGCCAGGCCAGCCGTGGCCATAGACCAACTTAGGCCAAAAGCCTAAGCTTGGGGGAGTACGTATTTCTCACCGACATTACATTTATGTTCACACACACTCATTGCTAGATGTCGGTGCTCATACTTTTTCACTGTAATATCCATGCTAGTTTATTTTCTTTTTCCTGCTTTCTTCTTGAGTGTTTGTTAAACCTTAAGAAAAACAAAAAAAATTAGTAGTAGTTTATTTTTCTGCTGTAGTAGTAATAATTAAAAAGAAAACCCAAAAATATTTATCGTTCTTCTTTTGCTTGTTGGGAGCTTTCCCGTGTAAATAGTTTTATTTCTTTTCTTTTCTTTGGGAGTCAGTAGGAGAAGACCGTAATTAAATTGTTGAAGTGGCTCTTATATGCATTATTGTTGATTTAACCAAGAGCCCATATTGCCTTGTCTTCTTCTGTTTATTGAATGCTCGCAGATTCCAGCTTAGTCCAATGCACGTACACTCTTATTATTATTCACACCGTTCGGTCATGCAAGTGAAAGGCAATTATGATGATATATGATGGACTGACTGAGATGAGAAAAGCTGGTATGAACTCGACCTCTTTTGTTTTTGTAAATATGATGAGTCCCTCGTTCTTGATTCAGCTTATTATGAATAAACATGTTTGCAATGACAATTAGAGATCGTAGTTGCTTGTGCCATGCATGATTAGCTATGAGTTATAATGATTTACCTTGTGTGCCAACATGCTATTGAGATGATTATGATGTGGTATGATGGTGTGGTATCCTCCTTTGAATGATTTAAGTGACTTGACTTAGCTCATGTTCACGCATGTAGTTGAAACAAATCAACATAGCCTTCACGATATTTATATTCATGGTAGATTATATCCTACTCATGCTTGCATCCAATATTTATTAATTTTAATGCATGTACATGGCTGTTGTCACTCTCTAGGTGGTCGCTTCCCAGTCTTTTGCTAGCCTTCACTTGTACTAAGCGGGAATACTGCTTGTGCATCCAATCCCTTAAACCCCAAAGTTATTCCAGATGAGTCCACTATACCTTCCTATATGCGGTATCTACCTGCCGTTCCAAGTAAATTTGTATGTGCCAAACTCTAAACCTTCAAATAAAAATTCTGTTTTGTATGCTCGAATAGCTCATGTATCAACCAAGGTTGTCCTTATCTTCTGTGTTAGGCGGGTTATTCTCAAGAGGAGTGTACTTCGCTCCTCACTCACGAGAAAATGGCTGGTCACCGGGATGCCCAGTCCCATGCTTTATGCAAACTAAATCAAAATTAATTGCAAACAAAACTCCCCCTGGGACCTGATGTATGTTGGAGGCACTCGTTGTTTCGAGCAAGCCATGGATTGATGTTTGTTGGTGGAGGGGGAGTATAAACTTTACCATTCTGTTTGGGAACCGCCTATAATGTGTGTAGCATGGGAGATATCGCCATCTCTTGGTTGTTATGTTGACAATGAAAGTATACCGCTCAAAATACAATTTATCTCTATTTCAAAACCGAGCTCTAGCACCTCTACAAATCCCTGCTTCCCCCTGCGAAGGGCCTATCCATTTACTTTTATGTTGAGTCATCACCCTCTTATTAAAAAGCACTAGCTGGAGAGCACAGCCGTCATTTGCATTCATCATTGTTAATTTATATTGGGTGTGACTATGATTGGATCTCTTTTACCATGAATTACAATGTCTAGTCAGTCCTTGATCTTTAAAGGTGCTCTGCATTTATGTTTTGCGGTCTCAGAAAGGGCTAGCGAGATACCATCTTGTTATATCATATTATGATTGTTTTGAGAAAGTGTTTTCATCCGAGATTTATTATTATGGCTTGCTAGTTGATTATGCTATTGATATGAGTAATTATGAGACCTGAGAATTATTGCAAATGTGGTTAGTTATGATCTATGCTGAAAACTTGAATGCTGGCTTGACATAGTTACAACAACAAGAGCAAACAGAGTTTGTAAAATTTTTCTTTCTTTTAGTTTGTCAACTGAATTGCTTGAGGACAAGCAAGGGTTTAAGCTTGGGGGAGTTGATACGTCTCCGGCGTATCTACTTTTCCAAACACTTTTGCCCTCGTTTTGGACTCTAACTTGTATGATTTGAATGGAACTAACCCGAACTGACGTTGTTTTCAGCAGAATTGCCGTGGTGTTGTTTTATGTGCAGAAAAAATATATTCTCGGAATGACCTGAAACTCCACGGAACATCTTAGAAAAAATAATAAAAAATCCTCGCCAAAGATGAAGACCAGGGGGCCCACACCCTGTTCACGAGGGTGGGGGCGCCCCCCTAGGGCGCGCCCCCTACCTCGTGGGCCCCATGGATGCCCTCTGATGCCAACACCAATTCTATATATTTGCTTTCGGAGAGAAACAAATCGGAGAGAAGAAATCATCGCGTTTTACGATACGGAGCTGCCGCCAAGCCCTAAAACCTCTTTGGGGGGCTGATCTGGAGTCCGTTCGGGGCTCCGGAGAGGGGGATTCGTCGCCGTCGTCATCATCAACCATCCTCCATCACCAATTTCATGATCCACTATGTTCTGAGATTGATGTTGCTATGACTTTGCTATGCTTAATGCTTGTCACTAGGACCCGAGTGCCATGATTTCAGATCTGAACCTATTATGTTTTCATGAATATATGTGACTTCTTGATCCTATCTTGCAAGTCTATAGTCACCTACTATGTGTTATGATCCGGCAACCCCGAAGTGACAATAATCGGGACCACTCCCGGTGATGACCATAGTTTGAGGAGTTCATGTATTCACTATGTGTTAATGCTTTGTTCCGGTTCTCTATTAAAAGGAGGCCTTAATATCCCTTAGTTTCCAATAGGACCCCGCTGCCACGGGAGGGTAGGACAAAAGATATCATGCAAGTTCTTTTCCATAAGCATGTATGACTATATACGGAATACATGCCTACATTATATTGATGAATTGGAGTTAGTTCTGTGTCACCCTATGTTATGACTGTTACATGATGAACCGCATCCGGCATAATTATCCATCACTGATCCGGTGCCTACGAATTTTCCATATACTGGTTTATGCTTATTTACTTTCCCGTTGCTACTGTTACAATCACTACAAAATACCAAAAATATTACTTTTGCTGTCTTTACTTTTGTTGCCGCTACCATCACTATCATATTACTTTGCTACTAAACACTTTGCTGCAGATACTAAGTTTCCAGGTGTGGTTGAAATGACAACTCAGCTGCTAATACTTGAGAATATTCTTTGGCTCCCCTTGTGTCGAATCAATAAATTTGGGTTGAATACTCTACCCTCGAAAGCTGTTGCGATCCCCTATACTTGTGGGTTATCAAGGACCCAATCCGAGCATTGGATCATGAAGTGCTTGAATTGCAACAGGACCTCTCCTATAAAAAGCATCCGATCCGCATTCTCGACCAAGCTGAACGTCGCACACATCAGAAGCCGGTCAAGTTCTTCAAAGTCCAGTGGTCACATCACTCTGAAGACAAATCCACTTGGGAACGCGACGATCGCCTACGTGATGAATACCTGCACTGTTTCCTTCTACCTCCTAAATCTCAGGACGAGATATCTTGTAGTGGAGGAGAATTGTAATGCCCGGATAATTATGCTACAGTGAACCTCTGCTAATGATGTCACGTCACCTCCGTTACTATTGCTAATCTCGCGTTAGTACAAAAACCGATTCAAATTTGAATTCAAAATAGGGCAAACAACATTTCAAACATTAAAACTAAAATGTTTGGAATGTGGCATTATTACATATACTAAATAAGGGACTACTTTTATGATTAATAAAACTAATATAAATGTGAAAAAAAATAAAATAGTAAAGGAAAAATAAAGAAAAAGAAAAGAAAACGACAAAACAAAAAAGAAAAAAGAAAAAAGAAAAAGAAAAGGGAACCCACCCCCACTAGGCCAACCGGCCCGGTTAGTCAGCTGGCCAGCACACTGGCCCAGCCCCCCCCCCCACTCACCTTAACCCCCACTCCCTCCCGAAACCTAACCGCACCCACAACCCCCCACTCCACCTCGCTTTCTTCTTCCCTCGATCTAGATCAAGATCGGGGGCTTGCCTTGCACTCGCCTGTCGCCGTCCACCGCCGCCTGGAGGGCCACTCGCCAGAGCCACCTCGCCAGACCGCCTCCCTGTCTCCGACAATGTCATCGTCCCCGTCTTCCTCCCCGAGCCCCACTGCCCTTGACCCCATGACCGCCGGTGAGGCCCCCGACCTCTTCTCTCCCCCTGTCCCCGTATGCACGCGCACACGACTGACTGCCCGCCGCCTCCCGCTGTTCACTCGCTGCGCCCCTGCTCCTGGCCGCACGACCCACAGCCCCCGCAACTGCCCCGTGCTGCTATGCGCCCACGCCGTGCCCTGCATCGACATGCGATGCTGCCGCTGTGAGCTGCGCTGCCCCGTTGCTCGCCTTGTTGCTGCTCATCTGTTGCTGCTCTTTGTACCACTGCCTCTGCCGCACCCGCTAGAGCCAGGGCGCGTCCGCCGCCGCTCCGCACTACGCCAGCGGCCAACGCCCAACCGCGCCTGACACCCAACCGTGTGCGCCCACCGGCACCTACACGAGCCCCACCGCCCTGATGTGTGCTCGCCGCCTCGCCACGGCCGTCCGCGGCCACCTCCACTCGCGCCGGACCTCGGCAGCCACCGCGCCGTTCGCTGCCGTTGCTTTCCCACATGGCCGCTCGTCAGCTTCCCGCGCCACCGCCCCATTTTCGTCCTGCGGCGGCCCTGCTACTACGTCGCGTCGGCGCGCAGTTCTGGCCGCCAACGCCCCGCCTGCCTCGCGCGCGTCCCACACCTCGCCATATCGCTGCTGCCTCCGCCGCCTGCCGCTCCCCCTCCCGCGCGCATCACCTCCGCCTAGCCTCGCCGGCGCTCCTACCGACCTACGCTCCAGCCGCCGCCGACTCGCTCTCAGGGCCCCGGCCTCGCCTCGCTACCCGCTGCCCACTTGCCCGCTCACCCGCTAAGCCCCTGGCTAGATGACAAGGGGGCCCCACTCCCCAGTACAAAATGTATTAAAAATTAAAAATTAAAAATATTAACTTAATTAATTTTGTTTAATTAACGTAATCATTTAACTAAACTAGTAATAATGTACCTGTAATGCATGTTTATATTAGGTTGGATATTAGTTGCAAGTTATATCAGGTAAGATATACCTGTTGCATGTTGGTATTTGGTAATATATCAATTACTTTTTTGCGGGAATGATAGGATATTAATTACATGGCAAATTTCATGGGATAGCGTTGAGTCAAAACGTGTTTATAACCAATGGCAGCGATGGGTAATTATAGCGTTAAACGTGTTTGGTGCTCAACATTGCAGCAATTTGAACCACTAGATAACATGATTTGACGGTCGAGATGGTTTGGATCTGCCTCTTTGGATCTTTTTATATTGATATAGAATATTAGGTAGGATATTAGTTGCAAGTTATATTAGATAAGATATATCTGTTGCACGTTGATATTTGGTAATATATCAATTACTTTTTCGCGGGAATGGTAGGATATTAATTACATGACAGATTTCATGGGATAGCGTTGAGTCAAAACGTGTTTATAACCAATGGCAGTGATGGGTAATTAGTGCGTTAAACGTGATTGGTGCTCAACATTGGAGCGATTTGTGTTGGGGAACGTAGTAATTTCAAAAAATTTCCTATGCACACGCAAGATCATGGTGATGCATAGCAACGAGAGGGGAGAGTGTGATCTACGTACCCTTGTAGATCGACAACGGAAGCGTTTGGTTGATGTAGCCATACGTCTCCACGGCCCGACCGATCAAGCACCGAAACTACGGCACCTCCGAGTTCTAGCACACGTTCAGCTCGATGACGATCCCCGGACTCCGATCCAGCAAAGTGTCGGGGAAGAGTTCCGTCAGCACGACGGCGTGGTGACGATCTTGATGCACTACTGTCGCAGGGCTTCGCCTAAGCACCGCTACAATATTATCGAGGACTATGGTGGCAGGGGACGCCGCACATGGCTAAGAATATGATCACGTGGATCAACTTGTCTCTCTATGGGGTGCCCTGTAACGCCCTCGATGCGACTATATCTCCCACGTGTCGAGGCACGACTTAGAGACATAGGTGCATTGAAAGCAATGTCGCAAGTCGGGAAATCATCACACATCCCATGTACATATATAATATAAAGGGGAATAACATAGTTGGCTTACACTCGCCACGTCACATCAAAGTACATAAATAACATCCATCATACAATCACTCATGGCCCGACTACGGCGCCAAAATGGAAAAGACCCCCAACATGCGACAAGGCCCTGAATCTAACCCCAAATAGGCTTCCCTACTGATCATCAGGAAAAGACACATAGTATCGCTGAGAGTCCTCGTCGTACCCCCACTTCAGCTCGAGCGCGCCATCTGGAGCGGAATCATCTGTCCCTGCATCTGGTGTAATAGTAATCTGTGAGCCACAGGGGACTCAGCAATCTCGCACCCTCGCGATTAAGACTATTTAAGCTTAATAGGTAGGAAAGGGGTAATGTAAAAGTGGAGCTGCAGCAAGCGACTAGCATATGGTGGCTAACTTATACGCAAAAGAGAGCGAGAAGAGGAGGCAAAGCGCGAGCGAGGAACTAGAGAGCAACCTGCGCAAACATAACTCCAACGCCGTGTCCACTTCCCGGACTCCGCCGAGAAGAGGCCATCACGGCAACACACTCAGTTGATTCATTTTAATTAATTAAGGTTCAAGTTATCTACAACCGGACATTAACAAATTCCCATCTGCCCATAACCACGGGCACGACTTTCGAAAGATCAATCCCTGCAGGGGGGTCCCAACTTAGCCCATAACAAGCTCTCACGGTCAACGAAGGAATAGACCTCCACCCAAGACACACCGATCAGACTCGGTATCCCGGTACAACAAGATGATTCGACAGGTCAAAACTAGTCCAGCAACATCGCCCGAATGTGCCGACAAATCCCGATAGGAGCTGCACATATCTCTTTCTCAGGGCATGCTCGGACAGGTCAAGCTACGAGTAAAACCAACCCTCGAGTTTCCCCGAGGTGGCCCCGCAGGCTGCCTGGTTCGGACCAACACTCAGAGGAGCACTGGCCTGTGGGGGGCTAAAAATAAGGATGACCCTCGGGCTCCGGAAACCCAAGGGAAAAAGAGTCTAGGTGGCAAATGGTAAAACCAATGTTGGGCATTGCTGGAAAAGCTTTAATCAAGGCGAACTATCAAGGGGTTCCCATTATAGCCCAACCGCGTAAGGGACGCAACAATCCGGGAACATAACACCGATATGACGGAAACTAGGATGGCAAGAGTGGAACAAAACACTAGGCGAGAGGCCGAGCCTTCCACCCTTTACCAAGTATATAGATGAATAAAGATAACATAGCAATATAATGATATCCCAACAAGTAAATAAGTGTTCCAACAAGGAACGGCTCCAACCTTCACCTGCAACTAACAATGCTATAAGAAGGGGCTGAGCAAAGCGGTAACATAGCCAATCAACGGTTTTCTAGGACAAAGGTGGATTAGAGGCTCAATCATGGCAATTGGGAGGCTGACAAGCAAGTGGTAGGCATCGAAGCATTGGCAAAGCAAAAGAGCGAGCAAACTAGCATAGCAAAGATAGTAGTGATTTCGAGGGTATGATCATCTTGCCTGCACAGTTGTCAGAGTTGACTGGATCCTCAAAAGAAAACTCAACGGGCTCCTCGTTAGCGAACTCGTCTCCCGGCTCTACCCAACAACACAAACAAGCAACAAGGATACAATCAACCACGTGCAAGGGCAACCAATAATATGCAAAGATGGTATGCTATGCTGGATGCGATGCGGGATGCAAAATGCAAGACGTGACAGGAAATGCATGAACCTGGCCTCAACTTGGAAAACCAAGTGTGCCACTGGATAGAGGAGAAGAAATCCCCTGAAAACGATATAAAGATCAAAGGAATCGGAGCTACGGTTTGGAAATGGCAAGCGTTTTACTAAACGAACCGATCTGCGATTTACAGCAAGTAGGCTCATAAATGCAATGAAATGAACATGCTACAGGCACCAAACATGAAAACAAATTGCATGGCAGGGATGTACACAAGAAGATTAACAAATCACCAGGACTGAGGCATAGGCAAATTCATCCATTAAGGGCTTCAAACAAGCATGGCAAAACTGAATAAGCAAAACAGATTTCAGACTTAGCGAAATTAACGCTAGTCTGGAATTTCAGACCACGATGCTCTCTTCGGAGCAGCAAAACAACATGAAGCCTAACCTGAACATGGAAAGTAAGAGCATGGAATGGAGCTACTCAACAAGCTTAACAAAACACCCAAAGTGACATGGGGCCCAAAGGGTTCACAAAATACTCTACCGAGCACACGAACATCGATGAAACACAATCAGTTTTCAGACTTGGTGAAAACTGAGACATGCTGAAATTATAACTCACGGAGGCATGTAAACAAGCTCGATGCACTCACTACGGTGCAAGTCATGGCAAGGAAAGCATATATCCATAAATAAGGCACAAAATTCTAGCTAGACATGGCAAGAAAAATGGCATAGCATGCATGGATCACTAGCAACAACACCGGCAAAATCGCAAAAGAGTTCACGATCTGCCCAAATTAACAACTATGCAAACGTTGAGCTCGATTGAGTCAACCTAGGCTGCTCTAACATAACAAGTAAAGACATGGATGGATTAAGCACAACAAGCATAACAAATCACTCTTACTGATCATCCTCAAAAGAGGCACGGATCACTAGGAAACAAGCTGGACATATAGCATCGTGAACTAAAACATCCCAGACTTAGTGATTTTCACTAAGTCTCTGAAATCAACAATCTCATGTACCCCTCTTTGCAAGCTTGCACAAGACAACACACACATCCTAAAAATGCATGGGAGGCACCTCTGGAAAGAAGACAAAAAGCTTAACAATTCATCCCAAAGGGGCAAAGGCATATCATGCACACAATAATAATGGCAAAAATGACAAAAGTCAATGTAGAGCTAACGGATCTGCAATTTAACTCATGATGCCTCCTTCTAACAGCATTTTGGGAACCAAGATGACCTCAAATTCAAATGATGCAATGGAATGAATTGATGTACTCGTCGAGACGAAGATTTTGATATATCATATGCCCAAAACGGAGCCACGAATGCAAAGATATGGCAGGTCAAACGTAGCACGAAAAAATGATGGGAGAGGGGGAAAGTCAACCTAGGGTTTCTCAGATCTGGATCCGGGCGAGGGCACTGTAGCGGCACGCGGTGCACTGTAGCAGGGGCGGATTCCGGCGATGTCCGCCGGCTTCGGCGAGCTCGGACGCGGCGAGGGGAGGCGGGGCCGGCGCGGGAGGCCGGAGGATGGCGGGGCGGCGCGCGGCGAGGCCCGGCGAGCTCCGGGCGGTGGCCGGCGACGAGTGGCACGGCGGCGTGGCAGCCTCGGCGAGGAGGACGGTGGCCGGCGATGGTGGCTGCGGTGGCGCGGGCCACCGGAGCCGAGGGAGGCGGCGGCGGGCGCTGGAAGGCCCGGGCGGCGGCGAACGGGCCCGCGGGGGCCCTCCCTGGGCCGAGCGGGCCGGCGGCGGGGTTGACCCCGGCGGGGACACGTGGCGCGCCGTCAGTGGACCGGGGCGGCGGTGCGAAGCATCCGGCCAGGTGCGGACATGTCCGGCGCGGCGCGATGCGATTTTTAGGGTTTCGGGGTGGAAGACGATCCGAAAAAATGGGGGGCCTTTATATAGGCATAGATGGAGCTAGGTGAGTCCAAATGAGGTGCGGTTTTCGCCCACACGATCGTGATCGAACGACCGAGACGATGGAGCGAAGTTTGGTGGGTTTTTGGGCCAAATTGGAGGGGTGTTGGGCTGCAACACACACGAGGCCTTCTCGGTCCCTTGGTTAACCGTTGGAGTATCAAACGAAGTCCAAATGACCCGAAACTTGACAGGCGGTCTACCGGTAGTAAACCAAGGCTGCATGGCAAGTATCGGTCCAATCCGGAAATGTTTAATCCCCACACACGAAAGAAAGCTAGAAATGGCCACCAGAGAAGAACGAAGAGCCGGAATGCAAAACGGACAACGGGGAAAATGCTCGAATGCATGAGATGAACATGTATGCAAATGCAATGCACGTGACGACATGATATGAGATGCACGAAAACAAAAACAACACAGGGAGAGAAGACCCTAACCCGAGAGATAAATATAACTTAATGCCGGAAACAGCAAGAGTTGGAGTACAAATTGGGAAAGTTACATATGGGGCGTTACATGCCCCTGCCTCCGTATATAAAGGTTCAAGAGGGGGAGGCCAGCCGGCCATCATAGGGCGCACCAGGAGGAGTCCGACTCCCTCCTGGAGTAGGACTTCTCCCCCAATCCTAGTTGGAATAGGATTCGCGAGGTGGGAAAAGAGGGAGAGAGAAGGAGGGGGCGCCGGCCCCCTCTCTCCTTGTCCTATTCGTACTAGGGGGGAGGGGCGCGCGGCCCAGCCCTGGCCGCCTCTCCTCTTCTTCCACTAAGGCCCACTAAGGCCCATATAGCTCCCGGGGGGGTTCCGGTAACCTCCCGGTACTCCGGTAAAATCCCGATTTCACCCGGAACACTTCCGATATCCAAACATAGGCTTCCAATATATCGATCTTTATGTCTCGACCATTTCGAGACTCCTCGTCATGTCCGTGATCACATCCGGGACACCGAACAACCTTCGATACATCAAAACGTATAAACTCATAATATAACTGTCATCGAAACCTTAAGCGTGCGGACCCTACGGGTTCGAGAACAATGTAGACATGACCGAGACATGTCTCCGGTCAATAACCAATAGCGGGACCTGGATGCCCATATTGGCCCCTACATATTCTACGAAGATCTTTATCGGTCAGACCGCACAACAACATACTTTGTTCCCTTTGTCATTGGTATGTTACTTGCCCGAGATTCGATCGTCGGTATCCAATACCTAGTTCAATATCGTTACTGGCAAGTCTCTTTACTCGTTCCGTAATACATCAGCTCGCAACTAACTCATTAGTTGCATTGCTTGCAAGGCTTAAGTGATGTGCATTACCGAGAGGGCCCAGAGATACCTCTCCGACGATCGGAGTGACAAATCCTAATCTCGAAATACGTCAACCCAACATGTACCTTTGGAGACACCTGTAGAGCACCTTTATAATCACCCAGTTACGTTGTGACGTTTGGTAGCACACAAAGTGTTCCTCCGGCACACGGGAGTTACATAATCTCATAGTCATAGGAACATGTATAAGTCATGAAGAAAGCAATAGCAACATACTAAACGATCGGGTGCTAAGCTAATGGAATGGGTCATGTCAATCACATCATTCTCCTAATGATGTGATCCCATTAATCAAATAACAACTCTTTGTTCATGGTTAGGAAACATAACCATCTTTGATTAACGAGCTAGTCAAGTAGAGGCATACTAGTGACACTCTGTTTGTCTATGTATTCACACATGTATTATGTTTCCGTTTAATACAATTCTAGCATGAATAATAAACATTTATCATGATATAAGGAAATAAATAATAACTTTATTATTGCCTCTAGGGCATATTTCCTTCAATTTGAACCGCTAGATAACATGATTTGACGGTCGAGATGGTTTGGATCTGCCTCTTTGGGTCTTTTTATATTGGTATAGACTAATTAAACTTGTTTACTTAGTCTTAGTCAATGACAGTGGGACCCACGTGTCAGTTTGATGAGTCAGCGGTTAGAGTTGACCGCTGAGGTCATGATGACGTCATAAAATGATTTTTGATTTAATTAATTCTGTTAATTCTAAAAATGAATTAAATCTTTGTACATGAAAATTGCTCAGAACGACGAGACGAATCCGAATTCGAATACGCAGTCCGTTTGTCACCCACACGTCCCTAGCATAGCGAACATGCAACTTTCCCCCTCCGGTCCGTTTGTCCGAAAACGTGAAACATCGAGAATACTTTCCCGGATGTTTTCCCCTTTTGCCGGTATCATCTACTGTCGCATTAAGGAACACCTAGCACCGCTCATTGTCATGTCATGCATATGTTTGCATTATATTTATTGTTTCTTCGCTCCTCTTCTCGTTAGGCACCGAGACTGACGCTGCTGCTACCCAATACGACTACGGTGTTGACGACCCCTCCTTCTCGACTGAGCTTCCATGCAAGCCCCCCCCCCCCTCGCTTGATCAACCCGATATTGCCTATTCCTTCTCTCTACTGCTTGCATTAGAATAGTGTAGAATGTTACTGCTTTTGGTTAATCCTATTCTGTTACATAGCCTGTCTTTGCTACTACTGTTGTTACCTTTACCTGCAATCCTAAATGCGTAGTATAGGATGCTAGTAGTCCATCAGTGGCCCTACATTCTTGTCCGTCTGCCATGCTATACTACCGGGCCGTGATCACTTGGGAGTTGATCACGGGTATATACTTATATACATAATATATGATACATGTGGTGACTAAAGTCAGGTCGGCTCGTAGAGTACCCGCGAGTGACTCACGGATTGGGGGCTGAAAGGACATTTGTCTCGATGGCCCTTTGAGTGGATCTTTGTAGTGGAGCGACAGAGCAGGTTGAGACCACCTAGGTGAGAGGTGCGCCTGGCCCTAGTCGGCGTTTGTGGTTATTTTAAAATAACACGCTTAACGAGATTTTGGTATTTGATCTGAGTCTGGCCACTGGCCTATACGCACTAACCAACTACGTGGGAACAGTTATAGGCACTCGATGTCGTGGTATCAGCCGAAGCCTTCTTGACATCAGCGACTGAGCGGCGCGCGCCGGGTTGGAGCGCGTAACACAACTTCCTTTGTAATGGAGGTTGCTAGGTCTGCTCACCGGCCGCCCTCGCAACGTGTAGGTGTGCAACGGGCGATGGGCCCAGACCCCTGCGCGTTTAGGATTTAGACCGGCGTGCTGACCTCTCTGTTGTGCCTAGGTGGGGCTGCGACATGTTGATCTTCCGAGGCTGGACATGACCCAGGAAAGTGTGCCCGGCCAGAGGGATCGAGCGTGTTGGGTAATGTGGTGCACCCCTGCAGGAAAGTTGATCTATTTGGATAGCTGTGTCCCTCGGTAAAAGGATGACCCGGAGTTGTACCTCGACCTTATAACAACTAGAACCGGATACTTAATAAAACACACCCAAACAAGTTCCAGAGACAACCCGATGATCGCTTTCCCATAGGGCGACAAAGGGAGGATCGCCGGGTAGGATTATGCTATACGATGATACTTGGTGAACTTACCAGCTACTCTATTCTAAATGCTTCAAGATGGAGGCTGCCAGAAGCGTAGTCTTCAATAGGACTAGCTATCCCCCTCTTATTCTGGCATTCTGCAATTCAGTCCACAGATACTACCTATTTCATTGATATCAATGCATATGTAGTGTAGATTCTTGCTTGCGAGTACTTTGAATGAGTACTCACGGTTGCTTTGCTTCCTCTTTTTCCTCTTTCTATACCCGGTTTTTGCGACCAGATGTTGGAGCCCAGGAGCCAGAGAGGTGCCTACTACTACGTGCAGGCCACCGACGGCGACCAGGAGTAGTTTAGGAGGATCCCAGGCAGGAGGCCCGCACCTCTTTCGATCTGTATCTCAGTTTGTGCTAGCCATCTTATGGCAACTTGTTTAACTTATGTCTGTACTCAGATATTGTTGATTTCTCTGACTCGTCTATGATCGAGCACTTGTATTCGAGCCGTCGAGGCCCCTGGCTTGTATTATGATGCTTGTATGACTTATTTATTTTTAGAATTGTGTTGTGATATCTTCCCGTGAGTCCCTGATCTTGATTGTACATGTTTGCGTGTATGATTAGTGTACGATTAAATCGGGGGCGTCACAACCACCATCTCCACCACGCCGTCGTGCTGGTTGAGATCCCATCTACTTCTCCTCTGTTGTTTGCTGGATCAAGAAAAAGGAGACGTCACCGAGCCACATGTGTGGTGAACGCGGAGGTGTCGTTCGTTCGGCACTAGATCGGATTGGATCGTGATCGCATCATGAAGAGTATGATGACTACACCAATCACATTATATATGCTTCCGCCTTCGGTCTACATAGACACACTTCCCTCTCGTTGCTATGCATCTCCTAGATTAGATCTTGGGTGTTCGCAAGTCTTTTTTTGATTTTCATGCTTCGTTCCCCACCGCATGCAACAGTTGCAATCTATCCCATCCCCAGCCTCACCCAACATGTAGCACTAAAGAGACACTGAAAGAATAGACGTTCCACAGTTTCCTCCGGCGGATCAGTGCACAACAAGCATCTGTAATTGTTATCTCGGATCAGCATATCTCTTCTCTTCAGCATGTTTCGGATGTTCAGTATGTCTGCCAGCAGCAACCAGGCAAACATTCTCCATTTATTAGTGCATTTTGATTTCCAGACCCATTTGAATGCCTTATCAGCTACCATATCTCGGAAACAGTGAGTGTAGTATCTGCTGGATATAAAATCATCTAATCCCCATGAGCATCGCCATCGATCTTTGTTCCCGCTTGTCAATTGCACTGATGCAGTGCTAGACTGAAGATTGGCCAACTCCCCACTAGCCTGGACAGGGGGTAGATGGAGATTTTTGCCCCAAGGAATTAGCAGTCAGAAGTCCCTGAACTGATACATCTTCATTTTTGGAGAAAGAGAAGAGGCGGGGGTGGCTGCCGGGACGGACCTCATGGTGCCACAAATCCTTCCGAAATTAAACTGTATCTCCACACTCCATCTCCACCCTCATCACCCCTCTGTAGATTGGAGCGAGCTGCGTGACGTCTCACCACCAAAACGATCAGCAGGGATCAACTGTGTGTGGCACCACACCTTCATAATACACCGACCAAATCAGCTTCACCCATGGTATATCCATGCAGTTATATAATTTGTGTAGTTGTTTAGCAGAAGACGCTGGTTTTGCACTGCAGGTCTATGATGCCTAAGCCCCCCTTGCTCTTTGGCCGACACACTAAGCTCCATGCTGCCAGCGAGTTTGTTTTTTGGGATTTCGACAGAGCACATTGTATAAATTGTTACGAAGGTAATCACCGAGTTTACTAGAGTGAACTTTGAGCAGTAATCCTGAAAGAAAAATTCGACGGGAATGACTGAGCATCTGCGCTAAAGTATCATTCTTATTGCGAACAATGCGATACAAAGCTGAGTATTATTCTCAAAGGCTGGCATTATCTATATTAATATAAAAAGATCTAAAAGGACAGATTCAACTGATCGCGACCATCAAACCAAGTCAATTCAACGACCTACACTGCTCTAATGGCGAGCGTTCAACATGTTTAACGTGCAATTTATATCATACCAAATATTGCACTAATCATAGAATTATCACACAAATAATAGCGTACATAATATCCATGTGTAATTAATATATTGCATAAATATTAACAGGCATTCACTAGTTACCTAGCTAGTTGTCCTCTCAGAAATGAATCTTCGACCCATCTTTTATCACGAAGATCCAAAAGCGAAAAAGGCGTTTCTTTGCCGCCATTACACCACTGATTAGTTTAGGAGAGGTGGAGCATCAGCCTGTCAAACGCCACGATCCACTCATGCATCAGGGAACGAGCTATGCCTATCCATTCGTGCATCAGGAACAACGGAGCAATATTACTAGTAGAGGATCCTATATCTGGCGGCGTCTCTGTCGTACTAGGAAAGAACCAGAAAATCCCACCGAATCGTAGCCAGGAACAAGCTAGCATGATCTTGGCCGGGAACTAGAGCAATAAACTGATATTGGTGAGGGATTTTAGCGAGAAGAGGCCGCCCTCCGGCCCGTCCTTGTCGGCGTGGACGGGGCTCCTCGCGGAGACGCAGGCCGTCGAGCGAGCACCGGCGGCTGGCGTGGTGGGAGGCGGTGGTGTTGACCAGCGGCTTGGACGGGCGGAGGGGGTTGTGATCGAACCCCTCGCGCACTTGGTAACGTGGCTGCATCGAACCCACGCCGCCCGTTGCTCAGATCCGTGCACTACGCTTCAGACTGCAGTCTGCGGAGCACCCTGTCGACGACACAATGCGCTGCCGGAACTGATCAATACCTTGTCAAGACGCCCACGCCATCATCCGGTGGCCGCACTTCTACTTGAGAAGTTGAGATCGCTGAAAGTTTTTCCACCCAGGTCAAACGAAATACTCCTACCTTTTCTGAGCTTTCTTCAGTGACTTTTTTTTAGGCCTTCTTCAGAGACTTGGTAAATGGTAATGAGGTGATGGCATGTTTAGCAGTAGGATTTTCACAGTCCAGCGTACTACAAATTCTTGACACAAAACCAATAAAGGCCTTCTATTTACTCTCTTTTTAGAATTGGCCTTTTATTTACTAAAACAGGTCGTTTGGCTCCCGTCATTTCCACCAACTGAAATGAAAACCCGTGTGCCAAACGAGCTGTAAACGTTTTCATGAATACAACCTGATAGTTAACAATATCTTCGTATAGCAGTCAATTAGACAACTAGTAATAACCTCGAGGATGAACGTACACTGGCATGGCAATCAGACAACATATTTGCAAGGATACATGCAACACAATGCCCTCCTCTCTCGCGACCCCCGCGTCGCCTCCGCCGGCGGCGGCGGGGGAACCCTAGCCGCACCGCCGCAGCCCCCTCCCCACCTCGTCCCACCTCCTCGCCGCCACCTGAGGCAGCCGCCGGGCAAGCCCGGGGCGTCAAGGATGGTGGCGGCGGGGCCTCGGTTGCCCTGCTTTTGCGTGAGGAACCCCGAATCTAGAGTGGCGGCTCCATTGGCAAGGCACAGCCAGCTAGCAGCTGTGCGGGTGGTGGATCTGGTGTCCCGTCGCGCGGGCGGCGGGATCCGATGGTCGTTGGCGGCCGGCGGCGGCTTCTGCGGCGGCCGGTGCGCGCGATCTGGCGCCTCCCCTCCTCCCCTGTTCGGCGTGCGGGCCAGCCTGGTCGGGCCGCGCTTCCTCTTGGTCGCTGGTTCTATATAGGAGGCGCTACTGGTGGCGGGGATCTAATTCGGGCGAAATCCCTAGCCGGCCTTGACCGGCCGCGCCGACGGCAACGCCTGAGGGCGTCGTTCCCCTCCTTGGAGGCGTCGGTATGGACTGATCTCCTCACTTCACCTTCCCCTAGGTCTCCCGGGCGAAAGCCCTAACTTTTTTGGGCGGCGGCGGCGCTCACGGCGCCGTTCCCTTCTTGAAGGCGCTGCTTTGGGAACTTTTGGGTGACGCTTGTGGGTGGTGGGCGATGGCAGTGGTGCGGCCCTATCCTAGCATGGATTTACGTCCGTTGCTTGGAGATGGACTCGCGTAGGTGGAGGTCGTCGGCTGACGTCGTGGTGGCGTCATTGGCGGAGGACCTGCCAAGGCTCGCGTAGGTGGAGGTCGTCGTTTGGCGTCATGGTGGCGTCGATGGCGGAGGACCTGCCAAGGTTGTCACCTCAATCTGCTCTGAAGATGGACCAGTGGAAGACGGCGACGACGACACATGTGAGTGGGTCGGACCAGTTTGAGCCCCGAACCTTGCAGATGGCTCGGTCGGGGCCTCCGGCTTTAGATGTTAGGTTTAGGTGAGAGGTCTGGGTATGTGGCCCAGCTTGCACCCCTTCATCATTTGGATAGGAGTAGCGGCAGATGTTGCCAAGATGGCGGATTCAGGTATATTGTTGTTCTACTTTGTAAGGTCCTCGAGAATAATTAATAAAATGACCGCATGCATCTCCCAAATGCAGAGGCCGGGGGTCATCCTCCTTTTCCAAAAAAAAACATGCAACACAAAAGAGGGAAGAAAATGCAATGTTGAAATATGTCTTAAATGGAAAAAGAGAACAAGAGAATCACCAAAGCCACATTACCTGATTGGAACGTGAATTCAGACCACCAAACTCACACTTGTTGCATCTTCAGCCTCTATTGGCATTTCAATAGGATGATAATAAACTACAAGGAACAGAAAGTGTTTCTAGCTCTCCCAATGACAATAGAATACACAGGCCACCACCTATTTGACTACCTCCACATTGTTTGTATTTGGGCACTATTTATGATACATTAAAGGAATTGGAAATAATTGTCTAATGATGTTCACAGATAAAATGCAGCTTATATATTGACTGACAATGAACTTTTGGTGATCAAATTTACAGACAAAATGGAAGGCGGGAACGGTTGTGACTGCGAATATAGCGGACCAGATCATCGTTGTTGTTCTTGTGGTAATCAATTGTGTCACTCAGCTGCTTGATAGCTTCTCTTTTCTCCTGCACTCTAGCTGCTAGTTCATCGTCTTTTTCTTCAATTATCTTCTCAAGTTGAACCATCTTCTCAGCTGCCTCAGTAGCACTCCTAATCATTTCTGACATTTCCTTTTCTTTCTTTCTCAACCCAATAGCCAGTTCTTCGTTTTCCTTGAGCAGTTCTTTCTGCTCAGCAAGAGAATTGTGTACCATGTTCTGTAGGACACTAAACTCTCCACCACATGCAGATAAGCGGTTAATGAAGCACGCAATGCTTTGACTGGAGTGTAATTCAAGCTCATCCAATTGATTTTCCAATTTAGAGACCACTGACTCGGTGCTGTCTTTAATTTGCACAAAAGTTTCTTCTAGCAAGCTAATCCTTCCAGAGAATAGTTGTATTTGTTCTTCAAGATGCACGATCTCTGTTTTTGATGTTTCCACTGCCATCACATAGCTCTCTTCTTTGCATTTGCTCTCCGCTTCGGCAAGTTCAAGCTTCTGCTTGGCTAGCTGGAGCTCAAATTCAAGTTCTTGGACATGCTTTTGCAGCTCTGCGTTATCCTTATTTGCGCAAAACATTTCCTCTTCCGAGTGGCGATGTTTGTCCAAAATTTCTGCATTTTTCTCTTCTAGTTTGTCTATCTGCTCAATATGATTTTTCTTGAGTACCTCGAGCTGAGATGCCTTCGTGGACACGTCAGCATATGTATGATGGAGTCTCTGAAAGTTGCCACCGATATCTTTGAGGCTCTGCTGGAGATCAGCAAGTTTGGTAGCATGATCTGAAACTTTCTGTGTAACTCTATCTTCAAAATCATTCATGGACGACAAATTTTCCATGCATATCTTAACCATATCTTTCAGATCTCCCTCCACCTTGGCCTTCTGAGATGACAATATATCTATTATCTTCTCCAAATCTTTCGCATTACTGTTCATTTCAATAACTTGACATGCCGCCTCAGCCTGAACTCTCTCGAGTTTCTCATGTAAGTTAGAAACTTTTAGTATTGCCTCTTCGAACTGTTGCTCCAAGCTGGAATTGCTTTCCAGCTGAACTGAAAGTTCCTCCTTCAGTTGTGCTATCTCACTTTCAAGATTCTTGATAGAAGACTCTGACTGTTTTAGTTGGGTTACTAATGTATCCTTCTCTTCTTGTGCCACCTCAATCTTCCTCTGTGACTCAGCCTTGACTTCTTCTAATTTCTGGGTCAAGGCACATTTGTTCTGTTCTGATTCATCATTTGCATGCTGCAGAGCTGAAATGCTCTGACTTTGCTTTTCTAGCTCTCTCTCAAAGTTCCTCACAGAAGCTTCAGACTGATGTAACTCTGACAGAACTGTTTCTTTTTCTTCACGAAGTGCTAGAATACCCCCCTGCAGATTGGTCCTTGATTCCTCAAATTGTTTGTTCAAGCTGGAATTGTTCTCTAGCTGAATTGAAAGATCATCCTTTAACTGAGCTATTTCGGATTTAAGGTTCTTGATAGAAAACTCTGCTTGCTTTAGTTGGGTTAAAACCGTATCCTTCTCTTCTTGTGTCACTTTAATCTCCTTCTGCAACTCAGCCTTCACTTCGTTGAATTCTTCGGTCAGGGCAGAGATGTGCTTCTGTAGATCATCATTGGCTTGCTGTAAAACTGAAACACTCGCATTTCGCTTTTCTAACTCTATCTCCAAGTTCCCAATTGAAGCATGAGACTGGTGTAACTCTGACAGGGCTGTTTCCTTCTGCTGACTTAGTGCTACAATCTCCTCAAACAAGCTGCTCCTTAATTCCTCCAATTGCTTGTTCAAGCTAGCATTTCTATTCTTCATTTCTTCATTAACTAGATGCAAGATCGAAATTTGCTCTCGTCCTTGATCTGACTCAGTTCTTAGATTCTTGATGGAAGCCTCAGACTGCTGCAACTCCGAAAGGGTTTTTTTCTTCTCGTCTTGGAGTACTATAATTTCAGCGTGGCGGCTAACCATGGCATCTTCAAATTGTTTCTTCAGGTTACAGTTATTCTTCTGCAGATCTTCATTGGCTAGCTGTAGAATATAGTTTTGTTCTCTTTGCTGCTCTAACTCACGTTCGAGAGTCTTGACTGAAGTGTTTGACTGCTGCAAATCATCAATGATTTGTTGCTTTTCTCCTTGTAACAGAATGATCTCAGCCTGTAGATCAGTCTTAACTTCTTCCAGCTTCCTACCCAAGCTAGAATTTTTCTCCTGCAGTTCTTCATTAGCTTGCTGGAAAAGTGAAATTTCATTCTGCTTTAGTTCTATCTCGCTCTGGAGGTTCTTGACGTAAGCCTCCGACTGATCTAACTGAGCAACTGCTGCATTTTTCGCCTCCTCGTGTACTATAACCTCATTAGACATTTCACCCTTTGCCGCTCTGAGGCCTTCAATGGTCTCCTGAAGACTTGAAATTTGTTGGTTTTGCTGTTGAAACTTATTTTCAAGATCAATACTAGAAGCAACAGCTTCATTCTTTTCTCCGAGCACTGCTGCAAGCTCATTATGCAGGTTTGAATTCACCAACGCCAGGTCTTCATTATCCTTCTGCATAACAGAAATTTGCTTTAGTTGTTGTTCGAACTCGTGTTCAAGATTCTTCAAAGAAGCTTCTAACTGCTTTAGCTCTGATGCCACGGAATTCTTTTCTTTCAGTAGCTCTGCAATATTATCACTCAGTGCAAGTTTTGTTGATTCCATTTCCTTTTCTAGTTCCTTGATGCTACATTGTGCCTGCTCCAACTCATTCAAACACTTGGAATGTTCTGATAGTACTCTTCATTTTTCTTCTTCTGCAGCTCCATGTTCCTTGTTCAGATTGTTCATTAGCTCCTCTTTCTCCACTGTCATACCATCTATCTCCACCCCTAAATGTTGAAGCTTGCTTTCGAGTAAACTGTTCTCTGCAATCAAGGAGTCATTTTTAGCTCTTGTTTCAGCAAGAGTTTCCTTCAGTTCGGAAAACTTGATATCCACATTCTTCTCATTTGCTTTCAGGTTATCACATTCCACTGACAGCATCAAGTTCTCATTCTTGGATTTTTGGATTTCTGATAACAAGGTCTGCACTTCTTTCTCAGCTAAGTGGGCCTTCTCAAGTTGGGATGACAAGGAATTGCATTTCTCCACTGTATCTTGCAGCTGATTGCTCATATCTTCCCTCTTGTTCTCCAGGTCTATAATTTAAATCTTTAGGTCATCCCTCTCTTTTTCCATAATTTGCTTCTCCCCAGATAACATCCTCATCTCATTCTCCATGTCTGTTGATGTCTTCAGGGATTCTGCTGCCTCCTTCTCTGCACCTTCAACCAACAATTTTAGATGTTCGTTCTCTGATGACAAGTTTGCAACATCTGAACTAGTAGCTTCTTTGTCCATTATTGCTTTTTCTAATAGCTTCTTCAGATCAGATATTTCTTTCGTTTTTTCTTCTGCATTTTGTTTCAGCTTCTGAATCTCTGCTTCCGTACTTTGCTCTTCACCTTGATGTTCTCCAGCAAGCTTCTGCATCCAGTCATTTTCTTCATTTAATGCATCTAGTTTCTGATTAGGAACGTCAGTGTCCGATTTGTCTCCTTCCGAGTCTGAATCGGATGAATCTGAACCAGTGGAACTGTGCCCAACATTTTCCAGTTTACTGATTAGATCTTTGCAGTGCTTGTGAAGGTATTGGTAGTCTTCATGGAAGCCCTTTACAAGGGAGGATAGTTTTGATTTCTTCAAGGTATTTCCAGAATCATCTGGTTCGCTTTCAGCCAGCTCACTCTCCTCTCCTATCATTCGCAAAATGTGCTCCACATTCTCATCGACACCTGAGGAAATATAACAAAACAGCTAAACTTTATTCAAACAATACATGGTGGAAGCTGGAGTGCCTGAATGATCAGGCAAAATATAAGCTAAATCACTAATATATCCACACTCAACAGGAATATTCTATTTATGGAGAATAATTTGATGAATGGAGGAAATGTGATTAGTAGTCCCTCTACAGTCTAGAGCACAAAAACATGCATGATAATTGATGTGAGTTGCATACTAGTCAAAGAGAATACCCTTTTTGTTCTCCAATATATTTTTGGACTTTCTATTTTTGTGTTTCTTCGCCATGCTGGACTGCTGATGGTCACTATATCCACACCCTTCGCTTCTGAACGACAGATGACTGGAAGGTGAACTGTGCAAGAACGACAAAAAAACAATTAATTCACAACTCATCCAGGAGAACAATTGTCACAAGAGGAACCGTTTAGTTAAGCAGTAGGTTCAAGGACCTACTACGCAGTTCACTCATTCATTAAGCAGTAGTGACATGACATAGGGCACAAACTAAGATATGGATATGCTTGTCAGCCTCATCCTTGCACAGTATAGCATCTCGATGCCAGCCACACATCCAAGAACACCTACATGATGTGTATAGCAGCTAGCTATCATTTTCCTAGACTACTCTGCTACTTGCTTATTGCTTTGTCCATGGTTTGAATATACGGGTTTAGTGTATCAGGAAAAAAAAGTATCTATGGGTTTAGTTTATCAGGAAAAAAATCTATGGATTTAGTGATTTAGTCCAGAAGTGAGAAACAGCTTGGATTGGGTTGGGTGGAAAAGGCATGCAGTTTGGTTTAGTCTGGATGCCAGCTTTTTGCTTTGGTTTGGTTTGGCTCGGTTGCTGGAGTCGTGACGCTAGAGGTTTACTGATGTGAGAACCTGCTGCTTGCTTTTGTGGCTCCATTCTCAGTTTCTCTTCTCTGCGCACTCTGGTGATGTTCCGCCTGATTGTTCTACCTCTCCCCTTCTAATAAAGCATAAGCAGAGCTCCTGCTGTTATCGTCAAAAAAATACAGTTTGGGCTGGGTTCAGTTTGGATGTGAAACTATTCCCAGGTTTGTTTACCTACATCATAAGGATGGATGGCCCTCCTCCAACAATACCCAAGGTCATATACACCCATTTTTCCGATTCAACTCTCACAGAAACTTCTCCCCTACTAGTCCAATAACAAGAGCAGCCGACCCGCATCTATCTAAACTGTACAACAGAGAGTGAACAGATCAAGAAACGTACCGAACGAAATTATTCCTGCCTCCTTCACTCTATATCTCCCGCCTCTTGTTGAACTCGAACTGCTAAGATCTGAGAAAAAACAACAGCAACGAAAGAGCAAGCACGGTCAGGTACCGCGCACGAACTGCAGCCAAGCAGATCGGAACAGGGGAGCAAACTGAACAAGGAGAGATGGGAACCCGGCGGGAGAGAAACGGAACAAAAGGAGTTACCGGGAGGGGTGAAGCGGTTGGTTGCGATCGGCGCAGGAGCAAGCCGCAGCCACAGCCTCTCTCTCCACTGGGCAACCGATGTGTGGGCAGAGTTTAGAAACGTACTGCAGGCGGCCTCGCACTCACAGGGGAGCGAGTGAACGGCGTGAGCCCTTGGGCGTCTAGCTGACTGAAGCTGAATGCCCTCGGCGTCTGCGGCTTATTACGGGATCGCCCCCGAACCCGAACACCGCTCCCGCCAATTCGAACGCGAGATGCACCACCTTTGCGGCAGAGGCCCACGAGGCAGCGCGGTCTGTCTGAGCTGGCGGGGGCGGGGGTGTGGGAGCCAGCCATGCCGTTGCCGGCTCTTGTCTCTCTCCTCCAAAGCTGCGGAAGCAAACAAAAACGAAGCTGGGGAATGCGCGGTGGCCTGTGGGGGCTGACGAGGACGGCCTCCGGCTACTGTGCCGCAGATGGCGCACTGCTTTTGTTCTTGTTGGCTTGTGAGCCATCTTGTCTCCTCCACGAGGAATCTTCTATGGTTCTATGCCGTGGAGTTCCGGTAGATCCAACGGTGAGCGTACGTAACTGGATGCTGCGTTTACGTTTAGTTTGTGCGAGAACAAAGCGTTACGGTTACTCTGTCAATGCATCGACAAGAGGGTAAAGCTAAATTATTGACGTAAGCCGGTGGTTATGTGCAAAAAAAAAAAGATAACAGCGTGCCACAAACCGGATTCCGGTTTCTCGCACGCTGTTATGCCAGAAACCGGATGCGGTGACGTGGGGAACCCGAGACACTGCCCAACAGCCCTCCTCCCTGCTGCCCTCTCCTGCATCACCGCCGCCGGAGGGCCGGTCGGCGAAGCTGCGCCGGAGCCCAGGATGGCGGCGCGGGGCGAATCTGATGCGCTGCTACCCCTGGTGCTTCCCCACGGCAGATATGACGCACGACACAAGCGCCCCGAGCCCTCCCGTGGCGTTTTTTGCGGCCGCCGGCTGCCTCCGGGCCTCCTCCTCGTGCCCTTGCGCGGCTACGCCCCCTCCCCCCACCCCCCACCATTGGGATCTGGAGCTTCTCCCGGCCAGCCCCGACGTTCCCTGGCTCGTTGCGGTCCTCCGGTGGCCGGGCGCGCTATCCTGGTGCGGCTCCTCTCCCCCACCCCTCCCTCGCGAGCCTCGCGTCGGCCACCTCAGGCGGTGGCCTCGCAGGTGCGGCTAGGATTCGGATCTGCGCGTGCTCACCACCACCACCCCCATCCCGGCAGGGACGAGTATCGACCGACGAACGTAGACCTGTGTCCATGGCCGGCCAGGCCGGCTCCGGGCCTGGCGCATCGGAGGAGTTGCACTACTTCCGGCTTCCTTGGCTCGCCGGCGCCTCGGCGCCTCCGCACCCCCACCCTGCTGGTGCTTTGGTTGGACATCCATCCTGACGCGTCTTCAATTCTGGCGTACTCCAGGAGTTGTGCCCCCTTTCCGGCTCCTTGGGCTCGTCGGCGTCCTTGCTGCTTTGGTCCCAGCGACCCAGATTTGCGCGAGCTCATCGGCGTCCTTGCTGCTTTGGTCCCGGCGACCCAGATCTGCGCTACCCTCTGGATCCTAGCTCGTTTGGCCCCCAGCCACCGCCACATCCTCCACCGCTTCTCATTCTGCCTAGCCACCCAGCCGGCTACCTCGGTGTTGAAGGAAATATGCCCTAGAGGCAATAATAAAGTTGTTATTTTATATTTTCTTATTCATGATAAAAGTTTATTATTCATGCTAGAATTGTATTGACCGAAACTTAAATACATGTGTGGATACATAAACATATACCGTGTCCCTAGTAAGCCTCTACTAGACTAACTCGTTGATCAAAGATTGTTAAGGTTTTCTGACCATAGACATGAGTTGTCATTTGATAACGGGATCACATCATTAGGAGAATGATGTGATGTACAAGACCCATCCGTTATCTTAGCATATGATCGTTCAGTTTATTACTACTGCTTTCTTGAATGTCAAATACATGTTCCATCGACCATGAGATCATGCAACTCCCGGATACCCGAGGAATACCTTGTGTGTTATCAAATGTCACAACGTAACTGGGTGATCATAAAGATGCTCTATAGGTATCTCTGAAGGTGTTTGTTGAGTTGGCATGGATCGAGATTGGAATTTGTCACTCCGAGTATCGGAGAGGTATCTCCGGGCCCTCTCGGTAATACACATCACAAGAAGCTTGCAAGCAAAGTGACTAAGGAGTTAGTTACGAGATGATGTATTACGAAACGAGTAAAGAGACTTGTCAGTAACAAGATTGAAATAGGTATGGAGATACCGACGATCGAGTCTCGGGCAAGTAACATACTGACAAACAAAGGGAATTATGTATGGTGTCATTATGGTTCGACCGATAAAGATCTTCGTAGAATATGTAGGAACCAATATGGGCATATAGGTTCCGCTATTGGTTATTGAACAGAGAGATGTCTCGGTCATGTCTACATAGTTCTCGAACCCGTAGGGTCCGCACGCTTAACGTTCATTGACGATATAGTGTTATATGAGTTATATGATTTGGTGACCGAATGTTGTTCGGAGTCCCGGATGAGATCACAGACATGAGGAGGAGCTCCAGAATGGTCCCGAGGTAAAGATTGATATATAGGACGATGATATTTGGACACCGGAAGAGTTTTGGGAGGTACCGGGTAGTCATCGGATCACCGGAAGGGGTTCCAGGAAGCCCCGGGAAGATGATGGGCCTATTGGGCCAATAGAGGGGACCACACCAGCCCACAAGGGGCTGGCGCACCCCCATATGGCAGCCGGCCTATGGGAGAAAGGAAGGTGTAGGATCGAAAGTAGGTCTAGAGGGGGATGATTAGACTACTTGACCAAATAAAAATCTAACATTTTCCCAATTTAAGTCTGGGTAAATTTTAGCAACTTAGCACAAGTCAAGCAATCAACCTACATGTGCAATTCTAAGAGTGTAGTAGCGGAAAGTAAAACATTTCATATGAAGGTAAAGGGAAGGGTTTGGAGAGAGCAAACACAATGTAGAAACGGAGATTTTTGGCGTGGTTCCGATAGGCGGTGCTATCGTACGTCCACGTTGATGAAGACTTCAACCCACGAAGGGTAACAGTTGCGCGAGTCCATGGAGGGCTCCATCCAGGAAGGATCCACGAAGAAGCAACCTTGTCTATCCCACCATGGCCATCGCCCACGAAGGACTTTCCTCACTTGGGTAGATCTTCATGAAGTAGGCGATCTCCTTGCCCTTACAAACTCCTTGGTTCAACTCCACAATCTTGTCGGAGGCTCCCAAGTGACACCTAACCAATCTAGGAGACACCACTCTCCAAAAGGTAATAGATGGTGTGATGATGATGAACTCCTTGCTCTTGTGTTTCAAATGATAGTCTCCCCAACACTCAACTCTCACACATATTTGGCTATGGTGGGAAGATAATTTGAGTGGAAAGTAATTTGGGAAAGACTAGAGATCAAGATTCTTATGGTTGGATTGGAATGTCTTGGTCTCAACACATGAGTAGGTGGTTCTCTCTCAGAAAATGAGTAGTGGAAGTGTAGGCACGTTCTGATGGCTCTCTCATAAATGGAGAAGGGGGTGGAGGGGTATATATAGCCTCCACACAAAATCCAACTGTTACACACATTTTACCCAACTCGGTCAGACCCAATAGAAGAACTCGGTGAGACCGATTTAGTTCAAAATGTGAACGTTAGGAATCTCGGTGGGACCGACTGGAACAACTCGATGGGACCGATGTGCTAGGGCTAGGGCAAAACCTCATCTCGGTGAGACCGATTGCTTGGACTCAGTGAGACCGATTTCAGCAAAGAGCAAACAGAGAGTTGGTCAAGCAAACTCGGCGGGACTGATTGCACATTTCGGTGAGACTCAAATAATTACAACAGGCAATAGAGAGTTTGCAAGGCCATCTCGGTGGGACCGAGATCCGTATCGATGAGACCAAATTATCTAGGGTTTCTAGCAGTGGCTAGGTCAAATGAACTCGATGGCGCCGGATAGATCAAATTGGTGGGGCCGAGTTTGACTTTGAATTTTGGACATATGTGGAAATGAGAAAGTGGCTGAGGGTTTTGGAGCAATATCACTAAGAACTTTGAGCAAGTAGACCATTAAGCAACACCTCATCCCCTTTTAATAGTACTGGCTTTTCTATGGACTCAATGTGATCTTAGATCACTAAAATGAAAATGAAGAGTCTTGAGCTTTTGCCAATCTTTCTCCTTAGCATTTTGAGGGGTCCATATCTCTAGGCCATGCCATGCCAATCGTTGAACTTTCTAAAATATTTAACTTGAATGGATATTAGTTCAATGAGCTATATGTTGTTATGAATTACCAAAACCACCCAGGGATTAGTTGCACTTTCAATCTCCCCTTTTTGGTAATTGATGACAACATATAGATCAAAGCTTCGACAAATAATAATATGCATGAAATACATCGTCACTATGAGAAGTATGTGATAAGCAAGAGCTCCCCCTAAATTTGTGCATTATTTAAAACTTGCTTTTGAATGCAAATGCACAATCAATTAGGATCATGGGTCACTCTTCCATGTCACATACATCTTGGTGGAGCGCTCAAAAAGATAAGAGTTAAAGAACATGCACTCATCACCAAGGATAAACATGATTGATCATACACAAATATCATTGAAATCATCATGCAAGCACACATTAAGGTAGTATGATCAAACACATGATCACAAGAGTATCTCACGGGCAAAACACAAATTGTAGCATAGGAATTTGAACAAGCAAATGATCAAGTAGCAAGAGAGGCAACAAAAGCAAAACACTCTCTCTCGAAGCCTAATGATCTATACACTTTCTCCCCCTTTGGCAACAAGTTACCAAAAAGCTTAAAAATGCATAGTGCTATACGGCACTCTAGGCACGATCTCCGAGAGCTCCTAAAGGGGTCTTCTGGCTGGTTTCTCCAGTGCATGTAGAGGGCGTGGAGAGAAGTCCATCTGCAAAAGCTTTAGCAGAGGTCTGTGGAGCTGGAGGAGTTGAAACTGGAGGTGCAATAGTGGCATTTGCTGCAGGTGCTGAAACAGAAGTCCTGGTGGCACTGACAACTGGCACTGCTGAAGACCTTTGTGCCCTTGGCACTCTCTGAAACGTATCTGTGGTAGGTTTGTCATTCCTGTCCTCAACTTCTTCCTAGAGCTTCTCCACATTGATCTGGATCTCTGTGGCCTTCACATCTAGATCAAGAAATTTTGTCTCAATGATCCTCTCAAGACTCTCTTGATTTTGAGTTAGGGTGGCCAAGCCCTTCTCAATTCTTAGGGTAGCCTCAAGAAGATAACTGAGTTGATCTTGCTTGGTCTTGAGCATCATAGTTGAAGCATCCGGTGCACTGGCTGCCTTTACTGCTTTTGCAGCCTTTGCTCTCTCTCTCTCTCTCTCTCTCTCTCTCTCTCCTGAGCTTCTGCACATGTAGGATGAGATGCATCCATGACAATCTCATTGTCCTCAAATTCTGGCATCAGGGGAAGATGCCCTATATTAAGAAGATATGTCCCTATTCCCATCTTGGAATTGATCAACATGTGTATGTGAGGGGCATATCCACATGATCTCTTCTGATCAACTGCAGTTCTCTTCACTGTTTCCATAATCGGGCTCATCACCTTGAACTTTTGGGGTACATCAAACATGTGGAGCAAGTTGATTGAGTGACCACGGATCATCGTATGATCTCTTGACTTGGGAAAAAGAGTGTGCCTCAAGATGGTGTTGATAGTGGTCAAGCCAGACAACAGATAGTATATTGATCCAAGCTTATGTGTCACCAAGGCAACATCAGGAATAGTCTTGTAAATGTTTGCCATGGAGTTGTGATCCTTCCTTGGCTTAGCATATACATCAATGTCATTTTCGTCTTCCTTTGGGGCATTGATCAACTTAGCACAGTCAGAGATTGTAGATTGATATTTTGTTCCTTCAGTCATCCAGACAATCCTTCCGTCTGGGTAGAAGTGAGTAGTGGAATAAAATTGCATGATCATCTCATCATTCCACTTGGTCAACTTCTGACCAACAAACTTGTCCACTTCATTCATCCTGAAGCTCTCATGCACTCCTGGAAAGTAGTCCTCATTGTCATCAATGAAATTCTAGTCAACCCACTTCATATCACAGACAATGGGCTTCTTGTCCAACAAAACTGTCTCCTAAAAGTCCCGCTGTTCCTTGGTGTGGAAACGATAGTCTACAACAGTCCTCCTCCTGATAGCATAGGGATCAGTCTGTCTCCATAATCTCAGACCTGCATCCTTTCTTTCCTTCATATTTTTTGCCATTGGATGATCATCACTATGATCTGGAATCTTGGCTTTAGTTTTCTGAGCACTAGTGGCTCATCATCTTCTTCTTTGACCTCAGGCACTGGGGCCTTGTTCTTCTCAACAGCAGATGTGTTCCTTGTTGTTCTCTTTGGTGCAGTAGACTTGGAGGCTTGTGGGCTGACTTGGGCTTAGATGGAGCAGCCCTAGTCCTTATGGCATCCCCCATGAGCTTTTGAGTCTTTGGTGGAGGTGCAAATGGCTCTTCCTCCTCCTCCTCTTCATCTGATTCTCTCATCATAGAAGGTTTGCCGATGACTGGCAATGGTCTTTCTGACTCTCTCCTTCCTCTTCTTTCCTCAAGCAGCCTCTTCTTCTCTTGGTTCAAGAGTGAACTCTATAGTTTCTTGAGTGGAGGCTCTGGCTTTAGACATAGGATTTCTCTTAGTAGGAGCCTTCTTCTGCATTCCAGGCTTGGTGGCAGCAGCATACTTCTTCTTGAGCACCTTTTTCTTGGAGGTCACCTCCTCCTCAATGACAAAATCATCATCGTCATATTCTGAAGTTCTCTTCTTCCTTTGCCTAGTTGCTGCCTTAGGCAAGTTGCTGGGTGTGCTTCTGCTTCCATCATCATAGTTGATGTTGGAGGGACTAGTGCCTTCACTGAGATTTAATTTCTCTTCAGACCTGCTCTGGCTGTCACTACCCTCTGACATTGCTGAAGCTGACCCTATGAATAGTTGGGTATAGATAAACTGGATGGGCATCACAAAGTACAACTATTTTGCAAAAATATTGAGAATCAAACTTAATTTTAGTTTTCCGCAGAAAGCATTTCGGAGCTACTGATTTGACAAACTTGGTGACACCGAAGCATTAACAGAATCTAAACATGTAGTTTTGGTTGGACCAAAATGCAGTTCGGTGACACAGAGATTCTAGGGTTTCACAGAGTAAGTGATTTTGGTCACACCGATCAATACACTTCGGTCAGACCGAGTTGTACTTGTGCAATGGCTAGAGCCAAATCGGTGAGACCGAGATCCTCACATCGGTCCGTCCGAGATGAGTTCGGCGGAAACCTAACCCTAAGTTTTTTTGCATCAAATCTATTCTAATGGATTCTTTTGGTAGATATATTGATCTCATTCGTGGGAAGAACAATGGCAAAGATCTTTGTGCAAGAATCGGAATAATGGAGTGCACAAAGAGGTCAAGTCCGTACCCTAACTTGCAACGAACTTGCTGCGGCAACAACGGCCGTGAGAATCCCGTTGACGACGATGGAGACCAGCGGTAGGAGGCACTAGCGACGACGGCAAAGATCTGGAGACCAAAGGGGCGACGGAGCTGGGAGGCGCGGACGAGTGGTTTGGAGGATTCCAAATTTTCAACCCGCGGTATATATACCCAGTCACTGTCGGTGTGACCGAGTGGAACGACTCGGTGGCACCGAGATGCAAAACTGCTAGCAGTTGCTGCAACTCGGTGTGACTGAATTGTTCTAATCGGTTGCACCGAGATGAAAACCTAGATCAACTTAAAGATTTCGGTGAGACCGAGTGGGAGTGAGTTGGTCTAACCGAAATGCATTAAGAGGTTTTGGAAGTTAAGCCCTTGACAGATCGGTGGCTCCGAGTGCTCCTCACCTGGAGGGTCCGAATTCGACTTTTCAATCTTTATGATGTAGCATGAATAGAGTTCGAGACGAGAAAATCATAGATAGCTAGATGAACTACTTAGGCATTCTTGTCCATCCATTTTGCAAGAAGAAAAACCAAACAATCAAAGCAACAAATGGATGTCCTCGAATGGAGAAAATTATGCAGACAACATGCTCACACAATAAGATAGCAAATAAAACATGTGGCAAAGTATGCACAAACACTCTAGCATCTATCAAGCAATTGGCGATGACTAGGTCATTATATATGAGTATATTGACTGAGGAGTCAAATGAGAACATTTGATCATAGGTCATACTCATTGTTTAAGCACAAGTGGGGTTACCACTTTTACATAAACCATTGTTGTGTTCACACCATTAGTGTTGCTTTAGCTCAATTCTTAGAGCAAAGCTCCCCTAGATGTGATATCCCTCCTTCAGAGGGATGAACTAACCTTGGGTTTTGTCGATGATGACTTCATGTAGGTGTTGAAGATGTGGATGCTCAATGTTGATGTAGATCATTTGGAGCAATCCATTGGAGTTAGTTGCACTTTCAATACCTACATGGGTTAGTCCCACAAGGATATCCATAGACACAGAGTGAAACACACATATGATGATGTCCATGAAAGCATTAGGTTACCTTGTCCCTTGTCTTATCGACAAGAGGGTTTGTGACTCCTTGAACTAGTGCAAGATATGGAAGTTTATTGCACTTGTCCTCGCCAAAATGAATATGAGTGAAGTATGTTGGCGAAGTCACCCTCAAGAACTCTTTAGTTCTTCTTCTTTGGAACCCACATCAACTTGATGGGAGTCCTTGGAGTTGTAGTCGTACTTGATGAAGTAGAACTTGATGTAGTCTTCGGAACCCACTTGACCAAGGCCTTAGGAGCTTCTTCAAATGAGTCAATCTCTTCTTGAAGCTTGTCCTTGCCTTTTAGCTTGTGGTCTTGTGGTGGAGGATCATCTTGAGCTTGTGTCCCCTTGAAAGAAGTGGGGTCATACTTCTCTTGTTGAGGAACAAACTTCGTCTTGGGGTATTGATCTTCTTCCCATTCAACTCCATTTGCATTGAACTTTTGTTCAAAACCAACATCTTGATTCTTCTAGTGCCTTCCTTGCTTGCGTACAATTTCCTATTGCTTACTTCCAGCAAGGCTCTTGTAAACACCTTTCTCTATAATTCCCTTTAATAAGCTATTTTCTTTCTCAAGTGTAACTTGGCTAAGAGAATCATTAGTGGAATCAAGAGAACTACTAGCACCACTGCAGGATGCTGCTAACATGACACTACGATCAGAGACCCTTTGACTAAATTGTGTGTGATGCATTCATCGCAAACAGGGATGTAAAAACCCATCAAAAAAGATGCAAAACATTTGCGATGGCGGAGACATCAAACACGGTTCAGATTTTAGTTACATGTGCGATGCAGGCTATACGGTTGATCCAGAAGAACTGTTTGCGATGAGTCGGAACAACATAAACGGGCAGCCATATCAATGTGTGTGCGATATACGGCATACAATTCACTCTGATGAACCGTTTGCGATGATTGAGGTGAACACAAACGATTCGGCATGACAAGATGTGTGTGATATGCGGCATATAGTTCACATAGATGAACTGTTTGTGATGAGCCAAAAGAACACAAACGATTCGTGTAAACAAGATGTGTGTGATACGCAGCAAACAACCCACTTGGATGAACTGTTTGCGATGAGAAATTATAACACAGATGGTTACTATAGTTAGTTCGTGTGCGATTCTGTTCGTACAAAAAACTTTGAAAAATGCAAACTAGTTTCTTGCGATGGCTAGGAGTATCGCACACGATGCGTCTGTGAGTACTCGTGTGCGATGATTAGTAAGTTACACATATGTTTCCTTATGTTAACACATGTGTGATAAATAACACGTGGTACCGCATACGGTATTCGGGTTGAGTGTGTGCTCCACTTAGTCTTCCCGTGCTCCACATGGGTGAATTGTAAAATCCACGCCTCTTCCCTCACCGGTTTCCCGCCACCAGCTAATGGCTTACTGCATATAACCTAGGCGGCAATGCACCGTCGCGACACTCTGCGTAGATCTAGTCCTCACCCATCTACCATTAGTTATTCTAAGCATGCCAGGCAACGACCAAAGCTTCGACGTCAACTCCTACCTATGTTACATCTTCGGCGAGGAGAACGAGCCGGAGCAGGTTGGGGAGCAAGAGCTTCATCGGCCGGTGCAGGCACCATGGTCCATCGGCAGCGATATCGGCGTGACAGCCCTTGGGCGCACAATCGACATATTGCAGAGGAGGTGTGATGAGAAGTTTGCCATCCATCGTGCAAAAGATCCAGAGCTGCTCGGCGGCACAATCGACGACCCACCCGAAGAGCCGCCATCACCAGTGCTCATCGAGAGCCTGATGCCCCGCAAGGAATGGGTAGAGGACCGCTGCAATTCAGTCAAGACACAGGAAGCCCGCGGCTTCATCATTGCCCACGGCGGCCGTGTCAACCTCGATCCCAATGATGTGGTGGCCAGGCTCGAGCGCATCCCTGGCAGAGTTGTCGTCCCCGACGAAGTAGAACATCGCCAACGTGATGTCTTGAGGATGCAGGCGATGGACGGAATTTGCTACCAGGCCAGAGACATGGAAATGGAGCGGTTCTATGGAGATATCATGCACGTGATTCCACGCTGTCAAGCTGTTCTGGAAGAGGTCCAGCAGCTCCAAGAGCCTCCCAACGCCAGCAGCTCCGTAGGCGGAGGCGGGTTGGGACACTTGGAGTGAACGGCCGCAAGGGTGCTATGTTGATCATGGAGTTCGAGAAGACCGTCATCGGAAGGCCGCCAGCTCAACCTTTTAGCCTATATTTTATTATAATTGTATGCATATGTAGGTCGTCAGTGTTCTGGGCCTTGCCGCATGTGTCATTTTAAATTATCCTGAATATGTAAGACAATTATTAACCGTTGCCATTGTAAATTTGCCTCAACAGCTAGTAGAGCGCGTGTAGGGACGCCAGAGCAGAGCGCGCCGCGGCCGCCTTAATGGCGAGCAAAACACGTGGGCGGACGCGAGCAGAGCGCGCCGCGGCCACCTCAACGACGAGAAACCACGTGGTCAACCTTCTGGCACCTCGTGGGAGGCATGATGGCACATCCATAGGACACGATGGTGATATCTTGACCGTGTGTGATAGTGGGCAGACACGTACACGTACATCCAAGAATGTGGGCCCGTGTTTTGGGCTTCCGATGCGTGGCATACGGTTGATCCAAAAGAATTGTTTGCGATGAGCCAGAACAACAGACCAGGCTTTGTAGGCCCAAAACCATCAATAAATTTTGACATTGTTTCTCGTCACATTGCAGATTACAACGCAATAAGTAATTGCAAATCCATTCACACCTATCAAACTAGTATGTGTTCACACTTAGCACCAGACTATAAAAACTACCCACTCGAAAATTACTTCACAGTTCCTCTCCTCATCACCCACACAACTGGTCTTTCCTATCAAGTTGTTCTTCCATAACCGGTAGGGGGAGTTTAAGGTGGACATATAACCAGGAAGCAAAGACCAAGGCTGCGGAAGCACTAGAGAGGTCCCGCAGCGAAGCGACAGCTGCAGCAGAGATGTCCCAGTGTGCCGTGGAGCCCTTGAACGAGCTCTCACGGGCACGCGAGGGCTCTTAGAAGCCCACTCGCCGCGTCGGTGATCGCGATGAGATGGCGTTGCTGAAGTCCTTGGCCGATGACGATGACATTCTCGTTGCCCTCATTAAGCAGCAGGAGCTGGTCGACGACTTGATGAAGCTACTCGAGATCAGCGATGCCTCGGTTTACAAGGCGACCAACCTCGTCGAGCAACTCATGGGTGACAATGTGAAGCTCCTCAAGGCTCCCGCCGAGAAGGAGGAGGCTGCCGGCTGGAAGATGTTGCATGAGCAGAGCAGTGCCTCGGGGATGACGCTGATAGCGGTCGTCGAGGAACTGATGGGTTACTTGAGGAAGCTCCAGATCGAGCACGAGCAGGGGGTGGAGGAATCTGTGGCTGCTTTCAAGCAAAGTCGTGAGGAATTGAAGAAGGAGCTAGAGGATGTCCTCGCCTGACGATCCATCGACGAGTAGTGACAGTAGTGACCCAGATCGTTGTCTGTGATTTCCTTCTTCTCTTGCCCCCATGTCTTTCGGGCTTTGGCGCCTGCGGCATTTTAAATTATCTGGAATATGTAAGACTATTATTATCCGCGCCATTGTAAATTAGTCATTGTATTATCCGTTGCCATTTTATTTGTCGTCGTATTATCCGTTGCCCTATGTGGCAATTTAAATTAGGACGGAATACGAGTTGAAAACACGAACAAAGCAAATGCTGCCATGGGATCGCAAGCAAACACCCTCCGTCCAGGTGCTTTAATTAACCCTTTAATGGAGAAGTTGTGAGCGAGGTGGGCGGTGGCTGGTGCATGGAGGTCAAAGAGCTTGCTTCCCGGTGAGCATGGGCGGCCTTGCTGCTCGCACATGTCCCGTCGAGCCTGCGAGGTGGACGATGCACGCGTCTCGTCGAGCCTGCACATTGGACTTCTCGCACTCGTCCCGTCTAATTAAATAGCTACATTTACGCCACCGAGTTTGGTTAAATTTTGACATGGTTCATATAATACAATCGTTTGCGATATTAATGTGTCAGCTATTTGTTTCAAAAAGAACTTCATTGGCTATTAATGTGTGCACCTTGTCTCAAACTGGACGATTTTTTTACCACAGCATATATGTGCCATGTCATGAAACCATGCCAAGTTTCATGTTTTTTGGTGAGTTTTTGATTTGCTGGGATTTAAAAACCAAGATTCTCAATGTTTCAGGACGATGAGAAGTTTGTAATTCATTCCCATTCCTTAAATCAGACCTAAACATGCACCCAATGACACATGTACATTTCCAATCCATTTTGCTTCACTGTAGCATGTGCTTGTAGTTCAAGTTTGAATTATGGACTACATTAAATGCCTAGAAAACTTAATTAATATATACAATGGCCAAAGGAACCTTGAACAATTTCAAATTTCGGCACGACACTCTTGTTATTCTATGTTGCCTGTAGAAAACAAAGTTCAAGGCAAGAAGAGGCAGCGATTATCATTTCGCCCACAAGAGGGGCATGTTTCCCTACCGAAACCACGAGTGTTGCGAGAAACTTCGTTTGTAAGAGGCTTGTAATATAGCTTCGCCCAAATTGGATAATTATATATACCATGTAGTGACACCATGCCAAGTTTCATGATTTCCTGGTGAATTTTGGATTTACAGAGATTTAAAAACCGAGATTCGCAATGTTTGTGGCCAAGCTAGGACAACGAGATGGTTGAATTCATTCCCATTTGTTCCATGGGACCTAAACATGCACTTCGAGGACACATGTATGTTTTTCTAGCCATTTTGGTGCACTGGAGCATGTATTTGTAGTTTGGATTTGAATTATGGACATTAAATGCCTAGAAAACTCAATTAATGAATACAAAGGTCAAACGAACCCTGAGTAATTTCAAAGTTCAACGCGAATCTCCCACTGTTCCATGTTGCGTGTAGAAGAAAATACGAGGCTAGAAGATGGAGCAGTTATCGTTTGGCCCACAAGGGGACACGTTTCCCTATCTAAACCATGAGGGTTCTTGCTACAGGCTCCGGTTTGTGAAAGGTTTGTAATAAAGCTTGGCCCAAATTGATAATGTTTTTACCACGACATATATGTGCCATGACGTGACACCATGCCACCTTTGATGACTTTCTTGTGAGTTTAGGATTTATGGGGATTTAAAAACTGAGATTCCAAATGTTTGAGGATGAGCCAAGACGCCGGTACGGTTGTAATTCGTTTTCATTCCTGGCATGGGACCTAAAAATGCACCCAAGGACACATGTATAATTTTTCTAGCCATTTTGGTGAACTGGAGCATGTATTTGAAGTTCAGATTTGAATTATGAACATTAAATGCCCAGGAAACACAATTAGTGTATAAAAAGGCCAAATGAACCTCGAATAAGTTTAAATTTCAGCATGGATATCATGTCGTTCCATGTTGCCTGTAGAAGAAATACAAGGTGAAAAGAGGTAGTGATTACGTTTCGCCCACAAGGGGAACATGTTTCCCTATCGGAACCACGAGGCTTCTTTGACAGAAGCTCCAGTTTGTAAGAGGTTTGTACTACCTCCGTTTCAGTTTACAAGTCCTACGCGTATACCTAGGTTACTAATTTTATCCCCCTAATATAAACTATATAATACAAAAATTATACCGTCTGAAAATAGAACATCTAAAGTTTATATTGATATATGTTTTGAAATATATGACTTGTATTAGGTTGGTCAAATTGACGACCTAGGAGTACGCGCACGCCCTGCAAACTGAGAGAGAGGTAGTAATAAAGCTTGGCCCAAATTGGACAATGTTTTTACCACGACATATATGTGCCATGATGTGACACCATGCCAACTTTCATGACTTTCTGGTGAGTTTAGGATTTACAGGGATTTAAAAACCGAGATTCCAAATGTTTGAGGACGAGCTAGGACACCGGTACGGTTGTAATTCGTTCCCATTCCTGGCATGGGACCTAAACATGCACCCAAGGACACATGTATAATTTTTCTAGCCATTTTGGTGAACTGGAGCATGTATTTGAAGTTCAAATTTGAATTATGGACATTAAATTCCTAGGAAACTCAATTAGTGTATAAAAAGGCCAAACGAACCCTGAATAAGTTTAAATTTTAGCACGGATATCCTGTGGTTCCATGTTGCCTGTAGAAGAAAATACAAGGCGAAAAGAGGCAGTGATTATCGTTTCACCGACAAGGGGGACACGTTTCCCTATCGGAACCACGAGCTTCTTTGAGAGAACCTCCGGTTTGTAAGAAGCTTGTAATAAACTTGCGCCAAAATGGACGAAAAAAATTCCTCGACATATATGTGCCATGTCGTGACACCATGCCAAGTTTCACGATTTTCGCATGAGTTTTGGATTTACGGGGATTTACAAACCGAGATTCTTCTCACGAAATGTTCTCAAATAGGACACGGTTCACTCATGAAAGCCATGTGCCTACCAAACCGTGACTGATGCCCCCCTCCCCCCTGTTGCGAGCGCGATCTGAGTCGTGCGTTCTGATTAGCTAGAACCCAAACCCCACGGATCGCACGTCTGCACCGTTGGATGCTCCCAGATCGAACGTCAACCCTCAGCCCTTTCGACAGCACATGCAGTACATGGGTAAGCACTATGCGCATGCGTCGTGCTAGCTCGCACTTCCTTCTCTACTATGTTTTCCCGCCACTCCTCTCATCGGTTTCCCACAACTTCTCCCATTATTTTCCCGCTACCAGTGTCGGTGCCCATTGAAGGCTAGGTAGTGACACACCAGCCATGTAAATATCGCACACAGTTTCTAAAAGCACAAATGTGTGTTATATGAGGGAGTAGGTCCCATAGGGTGACCAGCGTGAAACGCCTTAAAGGCAAGGAGGCAATTCCTATCAGCAAGTGGCTGCTTCCCATCTGCTAGCCTAGTCGAATAGAACGCAAAAGTTAAGCGTGCTTAGGCTAGAGTAGTCCAAGGATGGGTGACCCTGTGGGAAGTTGCTAATTTGTAGACTATGTTTTTATTGATAGACCAACTAGAAATATAAAAACAAACTACATGCCTTGAGCGTTGCAATAATCGGCGGTTCTGCCACTTTTCCTTATTATCATACACGCATATTCTTATTGGACCGTGGGCGATCTTGGGCACTCCCGTCCCGCATCAATTCCTTTACCCAAATTTTAATAGCCGTCGTACTTCAGCCGTCGCCCACACTCCTCCAACACCGACCTTATAGTAAAATTGTAGTAGCCGAGGCATTTGAACCGTCGCCCTCCCTCGTCCACCACCATCTCCACCCACCATTACTAAAAAATTAGTAGTCATGGCGTATCCTCAAACACCACCACCCTCCACAGTCCCCCACCCGCCCCTCCCTCCTCGAACCCTAGCCCACGACAGCCACTGCCAACCCCTGCCGGTTTGCCCGTTCCTCCTAGCTTAGATAATAAAGTTCAGGTTACCCAACGATTCCCATACCGTCGCCCCACTCCCCTGAGTTTTAAGATGAGGCATGCGGTGTCCCTCCCCGCCAGATCCACATCCCATTCTTCAGAATGTCGCAGCCTAAGCTCAACCACATATCCCGGGGAGCCCGATGAGCGTTCGACCAAGAAGAGGTTTATCATGGCCTCTCCGGTGGATGTTGGCGAGGTGGCAGCCGTTCGCCCCGACCTATCAATCCCGAAGCAACACGTCGCCGCAGAAGCCGGCAAAGACGTTGACTACGTTTCCATGCCGAAGGCTTCATGTCAGCGGGCTAGCATATTACTGTATCTGGGGAAAGCTTGCTACGACATCAAGCTCGTCGAGGATATGTCTCCAACGTATCTATAATTTTTGATTGTTCCATGCTATTATATTATCTATTTTGGATGTTTGATGGGCTTTAATATGCTATTTTATATTATTTTGGGACTAACCTATTAACCTGAGGCCTAGTGCCAGTTTCTATTATTATTTTTGCCTATTTTAGAGTTTTGCAGAAAAGGAATACCAAACGGCGTCCAAACTGAATGAAACCTTCGTGATGATATTTCTTGGACCGAAAGCAATCAAGAAGACTTGGAGTCGAAGTCTGGAACTCCACGAGGAAGCCATAAGGCACGAGGGTGCGCCTAGGGGGTTAGGCGCGCCCCCACCCTCGTGGCCCCCTCGTAGCTCCACCAACGTACTTCTTTCGCCTATATATACTCTTATACCCTAGGGACATCAGGGGGAGCCACGAAACCACTTCTCCACCGCCGCAACCTTCTGTACCCGTGAGATCCCATCTTGGGGCCTTTTCCAGCGATCTGCCGGAGGGGGAATCGATCACGGAGGGCTTGTACATCAACACCATTGCCTCTCCGATGAAGCGTGAGTAGTTTACCACAGACCTCCGGGTCCATAGTTATTATCTAGATTGCTTATTCTCTCTCTTTGATTCTCAATACAAAGTTCTCCTCGATGTTCTTGGAGATCTATTCGATGTAATACTCTTTTGCGGTGTGTTTGCCGAGATCCGATGAATTGTGGGTTTATGAACAATATTATCTAAGAATATTATTTGGTTCTTCTCTGAATTCTTATATGCATGATTTGATATCTTTGGAAGTCTATGCGAATTATCGGTTTTGTTTGGCCTACTAGATTGATCTGTCTTGCAATAAGAGAAGTGCTTAGCTTTGGGTTCAATTTTGCGGTGTCCTTTCATAGTGACAGTAGGGGCAGCAAGGCACATATTGTATTGTTGCCGTCGAGGATAAAAAGATGGGGTTTATATCATATTGCTTGAGTTTATCCCTCTGCATCATGTCATCTTGCTTAATGCATTACTCTGTTCTTATGAACTTAATACTCTAGATGCATGCTGGATAGCGGTCGATGTGTGGAGTAATAGTAGTAGATGCAGAATCGTGTCAATCTACTTGACACGGACGTGATGCCTATATTCATGATCATTGCCTTAGATATCTTCATAACTATCAATTGCTTGGTAGTAATTTGTTCACCCACCGTAATACATGCTATCTTGAGAGAAGCCACTAGTGAAAACTATGGCCCCCGGGTCTCTTTCATATTATATTACATATCTTTTATTTACATCGCATCTCGTTTACTATTTTGCGATCTTACTTTCCAATCTATACAACAAAAATACCAAAAATATTTACTTTACTATCTCTATTAGATCTCACTTTTGCGAGTGACCGTGAAGGAATTGACAACCACTTTATCGCGTTGGTTGCAAGGTTCTTGATTGTTTGTGCAGGTACTAGGTGACTTGTGCGTTGTCTCCTACTAGATTGATACCTTGGTTCTCAAAACTGAGGGAAATACTTACGCTACTTTGCGCATCACCCTTTCCTCTTCAAGGGAGAGCCAACGCATGCTCAAGAGGTAGCAGTCGACAGCGACAGCTTCACGCGGGCCATGTCGCAGGTTAAGTGGTCCATCCCCAACCCCTCTGGATCAACCGCCGTCGATCTCTTCGTCGGCCCTGCCACTAATCTCCTCCGCCGCGGGCCATGACGCAACTCAAAGACCCTCGGAGAGAGTTGGGGATTTCGTTATTTTCATATTTGAGTTTTCTCAAATTTTAAAAATAGGATCATTTGATATTATTTATTTTATCTTCAATTATTTCTATCATAAAAATATGAGAGAGGGAATAAAATGACTTTCCCAAGATAAAGAAATATTGAGGATTTAATAATAAAATCAAATAAGATTTTATTTTGGTTTTATTTACTATTTTATTTGAATTTTGAAAAAATGCGCGTTTTTCAAAATTGCATTTAGGCCCCAAATAAATGTTCATCCTGTGCGGCTTGATTTTAGAAGCCGGGGAAAATATATTTCGGAATTTTTGGAGTCGGTTTAGTATTTCTTTTGTTTTTTTCAAGCGTAATTATTAAAAAAAATCCGAACCGACCTTGGGCCGTGTCCGGCTAGGACTCCGCCTGGCCGGGGGCTTTATATAGCGCGCCACCCGGGTCGCCTCAGCCCAAAGCAACCGCCGCCGCCCAAACCCTAGCCGCGCCGCCCGCCCTAGCCGCTGCAGCCGCCGCGCCGGCGCCCCGCCGCCGACGAGGTCGAACCGCCGCCGCCCGCCGTTTTTTAGAAAACCATTGGTTTTCACCGTTTTTTTTTCAGTTTTTTGATTAGTTTTTTTAGATAGATCGGTTTTATTTTTTTCTCGGTTTAGTTAATTAGGGAGCTTTCGCTCGTTCGTCCGTTTTAACGATCGCGTTCATCATTTAGATCCAGATAACGAACATTCGTTCGTTAATCTGTTTGTCGTTTTTCTTTTTCTCGGATTAAATCCGCGATTTTTCTGATCGCGGTTTCTGATCCGATTTTCGTTTTAGTATAACTTTTGGCTCATTTATCGGAATCAGGCGATTCAAGCGCCTGGAGTTTCGTCGCGAAACCCTCTTTCTGTTTAACCAACTCAAACAAGTTTTTGCCTCTATAAAATTTGACCTAGATCCAGATAGTAAATGAAGCTTGTTTCTTTTGCCGTTTGTCTTTCGTTGCTTCGTTCGATTTGATTCTTTTTTGCCAGCCGGAGTTCTTAAGTTGAACTTTCTGGTTAGATCTCTTATTTGAGTTTTATCTGTGCATTAGTTGAGTACTTATTGTATGCTTGTTTGTTTGCGATAGAGTACCCGGAGTGCGCCGCTTGCTACTTCGAATAGTAGGTTTTGCGGATCATCAGCAAGGCAAGTAACACTTTGATCATACTTCCTATTACCCAGTTTTTATTGCATTAGATCAATCCTCACACATCGCATGCTTATGATCTAATTAAATTGTGGGTTTGGGAAGTAGATGAGGTAGTACCTATTACCTGTTTTATTATCAAACCTTTGGGAGTTACTTCTACATTTGCTTATATTGCTATGCTATGCTAGTAGACGTGGATTGGGTGAGTGTATCCATGACAGATGTGAGATTGATAATTAATGGTTTATCTAAGTGTAGCGACCAGACCTCAAAAAGTCCAATCTCCGTGCTCCGGTGTCATCCCTGGATCAGTAATGCTGACACCACACAATACTCGGAGGATTTATAACAGAGTAGCAGTCACACACTTATTACATCGAGGGTGTCAATAGAGATCTCATTACAATAAATATGGCTTAAGGCCATCTAATAACGATAACAGCGGAAGGCTTGGAAGATAAGTGAGTCCATCAACTCCAACGACATCACTGAGTATAGAACCACGACCTAAAAACTCCTTAATCATCGTCTGAAAAGTCTGCAACATTAACGTTGCAGCCCGAAACGGGTCAGCACATGGAATATGCTGGCAAGGTAACACATAGAGATTAATGCAATGAAACAGCTATACTATATGCATATTTGGCTGGTGGAAAGCTCTATGGTTACAGTTTTGCGTAAAGCCAATTTTTCCCTACTTCAAAGGAATAATTTATTTAACTATCATGGTAGTTGTTAAACATTGAGAATGGTTGACAGCATCCTCAATCCCAATTAAGCATCATCATTAAACAAAACCCAAAAAATTAAATTTTGAGTAACATGTTGAGATTCACATGATAATCCAGGTACTAGATACTCAAGATGTCCATAACCGGGGACATGGCTAATCATGATTAGTTTATTACACTCTACAGAGGTTTGCGCACTTTTCCCCATAAGACCCGATCGCCTCAGTTTGGTTTCTCGCACTACATGGTGTTTGAGAAGACGGATGACCGAGACATAGTCTTTCAGAAGCGCTAGCACCTTACGATCGGGTAGACCGTACCACCTACATCCCCTACATCTGGTAGTCTACCACTGTAAGAGTTCGCACGACTTAGTCAACTATGCTAGAGCCCATAATAGCTTGTGGCTGCACACGGAAGTTTCTAGTATGAATAGTCTGACGATCCCTTTGAGCCTGGGTGGCGGTCCAAAAGAAAGCAGGCAAATCCTGGAATACCCAGGTGCCTCAATCCACCCAGATGTGTGTTTAAGTTGCCACCTTAGATACCATTAATTAACAAACTCACATCTGTCATGGATATCACTCACCCAATCCACGTCTACTAGCATAGCATGGCATAATAAGCAAACGTAGAAGTAACTCCCAAAGGATTGAAAATAAACAGGTAATAGGTATTACCTCAACTACTTCCCATCACACAATTTAATTAGATCCTAATCATGCAATGTGTGAGGATTGATCTAATGCAATAAAACTGGGTAGTAGAAAAGGTATGATCAAAGTGTTACTTGCCTTGCTGATGATCCGGGAAACCTAGCGATTCGAAGTAACAAGCGGTGCACTCCGGGTATTCTATCATAGACAAACAAACAAGCATACAATAAGTACTCATCTAATGCACAAGTAAAACTCAAATAAAATATCTAACCAGAAGGTTCAACTTAAGAACTCCGGTTTGCAAAAAGATTCAAATCGAACGAAACAACGAAAGTCAAACGGCGAAAGAAAACAACTTAGTCCTACTAATCTGGATCTAGGGCAAATTTTACAGTAGCAAAATCTTGTTTAAGTTGGTTAAACGGATAGAGGGTTTCGAGACGAAACTCCAGGCGCTTGAATCGCCTGATTCCGATAAACGAGCGAAAAGTTATACTAAAACGAAAATCGGGTCAGGAATCACGATCAGAAAAATCGCGGATTTAATCCAAGAAAAAGAAAAAACGACGAACGTTCGCTAGAACGAACGAACGGACGAACGCTCGCTATTTAAATAAATCGGAAAACTGATCTATTTGAAAAAACCAAATCTAAAAAAACCGACAAAAAACTGACGGTTTTAAAAAAAACTAAAAAAAACCGGTGCGGAAAACGAGGCGGTGAACCTCGGGCGGCGTGCGGCGGCGGCGGCGTCCGGCGGCGCGGCGGGGCGGCGGCGGCTTGGGGCTGGGGAGGCTAGGGTTTCGGCTGGGGCTGGGCCTCCCCCGGCTTATAAAGGCTAGTCGGGCCGGAGTCCTAGTCGGACACGGCCCGTAGGTCGGCTCGTTTTTTTAATAATTACGCGCAGAAGAAAAATAAAAAGAAATAATAAACGGATTCCAAAAATTCCGAAATAAATTTTCACGGGCTTCTAAAATCAAGCCGCACAAGGTGAACATTTATTTGGGGCCTAAATGCAATTGTGAGAAACGCATATTTTTCCTAAATTCAAATAAAATAGCGAAAAACTCTGAAATAAAATCTTATTTGATTTTATCATTAAATCCTCAATATTTCTTTATTTTGGGAAAGTCATTTTATTCCCTCTCTCATATTTTTTGTAATAGAAATAATTGATGATAAAATAAATAAAATCAAATGATCCTATTCTCAAAATTTGAGAAAACTCAAATATGAAAATAACGAAATCCCCAACTCTCTCCGTGGGTCATTGAGTTGCGTAGAATTTCTAGGATCAACCAAAATGCAAAATAAAATATGGTATGCATAGATGATCTAATGTATAACATTCCAAATTGAAAATTTGGGATGTTACACTAAGGTGGCAACTTAAATACACATCTGGGTGAACTGAGGCACCTGGGTATTCCAGCGATTGCCTATTTTTCTTTATGGACCGCCACCCAGGCTCAAAGGGATCATGAGATTATTCATACCAGAAACTTCCGTGTGTAGCCACAAGCTACTATGGGCTCTAGCATAGTTGATTAAGTTGTGCGAACTCTTATAGTGATAGACTAGCAGATGTAGGGGAAAGTAGGTGTAACGGTCTACCCGATCGTAAGGTGCTAGCACTTCTTAAAGACTATGTGTCGGCCATCCGTTTCTCAAACACCATGTAGTGCGAGAGTCCCAACAGAGGAGATCGGGTCTTGTGGGAAAAAGTGCGCAAAGCTCTGCAGAGTGTATAAACTAATCATGGTTAGTCGTGTCCCCGGTTATGGACATCTTGAGTATCTAGTACTTGGATTATCATGTGAATCTCATCATGTTACTCTAATTAATATTGTTGGGTTTTAATGATGATGTTTAATTGGGATTGAGAGGGTGTCTACACTCTCAATGTTTAAGAACCACCATGATAGTTAAATAAAATTTATTCCTTTGCAGTAGGGAAAAATTGGCTTTACGCAAAACTGTAACCATAGAGCTTTCCACCAGCCAAATATGCATGTAGTATAGCTTTATTCCTTCATTGCTCTCTATGTGTTACCTTGCCAGCATATTCCATGTGCTGACCCATTTAGGGCTGCAACGTTCATGTTGCAGACTTTTCAGACGACGAGTAAGGTGCCTTTAGGTCGTGGTTCTATACTCAGTGATGCCGTTGGAGTTGACGGACTCACTTATCTTCCAAGCCTTCCGCTGTTATCGTTATTAGATGGCCATAAGCCATATTTATTATAATAAGTTCTCTTTTAAGACACTCGATGTAATAAGTGTGTGATTGCTACTCTGTTATAAATCCTTCAAGTACTGTGTGGTGTCAGCATTACTGATCCAGGGATGACACCGGAGCACAGAGATTGGACCGTTTGAGGTCTGGTTGCTACAAGATGGTATCAGAGCACACGGTAACTGTAGGACATGACCACTAAGCTAAAGGCCTAGATCACTACTCACTCTTCTCATTCTGACTCCTCATCTTTTCTACTCTTTTAGGATGGCAGATGCAAGGAACAAGTTCACGCAACCGGATGAAGATACACCCTTTGGACGTCACTTGAAGGAAGTCACTAGATATCTGAACATAGAAGTACCAAGCTTCACCGGAACCTACAACGCCACTTTACCTGAAGAGGAGCGCTGGATGATTCAAGTTCAAGTTCCAGGAAGGACGTTCATGCCAGTCACTGAGCCCATAGAGTTTTCCTTTGATGCACCAACTTGGAGTCTAGGAAAGAGCATGGCAGCTCACATCGCCATGGGACACATTGGAGAAGTTCACCGCAATGATCTCAAGGATACTATCTACCAGATTTGTGGGCGCCGAGATGAGCAATGGGAGATGATCAGCACCAAGAAGGATAGATCAATTGCAGCTTTTATCCAGGAGTTAAACCAGCACATTCGACGTCAGGAGAACCAGATGTGCGCCGACATGATAGATTTGAAGAAGGCGAGGACAAGAATCAAGGAACTGGAGGAAGAACTCAAGGCGACACGTGAAGATTATGAAGAGGAAATCGAAGTACTAGTGGATAAGAATGCCGACCTAACAATGAAGCTAGCAATATTTATGGGAGGCCCTACACCAGTAGAAGAAGACGAAGAACCCAAGGAGATTCGCCCGGAAGACTACATAATCATCGACGACACCGACTCGGATCTAGATGATAGCGATGCTGACTATGTTGATGAAGCAGGAGCAGATATCATGGAGTCTGCAACCGAAGAATATTTCTAGACCAGCACATCAGTAGTAGTAGTCCACCATGTAAATATAGTAGTTCGAGCACTTTTGTGATAGTTAGATCGATTGTATGCTCTTGTTTGATTGAATGAAGTGAATTATTTGCTTTTGCCTCATGTGCATATGAGTAGTGTTTTCTCTTTAGAGCCCTCTTTATTCTTAAATCTCATCTTTTCTAAACCCTCAGATGCCTCCGAGAGGTGACCCCGGATTTACCTTCCCACTGGAGCTCACTCAGTTGATCCAACAGCAGAACACGTTGATGCAGTTGCTAGTCCAGAATCAGAATCAGCGGAACAACAACAACAACCCACCACCACCACCTGTTGATCACTTAGCCCGTTTTCTTAGGCTGAATCCACCGGTGTTTTCCAGTAGCACTGAGCTGATAGTAGCAGATGATTGGCTCCGCAAGACAGCAGGGGAGTTGACCACGGCAAGATGCACAGATGCGAAAAAGGTGAAGTTTGCCGCACATCAGCTTGAAGGACCCGCAACATCATGGTGGGAGAATTTCACCGCCACTTTCCCTATCGATACCATCACATGGGACCAGTTTCAGCAGGCTTTCCGTACTGCCCATGTTTCAGCAGGAGCTATGGCCATGAAGAAGCATGAGTTTCGCAACTTGTGCCAAGGAGGATGGACAATTGGCCAGTATGTGGAGGACTTTAGTAAGCTAGCACGTTATGCCCCAGATGACATTGCTACGGATGCAGCTAAGCCGGAGAAGTTTTTTGGAAGGACTGAATGATGAGTTGAGCATGCAGTTGATGGTAGCAACCTTCAACAACTACCAGGAGTTGGTAGATTGTGCTTTTATGATTGAAGGGAAGGAGCAGCAAATTGAGAACCGCAAGAGGAAGTATGGACAAGGGAAGTACAATTCTGGAGCTCAGCAGAAACCACGTTTTACCCCTAGACCGGGAGGACATTTTCAGCATACCCATGGAGGAGGTAGCTCCCACAACCAGAATGGCCCCAAGAATGGTAACGGGAATCGACGAAGCAACGACCAGAACCGTACCAACCCATCAACCCCAGCTAAAAGAGACCTGAGCGAAGTCACTTGCTTTAAGTGCCAGAAGACCGGACATTATGCTAATGAATGTCCTAAATCTCAGAATGGAAATGGCAATGGAAGCTCTGGGAAGAAGCCGAACCCTTTAAATAGGGGACAGGTGAACCACGTTAACGTGGAGGAGGTTGAAGAGCAGCCGGATGCAGTAATCGGTAAGTTTTTGGTTAAGTCATTTACTGCACTCATTCTTTTTGATACTAGTGCATCGCATTCATACATTGTAACGCCCTCAATGCGACTATATCTCCCATGTGTCGAAGCACGACTTAGAGGCATAACCGCATTGAAAGCAATGTCGCAAGTGAGGTAATCTTCACACAACCCATGTAATACATAAGGGAAAGAGATACATAGTTGGCTAACAATCGCCACTTCACACAATTACATGAATAAAGCATTACAACATCCAAATACAATCAAGGTCCGACTACGGAACCAAAATAAAAGAAGAACCCCAAATGCGACACGGTCCCGATCGACCCCAACTGGGCTCCACTACTGATCAACTAGAACGAAACAACACAACGGACAAAGTCTTCATCGGGCTCCTCCTGAGCTTGGTTGTGTCATCTGCACGGACTCAACGGCACCTGCAAGATGGTTTTGGAAGTATCTGTGAGTCACGGGGACTCAACAATCTCGCACCCTCGCGATCAAGACTATTTAAGCTTATGGGTAAGGTAAAGGTATGAGGTGGAGCTGCAGCAAGCGACTAGCATATATGGTGGCTAACCTGTTCGCAAAAGAGAGCGAGAAGAGCCGGCAAGGCACGATCGATAAAGTATGATCAAGAAGTGATCCTAAAACAACCTACGTCAAGCATAACTCCAACACGTGTTCACTTCCCGGACTCCGCCGGAAAGAGACCATCACGGTTACACACGCGGTTAATGCATTTTAATTAAGGTCAACCTCAGGTTTTCTACAACCGGACATTAACAAATTCCCATCAGCCCATAACCACGGGCACGGCTTTTGAAAGATCAAATCCCTGCAGGGGTGTCCCAACTTAGCCCATCACAAGCTCTCACGGTCAACAAAGGAATAGACCTCCTCCCGAGATATTTCGATCAGACTCGGTATCCCGGTACTCCAAGACATCCTCGACAATGGTAAAACAAGTCCAGCAAAACCACCCGATGCGCCGACATCCCGATAGGAGCTGCACATATCTCGTTCTCAGGGCACACCGGATAAGCTAAGCGTACGGGAGCCAACGTAACCCAAGTTGCGAAGGGACGGCCCCGCACGGTGCTCTGGGTCGGACCAACACTTAGACAAGCACTGCCCCCCCCCCGGGGGGGGGGGGGGGGGGGGTTAAAATAAGATGACCCTCGGGATGCGCGACTCACAAGGGAAAAAGGCTAGGTGGCGAATGGTAAAACCAAGGTTGGGCCTTGCTGGAGGAGTTTTATTCAAAGCAAACTGTCAAGGGGTTCCCATTATAACCCAACCGCGTAAGGAACGCAAAATCCGGGAACATAACACCGGTATGACGGAAACTAGGGCGGCAAGAGTGGAACAAAACACCAGGCATAAGGCCGAGCCTACCACCCTTTACCAAGTGTATAGATGCATTAATTAAATAAGATATATTGTGATATCCCAACAAGTAAACATGTTCCAACAAGGAACAACATCTCCATGTTCCAACAAGGAACAAACTTCAATCTTCACATGCAACTAACAACGCTATAAGAGGGGCTGAGCAAAGCGGTAACATAGCCAAACAACGGTTTGCTAGGACAAGGTGGGTTAGAGGCTTGGTTCAACAATATGGGAGGCATGATAAGCAAGTGGTGGGTATCGTAGCATAGGCATAGCAAAAGAGCGAGCAACTAGCAAAGCAAAGATAGAAGTGATTTCGAGGGTATGATCATCTTGCCTGAAATCCCGCAAGGAAGAAGAACGAGTCCATGAAGAAGACAAACAGACGTAGACGAACGGGTCCTCACAATCACAACGTTACCGGAACCAACACGAAGAAGCAACACCGGAAAGAAGCACACAACATAGTAAACAACCAACACATGAACATGGTATGATATGCGGGATGCGGTATGCGATGCATATGCATGAATGATAAGGAAATGAATGAACCTGGCCTCAACTTGGAATTCCAAGTGTGCCACTGGAAAGGTGAGATGAAATCGCTTGAAAACGATATAAAGATCACCGGAATCGGAGTTACGGTTTGGAAATGGCAAGCGATTCAAATATGACACCGGTCTGCGATTTACAGCAAGTAGTCATCTAAATGCAATGAGATGAACATGCTACATCACTCAAACATGGCAAAAAAATACATGGCAGGGATGCATACAAGATGCTTAACAAAAATCTAGCACTGAGCTACGACCAATTCATCCATTAACAGGTTCAAACAAGCATGGAAAAAATGCATATGGTAAACATATCTCAGACTTAGTGAAATTAACACTTGTCTGGAATTTCAGATCAGGTAGCCCTCTTCGGAGCAACAAAACTACATGCTACAGGACCTGAACATGACAAAGTAAAGAATGGCATGGAGCTACTCAAAGAGCTTAACAAAAGTCCCTTAGTGACCTTGAGCCAAAAGGGATCACAAAATACATTTGCAAGCAGGTGAACATGGCAAAAACATAATCAGTTTTCAGACTTGGTGGAAACTGGGACATGCTGAAAATAGATATCAAGTAGGCATGTTTACGAGCTCGATGCACTCACTACGGTGCAAGTCATGATAAGCTAAGCACACATCCATCAAGAACACACAAAATGCAAGCTAGACATGGCAAGAACAATAACATAGCATGCATGGATCAACTACAACTTCATCGGCAAAATTGCAAACAAGTTGACAATCTGCCTAGATTCACAAAGTAGCAAAAGTAGAGCTCGATTGACTCAAGCTAGGGTGCTCCATACTAGCACAAAAGACATGGATGGATAGAGCACTACAAGATTAACAAAACATCCTTACTGATCATCCTCAAAAGTGGCACGGATCACTAGGAAACAACATGAACATATGGCATCATGAACTAACCAACTCACAGACTTAGTGGAAATGCTATGTCCCTAAAAACAGAATTAGCAAGTGCCTCACTTTGCAAGCTTGCACTAGTCACCACACACATCACAAAAATACATGGGTTGCACCTATGGAAAGATGACAAAACCCTTAACAAAACATATGTAGAGCTCATGGGCATATCATGCACACAATAATCATGACAAAAATGACAAATGTCTAAATGGAGTAGCAGATCTGACAAATATCTCAAGTAGCCCTCTTCTAACAGCATTTTGGGCATCAAGATGAACTCAAATGGAAATGATGCAATGGAATGAAATGATCTACTCTCTGAGACGAACATTTTGATACGCTATATGCTCAAATCGGAGTTACGGATGCGGAGTTATTGCACGATGAAGTTTGCAAAAAAATTAATGGGAGAGGGGGAAAGTCAACCCTAGGGTTCGTCCCAGATCTGGATCAGGCGCACGGATTTCGATGTTCGACGCCGGATCTCGCCGGAGAGGTCTTTGTTCGCCGAAGTGAGACGGGGGCGGCCGACTGGAGTTGGGGGCGTCGCCGGCGACCTCCTACGGCGGCGCGCGAAGCGGCGGCTCGGGGCGGCGACCTACCGACGACGAGGCGGCGTGGCGGACCGGGACGGCGGCGGTGTGCGGCTGGGCGGCGCCGGCAGATCGGGACGGCGGCGGGGCGTCGACGCGGCCAGGGCGCGGGCGGCTCGGCGGAGGAGGGGCGCGGGGCGCGCTGCCCGGTAGGCGGCTTGGGCGGGCCCTCCGCGGGCTCGCCGGGCCGAAGGAGAGAGACAGCCGGCGCAGGACAGATGGCGGCGTCCTATTGGCTCGAGGCGGTGTCCGGTGCGGCGGCGGACATGTCCGGCGCGCTGAAGAGGTGGGGAGCTAGGTTAGGGGTAGAATGATCCGCGAATTTCGGGGAGGGACCTATTTATAGGCATAGGAGGAGCTAGGAGAGTCCAAATGAGGTGCGGTTTTCGGCCACGCGATCGTGATGGAACGCTCTAGATGATAGAAGGGGTTTTGGTGGGTTTTGGGCCAAATTGGAAGGGTGTTGGGCTGCAACACACACGAGGCCTTCTCGGACCCTCGGTTAACCGTTGGACCATCAAATGAAGTCCAAATGGTACGGAACTTGACAGGCGTTCTACCGGTAGTAAACCAAGGCCGATTGGCAAGTCTCGGTCCAATCCGGAAATGTTTAATCCCCACACACGAAAGAAAGGTAGAAATGACCACCGAAGGAGAACAAAGCACCGGAATGCAAAACGGACAACGGGGAAAATTCTCGAATGCATGAGACGAACACGTATGCAAATGAAATGCACATGATGACATGATATGCAATGCATGACACGCAAGCAATGACAAGGCAACAGCAGCGAATAACTGGACGACACCTGGCACATCGGTCTCGGGGCGTTACAACACTCCACCACTACGAGAGGATCTCGTCCCGAGATCTAGAATGGCACCGGAGGGAAAAGGAAGAGGAAGAGGTGAGGTGAAACTATGTTGCTTCTTTGACAAACGAGTGAAACCAAAGAACCTTGAGGTTGAACAAATCCGAGAAAAGAATACAACGAAGATGAACAAGGTCGAAAACACTCCGTTAGAAAAGAGGAACAAAGAACATTGCGAAAAGCCTTGAGGTTGAATGGCAAGATAAGTATTGAAACCACTCCGGTTAAAACAAGATAGAAAAGGATTAAGAATGATATAATTTGGACAGCACTCCGGTTGAGAAGGGATGCAAAATTTGATAAGATGAGAGAGCTCGAAAGAAAACACGACACTCCGGTTGAATGGATAAGCAAAGAAAAGAACACTACCATGACAAAACAAGAAGATGGGTAGAAGAGAGCAACATCACAATGCCTCCAGAACAAAAGAATAGAAGATAGGTAATTGAGATAGGGGAATGGAGAAGAAAATGCCAACTTCTGCCACAAAAGAGCTTGAAGAGGCATCTTTAGGAGAAGGGTCGAACGGAGTTGTTTGAAAATCAACAACGAAAAGAATAAGCTTGATATGGGCTTATGGAGAACACTCAAAACTATGAGGTGAAATTCTGCCATTAACGAAATTGGATTGATATCAAGAAGGAGACGATAAACTATAACACTGGGAGGATAAATGAAGAACTTGGATCATTTATAATCACCATAGATAGCAACAATCCTTAGGAAAAGCTTTAGGTGAAATATATCCCAAGATAATTCCAAAGAAGAGATTGATGGATTTAAAATACCTCATTCTTAACAACATGTGAATCATGAGACATGAACTCAAATTATCAAGAATGGCATAATACCACCTCCAATGATACGAAAGAAAGATTGAACTCCGGATTGCAAGATGAAGAAAACTTGAGCTTCTTAGAAAAGAATCTTGAAGAAAAAGTTGGAGAAGGAATTAAATCCTTGATGGACCATTATGTAGAACCTCCATGAAGAACTCCGGTAAGAAAAGAATAATAAGAAAAAGAAATTGAAAACACAAGGTGAATCCTTGCAATGATTTAGATGGATCTCCGTGATAATTAGAGCTTGGAACTCCGGGAAAGAAAGATGAGCTATTGAAACCAAGATTTGATGGACCTCCAGGATAAGGAATTAATCACTTGGGTGAAAACACGAATAAGAATTGTGTTATGCTTATCCTTCACCAATTAAAATTGATGATAAGCAATGGAATTGGCATACTACTTATTCTCGTAGAGAGGATTAAAATAGATATTGCGCAAACTTGAAGAGGCCTTCCATGAACCACCGGTAGAATTAGAAAACAACGAATGAATTGATATGATAAGAAAGAAGAAAAAAAATCTTGAACGAACCACCGTAAGCATTGACAAAGAACGAAGTAAAGGGATAAATCACCGGAAAGGATTGACAATGGATAAATTGATAAGGAAGAGAAACCTGGAAGAACCACCGTAAGAAATGAAAATGAATGAAGATACTTGAGAGAATTTAGATACAACTGAAACGAAGAGATCACGCGCTGATTAAAGAATATTGAATGATGCACCGGTGAGATTTGGAGAATGATAGCTGAAAGCTGAGAATGAATAATTTCTACGATGATGGGCTCCAGAGAAACAAACTGAAAAGAATCTTGAATTGCTCCGGATGGGTGAAAAGAATTCTCACGATCAAAACAATTATGAGAGGATGGCATCAAGCTAGAACCATGAGTCTCTGAGAAAACGGATAATATATGGAGGAAAAACTCTTCTTCGGTCTTCAAATGTTGAGAATGACGACGAGAAACACCACCAATAATTATTTAGACACTCCGGAAGAATCAAAGCGAAGAGGTTGAGCCAACGATGAAAATAATTCGACAGATCTTGGAGAAAAGCATTTGACTGATGATAAATCATTCTTACGTCAAACTTCAAAAGAAATTTGAGGATAGCTCCGGGAAAATAAGAAGAGTCAAGTAAGATCTTGGGAAAAGACCTGTGGGTTAGGGCCCACTCAAGAGAAACACCGTTGAATGATTTAAAAGATAGATTGCATCAGTTGAATTAAATGGCTAGAATAAGATAAGAACCTCGAAAGATCTTGAACGGATTGAGAATGGAAACGAATCATCTGAGATATCTTTTGCACTCCGGAATAATTGAATAGCGAGAAATGAATGAATATGAGGAGCATCGGCATGAGAAATCATTGAAATGAGGAAAGGATATGATCAACAAAGCTTGACTTGAAACCACCGGAGAAGAAAAGAACGAATAATGGTGAACTAGAAGAACACCTTCTAGGGAACCACTGGGTAAGAATAATGATAGAAAAGAATGGAGAGACTACACATCAATAAGATGGATACTCGATTAAGAGATCGGAATCCTTGGAGAAAAACAAAGGGAGGGAGGGTGGAAAAAAAAGACAATTTGGAATGGATGAAATGAGCACCGTTGAAAAGAACTGAGATTGGATCTTGCAAATGTTGAAGTGATCGGATCCACTTGACGAGAAACACGCCGGTAGAGAAGGAATTTAGATGACAATCTCGATGATCAAGAAGGATTGGTATTCACATCGGAGTATAAGAACACTATTTGGGGAAGGTATGGAATCAACACTTGACATCGAAGCAACTCCAATATCACAACTCAAAGCAAAAACAAAAGATTGGCTTGCAAAATAAGCCGGAACAAACATATGATAGAGATTTCGTCCAAAGTTTTCGTGGTGGGGCCTACACGGGCTCGATCGTACAGCACCATCATGTACAAGGCAGTGCACATGACATACGAAGCGTCCCCAAGTCGGCATAGCCAAGGACTCTTTAAGACACAATGAGACCACTGTAAAATTGACCGTGAATAGGCGGACCACTAGACGTCGAACCCCAATTTCATATCATACATCTTTCGGAAAGATATCCTAAGAGCTACTTGAATTCCCACTTATGAAACTCCCGAACCTTTCCGGTTATGCAATCAGGTGTTGGGGATACAGGGGAAGCATAATATCTCACCCAAATCTAGCAAATCCTACATCCAGCTGTATCCATCCTTCAACACATAACCAAGAAAACTTCGGAAATCATCTACCTCAACCTTCGAAAAGCATCTGTTATACAAGTTATGGCAATACTCCCGAACTCCCGCCCCAGTACTGGGTGGTGTCGAGGTTATGTCCACAACAACTGCATAAAAGAGATTTTCGATGTCGGCGTACTAAACTCAGGTATTCCAGAACTGCAACAATAAAATTGTGACGACAACACCTCGGAGCTCAACTCCCCGGGACACTTCCACAAAACCCCTGACAGGAGGCACCAAGACAATGTTCTCGTCAGAAAACTGTCGTGGTATTTCTCACGGGGTGCTTGCGAGTCGACAGATGCCACAAGGGCTTAGTGTGTGGGTTGGACTGCTGCTGATAGGACCGGGAGCGGGTATGCGAGTAGCACGCGGTGGTTACCCAGGTTCGGGGCTCTTCGGAGAGATAATACCCCTACTCCTGCATGTCTGAGTATATCTAGTATATCTGGTACAGGGTCGCTCCTAGAGCTGTATATCAGCTCAGTGCCGTAGGCATCTGGCTTTATATATGCCTGTATGAGGCGTGCTAGTGGCCGGCCATGCTCATGGCCGTGAGCATACATGCTCATGTGGATGGATGGAAAGCTAGCTTGCTTGCTAGCTTGTGTGTGTGCGTGAGTCTCCATCCTCCTGGATGGATGGATGGATCTCATATATATAGTGGGAGTTGGCTTAGGATGTAAGCCATGTAGGCATGGTAGCTAGCTAACTAGCTAGTGGCATGGGTAGTGGCGTTGGATGTAAGCTACCTTGGGTAGCTTAGCTAAGCCATGTAGGCATGGCATATGTCATGCATGTCCCCTGGGGTACTTTATAAATCAGTACCCAGGGGACACGGTACACTGTAGATGATGGCACGGCGGTACGGTTGTCTCGTCGATGTCGGGTCGGGCTGCAGTCGGCAGCCGACCGGTTGGCGTAGTCGGCGGCCGGCAGTCGGCAGCCGGCCGGGTAGTGCAGTCGGACGGGGAGCCGGCAGGAGCGGCCGGGCAGTCGGACTGAGGGGCTTTGCTAGCCCCGATGTCTTGAAATATTATCTCGCCGTCTTCGGGATATCCGTGTCCCATTACACCGACAGTAGCCCCCGAGCCTCCGGGCAACTTGGCAAAGTTGGGCGGAGGTTTTTTGGCAAATGTTCATGAAAATAATCATAAAAAAGGACAGAGTTAGTCCATGCAGATATATCGAATGCTTGCTTTTATCATTGCAAGTTTTATGCGGAGAGTGCCGACTCGGTTTCGTCCGAGCCCCCTTAATCTTTTTCGTGTTCCCTCCACTTTTTGGCCCGGGCTCTTGCTTGCCGGATAGCCGCTCTGCGGTCTGTGGCTGAGAGTGGGCCGCGAAGTGGAGTGTACAGTACTAAGAGTCTGGGAGCAGATTCAACCGAGTAGATACTTGTAAAGGAAAACGGTCGGGTCGCCCGAACGTTTTTCTTCCCGGACGTTTTTCGCGTGGGTGGCCTCCAGCGTTCACTCTTGCTAGTCGGCAGCCGCTCTGCGGTCTGTGACTAAGAGTGGGCCTTTGGTACCGCGCACGGTACTAAGCCGTCTGCGGGAACTAACGTCTCAGGCCAAGCGGCCAGCCCCCGGGCCAACTCTGGCTGGCGCCGGGGCAAACAGTGATGCTACTGTAATAAAATGCGGAGGCAGCCCCCGAGCAGCGCTCGGGGTTATCCGTGTTTGCGTAGTGCAAAAATATGCGGGTGAGGAGCTCACATTGTTTTTCGTGTAGTCGTGGTCGTCGAAGATAGCCGGCGCGACTCGGCGCTCGCGGAGTGCGCCGGCGCACCCGCTGGGTGTAGGGCCGACTGCTGAGTAGTCGGGCCGGATCTTCCGGCAGCTATTGTGTCTTCTTTCTCGCGGGGGCGCGTCAGCGCACCCGCTGGGTGTAGCCCCCGAGATTCGGGCCGACTGCTGAGCAGTCGGGCCGGATCTTCCGGGGACTACCTTGTCTTTATCTCTCGCGGGGGCGCGTCAGCGCACCCGCTGGGTGTAGCCCCCGAGATTCGGGCCGACTGCTGAGCAGTCGGGCCAGATCTTCCGGCAACTACTTGGTCTTCATCTCTCGCGGGGGCGCGTCAGCGCACCCGCTGGGTGTAGCCCCCGAGATTCGAGCCGACTGCTGAGCAGTCGGGCCGGATCTTCCGGCAACTACTTGGTCTTCTTTTCTCTTCGCGAGGGCGCGTCAGCGCACCCGCTGGGTGTGTCGTCGGAGTAGGAGGCAGTCCAGCCGGCTTGGCACAGCCGGCAGCGAGGATCACGACTGATCGTCCGAGTGGCGAAGCAGGCGGACGGGTCATCCGGACGGGTTTGTTCTTTCTTCTCTGGAGCAAGCCGGCCTGACTTTTTCTCTAGCTGGCATCTCACACTCCTTTTTTTTGCAAGCCGGCACCCGGGCCCTTTTTCTTGGACAGCCGCTCACCTCTCTCTTTTTTTCTCTCTCTCTTTTTTCTTTTTTTAGCCGACACGCAGGCCCCCACCCCCATTTTTTTGTCCCCGCGTGGGCAGTCAGCCACGGCGCCCAAGCCGGCCGGGCAGCCGGCCGGATGTGGGGAAGGGGGGAGCCGGTCTTGGAGCGGGAGGTCGGGTAGGCGACGGGCAGGGGCGGGAGCCGGCCAGCCGGCCGGGCGAGGCGGCGGCGGCCAGGCGGCCACGGGCGGGCACCGGCCAGCCGACGCGCGGCGGAGCCGGCCGGGCGAGGCGGAGGCGGCCAGGCGGCCACGGGCGGGCACCGGCCAGCCGGCGCGCGGCGAAGCCGGCCGGGCGAGGCGGAGGCGGCCAGGCGGCCACGGGCGGGCACCGGCCAGCCGGCGCGCAGCGAAGCCGGCCGGGGAGCGCAGAGCCGGAGCCGGCGATGCAGGGCGGAGCCGGACAGCAGGAGTCGGAGGAGGGGAGGCCGGACGCGGACCCGACGCGGCGCAGCCGGCGCGGGAGGAGTCGGCGCAGCGGCGCGGCGAGCACGGCCGAGGCGGACGGAGAGCGGTCGAGGCCGGAGGAGGGGAGGCCGGACGCGGACCCGGCACGGCGCAGCCGGCGCGGGAGGAGTCGGCGCAGCGGCGCGGCGAGCGCGGCCGAGGCGGACGGAGAGCGGTCGTGCGCGGGACGCAGAGGGGCCGGCAGCCGGCTAGGCCGGGGAGCCGGCACGGAGCGCGGAGGCGCAGGCGGCAAGGCGGCAACCCGGCCAGGCAGCAAGGCGGGGAAGACCCGGCGCGGCGCGGAGGAGCCGGCCCGAGGCCGGCGTGCGGAGAAGCCAACGAGCGGAGGAGCGCGACCCGGCCGGCCAGAAGCGTGACCGGGGAGCCGGCACGGAGCGCGGAGGCGCAGGCGGCAAGGCGGCAACCCCGCCAGGCAGCAAGGCGGGGAAGACCCGGCGCGGCGCGGAGGAGCCGGCCCGAGGCAGACCGGGAAGGGTGCGAGCACGGGGGAGCCGCAGCCCGGAGGCGAGCGAGGGAGGCCGAACGCGGTGGAGGCCGCCGGCGCGAGCGTCTGTTGAGCGCGCTAGCTGCAGAGTACAGACCAAGCCATTGTCTGGGTAGTTTACATGCGATGTATATCATGTATCTGGGAGGTTTTCAGGCTTGCGCGTGGCCAATGGTTTGACCATTGTTGACTGATGCATCTAGTTAGCTTGTAGGTGATATATGGAGGAGTTGTGCGTGTTTCAGCCCGAGCAAGGCACAGCACGGATGGGAGCAGGTGCAAGCGACACATGGATGTGGCCGACCGAAACGAGGCACTGCACGCGGCGTGCGCGCGGATGGACAGCCGGCTCGCAACGGTGGTGGTGAAGAAGGCGAGGTCGACGGCGAGGCCGCGCCGCCCCCCACGGCCATTCCGGGGGCACGTCGATGTCGAGCCCCCGACCGCCATCGAAGGGGCGGCGCGACGCCGTGGTGGTGAAGACGAAGAGGTCGACAGCGAGGACGCGCCGCCCCTCGCGGCCGCTCCGGGGGCGGGTCGATGTCGAGCCCCCGAGCGCTACCGGAGAGACGGCGCGACGCCGCGGCGGAGGCGATGAATAAAAAAGGGTCCCGCCCGGACAGCGAAACCAGCAGCAGCGCGGTAGCATAGTACCGCCCCACGGTGGGCGCCAACTATCGTGGTATTTCTCACGGGGTGCTTGCGAGTCGACAGATGCCACAAGGGCTTAGTGTGTGGGTTGGACTGCTGCTGATAGGACCGGGAGCGGGTATGCGAGTAGCACGCGGTGGTTACCCAGGTTCGGGGCTCTCCGGAGAGATAATAACCCTACTCCTACATGTCTGAGTATATCTAGTATATCTGGTACAGGGTCGCTCCTAGAGCTGTATATCAGCTCAGTGCCGTAGGCATCTGGCTTTATATATGCCTGTATGAGGCGTGCTAGTGGCCGGCCATGCTCATGGCCGTGAGCATACGTGCTCATGTGGATGGATGGAAAGCTAGCTTGCTTGCTAGCTTGTGTGTGTGCGTGAGTCTCCATCCTCCTGGATGGATGGATGGATCTCATATATATAGTGGGAGTTGGCTTAGGATGTAAGCCATGTAGGCATGGTAGCTAGCTAACTAGCTAGTGGCATGGGTAGTGGCGTTGGATGTAAGCTACCTTGGGTAGCTTACATGCCAAGCCATGTAGGCATGGCATATGTCATGCATGTCCCCTGGGGTACTTTATAAATCAGTACCCAGGGGACACGGTACACTGTAGATGATGGCACCGCGGTACGGTTGTCTCGTCGATGTCGGGTCGGGCTGCAGTTGGCAGCCGACCGGTTGGCGTAGTCGGCGGCCGGCAGTCGGCAGCCGGCCGGGTAGTGCAGTCGGACGGGGAGCCGGCAGGAGCGGCCGGGCAGTCGGACTGAGGGGCTTTGCTAGCCCCGATGTCTTGAAATATTATCTCGCCGTCTTCGGGATATCCGTGTCCCATTACACCGACAAAAACCATCGGAACGATTCCAAGATACCTGCGTGATCCTAAATATTTTTTAGTGAAATTTGAGAAGAGAAGAGTCAAAACTCTACGTCAGGATGCCTTACCAGAGCGATGAAGGGACTGGGAAGTAAAAAGAATTACTAAACTCTCCGATATATAATTCCTAAATGACTCAAAACATTTTTCTAGACACAACTCGGCTGCTAAAAACGATCAATCAGTGGGGCTCCTAAGGTCGGGGAAGGCTCTGATTACCAACTTGTAATGCCCTCGATGCGGCTATATCTCCCACGTGTTGAAGCACGACTTAGAGGCATAACCGCATTGAAAGCAATGTCGCAAGTGAGGTAATCTTCACACAACCCATGTAATACATAAGGGAAAGAGATACATAGTTGGCTTACAATCGCCACTTCACACAATTACATGAATAAAGCATTACAACATCCAAATACAATCAAGGTCCGACTACGGAACCAAAATAAAAGAAGAACCCCAAATGCGACACGGTCCCGATCGACACCAACTGGGCTCCACTACTGATCAACTAGAACGAAACAACACAACAGACAAAGTCTTCATCGGGCTCCTCCTGAGTTTGGTTGCGTCATCTGCACGAACTCAACGGCACCTGCAAGCTGGTTTTGGAAGTATCTGTGAGTCACGGGGACTCAGCAATCTCGCACCCTCGCGATCAAGACTATTTAAGCTTATGGGTAAGGTAAAGGTATGAGGTGGAGCTGCAGCAAGCGACTAGCATATATGGTGGCTAACATGTTCGCAAAAGAGAGCGAGAAGAGAAGGCAAGGCACGATCGATAAAAGTATGATCAAGAAGTCATCCTAAAACAACCTACGTCAAGCATAAATCCAACACCGTGTTCACTTCCCGGACTCCACCGGAAAGAGACCATCACGGTTACACACGCGGTTAATGCATTTTAATTAAGGTCAACTTCAGGTTTTCTACAACCGGACATTAACAAATTCCCATCTGCCCATAACCGTGGGCACGGCTTTCGAAAGATCAAATCCCTGCAGGGGTGTCCCAACTTAGCCCATCACAACCTCTCACGGTCAACGAAGGAATAGACCTCCTCCCGAGACATTCCGATCAGACTCGGTATCCCGGTACTCCAAGACATCCTCGATAATGGTAAAACAAGTCCAGCAAGACCACCCGATGCGCCGACATCCCGATAGGAGCTGCACATATCTCGTTCTCAGGGCACACCGGGTAAGCTAAGCGTATGGGAGCCAACGTAACCCAAGTTGCCAAGGGACGGCCCCACACAGTGCTCTGGGTTGGACCAACACTTAGACAAGCACTGGCCTAGGGGGGGGGGGTTTAAAATAAGATGACCCTCGGGATGCACAACTCCTAAGGGAAAAAGGCTAGGTGGCGAATGGTAAAACCAAGGTTGGGCCTTGCTGGAGGAGTTTTATTCAAAGCGAACTGTCAAGGGGTTCCCATTATAACCCAACCGCGTAAGGAACGCAAAATCCGGGAACATAACACCGGTATGACGGAAACTAGGGCGGCAAGAGTGGAACAAAACACCAGGCATAAGGCCGAGCCTTCCACCCTTTACCAAGTGTATAGACGCATTAATTAAATAAGATATATTGTGATATCCCAACAATTAAACATGTTCCAACAAGGAGCAACATCTCCATGTTCCAACAAGGAACACACTTCAATCTTCACCTGCAACTAACAACGCTATAAGAGGGGCTGAGCAAAGCGGTAACATAGCCAAGCAACGGTTTGCTAGGACAAGGTGGGTTAAAGGCTTGGTTCAACAATATGGGAGGCATGATAAGCAAGTGGTAGGTATCATAGCATAGGTATAGCAAAAGAGCGAGCAACTAGCAAAGCAAAGATAGAAGTGATTTCGAGGGTATGATCATCTTGCCTGAAATCCCGCAAGGAAGAAGAACGAGTCCATGAAGAAGACAAATGGACGTAGACGAACGGGTCCTCACAATCACGACGTTACCGGAACCAACATGAAGAAGCAACACCGGAAAGCACACAACATAATAAACAACCAACACATGAACATGGTATGATATGCGGGATGCGGTATGCGATGCATATGCATGAATGACAAGGAAATGAATTAACCTGGCCTCAACATGGAATTCCAAGTGTGCCACTAGAAAGGTGAGATGAAATCGCTTGAAAACGATATAAAGATCACCGGAATCAGAGTTACGGTTTGGAAATGGCAAGCGATTCAAATGTGACACCGGTCTGCGATTTACAGCAAGTAGTCATCTAAATGCAATGAGATGAACATGCTACAGCACTCAAACATGGCAACAAAATACGTGGAAGGGATGCATACAAGATAATTAACAAAAATCTAGCACTGAGCTACGGCCAATTCATCCATTAACAGGTTCAAACAAGCATGGCAAAAATGCATATGGTAAATAGATCTCAGACTTTGTGAAATTAACACTTGTCCGGAATTTCAGATCAGGTAGCCCTCTTCGGAGCAACAAAACTACATGCTACAAGACCTGAACATGACAAAGTAAAGCATGGCATGGAGCTACTCAAAGAGCTTAACAAAAGTCCCTTAGTGAGCTTGAGCCAAAAGGGATCACAAAATACATTAGCAAGCAGGTGAACATGGCAAAAACATAATCAGTTTTCAGACTTGGTGAAAACTGGGACATGCTGAAAACAGATATCAAGTAGGCATGTTTACGAGCTCGATGCACTCACTACGGTGCAAGTCATGATAAGCTAAGCACACATCCATCAAGAACACACAAAATGCAAGCTATATATGGCAAGAACAATAACATAGCATGCACGGATCAACTACAACATCATCGGCAAAATTGCAAACAAGTTGACAATCTGCTCAGATTCACAAAGTAGCAAAAGTAGAGCTCGGTTGACTCAAGCTAGGGTGCTCCATAATAGCAAACAAAGACATGGATGGATAGAGCACTACAAGATTAACAAAACATCCTTACTGATCATCCTCAAAAGTGGCACGGATCACTAGGAAACAACATGAACATATGGCATCATGAAGTAACCAACTCACAGACTTAGTGGAAATGCTATGTCCCTAAAAACAGAATTAGCAAGTGCCTCACTTTGCAAGCTTGCACTAGTCACCACACACATCACAAAAATACATGGGTTGCACCTATGGAAAGATGACAAAACCCTTAACAAAACATATGTAGAGCTCATGGGCATATCATGCACACAATAATCATGGCAAAAATGACAAATGTCTAAAAGGAGTAGTAGATCTGACAAATATCTCAAGTAGCCATCTTCTAACAGCATTTCGGGCATCAAGATGAACTCAAATGAAAATGATGCAATGGAATGAAATGATTTACTCTTTGAGACGAACATTTTGATATGCTATATGCTCAAATCGGAGTTACGGATGCGGAGTTATAGCACGATGAAGTTTGCAAAAAAAAATTAATGGGAGAGGGGGAAAGTCAACACTAGGGTTCGTCCCAGATCTGGATCTGGCGCACGGATTTCGATGTTCGACGCCGGATCTCGCCGGAGAGGTCTCTCTTCGCCGGAGTGAGACGGGGGCGGCTGGCTGGAGTTGGGGGCGTCGCCGGCGACCTCCTGCGGCGGCGCGCGAAGCGGCAGCTCGGGGCGGCGACCTACCGACGACGAGGCGGCGTGGCGGACCGGGACGGCGGCGGTGTGCGGCTGGGCGGCGGCGGTGGATCGGGACGGCGGCGGGGCGTCGACGCGGCCAGGGCGCGGGCGGCTCGGCGGAGGAGGGCCGCGGGGCGCGTGGCCCGGTAGGCGGCTCGGGCGGGCCCTCCGCGGGCTCGCCGGGCCGAAGGAGAAAGAGAGCCGGTGCAGGACAGATGGCGGCGTCCTATTGGCTCGAGGCGGTGTCCGGCGCGGCGGCGGGCATGTCCGGCGCGCTGAAGAGGTGGGGAGCTAGGTTAGGGGTAGAATGATCCGCGAATTTCGGGGAGGGACCTATTTATAGGCATAGGAGGAGCTAGGAGAGTCCAAATGAGGTGCGGTTTTTGGCGACGTGATCGTGATCGAACGCTCTAGATGATAGAAGGGGTTTAGGTGGGTTTTGGGCCAAATTGGAAGGGTGTTGGGCTGCAACACACACGAGGCCTTCTCGGACCCTCGGTTAACCGTTGGAGCATCAAACGAAGTCCAAATGGTACGAAACTTGACAGGCGGTCTATCGGTAGTAAACCAAGGCCGCTTGGCAAGTCTCGGTCCAATCCGGAAATGTTTAATCCCCACACATGAAAGAAAGGTAGAAATGACCACCGGAGGAGAACGAAGCGCCGGAATGCAAAACGGACAACGGGGAAAATGCTCGGATGCATGAGATGAACACGTATGCAAATGAGATGCTCATGATGACATGATATGCAATGCATGACATGCAAGCAATGACAAGGCAACGACAGCGAATAACTGGACGACACCTGGCACATCGGTCTCGGGGCGTTACATACATATCAAGGGGATTTGTGGATAAGTATAACCTGCCCACCAAAGTTCTTAGAACACACATGTTAGTAAGCTCACCAGGAGCGGAGTATATGGCTAGTAAGGGATGTTTTCAAGTGCCATTGAGTATAGGTAGGCATGTGTTTCCCTGGATATAATCATTTTGGAATCACAAGGTTTGGATGTAATTCTGGGTATGGATTGGCTATCGATGTATGGAGGAAACATCGATTGCGCCAGTAAGTCAATTTTGCTTACCACCCCAGATGGGAGAATGATCAAGTATGTATCCCGGCATGTGCCAAAAAGGACTCAAGTAAATTCGTTAACAGGAGTTGTGCAGGAGGAAGTACTAGTAGTGAAGGATTTCCCTGATGTATTTCCAGAGGAGTTGCCAGGCATGCCACCGGATAGAGATATTGAGTTTTTGATTGAGCTTTTGCCAGGCACAGGGCCAATATCTAAGAGACCATATAGGACGCCCGCAAAGGATTTGGAGGATATTAAGAAGCAGATTAAAGAGTTATTGGACAAAGGTTATATTCGCCCAAGTTCTTCGCCTTGGGGATCGCCAGTACTTCTAGTGGAGAAGAAGGATGGATCGTTAAGGATGGTTGTTGATTATCGAGGATTGAATGAAGTAACCATCAAGAACAAGTACCCACTACCGATGATCAATGATCTGTTTGATTGATTGCAAGAAGCTAAGGTATTTTCCAAGATCGATCTACGATCAGGATACCATCAGTTGAAGATTCAAGAACATGATATACCTAAGACGGCTTTTGCCACCAGGTATGGGCTATACGAGTATACCGTTATGTCATTTGGTCTGACTAACGCACCTGCATATTTTATGAACATGATGAACAAAGTATTTATGGAGTTTTTGTATAAGTTCGTCGTAGTGTTCATTGATGACATCCTGGTTTACTCGAAAAATGAAGAGGAGCATAAGGAGCATTTGCGTTTGGTACTTGGTAAGCTCAGAGAACATTAGTTATATGCCAAGTTTAGCATATGTGAGTTTTGGTTGAAGGAAGTTGGATTTCTCGGACACGTTATATCCGGAGAAGGTATAGCATTAGATCCCACTAAGGTTGACACTGTCACAAATTGGGAAGCGCCAACAACAGTTGGAGAGATCCAGAGTTTTCTTGGACTCGCAGGATACTACCGGAGATTCATTGAAACTTTCTCGAAGATTGCGAAGCCTATGACGGAGTTGTTGAAGAAGGATACCAAGTTCATATGGACCGAGGAATGTGAGGCCAGTTTCCAGGAGTTGAAGAAACGTTTGGTTACATCACCAGTGTTGATTTTGCCAGATCAGACTAAGGATTATGAGGTGTATTGCGACGTTCACGTCGAGGACTTGGAGCAGTGCTTATGCAGGAAGGAAGAGTTGTTTCATATGCCTCACGACAGCTAAAGCCTCATGAGTTAAATTATGCCACCCATGATTTGGAATTAGCAGCCATAGTGCATGCGTTGAAGACTTGGAGACATTTTCTCATTGGAAACCATTGTGAGGTGTACATGGATCACAAGAGTTTGAAGTATATTTTCACGCAGAAGGAGTTCAATCTCAGGCAAAGGAGGTGGTTGGAGCTCATCAAGGATTATGATATGAGATTGCATTACCATCCCGGAAAGGCTAACGTAGTAGCTGACGTGCTGAGCTGTAAAAGCCATGTCAACACCCTAATGACGGGAGATTTACCAAGAGAGTTAGCCAAAAATCTTCGTGAGCTATGTTTGGAGATAGTCCCGAGAGGCTATGTAGCTGCATTAGAGATTCAGTCTACTTTGATGGATAAGATTAGAGAAGCTTAAAGGACTGACAAGGAGATCTCTTCTATTAAGGAGAAAATGAGCAAAGGAAAAGCTAAAGGATTTCGTGAGGATGAGCACGATACCCTATGGTTTGAAGACCGTGTTTATGTGCCCAATGACCCAGAGGTCAGGAAGTTGATTCTGCAAGAGGCCCATGATTCACCATATTCGATTCACCCAGGAAATACCAAGATGTATTTGGATTTGAATGATACTTTCTGGTGGACCGGAATGAAGAAGGATATTGCGGAGTATGTAGCAGTTTGTGATGTATGTTAGAGAGTAAAGGCAGAGCATCAGAAGCCAGCAGGATTGATACAACCATTGCCAATACCCGAATGGAAGTGAGATAAGTTAGGCATGAATTTTGTCACAGGATTGCCCAGAATGCGTTCAGGCTATGACTCAATTTGGGTTGTAGTCGACCGTTTGACAAAGGTAGCTCACTTCATTCCAGTGAAGACTACCTACACCAGCGCCAAGTTGACAAAGATATACATGACCAGGATCATATGTCTGCACGGAGTTCCAAGGAGCATTGTATCAGATAGAGGAACCCAATTTACCTCAAAGTTCTAGAATCAGTTGCATGAAACTTTGGGTACCAGGCTAGAGTTCAGTACAGCTTTCCATAAGCAGACAGATGGACAGACCGAGAGAGTCAATCAGATTTTGGAGGATATGCCGAGAGCTTGTGCGCTAGATTATGGATCTAGTTGGGACGAGAATTTGCCATACGCAGAGTTCTCTTATAACAACAGTTATCAATCCAGTTTGAAGATGGCCCCTTTCGAAGCCTTGTACGGAAGGAGGTGCAGGACCCCATTGTCGTGGGATGAAGTTGGAGACCGCCAGTTGTTTGGACCGGATTTGATTAAAGAGTCTGAACAGAAGGTGAAATTGATTCGCGATAGGCTCAAGGTAGCCCAGTCCACGCAGAAGAGCTATGTAGATTCTAAACGCAAGGAGATAGTTTACGAAGTCGGAGACCGAGTTTATCTTCGAGTATCTCCACTTCGAGGAGTTAAGCGCTTTGGAGTTAAGGGAAAGTCAGCGCCACATTTTGTAGGACCATACAAAGTTTTGGAGTGTATGGGAGAGGTAGCCTATAAGTTGGAATTGCCCGAAAGATTGTCAAGAGTTCACGACGTGTTCCACATTTCACAGTTGAAGAAGTGCCACGCGGAGATGGCTGATATACCGCTGAGAGATACAGTGCCGCTGGAAGTGATTCAGTTGGACAGTGATTTGACCTATGAGGAGAAACCAGTTAAGATTCTTGAGTATGCCAGCCGAGTCACCGCAGCAAGGTTATCAAGTTTTGCAAAGTTCAGTGGAGCCACCACACCGAGGATGAAGCCACCTGAGAACGAGAGGAAGATCTGCAGAAGGACCACCCTAAGCTATTTTCTAGCTAACCCGAATCTCGAGGGCGAGATTCAACTTAAGGGGGGTAGGTTTGTAACATCCTAAATTTTCAATTTGGAATGTTATACAATAGATCATCTTTGCATAGCATATTTTATTGCATTTTCATTGATCCTAGAAATTCTACGCAACTCAACGACCCTCGGAGAGAGTTGGGGATTTCGTTATTTTCATATTTGAGTTTTCTCAAGTTTCAAAAATAGGATCATTTGATTTATTTATTTTATCTTCAATTATTTCTATTATAAAAATATGAGAGAGGGAATAAAATGACTTTCCCAAGATAAAGAAATATTGAGGATTTAATAATAAAATCAAATAAGATTTTATTTTGGTTTTATTTGCTATTTTATTTGAATTTAGGAAAAATGCGCGTTTTTCAAAATTGCATTTAGGCCCCAAATAAATGTTTATCCTCCGCGGCTTGATTTTAGAAGCCGGGGAAAATTTATTTCGAGATTTTTGGAGTCCGTTTAGTATTTATTTTGTTTTTTTCCGAGCATAATTATTAAAAAAAATCCGAACCGACCTTGGGCCGTGTCCGGCAAGGACTCCGCCTGGCCGGGGGCTTTATATAGCGCGCCACCCGGGCCGCCTCAGCCCAAAGTCACCGCCGCCGCCCAAACCCTAGCCGCGCCGCCCGCCCTAGCCGCCGCCGCAGCCGCGCCGCCGCCCCGCCGCCGACGAGGTCGAACCGCCGCCCCCCGCGGGTTTTTTTAGAAAACCGTTGGTTTTCACCGGTTTTTTCGGTTTGTTTAGATTCTTTTTTAGATAGATCGGTTTTATTTTTTTCTCGGTTTATTTAATTAGCGAGCTTCACTCGTTCGTTCGTTTTAACGATCGCGTTCATCGTTTAGATCCAGATAACGAACGTTCGTTCGTTAATCTGTTCGTTGTTTTTCTTTTTCTCAAATTAAATCCGCGATTTTTCTGATCGCGATTTCTGATCCGATTTTCGTTTTAGTATAACGTTTCGCTCGTTTATCGCAATCAGGTGATTCAAGCACCTAGAGTTTCTTCTCGAAACCCTCTTTCTGTTTAACCAACTCAAACAAGTTTTTGCCTCTATAAAATTTGACCTAGATCCAGATAGTAAACGAAGCTTGTTTCTTTTGCCGTTTGTCTTTCGTTGCTTCGTTCGATTTGATTCTTTTTTGCCAACCGGAGTTCTTAAGTTGAACTTTTTGGTTAGATCTCTTATTTGAGTTTTACCTGTGCATTAGTCGAGTACTTATTGTATGCTTGTTTGTTTGCGATAGAGTACCCGGAGTGCGCCGCTTGCTACTTCGAATCGCTAGGTTTTGCGGATCATCAGCAAGGCAAGTAACACTTTTATCATACTTCTTATTACCCAGTTTTTATTGCATTAGATCAATCCTCACACATTGCATGATTAGGATCTAATTAAATTGTGGGTTTGGGAAGTAGATGAGGTAGTACCTATTACCTGTTTTATTATCAAACCTTTGGGAGTTACTTCTATGTTTCTTATATTGCTATGCTATGCTAGTAGACGTGGATTGGGTGAGTGTATCCATGACAGATGTGAGATTGATAATTAATGGTTTATCTAAGGTGGCAACTTAAATACACATCTGGGTGGATTGAGGCATCTGGGTATTCCAGCGATTGCCTGCTTTTCTTTATGGACCGCCACCCAGGCTCAAAGGGATCATGAGATTATTCATACTAGAAACTTCTGTGTCCAGCCACAAGCTACTATGGGCTCTAGCATAGTTGATTAAGTTGTGTGAACTCTTACAGTGGTAGACTAGCAGATGTAGGGGAAAGTAGGTGTAACAGTCTAGCCGATCGTAAGGTGCTAGCACTTCTGAAAGACTATGTCTCGGTCATCCGTTTCTCAAACACCATGTAGTGCGAGAATCCCAACGGAGGAGATCGGGTCTTGTGGGGAAAAGTGCGCAAAGCTCTGCAGAGTGTATAAATTAATCATGGTTAGCCGTGTCCCCAGTTATGGTGTAAGTGCATCTAGTGCCACCCCTAGTTGGTTTTGGAGTATTGACGACAAACCTAGTTGAGGGACTAATGTGTTTGTGAGAATTGCAGGATAACACAGGTAGAAGTCCCTCATTGATTCGGTTTAGCTACCAGAGATGACCCCCAAAAATGTACGAAGACATTGAAGACAATGGTGGTTCAAGAAGACATTCATGTCGAAGACAATGACATATGAAGACTCCCCATGAAGCCTTTGGAACTCGAAGACTTAGATCCTTCATAGTTTTACTTTATTCATGTTGTGTCATAGGAACCACCGTACTGTTAAGTGGGGTCCAAGAGAACCAGTCAGGATGACTGAAGTGATGCCTAATTCAAATCCTATGTCTTCGAGTGAAGACAATGAGAGAAAATCTTGTCCAGAGTCAGACAAGTCAGCTTTACTTGCAGCCCAAGTAAAGTTGCCGTGGGAGTTCAAAATCCGACCTTTAGTACACGTGTCAGTTCCTTAGTGACCCAGGGTCATTTCGGACAAATCAGGTCAGGGTTGCCAAGCGGCTATAAATAGTCCACCCCTACAACCATAAACGGTTGGCTGCTCAGATTTCAGTGCATGGCTTTTGTCGTTTGAGAGCAACCCACCTCGAAGCCTTTGATTCAAAATCCTTAGTGAGGAGAAAAGCCCTAACCACCCAGAGCCAGAGTAATTGGGCATCACTTAAGTCTTCTTGTCTGAGTGATCTGAAGACTTATTACACTTGAGGACTGTGCATCCTCCAGACGGTTAGGCGTCGTGTTCTGAGCATCCAAGAGGAATTGTGGATTGCCGGTGAACGAAGTCTGTGAAGGTTTGGGAGTCTACCTTGAAGACTTACCAGAGTGATTGGGCGGGGTCTGTGTGACCTTAGCTCAAGGAGAAAACGGTGAGGACTGGGTGTCCTGAGCTGCGTGTTCAGGACTGGGTGTCCGGGACTGTGTGTCCTTTGGTTTAAATACCTAGCCGCTCCAACCAGACGTACAGTTGTCACAGCAACTGGAACTGGTCCAACATATCATTGTCTTCAACGTGTCACTGGTTTCATCTTCACCTCCCTTTACTTACCAGTACACATTGTGAAGCTATTGCATGCTTTCTTTATCTACTGTCTTCACAACCTGACTGTATGATCTGTTTGGCTTCATAACTTCTTCCAACCTGATCCTCATTACACTGAAGCTATTTGTCTCTGTGCTTTCACTGTATTGTATATTTGACTATGGCTTGCGTTGTGTAATATACCTTCCGCTGCATAGTGATAGGCTTGTTCACTCTGTTTGTCTTCATAACTTCCATGTTTTGAAGACTTTCATAAAAATCGCCTATTCACCCCCCCTCTAGTCGATATAACGCACTTTCAGATATACGCAAGGATTTCCAAGTGTATTGCCACACATCTCGCTCACGACTTGGAGGCGTACTTATGCAAGACAGAAGAGTTGTTTCATATGCCTCATCGTCAGCTTCGACCACATAAGTTGAATTATGCCACGCATGATTTAGAGTTAGCAGCTACAGTGCATGCACTCAAGACCTGGAGACATTTTCTTATTAGAAATCATTGTGATGTGTACACGGATCATAAGAGTTTGAAGTACATTTTCACACATAAGGAGTTGAATCTCAGGCAAAGGAGATGGTTGGAGCTTATAAAGGATTATGATATGAAGTTGCACAATCATCCAGGCAAGGCCAATGTCGTAGTAGATGCCTTGAGCCGGAAGAGTTACGCCAATACCCTCGTAAGCGGAGGATTGCCAAAGCAGTTAGCTGAAGATCTCAGGGATCTACGTTTGGAGATAGTCCCTAGAGGTTTTGTTGCAGTAGTAGAAATTCAGTCAACATTATTGGGAAAAAATGAGAAGCTCGGGAGGATGATAAGGAAATTGCGAAATTCAGTCAACATTATTGGGAAAAAATGAGAAGCTCGGGAGGATGATAAGGAAATTGCTGAGATAAAGGAGAAGATGAGCAAAGGAAAAGCCAAGGGTTTTCGTGAGGATGAGCACGACACCTTGTGGTTTGAGGACCGTGTTTATGTGCCCAACAATGCAGAGATCAGGAAGTTGATACTTCAAGACGCTGCTAAGATCACTTGACAGTTCATTTGACATCCTAGCCCTGATGATTCAAGAACGTCCAGACTTCAAGACACTCGATCCGTCTGACATACTTGAGAGGCTCAACACACATGAGTTTCAGCTTTCTGAGAAAAGAGATATCTACGGTCCAAACTATGGGCGAACTCGTGCCTTGAAGGCAAAAGCTGTGTCATCATCTGAAGAAGAATCTGACAGCAATTCTGATGATCCTGAAGACATTGGACGGGAACTTGCAATGCTAGTGAAGAAGTTCCAGAAATTCACCAAGAAGAAAGGCTTCAAAAAGTCTTCACGATCAAGCTTAAGGAATGATGAAGCTTCTGCGCGTGACTACAAGAGGAAAACTTGTCACAAGTGCAAGAAAACTGGACACTTCATCTCTGAGTGTCCACAATGAGACAATGAGAACAGAAAGAAGAAGAAGAGCAAGGAATATGACTCTGACGATAAGAAGATGAAGAAATACTCAAAGTCTTCGTCCAAGTCTTCCTCAAAGTCTTCATCACACAAGAAGAGTTCATCTGGCAAGGCTCGTGCGTTTGTTGGCAAGGAAATGGACTCAGAGGAGGAGTCCGCTTCTGAGGAGGCAGAGGTGGAGTCTGAGGAGGAGTCTGATTCAGGCATTGCGAGTTTGGCTACAGCCTATGTCGCCAAGTCCATCTTCAACACTGAAGTCAATGACTCCATCACCATCACCGATCCAAATGACAAGGACGACTCTACTCCCACCTACTGCTTCATGGCACGTGGTGCCAAGGTAAACACACGCACTACTCACTATCAAACATCTAGTGACGATGACTCTGATTGTGATTCAAAACCCAGTTACAAAACACTTGCCAAAATTGCAACTGAACAACAAAAGGCCATGGAACATATTCAAAAACTGTTAGACAGAAGCGATGATCTGTTGGGTGCTGAAATGACTCATTCTAAATCCTTAATTGAAGACATAAAAAATCTTCATGTTAAGTATCAGGAACTCGAAGATCGTCTTGAGACTCTCTCAACTACTCATGAAAAGCTTTCCTATGATTATCTTCAGAAGAAGCAAGATCTTGAGAAGTTGAGAGCGGATCATGAAGATCTTCAAAAGGAAAACGAGTCACTTCGAGCCAAACAGATCAGTTCTGCTCAGGAAGGATTTGAACCACCATGCCTTAAATGCATTGAGCGTGATAATGCTATTTCTGTTGCTGAATGTTCCACTGCTACTGCTGTTGCAATATCTTCAACTGTTGGAGTGGTAACTAACCCCTCTGCTGAGGACACCACTGCTATTGCTGATGAAAATGCTAGGTTGAAGACATTGCTTGAAACAGGGATGTACAAAAGTCTCAAAGGACATCAGACACTATGTGATGTCCTCAAGAAGCAGATTCTGAACCGAAACCCTAGCAAAGAGGGTGTTGGGTTCGTGAGGAAAATTAATGCAGATGGCTCTTACTGGAAACCTGAGCAGTACCCCAAAACCACATGGGTTGCTGCAAAGGACTCCTCATCAGATCCATCCAATCTATCTGGCTTCACTTGTGCTAATCCAATTATCATTGATGAATCCTTTGATGCAAACTATAAACTGTTTAGGAATCAGAATGGTGAAGTATTTGCCAGGTACATTGGTACTAACTGCTAGAATGGACCGCCTATGAAGAAGATCTGGGTTCCAAAAACGTGTCTTGAGAATCTTCCTGTGAATGTCCTCATGACACCTCACATGAAGAAGACAAACCTCAGACCAAAGGCTTCATATGGTCCAAAGGCTTCATACAGGCAGAGGACTCATCTGAGTCGCACTAACACAAATGTTTTGCAGGGAAACCGTGCTCAAGCATATGAGAGCGGTTCTTCAAACCGTCATTCTCATATGACCAAAAACTATTCTGCCTATTCTTATGAGTACTATTGCCCACTTGCTAGACTGTTTGCCAGGGCTCCAAAGCCAAAATTTTCAGATGCTGCACTTAGACTTATTGCTTCTAAGCCACCCTTGAAAATGTGGGTGGTTAAGAAAGCTTAACTCTCTTTTGCAGGGAAAGGTCTCCAGCACAAAACCAAAATCTTCTGATGCTATTGCTGGGGACCTCAGAAATCTTGTGGGGCGCAAGATCAAATGCCCGAATGGCATCACTATGTATTTCGTACCTGAATCGCATGCTACTCTCCCTACTTGTCCTAACCTGGATCTCAGTTTTCATAATCCACTGGTTCGTCAAATGTTTTTGCTTCACAACACTCTTGGTGAAGCCTATCCCCCTAACTGCACTGTAGGGTACGACACCAGTGACTTCAGAGTCTTCAGAATGGATTATTGACAGCGGGTGTACAAATCACATGACTGGCAAAAGAAGTCTCTTTATGGACTCAACCTTACGTCCATCTGACAAGAGCCACATCACATTCGCTGACACTGGTAAAAGCAAGGTACTGGGTCTGGGTAGAGTTGCAATCTCAAAGGATCAACACATGGATAAAGTCATGTTTGTTGAATCCCTTGGCTTCAACTTAATGTCTGTCTCAATGCTTTGCGATTTAAACATGATTGTAATCTTTGGAAAATATCGCTGTCTGGTACTAATGGAATCTGACAAGTCTCTAGTGTTTGAAGGGTATCGAAAAGATGATTTGTACGTGGTAGATTTCTCAGCAGGGCCACAGCTTGCAGTTTGTCTTCTTGCAAAGGCTTCAGAATGCTGGCTTTGGCATCGAAGACTTGGGCATGCTGGCATGAGGAACCTCCACACCCTTGGGAAGAAGAAGCATGTCATAGGCATCGAGGGCTTCAAGTTCAAGAAAGATCACTTATGCGGTGCCTGTGAAGCTGGGAAGATGACAAGGGCAAAACATCCTTCGAAGACAATCATGACCACTACTCAACCCTTTGAACTGCTTCACATGGATCTCTTCGGTCCTACCCACTACTCAACTTTCTCCACTACTGCTTGCCTCTATGGCTTCGTCATTGTTGATGATTACTCTAGATATACTTGGGTGCACATAATCCTTTACAAGACTGAAGTGCAGGATGTCTTCAGACGCTTCGCAAATCGGGCAATGAACAATTATGGCGCCAAAATGAAGCACATCAGAAGTGATAATGGCACAGAATTCAAGAACACCGGCCTTGACACATATCTTGATACATTGGGCATCACTCATGAATTCTCAGCTCCATACACGCCACAACAGAATGGCATCGTCGAACGCAAGAACAGAACACTCATTGAGATGGCCAGAACAATGTTAGATGAGTACAAGACACCAAGAAAATTCTGGACTGAAGCCATTGACACTGGATGCCATACTATCAACCGTGTATATCTTCACAAGCTGCTGAACAAGACATCTTATGAACTTCTGACTGGCAAGAAGCCAAATGTAAGTTACTTCAGAGTATTTGGATCAAGATGCTGGATCAAGGACCCTCACCACACCTCAAAATTTGCTCCAAAAGCACATGAGGGCTTCATGCTTGGATATGGAAAGGATTCGCACTCCTACAGAGTCTTCAATCTCTTTCACTACAAAGTGGTTGAAACAGTGGATGTGCGGTTCGATGAGACCAATGGGTCACAAAGAGAGCAACTACCAGATGTGCTAGATGAAGTTCCAGCCAGTGAATCAATCAAGCTAATGGGAACTGGAGAGATTATACTTACTGAAGCCTGTCCTGAAGAAGAACTTATCATCTCAGCACCTGATCCACATGAAGACAATGCTCAGCCTGAAGACATTCCTCCCCATGACAACGTAAATCAGCAAGAGCAAAGTCTTCGACCCCTACATCCTCGTGTTGCCAATGAAGTATAGATTGACAGGATAATTGACAGCATCAATGCACCTGGTCCACTGACTCGTTCAAGGGCAACTCAACTGGCAAACTTTTGTGGACACTTCGCATTTGTTTCAATCACAGAACCCAAGAAAATTGATGAAGCCTTTATGGAACCTGAATGGATTCAAGCTATGCAAGAAGAGCTTCAACAATTTGAGCTGAACAATGTTTGGGAGTTGGTCAAGCGTCCTGATCCACGGAAGCATAACATAATAGGCACCAAATGGATATACCGCAACAAGCAAGATGAGCATGGCCAAGTCGTCAGAAACAAGGCTCGTCTCGTTGCTCAAGGATATACTCAAGTGGAAGGCATTGACTTCGATGAAACATTTGCTCCTGTTGCCAGACTTGAAGCCATCCGTATACTGCTGGCCTATGCAAATCATCACAACATAATCCTGTATCAAATGGATGTAAAAAGTGCCTTCCTCAATGGCAAAATTGAAGAAGAAGTGTATGTTGCACAACCACCTGGGTTTGAAGATCCAAAACATCCTGACATGGTGTACAAGCTCAAAAAGGCATTATATGGCCTCAAACAAGCCCCTCGGGCCTGGTATGATACACTCAAATACTTCCTGAAGAGCAAAGGCTTCATACCTGGTTCCCTGGATCCCACTCTCTTCACAAAGACATATGATGGTGAACTGTTTGTGTGCCAAATATACGTGGATGACATTATCTTCGGCTGCACCAATCAGAAGTACAGTGAGGAGTTCGGATATATGATGCAAGAGCAATATCAGATGTCTATGATGGGGGAGCTGAAGTTCTTCCTCGGTCTTCAGATATGGCAACAACGCAATGGCATCTTCATATCTCAAGAGAAATATCTCAAAGACTGCCTGAAGAAGTTCGGTATGCAAGACTGCAAAGGCTTCACAACACCAATGCCAACCAAACATCATCTGGGTCCTGACGACAATGGTAAAGAGTTCGATCAAAAGGTATACCGCTCCATGATTGGTTCTTTGCTTTATTTATGTGCATCTAGGCCAGATATTATGCTTAGTGTTTGCATGTGTGCTTGGTTTCAAGCGGCACCAAAGGAGTCGCATCACTTAGCAGTGAAGCGAATTCTTCGATATTTGGCTCACACACCAACTCTAGGGTTATGGTATCCAAAGGGCTCAGAGTTTGATCTGGTTGGATTTTCGGACGCTGATTACACTGGTGACAAGGTTGATCAGAAGTCCACATCAGGCACATGTCACTTTCTGGGCCGATCTCTTGTCTGTTGGTCTTCAAAGAAGCAGAACTGTGTATCTCTCTCCACTGCTGAATCTGAATACATTGCTGCTGGATCCTGCTGCGCTCAGCTTCTATGGATGAAGCAAACCCTCAAGGATTATGGCATTCATCTAAAGCAAGTGCCACTTTACTGCGACAACGAAAGCGCCATCAAGATCGCCAACAACCCAGTTCAGCACTCGAAGACAAAGCACATTGAAATTCGTCATCATTTTCTCAGAGATCATGTTACAAAGGAAGACATTGAGATCATACACGTCAACACTGAAGAGCAATTGGCAGATATCTTCACCAAGCCCTTGGATGAGAAGAGATTTTGCAAGTTACGGTGTGAGCTAAATATCTTGGAATCCTCAAATGTCCTGTGATCAGGCACACATCCTAACACTTATGCATGATGATGACTTAGATGTGCAACACACAAAGTAACGTATATCTTCAATTAATGAAGACATACCGTCTAAGTGTGAATACATTAACATGGAATTTAACCTCGGAGTGCCACGATAATTGTGCGCCATGTCTGGGTCCAATACTTCCTATACGGTGGGTAGCGCCACCACCAAAATTTTTCTGCTTGAAGTGTTTTACTCATGGCATTACATTTGCTATGTCTTCACATTTGGTTTGGCTTCAATCTCAACATGTCTTCATGATTATCTTCACTATGTTGATTATATATGCACTGGTGTTCTGTCCTCTACAGCATTCACTTATAGCTATGTCTTCTTGTTTGAATCTTTTGAACTAAGTGAATGTGATCGGACCCTAACCTCTCCATGCTTCCTACCTCAAACTCTATCTCTCCAAGTCATATGCACTCTATTGAAACTGTCGAATGTCTTCACTGCATCCTTGTCAGAAGAAGACACAGAGACAAACTTTAAAACAACTTTCAATGTTTTTCCATCAACTAGAATTCCGGAGAAGTAGGAACGACTCCCGACAAACCAGGCGTGCGTGGGGTGAAACTGCCCCCACAATTTCGCATGCTGGCCACGTACTGATCAGATGTGAATCGCCAGGGGCACCTGAGTAATAGCGCAGTGCCGCCCATATCCCTATAAATACACGTTTCACTGCGGTCATTATCTCTTCTTCCTCCCTCGCACAAACCCTAGCGCCACCGCTAACTCTCAACGACGCCGGCGACGAAGTGCTTCACTGCCGCGACCTCTCCGACGCCGTTCTCACGCCGACAGCGGACATCAGTCTCTCCGCCGTCTCCCTAGGTGTCTTCCGTCGCCAAGTTAGGGCACGGAGGATCGAACTGCTCGGCCTCACCTCTCATCTCATCTAGCAGTTCCAAGTCTGGTAAATAACAAGCCTTTTTACAGCCTCTTTTGATCCTATTGATCCATCACTTTCTGCCAAAAGAGGTTTCTATTCCTTCAAGTTTCCTTCCTCTTGTCTGAATCTCATAACTTGCCTAGCATATTCACTTGTTCCTCATGAAGTAGTTAGATTCCTCACTTGTACTGATCTATGGGTTCGTACAAATCTGGAACCAACTTCTTTTCTATAAAGTGAATGTCTTCGCATGATGAGATCAATGTCTTCTAAACTGATTTATCTTCAAAATCTTCTGAGAATGCATCTGACCTCTTCCCCTTCCCTCGCACCTTAATGCTGTCACAGGTACATGTCCGTGGGAGAATCTTTTGGTTCTCATAGTCTGCATTCATTTGCAGAGTTCCTACAGCGTCACATCAATTCACCCGAAGCAAGTTCCTGTTGGTCAAGCAAAAGGAAGCCTTTGAAGCCTTTGAATCCTTTGAAGCCTTTGACTCTTTTGAAGCCTTCCAAGTTAAGCTTCATGGCATCCGAGAAACAATCAAGGAAGGGAGGCAGACAGAGACGTGGTGACACATCTAAAGATCTGCCTGAAGATTTGGCAGAAATGTACCAAACAGATCCCGAAGAGAGCTATGGTCAGCGCAAGACACGAATCCAATGGATTCGAAGATATTGGGCAGAGCAGTGGTTCCAATACCGCTTTGTCACCAAAGAATATGCAGAGAAGTGCGCCATCAAGAGGCCATGGGGAGATGTCTTGTACAAGAATCTCGTACCCCGAACCAGAGACGAAGCCATTGCTCAAGGCTTCTTTCCATGCATGGTCAGGGGACAACAGCCAGCTGACGCACATCCGTCATCCCTTCTCTGGTGCCGCGATGACACTCTGTTCAAGCGCAACTTCCAATTTGCCCAGAACTCTACAAAGCAAAACAAGAAGGAGTTTGGGTTGGACTTCAACCCTGGTCCCTCCAAACCAAGGGCAGATGGGACACACGACGCAAATCCCAATGTCATCGGACCATTTGCCAATCTCGAAGGCCTCATCACTCACATTATAGTCCAAGGGACTGCCGTGAACGACCCTCCAGCAGACACTGAGTCTGATGATGCTCCTGCTGCTCCGGAGCCGAAGCAGATGAAGAAGAAGCCAAAAGCTTCCAAGCCAGCCGCTTCTCCCAAGACCTCCAGAGTGAAGCCATTGGCCACTGCACCTCCTGAAGCCAGTGTGCAGTCTGAAGGCTTATCAAGAGTCTCCAAGCCTCAAGAAGCAAAGAAATCACAGCCACACTCCAGCAAAGAACTCACTGCCGCTGCCGTTTTGCGCTGCGAAGCCATTGATCTGTCGAGTGACGACGATCTTGCCGATGACGCTCTTGAGCAGCTCATCAAAAGCAAGGAGGAGGCTGAAATCTTCAACAACGTACCACTGTTTGATGCAGCAATCATCCACAAATTCATTGATGAGTGGTTTGAAACACCCAACATCAGCTTCGATGATCTGCAGCTGCCCATTGGCCTCAGCGTAGCCTTCCAAGGAGCTATTGCTTTAGAACTCGCTATTGCCCAGCGCATCATGGAACTGAAGCAAAAGATAGATTTTGAAAAGGCTCAGTTCAAGCAGAACATGGCCATGCTCAGCGTCCAAGAAATCAAAGACTTCAAAGTCATGCTGCATGAGTTGAAGGAAAACTTTATGTAGAAACGTGCAGAGGCTCAGGGTTCACGCGAGCGCATGAAGAATTCGGCTGATCTCTGTGTACAGGCCTACAATGAGGCCGAGAAGCGAAAGGCACTTGGGCGTCCCGACATCGACCCCAGGATGGCCGCTAAGAAAAAGAAGACGCCCACCGTGGCTGAAGAAGAGGCCCCACGCCAAGAAGCTGTTCCAACTGTCTTCCCCACCGCCAAGCCTAGCTCGAAGCCAAAGCGCTCAACCGCTTCAGAGCTTAAGAAGACAAGGATAGCCGAAGCTAAAGCAAGGAAGAGGAAACACCCTGAAGCCTCTCCTTCAGACCCCACCATCAAGAAGCGCAAGTCCAAGAAGTCTCGGGCTGCTCCCACAGAGCCCTTGATAGTCGAACCCCTTTCCGTTCGCCTTCCTCATGAAGATCGTCAGATGACCGTCCATGAGCCTGCTCTCACCGAGGCTCCGCATGATGAAGACATTCCAGCAGCCGACCCCACCGCTGCTGAAGACATTGGTCTCCAAGACAATGTACAAGATGATGTAGTCCTTCCTCAGCTCGAAACGAGTGAACTGCTCAGCATTGGTCGTCCCCTGACGCCAATCACACAAGATGCATCGTGGGCAGATCGCCCACAGGAGGAAGAGGATGAGCCCCAGCCCACTTCAACTCCACCGGCGTCGCCTGCATTCCGTAGGCTTCACAAAGGACCAAGGGCTCAGACTGCTGACGACATTCCGGCTGCATCAGCCGAAGAACATGCAGAAGAGCATGAAGAACCTCAAGCTCCATCTCCCCCACACCAGCAAGAAGAAGTTCTCAAGGAGGCTGACACCACTGCGGCTGCCACACATAATACTGAAGCATTTGTGGAGCCCGACCAACCAACAGCTTCAAGAGATACTGAAGCTACTGCCTCTGACCCTTCTGTGCCTGTGTCTGCTGCCGGACCACGGTTCAATTATCATATTGCGCACAGGCCCCAGGTACAGAAGCCAATCCCACGACTGCCAAGGTTCCCAGGTCCAGTCACTGCTCCTGGCTCCTTCAATGTCAATAGCTTCAGGGCAGACAACACCTTCTTCAACCGCTCCAAGAACCCTTACTCAAGGGAAAAGATTGTGTCAGATAGGTTCTGGAGCTACCCACAGCGCAGCTACTACTCCTGCGTCCTCTACAACCAGAGCCGTATCTTTCCACATCAGCGCCTTGAAGTTGAAGCCTTTGCTGGTCTGCCTGGTCTGCCTGGTCTGGAAGAAGCCCTGGACTCCTTCAAGCAAGTTGGCCTGCTGCCGTATGTCACGGATGAAGAGCACTGGAACAAAGAGCTTCTGCTTCAGTTCTATGCCACATTGCACATCAAGGGCTACAACAGAGATCCGAAGACTTGGGTCCTGGAGTGGATGACCGGCAACGTCCATCATGAAGCCAATGCATTTGATATCATTGAGCTCACCGGCCTACCCACTCCAGGCGAACTCTTCGAAGAAGGCTGCCAACTCCATGCTGAAGCAGTTGAGAGCATATTTCAGCGACCTGAGCCAAATATGAGTCAGATGCTCTCAATGATGAAGCCATTGCCTTCTGACGCACCTTACCCGATGGAGTTCTTTGTTGAAGACTTAGAGTACCTGCCTAGAACTATCTATCACATCATCAGGCGGACTCTATGGCCCATTAAGGGGCACTCTCGATATGCCAAGGTTGAAGGTGCCATGAAGACTCTCATCTTCTGCATCCTGCACGGCAAATGCTTCAATGCCCAGGATCTCTTCATACGTCAACTTGCTGCGTCTGGCTCAGATCTCTTTGGTCTGAAGATTTATGCTCCATGGGTTATGAGGCTAATCAAGCTCCACTCTGCAATATCATATCAACCCTCAGCCCGCAACCACAGAATCTTCTTACCTGATGTGGACACCTCTGCTGAAGCGATTTATCCTGAGCCTGCCAAACAGCCACTAAGTCTTCAGAATGCAGAACACCAAAGCTTCACTCAACATGATGAAGGTGTTGAAGCCATTTCCAGAGTCTATCCAATGGCTGGCAACACACGTGCCCCTGCATCCACTGAAGCCACTGACAGCGAAGCTGCACAGAGACCCAAGAAACGCGCTCGTACACTCACTGATCGTGAACTTCTTGTGGCTCTGCATCAAAAGCAAGATAGGCATCACGACTGGCTCAAGAGGCAGATGCACAGTATCATGCAAGACGTCAATCGCATCAGGAATCTGGCCACCAAGAACGCCTTCGTCGCACATGAAACCTGTCGCCGCACTTGGAAAGGCCTCACAATGATGTGCACTGAAGCTGAATTGCAAGAGGATGGCTTCAAGGAGCGATTCAAGTTTGACTCCACACCCCCCAGAAGAGCTGTGTTGCGTGGGACTCCGTCGCTTGAAGAATCCGAGTTCTCTTCCTCTGCTGCCACCGTGACGGGAAAAATCATTGAGGAAGAAGACGACGCTACATCACCACCAATGTCTTCAGCGCGCGTCGTCACTGCACCAAGCTCGCCTGCACCACCAAACGCCTCCACCGACCCTGCTGCGCCTGGGAACGCATAGAAACTCTATGTCTTCAAACCTTTTTGGTCATCACTGACAAAAGGGGGAGAAGCATATGATGTTTATAGTCTTCAAGCGGGTCAATAATATGGGCGGGTGCTTTATATTTTGCATTTTGCTTCGTGCTTACAACTCTCGTTTTGCTACATTTGGTTCTTTGAGTTGTAACACTTAAACTTGATGGCCGTCTGCTACTATGTTTGCCACTGTGTTTTTGCGAAGATAAATTCTGCATGTACGATGATAATTTCCGCACTCTTATCATTTCGCAGACGTCCATTTTTCATTATGCATATCATTATCTTCATATATCTTTACGTGCATGATGGATTGTCATCATAAGTTGAAGTGGATTCCCACAAATACAACCTGCTATGTGCATTTGCATTCCAGAAGCAAATCACTTATATGCACATCTTCAGGGGGAGCCCTTGCAGCTTATGAAGACAATTCCTTTACAACTTCACAAATTATATTCCCCGTTGAAAACTTCAACTAGTTTGTCATCAATCACCAAAAAGGGGGAGATTGTAAGTGCATCTAGTGCCACCAATAGTTGGTTTTGGAGTATTGACGACAAACCTAGTTGAGGGACTAATGTGTTTGTGAGAATTGCAGGATAACACAGGTAGAAGTCCCTCATTGATTCGGTTTAGCTACCAGAGATGACCCCCAAAAATGTACGAAGACATTGAAGACAATGGTGGTTCAAGAAGACATTCATGTCGAAGACAATGACATATGAAGACTCCCCATGAAGCCTTTGGAACTCGAAGACTTAGATCCTTCGTAGTTTTACTTTATTCATGTTGTGTCATAGGAACCACCGTACTGTTAAGTGGGGTCCAAGAGAACCAGTCAGGATGACTGAAGTGATGCCTAATTCAAATCCTATGTCTTCGAGTGAAGACAATGAGAGAAAATCTTGTCCAGAGTCAGACAAGTCAGCTTTACTTGCAGCCCAAGTAAAGTTGCCGTGAGAGTTCAAAATCCGACCGTTAGTACACGTGTCAGTTCCTTAGTGACCCAGGGTCATTTCGGACAAATCAGGTCAGGGTTGCCAAGCGGCTATAAATAGTCCACCCCTACAACCATAAACGGTTGGCTGCTCAGATTTCAGTGCACGGCTTTTGTCGTTTGAGAGCAACCCACCTCGAAGCCTTTGATTCAAAATCCTTAGTGAGGAGAAAAGCCCTAACCACCCAGAGCCAGAGTAATTGGGCATCACTTAAGTCTTCTTGTCTGAGTGATCTGAAGACTTATTACACTTGAGGACTGTGCATCCTCCAGACGGTTAGGCGTCGCGTTCTAAGCATCCAAGAGGAATTGTGGATTGCCGGTGAACGAAGTCTGTGAAGGTTTGGGAGTCTACCTTGAAGACTTACCAGAGTGATTGGGCGGGGTCTGTGTGACCTTAGCTCAAGGAGAAAACGGTGAGGACTAGGTCTCCTGAGCTGCGTGTTCAGGACTGGGTGTCCGGGACTGTGTGTCCTTTGGTTTAAATACCTAGCCACTCCAACCAGACGTACAGTTGTCACAGCAACTGGAACTGGTCCAACATATCATTGTCTTCAACGTGTCACTGGTTTCATCTTCACCTCCCTTTACTTACCAGTACACATTGTGAAGCTATTGCATGCTTGCTTTATCTACTGTCTTCACAACCTGACTGTATGATCTGTTTGGCTTCATAACTTCTTCCAACCTGATCCTCATTACACTGAAGCTATTTGTCTCTATGCTTTCACTGTATTGTATATTTGACTATGGCTTGCGTTGTGTAATATACCTTCCGCTGCATAGTGATAGGCTTGTTCACTCTGTTTGTCTTCATAACTTCCACGTTTTGAAGACTTTCATAAAAATCGCCTATTCACCCCCCCCCTCTAGTCGATATAACACACTTTCATATGGACATCTTGAGTATCTAGTACTTGGATTATCATGTGAATCTCATCATGTTACTCTAATTAATATTGTTGGGTTTTAATGATGATGTTTAATTGGGATTGAGAGGGTGTCTACACTCTCAATGTTTAACAACCACCATGATAGTTAAATAAAATTTATTCCTTTCCAGTAGGGAAAAATTGGCTTTACGCAAAACTGTAACCATAGAGCTTTCCACCAACCAAATATGCATGTAGTATAGCTTTATTCCTTCATTGCTCTCTATGTGTTACCTTGCCAGCATATTCCATGTGCTGACCCGTTTCGGGCTGCAACGTTCATGTTGCAGACTTTTCAGACGACGAGTAAGGTGCCTTTAGGTCGTGGTTCTATACTCAGTGATGCCATTGGAGTTGATGGACTCACTTATCTTCCAAGCCTTCCGCTGTTATCGTTATTAGATGGCCTTAAGCCATATTTATTGTAATAAGTTCTCTTTTGAGACACTCGATGTAATAAGTGTGTGATTGCTACTCTGTTATAAATCCTTCAAGTACTGTGCAGTGTCAGCATTACTGATCCAGGGATGACACCGGAGCACAGAGATTGGACCGTTTGAGGTCTGGTCGCTACACAGGCGGTCAACGATTTGCGATCCTTATACGCCATCGATCCTATTTTGTCATTTCTGAAGGACACGTTCTACGGCGGTGGCTTGGGATCTTCAATTCCCAAGTCAGATCTCATCGACCATGACCACGACCACGAGGAGGTCACCCACAAAGGTTCTTCCAAGGTGAAACAGCCCATCTGTGACATCAGAGAGCGCACCATTGGTCTGTGCTCTTCCAACTGGAAGGATCCCGTCCATGAAATGTGAGGCAACATCCTATCAGCAAATCTTACCTTTTCTAGCTTGCCAACCCGTACCCTTTGTTGTTGTAGCATTCGTCGTGCTGTGCTTTAACTATGTCGTGTTTAATTATTTCAGTTATGCAAAAATGTATTGTTCAATAGGGCTATGTGATGTTTAAGTATGAATTGTCCACTTTGGTTTCACGAATGGCTACATTTGGTTGTTTATAGTGAGTAGATGCCTTGTTTATCTGTATTTGTTTGTTAGGTTGGTTGTAGTTAGCATTTTTCCAGTTACCAAGCAGATGCCTTATTTATATGTATTTGGTTCTTAGTTTGGTTGCAGTGAGCATTTGTCGAGTTATCAAGCATATGCCTTGTTTATCTGTATTTGGTTGTTAGGTTTTAACATCCCAATTATCAATTAGGATGTTATATATAGGTCATCATATGCATATCATATTTTATTTGCATTTTGTTTGTGATCCTAGAAATCTTATGGAACTCAAGGACCCAAGGAGAGTGTTGGGGATTTCATTTATTTTCATATTTGACTTTTTCTCAAATTTGAAAAGAGGGATCATTTGGATTTTAATATTTTTATCTCCAGTTATTTCCCATAATAAAAGTAAAAGAGGGAAGATAATATGACTTCTTCATAAAGAGAGGAATAGTGGAGGTAAAATTTTAAAATAAAATAAATACTTTATTTGGATTTTATTCGAGATTTTATTTGAATTATAAAAATATGCATTTTTGAAAATTGCATATTTAGGCAGAAAAATGTTAACTTTGTTCTAAATATTTTATTTAGACGGTGAAAATTGTTTTTGGCATTTTTAGATTTTTTAAATATTTTATTAGGATTTTTCCTCGGCCGATATTTTTTAAATTCCGCCCAACTGGGCCAAAGGCCCAGCCGAGCCGGGCCGAAGCTGGCAGCGCCGCCGCCTTCCTCCCGTCACCGCCGTGCATGGCACGAACGTTGAGGAGAGTCTGAGCCGGACTCTCGCTCGCGCCGGACCCCGTTATAAGCCGCCGGACCCCCGCTCTCTCCACCCAACCACCGCACCACCGCCGCCATTGCCGCCGCCAGCCCGCTCGCCGCCGCCGCCGCTTGCCCGTCGCCGCCGCCGGAACCCACCGCCCCGCCGAATCCCGCCGCCTCGCCAGAGCCGCCATCCCGTCGGATCTCGCCGCCGACCGCCAGTTTTCTAGAACTGGTAAAAAATCGACAAAACCGTCGCCCGGTTTTTTTTCTGTTAGATCAGTTAGTTTGGTTTTTTTTCGGTTTCACTAATTAGCGAACGTTCACCCAAACATCTCTGTTAGCAAACACGTTCGCCCATTTGTCTATGTTAGCGAACGTTCGTTCGTTCGTGTTTTTCTTTTCTTTTATTTTCGGCCAGGGACCTATCCATGATTATTTTAATCACAGATTAGCCCCTGATCTTCAAATGCTCGCAACTTTTTGCTCGCTTGTCCAAATCCAGTGAAACCAACGCCAAAATCTTCGTCTCGAACCCCTCTTTCCAGTTAACTAACTTGAACATGATTTTTATAATTTAAAATTTGGTTGCAATAGATTTTAATTTTGAACTTCTTTTAACCGCAGTTTGAGTCTCGTAGCTCCGATTCGATAGATTCTTTTTGCAAATCGAAGCTCTTCTCTTAAACTTTTGATTTGTATTTTTTCTCTTGACTTTACCCTTACATCTATTGTTTGAGTGCTTATGTATGCTATTTGTTTGTTTGCGATAGAGTTTCCGGAGTGCGAAGTGTGCTACTACGAGTCACTAGGGTTTTCAGATCGTCAGCAAGGCAAGTAACACTTTGATGATACCCCCTTATTACCCAGTTTTTTATGCATTAGTTTCTATGACGCCCGGGTAATTAAGCTACAGTGATCCTCTGCTAATGGTGCCACGTCACCTCGTTTGTAGTTGCTAATCTCGAGTTAGTTCGAAACCAATTCAAATTCAAATTCAAAAAAATAGGCAAACAATAAAAGTTTTCAAATATTAAAACTAAAATGTTCTAAATGTGACAAATAAATCATATGTAATATTGGTGGAGAAACCACACTTTTATAAAGCGTTTAAATGCACTATAGTAAATAAATAGTGATAAAACAATTATTCAAATGCTTTAAAATAATAAACATTTTAAAACTATTTTTGTTTCAGTGCTAAACGGTTTGTGGCAGTGGCATAAATTGTAACACTATTTTAGGTGCCACTTTTGTATTTTTGGAAACTAAAATAAAACAGATAAGAACTAAAAGAATAAATAAAAAGAAAATAAAATACAAAAACAAAAAAAAACAAACAGAACAAAAATAAATAAATAAATAAAAGAACCCCCCCCACTGGGCCAGCTGGCCCAGCTGTTAGCCAGGCCGGCCCATTCGGCCACACACCCAGGCCACCAGGAGGCCCACCCCGCCTCCCTTATCCCCTCCCCAACCCGACCGGAAACCCTAGCTACACCCCCACTCCCCCTCACTCCCACGATCCCCCTTGGATCGGGATCGATCCCCCCACCCACCACTCGCTCCCGCCCCCACGACCCGCTGGATCAGGGGCGCGCGTTTCCCCTAGATCCCGACGACCGCGCCCCGCCACCTCGTCTCCGTTGCCGGAGCTCGCCGTCATCGCGCCCCACGCCCTGGAGCCGCCCCGACGTCGTTGCTCGTCGCCTCCCCTACCCCGTCTCGGATCGCCACCTCGCCGGACTGCCTCCCCGCCGCCCTCTACGTCGTCGCCTCCTCCCCTGCGCCGGCCGTCCTCGTCCTCCTCCCCAAAGGCTCCATCGAGCCTCGCCGCCCGTTCCCCTGCAACGTGGGGTGAGGACCTCCTCCCCCTTCCCATCTACCCTCTGTTATGCCGACCACCGCGCCCGCGGTCGCGTCCGCCTCGCCGGCCACTGGCCCCGTCCCGGCCACCGCTTCGCGCACGTCCGGACCACGCTCGCCCCCCCCCCCGCCCTTTGCCGTCGCTGTTGCTTGCCCCGTCTGCTGCCTGCTGCTACGTTGCCCGCTATCGCATCTGCTCGCGCTGCTCGCCTGCCGAGGTTGCGCTACTGCTCGTCGCCGGCGCCTACCTCATCCTGCCCCGGTCGGCGTAGCCCTATGCCTCTGCTCGCTCGCGCTCCGGCTCCCTCGGCCTCGTTTTCCCTACACGCGCCAACAACCGCCTGTCGCTGCCCCGTCGTGTGCGCGCGTGCACGCACTGCCCGCTGCCGTTTCCGTCCCGCGGCGGCCCTGCCGCGGCCCGCCGACGCGCAGCCTTGGCCCCCTGCGCCGCTGTGGCCACCGTCGCCCAGCGTCGTTCCCCCCCTGTCGCCCGCTAACGCCAAACCCACTATGCCCCCTTGGCCCAATGACATGTGGGGCCCAGCCCCTAAAACATTAAAAAAAGAATTTTTTTTTAAAAAAATAAAAAACTAAAAAACTAAAAAAATAATTAATTTATTAATTAATAATTAAATTAATTAATTAATTAATTAAGTTAATTAATCATGTTTAATTAATCTAATTAACTAGTTAGTTTAATTAAATAGTAATTAGTTTAACTAAGACCTAATTAACCTAAACAGTGTATGACAGGTGGGTCCCACTGGACCCACATGTCAGCTTGACCCAGTCAACTCTGTTGACTGCTGACGTCAGCATGACATCATGCTGATGTCATTAATTTATTTTCGAATTAATTAAATAATTAATTAAATTTTAGAAATTAAATATAATCTTTAGAAAATCATATCTTTTAATCCGTAACTCGGATTAAATTATTTTCAACATGAAAGTTACTCAGAACGACGAGACGATTCCGGATACGCAACCCGTTCGTCCACCACACCTCCCTAACCTATCGAACTCGCAACTTTCCCCCTCCGGTCCTCTGCCCGAAAACGCAAAACACCGGGGATACTTTCCCGGATGTCATCCCCCTTCCCCGGTATCACCTATTACCGCGTTAGGGCACCCCTAACACCGTTACTTGTCTTGTCATGCATCGTTATGCATCTGTTTGCATTGTATTCATTGTTTCTTCCCCCCTCTTCTTCCGATAGACACCGAGACCGACGCCGCTGCTACCCAGTACGACTACGTCGAAGACGACCCCTCTCTCTTGCCAGAGCAACCAGGCAAGCCCCCCCTTTGATCACCAGATATCGCCTACTCTTCTCTATACTGCTTGCATTAGAGTAGCGTAGCCTGTTACTGTTTCCCGTTAATCCTATACTGATGCATAGCCTGTCCTTGCTACTACTGTTGTTACCTTTACCTGCAAACCTAATGCTTAGAATAGGATGCTAGCTTATCATCAGTGGCCCTACATTCTTGTCCGTCTGCCATGCTATACTATCGGGCCGTGATCACTCGGGAGGTGATCACGGGTATATACTATATACTTTATACATGATACATGTGGTGACTAAAGACGGGTAGGCTCGTAGGAGCACCCGCGAGTGGATCTTTGAGGCGGAGCGACAGGGCAGGTTCCGACCACCTAGGAGAGAGGTGGGCCTGGCCCTGGTTGGCATTCGCGGACACTTAACACGCTTAACGAGATCTGGGTATTTGATCTGAGTCTGGCCATTTGGTCTATACGCACTAACCATCTACGCGGGAGTAGTTATGGGTATCCCGGCGTCGTGGTATCAGCCGAAGCCTTCGTGACGTCAGCGACTGAGTGGCGCGCACCGGATTGGACTGGAAGGCCACTAGGCTAGGTCTGCTTTCGGCCGCGTTCGCAACGTGCAGGTGTGCAAAGGGCGATGGGCCCAGACCCCTGCGCCATAGGGTTTAGACCGGCGTGCTGACCTCTCTGTTGTGCCTAGGTAGGGCTGCGACGTGTTGATCTTTCGAGGCCGGTCATGACCCAGGAAAGTGTGTCCGGCCAAATGGGATCGAGCGTGTTGGGGTATGTGGTGCACCCCTGCAGGGAAGTTTATCTATTCGAATAGCCGTGTCCCTCGGTAAAAGGACGACCCGGAGTTGTATCTTGACCTTATGACAACTAGAACCGGATACTTAATAAAACACACCCTTCCAAGTGCCAGATACAACCGGTGATCGCTCTCTCACAGGGCGACGAGGAGAGGATCATCGGGTAGGATTATGCTATGCGATGCTACTTGGAGGACTTCAGTCTACTCTCTTCTACATGCTGCAAGACGGAGGCTGCCAGAAGCGTAGTCTTCGAAAGGACTAGCTATCCCCCAACTATTCGGGCTTTCTGCAGTTCAGTCCACTTATAATAGCCTTATTACAGTTGACACCAATGCATACATATGTAGTGTAGCTCCTTGCTTGCGAGTACTTTGGATGAGTACTCACGGTTGCCTTCTCCTTCTTTTCCCTCTATTCCTTCTACCTGGTTGTCGCAACCAGATGTTGGAGCCCAGGAGCCAGACGCCACCGTCGACGACGACTCCTACTACATCGGAGGAGCCTACTACTACGTGCTGCCCGCTGACGACGACCAGGAGTAGTTTAGGAGGATCCCAGGCAGGAGGCCTACGCCTCTTTCGATCTGTATCCCAGTTTGTGCTAGCCATCTTATGCAGACTTGTTTAACTTATGTCTGTACTCAGATATTGTTGCTTCCGCTGACTCGTCTATGATCGAGCTCTTGTATTCGAGCCTTCGAGGCCCCTGGCTTGTAATATGATGCTTGTATGACTTATTTTTATTGGTAGAGTTGTGTTGTGATATCTTCCCGTGAGTCCCTAATCTTGATCGTACACGTTTGCGTGTATGATTAGTGTACGATTAAATCGGGGGCGTCACAAGTTGGTATCAGAGCCGACTGCCTGTAGGAATCCCCCCTCCACACTCCTTGGCCGAAGTCGAGTCTAGACATTACGAAACTTTTACTAACATGGCTGTGTGCCTTACGGGCCCACGTCGCCATCGGGTGATATTAGGATCTTTTACTCCTCGATCCTTACTCTGGGACTCTGATCTCTCTTCTATTCGGGTTAAATGATTTTGCTAACTCTAACTCTAGGTTCTCGTAAATACTTTCTCCCGGAGAGTCCCTTCATTCCAGATGATGGCCTGCTTCACCAGAAGATTCCGAAGATACTCTTTGCTATTCCCCTCGAGACTTTGTGCCCATCACTTTTGCTATTCCCGACCACCGATAAATCCTTATGGATAGCTACTTACACTTGCCATTCATACGGTCATCCCCCATTGATCTTGTTATTACAAGATGCCCCGAAGTCTTCTCTATTGTTCCGAGAATACTTTGTGCCTACTGCCTAGCAGTTCCTTGCCACATGAATACCCCTTCAATTAAATCCTCGCACTTGTCGAGTATCCACTCATCCCCAGTTGTTCATGTGTTTCACAATGGTCTTCGAAATACTATTCGATCTTTCAAAAATCCTTAGTAGCTTATTTCTCTGCAATACCTGCCTGCTTGCATTATGGATGCTTTCCATATGTCTAGCAATATTTGTTAGTATCCTTAGGTATCGTCTTTTTGATCCTATTGATTCAACTTGAGTGCGAATGCACGCAATCATCAATTGATCCTTTTAAATTATCTTTCCGGCTCAGACGTTATTTTAAAACATGAGCTGGATCTCGACCAATCAAATTGCTGTCGATTGTACCCTTAAGGCTATTCAACTTAGCCATCCCTGATCAGAGCATTGCTTCTGATCCCTTGTCTTGGATTTGATAATTCCTTTGCATTTGAACCTTGAATTAGTCAGTTGTTTCTAAAGTCTGATCTCCTTGCATTGTTTCTCCCTCTGGTTGAGTACCGATGCTCGCACCAGATCCCTTGAGGACCACCAGATCATTTGCTGGATTTTATCCGACAGCGTCCTTCGTATTCAATAAGTCTGTGAGCCTTTCCTCGGATACATAATACCTTTGGTAAATTGTATCCTCTGCTTTCTCAAACATGCTCTACTATCGGGCTTGTGTTATTTATTCTTGAAATTTGTGGTATATACTCATAAGATGCCTTGATGGGTTGAACCTATGCCTTCTCTAAACTGTGTGAACTCGAAAGTTTTCACGAGCCATACACTTCTGGTATTTTGCCAAATAAAATTTCAACACTACAACTTCTTCGAAAGTGAGAAGTGAATGAAAGGTTATGCATGGAAGAATTGGGAGTCGACCTTGAGCCTTTGCGTTCATGCCCATGGACCCGATGTGAAACTTATCATCGAAGCTTCTTGTAAATGATATTAGTTCCCTTGGTATAAGTTCATCTTATATCTGGGATCCGGCCTTTTACAACCGTGGTTCCGACCATGTTCTCTTTTAAATACCATTTTCGATGCAAGTGTAAGCACTTGTCTCCTGTGGATCAATACCTCGGTCCAACCTCTACTTTGATCCGTCTTCGAGTATTACCCCCCTGGTATCTCGAGATTATCACGGAACTGCATAACTTCTTATGAGTTCTTCATCAAGTACTACATTCTCACTGATTACAGTTTTCATGGGCTCTGAGTTATTAAACACTCAAAGACACCGATAACTGAACCGAGTCTGCCCTACGGTTCAGTAACTCTTGATAATCTTCTTTAAGTTCGAGTTTGTACTCGATCATGTCATTCCTAGCCTAATCGACTATATCATTATCGTGCTAAATTTTAACTGTGCTACCTGGTCCTTAATCCCGGAGCACAACTTTCGATGATGAGCTAAGCTTACGTCGATCTTCCTCGTCATATCAATTCACCTTGAACAACAAGCTTGATTTCAAGTTTGTGCCCTACCCATGGTTCCAATAACCTTCCGCTTCATCATTCCTTTGATTTGATGTTGTCACTGATTGATTACATCTTGAAATCTCTTGACCAATGTGCCGTGAAGATCATCAACCTTATGAGGTCTTCCTGGATATCAATTGAATTCATGATGAGAAATACCATCCTTGCCCCTGATGAATTGTATTATCATCGGCCACTTTATTGCCTTCCCTTCAACACAAACTTATTCGTGTTTTGAGTTATACCTTGAGATCCTTGCTATACAGCATTTGTTCTTCTTTACCTTGGAATGTTACCACCTTTTATGTCAGGAATGTCGTGGTAATTTTACCACCTCTTGAGAATTCTTGATATAGTAATATCTCTCGCCTTTTGCGTTCATTTCTTGGTCTCCGTATTGTTTCTAACCGGAATACCGACTAATGGTCTGTGTTGTGCAAATTCTAAACTTCTAGCAACCCTATTGCTTGAAGTTATTGGTCTACAATTTCATTCTAAGTCTATTGATTATTGAATCATCATTCAAACATTGATCGTGCTACCTAGTCCAGATTCCTGGTTGCACCCTTCTATCATTGTTCAGTTGTGTATGTTTCCCTCGAGCATACATCATTATGACATTTGATCCGACAAATGATATTTCCTTGTTCACATAATTGTGGAAATCAATCCTTTGGAAATCGCGATGATTTGTTGCTGAGCCTATCAGCCACCTCCTCATCCTCTCCTTGGTTTACTGATGAACTCTTGTTTCGGAACTCGCTTCCATAGTTCATTTCCCGAGAATCTTACAATGTCATCTCTTCAAATTGTGCCGCACCTTTTCTTCTCAGGCATCCTAAGTCTGGGGTATCGTGACACCAATCAGATCTGAATCTTGGTCAGATATGATGGTTGGAACTTATTTCCAAGAGTTATAATGTTGGTCTTTATATATGACCCGGTAAGGTTATGTCAGGCCTAGCACACCTGGCGGGAGGACCTATTGTTGTAGTATCCTTTTTAGCAGGTTTAGCCATTCTTCCGTGAGGGAATTGTAAGACTTATTTCACAAGTTATTCCTGATGGATCCTTTTTGTTTCCAAAGTCTGATTTTCACCTGTTGACCATGTCAGCGCTATCTCGAAGCATGTCTATGGTACTCCGATTTTCAATAAGAACATTTGAAGCACCATGCTAAATGTTTCTTGTTGAGATTACCCAAACACCGTTGTATGGGTAATGTCATGAAATTTGTCTCTCCTACCTAAAAGAGTTTTCTACCTTCTATCCGGTCTGGGAAATCATACTCTGCTTGTTCATGGGAAGGATATACCCCCTGTAATATGTGTTTAATCACATTTTCCTTTCCATTCTTCTGTTTAATCTAAGAATCACATTTTTCCTTTCCATTGTTCTGTTTAACCTTCTTGAGGTTTATATGATCTAAGCAGTAATACGTCACTGCTTTTATAAGCACCTCAGCGTACGACTCTGTCAGTAAGACCCTATTACTATCGTTGTTGACATTCCGGTAACCACCGATGGACGAGAAACTTTGCCTAATGGTCCGTCTCGTTCAACGAGCAGGAAAATGGTTCTCTTCGCCCCTCGCCCTTGGTATCGATGTTGTTGCCGACATAATTGACAGACTAGCCTCTGACATGCCTTGCTATCACGACCGTGCGAGATATCAACGCTTTTCCTACTTTTAACCACATGGTGGGCCCATAACCCATAGTTACACAGGATCGAAACCTGACCCTCCTATACACCCCCGGTTTCCAAATTTAATTCCTCGCACTTGGCCTCGTTTGCGATTCACGAGCCACCTTTCAAAAGATCATCAATTCTGGTATGAGATGCAATACTTATTCCCATTTGCTCTGAACCCCTTTCACACTATGCTTCAGGCAATGAACGATTGCCTATCCGCTCAACACTTCTTATTGCACTGTCCTACTTTGCTCTCCATGTGTATCATTTGTTCAACTCAAGAGATACTCATATGTTCGTTCTTGGGATACCCCAGATGATTTTCCCTTATAACATCCTATCGTTGTAGGGCTACCCCTTACCTATTCGTAAGTACGATGGAGTTCCTCGAAGAAAGGACGACAACTTCATCATGATGCATTGGAATAAAGAACTGAAGACATCAACGAAGGGAATTAACTTCTTCGAGAAGATCCATTAGCATATCTTAACCAGAACTTTCCCCTTACTCCCCTCTTAAATCTCGGGACGAGATTTCTTGTAGTGGAGGAGATTTGTGACGCCCGGGTAATTAAGCTACAGTGATCCTCTGCTAATGGTGCCACGTCACCTCGTTTATAGTTGCTAATCTCGAGTTAGTTCGAAACCAATTCAAATTCAAATTCAAAAAAATAGGCAAACAATAAAAGTTTTCAAATATTAAAACTAAAATGTTCTAAATGTGACAAATAAATCATATGTAATATTGGTGGAGAAACCACACTTTTATAAAGCGTTTAAATGCACTATAGTAAATAAATAGTGATAAAACAATTATTCAAATGCTTTAAAATAATAAACATTTTAAAACTATTTTTGTTTCAGTGCTAAACGGTTTGTGGCAGTGGCATAAATTGTAACACTATTTTAGGTGCCACTTTTGTATTTTTGGAAACTAAAATAAAACAGATAAGAACTAAAAGAATAAATAAAAAGAAAATAAAATACAAAAACAAAAAAAAACAAACAGAACAAAAATAAATAAATAAAAAAAAGAACCCCCCCCACTGGGCCAGCTGGCCCAGCTGTTAGCCAGGCCGGCCCATTCGGCCACACACCCAGGCCACCAGGAGGCCCACCCCGCCTCCCTTATCCCCTCCCCACCCCGACCGGAAACCCTAGCTACACCCCCACTCCCCCTCACTCCCACGATCCCCCTTGGATCGGGATCGATCCCCCCACCCACCACTCGCTCCCGCCCCCACGACCCGCTGGATCAGGGGCGCGCGTTTCCCCCAGATCCCGACGACCGCGCCCCGCCACCTCGTCTCCGTCGCCGGAGCTCGCCGTCATCGCGCCCCACGCCCTGGAGCCGCCCCGACGTCGTTGCTCGTCGCCTCCCCTACCCCGTCTCGGATCGCCACCTCGCCGGACTGCCTCCCCACCGCCCTCTACGTCGTCGCCTCCTCCCCTGCGCCGGCCGTCCTCGTCCTCCTCCCCAAAGGCTCTATCGAGCCTTGCCGCCCGTTCGCCTGCAACGTGGGGTGAGGACCTCCTCCCCCTTCCCATCTACCCTCTGTTATGCCGACCACCGCGCCCGCGGTCGCGTCCGCCTCGCCGGCCACTGGCCCCGTCCCGGCCACCGCTTCGCGCACGTCCGGACCACGCTCGCCCCCCCGCCCTTTGCCGTCGCTGTTGCTTGCCCCGTCTGCTGCCTGCTGCTACGTTGCCCGCTATCGCATCTGCTCGCGCTGCTCGCCTCCCAAGGTTGCGCTACTGCTCGTCGCCGGCGCCTACCTCGTCCTGCCCCGGTCGGCGTAGCCCTATGCCTCTGCTCGCTCGCGCTCCGGCTCCCTCGGCCTCCTTTTCCCTGCACGCGCCAACAACCGCCTGTCGCTGCCCCGTCGTGTGTGCGCGCACACGCACTGCCCGCTGCCGTTTCCGTCCCGCGGCGGCCCTGCCGCGGCCCGCCGACGCGCAGCCTTGGCCCCCTGCGCCGCTGTGGCCACCGTCGCCCAGCGTCGTTCCCCCTGTCGCCCGCTAACGCCAAACCCACTATGCCCCCTTGGCCCAATGACATGTGGGGCCCAGCCCCTAAAACATTAAAAAAAAGAATTTTTTAAAAAAAAATAAAAAAAATAAAATACTAAAAAAATAATTAATTTATTAATTAATAATTAAATCAATTAATTAATGATTTAAGTTAATTAATCATGTTTAATTAATCTAATTAACTAGTTAGTTTAATTAAATAGTAATTAGTTTAACTAAGACCTAATTAACCTAAACAGTGTATGACAGGTGGGTCCCACTGGACCCACATGTCAGTTTGACCCAGTCAACTCTGTTGACTGCTGACGTCAGCATGACATCATGCTGATGTCATTAATTTATTTTCGAATTAATTAAATAATTAATTAAATTTTAGAAATTAAATATAATCTTTAGAAAATCATATCTTTTAATCCGTAACTCGGATTAAATTATTTTCAACATGAAAGTTACTCAGAACGACGAGACGATTCCGGATACGCAACCCGTTCGTCCACCACACCTCCCTAACCTATCGAACTCGCAACTTTCCCCCTCCGGTCCTCTGCCCGAAAACGCAAAACACCGAGGATACTTTCCCGGATGTCATCCCCCTTCCCCGGTATCACCTATTACCGCGTTAGGGCACCCCTAACACCGTTACTTGTCTTGTCATGCATTGTTATGCATCTGTTTGCATTGTATTCATTGTTTCTTCCCCCCTCTTCTTCCGATAGACACCGAGACCGACGCCGCTGCTACCCAGTACGACTACGTCGAAGACGACCCCTCTTTCTTGCCAGAGCAACCAGGCAAGCCCCCCCTTTGATCACCAGATATCGCCTACTCTTCTCTATACTGCTTGCATTAGAGTAGCCTAGCCTGTTACTGTTTCCCGTTAATCCTATACTGATGCATAGCCTGTCCTTGCTACTACTGTTGTTACCTTTACCTGCAAACCTAATGCTTAGAATAGGATGCTAGCTTATCATCAGCGGCCCTACATTCTTGTCCGTCTGCCATGCTATACTATCGGGCCGTGATCACTCGGGAGGTGATCATGGGTATATACTATATACTTTATACATGATACATGTGGTGACTAAAGACGGGTAGGCTCGTAGGAGCACCCGCGAGTGGATCTTTGAGGCGGAGCGACAGGGCAGGTTCCGACCACCTAGGAGAGAGGTGGGCCTGGCCCTGGTTGGCATTCGCGGACACTTAACACGCTTAACGAGATCTGGGTATTTGATCTGAGTCTGGCCATTTGGTCTATACGCACTAACCATCTACGCGGGAGTAGTTATGGGTATCCCGGCATCGTGGTATCAGCCGAAGCCTTCATGACGTCAGCGACTGAGTGGCGCGCGCCGGATTGGACTGGAAGGCCACTAGGCTAGGTCTGCTTTCGGCCGCGTTCGCAACGTGCAGGTGTGCAAAGGGCGATGGGCCCAGACCCCTGCGCCATAGGGTTTAGACCGGCGTGCTGACCTCTCTATTGTGCCTAGGTAGGGCTGCGACGTGTTGATCTTCCGAGGCCGGTCATGACCCAGGAAAGTGTGTCCGGCCAAATGGGATCGAGCGTGTTGGGGTATGTGGTGCACCCCTGCAGGGAAGTTTATCTATTCGAATAGCCGTGTCCCTCGGTAAAAGGACGACCCGGAGTTGTATCTTGACCTTATGACAACTAGAACCGGATACTTAATAAAACACACCCTTCCAAGTGCCAGATACAACCGGTGATCGCTCTCTCACAGGGCGACGAGGAGAGGATCATCGGGTAGGATTATGCTATGCGATGCTACTTGGAGGACTTCAGTCTACTCTCTTCTACATGCTGCAAGACGGAGGCTGCCAAAAGCGTAGTCTTCGAAAGGACTAGCTATCCCCCTCCTATTCCGGCTTTCTGCAGTTCAGTCCACTTATAATAGCCTTATTACAGTTGACACCAATGCATACATATGTAGTGTAGCTCCTTGCTTGCGAGTACTTTGGATGAGTACTCACGGTTGCCTTCTCCTTCTTTTCCCTCTATTCCTTCTACCTGGTTGTCGCAACCAGATGTTGGAGCCCAGGAGCCAGACGCCACCGTCGACGACGACTCCTACTACACCGGAGGAGCCTACTACTACGTGCTGCCCGCTGACGACGACCAGGAGTAGTTTAGGAGGATCCCAGGCAGGAGGCCTACGCCTCTTTCGATCTGTATCCCAGTTTGTGCTAGCCATCTTATGCAGACTTGTTTAACTTATGTCTGTACTCAGATATTGTTGCTTCCGCTGACTCGTCTATGATCGAGCTCTTGTATTCGAGCCTTCGAGGCCCCTGGCTTGTAATATGATGCTTGTATGACTTATTTTTATTGGTAGAGTTGTGTTGTGATATCTTCCCGTGAGTCCCTGATCTTGATCGTACACGTTTGCGTGTATGATTAGTGTACGACTAAATCGGGGGCGTCACAGTTTCAATCCTCAAACACTGCATGGTTAGGGCTTTAATATTTGTGGGTACTGGGAAGTAGTGATGATGTACAACCTATTGTCTTTATTTCAAACCCTGGGAATTACTTCTACGTTATGCTTATACTGCTATGCTATGCTCGTAGACGTGGTTTGGTTGAGTGATCCATGACAGATGCGAGAGTTTAATTAATGGTTAAACTTAAGGTGGCTACTTTAACACACATTTGGGTGGATTGGTTGAGGCACCCTCGAGCACCCAGTGGTTGTCTGGGCACCTGGAGCAATCCAGTGTTGTCCTGGGATATCCCAGAGTACCCCGTGTGATAATCCTCTGCTTTGCCACCCAGGCTCAAAGGGATATAAGATTATTCATGCTAGAAACTTCCGTGTGCAGCCACAAGCCATTATGGGCTTTGGCATAGTTGAGTGATAACCCACAAGTATAGGGGATCACAACAGTTTTCGAGGGTAGAGTATTCAACCCAAATTTATTGATTCGACACAAGGGGAGCCAAAGAATATTCTCAAGTGTTAGCAGCTGAGTTGTCAATTCAACCACACCTGGAAACTTAATATCTACAGCAAAGTGTTTAGTAGCAAAGTAATATGATAGTGGTGATAACGGTAGCAAAAGGTAACAGTAGTAAAAGTAATGTTTTTGGTATTTTGTAGTGATGATAGCAATAACAACGAAAAAGTAAATAAGCGAAGAAAAATATATGGAAAGCTCATAGGCAATGGATCAGTGATGGAGAATTATGCCGGATGCGGTTCATCATGTAGCAGTCATAACCTAGGGTGACACAGAACTAGCTCTAGTTCATTGGTATAATGTAGGCATGTATTCCGAACATAGTCATACATGCTTATGGAAAAGAACTTGCATGCCATCTTTTGTCCTACCCTCCCGTGGCAGCGGGGTCCTTACGGAAACTAAGGGATATGAAGGTTTCCTTTTAATAGAGAACCGGAACAAAGCATTAACACATAGTGAATACATGAACTCCTCAAACTACGGTCATCACCAGTAAGTATCCTGATTATTGTCACTTCGGGGTTAACGGGTCATAACACATAATAGGTGACTATAGACTTGCAAGATAGGATCAAGAACACTCATATATTGATGAAAACATAATATGTTCAGATCTGAAATCATGGCACTCGGGCCCTAGTGACAAGCATTAAGCACAGCAAAGTCATAGCAACATCAATCTTAGAACATAGTGGACACTAGGGATCAAACCCTACCAAAACTAACTCGATTACATGATAGATCCCATCCAACCCATCACCGTCCAGCAAGCCTATGATGGAATTGCTCACGCACGACGGTGAGCATCATGAAATTGGTGATGGAGGATGGTTGATGATGACGATGGCGATGGATTCCCCTCTCCGGAGCCCTGAATGGACTCCAGATCAGCCCTCCCGAGAGGTTTTAGGGCTTGGCGGCGGCTCCGTATAGTAAAACGCGATGATTTCTTCTCTCTGATTTTTTTCTCCCCGAAACTCAATATATGGAGGTGGAGTTGGAGTCGGAGAGGCAACAGGGGCCCCACGAGGTAGGGGGCGCGCCCTAGGGGGGCAGGTGCGCCCCCACCCTCGTGGCAAGGTGGTGGCCCCTGGCCTTCATCTTTGGCAGGTATTTTTCTTATTTTCTAAAAAGTGTCTCCGTGAAGTTTAAGGTCATTCCGAGAACGTTTGCTCCTGCACGTAAATAACACCATGGTAATTCTGCTGAAAACAGCGTCAGTCCGGGTTAGTTCCATTCAAATCATGCAAGTTAGAGTCCAAAACAAGGGCAAAAGTGTTTGGAAAAGTAGATACGTTGGAGACGTATCAACTCCCCCAAGCTTAAACCTTTGCTTGTCCTCAAGCAATTCAGTTGACAAACTGAAAGTGATAAAGAAAAACTTTTACAAACTCTGTTTGCTCTTGTTGTTGTAAATATGTAAAGCCAACATTCAAGTTTTCAGCAAATATTATAACTAACCACATTTGCAATAACGTACAGGTCTCAAGTTTACTCATATCAATAGCATAATCAACTAGCGAGCCATAATAATAAAACTCGGATGACAACACTTTCTCAAAACAATCATAATATGATATAACAGGATGATATCCCGCTAGCCCTTTCCGAGACCGCAAAACATAAATGCAAAGCACCTTTAAAGACCAAGGACTGACTAGGCATTGTAATTCATGGTAAAAGAGATCAAGTCAAGTCATACTCAATGTAAACTAACAGTGATGAATGCAAATGACAGCAATGCTCTCCAACTGGTGCTTTTTAATAAGAGGGTGATGACTCAACATAAAAGTAAATAGATAGGCCCTTCGCAGAGGGAAGCAGGGATTTGTAGAGGTGCTAGAGCTCGGTTTTGAAACAGAGGTGAATAATATTTTGAGCGGTATACTTTCATTGTCAACATAACAACCAAGAGATGGCGATATCTTCCATGCTACACACATTATAGGCGGTTCCCAAACAGAATGGTAAAGTGTATACTCCCCCTTCCACCACAAGCATCAATCCATGGCTTGCTCGAAATAATGAGTGCCTCCAACTAACAAGAGTTCCAGGGGAGTTTTGTTTGCAATTATTTTGATTTAGTTTGCATAAAGCATGGGACTCGGCATCCCGGTGAACAGCCATTTATCTCGTGAGTGAGGAGCGGAGTCCACTCCTCTTGAGAATAACCCGCCTAACATGGAAGATACAGACAACCCTAGTTGATACATGAGCTATTCGAGCATACAAAACAGGATATTTATTTGAAGATTTAGAGTTTGGCACATACAAATTTACTTGGAAAGGCAGGTAGATACTGTATATAGGTAGGTATATTGGACTCATGTGGAATAACTTTGGGGTTTAAGGGATTGTATGCACAAGCATTATTCCCGCTTAGTACAGGTGAAGGCTAGCAAAAGACTGGGAAGCGACCAGCTAGAGAGCGACAACGGTCATGAACATGCATTAAAATTAATCAACACCGAATGCAAGCATGAGTAGGATATAATCCCCCATGAACATAAATATCGTGAAGGCTATGTTGATTTTGTTTCAACTACATGCGTGAACATGTGCCAAGTCAAGTCACTTAAACCATTCAGAGGAGGATACCACCCTATCATACCACATCATAACCATTTTAATAGCATGTTGGCACGCAAGGTAAACCATTATAACTCATAGCTAATCAAGCATGGCATAAGGAACTATGACCTCTAGTTGTCATTGCAAACATGTTTATTCATAATAGGCTGAATCAGGAACGATGAACTAATCATATTTACAAAAACAAAAGAGGTCGAGTTCATACCAGCTTTTGTCATCTCAGCCAGTCCATCATATATCATCATAATTGCCCTTCACTTGCACGACCGAACGATGTGAATAATAATAGTGCACGTGCATTGGACTAAGCTAGAATCTGCAAGCATTCATTAAACAGGAGAAGACAAGGCAATACGGGCTCTTTTGTCAGACCAACATTTATGCATATAAGAGCCACTTCAACAATTTAGTAATGGTCTTCTCTTATCGACCCCCAAAGAAAAGAAAAGAAATAAAACTATTTACATGGGAAAGCTCCCAACAAGCAAAAGAAGAACATGAAATCTTTTTGGGTTTTATTTTTAATTACTACTACAAGCATGGAAAGTAAACTAATTAAAAGCTACAACTATTTTTTTGGTTTTTATTAAGGTTTATTAAACACACAAGAAGAAAGCACGAAAAGGAAAGTAAACTAGCATGGATGATACAATGAAAAAGTATGAGCACCGACATCTAGCAATGAGTGTGTGAACATAAATGTAATGTCGGTGGAAAATACGTACTCCCCCAAGCTTAGGCTTTTGGCCTAAGTTGGTCTATGGCCACGGCTGGCCTGGCAGATATCCATAATAGTAGCTGGGGTCATACTGCGATGAAGCGGCTATCGCCTGCTGAGCTGTAGCATGGCGACGAGCGGCCTCTTCTCTCCTCTCGTACCCATCTGCCTCCTATCTGGTAATAGTATATCCTCCTCTTGCCTGATAATCAAAGAAGGCAGGAGCAGGGAGAGTAATACGGACAACACGGCGTCTGTTAAAGATTAGTCGGTACTGGAGAGGTGATTCATTCCTCTCAACAAACTGGTGATGAACCATAGCATTAAAGTCTAGGTAAGCAGGTGGTAATTCAATATCATCTTCACGTATGTCTATACCAAGAAAATTAGCTATGCGGTTTGCATAAATTCCTCCAAAGAAATCTGCATTATATCTATTGAGGTGCAACCTATGTGCAACAATGGCTCCCAAATTATAAGATTGGTCTCCTAACACAGCACTCCTAAGAATACTGAGATCGGGGACACACATGTGACATGCCTCATCTTTACCCTTAATGCATATACCTATGAAGAGAGCAAAATAATGTATAGCAGGAAAGTGAATGCTCCCTATGGTAGCTTGTGTAATATCTCTAGATTCTCCCACAGTTATGCTAGCAAGAAAATCTCTAAATTCAGATTTGCGAGGATCCCTTATACTACCCCATTGTGGAAGTTTGCATGCAGTGGTAGAATCCTCTAAGTCCATGGTATAAGATCTATCATAAAGATCAAACATGACAGTTGGAGAATTACGTGAAGTTGAAAATTCAAACCTCCTCACAAAGGAACTAGTGAGATTATGATACTGACTGCACTTCTCTTCCTCGAAGCTCACGAGATCAGCGTTACGCAAATATGCGTTGAATTCTTCTTTTATTCCCACTCGATCCATAAAATTTTCAGAAGGCCACTCACAAGGACGCACTTGAGCATCTCTTAGTGTCTCTTCATCAGCATCACGCATTGCAAGCGTGGGTCCTTGCTTCCTTGAAGAACCACCTTGGAACATTTTCCTAAGCATTTTTCTTCCTCTGGAAAATTCTGAATTTTTTTAGTAACTTCAAAATAAAAGTAAACCAAACTCAATAATATTGATAGCAACTACTCCTACAAGTGCCTAGGGCCTATATCATGGATCAAAACTACTTGGAACCATATAAATTCGACATGCAAGCTCAAGAACAGGGTCACCTAAGCAGCAAAAATTTGCAATGAATAAAGCAATAGAACAAAAACTAATTGGACCAATGGAGGAGTCACATACCAAGGAAGAATCTCCCCAAGCAGTTTTGTGAGAGGTGCTTTGAGCAAGGAGATCGAAAATGGCAGCAAAACGAGCTTGGACTCGGGTTTGAGCTGGTTATTTGTGTTTGGGGGAGGAAGAAGGAGTGTATGGTGAAAGGATAAGTGGAGGAGGGCCACCGTGGGCCCACGAGGCAGGGGGTGCGCCCTAGAGGGGTAGGCGCGCCCTCCACCATCGTGGGCAGGTGGTTGCCCCCCCTGGTGTATTCTCAGTTCCATAAATCCTCAAATATTCTAGAAAAAAATCATATTTAATTTTGAGGGCATTTGGAGAACTTTTATTTTTGAGGTATTTTTATATTGCATGGATAATCAGATAACAGACAGACAAATATTCATTTTTATTTTATTTAATATGAATAAAAAAAAGTAAAAGTGGGATAAAGAAGGTTGTGCCTTCTAGTTTCATCCATCTCATGGTCATCAAAAGGAATCCACTAACAAGGTTGATCAAGTCTTGTTAATGAACTCATTCCGAATAACATGGAACCTGAGAAATTTCGAATAACACCATGTTACCTCAACGAGGGTATGCACATCCACAATAATAAGAATATCATATTTCTTCTTGACAGTAGGAAGAGGAAATTCAAAGCCTCCAAATATAATCAATGGAATTTTTCCAATAGAGTTGATACTACGAACTTGAGGTTGTTTCCTCGGAAAGTGTACCGTATGATCGTTACCATTAACATGAAAAGTTACATTTCCTTTAGTGCAATCAATAACAACCCCTGCAGTATTCAAAAAGGGTCTTCCAAGAATAATAGACATACTATCGTCCTCGGGGATATAAAGAATAACAAAGTCCGTTAAAATAGTAACGTTTGCAACAACAACAGGCACATCCTCACAAATACCGACATGTATAGCAGTTGGTTTATCAGCCATTTGCAAAGATATTTCAGTAGGTGACAACTTATTCAAATCAAGTCTACGATATAAAGAGAGAGGCATAACACTAACACCGGCTCCAAGATCACATAAAGCAGTTTTAACATAGTTTCTTTTAATGTAGCATGGTATAATGGGTACTCCTGGATCTCCAAGTTTCTTTGGTATTCCACCCTTAAAAGTATAATTAGCAAGCATGGTGGAAATTTCAGCTTCCGGTATCTTTCTTTTATTTGTAATAATATCTTTCATGTACTTAGCATAAGGATTTGTTTTCAGCATATCAGTTAATCGCATACGCAAAAAGATAGGTCTAATAATTTCAGCAAAGCGCTCAAAATCCTCATCATCCTTTTTCTTGGATGGTTTGGGAGGAAAGGACATGGGTTTCTGAACCCAAGGCTCTCTTTCTTTACCGTGTTTCCTAGCAACAAAGTCTTTCTTATCATAACATTGATTCTTTGATTGTGGGTTATCAAGATCAACAGCAGGTTCAATTTCTATATCATTATCATTACTAGGTTGAGCATCATCATGAACATTATTATTGACATTATCACTAGTTTCAGTTTCATTAACAGGTTGTGTTTCAGCATCAGAAATAGAAATATCATTTGGATTCTCAGGTGTTTCAACAATAGGATCACTAGAAGCATGCAAAGTCATATCATTTTTCTTTTTCTTCTTTTTAGAAGAACTAGGTGCATCTATATTATTTTCTGAGAATCTTTCTTAGTTCTCTTAGGATGGCCTTCGGGATACAAAGGTTCCTGAGTCATTCTACCAGTTCTAGTAGCCACTCTAACATCATAATCATTATCTTTACTATTCAATTCATTGAGCAAATCATTTTGAGCTTTAAGTACTTGTTCTACTTGAGTGGTAACCATAGACGCATGTTTACTAATAAGTTTAAGTTCACCTTTAGCATTAGCCATATAATCACCCAAGTGTCCAAGCATATTTGAACTATATTTCAGTTGTCTACCAAAATAAGCATTAAAATCTTCTTGGTTAGCCATAAATTTATCAAACTCATCTAAGCATGGGCTAGCAATTTTAGTAAATGGGATTAGAACTTTATCATGTCTATAGAGAGAATTTACCTTTACTACCCATGTCGGGTTATCAAGACCATGAGTTTCTTCAATAGGTAAAGGATTTGGATTATATGTTTCTTCAACAGGCGGTAGATTAAGACCATGTATTTCTTCAATAGGACGTAAATTCTTAACATCTTCAGCTTTAATACCTTTTTCTTTCATAGATTTCTTTGCCTCTTGCATATCTTCAGGACTGAGAAATAGAATAACCCTCTTCTTCGGAGTTGGTTTAGAAATAGGCTCAGGAATTGGCTCCGGAGGTGTCCAATTATTTTCATTTGTCAACATATTATTCAATAGAATTTCAGCTTCATCCGGTGTTCTTTCCCTGAAAACATAACCAACACAACTATCTAGGTAATCTGTGGAGGCATCGGTTAGTCCATTATAAAAGATATCAAGTATTTCATTTTTCTTAAGAGGATGATCAGGCAAAGCATTAAGTAATTGGAGAAGCCTCCCCCAAGATTGTGGGAGACTCTCTTCTTCAATTTGCACAAAATTATATATATATCCCTTAAAGCAGCTTGTTTCTTATAAGAAGGGAAATATTTAGCAGAGAAGTAATAAATCATATCCTGGGGACTACGCACACAACTAGGATCAAGATAATTAAACCATATCTTAGCATCACCCTTTAATGAGAATGGGAATATTTTAAGGATATAAAAGTAGCGAGTTCTCTCATCTTTAGTGAACAGGGTAGCTATATCATTCACTTTAGTGAGATGTGCCACAACAGTTTCAGATTCATAACCATGAAAAGGATCAGATTCAACCAAAGTAATTATATCAGGATCAACAGAGAATTCATAATCCTTATCAGTAACAAAGATAGGTGAAGTAGCAAAAGTAGGGTCAGGTTTCGTTCTAGCATTTAGAGATTGCTTACTCCATTTAGCTAATAATATTTTAAGTTTAGTTCTATTTCTGCAAGGTAAAATAGCTAAAGTAGCATCTTGATCAAAAACATAACCCTTAGGAATGGCAAGTGGTTCTTCATCATCACTTTCATCAGTATCATTAGATTCAATATTTTCAATTTCTCTAGCCCTAGCAAGTTGTTCATCAAGAAAAGCACTAAGTGGCATAGTAGTATCAGGCATAGAGGTAGTTTCATCATAAGTATCATGCATAGCAGAAGTGGCATCATCAACAACATGCGACATATCAGAACGAATAGCAGAAGCAGGTGTAGGTTTCGCAAGCTTACTCAAAACAGAAGGTGAATCAAGTGCAGAGCTAGATGGCAGTCCCTTACCTCCCCTCGTAGTTGAGGGATAGATCTTGGTTTTTGGATCTCTCAAGTTATTCATAATGATAAGTAGATATATATCCCAAGTGACTCAAAGAATAGAGCTATGCTCCTCGGCAACGGCGCCAGAAAATAGTCTTGATAACCCACAAGTATGGGGGATCGCAACAGTTTTAGAGGGTAGAGTATTCAACCCAAATTTATTGATTCGACACAAGGGGAGCCAAAGAATATTCTCAAGTATTAGCAACTGAGTTGTCAATTCAACCACACCTGGAAACTTAATATCTGCAGCGAAGTGTTTAGTAGCAAAGTAATATGACAGAGGTGATAACGGTAGCAAAAGGTAACAGTAGTAAAAGTAATGTTTTTGGTATTTTGTAGTGATGATAGCAATAGCAAGAGAAAAGTAAATAAGCGAAGAACAATATATTGAAAGCTCGTAGGCAATGGATCGGTGATGGAGGATTATGCCGGATGCGGTTCATCATGTAACAGTCATAACCTAGGGTGACACAGAACTAGCTCCAGTTCATTGATATGTAGGCACGTATTCTGAACATAGTCATACGTGCTTATGGAAAAGAACTTGCATGACATCTTTTGTCCTACCCTCCCGTGGCAGCGGGGTCCTTACGGAAACTAAGGGATATTAAAGTCTCCTTTTAATAGAGAACCGGAACAAAGCATTAACACATAGTGAATACATGAACTCCTCGAACTACGGTCATCACTGGAAGTATCCTGATTATTGTCACATCGGTGTTAACGGATCATAACACATAATAGGTGACTATAGACTTGCAAGATAGGATCAAGAACACTCATATATTGATGAAAACATAATAGGTTCAGATCTGAAATCATGGCACTCGGGCCCTAGTGACAAGCATTAAGCATAGCAAAGTCATAGCAACATCAATCTTAGAACATAGTGGACACTAGGGATCAAACCCTAACAAAACTAACTCGATTACATGATAGATCCCTTCCAACCCATTACCGTCCAGCAAGCCTACAATCGAATTACTCACGCACGACGGTGATTATCATGAAATTGGTGATGAGGGATGGTTGATGATGACGATGGCGACGGATTCCCCTCTCCGGAGCCCCGAACGGACTCCAGATCAGCCCTCCCGAGAGGTTTTAGGGCTTGGCGGCGGCTCCGTATCGTAAAACGCGATGATCTCTTCTCTCTGGTTTTTTTCTCCCCGAAACTCAATATATGGAGGTGGAGTTGGAGTCAGAGAGGCAACATGGGCCCCACGAGGTAGGGGGGTGCGCCCCCACCCTCGTGGCAAGGTGGTGCCTCCCCTGGCCTTCATCTTTGGTAGGTATTTTTCTTATTTTCTGAAAAGTGTCTCCGTGAAGTTTTAGGTCATTCCGAGAACGTTTGCTCCTGCACATAAATAACCCCATGGTAATTCTGCTGAAAACAACGTTAGTCTGGGTTAGTTCCATTCAAATCATGCAAGTTAGAGTCCAAAACAAGGGCAAAAGTGTTTGGAAAAGTAGATACGTTGGAGATGTATCATTGAGTAAGTTGTGTGACCTCTTTCAGTGGTAGGCTAGTAGATGTAGGGGATGTAGGTGGTACTATCTACCCAGAGTAAAGAGTTAATGCTTCTGAAAGACTGTGTCTCGATCATCTGTTTCTTAAACATCATGTAGTGTGACAAATATAACGGAGGAGATCGAGTCTTGTGGGGAAAAGTGCAAACCTCTGCAGAGTGTATAAACTAATCATGATTAGCCGTGTCCCCGGTTATGGACATATTGAGTATCTGGTATTTGAATTATTGATTTGATCTCGTCATTCTATTAATTAAATTGTTGGTTGATGATTACTTAATTTGGGATTGAGTTGGAGGAACCTTCTCAATGTTTTCAATAAACTTTGTAGTTAAATAAAATATATTCCTTTGTTGTAGGGAAAAATTAGCTTTCTGCAAAAATAACCATAAAGCCTCCACCAGCCAAATTTGCATATAGTTATAGCTGCTACATGTTCATTGCCCTACAGTGTTATTTTGCCAGCATATTCCATGTGCTGACCCATTTCGGGCTGCAACGTATTATGTTGCAGACTTTTCAGACGAAGCTATGCCGTTGGAGTTGATGGACTCATTTTACCTTCGAAGCCTTCCGCTGTTATCTTCATTAGATGGCCTTCAGCCATATTATTGTGATAACTCTCTGTGAGATATTCGATGAAATAAGTGTGTGATTGAACTTTGTTATAAATCCTTCAAGTACTGTGTGTGTCAGCATTACCGATCCAGGGATGACACTTATACACAGAGATTTGACCGTTTAAGGTCGGATGGCTACATAGGTTGCTTTTTTTTAGCATTTTCCAGTTTTCAAGCAGATGCCTTGTTTATCTGTATTTGCTTGTTAGGTTGGTTGCAGTGAGCATTTTTCCAGTTTTCAAGCATATGCCCTATTTATCTATATTTGCTTGTTAGGTTGGTTGCAATGAGACTCTGTCCAGTTTTCAATGCCTATATTTGGTTGTTATACTCATCATTTATGCCTTTTTTATTTTAGTCATTCACAATGTGTTGTTCATTATGTGCAAGTCGGAACAGTGCCGCTCGACTACATCAATACCAGTTTGAACGACTATATTTGGTTCCAGTTATGGCTGGTGTAGTTAACACATGCCCTTTATTTCAGTTTTACACATTTATCCACTGTGATGTTTAAGCATTACCTACGTTCTATTCATTTTCAACAATACCAGTTTGAATTGCAATATTTGATGGTTGTTAAGCCTACTGTCAATAACATTGCCTTCCATTTTATCTCTGCTCTAACAGCATGCTGAAACCAACACATTCAAGCTATCATTTGGAGATGATGTTGTTTACCTTTGCTATATTTTTTGATGTTAAGGTTGTTGTACTTATCATGCCTTTCCACTACTTATGCAGGACAAAAACAGGAGTGGCCACCATTTTCCGCTGAGGTTAGCTTCATCCCTCGGCTTGTACCCCCCCCCCCCCCCCCCGTCGTTCCATAATGTAGTGCATATAGATCCAGGGCTAGACACTTGTTAGCTTCTAATATTGACTTATTGCTTGTAGGTACATATGCCCTTGGCAAGGATCCACACATCGACCCTTTTTGTGCATGGGGCAATGAGATATTCATGAACAAGCATCAAGTGAGGAAACTGATAAGGATTATTAGAAAAAATAAATGAATGGTGGCAATCAAATTATTTGTTTATGCTCTATCCAACACAACAGTGAGTTGTATGATGGTAACTACAAACTATGCAGCCTTCTCTTTTTACTGCCCATAATGAGTTGTTAGACAACAAAATGTCTGAATCTTTTTCGTTCACAATGGTTACAGAAGCAGTTCACTCAAGATTTCCTCGCAAAGTACATGATTGGTGGACACACAATGAAGGTTAAAGTTTTTCATCCAGACTACAATGAGCATCGAGAAGTCGTAATGAAGACAGTGAAGGATGGATGGGCAGCCATCACAAGGGGTTGGCCTAGAGTCGTGCGCGCATTACGCATGGAGGAGGGCACAATATGGGCATCCCGCTTCACCTTCTCCAACAACCAGAATGCCTTTCGCCTCTCTCTTTATAGTCTTCAGTACAACTGTGGTTCATCATTCTTTACTTGGTGCTTCTGTAGTTCTTCAGTATATGTACCCGTGCATCGAATTATGCATTCGTGGTTGAACCTATATTTGTAATAAACATGGATGGATATGAAATAAGTGATTGCCTACTTTCAAATTCAAAACATGTGATTATTAAATTAAGGATTAATTAGGGATTACACTGCACATGGTTTGCTAAAGCAAAACGTCTGTGATAGACATGGAGATCAGACACGTTTCTAGGATCCACTACGTGTGCGATCAATCTCCACTACACACACGATCAGCCAAGAAAAAACATGTGCGATTAACAACAGCATCACACACAGTTCTTTCTTATTAAATGTTTGTGATAGTCACCTTATCACACACGCTTCGAAATTATGGACTGTTTGTGATGGTGTGCGCATCGCAAACGTTTGGTCACAGAAGAACGCGTGCAATGTACATACTAACGGAAATGTATTCCTTGGATTGACTGTGTGGAATGTACATACGAATGGAAACGTTAAGCGGGGACTGACCGTGTGGGATGTACTTACGACTGAAAACCATTTCGCCTGTTTAATTGTATTTTTAGCACTACTGTACGTATAACCACATTTGAGCGCTCGTCGGTCGCACACGACCTCATTTTGCCGAGCATGTGTGCTAGGAGGGCATATACCCGATGGTTTCTGTGTTGTGTGGGAAGGACCCCCCTATCGCAATCACTCACTTAGCGACGGTTCCGAACACCGTCATGAAAAGGGGTTAAAAACCGTTTGTATAGCACCGACGCATACCAGTGTGGATAGGCTTTTTCCTCGTGGGTCCGGAATGACAAATCCAAATCTGTCACTACCATGCAGCTTTTCTTATTAACAATTACAACCCATTTGGTGTGCTAGATGAAAATAAGTTTGTGGGTGCTGGTGGGAGCTAAGAACTTGTGGTTTTGTAATGAACAAAGATCTCAAGGATCCCACGAGAGTGAGGTTGTGCGGGTATAGCACCGACGCGTACAAGTGTAGAAGCAACAACATTGGATTTAACATGGTTATTATTACTACTAGAAGAAGAATCTTTCTTGCTCTTGTTGCTAGATTTTACTTGTGGCATATAAGTAGACAAGAGTAAATGCTTGGCAATGTAAGAAGAACTTTTCTTTCGAAGATCATCATTGATTGCTTTCAAGAACCCATCCTCTTGCTCTAAATTGAGTTTCTCAAAGTGTAGTTTCTCATGAGTCTTTAAAAGCTCTCGATGATCCTCTAATGTAGTTTCATGATCTAACTTAAGAGTGTTTAGTTCTTTAGTTAGACACTCAATCTCCTTCTTACCATTGTCATTCGTTTCATCTTGATTAGCATGATTAATAGCAATTTCATCATAGTTTTCATCACTAGTGTTGTCAACAACTAAGTCATCATAACCTAGCTAATCATATTCATCACTATTGAAATCAACATACTCGGGGTGTGATACCTTAGGGCCTTTAGCCATGAAGCATCTTCCAATTCCTTCATTTGGTGAGTTAAATATGTCGTTGGAGTTGGATGACACAAGTGCAAGACCGGCAACACCTTCAACTTGAGTATATTCGGAGTCGGAGTGATAACTTCTCTTGGAGTAGTTGTCGGAGTCGGAACCGGATACCCATTCACCAATGTGAGCTTGATGTCTTCGTCTTGTGTAGTTCTTTGATGACTTGTCCTTCCTTTCCAAATCCTTGCTTCTATGAGAGGGTCTTCGTTCATAACGATCATCTCTACTCCATCTCTCTCTTGGTGGTGATTCATCTATTTTACTTCTCCTTTTAGGTGAATATTCTCTTCTCTTGTAGGGAGTCGTACACTCATTGGAGTAGTGTCCGGGTCTTCCACAATTGTAGCAATTGCGATCACGACTAGAAGATCTTTTGTCATTGTAGGACCTTGACTTGGAACTTCTCTCTTTGCTTCTACTCTTGTAGAGCTTGTAGAAGTTCTTCACCATTAAGCTCAATTCTTCATTGAAGACTTGTTTCTCATTTGATGTTGTAGGAGCATCACATGAATTTTTGTAAGCACAACTAGACTTGTTGTGAAGCTCTTCCTTATCCTTGTGTGACATCTCATGAGCTACAATTCTACCAATGACTTCTGTTGGCTTGAGAACTTTGTAGTTGGGCATCATTTGGATCAAAGTGCACATGGTATCATATTTTCCATCCAAGGCTCGTGGGATCTTCTTGATAATGAATCTGTCGGTCATCTCTTCGCTTCCTAAGCCGACAATCTCACTTGTGATGAGAGCAAGCCTAGAGTACATTTCAGCGACTCCCTTCACCATCCTTTATTTTGAACTTGTCAAGTTGACTTTGAAGCACATCCAATTTGGATTCCTTGACGGACTCGGTACCCTCGTGCATATCAACCAAAGTATCCCAAATTTCCTTTGCATTCTCAAGGTGACTGATTTTGTTGAATTCTTCGGGGCACAAGCAGTTGAAGAGAATATCACAAGCTTGAGCATTGTATTGCAACATCTTCAATTCTTCCATAGATGCTTCACGATCCGGTTCTGTTCCATCCTCGAAGATTTCACCTTGCAAGCCAATATGCACAATAGCCCAAACGGCGGGGTTATGACCAAGAATATGCATTTTCAGCTTATGCTTCCAACTAGCAAAATTTGTATCATCAAAGTAAGGACCTCTATGGTGGTAATTTCCCTCGCTAGACGCCATACTCTCAAAGGTTGTGAAACCAAGGCTATGATCACCAAAGTTATGGAAAACAAGGCAAATGGAGACCAAAACTCTAATACCACTTGTAGGATCGAAATTAGGTCCAGAGGGGGTGATTAGACTACTTGACCAAATAAAATCTAACCTTTTCCCAATTTTAAGTCTTGGCAGACTTTAGCAACTTAGCACAAGTCAAGCAATCAACCTACATGCAATTCTAAGAGTGCAGCAGCGGAAAGTAAAACATTGCATATGAAGATAAAGGGAAGGGTTTGGAGAAAGCAAATGAAATGTAGACATGAATATTTTTGGCGTGGTTCCGATAGGTGGTGCTATCGTACGTCCACGTTGATGGAGACTTCAACCCGCGAAGGGTAATGGTTGCACAGAGGGCTCCACCCACAAAGGGTCCATGAAGAAGAAACCTTGTCTATCCCACCATGGTCATCGCCCAAGAAAGACTTGCCTCCCTTGGGTAGATCTTCACGAAGTAGGCGATCTCCTTACCCTTACAAACTACTTGGTTAATTCAACTCCCCAATCTTGTCGGAGGCTCCCAAGTGGCACCTAACCAATCTAGGAGACACCACTCTCCAAAAGGTAATAGATGGTGTGATGATGATGAACTCCTTGCTCTTGTGCTTCAAATGATAGTCTCCCGAACACTCAGCCCTCTCTCTCTCATAGATTTGGCTATGGTGGAAAGATGATTTGAGTGGAAAGCAACTTGGGGAAGGCTAGATATCAAGATTCTTGTGGTTGGATTGGAATGTCTTGGTCTCAACACATGAGTAGGTGGTTCTCTCTCAGAAAATGAGTAGTGGAAGTGTAGGCACGTTCTGATGGCTCTCTCACAAATGGAGAAGGAGGTGGAGGGGTATATATAGTCTCCACACAAAATCCAAGTGTTACACACATTTGAGCCAACTCGGTCAGACCGAATAGAAGAACTCGGTGAGACTGATTTAGTTCAAAATGTGAACGTTAGGAATCTCAGTGGGACCGATTGGAACAACTCGGTGGGACCGATGTGCTAGGGCTAGGGCAAAACCTCATCTCGGTGAGACCAATTGCTTGAACTCGGTGAGACCGATTCCAGCAAAGAGCAAACAGAGAGTTGGTCAAGCAAACTCGATGGGACCGATTGCACATTTCAGTGAGACCGAAACAATAACAACAGTGAATAAAGAGTTTGCAAGGCCATCTCAGTGAGACCGAGATCCGTATCGATGTGACCAAATTGTCTAGTGTTTCTGGCATTGGCTGGGTCAAATGAACTCGGTGGCGCTGGATAGATCAAATCGGTGGCGCCGAGTTTGACTTTGAGTTTTGGACATATGTGGAAATGAGAAAGTGGCTGAGGGTTTTGGAGCAATATCACTAAGCACTTTGAGCAAGTAGACTAAGCAACACCTCATCCCCTTTTAATAGTATTAGCTTTCCTATGGACTCAGTGTGATCTTCGATCATTAAAATCAAAATGAAGAGTCTTGAGATTTTGCCAATCTTTGTCCTTAGCATTTTGAGGGGTCCACATCTCTAGTCCATGCCATGCCAATCATTGAACTTTCTGAAATATTTAACTTGAATGGATACAAGTTCAATGAGCTATATGTTGTTATGAATTACCAAAACCACATGGGGATTAGTTGCACTTTCAGAAGGAGGGGAATTCAGCCCCCCTTCCTTCCCTCTCCCTCCTTTCCTTTCTATCCGGCACAAATATGGAAGGGGCGCGACTAGGGGGAGGAGACCAAGTGGGATTCGGCCCCACTTGGGGCACCTCCTGGCTGTCTCCCCTCTCCCCCACCTATATATATGTGAGAGGGGGCGCCACACATAACCACAACAATCACTAAGCAGTGTTTGGTGCCCCTCTCCACAGTTTCGTCCCTCGGTCATATTTTTGGAGTGCTTAGGCGAAGCCCTGCAGAGATAGCATCACCATGATACGTCTCCACCGTATCTACTTTTCCAAACACTTTTGCCCTTGTTTTGGACTCTAACTTGCATGATTTGAATGAAACTAACCCGGACTGACGCTGTTTTCAGCAGAATTGTCATGGTGTTATTTTTGTGCAGAAATAAAAGTTCTCGGAATGACCTGAAAATCAACGAAGATTATTTTTGGAATATATAAAAAATACTTGCGAAAAGATCCACATCAGGGGGCCCACACCCTGTCCATGAGGGTGGGGGGCGCGTCTACCCCCGTCGGGTGCACCCCCTGTCTCATGGGCCCCCTGATGCTCCACCAACGTCCATCTTGACTCCATATATTCTCTTTCAGGGAGAAAAAATAGGAGAAAAGGATTCGTTGCGTTTTACAATACGGAGCCGCCGCCAAGCCCTAAACTCTCTCGGGAGGGCTGATCCGGAGTCCGTTCAGGGCTCCGGAGAGGGGAATCCGCCACCATCGTCATCATCAACCTTCTTCCATCACCAATTTCATGATTCTCACGGCCATGCGTGAGTAATTCCATCGTAGGCTTGCTGGACGGTGATGGGTTGGATGAGATTTATCATGTAATTGAGTTAGTTTTGTTAGGGTTTGATCCCTAGTATCCACTATGTTCTGAGATTGATGTTGCTATGACTTTGCTATGTTTAATGCTTGCCAGTAGGGCCCGAGTGCCATGATTTCAGATCTGAACCTATTATGTTTTCATGAATGTATGTGAGTTCTTGATCCTATCTTACAAGTCTATAGTCACCTATTATGTGTTATGATCCGTTAACCCCGAAGTGACAATAATCGGGATACTTACCGGTGATCACCGTAGTTTGAGGAGTTCATGTATTCACTATGTGTTAATTCTTTGGTCCGGTACTCTATTAAAAGGAGGCCTTAATATCCCTTAGTTTCCAATAGGACCCCGCTGCCACGGGAGGGTAAGACAAAAGATGTCATGCAAGTTCTTTTCCATAAGCACGCATGACTATATTTGGAATACATGCCTACATTACATTGATGAACTGGAGCTAGTTCTGTGTCACCCTATGTTATAACTGTTGCATGATTGATCACATCCGACATAATTATCCATCACTGATCCATTGCCTACGAGCTTTTCATATATTGTTCTTCTCTTATTTACTTTTCCATTGCTACAGTTACCTATAAACCCAAAAATATTACTTTTGCTACCATTACCACAACTATCATATTACTTTGCTACTAAACACTTTGATGCAAATATTAAGTTTCCAGGTGTGGTTGAATTGACAACTCAGCTGGTAATACTTAAGAATATTCTTTGGCTCCCCTTGTGTCGAATCAATAAATTTCGGTTGAATACTCTACCCTCGAATACTGTTCTGATCCCCTATACATGTGGGTTATCAAGACTATTTTCTGGTGCCGTTGTCGGGGAGCGTAGCTCTATTCTTTGAGTCACTTGGGATTTATATCTTCTGATCACTATGAAGAACTTGAAAGATCAAAGAACCAAGATTTTTCCCTCAACTACGAGGGGAGGTAAGGAACTGCCATCTAGATCTGCACTAGATTCACCTTCTGTTTTGAGTAAACTTGTGACGCCTACACATGCTATTGATTCTGATAGGTCGCATGTTATTGATGATGCCACTTCTGGTTTGCTTGATACTTATGATGAAACTACTTCTATGCTTGATACTACTTCTATGTTAGAGAGAATGAAATTATTGAAACTGATAATATTGATGAAAGTGATGATGAAGATTCTCCCCCTAGATATGAATTACCTGTTTTTCTTGAGGGTTATGTTATGGATGAAGAAACTGCTACATACTTCTTAGCTTGCAATGATAGATCTGATCTTAAGAAATTATTAGCTAAGCTTAAAGAAAAGTCTTTGAATGCTAGAATGAAATATGACCCTGCTTTTGCTACTTAACCTATCTTTATTACTAATAAGGATTATGATTTCTCTATCGATCCTGAGTTAATTACTTTGGTTGAATCTGATCCTTTCTATGGCTATGAATCTAAAACTATTGTGGCACATCTTACTAAATTAAATGATATAGCCACCCTGTTTACTCATGATCAGAAAACTCGCTATTACTTTATCCTTAAGTTGTTTCCGTTCTCATTAAAGGGTGATGCTAAAACATGGTTTAATTCTCTTGATCCTGGTTGTGTGCATAGTCCCCAGGATATGATTTATTACTTCTCTGCTGAATATTTCCCCGCTCATAAGAAACAAGCTGCATTAAGGGAAATATATAATTTTGTGCAAATTGAATAAGAGAGTCTCCCACAAGCTTGGGGGAGGCTTCTTTGATTACTTAATGCTTTGCCTGATCATCCTCTCAAGAAAAATGAAATACTCGATGAGGGATTCCAAGACTAAGGGGTCCTCGGGTGTCCGATCTATTGGATATGGGCCGAACTGATGAGCCGTAAGGATACAAAGACCGAAGATTCCACCCGTGTTCGGATAGGACTCTCCTTGGCATGGAAGGCAAGCTTGGCGACCAACTATGAAGATTCCTTTCTTTGTAACCGACCTTGTGTAACCCTAGATCCCTCCCGTGTCTATATAAACCGGAGGGCTAGGTCCGTAGATAGGCCGAAAACTCATAATCGTAGCCATACTAGACTTTTAGGGTTTAGTCATTACGATCTCGTGGTAGATCAACTCTGGTAATACTCATAGTCATCAAGATCAATAAAGCAGGACGTAGGGTATTACCTCCATAGAGAGGGCCCGAACCTGGGTAAAACATTGTGTCCCCCGTCTCCTGTTACCATCCATCCTAGACACACAGTTCGGGACCCCCTACCCGAGATCCGCCGGTTTTGACACCGACATTGGTGCTTTCATTAAGAGTTCCATTGTGATGTCCTCAAAAGGTTTGATGGCTCCTTCAATCATCCTCAACGACGCTGTCCAAGGGGAGGTCTTCCTCCTCTGACAGATCTTTGTGTTCGGCGGCTTCGCACTGCGGGCCAACTTGCTTGGCCATCTAGAGCAAATCGACAGTGACGCCCCTGGCCGTCAGGTCAGATTTGGGAGCCTGAACTACATCGCGGATATTCACAGAGACTTGATCGTCGACGGATTCGATACCACGGCAATCGCTCCCCGTCACCCCGATGAACATGACTTAGATCTGTCATCGGGCCATACCCAGGAAATTGCACCTAAAACCGCTCTGGCCTTAGATCCGGAGCAGGTCGCGCGATCCAAGGACAGGAAGCTCAACCCCGCCATGGAGGCCGCATACTCTATGGCGTTGGAATCGCACATAGACTTAACTTCAAGTAACATCTGTATCTCCGGAGCTACAGACTCGTTTTCGGTTATAAATTCCGAACTATGCGTATCCGCGCATGTCGAGCTTGATCGGTTATTGATCACCGAATTCAGCGCTGCAGACATCTTCCGGTACTCACCCTTGGGAGACGTGCTGAATTCATTAAAAAATCTATCCTTAGCGGGGGATTCACAGCCGAACTATATCTGGTTCGAACTAGAAGCTGATGACAAGAAATTTCGCTCACCACCCGCCACCCACTTTATAGCCACTGTCGAAGACTTAACCGACATGCTCGATTACGGCTCTGATGACATTGATGGTACGGACGACGATGCTGGAGAAGAAGAGTCCCAGGACCCGCCGTTCACCGGACGTTGGACGGCCACTTCCTCGTACGATGTATACATGGTGGATGCACCAAAGGAGAACATCAGCGATGACAAAGAAGATCAAGTTGACGATAAACCTCCTGAGATATAATCGAAATGCCGGCGTCAGCGACGCCACTCTAAGTCATGCCGCAGGAAAGATAGCAACACCGGCACAAGAGAATATAACACTCCAAAAGGTGCCGAAGACAACGAAGACCCCGTTGACGCAGCTACCGAACAGGTTGAACGGGAAGATGGGCAGGTTAGCCTGGGTAAACAGGCCACGCACGAGGACTCGGAGGACAGTAATTATCTTCCGCTCTCCAAGGACGAGGCGAGCCTTGGCACCGAGCATTTCATCATGCCTGAGGAACCTCTTGAGTAGGAGCACTTCAAGCGCCAGCTAATAGCCACTGCAAGGAGCCTGAAAAAGAAGCAGCAGCAGCTTCAAGCTGACCAAGATCTGCTCAATGATAAATGGACTGACGTCCTAGCAGCCGAAGAATACGGCCTCAAGCGCCCGACCAAAAGCTACCCAAGCACAAAATACTACCTCAGTTTGACAACGAGGCGCCGAAACACATACCACCATCACGCAATGCGGCTGACCGACCACCACGTGCCGGGACAAAGCGACAACTCAATCCGAACACCAGCCCGCCTCGCCTCATCGCAAAGGCAGAGGTAAATCAGCTCATGGTCATACATATGACCTTCGACATGACCTGAACAATAAATCAGTACATACCAGATCGATCTACGGATCGCGAGGACGTGCCCCGACACGGGACGACGGCCACCTGTTTGGACGTGAAAAACCTAGTCATGCGTGGGCTGAAAGCCGCAGACGGACCCCATCAGAGCTACATCGCGATATGGCCTGATATAGAGGCATCCCACACCCTCATTGCTTCACTAACGAAGTCATGGAACATGAATTCCCAGAAGGGTTCAAACCCGTGAATATAGAATCATATGATGGCACCACAAACCCCGCGGTATGGATCGAAGACTTCATTCTCCACATTCAAATGGCCCGCGGCAATGACCTTCATGCCATTAAATACCTCCCACCAAAACTCAAAGGACCAGCACGACACTGGTAGAACAGCCTGCCCGAAAACTGCATCGACAACTGGGAGGACTTGGAAGAAGCCTTCCTTGATAACTTCCAAGGTACATACGTTCGACCTCCGGACGCCGATGACTTAAAACATAGCATCCGCGATGAATGGGTCGCCCGCCACCTCGGCGAAGAGAAGCCAAAGTCCAAGGTGGCCCTCACGGCACTCATGAGCCACTTTTTCCCGGGCAAGGATAGTTGGCTCGCCCATAGCAAAAACAATGCAAGCGACGCCGGCACCCCTGAAGCTAAAAATAGTAATGACAAGTCCCGACGCAACATGTACAAACATCGAAATAACAATGACAACACCGAGGATACGGCGGTCAATGTCGGATTCAGTGGCTCTAAGCCTGGTCAGCGGAAGAAGCCGTTCAAAAAGAACAATTCGGGCCCATCTAGCCTGGACCGCATACTCGATCGTCCATGCTAGATTCATGGCACCCTAGACAAACCACCCAATCATACCAATAGAGATTGTAGGGTTTTTAAACAGGCCGGCAAGTTAAATGCCGAAAACAAGGATAAGGGATCGCAAAGCAAAGACGACGACGAGGAGCCCTGGCCGCCGAACACACGGGGACAGAAGAAGTTCCCACCTTAGGTCAAAACGGTAAACATGATATACGCTACCCACACCCCCAAGAGGGAGTGCAAGCGCGCGCTTAGGGACGTCTACGCGATAGAGCCAGTCTCCCCAAAATTTAATCCATGGTCATCATGCCCGATCACTTTTGATCGTCGGGATCCAACCAGTACCCGTCATGGCGGTTCAGCCGCATTGGTCCTGGACCCAATAATTGATGGGTTCCACCTGACGCGAGTCCTGATGGACGGTGGCAGCAGCCTCAACTTGCTCTATCAGGACACAATGCGCAAAATGGGCATCAACGCATCACGGATCAAGCCCACAAAGACTACCTTTAAAGGAGTCATACCGGGCGTAGAGGCCCGCCGCACAGGCTCAATCACACTAGAGGTTGTCTTCGGGTCTCCAGATAACTTCCGAAGTGAGGAGTTAATCTTCGATATTGTCCCCTTTCGCAGTGGATACCACACACTGCTCGGACGGACCACATTTTCTCACTTCAATGCGGTGCCACACTACGCTTATCTCAAGCTCAAGATGTCCGGTCCGTGCAGCGTCCTAACAGCCAATGGAAACACGGAAAGCTCCCTCCGCACCGAGGAGCACACCGCTGCCTTAGTGGTAGAGGTACAGGGCGGCCTCGTCAAGCAGAACCTCAATTCGGCGGCCGATCCCTCGGACACTGTCAAGAGAGTTCGAACCATTCCACAGAAGGACAACTCGGCTCGTCAGGAGATCGACTAGCAATTTGGCCTCCGTCCCCGTCCTGATCAAGTGACGGCCATCGTACGCGCATACATAATTACGCACTAAAATACCATGGACCCGGATGGAGGCACAATCAGCTCGTGTTCTGCAATACGGCTCGACCGCTCCGGATACATATACTTTCACTATTTCCTTTTTCTTTTTATTTCCTTTTTTATAGGCCTTTCCTGACGGCTTGACCATTGATTCTTTTCGAAGGATAAGAACACCCAAGGCGACAAGAAGCATGGACGTACCGGGGAATCTTTAGATGGTTTCTTTAACGATCCCCTTACTTATTTTACACGGCCCACACGCAGCTCTCCCTTGGTTAAGGCATAGCAAATAGCCTTCTTCTTATTGCATTACTTGTATAAATGCGCTTTAACGCACCAATGAAATTATAATAAGAACAGTTTGCGACTCAAATTTTACGGCTCTAGCTTATCACTTGTTCTTCCTTTTCTTCCTTTTTGTCTTTTCTTTTCTAATCACATTATCAGATAACATCCGTACACTCGGGTGCATTTGAATTTGCCAGGGGCTTTATAGCTCCCCACAACATGGCAGCAAAAGTCCGAACACTTTTATAGTGTAGTTCGGCACCCCGAATTTAGCACTATATGCATTGGCTCTGAATCATGTCTTTGGTCAATAGTTGGGTTGCCCGACTCCTATGCTTGCTACCTTACATTCCGCTATATCGGCTAGGGTAGTAAAGGGAGAACTACTGCGATTGTGCCTTGGTTTACCCAAGTGAGCACCTCAGTAGAGAAAGCCAAAAACTGACTATCATGATGCAGCGAGAGCCGGTCAGCTCTTCGGAGGTTGCAAATTGTTGGAAATTTCTTCCACATTACGCGAGGGATCGGTTCTTACCTGATCAAGTGCTTAAAGCTTCCTAGTTCGAATACTAGGGGTTGCGCATACATTTCTATTATCAAACTCCTATGGCTAAGTGAGAGTGCTAAAGCCGCATAGTCCAATTGCCTTGTTCGTTGCGCTAAACACCTCCTTCAAGGACCAAACAATTGGATCAAGAGTGTTTAGATTACTCCCCGAACACCCCTGTATTTCCTACATGGGGGCAGAAGCCGACGACTGGCCAACTCTCAGATTTCACATAAAACGGCCGGACAGGAGGAGATTTTTTTGAAAAAGCATTATATTACATAATAGTTTTGTTTCATCATACAAGGCAAAGACAACATGAATATATTCATTCAAAAATAATGTCTTGCCCATACTGCGTTGCTGCAATGCGAGACCCCTCTAGGACATCTGCAAAATAGCGCTCGGGTGTGCGGTGCTCCTTGCCCTCTGGTGGCCCCTTGGTCAGCTCGACGGCATCCATCTTCGCCCACCACATCTTGCAGCGGGCGAAGACCATGCGTGCACCTTCAATACAGGCTGATCGCTTGACGGCGTCCAGCCGAGGACAGACATTCACCAGCCGCTTCATGAGCCCGAAGTAGCTTCCTGGCATAGCTTCGGCAGGACGGAGCTGGATTATTAGATCCTTCATGGCCAGTTCGGCCGCCCTGTGCAGCTCCACCAACTGTTTGAGCTGATCGGTGAAGGGCACTGGATGCTTTGGCGCATGGTACTGCGACCAGAACATCTTCTCCGTCGAACTCCCTTCTTCGGCTCGCAAGAACTCCGCGGCATCAGACACACTGCGCGGCAGATCTGCAAAGGCTCCTGGAGAACTCCGAATCCACGTCAATAAGAAATACTTCTTCATATACTTGCTTTGCATACCAAACGCCTTACCTACCGCGATCTTCCTGTCCTCCTAGATCTCCTGGAGGGTGCCCTGGGCTTCAACCCAGGCCGCTTCCGCGCTTTGACGAGCCTTGGAGAGTTCGATCTCTTGGGCCGAAACATCACCCTCCAGGGTCTCGTACTTCTTCACCGCGTCCTGGAGCTCTTGCTGGACCTCGTTCACCCGGGCGTTCAGCTTCTTGCAAGCGGCCTGCTCCTTGACAGCTTTCCCCTCGGCTTCAGCTAGGGCCTTTTTCAGGGCCTCAACCTCGGTCGTGGCCCCTACACATATTATAACACTACGGTCAGTATACATGATTTATTCTTTACGAATACATCGCAAGTTACTACATACCTTGCTGGTCTTCCAGCTGCTTCCTCACCTGGCCGAGCTCCTCTTCAGCCTGCTCCAGTCTCTGCTTTAGTTCGGAGACTTCGGCACTATGAGCGGTCGCTACCAGCAGCGACGCCTGCTTATTCACATCAGACACAGTTTGGTTAGTTTCCTACAAAATTTAATTGATCCTCTGTTCGGTTTTTCTTTCTGAACACCGAACATCGTCTCAAGGGCTACTATCTGTATTGGGATTTTCTCTGTTAACAACGCTTACCTCAAAACCCGTCAGCAAACCTCTGCAGTCTTCGATCAATTCGCTTTTGACGGACTGAACCTTCTCAATCACCGTACCCATAAGGATATGGTGTTCTTTCACGATGGAAGTGCATCATAGCGCTTCCAGTAGATTATCCGGTGCCTCTGGTTGGACAGAGGTCATTGGTGCGACAAGGACACCCCCTTCTATCAGAGGAGGTTGCTCGCCGGATTCCGGAGCCGCATTGGTCTCCGGAAGCGTATTCGGCTGGGGTCCGAACTGATAGAGATCCCCAGCCGCCATGGGGGTCTGCTCCCCCATGTGTCCGGCGGCCGAGGTATCACCCTCTGGCGCCTCCATGATGGCCTCCTGAACCTCCCCTTGGCCTATGAAGGTCCTTTGGGACAGCACCTCCTTGTCTCCCTTGGCCTTGGGAGAGTGAGCGGCCGGCGATGTCTCGCTGGCCATTACCTTCGAATCCAACGAGCCTCTTGACGAGGATCGCTGGCGGTTGTCATGGGTCGGACTACAACAACACGATTAACCATATTAATGCCATAGAGTGAAGAGGCCGGATAAGTAAACAAGTGTGGGTTCTTAGTACTCATGATGCTGCCAGGGGCTTAGTCCAGGGGTTTCGCTCCGGGCTGCTGTCTACGTCCCATGCAGGGTTATCTACAAGGGGGCCTTTCCCCCTCTTGGGCGCCTCCGCCTCCAGATTTGTGGAGGCCATCCTCTTCTTCCTCCCCTCATCGGGGGGGGGGAGTCGCTCTCCTCCTCCTCCGCCTCGTCGTCGTCTTCGCCGGCGGAGGAACAGGTCTTGTCTTCAGACATCACGTCCGAAGTGACCTTGCGGCGGCGGCCGCTCTGGACCCCCTTGGCCTTCTTCTCCGGCGCCTTATAAGGCGCCGGTACCAACATCTTTGCTAGACGCGGGATGACTGGTTCTTTAGGTAGCGGAGCCGGACACTAAATCCGCTTCGCCCTCTCCATCCATCCCTAAAGAAGCAATGACAATAGTTCAGATATCCTCCTTGAAATGAACAAGTAGAGGATGCATTGAAAACTTACCTCGCTGGCGGGGTGGTTAATGTCGTGTCCGCGGTCCGAATCCATGGCTGGCGGTATCTCGTTTCCCTTGAAGAGCAACTTCCAGGCATCTTCGTGAGTTGTTTCGAAGAGCCTCTCCAGGGTCTGGTGCCTCTTCGGATTGAACTCCCAAAGGGGGCATTTTCGGCTTTGGCAGGGGAGGATGTGGCGAACCAGCACCACTTGGATTACATCAACGAGCTTGACGTCTTTATCCACCATACTTTGAATACGCGTCTGTAGTGCTATCAGCTCGTCTGATGAAGCTCAATTAGGGATCTTCTCAACCCAAGAGGTGAGTCACATCGGAACACCGGGGTTGAATTTGGCAGCCGCGACCCACGTGGCCTCACGGGGTTCTGTGATGTAGAACCACAGTTTCTGCCATTCTTTGACCGTCTCTATAAAAGTGCCCTTTGGCTAGGAGACATTGGTCAGCTTACTCACCATGGAGCCTCCACACTCTGCGTGTTGGCCATCCACCACCTTCGGCTTCACGTTGAAGATCTTGAGCCACAGTCCGAAGTGGGGTTGAATGCGGAGGAAGGCCTCACACATGACGATGAACGCCGAGATGTTGAGGAAAGAGTTCGGGGATAGATCATGGAAGTCTATCCTTTAATAGTACATCAGCCCATGGACGAAAGGGCGGAGTGGGAACCCTAGCCCGTGGAGGAAATGAGGGATGAATACCACCCTCTTGTTGGGCTTCGGTGTGGGGACAACTTTCCCCTGGGCTGGAAGATGGTGGGCGATTTCCTTCTCCAAGTACCCGGCCGCCCGAAGCTCAGTAATGTCCTTCTCCTTTACGGAGGAGACCATCCACTTACCTTGACCTCCGGATCCGGACATGGTTGAGTGCTAGCTTGAGTGGGAAGAAGATGAGAACTTGGGTGCTGGAGCTCATGAGTGGAAGGGGAGAGGAAGAGAGAAGGCATGGGAGAAGAAGGGGAAATCCTTATCCCCTTATAAAGGCAGTGAATATCGAACGCCTCCCCACTCGCCCTAAAACTCGCCTATTCCCAAGGGTTGTGTAAATGGCACGGTTGGGTTACCCACGCCCGCATTGATGAAAATCCCGAACTAAGGGGACACGATCTCTGCTTTGACAATACATGCCAATGGAAACCGCATCTCGAAGCACGGAACGGCGGATAAAAACGGTTCGATATAGGGACCAAATAGATGTGATGTCATCTTGCAAAAAGTTGTCAGTAGATGGGACTCGTGAAATACTATATTCCTTGTGGTTGTGTGTGGTACTTGTGTTGCAGATTTGGACACCTTCGTTTCATCCGAAGACAATCATGGAGTGTTCGGAAAGTAGAACCCGCCTTGCAATGTCGAAGAAAATCTGCGCGCCGGACACATCGTCATTGAATCCTGGTTCAGGGGCTACTGAGGGAGTCCTGGACTAAGGGGTCCTCGGGTGTCCGATCTATTGGATATGGGTCGGACTGATGGGCCGTAAGGATACAAATACCGAAGACTCCACCCGTGTCCGGATAGGATTCTCCTTAGCGTGGAAGGAAAGCTTGGCGACCAACTATGAAGATTCCTTTCTTTGTAACCGACATTGTGTAACCCTAGATCCCTCCCGTGCCTATATAAACCGGAGGGCTAGGTCCGTAGATAGGCCTAATCCTCATAATCGTAGCCAGACTAGACTTTTAGGGTTTAGTCATTATGATCTCGTGGTAGATCAACTCTTGTAATACTCATATTCATAAAGATCAATCAAGCAGGACGTAGGGTATTACCTCCATAGAGAGGGCCCGAACCTGGGTAAAACATTGTGTCCCCCGTCTCCTATTACCATCGATCCTAGACACATAGTTTGGGACCCCCTACTCGTGATCCGCCGGTTTTGACACCGACACTCAATATCTTTTATAATGGACTAACCGATGCTTCCAGAGACTACCTGGATAGTTCTGCTGGTTGTGTTTTCAGGGAAAGAACTGTTGATCAAGTTGAATTGCTATTGAATAATATGTTGACTAATGAAAATAATTGGATACTTCCTGAACCAACTCCTAAGCCAACTCCGAAGAAAACGGGTATTCTATTTCTTAGTCTTGAAGATATGCAAGAGGCAAATAAATCTATGAAGGGAAAAGGTATTAAAGCTGAAGATGTTAAGAATTTACCACCTATTGAAGAAATACATGGTCTTGATAACCCGACACAAGTAGTAAAGGTAAATTCTCTCTATAGATTTGATAAATGTGAAATTCCTTTTACTAAGTTTGCTAGCCAATGCTTGGATGAGTTTGATGACTTTATGGTTAAACAAGAAAACTTCAATGCTTATGTTGGTAGAAAATTGAAATACAATGCTGATATGCTTGAACACTTGAGTGATTATATGTCTAGAGTTAAAGGTGAACTTAAACTTGTTAGTAAACATGCTTCTATGGTTACCACTCAAGTAGAACAAGTACTTAAGGCTCAGAATGATTTGCTCAATGAATTAAATAATAAGAAAAATGATAATGTTGTTAGAGTTATGACTAGAGGGGGTAAAATGACTCAGGAACCCTTGTATCCTGAGGGCCACCCTAAGAGAATTGAGCAAGATTCTCAGAGAACCAATGTTGATGCACCTAGTCCTTCTAAGAGGAAGAGAAAGAAAAAATGATAGGACTTTGCATGCTTCTAGTGAACCTGTTGTTGACACACTTGCGAATCCCAATGATATTTCTATTTCTAATGCTGAAACACAATCTGGTAATGAACATGAACCTAGTGATAATGTTAATGATGATGTTCATGTTGATGCTCAACCCAGCAATGACAATGATGTAGAGATGGAACCCGCTGTTTGATCTTGATAACCCACAATCAAAGAATCAAAGTTATGATAAGAGAGACTTTGTTGCTAGGAAGCACGGTAAAGAAAGAGAACCATGGGTTCAGAAACCCATGCCCTTTCCTCCTAAACCATCCAAGAAAAAGGATGATGAGGATTTTGAGCGCTTTGCTGAAATGATTAGACCTATCTTTTTGCGTATGCGTTTGACTGATATGCTTAAAATGAATCCTTATGCTAAATACATGAAAGATATTGTTACAAATAAAAGAAAGATATCGGAAGCTGAAATTTCCTCCATGCTTGCTAATTATACTTTTAAGGGTGGAATACCAAAGAAACTTGGAGATCTAGGAGTACCAACTATACCATGCTCCATTAAAAGAAACTATGTTAAAACTGCTTTATGTGATCTTGGAGCTGGTGTTAGTGTTATGCCTCTCTCTTTATATCATAGACTTGATTTGAATAAGTTGACACATACTAAAATATCTTTGCAAATGGCTGATAAATCAACTGCTATACCTGTCGGTATTTGTGAGGATGTGCCTGTTGTGGTTGCAAACATTACTATTTTAACGGACTTTGTTATTCTTGATATTCCTGAAGATAATAACATGTCTATTATTCTTGGAAGACCCTTTTTGAATACTGTAGGGGCTATTATTGATTGCAACAAATTCAATGCCACTTTTCATGTTATTGGTAACGAGCGTACGATACACTTTCTGAGGAAACAACCTCAAGTCCATAGTATAAATTCTATTGGAAAAATTACAACAATTACTATTGGAGGTTTTGAATTTCCTCTTCCTACCGCCAAGAAGAAATATGATATTCTTATTGTGGGGGATGTGCATATCCCAGTTGAGGTAACCTAGTGTTATTCGAAATTTCTCCGGTTTCATGTTATTCGAAATGAGTTTGTTAACAAGACCTGATCAACCTTGTTATTGGATTCCTTTTGATGGGCATGAGATGGATGAAGTTAGAAAACACAACTCTCTGTACCCTCTTTTCTTTTACTTTCTGTTATTTATATTAAATAAAGAAAAAATAGTATTTTCTGTCTGTTTTCTGAATTATCCATGCAATAAAAAATACCCCGAAAATAAAAGTTCTCCAAATGCCCTAAAAATGAAATATGATTCTTTCCAGAATATTTAAGAATTTTAGGCACTGAGAACACAGCAGGGGGAGCAGCCACGTGCCCACGAGGGTGGAGGGCGTGCCCTACCCCCTGGGAACACCCCCCTTCCTCGTGGACCCCACGTGGGTCCCCTCCACTTGTCCTTGCACCCACACACTTCGTCTTGCTCCAGAAAAAATCACCCACCAGCTCAAACCCGAGTTCTAGCTCATCTTGCTGCCATTTTCGATCTCCTTGCTCAAAGCTCCATTCACAAAACTGCTTTGGGGGATTGTTCTTCGGTATGCGACTCCTCCAATGGTCCAATTAATTTATGTTTTAGTGCTTTATTCATTACAAATTTTTACTTCTTAGGTGACCCTGTTCTTGAGCTTGCATGTCAAATTTATGTGGTCAAGAGTAGTTTTAATGCATGATATAGCCTTTAGGCACTTGTAGGAGCAATTTCTATCAATTTTGTTGAGTTTGGTTCACTTTTATTTGAAGTTACTAAAAATTTCATAAATTTTCAGAAAAATATGAAGAGATTTTTGAGGGGCTCATCGAGCCGAAGCTCTAAGGATAAGCGCAAAGTGAAGAAAATAAGAAGCCCAAGTATAATCTCCCCCGTACCGCGGAGGTTCGGCCGTGTGAATGGCCTCGTGATGAGTTCTTGAGAGAAGCCGGGATTTATGATGATTTTTATCATTCGGCTGAGAATGTAGGCCTCACCGACTTCCTCCATGACCGGCGTGAACAGTATCTCTTACTCACCAATATTTTTGTGCAAAATTTTCATTTTCATGCTAGCAGATCACCACCTTCGGTGGAATTTTATTTATATGATGAGCATAAGGAGATGACACTTTATGATTTTTTCCGGGTCTGTATGATACCCTTTGAGGGCAGCATGTAGGAACCACATCATAATGATGTGGAGGGATTTATTGATACGATTGCTGTAGGGGAAACTAGAAAGGTTTCCGATGCAAGAATCACTAGCGTACATTTTCCTGTTTTGCATTACTTCGCAATATTTGCTAGTAGATGTTTAATTGGTCATGGGAACTGCGGAAACCTTAGTGCCCCTGATATTATTATTTTGCGCCATGCCATATTTCGTGATACTACTTTCAGTTTAGGCGCTATTGTTGCTAAACGGTTAAATCTGAACCGTACAAAGGGCCCCGTCCTTGGAGGTATCTTTGCCTCGTGCCTTGCTGCACACTTTAACGTACCTATCACGCATTTTGAGAAAGAGGAAAAGTTGTTGCCTCCTATTGTTCTAGGTTATAAGAGTATGGTAGCACATGAGTTTATTGTTAAAGATAAGAGTAAGATACTTAAGTACAAATTAATATTTGGTAAAAAATATTGTGAGATTATTACCTTACCTGCGCCCTCTTTGTTTAACATATTTTCAGGTACGTACCTCATTTTGCCTAAAGCCATTCATGCGTACTGGGGCCAGATGTCAGCTACAGAGCTGGAGCCACCATCTGATCCTCACCGTCAGTCTGTTTATCAGTGGAATCCGGAGGAGATCGCCAACCAATGGCAACCTGAGGACCCTTCTCAGTACGACCCCAGCTACAACTTTGACCCATGGGCATAGACCAACTTAGCCAAAAGCCTAAGCTTGGGGGAGTACGTATTTCTCACCGACATTACATTCATGTTAACACACTCATGCCAGTTGTCCGTGCTCATACCTTTTCATTGTATCATCCATGCTAGTTTAATTTCTTTTTAAGCTTTCTTCTTGCGTGTTTGAAAAACCTTAAGAAAAACCAAAAAAATTAGTTGTAGCTTTTAGCTAGTTTACTTTTCGTGCATGTAGTAGTAGTAATTAAAAAGAAAACCCAAAAAGATTTCTCGTTCTTCTTTTGCTTGTTGGGAGCTTTCCCGTGTAAATAGTTTTATTTCTTTTCTTTGGGAGTCGAGAGGAGAAGTCCTTAATGAAAATGTTGAGTGGCTCTCATATGCATTACTGTTGGTCTAACAAAGAGCCCACATTACCTTGTCTTCGCCCATTGAATTGAATGCTTGCAGATTCCATCTTAGTCCAATGCACGTGCACTATTATTATTATCCACACTATTCGGTCATGCAAGTGAAAGGCAATAATGACGATATATATGAACTGATTGAGATGAGAAAAGTTGGTATGAACACGACCTCTCTTGTTTTTGTAAATATGATTAGTTCATCGTTCCTGATTCAGCCTATTATGAATGAAACATGTTTGCAATGACAACTAGAGATTATAGTTGCTTATGTCATGCTTAATTTGCTAGGAGTTTATAATGGTTTACCTTGCGAGCCAACATGCTATTAAAATGGTTGTGATGTGGTATGATAGGGTGGTATCCTCCTTTGAACGATTCGAGTGGCTTGACTTGGCACATGTTCACGCATGTAGTTGAAACAAAATCAACATAGCCTCTACGATATTTATGTTCATGGTGAATTATATCCTATTCATGCTTGCATTCAGTGTTGATTAATTTTAATGCATGCTCATGACTGTTGTCGCTTTCTAGTTGGTCGCTTCCCAGTCTCTTTCTAGCCTTCACTTGTACTAAGCGGGAATACTGCCTGTGCATCCAATTCCATAAACCCCAAAGTTATTCCATATGAGTCCACCATACCTTCCTATATACGGTATCTACCTGCCGTTCCAAGTAAATTTGAATGTGCCAAACTCTAAACCTACAAATAAACATTCTGTTTTGTGTGCTCGAATAGCTCATGTATCAACTAGGGCTGCCTGTATCTTCCATGCTAGGCGGGTTATTCTCAAGAGGAGTGGACTCCGCTCCTCACTCACGAGAAAATGGCTGTTCACCGGGATGCCTAGTCCCATGCCCAAATCAAATCAAAATAATTGCAAACATAACTCCCCCATGATTGTTGTTAGTTGGAGGCACCCATTGTTTTGGGAAAACCATGGATTGATGCTTGTTGGTGGTGGGGGAGTATAAACTTTACCTTTCTGCTTGGGAACCGCCTATAATGTGTGTAGGATGGAAGATATCAAGATCTCTTGGTTGTTATGTTGACAATGAAAGTATACCGCTCAAAATATTATTCATCTCTATTTTAAAATCGAGCTCTGGCACCTCTACAAATCCCTGCTTCCCTCTGCGAAGGGATTATCCATTTACTTTTATGTTGAGTCATCATCCTCTTATTAAAAGGCACCAGTTGGAGAGAACCGCTGTCATTTGCATGTATTATCGTTAGTTTACATTGAGTATGACTTGACTGGATATCTTTTACCATGAATTACAATGTCTAGTCAGTCCTTGATCTTTAAAGGTGCTCTGCATTTATCTTTTGGGGTCTCAGAAAAGGCTAATGAGATACCATCTTGTTATATCATATTATGATTGTTTTGAGAAAGTCTTGTCATCCGAGATTTATTATTATTGCTCGCTAGTTGATTATGTCATTGATATGAGTAAACATGAGACCTAATTTTTATTGTGAATATGGTTAGTTCATAATCTTTGCTGAAAACTTGAATGCTGGCTTTACATATTTACAACAACAAGAGCAAACCGAGTTTGTAAAAGTTTTTCTTCATCACTTTCAGTTTATAAACTAAATTGCTTGAGGACAAGCAAAGGTTTAAGCTTGGGGGAGTTGATATGTCTCCGTCATATCTACTTTTCCAAACACTTTTGCCCTTGTTTTGGACTCTAACTTGCATGATTTGAATGAAACTAACCGGGACTAACGCTGTTTTCAGCAAAATTGCCATGGTGTTATTTTTGTGCAGAACTAAAAGTTCTCGGAATGACTTGAAAATCAACGGAGATTATTTTTGGAATATATAAAAAATACTGGCGAAAAGATCCATTTCAGGGGGCCCACACCCTGTCCACGAGGGTGGGGGTGTGCCTACTCCCCGTGGGTGCGCCCCTGCCTCGTGGGCCCCCTGATGCTCCACCGACGTCCATCTTGACTCCATATATTCACTTTCAGGGAGAAAAAAAATAGGAGAGAAGGATTCATCGTGTTTTACGATACGGAGCCGCCGCCAAGCCCTAAACTCTCTCGGAAGGGCTGATCTAGAGTCCGTTCGAGGCTCCGGAGAGGGGAATCCGTCGCCATCGTCATCATCAACCTTCCTCCATCACCAATTTCATGATGCTCACCACCGTGCGTGAGTAATTCCATCGTAGGCTTGCTGGACGGTGATGGGTTGGATGAGATTTATCATGTAACCGAGTTAGTTCTGTTAGGGTTTGATCCCTAGTATCCACTATGTTCTGAGATTGATGTTGCTATGACTTTGCTATGCTTAATGCTTGTCATTAGGGCCCGAGTGCCATGATTTCAGATCTGAACCTATTATGTTTTCATGAATATATGTGAGTTCTTGATCCTATCTTGCAAGTCTATAGTCACCTATTATGTGTTATGATCCGTTAACCCCGAAGTGACAATAATTGAGATACTTACCGGTGATGACCGTAGTTTGAGGAGTTCATGTATTCACTATGTGCTAATGCTTTGTTCTGGTTCTCTATTAAAAGGAGGCCTTAATATACCTTAGTTTCCAATAGGACCCTACTGCCACGGGAGGGTAAGACAAAAGATGTCATGCAAGTTCTTTTCCATAAGCACGTATGACTATATTTGGAATACATGCCTACATTACATTGATGAACTGGAGCTAGTTCTGCGTCACCGTATGTTATAACTATTGCATGATTGATCGCATCTAACATAATTATCCATCACTAATCCATTGCCTACGAACTTTTCATATATTGTTCTTCGCTTATTTACTTTTCCGTTGCTACTGTTACAATCACTATTAATCCCAAAAATATTACTTTTGCTACCGTTACCACTACTATCATATTACTTTGCTACTAAACACTTTGCTGCAGATATTAAGTTTCCAAGTGTGGTTGAATTGACAACTCAGTTGCTAATACTTAAGAATATTCTTTGGCTCCCCTTGTGTCGAATCAATAAATTTGGGTTGAATAGTCTACCCTTGAAAACTGTTGCGATCCCCTATACTAGTGGGTTATCACACCACCACCGTCACCATGCTGCTGTGATGCCGGAACTCATCTACTACTTTTCCTGTCTTGTTGGATCAAGAAGGCGAGGACGTCACTGAGCTGAACGTGTGCTGAACATGGAGGTGTCGTACGTTCGGTACTTGATCGGTTGGATCGCAAAGCAGTTCGACTACATTGACCGCGTTACTAAACGCTTCCGCTTACGGTCTACAAGGGTACGTAGACACACTCTTCCCTCTCATTGCTATGCATCTCCATGGATAGATTTTGCGTGTGTGTGAATTTTTTTGTTTTCCATGCAACGTTTCCCAACAGTGTCATCCGAGCCAGGTCTATGCGTAGATGATATGCACGAGTAGAACACAAAGGGTTGTGAGCGGTGATAGTCATACTGCTTACCAACAACGTCTTATTTTGATTCGAATGTATTGTGGGATGAAGCGGCTCGGACCAACCTTACATTTCCACGCACATGAGACCGGTTCCACCGACTGACATGCAACTTGTTTTGTATAAAGGCGTGGCTGGCGGGTGTTTGTTTCTCCTACTTTGGTTGAATCGAATTTGACTACGGCCGGTCCTTGAAGAAGGTTAAAACAACAAACTTGATAGATCACCATTGTGGTTTTGCGTAGTTAAGAACGGTTCTTGCTAGAAGCCCGTAGCAGCCACGTAAAACTTGCGACAACAAAGTAGAGGATGTCTAACTTGTTTTTGCAGGGCATGTTGTGATGTGATATGGTCAAGACGTGATGTGATATATGTTGTTGTATGAGATGATCATGTTTTGTAATATCGACAACCGACAGGAGCCTTAGGGTTGTTTGTTAATTATTGTATGAAATGCAAGTGCCATGTAATTGCTTTACTTTATCGCTATGCATTAGTAATAGTTGTAGAAGCAATAGTTGGCGGGACGCACTAGAAAAAAATTCACTTCCATGATGATACGTGTTTCTCACATTAGGTCATGTTTTCTGTCATGCATGTACATCCATGACAATTTTATGACAGAATCAAGATAGTCATACCTGTGCTGTCGTAGAAGTGTTCCATGACATTACCAAAATTATCATCACGGAAGTGTCCACTTCCATGATGATAAATCACGCGTCATAGAAGTGCTTTCGTCAAGGGTGACTGAAACATGGCATCCACCATAACGGAACACCGTTAAGCTATCGGGTCCGGTTTTGGATCAGATAACCCGTTAACAGCCCGGGCCAATGGGGATTTTCCACGTGTAAAATACTCATTGGCCGAAGAAAACACATGTTTGCTCACCGTTGGGATAGATGTCATTCACTCGTTGGACAGGAGGCGCATATGATACGTCGACACGTGGCACGACCCAACAGAGGCCCATTCCGGTGAAAAGGCCGGCCCAGCTAAAGGCCCACCATGTTTTTCCAGGCACTAGTGGGCTGGCTTGTTAATAGCCTGCCATGTTTTGGGCCAAATTGAGGCCCATACTAGATCAGGCCCGTTCACAGCCTACCGTGTTTTGGGCCAAATTACGACCCATATTGGATTAGGCCCATTAACAGGCCACTGTTCTTTTGGGCCCATTCTAAGATAGGTTTGTATTTCAGCCTATTAAATGCCCGTTTACCAGTTTGGCCTGATAATAGTTTTGGCCTGTTAGCAGCCTGTGGTGCATCTTAGACGTTGTTGGCCCGGTTTAACTTTAGGCCATTTAATGGCCCATGCAGACACTGGGCTATTTCTTGTCCGACGTAACTTTAGGCCTCTTAACGGCCCGTAGTCTTCATGGATAAATTTCAGCCCAACTGGCCTACCGGCCTGTTAATGGCCCGTGTAACAGTTGGGCCTAATTACAGCCTGCGTTGAATACGGCATGCTTACAGCCCATCTAATAATGGCCAGTGACACTTTTCGGCCTATGGCCCGCGTAGATACTGGCCTGCCTAAAGCCCATAATTTTATTGGGCCAAACAGGCCCGAGATATATTTTGGCCTGTTAACTGCTCATCCTATTTGGCCCAAACATGGGCCTTAGGCAGTTTCGGCCTGTATTGGACCGTGAATTTTTTGGCTCAACACTAGCCCAATCTAGGTTTTAGCCTATTAAAAGCCCATTGTATTCTCTGGCCCAGCTGGCCAGAACTCTACTCGGCCTGTTAAGGCAGGAAACAACCATAAGGTTTAGACCTGCTAATGGCCCAAGATGATTATAGGCCCATGTTTTGGCCCATATGAGTAACAGGCTGCCCTGAAAACCGACAACACTGAGATCCACTGAGCCTTCTGATAACCCACAAGTATAGGGGATCAATTGTAGCCTCTTTCGATAAGTAAGAGTGCCGAACCCAACGAGGAGCTAAAGGTAGAACAAATATTCCTTCAAGTTCTATCGACCACCGATACAACTCTACGCACGCTTAACGTTCGCTTTACCTAGAACAAGTATGAAAATGGAAGTACTTCATAGGTGTTGTTGGATAGGTTTGCAAGATAATAAAGAGCGCGTGAATAAAAAGTAGGGGCTGTTTAGATAAAGACACAACTAAGTTAGGTTTAGTAGAGAGCTTTTTGTCACGAGAAAGTTATTTGTCCCTAGGCAATCGATAACTAGACCGGTAATCATTATTGCAATTTTATATGAGGGAGAGGCATAAGCTAACATACTTTCTCTTCTTGGATCATATGCACTGATGATTGGAACTCTAGCAAGCATCCACAACTACTAAATATCATTAAGGTAAAACCCAACCATAGCATTATAAGGCATCAAGTCCTCTTTATTCCCATACGCAAACAACCTACTTACTCGGGTCTGTGTTTCTATCACTCACGCCACCCACCATAAGCAAATCATGAACATATTGCAAACCCTACCGCAGGGATCCCTCATGCTTGCGTGACATGGAGAGCAACATAGGACATCACCAATAATAAAACATGCAACTCAAACCAATCACGATCATCTATTAACCCATAGGACAAAACGGATCTAATCAAACATCATAGGATAGCCATACATCATTGGGAAACAATATATAGCGCTGAGCACCATGTTTAAGTAGAGATTACAGAGGGTAAAAGAGGGGTTACACTTCTGCATAGAGGGGGGAAGAGTTGGTGATGATGGCGGTGAAGTTGTTGGTGTAGATTGCGGTGATGATGACGGCCCCGGCGGCGTTCTGGCGCCACCAGGAGAGAGGGGGAGAGAGCCGGGTTTCCCCTCTGGTCCATGGCCTCCATGGTGGCGGAGGGGCGAGAACCCCTCCAAGATTGGATCTGTCTCTCTCTGTTTCTGCGTTCGCTGATTCTGCCTTTCACCATTTCTTAAATTCCCGGAGATCCGTAACTCCGATTGGGCTGAATTTTGGACACGATTTTTATCCGGGTATTGGATTTCTTGCAGCGAAAGAAGGGCACCAACCACCTTACGGGGTGACCACGAGGGCCCAGGGCGCGCATGACCACCTAGGGTGCGCCCCCTACCTCGTGGCCCCCTCGAGCATCGTCTCGCGTTGATTCTTCTTCCCAAAATCACATATATTCCAAAAACAATCTCTATCAGTGTTTATCCCGTTTGGACTCCGTTTGATATGGATTTTCTATGAATCAGAAAACATGAACAAACAAGAACTGGCGCTGGGCACTTGATCAATATGTTAGTCCCAAAAATAGTATGAAAAGATGCCAAAAGTATATGAAAGTTGTATAATATTGGCATGGAACAATAAAAAATTATAGATATGACGGAGACATATCCGCATCCCGAAGCTTAATTCCTGCTCGTCCTCGAGTAGTTAAATGATAAAAAAGATAATTTTTGATGTGGAATGCTACCTAGCATAATCTTGATCATGTAATCTAATAATGGCATGAATATTAAGACACGAGTGATTCAAAGCAATAGTCTATCATTTGACATTAAGACAATAATACTTCAAGCATACTAATAAAGCAATCATGTCTTTTCAATATAACATGGCCAAAGAAAGTTATCCCTATAAAATCATATGGTCTGGCTATGCTCCATCTTCACCACAGAAAATATTCAAATCATGCACAACCCCGATGACAAGCCAAGCAATTGTTTCATACTTTTGACGTTCGCAAACCTTTTCAACTTTCACGCAATACATGAGCGTGAGCCATGGACATAGCACTATAGGTGGAATAGAATATGATGGTGGAGGTTGTGTGGAGAAGACAAAAAGGAGAAAGTCTCACGTCGACGCGACTAATCAACGAACTATGGAGATGCCCATCAATTTATGTCAAGTGAGGAGTAGGGATTGCCATGCAACAGATGCACTAGAGCTACAAGTGTATGAAAGCTCAAACTGAAACTAAGTGGGTGTGCATCCAACTTGCTTCCTCATGAAGACCTAGGGCATTTGAGGAAGCCCATCGTTGGAATATACAAACCAAGTTCTATAATGAAAATCCCCACTAGTATATGAAAGTGATAACTCAAGAGACTCTCTATATGAAGAACAAGGTGCTATTCTGAAGCACAAGTGTGGCAAAAGGATAGTAACATTGTCCCTTCTTTTTTTCTTTTCTTTTTTTGTAGGCTTCTTTGGCCTCTATCTTTTTTGGGGGGCTTCTTTGGCCACTTTTATTTTGATCATGGGACAATGTTCTAATAATGATGATCATCACACTTCTATTTACTTAGAACTCAATATTACCACTCGGTACTAGAACAAATATATGACTATATATGAATGCCTCTGGCGGTGCACCGGGATGTGCAATGATCTAGCATAGCAATGACATAAAAAAACGGACAAGCCATGAACACATCATGCTAGCTATCTTACGATCATGCAAACCAATATAACAATGAATGCTCAAGTCATGTATATGATGATGATGGAAGTTGCATGGCAATATATCTTGGAATGGCTATGGAAATGCCATAACAGGTTGGTATGGTGGTTGTTTTGAGGAAGATATAAGCAGGCTTATGTGTGATAGAGCATATCATATCACGGGGTTTGGATGCACCAGCAAAGTTTGCACCAACTCTCAAGGTGAGAAACGACAATGCACGGTACCGAAGAGGCTAGCAATGATGGAAGGGTGAGAGTGCGTATAATCCATGGACTCAACATTAGTCATAAAGAACTCACATACTTATTGCAAAAATCTATTAGTCATCGAAACAAAGTACTACACGCATGCTCCTAGGGGGCTAGATTGGTAGGAAAAGACCATCGCTCATCCCCGACCACCACTCATAAGGAAGACAATCAATAAATACCTCATGCTCCAACTTCGTTACATAACGGTTCACCATACGTGCATGTTACGGGAATCACAAACTTCAACACAAGTATTTCTACAATCCACAACTACCCAGTGTTGGTGTCAAAACCGGCGGATCTCGGGTAGGGGGTCCCGAACTATGCGTCTAGGATTGATGGTAACAGGAGACGGGGGGCACAATGCTTTACCCAGGTTCGGGCCCTCTCTATGGAGGTAATACCCTATGCCCTGCTTGATTGATCTTGATGAATACGAGTATTACAAGAGTTGATCTACCATGAGATCGTAATGGCTAAACCCTAAGAGTCTAACCTGGCTATGATTATGAGGATTCAGTCTATCTACAGACCTAGCCCTCTAGTTTATATAGACACGGGAGGGATCTAGGGTTACACAAGGTCAGTTACAGAGAAAGGAATCTTCATAATTCGTTCGCCAAGCTTGCCTTCCATACCAAGGAGAGTCCTATCCGAACATGGGTGCAGTCTTCAGTCTTCGTATCTTCAAGCCCATCAGTCCAGCCCACATACAATAGATCGGACACCCGAGGACCCCTTACTCTAGGACTCCCTCAGAATCCCCTGAACCAGGCTTCAATGACGATGTGTCCGGCGCGCAGATTTTCTTCGTTATTGCAAGGTGGGTTCTACTTTCCGAACACTCCAAGATTGTCTTCGGATGAAACGAAGGTGTCCAGATCTGCAACACAAGTACCACACACAACCGCAAGGAATATAGTATTTCACGAGTCCCATCTGCGGACAACTTTTTGCAAGATGATGTCACATCTGTTCGGTCACTATATCGAACCATTTTTGTCCACCGTTTTGTGCTTTGAGATGCAGTTTCCATTGGCACGTCTTGTCAAAGCAGAGATCGTGTCTGTGGGTGTCAAAACCGGCAGATCTCAGGTAGGGGGTCCCGAACTATGCATCTAGGATCGATGGTAACAGGAGATGGGGGACACAATGCTTTACCCAGGTTCGGGCCCTCTCTATTGAGGTAATACCCTACGTCCTGCTTGATTGATCTTGATGAATATGATTATTGTAAGAGTTGATCTACCACGAGATCGTAATGGCTAAACCCTAAGAGTCTAACCTAGCTATGATTATGAGGATTCCGCCTATCTACGGACCGAGCCCTCTGGTTTATAGAGACACGGGAGGGATCTAGGGTTACACAAGGTTGGTTACAAAGAAAGGAATCTTCATAGTTGGTCGCCAAGCTTGCCTTCCATGCCAAGGAGAGTCCTATCCGGACACAGGTGGAGTCTTCAGTCCTTGTATCCTTTCGGCCCATCAGTCCGACCCACATCCAATAGATCGGACACCCGAGGACCCCTTAGTCCAGGACTCCCTCAGTAGCCCCTGAACCATGCTTCAATGACGATGTGTCCGGCGCGTAGATTGTCTTCGGCATTGCAAGGCGCGTTCTACTCTCCGAACACTCCAAGATTGTCTTCAGATGAAACGAAGGTGTCCAGATCTGCAACACAAGTACCACACACAACTGCAAGGAATATAGTATTTCACGAGTCCCCTCTATTGACAACTTTTTGCAAGATGACATCACATCAGTTTGGTCACTATATCGAACCGTTTCTGTCCGCCGTTCCACGCTTCGAGATGCGATTTCCATTGGCACGTCCTGTTAAGGCAGAGATCCTGTCCCCTTATTGCGGGATTTTCATCAATACGGGCATGGGTAACCCAACCGTGCCATTTACACAGCCCTTGGGAATAAGCAAGTTTTTAGGGCGAGTGGGGAGGCGTTTGATATTCACTGCCTTTATAAGGGGATAAGGATTTCCCTTCTTCTCCCATGCCTTCTCTCTCCCTCTGCCCTTCCACTCTTGAGCTCCAGCGCCCAAGTTCTCATCTTGTTCCCACTCAAGCTAGCACTCAACCATGTCCGGATCAGGAGGTCAAGGCAAGTGGATGGTCTCCGCCGTTATGGAGAAGGACATTACTGAGCTTCGGGCTGCCGGGTACTTGGCGAAGGAAATCGCCCACCGTCTTCCAACCCAGGGGCAAGTCGTCCCCACACCGAAGCCCAACGAGAGGGTGGTATTCATCCCTCCATTCCTCCGAGGGCTAGGGTTTCCACTCCACATTTTCGTCCGCGGGCTGATGTACTATTACGGGATATACTTCCATGATCTATCCCCGAACTCCTTCCTCAACATCTCGGCGTTCATCGTCGTGTGTGTGGCCTTCCTCCGCATCCAACCCCACTTCGGGCTATGGCTCAAGGTCTTCAACGTGAAGTCGAAGGTGGTGGATGGCCAGCACGCGGGGTGCGGGGGCGCCATGGTGCGTAAGCTGACCAACGTCTCCTGGCCAAAAGGCACTTTCGTGGAGACTGTCAAAGAATGGCAGAAACAATGGTTCTACATCACAGAACGCCGCGAGGCCACATGGGCTGCGGCTGCCGAATTCGACCTCGGTGCTCCGATGCGACTCACCTCTTGGGTTGAGAAGAGCCCGAACTGGTGTTTGCCAGATGACGTGATAGCGCTGCATACGCGCGTTCAAAGCATGGTGGACAAGGATGTCAAACTTGTCAATATAATCCAGGTGATGCTAGTTCGTCGGATTCTCCCATGCCAAAGCTGAAGCCTCCCCCTATGGGAGTTCAATCCGACGAAGCACCATACCTTGAAGAGGCTCTTCGAAACCACTCACGAAGACACCTGGAAGTTGCTCTTCTAGGGCAACAAGACACCGCCGGCCACTAATACGTCTCCGTCGTATCTACTTTTCCAAAGACTATTGCCCTTGTTTCGGACTCTAACTTGTATGATTTGAATGGAACTAACCCGGACTGACGCTGTTTTCAGCAGAATTACCATGGTGTTGTTTTATGTGCAGAAAACAAATATTCTCGGAATGACCTGAAACTCCACGGAACATCTTAGAAAAAACAATAAAAAATCCTCGCCAAAGATGAAGACCATAGGGCCCACACCCTTCTCACGAGGGGGAGGGGCGCCCCCCCCCTAGGGAGCACCCCCTACCTCTTGGGCCCCCTGGAAACCCTTCGACGCCAACTCCAACTCTATATATTTGCTTTTGGAGAGAAAAACATCTGAGAGAAGAAATCATCGCGTTTTACGATACGGAGCCGCCGCCAAGCCCTAAAACCTCTCGGGAGGGCTGATCTGGAGTCCGTTCGAGGCTCCGGAGAGGGGGATTCGTCGCCGTCGTCATCATCAACCATCCTCCATCACCAATTTCATGATGCTCACCGTTGTGCGTGAGTAATTGCATCGTAGGCTTGCTGGACGGTGATGGGTTGGATGAGATTTATCATGTAACCGAGTTAGTTTTGTTAGGGTTTGATCCCTAGTATCCATTATGTTCTGAGATTGATGTTGCTATGACTTTGCTATGCTTAATGCTTGTCACTAGGGCCCGAGTGCCATGATTTCAGATCTGAACCTATTATGTTTTCATGAATATATGTGAGTTCTTGATCCTATCTTGCAAGTCTATAGTCACCTACTAAGTGTTATGATCCGGCAACCCCGAAGTGACAATAATCGGGACCACTCCCAGTGATGACCATAGTTTGAGGAGTTCATGTATTCACTATGTGCTAATGCTTTGTTCTGGTTCTCTATTAAAAGGAGGCCTTAATATCCCTTAGTTCCCAATAGGACCCCGCTGCCACGAGAGGGTAGGACAAAAGATGTCATGCAAGTTCTTTTCCATAAGCACGTATGACTATATACGGAATACATGCCTACATTACATTGATGAATTGGAGCTAGTTCTGTGTCACCCTATGTTATAACTATTGCATGATTGATCGCATCTAACATAATTATCCATCACTGATCCATTGCCTACGAACTTTTCATATATTGTTCTTCGCTTATTTACTTTTCCGTTGCTACTGTTACAATCACTATTAATCCCAAAAATATTACTTTTGCTACCGTTACCACTACTATCATATTACTTTGCTACTAAACACTTTGCTGCAGATATTAAGTTTCCAAGTGTGGTTGAATTGACAACTCAGCTGCTAATACTTAAGAATATTCTTTGGCTCCCCTACATTACATTGATGAATTGGAGCTAGTTCTGTGTCATCCTATGTTATGACTGTTACATGATGAACCGCATCCGGCATAATTGTCCATCACTGATCCGGTGCCTACGAGTTTTCCATATACTAGTTTACGTTTATTTACTTTCCTGCTGCTACTGTTACAATTACTACAAAATACCAAAAACATTACTTTTGCTGTCTTTACTTTTATTGCCGCTACCACCACTATCATATTACTTTGCTACTAAACACTTTGCTGCAGATACTAAGTTTCCAGGTGTGGTTGAATTGACAACTCAGTTGCTAATACTTGAGAATATTCTTTGGCTCCCTTGTGTCGAATCAATAAATTTGGGTTGAATACTCTACCCTCGAAAGCTGCTGCGATCCCCTATACTTGTGGGTTATCAAGACTAATTTCTGGCGCCATTGCCGGGGAGCATAGCTCTATTCTTTGAGTCACTTGGGATTTATATCTGCTAGACACTATGAAGAACTTGAGAGATCCAAAAACCAAGATTTATCCCTCAACTACGAGGGGAGGTAAGGAACTGCCATCTAGCTCTGCACTTGATTCACCTTCTGTTATGAGTAAGTTTGCGACACCTACACCTGCTTCTGCTATTCGTTGTGATATGTTGCATGTTATTGATGATGCCACTTCTGCTATGCATGATACTTATGATAAAACTGCTTCTATGCCTGATACTACTGTGCCACTTAGTGATTTTCTAGAAGAACAGATTGCTAGGGCTAGAGAAAGAGAAATTATTGAATCTGAATACGATGATGATAGGGATGATGAAAATATGCCTGTTGTTCCTGAGGGCTATCTTTTTGATCAAGATGCTTCTTTAGCTATTTTAGCTTGCAGAGATAGATATGAGCTTAAGAGGGTATTAATTGAATGGAACAAAGAATCACTTAGAGATAACATGAGACCCGACCCTGCTTTTGCTACTTCACCTATATGTGCTCCTGATAAGGATTATGAATTCTCTGTTGATCCTGATATAATTACTTTGGTTGAATCTGATCCATTTTACGGCTATGAATCTGAAACTGTTGTGGCACATCTTACTAAGTTAAATGATATAGCTGCCCTGTTCACTAATAATGAGAGATCGCATTACTTCTATATACTCAAAATATTTCTATTCTCATTAAAGGGTGATGCTAAGATATGGTTTAATTCTCTTGATCCTGGTTGTGTGCGTAGTCCCCAGGATATGATTTATTACTTCTCTACTAAATATTTCTCTGCTCATAAGAAACAAGCTGCTTTGAAGGAAATATACAACTTTGTGCAAATTAAAGAAGAGAGTCTCCCACAACTTGGGGGAGGCTTATCAGGCTACTTAATGCTTTGCCTCATCATCCTCTTAAGAAACCTTAAATACTTGATATCTTTTATAATGGACTAACCGATGCTTCCAGAGATTACCTGGATAGTTGTGCCGGTTCTCTTTAAAGGAAAAGAACACCGGATGAAGCTGAAATTCTATTGAATAATATGTTGACAAATGAAAATAATTGGGCACCTCCTGAGCCAACTCCTGCTCCAATTACTGAGCCTATTCCTAAACCAACTCCGAAGAAGAGAGCTGTTTTATTTTTTAGTCCCGAAGATATGCAAGAGGCAAAGAAATCTATGAAAGAAAAAGGTATTAAAGCTGAAGATGTTAAGAATTTACCTCCTATTGAAGAAATACATGGTCTTAATATACCGCCTGTTGAAGAAACATATGATCTTAATTATTTATTTACTGAAGAACCTCCTGATCCCGATATCCCGACACAGGTAGTAAAGGTAAATTCTCTCTATAGATTTGATGAAAGTGATATCCCTCACTATAAGCCTGCGAGGCAATGCTTTGATGAGTTTGATAATTTTATTGTCAAACAAGAAAATTTCAATGCTTATGTTGGTAGACAATTGAAATATGATTCTGATATGCTTAAATACTTGGGTGATTATATGGCTGATATTAAAGGTGAACTTAAACTTGTTAGCAAACATGCTTCTATGGTTACCACTTAAGTAGAACAAGTACTTAAAGCTCAAAAAGAAGTGCTTAATGAAATGAATAGTAAGAAAAATGATTATGCTGTTAGAGTGGCTACTAGAACTGGTAGAATGACTCAGGAACCTTTGTATCCTGAAGGCCACCCTAAGAGAATCGAGCAAGATTCTCAAAGACATAATATTGATGTTCCTAGTTCTTCTAAAAAGAAGAAGAAGAAAAATGATAGAACTGTGCTAACTTCTAGTGAACCAATTGCTGAACCACCTGATAATCCAAATGATATATCTATGTCTGATGCTGAAACACAATCTGGTAATGAAATTGAACCTAGTAAAAATATTAATAATGATGTTCATGATGATGCTCAACCTAGTAATGATAATGATGTAGAAATTGAACTTGCTGTTGATCTTGATAACCCACAATCAAAGAATCAATGTTATGATAAAAGAGACTTTGTTGCTAGGAAACATGGTAAAGAAAGGGAACCTTGGGTTTAGAAACCCATGCCTTTTCCTCCGAAACCATCCAAGAAAAAGGATGACGAGGATTTTGAGCGCATTGCTGAAATGATTAGGCCTATCTTTTTGCGTATGAGATTAACTGATGTGCTCAAAACAAATCCTTATGCTAAATATATGAAGGATATCATTACTAATAAAAGAAAGACACTGGAAGCTGAAATTTCCACCATGCTTACTAATTATACTTTTAAGGGTGGAATACCAAAGAAACTCGGAGACCCCGGAGTACCCACTATAACTTGCTCCATTAAAAGAAATTATATTAAAACTGCTTTATGTGATCTTGGAGCCGGTGTTAGTGTTATGCCTCTCTCTTTATATCGTAGACTTGACTAGAATAAGTTGACACCTACTGAAATATCTTTGCGAATGGCTGATAAATCAACTGCTATACCTGTCAGTATTTGTGAGGATGTGCCTGTTGTGGTTGCAAACATTACTATTTTAACGGACTTTGTTATACTTGATATTCCCGAGGACGATAGTATGTCTATTATTCTTGGAAGACCCTTTTTGAATACTGCAGGGGTTGTTATTGATTGCACTAAAGAAATGTAACTTTTCATGTTAATGGTAACGATCATACGGTACACTTTCCGAGGAAACTACCTCAAGTTCGTAGTATCAACTCTATTGGAAAAATTCCATTGATTATATTTGGAGGCTTTGAATTTCCTCTTCCTACTGTCAAGAAGAAATATGATATTCTTATTATTGTGGATGTGCATACCCTCGTTGAGGTAACATGGTGTTATTCGAAATTTCTCAGGTTCCATGTTATTCGGAATGAGTTCATTAACAAGACTTGATCAACCTTGTTAGTGGATTCCTTTTGATGACCATGAGATGGATGAAACTAGAAGGCACAACCTTCTTTATCCCACTTTTACTTTTTGTTATTTATATTAAATAAAATAAAAATGAATATTTGTCTGTCTGTTATCTGATTATCCATGCAATATAAAAATACCTCAAAAATAAAAGTTCTCCAAATGCCCTGAAAATTAAATATGATTTTTTTTCTAGAATATTTGAGGATTTATGGAACTGAGAGTACACCAGGGGGGCCAACCACCTGCCCACGATGGTGGAGGGCGCGCCTACCCCTCTAGGGCGCACCCCCTGCCTCGTGGGCCCACGGTGGCCCTCCTCCACTTATCCTTTCACCATACACTCCTTCTTCCTCCCCCAAACACGAATAACCAGCTCAAACCCGAGTCCAAGCTCGTTTTGCTGCCATTTTCGATCTCCTTGCTCAAAGCACCTCTCACAAAACTGCTTGGGGAGATTGTTCCTTGGTATGTGACTCCTCCATTTGTCCAATTAGTTTTTGTTCTAGTGCTTTATTCTTTGCAAATTTGTGCTGCATAGGTGACCATGTTCTTGAGCTTGCATGTCAAATTTATATGGTTCTAAGTAGTTCTAATGCTTGATATAGGCTCTAGGCACTTGTAGGAGTAGTTGTTATACATATTATTGAGTTTGGTTTACTTTTATTTTGAAGTTACTAAAAATTTCAGATTTTTCAGATAAAAACAATATGCTTAGGAAGATGTTCCAAGGTGGTTCCTCTAAGAAGCAAGGACCCAGGATTGCTATGCGCAATGCTGACGAGGATCCACCAAGAGACGCTCCAGTATGGCCTTGCGAATGGCCATCGGAAAATTTTATGGACCGTTTGCGGGAATTAAAGAAGAATTCAAATCATATTTGCGCAATGCCGGTCTTGAGGAATTTGAGGCTAACAAATGCCCAGTATCATGATCTCACAAGTTCATTTCTAAGGAGGTTTGAGTATTCATCTTCGCGTAATTCCCCTTCAGTCATATTTGATCTTTATGACAAATCTTATACCATGGACTAGAGGATTTCACTCTTGCATGCAAACTTCCATCATGGGGTAGTGTTAGGGATCCCCCTAAATCTGAATTTAGAAACTTTCTTGCTAGTATAACTGTGGGGGAATCTAGAGATATAACGCGGGCTACCATAGGGAGCATTCACTTTCCTGCTATACATTATTTTGCTCTCTTCATCGGTAGATGCATAAATGCTAAGGATGAAGCATGTCACATGTGTGTCCCTGATCTTAGCATTCTTAGGAGTGTTGTGTTAGGAGACCAATCTTATCATATGGGAGCCATTGTAGCTCGTAGGTTGCATCATAATAGACATAATGGAGATTTATTTGGAGGAATTTATGCAACCCGCTTAGCTCATTTTCTTGAAATATACATTTGTGAGGGTGATATAGAGTTGCCTCCTGCATATTTAGATTATGACTCTATGGCTTCGCACCAGTTTGTCGAGAGGCCTGAATCACCTCTCTTATATCGCTTAATTTTTGATAAACGACGTGTTTTCCGTATTACTCTCCCTGCTCCTGCCTTCTTTGATTCACAGACAAAAGGAAGATATGTTATTACCAGAGAGGAGGCAGAAGAGTACGAGAGGAGAGCGAAGGCAACTCGACTCCATGCTGCAGCACAGCAGGCGATAACCGCTGCACATCAGTATGGTCCCAACTATCCCTCCTCATCACAGTATGACCCCAACAACTATTATTGTGGATATCCACGAGGCCTGCCGTGGCCATAGACCAACTTAGGACAAAAGCCTAAGCTTGGGGGAGTACGTATTTCTCACTGACATTACATTTATGTTCACACACACTCATTGCTAGATGTCGGTGCTCATACTTTTTCACTGTGATATCCATGCTACTTTATTTCTTTTTTCCCTGTTTTTTTCTTGTGTGCTTGTTAAACCTTAAGAAAAACCAAAAACAATTAGTAGTAGTTTATTTTTCTGCTGTAGTAGTAATAATTAAAAAGAAAACCCAAAAATATTTCCCGTTCTTCTTTTTACTTGTTGGGAGCTTTCCCGTGTAAATAGTTTATTTCTTTTCTTTTCTTTAGGGGTCGGTAGGAGAAGACCATAATTAAATTTTTGAAGTGGCTCTTATATGCATTATTGTTGATTTAACCCAGAGCCCATATTGCCTTGTCTTCTCCTGTTTATTGAATGCTCACAGAATCTAGCTTAGTCCAATGCACGTGCACTCTTATTATTATTCACACCGTTCGGTCGTGCAAGTGAAAGGCAACTATGATGATATATGATGGACTGACTGAGATGAGAAAAGCTGGTATGAACTCGACCTATTTTGTTTTTGTAAATATGATGAGTCCCTCATTCTTGATTCAGCTTATTATGAATAAACATGTTTGCAATGACAATTAGAGATCATAGTTGCTTGTGCCATGCTTGATTAGCTATGAGCTATAATGATTTACCTTGTGTGCCAACATGCTATTGAGATAACTATGATGTGGTATGATGGGGTGGTATCCTCTTTTGAATGATTTAAGTGACTTGACTTGGCACATGTTCACGCATGTACTTGAAACAAAATCAACATAGCCTTCACGATATTTATGTTCATGGTGGATTATATCCTACTCTTGCTTGCATCCAATGTTTATTAATTTTAATGCATGTATATGGCTGTTGTCGCTCTCTAGTTGGTCGCTTCCCAGTCTTTTGCTAGCCTTCACCTGTACTAAGCGGGAATACTGCTTGTGCATCCAATCCCTTAAACTCCAAAGTTATTCCAGATGAGTCCACTATACCTTCCTATATGCGGTATCTACCTGCCATTCCAAGTAAATTTGTATGTGCCAAACTCTAAACTTTCAAATAATTATTCTGTTTTGTATGCTCGAATAACTCATGTATCAACAAAGGCTGTACTTATCTTCCGTGTTAGGCGGGTTATTCGCAAGAGGAGTGGACTCCGCTCCTCACTCACGAGAAAATGGCTGGTCACCGGGATGCCCAGTCCCATGCTTTATGCAAACTAAATCAAAATTAATTGCAAACAAAACTCCCCCTGGGACCTGATGTATGCTGGAGGCACTCGTTGTTTCGAGCAAGCCATGGATTGATGCTTGTTGGTGGAGGGGGAGTATAAACTTTACCATTCTGTTTGGGAACCGCCTATAATGTGTTTAGCATGGAAGATATTGCCATCTCTTAGTTGTTACATTGACAATGAAAGTATACCGCTCAAAATACAATTTATCTTTATTTCAAAACCGAGCTCTGGCACCTCTACAAATCCCTACTTCCCTCTACGAAGGACCTATCTATTTACTTTTATGTTGAGTCATCACCCTCTTATTAAAAAGCACTAGCTGGAGAGCACAACCGTCATTTGCATTCATCACTGTTAATTTATATTGGGTATGACTATGATTGGATATCTTTTACCATGAATTACAATGTCTAGTCAGTCCTTGATCTCTAAAGGTGCTCTGCATTTGTGTTTTGCGGTCTCAGAAAGGGCTAGCGAGATACCATCTTATTATATCATATTATGATTGTTTTGAGAAAGTGTTGTCATCCGAGATTTATTATTATGACTTGCTAGTTGATTATGCTATTGATATGAGTAATGATGAGACCTGAGAATTATTGCAAGTGTGGTTAGTTATAACCTATGCTGAAAACTTGAATGCTGGCTTGACATAGTTACAATAACAAGAGCAAACAGAGTTTGTAAAAGTTTTTCTTTCTTTCTTTCCGTTTGTCAACTGAATTGCCTAAGGACAAGCAAGGGTTTAAGCTTGGGGGAGTTGATACGTCGCCGTCGTATCTACTTTCCAAAACACTTTTGCCCTTGTTTTGGACTCTAACTTGTATGATTTGAATGGAACTAACCCAGACTGACGCTGTTTTCAGTAGAATTACCATGGTGTTGTTTTATGTGCAGAAAACTAATATTCTCAGAATGACCTGAAACTCCACGGAACATCTTAGAAAAAACAATAAAAAATCCTCGCTAAAGATGAAGACCAGGGGGCCCACACCCATCTCACGAGGGTGGGGGCGCGCCCCCTACCTCATGGCCCCCCTGGAAACCCTCTGACGCCAACTCCAACTCTATATATTTGCTTTCGGAGAAAAAAAATCAGAGAGAAGAAATCATCGTGTTTTACGATACGAAGCCGCCGCCAAGCCCTAAAACCTCTCGGGAGGGCTGATCTGGAGTCCGTTCGGGGCTCCGGAGAGGGGGATTCGTCCCCATCGTCATCATCAACCATCCTCCATCACCAATTTCATGATGCTCGCCACCATGGGTGAGTAATTGCATCATAGGCTTGCTGGACGGTGATGGGTTGGATGAGATTTATCATGTAATCGAGTTAGTTTTGTTAGGGTTTGATCCCTAGTATCCATTATGTTCTGAGATTGATGTTGCTATGACTTTGCTATGCTTAATGCTTGTCACTAGGGCCCGAGTGCCATGATTTCAGATCTGAACCTATTATGTTTTCATGAATATATGTGAGTTCTTGATCCTATCTTGCAAGTCTATAGTCACCTATTATGTGTTATGATCCGGCAAACCCAAAGTGACAATAATCGGGACCACTCCCGGTGATGACCATAGTTTGAGGAGTTCATGTATTCACAATGTGCTAATGCTTTGTTCCGGTTCTCTATTAAAAGGAGGCCTTAATATCCCTTAGTTTCCAATAGGACCCCGCTTCCACGGGAGGGTAGGACAAAAGATGTCATGCAAGTTCTTTTCCATAAGCACGTATGACTATATACGGAATACATGCCTACATTACATTGATGAATTGGAGCTAGTTCTATGTCACCCTATGTTATGATTGTTACATGATGAACCGCATCCGGCATAATTATCCATCACTGATCCGCTACCTACGAGTTTTCCATATACTGGTTTACGTTTATTTACTTTCCCGCTGCTACTGTTACAATTACTACAAAATACCAAAAACATTACTTTTGCTGTCCTTACTTTTGTTGCCGCTACCACCACTATGATATTACTTTGCTACTAAACACTTTGCTGCAGATACTAAGTTTCCAGCTGTGGTTGAATTGACAACTCAGCTGCTAATACTTGAGAATATTCTTTGGCTCCCCTTGCTGCTACCATCGAAAGTTGTTGCGATCCCCTATACTTGTGGGTTATGAGCCACGGATTCAGACCGCGGGCACGATATCAACCACCTCGCCAACAAGGTATGTTATTTTTAACACATCCCCTACTTGCTTGTTTGAAGGAGGATATCTAAGCTTTTATTATCATTGCTCCTTCAAGACTAGATGAAGAGGGCGAAGCGGATCCAGTATCCGGCTCCGCCACCTGAGGAACCAGTCATCTCGCGTTTAGCGAAGATGCTGGTGCCGGTGCCCTATACGGCACCTGCGAAGAAGGCCACGGGGAAAGCAAAGGGGGTCCGGAGTGGCCCCCGCCGCAAGGGCGCTTCGGACATGATGTCCGAAGACAAGACCCGCTCCTCCGCCGCCGAAGACGATGACGATGAGGAGGAGCAAAGCGATTCTCCCCCTGATGGGGGGAGGAAGAAGAGGGCGGCCTCCAAAATTCTGGAGGCAGAGGTGCCCAAGAAAGGGAAAGGCACTCTCGAGGGCAGCTTCGCATGGGACGTCGACAACAGTCCGGAGCAGCGCCCTCGGAACAAGCCCCTGGCCGCATCGTGAGTGCTAAGAACCCATGCATGTCCATTTATCCGGCTTTTCCGCCTTACGGTATTTATATGATTTAATCATGTTATTGCAGTCCGGCCCCCGACAGGTCCCAACGATCCTCATCAAGAGGCTCGTTGGACTCAAAGGAGATGGCGAGTGAGACACCGCCTGCCGCTTACTCTCCCAAGGCCAAGGGACACGACGAGGTGCTCTCCCAAAGGACCTTCCCAGGCCAGGGAGAGGTTCAGGAGCCTGTCATGGCGGCGCCGGAGGGCGACACCTCGGCCGCCGGACACATGGGAGAACAGACCCCCATGGAGACTAACGATGGGGGCCGTGCTCAATTCGCCCCCCATATGAGCACGAATCCGGTGACCCATACGGCCCTGGAGTCCGACAAGCGGCTTCCTTCAAGAGAAGGAGGCGTGGCTGTCCCGCCAGCGACCTCTGTCCAACCAGAGGCGCTGGACAATCTATTGGAAGCGCTACGGGGCGCTTCCATTGTGGAAGAACACCGTATCCTTATGGGTACAGTGATTGAGAAGGTTCAGTCCGATAAAAGCGGACCGACTGAAGCCTACTGCAGCCTGCTGACAGGTTTTGAGGTAAGCGGCATTTAACCGAGAAAATTCCCCACATAGACAGTAGCCCCTGAGACATTGTCTGGTGTTCGAAAAGAAAAACCGGACAGAGGATCAATTAAATTTCGCAGGAAACTAATCAAACCGTGTCTGATGTGAATAAGCAGGCGTCACTGCTGGCAGTGACCGCTCATACTGCTGAAGTCTTCGGACTAAAGCAGAGACTGGAGCGGGCCGAAGAGGAGCTCGACCAGGCGAGGAAGCAGCTGGAAGACCAGCAAGGTATGTAGTGACTCGCAATGTATTCGGAAAGAATAAATCATGTATACTGACCGTAGTTTTATGATATGTGTAGGGGCGACGACCGAGGTCGAGGCCTTGAAAAAGGCCCTGGCCGAAGCCGAGGGGAAAGTCGTCAAGGAGCAAGCCGCTCACAAGAAGCTGAAGGCCCGGCTGAACGAGGTCCGGCAAGAGCTCCAAGAAGCAGTGAAGAAGTACGAGACCCTGGAGGCGATGTTTCAGCTCGAGAGACCGAACTCTCCCAGGCTCGTCAAAGCGCGGAAGCAGCCCGAGTTGAAGCCCAGGGTGCCCTCCAAGAGATCCAAGAGGCCAGGAAGATCGCGGCGAGTAAGGCATTTAGTATGCAAAGTAAGTATATGAAGAAGAAGTATTTCTTACTAACCCAGATTCGGAGTTCTCCAGGAGCCTTCGCAGATCTGCCACGCAGTGTATCCAACGCCACGGAGTTCTTCCGAGCCGAAGAAGGGAGCTCCACAAAGAAATTGTTCTGGTCGCAGTATCTTGCGCCCGAGCATCCCGTGCCCTTCACCGATCAGCTGAAACAGCTGGTGGAGCTGCAAAAGGTGGCCAAGCTAGCCGTGCAGGATTTGATAATCTGGCTATGGCCAGCCGAAGCTATGCCCGACAACTACTTCAGACTCGTGAAGCGGCTGGTGAACGCCTGTCCTCGGCTGGACGTCGTCAAGCGATCGTCCTGTATTGAAGGTGCGCGCATGGCCTTCTCCCGCTGCAAGATGTGGTGGGAGAAGATGGACGCCGTCAAGCTGACCAAGGGGCCGCCGGAGGGCAAGGAGCACCGCACACCCGAGCGCTATTTTGCAGATGTCCTAGAGGGGTCTCGCATTGTACCAACGCAGTGTGGGCAAGACATTATTTTCGAATGAATACATTCATATTTTCTTTGCCTTGTATGATGAAACAAAACTTTTATGTAATATAATGCTTGTTATGTTTTAAATTTTTCCTCCTATGCGGCCATGTTGTATGAAATCTGAGGGTTGGCCAGTCGTCGGCTTCTGCCCTCATGTAGGTAGTACGGAGGTGTTCGGGATGGAATCTAAACAATCTAGATCCAATTATATGATCCTTTAAGGAGTTGTTTAGCGCAACGAACCAGGCAATCAGACTATGTGGCTTTAACGCCCTCACTTAGCCATAGGAATTTGACAATAAAACATAGGCGCAACCCCTAGTATCGGAACCAGAGTGCTATAGGCGTCTGATCAGGAAGTACCGATCCTTTGCGTAATGCGGTAGAAATCTCCAACGATTTGCATCCTCCGAATAGCTGATCAGCTCTCGCTGCATCATGACAGTCAGTTTTCGGCTTTCTCTACTGAGGTGCTCCTTTAGATAAACCTAGGCACAATCGTAGTAGTTCTCCCTTTACTACCTTAGCCGATGTAGCGGAACGTAAGGTAGCAAGCACAGGAGCCGGGCAACCCAACTATTGACCAAAGACATGATTGGGAGCCAATGCATATAATGCTAAATTCGGGGTGCCAAACTATACTGTAAAAGTGTTTGGACTTTTGTTGCCATGTTGTGGGGTGCTATGAAGCCCCTGGCAAATTGAAATGCACCAGAGTATACGGGTGTTTTTTGACAAAAAGGATAGTAGGGGGAAAACACCTACTATGATCACTTCATATATCCATATAAATGGGAGGTTTACATAGACATATCAACTACAAGACAAGGCACTGCCTATCCACCTGCGGGTGTGGATGTCCAACTAGCTAAAAGGTGAGGAGAGGGCTATAGTACAGAAGTACAATAGTTGATCAGAGCATCTCTATGCGTTGCTTTAACCCTATGTTGCAATAAGGACAAGTCTTCTTTGAATCTTGTGAGCCAAGAATCCACACTGGGGGGGGGGGCAGACCTCTGAAATGCTTGTTGTTTCTCTCCTTCCAAATGCTCCAAGCTGCGGTAAAAAATGTTTCATAAAAGAATGTGTTCGGCCATGTATCCTTAGTGGTTTGAAGAAGGTTGAGGCGGCAAAGGAACGTTGGCTAAACAATATTTAGTCTAGCCCAGCAGCTCTGGCTAAACGGGAGGAGAAAACCATGTGATCCACAGTTTCTTCAATGGGTTGGTCATAGAGGATATAGTTGAAATTATTGCCAATATTGTAGTGCCTCCTCTTCAACATGTTTTACATGTTGAGTCTATCATGAAACAATAACCAGCCAAAAACTTTGATCTTCATTGTGCATTTGGAATTCCAGTGTTGATTGAAAGCGTGATGTGCCACACCATCTCGAAAGTAGTTGTTGTAGTAATCTCTTGGTTTGTACAACGTGGCCCCCCGGGAATAATGCCAAACATCATGTGGAGAGGTCGATGGAGATATCCATGGGTACTGTTCAATATCCTGAATCTCAGCAAGAGCCCGGGGAGAGACAGGAAGATGAAAGGTTGCATGCATGTCCATATTGGCCATTGCCTTCGCGGCCGACACGTCCTCCTGCATGGCGAACCAGAAGGCACGAGGGTGAGAGATTTGCAGCACATCCTCTCTCCAGAGATCTTTCCAAAAAGTTTCGAATTGGCATCTACCAGCTGAACCCGAGAAATTCCACGATAGATGGGGTCAGCTTAAGAATGTCCTTCCACCAGAACGAACCAACCGGGTCCACATCATGTGGAATTTTGCCATCATACTGATTATCCCAGATGAGGTTGACCCAAGGCACATCGAGTCTATTAAAGAATTTGTGAAGGAATTTCAAGAGCAAGGCCTCATTGTGAATCTTTAGGTTATCACCCCTAACCCACCATTTTTCTTAGGTCGACACACCAAATCCCAAGCAGCCAAAGAGTTGCATTTGTCGCCCTGCTCAGTTTTCTTTGTCCAGAGACATCTGCATCTAATCTTATCAAGGATCTCAATGAGCTTGGGAGGGAATTTGAGAGTGCACATAGCAAACACCAGAAGAGACGTGACCGATGCATTTAACCTAGAAAGCTTACCACCATGCGACATCAGTGCAATGGTGGGAGTCAGCTGCCTTTCTAGGTGGCAAACCAAGGGCATAAAATCTTGGAATGTAGGTTGAGTCGTGCCCAAGGGAAGGCCTAGGTAGGTGAATGGCATAGAACCAACGGGACATCCAAAGACTCTAGCCAAATTAGCCGTGGAAGATGTATCAAGATTAATCAGGATCAATGTTGACTTGTGGAAATTAATCTTGAGGCCAATGGAGGAGTCATAATGAGACAGAATCTCCTTAACTAGTGTGGCTTGTTGAATGCATGCAGGAAGGACAATGAGCGTGTCATCCGCATATTGAAGAACCAGATAATCAGTCTAACCAATGCATGGAAAGGGTAGGGCAAGCCTACCTTGACGAAACGCATCATTGATTGCAGCTTGAAGTAACTCTGCAGCAAGGACAAAGATAAGCAACGAGAGAGGGTCTCCTTGACGAACCCCACATCTGCATGGGAATTGTCGGCCGAGCACGTCGTTCAATACGATGGAAGATCGGCCAGATGAGAAAAGGTAGTTAATCCAGGATATCCAACGGTGATTGAAGCCCATATGACGCATGATGTTGATCACGGGCTCGTGCGCAACAGTGTCAAATGCCTTTGGAAAATCGAGCTTGAGAAGGATGATCTCCCTTCCAGACATGTGGCATTGATGAATATAATCATAGGCCCATGCAAGGAAATCTTGGATGGTCCCCCCTTAAGAAATCCATATTGGTTGCGGTGCACAGGTTGCAAGATTATGCGTTGCAAACGATTGGCTAGAAGCTTCGTCAGTAGTTTCAGACAGCAATTAAGAAGGGTGATCGGTCTGTAATCATTTACTGAGGCAGGCGCATTAACCTTGGGGATCAGTGTAATGAGGCCATCGTTGATACTGGTGATGTCAAGGTTTCCATCATAGATTTGTGACCACAACAAATAAAAGTCATGCTTGATTATTAGCCAACAAGCTTTGAGAAAAGATGCACTAAAACCCTCAGGTCCCGGGGCACGATCTGGAGGCATTTCCTTGACAACACTATCGATTTCATCTGGAGTGACGGCTCAGTAAGGATGTCGAGATTATTGGCCCGTTGGATTAATGAAGGTAAGTCAAACTTCATAGCACACTGAGCAGTTGTCCCCAACCTGGCTTTCTAAATGGAGTGAAGGAGCGCCTCCTTACCAGGGTGATCATCAACCACCCTGTCATCCTTAGTGTGGAGCGAGGCAATGTTGTTCTTACGATATCGCTCAATGGAGATCGCTTGGAAGACTTTAGTGTTCTCATCTCCAAACTTGATCCACCAGATAGTGCAACGCTTTTTCCAGTAAATCTTCTGATACTTAAGCAACCAAAGAAGATGAGCTTTAAGGATGTTTCGAAAATTTGCTTCTGGGAGAGAAAGGCAACGCTTGTTTTCCAGTTCATCTAGATCCGCCAGAACATCATTACAATTAGTGATCGCAATAGAAAGCCAAGAGATATTCTTACTCCAGATCTTAAGGGCATGTCGAAGGCTCTGAACTTGTGACTAAGTGTGGCTGCAACATTTTTGTTGGGAACTTGCTTAGCCCAAACCTGTTGCACCACCTCCAAAAACCCCGGGTGTAAGATCCATTATGATTCGAAGCAGAAGAGTTTGCTGCGAGGGATCTTAGTTTCAATAGTAACGGTGCAGGGTATATGATCGTAAACTGGCTTGCCCAGGGGTTTAACCAGGGTTTTAGGATACGAGTGGGTCCAGTGGAGGGAGGTGAGAAACCAATCAATCTGCTCGAGGAGGGGGGTCCTGCTGCATGTTACTCCATGTATAAGATCTACCCTGGACTGGTATCTCAATAAGTTGTTGCTTGCAAATTATATCATTAAAAGTGATCATATCATTCAGATCCCCCCAGGCTTGTTGCGGTTATCAGGGGCTCGCATATAGTGAAAATCACCAAGGAGTGGCCAATCATGCACATTATGTATCTGGACTTCGTACAACCAGGAAGTAAATGCGGTGCGATCTTCCCCCGTGCATGGGCCATAAACATTAGTGAGCGACCAAGCTTGCGACGACTGAGTACTGACGAAACTGACTACTAGTGCAAAAACGTCAGAAAACACAACCGTACCCGTAAATAAAGTGCTTTTCAAGACAATGAGAATACCACCAGATGATCCGCGTGAAGGAACAAAAGCAAAGCGATCGAATTGTTTAGGGAAACAAGTTTTAAGGAACGCCAAAGAAACATCATGCATTTTGGTTTCCTGCAGACAAACCACCACACAAGCACTAGCGATGATTGCATTAGAGAGAGTCAACTGCTTCTTCTCCGAATTGAGCCTTCTGATGTTCCAAGAGAGCACATTCCAGCATCGCAGAGGCAGCATGACAGAGGCAAATATCACTCCCGGGAGGAGGCTGCCTGATCCTAAACATCAGACGGACTAGCAGCCAACAAAGTGGCAAGCAAGGCTTCAGTCGTTAAGTCTTCAGCAGGAATAGCACACCTATGGACACCAATCTCCTGCAACGTGGCGATTGGAGTAGGAGGACGAACTACATCATCAATCCTGGGAGCGGAGCTGGAGGATCCAATAGTTGGCATCAGACGAGGCTTGACCTTGGAGGGAGCCACACGCGAGTCCCTAGGAGCATGGATCTTGAAGCCGTTGAACTTGTTGGATTGCTGGCTGCGTCTAACTTCAAATGTGGAAATAGGAGCAGCAACTCTGGAGTGCCTGGGCCTTGGCTCAATGTGCTCAGACAGAGGCGCACTTTCAGTTATCATAGGAGCAGAATTCATAACAGAAATTTCGAAGCTAGTCGCAACAGAGGCATCGGCTTCCCCATGGATCAGATTAGTGTCAGCGTTGTGTGTTCCAGCAGCAAATTCAGAAAGCTCGTCAACAACCACAATAGTGTGCATACCATCACTGAGTTCAGACAGCTCCTCAATGACCACAGATGAGGAAGAAGGCAAGGCATGACTGTCAGACTGCATCAGAGAGAAGTGCAAACCAACAGTATCCTGGGAAACTCTGACATCCACCACAGCAGAGTTGTTCCTTAAGCCGTACCCTTCACTCCTGGGACCAAAATTTACAATGATCGAGTGCAGAGCACTGAAAATAAAGTTGTTGAGTTGCTGCCTAGGGATTGGATCATTCAGAAGGATTTCCAGAAGCTCATCCCCATCTGCAGACAACCCAAATCAAAGGCCCTGAGAGTGAACACTCACTAAGACTGACAGAGAATCAGGATTCACAGCAGGTACAGAATCTGCAGCAACCATAATAGGCATAAAACCCAGTTCTCGGGAGGAGTTAGAGACAGTAATAGAATCATTCCAAGCCTAATACGCGTTATTAGTGAGATTGTCCTCGGGAACTAAGCCATGTTGAACAGTCAGACCCTGCGCCGCCAACCATGCCTGTATTTGATAGAATTACCAGAAAGGAAAAGACAAAAAGAAAGAAAAAGGAAGAACCAGTGGTAAGCTAGAGACATGAAAATTTGGGCCGCAAACTATTTCTATTACAATGTCATTGGTGCGTTAAAGCGCATTTATACAAGTGGTGTAATAAGAAGAAAGGCTATTTACTATGCCTTCACCAAGAGAGAGCTGCGTATGGGTCCTGAAGATAGGTAAAGGGGTCGTTAAAGAGACCACCTAGGAGTTTTCCAGTACGTCTATGGTTCTTGTTGTTTTGGTGTTTTTATCCTCCGAAAATAATCGATGGTGAAGCCGCCAGAAAAGGCATGTAAAAAAGGAAAAAACAAAATAAAAAAAGGAAAATAGTGAAAGTATGAGTGTCCGGGGCGGTCAAGCCGTATTGCGGATCACAAGCTGATTATGCCTCCATCCGGGTCCATGGTATTTTTAGTGCGTAATTATGTACACATGGTACGATGGCCGCCACTTGGTCAGGATGGGGATGAAGGCCAAATTGCTAGTCGAGCTCCAGACGAGCCGAGATGTCCTTCTGCGGGGTGGTTCAGACTCTCTTGACAGTGTGTGAGGGATCAGCCGCCGAATTGAGGTTCTGCTTGACACGGCCGCCCTGTACCTCTGCTGCTAAAGCAGCAGTGTTCTCCTCAGTGCGAAGGGAGCGTTCCGTATTTCCATTGACTGTCATGACGCCGCGCGGTCCGGGCATCTTAAGCTTGAGATAAGCGTAGTGTGGCACCACATTGAATCGAGCAAATGCGGTTCGTCCGAGCAGTGCGTGGTAGCCCCTGCGAAAGGGGACGATATCGAAGATTAACTCTTCACTTCGGAAGTTGTCCAGAGACCCGAGGACAACCTTTAGAGTGATTGAGCCCGTGCAGCGGGCCTCTACGCCTGGTATGACTCCTTTAAAGGTAGTCTTTGTGGGCTTGATCCGCGATGGGTTAATGCCCATTTTGCGCATTGTATCCTGATAGAACAAGTTGAGGCTACTGCCACCGTCCATCAGGACTTGCGTTAGGTGGAACCCATCAATTATTGGGTCCAGGGCCAGTTCGGCTGAACCGCCATCACGGATACTGGTCGGATGATCCCGGCGATCGAAAGTGATCGGGCATGACGACCATGGATTAAATTTTGGGGCGACTGGCTCTATTGCGTAGACGTCCCTGAGCGCGCGCTTGCACTCCCTTTTGGGGATGTGGGTAGCGTATATCATGTTTACCGTTTTGACCTGAGGAGGGAACTTCTTTTGTCCCCCTCTGTTCGGCAACCGGGGCTCCTTGTTGTCATCTTCGCTTTGCGATCCCTTATCCTTGTTTTCGGTATTTAGCTTGCCGGCCTATTTAAAAACCCAACAATCTCTATTGTTATGATTGGGCGGTTTGTCTGGGGTGCCATGAATCTGGCACGGACGATCAAGTATGTGGACCAGGCTAGATGGGCCCGAATTGTTCTTTTTGAACTGCTTCTTCCGTTGACAGTCGTATCCTTGTTGTTTTCATTGTTATTTCGACGTCTGTACTTGTTGCATCGAGACTTGTCGTTGCTATGTTTAGCTTCAGGGGTGCCGGCTTCGCTTGCATTGTTTTGCTGCGGGCCAGCCAACTATCCTCGCCCAATCAAGAGCGGGTCATGAGTGCCATGAGGGCCGCCATGGACTTTGGCTTCTCTTGGCCGAGGTGGTGGGCGAGCCATTCGTCGCGGATGCTGTGTTTAAAGGCCGCTAGATTTCGGCATCTGGACAGTCGACTATCTGGTTCTTTTTAGTTAGGAACCTGGTCCATAATTTCCTGGCGGACTCTCTGGGCTATTGAACTATATGGCTTAAGTCATCGGCGTCCGGAGGTCGAATGTATGTACCTTCGAAGTTATCCAGGAAGGCTTCTTCCAAGTCCTCCCAGCTGCCAATGGAGTTTTCAGGCAGGCTGTTCAACTAGTGCCATGTTGGTCCTTTGAATTTCAGGGGGGGGGGGGGTACTCAATGGCATGCAGGACAACACCGCGGGCCATATGAATGTGGAGAATGAAGTCTTCGATCCATACCGCGGGGTATGTGGTGCCATCATATGATTATATATTCACATGTTTGAACCCTTCTGGAAATTCATGTTCCATGACTTCGTCGGTGAAGCAATGAGGGTGTGCGGCGCCTCTATATCGGGCCGTATCATGACATAGCTCTGATGGGGTCCGTCTGCGGCTTTCCGCCCGCACGTGACTGTGTTTGTCACGTCCGAATAGGTGGTCGTCGTCGCGTGTCAGGGCACGTCCTCGCGATCCGTAGATCGATCTGGTGTATCCTGCTTTATTGTTCCGGTCATGTCGAAAGTCATATGTATGACCATTAGCTGATTTACCTCTGCCTTTGCGATGAGGCGGCGCGGTCTGGTGTTCGGCTTGAGTTGCCGCTTTGTCCCGACCACGTGGTGGTCGGTCAGCCGCATTGCGCGATGGTGGTATGTGTTCCGGCGCCTCGTCGTTGAGCTGAGGTAGTAACTTGCGTTCTGGTAGCTTTTGGCCGGGCGCTTGAGGCCGTATTCTTTGGCTGCTAGGACGTCAGTCCATTTATCGTTGCGCAGATCTTGGTCATCTTGAATCTGCTGCTGCTTCTTTTTTAGGCTCCTTGCAGTGGCTATTAGCTGGCGCTTGAAGCGCTCCTGCTTGAGAGGTTCGTCAGGCACGATGAAATCCTCGGTGCCGAGGCTCGCCTCATCCTCGGAGAGCAGAAGATAATTACTGTCCTTTGAGTCCTCGTGCGTGGACTGTTTACCAGGGCTAACCTGCCCATCTTCCCATTCGTCCTGTTCAGTAGCTGCGTCAACGGGGTCTTCGTTGTCTTCGGCACCTTCCGAAGTGTTACCTTCTCCCGTGTCGGTGTTGCTATCTTTGCCGCAGCGGGACATAGAGCGGCGCCACTAATGCCGGTGTTTTGATTGTATCTCAGAAGGTTTATCCTTGACTGGATCTTCTTTGTCATCGCCATTGTTCTCCCTTTGTGCATCCACCATGTATACATCATACGATGAAGTGGTCGTCCAGTGTCCGGTGAACGGCGGGTCTTGGGCCTCTTCTTCTCCGACATCTTCGTCCATACCGTCGATGTCATCGGAGCCGTAATCGAGCATGTCAGTTAAGTCTTCGACAATGGCTATAAAGTGGGTGGCGGGTGGGACGCGAAATTCCCTGTCATCAGTTTCTAGTTCGAACCGGATATAGTTCGGAAGTGAATCCCCCCGCTAAGGATATATTTTTTAATGAATTCAACACATCGCCCCAGGGTGAGTGCCAGAAGATGCCTGTGGCGCTGAATTCGGCGATCAGTAACCGATCAGCATCCACATGCGCGGACACATATAGTTCGGATCTTATAACCGGAAATGAGTCTGTAGCTCCAGAGATACAGATGTTACTTGAAGTTAATTCTGTGTGCGGCTCCAACGCCGTAGAGTCTGCGGCCTCCGTGGCGGGGTTGGGCTTCCTGTCCTCGGATGGCGCGACCTGCTCCGGATCTAAGGCCAGAGCGGTTACAGGTGCAATTTCCTGGGTATAGCCCGATGACATATCTAAGCCATGTTCATCGAGGTGATGGGGAGCTGTTGCCGTGGTATCGAATCCGTCGAAGATCAAGTCTCAGCGGATATGTGCGACGTACTTCAAGCTCCCGAATCTGACCTGACAGCCAGGGGCGTAGTTGTCGATCTGCTCCAGATGGCCAAGCGAGTTGGCCCGACGAACACGAAGATCTGTCCGGGGAGGAAGACCTCCCCTTGGACAGCGTCGTTGTGGATGATTGAAGGAACAATCAAACCTTTTGAGTACGGCACAGTGGAACTCTTAAGGAAAGCACCAATGTCAGTGTCAAAACCGGCGGATCTCGGGTAGGGGGTCCCGAACTCTGCGTCTAGGATCGATGGAAACAGGAGACGGGGGACATAATGCTCTACCCAGGTTCGGGCCCTCTCTATGGAGGTAATACCCTACTCATGCTTGATTGATCTTGATGAATATAAGTATTACAAGAGTTTATCTACCACGAGATCGTAATGGCTAAACCCTAAGAGTCTAACCTGGCTATGATTATGGGGATTCCGCCTATCTACGGACCTAGCCCTCCGGTTTATATAGACACGGGAGGGATCTAGGGTTACACAAGTTCGGTTACAAAGAAAGGAATCTTCATAGTTCGTCGCCAAGCTTGCCTTCCACGGCAAGGAGAGTCCTATCCAGACACGGGTGGAGTCTTCGGCCTTTGTATCCTTTCGGCCCACATCCAATAGATCGGACACCCGAGGACCCCTTACTCTAGGACTCCCTCAGTGTCCCCTTATTGCGGAATTTTCATCAATACGGGCGTGGGTAACCCAACCATGCCGTTTACATAGCCCTTGGGAATAGGTGAGTTTTTAGGCGAGTGGGGAGGCCTTCAATATTCACTAACTTTATAAGGGGATAAGGATCCCCCCTTCTTCTCCCACGCCTTCTCTCTTCCTCTTCCCTTCCATTCTTGAGCTCCAGCGCCAAAGTTCTCATCTTTCCATCTCAAGCAAGTACTCAACCATGTCCAGATCTGGAGGTCAAGGCAAGTGGATGGCCTCCTCCGTCCAGGAGAAGGACATTACTGAGCTTCGAGCGGCCAGGTACCTAGCGAAGGAAATCGCACACCGCCTTCCAGCCAAGGGGAAAATCGTCCCCACACTGAAGCATAATGAGAGGGTGGTATTCATCCCCCATTTCTTCCGCGGCTAGGGTATCCACTCCACCCCTTCGTGTGCGGGCTAATGTAATATAACGGGATAGACTTCAATGATCTATCCCCGAACTCTTTCCTCAACATCTCGGTGTTCATCGTCGTGTGTGAGGCCTTCCTCCGCGTTCAACCCCACTTCGGGTTGTGGCTCAAGGTCTTCAACATGTAGCCGAAGGTGGTGGACGGCTAACACACAGAGTGCGGAGGCTCCATGGTGTGTAAGCTGACCAACGTCTCCTGGCCAAAGTGCACTTTTATAGAGATGGTCAAAGAATGGCAGAAACTATGGTTCTACATCATAGAACCCCGCGAGGCCACATGGGTCGCGACTGCCGAATTCAACCCCGGTGTTCCGATGTGACTCACCTCTTGGGTTGAGAAGAGCCCGAACTAGTGTTCGCCAGATGAGCTGATAGCGCTGCAGACGCGCGTTTAGAGCATGATGGACAAGGATGTTAAACTTGTCGATATAATCTAGGTGATGCTAGTTCGCCGGATTCTCCCATGCTAGAGCCGGAGCCTCCCTCTCTAGGAGTTCAATACGGAGAAGCACCATACCCTGAAGAGGCTCTTCGAAACCACTCACGAAGATGACTGGAAGTTGCTCTTCAAGGGCAACGAGACACCGCCGCCATAGATTTGGACCGTGGGCATGATATCAACCACCTCGCCAACGAGGTATGTTATTTTTAATGCATCCCATACTTGCTTGTTTCAAGGATGATATCTAAGCTTTTATCATCATTGCTTCTTCAGGACTGGATGAAGAGGGCGAAGCGTATCCAGTGTCCGGCGCCGCTGCCTGAAGAACCAGTCATCCTGCGCTTAGCGAAGATGCTGGTGTCGGCGCCCTATACGGCGCCAGCGAAGAAGGCCAAGGGAAAGGCCAAGGGGGTCCGGAGTGGCCCCCGCTGCAAGGGCGCTTCGAACGCGACGTCCGAAGACAAGACCCGCTCCTTCACCGCCGAAGACGATAGCGATGAGGAGGGGGAAGCAATTCTCCCCCTGATGGGGGGAGAAAGAAGAGGGCGGTCTCCACAATTCTGGAGGCGGAGGCGCCCAAGAAGGGGAAATGCCTTCTCAAGGGCAGCTCGGCGTGGGACGTCGACAACAGTCCAGAGCGGCACCCCCGGAACAAGCCCCTGGCCGCATCGTGAGTGCTAAGAACTCGTACACATCCGTTTATACGGCTTTTCCGCCTTATGATATTTTATATGATTTAATCATGTTATTGCAGTCCGGCCCATGACACCTTCTAGTGATCCACAACAAGGGGCTCGTTAGACACAAAGGAGATGGCCAGCGAGACACCGCCAGTCGCTTACTCTCCCAAGGCAAAGGGAGACGATGAGGTGCTCTCCCAAAGGACCTTCCCAGGCCAGGGAGAGGTTCAGGAGCCCGCCGTGGCGGTGCCGGAGGGCGACACCTCGGCCGCCAGGCACATGGGGGAACAGTCCCCCATGGAGATTACCAATGGGGGTCGTGCTCAATTCGGCCCCCATATGAGCATGTATGTGGAGACTCATACGGCCCCGAAGCCCAACAAGCAGCTTCCTTCAAGAGAAGGAGGCGTGCCCGTCCCTTCGGCGACCTCTGTCCAACCAGAGGCGCCGAACAATCTATTGGAAGCGCTACGGGGCGCTTCCATTGTGGAAGAACACCGTACCCTTATGGGTACGGTGATTAAGAAGGTTCAGTCCGTTAAAAGCAGACTGACCGAAGCCTGCAACAACCTGCTAACAGGTTTTGAGGTAAGTGGCATTGAACCGACAAATCCCCACATAGACAGTAGCCCCTGAGACACTGTCCGGTGTTCGAAAAGAAAAGCTGGCAAGAGGATCAATTAAATTTCACAGGAAACTAACCAAACTGTGTCTCATGTGAATAAGTAGGCGTCGCTGCTAGCCGCGACTTCTCACACTGCCGAAGTCTCCGGACTGAAGCAAAAACTGGAGTGGGCCGAAGAAGAGATCGTCCAGGTGAGGAAGCAGCTGGAAGACCAGCAAGGTATGCAATGGTTCGCTATATATTCAGAAAGAGTAAATGATGTATACTAACTGTAGTGTTATGATATGTGTAGGGGCGACGACCGAGCTCAAGGCCCTGAAAAAGGCATTGGCCAAAGCCGAGGGGAATGCCGTCAAGGAGCAGGCCGCTCACAAGAAGCTGAAGGCCCGGCTGAACAAGGTCCAGCAAGAGCTCCAAGACGTGGTGAAGAAGTACGAGACCCTGGAGGGCGATGTTTCGGCTCTAGAGACTGAACTCTTCCAGGCTCGTCAAAGCGCGGAAGCAGCCTGGGTTGAAGCCCAGGGTGCCCTCCAGGAGATCCAAGAGGCCAGGAACATCGCGGCGGGTAAGGCTTTTAGTATGCAAAGCAAGTATATGAAGAAGAAGTATTTCTTACTAACCCGGATTCAGAGTTCTCCAGGAGCCTTCGCAGATCTGCCGCGTAGTGTGTCCAACACCGCGGAGTTCATCCGAGCGAAGAAGGGAGCTCCACGGAGAAATTGTTCTGGTCGCAGTATCTTGCAACAGAGCATCCCGTGCCCTTCACCGATTAGCTGAAACAGCTGATGGAGCTGCATAGGGCGGCCGAACTAGCCATGAAGGATTTGATAATCCGGCTATGGCCAGCCGACGCTATGCCCGGCAGCTACTTCAGACTCGTGAAGCAGCTGGTGAACGCATGTCCTCGGCTGGACGTCGTCAAGCGATCGGCCTGTATTAAAGGTGCACATGGCCTTCGCCGGCTGTAAGATGTGGTGGGGAAGATGGATGCCGTCGAGCTGACCAAGGGGCCGCTAGAGGGCAAGGAGCACCGCACACCCGAGCGCTATTTTGCAGATGTCCTAGAGGGGTCTCGCATTGTAGCAACGCGGTGTGGGCAAGACATTATTTTCGAATGAGTACATTCATATTATCTTTGCCTTGTATGATGAAACAAAACTTTTATGTAATATAATGCTTGTTATGTTTTAAATTTTTCCTCCTATGCGGCTGTGTTGTGTGAAATCTGAGGGTTGGCCAGTCGTCGGCTTCTGCCCCCACGTAGGTAGTACGGAGGTGTTCGGGATGGAATCTAAACAATCTTGATCCAATTATATGGTACTTGAAGGAGTTGTTTAGCGCAACAAACCGGGCAATCATACTATGCGGCTTTAACGCCCTCACTTAGCAATAGGAGTTCGACAATAAAACATGGCGCAGCCCCTGGTATCCGAACCAGAGTGCTATAAGCGTCTGATCGGGCAGTGCCGATCCTTTGTGTAATGCGGAAGAAATCTCCAACGATTTGCAACCTCCGAACATCTGACCAGCTCTCGCCGCATCATGACAGTCAGTTTTCAGCTTTCCCTAGTGAGGTGCTCCATTGGATGAACCATGGCACAATCGCAGTAGTTCTCCCTTTACTACCTTAGCCGATATAGCGGAACATAAGGTAGCAAGCACAGGAGCCGGGCAACCCAACTATTGACCAAAGACATGATTCGGAGCCAATGCATATGGTGCTAAATTTGGGGTGCCGAACTATACTGTAAAAGTGTTCGGACTTTTGTTGCCATGTTGTGGGGCGCTATGAAGCCCCTGGCAAATTGAAACGCACCCGAGTGTATGGGTGTTATCTGATAGAATTACCAGAAACAAAAAGACAAAAAGACAAAAAGAAAGAAAAAGGAAGAACCAGTGGTAAGCTAGAGCCGTGAAAATTTGGGCCGCAAACTGTTTCTATTACAATGTCATTGGTGCATTAAAGCGCATTTATACAAGTGGTGTAATAAGCATAAAGGCTATTTACTATGCCTTCACCCAGAGAGAGCTGCGTATGGGTCCCAAAGATAGGTAAAGGGATCGTTAAAGAGACCACCTAGGAGTTTTCCAGTATGTCCATGCTTCTGGTTGTTTTGGTGTTTTTATCCTTCGAAAATAGTCGATGGTCAAGCCGCCAGAAAAGGCCTGTAAAAAAGGAAAAAACAAAAGAAAAAAAGGAAAATAGTGAAAGTATGAGTGTCCGGGGCGGTCAAGCCGTATTGCGGATCACAAGCTGATTATGCCTCCATCTGGGTCCATGGTATTTTTAGTGCGTAATTATGTACGCGTGGTACGATGGCCGCCACTTGGTCAGGACGGGGACGGAGGCCAAATTGCTAGTCGAGCTCCTGAGGAGCCGAGCTGTCCTTCTGCGGGGTGGTTCAAACTCTCTTGATAGTGTGCAAGGGATCGGCCGCCGAATTGAGGTTCTGCTTGACACGGCCGCCCAGTACCTCTACCGCTAAAGCAGTGGTGTGCTCCTCAGTGCGCAGGGAGCGTTCGGTATATCCATTGACTGTTATGACACCGCACGGTCCGGGCATCTTAAGCTTGAGATAAGCGTAGCATGGCACCACATTGAATCGAGAAAATGCAGTTCGTCCGAGCAGTGCGTGGTTGCCGCTGCGAAAGGGGACGATATCGAAGATTAACTCTTCACTTCGGAAGTTTTCCGGAGACCCGAGGACAACCTCTAGAGTGATTGAGCCCGTGCAGCAGGCCTCTACGCCTGGTATGACTCCTTTAAAGGTAGTCTTTGTGGGCTTGATCCACGATGGGTTAATGCCCATTTTGCGCATTGTATCCTGATAGAGCAAGTTGAGGCTACTGCCACCGTCCATCAGGACCCGTGTTAGGTGGAACCCATCAATTATTGGGTCCAGGGCCAGTGCGGCTGAACCGCCATGACAGATACTGGTCGGATGATCCCGGCGATCAAAAGTGATCGGGCATGATGATCATGGATTAAATTTTGGGGCGACTGGCTCTATTGTGTAGACGTCCCTAAGCGTGCGCTTGCGCTCCCTTTTGGGGATTTGGGTAGCATATATCATGTTTACCGTTTTGACCTGAGGAGGGAACGTCTTCTGCCCCCTGTGTTCGGTGGTCGGGGCTCCTCGTCATCGTCTTTTCTTTGCGATCCCTTATCCTTGGTTTCGACATTTAGCTTGCCGACCTGTTTAAAAACCAAACAATCTCTATTGGTATGATTTGGCAGTTTTTCTGGGGTGCCATGAATCTGGCACGGACGATCAAGTATGAGGTCCAGGATAGATGGGCCCGAATTGTTCTTTTTGAACTGCTTCTTGATACATCTCCATTGTATCTATAATTTTTGATTGTTCCATGCCAATATTCTACAACTTTCATATACTTTTGGCAACTTTTTATACTATTTTTGGGACTAACATATTGATCCAGTGCCCAGTGCTAGTTCCTGTTTGTTGCATGTTTTTTGTTTCGCAGAATATCCATATCAAACGGAGTCCAAATGGGATAAAAACTGACAGAGATTTTTTTGGAATATATATGATTTTTGGGAAGAAAAATCCACGCGAGACGGTGCCTGAGGGAGGCACGAGGCAGGGGGGGCGCCCCACCCCCTGGGCGCGCCCCTGACCATCGTGGCTACCCTGTAAGGCAGTTTATGCCCTTCTTTCACCGCAAGAAAGCTAATATCCGGATAGAGATCGTGTTAAAATTTCAGCCCAAAAGGAGTTATGGATCTCTAGGAATATAAGAAATGGTCAAAGGGAAGAATCTGAGAACAGGAAACAAAGAGAGACAGAGAGACAGATCCAATCTCGGAGGAGCTCTTGCCCCTCCCACGCCATGAAGACCAAGGACCAGAGGGCAAACCCTTCTCCCATCTAGGGAGGAGGTCAAGGAAGGAGAAGGAGGGGGGCTCTCTCCCCCTCGCTTCCGGTGGCACCGGAGTGCCACTAGGGGCCATCATCATCACCGCAATCTTCACCAACAACTTCACCGCCATCATCACCAACTCTTCCCCCCTCTATGCAGTGGTGTAACCTCACTCTTACCTGCTGTAATCTCTACTTAAACATGGTGCTCAACGCTATATATTATTTCCCAATGATGTATGGCTATCCTATGATGTTTGAGTAGATCCGTTTTGGCCTAAGGGCTATTTGATGATCAAGATTGGTTTGAGTTGCATGTTTTATTATTGGTGCTGTCCTATGGTGATCTCCGTGTCGCGCAAGCGTGAGGGATCCCCGCTGTAGGGTGTTGCAATACGTTCATGTTTCGCTTATAGTGGGTTGCGTGAGTGACTGAAACACAAACCCGAGTAAGGGGGTTGTTGCGTATGGGATAAAGAGGACTTGATGCTTTAATGCTATGATTGGGTTTTACCTTAATGATCTTTAGTAGTTGCGGATGCTTGCTAGAGTTCCAATCATAAGTGCATATGATCCAAGTAGAGAAAGTATGTTAGCTTATGCCTCTCCCTGAAATAAAATTGCAATAATGATTACCGGTCTAGTTATCGATTGCCTAGGGAAAAATAACTTTCTCGTAACAAAAAACTCTTTACTAAAACTAACTTAGTTGTGTATTTATCTAAACAGCCCCTACTTTTTATTTACGTAATCTTTATTATCTTGCAAACCTATCCAACAACACCTACAAAGTACTTCTAGTTTCATACTTGTTCTAGGTAAAGCAAATGTCAAGCGTGCGTAGAGTTGTATCGGTGGTCGATAGAACTTGAGGGAATATTTGTTCTGCCTTTAGCTCCTCATTGGGTTCGACACTCTTACTTATTGAAAACTGTTGCGATCCCCTACACTTGTGGGTTATCACTTCTTCCGCAGACCAGGCTTAGAGCCACTGAATCCGGCATTGACCGTCGTATCCTCGTTGTTGTCATTGTTGTTTTGACGTTTGTACCTGTTGCGTCGAGACTTGTCATTGCTATGTTTAGCTTCAGGGGTGCCGGCATCGCTTGCATTGTTTTTGCTGCGGGCCAGCCAACTATCCTCGCCCGCGCAAAAGCAGGTCATGAGTGCCGTGAGGGCCGCCATGGACTTTGGCTTCTCTTGGCCGAGGTGGCGGGCGAGCCATTCGTCACGGATGCTGTGTTTAAAAGCTTCTAGGGCTTCAGCATCCGGACAATCGACTATCTGATTCTTTTAAGTTAGGAACCTAGTCCAAAATTTCCTGGCGGACTCTCCGGGTTGTTGAACTATATGGCTTAAGTCATCGGCATCCGGAGGTCTAACGTATGTACCTTGGAAGTTATCAAGGAAGGCTTCTTCCAAGTCCTCCTAGCCGCCGATGGAGTTTTCAGGAAGGCTGGTCAACCAGTGCCATGCTGGTCCATTGAGTTTCAGGGGGAGGTACTTAATGGCATGTAGGTCATCGTCGCGGGCCATATGAATGTGGAGAATGAGGTCTTCGATCCATACCGCGGGGTCTGTGGTGCCATCATATGATTCTATATTCACGGGTTTGAATCCTTCTAGGAATTCATGTTCCATGACTTCGTCGGTGAAGCAATGAGGGTGTGCGGTGCCTCTATATCGGGCCGTATCGCGACATAGCTCTGATGGGGTCCGTTTGCGGCTTTCAGCCCGCGCGTGACTATATTTGTCACGTCTGAACAGGTGGCTGTCGTCGCGTGTAGGGGCACATCCTCGCGATTCGTAGATCGATCTGGTATATCTTGCTTTGTTGTTCAAGTCATGTCGAAGGTCATATGTATGACCGTGAGCTGATTTACCTCTACCTTTGCGATGAGACAGGGGGGGCTGGTGTTCGGCTTGAGTTGCCGCTTTGTCCCGGACACGTGGTGTCGGTCAGCCGCACTGCGCGATGGTGGTATGTGTTCTGGTGCCTCGTCGTCGAACTGAGGTAGTAACTTGCGCTTCGGGTAGCTTTTAGCCGGACGCTTGAGGCCGTATTCTTCGGCTGCTAGAACGTCAGTCCATTTATCATTGAGCAAATCTTGGTCAGCTTGAGGCTGTTGCTGCTTCTTTTCAGGCTCCTTGCAGTGGCTATTAGTTGGCGCTTGAACGGCTCCTACTCAAGAGGTTCCTCAGGCACGATTCAATCCTCGGTGCCGAGGCTCACCTCATCCTCGGAGAGCAGAAGATAATTACTGTCCTCCGAGTCCTCGTGCGTGGCCTATTTACCAGGGCTAACCTGCCCTTCTTCCCGCTCGTCCTGTTCAGTAGCTGCGTCAATGGGGTTTTCATTGTCTTCGACACCTTCCGGAGTGTTATCTTCTCCTGTGCCGGTGTTGCTACTTTTATTGCAGCGTGACTTAGAGTGGCGCCGCTAACGCTGGCATTTCGATTGTATCTCTGGAGGCTTATCCTCGACTAGATCTTCTTTGTCATCGCCGCTGTTCTCCTTTGGTGCATCCACCATGTATACATTGTACGATGAAGTGGCCGTCTAGCATCCGGTGAACGGCGGGTCCTGGGCCTCTTCTTATCCAGCATCGGCATCCATACCGTCGATGCCATCAGAGCCGTAATCGAGCATGTCAGTTAAGTCTTCGAGAGTGGCTATAAAGTGGGTGGCGGGTGGGACGCGAAATTCCCTGTCATCAAATTCTAGTTCGAACCGGATATAGTTCGGCTATGAATCCACCGCTAAGGACAGATTTTTAATGAATTCAGCACATCACCCAAGGGTGAGTGCCGGAAGATGTCCGCGGTGCTAAATTCGGCGATCGATAACCGATCATGCTCGACATGCGTGGGCACACAGGGTTCGGAACATATAACCGGAAACAAGTCTGTAGCTCCGGAGACATAGATGTTACTTGAGGTTAAGTCTGTGTGCGGATCCAACGCCGTGGAGTCTGCGACTTCCGTGGCGGGGTTAAGCTTCCTGTCCTCGGATGACGCAACCTACTCTGGATCTAAGGCCAGAGTGGTTACAGGTGCAATTTCCTGGGTATGGCCCGATGACAGATCTAAGTCATATTCATCGAGGTGACGGGGAGCGATCGTCGTGGTATCGAATCCGTCGAAGATCAAGTCTCTGAGAATATCCGTGACGTAGTTCAAGCTCCCGAATCTGACCTGATGGCCAGGGGCGTAGCTATCGATCTGCTCGATATGGCTGAGCAAGTTGGCCCGCAGTGCGAAGCCACCGAACACCACTACAAAAAAATACACTTCCGTGATGATACGTGTTTGTCACAGTAGGTCGCGTTTCTTGTCATGCATGCACATCCATGACGATTTTATGAGAGAATCAAGATAGTCATACCAGTGCTGTCGTATAAGTGTTCCATGACATTACCAAAATTATCATCACGGAAGTGTCCACTTCCATGACGATAAATCGCGCGTCACAGAAGTGCTTTCGTCAAGGGTGACCGACACGTGGCATCCACCATAATGGAACGCCGTTAAGCTATCGGGTCGAGTTTTGGATCCGATAACCCGTCAACAGCCCCGACCAATGGGGATTTTCCACGTGTGAAATCATCATTGGTTGGAGGAGACACGTGTCAGGTCCACGTTGGCACAAGTGTCACTCATCCAATGGGCGAGACGCGCCTATGATATGTTGATAGGTGGACCGGCCCATCAAGTTTAAATGGGCCGGCCCAACTAACGGCCACAACATTTTGCGAACCATAATGGGCCGGCCCAGCTAAAGGCCCACGAGATTTTGCAGACCATAATGGGTTGGCCTAGCTAAAGGCCCACAAGATTTTGCGGGCCATAATGGACCGGCCCAGGTAAAGGCCCACAAGATTTTTGTGTGCCATAATGGGCCGGCCCAGGTAAAGGCCCACAAGATTCTTGCAGATCATAATGGGCTGGCCTAGCTAAAGGCCCACGAGATTTCGCTGACATTAGTGGGTCGGCCCAGCTATGGGCCCACAAGATTTTGAGGACCCTAGTAGGCCGACCCATTAACTGGCTGCCATGTTTTGGGCCAAATGCCGGCCCATATTTGATCCGGTCCATTAATGGCCTGCCATGCTCTAGGCCTAATAGTGGCCCATATGAGATCCGACCCGTTAAAAGCTTACCACGTTCTGGGCCAAATTACGGCCCAGATCAGGCCCGACCCTTTAAGAGGCTTTGGGCTCAATTATGGCCCATATTAGATTTAGCCCATCAACTAGACACTATGCTTTTGGGCCCACTTGCTAAAGGCCCACTTAGTAATTTGGCCTGATATTATTTTTGGCCTGTTAAGGGCCCGTTTAACATTTCGGCCCTATATTAATTTCGGCCTGTTAAAAGCCCGTCATATAGTTGGGCCTAACTACGACCCGGTTTGCATCCAGCCTGCTCGCAGCCGATATCTGATTGGGCCAAACAAGGACCGAGACAATTTTGGCCTATTAAAAGCCCATGATTTGATTCGCACAATCAAGGGCCGGGGTTCATTTCGGGCTGCTGCCGGCCCGTGAGCTGTTCGGCACATTTCAGGCCCAACCTACATCATGATTGCATGACGGCCCGATTATGTACGGTAATTTTACGGTTTGGCCGGTTTACCGTGAAGACAGGATATATATACAGTAAAATAACTACAGCATCGTGAATAAGAAAAAACCTAGACTATACAATAAAGAAATTACGGCAGATTACATCCATTGGGCATCAAAGTTCGCCACTATGATAATAAAGCACAAGCAGACAGCAGATTACATACACTGGGCATCAAAGATCGCCACCGGTGCAAATAAACACGCCGACAAAATAATATACAAAACCAACAACACTTCAATAGAGTTCAAGAAAGGTTAGCCCTGCTGGGGAGCTGCAGCGCAAGCAGCTGAGCAAGATGATGAGACCGCGCTTGTTCAACACTTATATCTTCCTCACTCTAAAAGATAAACAAGCAGACAAATGACATGTTTTGCACATAAAAGTATCAGTGCTGACAATTCATCACATTTCTTACTGACGAATAAAGTGACACAATTTAAAATTGCATTAACACAATATGGTATTGTTCAGGTCAAGACATGGCAGGAAATGACATTGTGAAGGAGTTGGCACCTTCACGACACCACTGGATTACAGATCAAGAACTCATAAGTATCAATGGTTTGTGTGCTGTCAATTTATACCATTTCAGATTGTCAAATAAAGAGACGGTTTAAATAATAGTAGAATGATATGACATTGTTCATAGCTAAGACATTGCAGAATATGACATTGTGCTGTAGTGGGTAGGTTCACCACACCGTTGGATTACGGAAGAAGAACAGAAGCATACATGCAGTGCAAACAAAGATCACTTGCTCTGTATAGTTTAATTTACATGGTATGAAGAAGGAACTTGTTTGTACAACTGAAAACTTAAATTGAGAAAGGACAAACTTTTGTTTATGAACTACATAATAAACTTTAAACAAGCAATTTGATGCAAACACCAAAAATAAACAGCTGTTGTAGTCATGCCTAACCAAATATATACAACAAAGTTTGAAGGCTTGAGATGGACAAACGTACATTATTGGTGAAGACACGCTCTATAAAGGCCTTGTCCATGCTGATGGGGGGGGGGCAATTCAAGAAGTTTACCATAGAATCTTCTTCAAAAGCATTGCCTTTATTCTACATTTTGTTAAGAGTAAATATAGATGTGATAATATACGAAAAAATGGAGAATATTTAAGATAATATGAAGAGTGATGCTACATAACCAAGTAGCTATAAATGTAAGTGCAGCGATACAGGCAAAAGGTACAACCAAGAGCAATGCACAGCTAAACTTCTTCAATACCAACCTTATGGTAAGAGTAAATATAGATCTGATGTGTAGAAAATGGAGGGCAAAGGAAAATAAGCTGCAGAGTGATGGTATATGAACAACTACCTATCCTTATAAGTACACTGATAAAGGATAGCATGTACATACAAGAACAATGCAGAGCTAAAAAACATTGGCATTGGATATATTCTACACTAATGTAACCATTCATACAGATCAGATTGTCAGATTTCGGGTTCCGACAGACCCTTAAGGTTCGAACATTGGGGTGCGTGCGGAAATCACGCCTTCTACCTCCCCATCTCGCAAAGACCTAAACTACTAAAAGAATCACACAAGGGACACAAGATTTATACTGATTCGGGCCACCATTGTGGTGTAATACCCTACTCCAGTCTGTGGTGGATGGATTGCCTCTTGGGGCTGATGATGATGAACAATACAAGGAAGAACAGCCTCGCGAGGGTCTGTTCTTGGCTGGGGTGATGAACTACTGGGAGGAGTCCAGTCACCTCTCTCTCTCTCTACTTGCTAGTCGGAACCGAACCTATTCTCCAATCTACCCACTGATCGAACCATCCTCTGAACCGATCGACCCCCTGCTACGTGGGTGGCCGGTCCTATTTATAGGGGCCCTGGTCCTCTTCCCAAATATCGAGCGGGAAGGGAGCCAACAATGGCGGGCTAATTTGAAGGGGGACAACAAGTATTCTTATCCTGACTAAAGGTGGTCTTCGCCTGCGAAAGACTCTGCGGTGATGCCGTGCTGGGCTCCATGGTGACCTCCATCTTATAGTCCGCTTGGTCCTGGTCTCGTTGCACCGAAATGGCAACCTTTGCCTGATGCCTCGGTACTCCGCGGCTGCGCTTGCCCCCTTTGCACCAAAGAGGAAAGAAGGACGCTGCGCGCGCTGGCGCCCGCCTGGCACCCTCGATCGTCATGGCTTGCGTCACGGGCACCTCGCGAGGTACCCCGCCTTGATATCTCCGTCTCCTCGCGAGCCAGCCTGAGGAGGCTGCGTCTGAGGATGCGCCGTGTGTCTGCCTCGCGAGGCTTGGCCCCTCGCGCGGGTCTTGAGTCTTGTGCTTGATGAAGATGGGCCATGTTGGGCCCCCATTTGAGCCACGCCGCAGGCTGCAGGCAGGCAAGTCTGGGGACCCCCGTTCCCAGAACACTGACGGTAGCCCCCGGGCCCAAGGCGCGCATGGGCTTGGCCGTGCTGAGAAGCGAAAGGGCAAGGGCGAAGCGCCGTGGGCCCTAACAGCCTGCGGCCTTGGGCGCCGCGTGGCGGTTGATGGGACGTGGGTGCTTCAGCAACCACGCAGGCTGGTAAAGGAGCGGCATCTGCCCAGACTTTGCCTTTTGCTCTCTCCGGTCGCTGCTCAGATCCCCTTTCTTGTGCCTTCCCTTTCCTCCACTAAACTTCCAGATCTACTCCAGCTGCGTGACCTAGGAAGCCATGGCGCCTTGCCAGCCTCTGGCCAAAGCTTGGTATTCCCCTGCTCTGGACCCGCCGAATGTGTCCAAGGTGAGCTTCGCCCGGCTGTGCCGGATGGCGACAGCGCAGGGCGTCAACGGGACGGAGGTGTTCAAGACCGGCTCCGCCACCCCCGAGGGCCGAGGGAGCACCTTTTATCCTCTCTTTATAAGCTCCATTGCTGCGGGCTTGGTGCCTCCCTTCTCCGAGTTCTTCTTCTCTGTCGTCCACCATTACGACTTGCAGGCTCTATATCTCCACCCCAACTCTGTCCTCCTTTTGGCGATCTTCGCTTACTACTACGAGGCCCACGTAGGGGTGCAGCCTTCGGTGGCCCTGATGCGCCACTACTTCTCCCTCCGGATCTCCGGCAGCTCTATTTCTACGTGCGCGGGCTTCGTCACATATGGCGGCACCATTGCCATCTCGAATCTCGGGAAGAGGATTGAGGGCTTCAGGAGCAAGTGGGTCTTGGCAGATGTCGGGCGCATCCACCCTCGGCTGATCTTGCCCACGGAGCAACCCGTGAGCACTAGCGACTGGTGCCAAGCGGAGCTCACGGATCCCCGCGCGAAGCCGGTGTTGGAGAAGATGGACGCGGACCTGAGGCCGGCCAACATGGCGGCGGCGAAGTTGACCGGTGCGTCGCTGCTAAAGGAGTTCCTGGAGCACCAGCTGGCCCCGCTCCGGGAGTACTCTCCTCCAATGTGGAGGCCTCATCCGTGCCCCGAGGCTGTGGACGAAGAGGATGTGACCGCGGTTCTCCAATCTCTGGTCGGGGGCGAGGTGGCAAGGCCGAAGGGAGCTCGCAAGCCCTTGTTCCTTCATGACGACTAGAAGCGGGTGGTGAAGTCCATGCCTGTTTTTAACGGAGTCGGGCTCGTGCCCGTGGTGGCTTCCGAAGGGCCGGTGGATGTGCCCTCCGGCGACTCCAGCGATGAGGAGGAGGAAGAGGAGCGGGGAGAGGGGCCCGACTCTGGGGCGACTGACGGAGAGTCGAGGGCTCCCCTCTCCCGGCACGCATCCCGCACTCTCCGCCTGAGCGATGACGATGATGATGATGATGATGTGCAGGGTAGCGGGAGCTCGCCCGCGATCCCGAAGAAGGACAGGACCGGGCTGATCTCCCGCGGGTCCGTCCTGACTCCGGGGCGAACCTTGGACGCGCCTTCTGCTTCTGAGGTCGACCCTTCCAGCCGGCTGTCAGGTTTCAAGTTAGGCCGAAGGCTGCCTGAGCTCACCGGCGAAGACCCGTAAGTGCTTGATCCTTGCTTTTTGTTTCTCGTTCCGCCGATGAGGCTTGATGATTGCTTCTCTTGGACAGGCTGGCGCCTACGGCGAAGAAGCTGAAGGGAGCCCCCGAAGTCCCATCTGCGGTGACGCCTTCGCCTGCAGGAGAGGGAGGTCGTGACGCGCGGGCCTCTCCTGCCCGCGCATCCTTGCGAGGCTTGGCTGAGTTGGCTGGGGCGAGCTCAGCCCCCATGGCCCAAGTGACTCCGGAGGTGCCCTCGTCTGGCGCCGCTGCTACGGCTGTGGAGGCGCAGCGGACTCCGCCTCAGGACACTGCAGCCTCGCCGCCGCTACTTTCTCCTCCCATTCCAGTGACCGTTGCTTCCCCGGCCCCTCCTGTTGTCTTGGGGCGCTCTGACGTTTCTCGGCCTCCTTCTTCCATCTTGGAGCGTGCCGTCGCCGAACTGGACCGGCTGCGGCAGGATCTTCTCGGCGCCGACCCTCGCCTGCTGGCCGGGCGCCTGGAACTGGCTTCAGGGTGGATTCGCTCTGATGCTTCGATTCGGGCGGCGTTGGTTCAGGCCTCGACGGCCTGCGACGGAGAGAGGGAGGCCACCCTCGAGGCGAAGGCTGCTCGAGACACGGACCTGGGAGAGGTGGTTGAAGTCCGTGGTCGTTGCAAGGCGCTGGAGGATGAGCTGCAAGGCCTGCGGGGCCAGCTGGTGGAGGAGGTCCGCCCGCGCCAAGAGCTGGAGAAGGGGGCGCAGGCGCGTGAGGTGGCGCTCGAGAACCGGGAGGCCAAGCTCAAGAAGCGCCGCGACCACCTGGGCGCGTTGAAGAAGGAGCTGGAGGTGATGAAGGCCGAGCTGGACGCTAAGGCCCGGGTTCTTGCCGAGGATCGTGTGGCCTTCGCGGACATGGAGAAAGATGCCCATGCTTCGCTGAAGATGCTTTACGAGAGCGGCCTGGACAGCCCGCTAGCCGGTGACGGGGACGGCCCCGCCAAGCTGCTTCCCTTCCTGGTTAAGGCCCTTGGGGATGTCGCCCTTGGCATCGGCCCCGCGGCCGAGGCCGAGGCGCAGGTCTTGTCTTCTGCTGCGCTGACGCGGGTCTTCGCCCACATCTACCTTCGTGATCCCGACGCCGACCTCGACGGCCTGCTGGAACCGGTGAGCGGCGAGGGTGCCGCCGCCGCTGTCGAAGCCGTGAAGGGGTGCGCGGAGGCGCTGCTGAGGAAGTTCCGGGACTTCAGCACCAAGCCAAAGCAAGGCGTTGCCGGCCCCGCTGCTCCATGAGGCGAAGCCGCTCCGCACAGCTTCACCGCCGACAAGTGACTCCGTTCCATCCCTGTTCTTCCTTCGATTCCTGCACATGCATCACGCCTCGGGGAGGCATTTAAACTTGCGTTTGGTATTGAGACGACAGTATGGACTGTAATATTTGCTTTTAAGTTCCTTGAATTTTATGCTTTTCTTCCGTACTTGCTTGTGTTCTGCGCCAGCAGAGCCCGTCCCCGCGCGTGCCTCACCCAGCATTAGCCCCGACCGGAAACCAGGACGGGACCAAAGGAGTGAGGGGCTACGTGACAAGTTAGGCTCCTGAGTTGCGATGCTCAGGAGTCCCCCTTGGTGCGCGAACAACAAGTAAGGAGGCGCGATGTAGGTGTATCTTTTGTTCTACGTCTGCAGAGCCCGACTCCGTGCGTACCTCACCCAGCATAGCCTTTCGGAACTAAGGAGTGAGGGGCTACGGAGCCAGTTAGGCTCCTGAGTCGCGATGCTCAGGAGTCCCCCTTGACGCGCAAACAGCGGGTGATGAGGTGCGATGTGAGCAGGGATACCGTTCTACGTCTGCAGAGCCCGACTCCGCGCGTACCTCACCCAGCATAGCCTTTCGGAACAAAGGAGTGAGGGGCTACGGAGCCAGTTAGTCCCCTGAGTCGCGATGCTCAGGGGTCCCCCTTGACGCGCAAATGGCCTTCATACCTTGGCTCCGCTCAGGGAGAGGCGCACGACGAACCAGGCCCGAGGGGCCTGGCTGGCCGGCGTACATCTAGGCGTGACCCAGCCGTAGCCCCCGTGCCTAGCCCCCTCGCGCGGCACTCCCGAGGGGAGGCGTTGCGACGAGGCCAGCCACTGAGCTCTGTGCTCCCTGGGGTTAATGCGACCCGGAGGTGTTGGGGAACGCAGTAATTTCAAAAATTTTCCTACGCACACGCAAGATCATGGTGATGCACAGCAACGAGAGGGGAGAGTGTTGTCTACGTACCAACGCAGACCGACTGCGGAAGCGATCACACAACGTAGAGGAAGTAGTCGTACGTCTTCTTCCCGATCCGACCGATCCAAGCACCGTTACTCCGGCACCTCCGAGTTCTTAGCACACGTTCAGCTCGATGACGTTCCTCGGGCTCCGATCCAGCAAAGCGTCGAGGAAGAGTTCCATCAGCACGACGGCGTGGTGACGATCTTGATGTACTACCGACGCAGGGCTTCGCCTAAGCACTGTAACGGTATGATCGAGGTGGAATTTGGTGGCAGGGGGCACCGCACACGGTTAAGGAGCGATTAACTTGTGTGTCTTGGGGTGCCCCCTGCCCCCGTATATAAAGGCCAGGGGCAGGGGGTTCGGCCGGCCAGGTGGGAGGCGCAGGGAGGAGTCCTACTCCTACCGGGAGTAGGACTCCTTCCCCCAATCCTATTCCAACTAGGATTCTTGGGGAAGAAGGAGAAAGAGGGGGCCGGCCCACCTCTCCTAGTCCTATTAGGACTTGGGAAAGGTGGGGGGCGCCGGCCAGGTGTGGGCTGCCTCTTCTCTCTTTTCCACTAAGGCCCAATAGGCCCATTTACCTCCCGGGGGGTTCCGGTAACCCTCCCGGTAATCCGGAAAAATCCCGATTTCACCCGGAACGCTTCCGGTGTCCAAACATAGGCTTCCAATATATCAATCTTTACGTCTCGACCATTTCGAGACTCCTCGTCATGTCCGTGATCTCATCCGGGACTCCGAACAACCTTCGGTACATCAAAATGCATAAACTCATAATAACTGTCATCGTAACGTTAAGCGTGCGGACCCTACGGTTCGAGAACAATGTAGACATGACCGAGACATGTCTCCGGTCAATAACCAATAGCGGGACCTGGATGCCCATATTGGCTCCTACATATTCTACGAAGATCTTTATCGGTCAGACCGCATAACAACATACGTTGTTCCCTTTGTCATCGGTATGTTACTTGCCCGAGATTCGATCGTCGGTATCCAATACCTAGTTCAATCTCGTTACAGGCAAGTCTCTTTACTCGTTCCGTAATACATCATCTCATAACTAACATCTTAGTTATTATGCTTGCAAGGCTTATATGATGTGTATTACCGAGAGGGCCCAGAGATACCTCTCTGACAATCAGAGTGACAAAACCTAATCTCGAAATACGCCAACCCAACATCTACCATTGGAGACACCTGTAGTACTCCTTTATAATCACCCAGTTATGTTGTGACGTTTGGTAGTACCCAAAGTGTTCCTCCGGTAAACGGGAGTTGCATAATCTCATAGTTATAGGAACATGTATAAGTCATGAAGAAAGCAATAGCAACATACTAAACGATCGGGTGCTAAGCTAATGGAATGGGTCATGTCAATCAGATCATTCAACCAATGATGTGACCTCGTTAATCAAATAACAACTCTTTGTTCATGGTTAGGAAACATAACCATCTTTGATTAACGAGCTAGTCTAGTAGAGGCATACTAGTGACACTCTGTTGGTCTATGTATTCACACATGTATTATGTTTCCGGTTAATACAATTCTAGCATGAATAATAAACATTTATCATGATATAAGGAAATAAATAATAACTTTATTATTGCCTCTAGGGCATATTTCCTTCAGTCTCCCACTTGCACTAGAGTCAATAATCTAGATTACACAGTAATGATTCTTACACCCATGGAGTCTTGGTGCTGATAATGTTTTGCTCGTGGAAGAGGCTTAGTCAACGGGTCTGCAACATTCAGATCCGTATGTATCTTGCAAATCTCTATGTCTCCCACCTGGACTAAATCCCGGATGGAGTTGAAGCGTCTCTTGATGTGTTTGGTTCTTTTGTGAAATCTGGATTCCTTTGCCAAGGCAATTGCACCAGTATTGTCACAGAAGATTTTCATTGGACCCGATGCACTAGGTATGACACCTAGATCGGATATGAACTCCTTCATCCAAACTCCTTCGTTTGCTGCTTCCGAAGCAGCTATGTACTCCGCTTCACATGTAGATCCCGCTACGACGCTTTGTTTAGAACTGCACCAACTGACAGCTCCACCGTTTAAAGTAAACACGTATCCGGTTTGCGATTTAGAATCGTCCGGATCAGTGTCAAAGCTTGCATCAACGTAACCTCTTACGGTGAGCTCTTTGTCACCTCCATATATGAGAAACATATCCTTAGTCCTTTTCAGGTATTTCAGGATGTTCTTGACCGCTGTCCAGTGATCCACCCCTGGATTACTTTGGTACCTCCCTGCTAAACTTATAGCAAGGCACACATCAGGTCTGGTACACAGCATTGCATACATGATAGGATCTATGGCTGAAGCATAGGGAACATCTTTCATTTTCTCTCTATCTTCTGCAGTGGTCGGGCATTGAGTCTGACTCAACTTCACACCTTGCAATACAGGCAAGAACCCTTTCTTTGCTTGATCCATTTTGAACTTCTTCAAAATCTTGTCAAGGTATGTGCTTTGTGAAAGTCCAATTAAGCGTTTTGATCTATCTCTATAGATCTTTATGCCTAATATGTAAGCAGCTTCCCCGAGGTCTTTCATCGAAAAACTTTTATTCAAGTATCCCTTTATGCTATCCAGAAATTCTATATCATTTCCAATGAGTAATATGTCATCCACATATAATATCAGAAATGCTACAGAGCTCCCACTCACTTTCTTGTAAATACAGGCTTCTCCAAAAGTCTGTATAAACCCGAATGCTTTGATCACACTATCAAAGCGTTTATTCCAACTCCGAGATGCTTGCACCAGTCCATAGATGGATCGCTGGAGTTTGCACACTTTGTTAGCTCCCTTTGGATCGACAAAACCTTCTGGTTGCATCATATACAACTCTTCTTCCAGAAATCCATTCAGGAATGCAGTTTTTACATCCATTTGCCAAATTTCATAATCATAAAATGCGGCAATTGCTAACATGATTCTGACAGACTTAAGCATCGCTATGGGTGAGAAAGTCTCATCGTAGTCAACTCCTTGAACTTGTCGAAAACCTTTTGCGACAAGTCGAGCTTTGTAGACAGTAACATTACCATCAGCGTCAGTCTTTTTCTTGAAGATCCATTTATTCTCAATTGCTTGCCGATCATCGGGCAAGTCAACCAAAGTCCATACTTTGTTCTCATACATGGATCCCATCTCAGATTTCATGGCTTCAAGCCACTTTGCGGAATCTGGGCTCACCATCGCTTCTTCATAGTTCGTAGGTTCATCATGATCTAGTAGCATGACTTCCAGAACAGGATTACCGTACCACTCTGGTGCGGATCTTACTCTGGTTGATCTACGAGGTACAGTAGTATCTTGATCTAAAGTTTCATGATCATCATCATTAACTTCCTCTCTTATTGGTGTAGGTCTCACAGAAACAGTTTTCTGTGATGTACTATTTCCCAATAACGGAGTAGGTACTGTTACCTCGTCAAGTTCTACTTTCCTCCCACTCACTTCTTTCGAGAGAAACTCCTTCTCAAGAAAGTTTCCGAATTTAGCAACAAAAGTTTTGCCTTCGGATCTGTGATAGAAGGTGTATCCAATAGTTTCCTTTGGATATCCTATGAAGACACACTTCTCCGATTTGGGTTCGAGCTTATCAGGTTGAAGCTTTTTCACATAAGCATCGCAGCCCCAAATTTTAAGAAACGACAACTTTGGTTTCTTGCCAAACCATAGTTCATAAGGCGTCGTCTCAACGGATTTAGATGGTGCCCTATTTAACGTGAATGCGGCCGTCTCTAAAGCATAACCCCAAAATGATAGCGGTAAATCAGTAAGAGACATCATAGATCGCACCATATCTAGTAAAGTACGATTACGACGTTCGGATACACCATTACGTTGTGGTGTTCCGGGTGGCGTGAGTTGCGAAACGATTCCACAATTTTTCAAATGTACACCAAACTCGTAACTCAAATATTCTTCTCCACGATCAGATCGTAGAAACTTTATTTTCTTGTTACGATGATTTTCAACTTCACTCTGAAATTCCTTGAACTTTTCAAATGTTTCAGACTTATGTTTCATTAAGTAGATATACCCATATCTGCTTAAATCATCTGTGAAGGTGAGAAAATAACGATATCCGCCACGAGCCTCAATATTCATCGGACCACATACATCAGTATGTATGATTTCCAATAAATCTGTTGCTCTCTCCATAGTACCGGAGAACGGTGTTTTAGTCATCTTGCCCATGAGGCACGGTTCGCAAGTACCAAGTGATTCATAATCAAGTGGTTCCAAAAGCCCATCAGCATGGAGTTTCTTCATGCGCTTTACACCGATATGACCTAAACGGCAGTGCCACAAATAAGTTGCACTATCATTATCAACTCTGCATCTTTTGGCTTCAACATTATGAATATGTGTATTACTACTATCGAGATTCAATAAGAATAGACCACTTTTTAAGGGTGCATGACCATAAAAGATATTACTCATATAAATAGAACAACCATTATTCTCTGATTTAAATGAATAACCGTCTCGCATCAAACAAGATCCAAATATAATGTTCATGCTTAACGCTGGCACCAAATAACAATTATTTAGGTCTAATATTAATCCCGAAGGTAGATGTAGAGGTAGCGTGCCGACCGCGATCACATCGACTTTGGAACCGTTTCCCACGCGCATCGTCACCTCGTCCTTTGCTAGTGTCCGCTTATTCTGTAGTCCCTGTTTCGAGTTGCAAATATTAGCAACAGAACCAGTATCAAATACCCAGGTGCTACTGCGAGCATTAGTAAGGTACACATCTATAACATGTATATCACATATACCTTTGTTCACCTTGCCATCCTTCTTATCCGCCAAATACTTGGGGCAGTTCCGCTTCCAGTGACCAGTCTGCTTGCAGTAGAAGCACTCAGTTTCAGGCTTAGGTCCAGACTTGGGTTTCTTCTCTTGAGCAGCAACTTGCTTGCCGTTCTTCTTGAAGTTCCCTTTCTTCTTCCCTTTGCCCTTTTTCTTGAAACTAGTGGTTTTGTTAACCATCAACACTTGATGCTCCTTCTTGATTTCTACCTCCGCAGCTTTCAGCATAGCGAAGAGCTCGGGAATAGTCTTGTTCATCCCTTGCATATTATAGTTCATCACAAAGCTCTTGTAGCTTGGTGGCAGTGATTGGAGAATTCTATCAATGACGCAATCATCCGGAAGTGTAACTCCCAATTGAATCAAGTGATGATTATACCCAGACATTTTGAGTATATGCTCACTGACAGAACTGTTCTCCTCCATCTTGCAGCTATAGAACTTATTGGAGACTTCATATCTCTCAATCCGGGCATTTGCTTGAAATATTAGCTTCAACTCCTGGAACATCTCATATGCTCCATGACGTTCAAAACGTCGTTGAAGTCCCGGTTCTAAGCCGTAAAGCATGGCACACTGAACTATTGAGTAGTCATCAGCTTTGCTCTGCCAGACGTTCATAACTTCTGGTGTTGCTCTTGCAGCAGGCCTGGCACTTAGCGGTGCTTCCAGGACGTAATTCTTCTGTGCAGCAATGAGGATAATCCTCAGGTTACGGACCCAGTCCGTGTAATTGCTACCATCATCTTTCAACTTAGCTTTCTCAAGGAACGCATTAAAATTCAACGGAACAACAGCACGAGCCATCTATCTACAATCAACATAAACAAGCAAGATACTATCAGGTACTAAGTTCATGATAATTTTTAAGTTCAGTTAATTTACTTAGGAACTCCCACTTAGATAGACATCCCTATAATCCTCTAAGTGATTACGTGATCCAAATCAACCAAACCATAACCGATCATCACGTGAGATGGAGTAGTTTTCAATGGTGAACATCAATATGTTGATCATATCTACTATATGATTCACGCTCGACCTTTCGGTCTCCGTGTTCCGAGGCCATATCTGTATATGCTTGGCTCGTCAAGTATAACCTGAGTATTCTGCGTGTGCAACTATTTTGCACCCGTTGTATTTGAACGTAGAGCCTATCACACCCGATCATCACGTGGTGTCTCAGCACGAAGAACTTTTGCAACGGTGCATACTCAGGGAGAACACTCCTTCATAATTTAGTGAGAGATCATCTTATAATGCTACCGTCAATCAAAGCAAGATAAGATGCATAAAAGGATAAACATCACATGCAATCAATATAAGTGATATGATATGGCCATCATCATCTTGTGCTTTGTGATCTCCATCTCCGAAGCATCGTCATGATCACCATCGTCACCGGCGCGACACCTTGATCTCCATCGTAGCATCGTTGTCGTCTCGCCAATCTTATGCTTCCACGACTATCACTACCGCTTAGTAATAAAATAAAGCATTACATCGCGATTGCATTGCATACAATAAAGCGACAACCATATGGCTCCTGCCAGTTGCCGATAACTCGGTTACAAAACATGATCATCTCATACAATAAAATCAGCATCATGCCTTGACCATATCACATCACAACATGCCCTGCAAAAACAAGTTAGACGTCCTCTACTTTGTTGTTGCAAGTTTTACGTGGCTGCTACGGGCTTAAGTAAGAACTCATCTCACCTACGCATCAAAACCACAACGATAGTTCATCAAATAGACTCCGTTTTAACCTTCTCAAGGACCGGGCGTAGTCACACTTGGTTCAACTAAAGTTGGAGAGACAGTCTTCCGCTAGCCATCTGTGTGCGTAGCACGTCGAGGGAACCGGTCTCGCGTAAGAGTACGCGTAAGGTTGGTCCGGATCGTCTTGTCCAACAATACCGCCGAACCAAAGTATGACATGCTGGTAGGCAGTATGACTTGTATCGCCCACAACTCACTTGTGTTCTACTCGTGCATATAACATCAAACCATAAAAACCTAGGCTCGGATGCCACTGTTGGGGAACGCAGTAATTTCAAAAAATTTCCTACGCACACGCAAGATCATGGTGATGCACAGCAACGAGAGGGGAGAGTGTTGTCTACGTACCAACGCAGACCGACTGCGGAAGCGATCACACAACGTAGAGGAAGTAGTCGTACGTCTTCTTCCCGATCCGACCGATCCAAGCACCGTTACTCCGGCACCTCCGAGTTCTTAGCACACGTTCAGCTCGATGACGTTCCTCGGGCTCCGATCCAGCAAAGCGTCGAGGAAGAGTTCCGTCAGCACGACGGCGTGGTGACGATCTTGATGTACTACCGACGCAGGGCTTCGCCTAAGCACTGTAACGGTATGATCGAGGTGGAATTTGGTGGCAGGGGGCACCGCACACGGTTAAGGAGCGATTAACTTGTGTGTCTTGGGGTGCCCCCTGCCCCCGTATATAAAGGCCAGGGGCAGGGGGTTTGGCCGGCCAGGTGGGAGGCGCAGGGAGGAGTCCTACTCCTACCGGGAGTAGGACTCCTTCCCCCAATCCTATTCCAACTAGGATTCTTGGGGAAGAAGGAGAAAGAGGGGGCCGGCCCACCTCTCCTAGTCCTATTAGGACTTGGGAAAGGTGGGGGGCGCCGGCCAGGTGTGGGCTGCCTCTTCTCTCTTTTCCACTAAGGCCCAATAGGCCCATTTACCTCCCGGGGGGTTCCGGTAACCCTCCCGGTAATCCGGAAAAATCCCGATTTCACCCGGAACGCTTCCGGTGTCCAAACATAGGCTTCCAATATATCAATCTTTACGTCTCGACCATTTCGAGACTCCTCGTCATGTCCGTGATCTCATCCGGGACTCCGAACAACCTTCGGTACATCAAAATGCATAAACTCATAATAACTGTCATCGTAACGTTAAGCGTGCGGACCCTACGGTTCGAGAACAATGTAGACATGACCGAGACATGTCTCCGGTCAATAACCAATAGCGGGACCTGGATGCCCATATTGGCTCCTACATATTCTACGAAGATCTTTATCGGTCAGACCGCATAACAACATACGTTGTTCCCTTTGTCATCGGTATGTTACTTGCCCGAGATTCGATCGTCGGTATCCAATACCTAGTTCAATCTCGTTACAGGCAAGTCTCTTTACTCGTTCCGTAATACATCATCTCATAACTAACATCTTAGTTATTATGCTTGCAAGGCTTATATGATGTGTATTACCGAGAGGGCCCAGAGATACCTCTCTGACAATCAGAGTGACAAAACCTAATCTCGAAATACGCCAACCCAACATCTACCATTGGAGACACCTGTAGTACTCCTTTATAATCACCCAGTTACGTTGTGACGTTTGGTAGTACCCAAAGTGTTCCTCCGGTAAACGGGAGTTGCATAATCTCATAGTTATAGGAACATGTATAAGTCATGAAGAAAGCAATAGCAACATACTAAACGATCGGGTGCTAAGCTAATGGAATGGGTCATGTCAATCAGATCATTCAACCAATGATGTGACCTCGTTAATCAAATAACAACTCTTTGTTCATGGTTAGGAAACATAACCATCTTTGATTAACGAGCTAGTCTAGTAGAGGCATACTAGTGACACTCTGTTGGTCTATGTATTCACACATGTATTATGTTTCCGGTTAATACAATTCTAGCATGAATAATAAACATTTATCATGATATAAGGAAATAAATAATAACTTTATTATTGCCTCTAGGGCATATTTCCTTCAGGAGGCCACCCCCAGTTGTTTATCACCAGCGCGGAGCATAGTGCTTCCGTATGTGTACGGCCATAGCCGCGCCTCGGCAGTGTCGTCAGCCAGCGCAGAGCATGGTGCTTCCACTGGTACATGGGAGGGGGCTCCCCTCCGGGAGGAGCCCCCGGGGTGTGTACAGCCCCGCCCAGACACGTGGCCAGCATGGTAGGGCTAGGTGAGGTGTATCTGGGCACCCGTGAGCCAGTGCGGGACTCACGAGGCCCTACCTCTAGGCGGGTTGCGCCTGGCACTGGGCCGTATCTTGAGATGTGTCCCTGCAAAATTTGGTTAGATGCCGGTACTCTACATCCTCGGGTCCCGACCCTCGAGCTTGTCTCAGCCGTCGCTGCTATGCCAGGTCGCAATGCCATGGACAAGGCCAGAGGGTGAGGGCTGGAGAGCCAGTAAGAGCCCTGAGTCGCGATGCTCAGGCACCCCCCCCCTTTGACGTGCTTGTGGCCAACATGGAGAAGAAAGGATGCCGCGGGCAGGCACCATGCAGCTAAGCGTGATAGGCAATGCAGAATTGGAAATAAACGCGAGTGAGATACACGCCGCTGGGTCTGGCCCGAGCGGCTTGGGGATGATGCAGCCCGAGGGGCGCCCCCAACAAGGCAAACTAACGACCGAAAGATAAAAGAGGATACATGCCGCAGGGACGGACCCACGCGGCCTGGGAGTGATGCAACCCTGGGAGGGTGCTCCCAGCTGGGAATGAAACTTGAAAGATGTCACCTGAGGATGTCGTCGGTGAAGTGGCGTTGGTGCAGCAGACTTGATGGGCTGCGGAAGCTGATCCTCACGAGCCCCCAGGCCCCGGGGCCTCGGGAGGCTCCGGAGGCACTGGTGACTCCTCGCGAGCTGCCTTCATCTCCGCCAAGGCCGCGGAACGCCTGTCTTCCTGAGTCTCCATGATGCCCCTCATGAGGCGCTGGTACGCCGCAGCCATGCCCGGCAGGCCGTAAGGCATGCGAACATAGCTGTGGGGCGGACCCCCGCAGCGCCCCACTTGTGAGGGCTAGAGACGCTCCGTCGTGGCGATCTGATTGAGGCCTGGTACGTCGACGCAGACGCGCAGCCCACCATCCTCGCCTGGACGTGGGGCCACGGCTGGTAGGCGGCGGCAACCTCTCATGATCCTTGTCTCCTGTAGTTCTTGAATGGCCTTGTCAACGAACTCCTGCTAGTCTGACCTTCCTCGCCTGGCTCCTTCTCGAGGGAAACGCGCCGCAAAGCATGCTTCCACATGGTGCCCAAGCGCCTCCCTCGTGACCCTGGCTAGGTCAGTGGCCCTCCAGGTGAGAGCCCCCGAGCCCTGCCTGAGGAGGGCGCCGGGCGTACTTCCCTATGCGATGGAAGGAGGGTCCTCCTGGGCAGAGTCGGGCCCTGAAGGGCCTGCCTCCTGAGGGGCTGAGCCTGACGACGTCTTCTTCTTCTTGGGGGTGGTCTCAGGAAGCCTCCTGCTTCCGCGATATGGATCTTCTAGCGACGCGGCCTGATAGGCTCGCTCCAGGGAAGACACTGCATCCTTCTCTTCATAGGGCACCGTGATGACGCCGCCACTTCCTGGCATCTTGAGGACGTTGTAGCCGTGGTGAGTCGCAGCCATGAACTTGGCCAGCGCTGGGTACCCGAGGATGGCGTTGTACGGCAGGAGGATGTGGGCGACGTCGAAGTCGATGAGCTCGGTGCGGTAGTTGCTGCGAGCCCCGAAGGTGACAGGGAGGCGGACCTGCCCGACCGGGACTGTGGAACCGTCAGTGATCCCGGAGAAAGGCTTGGTTGGCTGAAGCTGGTCATAGGGCACTTGGAGGTTGTTGAATGTTTCCACGGACAGGACGTTGAGCCCCGCCCCACCATCGATGTGGGTCTTGGTGACCAGCACATTGCTGATGACTGGGGAGTAGAGCATCGGGAGGACTCCGGCTGTGGCTGCGCACTTGAGCTGGTCTGCCGAGCTGAACGTGATGGTGCACGCCGACCACCTGAGGGGGCGCGTTGCTTCGAGCTTGGGGAGAACTGCATTCACTTCGCAGGGAAACTGCTTGAAGATGCGTTGAGAGGCTGGGGCTTGAGCTCCGCCTAGGATGCAGGCAATTGCGCGCGGCTCTTGGAAGCCCCCAGCCCCTCATCTTGATGGCGGTCTTTGTTCCTCCTTGGGTGAGGCGGCAGCGGAGGTAGGCCTGCATTGCCATGAGGGCGATCCTCACGAGGCTGGTCCCTCCAGTCTCCCTTGCGAGGCAGGTCCCGCCAGCGGTCCTCGCGAGGCTGGTCGCGCCACCCCGGCCGTAGCCCCGGTCTGCACGGTCAGGGCGACGGCCGATCCTTCCTTCTCGCATGGCGCGGAGTTCTTGACATTCGTTGGTGTTGTGGGTGTGGAGGTCAAGGTACACACAGTACCGGCTGCCTCTGGAGGGTTCGGGCAGATCCTTGCCCCGCTTTGTGTCTGGTTCTGCCGCGAGTACGGCAGCCCCCTTGCGCTTCGCGTCCTTGGCCTTGGGCTTCTTCTCTTCTGGGTCCGCGGCAGGCAGCTCGAGGAGGGATAGACGTCCCTCCTCAGCCCTGGCCCACTTGTTCGCCAAGTTGAACAGCTCAAGGGAAGTGCAGAGGTCTTCGTGCATCGCCAGCTCCTCCTTCATCTTGACGTCACGCACGCCGTCGGAGAAGGCCGAGATGATGGCCTCCTCGGACACCCTGGGGATCTTGAGGCGTGCGCTGTTGAAGCGCTGGATGTACTTTTGCAGGGTCTCTCCGGGTTGTTGCTTGATGTAGGGCATGTCGCTCACGGCGGGCGGCCAGTCGCGAGTACCTTGGAAGTTGGCGACGAAGCGGGCGCACATCTAGTACCAGGAGGAGATCATGCCTGGAGCCAGATTCAGGAGCCAGGTTCAAGCTCCTTCTTTGAGCACCATGGGGAACCAGTTCGCCATGACCTTTTCATCCCCGCCGGCAGCCTCGATGCCCAGCTCATAGAGCTGGAGGAATTCCGCGGGATCAGTCGTGTCGTCGTAGCGAGGAGGCAGGTCAGGCTTGAACTTGCCAGGCCACGCGACGCTGCACAGCTCAGTGGTGTAGGCGTGGAAGCCCGCGGTGGTCACGAAAGGCTTCGGTTGGTGGAGAGCTTGGTCTTGAGGGTCCCCACGCGCTGCAGCTAGGAGCAGGGCGGGATCTTGGCGCGCCGGAGCTGGAGCAGGGTCGCGGCGTGCCGGAGCAGGGAGCACCCTGGCAGCCCCTTGCGGGTGTGGGACTTCTTGGCAGATCCGTTCTTGCTGCGGTGGCGCCTGACGGAGCGGGTTCCGCCCAGGGGCCAAGAGCCTTGGAGCCATGGCATCTTCTTGGAGGGGAGGTGGCCGGTGCGCCTCTGGAGCTTCGTTGCCCGCTCGGGGCGGAGTGTGGCGCAGAGGAACGGACGGCACGGAAGAGCCCCCTGCGGCGCGGATAAGCTCGGCGACGCGGTCAAGCCACTCTTCGTAGACATCATCGACGGGGCGGTAGCACAGGAGCTCGTTTGCCGCGAGGAGCGCAGCCCGAGCCTCCAAGGGTGCGTGGAGCGCTCGGGACGAAGAACCGGCTGGAGCAAGTGATGGAGTAGCGGTGCGGCCGTCTTGCCGCACGGACAGGTGCTGTCGGCGTTCTGGGAACTGGGGTCCCCAGACTTGCCTGCCTGCGGCCTGCGGCGTGGCTCAAATGGAGGCCCAACATGGCCCATCTTCATCAAGCACAAGACTTAAGACCCTCGCGAGGGGCCAAGCCCCGCGAGGCAGATGACACAGCGCATCCTCAGGCGCAGCCTCCACAGGCTGGCTCGTGAGGAGACAGAGATATCAAGGCGGGGTGCCTCGTGAGGTGCCCGTGACGCAAGCCATGATGATCGAGGGTGCCAGGCGGGCGCCAGCGCGCGCATCGTCCTTCTTTCCCCTTTGGTGCAAAGGGGGCAAGCGCAGCCGCGGAGTACCGAGGCATCAAGCAAAGGTTGCCATTTCGGTGCAACAAGACCAGGACCAAGCGGACTATGAGACGGAGGTCACCATGGAGCCCAGCACGGCGTCACCGCAGAGTCTTTCGCAGGCGAAGACCACCATTAGTCAGGATAAGAGTACTTGTTGTCCCCCTTCAAATTAGCCCGCCATTGTTGGCTCCCTTCCCGCTCGATATTTGGGAAGAGGACCAGGGCCCCTATAAATGGGGACGGCCACCCACGTAGCAAGGGGTTCGATCAATTGGTTCGATCAGTTGGTAGGTTAGGGTTCGTTTTTGGATGGGGAGAGAGAGAGAGAGAGAGAGAGAAGGTGACTGAACTCCTCCTAGTAGTTCGTCGCCCAGGCCAAGAACAGACCCTCGCGAGGCTGTTCTTCCTTGTATTTTTCATCATCACCATCCCCGGGAGGCAATCCATCCCCCACACACTGGAGTAGGGTATTACACCACAATGGTGGCCCGAACCAGTATAAATCTTGTGTCCCTTGTGTGATTCCTTTAGTAGTTTAGATCTTTGCGAGACGGGGTGGTAGAAGGCATGATTTCCGTGCGCACCCCAGTGTTCGAACCTTAAGGGTCTGCCGGAACCCGAAATCTGACATTTGGCGTGCCAGGTAGGGGTGCGCCGGAATCTGTCTTCCACCACTCCGCTCCGCCTCCCTTCGCATCGTCATCACCATGTCCGGCGACCAGGCGGGCAACCAAGGTCCTTGGGCGGCATGGCCCACCTGCACGGAGCCGCCCGCCTCGGGCGACCCCGCGCCCAGGCAGCTCGCGGCTCGCAGGGCGCTGCAGGCCACGGGCGATGCGGACAGGCTTCCGCAACCCTCACACCGCGACAAGCGCGGTCGGCGGCATGGGCCTCCAACCACGCCGCGACCACGACGCCGTACACCCGCCGTGAGCAGGCGAATTCAAGGGCCGCGCTCACGGTGGCCCGGGAGCTGCTGCGGTGCAGACTGCTGGAGGGCGGCCACGACGTGCTGCTGGAGCGGGTGGTGGAGCTCTTGGGCTTCGCCACCTCGGGGGCTCACCCCTTCTCCACCCAGCTCCCATCTCCAGCCTAGGGCGGCCCGCGCGGGGGCTCCGCGCGCGCCCATGGACTCCAAGGCTACACCGACGCCAGCGAAGCTGTCAGCGCCGGATCGGCGGTGGCGCTGCCTCCGCCCCCGGCCCGCGAATAAGAAGGACTCGACGCGACCCGCGGCCCCGGAGGGCTGCCGCGCTGCCACCCCGCGGAAGGCACGGCAGGGGGACCGCATGGCATGCGGGGCATCATGGCATGGCTTTCGGGATGGCGACGATGGAGGAATACGTGCCCCTCATGCTGGACCAAGGACACCCTCGCGAGAGCAGGCAAGGCTCGCTCCTCGGCCCAAGCTGGGGGGACGAGGCAATAGAAGCTGAGCCCTTCCAGGAGCCCATGGACGAACCCGCTGGCCACGCTGGAGGCAACGACTATCGGGCACCGATAACTCTTCAGGGGCAGGTATATGCTAACCATGGGTCGCAGGAGGTGCAGGTCGCCGCGGCAAGCTGCTGCTCCACTCCCACAGTCTCCTACCCCTCGGGAGGAGGGCGCATGGGGCTGCGGGAGAGGGGTCGAGATCCTACATCACCACCGCGGCGTTCAGAGCAAGGCGTTCTCAGGAGGTAGGCCCTCTGCTGGGGAGGTGCCTCAGGGCCTGCCCCTGGCGGAGAACCCGTGGTCGTCGGGGGAACCGCTGGCGACCGCTCTACCCCATCGAGCGGCGTCCTGGGTTCCGATTGTTGCTGATGGCACTTGAGTGTGGCGCAAGGCGGGGCCCTCGTCTGGCGATATGAAGCAAGGCTAGTACCTGTGAAGAACGCCCAGTGCCTATGAAGCTCGCCGCCCCGTGACACTCTCACGTAATAATGAGTGGGGCTGTGCACGCCCTGGAGTCTCAGGGGTGCTGGCCTTAAGCCCTGGGGCTCCCTCCCACGCCCAGTGGACAGCACTTAGCTCCGCGCTGGTGAGAAGACGTCCAAGACTAGATTAGGTGCCGGACGCGGCTTTTTGTCTGCTTTTCGTTGCCTTTCCCTTTGGCTGTTGCTTTCCCCCGCTGGATTTAAGTTGGATTCGAATTTGAGATTTGCGTGTGTTCGGGTAAGGGGTGCTTATTCTCACTCGAGCCGTTTCTCGCGTTCTGGTTACCGCTCCGTCACAGCTGCCTCCCCTCGCGAGCCCCTCGCGAGTCAGATCAGGCCTGGCTCGTGCGCAACCCAGCCTGCCGCTGTTACTCCCCCTCGGGAGGATTTTCGGGTGCCTGCGGAGGTTGTCCTGTTTAAAAAGGCCCAGAGCCTGTGAAGCAAGGCGAGTGCCTCTGAAGCCCTCGCGCTAAGGAAAAGGCCCAGAGCCTGTGAAGCAAGGCGAGTGCCTGTGAAGCCCACGCGCTAAGGAAAAGGCCCAGAGCCTGTGAAGCAAGGCGAGTGATTGTGAAGCCCACGTGCTAAGGAAAAGGCCCAGAGCCTGTGAAGCAAGGCGAGTGCCTGTGAAGCCCTCGCGCTAAGGAAAAGGCCCAGAGCCTGTGAAGCAAGGCGAGTGCCTGTGAAGCCCTCGCGCTAAGGAAAAGGCCCAGAGCCTGTGAAGCAAGGCGAGTGCCTGTGAAGCCCTCGCGCTAAGGAAAAGGCCCAGAGCCTGTGAAGGAAGGCGAGTGCCTGTGAAGCCCTCGCGCTAAGGAAAAGGCCCAGAGCCTGTGAAGCAAGGCGAGTGCCTGTGAAGCCCTAGCGCTAAGGAAAAGGCCCAGAGCCTGTGAAGCAAGGCGAGTGCCTGTGAAGCCCTCGTGCTAAGGAAAAGGCCCGGAGCCTGTGAAGCAAGGCGAGTGCCTGTGGAGCCGTCGCGCTAAGGAAAAGGCCCAGAGCCTGTGAAGACATTACGCTCAGGAGAAGGCCCGGAGCATGTGAAGAAGGCCAATGCCTGTGAAGTTTTTCATTAGCAACGATCCCACATCCTGAGGGCCCAACTAGAGAGCACCCAAGGCGTCGCGCCCTCCTGCAGGCCGCCTCAGGGCCGGCGTGGGGCAAAGGTAAACCAGCCCGCCATCAGGCGCACGCGCAATTTGACTACTACTGATACGCCGGACACAAGTTTCATATGAGGGGCTTCCCCTCCCAAAATGCTCTCATGACCGTCAGGCCAAACATCTGAGTTCTATTCATGCAGGGTAAAAGACAGGAGAAGTACATGGTCAGTCTGACAAATCCCCCAACGCGTCCTCGAGGACGCCTCCCGAGCTGTCGCTGGCATCACTGAATCCGCCCTCGTCCTCTGCGCCACCACCAGCGGCGCCGGGACCATCCACCACGCCGCCTTCGTCGGCAGCCACGAGCATGTCGTCGTCATCCGAAGTGAAGGCTCGGACAAGAGCATCCACATTGTTCTCCACCCATTCCGCGAGGTCGCCTCGGACGGCCTGGGGAACTGGGGCGATGGTGGCATCAAAGTCAAAGTGGGGATCCATATTCCGGAGATGGCTGAAGACGCGGGAAAAGGCGCGCCCGAACAGGGCGCGGCTCCTCTCCTCCACCAACCTGTCGGCCCTGGCCGACCGAGCCTCTAGCTGCGTGACCACGGCGGTGAAGAACTGCAGGTTGCCGGCGTAGTTAATCGTGTGCGGCTCGTCGACGACTGCCTCATAGATGTTGCCCAAGGCCGCGTTAGCCCTCACCCTGAGCGTGGTGAGCATGGGGCCGTGAGCGTGCTCCAGGACCCGCCGCTGGCGTTGTCGGGTTTCGGGTTCCGGCAGACCCTTAAGGTTCGAACACTGGGGTGCACGCGGAAATCACGTCCTCAACCTCCCCGTCTCACAAAGATCTAAACTACTACAGGAATCACACAAGAGACACAAGGTTTATACTGGTTCGGGCCACCATTGTGGTGTAATACCCTACTCCAGTGTGTGGTGGATGGACTGCCTCTTAGGGCTGGAGATGATGAACAATACAAGGAAGAACAGCCTCGCGAGGGTCTGTTCTTGGCTGGGGCGATGAACTGCTAGGAGGAGTTCAGTCGCCCTTCTCTCTCTCTCTCTCTAATCTTTGATCCCCAACCGATCGACCGCTAACTGATCGAACCAACCCCCTGCTACGTGGGTGGCCGGTCCCTATTTATAGAGGCCCTGGTCCTCTTCCCAAATATTGAGCGGGAAGGGAGCCAACAATGGCGGGCTAATTTGAAGGGGGACAGGGAGTAAATCTATCCTGACAAAAGGTGGTCTTCGCCTGCGAAAGACTCTGCGGTGACGCCGTGCTGGGCTCCATGGTGACCTCCGTCTCGTAGTCCGCTTGGTCCTGGTCTTGTTGCACCGAAACGGCAACCTTTGCCTAATGCCTCGGTACTCCGCGGCTGCGCTTGCCCCCTTTGCACCAAAGAGGAAAGGAGGACGCTGCGCGCGCTGGCGCCCACCTGGCACCCTCGATCGTCATGGCTTGCGTCACTGGCACCTCGCGAGGCACCCCGCCTTGATATCTCCGTCTTCTCGCGAGCCAGCCTGAGGAGGCTGCGCCTAAGGATGCGCCGTGTCATCCGCCTCGCGAGGCTTGGGCCCCTCGCGAGGGTCTTGAGTCTTGTGCTGGATGAAGATGGGCCATGTTGGGCCCCCATTCGAGCCACGCCGCAGGCAGGCAAGTCTGGGGACCCCCGTTCCCAGAACACCGACAGTAGCCCCCGGGTCCGTGGCGCGCATGGGCTTGGCCGTGCCGAGAGGCAAAAGGGCAAGGTCGAAGCGCCGCGGGCCCTAACAGCCTGCGGCCTTGGGCGCCGCGTGGTGGTCGACGGGACGTGGGCGGCACTGTTCCCCCCACGCCCCCTTATTCTACGCCTTGTCAGGCGGACTTGTGGTTGCACACAGTCGCCCCCCTTCTTGTTGCTCGGACGCCCCCTGCTCTTCCTTCCCATCGCCATGACTCCGACGAGGAAAGAGAGAGAGCGGAAATCCACGCCTCCTTCTTGTGTGCCGCCATCGGTGGCACCCGCCGTCGGCCAGTCGTCCATACTCAACCAAGAGTGCCTGGGCAAGGACAGCTTGGCCCTGGCCTCCATCTTCAACGAGTGCGGGAGGACGACCGCTTGGCCTGCGTCCCACTTCTCCATCAACAGGATAGCAACCGAGGTTCCATGTTTCACCGACGCCTTGTGAGCGGGTCTGGTTCCCCCCTTCTCCGATTTCTTCAATGCCGTGCTCTCCCATTATCAGATCCACTTGATGCATCTAAGTCCTGAGTCCATCACCCTTCTTTCGGTCTTCGCTTTCGTTTGCGAAGCCATGGTGGGCATCCCTCCTTCAGTTGCCTTGCTGCGCCACTTCTTCTCACTATGTCTTGTCGATCCTTCCCAACGCTGGGCATGCGTGAGCTTTGCTGCCGAGCCTGCGACCGAGGCCTCTGGGATTGACTTCAAACTCCCCCAGCCCGTGGTCGGGTTCCGCGAGCGGTGGTTGTATGTTGACGCAGGGGTACCCAGCCCCCTGCTATCGGAGCCGACCTCGCCTGCCGTCCCCAATTCGGGTTGGGGCCAGGAGACACTCAAGAGCCCCCGGCTCGTCTTTGTCTGGAGCCGCTTCACGCTCCTGAGGAAGCTTGGCGTGACAGCACCCAAAGTGGTGAAGGAGTTTCTGTTGTGCCGCGTTGCTCCCCTGCAGCGCCACTTTCGCCGGATGTGGGCTTTCCGTGGAAGCGAGGATAACATGAGGCTCCAGGAGGAGGACCTGGCTCCGGCGGTGTTGAAGTCGACGCTCTTGACCTTAGCCAGTGATCTCAACCCCGGCAACGTCCGGCAGGGAGGGGCCCTGCTGTACCTCTGCCAGAGCAGGGCCGACTTCGTGAAGCAGATGCCTGTCTTCGATGAATGGGGGTTGCGCCCGGCCGGCCTCCAGGGACGTCGCGAGAACCCGGTGGTGGTGACTACCCTTCCAACCGGCCAAGGCGGCCCCTCCTCAAGTGGCGGAGCAGGGAGGCTGGAGGCGCCTGAGGCCGAGAATGCCCCTGAAGAGGTGGCAGCGCCGGGTGGCGCTCGCGAGGGGACAGCTCCTGAGGCCCGCACCGCTGTGGCTGAAGGTCTCAAGCGGCCGCTCCTGGCGCCTGGGGCTGAGGCCTCGGAGGCCCCAGCCGCGTCTTCTGGCAAGGCAATGGAAGGCAGGCGCCAGGCAGACGTCCCTGACGCGGACCGCCCTGATTCTCCGTCCTCGCGCAAGATGATCCTTGTGCTCTTCGCTTGGGCTGCTTCCGCGTGGACTTTGAGGCCCTCCGGAGGAAGAGGGAGGCCCTAGGTGATGACTTCCCTTGTCGCGTGCTGAAGCGCAGGAAGTACTTCGCCACTGACGAGTAAGTCCTCTTGCTCTCTGGCTCCTGATCCCCTTGCTGCTTCCGCTGATCCTTGTTCTGCAGGCCCCTCCCGACTGAGCTCACAGAAATCGCCGAGGTGCCGCCTCCCTTAGCTTCGTCCCCTCTACTGTCTTCAAGTGCTCCGAGCAGCTCTGCCCTGGTGGTGAGGGCATCTGAAGGAGCGCAACATCCCGAGGTGCATCGCGGCCCTTCATTCCCCGCGATCTTCCTTCGCGGGCCTTCTCTGGGAATAGCCAGCCTGCCGTGGGCTTCTTGTCTGGTTGGGGACCACGACTGGTTGAGGCGCCTCCTGCGCCCCTCATCTGGAGACGGGCTAGCTCTAGGCCGGGCTTCCGGCGCGACACGCCCGGCCATCGCGAGGGCGCCAGCCCCTAGCCCCCTGTTCGGAGGAGGAACAATGACTCGCGGCCCCCGGCGCTTGCTTGGGGCGGATGATGGTGTGGAAGATGTGCTTGAGCGCGCCCGGGAGCGCCGCACTCGCCGCCAAGGGTTCCTTCGAAGAGCGGCCGACGCGGTGAACTTTCTTGGGGAGGAGCTCGCTGATGAAGACGCGCGGCTGGAGGCCGAGGGCCTGCGCCTGGCTGCGGGGAGGCGCGAGCTGGAGGCCGCCATCACCCTCGCGCGCCGCCAACGTGACCTTGATGATGAAGAGGCGAAGGCGTCGCTGGAGGCCTCTCGAGTGGCCCGCTCCCAGGCCATCGAGGAGGCCCGAAGAGCTGATGGGTGGAGAGAGGCAGCGGAGGAGCGGGCTCACGAGCTCCTGGCCCGAGGCCACTTGCTGGAGGAGCAAGCGGAGCTGCGCGAGGCAGCCGTTGCGTCGACGGAGGTGGCTTCCGGTGACCGAGCCGAGCTCCAGAGGCGTGAAGAAGCATTGACGCTGGAAGTCGACGAACGCACTCACGAGTACGAGCGGCTGGAGACGAGGGAGCGCCTAGTGACGCAGGTGGAAGACGATGTCGCTGCGCGGGAAGCGCGTGTCCTGGAGGACGTTTGCCGTCGGGTGGCGACGGCGCGCCAAGGCCTCGAACGAGAGTTCGAGGGGAAGCTGGGGATGATCCGGGTCGAAGCCGAGGGCAGAACCGCAGCCCTGAGGGCCCAACGGGATGAGGCGACGTGGCTGGCCGACGCCTCCCGAGCCGCCCTTGAGGCAGCGCAAAAGGAGCTGGCTGCCTCCCAGGCCGAGGTGCTCCGTCTTCGCCGGCGGATGGAAGAGGCCGAGGCCGTTGAGCGCCAAAACGCGGACGAAATACGCCAGCGGCAACTCCTGGAGCACGCGCATGGCCCCATGCTCACCACGCTCAGGGAGAGGGCTAATGTGGCCTTAGGCAACATCTGCGAGGCGTCCATCAGCGAACCACACACGATCAATTACGCCGGTAACTTGCAGTTCTTCACGGCCGTGGTGACGTAGCTGGAGGCACGGTCGGTCAGGGCCAACAGGCTGGTGGAGGAGAGGAGCCGCTCCTTGCTCAAGCACACCTTTTCCCGTGTCTTCAGCCATCTCCAGAACATGAATCCCCGCTTCGATTTCGACGCTCTCATCGCCCCAGTCTCCCAGGCCGTCCGAGATGACTTGGGACGCTGGGTGGAGGATAACGTGGACGTCCTTGTCAGGGCCTTCGCTTCGGACGACAGCGACGTGGTCGTGGGTGCTGACAAGGATGGCGCAGCGAGCGGCCCTGACACCGCCAGCAGTGACGCAGGCGGCGATGGCGAGCTCGGCGACTCCGGAGAAGGCTCAGGAGGTGCCTCCGGGGACGCATTGGGGGATTGGTCCGACTGAGTGCGTATCACTCCTGTCTTTTTCACCCTGCATGAATAGAACTCAGGCTTTTGACCTGGTGGCTTGTGAGAGCATTTTGGGAGGGGAAGCCCCTCATGTAAAAACCTGTGTCCATTGTAACAGTAGTAATCAAATTGCGCTCGTGCCTGACGGTGGGCTGGTTAACCTTTGCCCCATGCTGGTTCCGAGGCGGCCTGCAGGAGGGCGCGGCGCCTTGGGCGCTCTCTAGTTGGGTCCTTAGGATGTGAGATCGTCGCTGGCGAAAAACTTCACAGGCGTTGGCCTTCTTCACAGGCTCTGGTCCTCTTCCTTGGGGCGAGGGCTTCACAGGCACTCGCCTTGCTTCACAGGCTCTGGGCCTTTTCCTCAGCGCGAGGGCTTCACAGGCACTCGCCCTGCTTCACAGGCTCTGGGCCTTTTCCTTAGCGCGAGGGCTTTACAGCCACTCGCCTTGCTTCACAGGCTCTGGGCCTTTTCCTTAGCGCGAGGGCTTCACAGGCACTCGCCTTGCTTCACAGGCTCTGGGCCTTTTCCTTAGCGCGAGGGCTTCACAGGCACTCGCCTTGCTTCACAGGCTCTGGGCCTTTTCCTTAGCGCGAGGGCTTCACAGGAACTCGCCTTGCTTCACAGGCTCTTGGCCTTTTCCTTAGCGCGAGGGCCTCACAGGCACTCACCTTGCTTCACAGGCTCTGGGCCTTTTCCTTAGCGCGAGGGCTTCACAGGCACTCGCCTTGCTTCACAGGCTCTAGGCCTTTTCCTTAGCGCGAGGGCTTCACAGGCACTCGCCTTGCTTCACAGGCTCTAGGCCTTTTCCTTAGCGCGAGGGTTTCACAGGCACTCGCCTTGCTTCACATCGCCAGACGAGGGCCCCGCCTTGCGCCACACTCTAGTGCCATCAGCAACGACCGGAACCCAGGACGCCGCCCGATGGGGTAGAGCGGTCGCCAGCGGTTCCCCCGACGACCACGGGTCCTCTGCCAGGGGCAGGCCCTGAGGCACCTCCCCAGCAGAGGGCCTACCTCCTGAGAACGCCTTGCTCCGAACGCCGCGGTGGTGATGTAGGATCTCGACCCCTCTCCCGCAGCCCCCTGCGCCCTCCTCCCGAGGGGTAGGAGACTGTGGAAGCGGGGCAACTGCTTGCCGCGGCGACCTGCACCTCCTGCGATCCATGGTTAGCATATACCTGCCCCTGAAGAGTTAGCGGTGCCGGATAGTTGCTGCCTCCAGCGTGGCCAGCGGGCTCGTCCATGGGCTCCTGGAAGGGCTCGGCTTCTACTGCCTCGTCCCCCCAGCTTGGGCCGAGGGGCGAGCCTTGCCTGCTCTCGCGAGGGTGGCCTTGGTCCAGCATGAGGGGCACGTATTCCTCCGTCGTCGTCATTCCGAACGCCACGCCATGATGCCCCGCACGCCACGCGGTCCCACCGGCCGTGCCTACCGCGGGGTGGCAGCGCGGCAGCCCTCCAGGGCCGCGGGTTGCGTCGAGTCCTTCTTCTTCGCGGGCCGGGGGCGGAGGCAGCGCCGCCACTGGTCCGGTGCTGACAGCTTCACTGGCATCGGAGTAGCCTCGGAGTCCGTGGGCGCGCGCGGAGCCCCCGTGCGGGCCGCTCTGGGCTTGAGATGGGAGCTGGGTGGAGAAGGGGCGAGCCCCTGAGGCGACGAAGCCCAGGAGCTCCGCCACTCGCTCCAGCAGCACGTCGTGGCCGCCCTCCAGTAGCCTGCACTGCAGCAGCTCCCGTGCCACCGTGAGCGCCGCCCTCGAGTTCGCCTGCTCCCGGCGGGTGTATGGTGTTGTTGTCGCAGCGTGATTGGAGGACCTTGCCGCCAACCGAGCCTGCCGCGGCGTAAGAGTTGCCGAAGTCTGTCCGCATCACCCGCGGCCCGCAGCGCCCTGTGGACTGCGCGCTGCCTGGGGCGCGGGGTCGCCCGAGGCGGGCGGTTCCGCGCATTTGGGCCACGCAGCCCACGGGTCGGGGTTGCCCTCCTGGTCGCCGGGCATGGTGATGAAGACGCGACGGGGCACGGAGTGGTGGAAGACGAACTCGGGCGCACCCCAACCTGGTGCGCCAAATGTCGGATTTAGGGTTCCGGTAGACCCTTAAGGTTCGAACACTGGGGTGCGCACGGAAATCACGTCCTTAACCTCCCCGTCTCACAAAGATCTAAACTACTAAAGGAATCACACAAGAGACACAAGGTTTATACTGGTTCGGGCCACCATTGTGGTGTAATAGCCTACTCTAGTGTGTGGTGGATGGACTGCCTCTTGGGGCTAGAGATGATGAACAATACAAGGAAGAATAGCCTCGCGAGGGTCTTTTCTTGGCTGGGGCGATGAACTGCTAGGAGGAGTTCAGTTGCCCTTCTCTCTCTCTCTCTCTCTCTCTCTCTCTCTCTCTCTCTCTCTCTCTCTCCGATCTTCGATCCCCAACCGATCGACCGCTAACTGATCAAACCAACCCCCTGCTACGTGGGTGGCCGGTCCCTATTTATAGAGGCCCTGGTCCTCTTCCCAAATATTGAGCGGGAAGGGAGCCAATAATTGGCGGGCAAATTTGAAGGGGGACAGCGAGTGCATCTATCCTGACAAAAGGTGGTCTTCGCCTGCGAAAGACTCTACGGTGACGCCGTGCTGGGCTCCATGGTGACCTTCGTCTCGTAGTCCTCTTGGTCCTGGTCTTGTTGCACCGAAACGGCAACCTTTGCCTGATGCCTCGGTACTCCGCGGTTGCGCTTGCCCCCTTTGCACCAAAGAGGAAAGGAGGACGCTGCGCGCGCTGGCGCCCGCCTGGCACCCTCGATCATCATGGCTTGCGTCACTGGCACCTCGCGAGGCACCCCGCCTTGAAATCTCCGTCTTCTCGCGAGCCAGCCTGAGGATGCGCCGTGTCGTCCGCCTCGCGAGGCTTGGCCCCTCGCGAGGGTCTTGAGTCTTGTGCTCGATGAAGATGGGCCATGTTGGGCCCCCATTCGAGCCACGCCGCAGGCCGCAGGCAGGCAAGTCTGGGGACCCCCGTTCCCAGAACACCGACACGCGTATTTCGTCAGCATTCTGACGCTCAACGGCCTCGGCCTCTTCCATCCGCTGGCGAAGACGGAGCACCTCGGCCTGGGAGGCAGCCAGCTTCTTTTGCGCTGCCTCGAGGGCGGCCTGGGAGGCGTCGACCAGCTGCGTCGCCTCATCGCGTTGGGCTCGCAGGGCTGCGGTTCTTCCCTCGGCCTCGACCCAGATCATCCCCAGCTTCCCCTCGAACTCTCGCTCGATGCCTTGGCGCGCCGTCGCCACCCGACGACAAACCTCCTCCAAGACACGCGCTTCCCACGCGGCGACATCGTCTTCCGCCTGCGTCACTAGGCTCTCCCTCGTGTCCCGTCGCTCATACTCGCGAGTGTGTTCGTCGGCTTCCAGCGTCAACGCTTCTTCGCGCCTCTGGAGCTCGGCTGGGTCACTAGAGGCCACTCGCATCGACGCAAGGGCCAGCTCACGCAGCTCCGCCTGCTCCTCCAGTGAGTGACACCGTGCCAGGAGCTCGCGAGCACGCTCCTCCGCTGCTTCTCGCCATCGGTCTGCTCTCCGGGCCTCCTCGGTGGCCTGGGATCGGGCCACTCGAGAGGCCTGCAACGACGCCTTCGCCTCTTTGTCATCAAGATCCCGCTGACGGCGCGCGAGGGCGATGGCGGCCTCCAGCTCGCGCCTCCCTGCAGCCAGGCGCAGGCCCTCAGCCTCCAGGCGCGCGTCTTCATCAGCGAGCTCCTCTCCAAGCAAGTTCACCGCGTCGGCCGCTCTTCGAAGGAACCCTTGGCGGCGGGCGCGGCGCTCCCGAGCGCGCTCAAGCACATCTTCCATACCATCATCCGCCCCAAGCAAGCGCCGGGGGCCGCGAATCATTGTTCCCCCTCCGGGCAGGGGGCTGGGGGCTGGCGCCCTCGCGATGGCTGGGCGCGTCGTGCCGGTAGCCCGGCCTGGAGCCAGCCCGTCTCCAGATGAGGGGCGCAGGAGGTGCCTCAGCCAGTCGTGGTCCCCGACCAGACGAGAAGCCCACGGCAAGCTGGCTATCCCCCGAGAGGGCCCGCGAAGGAAGATCGCGTGAAATGACGGACCGCGGTGCACCTCGGGATGGTCCGCCCCTTCAGACGCCCTCACCACCAGGGCAGAGCTGCTCGGAGCACTTGAAGACAGTAGAGGGGACGAAGCTAAGGGAGGCGGCACCTGAGCGATTTCCGCGAGCTCAGTCGGGAGGGGCCTGCAGAACAAGGATCAGCGGAAGCAGCAAGGGGATCAGGAGCCAGAAAGAAAGAGGACTTACTTGTCAGTGGAGAAGTACTTCCTGCGCTTCAGCGCACGACAAGGGAAGTCATCACCTAGGGCCTCCCTCTTCCTCCGGAGGGCCTCAAAGTCCTCACGGAAGCGGCCCAAGAGAAGAGCGCAAGGATCATCCTGCCGCGAGGGCGGAGCATCAGAGCGGTCCGCGTCAGGGGCGCCTGCATGGCGCCTGCCTTCCATTGCCTCGCCAGAAGACGCGACTGGGGCCTCCAAGGCCTCAGCCCCGGGCGTCGGGAGCGGCAGCTTGCCACCTTCAGCCGCAGCGGCACGGGCCTCAGGAGCCGTCTCCTCGCGAGCGCCGCCCGGCGCTGCCACCTCTTCAGGGGCACCCTTCGCCTCAGGCGCCTCCTGACTCCTTACCCTGGCACTTGAGGAGGAGCCGCCTTGGCTGGTTGGAAGGGCAGTCACCACCATCGGGTTCTCGCAAGGTCCCTGGAGGCCGGCCGGGCGCAGTCCCCATTCATCGAAAACGGGCATCTGCTTCACGAAGTCGGACGTTGCCGGGGTTGAGGTCACTCGCTAAGGTCAAGAGCGTCGACTTCAGCACCGCCGGAGCCAGGTCCTCCTCCTGGAGCCTCATGTTATCCTCGCACCCACGGAAAGCCCACATCCGGCGAAAGTGGCGCTGTAGGGGAGCGACGCGGCACAACAGAAACTCCTTCACCACTTTGGGCGCTGTCACGCCAAGCTTCCTCAGGAGCGTGAAGCGGCTCCAGACAAAGACGAGCTGGGGGCTCTTGAGCATCTCCGGGCCCCAACCCGAATTGGGGACAGCAGGCGAGGTCGGCTCCGATAGCAGGGGGCTGGGTACCCCTGCGTCCATGTACAACCACCACTCGCGGAACCCAACCGCGGGCTGGGGGAGTTTGAAGTCAATCCCAGAGGCCTTGGTCGCAGACTCAGCAGCAAAGCTCACGCATGCCCAGTGTTGGGAAGGGTCGACAAGACGTAGTGAGAATAAGTGGCGCAGCAAGGCAACCGAAGGAGGGATGCCCACCATGGCTTCGCAAATGAAGGCGAAGACCGAAAGAAGGGTGTTGGACTCAGGACTTAGATGCATCAAGCGGATCGGATAATGGAAGAGCACGGCATTGAAGAAATCGGAGAAGGAGGGAACCAGACCCGCCCACAAGGCATCGGTGAAGCATGGGACCTCAATTGCAATCCTGTTGCTGGAGAAGTGGGACGCGGGCCAAGCCGTCGTCCTCCCGCATTCATTGAAGACGGAGGCCAGGGCCAAGCTGTCCCTGCCCAGGCACTCTTGGTTGAGTACGGTCGACTGGCCGACGGCGGGGGCCACCGTTGGCGGCACACAAGACGGAGGCGCGGATTTCTCCCCACTCTCCTTCCCCGTCGGAGTCATGGCGATGGGAAGAGGGGGGAAGATTTGAGATTGGATTGGAGGCGGGAGCCGGCGTGCGAAGGAAGGAAGAGCAGGAGACGCCCGAGCAACAAGAAGGGGAGCGGCTGTGTGCAACCACTAGTCCGCCTGACAGGGCGCAGAATAAGGGGGCGTGGGGGGAACGGTGCCGCCCACGTCCCATCAACCGCCACGCGGCGCCCAAGGCCGCAGGCTGTTAGGGCCCGCGGTGCTTCGCCCTTGCCCTTTCGCCTCTCAGCATGGCCAAGCCCGTGCGTGCCTTGGGCCCGGGGGCTACTGTCAGCGTTCTGGGAACGGGGGTCCCCAGACTTGCCTGCCTGCGGCCTGCGGCGTGGCTCAAATGGAGGCCCAACATGGCCCATCTTCATCAAGCACAAGACTCAAGACCCTCGCGAGGGGCCAAGCCCCGCGAGGCGGACGACACAGCGCATCCTCAGGCGCAGCCTCCTCAGGCTGGCTCGCGAGGAGACGGAGATATCAAGGCGGGGTACCTCGTGAGGTGCCCGTGACGCAAGCCATGACGATCGAGGGTGCCAGGCGGGCGCCAGCGCGCGCAGCGTCCTTCTTTCCCCTTTGGTGCAAAGGGGGCAAGCGCAGCCGCGGAGTACCGAGGCATCAGGCAAAGGTTGCCATTTCGGTGCAACGAGACCAGGACCAAGCGGACTACGAGACGGAGGTCACCATGGAGCCCAGCACGGCGTCACCGCAGAGTCTTTCGCAAGCGAAGACCACCTTTAGTCAGGATAAGAGTACTTGCTGTCCCCCTTCAAATTTTCCCACCATTGTTGGCTCCCTTCCCGCTCAATATTTGGGAAGAGGACCAGGGCCTCTATAAATAGGGACCGGCCACCCACGTAGCAGGGGGCTGGTTCGATCAGTTAGCGGTCGATCGGTTGGGGATCGAAGATCGGAGAGAGAGAGAGAGAGAGAGAGAGAGAGAGAAGGGCGACTGAACTCCTCCTAGCAGTTCATCGCCCCAGCCAAGAAAAGACCCTCGCGAGGCTGTTCTTCCTTGTATTGTTCATCATCTCCAGCCCCAAGAGGCAGTCCATCCACCACACACTGGAGTAGGGTATTACACCATAATGGTGGCCCGAACCAGTATAAACCTTGTGTCTCTTGTGTGATTCCTTTAGTAGTTTAGATCTTTGCAAGACGGGGTGGTAGAAGGCATGATTTCCGCGCGCACCCCAGTGTTCGAACCTTAAGGGCCCCTCCGATACTGCTGCAATGCTTCCTTAAAAAGCACAAGCAAGCTTTGCTCGTCTTGACTATCCAGATTCACCCTCGCCTAGTTACAACAATGTAATGTAAATCATTGATGTGTTAAATCAATAGAAAATAGGAAAATAATAACCATGAATAATAGCACTTACACGTAAGTTGGACAGGAAGATGTGAAAATGGTGTTTGTCTTCACAATAATCTTCCCATGATGGGAATATATGCACGTAGTCCCTAACAACATTGAAAGCATTGTCTTTTAAACTGGGAATAAATGGAATGGGGTTCCAATCTGCAGGAATTGGCCGTCTCTGCAATTGGGATAGGTCTTCGGCCGGTGGACTTGCTGTACTTTTTGCTGGAGTGGGATTTTTCTGTGGTACAGCTGGTGCTATGGCAAATGAAATCGGTATACCTTTTGCTCTAGTGCAGGTCCTGTGTGATGGGGCTAGTGGTGTGGCCAGTGAAGTATGGGTACAGTCTGCTGGAGTTGGTCCTAATTTTTGTGTCACTGGTTGTACAGCCAATATAAGTGGGGTTGATACGTCTCCAACATATCTATAATTTTTGATTGCTCCATGCTATATTATCTACTGTTTTGGACATTATTGGGCCTTATTATCCACTTTTATATTATTTTTGGGACTAACCTATTAACCGGAGGCCCAGCCGAGAATTGCTATTTTTTGCCTGATTTAGGGTTTCGAAGAAAACGAATATCAAACGGAGTCCAAACAGAATGAAACCTTTGGGAATGCGATTTTTAGGAAGGTTATGATCCGGGAGACTTGGACCCTACGTCAAGAAAAGAAACAGGAGGCCACGAGGTAGGGGGCGCGCCTAACCCCCCCCCCCCCTAGGAACGCCCTCCACCCTCATGGGCCCCCTGTTGCTCCACCGACATACTCCTTCATCCTATATATACCTACGTACCCCAAACGATCAGATACGGAGCCAAAACCCTAATTCCACCGCTGTAACTTTCTATATCCACGAGATCCTATCTTGAGGCCTGTTCCGCAGATCCGCCGGAGGGGGCATCAATCACGGAGGGCTTCTACATCAACACCATGGCCCCTCCAATGAAGTGTGAGTAGTTCACCTCAGACCTACGGGTCCATACTTAGTAGCTAGATGGCTTCTTGGCTCTTTTTGGATCTCAATACAATATTCTCCCTATCGGTGTCAAAACTGACGGATCTCGGGTAGGGCGTCCCGAACTGTGCGTCTAGGCCAGATGGTAACAGGAGGCAAGGGACACGAAGTTTTACCCAGGTTCGGGCCCTCTCGATGGAGGTAAAACCCTACGTCCTGCTTGATTAATATTGATGATATGGGTAGTACAAGAGTAGATCTACCACGAGATCAGAGAGGCTAAACCCTAGAAGCTAGCCTATGGTATGATTGTGTTGTCCTACGGACTAAAACCCTCCGATTTATATAGACACTGGATAGGGTTAGGGTTACATAGAGTCGGTTACAATGGTAGGAGATCTACATATCTGTATCACCAAGCTTGCCTTCCACACCAAGGAAAGTCCCTTTCGGACACGGGACGAAGTCTTCAATCTTGTATCTTCATAGTCCAGGAGTCCGGCTGAAGGTATAGTCCGGCAATCCGAACACCCCCTAATCCAGGACTCCCTCAGTAGCCCCTGAACCAGGCTTCAATGACGACGAGTCTGGCGCGCAGATTGTCTTCGGCATTGCAAGGCGGGTTCCTCCTCCAAGTACTTCATAGAAGATTTTGAACACAAAGATAGTGTCCGGCTCTGCAAAATAAGTTTCCACATATTGCCATAGAGAGAATAATATTTACACAAATCTAATCTGCTGACGTATTCTGTAGTGTGACATCACACCACGGCCAAGCTTTTATTCGAATCGTTTTATTGTCCCATCTCAGCGTGTTATGCGAGGTGGTTTACTTGGCACGTCTTGTTAAAGCAGATATCATGTCCCCTTATTCCAGGATTCTCATCAATACGGGCGTGGGTAACCCAACCGCTTATAGGACTCCTAAACTATAGGCAAGTCCAAACGGCCATGGAGAGGACACTTGATATTCACCCTCTTTATAAAGGGACAAGGTTTTTACTTTTTCCCTCCTGTGCTTAATCGAATCCTTCCCCCACCTCAAGTTCAAACACCCAAGGATTAGGTCAGGTGCTCCGAACCCTCAATCATGTCTGGATCTAGCCTTCAAGGCCAATGGATGCCTTCCTCTGTCACGGAAGAAGACATCAAAAAGTTGAGGGAGGCCAGATATCTGACCGCCGAGGTTTTGCATTGGCTGTCCGCCCGAGGGCAGGCCGTCCCCTCCCCCGAACCCAACGAGAATGTCGTGTTTGTCTCCCACTTCCTATGAGGTCTAGGCCTTGCTCTGGATCCTTTCGTTAGGGGTTTGATGTATTATTACGGGCTAGATTTCCATGATCTAGCTCCGGAAACCTTTCTTCATATCACGACATTTATTGTTGTGTGCGAGGCCTTCCTCTGGGTTACCCCTCACTTTGGCCTGTGGCTCAAGACTTTTGAAGTAAAGCCGAAGATGATCGAGGGGCAACATGCAGCATGCGGAGGTGCCTCAATACGCAAGATGACAGGAGCCCCTAGTCCAAAGGTTCCATTCCAGAGGTATCTGAATTGTGGCAACAGGAGTGGTTCTACGTCACGGCGCCTAGAAGTGCCAAGTGGGCGGCCGCCCCTGTTTTCCGCTCGGGCCCTCCACCACAACTGATGTCATGGATCAGCAGAGGTCTGAGCTGGGGTCCAGCCAAGGACGTGCCTATTCTGCAAAGCCGCATTCGAGATCTCTTCAATGGAGATTTTAGTTTGGTTATGGTAATACAAGTTATGTTGGTTCGTCAAGTCCAGCCTTGCAAACGCCGGCCCCTTCGCTTGTGGGAATTCAATCCCGAAGGACCGCGTGTCATTCAAAATTTCCTCGGCATGACGCACGAGGAGATGTACAAGTCATTCTTCGGACCTCAGGTAGAGTGTCCGGAAATCACCGAGGACATGGGACTGAGCAGTAACCGCGCCACCGAACAGGTAAGGAATCTTCCGGCCGAACATACTATCTCTCATTTGTTACGAAGTTATCTCTGAGAGTTCACTTTTTGACCAGGACTGGCTAACAAAGGCGAAGTTGATTTGGTGTCCGGGCCCCCTCCCTGAGGGTTTGGAAAATCCGGTAGTAGAAAAGATGCTCCAGGTCGCACCCTGCCCGGAGCCCTTGAAGGAAGATTCCGGGGAGGATAATACGGGCGGACGCGGGCTCCCGACACCGCCCATTCTAACCAAGGGAGCGAGCGTCTCCATGAAGGAAGACGATCGGAGGAGGAAAAGGACTGCGCCCGGGGATTCGGAAGCCGAAGCTTCCAAACGGGAGAAGAAGTCTCCCACAGAGGGTCCTACCTCGGGGGGTGCTTTTGCCGCACTAAGTCCGCGGGGGGATCAATCCTCCAGCGAGTCGTAAGTAACCCGAAATACTTTAATATTACAAGTATGCCATCCTTTTCTTCTGAGAAAATAACCACCGCATATATCTTTGCAGTTCGGGCCTTAGCCCCTCTCAAATGAGTTCGTCTTTGGGGGATCTTCTTCCAGAGATGATGGAGAGCGAAACGCCTCCTCGGGACTCCTCCGCTCCAGAAGCGGGCAACCCCGAAGTGTCGTCGCGGAGGGCCTCTCCGAATCCGGTGAGGCCAGGAGATAATCCCATTGACCCCCGAAGCTCCCAGTGTCCGGCTCCCGAAGGGAACAGACAAAAGAGTCCGGCACCATCTAGTGTGCGATCGGATGTTCTGAGGGAGTTGGCGGGGCGAGCGGCCATCTCAGATGAACACCGTATGCTGATGAATACAGTGATGGAGAGAATCTTGTCTGCCGAAAGCGGATTGCATAAAGCTTTGATGAGTCTACTGACAGGCTTTGAGGTACGTAAAATAATGTATAATAGTCCTGCACATGCTAGGTGTGCCCTGTGTAGATAGTAGCCCCTGAGACTCTGGTGGTCGTCGGAAACGACGACGAACAGAGGATCATATTCCCAGGTAATAATCATACTGCCTCTATGTGCAGCTGATGGAAGCTCTGGTGGCTAGCCGGACTAGCGAGTTTGCCTATTTAAAATGGCAGTTAGATGCGGCAGACGCCGACATCGAGCTTGTTAACAAAAGGCTTGACGAGGCACAGGGTAAGTGTCATTATCTAGTAAACGCCACATAGGAAGAGCAGCATGATGCCAGCATCTTTAATATGTTGTGACTGCAGATGGAGCTGCCACTGTTGAAGCCTTGCGGGTAGAACTTGCCCGAGCCAAGGAACAAGCGAGGTTGGCTAATGCGGCTGCTTTAAAGGCAGCCGAAGAGTTGCAAGCCAAGAAGGCCGCGCATGGCGAGAGCCGAGATAAGATGGCCAAGATGGCCATAGAATTAAAAGCCGCCGCCGACCGTTGCCGGGTTCTTGAAAAGGAAAACCAGGCGAAGGCATCGGACCTTGAGAAGGCTGCTGCGACGAGAAAAGACCTCCGCTCTGCTATGAGGGCAAAGAAGGAGGAGCTGCGGGAAGCCGGGGATATTGTAGCTGGGAAATCCTTTATGTTGTGGAGGAGGTTCGGAGATCCACGGTATGCCCCTCTGGATCGGCTGTGGAGTTCGGAGGATGTGCATATGGATTTGGCGGCAAGCGCTGCCGATGCGGTCAAGTACTTCCAGGGTCCAACAGACCATGAAGTGGACCAGCTGTTTTGGACACAAGTCCATTCTCCCGAGCATCCACTTTCATTGACTGACCAATTAGCCGAATGGGCCGAACTGAATAGGTTGTCCGGATGCACCACGAGGTCTGTTGTGGATCAGCTATGGCCAGAAAGGCCGACACCGAACAGCTATTTCAGCTTAGTGCAGCAGTTCCTTGACGTGGTGCCGCGCATCAATGCGATGAAGAGGTCGGCATGCATAGAGGGCTCACGGATGGCCTTTGCCCATGTTAAAGCATGGTGGGCGAAGATGGATGCCACCACTGTTGCAGCGCGGGATTCGGCGATAGGCCAAATGGCTGCTGAGCACTACTTTGAAGAAGTTCTTGTGGGTGCTCGTTTGATGTAGACCCAGTGCTCAAAAAAATATTATGTTTGAGTGATATGTAATCTCATTGTAAGCGAAAATGCTTTTATAAAGTTTTATAAGGCTGTTTTTATACTTTTGCCTGAAAGTAATATGATGCCTCCTGGGCGGCCGTTTATGTATACATGTGTATAACCTAAAAGATTGTAGCCGTCGGCTTCAACCCCCACGCATATAATGCGGAGGTGCTCGCAAAAACACGCTTTCACACTTAACCCAACGTCTTGGTCCTATTAAGGAGGTGATAGCGGAGCGAGCGAGGCAACCGGACTATAATGCTTTAGCACTTTCACTTAGCCATAGGAGTTTGACAGTGGGGCTACTAGATAGCCCCTGGTGGCTCCGCACTCTCCTGATCCCGGGGTGCGTACGTGCCTGGCCGGAAAGCGGCCCTTCGTTAAGGCGTAGGAATTCAATCATTCCAACAGGTCATCGAGTGGTTGACCAGTCTCACGCTATATCATGACAGCCAGTTTTCGGCTTTCTCTACTGAGGTGCTCATCCGGATGAACTAGGGCACAATCGCAGCAGTTCTCCTGGTGCTACCTTAGCTGGTAAAGCAGAACATAAGGCACCAAAACACAGGAGCCGAGCAAACCCAACATTTGACCAAAGACAATGATTCGGAGCTGATGCATATAGGGCCAAACTCGCGACGCCGAACACTCCCTAAGGTATTCGGTCTTTGTGGTATAAACCGGGCCTGAATAATGGCCTTTGTAAGAAGCCCCTTGTGTCCAGGTACGTGCATTGTTCTGGCGTGGCCACATGCCAAGACGTCAGCATCCTTCTCAATGGTGGATATGTATCAACAAGAGATAGTAAAAAAGGTTTACGCAGGGTCTTAATCTAAAAGGAATCCTTGGAGCGGGTCCCTGTTGCACGTCTGCGCCTGTGTCTCCGTTGTGTCGTCTCCTTGACGGGTGTAGCACGATGATCGTCTGTAAAAGAGAGGAATTTAGGTGAAAAAGTTGTCGTGCAAAAAGATAGTTTTTAAAGAAACCATGTATAATTCAAGATGAGAAAAGATTGCCACTTGTCTGCGCGCGTTGAGCCCCTTGCAAATAGGGGTGTGATCGTTTATTCTGTATAAATAGCGGCGCCGGACTTGGTTAGTTGTGTCTGAGGTCTTAAAGAGCTATTGGATGCTTTCGGTGGTCCGGACGCCTTTAGTGTGCGGCTGCCAAGGCAGCCGCACTCTCTTCGGCGTGCAGAGATCGCTTGATATTTCCGTTCACTGAAATGATGGCACGTGGACTGGGCATCTTGAGTGTGAGGGAGGCGTAGTGTGGTATTGCATTAAAGCAAGCGAAAGCTTCATGTCCGAGCAGTGCTTGATAGCCACTTCGGAACAGAGCGATGTGGAAGGTTAAATGCTCACGACAGAAGTTATTGGGGGAGCCGAATATAACTTGTAGTAGTAGGGAGCCCGTACAGCGAGCCCCTGGGCCTGGCGTTACTCCTTTAAAGGTAGTATTGCTATGGCGAATTTTGTTGGGTCTAACCCCATCCCGCGGATTGTATCCTGATATATTAGGTTTAGATTGCTGCCACCGTCCATCAATACTCGTGTGAAGTGATATCAGCCAATGACTGGGTCTAATACCAGGGGGAGCGCATCCTGCATGCTGGATACTTGCTGAGTAATCGCGCTGGTCGAAAGTGATCGGTTGAGACGACCAGTGGCAGAACTTCGCGGTGACAGGCACTTGGGCATATTTCCCTGGGAGTGCCGCATTGTTTCCCTTGATCACGTGTAACACGTTTACTGTTTTGACTTCTGGTGGAAATTTCTTTTGTTCCCCAGTGTCTTGCTTGGGAGGCTCGTCCTCGTCTTCACTTAGTGTATCCTCCCCCTTGTGTACGGCGTTGAGCTTGCCGGACTGCTTGAGGACCCAACAATCTCTGTGGGTATGATTAGTAGGTTTACCAGGGGTACTATGGATCTGACATACTTGGTCCAGAATTTTGTTGAGGCTGGACAGTTCATCCCTGGTGCCTTGAGGGGGCGGCTTTTGCTGACCTGGCCGAGAGCTTTTGAATCCGGCGTTTACTGCCGTGCCCTTCGTGATGTCTTCTTTATTTCAACGTTTGTTATTGCTGTTGCGCCGTGATTTCCCGTTTCCATCTCTAACTTCAGATGTACTGGGGTCGCTGGTGCTGCATATGGCTAGCCAGCTGTCCTCACCTGCGCAAAAGCGGGTCATGAGGTTTGTTAATGCGGCCATCGTTCTCGGCTTATTTTGGCCGAGGTGTCTGGCAAGCCATTCGTCACGGACGCTATGCTTAAAAGCTGCCAAGGCTTCGGCGTTCGGACAGTCGACAATCTCGTTCTTTTTAGTAAGAATCATGTTCAAAAGCTTTCGGGCTGACTCTCCGGGCTGTTGAGTTATATGACTCAAATCGTCCGCATCCGGAGGTCGGACATAAGTCCCTTGAAAATTTGCCCGAAAGGCATCTTCGAGCTCTTCCCAACTTCCAATGGAGCTTTCGGGGAGGCCTTTAAGCCAATGACGGGCTGGCCCTTTGAGCTTGACGGGTAAGTACTTGATGGCGTGGAGATCATCTCCTCAAGCCATATGGATGTGGAGGATGTAGTCCTCAATCCAAACCCCAAGGTCTGTTGTTCCGTCGTATGCCTCTATGTTTACGGGTTTGAATCCCTCTGGGAATTCATGGTCCAGCGCCTCATCGGTGAAACACAGGGGGTGTGCGGCACCCCTGTAGCTGGGTGTGCCGCGTTGTTCGGATGTTTATTGTATTGCATTGTATGCTGGGGCGCGCTTGCATGGTCCATAGATGGATCTTGTTGCACCGTCCTTTGGGTGCGAGCCCTCGCCTGGGTCGCGTGTTGTATTGTGAGTGGCGTTGTATGCCGCCCTGTGTTGGTAGAGGGGTCATCTATCTGGCCAAGTGGCTGCTTTGATGTTTGGTTGTGGAGGGTCTGAGGCCTCCTCATCGAATTCGGGTAGCAGCTTCCGCTTTGGGTAGCTCTTGGAGGGGCGATTGTCGCCATACCTCGCTGCTGTGTTGAGTATTTTACTCCATCTGATTCGGAGTGTGTCTTGCGCAGCCATGAGCCTTTGCTTCTGCTTTTTGAGACTCCTCGCGGTGGCAACAAGCCTTTTACGGGCATTCTGCTGCTCCGGGTGCCTGTCCGGCGTTATATCGTCCGGACTATTATCCTTGATAGAATTTGTTTGTTCGGTTTGATTATACGGATTGCCGTTGTCCAGCAGCGGTTCACCATGCTCCGGCGCTCGGTCTGTGTGATCGCTATTTCTGTCGAGGCGGGATTTGGGGTGGCGCTTGCGTCGCCGCTTTGACTGCTTCTCGAGGGAACAAGCCTTCGGTGCGTCCTTCCGCTCCTCGTCGTCATCTTTTGGTGCGTCCGCCATGTATACGTCATATGACGAGGTGGCTTTCCAGGGCTCAATAGGCACAGGTTCTTCATCGTCTCCTGCGTCGGTGTCCATACCGTCGATATCTTCGGAGTCGAAGTCGAGCAGATCGGTTAAATTGTCGATAGTGGCTATAAGGTGGGTGGTGGGTGGGCTTTGAATTTCTTCATCATCCGTATCCCAACCTTGCTGACCGTAGCTCGGCCAGGGCTCTCCTGATAGAGAGAGAGACTTTAGTGTCTTCAGAATATCGCCGAAAGGCGAGTGCTGAAAGATATCCGCCGCAGTAAACTCCATGATCGACACCCAATCGGATTCGATCGGCAGGGGGCGCGGAGGGTTCGGAGTCCGGAGAGGAGTCTGGCTCCCTCGAGTCACGAGTCGGAGTGCGGGGCTGGTGTTCGGCTCGATCACCGTTGGGATCGCAGCCCCCGAGGCGGTGTCCAACCACCCATCCTCGATCGGTGTAGTAGGCTCCGAATTAAGGGTCGAAGCCGATGCGGGTGCGGCCTCCAGGGCACTGTTCGGCGGCAGAGCTAGATCATGCTTTTCGTGACAGTGCGGCGCACTCGGCAGTGGCTCGAATCCATCGAAGATCAAGTCCCCGCGGATGTCAGCCGTGTATTTTAAACTTCCAAATCTGACCTCACGGCCAGGGGCGTAGCTTTCGATCTGCTCGAGATGGCCAAGTGAATTGGCCCGCAGTACGAAGCCGCCGAAGACGAAGATCTGTCCGGGGAGGAAGGTCTCACCCTGGACTACGTCGCTATTGATGATCGTAGGAGCCATCGAGCCTGACGGCGATGACACAGAGGAACTCTCAATGAAAGCACCAATGTCGGTGTCAAAACTGGCGGATCTCGCGTAGGGGGTCCCGAACTGTGCGTCTAGGCCGGATGGTAACAGGAAGCAAGGGACACGAAGTTTTACCCAGGTTCAGGCCCTCTCGATGGAGATAAAACCCTACATCCTGCTTGATTAATATTGATGATATGGGTAGTACAAGAGTAGATCTACCACGAGATCAGAGAGGCTAAACCCTAGAAGCTAGCCTATGGTATGATTGTGTTGTCCTACGGACTAAAACCCTCCGGTTTATATGGACACCGGATAGGGTTAGGGTTACATAGAGTCGGTTACAATGGTAGGAGATCTACATATCCGTATCGCCAAGCTTGCCTTCCACGCCAAGGAAAGTCCCTTCCGGACACGGGACGAAGTCTTCAATCTTGTATCTTCATAGTCCAGGAGTCCGGCTGAAGGTATAGTCCGGCCATCCGGACACCCCCTAATCCAGGACTCCCTCACTCCCCCTCTCTTGTGGAGATCTATTTGATGTAATCTTCTTTTTGTGGTGTGTTTGTTGAGACCGATGAATTGTGGGTTTATGATCAAGTCTATCTATGAATAATATTTGAATCTTCTCTGAATTCTTTTATGTATGATTGGTTATCTTTGCAAGTCTCTTTGAATTATCAGTTTGGTTTGGCCTACTAGGTTGATCTTTCTTGCAATGGGAGAAGTGCTTAGCTTTGTGTTCAATCTTGCGGTGTCCTTTCCCAGTGACAGTAGGGGTAGCAAGGCATGTATTGTATTGTTGCCATCGAGGATAACAAGATGGGGTTTTCTTCATATTGCATGAGTCTATCCCTCTACATCATGTCATCTTGCTTAAGGCGTTACTCTGTTTTTAACTTAATAGTCTAGATGCATGCTGGATAGCGATGGATGACTGGAGTAATAGTAGTAGATGCAGGCAGGAGTCGGTCTACTTGTCTCGGACGTGATCCCTATATACATGATCATACCAAGATATTCTCATAACTATGCTCAATTATGTCAATTGCTCAACAGTAATTTGTTCACCCACCGTAGAATACTTATGCTCTCGAGAGAAGCAACTAGTGAAACCTATGGCCCCTGGGTCTATCTTTATCATATTGATCTCCTACTACTTAGTTATTTACTTTGCCTTTATTTTACTTTGCACCTTTATCATAAAAATACCAAAAATATTATCTTATCATATCTATCAGATCTCACTCTCGTAAGTGGCCTTATAGGGATTGACAACCCCTATTTGCGTTGGTTGCGAGGATTTATTTGTTTTGTGCAGGTACGAGGGACTTGCGCATAGCCTCCTACTGGATTGATACCTTGGTTCTCAAAAACCGAGGGAAATACTTACGCTACTTTGCTGCATCATCCCTTCCTCTTCGGGGAAAACCAACGCAGTGCTCAAGAGGTAGTAGGGGTGTTGTCTAATTTCTCCGGCACCACCATGTTTTTCAAGGACTTTGCTGGTGCTCCTTCAGGTTCGGCAATCACCCTCTTCCTTTTTGATGTCTGATGCACCAGAACATCATTTGAGTGAAAAAACATGGTATGATGACAGATGGAATATGTATTGATAATGGATGGGCATGGCATCTCGACATATATGATGAGTAAACTAAGCAGATGGCGGTGCAACAAAGTAGAAGAAATGCAAGACAACATATGCAAGATACCCGCAATCAATAAAACATTGCCAAATTAGAACATGCACCTTGATGGGTGAACAGGACATGCCATCTGCCTTTGGCTCCTCGAGGTTAGAATAGTCATTAGGATCATATTCTGAACAAGAATCAATAGGCGGGGAGCGTATGAGTTTCATTGCATCCAGAATGGCACTGAATGCCTTGGTGCCAATTTTGTAAGTCATTGCAGTGTTTAGCTTAAAGAGTGGACTGCTGCTAGTGCGACACAAAGCATCTACACAGATCATAGTGTAGATATAACGGGAAAACCTTAAGCATCAGAGTAAAATTAGCAAAGTGGAACTTGCTGGAATATATGTGCTATTATTGCCGGTACGGCTAGAAAGGCTTCGGATACCAGCTCTCTTCAACTGAAGGTGTGGTACTGTTAATATTAGTGTAATTCTGAAAGGCGACATAGCTCCCCGCGTTTCCTTGCTATTCTTATAGGATTCAAGTGGGCAGGCCACTACAAATCCTATTCCTATGTTTACAAGATCCTACGAATCAAAGAGGCTCAAAGTGTCCATCACAACCGACCGTATAGACCTCTACACTTCAAATGTCCCTGCTCATCTTTAGTACAAGGAACATACTATACTACTACCATACTCCCTCCGTTCCAAAATATAAGTCTTGGTAGAGATTTCCACTATGGATCACATACAGATGTATCCAGATACATTTTAGAGTGTAGATTCACTCATTTTGCTGCATATGTAGTCCATGGTGGAATCTATACAAAGACTTGTATTTAGGAATAGAGAGAGTACATATTAAAGAAGAACGGAAGAGGAACATGGTAAAGAAGAGTACGCAGATTTTGGATAATAAAATGTTGGTTGCGCAGTGCCCACACATGATGAACCATAGCGCATTAAGAATGCAACTCCCAGCTGTCTCTCGTCCATTTCAGGCGGTTGTATGAAGATCCTACGTCTCCTAACCCTTCTTCTTCCTCGTGTCTGATTCTTCCCATACAGAACACCACACGGGCCGCCGGCCGGACCACCGGCCCCCACCGCCTGTGTTCCTCCGCCACCCCCACCCCACCCCCGCCCCAACCCCCATCCGTGTCGAGTTTTCTTCGTTCGGCAAGGCCCCACAACCACCCGAGCCCCTTCGATCGCACCGGCGAACTCCAGCGAGCTCTGAAAAATCAACTGACCCAATTTTGAAATTTAGTCTACTGTGATTTAACTAGTGTGGAATATAAAAGGGAAAACACTAAGCATTGGGAGTATAGTGTTGAGCATGTCATGGTGGATCTGAAGGTGCAAACCGGACAAAGGCAACTTCGCAACCAAGACAAGAAATCAGAGTAAAGCAGTGGCGATCCATTTTCTTGCTGCGATAAATAAGTTGAGCAAATACGAAAGAGTACCGCCTCTGGTGCAGCGCCGTGTACGCATCTGTTGAGAATTTGGCCGTGCTGTGGTAGCGATGGCTGTCGGTGGTGTGGAAGCAGATCTAGGAGGGTAGACGGTGGTGGCGGGGCGCGGTGAACGAGACGGTCATAGGAGCAGCGCCGGCAAGGTGGACGACGGCAGGGATGAAGCGAGAGGACGGGATGCAAGGATCCCGGTCCAAGGTCGTGGATGAGAGAGGTCAATCTCTTGTAATGGACGGCGGCGTCGGGGTATCATCTGCGGCATGGCGGAGAAGGACAGCGGTGGATGGGGTGGAAGACGGCGGCGGACGGAGGAGGGTGGGGTGGAGAGGGTGTTTTGGCGCCCACGGAGTACGAATGGGGAAAAGGGAGGTAGAGAGGAAGGGGAACCATGTATTCAGGGCACGCTTGTCTGAAATGCGAGGAAATTTACAAACTTAGCCCCCGTTTCAAATTTCTACTACATCACAACAACATTAGTTGGTTGGGGATATGATGGTAATCTCGCATACACCGAATATTCGCCGACGAGAATTTGTTTTTGGCGCCCACCGTGTATGAATATGAATCGGGGAGGGAGTTGATTTCGGCCGAGGACACACTATGTTTTGGCGCCCACCGTGTATGAATCTGGGTGAGAGGCGGTTACGTCACGTTTGGGTGAAATTACAAACCTGCCCCTATCGAAACCTATAGAAATCCAGCAGATAGGCTTTGCGTGGCAGGGATAGGCAGTAGTCATTTCCATCTCGCAGATTTTGGTTTCAGGCGGTTACTGCGACTTTCCCCGCTTCGTTCAAATTTTGCAGAGTGCATGTTTACCGTGCCAACTCAATTCGAATCCCATTTGTATTCTATTTTTTTCGGGCGGGATCCATTTTCAATTGGAATTATATTCTATATACATCATTTTTTTATATACTTTCAAAAGCACAGCAAAGAATTCTGCTCCTTTATATGTATAATATGATTTACAAATACAACAATCTCGAAATCTTAAGGTTGAATTCGAAAAAATTTAACCAAATTATGTTCTACTAAAATGTATGGATCAGTAATATCTACATATTAAATAACATAAATGTGCGTGAATTCATATGAGTATGCATGTTTGATAGATCAATTTTGGTTCGAGTATGGATTACATGTATCATCATCTCGAATTCAAATATTTGAATCCCTTTTTGTTCACTCCTTTCATGCCCATCTCTCTTGCATGCATGCTCCTTCAGGTAGCTATCACTCTCTTTTCTCCAGCTCACCCGCACGCTCACTTCATGTTTCTCCTATCCTTGCAAACATGGTCTCTCGACGTCTCCCTTGAGAAGTGTCACACTCTCCCTATCATTATACATTACACAGTTTTCATTATCTCTCACGTCTCTATTGTTCTCTAGTATCACTCGGTACCAAAGCTTTCTTTTTCACCGCCACACACACAGTCTCCACTCGTCTTTCACTTTGTCTTTCTCTCTATGGGATTCTCTCACACACCCTATATGACTCTACCTATGACTCATACCACTAAAATTACTCTCTCTCTCTCTCCTGTAGACACAACATTTGTTGCGGTCTCCTTTTCGTCTCCATCCCATACTGACATTATTCATTTGTTTACCGACCAGACAACCCCGACTACCGTCTCCTCTCTCTCTCTCTCTCTCTCTTTCTCTCTCTCACAGACACACACACAACTCCTGCTTCCACTCCCCTTCCCGACTATCGTCTCTCTCTCACACACACAAAACTCTCTCTTTCGCACCCCGACTCGTATTTCTCTCACAAACATTTATCGACTAGCTAGCCTCTAGATAGGTTTATACACCCGCACACTTGTGCTTCCACCATCGCATACATGTCTCTCTCCCACTCCTTGTATCTATGTAGATTTTTCTCCCTTCCTAAGACACGCCCTCTCGATCATGCACACACACACTATCGCCTCATTTTAAGCTGATACCTATCGCACACACACTCCTTGTGTCTTTGTCACACATGCACTCCATCCTCCTCCACTCTCCCTCTCACTCACACACACATGGGCTTTTGCAACAACTAGCAAGATGCCCATGCATTGCACGGAACATCAAGATGCATTTGTATGAGTAGTTTATCTTGTGGGGGAAAATGATGAACGAGGGAAGGCCTTATTTGAAAATGTGGATAGGGGTGTGGGTATCTTTTTGCAAAATTGCCATAGTTTCCTTCCTATCCGTCAGATATAGATTGGACGGCCTATATTGCAGGATGGCAGGCACACGATCATCACCGCCAATGCTTTTTATAAGAGTAGGGATAACAAATAGAGTTGGTGATGATGGTGGGTCTGCCATCCTGGAATGTAGGTCGTCCAATTTATATCTGACAGATAGGAAGGAAAATATGGCAATTTACCCGCACTCTTCACCACATTTGCAGATAAGGCCTTCCCTCGTTCATCATTTTCTCCCACGAGATCTTGATGTTCCGTGCAACGCATGGGCATCTTGCTAGTAAGAGTAGAAATTAGACATATACTACTTCTTGAATCTTGAAACCAATAACATTCCTCCCTTATCTCATCAAAACCGCCAAAGGAATATATTTTGAGTGAAACATAACATATTTTTAGTGATATACATATTTCAAAACTAGACTTTTTTCTATCAAATAGGTGAATATGTATTAATCTACTTTGATCGTGTGGCAACGCATTGGCACATTGCTAGTAGTTATTATAATTTTTTGGACACCAGACAAACGGTGGAGTACATATACGAAGAGAAGAGGCGCACGCACGCAGTCGGCCTCTCGTTGTCTCGCACACATGAGTGTTACGTAAAGGTGACGTTAACAAATAAACCCTAAAACCCTAGGTGCACGATTGCTGCATTCGTGGGTACCGGGTACGTGGTGGAGCACCTTTGTAGGAATAGTCAGCTCACGTGATAATTTGATCCGTAGGAGTTGATGGTCAGGACCACAGGTGAACGACTTGGAGCGCGGTGGCTCGCTAGTTGCCACAGATCGAGTAGCCACGTTTAAGATATCGTTTTTTTAGCGGGGTTAAGAGTTCCAATTTTCAATGGCGCGTTATAAGTAGTAAGTAGTTTTTAGAATGATTGATATGGAGCGAAAATGGAATTCATAGTACTACGTACCTCCTTGGCGTATGGTTGTATGGTTTTTTTTTTGCGATGGAGGTTGTATGGGTTTATGTTGCAAGATGTTGAACCTGTAGTTCTAGGGCAAATACTATGGTTTAGATTTAGATGCTGGTTTTCAGTAATGAAAATCGGAAGGGGAAACCCTTCTTTGATTAAAAAAAACTACTACCTCCATTCTGGTTTACTAGTCCCCATCGTACTTTGGGTCAAAATTTGTCCATGAATTTTACTTGTAAATGTGAATGGAAAACGAGATTTTGTTATACCCAAACAAAACAGGACTGGAGGGAGTGATTGCTCTGACATGGACGCGACCTCTCATTGCGCAGGCATTGAACCGGCACGCCGGCCAAGAGGGCCGCACTCACTGCAGGCCCGGCTGAGCACGCCTCCTCGCCGCGTGCAACCAGCTTAAGACTGCCCCGCCTGCCTTCATTGAATTCGCATGTGTGCCGGCAACACGTCCTTCTGCGAGCCGGCAGGCATTTTAGAACACAAAAAATGACTAAAATATAATTAATTTACGCATGGCCTTGACTTGTTTAGCTCGCACTTGTAGCAGGAACTAGTAGAGGATTTTCTTTATTTATAACTCTCCTCACATTTTTTTGGCTTTGAAGTGAATCATGGTTGTGGACATTATGTATGAATGTGCAGATATCTGTGAACATGAGTTTGATGTGGAAGTTGAACTTGGAATGTCGGGCTTGCGCGTGAACTATACCATGTCCAATGCTTCATTTGTTATTGTTTGGAAAGTAATTGTTGTTATTACATGACCCGAAAAAAACATTTTGTGCCACATCAGTAGATGCATGGACATCACAAAAGGCATGCTGATTGGATAAACATTTGAACCTAGCTATTATGAAGGAAATTTTGTATTGACAACAATTTTAGATAGCAGGAGACGCCTGGCCTGCTTTGCCTCTGCTAGCTTATTTCTGGCTTCTTCCATCTCTTCTTTGGCTTGGGTGAAGAGAGCATCTGATTGCTCTTTTCACTTCTTCAGGAACTCAGCTACATTCTCAAGGGCTGCTGCACGCTTTCTTTTAGCCTTTACTAATGCCACGAGGACACGAACAGCTGACGACTCCACCTGGCTTGTGTGTAATCCAACATCATCTGGGAATTTGCACCTTGTGTCTAATCCAGCATCATTAGGGAACTGGCACCTTGTGTGTAATCCAGCCTCATTTTGGAAACATGATCTCGAGGTTGACGATACTTCCCTCCTCGCAGGAACTGCATCCTGACATGAAGTTACTTCTTTTTTAGATCAATACTCAGAGCAACCTAGATCCATTTAGTAGAAGCCAGATAAACAGAACTCGGAGAAGTGAATTCAAAAGGAAAAAAATAAAAACAGACTACAAGGTGAGAACAGCCAGTTCTGACATCAAGCTAAAAACAAAAGCATTAGGACGATTAAGACTCTTCTTATTACACATCGAAGAACACCACGCTTAAGAGAAATAGAAACTACAACATATACACATCGAAGAACACGAGGCTACACGAAAGTAATTGAAAGGGTGTTACTTACCAAAGCTCGTTTTACAGGTTCGGTGCAGCTCCTCTTTAACTTGCCACGCTCTTTGAAGATGTCCCGAATATCCCATGTTTGCTCTTCATTGATCCTCTGCATGTTCGCACTCGTGGTTTTAAAATCTTAACATGGCAAGAAAAATATACTACTAGTAATACTCGCACATCTTGTGGGCAACATTAAAGCACTCGTCTACCATGTTAGAGCATCTCCAGCAGAATCGCAACGCGCGACGCTTTAAAAATCTCAACATGCTATCTCTACTCTCTTCTCTACTGTTATATTTATTTTATATTTTATATTTAATATTTATCTCTACTACCTTTACTGTATACTTTTTTCTTGCAATATAGGCTGTTCGATTTATATCTGACAGATATGAAGGAAACAAATAGGAATTTTGCAAAAAGATACCCATACCCCTCTCCATATTTGCAAATAAGGCCTTCCCTCATTCATCCTTTTCTCCCACAAGATAAACTACTCATACAAATGCATCTGGATGCGTGCAACGCATGGCATCTTGCTAGTTCTAAAAACCTTTCCATCATTTGCCACACTACTAGTTGCAGATGAAAAACCTACCCATGCACAACGCGATACAGGAGCGGCGCTCAATTACAAGCTGATATTCTGTTCGACAATGGAGGCTATAACCAATTACTTTTATGGGAACAATAGCACCCAGGAAATTTGAAGGGTAGGTATGAACAAAATTGGAACTGCACATGTACTGCTAAGTGATTCAATACACACATTACCAATCGAGGAGGAGAACGATGGTTGCGGCGGCCTCTGTGAGTCATGGTCGGCAATGGGAGTCAGTTCATTGTCCACAACGGTGGTAGTTATGCGCTTGGCGTTGGCTTCCGGGAAGCAGATCCGAGAGGGTGGAAGACGATGCTGGGGAAGAGGCTCCGTGTACGACGACGACGGTGGACCGGCTCTAGTGAGGCGTACGAGGTCGTCAACGAGGCAGATGTGCTGCGGTGGACGAGTGCGCAAATGTAAAGGGGAGGAGCATGAAGGCTGCGGTGCCGTGGAGAAGTCTATTTTGCGATGGGGATAGAAAATGGGGAGTATTCAGGTGTACTACTCTGGATGCCGGGGTGTGGTTGGCTGGGTAGGGTGAACCTGACGTTATGAAAACAGCCCCCCTACCAAGCGTCATCCGTAGGCCTGTTCCGAAGGCTATGATGGTAACTTCCCACTGCTTGAATCAGGGTCGCGGGAGATTTTCCCGCTGACCTCAAAATTTTGTGACACTGGACTCCCCGTGTGGCGTGTTGAGTAATTCGGCTAAGCAACTAGCGAGTAGTAGTAGTAAACTCTGCATATTAGGTTTGACCGAAGTCAAACTTCCTAAAGTTTGACCAAGTTTATAGAAAAATATAAACATTTACCATAACAAATATGTATGATGTGAAAGTACATTCAATAATGAATCTAATGGTATTTATTTGTTATTGTATATGTTAATATTTTTGTTATAAGCTTTTTGAGAGTTTAAAAAACTTGACTTTGACCAATGCTAATACGCTAACTGAAATAAAAACGGAGGGAGTACACATTCGTTTTCTTAGTTTGTAGTGAACTAATCATTTGCTGAAATTGTGAAATAAATATATTAGGCTATTGACTTCGAATGTAATGATCTATACAATTCAATAGTTACAATCATTGTCGAATCCCAAGATGTATACAAGGTCTATAGTACTTGACAACATGCTCAAACTCACATAATCCTAGTCAAATGAGAATCTAAATGCATTTCATAGTTGTTACTTTGTAGGATGCAACAAAAACAACCATAACTCTACATCAGCCATTATAGAAGCAGCATTTTGACATATCCCAATGTGTGAATGAAACATGCAGAGAGAGCTTTTGAAGATGGAGCAGATAGGGTGGGAAAGATTGTATGTATGTGGACGAGAGAGTAGGAGACAAACCTAACGAGACAGACAGAGAGAGAAAGAGATAGAGAGAGAAAGAGAGAGGAAGAAGTTAGGTATGTGAGAAAGATGGATACATGTAATATACATGAGATGTGTATGCATCTAGATTCTGTATACGTGGAAGGAGAAGAGACAACATGTATGATGAGAGAGCTAGAAAAACATGGACGAGAGGGGAAGGATCTCGTGGGTTGAGGGACTGACAATTTTGTGCGGGGTAGAGAGGGATTGGTAATTTTGTGCAAGAGAGAGAGAGAGAGGGTGGGGGGAGGAGTCAGTCAGCCGTTGTCACATCACCCTGCTTCCAAATGAACCCGCATTCTCTAGCGCGGTGTGGTCGCCGTCTTCGATCTGCTCGATGCCCTCTTTGAACATTGAGGTGTTGTGCATGTTGGGGTGCAAAGAAGCACAAGCGAGAGTGGTCGCCATATAACCTTGGATGGGGACGAATTGTGTGCTCGGGGGAGTGTGTGTGTGTGTGTGTGTGTGTGTTGTGCTGCGTGTGTCTCTCTCTATATGTGTGTGTGTGTGTGTCCGATATTGAGAGAAAACAAACCTAAGGAGAGAAATGGGTATTCATGAAGAGATTGTGCGGGCCTTGAGGTGGGCAGGGGCCGGGTGAGGGTGTCAAAATGTGCGCATTGATGCATGTGTTGCATGCGACCGTGCGAGGGGCAGACAAATCGAGAGAGATGGTTGTTGTGTTACGGATGCTCCTCTCTCTGTCTCTCTCTCCCTCTCTCTCTCTCACACACATACACACACAAGTAAACTAGAAGACCGTTCTCTCATGTATACACAATGTATCGGCATCTGTCTATGTCTCACTCATGCATGATCATTCGCACATTCACACCTCTCTATGTCTGTATCACATGCACACCGTCTCCACATTGCCCTTCCGCCACAACACACATATGGACACATACACACGTTCTCTCTCAGTCACACACACACACAATCAGTATTAAAAAAACTAGGGCGCACCAGAACGTCCAAACCCAAATAAACACGATCTGGAGCTAAATTCAAATATATGGAAATAGTGCAGCATCAAGAACTTTCACAGAAAAAAATTTGAGTAATATTTGAGGATTGTTTTCACACACACAAAAAGGTTCGGTGGATGTCCTTCGAGCGCGACACGATGACGCACCGTTTGATCAACCGCGCAGCCGCGGTTCACGCGCTTGCACAAGATTCCTTATCGTGGCTGTGGTACTAACTAATAAAAATGCTGCCTAAGTCTAATGTTTACATGTACTAGTACGGTTTTCTTTTAAGTTTGACCAACCTTATATATAAAACTAAAGTAAGCTCCCACACGCGCACTCATCAATATGTCGCCGCCGACGTTGTGCATGCCGGCACCCGCCTGCTCCGGCCAACAATTTCTCGCCCATCACCGTCGTGTCGCCGCCATCCCTGTGCCATGAAGCCGAAGGCTCGCCCGCTCACGTTGTCTGCAGTCCCTCCTCGCGATGCCACCGCGCTGCCAAGCACGCGAGCATCTGGTGGAGCCGCGTCTATGCACGCAGCGTACAAAGAGGATGACGAGCGCGTGCTCCAGCACGCCGGCGAGGAGGAACTAGCATGTCATTGTCGTCTCCGCCCGCGCGGAGGAGGCGCGCATGGTGGCTGTCACGACGGAAGCCGGTCGCGCGCTCGTCGAGCCCACAAACTGGGTGCGGACGCGGAATCTACCTTCAAGACCTTGAATGCCACGTGGATCCTGCAATCTGAAGGAGCAATTTGGGTCAGTCGACTCATGTGAGCCGTTTGATGCAACAAGGATGGCTAGAAGGGCTTCTTCCACCTCTTCTGCCGTCTTCTTCCTTCGCTCCATTGAACTCCTTTCACAAATCGACTGAGCCAAATTATACTACTAGTACGAACGTATTAAGTACAGTAGGAACACGAAGATACGAGCAGTAGTACCAACTGCAAGAAGAACAGTAGTAAGAGAGAGTACTAGTACTACTATACGTACTAAAGAGTTCAAATAACGAGGAAGAACATGAACATAGTTCTGCTGGGGCCTGAGCACAACACGCCCTTGAAAATAAACTAAGCAACTAGTCCGTTGGACACTACAGTAGAACCTGCACGAGCGACGGCACTGCCACCTACTCGGAGTCCGAGTCCACGTCCTCGACTTCGTCCTCGTCCCTCTTCCTCTTCCTCTTCACCAATGCTTCTTTGCTTGAACCGGATACTGGGCTCTGCTTCCTCATCCAATCCTTGTAGATATTTAAACAAAGGTAGGCATCCATTTCTGCGTACAGGATGTGATCTTCATCTAATGTTTCCGACTCCCATGCATGATGAAACTCGTGATGAGGTTTCTTCAGTTTAGCGTACGAAGGATCAATCATGGCTGCTGCCAGGGTCAGCATTGAAGGTTGAGAGGAGGACACCAGACTTGCCTTCTGGAGATCGAAGGGCTAGCCTACAATGAGACCTATCTGATGCAGGACATTCCTATCGTTCTTAAAGCCTACAGTAATGAATTTCACTCTTTTGTCCTTGAGGAAGTTCTTAAAATCCTGGCACTCAACGTCGGCATGGCATATGTGGTAGACCAAGCAAATGTTATGTACGCAAACCTGGATCATGGCGGGCTTCTTCCTCTCTTCGTCCTTTAGATCCTTCTCTCGTCCCAGGACTGTGGTGTACTCAACATCTAGCCCAGCGACCCACTCATCCGTTGAACTGTTGAACATGTGTAGGAAGCGAGCAAGCCATGCTTTCACTGTCTCGGATCCACATGTGTAGATGACGATGAACCGATCGCCGGTGATGGCTCTAACCTGGTACTCAGCGGCGACCATGGAGATTCGGGAGGCCATGGATTTTTGAGGAGGGTTAGGAGAAGTTGAACTGTTGTACCCTGCAAAAAAAACCGGGCGCGAACTAATGTGAAAGGACGGGATGACTGGGAGCGAACTATTGTAAGGTAGAAGACGGGGACAAGTAGGGCGTGCGAACGGCGTGGGGTTGCTGGCTTGCCCGGTGGATAAACGGCTACAAGCCCCCAAAGAGTTCTCGAGAACTATGCGGGACCCACTAGATTTCATGTCTACTAGACTGATATCGTAGGCCTGACGGTATAGCTTCTGCCTGTTTGCACGCCATGCCGGCGCGTGGATGTAACTTCACTTAATTCCGTCAAACATCGCGCCTTCCTCGCGCGGTCGCGCCCTTTTAGACTTCGACCGGCTATAAATGACCAATTTTTTCTGCCTTTTTTGTAGACAAGCAATTTTTTTGCCTACTCCGCATGCATGATACTCCCTCTAGTCCTTTTTACTGCCGTCAACCATTTGCAAAGTGTTTTACCAAATTTATACTTTCTTTTGAACACCACCTTATATTAATTAACCAGCCACACCAGTACACTCATTCGATACAATATTCACCACATAGGGCGGTATGTTATTTGCAAGAATACCATCTAACTATTGTCAAAGCTATACTTAGCGATTAAGTGTGCCACCTTATTGGCCGAACGGCTAATCTTTGACAATTGAAGATTGTTGATCAACTTTGAGATGCTCAACGCTTTCATCTTCAGGTCACGCATAGCAGACCTGTCATAGTCCCCCGATGCAAGAGACGCTACCACAAAAGTGCAATCAGTCTCTAAAAATACAGGATTATGAAGAGAAATACCTATGTAGAGACCGGCAATGCAAGCCCCAATCTCCGCTTCCTCCATGCTTTGACAGGCATCAATAAAATCCCACGACCAAATTTATACTAAAAATATCAATATCTACAATACTGATTATAATGAGTATAAGAACTACGTTTTATAATGAGTGTAAAAATATTGATTTGACATTGTGAATGTTGACAAATTTTTCTATAAGTCTGGTGAAAGTAGAGGTACATTGACTTCAGATAAAACTTAAATGCACAATGCAGACTAGTTCCTCCGTCCAGGTGCGTGCCATGTCCTATCTTGTCATCACAACAAGGTTAGCTATTAGAGTACCACTACCTCCCTTCTAGTTTAAAGGGCTCGATTCAAAATTTTCACCTACTCTTTGCAAGATAGTAGAGGCGGTGGAATAGTTTTTGAAGTCTGCAAAAGTACTCAACTAGTCTATCGTTCTTCACAAAAAATGTGTTTACCAATGCATGCATGAACACTAGTTACTCTAACCCCCCTCTCTTCTTTAATTCTTTGCCACATCAGCATGTTTGCTATTCCCGTGTGCATGATACCATCTAGGATACCACCATTATGGCCAGCCTTAATCATCGCATGCAATAATTTAGTGCACCTTGAAATATGAACATGTGTGGGGCGTGTATGTTTTTAATGACTTGAGACTATACCTAGCCCGGCATGCAATATCTTATTATGCATCGTTCCCCATACCTTCTGGAAGCCCGTGTGAAAAAATCTACAAGCATGACTCTCCTCCCCCCATGCTCGTCCAATCCGTTGTGACCAGCAATATTTCCACCCCTTTGCTCCCCCATAATATACTCCAACAAATATGCCCACGTAGCTGTTACTTAACTACAGGTGCATTGGGTCACTGACATATGGGCCCAACAGGGGTCTGGCCCACATGTCAATGACGCAACTGGACCTACAGTTAAGTCAGTGCAGCTCAGTCCATATCTTACGTAGGTGTGCCATTGCTCGCTATAAATACTACACCTCCCATGACATCGCTATCTCCTCCCCCTCACGTTCACGTTCATCGCTATCTCCTCCCCTCCCTCTCACGTCGACCACCATGGCATCACCCCTCCCAAGCCCTAGGAGCCCCTCGCTACACCACGTGAACGGTCACGCGTCGCTGTTCCGTTCCTCGCCGCCACTAGTCGAGGAGGACATGTCAGTGTTCCGCTCCTCGCCGCTACGCGACGCGTCGCCGTTCCGTTCCTCGCCGACACTAGTCGAGGAGGACGCGTCGGCATTCCACTCCTTGCCGCGACGCAACGCGTCACCATTCCGCTCCTCGCCGCGACGCGTTGAGGTGGATGCGTCGGCGTTCCCAATCTCGCCAGCACGCACGCCAGAGGACACGTCGGCTCCCCGCTACGAGGAGAACGCCGTGCCGCCCGCCGAGCCTCCCCACCAGCCTTGAGGAGCTTTGGAAAGAAATGGATGTCGCCTTGTGGGAGGCTTTGCCTCCAGCAGAGCGCGCCAAAATAGAGGCGGAGAAGAAGGCTGAGGAAGAGAAGCGCACCGCGGAACAAGCTGCCTGGCAGGCCTATGTCGCGTCCGAGAGAGTCGGGCAATTGGCTCTTTGGCAGAAGGCTCGTGCGAGGGCCGTGAGTGTGGCGGAGGATGCCCGTGCCGACGCGCTGAGTGCAGTCGGGCCCAAGCCCCTCATCTACGCTTGGCGGTACATGGACCAGGTGCACGCTTCCAGCGAGGAGGAGTACCTGTTGGCGCCGGATCACCACACCGGTGAGATCTCTCTCGCCCGCCGGCAAGCCGCCAATCAGCACCTCGCGAGTTGCGAGGCTGAGGAAGAGGCGTTGTGTCGGCGCGCTGGGAAACGGCCGCGCACCAGGGCACACGTGGCGCGCCAAAAGCGCTCATGCGAGCATCGTTGCTTTTAGGAGGAGTATAATTTTTGTTTCGTAAGGCGATCTCATTAGTTTTGGGACGCAAATGATAAATCCCGAACATTCAGGAATTGTTAGCGTCCTTAATTAAGTATGTAAAAGTGAAAGTTTGGAAACCTTGTGTATTCGTACGCATTTTGCAAGTACGTGCATATAGCAAAAACTTTACTATATACTATCGCACTACACGTCTCTTTCGATATATGCTTGCAGACTATGCTACTCCCTCCGTCTAGGTCAATAAGTCATCTTTGGTTGTGCACCGTGACCAAGAAGGAGGGAAGACTTATACACCTAGACGGAGGGAGTAATACTATTACTTAGTACATGCAAATGCACGTTTTAACATTACGATGCGGTTTTTGTAAAAGTAGAAAAACAACACTAGTCAAGCTTGTGAAACGATTCAATGCAAAACAAATGCAAAAATGCTCGTTTGATTGTTTACTTTTAGCTTCCTTCTCTGTGGTTATTTCTCTATCGTACTTTGTACAGAGTATCTCACTGGTTGGAAAGGCATGCAAATTCCCAAACCGCTTCCTACACCCTGTATCGAATTTTTTGCCTAACAAGTTGTGTCATGCAATTAGAATTCCAACTTGAGTACTACTACTAGTAGGAGTACGAGGGGCCAGTTCTTTTAGGATTCTAGATTAGTAATCCCATAACTAGTACCTCCGTCCTGGTTTATTGGTCCCCACTGTAATCTGTGTCAAATTTTGATCATAAATTTAACTAATGAAATGTTAGTGCATGTCACATGCACTACTCCATCCGTCTAGGTGAGTAAGTCATCTTAGGCTGTGCACCGTGGCCAAGGAGCAGGAGAAAACGAGAAACGTTAATGTTTATTTGCTAATTAATAGTATTGCATGCAATGAACTAACCACTGCATGTCGTGTTTGATATCCCAAGTCATTAAAAGCATGCACACTCTTTATCTCTTTTTGGTTTATATGTCAAGAAATAAGAAACGAGGTAGAAGTTAATGCACCGCTCCTAAGTGTTTTGGGATTATTTGGTTTTCGTAAGATGACTTACATACCTAGATGGAGGGATTACAATGGCGAGGAATAAATCAGTTAAATCTTTGGTCAAAATTTAGCACAAATTACAATGGTGAGGAATAAACCAGGATGGAGTAGTAGTTTAGAAGCCCAAATAAATGAGTGAGGCGCCTTATTGTTACTCTCCACTGTGACTAGTCTTGTGGGAAAAGCTAGGGAAGCCGCCAAAAGAACTGGCCCTAGGAGTAGTAGCTAGGGATCGAGTGTGCGAGATGAACCGGAGAAAGTAAATGCAGAGAGATGAAATGCAAAAAAGATGGAGCGATGTGATGGTTGCTTGTCCGTTTATTTTACCAGGCCACTTATTACTGGGAGTGGTTGGGTTTTGTGATATGACGGCTTTACTGCCGCGCCACGAGCGGGGTGAGAGGTGAGACTCCCATGCTGCGCCGCCCTCTACACTTGTACTACATCGGTCGTGGTTTATTAGTCCCCCATTGAATTTGACTGAAGATTTAACTGACAAAATGTTAGTGCATGTCAAAAAAACTATATCGTTGGATTCGTATTTGAACATAGTTTTGAATGATATAATTTTAGGTGACATGCATCAGCATTTATCGTACTATATATAATGTTAGTTCAATTTTTGGTCGTACTAATCTATAGTAGTAAGGTGCCCATGCGTTGCACCGAAGAGTGAAATGCATTGATCGGGGAGTTGTTTATTTTGACAAAGGATGTGGGGGTCATCTCATGTGTAACAGGTATCGATAGGTTTCTTCGGATATTATTTCATCTCTAGAGCTCACAAACATCCGGGTGAAATAGATAAAAAGGTATCTTTTGCAAACAAAAGCGTTCAACTGTTCAACCTGCATCCAAAACTTGTGAAGAAATAACACTTATTGTGCTTTGCAAGAAATGATCTTTAAGAATTAATTTTTGAGTATCGGTTTTGTTATACATGTTGGCTACAGATGACATGGCACTTTCTTATAGTCAACAGTTGGCTATACTATTAAGTAATAATAACCATGCCCTTATACACCTAGATAGAGGGATTAAATCAAGATGACTTGCAAGTGGGCAGAGGAGATGTAAGAAATGGTTCATCGTAAGTCTTTCACAAGTACTGTAGTAAAAATTCATACATGGAAGATTCTAGACTAAACCATAAACGGATACACTTTTATTCATGCGCGATACTCCAATAGAGCAAGATCCTGCATGGAAGTCCCCACATGCTTAGATAGGGGATTACATTGAGCGAAGACTAATGATCAACATTTAACTTGATAATGCGTATGTCCAGGTGACACTCCTTGGAGTCCCTGTGCACCGCGTCGGCATGTCAAGGATGCCATGGGTTTTCCAAGTCCACATTGGCGGGATAGTCCCAGCTCCCTAGAGTCCAAGTCCGTTCGATGAGGCCGGTGTCGCCGCCCACGCGACCTGGAGGGGTAGTAACACTGACCACGCACCCGTACATCAGCCTCGTGTCAGTGTCAGTGTCAACGGCGTCGCCCCTGACGCACATTACAGAGACGGGGCGGCGGCCTACATGGGCCTCGCCGGTGCCCATGATCAAGAGGAAGACGCTGCCGTCCTCCTCCGAGACTAGCAGGCGGCGGTGATCTTCGAGCGACTCCGGCATGGTTAACAGGTAGCACGTCTCGTACTTGATGTTCTCCGCCAAGGGCCAGCAGTGATTGCTGCACGCATCCATGAGGTGATGCACCATGTCCATCGGCGAGCCACAAAACGGCATCGGGCACTCATAGCAATGGACGAAGGGCTCCTTGGAGGCATCGACCAGGCCATCCATGAAACGGGAGTGGCTGTAGGGGACGTTGCGCTAGTTGAATATATGAGCAAGTTACTACGAGATTTAATCCGAATAAGCACAAAATAAATCATGAATTCTACCACGATTTCGAACATGAAGGACAGAAACACATACGGTGCAACGGGAGCAGCACCGTTGGCGTTGAGGTTGTCGCCCATATCCAAACACCACGTAGAGACGGTCTTTGAGCACGGTTCGTAGTCGTTCCATGCTCAGGCATTGAAGTTTGTAACTATTTTAGATTAGAATATACTACTCCTCCAGTGCTAGTAGTAGAGCAGAGTCCTACTCTACTACTCTACTCAAGCAAGTTAGGGCATAGCACTGTAGGGAGTACCAGTACTGTGATCACTCAAGCAAGTTGTCTGACATCGACATGACCCTACACTGCTGCTATGTGTCTCGTAAGTCAAGCGGTGTGTTGTAGTCATCATCACCTGTCCACTTCCCGCAGCACATATTCGCTTCTCCATCTTTGTTCGCACATAATCTCATCCAATCTTCCATCCTCGCTAAGGCGCCTCCCCCCTCGTCCGAAACCCAAGCACTAACAATGGCAGAACCGAGCAGCGTCCGCCGAAAGAGTGGCTGGAATTCGCTCCCCACAGAGGTAATCAAGCTCATTGTTTCGTGTGTGGAAAATCTCAGTACCATGCCGCTCGCTGCGTGCTCGTCGGGGCTGTACCGTTTACTCAAAGCCCTCAGGCCGGAGCTTTTTAAGCCAGCTCCTTGCTTGTTGATGCCGCCTGATCTTTAGAAACGGCATGTCATGCAACATAATGATCGTAGGGTGGCGAGCATCAACCCCCTTGACTGCGATCCGATCCCCGTCAGCCTCAGCTACATTAATGGTATGTACTGGGTCGACATGAACACGTCTTGGATGGTGCTCGTCGACGGTCGCGGCAGCTGGATGCTCGTGGAGGTCTACACCCGGCGATTGATCCCCCTTCCTTCAATTAACACTGCACTGCTTTGGCACCGTGGCCCAGAATACTCGGAATCTTACAGCAGCCAACATGATACCAAGTTTGATTTGCTCAAGGTTGTAATCTGCCAAGTGCCCACAAGATCTACGAATTATAAAGACTTCAGGCTAATTGCGTTCTTCAACTGCGGTCTTGCCTATCTGACAGGTCACTACGGTAAGTGGATAAATCTACACGTCCATCGTAGGATCATACATCCTCCATGGTTCTCTGATGCCATTGAACACAAGCGCTTCATTTATGCTGTCGACTCCTTCTATGGCTGGACGTATTGCTGGCCTACTCCAGTCATCGCTACAAATGGCTGTTACAGCAGTATGCTACTTTCCTATGATATCATGATGGCTTGCTTATATTACTGTCAACATTTGCTGAAAAAATATTCATGCTCAAAACATGATGTTCTTAAGATTGACTAAATCAAGAGCCCTTTTTTATTTGACTCCAACTTGATATGATGTTGTAGGCCGCCTGGTGTCCCTACCCTTCCTAATCCCAGAACCTTTCAAAGAAAAGCGGCATGGCAGTTGCAGGTGGTTCCTGGCTCAATCAAACGAAGGCGAAAGATTGATGATCGTTCGCACGTACCGGACGTGTTGTTTTGCGGAATACAATCATAGTCACTGCAAGGTCTTTGAGCAGGATCCCAGCTTCTCTGGTCCTTCAGGAATTTTTGACTGGAGGCTGGTAAGTAGCCTTGGTACATGCTCTCTATTTGTCGGACTGAATTATCCGATTAACCAGGAGATAACCGACGGCAAGGATCATGATGGTAGCGCAGTTTCGTTCATCAGGCAAAACTGTATGTACACAACGTACCATGCGTCTCTGCATGCACCATACCCTGATATTTGCCGCCACACTCTGCAGCCCAAAGTGGGAGAGAGGGTCGCAAGTATCAGACTTCGACCCGCTGGCTGGGGTTTCCCCCATTAGGCACCCATCTGGTTCAAGCCGTCAGCCAATCTCCACAGCTTAATAAATAGTAACGTCTAATTGAGCCAATTAGTTAAATGTGTACACTTGGTGTAGTAGGATCTTTATTTAGTTTGAAGCATACACTTGTTCTTTTTTGGTAGCCCTTTTGTAATGATGGTTGGTGTTTGGTTTGGAAGAGAGAGTTGCGTCTTCACTCTTCTGGCCTGCTTACTACTTCTATTGCACCCCCAGCCCTGGTTGCTGCTGCTGTTTTCAATGTATAATCAATAGTATTTTTTGTCTGTTGGTTGAATAAATGTGTTGTTAGAACGACAAACACAATGTTTTGGAAGACGTTGCATGGTTCGATCCTTTAGTGCCCCATACCGTACGTAGCGCATACTATTTTTCGTACGGAACACATTTTCCACTTGTTGATAACATGCAACCTACTGATGAAGTCCCAATAGAGAAGCCCATAATTAACTGGAAGGGAGGCTCTCACATGAATCCGGCCCAGGTACATGCTCATGGTCCCCTAAACATAAATAAGTAAATAAATAAAGCTAAATGCTCATGCACCAGTTCTTTGGGAAAATAGGTAGTCTAGTATTTCTTTTTGAAGAATACCCAAGCTAGGCCTATTTGTTTTCTTCGAATTACTGGGCTGCAAATCTTTCAAGACGAGGAGGGATGCATTCTGGCCTGGCTTAAGAGTATTGTCAATGTCTGTTAAAAGTAATATCAAAAGGGGTTGAAAATTCCAAAAAATTTATAGCAAATGGGATATAAGTTTTTTTGTTTTTGTTCTTCATTGATATCTTATACGTATTTCATTGTATTTAACATGATATAGTACTAATTTATTTTTAAATTTGTTTTAGTATGGCTATTAATCTTTGGATTAAGAATATTTCGTTCCGCAGCAAAAAATTGCGAATTTTCAAAAATTCCCATATATTTAGTTAATTTTTTGACCCTGCTACTGACCAGAAAATGGCCAGCAGTTCTAAAAATGGAAAAAGGGCTGCAATAAATTCCATATGAATTAGAAAATGAGTAACAATTATAAAAATGATAGCAAATGGGATGTACGTGGCACATATTTCGAGGCTGACTTGTTTACGCAAGGATTTGTCAGTGAACACACGATTCTAGCTGCAGTGACTGTTGGATGTCCATCCAACAACCGACGTGCTTCTTCAATCTCTGATCTTCCTACTCTAGCCGCCTAAACTAGCGCCGGCGGGACTGCTTGCTCCCTCCTCTTGTGGCCCGCTGTGATGCCGTGCTGGCTTCCCCGGCCCACCCTATTCCCTCTGCTGGACTGGCCGCACGCAATCAGCTGCCTCCTTATTACGCGAACAAAAATGATTCCTCCCACTAACATCTGGGGCGCACCAGTTGGGAGGCTGACCTGTGGGCCTACTAAGTTGACGCGTACGCAGGGCTTGTCAACTTAGTCAACAAACGATTCTAGCAGCAGTATCCATTGGATTTGAATCGAACGGTCCTGCTGCTTCTTCAATCGCTGCTCTTCTTGCACCAGCCGCCCAAACCAGCGCCGGGGAGACCGCCTGATCCTACCACCAGTGGCCGTCTATGCTATCGTTGAGGCCTCATCGCCCCTACTACTCCCACCGCTCGCCAGGCCCTGCGGCGACGGCAGCCTCACACCGCAGCTGGACCAGTGAACCCTCGTACTCCTCTCCGCGTGGGCATCCACTGCCGCGTCTTCCCCGGCTCCATGTCGTCCCCTTCCTAGGCCTCGCCGTAGTCCACCGCCTTGGTGCTCTCGGCGCGGCGTGGTCAACGACATTCCATCGGAAGAGTACTGTACGTGCAGAGGCTGACAGCTGGGTCCATGGCCACAGCCCGGTTTTTTGTGATTTGCCAAGTAAGTCGCTTTGTCAGGCCTATTGGGCTGCAAATCTTTCAAGACGAGGAGAGATTTCATTCGGCTGACCGAGAAAATGGCCCATCAGTAATGAGAAATGGGTTGTACATTTTTAAAACACATCAAACCGGCAATTAGTTTGAAATATCTTGTTTTTTCATTTCGAGATTTCAAATTACATTAATTTTTATGCGTGGAGAATTTGTTGGATTTTATATTGATATACTTTTTAAAAAATCAGTTTGAATGTGAGTCGAAATTTCAGGATTAAAAACAGTTCGGACCACACCGAAATATGCAAAATTTCGTATATTTTTTTAACCGTGGCCACAATATGGGTTGTAATGCTAAAAAAAAGAATATGGGCAGACGAACGGCAGACGGCAGACGAACGAGTAAACCCTCAGACAGTCATACTCCCCTCCGCGTCGGAAACAACTGCCGAGTCTTCCGTGCCTCTGTGTTGTTCCCTTCCTAGGACTCGCTGTCGTCCACCGCCCTGGTGCTTGATACGTCTCCAACGTATCTATAATTTTTGATTGCTCCCTGCAATATTATCTACTGTTTTGGACTATATTGGGCTTTATTTTCCACTTTTATATTATTTTTGGGACTAACCTATTAACCGGAGGCCCAGCCCAGAATTGTTGTTTTTTTTGCCTATTTTAGTGTTTCAAAGAAACGGAATATCAAATGGAGTCCAAACGGAATAAAACCTTCGGGAACGTGATTTTCTCACCGAACGTGATCCAGGAGACTTGGACCCTGCTCCAAGGAACAAAAGAGGCGGTCACGAGGGTGCCCTCCCCTAGGGCACGCCCCCTGCCTCGTGGGCCCCTCGGTGCTCCACCGACGTACTCCTTCCTCCTATATATACCTACGTACCCCCAAACGATCAGAACAGGAGCCAAAAACCTAATTCCACCACCGCAACTTTCTGTATCCACAAGATCCCATCTTGGGGCCTGTTACGGAGCTCCGCGGGAAGAGGGCCGTCATCACGAAGGGCTTCTACATCATCCTAGCCCCTCCGATGAAGTGTGAGTAGTTTACCTCAGACCTTCGGGTCCATAGTTAGTAGCTAGATGGCTTCTTCTCTCTCTTTGAATCTCAATACAAAGTTCTCCCCCTCTCTTGTGGAGATCTATTCGATGTAATCTTCTTTTTGCGTTGTGTTTGTTGAGACCGATAAATTGTGGGTTTATGATCAAGTCTATCTGTGAATAATATTTGAATCTTCTCTGAATTCTTTTATGTATGATTGGTTATCCTTGCAAGTCTCTTCGAATTATCCGTTTGGTTTGGCCAACTAGATTGGTAGTTCTTGCCATGGGAGAATTGCTTAGCTTTGGGTTCGATCTTGCGGTGCCCTTTCCCAGTGACAGAAGGGGCAGCAAGGCACGCATTGCATCGTTGCCATCGAGGATAACAAGATGGAATTTATTTTGTATTGCATGAATTTGTCTCTCTACATCATGTCATCTTGCTTAAGGCGTTACTCTCTTTTTAACTTAATACTCTAGATGCATGCTGGATAGCGGTCGATGAGTGGAGTAATAGTAGTAGATGCAGAATCGTTTCGGTCTACTTGTCACGGACGTGATGCCTATATACATGATCATGCCTAGATATTCTCATAACTATGCTCAATTCTGTCAATTGCTCAACAGTAATTTGTTCACCCACCATAGAATACTTATGCTCTTGAGAGTAGCCACTAGTGAAACCTATGGCCCCCGGGTCTATTCTCATCATATCAATCTCCATTACTTTAATCTTGCTTTGCCTTTTACTTTGCTTTTACTTTTTACTTTGCATCTTTATACCAAAAAGACTAAAAATATTATATCTATCAGATCTCACTTTCGTAAGTGACCGTGAAGGGGTTGACAACCCCTAATCGCGTTGATTGCGAGTAGCTATTGCTTTGTGCAGGTACGAGGGACTTGAGCGTGGCCTCCTACTGGATTGATACCTTGGTTCTCAAAAACTGAGGGAAATACTTACGCTACTCTGCTGCATCATCCCTTCCTCTTCGGGGAAAACCAACGCAAGCTCAAGACGTAGCAAGAAGGATTTCTAGCGCCGTTGCCAGGGAGTCTACACAAAAAGTCAACATACCAAGTACCCATCACAATCCCTATCTCTCGCATTACATTATTTGCCATTTGCATCTCGTTTTCCTCTCCCCCCAATTCACCCTTGCCGTTTTATTCGCCCTCTCTCTCTATCCTCCCTCTCTATTTTCTTTTTTTGCCCGCTTGCTTTTTGTTTGCTCGTGTGTTGGATTGCTTGTTTGTCGCGATGGCTTAAGATACTACCAAATTGTGTGACTTCACCAATACCAATAATAATGATTTCCTTAGCACTCCGATTGCTCCTCTTACCGATGCTGAATCTTGTGAAATCAATGCTGCTTTGTTGAATCTTGTTATGAAAGATCAATTCGCCGGCCTTCCTAGTGAAGATGCCGCTACTCATCTGAATAGCTTCGTTGATTTATATGATATGCAAAAGAAAAAAGATGTTGATAATGATGTCGTTAAATTGAAGCTATTTCCTTTTTCGCTTAGAGGTCGTGCTAAAGCTTGGTTTTCGTCTTTGCCTAAGAATAGTATTGATTCATGGAACAAGTGCAAAGATGCTTTTATCTCTAAGTATTTTCCTCCCGCTAAGATCACCTCTCTTAGAAACGATATTATGAATTTTAAGCAACTTGATCATGAACATGTTGCACGAGATTGGGAGAGAATGAAATTAATGATACGTAATTGCCCTACTGATGGTTTGAATTTGTGGATGATCATACAAATTTTTTATGCCAGATTGAATTTTGCTTCTAGAAATCGTTTAGATTCGGCCGCAGGAGGCACTTTTATGGAAATCACTTTAGGAGATGCTACTAAACTCCTAGATTATATTATGGTTAATTATTCTCAATGGCATACTGAAAGATCTTCTAATAAAAAAGTGCATGCGATAGAAGAAATCAATGTTTTGAGTGGAAAGATGGATGAACTTATGAAATTATTTGCTACTAAGAGTGTTTCTTCTGATCCTAATGATATGCCTTTGTCTACTTTGATTGAGACTAACAATGAATCTATGGATTTGAATTTTGTTGGTAGGAATAATTTTGGTAACAACGCTTATAGAGGGAAATTTAATCCTAGGCCATATCCTAGTAATCCTTCTAATAATTATGGGAATCCCTACAACAACTCTTATGGAAATTATAATAAGATGCCCTCTGAATTTGAGACTAGTGTTAAAGAGTTTATGAATTCACAAAAGAATTTTAATGCTTTGCTTGAAGAGAAATTGCTTAAAGTTGACGATTTGGCTAGAAACATTGATAGAATTTCTCTTGAGATTGATTCTTTAAAGCTTAGATCTATTCCTCCTAAGCATGATATCAATGAGTCTCTCAAAGCCATGAGAATTTCCATTGATGAGTGCAAGGAAAGAATCGCTAGGATGTGTGCTTCCAAAGATGCCTTTATTAAAGCGTGTTCCTCCAATTCCTATGAAAATCAAGATGAAGATCTAAAAGTTATTGATGTGTCCCCTATTAAATCTTTGTTTTGCAATATGAATCTTGATGAAACTGAATATGATCTTCCTTTACCTAGAAGGCTTTCTTAAAATTCGGAGTATTTAGATCTTAATGATGAAATTGATGAAAGTGGAATCGAAAGAAATAAAAATCTAGATGTTGCTAAACGCATCATATTGGATTTCAAGGAATTTAATTATTAAAGTTGCTCTTTAATTGTTGTATTTCCTTGTTGCAATCCGTGCTAAATTCTCCACATGCTTATAGTCAAAATAAAGCCTTCACTGAACATATTGTTGATGCCTTGATGCAATCTTATGAAGAAAAACTTGAGTTGAAAGTTTCTATCCCTAGAAAACTCTATGATCAGTGGGAACCAACTATTAAAATTAAAATTAAAGATCATGAGTTTTATGCTTTGTGTAATTTGGGTGCTAGTGTCTCTACTATTCCCAAGACTTCATGTGATTTGCTAGATTTCCGTAATTTTGATGATTGCTCTCTAAACTTGCATCTTGCGGATTCCACTATTAAGAAACCTATGGGGAGGATTAATTATGTTCTTAATGTTGCAAATAAAAATCATGTGCCCGTAGATTTCATTGTTCTTGATATAGATTGCAATCCTTCTTGCCCTATTATTCTTGGTAGACCTTTCCTTAGAACGATTGGTGCAATTATTGATATGAAGGAAGGGAATATTAGATTTCAGTTTGCATTAAAAAAGGGCATGGAACACTTTCCAAGAAAGAAAATAGAATTACCATATGAAACTATCATGAGAGCCACTTATGGATTGCCTACCAAAGATGGCAATACCTAGATCTATCCTCGCTTTTATGCCTAGCTAGGGGCGTTAAACGATAGCGCTTGTTGGGAGACAACCCAATTTTATTTTTATTCCTTGATTTTTTCTCCTGTTTAGTAATAAATAATTTATTTAGCCTCTGTTTTGGTTGTGTGTTTTGTGTTTAATTAGTGTTTGTGCCAAGTAGAACCGTTGGGAAGACTTGGGGAAAGTCTTGTTGAACTTGCTGTAAAAAACAGAAACTTTAGCACTCACGAGAACTGCTGTAATTTTTATTTGGAGAGTGTTATTTAGTTAATTCTTTTTGCAGATGATTAATAGATAAATTCCTCACGTCTAGCAATTTTGTTTAGAATTTTTGGGGTTCCAGATCTTGCGCTAGCTACAGATTACTACAGACTGTTCTGTTTTTGTTAGATTCTGTTTTTCGTGTGTTGTTTGCTTATTTTGATGAATCTATGGTTAGTAAAATAGTTTATAATCCATATAGAAGTTGGAATACAGTAGGTTTAACAATAATATAAATAAAGAATGAGTTCATTACAGTACCTTGAAGTGGTCTTTTGTTTTCTTTCGCTAACGGAGCTCATGAGTTTTCCATTTTGAGTTTTGTGTTGTGAAGTTTTCAAGTTTTGGGTGAATTCTTTTGATGGATCATGGAACAAGGAGTGGCAAGAGCCTAAGCTTGGGGATGCCCATGGCACCCCCAAGATAATCCAGGGACACCAAAAAGTCAAAGCTTGGGGATGCCCCGGAAGGCATCCCCTCTTTCGTCCACTTCCATCGGTAATTTACTTGGAGCTATATTTTTATTCACCAACATGATATGTGTTTTGCTTGGAGCGTCTTGTATTATTTGTGTCTTTGTGTCTTAGTATGCCACAATCATCCTTGATGTACACACCTTTTGAGAGAGCCATACATGAATTAAAATTTGATAGAATACTCTATGTGCTTCACTTATATCTTTTGAGCTAAGTAGTTTTGCTCTATGTGCTTCACTTATATCTTTTGAGCTATGTAGTTTTGCTCTATGTGCTTCACTTATATCTTTTGAGCGTTATAATTTTGCTCAATGTGCTTCACTTAGATCTTTCAGAGCACGGTTGTGGATTTATTTTAAAGAAACTATTGATCTCTCATGCTTCACTTAAATTATTTTGAGAGTCTCTTAATAGCATGGTAATTTTCTTAATAATAATATGCTTGGTATTCAATATTTGTGAAACTTTCTTTTGAGTGTGTTGAATACTAAGAAAAGATTGAAGCATGATAATTGTTTTGAGATATGGAGGTGATAATATTAAAGTCATGCTAGTTGAGTAGTTGTGAATTTAAAGAATACTTGTGTTAAAGTTTGTGATTCCCGTAGCATGCACGTATGGTGAACCGTTATGTGATGAAGTCGGAGCATGATTTATTTATTGATTGTCTTCCTTATGAGTGGCGGTCGGGGACGAGCGATGGTCTTTTCCTACCAATTTATCCCCCTAGGAGCATGCACGTAATACTTTGCTTTGATAACTTCTAGATTTTTGCAATACGTATATGAGTTCTTTATGACTTATGTTGAGTTCATGGATCATACACACTCTCACCCTTCCACCTTTGCTAGCCTCTCTAATACCGCGCACCTTTCGCCAGTATCATACACCTACCATATACCTTCCTCAAAACAGCCACCATACCTACCTATTATGGCATTTCCATAGCCATTCCGAGATATATTGCCATGGAACTTTCCACCGTTCCGTTTATCATGACACACTCCATCATTGTCATATTGCATATACCGGTACACCGCCGGAGGAATTCATATAGAGTCATATTTTGTTCTAAGTGTTGAGTTGTAAGAAAAATAAAAGTGTGATGATCATCATTATTAGAGCATTGTCCCAGTGAGGAAAGAATGATGGATACTATGATTCCCCCATAAGTCAGGATGAGACTCCGGACGAAAAATAAAATAAAAAAAGAGGCCAAAGAAGCCCAAATAAAAATAGGCCATAAAAAAAGATAAAAGGCCCAAATAAAAAAATGATGAGAGAAAAAGAGAGAAGGGACAATGTTACTATCCTTTTACCACACTTGTGCTTCAAAGTAGCACCATGATCTTCATAGTAGAGAGTCTCTCATGTTATCACTTTCATATACTAGTGGGAATTTTTTTCATTATAGAACTTGGCTTGTATATTCCAATGATGGGCTTCCTCAAATTTCCCTAGGTCTTCATGAGCAAGCAAGTTGGATGCACACCCACTTAGTTTCTTTTTGAGCTTTCATATACTTATAGCTCTAGTGCATCCGTTGCATGGCAATCCCTACTCACTCACATTGATATCTATTGATGGGCACCTCCATAGCCCGTTGATACACCTAGTTGATGTGAGACTATCTTCTCCTTTTTGTCTTCTCCACAACCACCATTCTAATCCACCTATAGTGCTATATACATGGCTCACGCTCATGTATTGCGTGAAAATTGAAAAAGTTAGAGTATGAAACAATTGCTTGGGTTGTCATCGGGGTTGTGCATGATTTAAATACTTTGTGTGGTGAAGATAGAGCATAGCCAGACTATATGATTTTGTAGGGATAACTTTCTTTGGCCATGTTATTTTGAGAAGACATATTTGCTTTATTAGTATGCTTGAAGTATTATTATTTTTATGTCAATATAAACTTTTGTCTTGAATCTTTCGAATCTGAATATTCATATCACAATTAAGAAGATTTGCATTGAAATTATGCCAAGTAGCACTCCACATCAAAAATTCTCTTTTTATCATTTACCTACTCGAGGACGAGCAGGAATTAAGCTTGGGGATGCCTGATACGTCTCCAACGTATCTATAATTTTTGATCGCTCCATGCTATATTATCTACTGTTTTGTACTATATTGGGCTTTATTTTCCACTTTTATATTATTTTTGGGACTAACCTATTAACTAGAGGCCCAGCCCAAAATTGCTGTTTTTTGCCTATTTCAGTGTTTCGAAGAAACGGAATATCAAACGGAGTCCAAACGGAATAAAACCTTCGGGAATGTGATTTTCTCACCGAACGTGATCCAGGAGACTTGGACCCTGCTCCAAGGAACAAAAGAGGCGGTCACGAGGGTGGGCGGCGCCCCCCCTAGGGCGCGCCCCCTGCCTCGTGGGCCCCTCGGTGCTCCACTGACGTACTCCTTCCTCCTATATATACCTACATACCCCCAAACGATCAGAACAGGAGCCAAAAACCTAATTCCACCACCGCAACTTTCTGTATCCACGAGATCCCATCTTGGGGCCTGTTCCGGAGCTCCGCTGGAAGAGGGCCGTCATCATGGAGGGCTTCTACATCATCCTAGCCCCTCCGATGAAGTGTGAGTAGTTTACCTCAGACCTTCGGGTCCATAGTTAGTAGCTAGATGGCTTCTTCTCTCTCTTTGAATCTCAATACAAAGTTCCCCCCTCTCTTGTGGAGATCTATTCAATGTAATCTTCTTTTTGCGGTGTGTTTGTTGAGACTGATGAATTGTGGGTTTATGCTCAAGTCTATCTATGAATAATATTTGAATCTTCTCTGAATTCTTTTATGTGTGATTGGTTATCTTTGCAAGTCTCTTCGAATTATCCGTTTGGTTTGGCCAACTAGATTGGTAGTTCTTGCCATGGGAGAAGTGCTTAGCTTTGGGTTCGATCTTGCTGTGTCCTTTCCCAGTGACAAAAGGGGCAGCAAGGAACGTATTGCATCGTTGCCATCGAGGATAACAAGATGGGTTTATTTTGTATTGCATGAATTTATCTCTCTACATCATGTCATCTTGCTTAAGGTGTTACTCTGTTTTAACTTAATACTCTAGATGCATGCTGGATAGCAGCCAATGAGTGGAGTAATAGTAGTAGATGCAGAATCGTTTCGGTCTACTTGTCATAGACGTGATGCCTATATACATGATCATGCCTAGATATTCTCATAACTATGCTCAATTCTGTCAATTGCTCAACAGTAATTTGTTCACCCACCGTCGAATACTTATGCTCTTGAGAGAAGCCACTAGTGAAACCTATGGCCCTCGGGTCTATTCTCATCATATCAATCTCCATTACTTTAATCATGCTTTGCCTTTTACTTTTCTTTTACTTTTACTTTGCATCTTTATACCAAAAATACCAAAAATATTATATCTATCAGATCTCACTCTCGTAAGTGATCGTGAAGGGATTGACAACCCCTAATCGCGTTGGTTGCGAGTAGCTATCGCTTTGTGTAGGTACGAGGGACTTGAGCGTGGCCTCCTACTGGATTGATACCTTGGTTCTCAAAAACCGAGGGAAATACTTACGCTAATCTTCTGCATCATCCCTTCCTCTTCGGGGAAAACCAACGCAAGCTCAAGACGTAGCAGTGCTCTCGGCGCGGCCTGGTCAACGTGGTCAACGACCGACATACATCTAAAGTGGACTGTACGTGGAGAGGCCGACAGCTGGGTCCACGGCCGCACACAAGGAAATGCCTCCTTATTACGCGCAAAATAATGATTCCTCCACCTGACATCAGGAACCCACCGAAAGGGCCTCTGTATTTCACGAAAAAAACGTTACCGCCGCTGATAGCTCGGACCCACCAGCTATATCTTCGCACACAAGGAAGTGCCTCCTTATTACGCACAAAAAAATGAATACCCCCCTGTTAGCTGGGATGAAGTATAGTGGCAGGCTGACTTGTGGGCCTACTAAGTTGACGGGGACGGAGGGCTTTGTCAACTTAGTCAATATGCATGATTCTAGCTCCAGTGACCGTACGTTGTCCATCCAACGGCCATAGTGCTTCTTCAACCTCTGGTCTTCTTGCTCCAGCCGCCCAAACCAGCGCCGATCGTGCCTCATGCTCCTGCCTCCCGTGGCCGGCTGCGATGCGGCGGAGTCCTCACCGCCCCCTACTGCTCCCACCGCTGGCCAGGCCATCCCTCTACTCACCCACACCCCCTGTTATTCTGCGGCGACGGCAGCCTCACACCGCAGCGAACCAGTGAACCCTCATACTCCTCTACGCGTGGGCATCCACTGCCATGTCTTCCCTGGCTCCGCATCATCCCCTTCCTAGGCCTCTCCATCGTCCACCGCACTGGTGCTCTCGGTGCGATGTGGTCAACGTGGTCAAGGAATGGGTTCCAACGGACGTGGACTGTACGTGGTGAGGCTGACAGCTGGGTCCACGGCCGCAATAAGGAAGTGCCTCCTTATTATGTGCAAAATAATTATTCCTCCACCTGACAGCAGGGCCCCATCGGACGGGCCACCGTATTGCACGAAAAAACATTTCCCCCCTGACTGCTGGGACCCACCAGCTACATCTTCGCACGCAAGGAAGTGCCTGACAGTCGGGACCCACCTAGTCAAAGCGTAAGTAGCGTTGTCATTCTGGTCACGAACGTGTACGTACATATATACTGGTGGATGTACAGGCACGCACGTGTCGTAGTAGAGGTGCGCACGTAGCATGTACATGTATGTACAGCGGCCAGGGTGCAAGAAAGAAAATACGGCCACGTATGTGTACATACGAGCGGGGTCTTGAACGCCTACTCGCGCATACGTACGGCCAGGGCTCGTGTACATGGCTGGGTCGAAACGGAGAAATAGCATCGTCGTCGTGTTCATGGGGAGGCAACGGAGTGCGTCCTGTTCATGGGGAGGCAACGGAATGCGTCGTGTTCATCGGGAGGCAACGGAACGCATGGGAGCCAACCGGCTGGGTCAGAACGGAATGTGTGATCGTGTTCATCGGGAGGTCTTGGACGGAACAGGCGATGGAAACGAGGCCTGGCGTACCGCAAAATGGAGGAAATGGACCTCCTATGTTCGGAACGGGGTCCTGTTGATTGGGAGGGGTGTGGCGTACCGCAAAACGGAGGAAACGGACCTCCTACTGTCGAAACGGGGGTCATGTTGATCGGGAGGGGTGTGTCGTACCACCAAATGGACGAAACGGACCTCCTACGGTTGAAACGGGGGTCCTGTTGATCGAAAAGGGGCATGGCGTACCGCAAAACGGACGAAACGGACCTCCTACGATCGAAACAGGGGTCCTGTTCATCGGGAGGGGTGTGGCGTTGATAACCCACAAGTATAGGGGATCGCAACAGTTTTTGATAAGTAAGAGTGTCGAACCCAACGAGGAGCTAAAGCTAGAACAAATATTCCCTCAAGTTCTATCGACCACCGATACAACTCTACGCACGCTTGACATTCGCTTTACCTAGAACAAGTATGAAACTAGAAGTACTTTGTAGGTGTTGTTGGATAGGTTTGCAAGATAATAAAGAGTACGTAAATAAAAAGTAGGGGTTGTTTAAATAAAGAAACGATAAAGTAAATATAGCGGGTGTGGAAAAGTGGTGGTAGGAGTTGCGAAATTGTCCCTAAGCAATTGACTACTTTACTAGACCGATAGCAAGTATTATGTGGGAGAGGCCACTGCTAGCATGTCATCCCTTTCTTGGAATTCTATGCACTTATGATTGGGACTATTAGCAAGCATCCACAACTACTAATGTTCATTAAGGTAAAACCCAACCATAGCATTAAGATATATTGGTCCCCCTTCAATCCCGTATGCATCAATTTCTATGCTAGGTTGAAGCTTCTGTCACTCTTGCCCTCCAATACATAGTCCTATCAACATACAACTAACCCTATGGTGTGATCCATGCGTTCGCCCATATGATGGGCACCAAAGGACAGCAACATAACCACAAGTAAATTAAATCAATCATAGCAATTCATCAACCACCGATAGGACAACGAAAATCTACTCAGACATCATAGGATGGCAACACATCATTGGATAATAATATGAAGCATAAATAACCATGTTCAAGTAGAGGGTACAGAGGGTTGCGGGAGAGTGGACCGCTGTAGATAGAGGGGGGGGGGAAGATGATGGAGATGTTAGTGAAGATCGCTGTGATGATGATGATGGCCACGGCGGCGTTCCGGCGCCACCGGGGGAGAGGGGGAGAGGGGCCCCCTTCTTCCTCTTATTCCTTGACCTCCTCCCTAGATGGGAGAAGGGTTTCCCCTCTGGTCCTTGGCCTCCATGGCATGGGAGGGGCGAGAGCGCCTCCGAGATTGGATCTATCTCTTTGTTTCTCTCTAGTTATGCATTCTGTTCTGGCTCTGTTTCACCGTTTTGTATATATATGGAGATCTGTAACTCCGATTGGCCTGAAACCTTCGCCATGATTTTTTTCGGAATATTAGCTTTCTTGCGGCAAAAGAAGAGCATCAACCACCTTACGGTGGGCTCACGAGGGTAGGGGGCGTGCCCTAGGGGGGGGGGCCCTTCCTCGTGACCACCTCGGGCACTGGTTCGCGTTGATTTTCCTTCCGAATTTTCTATATTTTCCAACAATAAGCTCCGTCCGTTTTTATCCCGTTTGGACTCCGTTTGATATAGATATTCTGCGAAACCAAAAACATGCAACAGACAGGAACTGCACTAGGCACTGGATCAATATGTCAGTCCTAAAAATAATATAAAAAGTTGTGAAAAAGTATATGAAAGTTGAATAATATTGGCATGGAACAATCAAAAATTATAGATACGACGAAGACGTATCGGCATCCCCAAGCTTAATTCCTGCTCGTCCTCGAGTAGGTAAATGATAAAAAAAGATAATTTTTGATGTGGAATGCTACCTAGCATAATCTTGATCATATGTCTAATCATGGCGTGAATATTAAGACATAAGTGATTCAAAGCAATAGTCTATCCTTTGACATTAAGACAATAATACTTCAAGCATACTAATAAAGCAATCGTGTATTTTCAAAATAACTTGGCCAAAGAAAGTTATCCCTAAAAATCATATAGTCTGGCTATGCTCCATCTTCACCACACAAAATATTCAAATCATGCACAACCCCGATGACAAGCCAAGCAATTGTTTCATACTTTTGACGTTCTCAAACCTTTTCAACTTTCACACAATACATGAGCGTGAGCCATGGACGTAGCACTATAGGTGGAATAGAATATGATGGTGGAGGAGACAAAAAAGGAGAAGATAGTCTCACATCAACTAGGCGTATCAACGGGCTATGGAGGTGCCCATCAATAGATATCAATGTGAGTGAGTAGGGATTGCCATGCAACGGATGCACTAGAGCTATAAGTGTATGAAAGCTCTAATTGAAACTAAGTGGGTGTGCATCCAACTGGCTTGCTCATGAAGACCTCGAGCATTTGAGGAAGCCCATCATCGGAATATACAAGCAAAGTTCTATAATGAAAATTCCCACTAGTATACGAAAGTGATAACTCAAGAGACTCTCTATATGAAGAACATGGTGCTACTTTGAAGCACAAGTGTGGAAAAAGGATAGTAGCACTGCCCCTTCTCTCTTTTTCTCTCATTTTTTTGGTGGGCTTCTTTGTCCTCCTTTTTTTATTTGGACTTCTTTGGCCTCTTTTATTTTTTTGTAAAGTCCGGAGTCTCATCCCGACTTATGGGGGAATCATAGTCTCCATCATCCTTTCCTCACTGGGGCAATGCTCTAATAATGATGATCATCACACTTTTATTTACTTACAACTCGATATTACAACTCGATATCTAGAACAAAGATATGACTCTATATGAATGCCTCCAGCGGTGTACCGGGATGTGCAATGATCTAGCTTAGCAATGACATCAAAAAACGGACAAGCCATGAAAACATCATGCTAGCTATCTTACGATCATGCAAAGCAATATGACAATGAATGCTCAAGTCATGTATATGAGATGATGAAAGTTGCATGGCAATATATCTCGGAACGGCTATGGAAATGCCATGATAGGTAGGTATGGTGGCTGTTTTGAGGAAGGTATATGGTGGGTTTATGGTACCGGCGAAAGTTGCGCAATACTAGAGATGCGTATAATCCATGGACTCAACATTAGTCATAAAGAGCTCACATACTTATTGCAAAAGTCTATTAGCTATCGAAACAAAGTACTACGCACATGCTGCTAGGGGGATAGATTGGTAGGAAAAGACCATCGCTCGTCCCGACCGCAACTCATAAGGAAGACAATCAATAAATACCTCATGCTCCGACTTCATCACATAACGGTTCACCATATGTGCATGCTACGGGAATCGCAAACCTCAACACAAGTATTTCTACTAATCCACAACTACCCACTAACATGACTCTAATATCACCATCTTTATATCGCAAAACTATTGCAAGGAATCAAACATATCATATTCAGTGATCTACAAGTTTTATGTAGGGTTTTATGACTAACCATGTGAATGACCAGTTCCTGTCCTCTCTCTAAATAGATATAAGTGAAGCAAGAGAGTTTAATTATTTCTACAAGAGATATGCCCATGCTCTAACAAGTATAAGTTAAGCAAAAGAGCATTCTACAAATGGCGGTTGTCTAAGTGAAGAGAAACAGGCAATCCAAACTTCAAATGATATAACTGAAGCACATGAAGCATTCTATAAAGCCATACTCAAAAGATATAAGTGAAGTGCAATGAGCATTCTGTAAATCAACCAAGGACTATCTCATACCAGCATGGTGCAAAAAAGAAACATGAAAACTAAAGCAAAGACGCTCCAAGATTGCACATATCGCATGAACGAAACAAATCCGAAAACATACCTATACTTGTGGAAGAAAGAGGGGATGCCTCCCCAGCATCCCCAAGCTTAGATGCTTGAGTCTCCTTGAATATTTACTTGGGGTGCCTCGGGAATCCCCAAGCTTGAGCTCTTGCCTCTCTTCCTTCTTCTCATATCAAGACCTTCTCGATCATCGAACACTTCATCCACACAAAACTTCAACAAAAAACTTGGTAAGATCCATTAGTATAATAAAGCAAATCACCACTATAAGTACTATCTCAAACCAATTCATAATTTGTTTTTGAATTGTTTCTACTGTAGTATAACTTTTTCATGGCTTAATCCTCTGATACAAATTGATAGTTTCATCAAAACAAGCAAACTAAACATAAAAAACAGAATTTGTCTAAAACAGAACAGTCTGTAGCAATCTGAACATTCACCATACTTATGATACTTGAAAATTCTGCCAAAATTAGGAAAAATAAAAAATTTGTACAGAAATACAGTGCAAAAAGAATCAGAATCATTTGACGTTCCAGTAAAAAAATAATTTCATGCACTATAGTCAAAGTTTCTGTCCCGCACCGCACAAACCAACAAGCATCGTAAACATCCTAAAGGCAAACCTTGGCACATTATTTTTATAATACAATGGAATTGTACAAGGGGATAATTATTTTTGTTGAAAAGTTTCTGTAATCAAGATTCACAAAGTTGCCATGAGCATGAACAAAGTTCAAGGAGCTCTCCCACTTCAACAGTGCTTTTCTTTCTCACTTTCACTTTCCTTTTTGAAAAAAATTTGGGTTCACCTCTTTATTTTTGTTGTTTTTAAACTATATGAAAGCACTCAACAGAAATAAATGACTCTCTAAAACTTCCGGGTTGTCTCCTGGCAGCGCCTTCTTTAAAGCCATTAAGCTAGGCATATAGTGCTCAAGTAGTGAAGCCACCCAGATCCCAAGGTATATCAAAGCCAATTTTAATTAACAATGATTTGTAATTTAGTAGTGAGCAAAAATCAACATATATCAAGCAATGACGAAGTCTAACTCTCTTCCTATGCATCGGCATGTCATAAAAGAACAATTCATGCACACCTAGTAAAGGCCAATGCATAGTATAAACAGTTTCTTGCAATTTTATCATGTTGGAAACATAGAGAGGTGGAGATATAGTTCCTCTCTCATAATAATTGCAAGTAGGAGCAGCAAGCACATGCATATTATATTTATCAAAATCATCATGTGCAACGGTAAAAGGCAACCCATCAATATAACCCTTAATAAGTGCAAACTTCTCCGATATAGTATAATTGGGAGAATTCAAAAAGATAATAGGACTATCATGCGTGGGTGCAATAGCAACAATTTCATGTTTAACATAAGGAACTATAGCAAGTTCATCTCCATAAGCATAATTCATATTGGCATCTTGGCCACACGCATAGCAAGCATCATCAAAAAGGGATATTTCAAAAGAATCATAGGGATCATAACAGTCATTATAGCAATCATCCTTCGGTAAGCACGAAGGGGAATTGAACAATGTATGAGTTGAAGAGTAACTCTCATTAGAAGGTGGGCACGGGTGATCAATCCGCTCTTCCTCCTTTTGTTCTTCGCTCTCCTCCTCATCTTTTTCATCCAATGAGCTCACAGTGTCATCAACTTCTTCTTCCATAGATTCCTGCAAAATATTAGTCTCTTCTTGGACAGTGGAGACTTTCTTAATAAGTGCATTAATTTAATTGTATTCATAATTCTCATAGCAATATTTGAGGATAGCTAAATTTTCAGATCTATAACAAGCATCATCAATATCATCAAACTCATTAAACATAGATTCAATTTCATAAGCACCCATAAAAGCAACAAATTCTTCTATTTGTTCAACATCATAATAATCATATATACCTCTAGCATAAGAAGCCAAGGTTTCATTATCATTAAATTTGCATGAAAAGGGGAGGTGTGGAGAATTCATCCTAGAGCAACAAGTATAATCATATTCCATATTCCGAGCATAGTTGTCTAGCATACCACTTCAATATATAAATTTGATCCCATAATAGTTTTCCTTTTTGTGTCAAGCAATAATCCCGAAAGTATTCACGTTGATCCAATGTTACTCCCATTACATAATTAAATGGGGTTTCCTCAGGATTATTAAAGTAGTACATAATATCTTTCACATAACCAGCACCGAGGGTTTTAGGAGGTTCCCCATCTCCATGAGCAGAAAGTACACCTAATTTTTTTGGTATTTCATGTTCCATATCCATAACTAAAGATAAAGAACAACTAAGAACAGCAAATAAAAATTACTTAGTGATAAAGCAAACAAGCACACACGAGAATATTCACCCCACGCTATTGCTCCCCGGCAACGGCGCCAGAAAAAGGTCTTGATAACCCACAAGTATAGGGGATCGCAACATTTTTCGATAAGTAAGAGTGTCGAACCCAACGAGGAGCTAAAGGTAGAACAAATATTCCCTCAAGTTCTATCGACCACCGATACAACTCTACGCACGCTTGACGTTCGCTTTACCTAGAACAAGTATGAAACTAGAAGTACTTTGTAGGTGTTGTTGGATAGGTTTGCAACATAATAAAGAGTACGTAAATAAAAAGTAGGGGTTGTTTAAATAAAGAAACAATAAAGTAAATATAGCGAGTGTGGAAACGTGGTGGTAGGAGTTGCGAAATTGTCCCTAAGCAATCGACTACTTTACTAGACCGATAGCAAGTATTATGTGGGAGAGGCCACTGCTAGCATGTCATCCCTTACTTGGAATTCTATGCACTTATGATTGGAACTAAGCAAGCATCCACAACTACTAATGTTCATTAAGGTAAAACAAACCATAGCATTAAGATATATTGGTCCCCCTTCAATCCCATATGCATCAATTTCTATGCTAGGTTGAAGCTTCTGTCACTCTTGCCCTCGAATACATAGTCCTATCAACATACAACTAACACTATGGTGTGATCCACGCGCGCGCTCATATGATGGGCACCAAAGGACAGCAACATAACCACAAGCAAATTAAATCAATCATAGCAATTCATCAACCACCGATAGGACAACGAAAATCTACTCACACATCATAGGATGGCAACACATCATTGGATAATAATATGAAGCATAAAGCACCATGTTCAAGTAGAGGGTACAGCAGGTTGCGGCAGAGTGGACCGCTATAGATAGAGGGGGGAAGGTGATGGAGATGTTGGTAAAGATCGCGGTGATGATGATGATGGTCACGGCGGCGTTCCGGCGCCACCGGAGGAGAGGGGGAGAGGGCCCCCTTCTTCCTCTTCTTCCTTGACCTCCTCCCTAGATGGGAGAAGGGTTTCCCCTCTGGTCCTTGGCCTCCATGGCATGGGAGGGGCGAGAGCCCCTCCGAGATTGGATCTATCTCTCTCTTTCTCTCTGGTTTTGTGTTCTGTTCTGGCTCTGTTTCACCGGTTCGTATATATATGGAGATCCGTAACTCCGATTGGCTTGAAACCTTCGCCGTGATTTTTTTCTGAATATTAGCTTTCTTGCGGCAAAAGAGGAGCATCAACCGCCTTACGGTGGGCTCACGAGGGTAGGGGCGTGCCCTAGGGGGGCGCCCCCTACCTCGTGACCACCTCGGGCACTGGTTCGCGTTGATTTTGCTTCCGAATTTTCCATATTTTCCAAAAATAAGCTCCGTCCGTTTTTATCCCGTTTGGTCTCCGTTTGATATGGATATTCCGCGAAACCAAAAACATGCAACAGACAGGAACTGGCACTGGGCACTAGATCAATATGTTAGTCCCAAAAATAATATAAAAAGTTGCCAAAAAGTATAAGAAAGTTGAATAATATTGGCATGGAACAATCAAAAATTATAGATACGACGGAGATGTATCAGGCGTACCGCAAAACGAGACTCCACAAGATATTGTTCATGTCCATCGTCGACCTCCTCCAGCCTCCACGGGCTACCGTTGACCTCCTCCAGCCTCCACGGGCTCCTGTTCATCCAGCCTCCACCGCACGCTACTCCACCGGCTACTATTCAACCACCCCTCCACGGGCACCCCTCCATCGTCTACTGTTCATCCAGCCCTTCACACCACGGGGTCCTGTTCAACCACTCCACGGGCACCCCTCCACTGTCTACTGTTCATCCAGCCCTGCACACCAGGGGGTCCTGTTCATCCAGAGGCAACGCCACCGCTCACTGTTCATCCAACCCCCTGCAACGCTCACTGCTCATCCAATCGATCAGCTTCAGTTAGCAGCAGTACCAAAGGAATCATTCTATCGGGTTCAGTTAACAGCCATCGATCGATCGCTCGGGTTCAGTAACGCGTAGCCTGCAGTGCAATCGCTCGGGTTCAGTTAGAGCCCAACGCCTCGCTCGGGTTCAGTTAGAGCCAACGCCTCGCACACACGCGCGTATGTGTATGAGAGAAATGCGCATCGCTCGGCCCCCGACCTCCCACCGTAACCGGGAACTCCTCGAAATTTTCCTCCCCCTTGCTTCTACCACGGTTTTTCCGTCATGGACTGCCCAAAGAATGTCATGCAGCTGCGTCTCCGGCCCGCCTAGGATGAAAAGCCCATTTTCTGTCATGATTTTTTGTCATAGAAGTAGGAGCCCACCACATCTATGATGATACCGGGTTTTGTCACAATTATCGTCATAGAAGTGTCATATGTATGACAGAAAAAAATCGTTCGGCCCAAAATGTCACGGATGTGTCTTTTTTTTGTAGTGCACGAAGATCTGTCCGGGGAGGAAAACCTCTCCTTGGACAGCATTGTTGTAGATGATTGAAGGAGCCATAAAACCTTTTGAGGACGGCACAGTGGAACTCTCAATGAAAGCACCAATGTCGGTGTCAAAACCGGCGGATCTCGGGTAGGGGGTCCCGAACTGTGCGTCTAGGATCGATGGTAACAGAAGACGGGGGACACAATGCTTTACCCAGGTTCGGGCCCTCTCTATGGAGGTAATACGCTACGTCATGCTTGATTGATCTTGATGAATACGAGTATTACAAGAGTTGAGCTACCACGAGATCGTAATGGCTAAACCCTAAGAGTCTAACCTGGCTATGATTATGAGGATTCGGCCTATCTACGGACCTAGCCCTTTGGTTTATATAGACATGGGAGGGATCTAGGGTTACACAAGGTCGGTTACAGAGAAAGGAATCTTCATAATTCGGTCGCCAAGCTTGCCTTCCACGCCAAGGAGAGTCCTATCCGAACACGGGTGCAGTCTTCGGTCTTCGTATCTTCACAGCCCATCAGTCTAGCCCACATCCAATAGATCGGACACCCGAGGACCCCTTAGTCTAGGACTCCCTCACCCACTAGCATGACTCTAATATCACCATCTTTATATCGCAAAACTATTGCAAGGAATCAAACATATCATATTCAATGATCTACAAGTTTTATGTAGGATTTTATTACTAACCATGTGAATGACCAATTCCTGTCATCTCTCTAAATAGATATAAGTGAAGCAAGAGAGTTTAATTCTTTCTACAAAAGATATGCCCATGCTCTAACAAATATAAGTGAAGCAAAAGAGCATTCTACAAATGGCGGTTTTCTATGTGAAGAGAAACAGGCAATCCAAACTTCAAATGATATAAGTGAAGCACATGAAGCATCTACAAAGCCATACTCAGAAGATATAAGTGAAGTGCAAAGAGCATTCTATAAATAAACCATGGACTATCTCATACCAGCATGGTGCATCAAAGAAAAGTGAAAACTAAATGCAAAAGATACTCCAATATTTACTTATATCATGTGACGAATAAAATTATAGCTCCAAGTAAAATTACCGATGATTCTTAGAAGAAAGAGGGGATGCCTTCCGGGGCATCCCCAAGCTTGGTTGCTTGGGAGTCCTTGAATATTTCCTTGGGGTGCCTTGGGCATCCCCAAGCTTAGGCTCTTGCCACTCCTTATTCCTTGATCCATCGTGATCTCTCCCAAAACATGAAAACTTCAATCACACAAAACTCAACAGAAAACTCGGTAAGATCCGTTAGTATAATAAAGCAAACTACCACTCTAAGTACTGTTGCAAACCAATTCATTTTTTGCATTGTAGCTACTGTAATGTAACTTTTACATGGCTTAATCCACTGATAGAAATTGATAGTTTCATCAAAACAAGCAAACTATGCATCAAAAAACAGAATCTGTCTTAAACAGGACAGTCTGTAGTAATCTGAACATTCACCATACCTATGGTACCCCAAAAATTCTGCCAAAATTAGTAAAAATGAAAAAATTGTATAGAAAGACAGTGCAGAAAATTACAGAACCGTTTGACGTTCCAGTAAAAATTGTAAAATCGCGCACTACAGCCAAAATTTCTATTCTGCACCGCACAAACCAACAAGCAATGTGAACATCCTAAAGGCAAATCTGGGCACATTATTTTTATAATACAATGGAATTGTACAAGGGGGTAATTATTTTTGTTGAAAAGTTTCTGTAATCAAGATTCACAAAGTTTCTATGAGCATGAACAAAGTTCAAGGAGCCCCCCCACTTCAACAATGCTTGTCTCTCTCACTTTCACTTTCCTTTTTGAAAAGTTTTGGGTCCCCACTTTTTTTGTTTTTAAATTATATAAAAGCACTCAACAGAAATAAATGACTCTCTAAAACTTCCGGGTTGTCTCCCTGGCGGCGCTTTCTTTAAAGCCATTAAGCTAGGCATAAGGTGCTCAAGTAATGAATCTACCCGGATCCCAAGGTATATCAAAGCCAATTTTAATTAACAATGATTTGTGATTTAGTAGTGAGCACAAAGCATATATCATGCAACAATGAAGTCTAACTCTCTTCCTATGCATCAGCATGTCATAAAAGAACAATTCATGCACACATAGTAAAGGCCAATGCATAGTATAAGAAGTTTCTTACAATTTTATCATATTGGAAACATAGAGAGGCGGAGATGTAGTTCCTCTCTCATAATAATTGCAAGAAGGAGCATAAAGCACAGGCATATTATATCTATCAAAATCATCATGTGTAGTAGTGAAACGCAACCCATCAATAAAATCCTTAATAAGGGCAAACCTCTCCGATATAGTGTAGTCGGGAGAATTCAAATAGATAATAGGACTATCATGCGTTGGTGCAATAGCAACAATTTCAAGTTTAACATAAGGAACTATAGCAAGTTCATATCCATAGGCATAATTCATATTGGCATCTTGGCCACAAGCATAGCAAGCATCATCAAAAAGGGATATTTCAAAAGAATCAATGGGATCATAACAATCATCATAGCAATCATCCTTCGGTAAGCACGAAGGGAAATAAAACAATGTATGAGTTGAAGAGTTACTCTCATTAGAAGGTGGGCACGGGTAGCTAATCCGCTCTTCCTCCTTTTGTTCTTCGCTCTCCTCATCATCTTTTTCATCCAATGAGCTCACATTTTCATCAATTTCTTCTTCCATAGTTCCTGCAAAATATTAGTCTCCTCTTGGACAGCGGAGACTCTCTCAATAAATTCATAAATATCGGAATTGAATTCATAATTCTCATAGCAATATTTAAGTATAGAAAAATTTTCAGGTCTGTGTGGCACCCCGGCTCAGAGAAAACCGGAACACCCCGTATTCCAGCCCAGAGATGGAGGTGAAGTATTTTGGAATACGGCACTGCTTATAGAACAAACCAGCTCTCTATTACAACACAAATTTGAATACAAGGGTTCCGACATTACAATGAATAACATCGGTACGGCGACACTACGCCAACCACAGTTGCTCTATACAAGTAGCATAACAAATTAAAGCAGCAGAACAACTACTGGCAGCGGAACAACGAACAGCGATGATGGACTCCAATCCGTAGGGACTCTGGCTATAACGTTTATCCTAGCTCGCGAACGCGGGAACAACACCAAACAAGCAAGCAATCCAGGCACGACCTGCAAACGGGCATGACATGCTAGGTCAGTACATTGAATGTACTTGCAAGCTCACAATAACCAGAAGCATTCAAGACAAACAGCAGCATGGCAATTACAGGTTAAGCAGGAATTATCATTGGATCATCAGGATAACATGGCATGAACGACATGAACATAATATCGCTAGAACAATATGATCATGGCATGAACATATAAATCTGATGATGCTAGCATGCAACATGATGACACTACATGCACCATTTATTCTGCTCGGGTTACCTCATAACCATCACATGCATCACTTACCAACTTCGGACATTACACGATCATCTCAGGATCAAATCAAGCTTGGTATAAACAATACCGTAGTAATCATCAAATGACCACAAGGAGCCTGATCTTTACCCACAATTCTCGCACAACATCACGAATATCCAACAACTCGGTATCCTCGATACCACGGTGATCATTCCGGCGATCACAACCATGACCAACACTTGGTCTCAAACGGTGATCTTTCCTGCGATCACAACCATGACCAACACTTGGTCTCAAATGGTCATCTTTCCGGCGATCATAACCAACTTATCTCATCATCGAACGGGGGTTGTTATTAAGCACATTATTATTAGTATTACTGTTGACTCATAGTGTGACCAACTACGAACTGGGCCCTTATCTGTGAGCACGGCTATTGATAGATTTAATATACACTCTGCAGAGGTTAGTACACTATACCCACACTATGGAACCCATGGCCTCGCACTCCCATTCGGATGGACCAGCGGCGTTCCGACAAAACCGATCTACTGCCACGACACTCTCTCGGCCACACCGACTCACTCCCCACTGGGCGAGTCCTGGGTGGCCCCGTGTCTACCAAAGACACAACGACCACCGTCGTGGCTAAACATAAACGGTCCCACACGGGGACCCGGATTCATAACAACAACAACGGGTACACAAGGTTATGTCTACTTACCGGGCCAGGGTACCGCACGCCCATAACCTTCCCTCATTGGAGGCACCGGCGAGAGGCACGCCAATAGACCCGGTTAGGACCTTCCCATAAAGGTAAGTGTGGTTGCACTGGTCAGTTCGATATGGTGGCACCATGAATCAGCCAACAGTTGTTCAAGTTCAATTTAATCCGATTAAACTTGAATGCAAATATGTTGATCCATGATAAAATAACATGATGCAATTACAATGCATGAGCATGATATCAACATAATCATGAGGGTACCACATAACTATCCACCATATCAACAATGAATCATATCCAACTGAGCATGGCATACTGATTAGCATGAACATCATAAGTACATATTTCTCCGAAACATAGCATGACCACTAGCATCAACAATAATTATCATGCAAGAACATATCAACAATGCCATCATGCAAGCATTTAACCAACTGGATGCAATGGAACATGCATAACAACGGTACTCGGTACAGATGGCAGTCGTGCACCGAAGACCATTACCAACATCAACATGTACTACTAGCAAGCATAAGCATATGAAAGGAATACCATCAACTAGCAGGGCATGATAACCAGGTGCATAACAACATAGCAAGAGAGTAATCACTAACCAAGAATCATTACCGAAACAACGATAACCATATTTTAAACAAGCAAACATTTAATAAATATTCAAGTTGGAAACCATGGGTACTGCATGACTATCATGCAAGTGGGTATTGTGGCTTGCCTAGGGTGACGGAGACTCCAGGAAGAAGTGCGGTGAAGCCGCGGAACGAAACGTCGGACGGTTCATTCTCAAAGTGGGCTGATTAGAGGCAAGGGCAAAATTGTCATTTTCACTATGTGAACACCTAGTGAAAATGTTACCAAAAGATAGAGCTCGACGAGGCGAAGAAGTGAGCGCTGGTTTCACCTCGATCGAAGTTACGCTTGAAAAGTTGTGAAGGTTGGAAGAAGAAGGACCAATCTGTGAAGATTTTATCACCAATGGGTCCCTGAGTGGATAAGGCAGAGACGCATATTAGGAAATACGCTTTCTGAGCAAGGAAAGTGCATTCCTGGCTGATGAAGGGAAGTAGTACGCTTTCGGGCAAATGAAAAACGTACAAACGGAAATACGCCTTCGGGCAAATGGAAACGTACTCACTTGGGGGCGCTTCCACTTGCCACGTCAGCTGGGCTGGTTGGGCCACTGACGGCGGGGCCCAGGCGATAGGAAGGAGGGCCAGGCGCAGACGTCTTCTTCCTTGCTACCCCCTCCCCGCGCGATACAGAGGAGACAGAGGAGGGGGCCAGCTGCCGGCGACGGGGCGGGCTGCTCCGGCCAGGCCCGGCCAAGCAGAGGCCACCGGCGGGCGCGGATGCCCGGCCAGAGTGGAGGCGACCTCTCAGTGGTGCCAGCTTTGAAGCAGCATGATGGCCGAGAGAGCGCCGCTTCCCGATGCACGTGACTGCTCCGCGTCGAGGCTGGCCATAGTTTGGATGATTCTCCATCGTGGGGAGCCACACTAACTGCGGTGATATGGATCGTTCCATCTATGAAGAACACGTGGGACTGGAACTACGAGACGGACATGTAGCCAGGAGTGGACGTACGAACCTGAGTAATGTAGCACAGTAAGTGAAGTAGAAAGGCACAAATAGTATGAACATGCGTGGCATATAGGCATTTATCTCTTACTACGTACCACTAAATGTTGTACGTGCAATGCACGGTGATGTTATGGAGTACGTGCCTAAGTACTCTACTACTACTATATTAATTGGAGGCACATATTAGGTTTTATATTTGTTTACGTGTATACCCCGAGACCTTCCAACTATACGTGTATTTATCACCGGGTCGCACTTTGTATCGTTCATACCACTAGTACTACTACGTGTGGTCTTCGACCCAGAAGTGGAAGAAGTGGAGACGCTCTACCACGCTATTCATGTCCCACTCCTTTTGCTGATGTGTAGGACATCCAGCATGTGCCATGTTTGGCACTCCTTCGTCGTAAGAGTTGAAACGCTAGCATTCATAAGAAAAAAATAAATCAGCAGTGATACTATACCACGTGGTTTCCTTGCTCCTCAATATCAGAAAGAATACTTCTGTTCGCCAACATGTGGGACGTCGACCATCCTGGTCAACTTGCCATGCACGCAGAACTCCAAGGGAGAGTCACCCCGGGCGTCGCGCCGCAGTAATAATTACTAATGAGCCGTCAAATCACAGGCCCAACCTTTCCCACTTTGAAGTTGATCGGACGAAGGAACCATCATGACTTTGTTGAATTCCGCTTCTTGAAGAAAACTACTGTACCAGCAGTACTGCGAGCTACAATAGTTACTCCAACAGAGGCCTCCTTTCATTCATAGGATTGGAATTTTATAGGAATATGAAAATCATAGGAAGTGAGATGACATGCATCTCAATTCCTATAGAGAAAGAGATGCCATTTGATGCATAGGAGAGGAATTTTTCCATTGATCTAGGCTAATGTATTGGTAATTTGCTCTAAAAACTACAGTAGTAAATAGTAGTACTGGTACATCCTCGTACTCACACACAGACACACACACTAACTACTAGTACTACTACTTCTGACATGCTGGCCAGACACCGTCGTTCTCCTTCCCGGCTTTGTCGGCGACACCCCATCGTGCTTGGATCTCCGCCGACCTCTCCGCAGCAGCGCGTGCGTCCTCTTCTTTCTTGCGGCGGCGGGCCTCTCTTTTCTTGAGTGCTTTCTGACTTCTCCGCTCCCTCTGTGCGGCTTTGGCCGCCTCTTGCTCTACCGCCCATTCGGCCTTGGCAGCTTCAAATTCCGCTCACATAGGTGTGAGGTCGCGAGCGGCGATGAACTCGGCACGGCGGGATTCCATCGCTTCCCTTCCATTCTGTGTGTGGTCGTGGGCGGCGAGGAACTTGGCGCGGAGAGATGCCATCGCTTCCTTACCAGTTAGTGTGCGGCGTGGTGGCATGAACGACGCTTGGTGAGAGCTCTCGGGTGGAGTGGCCAGACAACCGCATAGCGCATTGGTTTGTTAAGAGCTCAAGGACAAAACACGAAGGAAATTTGGATTCCCCTTCAATCCTGGTCATTTATTACCGAGTAAAATGCATTGGCGGTCATCAAACTTGTGTTGATAGCTCACTTTGATCATTATATTATACGTGATGCACACATTAGCGCACACCGTACATAGAGGCAAGTAGCATGTACGTGTGCAGACACTCACGCTCACGCTATAAAACCATGCTAATGCATGCACGTCGCCCTCTCAATCAAAGTCCTGCTCATGGTGCAATGCAAACGGCGAGCCCGTCACCTACGCACCCCGGCAGTGCCTGACATTACTGTTTAGATGTTTGATGAGGCCTCCGTGAACGTCGAGCATGTATTCACCTGGCTCAACACCAACGGTCATACTCGGGACTCAGCGCCTTGCTCATGTATATTGTCCATCACAATGACAATATATAAAACAGCCTAGCTAGAGAGGGTACTATGGTACGGAGTATGTACTATCGTGAGCGACCGATCATAGTGCCACTGCACACAAGTGTGTGGCTGATCGATTCGTCCATTATTCGTAAAAAAAGCATGGTTGTGTGGTGTCTAATGGTGGTCGTCGAAGTCTAGATGGCGACAAGACCGGTTGCATGGATGCCTGGTTGTCAATACGTGCTGCATACACTTCAAAGGCTCGTCATCCATGAGTTCACATTTTACCTCCACGCCAGCGTCTGACCGCCCTGGCCTACCAAAACCCCTTCCATCGCTAGCATGCGCTTCCCGCCTAAAACAGTCACCGTCTCTTCAGAACGTCAATGCCATATTCACCGTACTTAACTGCAGGTGCAGTTGGTGTGTCACTGACATGCGGGCCAGATGCACGTTGGGCCCACATGTCAGTGACCCAACGCACTTGCGGTTAAGTCACTGAAGCAGCGTCCGCATTCACGCCCGACGAACCTACTCCAGCGCAAGCTGTCCATCCGTCTGCCGCAGCTCATTGCCATTCGCCCGCTATATTAACTGGAGCCCCAGCTCCCATCCATAGCCAAAGACCCACACTCATTCTCCTCCGGTCCCTTCCTTCTGTCGGCACCACTCCAACCATGGCTTCCTGGCACTCCAAAGCTCTCTTGGACGTACTGTCGCAGGAGCAGATGAAGGAGATCGTCGGCTCCCCTCGGCCGCCATCCGCCGCACCTACCACAAAGTTGGCGCGCGTGCACCGGCGCAGCCGGTAGCGAGGAAGAGTAGTACATGATAGGTCGCCGCCGCTCTGGTCCCAGGAAGGCCACCGCTCCTCCACTCAGTCGACGCCAAGCTTGGTGGGATAAACATCGGTGGCCGATTAGCTGCTTGATGGCGACGTGGAGGCAGAAATCTTCAGAACCTTGTGCTTCGGAGGAGGAGGTTATCGAGGCGGATGGGGAGGAGGCAAAGGCAATGGCCGGCTTTCTCGGTTTCATGGCCGGACATGGTGGTCGGGCGCCGGCGATCGTTTCGATTAGGTTTATAGTAGGTTTTAGTACGGTTTGTGCGAAATATGTAATGAATTTCGTCCAGTTTGTAGGAAAAGTTTTCGAAATGTAATGAATTTCATCTGGTTAATTTGAAATTGGCGTTGTTTACATGAATTTTGTCACTTAGTTCATATAGTTGTCAAAAGGTATGCAGGCAGCATTGGATGGCATCCATCAGTGTTATGCCGGTGTAAATTTGTGGGCCAGTGTTGGAGATTAACAGTGCTCCATTATTTGGCAGGGAACAGTTACCCTCGATCAAAATTGGTTCGTCGTGTTTTGCACTCCTCCCATGTAAGAGTGTAAACTCTTGCTTACATAAAAATATAGCAAGTGGATGGCACTGTAGCATATCATATCAATCAAACTAGCCCGCCTAACGCGCGGGAAAGCACCGCCGTTGTCATTTTGTTCTGGATTTCTATCGATCGATCGCACGAAAATGTTTCGCTTTGCAAGTTCAAAAGAAAAGGCGACACACTTACGACTCGTACGTGTCGCACCCCCGACAGTCCGGCTCGCACGCCGCTCACCATAAGGGACACGCGTTGTCTTGCAATTTCACTGACATGTGGGACTGCAATTGAATAAACCGTCGATAGACAAAATCTAATCGCTCGGCGGGCGTCGGCTGAGAAGAGAGAGATGGGGGAGGGAGAAGAGATCGCCCGCCCGCCGCGCACGGACTCGAAGAAATATATGGTGATAATGTGAGGTGGGCCATGCGAGAGTCCGGACCACTTCCAAGCCCTCCCCCCTCAGACGCCAGCTGCCCACATTCACAGCAAGTAGTACCAGTAAAATACTGGCCTATAAGCCTGCTTAGTGGAGGAGAGAGAGGCATTGAAAAAGTCAAGGAGTGGGTTCTGCAAGAGCCCGTCTCTACACGTGCTCCTAGGTATAAAAAAGCTAATTCTAAAAAAGAGGCATAGAAAAACAATTGTGTCTAAAAAAGAAAGGTAAAAAACATTTGAGAGGAAATAGACAGAGAGAAAGTGGGAAAAAGTTGTAACCTTTATAGCCAACCTTATAGTCAACACTATGGTAGAATTACATGAGGAAGGAGGGAGTGGTGCACATGCCAAGTTCATTGGGCTGCCGTGTTTCACACTCCTCCGTCGTAACAGTGGAGACAATAGGTTTCATCAAAATAAACAATGAATACTCATTGCTCGTCCTCTATATCGGAAAAGAATACTTTCCATTCGCCAAAGTGTGGGACCTCGACCATCCTGGTCCACCTGCCATGCACAAAATTATCCTGGTCCACCCCGGTCGTAGCACGGGCCCAACCTTTCCCAATGTAAGTTGGTCGGACGAAGGAACCATCATGACTTCGTTGAATTCCACTTCTTCAGGAAAACTTATTGTACCCGCAATACTGCTACCACACGCGAAGACTAGACGGCACTGTACCACGTCATATCACTGAAACCCACGAGGCCAAACTAGCCCGCCTAGGATTTGTACTCCCTCTATTTCAAAGTTAGTAGTATAAAGTTGAGTCATCTATTTTGGAACGGAGGGAGTACGTTTATGTACTGCTATGATTTTGTGTTGTACGTCTCTGTACTTTTTCTACGATTTTCCTACCCTATGAACCAAATGAGGCCTGAATGTATCTGTGCCGATTATTGTCTGATCGATCGCTAAGCCTACAATTTTAGGAGCTTGGGCTATTGGTTGATCGACGATGGATAAGTATAAGCGTACCACGAGCTCATCAGCCCCAACGTTTCTCTTCAGTGAGTGTTTTGAAAGTACTATAGCTGGCACAGTAGCTAGCCTACTAACACCAAGAATCATCAAACATGCCCTGCTGATATGATAAACAGTTCGAACTTACATGTAAGCATGAGATATATTACATCAAAAGCTGGTGAGGATACATCTGTTTCCATAACTCGGAGAGGGTTCGCATGATTCACTATCAAACAAAAATAGCAAGTACCGCCCACACAAGACAGTGCACTAGCCCTAAGATGGTTTGATAACACGCATCATTCTCGTAATTAAACACAGGGCAATGCAAACTACCCTGAAGGATTAGCAGGACCAACTATTTCTTGTCATCGATCTCTCGGGCAATGACCGCAGCACGGACAACGGCATGGGAAACAATCTCTGGGGTGATGTCCACAGGACTGACTGCGACATCGGAATCGATCTATATGGCGATGTCCACAGGATGGACAACGACATCGGAATCGATCTCTGGGGCGATGTCAACAGGACGGACCGCGACATCGAAAACGATCTTTGGGGCGTTGTCCATAGGACGGGCCGCGACATCGGAATCATCAAGGACGTCCACCGACAGCTGCACAACCCTAACATATTAGCAAGCACATTGCAAATAATCAAAAACCACAACTATGGTAAGCCATTATTTTTTACCTTGTGCAGCTCACCAGGGGATCCCATCCCTCCGAGGGGCATCTCCTTGTCCTTGATGGGGGCCATCACCTTGCCAGGGGAATACTGCTTCTCAAAGGCGACTATCTCCTCAAACTCGGCCTTGAGCCTCGCATAGGTGGCCATTAGAGTTTCTGGCTAGGCACGGTGGGGCCCTTGCTGTTCTTCCAACTTTCTTTGAGGAGTTCATCCGCCAACGTCGTCAACTCTTTGGCCAGTGATTGTTTCTTGGAGTTCTTCGTCTTCATGGGTTGGCCCGCCAACATGGTCAACTCGTTGATCGGTGCTCGCTTCCTGGAGATCGCTGTCTCCAGTGGGTTGTCCACCGGAAACTCTTTGCCTAGTGCTCCAGGATCCATCAATGAACTGACAAACAAAAAGCAATTGAAAGGAAACCACAATCGCGATGAAAACAGGAAAAGAATAGGCTGTGAGAATCGTTCGGTGCTTCGCAAAAAGAAGATTCTTGGAAAGAAAATATAGCAGCATCACTTATTCGCCCACCTTTCCTTCGTCGGTACAGAAGAAAAATGGCAGAAGTGATTAGCCTGGAGTGAGGTTTTCTTCAAGAAAGGGGAGAAAGGGCTTCAATGAGCGTTCTAGTGAAATGATGGTTGCTTCGTCCAGTCCAACTTCGAGGCCACTTTACCATTGTTGCTAAAGGTATGAGATACATTCCTCCAATCACAAAATGCCTTAGTTGATGAGATTTGAGATTTGAGCCAGTACTGCACGCAGTGTAGTCTAGTCACTTGTTGAAATCTCTAGGAAGGCAAATACTCCTTTCCGGTTTATAGGGCTATACTAGCAAGTACTAGTACAACAATAGTGGGCTTGAATAGCAATTTTGTCTCATGCAAGAGCCTGGCTATATGCGTGCTCCAAGGCTCCGCACCACGCCCCACCCCTACACAAAGACTGCCACGGGAGCATTGACAATTGCCACATTCGGTTTGCGCTTGGCTCTTCGCCTCTTCGAGAAGACGAACAAAGATGTTACTACTACTTCTACAGTATTGAATCCACTGCTGCATGTCCGTCATCGCGTGCGGGAGGGATAGCCACCGCGCGCATGGGCGAGGGAGAAGACGTGTGGTAGTAAAATCAAGCTTCTCATCATTGTACGTGTTGACGCGACACCTCATAGCACTGGCCCCACATGGTTGCCTCTAAACTTGGCTAAAAGACCCGCAGCGTACAATACTCCATTTGCTGCAACCTCTAACATTTACCCCACCACAAATTAAAATATATATTCCTATCTTGACCAGATGAGCATGCAAACTAGAATCACCAGGATGACATGTAGGGCCAGAAGATTATTTTAATCAAAAAAAGCATTTAGCTGACCCCAACGATTTTAAGCTTACATGCACGGTACACGCTATCCTAGACTACTCTACACATGAAACTTCCACACGAGCGTCCGGGCTGCGCTTGGATCTTCGCCTCTTCGGGAAGTCGAACAATGATGGAGTACTACTGCAATGGAGGAGTACTATAGTATGCTTCTGGCCATTTGACACCGACTGAACTGTTGCATGTCCACCGCGTGCAGGAGGGAGAGCGTGTAGGGACTGAAAGATTCTCCTAGTCCTGCCAGCCACCACGCTCATGGGCGAGGGAGGGGCGCAGCTTCATTGACTTACTGCTTGTTCCTTTGCGTCAATGACAGGTGGGCCCAACAGGTGGGTGGCCCACCTGTCATGCAGCCAAAGGCAGGTGTGCTTAAGGTGAGAGGGCGTTGTAGTAATCAAACTTCTCGGTCTTGAACGAGTTGACGCGACACATCAAAGCACTGTACTCGATATATTTCGATAATTTGCATTTACCGATGCATTAGTTACTCCCTACATTCCTAAATATAAGTCTTTTTAGACATTTCAAATGGACTACAACATACGGATGTATGTAGACACATTTTAGAGTGTAGATTCACTCATTTTGCTTCGTATTCTAACAAGTGACTACATATGGAGCAAAATGAACGAATCCATACTTTAAATATGTCTACATATATCTGTATGTTGTAGTCCAGTTGAAATGTCTAAAAAGACTTATATTTAGGAACGAAGGGAGTAGAAAATATAAATAATAAGGCATGTTGGGGCAGCCCACGTTTCCGATAATTTTAGCTGTGGGCTTGTTCACAATTTTTACAAGGGGGTGGCTGTTCATTTAATGGAGGGTCTTGTACCAGACTTGAACAATACAAAGTGTGACCTGGCACATCGTAACACCACTTGGAATAAGCGGGTAGTTATCTCAAAAAATAATCAACAACTAAAAAACGGCGACCTGGCACGTACACAATTTTAAACGATTGTTTTGATGGAGTAAAAAAGGAAAACTACCCCACTACATATATAGCTGGCGCTTCCGTGCTTGCTTGCTAGGGTTGCTCTATTCACACACTCTCATCCTCTCCAGATATAAACAAGATAGCGGTGGTAACACTGTCTTTCTCCCTTCAAAAAACACTGTCTTTCTATCCTCGCCGCTGGTTACAGATCCGGGCGTATCCTCGCCGCTGTGAAGGGGAGGAGGGGCAGCGTTTAGGCCGTCATCGACAGCGAGGGAGGAGACCCACTACTGGCCGCACCATTATCCCTGGCCGAGCACCAGCGTGGGTGGTCCTCCGATCCCTTCGTCGTTGCCCTAGTGTGGGCGGATCTGGCCTCCCGCCGCCCACCTATCCACATCCCGATGACCTTCAGGTATATCTTCCTTCGAAACCGCCTTAGCTCTACTTCCCTAGCTCGCTACGTTGCTTCATGTGCATCATTTTCTGCCTCTCAGCCCCTCTCGATCGAATGGTCCAACGTCACCTTTTTCTATTGTAGAGGTAAAGCTACTTCATGGAGTCGAATCTTGTACTTGGTTCAAACAAGAAATAAAGTGGGGGTGGCGGAATTTAGTATGTACATCGGACTTGGTACAAACGGGAAGGAATGGGGGTGAAAGTAGTACAGACTAGTCATCCAACCGATATCTTGGTCGAAAAGGGAAATATCGGGGTAACGCTGTACACAGTGGTATGACCAAGACTAGATTTGCTATCCACATATAGGAGTAGGTGGCTAGAGTGAACAAAAATGGGACCAACCAAGATATGTTTCTTGGATGTTTGTTTCTCGGGGCAACAAACTCTGAATCACCACTTTATGCCCCTGTTTACACTTCAAAAAAAGACACATCCGTGACATTTTGGGCCGAACGAAAAAAATTCTGTCATACTTATGACACTTCTATGACGATAATTGTGACAAAACCCGGTATCATCATAGATGTGGTGGGGTCCTACTTCTATGGAAAAAAATCATGACAGAAAATGGGCTTTTTGTCCTGGGCGGGCTGCAGACGCAGCTGCATGACATTCTTCGGGTCGTCCATGACGGAAAAACCATGGTAGAAGCGAGGGCGAGGAAAATATCGGGGAGTTCCCTGTTACGGTGGGTGGTCGAGGGCCGAGCGATGTGTGTTTCTCTCGTGCGTACATGTGTGTGTGCGAGGCGTTGGGCTCTAACTGAACCCGAGTGAGGCATTGGGCTCTAATTGAACCCGGGTGATTGCCCTACAAGCTACACGTTACTGAACCCGAGCGATCGATCGATCCCTTGCTGTTAATTGAACCCGAGTGATTCCTTCGCTACTGCTGCTATCTGAAGCCGATCGAACACTGCTGCCTCCTTCCCTGGATGATCAGTGAGCGTTGTTGAGGGGGTTTGGATGAACAATTACCGGTCGGGGTTGGATGAACATGAACCCATGGTTGTAGAGGCTGTTGCCCCTGGATGAACAGTACCCCGATCGATCGAGCCGGTGGATGAACGAGACCTCGTGGAGGGCTAGATGAACATGACCCCATGGAGGGCTGGTTGAACAATAGCCGGTGGAGGGCTGGATGAACAGTAGCCCATGGAGGGGTGGTTGAACAGGACCCCCATGGGGAGGGCTGGTTGAACAGTAGCCGGTGGAGGAGCACGCGGTGGAGGCTGGATGAACAGGAGCCCGTGGATGAACAGTCGCAGGTGGAGGCTGGAGGAGGTCGATGGTGGATGAACAGGAGCCCGTGGAGGCTGGAGGAGGTCGACGGTGGAGATAAACAGTATCCCGTGGAGTCCCGTTTTGTGGTACGCCACACCCCTCCCGATGAACAAGACCCCCGTTTCGACCGTAGCGCTCCAACACATGTCCGTTTCCTCCGTTTTGCGGTACGCCACACCCCTCCCGATCAACAGGACCCCGTTCCGACCGTAGGAGGTCCGTTTCCTTTGTTTTGCGGCACGCCAGATGCCTTCGGATGAACAAGATCTCATTTCCACCGTGGCCGGTCGAACACAAGGCCGTTTCCTTCGTTCTGTGGTACGCGAGGCCTCGTTTCCATCGCATGTTCCGTCCAAGCCGGTTGGCTCCCGATGAACAGCACGCGTTCCATTGCCTCCCGATGAACACGACGCATTTCGTTGCCTCCCCATGAACACGACAACGACGCAGTTTGTCCATTCCAACCTAGCCACAGCCATGTACACGAGCCCTGGTCGTACGTATGCGCGAGTAGGCGTTTGAGACCCTGCACGTATGTACGTACGTGGCCGTATTTACTTTCTTGCACCCTGGCCACTGTACGTACGTGCACATGCTATGTGTGCGCCTCTACTACCACACGTGCGCGCCTCTACTACCACACGTGCCCTTCCTTACACGGCCACGGTTCATCGCTGTAGCCTGCAGACAGACCGATCGACCAGTATGTACGTACAAGTTCGCGACCAGAATGACAACGCTACGTATGCTTCGACCGGGTGGGTCCCGATTGTCAGGCACTTCCTTGCGTGCGAAGATGTAGCTGGTGGGTCCTAGCAGTCAGGGGGGGTGAATCATTTTTTTGCCCGTAATATGGACGCACTTCCTTGCGTGCGAAGATGTAGCTGGTGGGTCCCCGCAGTTAGGGGGAAACGTTTTTTTTCGCGAAATATGGTGGCCCGTCCGGTGGATCCCTGCTGTCAGGTGGAGGAACAATTATTTTCCGCGTAATAAGGAGGCACTTCCTTGCTGCGGCCGTGGACCCAGTTGTCAGCCTCTCCACATACAGTACTCTTTCGATGGAAGTCGGTCGTTGACCACATTGACCACGCCGCGCCAAGAGCACCAAGGCGGTGGACAACGATGAGGCCTAGGAAGGGGACGACGCGTAGCCGGGGACGACGCGGCAGTGGATGCCCATGCGGAGAGGAGTACGAGGGTTCACTGGTTCGGCTGCGGTGTGAGGATGTCGTCGCCACAGGGCCTGGCCAGAGGTGGGAGTGGTAGGGGGAGGTGAGGCCTCCGCGGCAACACAGCCGGCCATGGGAGGCAGGAGTATGCGGCACGACCGGCGCTGCTTTGGGCGGCTGGAGCAGGAAGACCAAAGGTTGAAGACTCACAACGGCCGTTGGATGGACATCATACGGTCACTGCAGCTAGAATCGTTTATATTGACAAAGTTGACAAAGCCCTTGGTACACGTCAACTTAGTAGGCCCACAGGTCAGCCTCCGAAACAGTGCGCCCCTGATGTGAAGGGGAGGAATCATTTTTTGGGCGGTTGAAGCTAGAATATCCGAGATTGAAGAAGAATCATGACATCTGTTGGATGGACATCTAACGGACAGTGCTGCTAGAACCGTGTGTCGACTATAAGTTGACCAAGCCTTGCATACGCGTCAAGTTAGTAGGCCCACAAGTGTGTGGCAGAGAACTTATAGCCCATTTGCGATTTGTAAGAATGTACAACCCATTTTTGAATTCTAATGGATTACCACAGCCCATTTACAGTTTGTTAAAAGTACAACCCATTTTCTAGCTAGGACAACGATTAATAACTTCAACCAACCGTTCAGAACAGAATTCAATAAAATTTCCCCACATTTTGATGCGATCCCAAATATTTTTATCCCGAAATTTCTAGTCAGATTAAATACAATTTCAACATAAATTTATATTACGTAAAAATCCAACGAAACATTGCACGCGCAACAATTAATGAAATTAAAATTTGCAAAATCCAGAAATATCATTTTATAAAGTAATTACGTGTTTGGTACATTTTTTATAGTTACTGCCCAGTTTTCATAATTACATCCCATTTATTATTTCTTAAAGCCCATTTTCTTGCTAAGCCTAATGCATCCCTCCTAGGAAAGATTTGCAGCCCAGCGGGGCGGAGAATAACAAGTTGACCTTGCCTGGGTATTCCTCAAAAAAAGTATAGCTGGGCTAGCCATTCCTCAAAAAAAAGTATATCTGGCCTGGATATCTGGCCTGGGCTAGACGGGTCACAGCCCGCCTACTTAATACCCTTCTATCCTATGAACAACAACAAAAACATTGCTCAAGAAAAACTCTGCAGTGCTCACACCTCAAAAAGACAAATACTGCTCGAGCTACTTGGTCCCAGCTGTCGGCCGCTCCTTGTGCAATTCTCTCGTTTATTGACTACATAGGTTGACAATGGTGTGGGACCGTGATGTCAGGAAACCAGGAGGAAGCAAAAAATATTACGGTTGTATATAATAAGGAGGCACTTGCGTACGTGCGGCTATGGCCCTGGTGGGTCCCCACTGTCATCCTCTGCAAGTAAAGTCATCTCCTCATTCCTCATGTCGTTGACCATGTTGACAATGCAAGACGGCGGCAGAACAACGAGTGCAACAACTCGAAGGACGACAGAGAGGGCCTCGCGGGCCCTACGGATGGTCTGATATAGTGCCCACTGCTCATTTGGGAAACTAGGATCATAGGGCCACATTTCCACGATGACATTGCCATTTGCTTGTTCACCGGTGCACGTTGAGGAGACGGAGGTTGCAGCACAGGTCCTCCTGCGCTGGTAGCTCTTCCGCCATTAGGGCGTCAAAGTGGGCCGCACTTGCTCTATGGTGAACACGTCATGAACCGGCTTGGACGGTGGCGCGGGCTCATGGTCGGAAGCTACGTCCATTGTCTGATTGTCGTCGCTCAGCTCGGCAAGCTCGCTGGCAAGCCAGCGTCCCGACTACTGGACCGACCCGCTGCCAAGAACGAGTCTGACTGCCCTGGCCCACCCACACCGCCTCCCTCGCCCGCGCGTGCTTTTCGCCCGAAACGGTCACCACCACCCGCCCCGCTTCCTGGTGCAAGCGATTGCTTCGCATTCAAATGACACAAGTGTCGTCCGTCCATCCGTCTGCCACCCACATTACTGATACGTGGTTGCCAATGCGGCTACTCCAGCGCCACATGTCCATCCCTCCGCCGCCCACCATTGTTATATAAACTGTTGCGCCGGCCATAGCCGCAGTCATCCGCCTCCGTTCCCTTTCTCCTGTCCACACCACTACACCACCATGGCTTCCTCGTGCTCCAGCGCTCTTCGGGACGGGCGGACGACGGACCACAAGGAGATGGCAGCCATTGCTACCGACTGGCTGGCCGGAGGATGACGACGTCCCAATGGAGAACATGGTAGTCGATGATCCGGCGCCAACCGCCTCCTGCACGCCATCCTCGCCGGTGCATTGCACCATGACCATCGGCAAGGCTCGTGCCCAATACATGGACACAGTGAGGCAGAAGCGTCGGGAGCAGTTCCGGGAGGCGCAGGCCGACGCCGCCTACAACCACCATCTCCTCCAGGAGCACCTACAGGCGGAGGAGCAGATCACCGCGGAGCGGGTGGAGCAGGTGGCGTTGTTCGACTCGTACCGCTCCGCCCGCGAGGGCCACCTCGAGCGCTGGCGGTACCGCTTGCGGCTGGCAGAGGCTGCGGATGACTATAAAGAGGGCGATGAAGTGGGCGAGGCGCTATTTGGCGAGACCGAGGATGAGGCAGAGGACAATGACAGCTCCGACGAGTCCCTGCTCCGCTGGCATCAACGAGGCCCTGCTCCGCCGAGGCCCCACGGTGCCAACAACTAGGCAGAGGACACCGCTGACTCCGCCGAGGCCCCACGGCACCAACAACGAGGCAGAGGACACCGCCGGCTTCGCTGAGGCCCCGCAGCGCCAACAATGAGGCACAGGACACCGCCGGCTCCGCCGAGGCCCCGTCCCGCCAACAATGAGCAGAGGACATCACCGGCTCAGCTGAGGCCCCACCCTGCCGGCAATGAGGGGGAGGATTTCCCCCGCTCCGCCGAGGTGCCGCCCCGCCGGTAATGAGACAAAGGACATCACCGGCTCCATCCAGACCCCGCCCTGCTGCCAACGAGGCCGCACCACACAAAAAACGAGGAAGAGTATAACACGGTAGGTCGCCGCCGCTTGGGTCCAAATAAGGCTACCATTGCTACCCTCTGGTTGAAGCCAAGCTAGGCGGGTTGACCATTGATGGCCGATTAGCTTCTTGGCGGCGACAAAGGGCACTATTTAGCCTGGTTTACATCATAAAGACCGAATACCTTAGGGAGTGTTTAGCGTCGCGAGTTTGGCCTTATATGCATCAGCTCCGAATCATGTCTTTGGTCAAATATTGGGTTTGCCCGGCTCCTGTGTTTTGCTGCCTTACGTTCCGCTCTATCGGCTAGGGCGGCACTCGGAGAACTACTGCGATTGTGCCCTGGTTCATCCGGACAAGCACCTCTGTAGAGAAAGCCGAAAACTGACTGTCATGATATAGCGTGAGACTGGTCAACCACTCGATGACCTAGCGGAATCTTCAGGATTCCTCTGCCTTAACGAAGGGCCGTTTCCCGGCAAGGCATGTATGCGCCCCGAATTCGGATTTGCGCAGAGCCACCAGGGGCTATATAGTAGCCCCAAGTATTAAAGCATTATAGTCCAATTGCCTAGTTCGCTGTGCTATCGCCTCCTTAATGGACCAAGACGTTGGATCAAGTGTGAACATGCGTCTTCTGTGAGCACCCCCGCATTATATGCGTGGGGGCTGAAGCCGACGACTGCCATCTTTCAGGTTATATACATATATACATAAAAATCCGCACAGGAGGCATCATAGTACTTTCGGGCAAAAGTATAAAAACAGCCTTGATAAACTCAATAAAACATTGTTTTTCAATGGGAATACATGTCATTAGAACATAATATTCTTCGAGCACTGCGCTTCTATCGAACGAGCACCCTCAAGAACTTCTCGAAAGTATTGCTCGGCAGGTACGCGGCTCTCATCAGAATCTTGCGCTGCAATGGCGGTGGCCTCCATCTCTGCCCAGTATGTCTTCACATGGGAAAGGGCCATCCGTGCACCCTCTACGCACGCCGACCTCTTCATCGCGTTGATGTGCGGCACCGCACCAAGGAACTGCTACACCAAACTAAAATGACTGTTCGGCTTTGGCCTTTCTGGCCACAGATGATCCACAACAGACCTCATGGTGAGTCCAGACAATCTATTCAGCTCGGCCCATTCGGCCAACCGATCAGTTAATGGAGATGGACGCTCTGGAACGTTATATTGTGACCAGAACAACTTTTCCACTTCGCGATCTTTTTTATGTGGGAAGTATTCGACAGCATCGGCAGCACTTGCCGCTAAGTCCAGATATGCATCCGCAGAACTCCACAGCTGGTCCAAAGGGGCGTACCGAGGATCTCCAAACTTCATGCGTAGCATAAAGGGCTCCCTAGCCATGATATCCCCGGCTTGACGCAGCTCCTCCTTCATCACTCTCATTGTAGAGCGGGTGTCTTTGATCACCATCGTGGCCTTCTCCAGGTCTGTCCTCTTCGCTCGATCTTCCTTTTCAAGAAGCTCATAACGGTCAGCGGCGTTCTTCAATTCCACAGCCATCCTGGCTATTTCCTCCTTGCTTTGGCAGTGAGCAGCCTGTTTGGCTTTCAGCTCCTCGATTGCCTTTAGGGTAGCTGCATCGCTTTTCCTGGCTTGTTCTTTGGCTCGGGCAAGTTCCGCTCGAAGGATCTCCACAGCCGCAGCTTCATCTGCATTCACACACATGTTATAGATACTGGCATCATGCTCCTCTTCCCATGTGTCACCGGAGGAATCACATACCCTGTGCCTCGTCAAGCCACTTGTTGACAAGTACGATGTCAGTGTCTGCCACGTCAAGCTGCCGCTTTAGCTCGGCAAACTCATCAGTCCGGCTGGCCACCGGACCCTCCGCCACCTGCATATTAAGGCGACACGATTATTCGTAGGACTATGATCCTCTGTGCGCTGTCGTCTTCGACAGCACCCAGAGTCTCAGGGGCTACTATCTACACAGGGCACATCTAAAAATGTGCGGTACTGTCAAAAATGTACATCATTTCGCGTACCTCAAAACCCGTCAGTAGACTCATAAAGGCTTCATGCAACCCGCTTTTGGCGGACGAAATCCTTTCAATCACTGTACCCATCAACGTGCGGTGCTCTTCTGAGATAGCCGCTTGCTCTAGCAGATCCCTCAGTACGTCCGACCGTACACCAAACTGTGCCGGACTCTTTCGATTTCCCTCTTCAAGAGCCGGATACTGAGGACTTCGGGTTGCCATAGGATTACCTTCTGGCCTTGCCGGATCAGGAGAAACCCTCCGCGACGACACCTCGGGGTCGCCCGCCTCATGAGGCGGTATGGCAGGGGGAGGCGTTTCACTCTCCATCATCTCTGGAAGAAGATCCCCTGAAGACGAGCTCTGCTGAGAAGGGCTAAGATCAGAACTGCAAGATAAATGCTTCAGTTATTTTCCTTAGAAGTAATGCGAGATATTTTCATTATTAAGTACCCTTTTACTTACAGCTCGGTGGAGGGCTGATCCCCTTGAGGGCATAGTGCGGCCGGGGTATCCCCTAGGGCAGGACCTTCCGGCGAAGATTTTTTCCCCCGTTTGGAGACTGTGGTCTCCGGTACTCAGAGGCGTTTGATACGTCTCCGTCGTATCTACTTTTCCAAACACTTTTGCCATTGTTTTGGACCCTAACTTGTATGATTTGAATGGAACTAAGCCGGACTGACGCTGTTTTCAGCAGAATTGCCATGGTGTTGTTTTATGTGCAGAAAACAAATATTCTCGGAATGACCTGAAACTCCATGGAACATCTTAGAAAAGACAATAAAAAATCCTCGCCAAAGATGAAGACCAAGGGGCCCACACCCTTCACACGAGGGTGGGGGCGCCCCCGCCCCCTAGGGCGCGCCCCCTACCTCGTGGGCCCCCTGGATGCCCTCCGATGCCAACTCCAACTCTATATATTTGCTTTCGGAGAGAAAAAAATTAGAGAGAAGAAATCATCGCGTTTTACGATACGGAGCCGGCGCCAAGCCCTAAAACCTCTCGGGAGGGCTGATCTGGAGTCCGTTCTGGGCTCCGGAGAAGGGGATTCGTCGATGTCGTCATCATCAACCATCCTCCATCGCCAATTTCATGATGCTCACCGCCGTGCGTGAGTAATTCCATCGTAGGCTTGCTGGACAATGATGGGTTGGATGAGATTTATCATGTAATCGATTTAGTTTTGTTAGGGTTCGATCCCTAGTATCCATTATGTTCTGAGATTGATGTTGCTATGACTTTGTATGCTTAATGCTTGTCACTAGGGACCGAGTGCCATGATTTTAGATCTGAACCTATTATGTTTTCGTGAATATATGTGAGTTCTTGATCCTATCTTGCAAGTCTATAGTCACCTACTATGTGTTATGATCCGGCAACCCCGAAGTGACAATAATCGGGACCACTCCCGATGATGACCATAGTTTGTGGAGTTCATGTATACACTATGTGCTAATGCTTTGTTCTGGTTCTCTATTAAAAGGAGGCCTTAATATCCCTTAGTTTCCAATAGGACCCCGCTGCCACGGGAGGGTAGGACAAAAGATGTCATGCAAGTTCTTTTCCATAAGCACGTATGACTATATACTAAATACATGCCTACATTACATTGATGAATTCGAGCTATTTCTGTGTCACCCTATGTTATGACTGGTACATGATGAACCGCATCCGACATAATTATCCATCACTCATCCGGTGCCTACAAGTTTTCCATATACCGGTTCAAGCTTATTTAGTTTCCTCCTGCTACTGTTACAATCACTACAAAATACCAAAAACATTACTTTTGTTGTCTTTACTTTTGTTGCCACTACCACCACTATCATATTACTGTGCTACTAAACACTTTGCTGCAGATACTAAGTTTCCAGGTGTGGTTAAATTAACAACTCAGCTGCTAATACTTGAGAATATTCTTTGGCTCCCCTTGTGTCGAATCAATAAATTTGGGTTGAATACTCTACCCTCGAAAGCTGTTGCGATCCGCTACACTTGTGGGTTATCAAGACTAATTTCTGGCGCCGTTGCCGGGGAGCATAGCTCTATTCTTCGAGTCACTTGGGATTTATATCTGCTGGACACTATGAAGAACTTGAGAGATCCAAAAACCAAGGTCCATACCTCAACTACGAGGGGAGCTAAGGAACTGCCATCTAGCTCTGCACTTGATTCACCTTCTGTTATGAGTAAGTTTGCGACACCTACATCTACTTCTGCTATTCGTTCTGATATGTCGCATGTTATTGATGATGCCACTTCTTCTATGCATGATACTTATGATGAAACGGCTTCTATGCCTGATACTACTATGCCCCTTGGTGAATTTCTTGATGAACAAATTGCTAGGGCTAGAGAAAAAGAAATTATTGAATCTGAATACGATGATGATAGTGATGATGAAAATATGCCTGTTATTCCTGAGGGTTATCTTTTTGATATGGAATCTTCTGCCGCTATTTTAGCTTGTAAAGATAGATATGAGCTTAAGAGGTTATTAATTAAATGGAACAAAGAATCACTTAGAGATAAAATGAAACCCGACCCTGCTTTTGCTATTTCACCTATTTGTGTTCCTGATAAGGATTATGAATTCTCTGTTGATCCTGATATAATTACTTTGGTTGAATCTGATCCGTTTTATGGCTATGAATCTGAAACTGTTGTGGCACATCTTACTAAATTAAATGATATAGCTGCCCTATTTACTAATGATGAGAGATCGCATTACTTCTATATACTCAAAATATTTCCGTTCTCATTAAAGGGTGATGCTAAGATATGGTTTAATTCTCTTGATCATGGTTGTGTGCGTAGTCCCCAGGATATGATTTATTACTTCTCTGCTAAATATTTCCCTGCTCATAAGAAACAAGCTGCTTTGAGGGAAATATACAACTTCGTGCAAATTAAAGAAGAGAGTCTCCCACAAGCTTGGGGGAGGCTTCTCAAGTTACTTAATGCTTTGCCTGATCATCCTCTTAAGAAACCTGAAATACTTGATATCTTTTATAATGGACTAACCGATGCTTCCAGAGATTACCTGGACAGTTGTGCTGGTTCTCTTTTCAGGGAAAGAACACCGGATGAAGCTGAAATTCTATTGAATAATATGTTGACAAATGAAAATAATTGGGCACCTCCCGAGCCAGCTCCTGAGACATCTCCTACTCCAATTACTAAACCTATTCCTAAACCAACTCCGAAGAAGAGAGGTGTTTTATTTCTCAGTCCCGAAGATATGCAAGAGGCAAAGAAATCTATGAAAGAAAAAGGAATTAAAGCTGAAGACGTTAAAAATTTACCTCCTATTGAAGAAATACATGGTCTTAATCCACCGCCTATTGAAGAAACATATGATCTTAATTCTTTATTTACTGAAGAACCTCCTGATCCCGATATACTGACACGGGTAGTAAAGGTAAATTCTTTCTATAGATATGATAAAGCTGAAGTCCCTCCTACTAAAATTGCTAGTCAGTGCTTGCATGAGTTTGATAACTTTATGTTTAAGCAAGACGACTTCAATGCTTATTTTGGTAGACAATTAAAAGAAAATGCTTATATGATTATACGCTTGGGTGATTATATGGCTAATATTAAAGGTGAACTTAAACGTGTTAGCAAACATGCTTCTATGGTTACCACTCAAGTGGAACAAGTACTTAAGGCTCAAAAAGAAGTGCTTAATGAAATGAATAGTAAGAAAAATGATTATGCTGTTAGAGTGGCTACTAGAACTGGTAGAATGACTCAGGAACCTTTGTATCCTAAAGGCCACCCTAAGAAAATCGAGCAAGATTCTCAAAGAAATAATATTGATGTTCCTAGTTCTTCTAAAAAGAAGAAGAAGAAAAATGATAGAACTGTGCAAACTTCTAGTGAACCTATTGCTGAACCACCTGATAATCCAAATGATATTTCTATGTCTGATGCTGAAACACAATCTGGTAATGAACATGAACCTAGTAAAAATATTAATGATGATGTTCATGATGATGCTCAAACTAGTAATGATAATGATGTAGAAATTGAACCTCCTGTTGATCTTGATAACCCACAATCAAAGAATCAACGTTATGATAAAAGAGACTTTGCTGCCAGTATCTATGAAGATTTCTTGAGAGCAGCCAGTATCTATGAAGATTTCATGAATTTGCTCACAATGCAGGCCTCACCGCTTTCCTCCACGACCAATGCGATCAGCATCTCTTACTCACAAATACTTTTGTGCAAAACTTCCATTTTCATTCTAGGAACTCACCACCTACGGTGGAGTTTCATTTATATGACGAGCATAAGGAGATGTCGCTGTCGGATTTCGGGTTCCGGCAGACCCTTGAGGTTCGAACACTGGGGTGCGCGCGGAGATTTCGCCTCCTACCTACCTGCACCCCTCCGCCATGCTAGGATCAAAACTATGGAAAGAACAACACAAGAGACGCGGGGTTTATACTGGTTCGGGCCACCGTTGTGGTGTAATACCCTACTCCAGTTTGTGGTGGGTGGATTGCCTCTTGGGCTGATGATGATGAACAGTACAAGGAAGAACAGCCTCGCGAGGGTCTGTTCTTGGCTGGGACGATGAACTGTCGGGAGGAGTTCAGCCACCTTTCTCTATCTCTCTCTCCCTCTCTCTCTCTCTGCTTCTAACCTCTCTAACGAGCCTCTTCCTTCCTACTTCCCAACCCCCTTTGCTCTGTGGGTGGCTGGTCCTATTTATAGAGGCCCTGGTCCTCTTCCTAAATATCGAGCGGGAAGGGAGCCAACAATGGCGGGCTAATTTGAAAGGGGATAGCAAGTATCAGCTATCCTGACAAAAGTAGTCTTCGCCTGCGCAAAGCTCTGGTGATGACGCCGTCTTGGGCTCCACGGTGACCTCCGTCTCGTAGTCCTCCTGGTCTTGGTCTCGTTGCACCGAAATGGCAACCTTTGCCTGATGCCTCGATACTCCGCGGCTGCGCTTGCCCCCTTTGCACCAAAGAGGAAAGGAGGACGGTGCGCGGACTGGCACCCGCCTGGCGCCCTGAGTCGTCATGGCTTGCGTCACGGGCACCTTGTGAGGTACCCCGCCTTGATCTCTCCGGCTCCTCGCGAGCCAGCCTGACGAGGCCGTGCCTGAGTAAGCTTCACGTCGTTCGCCCCGCGAGGCTCGGCCCCTCGTGAGGGTCTCGAGTTTTGTTGGTGAAGATGGGCCGTGCTGGGCCCCCCTTTTGAGCCACGCCGCAGGCCGTAGGCAGGAAAGTCTGGGGACCCCCGTTCCCAGAACGCCGACAGTAGCCCCCGGGCCCAAGGCGCGCCCGGACATGGCCGTGCAAGGAGGTGGAAGGGCAAGAGCAAAGCGCCGCAGGCCCTAACAGCCTGCGGCCTTGGTTGCCGTGTGGCCGTTGATTGGACGTGGGCGTCTCCACTTCCCCATGACGCCTGGGCAACTACACGGATTGGACAAGTCCCTGCATGCATAGCGGGTCATAATTACCTGCGATCGTGGGGGCCGTTGGTTGGCCATCGCCAGCCATAAGTATGGACCGGCGCGCGCCCTTCCAGTTCATCCCCCCTTGCTTCTCCTCTTTCTTCATGGCCCCGTCGAGGATGTTCTCGGCCGCCGAGAAGGGGAAGGCTTGCCGGGTTGAGCCCGCCTCTACCCCACCCAAGCGCGGCCGAGGGCGCCCTCGCAAGCATCCTGTGGCCACCACAGTGGCTCCCCGCGGTCGTGGAGGCGATCCCCAGCACAGTGACGGGCGGATTGCTGCAGCCGGGGGGCACACTCCGGCTGCGCCCCCCCCCCCCCCCCCAAGGCCACGCGTTCATGCTGCTGAAGTGCTGGTGGAGTGGTGGAGTTCGTCGTGTGGTCGGCGGAGCCGGCTAGCACCCGGCTTCCACTTCCTCGCTTCCTCCTCGGCGAGCTCCCGGCCGGTGCCCCGGGCGGCCTCTGGCTCCAGGCCGACGGCTGCTGCAGCCGGGCCTCATGGGTCTCGCTGGAGGTCTCCGTGGCTGGGAGCCTGTCCCTGGCCCGCGGTTGGCAGACGTTTGCCCGCGCGCGTGGCCTGAGCCGTCGGTGCACCCTACACTTCAAGTTCGACGGCGACGCCACCCTCTACATGAGGGTGTTTGGGGAAGATGGTCGCTGCACAGGGTGTTGCCCTGAGGGTGACGACCGCGGCTGGGAACCCAGCTCCGGCGATGATGGAGAGAGCAGCGCTCGCGTGGCTGGCGGCGTTCGGGGTTCCTCAAGCTTCTCCGGTTCTTCTTCATGCGGCGACTCCTCTAGCAGTGGCCGCGGTCGGCCTCCACGCCGTCGTATCTACTTGGGGGGTGGCAACGTGTCCGCCCGCCGTCGCGCCCTGGTGAAGCACGAGCGGGCCGGCGTGAGGCGAGCCGCGCAGGATTTGTTCTTCCTTGTCCCTTTTTCCTGCATAACAAAGACAATAGTGCGGAGCCCCGCGGGGGCGTGTTTGGGGTTATTGCTGGTAATCATCGTTTTGCTTTGGTTACCGTACCTTCCGGCTATGTGCCCGAGCATGGATAGCTCCCGGCCCCTGCCGTGGGGGGCGACCGACCCAGGCCCTGTGTTTGTGTCATGGTGCCCGAGGGGCACGGACTGGAGGGGTGCTCCTGCAAGGGGCCCAGGTCGTGGACCCTTTGAATGACTAGGATAGGGACACTCGCGAGGGCGCTCGGCTCCCCCCCCCCTCATGAGGCCTTGCGCAAGAGAAATCGAGGCAGGAGAGCGAAAAACCGAAGAACCGCAAGCCAAAGACGGCAATAACTTCAGTAAAACTTCAAATGAGAAGGAACAAGCCAACTGCGGAAAGCAAATGAAAAGCCGCGTCCGGCACCTAATCTAGTCTTCGACGTATTCTCACCAACGCGGAGCTAAGTGCTGCCACGGGGCGTGGGAGGGAGCCCCAGGGCCTGAGGCCGGCGCTCCTGAGACTCCGGGGCATGTACAGCCCCAACTCATTATTACGTGAGAGTGTCACGGGCGGCAAGCTTCACAGGCATTGGCCTTCTTCACAGGCTCCGGGCCTTTTCCAAAACGCGATAGCTTCACAGGCACTCGCCTTGCTTCACAGGCTCTGGGCCTTTTCCAAAATGCGATAGCTTCACAGGCACTCGCCTTGCTTCACAGGCTCTGGGCCTTTTCCAAAACGTGATAGCTTCACAGGCACTCGCCTTGCTTCACAGGCTCTGGCCTTTTCCAAAACACGATAGCTTCACAGGCACTCGCCTTGCTTCACAGGCTCTGGGCCTTTTCCAAAATGCGATAGCTTCACAGGCACTCGCCTTGCTTCACAGGCTCTGGGCCTTTTCCAAAACACGATAGCTTCACAGGCACTCGCCTTGCTTCACAGGCTCTGGGCCTTTTCCAAAACGCGATAGCTTCACAGGCACTCGCCTTGCTTCACAGGCTCTGGGCCTTTTCCAAAACATGATAGCTTCACAGGCACTCGCCTTGCTTCACAGGCTCTGGGCCTTTTCCAAAACGCGATAGCTTCACAGGCACTCGCCTTGCTTCATAGGCTTTGGGCCTTTTCCAAAACGCGATAGCTTCACAGGCACTCGCCTTGATTCACAGGCTCTGGGCCTTATCTTGCGTTGTGTCCCTGCAAGTCTGGTTAGATGCCTGAACTCTACGTCCTCGGGTCCGGGCCCTCGAGCTGGTCTCAGCCGTCGCTGGTATGCCAGGTCGTGATGCCGTGGTCAAGGCCAGAGGGTGAGGGCTGGAGAGCCAGTAAGAGCGCTGAGTCGCGATGCTCAGGTACCCCCCCCTTTAACGTGCAAGTGGTCAGCATGGAGAAGAAGAGGTGCCGTGGACCGGCATCAAATAATCAAGCATGGTGGTTCTAACGCATAACCGGAAAATGAACGCAAATGGGGTACATGCCGCTGGGCCTGGCCCGAGCGGCTTGGGGATCATGCAGCCCGAGGGGCGCCCCCAACAAGGTGACCTAATCGACGCGAAATAAAAGGGATACACGCCGCAGGGACGGACCCACGCGGCCTGGGAGTAATGCAGCCCTGGGGGCGCTCCCAGCTGGAAGTGAAACTTGAAAGATGTCACCCGATGATGCTGAAGACGAAGGGGTGTTGGTGTAGCCGGCTCGGTGGGCTGCGGAAGCCGATCCTCATGAGCCCCAGGCCCAGGGGCCTCGGGAGGCTCCGGAGGCGCTGGCGGTTCCTCGCGGGCCATCTCCATCTCCGCCAGGGCTGCAGAGCGCCTGGCTTCTTGTGCCTCTGTGATGCCCCTCATGAGGCGCTAGTGCGTGTCAGCCGCGCTCGGCAAGCCGTAAGGCATGCGAATGTAGCTATGGAGTGGACCTCTGCAGCGCCCCACTCGCGAGGGCCAGAGGTGCTCCAGGGAGGCGACTCGGTTGAGCCCTGGTATGTCGACGCAGACGCGCGGCTCGCCATCCTCGCCTGGAAGGGGAGCCACTGCTGGTAGGCGGCGGGCGCCTCTCATGACTCTTGACTCCTGTAACTCCTGAATGGCCTTGCTGACAAACTCCTGTGGGTCTGGATCTCCTTGCCTTGCTCCTTCTTGAGGGAAACGTGCTTCGAAACACGCCTCCATGTGGTGCCCAAGCACCTCCCTCGTGAACCTAGCTAGGTCGGTGGCCCTCCAGGGGAGAGCCCCCGAGCCCTGCCTGAGGAGGGCGCCGGGGGCGCTTTCCTATGCGATGGAAGGCGGTTCCCCCTGGGCAGGCATGGGCCCAAAGGGGCCTGCCTCCTGAGGGGCCAGGCCGGACGAAGTCTTCTTCTTCTTGGGGGCGGCCTCGGGAAGCCTCTTGCTTCCCCGATCCGGGTCTTCCAGTGATGCGGCCTGAAAGGCTCGCTCCGAGGAACAGACCGCGTCCTTCTCTTCATAGGGCACCGTGATGACTCCGCCGCTTCCTGGCATCTTGAGGACGTTGTAGCCGTGGTGAGTCATGGCCATGAACTTGCCCAGCGCCGGGTACCCAAGGATGGCGTTGTACGGTAGACGGATGTGAGCGACGTCGAAGTCGATGAGCTCGGTGCGGTAGTTGTCGCGTGCCCCGAAGGTGACAGGGAGGCGGACCTGCCCGATCGGGACCGTGGAGCCGTCGGTGATACCGGAGAAGGGCTTGGTTGGCTGAAGCTGGCTGTGGGGCACTTGGAGGTTCTTGAATGTCTCTACGGACAGGACGTTGAGCCCTGCCCCGCCATCGATGAGGGTCTTGGTGACCACCACGTTGCTGATGATTGGGGAACAAAGCATCGGGAGGACTCCGGCTGTAGCTGCACACTTGAGCTGATCTGCTGAGCTGAAGGTGATGACGCACGCTGACCACCTGAGAGGGTGCGTGGCTTTGAGCCTAGGGAGGGCCGCATTCACTTCGCGGGCGAACTGCCTGAAGATGCGTTGAGAGGCTGGGGCTTGAGCTCCGCCCAGGGTGCAGGCGATCGCGCGCAGCTCCTGGAAGCCCCCAGCCTCCTCGTCCTGGTGGCGGTCCTCGTTTCTCCTTGGCTGCGGCGGCAGCGGAGGGAGGCATGCATTGCCTTGCGGGCGATTCTCGCGAGGCTGATCCCTCCAGCCTCCCTCGCGAGGCGGGTCTTGCTAGCGATCCTCGCGTGGTTGGTCGCGCCACCCCTGGCGCGGGCCACGGTCTTCCCAGCGCCCTGCGTTCCTTCCTCCTCCTCGGCCGTATCCCCGGTCACCACGGTCAGGGCGACGGCCGATCCTTCCTTCTCGCATGGCTCGGAGTTCTTGGCATTCGCTGGTGTTGTGGGTGTGGAGGTCGTGGTACACGCAGTACCGGCTGCCCTTGGGAGGTTCGGGCTGATCTCTGCCCCGCTTGGTGTCCGGTTCTGCCGCGAGCACGGCAGCCCCGTTGCGCTTCACTTCCTTGGCCTTGAGCTTCTTTTCTTCTGGGTCTACGGCAGGCAGCTCGAGGAGGGAAAGACACCCTTCCTCAGCCCTGGCGCACTTGTTCGCCAAGTTGAACAGCTCCAAGGAAGTGCATAGGTCTTCATGCATCGCCAGCTCCTCCTCCATCTTGACGTCGCGCACGCCGTCGGAGAAGGCTGAGATGATGGCCTCTTCAGGCACCTTGGGAATCTTGAGGCGTGCGTTGTTGAAGCGCTGGATATACTTCTGCAGGATCTCCCCGGGTTGTTGCTTGACGCGGCGCATGTCGCTCACGGCGGGTGGCCGGTCGCGAGTACCTTGGAAGTTGGCGATGAAACGGGTGCGCATCTCTTCCCAGGAGGAGATTGTGCCTGGAGCCAGGTTCAGGAGCCAGGTGCGGGCCCCGTCCTTGAGCGCCATGGGAAACCAGTTCGGCATGACCTTCTCGTCTCCATTGGCAGCTTCGATGCCCAGCTCGTAGAGCTGGAGGAACTCCGCAGGGTCGGCCGTCCCATCATAGCGAGGAGGCAGGTCCGGCTTGAACTTGCCTGGCCACGCGACGCTGCGCAGCTCGGTGGTGTAGGCGTGGCAGCCTGCTGTGGCCACGGGAGGCCTTGGGTGATGGAGAGCCTAGTATTGCATGTCCCCACGCGCTGGAGCAGGAGGATGGTCGCGACGTGCTGGCGCAGGGAACGCCCGGGCAGCTTCTGGCGGGCGAGGGACTTCTTGGCCACTCTATTCTTGCCGCGCTGGCACCTGACAGAGCGGGTTCCGCCCAGGGGCCACGCACCTCGGAGCCATGGCGTCTTCTTGAGGAGGAGGCGGCCGGGGCGCCGTCAGAGCCTCGTCGCCCGCGCGGGGCGGGGTGCGATGCAGCGGAACGGACGGCGCGGAAGAGCCCCCCGCGGCGCGGACGAGCTCGGCGGACACGGCCGAGCCATTCTTCGTAGAAGTCGTCGACGGCATGGTAGCGCAGGAGCTCGTTCGCCGCGATGAGCGCAGCCCGAGCCTCCATGGGCGCGCAGAGCGCGCGGGACGAAGATCCAGCTGGGGCGAGCGAGGGAGTTGCGGTGCAGCCGTCTTGGCGCACAGATGGATGCTGAGACGATGCTTGCTGCTCGTCCCCCGTCAGGCCGGTGGCAGTGTTGACGGCAGGTGACGGGGAACGGCGAGGATGCCTGCCGACAGGGGCCATCTGGGCAACGCGGGAAGCGAGGGTGGCCCGGCGCTCGCGCGAGCCCGACGAGCGTCAGACATGAGCGTGATGATCGGAGGAGAACGGGGTGGTGAAAGACGAATTCCGGCGCACCCCTACCTGGCGCGCCAAATGTCGGATTTCGGGTTTCGGCAGACCCTTGAGGTTCGAACACTGGGGTGCGCACGGAGATTTCGCCTCCTACCTACCTGCACCCCTCCGCCACGCTAGGATCAAAACTATGGAAAGAACAACACAAGAGACGCGGGGTTTATACTGGTTCGGGCCACCGTTGTGGTGTAATACCCTACTCCAGTTTGTGGTGGGTGGATTGCATCTTGGGCTGATGATGATGAACAGTACAAGGAAGAACAGCCTTGCGAGGGTCTATTCTTTGCTGGGGCGATGAACTGCCGGGAGGAGTTCAGCCACCTTTCTCTCTCTCTCTCTCTCTCTCTCTCTCTCTCTACTTCTAACCTCTCCAACGAGCCTCTTCCTTCCTACTTCCCAACCCCCTTTGCTCTGTGGGTGGCTGGTCCTATTTATAGAGGCCCTGGTCCTCTTCCCAAATATCGAGCAGGAAGGGAACCAACAATGGCGGGCTAATTTGAAAGGGGACAGCAAGTATCAGCTATCCTGACAAAAGTAGTCTTCGCCTGCGCAAAGCTCTGGTGATGACGCCGTCTTGTGCTCCACGGTGACCTCCATCTCGTAGTCCTCCTTCTCTTGGTCTCATTGCAACAAAATGGAAACCTTTGCCTGATGCCTCGGTACTCCGCGGCTGCGCTTGCCCCCTTTGCACCAAAGTGGAAAGGAGGACGTTGCGCGGGCTGGCACCCGCCTGGCGCCCTGAGTCGTCATGGCTTGCGTCACGGGCACCTCGTGAGGTACCCCGCCTTGATCTCTCCGCCTCCTCGCGAGCCAGCCTGACGAGGCCATGCCTGAGGAGGCTTCGTGTCGTCCGCCCCGCGAGGCTCGGCCCCTCACGAGGGTCTCGAGTTTGTGTTGGTGAAGATGGGACGTGCTGGGCCCCCCTTTTGAGCCACGCCGCAGGCCGCAGGCAGGCAAGTCTGGGGACCCCCGTTCCCAGAACACCGACAGTCACTTTATGATTTCTGCCGGATTTGTTTAATCCCTTTTGGGGGCAAGACAGAAGAACCACATCATGATGATGTGGCTGGGTTTATTGATACTATCACTGTAAGAGAAACTAGAAAGGTTTCCGATGCACGAATCACTAGCATACATTTTCCTGTTTTATGTTACTTTGCATTATTTGCTAGTCGTTGTTTAATTGGACGTGGAAACAGTGGAAACCTTAGTATCCCTGATATAATTATTCTGCACCACGGTTTATACAATGACAACACTTTTATTATGGGCGGTATTATTGCTAGACGGTTAAGTATGAACCATACTAAGGGTCCCATCTTTGGAGGTGTCTATGCCACACGCCTAGCTGCACATTTTAACATACCTATTAGGCATGCTGACAAGGAAGAAAAGGTGCTGCCCCGTGTTTATCTAGATCATAAAAGTATGGCGGCACATGATTTTATTGTTAAGTATCAATTGTTCTTTAACAAACATCATCCTGAGACTATTATCCTGCCTGCTCCTTCTTTGTTTAATTTTGTAGGACCCTACCTCGTTACGTGGGCTGCCGTCCAAGCTTACAAGAATCCTGAACCACAAGATGAGCCTCCACGACAATCTGTTTATTCTTGGGATCCAGAGATGACTATCAGCCAGTGGCAGTCAGAGTCTTCTTCTTCTTCACAGTATGATCCCAACTATTCCTCCTCATCACAGTACGACCCCAACAACTATTATTATGGATATCCGCCAGGCCAGCCATGGCCATAGACCAACTTAGGCCAAAATCCTAAGCTTGGGAGAGTATGTATTTCTCACCGACATTACATTTATGCTCACACACACTCATTGCTAGATGTCGGTGCTCATACTTTTTCACTGTAATATCCATGATAGTTCATTTTCTTTTTCCTGTTTTCTTCTTGTGTGTTTGTTAAACCTTAAGAAAAACCAAAAAAAGTTAGTACTAGTTTATTTTTCTGTTGTAGTAGTAATAATTAAAAAGAAAACCCAAAAATATTTCCTGTTCTTCTTTTGCTTGTTGGGAGCTTTCCCGTGTAAATAGTTTTATTTCTTTTCTTTTATTTGGGGGTCAGTAGGACAAGACCATAATTAAATTGTTGAAGTGGCTCTTATATGCATTATTGTTGATTTAACCCAGAGCACATATTGCCTCGTCTTCTCCTGTTTATTGAATGCTTGCAGATTCCAGCTTAGTCCAATACACGTGCACTCTGATTATTATTCACACCGTTCGGTCGTGCAAGTGAAAGGCAATTATGATGATATATGATGGACTGACTGAGATGAGAAAAGCTTGTATGAACTCGACCTCTTTTGTTTTTGTAAATATGATGAGTCCCTCATTCTTTATTCAGCTTATTATGAATAAACATGTTTGTAATGACAATTAGAGATCATAGTTGCTTGTGCCATGCTTGATTATCTATAAGTTATAATGATTTACCTTGTATGCCAACATGCTATTGAGATGATTATGATGTGGTATGATGGGGTGGTATCCTCTTTTGAATGATTTAAGTGACTTGACTTGGCACTTGTTCACGCATGTAGTTGAAACAAAATCAACATAGCCTTCACGATATTTATGTTCATGGTGGATTATATCCTCCTCATGCTTGCATCCAATGTTTATTAATTTTAATGCATGTACATGGCTGTTGTCGCTCTCTAGTTGGTCGCTTCCCAGTCTTTTGCTAGCCTTCACTTGTACTAAGCGGGAATACTGCTTGCGCATCCAATCCCTTAAACCCCAAAGTTATTCCAGATGAGTCCACCATACCTTCCTATATGCGGTATCTACCTGCCGTTCCAAGTAAATTTGTATGTGCCAAACTCTAAACCTTCAAATAAACATTCTGTTTTGTATGCTCGAATAGCTCATGTATCAACAAAGGCTGTTCTTATCTTCCGTGTTAGGCGGGTTATTCTCAAGAGGAGTGGACTCCGCTCCTCACTCACGAGAAAATGGCTGGTCACCGGGATGCCCAGTCCCATGCTTTATGCAAACTAAATCAAAGTTAATTGCAAACAAAACTCCCCCTGGGACCTGATGTATGTTGGAGGCACTCGTTGCTTCGAGCAAGCCATGGATTGATGCTTGTTGGTGGAGGGGGAGTATAAACTTTACCATTCTCTTTGGGAACCGCCTATAATGTGTTTAGCATGGAAGATATCGCCATCTCTTAGTTGTTACGTTGACAATGAAAGTATACCGCTCAAAATACAATTTATCTCTATTTCAAAACCGAGCTCTGGCACCTCTACAAATCCCTACTTCCCTCAGCGAAGGGCCTATCCTTTTACTTTTATGTTGAGTCATCACCCTCTTATTAAAAAGCACTAGCTGGAGAGCACAGCCGTCATTTGCATTCATCACTGTTAATTTATGTTGGGTATGACTATGATTGGATCTCTTTTACCATGAATTACAATGTCTAGTCAGTCCTTGATCTTTAAAGGTGCTCTGCATTTATGTTTTGCGGTCTCAGAAAGGGCTAGCTAGATACCATCTTGTTATATCATATTATGATTGTTTCAAGAAAGTGTTGTCATCTGAGATTTATTATTATGACTTGCTACTTGATTATGCTATTGATACGAGTAATTATGAGACCTGAGAATTATTGCAAATGTGGTTAGTTATGATCTATGCTGAAAACTTGAATGCTGGCTTGACATAGTTACAATAACAAGAGCAAACAGAGTTTGTAAAAGTTTTTCTTTCTTTCTTTCTGTTTGTCAACTGAATTGCTTGAGGACAAGCAAGGGTTTAAGCATTGGGGAGTTGATACGTCTCCGTCGTATCTACTTTTCCAAACACTTTTGCCCTTGTTTTGGACTCTAACTTGTATGATTTGAATGGAACTAACTAACCCGGACTGACGCTGTTTTCAGCAGAATTGCCATGGTGTTGTTTTATGTGCAGAAAACAAATATTCTCGGAATGACCTGAAACTCCACGGAACATCTTAGAAAAAACAATAAAAAATCCTCGCCAAAGATGAAGACCAAGGGGCCCACACCCTTCTCACGAGGGTGGGGGCGCCCCCCTAGGGCGCGCCCCCTACCTCGTGGGCCCCCTGGATGCCCTCCGACGCCAACTCCAACTCTATATATTTGCTTGCGGAGAGAAAAAAATCAGAGAGAAGAAATCATCGCGTTTTACGATACGGAGCCGCCGCCAAGCCCTAAAACCTCTCGGGAGGGCTGATCTGGAGTCCGTTCAGGGATCCAGAGAGGGGGATTCGTCGATGTCGTCATCATCAACCATCCTCCATCACCAATTTCATGATGCTCACCGCCGTGCGTGAGTAATTCCATCGTAGGATTGCTGGACGGTGATGGTTTGGATGAGATTTATCATGTAATCGAGTTAGTTTTGTTAGGGTTTGATCCCTGGTATCCATTATGTTCTGAGATTGATGTTGCTATGACTTTGCTATACTTAATGCTTATCACTAGGGCCCGAGTGCCATGATTTCAGATCTGAACCTATTATGATTTCATGAATATATGTGAGTTCTTGATCCTATCTTGCAAGTCTATAGTCACCTACTATGTGTTATGATCCGGCAACCCTGAAGTGACAATAATCGGGACCACTCCCGGTGATGACCATAGTTTGAGGAGTTCATATATTCACTATGTGCTAATGCTTTGTTCCGGTTCTCTATTAAAAGGAGGCCTTAATATCCCTTAGTTTCCAAGAGGACCCCGCTGCCACGGGAGGGTAGGACAAAAGATGCCATGCAAGTTCTTTTCCATAAGCACGTATGACTATATACGGAATACATGCCTACATTACATTGATGAATTGGAGCTAGTTCTCTGTCACCCTATGTTATGACTGTTACATGATGAACTGCATCCGGCATAATTATCCATCACTGATTCGGTGCCTACGAGTTTTCCATATACTGGTTCACGCTTATTTACTTTCCTGCTGCTACTGTTACAATCAGTACAAAATACCAAAAACATTACTTTTGCTGTCTTTACTTTTGTTGCCGCTACCACCACTATCATATTACTGTGCTACTAAACACTTTGTTGCAGATACTAAGTTTCCAGGTGTGGTTGAATTGACAACTCAGCTGTTAATACTTGAGAATATTCTTTGGCTCCCCTTGTGTCGAATCAATAAATTTGGGTTGCATACTCTACCCTCGAAAGCTGTTGCGATCCCCTACACTTGTGGGTTATCAGAGTTCCTCTTCCTTCCCTCGGGAGAGGAAGTTTCAGTTCCTCCTCCCCGGTTAAACTCCTTCGCGGAGGCGCTAGCCTCCTTGTCCCCCCTTTATCTTCTCCTAAGGGCGCTTGATAAGGCGCGATCTCCAGCATCCTGGTTAGCACGGGATTTGGTGATGTCTCGGGGAGGGGGGCCGGACACCTGATCAACTTTGCCTTCGCTATCCAATCCTCGTCAAAGAGCGGCTTTTTAGGGCGACGTTGCGATAAACAAACGGACAGTGTGTTCCGATGCGGGGCTACTTATGTCACATCCCTAGTTCTGGTATGACCTAGGCTTGCTTTGTGCATCATGTTTAAATTTCAAATGAAGTTGAAATGGGGATGTTTCAAACCCTAGCACCAAAACAAATTCAAATAGGTTCGAATTAAAAATGGAATTTCAATAAACCCAAAATGCTCTTCAACAATGTTCATGGTCTTTGGAAAATGTTGCAAGAAACAACCAGAGGTGATGCACATTTTTGCTAAATTTTTTGGATTTTTGAATGAACCCATATGTATTTGAATTGGAGCTGTTTAAAATAATATAAATATTTTAGAGGCTCCAAAAATGTTGGAATTTGGTGAGGGCCTCTGGTATATTATAACTAGTGGTCACAAGGAATCTCAACATTTTTACTTTTGTGCTAGTATTTATTTTAAGTCAAAACAAATGTCAGAAATAGAAAAAGAAAACAAAAAATAGAAAACACTTACCTGAGGCCTGGCTTACCTGGCACCCCTAGCCGGCCCAGCAGAGGCCCAGCCCACTGGCCTCTGCCAGTCACCACTTAGCTCCCGCCAGGAGGACGTCGAGCGCGTGGCCCAAGCACGCCGGCGCACGCCCGGCCACCTCCTGCTTGCCGCCGCTGCCTCGACGCCCAGGACGACGCCATGCAGTCTCCCCGACCCCCCTCTCACTCCCTCTCACTCCTCCCCCTCTTCTGTCCTCTCCCCGCAGCACACCCGAGCGCGCTCGTCGCCGCCGCTCGCTGCCACCGCGGCCACCGTCCACCACTCGCCTCGCTGACGCGTCTGGAAGAACCGCAACACCGCCCACGTCCCCTTCGCCGACTCACGCCTCGCAGGAGGCCCTGCTTCATCGTCTTCGCGGTCATCTTCAACCTCGGGCGCCCGAACCCCTCGTCGTCGATTCGCGCCGTCAAGGACGTCCCCGAGCCCACTAACCTACTCAGCCGCCTCCCTGTGAGCTCCTGCTCCCAACCCCTCTCTCCCCGCCGTCGAATCCCTCCTCTAGCCCCCCTGGCCACCGCAGCCGAAGCTCGCCGCCTCCGTGCCTCGTCGCTGTCGTGGCTACAGACGCCGTAGCTTACCCCTGAGCACGTCATCGTGCTCGTGCTGCTCCCAGGAGACGAACGCACCTACTAGCTCACCGTCCCATGTACCATAGCGAGTAGCCGATCCTGTCCAAACTCCGGCCGCCGCCAGGAGCTTGCTTCCAGTGAACTCCGGCCATCCGGCGCCCTCCCGGTGGTCTCCCCGGATGCGCACGGGCACGGGCTTCCTTCTGGTGACCCTGATGCATCGACCCGTGGCCTCTGGCGAGTTCCGAGCAGGCTCCACAGTGGCTCGAGGTCGTCGCCGGCCGAACTCTGGTGAGGCTGACGTGGCTATCATTAGCGCTAATCCCACAACCTAATCCCCCCCTGAGACTGACCAGTGGGCCCCAGGGCTTAGTCAAAACTAATCAGCCCAGGTTTGACTCGGGGTTAACCCAGTGTCACTGACGTGTGGCCCCCACACGTCCTGGTTAGCCCTGCTGACGCCTCTGTGACGTCACGCCGGCGCAGTAATTGATTTTTTGGATTTTAAATAATTCAGAGAATTTCAGAAAATATTATAAAACTTCTAAAATTCCTAGAAATTAAACCGTAGCTCAGAATGAAATAATTTATATATGAAAAATCATCAGAAAAAATGCAAGGAATCCAATTATGCCAGTTTCATGCATGAAAAACCAACTTCTACTTGCTGTATAAGTGAAAACGTAATAATGGCATGTTATATACTTAATTTGGGGTTTGCATATGAACCCTTGGTTCATATGGACTTCAACCAAATTGATGCTAGATGCATTAGGGCAAATCATAGCATCTTTGAAATGTCATCTTCATGCATCATATTGTTGCATATGGTTGTTTATTGATTGCTAGTACCGTCCCTTCTCGATAGGTTCTACTCCGGAAGGTGTCCCTAGTACCCATCTGAGGAGCAGTGCTTCTTCATGGATCTATCAGGCAAGCAACCCCCTTGAGCATTTCGATAAATCCCACTCTCTCGCTCATGCTCCTTATATTGCATTAGGACAACAACGATTCAAACTGCTACTTTCTGCTGCGGCAGTTGAACCCATTCCTCTGCATGACCTGTCATTGCCACAGTAAATAGTTGAAACCCACTAGCATGAGTAGGAGTTGCTTGAGCCTTGATGTGCCTACTCATCCATGCTTGATTTCTTTATGCCAGCTATGCTTAGAGTTGTGTCAGGTCTGATTCATCGGGAATGAATCGGAGTGGTGAACATGTCCTACCGATAAAGGCTAAGTGTGTGAACACATTTTGGTAAAGGTAGCAATGAGAGGCCATGTAGGAGTACATGGTGGGTTGTCTCATTGGAACCGTCCCTAAGCACTGAGTTCTGTGTATGTTATCCAAGTCCAGTTACTACCACACATTGGGTTCTGGTTATCCGGCCCCTCTCGGCTTATTAATCCACTTGATCTCTGTCCAGGAGTTGCAACTAGTTTCTGGCGTTTGTAGGTAGTGCTACTTGTCTACCAGGTGGTGTCCGACGGGACGGGCTTGGGACAGACTAGGCACCATGGCACGGTGTAGCAAGTGGCACCCGGATGGTGGGCTTGGGAACCCTACACACATCGTTTGGGGCCGTGAGCGACACCCCGGCCGGATCTCCTTGCGGATGGAACCTGAATAGGCGATAAACCTGGACGAGAGACTTGTGTGGTTAGTCAGGTCGTGGCCGACACCCTCGCCCGGCTTCTGCTTGAAGGTTGCCGAGGTACATGACGTGTACAGGGCTATAAGTGGCGAGAGCGTCTGTGAAGAAGTACACCCCTGTAGGGTCAATATTATCTATTCGAATAGCCGTTTTCCTCGGATATGGAAACTTGGAGGACTTATGTAGTACATAGACAACTTGAAGTGGATACTCAAAAATCCGCAAGATAAGCGTGAGTGCTATGGATGGCCTTCTCGTAGGGAGGCGGGAACGGATCCATAGTGGAGTATTGATATGGTGAATATGCAGACTCGTGTGCGTCTTCTCACCTCAAAGAAGTTTCTGATACTCGTAGTATAGGTTAGCCACTGAGTCAAAGCTGGCTTGCTACTGTTAAAACTCCACCACCCCCTTTGTTGATAATGTTGCATATGTAGATAGTTCTGATGTAAGACTTGCTGAGTACCTTTGTACTCACGTTTGCTTATTTATGTTTTGCAGTTGGTTACACTAGTGACTTCGATGAGTAGCTTGTATCCCAGCTACGATCTTATACCCTTGGGAGGGTCGTGTTTAGTCAGGCTTCTTAGTCTTTTCCTTTTGTAGTTGTCTGTACTCAGACATGTAATGCTTCCGTTGCTTGTATGCTCTGAATGATGGGTCATGAGACCCCTGTTTGTATTGAATGCTATGTGGCTCTTCTGGGCCTTTATCTATATGAGTTTGAGTTATGTTGTGATGCCATGTTGTACAACCCATACTTGCATGTTATGCGTACGTGTAACGTGTATTGCTATGTGTGGGATCCGATAACCTAGTTGTTTACCTCTGGTAGCCTCTCTTATGGGGAAACGTAGTCTTGTGCTTCCATGAGCCATAGTAGTCCGCTACAGCCCGGTTCACCGGAGTCCTGCTAGCCCAGCACTATTGCTCTGGAACACTTGACTGGCCGGCATGTGATTCACTTCGTTCCTCTGTCTGTCCCTTCGGGGAAATGTCAAGCTGTGACATCCGGACTCCTGCCTAGCCTGCTACAGCCCGGGTTCCCAGAGTCCTGTTAGCCCAGTGCTACAGCCCGGATTCATACGCTGTTGACTGACATGCTCGAGGTTGATTCATGTATGCCTGTCCCTGTAAGTTAGTGCTACTTTGGGTTCACGACTAGTCATGTCGGCCCGGGTTCTCTGTCATATGGATGCTAGCGACACTATCATATACGTGAGCCAAAAGGCGCAAACGGTCCTTGGCCAGGTAAGGTGGCACCCGTGGGAATACCGTGCGTGAGGCTGCAAAGTGATATGAAGTGTTACATGCTAGATCGGTGTGACTTAGGATCGGGGTCCCGACAACTTACTTGGGTATCCGGGCGATTGCAGCTCAGACCTGCATCCTCAGTGATGTCTGGACAAATTATTTGTGGTCCAAAGAACAATTTGTACATATCCTCGGGCGTCATGCCAAGGAAGTGTTGAATAGCTCGCGGTCCTTCTGGGTTGAATTCCCACATGCGAAGGGGCCGGCGTTTGCAAGGCTGGACTCGACGAACTAGCATAACTTGCACTACCATAACCAGACTAAAATCTCTCTCAAAGAGATCTCGGATACGGCTTTGCAGTATTGGCACGTCCTTGGCTGGACCCCAGCTCAGCCCCTGCTGATCCATGACGTTAGTTGTGGTGGGGGGCCTAAGCGAAAGGTGGGCGCAGCTACCCACTTGGCACTTCGGGGAGCTGTGATGTAGAACCACTCCTGCTGCCACAATCTGGACACCTTTGGGAAGCTACCCTCAGGCCATGGAGCGTCAGCAATTTTTCTTATTAAAGCGCCTCCGCACGCGGCGTGCTTCCCCTCGATCATCTTCGGCTTCACATCGAAGGTCTTGAGCCACATGCCGAAGTGAGGGGTAATGCGGAGGAAGGCCTCACATATGACAATAAATGACGAAATGTGATGAAGGGAATCTGGGGCCAGATAGTGAAAACCTAGCCCATAATAGAACATAAGACCCCTAACAAAGGGATCTAGAGCGAGGCCTAGTCCTCGGAGGAAGTGGGAGACGAACACAACACTCTCGTTGGGTTCGGGAGTAGGGACGACCTGCCCTCGGGCGGGCAGCCTATGCGAAATTTCGGCGGTCAAATATCTGGCCTCTCTCAACCTCTTGATGTCCTCCTCCATGATAGAGGAAGGCATCGACCGACCTTGAAGGTTGGATCTGGACATAGTTGAAGGTCCTAAGCACCTAACCTGAGTTTTGGGTGTTAGAACTCGAGGCGGGGGAAGGATTTGATTGAGCATGAGAGGGAAAAAAGAAAAAGCCTTGTCCCCTTTATAAAGAGGGTGAATATCAAGCGTCCTCCTCGTGGTCGTTTGGGACTTGCCTAAGATCTAGGAGTCCTACCAATAGGCACGGTTGGGTTACCCACGTCCGTATTGATGAGAATCCTATAATAAAGGGTACACGATCTCTGCTTCGACAAGACGTGCCAAGGAAACCGCCTCGCGAAACACACTGAGATTGGTTATCAAAAACGATTTGAATAAAGACCTGGCTGTGGTGTGATGTCACACTACGGGGTATGTCAGCAGATTAGATTTATGGAAATATTATTCTCTCTACGGTGGTATGTGGAACTAGTTTTGCAGAGCTGGACACGATACTCGTGTTCAAAATCTTCTATGAAGTATTCGGAGGAGGAACCCGCCTTGCAATGTCGAAGACAATCTGCGCGTCGGACTCATCATCATTGAAGCCTAGTTCAGGGGCTACTGAGGGAGTCCTGGATTAGGGGGTATCCGGACAGCTGGACTATATCCTTTGGTCGGACTGTTGGACTATGAAGATACAAGATTGAAGACTTTGTCCCGTGTCCGGATGGGACTCTCCTTGGCGTGGAAGGCAAGCTTGGCAGTACGGATATGTAGATCTCCTTCCTTGTAACCGACTCTGTGTAACCCTAGCCCCCTTCGGTGTCTATATAATCTGGAGGGTTTACTCCGTAGACCAACAACAACAATCATACCATAGGCTAGCTTCTAGGGTTTAGCCTCTTCGATCTCATGGTAGATCAACTCTTGTACTACTCATATTATCAAGAGCAATCAAGCAGGACGTAGGGTATTACCTCCATCAAGAGGGCCCGAACCTAGGTAAACATCGTGTCCCCCGCCTCCTGTTACCATCCGCCTAGATGCACAGTTCGGGCCCCCCTACCCGAGATCCGCCGGTTTTGACACTGACACCGAGAGAGAGTATTTTTGGGACTTTTTCCAATAGTTGCTCCTGCCCTGCATCGCAGCTTGTCTCTATTAGTTCATTACTAGGGGTAACATTGTCTTTTAGCATGTCATTTAATAACCTCTAGTCCATGTTTAGTCCCTGGAACCAAGCAGGTAGGGACTAGGGATTTTTAAACCAAACAAGGCCTTAGATTTACAACAGCTAAAGAGTTGCACGGGATAGTGGACACACCAGCACCATGTGCATCTACCAATGTATGAAGGGGTGATGCACAGCCTGTTGCAACAAAGAACAAAAATAACCAAGGAGCATATTTGTGTTGGTCCCAGTTTTGTTATCTTTAGACACCTTTCCCTATGTGAGCGCAGCAAATCTAGTCCCGCTCAAACTCTATAGCCTTGTCCCCCAAAACAAAAGATCAGTTCATTACAGATGTGTGCACCGTGTTTGTCATTGTTTCCCCTTTTCGACCAACGTAGGTGTTGGATAGACAGTCTATACTAGTACTTTCCCCCCTTCCTTTCCTCTTTGAACCACGTCCTAGATTCATGCTATACAGCTTTCCCCACTACTTTCTTATTTGATCCAACACCTAGATTCGAGTGCAGAAGCAGTGTCGGTGTCAAAACCGGCGGATCTCGGGTAGGGGGTCCTGAACTGTGGGTCTAGGATCGATGGTAACAGGAGGAAGGGGACACGATATTTACCCAGGTTCGGGCCCTCTTGATGGAGGTAATACCCTACGTCCTGCTTGATTGATATTGATGGTATGAGTATTACAAGAGTTGATCTACCACGAGATCGTAGAGGCTAAAACCCTAGAAGCTAGTATATGGTATGATTGTTGCACATATGATCTATCGACTAGCCTGGCCCTGGTTTATATAATGCACCAGAGGCCTAGGATAACAAGAGTCCTAGCCAAATACGCTAGTGGGGGAGGAGTCCTTGTCTTGATCACCAAGTCTTGTGGAATCTTCCTTGTATGCGGCAGCTGTCCGGAATGGCCCAGGAGTATACAGCCATGGGGGTCCTCGGCCCAATCCAACTGATCGGGAGACGACGTGATGAGTACCCCCTAGTCTAGGACACCGCCAGTGGCCCGCTGAACCGGTCTTCAAGTTAGGGACGCTCCTCGATTCTTCCGAACTACTCTTCATCTTTGGTCGTCGGTCTTGAAAACTGGTTCAACAAATCTTCTCATCTTCGATCTTGAGGATTGCCGAAATGCATTTGTCGGGTATCCGAGGAGCCCCTTTAAGTTTCCGGCATTTATCAATGCCTTGTTATTTTTATGCCACACCTCGGGTTTGAAGTTGTTCCCGGGAGGCAGTGTCCTCTTGCGTCCGAGATCTAATGCCGGACTGCATTCGAGGTATCTTTTGCAGCCGAGCACCAATGCCGGACCGCTTCCGAGCTCCAACGCTGAAATGTATCCGAGCTCCAACGCCGGACTGTGTCCAAGCTCCAATGCCGGACTATATCCAAGATGTCATAGATCATCTTGGTCCAAAAAAGTTGAAGGATTTTAGCCGAGCTTAATGCCGGAAATGCCCTCTATGGACCCAGCCACTAACGCCCGAACTTTATGCCGGACTGCTTCCGAGGTGGTGCACCACCCGGACTGTGGGCCGATTTTTTGTCAATATTTTTGATTGGTGCAATTTATTCTCTGCCGAGATATATAGTCAGTAGCCCTCAAGGTGTGTATCGGTCTAAAACCCGAGATGCACCTGAAGGATGACGTAAGACCGCTGATCCCAGTAGCCGTTGAGACTCGGGTTGATTTACAAAATCGGCCTGAGGATCAAGTCCTAGCTCGGCAGAATACTTCAGGACACAAAAAGTGGCGTGCTCAGTCCTCGAGACTCAGGTTGGGTGCGGCCGACCAACCTGAGGATCAAAATCTCCTCGGAAACTATATTGCACATAAAATTTTCTGCATTGGACAGGCAATGCAGTAGCCCCCGAGACACTGGTCGGGTGGCAACACCAGATCAGGGGATCGATGTGCCCCTTTAATATTTGTAAATAATAAGCCCGAAGCCCAGTAGCCCCGAGCCTTAATGCGGTCATGGGTGGCAGAATTAAGGATCGATATCCATAGTAAAATCACAAATTATGTGTAATGACTCTATGTATCCAAGTACTTTACGTCATTAATGCTCGGATCCGCATTGTACAAAATTTTGTTGACCGACCATCGGCTTCCACCTCCTCGGCTAGTAGCCGAGGAGTGTTTGTCCTACTTTATAAAGCCGTTATGAGGGCAAAGATTTACGACAAACAAGGCAATCTGGCCATACGGTTTTATAAACAAAGGTACGTAGAGAGATATGTTGTATTACTATTTAACATAAGAAATGTCTTCCAAAGAAAATAGTCCCGCTATCGGTTCCTTTCTTTGGGTTGTCATGCTAAGCATGATCATGAAACCTCAGCTCCAACGTAAGAGCAAAATATCGAGGATTTAGTTTGGGAGGCCAGTTAATAGCCCCCGGTAGTGTTCGGCGATAGTCGAGGTCAAGCCGTAAACACTTCGGCCATTGTTGTGAATGGCCTATCATTTAACACAGTCATCGGATCGCTGACCAGTTTACGCTTATTGTGACGGTCAGTTTTCGGCTTTCTCCACTGAGGTGCTTAACCGTGTGAGCTGGAAGCACAATCACAGTGCTTCTCCCTTTGCACGCCTAGCCGAACAAAGCGGAACGTAGGAAGCAAGTGCAGGAGCCGGGCAACCCAACTATTGAACAATGACACAATTCGAAACCGATCCATATATAGCAATATCCGTGAATGTTTTTGCCAAATCTCTAAAGGTGCCCGGCGTCGCACTGCGAGACTTGTGCAGAAAACACACAAATAGTTTAAAAGTGCCACAAGCTTAGAAAACCAAAAAACGTGAGTAAAAACTTGACGTCCGAACAAGATCAAGTGTTCGGTGCCAATCCAAAAATTGGTCTGAGAAAAAAAAGAGTGCTTCTGTCGTGCTTTAACATGACACATCCTATCTCAAGACTTCAAGCGGGTCAACCTACAGCTTCAACCTCCTATCCCGAAGGCGGAGTACTTCTCATTAGGCCAGTTTAGCAAACTAAACTCTAGCGACTTTGAGAGAGAAATTAGGCTCCCCGGCTAGTGACCACACACTCATGTCGAAAAAAGGAGTGATGAATAATAATAGTAATAAAAACTTTGCAACAACTGAGAAGAAGAACACTTATTATAAAACGGCTCATATAAATTTAAGAGCCCCCAAGTGACTTGGGTAAAAGAATTTTATGTATAATGATTGTATGTACCGAAGTACTAATATCATATCTTTGTTCACCCGAATTTTAAACGCGCCTTAACCGACCGTCGGCTTCTCCCTCTTCGGTCAAAGACCGAAAAGTGTTATGTACTCCACCTGTCGAGAATATCGACAGTGTTTCCGATAACCAGGCAACCGGGCCATAAGGTTGTAACAGACAAAGCGCGCTCAGGGAACTTATGCTATATTACAGACGAAGTGTAAGAAGCATCTTCGAAGAAAATAGTACCCCCACCGATACCTTTCTTCGGTGCTCATTATTATTATGAGACTTGTGCAATAGATTTTTTGTACTCATGAGTTCCGTTGTGTGCCGACCATGATTGACAATAGTAAGAGCGCTAGCTTTCGGCTTCACCCAGTCTAAGGTCAGAGCTCGGAGGACCCGGTCGTGAAAAGCACAGAGGTGCTCCCTTTACTCCCTAGCCAAACAATCGGGAACGTAGGGGTAAGCACAGGAACCAGGCAACCCAACTTGCAAATCGCTTAAGTCAATATGGTGCATATTGTGGCGTAATACACGAACAAGGAACGAAGTCGTACAAGTATAATCATATGCAAGAGGAAAAGCTTCATAAAGGAAGCCCCCAAATAAACAGGGTATTTGAATTTGTGCGTCACAAACAAAGTTTGGACAAGGAAATCTTTTACAAGCAACTTTTTTTCCAAAAAGGTATAATGCTTGGTCGAACCGAACAGAAGTTAAAAATTTTAAACTTGGAGCATGAAGGCAACTTATCTGGTTAATGTGTTCGGTATTGACGACGCGGTCCGAGCTTGGTGCGGGACAAGGTTCCATCCCCCAAGCCGGTCCTGAGGTGGCAGAGCAAAGAGCTCGTCACTCCAAAGTGGTGACATAGCACGGTCAATGCAGGCCGGCAGAGTGTTGCCGAAGTCCCCGACATGGGGTAATGAAGTGCTGACGAAGCCCCCCATCCAGCCGAGGTGACGCTAAAGGATATAGTCCGGCTGGATCATTTTCCTGTGCACAAAAAATAGTGCAAGCGGGAGATAATAGTAATAATAATAAAAAAATCGTTGCATAATAAATAATTTATGCAAAGTGAGTAATAAAAGAAATATGGCCTGGTGTTGAAGTCAATGCAGGGCGTCAGCGTGATGCGGTAAAGGCATGGCGAAGCCTGAATTCACAGCTCGGTCCGGGTTCCGGATGCGGCGTTCGATGGACTATGTACGGAAACTGACCAAACCACCATGCGATCGTCGTTAATGCGGCCACCATTTGATAGACCTGCGTACATATGATGGACAAATCAGAGTAATAATTCCTTGGGAAAAATGAACCCAAACAAGCAAAAAATACTATGATTAATAGCACCTGGTTTATTTGTTGTAGCAATCCGAAGAAAGGTGATTCCCAAAATAGGGACTCGATCCGCAGACCCATTGCCTGATGGGCGATAAAGCGACGGCACGGCGATGCTGGCAAAGGTTGGCTCGCCGAGGCAAAGCCCTCAGTCCAGGTAACGTGATGGAGCTGGTCGGCTAGTGATGCTGAAGTCTCCGGAGTATAGGTTGATGAAGAGATGGCGAAGCCCCCGGTCCAGCCGAGATGTTAAAGCCTCGATGTCAGCTGATGAGTCGAAGTAGGTCGGCGTGATGGACACCAGCTTGAACAAGCAATAGTGCGGCCCTGCCGATGCAGGTCGTGACGTGGTCGATGCCGGCTTGATGAAGTGACCGTGCGGTGATGCCGGTATGCCCGCTCCGTGTAATCCGTGGGGCGGCGATGTTGGTGATGATTTATCCTTCACGATACCGGACTCTTGTTTGGCTTGCCGAGATGACGATCCGAAGAAGTGGAGCTCGGCTCAACAAAGTGACGACGTGTCTAGCGCAGGTCAGCAGCCTTGGAGCAATATTGCCGGACTGGTTTGACACCAGCATAATGGTGAAGATGGCCTCTAGGGAGGCTTAAAAATTTATGGGCACGTGTCTAAAAACAACACACAATACCCTTTTTAGAGAATTACTCTAAAAAGGTTGTCCAATATCACGTTCATAAAGAAACATGAATTCGGGTCGGATCCGTATTCGCGCAGAAAATAGATCCGAAAATTGGTCCACTCATCGGAATGTTCCCGGAGTTTGAACCGTCGGATCGAGCTGAAATTTGGAGGGGTGGTAGATATGGGAATTCCGCAGTATATTAACGGCTGGATCTTACAAAGGACCTCCGAGCTGGGCTCTGGAAGCCACGCCCTAAACTCGTCCAGATTCCCGTCCAGATTTGACAGGGCTCCGGTATATTGTAGATTGTCGGAGATTCCTCCATCGGAACTCGACGAAATTTTGCATGGCTGTTGTAGACATAATCCCTCACTATTCCACCGAAGCAATCGTCAAACTGATGCTCGAGGAGGTGGTGACGGCGAATACAAGTTCGATGTCCATAAAAACAGCACGGCTGCCCGAGGGCAATGTTGACGTTGAGCCCTCGAGCTCCATGGATGACTCCTCTATGATCATGATAGAGATTGGAGTTGATGTTCAAGAAGGCCCCCGTCCAAACATGATGATCGGAGATGGAGCACGGTCCTCAGTCGAGCCAAGGTGACCAGTCGAGCCGGCGATGAAGATGCCGGCGTCGTAGTTGACCTGCGGGCGAGCCATTGATCCTCTTGCCGATCACACAGCGGAACTCTCAATGAAAGCACCAATGTCGGTGTCAAAACCGGCGAATCTCGGGTAGGGGATCCCGAACTGTGCGTCTAGGATCGATGGTAACAGAAGGCAGGGGACACGATATTTACCCAGGTTCGGGCCCTCTTGATGGAGGTAATACCCTACGTCCTGCTTGATTGATATTGATTGTATGAGTATTACAAGAATTGATCTACCACGAGATCATAGAGGCTAAAACCCTAGAAGCTAGCGTATGGTATGATTGTTGCACATATGATCTATCGACTAGCCTGGCCCTGGTTTATATAATGCACCAGAGGCCTAGGATAACAAGAGTCCTAGCCGAATACGCCGGTGGGGGAGGAGTCCTTGTCTTGATCACCAAGTCTTGTGGAATCTTCCTTGTATGCGGCAGCTGTCCAGACTGGCACAGGAGTATACGACCATGGGGGTCCTCGGCCCAATCCAACTGATCGGGAGACAACGTGATGAGTACCCCCTATTCTAGGACACCGTCAAGCGGAAAAAGCCCACATGCAGCTACATCAATGCATGTGGAATAAGTAAACTATACCTTAAGGTTCTTGGGGTGGGGTTCGGTGGGCAACCGGAGGCTGTTCGGCCCACACTATGTACGGTGGCAAGGCAGAAGGGGTTGGAGGCCCTCCCGCGCCGCTGCTGGGTGAAAGAGAACAGCTGCACCGGTAGTGGATTCCCTTCCTCGCCGACGGCGACAGCGTTAAGCCTCCATCCCTTCCCGGTGGACGGATCCTGCCGGCTCTTTAACCAGTAGTGAGGGGAGAGAGAGAGGCCAACGAAGTCTTGTTTCGATCTGGAGAGGGTGAGAGTGTGTGAAGAGAGCAACTACAAGCGTTGAGGCTCCAGCGTGTATATATATACCGGAGAGAGAGTGTGAAGAGTGCAAACCCTAGAAAATTAGCGCCGAGGCTGCAGCCGGCGTATACGTGATGAGGTGATTATACGGTCACTACGAGATCGTATAGCGGGGCCTACCTATCATTCGGTGGAATAAAGAAGTCAAACAAAAACAAAATTATGCTCAAGTGTAGTTATCGAACCCAAGACCTCAAGTTTGATGAGCGAACAGGCTAACCAGCTACACCACCCCCATGTTATGTTTAACAAGAGGAAAATAACCTTTAATACATTCTTGCATTTGTGTGACAAGCATGCCGTGTTTTTTTTGCGTGGGAGTCATTGGGATTTAAATCATAATCATGTCATGTGGCTTTGGTGGTAAGGTCTTTCGGGATTTAAAGCAGTGTTGGTGGTACAGAAATAATGCAGCCTTGGTCACCTTACTTTTCTCCACGTAGTACGTTGGGTCCCACCAGTTAGAGGGTGAAACAAACAAATTAATAAGAAAAATTAAAAGCGCCAGCGGTGTATCTTACCTCACACATCTTGCTACTGCTCGTGAACACTGTCCAATTGATCCTTGTGTTCGCTCATGTACTATTTTAAGTGAATCCGTATTATAACATGCACACAATTTTGGCACTTGTATTCGACCTAAGTTAGTGTGACGCCGTATCTCGTACTACTCCCTCCGTCTAAGTGTAATAAGTCACGTTAGAAGGTGCAGCGGGACCAAGGTGCAGGCAGATTTTTTTCGAAATGAGGTGCAAGCAGATTGGAGGAGAAGGAGAAACTTGAACGGTCCTTCCTCCAATCAAAGCCCTGATTTCTTTCTCTAAACGCAACAATTAATCACAACAACTAAGAGATGTCGTTTTAGCTACCATGCAGGGCCATGTATGCATCAACGCGTAGTTGTGCTCCATGCATTGGGTTTCCGGGGGAGATAACAAGGTAGACTAAGGAGCATTTGGTTACATTGCTAGGCTGGTCATAGTGGTGAGTAACTTGGACTAGTAACATGCATATGTTACTAGTCTATGTTACTACTTTCATAGTAGGTAGTAACATATGGATGGTAACATGCAAGTCTTCATTAATTGAGATATAGACTCATTTTACCTCGGCGTGTGTGTGTGTGTGTTTAATAGCATATGTGTGTTAGAGAGAGTGACACATTGCCCTACTCCTACAAAGAGATGGTGTGTAGTGTATGATTTAGCCGCGAGATTCCGTGCATCCTCTCGTTTCTGGGCGTCCGATCAGGACAGGCGGGACAGCTGCCACGCCCGCTCCTGACCAGCCTGGCCCACCCAAAGCCCCTCCATCGCCCGCGCGCGCTTCCCGCCCGAAACAGTCAGCGCCGCTCCAAAGAATCGGTGACGCATTCATGCCCGGGCAGAGCGGATGCGACCTCTCACTGGCGCCTGCGTTTAAGGGAGAAGCGGATTTAAGAGTGATGGTTGCTTCGTTCGTCCAACTTACTGCAGGGTCTATGTGATTTGACGGCTGATTGGTCATTATTACTGAGGTGGTAGGACTACTGGATGTCCTATGCTTTCGGCGAAAGGAGGTACTACTAGATTATAATTTTCTCCAGTCTCAGCGGAGGAGTGCGAGAGTAGTGAAAACACACAGGCTCAGTGATTACATGGCCCACCTCACACTATCACCATATTTTCTGGACACCATGCGACACCTAACTCTTTACATAGTACTAGTATAGTATGTATTGTAATTTATCAGCAAGATAAATTTGTACAATGCTATGAAGCTTCCACCTTCTGTTTCATGTATCCCAAGGTTGCCCGTTGCAACATTTCATCAAATACAAAGGAGAATAACATGCATGATATTGCATCTTAATGATTGACAGATCATAGCCAATATGTACTCCCTCCGTTCCCAAATAAGTATCTCAACTTTATGCAAACTCTAGTACAAAGTTATACTACTACTAAAGTTGACACTTATTTTAGGACAGAGACAGCTTAAGAAAAAAAATGATCCATGCAGTACCTAGCCCTTGAACCGTAAACCCTAACCAGGCTTTAATTTGCTCACAATGTTGGAGCTTCCAAAGAAATGAATAAGTTTGCAACCCTTTGACCATCAGATCATTTTGTGCAGTTTCACCAAAATTGAGATGAGCATCCCTATGGCAAAGAAATTGAATAAGCGTGATTAGAATAAGATTACTGGGACTAGTTGATGAGACATAAACTCATCACAAATACAGTACGTAGAAGCCAGTAGAGGTATGTGCGGGGCAAAGAAGTAGAGAAATATCCACATGGAGTGATGTGGCAGCTGGAGCAGTGGTGCAAGCTGGCTGTAAAGGGAGTTGTACCCGAGGGATGTCGGGATGTAGCTCAACCTAGAGGATGGCGGCGGGAGGAGGCATCTCCAAAATATTAACCTTGTGGTTGGCTCTTCGCCTCTTCAGGAAGTCGATCAATAATGGTACTGCAGTATATATCGTTCTAGCTATATGAGACCGAATGAATTGCTGCACGTACACCACGTGGGCGAGGGTCGAGGGGCGAGGGAGAGTGCATACTATTACGTTCGTTTCAATATGGACTACATACGGAGCAAAATGAGTGAATCTACACTCTAAAATATGTCTATATACATCAGTGTTTGGAGTATGTACTAGTAGTTCATATTGAAATCTAAATCTACTAAAGGACATATATTCCAAACAATATGATAATCTCTCTAACCAAGGTAGGGACGAGGAGTAAACGGAGGGAGTAGAAAAATTTTCTCCTCGTCCTGCGGACCACCGCGCGCGTGGGCGAGGAAGCGGGCGTAAGGCGTACTAGTAAGCAAGCTTCACCTCATCCTGCGAGCCTCCACGCTCGTGGGCGGGGGAGACAGCGTACTAAGCAAGCTTCTCCTCGTTCTGCGAGTTGACGGGACACATGAAAAGTACTCCGGTGTATAGAGCCTTGCCTGTAATGTAGGCCCTACATGGTTTGCCTCTTTTTTAACTTAATGTGTCAAGTCGCAATTTGTTTGTTCACCAGTTGTCAGGACCCCGATCCTAAGTCACACCGATCTAGCATGTAACACATCATATCACTTTGCGGCCTCACGCACGGTATTCCACGGGTGCCACCTTACCTGGCCCGGGACCGTTTGCACCTTTTGGCTCACGTATGTGATAGTGTCGCTAGCATCCATATGACAAAGAACCCAGGCCGACATGGCTAGTCGTGAACCCAAAGCGGCACGAACCCATGGGGACAGGCATACATGAATCAACCTCGAGCATGTCGGTCAACAGCGTGTGAATCCGGGCTGTAGCACTGGGCTAACAGGCCTCTGGTAACCCGGGCTGTAGCGGGCTAGGCAGGACTCCGGATGTCACCGCGTGACATTTCCCCGAAGGGACAGACACAAGGACGAAGTGAAACACATGCCGGCCAGTCAAGAGTCCTGAGCAGTAGTGTTGGGCTAGCAGGACTCCGGTGAACCGGGCTGTAGCGGACTACTATCGCTCAGAAAGCACTAGACTACATTTCCCCATATGATAGGCTGCCAAGGATAAACAACTAGATTGTCGGATCCCACTCATACCAAGCATTTCAATCATACACACAATATGCCCGATATGAGTACATACAACATGGCATCACAAAAAGACTCTGCGACTCAAGTATTTATTCAATAGGCTCCGAGGAGCGAGATATTACAAACATGTTCACCATATCAATACACCACTATGGATCCGCTCCCGTCTCCCTACGAGAAGGCCATCCATAGCACTCACACTTATCTTGCGAGTTTTAGAGTATCAACTTTCACTTGTCTATGAACTATGCAAGGGGTCCAAGTTTCCATATCCGAGGAATCTGGCTATTCGAATAGATAATGATAACCCTGCAGGGGTGTACTTCTTCACACACGCTCTCGCCACTTATCGCCCTGTACACGTCATGTACCTCGGCAACCTTCAAGCAGAAGCCGGGCGAGGGTGTCGGCCACGACCTGACTAACCAACAAGTCTCTAGTCCAGGTTTATCGCCTATTCGGGTTCCATCCGCAAGGAGATCCGGCCGGGGTGTCGCTCACGGCCCCAAACGATGTGTACAGGGTTCCCAAGCCCACCATCCGGGTGCCACTTGGTACACCGGGCCACTGTGCCTAGTCTGTCCCAAGCCCGCCTGTACCGGGTGCCACTTGGTAGACTACTAACACTACCTACAAACACCAGAAACTAATTGCAACTCCTGGACACAGATCGAGTTGATTAATAAGTCGAGAGAGCTTGGAGCGCCCGGAGCCCAATGTGTGGTAGTAACTGTTCATGGATCACAAACACAGAACTCAGTTCCTGAGGACGGCTACAATGAGACAACCCACCATGTACTCCTACATGGCCTCTCACCGCTACCTCTACCAAATCGTGTTCACACACTTATCTCACACACAGTAGGACATGTTCAACACCATTCCAATTCATCCCCGATGAATCAGACCTGACCCAACTCTAAGCAGTAGCAGGCATGACAACAACATGAATGAGTAGGCACATCAGGGCTCAAACAACTCCTACTCATGCTAGTGGGTTTCATCTATTTACTGTGGCAATGACAGGTCATGCAGAGGAAAGGGGTTCAGCTACCGCAGCATGTAACAGTTGAAACGGTGTTGTCCTTAATGCAGTAAAAGAGAGCAGGAGCGAGAGAGCGGGATTGTATCGGAATGAACAAGGGGGTTTTGCTTGCCTGACACTTCTGAAGATAATATAGCTCTTCATCGGTGTCATCGACCACATCGTCGAAAACATCGTCGACTGAGAGGGGACGATTACCGGCAAACAGAGAAGGACACAATCAATGCAATGCAACAATATGATGCATGATCATGACATGGCAATATGAATGTGTTTTGGGCTAATGCAACAGAAAGTCATTTTAATTGAAGTGGAATTCAAAACTATATCAAATTCCAACTCCAAACCTATTATGAAATTTGCCCTAATCATGTTTCATCCTAAAAAGTGAGATTAACTTGCTCAAACATGCATGAAAATGGTACAGATGGATTCCTTGAATTTTTCTGATAATTTTTCATATATAATTTATCTTATTTGGAGTTACTGTTGAATTTCTATGATTTTTCAAAGTTTTGGATATTTTCTGAATTAAACAAATCATTTCTGATTTATTTAAAATCCAGAAAAGGATTACTGCGCCAGCCTGACGTCATCATGACGTCAGCAGGTCAACAGGCCGGTCCAGGTCAAACCTGACCAGTGGGGTCCACTGGTCAGTGACCCGGGGTCATCAGTGGGGCCCGGCTGTCAGTGGCAGTGAGGTGGTTAATTAGGTGGGGAGGTTAGTCCTAATGACAGCCACGTCGGCATGCCGGAGTTTGGCCAGCGGCGATCTCAACCGCGGTGGAAGATCGCTGGAAACATGCTAGGGGCTGCGGTTTGTCATGCAGAAGGCATCGGGGAGAAGCCCTTGCTCGGGCGCATCCAATGGGCCAGGCAGGGGGTCGCAGGGCGGCCGGAATCTCACCGGCGACGAGTTTTGGCGGCGGCGCAACTACGGGTTGCACGGGTGCGAGGCCACGGTGCACAAGCGAAGGACCATGAGGCGCGCTACGGGTTCCTGGAGAAGCCCAGAGCACGACTCCATGCTTGGCTTGGTCAGGCGGGGCGGCTAGCGACGGCGAGCTTCGCGGCGGCGGCAGCGATTGCTCGTCCATGGCGGGGCTGCGGTTAGAGGATGGAATAGAGGGGGCGAGCACGGGGGGAGGTGTAGGAGCTCACAAGGATGCGGCAGAGAAGGCCAGCAGGCTCGGGGACGACCTGGAGACGGAGAATCGGGGCCGGCGATCTTCGGTGCCCGTCGGTGAAGACGACGGCGATGGCGTCACTGCAGGTCTCCCGGCGTCGCTTGGAGCGGTGAGGAGGACGAGTAGGTCGAGGTGGAGCTTTGGGAGGCGTCGGGGAGGCGAGGCGGTGGCTGTGGCCACGGCGAACGGCGTCGGTGGCGACGGGTGCGTTCAGGCGGACGCGCGCGAGAGAGACAGGGGAGGGAGGGCGCTCGAGGGAGAGAGAGGGAGAGGTGCAGGGGTCGCGTGGCATCAAGGAGGGGCTTCGAGGCGCCCGGTGAGGCAGGCGAGCAGGGAGGTGCGTGGCGCCGTGGGCGCGCATGCGCTGTCTCCCTCCTCTGCCTACTGGCAGAGGTAGGTGATGACTGGCATGGGCCAGGTGGGCTGGGCAGCATAGCCGGACCGCTCGGCTGTAGGTAAGCGCCAGGTAGGTCTTCTGTTCTTTTTAATTTTTCTTCTGTTTTGTTTTATTTAATTGCCACTGAATTCAAATTCAAACAAATTTGAAAACAGTGCCAAAACTCCCCTGGATAATTTTATGTCACTTAAGGTCTACTCCTCATATACATAAAATATCTCAGGGCATTTGAAAATATATTCATTATATATTATGAATATAACTCCAAATTCAAATAGAATATTGATTTAAAATCAGAGCCCAAATAATTCCTTAGAAATGTTCCAAAATTTTGGTTTGATTTATAACTCTTGCCAAAATTGTCAGAGCTATTTCTAGGACATTTTGGATTTACTGATTGCAATTTTAGGGTTTCTTGCCCTTTTATTAAAATGATTTCCGAGGCTTTCAATTTCCTCATTTCAACTTTCGGAATATAGACATGATGCACACATGAAGCTAGCCTAGAGCATTACCAGAAGCTAGGGATGTGACAACTCACCCCTACTAAACAAGAATCTCGTCCCGAGATTCAAGCGGGTAAGATGATGGGGGAACGCAACTAACGCAATCTTCACGATCCAGGTTGCACTTCAGATGAACGTTGATTCAATCACCATTTTTGTCTCAAAGTCTTGCCCCGAGAACTCCAACTAACATGACAATGAGAGGAGAAGGAAAACTCCAGAGGGATCGATCTTATCGAAGGTTGAACAACTCAGGATCAACTCACAGAGTGAGACATTGAAACATCTCTGGAGCTGAGAGGCAAAACTTGCATCAGGAGCGATAGAAGAAACAATTTGACGAGGGTTTCAAAGTAGCGAGGAAAATTGCCATGATACCATAACGAGACATCTTAAGGAAAGTGACTCGCAGAAATATTCCCTAAAGTGGCAAAATGAATTACTTTTGATTCAGAGATCATTGAAACTCTTCATACCAGCTTAAGGCAATTTACAATTGATTGTTTGAGGTAGCTTGAAGAGATGGCATACTTGGACTGGGATGGATGATGTGGACTACCTTGTTGAAGACAACGCATTGGATGATTTTTCTTATCATCGGAAATGGATGGGACCCATGGTAAGTCCACTTTTGAAGATGATCCTGAACAACAACTACTGAGGTGCAAGCTGGGAACAAAATGCAATTGTTGGGAATGATTCTGGTAACTGGGGAAGAACTCAACAGTCAAGAGTGGGTCCACTATTTGAAAAGGTTATAACATAACCGAGGAAACTGGAAGCAAATCCCAGTTAACGCCAACGGTAAAACCTAGTGCTTGTGCGTGCTCTCAAGAACTTGAGCATCTCCATATTCATCAAGGTTTTACCAATATCCTTGTCAAGGATCCTGGCAACACAACATACCACCATGATGAATGGTGATGGATGATGCAGATGCAAGGAAGATAACACTTTCTTAGATTTCACCTTAGCGAGGCCAAGGGAACAAAATCTGGATGATCGACCGAGAGACATATAGCACTCCGCTTCTATTGTTCTCCTTGATGTGCTAGTGTAATCCATTTATAGATATGGTTTGAAATCTAGAACATCGAGTAAAAGGTCGAACTTCGGAAGCTCAAGAATCCATAAGGAATAACCACAGAGGTAGATCCTGCGAGATCCTTATGGGGAGGTGACCAACTTCTTCAACAAAGATACTGCAATAATAGGCCTTCCGGCTAGGTGTGTTGGCCACGACACCCACGTTACCGGTTACAGAGAGACCAACATTATAGTTCTTGGAGTATGTTCCAACCATCATATCTGCCTGAGATTCAGATCTGGTTGGTGTCAGGATATTCCAGACTCATCAAGTCTAGAAAGAAAAATGAAGTCTGCAACGCAATTCGACGAGATGACATTGCAAGATTCTCGGGGAATGAGCTACGATAGCAAGCTCCAAAACTTGAGCTGGTTCTGCTACAAACCTGTGAACACGCTATCCAAGACAAGCATGACGACACGGTAGTCTTATAATAAAACACTACCGAGCGCAGGTGGGGAACCATCATCGAGGATATCGAAGTCCTTGTGCACTTATCGATGAACTTCTTATCCGTGAGCAAGTCAGTCAGTGGCTTGGTGTGCTAGGAACACATATAGAATGGAGGCGGCCAACCTACCAAACCGTAGGGCACTTCGCACGTGCATGACTAACTTGGGATGATTCCAGAGGAGGCAAAAATAAACTTTCTCGAATTCACGGCAGCAACTTGCATCGATTGCACGTGAACCAGAGGAAGTCACTTCTTCCATCCAGACAGATACTTCATGAACGGGGCATGAAGAAAATGCTTACACAATTTTCCAATGCTAGCTGGATGTTCAACACGAGTCATGGAGGAGACAAAATGCTGTTGATGGACTCAACAACAACTCATCGAAATTTCCATATCACCGGACTTCCACCATCATGTGAACACGGTGATAGCATTGGTCAGACCAAAAGATGTAATGGTGTATGCTCGAGGGATCAACCATGAGTAAGACAACATTACGAACATCGTTGGTTCTGATTTGACTTGACGATAGTCCATACTCAAGTCAATGTTTTGACAAGGCAATAGATCCAACAACTGATCACGAGGACCAATCGATGGAGATATCATCTTTCTTCAACACACACACAAACACAAAGATATCCCTTAGTGATGAACTAAGTGGATTAAGCTTTCATCTTCCAACTCTCCAAGTTGTTGTTTGGGTTAACCAACTAGCTCAGGGGTATCCCATGCAGATTCTTGGAGATTGGGTGGTTTGGAGGAAAATCAACATGATCACGAACTCAACATAGCGGTCAGGTGACAACCTGGTAACACTTCCGAGAAGATGTTCGGAAAATCACGAACCACCGATATGTTACTAAGCTCGAGAACAATCTTGCTTTTCAGGGCAAGATGATATGATCAACTAAGCAAGGATAGACACAGTCCCAACTATTGATCGAAGAGTGCACCAGGAAAATGGACTAGGTAGCACGATCAATCTTAGAATGATGATTCAATAACCAACAGGCTAAGAATGAGTTTATTGTCCATTAACTACCAGGCAATGGGGTTGCTAGGAGTATTGATTTCACACATCAGAGTTCACTTGTCAGCATTCCGGTTACAACAACACGGAACCGAAGAATGAATAATGATGGCGATGAGTATCACTGCGTCAAGAATTCATAAGAGGTGGTGCAATTCTCATGACATTCTTGACATAAATATGGTAACACTCCAAGGTAGAACGGAGCAAAAGCTGGGTTGGCATTTTGATCCATGGAATACAACTACTTTGACCCAATCCTAGATATGGATAAGGTACTGGAGTTTGTTTCTCCTAGTCATTCTAGAATAGAATGGCTTGACGGACCACTAGAGTAATAGGCATTGATAAACACGATTGCCAAATACTCCTTACTATCAATTGATAGATGAAGGTCGGAATATAACTAAGGGGGGGGGGGACAACTCAAGGAACATATAACTTTCTGAGTTATGGATGCATAGATTAGTATGTCGAACGAGTTCAACATATTTCTTCCGGATAACCCATGCAGAAAGGTAGAACTGGCAGAGCCACAATATAGAATGGAGAACTCATCAAGAGCACTCTGGTTGTGATCCTTTGGTTCAAGAACTTCTGCCATAAGTGGTTCGTAGTATTTGGAAGAAGGAAATACCACGGACCTCGAGGACTAATGAAAAGGTTACTAATATCCTAAAGGAACTAGCAACACTATCAACAGGAGGTAAGTAGGGTGAATCTTGGGTCAGGGACCCAGGAATAGAATACCTACTAACTAAATGGCATTGTGGGATGCTTTCGAGAATGGTGGCCAGATTCATCACACTGGAAACACAATACATGGCTAGATTACTAGGTGACTCCCTAAGACACCTAGGGTCATAACAATAGCTACAACATATATGTCGAGGCAACAGAGTACCTCAACTCACCGATTAGTGTGCTTAATCTGACCCAAAAGGACAACGGGAACACGGAGGAAAGATTTGCAAATGCATCAGACTATTTAGAAACCTGGGATGACTCGGACAGCATAACGGCTGTAAATGCTCAAAAATATTTGAGACATCCTGCAAAATGGTGGCATAGCCACTCAACATCACAATATCAAGGTTCCGAGACCAATTATGAACACACAAAAGTAGTAGAAACTGAGATGGGTCTTAAATCCAACAATCTTATAAGTCTATGGATTAGTAACACGTCATCCTGATAGATAGATGAGAAGCCTAGTTCTTAAACCCCGTAGAAGAGAAGAGGATGACTCAGATCAGAAGGTCATGAGGATAAGGAGTAAAAAGAGCCTTACGTTCCCATCCACAATCAATTCCCTTATATAACTAAAGCATTTCTAGACACGACTTCGACCAGCTTGGCTTGGTAATCCTACAGGCAGTCAGGCTCTGATGCCAAAGCTGTCAGGACCCCGATCCTAAGTCACACCGATCTAGCATGTAACACATCATATCACTTTGCGGCCTCATGCACGGTATTCCACGGGTGCCACCTTACCTAGCTCGGGGCCGTTTGCGCCTTTTGGCTCACGTATATGATAGTGTCGCTAGCATCCATATGACAAAGAACCCGGGCCGACATGGCTAGTCGTGAACCCAAAGTGGCACGAACCCATGGGGACAGGCATACATGAATCAACCTCGAGCATGTCGGTCAACAGCGTGTGAATCCGGGCTGTAGCACTGGGCTAACAGGCCTCCGGTAACCCGGGCTGTAGCAGGCTAGGCAGGACTCCGGATGTCACCGCGTGACATTTCCCCGAAGGGACAGACACAGGAACGAAGTGAAACACATGCCGGCCAGTCAAGTGTCCTGAGCAGTAGTGCTGGGCTAGCAGGACTCCGGTGAACCGGGCTGTAGCGGACTACTAACGCTCAGAAAGCACTAGACTACATTTCCCCATATGATAGGCTGCCAAGGATAAACAACTAGATTGTCAGATCCCACTCATACCAAGCATTTCAATCATACACACAATATGCCCGATATGAGTACATACAACATGGCATCACAACAAGACTCTACGACTCAAGTATTTATTCAATAGGCTCCGAGGAGCGAGATATTACAAACATGGGTCTCATGACCCAACATTCAGAGCATACAAATCAAAGCACACGCGGTAGCTTAACAAGTCTGAGTACAGACATCTACAAATGAAAAAGGCTGAGAAGCCCGACTATCTACCAGATCCTGCCGAGGGCGCAAGATCATAGCTGAGGTAACAAGCTAAACATCGAAGTCCAAGCGGAACTACTAGCGGGACTAAAATCTCTCTACAAAACATAAATTAAGCAAACGTGAGTACAAATGTACCCAGCAAGACTTACATCAGAACTATCTACATATGCATCGGTATCAACAAAGGGGGCGGTGGAGTTTAACTGCAGCAAGCCAGCTTTGACTCGGTGGCTATCCTAAACTACGACTGCAAGAAACTCTTTTGAGGTGGCGCACACGAGTCCACATGTTCACCATATCAATACACCACTATGGATCCGCTCCCGTCTCCCTACGAGAAGGCCATCCATAGCACTCACGCTTATCTTGCGAGTTTTAGAGTATCAACTTTCACTTGTCTATGAACTATGCAAGGGGTCCAAGTTTCCATATCCGAGGAATCCGGCTATTCGAATAGATAATGATAACCCTGAAGGGGTGTACTTCTTCATACATGCTCTCGCCACTTATCGCCCTGTACACGTCATGTACCTCGGCAACCTTCAAGCGGAAGCCGGGCGAGGGTGTCGGCCACGACCTGACTAACCAACAAGTCTCTAGTCCAGGTTTATCGCCTATTCGGGTTCCATCCGTAAGGAGATCCGGCCGGGGTGTCGCTCACGGCCCCAAACGATGTGTAAAGGGTTCCCAAGCCCACCATCTGGGTGCCACTTGGTACACCGGGCCACTGTGCCTAGTCTGTCCCAAGCCCGCCTGTACCGGGTGCCACTTGGTAGACTACTAACACTACCTACAAACACCAGAAACTAATTGCAACTCCTGGACACAGATCGAGTTGATTAATAAGTCGAGAGAGCTTGGAGCGCCCGGAGCCCAATGTGTGGTAGTAACTGTTCATGGATCACAAACACAGAACTCAGTTCCTGAGGACGGCTGCAATGAGACAACCCACCATGTACTCCTACATGGCCTCTCACCGCTACCTTTACCAAATCGTGTTCACACACTTATCTCACACACAGTAGGACATGTTCAACACCATTCCAATTCATCCCCGATGAATCAGACCTGACCCAACTCTAAGCAGTAGCAGGCATGACAACAACATGAATGAGTAGGCACATCAGGGCTCAAACAACTCCTACTCATGCTAGTGGGTTTCATCTATTTACTGTGGCAATGACAGGTCATGCAGAGGAAAGGGGTTCAGCTACCGCAGCATGTAACAGTTGAAACGGCGTTGTCCTTAATGCAGTAAAAGAGAGCAGGAGCGAGAGAGTGGGATTGTATCGGAATGAACAAGGGGGTTTTGCTTGCCTGACACTTCTGAAGATAATATGGCTCTTCATCGGTGTCATCGATCACATCGTCGGAAACATCGTCGACTGAGAGGGGACGGTTATCGGCAAACAGAGAAGGACACAATCAATGCAATGCAACAATATGATCATGACGTCAGCAGGTCAACAGGCTGGTCCAGGTCAAACCTGACCAGTGGGGTCCACTGGTCAGTGACCCAGGGTCATCAGTGTCACGGACATGTGGGCCAGGTCAACGCCCACGTCAGCACAGTCAACTCTGACGCGTGGGTCCACCGGGATTAACTTAAGTCTAACTAATTTTGTTAGGGGTCTAAATAATTCGGTGGGGTCCGACTGTCAGTGGCAGTGAGGTGGTTAATTAGGTGGGGAGGTTAGTCCTAATGACAGCCACGTCGGCACGCCAGAGTTTGGCCGGCGGCGATCTCAACCGCGGCGGAAGATCGCCGGAAACATGCTAAGTGCTGCGGTTTGTCGTGCAGAAGGCATCGGGGAGAAGCCCTTGCTCGGGCGCATCCAATGGGCCAGGCAGGGGTCGCGGGGCGGCCGGAATCTCGCCGGCGACGCGTTTTGGCGGCGGCGCAACTACGGGTTGCACGGGTGCGAGGCCACGGTGCACAAGCGGACGACCATGAGGCGCGCTACGGGTTCCTGGAGAAGCCCAGAGCACGACTCCATGCTTGGCTTGGTCAGGCGGGGCGGCAAGCGACGACGAGCTTCGCGGCGGCGGCAGCGATTGCTCGACCATGGCGGGGCTGCGGTTAGAGGACGAAACAGAGGGGGCGAGCACGGGGGGAGGTGTAGGAGCTCACAAGGATGCGGCAGAGAAGGCCAGCGGGCTCGGGGACGACCTGGAGACGGAGAATCGGGGCCGGCGATCTTCGGTGCCCGTCGGTGAAGACGACGGCGATGGCGTCACTGCAGGGCTCCCGGCGTCACTTGGAGCGGTGAGGAGGAAGAGTAGGTCGAGGCGGAGCTTTGGGAGGCGTCGGGGAGGCGAGGCGGTGGCTGTGGCCGCGACGAATGGCGTCGGTGGCGACGGGCGCGTTCGGGCGGACACGCGCGAGAGAGATAGAGGTGGGAGGGCGCTCGAGGGAGAGAGAGGGAGAGGTGCAGTGGTCGCGTGGTGTCTAGGAGGGGCTTCGAGGCGCCCGGTGAGGCAGGCGAGCAGGGAGGTGCGTGGCGCCGCGGGCGCGCATGCACTGTCTCCCTCCTCTGCCTACTGTCAGAGGTAGGTGATGACTGGCATGGGCCAGGTGGGCTGGGCAGCATAGCTGGGCCGCTCGGCTGTAGGTAAGCGCCAGGTAGGTCTTCTGTTCTTTTTAATTTTTCTTCTGTTTTGTTTTATTTAATTGCCACTGAATTCAAATACAAACAAATTTGAAAACAGTGCCAAAACTCCCCTGGATAATTTTATGTCACTTAAGGTCTACTCCTCATATACATAAAATATCTCAGGGCATTTGAAAATATATTCATTATATATTATGAATATAACTCCAAATTCAAATAGAATATTGATTTAAAATCAGAGCCCAAATAATTCCTTAGAAATGTTCCAAAATTTTGGTTTGATTTATAACTCTTGCCAAAATTGTCAGAGCTTTGGATTTACTGATTGCAATTTTAGGGTTTCTTGCCCTTTTATTAAAATGATTTCCGAGGCTTTCAATTTCCTCATTTCAACTTTCGGAATATAGACATGATGCACACATGAAGCTAGCCTAGAGCATTACCAGAAGCTAGGGATGTGACACCAGTGGTAGACGATCCTCCATCAAGTGACAACTAGTACACGTGTCAAATTACCACGTGTGTTGCCTTTTCAAATAGATATGAGCTCCACCGTGTACCCACAGTGGTGTGGTTGGGAAAGATATGGGAGTATGTGCACCGTGCGTGCACCTCTTCTCTTCGTGCACGTCCCCCACCTACGTGGGTGTGTAAGAGAGATGCAAACCTAGACAGATGTCGTGTGCGTTCGTGAGTGTTTTTTGTTTTTGGGGGGGGGTGGTGATTTCATGAATGTATTTGTGGGAATATGTGTCAATGACATCTCAAACAAAATTTTGCATGCAATGTGTGTGAAATAGAGGCATATCCATATCATATAGAGAGGGCCAGAGGGGGCCATCCACGAGAAGAGAGGGAGGGGTCATAGATATCGATAAAGTCGAAGAGAGGATCAAGTAGGTGGGTGCGAGATGGATGAAGAGATCCATCGAAATTGTGTGTGTGCAAGTCAAAGATATAGGGCGACTGACCTACCAGAACGTCAGAGGGCACAGGGAAAGTTTGTGTGTCGCACGGAGACATGACTAGAGCGCTCGATGTATCGGTGTGTGTGGGGGGTGGGGGGAGGGGAGAGGCAGAGGCCTAACTAAAGAGGTAGAATGACTCGTATAGGTGTTGAGAAGGAAAGACCCAGCTATTTCTTGAGGGAGATGGGTCGACATCCATACATAACTGAAGGACGAGAAATAGGTTGGGACAGAGAGAGAGAGAGAGACAGGAGAGAGAGAGAGAGGGAGGGAGAGGGGTAGAGTGCTGGATGGGTGATGGAGTTGCTTCTCGAAGATGGTGGGACAGGCCTACTAGACAAACTGTGGGTAGAACTGCAATATTATCAATAAGAGTGGGGATGTGTTTCTATGTGTGCCTGTGCGTGATAGATCTATCGGGACGCATGCATGGACGATGAAGGGGAACCATGTGTTTGCTAAGAAAACCTAACTAGATCGGTAAATCAATTGTTATTTCCGGGAGGAAGGGAGAGACATAACTAATGAGGTAGATCGATCGACGCGTGGGGAAAATGAGTTATAATTAAGGACCTAGCTAGCTATATGTATAGCGGGAGATTGGTCGGTGTACATCCATTTGTTAGAGGCAAATAAGGCCCGGCGAGATGGATAGACAGAGAGAATGGAGCTAGGAGGTGGTGCGAGAGGCCGAGCTACTAGCTAGATAGGGGAGGAGTGTGCGGTTGTGAGATCGATGAAAAGAGGGGTGAGAGTTTACACGTGTGTGGGACCGTATGAGAGACACGAGGCATGGACACAGAAAGGAGGAGATGGCAGGTGCGTGTGTACATATGTTGTAGGCAGACGCTGGAGAGGTTTATCGATCGGTGTGTGTCGGAAAGGAGTTGTGGAGACTGTGGGAGAACGACCTAAAGAAAAAATGAATGTGCGCGATGGACAGAATGCTGAGGGAGGGGGAGGGCGAGGAGGGTGTGTGCATGCACGAGAGAAAGTTAGTGCTAGCTACAAAGGTTAGAGGATTGTGTGGGTGTAAGAGACTAACAAAGATCATAATTTGATATGAAAGTGGATTCATATATTTGAATAGGAGATCATAGTGTTATAAACATATGCATGCATGAATATAGCGGTGATACGTGTGCTGTGGTTTTGCACGGGTTATACCATAATGTGATAATGCATGGCGTTTGTAACTCACAACTAAATGTCGAACAATCTAAACCATACTATATATCGAACAATCTCACATTTTATTTGAATTTGTGATAATGTGTGGCGTTTGCAGCTTACAACTAAACATCGAACAATCTAAACAATACTATATATCGAACAATCTCACATTTTATTTGAATTTGCGGTAATGTATGGTGTGTGCAACTCACATCAAAATACTTGTAGGCGTAGGGGGCGGGGCACCATACATTATGTGATAAACACATTATACATATGAGATATGGTTTAGATTATGAAGATCTAGCTAGAGCTTGAAATGTACTGTGATTTGAAATCAACATAAAGTGGATTCAAAAAATCGAGTTCGAGTTCATATAGTACACATGGTTCATATCTAACTCGAGAGTAATCTTGTGGTGTGCTGTGAAGATAATACACAAATGATGGTTTAACTTGACAATAATGATGATTCTAGATCTTATTAAAATAGAGAAACAAATTCAAATGGCTTGACTTCACAACAATCATCATTGTAGATCTTATTCAAATAGAGAAAAGAATTCAAATTTAGTTCATATTGAAATGGTAGTATATACGTTGAATGCACAAAAATGTTCATTTGAGTAGCAGGTTGTATGCATTATACACGTAGCAAAAAAATTTAATTGAACATAACATGAATTCAAAGTTTTGAATGACATTTGTAGTGCGTATTGATTTGGTACAGTACACTGGACTAGACTTTCTTATGTGCTATGAATTGATTTCTTTTTGGTTTTTCGTCGGCGGAAGTGCGAATTGATTTGGTACAGTACATGTTGGGCTTGTCCGGAAATTTCAACCCACGCCTTGTTACCCCGAAATATTTAAGATATATCTTTGTCTTGTTGTGCTCCGACAACTCCCTCCATATCAACCCACGCCTTGCTATTCCAAAATTACAACACGTGCGAAAACTCCCACCTCCTGTGAAATCCCAACACGTGAAATGCCCGTGATACCACTGAACGAAAAGAACCGCCTAGCTCAAATCGGTGGGCGTAATTTTGCAACTTACCCCACATTTCGGACAAGCGCGTCCCTAAGCCATGGTTCCCCACTCCCATCCCATCCGCGCACCCATTCGTACATCGAGGCCGCGAAAACCCGCGAAGCCCCACACCCTGCTCCGCCCGCCACCCAACCGGAGCCTCTTCCCCGACGATGTTGTCCACAACAACACCTCGACGTCCCTCATCCACCGTAACGGATGAGGATCCGTCGTCGATCTCTTCGTCCCGCCAGTTCAGCCACCCCGTCCTCCATCTCCAAGGAGCTGCCCCGACATTCCCCTCATCTTTCGCGCCACCTCCATTCCCACACCGCCATCTTCACCTGCACCACCAGAAGAGCATCATCATCCCCGTTTCCTCGGATGAAGCTGAGGCATAATCGGCGCCACCAAAGAGGTTGTACACTAATCGCCGCATTTTCTTCTTGATTTGATCTCACGGTGCTGCCGGCGCTCGGTCCCAACCGGACACGGCGCGGCTCCATCCACGGTGGCGTCATTGGCCACTTCCTCCATGACGTCGCTCCCTCGGCGGCAACGTCCACATCAGTAGGAGTTGATGCTGCTTTAGCTCTTGCTTGCGATGCTGCTCTTCTCTTGCTCTCGGTCCCCTGCTTGGTCTGCTCTTGCTATTGCTCTTGCTCTTGCTCGCGCTACTGCTCTCGCTCTTGCTCTTGCTTGCGATGCTGCTCCGATTTAGCTACACTTCAGTCGACTGAATCAACTTTCGGGTCAGTCGATTTTCTGGGGGTGGGGGGCTCGCCGGAGTTAAGGAAGAACCAGCCGCAGCGGGGAGGGGGGCTCGCCGGAGAGGTACCCCACTATCTATCTTAGGGTTTAGGGTGGGGCGGTGGTCGCCGGCGGTGGTGGGGCGGTGGCGTGGGGATCGCCGGAGAAAAAGCTCGGCATGGGGGGCCTAGAGGGATGGCCGGGGCGGTGGCGGACCAGCGGTAAGGAGTGCTTTCGGGCGGGCGGGGCGGTGTACAGCCGGCCGCGGGCGGCGAGGGGTGGCTGTTCGGTCGGTGGTGGCTGGTGGCTCAGGGTAGCCTCACCTGATGCTGCTACATGACCAGCTGCCCCATCTCTCGCACGTGCTGCTGCAGCTATTGCTTTTCTGCTACTAGCTAGTGCGTTCAGTTTCGACAGTAAAATTTAATTTCAATAGTAAAATTCAGTTTCGATGGCAAAATTCAGTTTCGATAGTTAAGTTCAGTTTCGACAGTTAAATTCAGTTTCGACAGTTAAGTTCGGAGATGAGCGGCTGATGTATTTTACATCTAGCACTTTGTGGTTATGTATTTTACGTCATCTATTGGAGATGCTATTAGAATTCCACTCAGGTTAATGTTGTCTCTCTTATCCTGCTTCAGCCTCGGCGTCGTACAACTCACCGGAGCTGCTCCAACGACGAAACCCTCCATCACAGCGAGTAGTACCCCGGGCTCCATCTCTAGGCGCCTAAGATATTCTTCCCCTCCTCCGACAACCAAGTCAGTCGGATCATCCTCACCGGCCAACCCAATCATGCTGAGATCGACATGGCTTCGCCAAAGAGGTTGTACACTTGTTGCATCTCTTTTTTACTCTACATGTTATATATATTGTCCACTGAGCACACGCAGTAACGTGAAATACGATTAGTTTCTCCTACTATATGACAAGCAGTGAGGTACCAGGCAACTTAGCTATCCGTGATGGACTCTCTTGAACGCCATCATTATTTATCTCTGCGTGTTTGAGCTGTGCATTTGTCGATGGGCCTGGGAGTTGAGCTACTACGGCAGTGGCCTGGGTCCAAAGTAGTAGAAGTAGGCAAGTAGCACAAAAACATTTTTTGAGTGTAGATTTTCCTTGCTCAAGCCTGCCTACTAGAATCGCCCATGCTTGAAAGGAAAAGTGAAGGAAAAACATAGAAATTGGAAAGTTTCCTATGGTACTACTAATCATGTATTTGGTTCAAAGGAATGGAGCAAAGGAAAACTGTAGGATATGTTCCTTTAGTGTCTCCTTGAAAGAAAAACCGTACGGATTTTAATTTCCACTTGTCCTCCTTTTCAGATTCCTATTCATGAAGGACAAGACTAAGAGATAGAAGCATAATAGCATTATAACCGTACATTTTCTTGTGGTTTGACTTAATCTCATCATGCTTCTTTGCATCCTGTGATCTTCCAATTCTTGTGAACCAAACACCCAGATTGGCAGAAATCCTGTGTTTTTAAATTCTCTATTTTGCACGTGCATTCCTATCCTATTACTGTGTATTTCCTATCCCGGCATTGTTAGAACCCTCCAATTCAAACGAGGCCTTACAGAATTACTTCTCTTACGGATAGTTGTCAAAGAAAACCTTGTGTGGTTTGTCCTGCTCCTTCTGCGCCGTCGTCCACCCAAGCTCAGCTGCTCCAACAACAGAACGGTCCAGCACAGCAGGGGTCCGACCTCCAGACTGTCTTTCGCTGCCTCAGATCTTCTTCCCCGCCGCCGGCAGCCATGACAACTGCATTACCATCATCAACCGAGCAGATGACCTCGAGGACTACACGGGTCCGCAAGAGAGGTCGCACTTTTTCGTGTCTGCTTACGTTATGCATCGCTTAATATTACATGCTACTTTATCGTCATGTTCATCGATTAGACTCAGATCCGAACTAATGGTCAAACTTGAGTTTTATATGGTTGTGGGGTACATATCGGGGCCGCAATCAATAGTATATATCTACTATCTGGTTAATCTCTGGTGTCTACTATGAGTTTCATGTTGGGTGGGAAACAAACAGTAAAGAAGCCATTATCTGTATTTTTTAACTGAAGCCATTATTTGCCTGCTATCATTGGTTTTGGGTCTATTCACACGTTGCTACCATCACTCTGGATTTATGCATGCACTCCTTACATAATCTCACTATGTTTTATTCCTATGCATGTCAGTTATTGTACACAATGGAACTGAACATGTAGAGAAAAAGAGACAAGCCTTGCGTGGCAATAAAATTTCATGCAGACATCGCTCCATGGTAGGCGCAAAGGCAGCCCCCCTCCACCCATTTTGGACTGTAATCGAGAGGAAGATATCTGTTCTGAGGGGGATTCAGAAGGAGAAGACCACTCCTATTTACCCCCTGAGGTCTTCGCTCTAACTTGGCATACAGATGTTGGTTATATCATGCATATGGTGCCTTGCATTGCTTACTTTATACTTCAAATATGTCAACTGCTTAGTTTAGACATGCTTTGTGTGAATGCCATCTATTTAGTTCATTCATCGTTTAGCTAGGCATCATATATGTGAATTTTGCAATGCCATCCTGCTTAGCCAGTCATCTTATATGTGAATTATATCAGGCCATCCTTTTTTTGTTACGTATTACATTTGTCAACAATGTTAGTACATTCAACTACTCTTCGTGTGCATCGGCCATTTGACACGGTGATGGAAAATTCTGGAGTGAAAACAAGGTCTTCAGAGCAGACTATGCTATCTGACGAAGCACATATCTCGCTGGTTACGGATAGCTCCTCAGGGGAGGATTCAGAGACAGATGACCAGTCCTATTTCCCCCCGAGGTGTATGCTCTAACTTGGCAGGGTTATGTTGCTCATATCATGTGTATGGTGTCTTGCATTTCTATCTCATTTGATTAGTTTAGACATGCTTTGTGTGATGCCACCTGTTTAGTGTCTAATTACCATATATGTGAATTATGCATTGCCATCTTGTTGCAAGACATTATATATGTGAATTATGCAATGCTATCTTGTTGCAAAGGCATTATATATGTGAATTATGCAATGCCATGTTGTTGAGCCAATCATCATGTATGTGAATTATATCATGCTATCATTTTTTGTATTACGTGTTCCATTTGTCGACAACGTTTGTATATTCAACTACTCTTCCTATGCATCAGCCATTTGAAGCGGTGGTGGAAGTATCTGGAGTGAAACACAAGGTATTTCGAGCAGACAATGCTACCTGCTGAAGTAGACATTTTGCTGGATACAGAGAGCTCCTCAGAGGAGGATTCAGAGACTGATGACCAGTCCTATTTCCCCCTGAGGTCTATCCTCAAACTTGGCAGGGTTATATTACCGATGTCATGCATGTTGTCTTGCATTGCTTAGTTTTTACATCATATATGGATTGCCATCTGCTTACTTGCTCACTATACAAATCATATATTTGAATTATATCATGCAATCATGTTTACATACGCAGCATCTATCTGAATTATGGCATGGCAACCCATTTAATAAAGACATCATATAGTTATATCATCTCATCTTGTTTAGTGTTTACAGTCATCATATTTTGAATTATGTCATTCTATCCAGGAATTATACATGCTATCAAGTTTCCATAGGCAGCATGTATGTGAATTATGGCATGCCAACCTATTTAATAAACACATTATATAGTTATATCATGTCATGCTGTTTACATAGTCATCATATTTTGAACTATGTCTTTCCATCTTTTTTAGTTATCCATCATAATGTGAAATTGTGTCATGTTATCATGTTTAGTTAGCCATCATATATGTGAAATTGTGTCATGCTATCATGTTTGGTTAGACAACATAAATGTGAATTATTTCATGCCCTCTTTTATTCCCCACTATCCATTGCACATTTCGGACAAGCGTGTCCCTAAGCCATGGTTCCCCACTCCCATCCCATCCGCGCACCCGTTCGTACATCGAGGCCGCGAAAACCCGCGAAGCCCCACACCCTGCTCTGCCCGCCACCCAACCGGAGCCTCTTTCCCGACAACGTTGTCCACAACAACACCTCGATGTCCCTCATCCACCGTACCGGATGAGGATCCGTCGTCGATCTCGTCGTCCCGCCGGTTCAGCCACCCCGTCCTCCATCTCCAAGGAGCTGCCCCGACATTCCCCTCATCTTTCGCGCCACCTCCATTCCCACCCCGCCGTCTTCACCTGCACCAGCAGAAGAGCATCATCATCCCCATTTCCTCGGATGAAGCTGAGGCCTAATCGGCGCCACCAAAGAGGTTGTACACTAATCGCCGCATTTTCTTCTTGATTTGATCTCACGGTGCTGCCGGCGCTCGGTCCCAACCGGACACGGCGCTGCTCCATCCACGGTGGCGTCGTCGGCCACTTCCTCCATGATGTCGCTCCCTCGGTGGCGACGTCCACATCAGTAGGAGTTGATGCTGCTTTAGCTCTTGCTTGCGATGCTGCTCTTCTCTTGCTCTCGGTCCCCTGCTTGGTCTGCTCTTGCTATTGCTCTTGCTCTTGCTCGCGCTGCTGCTCTCGCTCTTGCTCTTGCTTGCGATGCTGCTTCGATTTAGCTACACTTCAGTCGACTGAATCAACTTTCGGGTCAGTCGATTTTCTAGGGCTGGGGGGCTCGCCGGAGTTAAGGAAGAACCAGCCGCAGTGGGGAGGGGGGCTCGCCGGAGAGGTACCCCACTATCTATCTTAGGGTTCAGGGTGGGGCGGTGGTCGCCGGCGGTGGTGGGGCGGTGGCGTGGGGATTGCCGGAGAAAAAGCTCGGCATGGGGGGCCTAGAGGGATGGCCGGGGCGGTGGCGGACCAGTAGTAAGGAGTGCTTTCGGGCGGGCGGGGCGGTGTACAGCCGGCCGCGGGCGGCGAGGGGTGGCTGTTCGGTCGGTGGTGGCTGGTGGCTCAGGGTAGCCTCACCTGATGCTGCTACATGACCAGCTGCCCCAGCTCTCGCACGTGCTGCTGGTGCTATTGCTTTTCTGCTACTAGCTAGTGCATTCAGTTTCGACAGTAAAATTTAATTTCAACAGTAAAATTCAGTTTCGACGGCAAAATTCAGTTTCGACAGTTAAGTTCAGTTTCGACAGTTAAATTCAGTTTCGACAGTTAAGTTCGGAGATGAGCGGCTGATGTATTTTACATCTAGCACTTTGTGGTTATGTATTTTACGTCATCTATTGGAGATACTATTAGAATTCCACTCAGGTTAACGTTGTCTCTCTTGTCCTGCTTCAGCCTCGGCGTCGTACAACTCACCGGAGCTGCTCCAATGACAAAACCCTCCATCACAGCGATTAGTACCCCGGGCTCCATCTCCAGGCGCCTAAGATATTCTTCCCCTCCTCCGACAACCAAGTCAGTCGGATCATCCTCACCGGCCAACCCAATCACGCTGAGATCGACATGGCTTCGCCAAAGAGGTTGTACACTTGTTGCATCTCTTTTTTACTCTACATGTTATATATATTGTCCACTAAGCACATGCAGTAACGTGAAATACGATTAGTTTCTCCTACTATATGACAACCGGTGAGGTACCAGGCAACTTAGCTATCCGTGATGGACTCTCTTGAACGCCATCATTATTTATCTCTGCGTGTTTGAGCTGTGCATTTGTCGATGGGCCTGGGAGTTGAGCTAGTATGGAAGTGGCCTAGGTCCATGTAGTAGAAGTAGGCAAGTAGCACAAAAACATTTTTTGATTGTAGATTTTCCTTGCTCAAGCCTGCCTACTAGAATCGCCCATGCTTGAAGGGAAAAGTGAAGGAAAAACATAGAAATTGGAAAGTTTCCTATGGTACTACTATTCATGCATTTGGTTCAAAGGAATGGAGCAAAGGAAAACTGTAGGATCTGTTCCTTTAGTGTCTCCTTGAAAGAAAAACCGTACGTATTTTAATTTCCACTTGTCCTCCTTTTCAGATTCCTATTTATGAAGGACAAGACTAAGAGATAGAAGCATAATAGCATTATAACCGTACATTTTCTTGTGGTTTGACTTAATCTCATCATGCTTCTTTGCATCCTGTGATCTTCCAATTCTTGTGAACCAAACACCCAGATTGGCAGAAATCCTGTGTTTTTAAATTCTCTGTTTTGCACGTGCATTCCTATCCTATTATTGTGTATTTCCTATCCCGGCATTGTTAGAATCCTCCAATTCAAACGAGCCATTACAGAATTACTTCTCTTACGGATAGTTGTCAAAGAAAACCTTGTGTGGTTTGTCCTGCTCCTTCTGCGCCGTCGTCCACCCAAGCTCAGCTGCTCCAACAACAGAAGGGTCCAGCACAGTAGGGGTCCGACCTCCAGACTGTCTTTCGCCGCCTCATATCTTCTTCCCCGCGGCCGGCAGCCATGACAACTGCATTACCATCATCAACCGAGCAGATGACCTCGAGGACTACACGGGTCCGCAAGAGAGGTCGCACTTTTTCGTGTCTGCTTACATTATGCATCGCTTAATATTACATGCTACTTTATCGTCATGTTCACCGATTAGACTCAGATCCGAACTAATGGTCAAACTTGAGTTTTTAAATGGTTGTGGGGTACATATCGGGACCGCAATCAATAGTATATATCTACTATCTGTTTAATCTCTGGTGTCTACTATGAGTTTCATGTTGGGTTGGAAACAAACAGTAAAGAAGCCATTATCTGTATTTTTTAACTGAAGCCATTATTTGCCTGCTATCATTGGTTTTGGGTCTATTCACACGTTGCTACCATCACTCTGGATTTATGCATGCACTCCTTACATAATCTCAGTATGTTTTATTCCTATGCATGTCAGTTATTGTACACAATGGAACTGAACATGTAGAGAAAAAGAGACAAGCCTTTCGTGGCAATAAAATTTCATGCAGACGTCGCTCCATGGTAGGCGCAAAGGCAGCCCCCCTCCACCCATTTTGGACTGTAATCGAGAGGAAGATATCTGTTCTGAGGGGGATTCAGAAGGAGAAGACCACTCCTATTTACCCCCTGAGGTCTTCGCTCTAACTTGGCATACAGATGTTGGTTATATCATGCATATGGTGCCTTGCATTGCTTACTTTATACTTCAAATATGTCAACTGCTTAGTTTAGACATGCTTTGTGTGAATGCCATCTGTTTAGTTCATTCATCGTTTAGCTAGGCATCATATATGTGAATTTTGCAATGCCATCCTGCTTAGCCAGTCATCTTATATGTGAATTATATCTGGCCATCCTTTTTTTGTTACGTATTACATTTGTCAACAATGTTAGTACATTCAACTACTCTTCGTGTGCATCGGCCATTTGACACGGTGATGGAAAATTCTGGAGTGAAAACAAGGTCTTCAGAGCAGACTATGCTATCTGACGAAGCACATATCTCGCTGGTTACGGATAGCTCCTCAGGGGAGGATTCAGAGACAGATGACCAGTCCTATTTCCCCCCGAGGTGTATGCTCTAACTTGGCAGGGTTATGTTGCTCATATCATGTGTATGGTGTCTTGCATTTCTATCTCATTTGATTAGTTTAGACATGCTTTGTGTGATGCCACCTGTTTAGTGTCTAATTACCATATATGTGAATTATGCATTGCCATCTTGTTGCAAGACATTATATATGTGAATTATGCAATGCTATCTTGTTGCAAAGGCATTATATATGTGAATTATGCAATGCCATGTTGTTGAGCCAATCATCATGTATGTGAATTATATCATGCTATCATTTTTTGTATTACGTGTTCCATTTGTCGACAACGTTTGTATATTCAACTACTCTTCCTATGCATCAGCCATTTGAAGCAGTGGTGGAAGTATCTGGAGTGAAACACAAGGTATTTCGAGCAGACAATGCTACCTGCTGAAGTAGACATTTTGCTGGATACAAAGAGCTCCTCAGAGGAGGATTCAGAGACTGATGACCAGTCCTATTTCCCCCTGAGGTCTATGCTCAAACTTGGGAGGGTTATATTACCCATGTCATGCATGTTGTCTTGCATTGCTTAGTTTTTACATCATATATGGATTGCCATCTGCTTACTTGCTCACTATACAAATCATATATTTGAATTATATCATGCAATCATGTTTACATACGCAGCATCTATCTGAATTATGGCATGGCAACCCATTTAATAAAGACATCATATAGTTATATCATCTCATCTTGTTTAGTGTTTACAGTCATCATATTTTGAATTATGTCATTCTATCCAGGAATTATACATGCTATCATGTTTCCATAGGCAGCATGTATGTGAATTATGGCATGCCAACCTATTTAATAAACACATTATATAGTTATATCATGTCATGCTGTTTACATAGTCATCATATTTTGAACTATGTCTTTCCATCTTTTTTAGTTATCCATCATAATGTGAAATTGTGTCATGCTATCATGTTTAGTTAGCCATCATATATGTGAAATTGTGTCATGCTATCATGTTTGGTTAGACAACATAAATGTGAATTATTTCATGCCCTCTTTTATTCCCCACTATCCATTGCACATTTCGGACAAGCGCGTCCCTAAGCCATGGTTCCCCACTCCCATCCCATCCGCGCACCCGTTCGTACATCGAGGCCGCGAAAACCCGCGAAGCCCCACACCCTGCTCTGCCCGCCAGCCAACCGGAGCCTCATTCCCGACGACGTTGTCCACAACAACACCTCGATGTCCCTCATCCACCGTACCGGATGAGGATCCGTCGTCGATCTCGTCGTCCCGCCGATTCAGCCACCCCGTCCTCCATCTCCAAGGAGCTGCCCCGACATTCCCCTCATCTTTCGCGCCACCTCCATTCCCACACCGCCGTCTTCACCTGCACCAGCAGAAGAGCATCATCATCCCCGTTTCCTCGGATGAAGCTGAGGCCTAATCGGTGCCACCAAAGAGGTTGTACACTAATCGCCGCATTTTCTTCTTGATTTGATCTCACGGTGCTGCCGGCGCTCGGTCCCAACCGGACACGGCTTGGCTCCATCCACGGTGGCATCGTCGGCCACTTCCTCCATGACATCGCTCCCTCGGCGGCGACGTCCACATCAGTAGGAGTTGATGCTGCTTTAGCTCTTGCTTGCGATGCTGCTCTTCTCTTGCTCTCGGTCCCCTACTTGGTCTGCTCTTGCTATTGCTCTTGCTCTTGCTCGCGCTGCTGCTCTCGCTCTTGCTCTTGCTTGCGATGCTGCTTCGATTTAGCTACACTTCAGTCGACTGAATCAACTTTCGGGTTAGTCGATTTTCTGGGGGTGGGGGGCTCGCCGGAGTTAAGGAAGAACCAGCCGCAGTGGGGAGGGGGGCTCGCCGGAGAGGTACCCCACTATATCTTAGGGTTCAGGGTGGGGCGGTGGTGGGGCGGTGGCGTGCGGATCGCCGGAGAAAAAGCTCGGCATGGGGGGCCTAGAGGGATGGCCGGGGCGGTGGCGGACCAGCGGTAAGGAGTGCTTTCGGGCGGGCGGGGCGGTGTACAGCCGGCCGCGGGCGGCGAGGGGTGGCTGTTCGGCCGGTGGTGGCTGGTGGCTCAGGGTAGCCTCACCTGATGCTGCTACATGACCAGCTGCCCCAGCTCTCGCACGTGCTGCTGCTGCTATTGCTTTTCTGCTACTAGCTAGTGCATTCAGTTTCGACAGTAAAATTTAATTTCAACAGTAAAATTCAGTTTCGACGGCAAAATTCAGTTTCGACAGTTAAGTTCAGTTTCGACAGTTAAATTCAGTTTCGACAGTTAAGTTCGGAGATGAGCGGCTGATGTATTTTACATCTAGCACTTTGTGGTTATGTATTTTACGTCATCTATTGGAGATACTATTAGAATTCCACTCACGTTAACGTTGTCTCTCTTGTCCTGCTTCAGCCTCGGCGTCGTACAACTCACCGGAGCTGCTCCAACGACAAAACCCTCCATCACAGCGAGTAGTACCCCGGGCTCCATCTCCAGGCGCCTAAGATATTCTTCCCCTCCTCCGACAACCAAGTCAGTCGGATCATCCTCACCGGCCAACCCAATCACGCTGAGATCGACGTGGCTTCGCAAAAGAGGTTGTACACTTGTTGCATCTCTTTTTTACTCTACATGTTATATATATTGTCCACTGAGCACACGCAGTAACGTGAAATACGATTAGTTTCTCCTACTGTATGACAAGCAGTGAGGTACCAGGAAACTTAGCTATCCGCGATGGACTCTCTTGAACGCCATCATTATTTATCTCTGCGTGTTTGAGCTGTGCATTTGTCGATGGGCCTGGGAGTTGAGCTAGTACGGCAGCGGCCTGGGTCCAAAGTAGTAGAAGGAGGCAAGTAGCACAAAAACATTTTCGTACATCGAGGCCGCGAAAAACCGCGAAGCCCCACACCCTGCTCCGCCCGCCACCCAACCGGAGCCTCTTCCCCGATGACGTTGTCCACAACAACACCTCGACGTCCCTCATCCACCGTACCGGATGAGGATCCGTCGTCGATCTCGTCGTCCCGCCGGTTCAGCCACCCCGTCCTCCATCTCCAAGGAGCTGCCCCGACATTCCCCTCATCTTTCGCGCCACCTCCATTCCCACACCGCCGTCTTCACCTGCACCACCAAAAGAGCATCATCATCCCCTTTCCTCGGATGTAGCTGAGGCCTAATCGCCGCCACCAAAGAGGTTGTACACTAATCGCCGCATTTTCTTCTTGATTTGATCTCACGGTGCTGCCGGCGCTCGGTCCAAACCGGACACGGCGCGGCTCCATCCACGGTGGCGTCGTCGGCCACTTCCTCCATGACGTCGCTCCCTCGGCGGCGACGTCCACATCAGTAGGAGTTGATGCTGCTTTAGCTCTTGCTTGCGATGCTGCTCTTCTCTTGCTCTTGGTCCCCTGCTTGGTCTGCTCTTGCTATTGCTCTTGCTCTTGCTCGCGCTGCTACTCTCGCTCTTGCTCTTGCTTGCAATGCTTCTCCGGTTTAGCTACACTTCAGTCGACTGAATCAACTTTCGGGTCAGTCGATTTTCTGGGGGTGGGGGGCTCGCCAGAGTTAAGGAAGAACCAGCCGCAGTGGGGAGGGGGGCTCGCCGGAGAGGTACCCCACTATCTATCTTAGGGTTCAGGGTGGGCGGTGGTCGCCGGCGGTGGTGGGGCGGTGGCGTGGGGATCGCCGGAGAAAAAGCTCGGCATGGGGGGCCTAAAGGGATGGCCGGGGCGGTGGCGGACCAGCGGTAAGGAGTGCTTTCAGGCTGGCGGGGCGGTGTACAGCCGGTCGCGGGCGGCGAGGGGTGGCTGTTCGGCCAGTGGTGGCTGGTGGCTCAAGGTAGCCTCACCTGATCCTGCTACATGACCAGCTGCCCCAGCTATCGCACGTGCTGTTGCTGCTATTGCTTTTCTGCTACTAGCTAGTGCGTTCAGTTTCGACAGTAAAATTTAATTTCAACAGTAAAATTCAGTTTCAACGGCAAAATTCAGTTTCGACAGTTAAGTTCAGTTTCGACAGTTAAGTTCAGTTTCGACAGTTAAGTTCGGAGATGAGCGGCTGATGTATTTTACATCTAGCACTTTGTGGTTATGTATTTTACGTCATCTATTGGAGATGCTATTAGAATTCCACTTAGGTTAACGTTGTCTCTCTTGTCCTGCTTCAGCCTCGGCGTCGTACAACTCACCGGAGCTGCTCCAACGACGAAACCCTCCATCACAGCGAGTAGTACCCTGGGCTCCATCTCCAGGCGCCTAAGATATTCTTCCCCTCCTCCAACAACCAAGTCAGTCGGATCATCCTCACCGGCCAACCCAATCACGCTGAGATCGACATGGCTTCGTCAAAGAGGTTGTACACTTGTTGCATCTCTTTTTTACTCTATATGTTATATATATTGTCCACTGAGCACACGCAGTAACGTGAAATATGATTAGTTTCTCCTACTATATGACAAGCAGTGAGGTACCAGGTAACTTAGCTATCCATGATGGACTCTCTTGAATGCCATCATTATTTATCTCTGCGTGTTTGAGCTGTGCATTTGTTGATGGGCCTGGGAGTTGAGCTAGTACGGCAGCGGCCTGGGTCCAAAGTAGTAGAAGGAGGCAAGTAGCACAAAAACATTTTTTGAGTGTAGATTTTCCTTGCTCAAGCCTGCCTACTAGATTCGCCCATGCTTGAAAGGAAAAGTGAAGGAAAAACATAGAAATTGGAAAGTTTCCTATGGTACTACTATTCATGCATTTGGTTCAAAGGAATGAAGCAAAGGAAAACTGTAGGATCTGTTCCTTTAGTGTCTCCTTGAAAGAAAAACCGTACGGATTTTAATTTCCACTTGTCCTCCTTTTCAGATTCCTATTCATGAAGGACAAGACTAAGAGATAGAAGCATAATAGCATTATAACCGTACATTTTCTTGTGGTTTGACTTAATCTCATCATGCTTCTTTGCATCGTGTGATCTTCCAATTCTTGTGAACCAAACACCAAGATTGGCAGAAATCCTATGTTTTTAAATTCTCTGTTTTGCACGTGCATTCCTATCCTATTACTATGTATTTCCTATCCCGGCATTGTTAGAATCCTCCAATTCAAACGAGCCCTTACAGAATTACTTCTCTTACGGATAGTTGTCAAAGAAAACCTTGTGTGGTTTGTCCGCGGTGGCCGCAGTCAATAGTATATATCTACTATCTGGTTAATCTCTGGTGTCTACTATGAGTTTCATGTTGGGTGGGAAACAAACAGTAAAGAAGCCATTATCTGTATTTTTTAACTGAAGCCATTATTTGCCTGCTATCATTGGTTTTGGGTCTATTCACACGTTGCTACCATCACTCTGGATTTATGCATGCACTCCTTACATAATCTCACTATGTTTTATTCCTATGCATGTCAGTTATTGTACACAATGGAACTGAACATGTAGAGAAAAAGAGACGAGCCTTGCGTGGCAATAAAATTTCATGCAGACGTCGCTCCATGGTAGGCGCAAAGGCAGCCCCCCTCCACCCATTTTGGACTGTAATCGAGAGGAAGATATCTGTTCTGAGGGGGATTCAGAAGGAGAAGACCACTCCTATTTACCCCCTGAGGTCTTCCCTCTAACTTGGCATGCTGATGTTGGTTATATCATGCATATGGTGCCTTGCATTTCTTACTTTATACTTCAAATATGTCAACTGCTTAGTTTAGACATGCTTTGTGTGAATGCCATCTATTTAGTTCATTCATCGTTTAGCTAGGCATCATATATGTGAATTTTGCAATGCCATCCTGCTTAGCCAGTCATCTTATATGTGAATTATATCAGGCCATCCTTTTTTTGTTACGTATTACATTTGTCAACAATGTTAGTACATTAAACTACTCTTCGTGTGCATCGGCCATTTGACACGGTGATGGAAAATTCTGGAGTGAAAACAAGGTCTTTAGAGCAGACTATGCTATCTGACGAAGCACATATCTTGCTGGTTACGGATAGCTCCTCAGGGGAGGATTCAGAGATAGATGACCAGTCCTATTTCCCCCCGAGGTGTATGCTCTAACTTGGCAGGGTTATGTTGCTCATATCATGTGTATGGTGTCTTGCATTTTTATCTCATTTGATTAGTTTAGACATGCTTTGTGTGATGCCACCTGTTTAGTGTCTAATTACCATATATGTGAATTATGCATTGCCATCTTGTTGCAAGATATTATATATGTGAATTATGCAATGCTATCTTGTTGCAAAGGCCTTATATATGTGAATTATGCAATGCCATGTTGTTGAGCCAATCATCATGTATGTGAATTATATCATGCTATCATTTTTTGTATTACGTGTTCCATTTGTCGGCAACGTTTGTATATTCAACTACTCTTCCTATGCATCAGCCATTTGAAGCGGTGGTGGAAGTATCTGGAGTGAAAACAAGGTATTTCGAGCAGACAATGCTACCTGCTGAAGTAGACATTTTGCTGGATACAGAGAGCTCCTCAGAGGAGGATTCAGAGACTGATGACCAGTCCTATTTCCCCCTGAGTTCTATGCTCAAACTTGGCAGGGTTATATTACCCATGTCATGCATGTTGTCTTGCATTGCTTAGTTTTTACATCATATATGGATTGTCATCTGCTTACTTGCTCACTATACAAATCATATATTTGAATTATATCATGCAATCATGTTTACATACGCAGCATCTATCTGAATTATGGCATGGCAACCCATTTAATAAAGACATCATATAGTTATATCATCTCATCTTGTTTAGTGTTTACAGTCATCATATTTTGAATTATGTCATTCTGTCCAGGAATTATACATGCTATCATGTTTCCATAGGCAGCATGTATGTGAATTATGGCATGTCAACCTATTTAATAAACACATTATATAGTTATATCATGTCATGCTGTTTACATAGTCATCATATTTTGAACTATGTCTTTCCATCTTTTTTAGTTATCCATCATAATGTGAAATTGTGTCATGCTATCATGTTTAGTTAGCCATCATATATGTGAAATTGTGTCATGCTATCATGTTTGGTTAGACAAGATAAATGTGAATTATTTCATGCCCTCTTTTATTCCCCACTATCCATTGCACATGTCTATCATACAATGTCTGTACATTCAATTACTTTTCTTGTTTATCAGCCATTTGAATTGGAGAGGGTGATGGCAGTATCTAAGGGAGTAACGGTTCGGTCTTTGGAAAAGATTGTGCTACCAGTTGATGCAGATAGAACCACGATTGTACTTGCCCAAGAACTAGCCCCACCACACATAACCCAGACTTTCACAGACTGTACCCTAACCCAGTTGGACAGAGAACCAGCTACACCCCTTCTAACCCCAACCTGAGCAGATAGTAACCCAGTTCCAGTTAACACAGCACCGTCTCCACCACAAAAGCACCCAAACACGAGCAGTTAGTAAGGGAACTATAGTGCCCAAAGCATGAGGACCACCACTCAGAATCCGAACTCAACACTTAAAGTAGAAGAAGAATTGTTCTCAGGTCAGGTTCTTTAGCTATGGTTCATACTCCTTTGCTCTTCCATCATTGTATTTACTCAGACCAACTATTTTCAAATTTGAAGGATGGAATTGAAACTCCAATGGCGCAACAGGTATGTTTTAAACCCGTTTCTTTAACTGGTTTGTTGTTGTAACTTGCTCTATGTTGATTTCAGTTTCAATTGAATTCACAATTATGTTCTCATGTCATGCACATTACAGTGTTGTTATTGCTCTATAGTTTCCCACACTTCTATTTTGTCTATTCTGCTTTGTCTTGAACAAATAGTATTTGAACTGTGTCTCTATCTTGATTTGGCAAGAAAAACTAGAATGATATAGACCAAAAAGTGACCATGGTACATAGATATATGTTTGTTTCATGTTGTTATCATGTGCACTTTACTACTGAATTGATTTACCAAAATGAGTTTCATATACAACATGGTAAACCTGTGATGTGTCTGCTTGTTTCTCTTTTAGAATGCAGACAAAATATTGGAGAACAGTACCCTGTTATGCAATGGTAAAGGAAGTAATGCAGATAAGGTTCAAGATAGTGAGACATCCCTATTGGTCTCCAAGAAAGCTGATAAAAACTACCTTGACGACAGTCAGAGAACCCAAAAGTCCTGTCTTGATGTAGTGTTCAAGATACTGGCCGCTACTGCTGGCACAAGCTCTTCGAACTCGCTACCTAAAACAGTTCGTCTTCTTGAGAAGTTGAAATACATCGATCGGATGTGCTGTGACAGGAAGCTGAAGGACTGAGGAAGTCCCTGCAGAATTCAGATGCATACTTTCTGGTGCAACAGCAAGCGCTGGAGGATTTAAGCGCCAAACAAGAGAAAGTTAATAAGCTTGCTAAGCATCTCACCAGCATTATGGGTACCCAGGATATTGTTTCTTGAGATCTTCTAAAGTGGTTTTAGTTCTGGACTTGTATTGCTGCGGTGTTAATTTGCACTGGCCGCCAACTTTGACAACCAGTGTATATGATATGCTGCTTTGTTCCCTATATTTGCACTGGTGGCGAACTTTGATGCCCAGTGGATGTAATATGTGTAATAGCCGTGATAGCCTAGTGTAAGTTGCTTGCTTATTTATTTCCTTGTTGTCTTGTTTATTTGTTTGCTTGTAGTCAGTGTTGTTCATTTTCCGCGGTTTGCTAGTGGCCGCAATAACCTATTTTTTTAAACTAGGCCACAATAACCATGGGCTACATATTTACTGTAGTTACCATGGGCCTCCTACGGGACGTAGAGACAATGGGCCTTCTTAGGGCCATAGAAAGAATGTGCCTTCTATGGGTCGTAGCATCAATGGGCCTTCTACGTGTCGTATGATCGACAAGCCAAACATGGGCCAATAACAGACCGCATTATGGGCTGTAAATGGGCTAGATTTGGAATCGTCCGTTCATGGGCCGATAATAACAGGTCCTCGTTAATCGGCCGTATTTGATGACATTATGAAAACGGCCCAACGGAGTAACAGGCCGCAAACGGGCCGATTGTAACCGCGGGCTGAATTTGGCCCACAGGTAGAAAAGGCCAATGACGGGCTGTGAGTAGCTGAATGCTGGAAATGATCCCAAGAATAAATGGGCCCTGAGAAGGCCGAAAGATAACACGGGTTGGAAACGTCCCAATGGAATAATGGGTCGTTAATGGGTATAAAGGGGTATACTGTTCATTGCGGGCCAGATTCACCATCAGCTGTTAATGGGCCAAGAGTTACAAATGGTCACATTTGGGCCGAAAGACATCATGGGCCATACATGGGACGGAAGTTACAACGTGCTGGAATCATATTGGAAGGCCTAGATGAAGCTACTGGGCTTAATTCGGATAGACCGTAACGGGCCGTGAGTTAGCGGGCCGTAAATGGGCTACATATGAACAGGATGTTAACAGGCTTTCCGCAGGCTGGCCCGTTACCTTTTGACCAAGTCAAACGGGCCAACCTTTTCACCGGAATGGGCCTCTTGTAACGCCCACAATGCGGCTATATCTCCCACGTGTCGAAGCACGACTTAGAGGCATAACCGCATTGTAAGCAATATCGCAAGTGCGGTAATCTTCAGACAACCCATGTAATACATAAGGGAAAGAGATACATAGTTGGCTTATAATCGCCACTTCACACAATTACATGAATAAAGCATTACATCAACCAGATAGAGTCAAGGTCCGACTACGGAACCAAAATAAAAGAAGACTACCCCAAATGCTACACAGATCACGATCGTCCCGACTGGGCTCCACTACTGATCAACTGGAAACGGAACAACATAATGAACACGATCTTCATCGAGCTCCTCCTTGAGCTCGGTTGCGTCACCTGCACAGTTCAACGGCACCTGCAAGCTGGTTTTAGAAGTATCTATGAGTCACGGGGACTCAGCAATCTCACACCCTCGCGATCGAGACTATTTAAGCTTATAGGTAGGGTAAAAGGTATGAGGTGGCGCTGCAGCAAGCGACTAGCATATTTGGTGGCTAACATACCGAAATGAGAGCGAGAAGAGAAGGCAAAAGCACAGTCGAACCACTATGATCAAGAAGCGATCCTAGAACAACCTACGTCAAGCATTACTCCAACACCGTGTTCACTTCCCGGACACCGCGGGAAAGAGACCATCACGGTAACACACGCGGTTGATGTATTTTAAATTAAGATCAACTTCAGGTTTTCTACAACCGGACATTAACAAATTCCCATCTTCCCATAACCGCGGGCACGGCTTTCGAAAGTTCAAATCCCTGCAGGGGTGTCCCAACTTAGCCCATCACAAGCTCTCACGGTCAACGAAGGATATTCCTTCTCCCAAGACAATCCGATCAGACTCGGAATCCCGGTTACAAGACATCCTCGACAATGGTAAAACAAGACCAGCAAAGCCACCCAGATGTGCCGACAAATCCCGATAGGAGCTGCACATATCTCGTTCTCAGGGCACACCGGATGAGCCAGACGTCAGGTTGGCCAGCCAGAGTTGCCCCTGGTAGCTCCGTACATCGCTCAGTTTGGACCAACACTTAGACAAGCACTGGCCCGGGGGGTTAAAATAAAGATGACCCTTGGGCTGGCCTAACCCAAGGGAAAAAGAGGCTAGGTGGTGAATGGTAAAACCAATGTTGGGCCTTGCTGGAGGAGTTTTATTCAAGACGAATTGTCAAGGGGTTCTGTGGGAGTCCTGGATTAGGGGGTCTCCGGACAGCCGGACTATCTCCATTGGCCGGACTGTTAGACTAAGAAGATACAAGATTGAAGACTTCGTCTCATGTCCGGATGGGACTCTACTTGGCGTGGAAGGCAAGCTAGGCAATAAGGATATGTGTATCTCCTCCTTTGTAACCGACCTTGTGTAACCCTAACTGTCGGTGTCAAAAATGAAGGATCTCGGGTAGGGGGTCCCGAACTATGCGTCTAGGCCGGATGGTAACAGGAGGCAGGGGACACGATGTTTTGCCCAGGTTCGGGCCCTCTTGATGGAGGTAAAACCCTACGTCCTGCTTGATTAATATTGATAATATGGGTAGTACAAGAGTAGATCTACCACGAGATCAGAGAGGCTAAACCCTAGAAGCTAGCCTATGGTATGATTGTATGTTATGGTTGTTGTCCTACGGACTAAAACCCTTCGGTTTATATAGACACGGGAGAGGGTTAGGGTTACACAAGGTCGGTTACAAAGGAGGAGATATCCATATCCATATTGCCTAGCTTGCCTACCACGCCAAGTAGAGTCCCGTCCGGACACGAGTCGAAGTCTTCAATCTTGTATCTTCATAGTCCAACAGTCCGGCCAATGGACATAGTCCTGCTATCCGGAGACCCCATAATCCACGACTCGCTCAGTAGCCCCCGAACCAGGTTTCAATGATGATGAGTCCGGCATGCAGTATTGTCTTCGACATTGCAAGCTGGGTTCCTCTCCAAATTCCGTGTACCTGTCGAAATAATGTCCGGTTTCTTGTGAATGTTGCACTCCTTGGCTTCCACGCCCAATAATGGCCACTTTCCACGCGTCGAGCGAATGTGAAGAGCCAGGGTGTTTTCACATTTACCCCCCTAGCTGTGTGAATGAGCCACCTATTTAAAAGACGAGGATTCAGATCCAAATCACACCATCCTCCCTTGGCGAGCCTTCATCGGAGCGCACCCAACAGAGATCCATTCCATCATGGCCATTCGATGCAGCTCCTCCTCTCGCACCCCTAATTCCAAGTCCAGAGATTGGGAGAGATGTTCCGTCCCGCATAGGAAATTAGTGATGCTTCAGTCCAAGGGATTTCTTCCCCCAGCGTGCATGGTCCCGGTTCGAGCCGGGCTTGCCACCTACAATGGCGGAGAGCAAGCGGAGAGCCTCCCCAATCCCTCCAAGGGAGAACGGGTATGCCTTGTCCCTTATTTGGTAAGAGGGCTCGGATTCCCAATTCATCCGTTTCTCCGGGGGCTCCTGGAGTTCTATGGCCTCCAGTTGCACAACCTTACGCCCGCCTCCATGCTGCATATCGCGGGATTCGTAGCCCTTTGCGAGTTGTTTTTGGGCTTTGAGGCTCATTTTTCTCTATGGAAGAAGTTGTTCTGCCTTGTGCCCCGCTCTCAGAAGGGGTCAATATATCAAGTGGGCGGAGCCAAAGTGTGGCGCATTGCCGGGACCGGATACCTGTCCGGAACCCCAAAGAAGACGTCCAAAGACTGGCCTTCAGAATGGTTTTATATAGAAGACGGCCCCCTCCCGGATCCTATTCGGATCGGCCTTCCTGAGTTCCACAACACCCCTTTGAAGAAGCGCCGAAGCTGGCGTCCACGGAGCCCCCTGGAGGAAGATGACAGGGACGTTCTTTACCTGATGAGCCAGATAAGTTTTTTAGCTCAATCCGGATTGACCATGATCGAGGTCATGGTCATATGTATCATGCGGGGGGTGCAGCCGCTTCAGTATAGAGGCCACCCCATGTGGGATTTTAACGGGGAGGATGACGCCACCCGCTACGGCCATAAAGGGCCAGGATCGGTTGATGATCTAACAAAGATCTTATCCACTTTGTACAAGGGAGAAGAGGAGGAATTCCTTCGTGTCAACCCGCAGGGCGGATTTTCTATGTACAATCCTCCGAGCTGGGTAAGCGGAGACTTTTTCTCGCCCATCCGTTTCATATTTCCGCAGTTAAGTACTCAGTCTAGCGATTTCTATGTAGGAACTGTGCCAGGCTGTAAGGGAGATAAACAACCCCCCCCCCTCCACAACCCGAGGACCCTGGACGGTCCCTCGACCCGGCCTCCCAAGAGGATCCGAACATATCTGTGGAGTTGATCGATGGGGTGTTTTACCAATCGAGCGATGATAACGCTTTGGTGGCCATTACGGCCGATTACCCTGGGCTAGTTCCAGCCTCACAGGTGCCTGAGACCGAAGTCCCAGCACTTCAAAAAGGGATCCGTCCTTGCGTGTTTTTGATCGCCGTATAATAGCCGTGTTTTGCAGGGGAGGTCCTTGAGGCAGAAGGCCGAGCCTGCGACGACTGGCCAACAAGGGGCCGCGAGGCCAGGCAGACTGAAAAGACCCGCAGTCCGGATTGAGACACTAGCGCAGCGGTACAGCGCGCCGCCTTTATTGCAAGACATTATTCTTAGAGGTATATTAACGCCCACGCCTTCCTTTCAGGAAAAAGAGCGCTCGCCGGACTATACTCGGAGAGGCTACCAATCGCGCCTCCACAAGCCAGGATCCAAGGCCGGATTCAGAGGCGAGAACAAATACAAGGTGTGCGTTGGGTGCTCCTCCGACAGAGGATGCAGATAAACTATCCGCCACCCATTCCGAGGTGGAAAGTGCCATGTACCACAGGCATCACCGGACTGTTCTTCGTGACGCTTGTTTCTCCCAAGAGGCATTGGATGCCTTCAACTCGGGAGACGCGCACCTCCATGCCGCTCAAAATGGTCTAGCCAGAGCCACGGAGCAGTATGTAAAAGACATACGGGTGAGAAAATTTGGTGATTATATATATCAGTAGCCCCTGAGACTTGAAATAGTTAGGATAACTGATTTAAGGATCATTTGTTATGCAGGTTCATACAGAAAAGAATACGCAACTGTCCTAGGAGCTGAAAGAGTGCAAAGCCCAACTTCAGGCCGCACTGGCCGCAGCAGGGGAGCCCAAAGAGACCCCCTCTGGTAACATATTCTTCAAATGATAAGTATCATATAGAATGCGGCGTGTATGCAGATTTGATGATAAAATTGCAGATGACACTGGAGTAAATCCGGATAAGCAACAGCTCCAACGCCAACTGAAGGCCGGTGAGAACGTGCTTACGAGGATGAGGTAGGAGAAAAATGATCTCCAAGATGCCAACACCAAGCTGAGTGTGGAACTACAAGATGTTCGCGCCCAACTGTCGGACTCTGTTAAGGAAAATCGGCGGCTCCGACGCGGCATATTTAGTAAGTGCTTGAACGAACTTTGAAAAAGAGTCCGGCGAGGAAGCTGGCTGACAGAGTTATGTATGCAGGTATGCTGACAGGTCGTCCTGCTGAGGAAATGCCCGGTTCAACGGGTGACCTTCTCCCCGAGCTCTCACAGCTGCACGAACGAGTTCGGCAGGTGATGCAAGGCATCGCCCAGGCCTTGTGGCCCTCCGTCTCCATACCCGAAGGCCTTGGAGAGCTTGCAGAAAAGCTAAAGGGAGCGCGGCGGCGCTTCTGATTATGGAAGATATCGGCCTGCCGTCAGGGCGCCAGGGAGGCCTGGGCAATGGTGAAGACACGGTACACGAAGGCTGACCCGAACCACATGGCCGAAGTCGGACCTGTGGGGCCCGATGGGAAGGAGATCCCTGTGAGCTTAGTGTACGGTCAAGTAGAATTGGCCGCAAAGTATTCCCAACAGGACTGTAAACTAGACAGCCTTTTGGATGGTATTGAAGAGGAATTCAACCAGTCAAATTGACTATTAATTTTAAAGTGACATGTATAATGCCTTCTAGCCGGATTGTAGATCGTTTGTCCTGGCGGACCTTTTCGCTTCGACCTCGGGACCCGATGGTCCGGAGTGTATCCGAATACCCTCTCGGTTATGTAAGAACCGGGGCATGCGTGGAGACCAAGCGTAGGGGTCATTAGTGCTTTATCAGACAAGTGCCCAACTAGTTATGTTATATTACATGGGTAGTAAGAAACATCTTCCAGGGAGAATAGTTCCGTTAAGGGTTCCTTTCCTTGGGTAGGCATGCCCTAAAGTGCATGTCTGGAGTGCGACAAGGAGCGCAGAAAAAGCATCTTGGGGGCAGATATGGATAATAAATAAAAGTCATCTTTTGTTCACCGACCGAATATTCCCTTAAGAACGCTAGCTTTCGGCTTCACCCAGTCTGAGGTACACGTCCGACTGACCCGGCGGTAACAACCGTAGAGGTGCTCCCCTTATGCCCTAGCTGAATTAACGGGAAAGTAGGGCATAAATACAAGAGCCAGGCAACCCAGCTTGGCCAAAACTTAAGTCATATCGATGCATATAATGGTGAAAAAGGTACATGCGGAAGTATAACACATGTGTTGGGCGTGAGGCCCAGGTAAATAATTTAAGCTTCTGTGAAAGAAGCCCCCAGGTATGAAGAGTGCGGCTAGCGCATCTGTAATGTACGAGTCAGGCGCAAGGTGACCCTTGAAGGCCTAGAGAAATAAAAGAAAGAAAAGGAAACAAGACAGATGATGCATATGCGGAAAATGGACAAAGGAAGGGGACTAACATAGAGTCCGGTGCTAGGCGTAGAATCTTTGAAGCCTGGTTGCGTTCCATGGGTTCGGCTCGAGTCAACTAGTCGATGCATCCCGCAGACGGTACGCTCCACCGGTCAGAACTTGGTCGATAATGAAGGGACCTTCCCATTTGGGCTCGAGCTTGTTCTTTTTCTTATCCGGCAGTCGTAGAACTAGTTCGCCAATGTTATAAGTTTTGGTCCGTACTTCTTTGCTTTGGTATCTGTGAGCCCGTTGCTAGTAAAATGCGGAACGGGCTTTGGCTATGTCGCGCTCCTCCTCCAAGGTGTCCAGACTGTCCTGCCGATTGAGCTCGGCTTCTCTTTCTTCGTACATGCGCACTCGAGGTGAGTCATGAATTATGTCGCAGGGCAGGACTGCCTCTGCGCCGTATACCATAAAAACGGTGTATATCCGGTACTACGATTCGGCGTGTTCCGCAGCCCCCAGAGTACGGAGTCAAGCTCCTCTACCCAGTGCGTGTCAGACTCCATTAAGGAGCGCACTAATCTGGGTTTAATGCCGCTCATTATAAGACCATTTGCTCGTTCGACTTGACCGTTGGTTTGTGGGTGATAGACTTAAGCATAATCGAGCTTGATGCCCATTTTGCTGCACCAGAGTTTTACCTTGTCGGCCGTGAAGTTCGTGCTATTATCAATGATGATGTTGTGGGGGACGCCGTAACGATGTACAACCCCGGATATGAAATCTATCACCGGTCCGGATTCGATTGTTTAACTGGTTTAGCCTCTATCCATTTGGTGAACTTATCCACCATGACCAATAAGTATTTTTTTCTTGTGGGTTCCCCCTTTAAGGGTTCCAACCATGTCAAGCCCCCAGACCGCGAAGGGCCATGTAATGGGGATTGTTTGGAGGGCGGTTGGTGGCATGTGGCTTTGATTTGCAAAGAGCTGGCAACCGGCGCAATGCTGGACCAAGTCCTGTGCATCTGCCCGGGCCGTTGGCCAATAGAATCCTATACGGAAGGCCTTGCTTACAAGAGCTCGGGCTGCGGCATGATGACCGCCGAGTCCGGCGTGAATCTCTGCCAAAAGGTTCCGCCCTTCCTCTTCGGAGATGCACCTTTGAAGGACTCCGGTAGCGCTTTTTTTGTACAATTCTCCCTCATGGACCCTGTAGGCCTTGGATTGCCGCACTATGCAGCGTGCCTCATTTTGTTCCTCCGGAAGTTCCTGTCTAGTTAGGTAGGCCAGGAATGGTTCTGTCCACGGGGCAATAGTGGCCATTATTTCATGGGCTGAATGTGTTATTTCGGTGGCGGGGCCTTCGATTGTGTCAGAGAATTCGGTATCTGGTATTTTGGCCGGGTTCAAACTGTTGTTACCGGTGTCCCCTTCCCATGCTACGGATGGCTTGAAGAGCCTTTCCAGAAATATGTTGGGAGGGACCGCATCGCGTTTTGCGTCGATGCGGGCGAGGATATCTGCCGCCTGATTGTTTTCCCGAGCCACATGGTGAAATTCGAGCCCCTCGAACCGAGCTGACATTTTTAGGACTGCATTGCGATAAGCTGCCATTTTTGGATCCTTGGCATCGAAGTCTCCATTTATTTGGGATATCGCGAGGTTCGAATCCCCGCGCACCTCTAGGCGTTGAATGCCCATGGATACTGCCATCCGGAGACCATGTAGAAGGGCCTCATATTCGGCTGCGTTGTTGGAGTCCGTATACATTATCTGTAGTACGTATTGAATGGTATCTCCTGTTGGGGACGTCAAAATGACGCTAGCCCCCAGACCAGCCAACATTTTGGAGCCGTCAAAGTGCATGATCCAGTTTGAATATGTGTCGTACTCTTTAGGGAGTTCAGCTTCCATCCACTCAGCGACGAAGTCAGCCAAAACTTGCGACTTAATAGCTCACCGTGGCTTGTAAGTTATGTCGAACGGGAGGAGCTCAATGGCCCATTTGGCAATCCGGCCCGTCGCGTCGCGGTTGTTTGTAATATCGTTAAGTGGTACTTCCGAGGCTACCGTTATTGAACACTCTTGAAAGTAGTGTCACAGCTTCTAGGATGCCATGAATACCGCGTACGCTACCTTTTGATAATGCGGGTACCATGATTTGCATGGAGTAAGGACAGTGGACACATAGTAAACCGGCTTTTGAAGGGGAAATTTGTGTCCGTGCACTTCTCGCTCGACGACGAGCACTGCGCTTACTACTTGATGAGTTGCCGCAATGTATAATAGCATTGGTTCGCCAATGTTTGGCGCAGCCAGGACTAGGTTTGTTGCCAATATGGATTTTATTTCATTGAGTCCGGCCGTGGCGGCATCCGTCCACTCGAGGTGTTCGGTGCGCCGGAGGAGGCGATAAAGGGGTAATGCCTTTTCCCCCAAGCGGGAGATAAAGCGGCTTAGAGCCGCCACGCATCCAGTCAATTTTTGTATTTGTTTGAGGTCTATTGGGGTAGCCAACTGTGACAACGCTCGGATTTTGGCCGGATTAGCTTCAATACCTCTACTGGAGACAATGAATCCCAGGAGCTTTCCGGCTGGTACGCCGAAAATGCATTTTTCCGGATTGAGCTTGATGTCATATGTTCGGAGGTTGTCGAATGTGAGCCTCAAGTCGTCTACTAGAGTTTCGACATGCTTGGTTTTAACGACCACGTCATCCACGTATGCCTCCACTGTTTTGCCGATCTGGTTTGCCAGACATGTCGGAATCATGCGCTGATATGTTGTGCTGGCGTTTTTGAGCCCGAAGGGCATTGTGTTGAAGCAGAATGGGTCGTATGGTGTAATGAATGCCGTTGCGGCTTGGTCTGGCTCCGCCATTTTAATTTGATGGTAGCCTGAGTATGCATCGAGGAAACACAATGAATCGTGTCCTGCGGTAGCATCGATGATTTGATCGATGTGGGGGAGGGGGAAGGGATCCTTTGGGCAGGCCTTGTTAAGGTCCTTAAAATCGACGCACAAGTGCCAGGATTTGTCCTTCTTTGGTACCATCACCAGGTTTGTTAGCCAGTCCGGATGTTTTATGTCTCTAATGAATCTGGCCTCCAATAGCTTGGCTAGTTCTTCTCCCATGGCTTGTCTCTTAGGTTCGGAGAAACGTCGAAGAGCCTGCTTGACTGGCTTGAATCCTTTTAGGATATTTAGGCTGTGCTCAGCCAGCCTGCGTGGGATTCCTGACATGTCTGAAGGGTGCCAGGCAAAAATGTCTCAGTTCTCGCGTAGGAACTCTCGCAGTGCAGCGTCGACATCAGGGTTTAATTGTGCCCCGATGGAAGCTGTTTTTGTAGGGTCCGTTGGATGGACTTGGAATTTGACTATTTCGTCCGCCGGTTTAAAGGAGGTGGACTTGGATCTTTTATCGAGTATCACGCCGTCCCTGTTCACCGTGGAGCGCATCGCAGTTAGTTCCTCGGCCGCTAGGGCTTCGTATAGTGCCTCAAGGGCCAATGCGGCTGTCTTATTTTCGCCGCGGAGTGCTATGTCCGGATCACTAGCAAGAGTGATGATTCCGTTGGGCCCGAGCATTTTGAGCTTCATGTACCCGTAATGGGGTATGGCTTGGAAGATTGTAAACGCCTCCCGCCCTAGTAGAGCATGGTATCCGCTGCTGAACGGGGCCACTTGGAATGTAATTTCTTCGGACCTGTAATTATCTGGCGTGCCGAATACCACATCTAGTGTGATTTTCCCAGCACAGTGTGCTTCCCGACTAGGGATGATCCCTCTAAAGGTTGTGCTACTTTGCTCAATGCGGCTCCAGTCTACTTCCATCTTTTGAAGAGTTTCCTCATAGATGAGGTTTAATCCGCCGCCGCCGTCCATGAGTACCTTGGTGAGTCGAAAGCCGTCCATGATTGGACTGAGGACCTGTGCGGCTCACGCTCAGGCTGTTCGGAATTTAGGTTCATCACTGGAATTGAAGGTAATAGTTGTGTCACTCCAAGGATTTATTTCTGCTATGTGGCAGATTTCGGCCATGCTGCGGAGTGTTCGCTTGCGTCTGTTATTTGACGCGAAGGTCTCAAAGACCGTTAACACCGTATTGTTGTCCACGGGATGGTGCTCTGTGGTATTTGGGAGGAGTAGATCCTCACCGCTTTTGGCCACCTGTCGGAGTATCCAACATGCTCTAAGGCTGTATGTTGGTATTGCATCTGTTGTACTATGAATTTTGCAGGGTCCGTTGAGCCATCCCTCCAGTACGGTTCCTTGCCCCGTAGAGGGCTTTTGTTTTTTGGTAGTTAACCCAGGTGTATTGTGATAATGCACCCTTTTATTTCGGACCGGGTTTGTGTTTAGGGCCAGATTATCCCAAAATTTTAATTTGGTTTTCCAGGCCCGTTCCATCGCACAGTAATTTTAATTTCACGGCGACTTATGGCATTGAGGATTCCCTTGTCCGTGCAATTGTTGCAGAAAAATGAAATTGCGTCTTCCTCACAGCAGTCCTTTATCCTGTTCATGACCAGGAGGAATCGGGCCCACTAATGGTGTACTGTTTCTTCGGGCTCTTGCCTAATTTGGGATAGATCGCGTATGTTTGGGTGGGTGGGTGGAATTGAATCCGAATCCTCACCCAATCTGAGACTCAGGGGCCAAGGAGTTTCCAAACTCGGAAGTTTGGATTCTTGGATGTTTTCTGATAAATCTGCCCGCTGCCTGATTCTAGGTTCAGGCCTTGAGTGACGTCCTCCCCTCCGCGGGTATCCGGCTTGGAGGGATCGGTAATCCAGACATAGCTAGGCCTTAAGATAGATGAAGGGTTGCCGCATTGTTCCTCCACCACTGCAATGTGATGGGTGACCTGGGGAGAGTTGATCTCTCTCAGATCGGGTTTAGGCCCAATGTGATCGTAGTCTGTAGCGACTCCCAGGGTTGCGATGCGATCCAAGAGCTCGTTCAGGGAAGAGACCTCCATTGGATCTAACTACTCGGCGAGTTCCGAGTTGACGTGAAGATTGCTTTCGATGACCCGAGAAGTCATCGTCGGCGCAGCGGCCGAACAGGCGGTCATAAGAAAACCACCTAGCTGGAGAGTTTGGCCGATAGCCAAAGCTCCCTTAGCAATAGTGCCGTCTTTAAAGCCGGGACGAGACATCCTTATTGATAGCAACGGCACAGCGGAACTCTCAATGAAAGCACCAATGTCGGTGTCAAAACCGGCGGATCTTGGGTAGGGGGTCTCAAACTGTGCGTCTAGGCCGGATGGTAACAGGATGCAGGGGACACGATGTTTTACCCAGGTTCGGGCCCTCTTGATGGAGGTAAAACCCTATGTCCTGCTTCATTAATATTGATAATATGGGTAGTACAAGAGTAGATCTACCACGAGATCAAAGAGGCTAAACCCTAGAAGCTAGCCTATGGTATGATTGTATGTTATGGTTGTTGTCCTACGGACTAAAACCCTTCGGTTTATATAGACACCGGAGAGGGTTAGGGTTTGTAACACCCTCGATGCGGCTATATCTCCCACGTGTCGAGGCACGACTTAGAGGCATAACCGCATTGAAAGCAATGTCGCAAGTCAGGAAATCATCACACATCCCATGTACATAAATAATATAAAGGGGAGGTACATAGTTGGCTTACACTTGCCACGTCACATCAAAGTACATGAATAACATCCATCATACAAATCACTCATGGCCCGACTACGGCGCCAAAATAGAAAAGACCCCAACATGCGACAAGGCCCTGAATCTAACCCCGACTGGGCACCACTACTGATCATCCGGAAAAGATACATAGTAACGCTGAGAGTCCTCGTCGTACTCCCACTTGAGCTCAAGCGCACCATCTGGAGTTGTATCATCTATCCCTGCATCTGGTGTAATAGTAATCTGTGAGCCACAGGGACTCAGCAATCTCGCACACTCACGATCAAGACTATTTAAGCTTAATAGGTAGGAAAGGGGTAAATGTAAGTGGAGCTGCAGCAAGCGACTAGCATATATGGTGGCTAACTTATTCGCAAAAGAGAGCGAGAAGAGGAGGCAAAGCACGAGTGAGAAACTAGAGAGCAACCTGCGCAAGCATAACTCCAACACCGTGTCCGCTTCCCGGACTCCGCCGAGAAGAGGCCATCACGGCAACACACTCAGTTGATTCATTTTAATCAATTAAGGTTCAAGTTATCTACAACCGGACATTAGCAAATTCCCATCTGCCCATAACCACGGGCACGGCTTTCGAAAGATCAATCCCTGCAGGGGGGTACCAACTTAGCCCATAACAAGCTCTCACGGTCAACGAAGGAATAGACCTCCACCCAGGACACACCGATCGGACTCGGTATCTCGGTACAACAAGATGATTCGACATGTCAAAACAAGTCCAGCAACACCGCCCGAATGTGCCGACAAATATCGATAGGAGCTGCACATATCTCATTCTCAGGGCACTCTCAGATGAGACATCCTACAAGTAAAACCAACCCTCAAGTTGCCCCGAGGTGGCCCCGGAGTCTACTTGGTCAGACCAACACTCAGAGGAGCACTGGCCCATGGGGGGCTAAAATAAAGATGACCCTCGGGCTCCGGAAACCCAAGGGAAAAAGAGGCTAGGTGGCAAATGGTAAAACCAATGTTGGGCATTGCTGGAAAAGCTTTAATCAAGGCGAACTATCAAGGGGTTCCCATTATAGCCCAACCGCGTAAGGGACGCAACAATCCGGGAACATAACACCGATATGACGGAAACTAGGGCGGCAAGAGTGGAACAAAACACTAGGCGAGAGGCCGAGCCTTCCACCCTTTACCAAGTATATAGATGCATTAAGATAACATGGCAATATAATGATATCCCAACAAGTAAATAAATGTTCCAACAAGGAACGACTCCAATCTTCACCTGCAACTAGCAACGCTATAAGAAGGGGCTGAGCAAAGCGGTAACATAGCCAATCAACGGTTTGCTAGGACAAAGGTGGGTTGGAGGCTCAATCATGGCAATTGGGAGGCTTACAAGCAAGTGGTAGGCATCGTAGCAATGGCATAGCAAAAGAGCGAGCAAACTAGCATAGCAAAGATAGTAGTGATTTCGAGGGTATGATCATCTTGCCTGCACAGTTGTCAGAGTTGACTGGATCCTCAAAAGCAAACTCAACGGGCTCCTCATTAGTGAAGTCGTCTCCCGGCTCTACCCAACAACACAAACAAGCAACAAGGATACAATCAACCACGTGCAAACTCAAGCAATAAGATGCAAATGATGGTATGCTATGCGGGATGCGATGCGGGATGCAAAATGCAAGATGTGACAGGAAATGCATGAACCTGGCCTCAACCTGGAAAAACAAGTGTGCCACTGGATAGAGGGGATGAAATCACTTGAAAACGATATAAAGATCATAGGAATCGGAGCTACGGTTTGGAAATGGCAAGCGTTTTACGAAATGAACCGGTCTGCGATTTACAGCAAGTAGGCACCTAAATGCAACGAAATGGATATGCTACAGCCACCAAACATGACAACAAAACACATGGCAGGGATGTACACAAGATGCTTACCAAAACACTAGCACTGAGCCATAGCCAAATTCATCCATTATGAGGTTCAAACAAGCATGGCAAAAACGAATAAGCAAAACAGATTTCAGACTTGGTGAAATTAACACTAGTCTGAAATTTCACAAAACAGAGCTACGGATGCGGAGATATGGCAGGTCAAAGTTAGCACAAAAATTAGGGTTCGGGAGCGAAAGTCAACCGAAATATCTCCAGATCGAGATCGGGCACGCGGATCGAGGCCGCCAGAGTTACTGTTCACGGCCGGACATGGAGCTCGCTGGCGTCGGAGAGGAAGCAGAGGAGGTCGCCGGGGCCGGAGGAGGACGGGGCGGCGTCGGCGGTGGTGGCCGCGGCGAGGTGCGGCGGCGCCGGCGGGGCGGATGGTGGTGGTGGTGGCCGCGGCGAGGTGCGGCGGTGGTCGTCACCGGCGAGGGACGCGGCGGCCGGCGCGGCAGGCGCGGGCGAGCCGGGCGGCACGCGGGCGGCGGGGAGGAGGTGCGGGGCGAGGGCTGGGGAGGGCCCCGCGTGGGCTTGCGGGCCGGCGGCCGCGGCGATGTGGGCATGCGGCGGCGGGCGAATCCCGTCGCGACACGTGGCGGCGGCGGGCTAACCGGACATGTCCGGCTCACGGGATTTCGTCCGGCGGCGGCGAGAGGGATGGATCTAGGGTTTCGAGGAAGAAGATGAATCCGAAAATTGGAGGGGGTATAAATAGGCATAGAGGGAGCTAGGAGTGTCCAAATGAGGTGCGGTTTTCGGCCACGCAATCGTGATCGAACGCTCTAGGAAATGGAGCAGAGTTTGGTGGGTTTTGGGCCAAATTGGAGGGGTGTTGGGCTGCAACACACACGAGGCCTTTTCGGTCCCTCGGTTAACCGTTGGAGTATCAAACGAAGTCCAAATGGTACGAAACTTGACAGGCGGTCAACCGTTAGTAAACCAAGGCCGCATGGCAAGTCTCGGTCCAATCAGGAAAAGTTTAATCCCCACACATGAAAGAAAGCTAGAAATGGCCACTGGAGGAGAACGAAGCGCCGCAATGCAAAACGGACAACGGGGAAAATGCTCGAATGCATGAGATGAACATGTATGCAAATGCAATGCACGTGATGCCATGATATGAGATGCATGAAAACGAAAACAACACACGGAGACAAGGACCCGAACCCGAGAAATAAATATAACTTAATGCCGGAAACAGCAAGAGTTGGGGTACAAATTGGGAAAGTAATATCCGGGGCGTTACAACACTCCACCACTATGAAAAGATCTTGTCCCGAGATCTAGGACTGAAAGAACTCCGGGTACTCAGAACGGAGGTGATCCTCGCGTTCCCAGGTAGCTTCACGGTTGGAATGGTGTGACCACTTGACTTTGAGAAATTTGATTGACTTGTTGCGAGTCCTACGTTCAGTCTCTTCAAGGATTGCAACTGGGTGCTCACGATAGGAGAGATCTTCTTGGAGCTCAATGTCCTCGAAGTTGACGGTGCGTTCAGGCGTCTTGAAGCACTTTCGGAGTTGGGAGACATGGAACACATCATGAACATTTGCAAAGTTTGAAGGAAGCTCGAGTTGATAGGCGAGGTCGCCTCTCTTGCTGACAATCTTGAAAGGTCCGACGTATCTGGGGGCAAGCTTCCCTTTGATACCGAAGCGACGAGTCCCTTTCATGGGAGAGACGCGGAGGTAGACATGATCTCCAATCTCGAAAGCCAAATCACGGTGCTTACTATCATAGTAGCTCTTCTGGCGGGATTGGGCTGCTTTGAGGTTATCACAAATGACCTTGCACATTTCTTCTGCCTCTGTGATTAAGTCATTACCCAGCAGCTGACGTTCACCGGTTTCAGACCAGTTGAGAGCAGTACGGCATTTCCTACCATACAGAATTTCAAATGGGGCCTTGCCCGAACTTGCTTGAAAACTGTTGTTGTATGAGAATTCAGCATAAGGAAGACAATCCTCCCACTTCATGCCGAAGGAGATAACACAAGCCATGAGCATATCTTCAAGAATTTGGTTGACACGCTCGGCTTGACCGCTTGTTTGAGGGTGGAAAGCAGTGCTGAAGCGAATGTTGGTGCCCATGGCCTTCTGAAAAGAATCCCAAAACTTGGAGGTAAAGATGCTGCCACGGTCTGAAGATATCACTTGAGGAATACCGTGCAGAGAGACAATTCGAGAGGTATAGAGTTCTGCCAATTGAGCTGCAGTGATTGACTCTTTGATAGGCAGAAAGTGAGCCACTTTGGTGAGCTTGTCGATGACAACGAATATAGCATCATTGCCACGCTTGGACTTTGGAAACCAGTCACGAAGTCCATTTCAATGTGGTCAAACTTCCATTCTGGAATGGCAAGAGGTTGGAGGAGACCTACTGGCCTTTGGTGTTCTGCCTTCACTCTTTTGCAGACATCACATTCATTCACGAATTGAGCGATCTCGCGCTTCATTCGAGTCCACCAATAAGTTTGCTTGAGATCCTGATACATCTTCGTGCTCCCAGGGTGGATGGAGAGGAGAGAGTTGTGAGCCTCATTCATGATCACCTTACGAAGTTCACCTTTGGGCACAACAATTCGATCCTCGAAGAAGAGAGTGTCCTTGTCATCAAGGCGGTAGCACTTGTACTTGGACTGACTCTTTGCGATACCAAACTTCACCTTTTTCACCATAGCATCAAGAAGCTGGGCTTGGCGAATCTGGTCTTCCAAGGTAGGAGAGACTTGAAGGTTGGCAAGGAAACCTTGAGGAACAATTTGCAGATTAAGTTTGCGGAAAGCTTCACAAAGCTCGGGTTGATAAGGCTTGAGAATCAGACTGTTGCAATATGCTTTTCTGCTCAAAGCGTCAGCAATCACATTGGCCTTGCCTGGAGTATACTCGATACTCGGATTGTACTCTTGAATCATTTCGACCAATCGAGTTTGCCTGAGGTTGAGATTAGGCTGGGTGAAGATGTACTTGAGACTCTTGTGATCAGTGAAAATATCCACTTTCCTTCCCAATAGAAGATGTCTCCAAGTCAACAAAGCATGCACAACTGCCGCCAACTCGAGATCATGAGTGGGGTAGTTCTTCTCATTAGGCTTCAACTGGTGAGAGGTATAAGCAACAACTTTCTTCTCTTACATCAGTACAGCACCGAGACCTTGGAGAGAGGCATCACAAAAGACCTCGTACGGCTTGGTTTCATCAGGCGGAGTCAGAACTGGAGCAGTGATCAATTTCTCTTTCAAAGTGTTGAAAGCAATATCACACTCCGGAGACCAAACGTACTTGACGTGCTTCTAGAGAAGATTTGAGAGAGGCTAGGCGATCTTGGAAAAGTTTTCAACGAATCTTCGGCAGTAGCTTGCGAGACCGAGGAAGCTACGGAGTTGCTTCACGTTCTGAGGAGGTTGCCAATTAACAATTGCAGACACCTTCTCAGGATTCACGGCAATGCCCTTGGCAGAGATGATATGGCCAAGATAAAGCACCTCATCGAGCCAAAATTCACATTTGGAGAACTTGGCGTAGAACTGATGTTCCCTGAGCTTGTCAAGAACCAAACGCAAGTGCTTGGCATGATCTTCCTTGTTCTTGGAGAAAACCAGAATGTCGTCGAGATAGACCAAAACGAAATCATTGGTGTAGGGGTTGAAGATGAAGTTCATCATGCGAGAGAACGTCGGAGGAGCGTTGGCGAGGCCAAAAGACATGACAGTGTATTCATATGACCCATAGCTTGTCCTGAAAGCCGTCTTGGGAATATCTTGCTCACGGATTCGAATTTGATGATAACCCATACGGAGATCAAGCTTGGAGAATACTTGGGCACCCTTGAGTTGTTCGAACAGCTCATTGATGTTGGGAAGTGGATATTTGTTCTTGATGGTCTTCTTGTTCAATGGACGATAATCAACACAAAGTCGGTCCGTTCCATCCTTCTTCTTCACAAAAAGAACACCACAACCCCACGGAGAAGTACTAGGCCGAATGAGACCCATTCTTTCTTGAACATCGAGTTTTTTTTTCAACTCCTTCAACTCTTCAGGGCCGAGCTTGTAGGGACGTTTGCACACAGGTTCTGTACCGGGCTCAAGTTCAATAACAAATTCAACCGGCAGGTGCGGAGGCATTCCTGGGAGTTCTTCTGGGAAGACGTCTTGATACTCACAAATGACTAGGATCTGCGAAATAGCATCCAATTCACCCTTCTCATTGAGAGAAAACAACCGGATTGTATCATCCCGAGCGGCAAAGACAATGACATCCTCAGATGAATGAGTCAATTGAATCTGCCTGGCTGCACAATCGAGGTGAGCCTTGTGTTTAGAGAGCCAGTCCATCCCAAGAATAAGATCAATATCCGAATTACCAAGAACCACTGGAGAAGAGAGAAACTTGTAATCGCCCAACTTGATAGAGATATCGGGAGCAACCAAACTTGAAGTCAAAAGCTTGCCGGGAGAAACAACTTGCATGGCTTTGGGCATAATCTCAGTATCAACATTGTGCTTCGATGCAAACGGGCATGGCAAGAAAGAATGCGATGCACCAGTATCAAAAAGTACTTTTGCGGGAACATCGTTAACAGGAAGGTTACCCATGATGACATCTGACGAATCCTCTGCCTGAGCTGCGTTCATCAAGTTGACCTTGGCGGACTTGGGGTTATGCTTGACCACAGCTGTACTTGCCGATCTGACAGGAGGAGGAGGAGGAAGACGCCTCTGGTTGAAACACTTGTTGGCGTAGTGACCCTTCTGTTGGCACTTGTTGCACGTGACCTCTGAGAGAGGACGGTGGTACGGAGCACTCGATCTTGGAGTTTGAGACGAAGTCTTGTTCTGAAAGCCTGGGTTGGGTGGGTGGGAAGAACCACTGCCACCTTTGCTCTTCTGCTGATACGGCTGATGGAACGGAGGAGGAGGAAGCCAATACTTCTGCTGCTTGGCCACTTGAGTAGAGGAAGAAGGCGTAGTGTCTCTGACTCGCTTCCTGAAAGCATCACACCTCAACTGAGCAGCCTCTTGCTTCAGTGCCATGTTGTAGAACTCATCGTATCTCAGAGGCTCAAAGAGGACAAGAGCGAGTTGAATTTCTTCACGGAGACCACCCCTGAACTGATAGATCATGCTCTTCTCATCAGGAACATCCTGCTTGGCAAAACGGGTGAGCTTCTAGAACAACTTGTTGTAGTCATAGACAGAAAAAGAGCCTTGCTTCAAATTGCGGAATTCCTCACGTTTGCTTTCAGTCACACTCTGAGGGATGTGATGAGCTCGGAAATCACGACGGAAATCATCCCAAGTGATCAAACGTCCACCTCTGGAATCCTTGTACTGCTGGAACCACTCTGCAGCCTGATCTTTGAGCTGGAAAGAAGCGAACTTGACGAAATCTTTAGGCCTGACGTTGCTGCATTCAAAATGCTTGCCCAGATCCACTAGCCAATCGTCAGCATCAGTAGCCTCAACACAATTGCTGAACGTCTTTGGACCATTTGCGAGGAACTGGTTCAGAGTAGCAAAATGGTTCTGATTGTTGCCTTGATTCCCGTGACTGCCTTGATTGCGCTCTTGGAGGATTTGCATGATCAACTGTGTATTTGCATTGGTTGCGGCCATCACAGCTTGCCAAGCCTCCGGAGGAGGTGGAGGTGGTGGCGGATCAAGGTTCGGAGTCGTGCGCGTTGGAGGAGCCATCCTGAATAGGTTGACCACCATTAGCACACCAATAGACAAATATTGAAGGTGAATCCAACGGAATGAAAATTGCAACATAAAGTCTTCACATCCGAACAAAATGAACGAATGCACTTCTCTTGAAGTGGTCACATATTCCTAAATTGCGAAGCCACGAAGAATTAGGTAGAAGGGGTAACTCAACAAGGGATGGAATCAACATATGACGTCGAAGCAAATCGAATACCACAACTCAAAATAAAAACCAAGGATTAGCTTGCGAAATAAGCCGGAACAAACATATGATAGAGATTTCGTCCGAAGTTTTCGTGGTGGGACCTACACGGGCTCGATCGTACAGCACCATCATGTACAAGGCAGTGCACATGACATACGAAGCGTCCCCGAGTCAGCATAGCCAAGGACTCTTTAAGACACAACGAGACCACTGTAAAATCGACCGTGAATAGGCGAACCACTAGACATCGAACCCCAATTTCATATCATACATCTGTCGGAAAAGATATCCTAAGAGCTACTTGAATTCCCACCTATGAAACTCCCGAAACTTTCCGGTTATGCAATCAAGTGTTGGGGATACAGGGGAAGCATAATATCTCACCCAAACTAACAAATCCTACATCCAGCTGTATCCATCCTTCAACACATAACCAAGAAACTTTCGGAAACCATCTACCTCAACCTTCAAAAAGCATCCGCTATACAAGTTATGGCGATACTCCCGAACTCCCGCCCCAGTACTGGGTGGCGTCGAGGTTATCTCACCAACGAACTGCATAAAGGAGATTTTCGATGTCGCGAACATATCTCAAGTATACCAGAATTGCAACGATAAAATTATGATGACAACACCTCAGAGCTCAACTCCCCGGGACACTTCCACTAAACCCCTGACAGGAGGCACCAAGACAGTATTCTCATCATAAGCCATCGGAACAAATCCAAGATACTCGCGTGATCCTAAAATTTTTTTTAGTGAAATTTGAGAAGAGAAGAGTCAAAACTCTACGTCAGGATGCCTTACCAGAGCGATGAGGAGACTGGGAAGTAAAAAGAATTCCTAAGCTCTCCGATATATAATTCCTAAAGGACTCAAAACATTTTTCTAGACACAACTCGGCTGCTAAAAACGATCAAGCAATGGGGGCTCCTAAGGTCGGGGAAGGCTCTGATTACCAACTTGTAACGCCCTTGATGCGGCTATATCTCCCACGTGTCGAGGCACGACTTAGAGGCATAACCGCATTGAAAGCAATGTCACAAGTCAGGAAATCATCACACATCCCATGTACATAAATAATATAAAGGGGAGGTACATAGTTGGCTTACACTCGCCACGTCACATCAAAGTACATAAATAACATCCATCATACAATTCACTCATGGCCCGACTACGGCGCCAAAATAGAAAAGACCCCAACATGCGACAAGGCCCTGAAACTAACCCCGACTGGGCACCACTACTGATCATCCGGAAAAGACACATAGTAACGCTGAGAGTCCTCGTCGTACTCCCACTTGAGCTCAAGCGCGCCATATGGAGCTGTATCATCTGTCCCTGCATCTGGTGTAATAGTAATCTATGAGCCACAGGGACTCAGCAATCTCGCACCCTCGCGATCAAGACTATTTAAGCTTAATAGGTAGGAAAGGGGTAAATGTAAGTGGAGCTGCAGCAAGCGACTACCATATATGGTGGCTAACTTATTCGCAAAAGAGAGCGAGAAGAGGAGGCAAAGCACGAGCGAGAAACTAGAGAGCAACCTGCACAAGCATAACTCCAACACCATGTCTGCTTCCCGGACTCCGCCGAGAAGAGGCCATCACGGCAACACACTCAGTTGATTCATTTTAATTAATTAAGGTTCAAGTTATCTACAACCGGACATTAACAAATTCCCATCTGCCCATAACCGCGGGCACGGCTTTTGAAAGATCAATCCCTGTAGGGGGTCCCAACTTAGCTCTCACGGTCAACGAAGGAATAGACCTCCACCCAAGACACACCGATCGGACTCGGTATCTCGGTACAACAAGATGATTCGACAGGTCAAAACAAGTCCAGCAACACCGCCCGAATGTGCCGACAAATCCCGATAGGAGCTGCACATATCTCGTTCTCAGGGCACACTCAGATGAGACATCCTACAAGTAAAAACAACCCTCAAGCTGCCCCGAGGTGGCCCCGCAGTCTACTCGGTCGGACCAACACTCAGAGGAGCACTGGCCCGTGGGGGGCTAAAATAAAGATGACCCTCGGGCTCCGGAAACCCAAGGGAAAAAGAGGCTAGGTGGCAAATGGTAAAACCAATGTTGGGCATTGCTGGAAAAGCTTTAATCAAGGCGAACTATCAAGGGGTTCCCATTATAGCCCAACCGCGTAAGGGACGCAACAATCCGGGAACATAACATCGATATGACGGAAACTAGGGCGGCAAGAGTGGAACAAAACACTAGGCGAGAGGCCGAGCCTTCCACCCTTTACCAAGTATATAGATGCATTAAGATAACATGGCAATATAATGATATCCCAACAAGTAAATAAATGTTCCAACAAGGAACGACTCCAATCTTCACCTGCAACTAGCAACGCTATAAGAAGGGGCTGAGCAAAGCGGTAACATAGCCAATCAACGGTTTGCTAGGACAAAGGTGGGTTAGAGGCTCAATCATGGCAATTGGGAGGCTGATAAGCAAGTGGTAGGCATCGTATCAATGGCATAGCAAAAGAGCGAGCAAACTAGCATAGCAAAGATAGTAGTGATTTCGAGGGTATGATCATCTTGCCTGCATAGTTGTCAAAGTTGACTGGATCCTCAAAAGCAAACTCAACGGGCTCCTCGTTAGCGAAGTCGTCTCCCGGCTCTACCCAACAACACAAACAAGCAACAAGGATAAAATCAACCACGTGCAAACTCAAGCAATAAGATGTAAATGATGGTATGCTATGCGGGATGCGATGCGGGATGCAAAATGCAAGATGTGATAGGAAATGCATGAACCTGGCCTCAACTTGGAAAACCAAGTGTGCCACTGGATAGAAGGGATGAAATCACTTGAAAACGATATAAAGATCATAGGAATCGGAGCTACGGTTTGGAAATGGCAAGCGTTTTACGAAATGAACCGGTCCGCGATTTACAGCAAGTAGGCACCTAAATGCAACGAAATGGACATGCTACAGCCACCAAACATGACAAAAAAAGACATGGCAGGGATGTACACAAGATGCTTACCAAGACACTAGCACTGAGCCATGGCCATATTCATCCATTATGAGGTTCAAACAAGCATGGCAAAAACGAATAAGCAAAACAGATTTCAGACTTGGTGAAATTAACACTAGTCTGAAATTTCAGACCACGATGCTCTCTTCGGAGCAGCAAAACAACATGATACACAACCTTATTATGACAAGTAAGAACACGGCATCGAGCTACTCAACAAGCTTAACAAAAAATCCAAAGTGACCTGGGGCCAAAAGGGTTCACAAAATACTCTAACGAGCACACGAACATAGATGAAACACAATCAGTTTTCAGACTTAGGGAAAACTGAGACATGCTGAAATTCTAACTCACGAAGGCATGTAAATGAGCTCGATGCACTCACTACGGTGAAAGTCATGGCAAGGCAAGCATATATCCATAAAGAAGGCACAAAATTCTAGCTAGACATGGCAAGAACAATGGCATACCATGCACGGGTCACTAACAATAGCGTCGGCAAAATCGCAAACAAGTTGACAATCTGCCCAGATTTACCACGAAGCAAAAGTAGAGCTCGATTGACTCAAGCTAGAGCACTCCACATATGCAAACAAAGACATCTATGGATAGAGCATAACATAAATATCAAAACTCCCTTACTGATCATCCTCAAAAGAGGCACGGATCACTAGGAAACAAGCTGAACATATGGCATCATGAACTAAAATATCCCAGACTTAGTGAAAACCACTAAGTTCCTCAAAACAGAATTCTCAGGTGCCCCTCTTTGCAAGCTTGCACAAGTCACCACAGACATCCTAAAAATGCATGGGTGCCACCTCTGGAAAGAAGACACAATGCTTAACAATTCATCCCAAAGACTCACAGGCATATCATGCACACAATAATCATGGCAAAAATGACAAAAGTCTATGATGAACTAACGGATCTGCAATTTAACTCACGATGCCTCCTTCTAACAGCATTTTGGGCAACGCGATGAACTCAAATGAAAATGATGCAATGGAATGAAATGATGTACTCGTCGAGACAAAGATTTTGATATATCATGTGTCTAAAACGGAGCTACGGAGGCGGAGATATGGCAGGTCAAAGTTAGCACAAAAATGAGGGTTCAGGAGCGAAAGTCAACCGAAATATCTCCAGATCCAGATCCAGATCGGGAACGCGGATCGAGGCCGCCGGAGTTACTGTTCACGGCCGGACATGGAGCTCGCCGGCGTCGGAGAGGAAGCAGAGGAGGTCGCCGGGGCCGGAGGAGGACGGGGCGGCGTCGGCGGTGGTGGCCTCGGCGAGGTGCGGCGGCGCCGGCGGGGCGGATGGCGGCGGTGGTGGCCGCGGCGAGGTGCGGCGGTGGCCGTCGCCGGCGAGGGACGCGACGGGCGGCGCGGCAGGCGCGGGCGAGCCGGGCGACGCGCGGGCGGTGGGGAGGAGGTGCGGGGCGTGGGCTTGCGGGCCGGGGGCCGCGGCGATGTGGGCGCGCGGCGGCGGGCGAATCCCGTCGCGACACGTGGCGGCGGCGGGCTAACCGGACATGTCCGGCTCGCGGGATTTCGTCCGGCGGCGGCGAGAGGGATGGATCTAGGGTTTCGGGGAAGAAGATGAATCCGAAAATTGGAGGGGGTATAAATAGGCATAGAGGGAGCTAGGAGTGTCCAAAATTGGTGTGGTTTTCGGCCACGCGATCATGATCGAACGCTCTAGGACATGGAGCAGAGTTTGGTGGGTTTTGGGCCAAATTGGAGGGGTGTTGGGCTGCAACACACACGAGGCCTTTTCGGTCCCTCGATTAACCGTTGGAGTATCAAACAAAGTCCAAATGGTACGAAACTTGACAGGCGGTCTACCGGTAGTAAACCAAGGCCGCATGGCAAGTCTCGGTCCAATCCGGAAAAGTTTAATCCCCACACACGAAAGAAAGCTAGAAATGGCCACCGGAGGAGAACGAAGCGCCGGAATGCAAAACGGACAACGGGGAAAATGCTCGAATGCATGAGATGAACATGTATGCAAATGCAATGCACGTGATGCCATGATATGAGATGCATGAAAACGAAAACAACACACAGAGACAAGGACCCGAACCCGAGAAATAAATATAACTTAATGCCGGAAACGGCAAGAGTTGGAGTACAAATTGGGAAAGTAATATCTGGGGCATTACAGGGTTACACAAGGTCGGTTACAAAGGAGGAGATATCCATATCCGTATTGCCTAGCTTGCCTTCCATGCCACGTAGAGTCCCGTCCGTACACGAGTCGAAGTCTTCAATCTTGTATCTTCATAGTCCAACAGTCCAGCCAATGGACATAGTCCGGCTGTCCGGAGACCCCATAATCCAGGACTCCCTCACTAACCCTCTCCGGTGTCTATATAAACTGGAGGGTTTTAGTCCGTAGGACACAACAACTACAACATACCATCATACCATAGGCTAGCTTCTAGGGTTTTAGTCCGTAGGACACAACAACTACAACATACCATCATACCATAGGCTAGCTTCTAGGGTTTAGCCTCTCTGATCTCGTGGTAGATCTACTCTTGTACTACCCATATCATCAATGTTAATCAAGCAGGATGTAGGGTTTTACCTCCATCAGGAGGGCCCGAACCTGGGTAAAACATCGTGTTCCCTGCCTCCTGGTACCATCCACCTTAGACGCACAGTTCGGGACCCCCTACCCGAGATCCGCCGGTTTTGACACTGACATTGGTGCTTTCATTGAGAGTTCCTCTGTGTCGTCGCCGTTAGGCTTGATGGCTCCTACTATCATCGATAGCGATGCAGTCCAGGGTGAGACTTTTCTCCCTGAACAGATATTCGTCTTCGGCGGCTTTGCACTACGGGCCAATTCGCTTGGCCATCTGGAGCAGATTGAAAGTTACGCCCCTGGCCACCAGGTCAGGTTTGCAAGCTTAAACTACACGACCGATATCCGTGGAAACTTGATCTTCGACGGATTCGAGCCTCTGCCTTGTTCATCACGTGGTCATGATGAGTACAATTTAGCTCTACCATCGGACAGTGTCCAGGAGATCGCACAGGCAGCCGCTCCGACCCTCAATTCGGAGCCAGTTGCGCCGTCCATGGACGGGTGGATGGACCCCGCCGTGGAGGCCTTACCCTCAGCGGCGATCGAGCCAAACATCGACCTTACCTTGCGTAAGAGCCGTGTTGTTAAACTGCCGGATCCTTCTCCGGCCACGGACTCCGAACCGCCCGCGCCCATTCCCATCGAATCCGATTGGGCGCCGATAATGGAGTTTACCTCCGCGGATATTTTTCAGCACTCACCCTTTGGCGACATACTGAACTCATTAAGATCTCTCTCCTTGTCAGGAGGATCCTGGCCGAACTATGTCCAGCAGGACTGGGATGCGGACGACGAAGAAATTCGCAGCCCACCCACCACCCACTTAGTAGCCACTGTCGATGACTTAACCGACATGCTCAACTTCGACTCCAAAGACATCGACGGTATGGACGACGATGCGGGAAACGAAGAGGATCCACTGCCCACAGGGCACTGGACAGCCACCTCATCATACGATATATACATGGTGGATACACCCAAAGAAGGCAATGGCGACGAGATAGCGGAGGATGACCCCTCCAAGAAGCAACCCAAGCACCGATGTCAGCGGCGTCGCTCTAACTCCTGCCAAAGCAAAAGTGGTGATACCGGCACAGGAGATAATAACACTCCGGATAGTGCCGAAGACAATAACAATCCCCTCCAGCAAGATTTAGAGCAGGAGGATGGAGGAGCCAGCCCTCCTAAGAGAGCGGCAGATGGAGAGAAGGAGGATGATAATTACATGCCCCCCTCCGAAGACGAGGCAAGCCTCAGCGATGACAAATTCGCTATGCCAAAGGATCCCGTCGAACAAGAGCGCTTCAAACGCCGGCTTATAGCCACGGCAAATAGCCTTAAGAAAAAGCAGCAGCAGCTTCAAGTTGATCAGGATCTGCTAGCTGACATATGGACTGAAGTCCTCGCGGCCGAGGAATATAAACTCGAGCGCCCATCCAAGAGTTACCCAAAGTATAGGTTGCTACCCCGACTAGAGGAAGAAGCGTATGATGCGGCTGATCGGCCACCTCGTGGCCTCGACAGAGAGGCATTCCAACCAAAAACTCAGCCTGCACCCCGACGCCATTCAAATAAAAAGGCATGGGGAGATACGCCAGACCTGCAAGACATATTGGAGGACAAAGCAAAGCATGCAAGATCGATCTATGGATCACGAGGGCGCACCACTATGCGAGACGATAAACGTCACGCCGGATACAGTAAAAGTAAATCCGGCCGGGCCGAACACAGCGGGCAAGACCCATTCAAGCTGCGTCGCGATACAGCCCAATACAGAGGTGCCGCACACCCTTATGCTTCACAGATGAAGTAATGGATCATCAAATCCCAGAAGGTTTCAAACCTGTAAATATTGAATCATACGACGGCACAATAGATCCCACAGTATGGATCGAGGATTTCCTCCTGCACATCCACAAGGCCCGCGGTGATGACTTACACGCCATCAAATACCTCCCACTAAAGCTCAAGGGACCAGCGCGGCATTGGCTTAACAGCTTGCCAGCAGAGTCCATCAGCTGTTGGGAAGATCTGGAAGCCGCATTCCTCGACAACTTTCAGGGCACTTATGTGCAGCCACCAGATGCCGATGACTTGAGCCATATAATTCAGCAGCTAGAAGAATCGGCCACGCGATTCTGGACTCGGTTCCTAACAAAGAAAAATCAAATCATCGACTGTCTGGATGCAGAGGCCCTAGCGGCTTTCAAACACAACATCTGTGATGAATGGCTAGCCCGGCACCTTGGTCAGGAAAAGCCAAAATCTATGGCAGCCCTCACGACACTCATGACCCGCTTTTGTGCGGGAGAAGACAGCTGGCTGGCTCGCAGTAATAACATATCAAAGAACCATGGTACTTCAGATACCAAGGATGGCAATAGCAGGTCACGTCGCAACAAACATAAGCGTCGCATTAACAGCGATAATAACGAGGATACGGCAGTCAATGCCGGATTCAAAGGCTCTAAACCCGGTCAGCGGAAAAAGCCATTCAAACAAAGTACGCCGGGTCCGTCCAGCTGGGACCGTATACTCGAGCGCTCGTGTCAAATACACGGCACCCCAGAAAAGCCAGCCAATCACACCAACAAGAATTGTTGGGTGTTCAAGCAGGCCGGCAAGTTAATTGCCGAAAACAAGGACAAGGGGCCACATAGCGATGATGAGGAGGAGCCCCGACAGCCACACACTGGAGGACAGAAGAGGTTTCCCCCACAAGTGCGGACGGTGAACATGATATACGCAAACCACATCCCCAAGAGGGAGCGGAAGCGTGCACTCAGGGACATATATGCGTTGGAGCCAGTCGCCCCAAAGTTCAACCCATGGTCCTCCTATCCGATCACTTTTGATCGCAGGGACCATCCCACTAGTATCCGTCATGGTGGATTCGCCGCACTGGTTCTGGACCCAATCATTGACGGATTTCACCTCAGTCGAGTCCTTATGGACGGCGGCAGTGGCCTGAACCTGCTTTATCAGGACACAGTGTGCAAAATGGGTATAGAACCCTCAAGGATCAAACCCACAAAAACGACCATCAAAGGCGTCATTCCAGGCATAGAGGCCCATTGCACAGGCTCAATTACACTGGAAGTGGTCTTCGGATCCCTGGATAACTTCCAAAGCAAATAGTTAATCTTCGATATAGTCTCTGTCGGCGTTCTGGGAACGGGGGTCCCCAGACTTGCTGCCTGCGGCGTGGCTCAAAGGAGGCCCAGCATGGCCCATCTTCATCAACACAAGACTCAAGACCTTCGCGAGGGGCCAAGCCTCGCGGGGCGGACGACACGGCGCATCCTCAGGCGCAGCCTCCTCAGGCTGGCTCGCGAGGAGGCAGAGAAATCAAGGCGGGGTACCTCGCGAGGTGCCCATGACGCAAGCCATGACGATCGAGGGTGCCAGGCGGGCGCCAGCGCACGCAGCGTCCTTCTTTCCTCTTTGGTGCAAAGGGGGCAAGCGCAGCCGCGGGGTACCGAGGCAGCAGGCAAAGGTTGCCATTTCGGTGCAACGAGACCAAGACCAGGCGGACTACGAGACGGAGGTCACCATGGAGCCCAGCACAGCGTCACCGCAGAGTCTTTCGCAGGCGAAGACCAACTTTAGTCAGGATAAGTGTACTAGATGTTCCCCTTCGAATTGGCCAATTGTTGGCGCCCTTCCCGCTCAATATTTGGGAAGAGGCCCAGGGCCTTCGCCTATAAATAGGACCGGCCACCCACGTAGAAAGGGGTTGGTTCAGTTGAGTTGGGTTCAGTTGGGTTCGGTTCAGTTGGGCTCGGTTCGCGGGTTGGTCCGGCTAGCAAACAGAGAGAGTGAGTGAGAGAGAGAGAAGGGTGCCTGAGCTCCTCCTAGCAGTTCGTCGCCCCAGCCAAGAATAGACCCTCGCGAGGCTGTTCTTCCGTGTATTGTGCATCATCATCAACCCCAAGAGGCAATCCACCCACCACACACTGGAGTAGGGTATTACACCACAATGGTGGCCCGAACCAGTATAAACCTTGTGTCTCTCATGCAGTTCTTTTAGTAGTTTAGATCTTTGTGAGACGGGGAGGTAGAAGGCGTGATCTCCGTGCGCACCCCAGTGTTCGAACCTTAAGGGTCTGCCGGAACCCGTGAATCCGACATTTGGCGCGCCAGGTAGGGGTGCGCCGGAATCTGTCTTCCACCACTCCGTTCTCCTCCGACCGTCACATCCATGTCTGACGCTCGTCGGGCCCGCGCCGAGCGCCGGGCCGCCATCGTTTCTCGCGTCGCCCAGACGGCCCCCGTCGGTGGGCGTCCTCGTCGTTCCCCGTCGCCTGCCGTCAACGCCGCCACCGGCCCGGCGGTGGGCGAGCAGCAATCGTCGTCTCAGCATCCATCCGTGCGCCAGGACGGACGCACCGCTACTCCATCGCTCGCACCAGCTGGTTCTTCGTCCCGCGCGCTCCGCGCACCCTTGGAGGCTCGAGCTGCGCTCCTCGCAGCAAACGAGCTCCTGCGCTACCGCCCCGTCGACGACGTCTACGAAGAGTGGCTCGACCGCGTCGCCGAGTTTGTCCGCGCCGCAGGGGGCTCTTCTGCGCCGTCCGTTCCTCTGCGCCACACCCCGCCCCGCGCGGGCAACGAAGCTCCAGAGGCGCACCAGCTGCCTCCTCTCCAAGAAGATGCCATGGCTCCAACGCGCCTGGCCTCTGGGCGGAACCCGCTCCGTCAGGTGCCAGCGCAACAAGAACGGAGCTGCCAAGAAGTCCCTCGCCCACAAGGAGCTGCCCGGGCGCTCCCTGCTCCGGCACGCCGCGACCCTGCTCCAGCTCCGGCACGCCAAGACCCCGCTCTGCTCCTAGCTGCAGCGCGCGGGGACCCTCAAGACCAAGCTCTCCACCAGCCGAAGCCTTTCGTGGCCACCGCAGGCTGCCGCGCCTACACCACTGAGCTGCGCAGCGTCGCGTGACCCGGCAAGTTCAAGCCAGACCTGCCTCCTCGCTACGACGACACAACTGACCCCGCAGAGTTCCTCCAGCTCTATGAGTTGGGCATCAAGGCTGCCAGTGGGGATGAAAAGGTCATGGCGAACTAGTACCCCATGGCGCTCAAGGAAGGAGCTCGAACCTGGCTCCTGAATCTGGCTCCAGGCACGATCTCCTCCTGGGACCAGATGCGCACCCGCTTCATCGCCAACTTCCAAGGTACTCACGACCGGCCCCCCGCCGTGAGTGACATGCGTCGCATCAAGCAACAACCCGGAGAGACCCTGCAAAAGTACATCCAGCGCTTCAACAGTGCGCGCCTCAAGATCCCCAAGGTGTCCGAGGAAGCCATCATCTCGGCCTTCTCCGATGGCGTGCGCGACATCAAGATGAAGGAGGAGCTGACGATGCATGAAGACCTCTGCACCTCCTTGGAGCTGTTTAACTTGGCGACCAAGTGCGCCAGGGCTGAGGAGAGACGTCTCTCCCTCCTCGAGCTGCCTGCCGCGGACCCAGAAGAGAAGAAGCCCAAGGCCAAGGACGTGAAGTGCAAGGGGGCTGTCGTACTTGCCGCAGAACCAGACACCAAGCGGGGCAAGGATCTGCCCGAATCCTCCAGGGGCAGCCGGTACTGTGTGTACCACGACCTCCATACCCACAACACCAATGAATGCCAGGAACTCCATGCCGTGCGAGAAGGAAGGATCGGCCGTCGCCCTGACCGTGCTGACCGGGGCTACGGCCGAGGAGGAGGAAGAAACCCAGGGCGCTGGGAAGATCGCGACCCGCGCCAGGGGTGGCGCGACCAACCTCGCGAGGACCGCTGGCGGGACCTGCCTCGCGAGGGAGACTGGGGGGATTAGCCTCGCGAGGATCGCCCTCATGGCAACGCAGGCCTACCTCCGCTGCCACCTCAGCCAAGGAGGAAGGAAGATCGCCATCAAGACGAGGGGGCTGGGGGCTTCCAGGAGCCGCGCGCAATCGCCTGCATCCTGGGCGGAGCTCAAGCCCCAGCCTCTCAACGTATCTTCAAGCAGTTTGCCCGCGAAGTGAATGCAGTTCTCCCCAAGCTCGAAGCAACGCGCCCCTCAGGTGGTCGGCGTGCGCCATCACGTTCAGCTCAGCGGACCAGCTCAAGTGCGTGGCCACGGCCGGAGTCCTCGCGATGCTTTGCTCCCCAGTCATCAGCAATGTGCTGGTCACCAAGACCCTTGTCGACGGAGGGGCAGGGCTCAACGTCCTGTCCGTGGAAACATTCAACAATCTCCAAGTACCCTATGACCAGCTTCAGCCAACCAAGCCCTTCTCCGGAATCACCGAAGGTTCCACGGTCCCGATCGGGCAGGTCCGCCTCCCTGTCACCTTCGGGGCCCGCAACAACTACCACACCGAGCTCATCGACTTCGACATCGCCCGCATCCGCCTGCCGTACAACGCCATCCTCGGGTACCCAGTGCTGGCCAAGTTCATGGCCGTGACTCACCACGGCTACAACGTCCTCAAGATGCCAGGAAGTGGCGGCGTCATCACGGTGCCTTATGAAGAGAAGGATGCAGTGTGTTCCTTGGAGCGAGCCTTTCAGGCCGCGTCGCTAGAAGACCCAGATCGCGGAGGCAGGAGGCTTCATGAGACCACCCCCAAGAAGAAGAAGACGTCGTCAGGCTCAGCCCCTCAGGAGGCAGGCCCTTCAGGGCCCGTGTCTGCCCAGGGGGACCCCCCATCCATCGCATAGGAAAGCGCGCCCGGTGCCCTCCTCGGGCAGGGCTCGGGGGCTCTCACCTGGAGGGCCACCGACCTAGCCAGGGTCACGAGGGAGGCGCTTGGGCACCATGTGGAGGCGTGCTTCGAAGTACGTTTCCCTCGAGAAGGAGCCAGGCGAGGAAGGTCAGACCGGCAGGAGTTCGTTAACGAGGACATTCAAGAACTACAGGAGTCAAGGATCATGAGAGGTTGCCACCGTCTACCAGCTGTGGCCCTGCATCCAGGCGAGGATGGTGGGATGCGTGTCTGCGTCGACGTACCAGGGCTCAATCAGATCACCACGACGGAGCATCTCTTGCCCTCGCGAGTGGGGCGCTGCGGGGGTCCACCCCACAGCTATGTTCGCATGCCTTACGGCCTGCCGAGCATGGCTGCGGCGTACTAGCGCCTCATGAGGGCCATCATGGAGGCTCAGGAAGACAGGCATTCCGCGGCCCTGGGGGAGATGAAGACAGCTCGCAAGGAGTCACCAGTGCCTCCGGAGCCACCCGAGGCCCCGGGGCCTGGGGGCTCGTGAGGATCAGCTTCCGCAACCCACCAAGTCTGCTGCACCAATGCCACTTCACCGATGACATCCTCAGGTGACATCTTTCAAGCTTCATTCCCAGCTGGGAGCACCCTCCCAGGGTTACATCACTCCCAGGCCGCGTGGGTCCGTCCCTGCGGCATGTATCCCCTTTTTTATTTTCCGGTCATTAGTTTGCCTTGTTGGGGGCGCCCCTCGGGCTGCATCATCCCCAAGCCGCTCGGGCTAGGCCCAGCGGCGTGTATCTCCCACGCGTTTATTTCCAACTATGCATTGCCTATCACGCTTGATTGCTTGATGCCTGTCCGAGCATCCTTTCTTCTCCATGTCGGCCACTTCCACGTTAAAGGGGGGGTGCCTGAGCATCACGACTCAGGGCTCTTACTGGCTCTCTAGCCCTCACCCTCTGGCCTTGTCCACGGCATCGCGACCTGGCATACCAGCGACGGCTGAGACAAGCTCGAGGGCCGGGACCCGAGGACGTAGAGTACCGGCATCTAACCAAATTTTGCAGGGACACATCTCAAGATACGGCCCAGTGCCAGGCGCAACCCGCCTAGAGGTAGGGCCTCGTGAGTCCCGCGCTGGCTCACGGGTGCCCAGATACACCTCACCTAGCCCTACCGTGTCGGACACGTGTCAGGGCGGGGCTGTACACGCCCCGGGGGCTCCTCCCGGAGGGGAGCCCCCTCCCACGTACCAGTGCAAGCACCATGCTCCGTGCTGGCTGACGACACTGCCGAGGAGCGGCTATGCCCGTACACATACGGAAGCGCTATGCTCCGCGCTGGTGATAAACAACTGGGGGTGGCCTCCGGGCCGCATTAACCTCAGGGAGCCCAGAGCTCAGTGGTTGGCCTCATCGCAATGCCTCCCCTCGGGAGTGCCGCGCGAGGGGGCTAGGCACGAGGGCTACGACTGGGTCATGCCCAGAAGTATGCCGCCCAGCCAGGCCCCTCGGGCCTGGTTTGTCGCGCGTCTCTCCCTGAGTGGAGCCAAGGTATGAAGGCCGTTTGCGCGTCAAGGGGGACCCCTGAGCATCGCGACTCAGGGGCCTAACTGGTCCCGTAGCCCCTCACTCCTTAGTTCCGAAAGGCTATGATGGGTGAGGTACGCGCGGGGCCGGGCTCTGCAGATGTAGAATGGTAGCCCCGCTTACATTGCACCTCATCACCCGCTGTTTGCGCTTCAAGGGGGACTCCTGAGCATCGCGACTCAGCAGCCTAACTGGCTCCGTAGCCCCTCACTCCTTAGTTCCGAAAGGCTATGCTGGGTGAGGTACGCGCGGAGTCGGGCTCTGCAGACATAGAACGGAAGATACACCTATATCGCGCCTCCCTACTTGTTGTTCGCATGCCAAGGGGGACTCCTGAGCATCGCGACTCAGGAGCCTAACTTGTCATGTAGCCCCTCACTCCTTTGGTCCCGTCCTGGTTTCCGGTCGGGGCTAATGCTGGGTGAGGCACGCGCGGGGCCGGGCTCTGCCGGCGTAGAACACAAGCAAGTAGGGAAGAAAAACATAAAATTCAAGGAATTTAAAAGCAAATATTACAGTCCATACTGTCGTCTCAATACCAAACGCAAGTTTAAATGCCTCCCCGAGGCGTGATGCATGTGCAGGAATTGAAGGAAGAACAGGGATGGAACGGAGTCACTCGTCGGCGGTGAAGCTGTGCGGAGTGGCTTCGCCTCGTGGAGCAGCAGGGCCGGCAGCGCCTTGCTTTGGCTTCGTGCTGAAGGCCCGGAACTTCCCCAGCAGCGCCTCCGCGCGCCCCTTCACCTCTTCGACAGCAGCGGCAGCACCCTCACTGCTCACCGGTTCCAGCAGGCCGTCGAGGTCGGCGTTGGGATCACGAAGGTAGATGTGGGCAAAGACCCGCGTCAGCGCAGCAGAAGACAGGACGCGCGCCTCGGCCTCGGCCGTGGGGCCAATGCCAAGGGCGACGTCCCCAAGGGCCTTAACCAGGAAAGGAAGCGGCTTGGCGGGGCCGTCACCATCACCGGCTAGCGGGCTGTCCAGGCCGTTCTCGTAAAGCGTCTTCAGCGTAGCGCGGGCATCTTTCTCCATGTCCGCGAAGGCCACGCGATCCTCGGCAAGAACCTTGGCCTTGCTGTCCAGCTCGACCCTCGTCGCCTCCAGCTCATCCCCCAGCGCACTTAGGCGGTCGCGACGCTTCTTGAGCTTGGCCTCCCGGCCCTCGATGGCCGCCTCGCGAGCCTTCATGCTTTCTTCTTGTTCCTGGCGAAGACGAACCTCCTTCGTGAGCTGGCCCCGCAGGCCTTGCAGCTCGTCGTCCAGTGCCTTGCAACGACCGTGGACTTCAACCACCTCTCCCAGGGCCGCGTCTCGAGCAGCCTTTGCCTCGAGGGTGGCCTCCCTCTCTCCGTCACAGGCCGTTGAGGCCTGAACCAACGCCGCCCGAATCGAAGCATCAGAATGAATCCACCCCGAAGCCAGTTCCAGGCGCCCGGCCACCAGGCGAGGGTCGGCGCCGAGAAGATCCTGCCGCAGCCGGTCCAGTTCAGCAACGGCATGCTCCAAGATGGAAGAAGGAGGCAAAGAAACATCAGTGCGCCCCAAGACAACAGGAGGAGCCGGGGAAGCAACGGTCAGTGGAACGGGAGGAGGAAGTAGCGGCGGCGAGGCCGCAGTGTCCCGAGGCGGAGTCCGCTGCGCCTCCACAGCCGTAGTAGCGGCGCCAGATGAGGGCACCTCGGGAGTCGCTCGGGCCATGGGGGCTGGACTCGCCCCAGCCAGCTCAGCCAAGCCTCGCAAGGATGAGCGGGCAGGAGAGGCCCGCGCGTCACGATCTCCCTCCCCCGCGGGTGAAGGCGTCGCCGCAGATGGGGCCTCGGGGGCTCCCTTCGGCTTCTTCGCCGCTGGCGCCAGCCTATTCAAGAGAAGCAATCATCAGGCCTCGTCGGTGGAACAAGAAACAAAAGATCAAGGATCAAGCACTTACGGGTCGTCGCCGGTGAGCTCGGGCAGCCTCCGGCCCAACTTGAAGCCTGACAGCCGGCTGGAAGGGTCGACCACAGAAGCAGAAGGCGCGTCCACGGTTCGCCCCGGAGTCAGGACGGACCCGCGGGGGATCGACCCGGTCCTGCCCCTCTCCGGGATCGTGGGCGAGCTCCCACTAACTAGTACGTCAGCGTCATCATCATCATCATCGCTCGGCGAAAGGCGGAGAGTGCGGGACCCGCGCCGGGAGAGGGGAGCCCTCGACTCTCCATCAGTCGCCCCAGAGTCGGGCCCCTCTCCCCGCTCCTCTTCCTCCTCCTCATTGCTGGAATCGCCGGAGGGCACATCCACCGGTCCTTCAGAAGCCGCCACGGGCACGAGCCCGTCCCCGTTAAAAATAGGCATGGACTTCACCACCTGCTTCCAGTCGTCGCGAAGGAACAAGGGCTTGGGAGCGCCCTTCAACCTTGCCACCTCGCCCCCGACCAGAGATTGGAGAACCGCGGTCACATCCTCTTCGTCCACAGCCTCAGGGCTCGGATGAGGCCTCCACATTGGAGGAGAGTACCGCCGGAGTAGGGCCAGCTGGTGCTCCAGGAACTCCTTCAGCAGCGACGCACCGGTCAACTTCACCGCCACCATGTTGGCCGGCCTCAGGTCCGCGTCCATCTTCTCCAACACCAGTTTCGTGCGGGGGTCCATGAGCTCCGCTCGGCACCAGTCGCTGGAGCTCACGGGCTGCTCCGCGGGCATGATTAGCCGAAGGTGGATGTGCCCGGCATCTGCCAAGACCCACTTACGCCTAAAGCCCTCAATACTCTTCCCGGGATTCGAGATGGCAATGGTGCCACCATACGCAATGAAGCCCGCGCACGCAGAAAGAGAGCCACCGGTTACCCGGAGGGAGAAGTAGTGGCGCAGTAAGGCCACCGAAGGCTGCACCCCTACGTGGGCCTCGCAGTAGTAAGCGAAGATCGCCAGAAGAAGGACAGAGTTGGGGTGGAGATGCAGAGCCTGCAAGTTGTAATGGCGGAGGAAAGAGAAGAAGAACTCGGAAAAGGGAGGCACCAGGCCCGCAGCAATGGAGCTTACAAAGAGAGGATAAAAGGTGCTCCCTCGGCCCTCAGGGGTGGCGGAGCCGGTCTTGAACACCTCCGTCCCGTTGATGCCCTGCGCCACCGCCATCCGGCGCAGCCGGGCAAGGCTCGCCTTGGACACATTCGGCAAGTCCAGAGCAGGAGAATACCAAGCCTTGGCCGGAGGCTGGCAAGGCGCCATGGCTTCCTAGGGTCGCGCAGCAGGAGTAGATCTGGAAGTTTGGAGGAAGAAAGTGAAGGCGCAAGAAAGGGGATCTGAGCAGCGACCGGAGAGAGCAAACGGTGAAGTCTGGGCTGATGCCGCTCCTTTACCAACCTGCGCGGTTGCTGAAGCACTTACGTCCAATCAACCGCCACGCGGCGCCTAAGGCCGCAGGCTATTAGGGCCCGCGGTGCTTCGCCCTTGCCCTTTCGCCTCTCGGCATGGCCACGTCCATGCGCGCCTTGGGCCCGGGGGCTACTGTCGGCGTTCTGGGAACGGGGGTCCCCAGACTTGCCTGCCTGCGGCCCGCGGTGTGGCTCAAAGGAGGCCCCGCATGGCCCATCTTCATCAACACAAGACTCAAGACCCTCGCGAGGGGCCAAGCCTCGCGGGGCGGATGACACGGCGCATCCTCAGGCGCAGCCTCCTCAGGCTGGATCGCGAGGAGGCGGAGAAATCAAGGCGGGGTACCTCGCGAGGTGCCCATGATGCAAGCCATGACGATCGAGGGTGCCAGGCGGGCGCCAGCGCGCGCAGCGTCCTTCTTTCCTCTTTGGTGCAAAGGGGGCAAGCGCAACCGCGGGGTACCGAGGCATCAGGCAAAGGTTGCCATTTCGGTGCAACGAGACCAAGACCAGGCGGACTACAAGACGGAGGTCACCATGGAGCCCAGCACGGCGTCACCGCAGAGTCTTTCGCAGGCGAAGACCAACTTTAGTCAGGATAAGTGTACTAGATGTTCCCCTTCGAATTGGCCAATTGTTGGCGCCCTTCCCGCTCAATATTTGGGAAGAGGCCCAGGGCCTTTGCCTATAAATAGGACCGGGCACCCACGTAGCAAGGGGTCAGTTCAGTTGAGTTGGGTTCAGTTGTGTTCGGTTCAGTTGGGCTCGGTTCGTGGGTTGGTCTGGCTAGCAAACAGAGAGAGTGAGTGAGAGAGAGAGAGAAGGGTGACCGAGCTCCTCCTAGTAGTTCATCGCCCCAGCCAAGAACAGACCCTCGCGAGGCTGTTCTTCCATGTATTGTTCATCATCATCAACCCCAAGAGGCAATCCACCAACCACACACTGGAGTAGGGTATTACACCACAATGGTGGCCCGAACCAGTATAAACCTTGTGTCTCTCGTGCAGTTCTTTTAGTAGTTTAGATCTTTGTGAGACGGGGAGGTAGAAGGCGTGATCTCCACGCGCACCCAGTGTTCGAACCTTAAGGGTCTGCCGGAACCCGTGAATCCGACAGTCTCGTTCCGCAGTGGTTATCATGCACTGCTCGGGCGAACCGCATTTGCGAGATTCAATGCGGTACCGCATTATGCATACCTCAAGCTCAAGATGCAGTCAATGGAAACACAGAGCGCTCTCTCCGAACAGAGGAGCACACTGCGGCCCTCGCAGTAGAAGCGCAAAACAGCCTCTTAAGGCAATCCACCAGTTCGGTGTTTCAAGGCCCGGACATCTTCAAGTGCGCTCGGAGCAATCGGCAAATAGACCGCCTGGCGCGATCTGAGCTCACATAGCAATGCGGCCCCCACCTCAGTCCCAGCCAAACAGCGAAACTCGTGCCACGCGTACATAATTACGCATTAAAAATACCATGGGCACAGATGGGGAGGGGGCACAACTGCAGCACGCCCCAAGACGCGGCTTAAACCACACTAGGGGCTTTGCGTTTGGTTATTTTTCTCTTTTTCAGGACCTTAATCTCTGGAAACCCTGTCCGGCAACACTATTGCCGAACACATGCTGCAGCAACCAAGGAGGAAGAAAGCTATGTCACACCACGGAATTCCCAGGTGGATTACAATAACGAGCGAAATATTTGATTTAATACTATTCCTCAGCTTGCCCTTGGAAGGGACATAGTCCCACTCTTTGCTTATCGCACTGTCTGTATCATTCTGCTTTAATGCACCTTTTTGAATAAACAGTGCATAACATCACGACTATTATTGCATTCTTGTTATATATATATATATGTGTGTGTGTGTGTGTTCATTAATGATGCCTTGCAACCGTACACTTTGGTACGGCCAATACACTAGGGGCTTACATACCCCACAATATGGTGTGAAAAGTCCGAACACTTTCACAAGTGCGGCACCCCGAACTTATAGCATTATATGCATCAGCTCCGAATCATGTCTTTGGTCAAATGCTGGGTTTGCCCGGCTCCTATGTTTTGGTACCTTACGTTCCGCTCTATTGGCTAAGGTAGCGCTAGGAGAACTACTGTGATTGTGCCCCGGTTCTGCCGGGCTTAGCACCTCAGTAGAGAAAGCTAAAACTGACTGTCGATGAGGCGAGAGATTGGTCGCTGTTCGGCGAGGTTTTCCAGTCCCTAAAGACTTATGCCGCTTAGGGCGAGGGGCCGGCCTTGTCTGGCTTAAAGGCGTGTATCACGGCCCGAATACGGCCTTCCGAATACCAGGGGCTTCGCCGAAATTTAAAATTATAGAATTCCATGGCTAAGTGAGAGTGATAAAGCATTATTAGTTCGGTTGCCTTGTTCGTTGTGCTGAGCATCTCCCTCGAAGGACCCAAACATGGGAACAAGAGTGCTCAGGTTTATCCCGAACACCCCAGCACTCGTGGCATGGGGGCAGAAGCCAAGGACTAGCCATCTCTCAAATTGGATAAACGGCCAAACAGAAGGTAATATTTTAAATTCACACAAGTGTTGCATAGCGCATATGAAACAAGTTTTCATCATACAGGATCACACGAGCAAGTTTACTCAAATATTACATCCTTTGAACATTCGTCCGCTACAAGACGGGCACCCTTCAGGACACCCTCATAATAAATCTCAGGGGTGCGATGCTCCTTGCCCTGCGGCGGCCCTTCCTTGATCAGCTTCACAGCGTCTAGCTTGGCCCACTGCACCTCACACGGGCAAAAGCCCGGCGTGCACCTTCGATGCAGACGGACCGCTTGACGACCTCCAGCCATGGGCAGGCATCCACAAGCCGCCTCACCAGGCCGAAGTAGCTGTTCGGAAGGGCGTCGTCAGGCCACAGTCGGACTATAAGGCCCTTCATGGCCTGTTCGGCCTCCTTGTGCAGCTCGACCAGCTGCTTTAGCTGGTCGCTCAGAGGTATCGGGTGTTCGGTCTCAGTATACTGAGACCAGAACAGCTTCTCCATTGAGCTTCCCTCCTCGGCCTGGTAAAATTGTGTGGCATCCGACATGCTGTGGGGCAAATCTGCAAATGCTCTTGGAGAGCTCCGAATTCGGGTAAGTAATCGGTAATTTACTTTCGCATGCTTGCTTTGCATATAGAATGCCTTACCCGCCGCTATTTTCTTCATCGCGTCAATCTCCTGGAGGGCCTTTTGGGCCTCGGCCTTGGCACTCTTTGCGGTCTTGAGGGCCGCGGCAAGTTCAGACTCTTGCGTCCTCGAGTCAAGCTCCAATGCCTCGTGCTTCGTCACGAGAGCCTAGAGCTCTTGCTGCACCTTGCCCACACGAGCCTCTTGTTTTTCCCGCTCGGTGCGCTCCTTGGCCGCTTTATCTTCGGCCTTGGTTAGCGCTTGCTTCAGGGTCGCCACCTCGGTCGTGGCCCCTGGCAAATATACGATGATCCTGTCATTTTGCAATCGCGTCTTCTTTTATATATACATATCTACAGACAGGGTATTACTTACCCTTGTTCTCCTCGAGCTGCCTCTTGGCAAGGCCGAGCTCTTTCTTGGACCCCTCGAGGTCCTGCTTCAGTATGGCGACCTCTACAGTCAGTGCGGCGAACGCCAGCAGCGAGGCCTGCATACGCATATTGACATACTTATATTAGACTCCTGTGATATTATTTGATCCTCTGTTCGGCTTTCTTTGTGAACACCGAACAAAGCATCAGGGGCTACTGTCTATGCAGTAATATTTTTCCTATATTTTAAAACACTTACCTCAAAGCCTGTTAGAAGGCTGGCACACGCTTCAGTCAATCCGCTCTTGGCGGACTAGACCTTCTGGACCACCGCACTCATAACAGTATGGTGCTCCTCGTCGATGGAAGCGCGGCGAAGTGCTTCCAGCAGATTGTTCGGCGCCTCTGGATGGATAGAGGTCACCGGCACAGGCGTCTTGCCCCTCTTAGAAGGAGGCCGCCTGCCCGAGCCCGGAACCACTCGAGGTTCCGGCGCGGTGTTCGGCTGAGGGCCGAACTCGAAGCTCTCCGGGGCCTTGTCCCCTCGGCTCCTGGAGTCCGGGAGGCCGCCTTGAGGCACCTCCGAGACTGTCTCCCCTTGACCCGGTGCCTCGGAGTCCGGGTGGCGGTCGGGACTGGATCGCTATCCATGTCCGAGGAGCCCAGGGAGCCATCCGATGATACATCCATACGGGCTCGGGGCGTCCTGCATAATCATATTTTGGCGTTAGGTGAAGTAGTGCGGCAAAGGAATACTATGACTTACTATGGTATCCAAATACTTACGACTTCTGCAGGGGCTTGGCCCTGGGCAGCCACTCGTCTTCGCTGTCGGCGGCGGTGGTAGAGTAGTCCGGAAGGAGAGTTCTCCCCTTCTTGGACCCTTCAGCCTCCCTAGTTGGGGCGGCCTTCCTTTTCTTGTCTTCCCCGTCTGGAGGGGGAGCATCCTCTTCTGCCTCCTCGTCTTTGGGGGAGGATTGCGCCATAGAGTCCTCGGACGATGAGTCCGACGACGCCTGGCGTCGGGAACTCTTTCGGGTTCCCTTGGCCTTCTTGGTCTTCTCTGGCACCGTATAAGGTGCCGGAGTCAGCATCTTCGCCAGAAGAGCGTCTGCTAGGCCTTCGGGCAAAGGAGCCGGACAGTCGATCTGTCCGGCCGTCTCCTGCCAGTCCTGTCAAAGGTATGGGAGTTTAGATCCCGCATGGAGTCAATCTATAAAAAATAAGTATCCTGTGAAAGGTAAAGCAGCTTACCGCACTGGCTTGGCGCTTCGCACTGAATCCGCGGTCCTCAGTAATGGGAGGGGGACCTTAGGGGTTTTGAACAACACCCTCCAGGCATCTTCGTGAGTTGTGTCAAAGAGACTGTTCAGAGTTCGGTGCTGCGCTGGGTCAAACTCCCACAAGTTGAAATCCCGTTGTTGGCACAGGAGGATCCGGCGGTGGAGCATGACCTGGACTACGTTGACGAGTTTGAGCTTCTTGTTCACCATGTTTTGAATACATGTTTGGAGTACGGTCAGCTCTCCTGAACTACCCCAGGACAAGCCCTTCTCTTTCCAGGAGGTGAGCCACATGGGGATGCCAGATCAGAACTCGGGGGCCGCTGCCCATGCAGGGTCACACAGCTCGGTGATGTAGAACCACCCCGATTGCCACCCCTTCATGGTTTCCACAAAGGAGCCCTCGAGCCATGTAATGTTGGGCATCTTACCCACCATGGCGCCTCCGCACTCCGCCTAGCGGCCGCCCACAACCTTCGGCTTGACATTGAAGGTCTTCAGCCATAAGCCGAAGTGGGGCTTGATGCGGAGGAAGGCCTTGCACACGACGATAAATGCCGAGATGTTGAGGATGAAGTTTGGGGCCAGATCATGGAAATCCAGGCCGTAGTAGAACATGAGCCCCCGGATGAATGGGTGGAGAGGGAATCCCAGTCCACAGAGGAAATGGGTAAGGAACACTACCCTCTCATGGGGCCCGGGGGTGAGGATGAGCTGCTCCTCATCTGAGAGCCGATGCGCGATGTCGTCGGGTAGGTATCCGGCTCTCCTCAGCTTCTTGATGTCTCCCTCCGTGGCGGAGGAGACCATCCACCTGCCTTCCGCTCTGGACATGGTTGGGGAAGGTTGAGGTGGGAAGTGCGGACTTGGGCGCTAGAGCTTGAGTGTGTGAAAATGGATGAGCAAAGGAGGAAGAAGGCGTGGATGAAAAGGTGAATCCTTATTCCTTTATATGGGCGGACGAAACTAAGCGTCCCCACTAGCCTGGTAAAACTCGCTTATCCCCCAAGCACCGTAATCGATGGCGCGGTTGGTTTACCCACACCCGTATTGATGAGAATCCCGTGATAAGGGGACACGATCTTTGCTTCGACAAGACGTGTCAAAAAACTGCCTCGCGTTATGTGCGGGGCTAGTTAAAGGAAATGGTTCGAATAATCACCGGGCCATGACATAATGTCGTGTTGCAAAAACAAGTCAGCAAATTGGATTTGTGGAAATATTATTCTCTCTACGATGGTATGTGGAACTTATTTTGCAGGGTCGGACACTATCCTTATATTCAAATTCTTTCCTAGTATATTCGGAGGAGGAACCCGCCTTGCAATGCCGAAGACAATGCTTCGCGCCGGACTCATCATCATTGAAGCCTGGTTCAGGGGCTACTGTGGGAGTCCTGGATTAGGGGGTCTCCGGATAGCCGGACTATCTCCATTGGCCGGACTGTTAGACTATGAAGATACAAGATTGAAGACTGTGTCTCGTGTCCGGATGGGACTCTACTTGGTGTGGAAGGCAAGCTAGGCAATATGGATATGTGTATCTCCTCCTTTGTAACTGACCTTGTGTAACCCTAACCCTCTCCGGTGTCTATATAAACGGAGGGTTTTAGTCCGTAGGACACAACAACTACAACATACAATCATACCATAGGCTAGCTTCTAGGGTTTAGCCTCTCTGATCTCGTGATAGATCTACTCTTGTACTACCCATATCATCAATATTAATCAAGCAGGACGTAGGGTTTTACCTCCATCAAGAGGGCCCGAACCTGGGTAAAACATCGTGTTCCCTGCCTCCTGTTACCATCCGCCTTAGACGCACAGTTCGAGACCCCCTACCCGAGATCCACCGGTTTTGACACCGACAGGTTCCCATTATAACCCAACCATGTAAGGAACGCAAGAGCCGGGAACATAACACCGATATGACGGAAACTAGGGCGGCAGGAGTGGAACAAAACACCAGGCATAAGGCCGAGCCTTCCACCCTTTACCAAGTATATAGATGCATTAATTAAATAAGAGATATTGTGATATCCCAACAAAATATCCATGTTCCAACAAGGAACAAACTCCAATCTTCACCTGCAACTAACAACGCTATAAGAAGGGCTGAGCAAAGAGATAACATAGCCAAACAACGGTTTGCTAGGACAAGGTGGGTTAGAGGCTTGGCTTAACAATATGGGAGGCATGATGAGCAAGTGGTAGGTATCATAGCATAGGCATAGCAAAAGAGCGAGCAACTAGCAAGCAAAGATAGAAGTGATTTCGAGGGTATGGTTATCTTGCCTGAAATCCCGCAAGGAAGAAGAACGAGTCCATGAAGAAGACAAACGGATGTAGTCGAACGGTTCCTCACAAACGCGACGTTATCGGAACCAACCCGAAGAAGAAACACTGGAAAGAAGCACACAACATAGTAAACAACCACCACATATACATGGCATGATGCACAATCAAGTATGATGCATGTCCGGTATAATGAAGCATGACATGGCAAAGTGCACAAACAATCCTACAAATTAAGTGGAGCTCAACATGCAACTCCGTTGCATATTGACGAAACACCACATGACTTATTTAGTTCTCTCTCGTTTATGTACCCAACAAGATTAAATGTTGTTAGCATGGCAAGAGGTGAAGCATAATGAAACTACCTATCTAGGCAAGTTTAAATGAGGCCGGAACAACAAAACAACAAGTCCGGAAACTCCTCATGTGCATATTTTAGGTTTGGTACTGATCTGCCCTAAACCATATTTTAGAGTTGTTAAACATGCAAAGAGATGCCACCATGTTAAACTATGCATTTTTCTACCCCATTTACATATAAAGATTATTTAAAACCGAGCTACGGTTATTTAGTTATGAAAGAATTCATTTTAACATGTTATTTAAGCAAATTAATGCAAACAGCAGTTTAAACATTTTAAACATAGATGAAAATGGCATATTATTATTCTACAAAAAATTCTAAGCATTTTACATATTAAGTTTGTTTTAATCCGATGCATGGTTCAACAGTTATTAAATCCATGAACATGAGGGTCTTTTCTGTAAAACTGTGCAATTCGGGATAATAGGAAAAAACATTCAGGCTGAAAAAATATAGAGCTGGGCCGAATCTAGAGTGCTGATCACATTGGGCTTGGTCCGGTTGGTGGAAGAGGTCTGCTGGCATGCGGCTGGACTGGTCGGATCTGGCTGCGCCTTCCACGCGTTGGAGCTGGGCCGGGCCACCTTGGTGCTGGTTGGATCGAACGAGGGAGGGGGAGCGGTGAACGCGAGCGGTTGTCTTGCTCGACCACCAGCGAAACAGAGGACGGTAGAGGCGTGATGCGGGGCAGGGGGCGAGAACTCTGGCTCCTCAACGCGAAGACCACCGGTGGCGACGGAGCTTAGCGAGGCGGCGACTCCGGCAGGCGATGCGGTCAACGGGGACTAGCTTGGGGCGCAGGGAAGGTCCAGGAGCGGGACGACGGACTGATGCAGCGCAGCAGCAGGTTCAGTACAGGGGCGTCGACCTCCTGCTCGATGCAGAAGCAAAGGGGCGGCGAGCTTGCAGCGGATGCCGCGGCGGACTTGGCGCGATGTAGGCGAGGTAGCAGGCCGACAGCGACTACTGCTGCTGGAAGGCGAGCTTGGGGCTCGGCTCCCATCATGGTGGTCTCCTATGAAAAACAACAGAGAGGGAGAGAACATGAGAGGGAGGAGACCGCAACGGGGGAAAGGAAAAGAGGAGGGGCGCGAGGTAGAGAGGAGCTCTGCTCCGGCAAGCTGGCGTAGGGAGGTGCTGATCCCGATCCGTCCTGGACAGAGGCACGGGAGGAGACGAGGCGCTCGGGCCTTGCGGCGCTGCACGGGGCTGCTGGATCCAGAGCCTCTGCGGGATGAACTAGGGCGACGGGGGCCGTTCGATCTGGATCCGACGCTCTAGATCGACGGTGGGGAGCTGCACTGGTTAGTTGGTTGTGGTGTGGTGGATATGGTGGTGCGAGGGCGACTGCGTGTGGATAGGCTCAGGTGGGATCCCGAGGAAGATGATGCTGGCGGCGGCGCGAGGGACAAGCTGCCTAGAAATTAGGGTTTGACTAGGAATGGACGAATATATATACATCACGGGTTAGGTTAGGGGCTATCTCGTCCCTCCGATCAAAATCGGACGGTCAGGAAAAATAGGCTAGGGAGTCCAAATGAGAAAACGGTGATGTTTTGTAGATGTTTGGGGATGATCTGGATCCAACGGTGACGACTGCCCGGGTCGGGTCCGGGGAAGTTTCGGACGCGCACGAGAGGTCTATGCACGGCGCAAAGAGGGGTAGGCTGGGCCTAGGTGGACTGTGGAGAGCGGGTTGGTCTGAGAGAAGAGGGGAGAGATGCAGCCCGGTAGGGTTTCCGGAGACCGAAAACGTCCGACGAAAAGACCGGCTATACTGCCGCTATAGTTATCCGTTGGGGGGTCAAACGGACTATGAATGCGATGAAACTTGGCAGGCGGCCTACCTACACTATAATAAGACCGCACTCCAACTTTCAGCCCATTCCGAGAACATTTTCCGACCACTTATAAAATAAAATTTCGGACATGCCGCGGGCGCGTGCAAGAGTGTCTGGGCTCAGAGCGGACAACAGAAGGAACGGGGAGAACCCGGACGAATGCAAGTTTGAAAACAGATGATGCAATGCACATGATGACAAGATGAAATGCAACACGAAAGAAAATGACATGGCAACGACAGCGGATAACTGGAAGACACCTGGCACATCGGTCTCGGGGCGTCACAACACTCCACCACTACGAGAGGATCTCGTCCCGAGATCTAGAATGGCACCGGAGGGATAAACGGAAGAGAAAGATAAGAGGTAAAACTAAGTTGCTTCTTTGACTAACGAGTGAAACCAAAGAACCTTGAAAGATTGAACAATTTGAAAGAAAGAATGCAACGAAGAAGACAAAGATGAAAGCACTCCGTTAGAAAAGAGGAACAAGGAAGAACAAATTCGGGCAGCACTCCAATTGAAAAGAGATGAAAGACTAGATAAAATGAAAGAGCTTGAGCAAAGGGACACAACACTCCGGTTAAATGGATAAACCAAGAAAAGAACACGATCCTGACAAAACAAGAAGATGGGTTGAAGAGAGCAAAATCACAATGCCTCCGGAACAAAAGTAAGAATGGAATGGAATGAACGAAGGGAAACAAGATCTTGAGAGAGCACACTTACAACAAATGCTAGAGCGGAGTTGTTGGAAAACCAACAACGAAAAGAATAAGCTTGATATGGTCTTATGGAATACATCTCAAATTATGAGGTGACAACCTGCCACTCACGGGAAAAAGAATTGGATTGATAAGAACACGGAGACAAGAAACTTATCTCATCAGAAGGATAAATGAAGAACTTGGATCATTTATAAGCACCATAATTAGCAACAATCCTTAGGGAAAGTTTTAGGTGAAATATAACCCAAGATAACTCCAATGAAGAGATTGATGGATTTAAGATATCTCATTCTTAACAACATGTGAATCATGGAACATGAACTCAAATTATCAAGAATGACATAATACCACGTCTAATGATACGGAAGAAAGAATTGCAGTCCGGATTGCAAGATGAAGAATGCTTGAGTTCCTCTGAAAAGAATCTCGATGAACACTTCGAAAAGGAATTAAATCATTGGTGAACCATCATGTAAAACCTCCATGAAGAACTCCGGTAAACAAAAGAATTATCAAACAAAATGAAGGATGAAAAGAATAAGGTTGAAGCCTTGCAATGATTTAGATGGATCTTCATGATGATATAAAGTGGAAACTTGGAACTCCGGAAAAGAAAGATGAGCAAATGAAACCAAGAATTTTAGATGAACCTCCGGAATAAAGAATTAATCACTTGGATGAAACAAGAATAAGAATTACGTTATGCTTATCCTTCACCAATTTAAATTGATGACAAGCAACGGATTTGGCATACTACTTATTCTCGTAGAAAGGAATAAGATAGATATAGCGCAACTTGAGTAGGTCTTCAACGATTCACCGGTAGAATTTGGAAAACAAGAATGCATTGATATGATAAACAAAGGAAGAAGAAATCTTAAATGAACCACCGTAAGAATTGGAAATGAACGAAGTAAAGGGATGAATCACCGGTAAGAATTAGAGAACGAATGAAGATTCTTGAGAGAATTTGATACAAGAGAACGAAGAGAGCACGAGCTGATTAGAGGATATTTGAACGATTCACCGGTAAGATTTGGAGAACGAGAGTTGAAAGATGAGAATGAATAAGCCCGAAAAGATTGTATTCGGAGAAAAGTAATGGAAACAACTCATGAAATGCTCTGGGTGGGTGAAAAGAATTCTCACAATCAAAAATAATTATGAGAGGATGGCATCAAGCTAGAACCATGAATCTTGAAGAGAATGGAGCAAGATATGGAGGAAAAACTCTTCTTCGGTCTTCAAAATTCGAGAATGACGACGGGAAACACCACCATGAATTGTTGAGATACTCCAGGATGAAAATTAGAAAGGTTGAACCAATGATGAAAAGAATTTGACTGATCTTGGAGAAAGACATATGACTGACGATAACTCATACTTCGTCACACTTTAGAAGATTTGAGAATAGCTCCGGGAAAATAAGAAGAGTCAGGTAAGATCCTGGGAAAAGACCTGTGGGTTAGGGGCCACTCAAGAGAAACACCATTGAAAATATTTAAAGAGAGAGATTGCACCGGTTGAATCAAATGGCTAGAATGAGATAACAACCTCGAGATAGGTTTGAACGGATCTTGAATGAAAAGACAAGCCTTCTGAGATATCTTCAGCACTCCCGAACAAATGAATAGCGAGAAGTGAATGATTGTGAGGTGCACCGGCATGAGAAGGTATTTGAAACGAGGAAAAGGATATGATCAACAACAAAACTTGAATTTAATTCACCGGAGAAGAAAAGAATGAAGAATGACGATCTTGAAGCTCCATTAGAATCTTCATGAGAATCACCGGATAAGAACATTGATGGGAAAAAACGAAGAAACTTTACATCCATAAGATGGATACTTGATTAAGAAATATGAGTCCTTGAAGAAACAAGGGTGGGAGGGTGCGAAAACAAACGCAACTTGGGATGAATGAAATGAACACCGTTGAGAAGAACTGAGATTGGATCTTGCAAATGTTGAAGTGATCGGATCCACTTGAAGAGAAACACGTCGGTTAAAAAGGATTGACATGACAAACTCGATGATCGAGAAAGATTCGTATTCACATAGAAATATGAGAACACCTCTATGGAATCAACATTTGACATTGAAGCAACTCGAACACCACAACTGAAAACAAAAACAAAGGATTGGCTTGCAAAATAAGCCGGAACAAACATATGATAGGGATTTCGTCCAAAGTTTTCGTGGTGGGGCATACACGGGCTCGATCGTACAGCACCATCATGTACAAGGTAGTGCACATGACATACGAAGCATCCCCGAGTCGGCATAGCCAAGGACTCTTTAAGACACAATGAGACCACTGTAAAACAAACCGTGGATAGGCGGACCACTAGACGTCGAACCCCAATATCATATCATACATCTGTCGGAAAGATATCCTAAGATGATGCGGAGCATCCCTCGACCATCCACATGGACGCCACGTCAACTATCCAAGCTCCAAGTGGACCAATGACAAGGTCTAGGGCACGTGCTATTCAATCCAAGGTGACATCACTCCTACCTGAGTTTTCCCCCTCTTCAAGTGAGACATGGCTACTGCCTAAGTCCGAGATACTATGTGTCATCAGGTACAATGCTCAAGACTCGGAGCTGAGGACTGTAGAAGAACAGACATGCGTCAACACTCTGGACAGCCCGGAACTTCCAGCCAGAGCCCGGAACTTCCGGCCCCCGGACATTCCGGCGCCCGGAACCTCCGGCCTGCCCGGACCTTCCGGCCCCCGGAAGCCAGCACCTCTCCACCGCGCCAACTCTCTGGTTAGGCCGGACCCTCCCCGGAACCTCCGGCGCCCGGAACTTCTGGCCTAGCCCGGAACTTCCAGCCCTGCCTGCGCGCAGCCACTTGGGCCAAGGCCCGTGTACCCTTTCGTCACCTAGACTATATATACTCTATCCCGTACAACTTTCTAGGGTTAGCATTGGTTTAGCTCATTGAGAGATAGAGCATTGCTCATCCATATCGGATCTACTCCACGAGAGAGACTGCGGCCCCTCTACGGAGAAGATCCACCTTGGATTCAAGACCCCTTTACGGGAAGATCCCCTTGTGGATTCAAGACCTCCTCTCGGAGAAGAACCGGCTACCCTTTTGTATCGTCCTTAGCTGTCCGTGGATTCGTGTATCATTCTATGTACCCGAGGATCTAGCACATGTGTGACTTGTTCTTGTTAGTTTGAGTGTTCCTCTTGTGTTTCCCCTAGTGTTTTCCCTCGTTTCCCTCCTCGCGTTCTTCGCGGGATCCGCTCCTTTCGTGAAAGATTGGGCGATTAGGGTTCTACCCTACATCATCTTGGTATCTAGAGCCACGTTGATCACGATTTCGGAGCCTCCCCGTTGTGTTTCTAGCCTAATTTTGTTGTTTTTCGCCCTAATCCGAAAATCCCCACCAAAAAAATAGCCCCAATTTTTTTTGTGATTTGTTCGTGTGTTGAGATTTTGTTGGTTTTGATCCGTGAAGTTTGTGTGTGGCTCGTAGATCTGGCCTCCCCACCTTCTTTTCCTCCAATTTCTTCTTTTTCCCCTTCGAATTTGGGTTTTTCCCCAAGTTTTTCCGCCCATATCCATGATCCCCAAGTCTCTGTTCTTGGCAGAATCCCGTCCACCGAAACTTCCGGTCCAGCCCGGACATTCCGGCCCCCGGACCTTCAGGCCTTCCCCGGAACCTCCGGACCCCGGACCCTCCGTCTTGCCCGGAACTTCCGGCTTCGATAGAAAGTTTGCACTACTTCCACATCTCCGCCCAAATTCCACCAAATTTTGTTCCGGTGCTCACCATATACCATATATACTTCCGCATACCTCCACCATTTCCGCATAATCCAACTATTTTTGGACGCTCTCCGACACAATTGCTACTTTGAGGTTTGAGAATTTGAGTTGCGGTACCGTATCCTTTTGTGTTTCGGCTATCTAGGTACGGTTCGACATCGACATCATCGCTGCTCATTTTCGCCACGGACGCATCATCAACAACGACCACCTCGACTACGACTTGGTATTCGTGCCACCTTTTTGACACCATGCCAAAAGCAAGACCGGTAACCTCATCTTGGTATTGGACATATCACTCTTGGCATTACATTGATAGCCATCATAGCCTTACTCCTTTGCGTTGCTTACCCATCGAGACTAGCCATGGAGTATTGCCGACAACAAGACTTGTGCACATTAGTGATCATACTTCCCATAGCATACATACATCATTGTTGCATATATTGGTATCATATCTTGTGTCACAAAGTTGTCATTGCATACTCACTTGCTATCTTGGTTCGTCAAGCATTGCATGAGAAAAGAGCTCAAACATCAAAGAGCCAAACAAGCTTTTAAGCAAAGAGGAAGGATAAGCAAAGAGCTTTTAAGCAAGAACCATAGCATCATACAACATTAAGATTGTCATACTCGATCATCTTGGATCATATCATAACAACACCTTGCATACAAAGTATTTGGGATAGAAGTCGTTACATTTTTGCTAAGTAGGTTGTGCACAAGTTCTTGTATCCACCTATCGTGCAATCGTGCTAGCGTCTCTCTAGTGTTGTGCAACAAGAGCATTTTCGTGGATTCCACATTTTGGCTCACCCTTGGTTGCACAACCCCACTTATCTTTTTGCGTGTGTGTTTCCGTGTACCTTATATGCTTGGTCTACTTGTTACATTGCATCTTGCGAATATTTTCCAGCATTATTGAAGCTCACTTACAATTACATCAAATTTTGTGCCACCATCCTAACCAAGCTCCACCAAAAGCTTTTACTTGTGTAGGTGTGAGAAACCGACAAGAACTCGTACCAATTGTGCTATTTCCTTGTCCTACATTGGAGTGATCCTCGATCCACTTTCAACTTCGGTCAAGGTACATTTGGTACTCGTTCTTCTCTTTCTACCACTCACATTTGTCTTGGAATGATGGATAGGCCAAGTACTTCTACCAACCCACTCTTCATGGAGCAAGACGACGACATGAACTCCTTCGTCACCAAGAGTCACCTCTTTGGTGCACAACGTGCTTTGCATCAAGAGCAACAAGCTATGAGTGAACGCATCGACAACCTTGCCGCCGACTTACGACTTTCCGAGCAATGTACAAGGGACTACTTTGACCACAAGCTCGACGATCACAAGCAAGAGAATGATGCAAGGATGGACGAGATTCACGCTTTGTTGCTCAACCACTCTTCTTCCACTTCAAGAAGGAGCTGTTCAAGTCACCATTCCGACTTTACCCTCTCCGACTCAAGTACACCGACATCAAACACTCTTTGTCGAGCCACGTGCACCGACCGTCAAGCAAACCTCAATCCACGTCGGGACACCGACTCTCAAGAGCACCAACGACGTCAAGCCGAAGAAGCCTCTGCGCTAGCTCGAGAACGACAACTACAACGCCAACATGAAGAGGAAGAACGCGCGCGTCTACACCAAAATGCACAAGATGTCGACGCTCAACGTAAAGAACAACAACTCCGTGACGCTCAAGCACTTGAGGCGCAACAAGCTCTACGCGATGCGAGTCGAGCCGTTGCCGACCGAGGCCGTCAAGCCTGTGAAGAAGAGGAAGCACTTCGCGAAGAAATTCACGAACGACGACTTCAAGCTCGCATGCATCGTCTAATTCCTCCTCGAGCTCGACGCGCTCCTCCACAAGCTCGCCAAGACCATCAAGTTCATCAAGAGCATGAAAACAATGGGAATCCTCCGCGACAAGAGCAACACGAGGTTGACAATCCTCCGCGACAAGAGCAACACGAGGTTGACAATCCTCCGCGACAAGAGCAACATGAGGTTGACAACCATCCGCGACAAGAGCACCACGAGTTGAACAATCATCTACAACATGGGCGTCATCATCCACGACCCCAACACAATGAAGAGCAACGCTACGGCAAGCTCAAGTTCACCATGCCCAAGTTCAACGGAAGCAACGATCCCGAAGAATACCTTTCATGGGCATTGAAAGTTGACAAGACCTTCCGTTTGCACAATTATGAAGAAAAGAAGAAGATCGCGATGGCATCCCTTGAGTTCCAAGACTATGTCCTCATTTGGTGGGAACAAATCATAGAGCGACGTGAGGCAAGAGGTGAACCACCCATCACTACTTGGGCACAAATGAAGGATGTCATGAGAGCACGCTTCGTGCCTACCTACTACAACCGTGACCTCTTCAAGAAACTCCAACAACTCAAGCAAGGAACCAAGAGCGTTTAAGAGTACTACAAGGATATGGAGATTGCCATGATATGAGCCAATGTTACGGAAGATGATGAGCAAACAATGGCACGTTTCTTGAATGGACTCAATCATCCTATCAAGAAGATCGCCAACTTCCAACCATACTCAAATCTCATCGAGCTAGTGCACCAAGCTATGAAAGCGGAACGCCAATTGCAAGATGATTTCAAGTACGCCAAGTTCTCATCCAAGTCCTACGGCTTCTCCAATAACCAAGCTTCAACGACTCCATCACCGACTACAAGACCTTCTACTTCCAACATCGACAAGTCGACTTCCAAGAAAGCTTCGCCAACTACAAGCAACCCTACTACGGGCAACTTCAAGCTGAGAGCTTCATCATCATCAACCCCAACCGATGAGACCGTCAAGACGAGTTCCTTCAAGTGTTTCACTTGCGGAGGCCGAGGCCACAAGTCCTACGAGTGCACCAACAAGCGGACCATGGTCTTCAATGACGATGGCACTTATGACTCCATGAGTGAAGGTGAAATGGAAGCACTTGAGCAAGTCGCCATGCACCGCCAAGTGAACAATGAAGAAGAACAAGTCTTTTGTGATGAAGACTCAAGTCCCGCATGTGTTGTCTCAAAAGTCTTGACTCTCCAACATCACCAAGAAGACGACCAACGATGCCACATATTCCACACCAAGGCTGGCATCAATGGAGGATCCGTCAAGGTCATCATCGATGGAGGGAGTTGTCACAATCTCGCAAGTGAAGAACTTTGCTCCAAGCTCCAATTGCCCAAGACGAAGCATCCACATCCATACAAAGTGCAATGGCTTCGTGACTCCGGCACCATCCAAGTCGAGCACCGAGTACAAGTCTCCTTCAAGATCGGCGCCTATGAAGACACCTTGGAGTGTGACGTTGTTCCAATGACCATTTGTCATCTTCTCCTGGGACGGCCATGGTAATTCGATAGAGGAGTCATCCACAACGGTTGAACGAACCACTACATCTTCAAGATGAAGGGCAAGGAGTACGTCCTCCGTCCAATGTCACCAAGTCAAGTGATCGCCGACAAGCATACCACCCATCGTGGAGAGAATGGTGAGAGAGTGAGCCACCAAAAAGAGAGTGAGCGCCACAAGCCCAAATTGAGTGCCTCCACGATGAGTGAAAACAAGAACTTCGTTCTATTTTCCACCAAACGTGAGATGAGAGAAGTGTGTGAGAACCCATCTCGTGTCCTACACCACGTCATCGTGTGCAAGGACAATGCACCACAAACTAACACCTCTCACACTCTTCCTCTAGTGTTGTCTTCTCTTTTGCAGGAATTTCAAGATGTTTTTCCAGATGAGCTACCTCCGGGACTACCTCCTCTACGAGGCATTGAGCACCGAATCGACCTCATCCCCGGAGCACCACTTCCAAACAAAGCTCCCTACCGCGTCAACCCCGAAGAAACCAAAGAAATTCAAAGGCAAGTAAAACATCTCATAGACCATGGACATGTGCGTGAAAATTTGAGCCCTTGTGTCGTTCCGGTCATTCTTGTGCCGAAACATGACGGTAGTTGTTGCATGTGCTCCGATTGTAGACCTATAAATGCTATCACCATTCGTTATAGGTATCCCATTCCACGCCTAGATGATATGCTTGATGAGCTTAGCGGTGCCACTATATTTTCCAAAATTGATTTTAAGAGTGGTTACTATCAAATCCGCATACAAGAGGGTGATGAATGGAAAACCGCCTTCAAAACCAAGTTTGGTTTGTATGAGTGGTTAGTCATGCCTATGGGTCTTTCGGAAGCACCGGGCACTTTTATGCGCCTCATGAATCATGTCTTTTGCCCTTACATTGGTATATTTGTTGTGGTCTACTTTGATGATATTCTTGTGTTTAGCAAATCTATCCAAGAGCATGTCACCCATGTCTGCACCATTTTGCAAACTCTTAGGAAAGAGCGTCTCTATGCTAATATGGAGAAATGCCTTTTTGGTGTTGATAAGCTCATTTTCTTAGGTTTTGTTGTCTCTTCTAAGGGTGTTCATGTAGATGAGTCCAAGATCAATGCTATTAAGACTTGGCCGCAACCAACCAACTTGCATCAAGTGCGTAGTTTCCTTGGCCTTGCGGGTTTCTATCGTCACTTTGTAAAGGATTTTAGCACCATTGCTTCGCCTTTGCATGCTTTGAGCAAGAAGAATGCGCCTTTTGTTTGGGGACCATCCCAAGATACCGCATTCAATGAGCTTAAGAATTTGCTTACTCATGCTCCCGTGCTTGCTTTACCCAACTTCGACAAACCTTTTGAAATTCATTGCGATGCTAGTGGTAATGGCAAAGGAGGTGTGTTAACGCAAGAGAAGCGCCCCATAGCTTACTTTAGTGAGAAACTTTCCGGAGCGCAACTCAACTACCCCATCTATGACAAAGAGCTATATGCTTTAGTCCGCGTTTTGCATGAATGGGAACACTACCTTCGTCCCCATGAGTTTATCATTCATACCGATCATGAGACTCTCAAGTATCTTAAGGGACAAACTAAGTTGAACAAGTGTCATGCTAAATGGAGTGAATTTATTGAGTCTTTTCCATATGTCATCAAGTACATCAAAGGTAAAGAAAACATAGTAGCGGATGCTCTTTCCCGCATTTGCATGCTTGTCACGCAACTTGAGTTAGATGGCATTGGCTTCGAGCATATCAAAGACTTATATGAGCATGATACAACTTGTGCCATTCCTTATGCCAAGTGTTTGTCGAATACATCTTAGGAACAATATTACATCAAAGATGGCCACCTTATGAGAGCTAACAAACTTTGCATTCCCGAGTCCTCGCTTCGTTTGTTGATTTTGTAGGAATCTCATGGAGGAGGCTTAATGGGACACTTCGGACGTGACAAGACGTTCGCCACGCTCTCAAAGAGCTACTTTTGGCCAAAGATGTTTCGGGGCGTCAATCGTTTCACCGACCGGTGTTCTACATGTCACAAAGCTAAGTCCAAAGCTCAATCTCATGGTCTCTATATGCCTTTACTGATTCCATACCAACCTTGGGAAGACATTAGTATGGACTTTGTACTTGGTTTGCCTAGGACTCGCAATGGGAAAGATTCCATATTTGTCGTTGTGGACCGTTTCTCAAAAATGGCACACTTTATTCCTTGTAACAAGATAGACGATGCTTCACATGTGGCTAATCTCTTTCATAGGGAAATATTGCGTCTACATGGTGTGCCAAAGACTATCGTCTCGGACCGCGACGTGAAGTTCCTTAGCTAATTTTGGAAGACCCTATGCGCCAAGCTCAAAATCAAGCTACTCTTCTCCACGGCATACCATCCTCAAACCGACGGCCAAACGGAGGTGACAAACCGCACACTCTCCGCTCTACTTCGAGTACTCATCAAGAAGAACATCAAGGAGTGGGAGGAGTGTCTACCCATCACTGAGTTCGCCTACAACCGAGCAAGACACTCAACAACCGGCAAGTCCCCTTTCGAGGTCGTCTACGGATTCAACCCTTTGTCACCATTGGATATTCTGCCTCTACCACTCCAAGAGCGAATCAATTTGGACGCAAGTGCACGAGCGACCCATATCAAGAAGGTGCATGAAGATACAAGAAACACCATCGAGCGCCAAGTACAACGCCTTGCGACCAAGCTCAACGTCAACAAGCAACCTATGGTCTTCAACATTGGTGATCTTGTGTGGCTACACCTTCGCAAGGAGCGCTTTCCATAAGAATGCAAGTCTAAGCTTCGACCTCGAGCCGATGGACCCTTCAAGGTGCTCGCACGCTACAACGACAACGCTTACAAGATCGACCTCGCACGGGACAAATACAACGTGAGTGACATCTTCAACATCAAAGATCTCTCTCCCTTCCATGGTGATGAAGCACTCGATCCGAGGACAGATCTTCCCCAAGGGAGGGGAGATGATGCGGAGCATCCCACGACCATCCACATGGACGCCACCTCAACTATCCAAGCTCCAAGTGGACCAATGACAAGGGCTAGGGCACGTGCTATTCAATCTGAGGTGACATCACTCCTACTTGAGTTTTCCCCCTCTTCAAGTGAGACATGGCTATTGTGTAAGTCCGAGATACTATGTGTCATCAGGTACAACGCTCAAGACTCGGAGCTGAGGACTGTAGAAGAATAGACAGGCGTCAACACTCTGGACAGCCCGGAACTTCCGGCCCCCGGACCTTCTGGCCGACCCGGAGCTTTCGGCCGCCAATGACTTCGACCAGCCCAGGCGTGCCAACTCTCGGGTTAGCCCGGACGCCGTCCCGGACCTTCCGGCGCCCGGAACCTCCGGCCTGCCCAGACCTTCCGGCCCCGGGATGCTAGCACCTCTCCATCGCGCCAACTCTCTGGTTAGGCCGGACCCTCCCTGGAACCTCCGGCGCCCGGAACTTCTGGCCTAGCCCGAAACTTCCGGCCCTGCCTACGCGCAGCCACTTGGGCCAAGGCCCGTGTACCCTTTCGTCACCTAGACTATATATACTCTATCCCATACAACTTTCTAGGGTTAGCATTGGTTTAGCTCATTGAGAGATAGAGCATTGCTCATCCATATCGTATCTACTCCACGAGAGAGACCGAGGCCCCTCTACGGAGAAGATCCACCTTGGATTCAAGACCCCTTTATGGGAAGATCCCCTTGTGGATTCAAGACCTCCTCTCGGAGAAGAACCGGCTACCCTTTTGTATCGTCCTTAGTGTTCCGTGGATTCATGTATCGTTCTATGTACCCGAGGATCTACACATGTGTGACTTGTTCTTGTTAGTTTGAGTGTTCCTCTTGTGTTTCCCCTTATGTTTTCCCTTGTTTCCCTCCTCGTGTTCTTCGCGTTCTTCGCGGGATCCGCTCCTTTCATGAAAGATTGGGCGATTAGGGTTCTACCCTACATCATAAGAGCTACTTTAATTCCAACTTATAAACTCCTAAAACTTTCCAGTTATGCAATCAGGTGTTGGGGATACAGGGGAAGCATAATATCTCACCCAGAAGTACACAAATCCGACATCCAGCTGTATCCATCCTTCAACACATAACCAAGAAACCTTCGGAAATCGTTTACCTCAACCTTCGAAAAGCATGCGTTATACGAGTTATGGCAATACTCCTGAACTCCCGCCCCGGTACTGGGTGGCGTCGAGGTTATCTCACCAACAACTGCATCAAAGAGATTTTCGATGTCGGCGAACTCAGGTATTCCAGAACTGCACCGATAAAATTGTGACGACAACACCTTGGAGCTCAACTCCCCGGGACACTGCCACAACCCCTAAATGTCAGGAGGCACCAAGAACAATGTTCTCGTCACAAAACCATCGGACCAATTCCAAGATACCCGCGTGATCCTAAAAAAAATTTAGTGAAATTTGAGAAGAGAAGAGTCAAAACTCTATGTCAGGAGACCTCACCAGAGCGACGAAGGGACTGAGGAGTAAAAAGAATCCTACTCTCCGATATATATAATCCCAAATGACTCAAAAAAAAATCTAGACTCAACAACGCCAGCGATTCGATCAAGCAGGGGGCTCCTAAGTCGGGGAAGGCTCTGATTACCAACTTGTAACACCCACGCTGCGGCTATATCTCCCACGTGTCGAAGCACGACTTAGAGGCATAACCGCATTGTAAGCAATGTCGCAAATGCGGTAATCTTCACACAACCCATGTAATACATAAGGGAAAGAGATACATAGTTGGCTTACAATCGCCACTTCACACAATTACATGAATAAAGCATTACATCAACCAGATACAGTCAAGGTCCGACTACGGAACCAAAATAAAAGAAGACTACCCCAAATGCTACACACATCCCCGATCGTCCTGACTGGGCTCCACTATTGATCAACTGGAAACGGAACAACATAACGAACACGATATTCATCAAGCTCCTCCTTGAGCTCGGTTGCGTCACCTGCACGGTTCAACAGCACCTGCAAGCTAGTTTTGGAAATATCTGTGAGTCACGGGGACTCAGCAATCTCACACCCTCGCGATCAAGACTATTTAAGCTTATAGGTAGGGTAAAAGGTATGAGGTGGAGCTGCAGCAAGCAACTAGCATATTTGGTGGCTAACATACGCAAATGAGAGCGAGAACAGAAGGAAAAAAGCACGGTCGAACCACTATGATCAAGAAGTGATCCTAGAACAACCTACGTCAAGCATTACTCCAACACCGTGTTCACTTCCCGGACACCGCCGGAAAGAGACCATCACAGTAACACACGTGGTTGATGTATTTTAAATTAAGATCAACTTCAGGTTTTCTACAACCGGACATTAACAAATTCCCATCTGCCCATAACCGCGGGCACGGCTTTCGAAAGTTCAAATCCCTGCAGGGGTGTCCCAACTTAGCCCATCACAAGCTCTCACGGTCAATGAAGGATATTCCTTCTCCCAAGACAATCCGATCAGACTCGGAATCCCGGTTACAAGACATCCTCGGCAATGGTAAAACAAGACTAGCAAAGCCACCCAGATGTGCCAACAAATCCCGATAGGAGCTGCACATATCTCGTTCTCAAGGCACACCGGATGAGCAAGACATCGGGTGGGCCAGCCCAGAGTTACCCCTGGTAGCTCTGGACATTTCTCAGTTTGGACCAACACTTAGACAAGCACTGGCCCGGGGGGTTAAAATAAAGATGACCCTTGGGCTGGCCTAACCCAAGGGAAAAAGAGGCTAGGTGGCGAATGGTAAAACCAATGTTGGGCCTTGCTGGAGGATTTTTATTCAAGGCGAACTGTCAAGGGGTTCCCATTATAACCCAACCGTGTAAGGAACGCAAAATCTGGGAACATAACACCGATATGACGGAAACTAGGGCGGCAAGAGTGGAACAAAACACCAGGCATAAGGCCGAGCCTTCCACCCTTTACCAAGTATATAGATGCATTAATTAAATAAGAGATATTGTGATATCCCAACAAAATATCCATGTTCCAACAAGGAACAAACTCCAATCTTCACCTGTAACTAACAACGCTATAAGAAGGGCTGAGCAAAGTGGTAACATAGCCAAACAACGGTTTGCTGGGACAAGGTGGGTTAGAGGCTTGGCTTAACAATATGGGAGGCATGATGAGCAAGTGGTAGGTATCGCAGCATAGGCATAGCAAAAGAGCGAGCAACTAGCAAGCAAAGATAGAAGTGATTTCGAGGGTATGGTCATCTTGCCTGAAATCCCGCAAGGAAGAAGAACGAGTCCATGAAGAAGACAAACGGACGTAGTCGAACGGTTCCTCACAAACGCGACGTTATCGGAACCAACTCGAAGAAGTAACATCAGAAAAAAGCACACAACATAGTAAACTACCACCACATATACATGGCATGATGCACAATCAAGTATGATGCATGTTCGGTATAATGAAGCATGGCATGGTAAAGTGCACAAACAATCCTACAAATTAAGTGGAGCTCAACATGTAACTCCGTTGCATATTGATGAAACACCACATGACTTATTTAGTTCTCTCTCGTTTATGTACCCAACAAGATTAAATGTTGTTAGCATGGCCAGAGGTGAAGCATAATGAAACTACCTATCTAGGCAAGTTTAAATGAGGCCGGAACAACAAAACAACAAGTCCGGAAACTCCTCATGTGCATATTTTAGGTTTGGTACTGATCTGCCCTAAACCATATTTTAGAGTTGTTAAACATGCAAAGAGATGCCACCATGTTAAACTATGCATTTTTCTACCCCATTTACATATAAAGATTATTTAAAACCGAGCTATGGTTATTTAGTTATGAAAGAATTCATTTTAACATGTTACTTAAGCAAATTAATGCAAATAGCAGTTTAAACATTTTAAACATAGATGAAAATGGCATATTATTATTCTACACAAAATTCTAAGCATTTTACATATTAAGTTTGCTTTAATCCAATGCATGGTTCAACAGTTATTAAATGCATGAACATGAGGGTCTTTTCTGTAAAACTGCGCAATTCGGGATAATAGGAAAAAACGTTCAGGCAGAAAAAATATAGAGCTTGGCTTAATCTGGAGCGCTGCTCTCATTGGGCTTGGCCCGGTTGGTGGAAGAGGCCTGCTGGCATGCAGCTGGACAGGCCGGATCTGGCTGGGCCTTCCATGCACTGGAGCTGGGCCGGGCCACCTTGGTGCTGGTTGGATCGAACGAGGGAGGGGGAGCGGTCAACGCGAGCGGTCGTCTCGCTCGACCACCAGCGAAACAGAGGACGGCAGAGGCGCGATGTGGGGCAGGGGCGAGAACTCCGGCTCCTCGACGCGAAGACCACCGGCGGCGATGGAGCTTGGCGAGGCGGCGACTCCGGCGGGCGATGCGGTCAATGGGGACTAGCTTGGGCGCAGGGAAGGTCCAGGAGCGGGACGACGGACTGATGCAGGGCAGCAGCAGGTTCAGTACAGGGGCGTCGACCTCCTGCTCGATGCAGAAGCAAAGGGGCGGCGAGCTTGCAGCGGATGCCGCGACGGACTTGGCGTGACGAAGGCAAGGTAGCATGCCGGCGGCGACTGCTGCTGCTGGAAGGCGAGCTTGGGGCTCGGCTCCCATCATGGTGGTCTCCTATGAAAAACAATAGAGAGGGAGAGAACATGAGAGGAAGGAGACCGCAACGGAGGAAAGTAAAAGAGGAGGGGCACGAGGTAGAGAGGAGCTTTGCTCCGGCGAGCTGGCGTAGGGAGGTGCTGCTCCCGATCCGTCCTGGACGGAGGCACGGGAGGAGACGAGGCGCTCGGGCCTTGCGGCGCTGCACGGGGCTGCTAGATCTAGAGCCTCTGTGGGATGAACTGGGGCGACGGGGGCCGTTCGATCTAGATCTGACGCTCCATATCGACGGTGGGGAGCTGCACTGGTTACTTGGTTGTGTTTTGGTGGATCTAGTGGTGCGAGGGCGGCTGCGTGTGGATAGGCTCGGGTGGGATCCCGAGGAAGATACTGCTGGCGGCGGCGCGAGGGACAAGCTGCCTAGAAATTAGGCTTTGACTAGGAATGGACGAATATATATACATCACGGGTTAGGTTAGGGGCTATCTCGTCACTCCGATCAAAATCGTACGGTCAGGAAAAATAGGCTAGGGAGTCCAAATGAGAAAACGGTGATGGTTGGTAGATGTTTGGGGATGAACCGGATCAAACGGTGACGACTGCCCGGGTCGGGTCCGGGGAAGTTTCGGACGCGCACGAGAGGTCTATGCACGGCGCAAAGAGGGGTAGGCTGGGCCTAGGTGGACTGTGGAGAGTGGGTTGGTCTGAGAGAAGAGGGGAGAGATGCAGCCCGGCAGGATTTCCGGAGACCGAAAATGTCCGACGAAAAGACCGGCTATACTGGCGCTATAGTTATCCATTGGGGCGTCAAATGGACTCTAAATGCGATGAAACTTGGCAGGCGGCCTGCCTACACTATAATAAGACCGCACTCCAACTTTCAGCCCATTCTGAGAACATTTTCCGACCACTTATAAAATAAAATTTCGGACATGCCGCGGGCGTGTGCAAGAGTGTCTAGGCTCAGAGCGGACAACGAAAGGAACGGGGAGAACCAGGATGAATGCAAGTTTGAAAACAGATGATGCAATGCACATGATGACAAGATGAAATGCAACACGCAAGCAATTGACATGGCAACGACAGCGAATAACTGGAAGACACCTGGCACATCGGTCTCGGGGCGTCACACCTCTGTTGGGCCGTGCCACGTGTCGGCGTATCATAGGCGCCTCTTGTCCAATCAATGGATGGCATCTGTCCCAGTGGTGAGCCAACACGTGTTTCCTCCGCCCAATGAGAATTTTACACGTGAAAAACCTCATTGGTCCGGGCTGTTAGCGGGTTATCGGATCCAAAACTGGACCCGATAGATTAACGGCGTTCCATTACGGTGGATGCCACGTGTCGGTCACCCTTGACGAAAGCATTTCCATGATGCGCGATTTATCGTCATGGAAGTGGACACTTCAGTGACAATAATTTTAGTAATGTCATGGAACACTTCTACGACAGCACATGTATGACTATCTTGATTCTGCCATAAATTTGTCATGGATGTACATGCATGACAGAAAACATGACCTACTGTGACAAACACGTATCATCACGGAAGTGTCTTTTTTTGTAGTGTTAGGTACATGGTGTTGGACTGCTGGTACACCCGCTGTCCCATGCCCTTATACCAAATATTTAGCTGTTCTTAATCTAACGCCCCTGGTAAAATGAAGCCATGCCACTTATAAACCATGACAAGTTTAGCCAAAAAAATTGCCTGTAATTGTTTGAGACTCTGACTGTTTCCATTGTAGCTTTTTGTGCAAACAGGGATATCCATTTCACCAGGTTGTTGTTGTGACCTTTTGGTGCACTGCACAAAACACTTCTTAAAAGAAGTGACTTTTGTGTTGTTTAACTGGAATTTCAGAATGGAACAGTTGATTCATTTTGGTGGAACTGCACAAAGGGAGATATGTGTTCCAATCCTCATCATCCATATTGGCGCCATAACCTTCCTTTAGGTAAGAATGATATTCAATGCATGTGTTCATCTCTATTTTGTGACTCCCATGAGAAAATAATGCTATTGTTTACTAGTACACTTGTACTCCCTCACTAACAAAACCAATTCAGAAATAGAAGGCCAATCATGTACTTGGTTTCACCAACTGGTGAGGAGAAAGAGAAACAAAGCATGAAGAGGAAGAAGAAGAAGAAGAATAAACAATGCCAAGGTGATCTTGCTGAAGCCAGAGGCCTCAGTCGAGGCCATTCAAGGGCTTCGGCAACGTCTACCTTACATGTGAGACGATCCTCCAGGGAGCCCTTCCACTTCTGTTGTCTCTCCTGCAAGGTCACTTAATTAATTAGGAGTACTTAAGTACCACTAATTTATTGCTGCCTAATTTTCCTGTCGGAGTTAAACAAATCTTTAGTAGCACCTTATGCTGAATCATGTACGTGTGTATGTTTGTCTATGGAGGTGAATCATGTGGTGGAGCAGGGAGGGAATATTGTTAGTGTCATGACATAATAGTTCTATTGTTTTGCATGTCAACTTATTGCCATTGGTTTAATTAGGCAATGTTTTGCGTATCATCCATCATGAATTTGATGCTACTGTTAGAGTAATATGCTAATGTCTTTCTATCCTTTCTCACCAAGCTAATGAAAGTTTCACCTTGTTCCTACTTGTGCAAACAGGGATCATGTTGTGCCAATCATACATTTTGGTGGAACTACACAAGACAATACAATGAACTGTATCCCAGCCAGTGCTTTAACTCTGTGGGAAGTTCTTGATAATCTTTTGATATAATATCAGCACTGGTAAACAAGAGTGATTTCAACCATACATTTGAAGTGCACAAAAATATACACTATTGAGTGATTTCAGTGAGTGCTTTATCATCTCTTATGGGACTACATGAATAAGCTTTTTTCCTCAGGTTTGTACCGGCTTAAGGCCTTCATCCATATTAGTTTGTTGTCATCTCTATTTGTATCGTGCTACTGTCATGAGAAACTCCATTATCTTTGCAAGTTAAAGTTTTGCAACCTATGATACATGGCAATGCTTTGATGTTGAGCTAATTGGCACTGATTAAATAAACAAATACCTCTCTTTAAGCAAGACTACTATGTTGCTAACTTTACCCATTAAGATACTGAGGGTGCTTCTATTTGTTAGTGTATGTTTCATCAACTAGTCCCACTATTACAGTAATCTCACTCTCTCAATATATGTGCCAACAGGGATGCTCGATTTTGGTGGAACTGCACGAAAACTTTGGGTGCTTCATTGCCTCGACAGCTTCCTTCCTTTCCTGTCAGTCGCTAATCTGGGCTTGCATTCTTCCTTTGCTGTCAGTCACTTGGCTTATCTTGGCTTCCAGTCAAAGGAAATAGTAATTGGTATGCTACCTCACATAGGTTGGTACTGGTCTTTATCCTGATTATTGTGCTTGTCATATGTATTGGTAATTTGGTATTGTGCTACTGTTTGCCGATTTCATAAAGGAGTAACTTGGAGCCTGAACTCGCAGGAAAATCATTACATTGGGTGATTTCAGTAGAACTACACAAAAGATCAGATGGACAGGTACTTATGCTCCTACTATGTACTCCAAAGTTCACTCAGACAAGCATCAATATTGACAAGAAGAAGTGCCTATATTCATTCGAGTATCAACCGGGGTCAACCAGTTGTCAAACTCCAAGTATTAGGAGAGTGAACACCAAAAATATTGCTTGGCGCATAGCCCAGAAAAACGTTGTCCAGTCTTTGGTCCCAACTTGTGCCTTTTGGTTATCGGCACATATGGTAGCGAACTGTATGGCATGGAGTCTAAAGATTCCAGACAAGTTGGTTGACGTGTATATTCATCTGGCAATTAATCCGTTTGCACACCAGGGATGCTCCATTTTAGTTGAACTGCACAAAAATTTGGGTGGTTCATTTTCTCAACCGCGTTCTTTCTTGTCTACAATGTAGAATTTTGGTGAGCTACATGACCAAGATGAGCTAGTAAACTAGTTGGATGAAAGTAGTGGCCAAGTTGCTCAAACCTCCCTCGGCATGAGGCCACTATTTGAGGATAAACCTACATGCAAAGTTCAGATTGTCTGTGCTGCCTCTTATGTACTCGAAAGTTTACTCGTACAAGCATTAATTTTAGCAAGAAGTATCTCCGACTGAACAACATTTACCAGTCTGTACCCTAGGTAATTAAAGTTCAACCATGGATGATATTGGCTGTGATCTCAATCATTTGGATTCATAAACATACTGAACATGTGTATATCTGAATCTTTTTGTAAATTATCTATGAATATTTGTTGGAAATATGCCCTAGAGGCAATAATAAAATGGTTATTATTATATTTCCTTGTTCATGATAATTGTCTATTGTTCATGCTATAATTGTGTTATCCGGAAATCGTAATACATGTGTGAATACATAGACCACAACATGTCCCTAGTGAGCCTCTAGTTGACTAGCTCGTTGATCAATAGATGGTTACGGTTTCCTGACCATGGACATTGGATGTCATTGATAACGGGATCACATCATTAGGAGAATGATGTGATGGACAAGACCCAATCTTAAGCATAGCACAAGATCGTGTAGTTTGTCTGCTAGAGCTTTTCTAATGTCAAGTATCTTTTCCTTAGACGATGAGATTGTGCAACTCCCGGATACTGTAGGAATACTTTGGGTGTGCCAAACGTCACAACGTAACTGGGTGACTATAAAGGTGCACTACGGGTATCTCCGAAAGTGTCTGTTGGGTTGGCATGAATCGAGACTGGGATTTGTCACTCCGCATGACGGAGAGGTATCTCTGGGCCCACTTGGTAAGACATCATCGTAATGAGCTCAATGTGACTAAGGGTTGGTCACGGGATGATGTGTTGCAGAACGAGTAAAGTGACTTACCGGTAACGAGATTGAACAAGGTGTTGGGATACCGACGATCGAATCTCGGGCAAGTAACGTACCGATTGATAAAGGGAATTGAATACGGGATTGATTGCATCCTCGACATCGTGGTTCATCCGATGAGATCATCGTGGATATGTGGGAACCAACATGGGTATCCAGATCCCGCTGTTGGTTATTGGCCGAAGAGTTGTCTCGGTCATGTCTGCATGGTTCCCGAACCTGTAGGGTCTACACACTTAAGGTTCGATGATGCTAGGGCTGTAGAGATATTAGTATGCGGTAACCCGAAAGTTGTTCGGAGTCCCGGATGAGATCCCAGATGCCAGGAGGAGTTCCGTAATGGTCCGGAGGTAAAGATTTATATATAGGAAGTCCAGTTTCGGGGGTCACCGGTATTGTACCGGGAGCACCGGAAGGGTCCCTGGGGTCCACCGGGTGGGACCACCTATCCCGGAGGGCCTCATGGGCTGAAGTGGGAAGGGAACCAGCCCCTGGTGGGCTGGTGCGCCCCCCTTGGGCCTCCCTTGCGCCTAGGGTTGGAAACCCTAAGGGGGTGGGGGTGCCTCCACCTGCCTTGCGGGCCAAGCCACCCCTAGGCCGCCACCCCCTCCCATTAGATGGGATCTGTAGGGGCCGCCCCCCCAGGCCCCCTATATATAGTGGAGGGGAGGGAGGGCAGCCGCACCCAAGTCCCTGGCGCCCCCCTCCCTCCCGTGACACCTCTTCCTCCCCGCTTACGCTTGGCGAAGCCCTGTCGGGATGCCGCTACTTCCACCACCACGCCGTCGTGCTGCTGGATCTCCATCAACCTCTCCCTCCTCCTTGCTGGATCAAGGCACGGGAGACGTCCTCGCTCCGTACATGTGTTGAATGCGGAGGTGCCGTCCGTTCGGCGCTAGGATCTTCGGTGATTTGGATCACGACGAGTACGACTCCATCATCCCCGTTCTCTTGAACGCTTCCGCTCGCGATCTACAAGGGTATGTAGATGCACTCCTCTCGCTCTCGTTGCTAGATGACTCCATAGATTGATCTTGGTGATGCGTAGAAAATTTTAAATTTCTGCTACGATCCCCAACAGTGGCATCATGCGCTAGGTCTATGCGTAGTTTCTATGCACGAGTAGAACACAAGTTGTTGTGGGCGTTGATTTTGTCAATTCACTTGCCGTTACTAGTCTTATCTTGATTCGGCAGCATCATGGGATGAAGCGGCCCAGACCAACCTTACACATACGCTTACGTGAGACTGGTTCCACCGACTGACATGCACTAGTTGCGTAGGTAAGAAACGTTCTTGCTAGAAACCTATAGCAGCCACGTAGAACTTGCAACAACAATTAGAGGGTGTCTAACTTGTTTTTGCAGCATATGTCGTGTGATGTGATATGGCCAAAAGGATGTGATGAATGATATATGTGATGTATGAGATTGATCATGTTCTTGTAATAGGAATCACGACTTGCATGTCGATGAGTATGACAACCGGCGAGAGCCATAGGAGTTGTCTTAATTTATTTATGACCTGCGTGTCAACATAAACGTCATGTAATCACTTTACTTTATCGCTAACCGTTAGCCATAGTAGTAGAAGTAATAGTTGATGAGACAACTTCATGAAGACACGATGATGGAGATCATGGTGTCATGCCGGTGACGACGATGATCATGGCGCCCCGAAGATGAGGTTCAAAAGGAGCAAAATGATATTGGCCATATCATGTCACTATTTGATTGCATGTGATGTTTATCATGTTTTACATCTTATTTGCTTAGAACGACGGTAGCATAAATAAGATGATCCCTCGCAATAATTTCAAGAAAGTGTTCCCCGTAACTGTGCACCGTTGCTAAGGTCCGTTGTTCCGAAGCACCACGTGATGATCGGGTGTGATAGGTTCTAACGTTCGCATACAACGGGTGTAAGCCAGATTTACACACGCAATACACTTAGGTTGACTTGACGAGCCTAGAATGTACAGACATGGCCTCGAAACACGGAAGACCGAAAGGTCGAACATGAGTCGTATAGAAGATACGGTCAACATGAAAATGTTCACCGATGATGACTAGTCCGTCTCACGTGATGATCGGACATGGCCTAGTTGACTCGGATCATGTATCACTTAGATGACTAGAGGGATGTCTATCTGAGTGAGAGCTCATTAAATAATTTGATTAGATGAACTTAATTATAATGAACATAGTCTAAAAATCTTTGCAATATGTCTTGTAGATCAAATGTCCCACGCTAATGTTGCCCTCAACTTCAATGCGTTCCTAGAGAAAACCAAGCTGAAAGACGATGGCAGCAACTACACGGACTGGGTCCGTAACCTGAGGATTATCCTCATAGCTGCCAGGAAAGCATATGTCCTTGATGCACCACTAGGTGAAGCACCTGTTTTCCCAGCAGAACAAGACGTTATGAACGCTTGGCAGACGCGTAGTGATGATTACTCCCTGGTTCAGTGCGGCATGCTTTACGGCTTAGAACCAGGGCTCCAAAAGCGTTTTGAGAAACACGGAGCATATGAGATGTTCCAAGAGCTGAAAATGGTTTTCCATGCTCACGCCCGGGTCGAGAGATATGAAGTCTCCGACATGTTGTACAGTTGTAAGATGGAGGAGAACAGTTCTGTCAGCGAGCACATACTCAAAATGTCTGGGCTGCATAACCGCTTGTCTCAGCTGGGAGTTAATCTCCCGAATGATGCGGTTGTTGATAGAATCCTTCAGTCGCTCCCACCAAGCTACAAGAGCTTTGTGATGAACTTCAATATGCAGGGAATAGAAAAGACCATTCCCGAGGTATATTCAATGCTGAAATCAGCGGAGGTGGAAATCAAAAAGGAACATCAAGTGTTGATGGTGAATAAAACCACTAAGTTCAAGAAAGGTAAGGGTAAAAAGAACTTCAAGAAGGACGGCAAGGGAGTTGCCGCGCCCGGTAAGCAAGCTACCAGGAAGAAGTCAAAGAATGGACCCAAGCCTGAGACTGAGTTCTTTTATTGCAAGGGAAACGGTCACTAGAAGCGCAACTGCCCCAAGTACTTAGCGGAAAAGAAGGCCGGCAATACCAAAGGTATATGTGATAGACATGTTATTGATGTGTACCTTACCAGCACTCGTAGTAGCTCCTGGGTATTTGATACCGGTGCAGTTGCTCATATTTGTAAGTCAAAACAGGAACTGCGGAATAAACGGAGACTGGCGATGGACGAGGTGATGATGCGCGTCGGGAATGGTTCCAAGGTCGACGTGATCGCCGTCGGCACGCTACCTCTGCATTTACCTACGGGATTAGTTTTAAACCTCAATAATTGTTATTTAGTACCACTTTGAGCATGAACATTGTATCTGGATCTCGTTTAATGCGAGATGGCTACTCATTCAAATCTGAGAATAATGGTTGTTCTATTTATATGAGAGACATGTTTTATGGTCATGCCCCATTGGTCAATGGTTTATTCTTATTTAATCTCGAACGTGATGTTACACATATTCATAGTGTGAATGCCAAAAGATGTAAGGTTGATAATGATAGTCCCACATACTTGTGGCACTGCCGCCTTGGTCACATTGGTGTCAAACTGTGACGCCCCGAGACCGATGTGCCAGGTGTCGTTCAGTTATTCGCTGTTGTTGCCTTGTCTCGCCGGATCCGGAGCCCTCAGGCTCGGATCTACCCGTTCCCGCCGATCCCTGCCGTGCCCGCTTCGTCGGAGACCCTCACCGGCCGCCGTTGACCACGCCACGACCTCCTGCCTCGTGCAGTCAGACGAAGGAGACGACGAGGGGAGCGTCGCCCCTGGGCCCGACCTCGTCCAAGGCCCATCCGCCTCGGCCTGCCTCTCCCCCGACCTGGGCCATGGTCCGTGGGTGAGCAGCCCCTCCCCCAGTCTCCTGTGCATCTGGCCCAACAGTTTCGGCCCATATCATGTTTTTTTCAGCGCCTGGGATTTTTCATATTTATCCAGGGATTGCCAGTTTTGCAGAATAGTCCCCCTAGTTCATGCATTTAATAACTCACTAACCGAGCATCGGATTAAAATGTTTTATATATGAAACTTGCTCAGAATTTTGTGTAGATTAATAATATGCAACTTTCATCCACGTTAAAAATGTTTAAAATGTTGTTTGCATCAATTTGCTCCTATGCCATGTTAAAATGATTTAATTCATAACTAATTAACCGTAGCTCCGAATCTAACAAACTTTATATATAAATGGGGTAGAATTTTGCCTAGTTTAACATGGTGGCTTCATTTTGCATGTTTAACAACTCTAAAATAATGTTTAGGGCAGAACAGTACCAAACCTTAAATTATGCGTATGAGGATTTTCCAGAATTGTTGGCCGTTGTTTCCGGCCTCATTTAAACTTGCCTAGATAGGTAGTTTTTTGTGCTTCACCTCTTGCCATGTTAATCAACATTTAATATTGTTGGGGTACATAAACGAGAGAGAACTAAATAATTGATGTGGTGTTTTGTCAATATGCATCCCGATGCATATTGAGCTCCACTTAATTTGTAGGATTGCTTGTGCACTTTGCCATGCCATGCCTCATTAAACCGGACATGCATCATACTTGATTGTGCATCATGCCATGTTGATGTGTTGGTTGTTTACTATGTTGTGTGCTTCTTTTCCGGTGTTTGCTTCTTCAGGTTGCTTCCGGTAACGTCGAGTTTGTGAGGACCCGTTCGTCTACGTCCGTTTGTCTTCTTCGTGGACTCGTTCTTCTTCCTTGCGGGATTTCAGGCAAGATGATCATACCCTCGAAATCACTACTATCTTTGCTTTGCTAGATGCTCGCTCTTTGCTATGCCAATGCTATGATGCCTACCATTTGCTTGTCAGCCTCCCAAATTGCCATGTCAAACCTCTAACCCACCATGTCCTAGCAAACCGTTGATTGGCTATGTTACCGCTTTGCTCAGCCCCTCTTATAGCGTTGCTAGTTGTAGGTGAAGATTGAAGTTTGTTCCTTATTGGAACATGGAGATGTTGTTCCTTTTTGGAACATGTTTACTTGTTGGGATATCACTATATATCTTATTTAATTAATGCATCTATATACTTGGTAAATGGTGGAAGGCCCGGCCTTATGCCTAGTGTCTTGTTCCACTCTTGCCGCCCTAGTTTCTGTCATATCGGTGTTATGTTCCCGAATTTTGCGTTCCTTACGCGGTTGGGCTATAATGGGAACCCCTTGACAGTTCACCTTAAGTAAAGCTCTTCCAGCAATGCCCAACATTGGTTTTACCATTCGCCACCTAGCCTTTTCTTTCCCTCGGGTAGGCCTGCCCAAGGGTCATCTTTATTTTAACCCCCCCCCCCCCCGGGCCAGTGCTCCTCTGAGTGTTGGTCTGACCGAGTAGACTGCGGGGCAACTTGAGGGTTGGTTTTACTCGTAGGACGTCTCATATGAGTGTGCCCTGAGAAAGAGATATGTGCAGCTCCTATCTTGTCGGCACATTCGGGCGGTGTTGCTGGTTTAGTTTTACCCTGTCGAAATGTCTTGTTGTACCGGGATACCGAGTCTGATCGGAATGTCTCGGGAGGAGGTCTATTCCTTCGTTGACCCTGAGAGCTTGTGATGGGCTAAGTTGGGACACCCCTGCAGGGATTTGAACTTTCGAAAGCCGTGCCCGCGGTTATGGGTAGATGGGAATTTGTTAACGTCCGGTTGTAGAAAACCTGAAGTCGACCTTAATTAAAATGAATCAACCGCGTGTGTAATCGTGATGGTCTCTTTCCGGCGGAGTCCGGGAAGTGAACACGGTTGTTGGAGTTATGCTTGACGTAGGTAGTCCAGGATCACTTCTTGATCATACTTTTATCGACCGTGCTTTGCCTTCTCTTCTCGCTCTCATTTGCGTAGGTTAGCCACCATATATGCTAGTCGCTTGCTGCAGCTCCACCTCATACCTTTTACCTTACCCATAAGCTTAAATAGTCTTGATTGCGAGGGTGCGAGATTGCTGAGTCCCCGTGGCTCACAGATACTTCCAAAACCAGCTTGCAGGTGCCGACGAGTCCGTGCAGGTGACGCAACCAAGCTCGGGAGGAGCTCGTTGAAGATCTTGTCCTTTATGTTGTCTCGTTCTAGTTGATCAGTAGTGGAGCCCAGTTGGGGTCGATCGGGGACCTTTGTCGCATTTGGGGTTCTTCTTTTATTTTGGCTCCGTAGTCCGGCCCTGATTGTATTTGGTTGTTGTAATGCTTTATTCATGTAATTGTGTGAAGTGGCGATTTTAAGCCAACTATGTATCTTTTTCCCCTATTGTATTACATGGGTTGTGTGAAGATTACCTCACTTGCGACATATGCCTTCAATGCGATTATGCCTCTAAGTCGTGCCTCGACACGTGGGAGATATAGTCACATCGAGGGTGTTACAAGTTGGTAATCAGAGCCTTCCCCGACCTTAGGAGCCCCCACTGATTGATCGTTTTTAGCGGCCGAGTTGTGTCTAGAAAAATGTTTTGAGTCATTTAGGAATTATATATCAGAGAGTTTAGTAATTCTTTTTACTTCCCAGTCTCCTCATAGCTCTGGTAAGGCATCCTGACGTAGCGTTTTGACTCTTCTCTTCTCAAATTTCACTAAAAAAATTAGGATCACGCGAGTATCTTGGAATCGTTCCGATGACTTATGATGAGAATACTGTCTTGGTGCCTCCTGTCAGGGGTTTAGTGGAAGTGTCCCGGGGAGTTGAGCTCTGAGGTGTTGTCGTCATAATTTTATCGTTGCAATTCTGGAGTACCTGAGTTTAGTACGCCGACATCGAAAATCTCTTTTATGCAGTTCATTGGTGAGGTAACCTCGACGCCACCCAGTATTGGGGCGGGAGTTCGGGAGTATCGCCATAACTTGTATAACGGATGCTTTTCGAAGGTTGAGGTAGACGATTTCCGAAGGTTTCTTGGTTATGTGTTGAAGGATGGATACAGCTGGACGTAGGATTTGTTAGTTTTGGGTGAGATATTATGCTTCCCCTGTATCCCCAACACCTGATTGCATAACCGGAAAATTTCGGGAGTTTCATAGGTGGGAATTCAAGTAGCTCTTAGGATATCTTTCCGACAGATGTATGATATGAAATTGGGGTTCGACGTCTAGTGGTCCGCCTATTCACGGTTGGTTTTACAGTGGGCTCGTTGTGTCTTAAAGAGTCCTGGGCTATGCCGACTCGGGGACACTTCGTATGTCATGTGCACTGCCTTGTACATGATGGTGATGTACGATCGAGCCCGTGTAGGCCCCACCACGAAAACTTCGGACGAAATCTCTATCATATGTTTGTTCCGGCTTATTCTGCAAGCCAACCCTTTGTTTTTGTTTTGAGTTGTGGTATTCGAGTTGCTTCAATGTCAAGTGTTCATTCCATACCTTTTCCCAAATGGTGTTCTCATACTTTGATGTGAATACTAATCCTTCATGATAATCGAGATTGTCTTGTCCATCCTTTTTTACCGGTGTGTCTCTCTTTAAGTGGAGCCGAGCATTCCAATATCAGCAACATCTATTATCACTTCTTCTCAACGATGTTTGTTTTCATCCGTCTCTAAGTTGCCTTTGTTTTTCCCGCCCACCCACCCTTTTTCTTCGAGGACTCAGATTTCTTATTCAAGCATCCTTTTATTATTGATGGAAGTCTTTCCATTCTTCTCCTTCAATGTTCTTACCCGGTGATGCTCATGAAGATTTTAACAAAGTTTCTAGTTCACCATTATTCATTCTTTTTCTTCTCCGGTGGTTTCAAGTCAAGCTTGTTGATCATATCCTTTCCTCGGTTCAATGTTTTTCTCATGCCGGTGCAATTCTTAATCATTCACCTCTTGCTATCCTATTGTTCCGGAGTGCTCAAGTTATCTTCAAGATTCGTGTTTCCACTCTGCTTTCGTAATCCTTTCAAACTCTTTCGAGGATGTCCCCTCATTCAAGCCATTTAATCCAACCAGTGCATTCCCTCTTTTAAATCGTTCTACGGTGTTTCTTTTGAGTGGGCCCTAACCCATAGGTCTTTTCCCAGGATCTTACCTCACTCTTCTTATTTTTCCGGAGCTACCCTCAAATTCATCTTAAAGTTGACGTAAGAATGATTTATCATCAGTCACATGTATTTCTCCAAGATCTCTCAAATTCTTTTCATCGTTGGCTCAACCTCTTCGTTTTGATTCTTCCAGAGTGTCTAAATAATTCATGGTGCTGTTTCTTGTCACCATTCTCGGATTTTGAAGACCGAAGAAGAGTTTTAACTCCATATCTTATCCGTTCTCTCAGAGATTCAGGGTTCTAGCATAATGCCATCCTCTCATAATTGTTTTGATTGTGGGTATTCTTTTCTCCTATCCGGAGCTTTTCATGAGTTGTTTCCATTTCTTTACTCCGAAGCCCATCAATTCAGAATTATTCATTCTCAGCTTTCAGCTCTCTTTCTCTAAATCTTACCGGTGCATCGCCCAAGTGATCTATAATCAGTTCATGATCTCTTCGTTCTCATGGATCTAAATTCTCTCAAGCATCTTCGTTTACTTGCTAATCCTTCCCGGTGTTTCTTCATGTTTTATTCGTTCTTTTTCAATTCTTACGGTGGTTCGTTCAAGATTTCTTTTTCTTTCTTATCATATCAATTTATTCGTTGTTTCAACCCTTCCGGTGTTTCGTTGAATACCTTCCCAAGTCTGATGTTATATATCTCTTAATCTTTTCTACGAGAATAAGTAATATGCCAAATCCGTTGATTGTCATCAATTTAAATTGGTGAAGGATAAGCATAATGTAATTCTTACTCTTGTTTCATCCAAGTGATTTAATTCCTTATTCCGGAGGTTCATCAAAATTCTTGATTTCTTTTGTTCATCTTTCCTTTCCGGAGCTCCAAGTTATTTCAATTATATCACCACGGAGATTCATATAAATCGTCGCAAGGCTTCGCTTGTGTTTTTCAACTTCTCTTTCCTTTTGTTTGATCATCCTTTTATTACCGGAGTTCCTCATGGTGGTTCGTCAAGGATTCTTTTCATTCTTCAATTGTTCTTCAAGATATCTCTCGAAGCTATGATCCGCCAAGATATACTTCAAGTTGTCTTCTTCTTGCAATCCGGAGTGCTATTCTTTCAATCTTATCTTTTGAGGTGGTGTTATGTCATTGTTGACAATTTTCCTTCGTGTTTCATGATTCACAAGTTGTCCGAAATGACATATCTTAAACCCATCATTTTCAATTCGTTCATGAGTTCCTTGGTAACCCATCAAATCTCGTCATTGGAGTTATCTTGGGTTATACTTCACCTAAAGCCTTCCCTAAGGATTGCTGCTATAATTGTGCTCATAAAGGACCCAAGTTCTTCTTTATCCTGCCGGTGGGAATATTTTTCTCGTCTCCTTGTTCTTATCAATTCAATTCTTTTTCCCGTGAGTGGCAGGTTGTCACCTCATAATGTTTGAGTTGTATTCCATAAGACCATATCAAGGTTACTCTTTTCGTTGTTGTTTTTTTTACAACAATTTCGTTCGACCCTTCTCCTAAAGATGCCTTGTCAAGCTCTTTTGTGGCAAAAGTTGCCATTTTCTTCTCCATTCTCCTATTTCAATTATCTATCCTCTATTGTTTTGTTCTGGAGGCATTATGATGTTGCATTCTTCAACCATCATCTCGTTTCATTTAAGATCATGTTCTTTCCTATGCCTATCCATTTAACCGGAGTGTTGTGCCCTTTTGCTCAAGTTCTTTTCGCCTTGCCAAGCCTTGCACCTCTTTTCTACCGAAGTGTTGTATGAGATCTTTGTTACCCCTTGTTCCTTTCATTCAATAGTTCCGGAGGCAGTGTGTTGTGATTTCATCAAGTATCTTCTCATCTTATCAAGTTCTTACTCAATTCCTTTTCTTTTCAATCGGAGTGCTGCCCAAAGTTGTTCTCCCTTGTTCATCTTTACTAACGGAGTGTTTTCAACTTTGTTCATCTCCGTTGTATTCTTTCCTCGAAATGGCTTAACCTTTTCAAGGTTCTTTGGTTTCATTCGTTTGTCAAAGTAGCAACTTAGTTTTACCTCTTCTCTTTCTCTTCCGTTGTCCCTCCGGTGCCATTCTAGATCTCGGGACGAGATCCTCTCGTAGTGGTGGAGTGTTGTGACGCCCCGATACCGATGCGCCAGGTGTCGTTCAGTTATTCGCTATTTTTGCCTTGTCATTGCTTGTGTGTCATGCTTTGCATACCATGTCATCATGCGCATTTCATTTGCATACGTGTTCATCTCATGCATCCGAGCATTTTCCCCGTTGTCCGTTTTGCATTCCGGCGCTTCGTTCTCCTCCGGTGGTCATTTCTACCTTTCTTTCTTGTGTGGGGGTTAAACATTTCCGGATTGGACCGAGTCTTGCCAATCGGCCTTGGTTTACTACCGGTAGACTGCCTGTCAAGTTTCGTACCATTTAGACTTCGTTTGATACTCCAACGGTTAACCGAGGGACCAAGAAGGCCTCGTGTGTGTTGCAGCCCAACACCCCTTCAATTTGGCCCCAAAACCCACCTAACTCTGCTCCATCATCTCGGTCGTTCGATCACGATCGCGTGGCCGAAAACCTCACCTCATTTGGACTCTCCTAGCTCCCTCTACCTATAAAAGAGCACCCCTCCCCGAAATTTCAGATGAAACCCTAGTCTTCTTCCTCCTCGCGCCACCGGACAAAGATCCCCGCCGCCGGACATGTCCAGTCACCGCCCTCGCCCAATCACATCCCGCCACGTCACCGCGCAGAGCCCCACTTCACCGCGCTGCTCGCCGGCCCAGATCCGGCCCGCGCGGGGCCGAACCGGGCCCGGGTCGCCCGCGCCCCGCCTGCCTTTCCTCGAAGCCGCGCCGCCGCCCAAGTGCGCCACCGCCCGCGCGTGTCTCGCCGGAGTGCCCCGCCGCCGTCCGCCGGAGCCTCTGCTCCCCCACCTCCTCGCGCCGGCCGGCGACCCAACATCGCCGCGGAGGACCGCATCCGGCCAGGCCAGACCCGCGCCTCGCCCCTGCTCCCTCCTGCTACCTTTTGTCCCTCACCGGAGCTCTCTCTCTCTCTCTCGTAACAGGATCCGCCGCCGCCATGGAAGATCTCGCCGCCGGCCTCGTCGTCCTCAAATCTCGCCGGATCCGGAGCCCTCAGGCTCGGATCTACCCGTTCCCGCCGATCCCTGTCGTGCCCGCTTCGCCGGAGACCCTCACCGGTCGTCGTTGACCGCGCCATGACCTCCTGCCTGATGCAGTCGGACGAAGGAGACGACGAGGGGAGCGTCGCCCCTGGGCCCGACCTCGTCCAAGGCCCATCCGCCTCGGCCTGCCTCTCCCCCGACCTGGGCCATGGTCCGTGGGTGAGCAGCCCCTCCCCCAGTCTCCTGTGCATCTAGCCCAACAGTTTCGGCCCATATCATGTTTTTTCAGCGCCTGGGATTTTTCATATTTATCCAGGGATTGCCAATTTTGCAGAATAGTCCCCCTAGTTCATGCATTTAATAACTCACTAACCAAGCATCGAATTAAAATGTTTTATATATGAAACTTGCTCAGAATTTTGTGTAGATTAATAATATGCAACTTTCATCCATGTTAAAAATGTTTACAATGTCGTTTGCATCAATTTGCTCCTATGCCACGTTAAAATGATTTAATTCATAACTAATTAACCGTAGCTCCGAATCTAACAAACTTTATATGTAAATGGGGTAGAATTTTGCCTAGTTTAACAGGTGGCTTCATTTTGCATGTTTAACAACTCTAAAATAATGTTTAGGGCAGAACAGTACCAAACCTTAAATTATGCGTATGAGGATTTTCCGGAATTGTTGGTCGTTGTTTCCGGCCTCATTTAAACTTGCCTAGATAGGTAGTTTTGTTCTGCTTCACCTCTTGCCATGTTAATCAACATTTAATATTGTTGGGGTACATAAACAAGAGAGAACTAAATAATTGATGTGGTGTTTTGTCAATATGCATCCCGATGCATATTGAGCTCCACTTAATTTGTAGGATTGCTTGTGCACTTTGCCATGCCATGCCTCATTAAACCGGACATGCATCATACTCGATTGTGCATCATGCCATGTTGATGTGTTGGTTGTTTACTATGTTGTGTGCTTCTTTTCCGGTGTTTGCTTCTTCAGGTTGCTTCCGGTAACGTCAAGTTTGTGAGGACCCGTTCGTCTACGTCTGTTTGTCTTCTTCGTGGACTCGTTCTTCTTCCTTGCGGGATTTCAGGCAAGATGATCATACCCTCGAAATCACTACTATCTTTGCTTTGCTGGATGCTCGCTCTTTGCTATGCCAATGCTACGATGCCTACCATTTGCTTGTCAGCCTCCCAAATTGCCATGTCAAACCTCTAACCCACCATGTCCTAGCAAACTGTTGATTGGCTATGTTACCGCTTTGCTCAGCCCCTCTTATAGCGTTGCTAGTTGTAGGTGAAGATTGAAGTTTGTTCCTTATTGGAACATGGAGATGTTGTTCCTTTTTGGAACATGTTTACTTGTTGGGATATCACTATATATCTTATTTAATTAATGCATCTATATACTTGGTAAATGGTGGAAGGCCCGGCCTTATGCCTAGTGTCTTGTGTTCCACTCTTGCCGCCCTAGTTTCTGTCATATCGGTGTTATGTTCCCGAATTTTGCGTTCCTTACGCGGTTGGGCTATAATGGGAACCCCTTGACAGTTCGCCTTAAGTAAAGCTCTTCCAGCAATGCCCAACATTGGTTTTACCATTCGCCACCTAGCCTTTTCTTTCCCTCGGGTAGGCCTGCCCAAGGGTCATCTTTATTTTAACCCCCCCCCCCCCCGGGCCAGTGCTCCTCTGAGTGTTGGTCTGACCGAGTAGACTGCGGGGCAACTTGAGGGTTGGTTTTACTCGTAGGACGTCTCATATGAGTGTGCCCTGAGAAAGAGATATGTGCAGCTCCTATCTTGTCGGCACATTCGGGCGGTGTTGCTGGTTTAGTTTTACCCTGTCGAAATGTCTTGTTGTACTGGGATACCAAGTCTGATCGGAATGTCTCGGGAGGAGGTCTATTCCTTCGTTGACCCTGAGAGCTTGTGATGGGCTAAGTTGGGACACCCCTGCAGGGATTTGAACTTTCGAAAGCCGTGCCCGCGGTTATGGGTAGATGGGAATTTGTTAACGTCCGGTTGTAGAAAACCTGAAGTCGACCTTAATTAAAATGAATCAACCGTGTGTGTAATCGTGATGGTCTCTTTCCGGCGGAGTCCGGGAAGTGAACACGGTTGTTGGAGTTATGCTTGACGTAGGTAGTCCAGGATCACTTCTTGATCATACTTTTATCGACCGTGCTTTGCCTTCTCTTCTCGCTCTCATTTGCGTAGGTTAGCCACCATATATGCTAGTCGCTTGCTGCAGCTCCACCTCATACCTTTTACCTTACCCATAAGCTTAAATAGTCTTGATTGCGAGAGTGCGAGATTGCTGAGTCCCCGTGGCTCACAGATACTTCCAAAACCAGCTTGCAGGTGCCGACGAGTCCGTGCAGATGACGCAACCAAGCTCAGGAGGAGCTCGTTGAAGATCTTGTCCTTTATGTTGTCTCGTTCTAGTTGATCAGTAGTGGAGCCTATTTGGGGTCGATCGGGGACCTTTGTCGCATTTGGGGTTCTTCTTTTATTTTGGCTCCGTAGTCGGGCCCTGGTTGTATTTGGTTGTTGTAATGCTTTATTCATGTAATTGTGTGAAGTGGCGATTGTAAGCCAACTATGTATCTTTTTCCCCTATTGTATTACATGGGTTGTGTGAAGATTACCTCACTTGCGACATATGCCTTCAATGCGATTATGCCTCTAAGTCGTGCCTCGACACGTGGGAGATATAGTCGCATCGAGGGTGTTACACAAACGCATGAAGAAACTCCATGCAGATGGACTTTTGGAGTCTCTTGATTATGAATCATTTGACACGTGCGAACCATGACTCATGGGCAAAATGACCAAGACCCCATTCTCCAGAACAATGGAGCGAGCAACCAACTTATTGGAAATCATACATACTGATGTGTGCGGTCCAATGAGCGTTGAGGCTCGCGGTGGCTATCGTTATGTCCTCACCCTCACTGATAACTTAAGTAGATATGGGTATGTCTACTTAATGAAACACAAGTCTGAGACCTTTGAAAAGTTCAAGGAATTTCAGAGTGAGGTTGAGAATCAACGTGACAGGAAAATCAAGTTCTTACGATTAGATCGTGGGGGAGAATATTTGAGTCACGAATTTGGCACGCACTTAAGGAAGTGTGGAATAGTTTCACACCTCACGCCGCCTGGAACACCATAGCGTAATGGTGTGTCTGAACGTCGTAATCGCACCCTATTGGATATGATACAATCTATGATGTCTCTTACCGATCTACGCTATCATTTTGGGGTTATGCTATAGAGACTGCCGCATTCACTTTAAATAGGGCTCCGTCGAAATCCGTTGAGACGACACCGTATGAATTGTGGTTTGGCAAGAAACCTAAGCTGTCGTTTCTGAAAGTTTGGGGGTGCGATGCTTATGTCAAGAAACTTCAACCTGAAAAGCTCGAACCCAAATCGGAAAAATGTGTCTTCATAGGATACCCTAAAGAAACTATTGGGTATACCTTCTATCTTAGATCCGAAGGCAAGACCTTTGCTGCCAAAAATGGATCCTTTCTAGAGAAAGAGTTTCTCTCGAAAGAAGTAAGTGGGAGGAAAGTAGAACTTGATGAAGTATTGCCTCTTGAATCGGAGAGTGGGGCAGCTCAAGAAATTGTTCCTGAGGTGCCTGCACCGACTAGGGAGGAAGTTAATGATGATGATCATGAAACTTTAGATCAAGTTGCTACTGAACTTCGAAGGTCCACAAGGACACGTTCCGCACCAGAGTGGTACGGCAACCCTGTCCTGGAAATCATGTTGTTAGACAATGGTGAACCTTTGAACTATGAAGAAGCGATGGCGGGCCCAGATTCCGACAAATGGCTGGAAGCCATGAAATCCGAGATAGGATCCATGTATGAAAACGAAGTATGGACTTTGACTGACTTGCCCGATGATCGGCGAGCCATAGAAAATAAATGGATCTTTAAGAAGAAGACAGACGCGGATGGTAATGTGACCATCTATAAGGCTTGGCTTGTTGCTAAGGGTTATCAACAAGTTCAAGGGGTTGACTACGATGAGACTTTCTCACCCGTAGCGAAGCTGAAGTCCGTCCGAATCATGTTAGCAATTGTCGCATTCTATGATTATGAGATATGGCAAATGGACGTCAAAACGGCATTCCTTAATGGTTTCCTTAAGGAAGAATTGTATATGATGTAGCCGGAAGGTTTTGATCGATCCTAAGAATGCTGACAAGGTGTGCAAGCTCCAACGCTCAATCTATGGGCTGGTGCAAGCATCTCGGAGTTGGAACATTCGATTTGATGAGATGATCAAAGCGTTTGGGTTTACGCAGACTTATAGAGAAGCCTGTGTTTACAAGAAAGTGAGTGGGAGCTCCGTAGAATTTCTCATATTATATGTGGATGACATACTATTGATGGGAAATGATATAGAATTCTTGGAAAGCATAAAGGCCTACTTGAACAAGTGTTTTTCAATGAAGGACCTTGGAGAAGCTGCTTATATATTAGGCATCAAGATCTATAGAGACAGATCGAGACGCCTCATTGGTCTTTCACAAAGTATGTACCTTGACAAGATATTGAAGAAGTTTAATATGGATCAGTCCAAGAAGGGGTTCTTGCCTGTATTGCAAGGTATGAGATTGAACACGGCTCAATGCCCGACCACGGCAGAAGATAGAGAAAAGATGAGTGTCGTCCCCTATGACTCGGCCATAGGGTCTATCATGTATGCCATGCTGTGTACCAGACCTGATGTAAACCTTGCCGTAAGTTTGGTAGGAAGGTACCAAAGTAATCCGGGCATGGAACACTGGATAGCGGTCAAGAATATCCTGAAGTACCTGAAAAGGACTAAGGATATGTTTCTCGTCTATGGAGGTGACGAAGAGCTCTTCATAAAGGGTTACGTCGATGCTAGCTTCGACACAGATCTGGATGACTCTAAGTCACAAACCGGATACGTGTATATTTTGAATGGTGGGGCAGTCAGCTGGTGCAGTTGCAAGCAAAGCATCGTGGCGGGATCTACATGTGAAGCGGAGTACATGGCAGCCTCGGAGGCAGCACAAGAAGCAATCTGGGTGAAGGAGTTCATTACTGACCTAGGAGTTATTCCCAATGTGTCGGGCCTGATGACTCTCTTCTGTGACAACACTGGAGCTATCACCCTTGCCAAGGAGCTCAGGTTTCACAGGAAGACTAGGCATATCAAGCGCTGCTTCAACTCCATTCGTGAAAATGTTCAAAATGGAGACATAGATATTTGTAAAGCGCATACGGACTTGAATGTCGCAGATCCGTTGACTAAACCTCTTCCTCGAGCAAAACATGATCAACACCAGAACTCTATGGGTGTTCGATTCATCACAATGTAACTAAGTATTGACTCTAGTGCAAGTGGGAGACTGTTGGAAATATGCCCTAGAGGCAATAATAAAATGGTTATTATTATATTTCCTTGTTCATGATAATTGTCTATTGTTCATGCTATAATTGTGTTATTCGGAAATCGTAATACATGTGTGAATACACAGAGCACAACATGTCCCTAGTGAGCCTCTAGTTGACTAGCTCATTGATCAATAGATGGTTACGATTTCCTGACCATGGACATTGGATGTCATTGATAACGGTATCACATCATTAGGAGTATGATGTGATGGACAAGACCCAATCTTAAGCATAGCACAAGATCGTGTAGTTCGTTTGCTAGAGCTTTTCTAATGTCAAGTATCTTTTCCTTAGACCATGAGATTGTGCAACTCCCGGATACTGTAGGAATACTTTGGGTGTGCCAAACTTCACAACGTAACTGGGTGACTATAACGGTGCACTATGGGTATCTCCGAAAGCGTCTGTTGGGTTGGCACGAATCGAGACTAGGATTTGTCACTCCGCATGACGGAGAGGTATCTCTGGGCCCACTCGGTAAGACATCATCGTAATGAGCTCAATGTGACTAAGGGTTGGTCACGGGATGATGTGTTGCAGAACGAGTAAAGTGACTTGCCGGTAACGAGATTGAACGAGGTGTTGGGATACCGACGATCGAATCTCGGGCAAGTAACGTACCGATTGACAAAGGGAATTGAATACGGGATTGATTGCATCCTCGACATCGTGGTTCATCCGATGAGATCATCATGGAATATGTGGGAACCAACATGGGTATCCATATCTGTTGTTGGTTAATAGCCAGAGAGTTGTCTCGGTCATGTCTGCATGGTTCCCGAACTCGTAGGGTCTACACACTTAAGGTTCGGTGACGCTAGGGTTCTAGAGATATTAGTATGCGGTAACCCAGAAGTTGTTCGGAGTCCCGGATGAGATCCCGGACATCATGAGGAGTTCCGGAATGGTCCGGAGGTAAAGATTTATATATAGGAAGTCCAGTTTCGGCAACCGGGAAAGTTTCGGGGGTCACCGGTATTGTACTGGGACCACCGGAAGGGTTCCGGGGGTCCACTGGGTGGGGCCACCTATCCCGGAGGGCCTCATGGGCTGAAGTGGGAAGGGAACCAGCCCTTGGTGGGCTGGTGCGCCCCCCTTGGGCCTCCCTTGCGCCTAGGGTTGGAAACCCTAAGGGGGTGGGGGCGCCTCCACCTGCCTTGGGGGCCAAGCCACCCATAGGCCGCCGCCCCCTCCCATTAGATGGGATCTTTAGGGGCCGGCGCCCCCCAGGGCCCCAATATATAGTGGAGGGGATGGAGGGCAGCCGCACCCAAGTCCCTAGCGCCTCCCTCCCTCCCATGACACCTCTTCCTCCCCGCTTGCGCTTGGAGAAGCCCTGCCGAGATCCCGCTACTTCCACCACCGCGCCGTCGTGCTGCTGGATCTCCATCAACCTCTCCCTCCTCCTTGCTGGATCAAGGCACAGGAGACGTCCTTGCTCCGTACGTGTGTTGAACACGGAGGTGCCGTCCGTTCGGCGCTAGGATCTTCGGTGATTTGGATCACGATGAGTACGACTCCATCATCCCCGTTCTCTTGAACGCTACCGCTCACGATCTACAAGAGTATGTAGATGCACTCCTCTCCCTCTCGTTGTGGATGACTCCATAGATTGATCTTGGTGATGCATAGAAAATTTTAAATTTCTGCTACAATCCCCAACAATATTGTCATGTGATCTATCAATCATTTGGATGCATAGACATGTTGAACTTGTGTATATATGAATCTTTTGAGTTGTTGATTGTGAATGTTGGCTATGAATATGAACGTGTCTTGTGAACCTGAGTTTGATACGAATGTTTACCTTTTCTGTTGTACCTGTGTGTGAACTTGTTAGTATGCCTACTGTGCGATTTGTGATGTGTGGGTGTCAACGGCACACCTTCTTCCCGAGAAGAATTGCACCTGGTTTGTTAGGGTAGCAACGTCGCATCAGCTCTTTTTAATCTTTTTGCTCTGTCTTCCCCCCTCCCCCGCTCAACCCCCGTTGTAATGTTTTCGGCCTCAAAACAAACATAGTATTATGTAGTTTTTGGAGCTTGATGAAAAATCGAGTGCTGGTTTCTGTAGGTTGGCCCGCCCAGCAAATGGGCTGCTGGTCCACCATGGACTGGGAGGCTAAAAATACAAGTTGTATGGTGCAGAGGCAAGTAAAAAACGCCATCGAGAGCCATTCACTGAAGAAAAAAAATCGCTCCAGATGTGCTTCTTCAGTCGCGCCGCCGGCCCCTCTTTAATCCAGTTCGCTCGGGGATCTAGCTGGTGTCATTTTTTTCCAGAGGGCGAACAAGTATCAGCTAGGCCTAAGTTTTGTTTTTTAACATGCGTAGCCCGCAACATACGGAGACAGTGGTTTCAACTTATTTTTTGAGGTCCATACCGGCCACTGGGCTTTTTCTTAAAGATCAGCAGCCCAATGTATTTTTCTTAATAAAACGCAGATCTATGTTCTGTTTATCTATATATAAGAATAATAATTATGTCTCCAATTTATATTTTCCCTTCGGACCACATTATATATATTTATATTATTACTATTGTCGTATATTTTATAGAGACTTATATATACATTATAAAAACATCCCATGTGTAATTAACTTATAAAAGTAAATGTTTAACAGAAGTTGGGAAGGAAAATCCTCGTTGTTTTTGACTCACAGGCAAGGAAAATCCTGGTGATTGCGTACAAAAGCTTGCGAAGATTTTAAGGACCACTGCTCATTTTTATTTTGAGCAATAACTCGCTAATTTGTTAATTATATATAATGTGTCGCTCCGGTTTATTTTTTGATATTAATTGCTCCTTCTAACCTAACATTATATATAGAACGAGCCTAGCTAATTCGTGTATTTCAAGAAAGTGCAAATGGGCTGGGATTTCTTAGAAAATATAAATGGGCTGCATTGATGCGAAATTATTTGTTCACCCAGCCCAGCAAATGGACAAAACATGGATTAAATATATGCCACATTTTTGCAGGCTGACACGTGGGCCAATAGGTCGAAGCCTACGCAGGGCGTTGTCAACTTGGTCAACAAATGATTATGACATCCACAGCCATTAGATTTATTTCCAACGGCCGGTATGCACCTTCAATCTCTCGTCTTCTTCCTCCATCGTCGTCGGGACCTCCTAGTCCGGCCTCCGGCGGCTAGCGGCTCTGCTTAGCACGCATCGCTGCGAAGCGCTCCCCCACCGCCGGTCAGGCTATCCCTCCACCCCTCCACACCTCCTGTTATTCTCCATCGACTGCAGCCCCGCGCCGCACCAGAACCAGTTATAACCCTTCTCCTCATCTCAATTCTGCGACTCCACTGCCACGTCTTCCCATCTATGGGTCGTTCCCGTCCGGGGCCTCGCCATCGTCCACCGCCTCACTGCGCTCGGTGCGGCGTGGTCAACAAACGAGAGTCATCGGAAGAGGACTGTACGTGGAGAGTCTGACGGCTGGAACCCATGAGGTCCATGGTCGCACGCAAGGAAAGTTCCTCCTTATTAAGATGAACAAAATGTTTCCTCCTCCTGACAGCTAGGACCCATCGGCTGTATCTTCGCACGGAAGGAAGTGCCTCCTTATTATGCGAAAAAATTATTCGTCTCATTGACATCTGGGACCCGTCAGATTTGGTGGCTGACTTGTGGGCCTACAAAGCGGACGTGTACACAGGGCTATGTCAACTTAATCAACAAATGATTCTAGTAGCTGGAGCGTTGGATGTTAATCCAACAGCCGTGCTCCTTCTTCAACCTTTGTTCTTGCTCCTGTCTCCCATGGGTGGCACCGCAGCAGTGCTGCGCGCACCCGAACCAGTCAAGTTTCCCACTCCTCTCCATCTGCGACTCCACTGTCGTGTCTTCCCCATCTCTGTGTCATTCCAGTCTGGGGCCTCGCTGTCGTCCACCAGCCTTGGTGCGCTCGGCATGGTGTGGTCAACATGGTCAACAACCGAGAGTCATCGGAAGATGACTGTACGTGAGAGGCTGACAGTGGGGACGCACCATGCCCATGGGTGCATGCATGCAACTGCATCCTTTTTACCCTAAAAATAATGTTTTCTCCCCTTGACTGCTGGGACCCACCAGCTACATCTTCGCATGCAAGGAAGTGCCTGATAGTCTGGACCCACCCATTCGAAGCGTATGTAGCGTTGTCATTCTGGTCGCGAACGTGTACGTACATACTAGTCGATGTAGAGGCGCCCACGTGTGATAGTAGAGGCGCGCACGTAGCATGTACACGTACGTACAGCGGCCAGGGTGCAAGAAAATAAATATGGCCACATACGTACATACGGGCGGGGTCTTGAACGCCTACTCGCGCATACGTACGGCCAGGGCTCGTGTACATGGTCATGGCTGGGTCGGAACGAAGAAACTGGGTCATCGTCGTGTTCATGGGGAGGCAACGGAATGCGTCGTGTTCATCGGGAGGCAACGGAACATGTGTTGTTCATCAGGAGCCAACCGGCTTGGACGGAACAGACGATGGAAACGAGGCCTGCCGTACCGCAGAATGGAGGAAAAAGCCTTGTGTTCGGCCGGCCACGGTGGAAACGAGATCATGTTCATCAGGAGGGGTCTGGCGTACCGCAAAACGGAGGAAATGGACCTCCTACGGTCGAAACGGGGTCCTGTTGATCGGGAGGTGTGTGGTGTACCGCAAAACGGAGGAAACGGACTTGTGTTGGAGCGCTACGGTCGAAACGGGGGTCCTGTTCATCGGGAGGGGTGTGGCGTACCGCAAAACAGGACTCCACAGGATACTGTTCATCTCCACCGTTGACCTCCTCCAGCCTCCACGGGCTACTGTTCATCCACTGTCGACCTTCTCCAGCCTCCACTTGCAACTATTCATCCATGGGCTCCTGTTCATCTAGCCTCCATCGTGCGCTCCTCCACCGGCTACTATTCAACCAACCCTCTCCACGGGGGTCCTGTTCAACCACCCCTCCATGGGCTACTGTTCATCCAGCCCTCCATCGGCTACTGTTCAACTAGCCCTCCACCGGCTACTGTTCAACCAGCCCTCCACGGGGTCCTGTTCATCCACCGGCTCGATCGATCGGGGTACTGTTCATCCAGCGGCAACGGCCTCTACTACCACGGGGTCCTGTTCATCCAACCCCCACCGGGAACAGTTCATCCAAACCCCCCAACAACACTCAATGTTCATTCAGAGGCAGCATCGATCGGCTTCAGTTAGCAGTAGTAGCTAAGGAATTACTCGGGTTCAGTTAACAGCAAGGGATCGATCAATCGCTCGAGTTTAGTGTAACGTGTAGCCTGCAGTGCAATCACTCGGGTTCAGTGAGAGCCCAACGCCTTGCTCGGGTTTAGTTAGAGCCCAACGCCTCTCACCCTTCCACCATTGCTAGCCTCTCTAGTAATGCATTAAGCAAGATGACATGATGTAGAGGGATAAACTCAAGCAATATAATATAAACCCCATCTTTTTATCCTCGATGGCAACCATACAATACGTGCCTTGCTGCCCCTACTCTCACTGGAAAAGGACACAGCAAGATTGAATCCAAAGCTAAGCACTCCTCCCATTGCAAGAAAGATCAATCTAGTAGGCCAAACTAAACCGATAATTCGAAGAGACTTGCAAAGATATCAAATCATGCATATAAGAATTCAGAAAAGAACCAAATAATATTCGTAGATAATCTTGTTCATAAATCCACAATTCATCGGATCTCGGCAAACACACCGCAAAAGAGTATTACATCGAATAGATCTCCAAGAACATTGAGGAGAACTTTGTATTGAGAATCAAAGAGAGAAAAGAAGCCATCTTGATAATAACCATGGACCCGAAGGTCTGTGGTAAACTACTCGCACTTCATCGGAGAGGCAATGGTGTTGATGTAGAAGCCCTCCATGATTGATTCCCCCTTCGGCAGATCGCTGGAAAAGGCCCCAAGATGGGATCTCACGGGTACAGAAGGTTGCGGCAGTGGAAAAGTGGTTTTGTGGCTCTCTCTCTCTCTCTCTGATGTTTCCAGGGTATAAGAGTATATATAGGCAAAATAAGTACGTTAGTGCAGCTACGAGGGGCCCATGAGGGTGGGGGCGCGCCTACCCCCTAGGTGCGCCCTCCTGCCTCGTGGAGTTCCAGACTTTGACTCCAAGTCTTTTGGATTGCTTTCGGTCCAAGAAAGATCATGGTGAAGGTTTCATTCCGTTTGGACTCTGTTTGGTATTCCTTTTCTGCAAGACTCTAAAATAGGCAAAAAAGCAAAAACTGGCACTCGACCTCCGGTTAATAGGTTAGTCCCAAAAATAATATAAAAGAGCATATTAAAAGACCATTAAACATCCAAAAAGATAATATAATAGCATGTAATAATAAAAAATTATAGATACGTTGGAGACGTATCATATGGGTACTACCTGTGGTATAAAATTGTGCCCATACCCTGCCCATACGGGTACGGTATCCGCGGGTACCCGTACCCATGGGTAAAATTGCCACCCGTCAACCACTTGATAATAATTTTCATAATTAACATGATCATGTTGTCCTAATAATAATACTTTCTATAATTAATGTGATTCTTCCGTTCAAAGAATATAATCTTCATAATTAATATGATCCTTCTGCCCAACACTCAATTATACTTTTCAAATTATACGTACCTATTAACTGTCTAGCTAATTAACACACACAATTAACTGGTCTACCTAATTAATTGTATGCAGCCGTGGACAAGACAGGAAATGGATAAGAGATAACTGAGATGATTTTTGAGCATTAGTGGTTGTGTGCGAAATCAATCCAAATCAACCGACATACATACCTATCATTATGATCGCAGTCTCCCTCTTTATGGGTAGAGATCTTTCTTTCAAAGAGTGATGCTCTTCATAATTAATGTGATCCTTCTGTCCAACGCTCGATTATACTTTTCAAATTAAATGTAGTTCCTATTAACTGTCTAGCTAGTTAACACACATAATTAACTGTTCTGGCTAATTAATTGCATGCAAATGTAGCCAGGGCAGGAATTTAACAAGAGATAGCTGAGACAATTTTTGGGCATCAATGTTGCGTGCGAAACAAAACCAAATCAAACCAAACCAAATAAGATACGAACCTATCATCATGACCGCAGACTCCCTTTTAGGAGGGATAGAGATATGGATTATTTGGTGTAAATTTGTTGTAGTGGGACGGGGAGGCAAATGTTTTCCACGAAAAACTTGAATATTTTCGGCCGAGATCGGCTTGATTTTTGGTACTCGTACACCCAGTGGCGGAGCATGACAAACAACCAAGGGGGCCAATTCAAAGCTAAAAGCAAAATAAGTATGAACATACAATCAACAGTCTCTTCATCTCTTTTTCTTTTGACAGAGGACCGAATGGTCTGCTGTTTCTATTAACTACTAGAACTAAAATTCAAATGTCGTTGTTATGTTCCAAATCAAGGCTCTTTCATTGACACAATCAAAACATGACTGACTTAGTTAACATCTAAATCAAGTTTACATGAACATGGCAATCAGAACATGGTGCATCAAGTTTATAAGGCAATTATTGTTGGAAATATGAGCAATTTACCGAATGATTTTATTAATAGAAATATTAGATAAAGCATGACTAATATAGCAGAGATAAAACAAGTCATGTAATTTGACAGAGAGAAGGTAAATAGCATCTGAATATATGAACTAGAATCGAACACATCTAGAACTGACACTAGAGCAAGAAGTTGTGACAGAACCTCTAACAAGAAGAGTATGAGAACATACGGAACGGGAGCAGATGCACTGGTCTTGGGGTCGGTGTCCTCGCCAGGCATGTCGTCGAGGAGGTTGTCAACGTCGGGGAAGAAGTCGTCTCGGGGAAGTAGTCATCGGAGTCTGAGGCGTCCGTGATGAAGAGGTCAGTAGTCATGCTGAGCGCTCCCCAAAAACCTTATCACCCTTCTCATGTACAAGACTCAAAAGGTGCGGTTTCGGAGGCCTACTGTCCCAACCTGTGGTGCATGCCGCAAGTCGGGATGGGGAAGATCGTGGTGTGTCTCTCTGGAGAGGAGCGACCTCTCTTATATAGGCACATGAGAAGGAGGCGAATAGGCTGTGACGGGAGGTGAAGCAATAGAGGGAGACGAAGCGAACAAACTTCAGCCAAAGAGGCGAGCCATTCGGATTCAGTGTCCACTATAGAAAAACGTTTCAGCTTCCGTGTGACCTCTCATATACCCATTGTGCGTGGCAAAAATTTAGACATCGGCTAGGCTCATTCCCGCAACCCGCGGCGCGTCGCGACGAGGCGTGGCATGGCGAGGCGGGCGGCAGAGGAGGAGCGCGCGTGGATGTCCCTCTTGTTCTCATGCTCATACAAGTGGGGAAAGAACCTCCCTTATAAGGAGGTCCAACTCCCACTAAACTAGCAGTGTGGGACTAAACTTTAGTATTATCCCTTGTCTTGCACAGATGAGCTAAGTGGGCCTCTAGGATTTATTTAGGAATTTCTGAAATAGTTATTGGGCTGTCCCAAAATAGACTAAATTCCAGCAATCCCCCACCAGATCCCAGAGGCACACAGAAGTTTGTCTTTAGTTCCAAAATACTGTTTTATATACCGGTACTGCAGTGGAGACTGTTAAGTTGAACTTCCACCTAGAACTCTATGCTACACTAGTAAGCAACTTGAACAGTGGACTAGGCCTTGAACTGCAAGTTTTCTGCGAATCTAGCTTCACATAAAGCCTTGACGGATACGTGGCTACTGTGGGTCTTATTGGGGAACGCAGTAATTTCGAAAAATTTCCTACGCACACGCAAGATCATGGTGATGCATAGCAACGAGGGGGAGAGTATTGTCTACGTACCAACGCAGACCGACTGCGGAAGCGATCTCACAACGTAGAGGAAGTAGTCGTACGTCTTCTTCCCGATCCGACCGATCCAAGCACCGTTACTCCGGCACCTCCGAGTTCTTAGCACACGTTCAGCTCGATGACGTTCCTCGGGCTCCGATCCAGCAAAGCGTCGAGGAAGAGTTCCGTCAGCACGACGGCGTGGTGACGATCTTGATGTACTACCGACGCAGGGCTTTGCCTAAGCACTGTAACGGTATGATCGAGGTGGAATTTGGTGGCAGGGGGCACCGCACACGGCTAAGGAACGATCTCAAGGATCAAGTTGTGTGTCTTGGGGTGCCCCTGCCTCCGTATATAAAGGTTGGAGGGAGGGGGGCTGGCCGGCCAAAGAGGTGTAGGCGCAGGAGGAGTCCTACTCCTACCGGGAGTAGGACTCCCCCCTCCAATCCTAGTCCAACTAGGAATCCTTTAAAGGGGAGAGAGAGAGAGGTGGCCGGCCCCTCTCCTAGTCCTAATAGGACTAGGGAGAGGGGGGGAGGCGCAGCCCTATGTGGGCTGCCCTCTCACCTTTCCACTAAGGCCCATGTTGGCCCATTTGGCTCCCGGGGGGTTCCGGTAACCCTCCCGGTAATCCGGTAAAATCCCGATTTCACCCGGAACACTTCCGATGTCCAAACATAGGCTTCAAATATATCAATCTTTACGTCTCGACCATTTCGAGACTCCTCGTCATGTCCGTGATCTCATCCGGGACTCCGAACAACCTTCGGTACATCAAAATGCATAAACTCATAATAACTGTCATCGTAACGTTAAGCGTGCGGACCCTACGGTTCGAGAACAATGTAGACATGACCGAGACACGTCTCCGGTCAATAACCAATAGCGGGACCTGGATGCCCATATTGGCTCCTACATATTCTACGAAGATCTTTATCGGTCAGACCGCATAACAACATACGTTGTTCCCTTTGTCATCGGTATGTTACTTGCCCGAGATTCGATCGTCGGTATCCAATACCTAGTTCAATCTCGTTACCGGCAAGTCTCTTTACTCGTTCCGTAATACATCATCTCACAACTAACATATTAGTTGCAGTGCTTGCAAGGCTTATGTGATGTGCATTACCGAGAGGGCCCAGAGATACCTCTCCGACGATCGGAGTGACAAACCCTAATCTCGAAATACGCCAACCCAACATCTACCATTGGAGACACCTGTAGTACTCCTTTATAATCACCCAGTTACGTTGTGACGTTTGGTAGTACCCAAAGTGTTCCTCCGGTAAACGGGAGTTGCATAATCTCATAGTTATAGGAACATGTATAAGTCATGAAGAAAGCAATAGCAACATACTAAACGATCGGGTGCTAAGCTAATGGAATGGGTCATATCAATCAGATCATTCAACTAATGATGTGACCTCGTTAATCAAATAACAACTCTTTGTTCATGGTTAGGAAACATAACCATCTTTGATTAACGAGCTAGTCAAGTAGAGGCATACTAGTGACACTCTGTTTGTCTATGTATTCACACATGTATTATGTTTCCGGTTAATACAATTCTAGCATGAATAATAAACATTTATCATGATATAAGGAAATAAATAATAACTTTATTATTGCCTCTAGGGCATATTTCCTTCAGTCTCCCACTTGCACTAGAGTCAATAATCTAGTTCACATCGCCATGTGATTTAACAGCAATAGTTCACATCACCATGTGATTAACACTCATAGTTCACATCGTCATGTGACCAACACTCAAAGGGTTTACTAGAGTCAGTAATCTAGTTCACATATCTATGTGATTAACACCCAAAGAGTACTAAGGTGTGATCATGTTTTGCTTGTGAGATAATTTTAGTCAACGGGTCTGTCACATTCAGATCCGTAAGTATTTTGCAAGTTCTATGTCTACAATGCTCTACACGGAGCTACTCTAGCTAATTGCTCCCGCTTTCAATATGTTTCCAGATTGAGACTTTAGATTCATCTGGATCAGTGTCAAAAACTTGCATCGACGTAACCCTTTACGACGAACCTTTTTGTCACGTCCATAATCGAGAAACATATCCTTATTTCACTAAGGATAATTCTGACTGCTGTCCAGTGATCTACTCCTAGATCACTACTGTATTTCCTTGCCAAATCAGTGCAGGGTATACAATAAATCTGGTACACAGCATGGCATACTTTATAGAACCTATGAATGAGGCATATGGAATGACTTTCATTCTCTTTCTATCTTCTGCCGTGGTCGGGCTTTGAGTCTTTACTCAACTTCACACCTTGTAACACAGGCAAGAAACTTTTTCTTTGACTGTTCCATTTTGAACTACTTCAAAATCTTGTCAAGGTATGTACTTATTGAAAAACTTATCAAGCGTCTTGATCTATCTCTATAGATCTTGAAGCTCAATATGTAAGCAGCTTTACCGAAGTCTTTCTTTGAAAAACTCCTTTCAAACACTCCTTTTATGCTTTACAGAATAATTCTACATTATTTCCGATCAACAATATGTCATTCACATATACTTATCAGAAATGCTGTAGTGCTCCCACTCACTTTCTCGTAAATACAGGCTTCACTGCAAGTCTGTATAAAACTATATGCTTTGATCAACTTATCAAAGCGTATATTCCAACTCCGAGATGCTTGCACCAGTCCACAGATGGATCGCTGGAGCTTGCACATTTTGTTAGCACCTTTCGGATTGACAAAACCTTCTGTTGCATCATATACAACTCTTCTTTAATAAATCCATTAAGGAATGCAGTTTTGTTTATCCATTTGCCAGTTTTCATAAAATGCGGCAATTGCTAACATGATTCGGACAGACTTAAGCATAGATACGAGTGAGAAAAACTCATCGTAGTCAACACTTTGAAATTGTCGAAAACCTTTTGCGACAATTCTAGCTTTGTAGATAGTAACACTACTATCAGCGTCCGTCTTCCTCTTGAAGATCCATTTTTTCTTAATTGCTTGCCGATCATCGGGTAAGTCAACCAAAGTCCAAACTTTGTTCTCATACATGGATCATATCTCAGATTTCATGGCTTCAAGCCACTTTGCGGAATCTGGGCTCACCATCGCTTCTTCATAGTTTGTAGGATCATCATGATCTAGTAGCATGACTTCCAGAATAGGATTACCGTACCACTCTGGTGCGGATCTTACTCTGGTTGATCTACGAGGTACAGTAGTATCTTGATCTAAAGTTTCATGATCATCATCATTAACTTCCTCTCTTATTGGTGTAGTTCTCACAGAAACAGTTTTCTGTGATGTACTATTTCCCAATAATGGAGTAGGTATAGTTACCTCGTCAAGTTCTACTTTCCTCCCACTCACTTCTTTTGAGAGAAACTCCTTCTCCAGAAAGTTTCCGAATTTTAGCAACAAAAGTCTTGCCTTTGGATCTGTGATAGAAGGTGTATCCAATAGTTTCCTTTGGATATCCTATGAAGACGCACTTCTCCGATTTGAGTTTGAGCTTATCAGGATGAAACTTTTTCATATAAGCATCACAACCCCAAACTTTAAGAAACGACTACTTTGGTTTCTTGCTAAACCACAGTTCAGATTGTGTCGTCTCAACGGACTTAGATGGTGCTCCTTTTTAACGTGAATGCAGCTGTCTCTGATGCATAATCCCAAAACGATAGTGGTAGATCGGTAAGATACATCATAGATTGCACTATATTCAATAAAGTACGGTTATGACGTTCGGACACACCATTATGATGTGGTGTTCCAGGTGGCGTGAGTAGTGAAACTATTTCACATTGTTTTAACTGAAGACCAAACTCGTAACTCAAATACTCTTTTCCACGATCAGATCGTAGAAACTTTATTTTCTTGTTACGATGATTTTCCACTTCACTCTGAAATTATATGAACTTTTCAAATGTTTCAGACTTATGTTTCATCAAGTAGATATACTCATATCTGCTCAAATCATCTGTGAAGATCAGAAAATAATGATACCTGTCGCGATCCTCAATATTCATCGGACCACATACATCAGTATGTATGATTTCCAATAAATCTTTTCTCGCTCCATTGTTCCGGAGAACGGCGTTTTAGTCATCTTGCCCAAAAGGCATGGTTCGCAAGCATCAACTGATTCATAATCAAGTGATTCCAAAAGCCCATCAGCATGGAGTTTCTTCATGCGCTTTACACCAATATGACCTAAACGGTAGTGCCACAAATAAGCTGCACTATCATTATTAACTTTGCATCTTTTGGTTTCAATAATATGAATATGTGTATTATTAATATCGAGATCCAATGAACTATTTTCATTGGGTGTTTAACCATATTAGGTTTTATTCATGTAAACAGAACAACAATTTATTCTCTTACTTAAATGAATAACCGTATTACAATAAACATGATCAAATCATATTCATGTTCAACGCAAACACCAAATAACACTTATTTAGGTTCAACACTAATCCCGAAATTATAGGGAGTGTGCGATGATGATCATATCAATCTTGGAACCACTTCCAGCACACATCGTCACTTCACCCTTAACTAGTCTCTGTTTATTCTGCAACTCCCGTTTCGAGTTACTAATCTTAGCAACTGAACTAGTATCAAATACTGAGGGTTTGCTATAAACACTAGTAAAGTACACATCAATAACATGTATATCAAATATACTTATGTTCACTTTGCCATCCTTCTTATCCGCCAATCACTTGGGGTAGTTCCGCTTCTAGTGACCAGTCCCTTTGCAGTAGAAGCACTTAGTCTCAGGCTTAGGATCAGACTTGGGCTTCTTCACTTGAGCAGCAACTTGCTTGCCGTTCTTCTTGAAGTTCCCCTTCTTCCCTTTGCCCTTTTCTTGAAACTAGTGGTCTTGTCAACCATCAACACTTGATGTTTTTCTTGATTTCTACCTTCGTTGATTTCAGCATCACGAAGAGCTTAGGAATTACTTTTGTCATCCCTTGCATATTATAGTTCATCACGAAGTTCTACTAACTTGGTGATGGTGACTAGAGAATTCTGTCAATCACTATCTTATCTGGAAGATTAACTCCCACTTGATTCAAGCGATTGTAGTACTCAGACAATCTGGGCACATGCTCACTAGTTGAGCGATTCTCCTCCATCTTTTAGCTATAGAACTTGTTGGAGACTTCATATCTCTCAACTCGGGTATTTGCTTGAAATATTAACTTCAACTCCTGGAACATCTCATATGTTCCATGACGTCCAAAACGTCTTTGAAGTCCCGATTCTAAGCTATCAAGCATGGTGCACTAAACTATCAAGTAGTCATCATATTGAGCTAGCCAAACGTTCATAACGTCTGCATCTGCTCCTGCAATAGGTCTGTCACCTAGCGGTGCATCAAGGACATATTTCTTCTGTGCAGCAATGAGGATAAACCTCAGATCACGGATCCAATCCGCATCATTGCTACTAACATCTTTCAACACAATTTTCTCTAGGAACATATCAAAATAAACACAGGGAAGCAACAACGCGAGCTATTGAACATAATTTGCAAAAAACTACCAGGACTAAGTTCATGATAAATTTAAGTTCAATTAATCATATTACTTAAGAACTCCCACTTAGATAGACATCCCTCTAATCCTCTAAGTGATCACGTGATCCAAATCAACTAAACCATAACCGATCATCACGTGAGATGGAGTAGTTTTCAATGGTGAACATCAATATGTTGATCATATCTACTATATGATTCACGCTCGACCTTTCGGTCTCCGTGTTCCGAGGCCATATCTGTATATGCTTGGCTCGTCAAGTATAACCTGAGTATTCCGCGTGTGCAACTGTTTTGCACCCGTTGTATTTGAACGTAGAGCCTATCACACCCGATCATCACGTGGTGTCTCAGCACGAAGAACTTTTGCAACGGTGCATACTCAGGGAGAACACTTCTTGATAATTTAGTGAGAGATCATCTTATAATGCTACCGTCAATCAAAGCAAGATAAGATGCATAAAAGGATAAACATCACATGCAATCAATATAAGTGATATGATATGGCCATCATCATCTTGTGCTTTGTGATCTCCATCTCCGAAGCATCGTCATGATCACCATCGTCACCGGCGCGACACCTTGATCTCCATCGTAGCATCGTTGTCGTCTCGCCAATCTTATGCTTCCACGACTATCACTACCGCTTAGTAATAAAGTAAAGCATTACATCGCGATTGCATTGCATACAATAAAGCGACAACCATATGGCTCCTGCCAGTTGCCGATAACTCGGTTACAAAACATGATCATCTCATACAATAAAATCAGCATCATGCCTTGACCATATCACATCACAACATGCCCTGCAAAAACAAGTTAGACGTCCTCTATTTTGTTGTTGCAAGTTTTACGTGGCTGCTACGGGCTTAAGTAAGAACTCATCTCACCTACGCATCAAAACCACAACGATAGTTCGTCAAATAGACTCCGTTTTAACCTTCTCAAGGACCGGGCGTAGTCACACTTGGTTCAACTAAAGTTGGAGAGACAGTCTTCCGCAAGCCATCTGTGTGCATAGCACGTCGAGGGAACCGGTCTCGCGTAAGAGTACGCGTAAGGTTGGTCCGGATCGTCTCGTCCAACAATACCGCCGAACCAAAGTATGACATGCTGGTAGGCAGTATGACTTGTATCACCCACAACTCACTTGTGTTCTACTCGTGCAAATAACATCAAACCATAAAACCTAGGCTCGGATGCCACTGTTGGGGAACGCAGTAATTTCGAAAAATTTCCTACGCACACGCAAGATCATGGTGATGCATAGCAACGAGGGGGAGAGTATTGTCTACGTACCAACGCAGACCGACTGCGGAAGCGATCTCACAACATAGAGGAAGTAGTCGTACGTCTTCTTCCCGATCCGACCGATCCAAGCACCGTTACTCCGGCACCTCCGAGTTCTTAGCACACGTTCAGCTCGATGACGTTCCTCGGGCTCCGATCCAGCAAAGCGTCGAGGAAGAGTTCCGTCAGCACGACGGCGTGGTGACAATCTTGATGTACTACCGACGCAGGGCTTTGCCTAAGCACTGTAACGGTATGATCGAGGTGGAATTTGGTGGCAGGGGGCACCGCACACGGCTAAGGAACGATCTCAAGGATCAAGTTGTGTGTCTTGGGGTGCCCCCTGCCTCCGTATATAAAGGTTGGAGGGAGGGGGGGTGGCCGGCCAAAGAGGTGTAGGCGCAGGAGGAGTCCTACTCCTACCGGGAGTAGGACTCCCCCCTCCAATCCTAGTCCAACTAGGAATCCTTTAAAGGGGAGAGAGAGAGAGGTGGCCGGCCCCTCTCCTAGTCCTAATAGGACTAGGGAGAGGGGGGAGGCGCAGCCCTATGTGGGCTGCCCTCTCACCTTTCCACTAAGGCCCATGTTGGCCCATTTGGCTCCCGGGGGGTTCCGGTAACCCTCCCGGTAATCCGGTAAAATCCCGATTTCACCCGGAACACTTCCGATGTCCAAACATAGGCTTCCAATATATCAATCTTTACGTCTCGACCATTTCGAGACTCCTCGTCATGTCCGTGATCTCATCCGGGACTCCGAACAACCTTCGGTACATCAAAATGCATAAACTCATAATAACTGTCATCGTAACGTTAAGCGTGCGGACCCTACGGTTCGAGAACAATGTAGACATGACCGAGACACGTCTCCGGTCAATAACCAATAGCGGGACCTGGATGCCCATATTGGCTCCTACATATTCTACGAAGATCTTTATCGGTCAGACCGCATAACAACATACGTTGTTCCCTTTGTCATCGGTATGTTACTTGCCCGAGATTCGATCGTCGGTATCCAATACCTAGTTCAATCTCGTTACCGGCAAGTCTCTTTACTCGTTCCGTAATACATCATCTCACAACTAACATATTAGTTGCAGTGCTTGCAAGGCTTATGTGATGTGCATTACCGAGAGGGCCCAGAGATACCTCTCCGACAATCGGAGTGACAAACCCTAATCTCGAAATACGCCAACCCAACATCTACCATTGGAGACACCTGTAGTACTCCTTTATAATCACCCAGTTACGTTGTGACGTTTGGTAGTACCCAAAGTGTTCCTCCGGTAAACGGGAGTTGCATAATCTCATAGTTATAGGAACATGTATAAGTCATGAAGAAAGCAATAGCAACATACTAAATGATCGGGTGCTAAGCTAATGGAATGGGTCATGTCAATCAGATCATTCAACTAATGATGTGACCTTGTTAATCAAATAACAACTCTTTGTTCATGGTTAGGAAACATAACCATCTTTGATTAACGAGCTAGTCAAGTAGAGGCATACTAGTGACACTTTGTTTGTCTATGTATTCACACATGTATTATGTTTCCGGTTAATACAATTCTAGCATGAATAATAAACATTTATCATGATATAAGGAAATAAATAATAACTTTATTATTGCCTCTAGGGCATATTTCCTTCAGGTCTTCCCCGCGGGTGGGACTTATGCGTCATACTCCGAGACCTTTCATGAGTTTACTAGAGAGAACCCTACTCTCATAGATTGTGACGTTTGACAATCAGACTTATATAGGTGTGTTCTTCAAAAGATGTTCTGCAGGACAACATCTCTGCTTAAATGATCCACTTAGAACACATTAAGATATACATCAACCTGCCATGCAGTTTTAGGAGAGTATTGCATCTTCATGGAGTGGTATTGTTAATAGTAAGGATACTCTCCTCTCAGTTGATCAGCAACTTGCCTTCCACATCTAATTCACGGGATCTCCGATCACAAAGAATAGGTTACCACTATGAACAACTCATATTGTGGGTCTCATACCCATCTCCCTCGATGCATTATCTATCACATTACGTGATAGACCCTTAGTAAAAGGACCTGCCAGATTTTTAGACGTTTGGATATAATCCAATGCAATAAATCCAGAGTTTCTCATTTTCCTGACAGACTTTAACCTTCTCTGAGCGTGTCTTGATGACTTCATGTTATCCTTTGAGCTGCTCACTTTCGTGATCACAGTTTGATTGTCGCAGTTCATAAGGATACCCGGTACAGGTTTCTCAACAACCGGCAAGTCATTCAAGAGCCGACGAAGCCAATCTGCTTCGACCGTAGCTGTATCTAGTGTTGTGAGTTCCGCTTCCATTGTTGACCTCATTAAGATGGTCTTCTTGCAAGACTTCCAAGAAACAGTGCCACCTCCATGAGTGAATACATATTCGCTCCTGGCCTTTATCTCATCAGCATCTAAGATCCAGTTTGAGTCACTATACCCTTCAAGCACCTTTGGGTGCCCAGTGTAGTGAATTCCATAATTCGCAGTGCCTTTCAAATAACGCAAAACTCTCTATAGAGCTTTCCAATGCACAACTCCTGGTTTTGAGACAAACCGACTCAGTTTCCTAACAGCAAAAGAGATGTCAGGTCTTGTAGCACTGGCTAAGTACATAAGCAAGCCAATAATCTGAGAATACTTCAATTGATCTCTAGCAATTCTTGGTTCTTTCGAAGCAACACGCTAGCATCATATGGTGTTGGAGAGGGCTTGCAGTCACTATAGCCAAAGCGACTCAAGATCTTTTCCACGTTGTGAGATTGAAGCAATGTAATCCCACCATCATAGTCTGTCAACAACTTAATGTTCAGAATGACATCAGCCACTCCTAAATCCTTCATCTCAAAACAGCGAGATAGGAAATCCTTGACCTCTTTAATAACATTCCGATTTGTTCTGAAAATCAGTATGTCATCAACATACGAGCAAAGAATAACTACCTCACCCCCACCATGGCAATAGTACACACATTTGTCAGCTTAGTTTACAACAAAGCCTCCAGTTGTTAAAGTTCTTTCAAACTTCTCATGCCACTATTTGGGTGCTTGCTTGAGTCCATACAAAGACTTCAGCAACTTGCACACTTTTCCTTCCTGACCATCTAGTACAAACCCATCTGGTTGTTCCATATAAATTTCCTCGTCCAACTCTCCATTTAGGAAAGCAGTCTTAACATCCATTTGATGAACGAGAAGACCATGTGAGGCAGCTAGTGAAAGTAGAACTCGAATAGTGGTCAGTCGAGCCACAGGTGAGTAAGTATCAAAGAAGTCTTCACCTTCCTTTTGGGTATAACCCTTAGCCACGAGTCGAGCCTTGTACTTTTCAATAGTACCATCAGGCCTAAGCTTCTCCTTGAATACCCATTTGCATCCTATAGGTTTGCACCCATAAGGAAGATTAGTTATCTCCCAAGTTTCATTTTCCAAGATGGAGTCCATCTCGCTACGAACCGCTTCCTTCCAGTAGTCAGCATCTTCAGATGCATAGGCCTCTGAAATAGAACTGGGAGTATCATCTATGAGATACACAACAAAATCATCACCAAAGGACTTTGCAGTCCTCTATCTCTTGCTCCTAGTAGGAACTTTATTGTTCTCCTCCACAGGATTTTCAAATTGTTCCATCGAAATGGAAGGTTCGGTAATTGTAACTGGTTCCTGATTCGATGAACTAGGCATCTCCTGATTAGATGAGGTAGTCATATCCTTCATTGGAAAGATATCTTCAAAGATAGTCGCATAATTCGACTCCATGATCGTACCAACATGCATGTCAGGTACCTCAGATTTTACAACCAAGAATCTATAACCAATGCTATGAAAATCATACCTCGGGAAAACACAATCCACGGTCTTTGGTCCAAGCTTGCGCTTCTTTGGAATTGGCACATTGACTTTCGCCAAACAACCCCAGGTTCGTAGATAAGAGAGTTTTAATCTTTTTTTCTCCCATTCCTCAAATGGAGTTATCTCTTTATTCTTTGTGGGAACTCGGTTTAGAACATGACATGCAGTCAATATCGCCTCCCCCCACCATGCCTTGGAGAGACCCGATGTGTCTAACATGGCGTTAACCAAATCTGTTAGAGTATGGTTCTTTCTTTCGGCCACCCCATTTGACTGAGGTGAATAGGACACTACTAGGAAAAGGGCTATAGATGAAATTGACACTAATGGCGCACCAGACATGTGGTGCGCCACTACTATATACTAATGGCGCACCATGTGCTGGTGCGCCATTAGTGTGGAAGACACTAATGGCGCACCAGACACATGGTGCGCCACTAGTAACAAAAACTCTTTTTTTCATTTTTCCAAACATACTAATGGCGCATCCAGGCATAGTGCGCCATTACTAGTTCTAACTAGTAATGGTGCACCAACCACCAAGTGTGCCACTACTGTATTTTTTTTATTCTTTTTTTTTTGCAAAACTACTAATGGCGCACCGTGGCATAGTGCGCCATTACTAGTTTAAACTAGTAATGGCGCACTCTGCCACGGTGCGCCATTAGTATTTTTTATTTTTTGCAAAACTACTAATGGCGCACCACTAGCAGGTGCGCCATTAGTATGTAGGGTTACTAATGGCGCATGAGTGGGTGGTGCGCCATTAGTAACATGGGACCAGCTAGATATTTTGGACAGCCACACCTACAGACTCACTTTCCCCACTTCATTCCCTCCACCTCCTTCTCCAAGCTTGTGTCGGCTGCCTCCTCCTCCTCACCTCATTTGCACCATAGATTCATCAAAATTAAGTGGTTAAATTACCTTTTTTTGATAGGTAAGTAAGGGGAAAGTTATCTTTATGTTGTAGATCTACTTTTTTTCTCCCTAGCTCGCTCCAACAACGTGCACATGCACTTTTTGTGGCCTAGCTAGATCTATGTATGTTTGTAATGTTGCATATATGTTTGTGTTTGTAGGTACCGGTATTTGAAATGCAATAGTTGCCAATATTTTGCCGGAATGTTGATTCATTTCCGTTTCGGCGAGAATTTTGGCACTATGCATTCTTTTTGGTCCTATTTTTAGGGAAAGTCATGCCAAAAAATTTCTTGGTTCTAAAATATCGTTTTGCTCTACCCCGCAGGCGACCATGGTCCGCACGATGATCGAAGGCATCGTGAATAGGTTTTTGAGCTCCGTGAAGGCCGAGATGCTTCAAAAGAACGAGATGGAGATAAGATGTCCGTGTCGAAGATGCAAGCTGAAGAGCCTTATTGCGGACCCGGAATCCGGGCAGGTGCGGGACAACCTGCTCTTGCGTGGTTTCATGGATGGCTATCGGTGGCAAGGTGATGAAGATGACTATGAAGTCGTCCATGGGGGCCGGGCAAGAAATGAGGAAGGGCAGCAAGACAACCACCGCGGCTCGGGCGGGCGAGAAGATGAAGAATCTCCAGGACATGATCACGACGGTGATGTTGTACACAGTCATCATGTAGAAGATGCCGGACATGATGATGAGGAAGATCAAGATGAAGGGCATGATCATGAAGATGAAGATGCCGGAGCAGACGACAATGGAGGCTGGGTGCGGGACCCTCATATTCAAGAGCTGCTTCTCAAGCAGACGAATAACGCAAGAGCTGCCGCCCGAGAGAAAGCCAAGCTGGATCAACTGGAGATAGACGCGGTTACTCCATTGTATGAAGGATGCAGGCCCAAGGATACCCACCTGAAAGTAACGCTCATGGCTCTGGAGATGAAGGTAAAACACAAAATGACCAACGCATGCTTCGATGAGAACATGTCATTCTAGCACGAACGTCTTCCCAAGGGGAACAAGTGCCCGACCAGTTTCGAGGAGGCGAAGAAAATCGTGTGTCCTCTAGATTTACCGCACGTGAAATACCATGTGTGCATGAACAATTGCATCATTTATCGGGACGAGCACGCAGAGTCTACCATATGTCCAGTGTGCAGCGTCACTCGATACAAGAAGAGGAAGAAAGCTCCTCGAAAAGTGGTGTGGTACTTTCCGATCACTCCTCGTCTGCAGCGGTATTTCATGGACCCTAAGGTAGCAAAGCTCCTGCGTTGGCACGCGGATAGGGAGGAGAAGAAGCGGGAAGATGGCGGAAATGATCCGGAGATAAATAAAAAAGACAAGATTCTAAGTCACCCTAAGGATGCGAGCTAGTGGCAAGCGTTGAACTTCGAAGACCCAGAATTTGGGAACGATCCAAGGAACATTGTGCTAGGCGCGAGCACCGATGGAGTCAATCCGTTTGGCAGCCAGAGAAGCACACATAGCACCTGGCATGTGTTTGTGTGGATGTACAACCTCCCCCCTGGTTGTGCATGAAGAGGAAGTACATTCACATGAGTATGCTAATTGAAGGGCCGAAACAACCAGGGAACGACATCAATCTGTATCTGGGGCTGCTGAAAGAGGAGCTAGACACACTGTGGAAAACGCCAGCCAATACGTGGGACGCCGCAGAGAAATAATATTTCCCTATGAGAGCCGCACTGCTCACGACGGTGCACGACTATCTCGGTTACGGATATCTCGCGGGGCAGGTGGTCCACGGATTTTCTGGATGCGTCAGGTGCATGGATGACACAACGTATCGCCAGCTAGATAGAGATCCCGGGTCTTCGAAAACCGTGTTCATGGGACATCGAAGGTGGCTTCGCGATGATGACCCGTGGAGAAAACGCAAGGATCTGTTCGATGGTGAAACTGAACCCCGAAGACGCCCGCGTACGAGGAGCGGCGAGGAAATAGACGAGCTGTTGAAAAATTGGAAAGATTGCCCACTGTCGAGAAAGAAGCAAAAGGCGCCACAACCGGGAAAGAAGCGAAAGGCGCCAGAGCCGTTGCCGAAGGTATGGAAAACGAGGTATGTTTTCTGGGACTTGCCGTACTAGAAGATCCACCGTGTGCCTCACGGCCTTGATGTCATGCATATCAGGAAGAACGTGTGTGAGAGTCTGCTTGGTACCCTGCTCAACATGCCAGAGAGGACCAAAGATGGGCCGAAAGCAAGGGCAGACTTGAAATCAATGGGCATCAGGTAGGAGCTTCACGCTAATGATGATGATGATGATGATGAGGCGAAGCAGGACACGGAAAGTCGTCGCAAAGGCAAAAAGGCCAAGAAGACCGGAAATGACTACCCTCCCGCGTGCTTCACTCTAAGTTAGGAGGAGATCGAGCAGTTTTTCACCTGCCTCGTAGGAGTAAAACTTCCTTACGGTTACGTGGGGAAGATAAGCAGATACCTAGACCCAGCGGAGCAGAAGTTCAGCGGGATGAAGTCTCACGACTGTCACGTGCTGATGACGCAGATACTTCCAGTTGCAATCCGTGGGATCATGGACGCGCACGTCCGTGAAACGCTATTTGGCCTATGCAACTTTTTCGATGTCATTTCTCGGAAGTCGGTTGGTGTGAGGCAACTCAGAAGGCTATAGGAAGAGATCGTGGTGATACTATGCGAGCTTGAGATGTACTTCTCGTCCGCATTCTTCGACGTTATGGTGCATCTGCTGGTCCATATCGTGGAGGATATCATCCAACTCGGATCGACGTCCCTGCACAGCATGATGTCGTTCGAAAGGATGAATGGTGTCATCAAAGGATACGTTCGCAGCATGTCACGTCCAGAGGGAAGCATAGCCAGGGGCTTTCTGACCGAAGAGTGCATCTCCTACTGCTCGAATTATCTAGGCATCGACAACCCCGTTGGTCTGCCCGTCAACAGGCACCTCGGCAGGTGTCACATCCCTAGTTCTATTAATGCCTAGTGCTAGCATCTGGCGTTGCATCATGTCTAAATTTTTGAAAGTTGAATTGGGGAAAGCTGAAAGCCCCAGAAATCAATTAAAAAAATGATCAACATTAAAAATTGCTTCAAATAACCTAAGAAAATGTTCCTGTTTTCTCTAAAAATATTGGCAAGAGGCAAAATTCAAACCAATATTTTTGGATTCACAGAAATATTTATTCTGGGCATTTGAATTAAATCAATAGCTATTTGAATTGGATTTATATTTACTATTAAATAAATATAGGTCCAATAATTCTGAAATATTTTTGTGGAGCTTTGGTTTAATTCCTTTAGCTTCTAAAATTATTTCCAGAAGCAACAAAATTGATTTGGCTTCAAAACCAAATTCAAAACAAACCTGCAAATTAGAAAACAGAATTAAATTAGAAAAAAAGAGGAGAAAGGAATCTACCTGGCCACTTACCTGTAGCCGGCCCAGCTGGACCAGCCCAGCCCACCAGGCCGTTGCCAGTCATCCCCTAGCTCCTGCCAGGAGGACGACGGCGTGTCGCCCGCGCACGCGCAGCTACGGCCACCTCCTGCTTCGCACTGGAGGCCTGTCCTTCTCCCTGATCCCGCGCTTGGAGATGCCCTGGAGCCCCTCTGTCCTCCTCTTGCTTCTCTGGTTCCCCACCTCTCTGCTCCCTCTCTCTCTCGCGCGACCGAGCGGAGCTCGTTGCCGCCGACACCGTCCACCGTGGCCACCAGCCCTCCCCCCGCCCAACGGTTGTGCTCTAGTGCTCCGCCTTGACGCCTGCATCGTCCTCGCCGAGCCACGCAGCCGGGGGTGCGTCGAATCGCCGCCATCGACGACGCCAGCATCACCGTTTCCATCGCCGGCCACCGTGGATCCCCGCCGTCGATTCGGGAGCTACCGGGCGTCCCCGACCCCGACCTCGCGCTCGTTGGACTCTCTGTGAGCCTCCGCACCGAACCCCTCTCTCTCCGTTGCCGATTTCACCCTCTAACCACGGCCTCTGTTGAGCCCGAGAGCTCGCCGCCGACGAGTTCGCCATTGCCGCAGCTAGCAACCTCGAATGATCAAACCGAGCACGTAGTTGTGCTCAGCGTGCTCCCAGGAGGCCATAGCACTGCTCACCTCGTTGTCTCGTACACCGTAGCATTTCATCGGCCGAGCCCGAACTCCGGCCGCCGCCGAGGTCGACGCCGTGCCCAACTCCGGCCATCTCGCAACCTCCCCCTGCCACAGTTGGATGCGCACGAGCCCCAGCTCCTCGTAGGTGGGCTCGGCCATCAATTTGGTCGCCGGAGCCGCCGTCCCGATCATCGCTGTCGCGTCTGTGTGTTCGCCGGCGTTGAACTCCGATGATATGACGTGTCCCGTCATTAGCAACTAACAGCCCCGTTAATTAACCTCCCAAGACACTGACAGCAGGCCCCATCCCTTAATTAACCACAGGTCTTAGATTTAACTTAATCTCGGTGGCCCCACGCGTCAGGGTTGACTGGCTGACGTGGCAGTTGACCGGGGCCACCTGTCAGCGACACTAACTGGCCCTGAGTCACTGGCCAGTGGACCCCACTGGTCAGGTTTGACCTGGAGGCAGCTCAGTTGACCAGCTGACGTCACCCTGACGTCGGGCTGACGCAGTAAATCATTTTCTAGTTTAAAAACAATTTAGGAAATTCCAGAAATTACCCAAAACTTCTAAAAATCATAGAAATTCAACCGTAACTCCAAATAAGATAAATTATATATGTAAAATTATCAGAAAAATTCAAGGAATCCATCTATACCATTTTCATGCATGTTTGAACAATGTTTGTCCTCTGTTTTGGACAAAACAAATAAAGGGCATTTAAATAATCATATATGGGGTTGGAATTTGAATCTTGCACTCAAACCAACTTCATTTAAATCATAGCTAGTTGCATTAGCTCAAACCACATCATATTGACATGTCATGATCATGCATCATTCTGTGCATTGCATTGATTGTATTTCTTTCTCTGTTGCCGGTATTTGTCCCCTCTCGATAGACGTTGTACCGACGATGTGATCGTTGACACTGATGAAGACCCAATGATATCTTCAGAAGTGCCAGGCAAGCAAAACCCCCTTGTTCATTCCGATACAATCCCCCTCTCTCGCTCCTGCTCTCTTTTACTGCATTAGGACAACAACGATTCATCTGTTACTTGTTGCGGTAGTTGAACCCCTTATCCTCTGCATGACCTGTCATTTCCACAGTAAATAGATGAAACCCACTAGCATGAGTAGGAGTTGTTTGAGCCCTGATGTGCCTACTCATTCATGCTTGTTTGTCATGCCTGCTACTGCTTAGAGTTGAGTCAGGTCCGATTCATCGGGGATGAATCGGAGGTGTGTAAACATGTCCTACTGTTAAGAGCTAAGTGTGTGAACACGATTTGGTAAAGGTAGCGGTGAGAGGCCTTGTAGGAGTACATGGTGGGTTGTCTCATTGAAACCGTCCTCAGGAACTGAGTTCTGTGTTTGTGATCCATGAAAGAGCTACTACCACACGTTGGGCCCTGAAATATGACCCCGCTCGACTTACTGACCCCTCTCGTCCTCTGTCCAGGAGTTGCAATTAGTTTCTGGTGTTTATAGGATATGTGTTGGCGGCCGTGCGTAGCGCTGACCCTAGGGGTGGGCTATGATGCGGTAGATACACTGTGGCACGGTGTACCGGGCGCCCGTTTGGTGTCTCGGGAACCCTGCACACATCGTTTGGGGCTGTGAGCGAAACTCCGGCCGGATCTCCTCGCGGATGGAACCCGAATAGGCGATAAACCTGGACTAGAGACTTGTGTGGTTAGTCAGGTCGTGGTCTACACCCACGTCGGCTTTCGCTTGAAGTCTGCCGAGCACATGTCGTGTGCAGACGCTAAGTGGTGGAAACATGTGTGACGAAGTACACCCCTGCAGGGTTATAAATGATCTATTCGAATAGCCGTGTCCACGGTAAAGGACTTCTGGGTTGCCTATAACAGTTCATAGACAAGTGAAAGTGGATACTCTAAAACTCGCAAGATAAGTGTGAGTACTATGGATGGCCTTCTCGTAGGGAGACGGGAGCGGATCCATAGTGGTGTATTGAATGGTGAATATGTGGACTCGTGTGCGCCACCTCAAAAGAGTTGCTTGCAATCGTAGTTCAGGTTAGCCACTGAGTCAAAGCTGGCTTGCTGCAGTTAAACTCCACCACCCCCTTTTGTTGATACCGATGCATATGTAGCTAGTTCTGATGTAAGTCTTACTGAGTACCCTTGTACTCATGTTTGCTTAATTTATGTTTTGCAGAGAGACTTCAGTCTCACTAGTAGTTCCGCGTGGACTTCGACGTTTAGCTTGATACCTCAGCTACGATCTTGTGCCCTCGGCAGGATTTGGTAGATAGTCAGGCTTCTTAGCCTTTTTCATTTATAGATGTCTGTACTCAGACATGTTAAGCTTCCGCATGTGTTTGATTTGTATGCTATGATTGTTGGGTCATGAGACCCATGCTTGTAATATCTGGTTCTTCGGAGCCTAATGAATTAATACTTGAGTTGTAGAGTTATGTTGTGATGCCATGTTGTATTCACACATATCGAGCATATTGTGTGTATGACTGAAATGCTTGGTATGTGTGGGATCCGACTATCTAGTTGTTTATCCTTGGCAGCCTATCATATGGGGAAATGTAGTCTAGTACTTCTGAGCGATAGTAGTCCGCTACAGCCCGGATCACCGGAGTCCTGCTAGCCCAGCACTACTGTTCAGGACACTTGACTGGCCGGCATGTGATTCACTTCGTTCCTATGTCTGTCCCTTCGGGGAAATGTCACGCCGTGACATCCGGAGTCCTGCCTAGCCTGCTACAGCCCGGGTTACCGGAGTCCTGTTAGCCCAGTGCTACAGCCCGGATTCACACGCTGTTGACCGACATGCTCGAGGTTGATTCACGTATGCCTGTCCCCATGGGGTAGTGCCGCTTTGGGTTCACGACTAGCCATGTCGGCCCGGGTTCTTTGTCATATGGATGCTAGCGACACTATCATATACGTGAGCCAAAAGGCACAAATGGTCCCGGGCCAGGTAAGGTGGCACCCATGGAAATACCGTGCGTGAGGCCACAAAGTGATATGATGTGTTACATGCTAGATCGGTGTGACCTAGGATCGGGGTCCTGACAGCGTTGGTATCAGAGCCTGACTGCCTGTAGGTTTACCAAGCCAAACTGGTCGAAGTTGAGTCTAGAAATGCTTTAGTTATGTAAGGGAATTGATTGTGGAAGGGAACGTAAGGATCTTTTTACTCCTTACACCTCATGGCCTTCTGATCTGAGTCAACCTCTTCCTTTCTACGGGGGTTAAGAACTAGGCCTTCTTATCTATCTATCAGGATGACGTGTTACTAACCCGTTGACTTATAGGATTGATGGATTCATGCTGCAGTTTAGTTCCTACTACTTCCATATATTCATAACTGGCCTCAGAACCTTGATATTGTGCTTCTGAGTGGTTATGCCACCATTTTGCAGGATGTCTCAAATCTTTTTGAGCATTTATAGCCGTTATGCTGTCCGAGTCATCCCAGGTTTCTAAATAGTCTGATGCATTTGCAAACCCTTTCTTTCCGTTCTCGATGTCCATTTAGGCCGGGTTAATCACACTAATCGGTGAGTTGAGGTACTCCGTTGCCTCGGCATTTATGTTGGAACTATTATTATGACCCTAGGTGTCTTAGAGTGCCACCTAGTAATCTAGCCATGTTTTGTGTTCCCAGTGTGTGATTCTGGCCATTATTCTCAAAAGCATCCTGTGATGCTATTAGTTAACAGGCATTCTATTCCTGGGGTTTTGAACCCGGGACTCACCCTACCTACTTCATGTTGATAGTGTTTGCTAGCTCCTTAGGACATTAGTAAACCTTGTGATAGACCTCGAGGTCCGTGGTATTTCCTTCTTCCAAATACTATGAACCACTTATGGCAGAAGTTCTTGAACCAAAGGATCACAACCAGAGTGCTCTTGATGAGTTCTCCATCCTATATTGTGGCTCTGCCAGTTCTACCTTTCTGCATGGGTTATTCGGAAGAAATATGTTGAACTTGTTCGACATACTAACCTATGCATCCACCACTCAGAAAATTATATGTACCTTTGAGTTGTCCCCCTTCAGTTATATTCTGACCTTCATCTATCAATTGATAGTAAGGAGTAGCTGGCAATCGTGTTTATCGATGCCTATTACTCTATTGGTCCGTCAAGTCATTCTATTTCAGAATGACTAGGAGAAACAAACTCCAGTACCTCACCCATATCCAGGGTTGGGTCAAAGCAGTTGTATTCCGCAGATTAAATGCCAATCCGGCTTTTGCTCTGTTCTACCTCAGAGTATTACCCACTTTATGTCAAGAGCGTCGTAAGAATTGCACCTTCTCCTATGAATTCTTGACGCAATGATACTTCTTACCATCATTCTTCATTCCTCGGTCCCGTGTTGTCGCAACCGGAATGCCGACAAGTGAACCGTGATGTGTGAAATCAATACTCCTAGCAACTCCGTTGCTTGGTAGTTAATGGACAATATTCTCATCCTTAGTGTGCTGATTATTGAATCATCACCCTAAGGTTGAACGTGCTACCTAGTCCTTATTTCCTGGTGCACTCTTCGATCAACAGGTTAGGATTTTGCCAAACCCTTGCTCTATCGATCATATCGTCTTGCCCTGAAAAGCAAGATTGTTCTCGAGCTTAATAACATATCGGTGGTTCGTGATTTTCCGATTATCTTCTCGGAAGTATTACCTGGTTGTCACCTGACCGCTATGTTGAGTTCGTGATCATGTTGGTTTTCCTCCAACCACCCATTCTCCAAGAATCTGTGTTGGTTACCCCTGAGCTAGTTGGTTAAGCTTAACAACAACTTGGAGAGTTGGAAGATGAAAACTTGTCCGACTTAGCTCATCCCTAAGGGATATCCTTGTGTGTGTGTGTGTATGTTGAAGAAAGATGATATCTTCACCAATTGGTCCTCGTGATCAGTTGTATCTATTATCTTGTCCAAACCTTGATTGAGTGTGGGCTATCGTCAAATCAAATCAGAACCAATGATGTTCGTAATGTTGTCTTACTCGTGGTTGATCCCTCGAGCATACACCATTACATCTTTTGGTCTGACCAATGCTATCACCGTGTTCACATGATGGTGGAAGTCCAGTGATATGGAAATTCCGATGAGTTGTTGTTGAGCCCATCAGCAGCATTTTGTCTCCCCCATGACTCATGTTGAACATCAACCTAGTGTTGGAAACTTTTATAGGCATTATCTTCATGTCCCGTTCATGAAGCATATGTTGGATGGAAGAAGTGACTTTATCTGATTCACGTGCATTTAGTGCAAGTTGCCGCCGTGAGTTTGAGAAAGATTATTTTTGTTTCCTCTGTTACCATCCCAAGTCAGTCATGCATGTGCGAAGTATGCTATGGTTTGAAAGGCTCGCTACCTCCATTCCATATGTATCTCCTAGTACACAAAGCCACTGATTGATTTGTTCAAGGATAAGAAGTTCAACTGCTATTCCTGAAGGACCCAAACGGACATGCAGGAGACTTCGTTATCTTCAATAGTGGTTCCCCACCTAAACTCGGTAGTGTTTCGTTGTAAGACTACTACGTGGTCATGCTTGTCTGGGACAGCGTGTTCACATGTTTGTAGCAGAACCAGCTCATGTTTTTGGAGCTTGCTATCGCAGTTCATTCCCCGAGAATCTCGCAACATCATCTCGTCAAATTGTGTTGCAAACCTTCATTTTTCCCTTCTAGACTCGGTGAGTCTGGAATATCCTGACACCAACCAGATCTGAATCTCAGGCAGATATGATGGTTGGAGCATTTTCCAAGAACTATATTGTTGGTCCCTCTGTAACCGGTAATGTGGATGTCGTGGCCAACACATCCAGCCGGGAGACCTACCATTGTAGTATCTCGATTGAAGAAAGTTGGCCACCTCCCCATGAGGATTTCGTAGGATTTACCTTCGTAGTTAATCCTTACGGATTCTTGTGCTCCCGAAGTCCGACCTTTTACTTGATGTCCTAGATACCAAACCGTATCAATAAATGGGTTATCCTAGCACATCAAGGAGAACATTAGAAGCGGAGTGCTAAATGTCTCTCGGTCGATCATCCAGATTTTGTTCCCTTGGTCTCGCTAAGGTGAAACCTGAGAACGTGTTATCTTCCCTTGCATCTGCATCATCCATCACCATTCATCATGGTGGTATGTTGTGTTGCCAGGATCCTTGACATGGATGTTGGTAAGACCTTGATGAGTATGGAAATGCTCAAGTTCTTGAGAGCACGCTCAGGCACTAGGTTCTGACGTTGTCATTAACTGGAATGTGCCTCCGTCCTCGCAGTTGTTCAATAGCCATCCAATTGGTGGAATCATCTTTGCCGGTGAACCTTCTCCCCAGTTACTAGAATCATTCCCAACATTTGCATTTTGTTCCCAGCTTGCACCTCGGTAGCTGTTGTTCATGGTCATCTTCAAAAGTGGACTTACCATGGGTCGCATCCATTTCTGATGATAAGCAAAAATCATCCATTGCGTTGTCTTCAACAAGGTAGTCCACATCATCCATCCTAGTCCGAGTATGTCATTCTTTCGAACTCCTTCCACTGATCGTTTGTGATTGCCTTAGGCTGGTACAAAGAGTTTCTATGATCTCCGAATCAAAAGTAATTCTTTTTGCCACTTAAGGAAATAGTTCTTCGAGTCACCTTCCCCGAGGTGCCCTGTTTAAAAATCATGGCAATTCCCCTCACTACTTTGAAACCCTCGTCAAATTGTTTCTTCTATCGCTCCTGATGCGAGTTTTGCCTCTCAGTTCGCGAGATGTTTCTATGTCTCACTCCGTGAGTTGATCGTGAGTTGCCTGATCTTTGAGGAGATCGACTCTTTAGGGTTTTCCTTCCATCTCATTGTCGTGAGTGGATGAAATTCTCAGAGCAAGACATCAAGACAATGATAGTGATCGGATCAACAACCTTATGAGATGCAACCTGGATCGTGAAGACCGTGTTAGTTGTGCCCTCTGTCTTCTTACCTCACGTCTTGAATCTCGGGACGAGATTCTTGTTTAGTGGGGGCGAGTTGTCACATCCCTAGTTCTATTAATGCCCAGTGCTAGCATCTGGCGTTGCATCATGTCTAAATTTTTGAAAGTTGAATTGGGGAAAGCTGAAAGCCCCAGAAATCAATTAAAAAAATGATCAACATTAAAAATTGCTTCAAATAACCTAAGAAAATGTTCCTGTTTTCTCTAAAAATATTGGCAAGAGGCAAAATTCAAACCAATATTTTTGGATTCACAGAAATATTTATTCTGGGCATTTGAATTAAATCAATAGCTATTTGAATTGGATTTATATTTACTATTAAATAAATATAGGTCCAATAATTCTGAAATATTTTTGTGGAGCTTTGGTTTAGTTCCTTTAGCTTCTAAAATTATTTCCAGAAGCAACAAAATTGATTTGGCTTCAAAACCAAATTCAAAACAAACCTGCAAATTAGAAAACAGAATTAAATTAGAAAAAAGAGGAGAAAGGAATCTACCTGGCCACTTACCTGTAGCCGGCCCAGCTGGACCAGCCCAGCCCACCAGGCCGTTGCCAGTCATCCCCTAGCTCCTGCCAGGAGGACGACGGCGTGTCGCCCGCGCACGCGCAGCTACGGCCACCTCCTGCTTCGCGCTGGAGGCCTGTCCTTCTCCCTGATCCCGCGCTTGGAGATGCCCTGGAGCCCCTCTGTCCTCCTCTTGCTTCTCTGGTTCCCCACCTCTCTGCTCCCTCTCTCTCTCGCGCGGCCGAGCGGAGCTCGTTGCCGCCGACACCGTCCACCGTGGCCACCAGCCCTCCCCCCGCCCAACGGTTGTGCTCTAGTGCTCCGCCTTGACGCCTGCATCGTCCTCGCCGAGCCACGCAGCCTGGGGCGCGTCGAATCGCCGCCATCGACGACGCCAGCATCACTGTTTCCATCGCCGGCCACCGTGGATCCCCGCCGTCGATTCGGGAGCTACCGGGCGTCCCCGACCCCGACCTCGCGCTCGTTGGACTCTCTGTGAGCCTCCGCACCGAACCCCTCTCTCTCCGTTGCCGATTTCACCCTCTAACCACGGCCTCTGTTGAGCCCGAGAGCTCGCCGCCGATGAGTTCGCCATTGCCGCAGCTAGCAACCTCGAATGATCAAACCGAGCACGTAGTTGTGCTCAGCGTGCTCCCAGGAGGCCATAGCACTGCTCACCTCGTTGTCTCGTACACCGTAGCATTTCATCGGCCGAGCCCGAACTCCGGCCGCCGCCGAGGTCGACGCCGTGCCCAACTCCGGCCATCTCGCAACCTCCCCCTGCCACAGTTGGATGCGCACGAGCCCCAGCTCCTCGTAGGTGGGCTCGGCCATCGATTTGGTCGCCGGAGCCGCCGTCCCGATCATCGCCGCCGCGTCTGTGTGTTCGCCGGCGTTGAACTCCGATGATATGACGTGTCCCGTCATTAGCAACTAACAGCCCCGTTAATTAACCTCCCAAGACACTGACAGCAGGCCCCATCCCTTAATTAACCACAGGTCTTAGATTTAACTTAATCTCGGTGGCCCCACGCGTCAGGGTTGACTGGCTGACGTGGCAGTTGACCGGGGCCACCTGTCAGCGACACTAACTGGCCCTGAGTCACTGGCCAGTGGACCCCACTGGTCAGGTTTGACCTGGAGGCAGCTCAGTTGACCAGCTGACGTCACCCTGACGTCGGGCTGACGCAGTAAATCATTTTCTAGTTTAAAAACAATTTAGGAAATTCCAGAAATTACCCAAAACTTCTAAAAATCATAGAAATTCAACCGTAACTCCAAATAAGATAAATTATATATGTAAAATTATCAGAAAAATTCAAGGAATCCATCTGTACCATTTTCATGCATGTTTGAACAATGTTTGTCCTCTGTTTTGGACAAAACAAATAAAGGGCATTTAAATAATCATATATGGGGTTGGAATTTGAATCTTGCACTCAAACCAACTTCATTTAAATCATAGCTAGTTGCATTAGCTCAAACCACAGCATATTGACATGTCATGATCATGCATCATTCTGTGCATTGCATTGATTGTATTTCTTTCTCTGTTGCCGGTATTTGTCCCCTCTCGATAGACGTTGTACCGACGATGTGATCGTTGACACTGATGAAGACCCAATGATATCTTCAGAAGTGCCAGGCAAGCAAAACCCCCTTGTTCATTCCGATACAATCCCCCTCTCTCGCTCCTGCTCTCTTTTACTGCATTAGGACAACAACGATTCATCTGTTACTTGTTGCGGTAGTTGAACCCCTTATCCTCTGCATGACCTGTCATTTCCACAGTAAATAGATGAAACCCACTAGCATGAGTAGGATTTGTTTGAGCCCTGATGTGCCTACTCATTCATGCTTGTTTGTCATGCCTGCTACTGCTTAGAGTTGAGTCAGGTCCGATTCATCGGGGATGAATCGGAGGTGTGTAAACATGTCCTACTGTTAAGAGCTAAGTGTGTGAACACAATTTGGTAAAGGTAGCGGTGAGAGGCCATGTAGGAGTACATGGTGGGTTGTCTCATTGAAACCGTCCTCAGGAACTGAGTTCTGTGTTTGTGATCCATGAAAGAGCTACTACCACACGTTGGGCCCTGAAATATGACCCCGCTCGACTTACTGACCCCTCTCGTCCTCTGTCCAGGAGTTGCAATTAGTTTCTGGTGTTTATAGGATATGTGTTGGCGGCCGTGCGTAGCGCTGACCCTAGGGGTGGGCTATGATGCGGTAGATACACTGTGGCACGGTGTACCGGGCGCCCGTTTGGTGTCTCGGGAACCCTGCACACATCGTTTGGGGCTGTGAGCGAAACTCCGGCCGGATCTCCTCGCGGATGGAACCCGAATAGGCGATAAACCTGGACTAGAGACTTGTGTGGTTAGTCAGGTCGTGGTCTACACCCACGTCGGCTTTCGCTTGAAGTCTGCCGAGCACATGTCGTGTGCAGACGCTAAGTGGTGGAAACATGTGTGACGAAGTACACCCCTGCAGGGTTATAAATGATCTATTCGAATAGCCGTGTCCACGGTAAAGGACTTCTGGGTTGCCTATAACAGTTCATAGACAAGTGAAAGTGGATACTCTAAAACTCGCAAGATAAGTGTGAGTACTATGGATGGCCTTCTCGTAGGGAGACGGGAGCGGATCCATAGTGGTGTATTGAATGGTGAATATGTGGACTCGTGTGCGCCACCTCAAAAGAGTTGCTTGCAATCGTAGTTCAGGTTAGCCACTGAGTCAAAGCTGGCTTGCTGCAGTTAAACTCCACCACCCCCTTTTGTTGATACCGATGCATATGTAGCTAGTTCTGATGTAAGTCTTGCTGAGTACCCTTGTACTCACGTTTGCTTAATTTATGTTTTGCAGAGAGACTTCAGTCTCACTAGTAGTTCCGCGTGGACTTCGACGTTTAGCTTGATACCTCAGCTACGATCTTGTGCCCTCGGCAGGATTTGGTAGATAGTCAGGCTTCTTAGCCTTTTTCATTTATAGATGTCTGTACTCAGACATGTTAAGCTTCCGCATGTGTTTGATTTGTATGCTATGATTGTTGGGTCATGAGACCCATGCTTGTAATATCTGGTTCTTCGGAGCCTAATGAATTAATACTTGAGTTGTAGAGTTATGTTGTGATGCCATGTTGTATTCACACATATCGAGCATATTGTGTGTATGACTGAAATGCTTGGTATGTGTGGGATCCGACTATCTAGTTGTTTATCCTTGGCAGCCTATCATATGGGGAAATGTAGTCTAGTACTTCTGAGCGATAGTAGTCCGCTACAGCCCGGATCACCGGAGTCCTGCTAGCCCAGCACTACTGTTCAGGGCACTTGACTGGCCGGCATGTGATTCACTTCGTTCCTATGTCTGTCCCTTCGGGGAAATGTCACGCGGTGACATCCGGAGTCCTGCCTAGCCTGCTACAGCCCGGGTTACCGGAGTCCTGTTAGCCCAGTGCTACAGCCCGGATTCACACGCTGTTGACCGACATGCTCGAGGTTGATTCATGTATGCCTGTCCCCATGGGGTAGTGCCGCTTTGGGTTCACGACTAGCCATGTCGGCCCGGGTTCTTTGTCATATGGATGCTAGCGACACTATCATATACGTGAGCCAAAAGGCGCAAACGGTCCCGGGCCAGGTAAGGTGGCACTCGTGGAAATACCGTGCGTGAGGCCACAAAGTGATATGATGTGTTACATGCTAGATCGGTGTGACCTAGGATCGGGGTCCTGACAGCACGCTCACTTGATGGGGTCACCGTGAGGGTTGCCGCGAAATGCATGTTGACTTCGAGGGTCGACTCGCCGACTTTGAAAGAGCAAACCTAGTTGCGCTACAACACATAGACGTGGTCGATCCTTGGGTAGTAGAGCACAAAACCTTTATTGAGAAGACGTACAATGACCGAGGCCTACAGAGGACGGACGGAGATATAATCAAAGAGCACAACTCATGTTTCACGCGTTGGTTCAAGCAGAAGCTTCTGTCGTACCCTTTACATAAGGATTCTTCCGCGGAAGAACAACTCATATTCGCCTTGTCACAGGGCGCCGAGCACAACCTGATGACCTATGAGGCGTACGATATCAACGGCTACACATTCTACACTGAGGACAAGGACATGAAGAGCCATGGTTATCAGAACTCTGGGGTAACGATGGAATCCTACACCGGTAACGACAAGGACAGATAGTATGGAAGGATCAAGGAGATCTGGGAGCTGAGCTACGCTGGAGAGAAGGTCCCGATGTTCCATGTCAGATGGGCCAAGAGCGTCCTAAAAGAAGACCGGTATTTCACCACCATGGTTATACCCGAAGCCAAATCCAAGACCGCGGGCGCAAACGTCACCGCGAGAAATGAGCCATGGGTACTGGCTTCCCAAGTGGACCAATGCTTCTTCATTACCGACCCGTCAAAGCCCAGTCGTGTTGTCATGAGGAGAGGCAAAAGGAAGATCATCGGAATGGATGGAGTAGCAGATGGGCAAGACTTCGACAAGTGCGGCGACCCGAAGATCGAACATGACGACGACGATGAAGTAGCAGCATACACCACAAGAAGAAGCAGGACCACCCTACCTAAAGGACGTCCGTTCAATAGAAGAACTCCATTTATGAAAAATAAGGGCAAGAAGATTGTGAACAGATAGCTAGCTAAGATCGATTATATTTAAATCGTAGTCTTCATTTCTCGATTGTGTTACATGGACACTTTTTGAACTCGTGGATATTTTTAAATTTCATGGGCACTTTTTGAATTCATGAATATTTTTTCAAATTTGATGATATTTTTTCATATTCAATATGAAAAAATATTGAATATTCATGAGGACACTCGATCTCGATCCCCCTCCATCTCGATCGCTATCCCCCTCCATCTCGATCTCGACCCCCCCCCCCCCCCCCCGCACCCTCCCCCGCTACCTCCACCACCGCCGAGCACCCCCCGCACCCTCCCCCGCTCCACCGCCGCCGACGACCCACCGCACCCTCCCCCGCTCCACCGCCGCCGACGACCCCCCGCACCCTCCCCCGCTCCACCGCCGCCGCCGACCCCCCGCACCCTCCCCACTCCACCGTCACAAATGAATGCAACTAAAAATCCAAAAAAACAAATTTGATTATATTTTCAAATAACAAATTTGATGATATTTTCAAATAATAAATTTGATGATATTTTTTCATATTCATAAATATTTTCAAAGAACAAATTTGATGATATTTTAAAAAAAATATTACTGTTTTTATAAAAAATTATTACCGTTTCATATTCATATTCATTTTCTTAAAAATTATTAGATGCAACAAATAATAATAATAATAATAATTACTTATGGCGCACCTCTGGCTGGTGCGCCATTGCTATATAAAAAAATATTACTAATGGCGCACCTCCTACTGGTGCGCCATTGCTATATAAAAAAAAGATTACTAATGGCGCACCAACGGGGGGTGCGTCATTAGTAAGCTTCCCCCTAGCTAATTCCTCCCTCTCCCTCGCCAGATCCCCTTCGTCCCTCTCTCCCTCGCCAGATCCACCCGCGCGCTGCCCCGACCCATGACGTCGCCGCCCCGACCCCCGCCGGACTCCACCCCCGCCGCCCTCGCGCCCCCCACCCACACCGCCCCGACCCCCGCGCCCCCGCGCCCGCCGCCCTGACCCCCGCCGCCCCCGCGGCTGACTAACGCTAGCCCACGCAGCTTCGTTGCCTCCCTCGTTGTCCCCTCTCCGCCCGCGGCCAGGTTCGCCACCTCGCGTCCGGCCTCCCTCGCGCTCTGCGGCTTCCTCATCTTCCTCAACATCTTCGCCTTCCTCCGCGCCGTCGGCGCTGAGCAGCGATGCAGCACCGTACACCCCCCCTGACCCTCCCACCCTCCTCCTCCCCTTGCCCCCCGCCTGCACCGGGGCTGACGGCCCCTTCTCTGTCTCGCAGGGCAAGGTGGTGCCGGACGAGTACGACGAGCGCTCCTACCGCCTCTATGACACCGACGCCTCCACCGTCTACGGCGTCTGCGCCTTCTTCGTGCTCCTCCTCGCGCAGCTGCTGGTCTCCGGCGTCACCCGCTGCCTCTGCTTCGCCGTCTTCGCCGTCTCCTGGTGCGCCTCGCTCAAACCCTAGATCGATCTCGTTCAATCTCAAGAGCACATTTGATATGTCCAGTCTGATTCAGTACTAGGTTTTGTTCCTACGCTTCTCTGCATCATCAGTTCATTAGTAAATTCGGTACTAGGTTTTAATTGCCACCTGGAAACAAAATTCATTAGTAATGTATGGATGTTTTGTTAGTACTAGGTGATTGAATTTCTCTAGAGATGATTCATGACATCTTCAATGACAATGGCCATGTATCATTAGAATATGAAAGCTGAGAGTTGCCACAGGAACCATAACAAATATGCTAAAAAAGCTCCCCAAAATGTTCTTTTCTCTGAATAACTTGATACTGATTATCGCTACCAACTATAATCTCTGGTGGTATTTGATACAGTTGGTCCATCTTACAACACTGGGACAGCATATTTTTTTGAAGCAGACAACTCCATTTTTTCTTTTTAATTGGATCTTATTTGGTGGATACCTTGGGCTACAAAGAAAAGAGAGATGTGCTCTGACCGTTGGTGCAGTGTCATGAATCATCTCTAGAGAAATTCATGGCTAAAAATAGGGCATAATCATGGGCTAGTATCATTAGCTAGTTGGCTGGGTGGCCAGTTTAATTTGGGAGGCCCATTGATTGTGTGTGTCAATGGAGCCAGCCAGCCATCTCTGCATCATCATCAGCACTTTTTTCCTGCCCTGCTTCCACCTTTCAGTACTAGGTTTTGGAGGCACATGTTATAATGGTGGTCAGATTGCAATTGATAGCTGCAGCTCCTACCTGTATGTATGTGTATCTTGCCTTCTTAACAGAATGGTGTCATCATCAGAACAAAGCTGCTGCAAATGCATACCTTTTTTTACAAGTGCATCTGCACCTTCTGATCCATTCAGAGTTATCATAAATATATTTCCAAGGTTTTTTTTCATTTCACTGTAGAGTCTTTGCTTCTGGACTCAATGCACATGCTCCATGAAAGTAAACTGCCATGGTCCAAATGTAGCAGAAGTTTCAAGTAGTGTTTTGTTTCTGTGCTTGAATAGGCAGCAAACTTTCTATTCTTTCTGTGTTTGTACAGACATGCTAAACTATTGATGATTTTTTGTTGGGTGACCTATTAGATCTGGAATGGAAGCTCACATAAGTTGAGCTGATTTTTGTCCATATGAAAGAAGAGGACCATATGGTCTGTGGCCTTTTCATCCATATGAAAGTAGAGGCACATTGTGGTGCTAGTTTGCTGGGTTTTGTCTCTGACCTTCATGTCGTGATGATTTTGCTGGTACCCCGAGAGGCCCTTGAGTTTGCCGGAATGTCGATTAACTTCCGTTCTGGCAAATTCAGGTACTCCATATGTCCTATTTTCAGCAAAGGTCATGCTAAAATTTTCCATGCATTTTAGCATGACTTTGCTAAAAATCAGACATATGGGGTACTTGCTACTAATGCATGGGCCGGGGTATCTTAGTACTTAATTAAGTAGGATCAACTGCCCCTTTATTCTTGCTGCATTAAACCATAGGTGGCAATAGAGCCAAGTGATTAGGCCCAACTTAGAGTCGACAAACCCTAAATGATGAAACCTTGGCTTTTAGGGTGCCTCGGTGTCGATGAGAACCTAAATGATGTACGCTTAGGCTTTTAGGGTGCCTCGGTGTCGACAAACCCTAAATGATAAAAGCTTAGCTTTTAGGATGCCTCGGTGTCAACAAACCCTAAATGGTGAGACCATGATCTTGTTCCTTGACAATAATCAACTTTTTGACCAAACTTTTTTCCTATTTAGAGGGAAACATGGCCCACAACCATGAGGCCGGCGGTTCGGGCGGCAAGCAATTCTGGGAGCTGCCCCAGGAGTTGGAGGAAGAACCTCACCGCTATGAGGACACCGCGGAAGACACCAATCCTGACTACACAACCCCTAGTGGCGTCAGGGATGACACCACTGATGATGGCGCCGCGGATGCCACCACTGATGATGGCGGCGCACGCACAGATAGCAGCCAACCGAAGAGGCAACGGAAGAACCGGCGCCCGAGCATGCTCGGCACCGTCAGGGAGGAATTTACTGAACTGAACTCCGACGGGCATCCGATGGTGCCCAAAGAAGTAGTCAAGGGGTACTCGGTTCAGCTCGGGTGCATTCTCCGAAGCACCATCTCGATCAACACCGAGAACCTAAGGCATAAGGACCGAGGGAATTTGCGCAGCCTCCTCTTCATGAAGCTGCACGAACGATACAAGTTCCCCGCTGACTTTGCAAACACACACCTCTCGGGGAATAAAGTGAACAATGCCGCCCTCACGAGGATGAGCACGGCCCTATCTACTTGGAGAAGCACGGTGAAGGCAATGATTGAAAAAGGTGCTAGTTATGAGAAGATCAAGGCGAAATATTCTTTGATGAGTGAAGATGACTACAAGGAGTTCAAGATCAAGTGCGAGAGCAGCGCAACCTCCGAATCAAGTCAGTGGGGGAAAGAAATGTGGAAGTTGAACTTAGGGGTCCACCAACTCGGTCCCGTCGGTTACAGAGTGGCGGAGTCTATATGGGACAAGGAGGACGCGGAGCGTGCCGAGCAAGGCCTACCACCCCGCTTCGAGAAATACCATGACAAGCAGACCAGGAACTTTCTCAGGGCCCAGTACAAGGAGGACCCGGTAACAAAGGAGCTTACCACGGATCCGAAGACCAGGGCGCTTGAGCTTGTTCTAGTAAGGAATACACCCCCGCGTAATTAGCTCCATATGGCTGCATTCTAATTAATCCCCAATACTTCTAAATGGTTCACGTTCCTTCCGCAGGACAATGAAAGCAGTAGCGTGGGGTCGTCTCAGAGCTCCCCTTTCAACACCCCTTTAAATAGGGCGTTGAACATAATGAAAAACAAGGATAAGCTCAGTAAGCCGACGTCAGCTGGTTGTGTGGCCGGCAAAGGCTTGTCCACAAAATGGTCGTCATACTATACCGCTGGTGGGTGAAAGGAGAAAAAGACCAGCTCGAAAAGCCAGTCGCGCGAGGTTGAAGCACTCAAGGCACAAGTGGCACGGATTCCGGATATTGTCCAAGAGCAAGTGCAACAACAACTGGGAACGACGCTCAACGCCATGGTGCCTACGTTGATTCATGGGCTGACAATGTGGATTGCGGGTGGCCAACAGGGGCCTCCCCCGGTTCCCAGCTTCATGGCCAGCAACTCGCATAACATGCAGGCGGCGCCATTGGTGTCTCCGGCGGAGGCGGTATTTGTGTCTCCGGCGCCGACACGGGCATTGGAGCTTAATGCACTCAGGTGTACGCCGGCCGGCACCTCGCCAGCAAGTGGCCCCTCCGTCAGTTGCACGCCCGCCGTTGGCGGTGCCTCGACATTAGCCAAGCTCGACGGCATCACGGTAACTAAGCCTCTCGGCCGATGACTTCATCTCCTTGCCTTTGACTGGGCATCCCTGACGCCCTACATGTTTTCGCAGGGCGCCGCTGACGTTCCTTGCACTCTCCTGCACTTCGTGGGCGGCGAGTTGGTCGATGTCGCCAAGGGCAGAATCATTCAACCGGGGAACCCCGTGTTCCACGGTAATCCGATGCCACCCATAGTGTATAGGGTTTAAGTGGTTCGGGTGCTGCCAGGCTGCGACGAGTTGTTACCTCCGATTCGACCCGCTGGGGCCAACGAAGAAGATGAGATGACCCTCAGCGCCTGTGTAAGCTGGCCCCTACTTTGGCCGAAGAGCCAGATTCGTTTGGGGGCGGGGGACACCACCCCACAGACAAGACCGCCAGTCATGCCGGCGCCAAGCCATGGCAAGAACGCCGCAACGCTACCGGACATGCCGGACATCCCTATGGCACAGGATCCGGACATGCATATGGCGCAGGATCCGGACCACGACGGTACATTTACCAACATCGATAAGTACTTTGCCGAACATGGGTATGGTGACGAGTTCTGCGGGCCTCCTTCTCAAGAACCCAACCAAGACAACCGCGATCTAGCTGGTACGGGGAAGAAACCCAATTGCAACAGGCGTCGTCTGGCGTTCAGTTCTCAGGAGACACCTCCAGCTACCACCTTCACCGAGCCTCAGATAGCTGAGGTGCGAAATATTATCAGCCCCAACACGCTCAAGAAGGCGGTCTGTGAGCAGAACTCGGTCCCATTACAGCAGATCAAGAAGAAGGGACGGAAACGAAAGGCTAAAAAGGGCGCCGGTGCGAGCCAGCCGGCACCGAGTATGATCCATGCTCAGGACGGGCCACCTTCACCTAAGGATATCTCGAGGAGGGTGCATGTGGCGGGTAGGGCGATGCTACCGACAAATATGCTCAATGCTGCAACCGGTGCTATGCGGAGTCTGCATGACAGTGTTCTTTCTTTGGAGAAGTGGCGTCTCAGAGAGAATGATGTGGCATACCCAGTTTTCGGGGCCAAGGTGCTAGAGGGCAAGGGCTTTGTGGATGGCATCATCGGGGGTACGATCGTCCTGCGGTTTGATGACATCTTTGCTATGTTTAACCTTCATCCGCTGCACTACACCTTTGTTCGGCTATTTTCGCTGAGTATGGAGATGCAGATCATTAGAGACAAGATCCCCGGACATCGTGATTGTCGACCCCTTATACATGCGTGCCAAGCTCTTGGGCAGCGCTGGGGACCGCCAAGTCGCGAGTTCACACCTCGAAGGCGTCATTCTGGCAAACCCAGATAATGATAACTTCCTCGTGTCTTACTTTCCCGAGTAAGTCATCCCTTAACCGCCCCGTAACATATGATTTCTTAGATTTCGAACGTTTTTTCTAACATTCCGTGTTCTGTGCAGTGACACACATTGCACACTCGTCATCTTAAGCCCGAAATATTCCATGGCCACGTATTTCGACCTGAACCGTGACTCCAAGATAGACTACACAAATATTAAGAAAGTTCTTGATGATGTTCTCCCCGGCTACGCCAAATCTGGAGGCACCTTCACCAGGCCAGTTCGTAGGTACGGCAGGCACGTGTTCGCCCACAATACTAAGTTCTGCTGCGTCAAGCAGCCCCCTGACGGTCAGAAGGATGCCTACTACGCCCTCCATCACATGCGGGCGATCATACGGGACCATCATCACCTTTTGGTACCAGATAATCTCAAAGATTGGGCCGCGAGCTTGTCGACAATCCAGGACGCGGACATCAGACAAGAATTCTTTCGCATCCAGTCGGAGTTTGCGGAAATCATCCATCAAGATGTCCTTCATACCTCGGGGCAGTTCTACCTCAGATATCAACCGTCCAACAGTGAGATAGACACAACGCTACAAATGCAGGCTGACAACGCCCGCGATTTCATGACCATCATGACAGACGGCGGCTTCATCCACGCTCCGGTCCCGTGAGTCGAGTCGAAAGTAGTGATGCTATGTGTAGTTCTGAAACATTGATTGGCTCATGTTGTAATTAAACTTTAATGAATTGTATGTCTCTTTGGTTTGGACAGTCGTTCAACTTAGATGTAATCGATGCTATTTATTAGTAGGACCATGAATCGTGCTATTAATGTCTTGCTTTTCTCTTCCGATCCTTTTGTTGCATACTTATATATTGCTCATGTATTGTCTGTTGTTTGGCTTGTGCATAGAGATGTCGTCGTATGTCGTGTACAAGGGTAAGGTTCCCGGAGTCTACGACGACTGGGAGGAGTGTCGGAGACAGGTTCACTGTTTCAACGGTAACAGTTACAAAGGGTACACCACTAGGGCGGAGGCGGAATCTAGATACGCCCGCTATCTAGCGGGAGAGAGGAGGGAGCGTTGGAGGAACCAGATGAAGACCAATTTCATCGCGATGATGCTCATCGTGATGACCGCAGCTCTCTTCTATGTGATGGTAGTTTAGATGATCGATATCGACTTGTAATGTGAAGACAAACTCACTACTCGCGGTCTCGAGACTTGTAATGTTCTATCTTTGTTCGGTCTTTTGAATTTGGAGACTAATATGATGAATTGTATTCGAAGACTAATCTTCTATTGTATTCGATGAATCTGCTGTTGATGTGTGGTGCTATCTATATTCTGTCCAATAATATATTTTGTAACCTGTGCAAAAATCAGAAAAGTAAAAAAAAACTAATATTCATAGTAATGGCGCATCATCTCAAAGTGTGCCATTAGTATGCCAAAGGATACTAATGGCGCATCACTACACAGTGCACCATTAGTATGCCAAAGGATACTAATGGCGCATCACCCCACAGTGCGCCATTAGTATGCCAAAGCACATGGGTAAATATGCCCCCCTGAGAGGCATACTAATGGCGCATGTTGGTCTATACTAATGGTGCACGGCGTGGTGCGCCATTAGTATATAATACTAGTAGCGTGGTACTAGTGGCGCACCAGTAGTGCACCATTAGTAGGCAAAACTGGTGCGCCACTAGTAGGCCTTTTCCTAGTAGTGGGGAGGCGTCCTCTCATGGATTATACCATGTTCTACACAAAAAGCATCAAATTCATTGGAAAAAAACTCTCCACCATGGTCAGACCTAAGCCTCTTTATTTTCCGATCAAGTTGGTTTTCCACTTCAGCTTTATAGATCTTGAAAAAGTTTAAAGCCTCATCCTTAGATTTCAGAAGATACACACGACAGTATCTAGTGGAGTCTTCAATTAACGTCATGAAATATTTCTTTCCACCTTTTGTCAAAGGGTTTTTATCATTTTTGCCACTAGTTGTGTCCCACTACTCAGTTTTGCCATTAGAAGTTACAACTACTCAAAAATGCCATCGACCCGTGAGATGTTTTCGCAAAAATGCCATCGTTCCGTTAGATGTCTCCTCAAAAATGCCATTAGACATCGTTATTTTCACATCAAACTCATTGACCATGTTATATGACAAAAATAAGCCCAGACCCACATGTCAGTTCTCTCTATCTCACAATGATAAGTGTGGCCCCACTTGTCAGGAGTAACCAAGCGGATAATTTTATAGAAAAATAAGAACATCGTTGGGATCAAGTGGGCCCCACACTTTATTGTAGGAAGATAGAAGGAGAGCTGGCATGCAGGTTCATAGGTATTTATGTCATTATAGCATGGCAAAAGAGATTTGAGATCACAATAATGGTGCCCAGTGGCATTTTTGAACATGTGTCTAACAAAGCGATGGCATTTTTGAGCAGTTGAAATTCCTAGTGGCAAAACTGAGTAGTGGGACACAACCGATGGCATAAATGATAAAAACCCTTGTCAGAGCACCATTCATTTTACATAGATCTGAATGTATGAGTTCTAGTGGTGCAGGATTTCTCGTTTCCGCAGTCACATGAGACTTACGAGGTTCCTTAGCTTGCACACACACTTGACACTTGGATCCCTTGACAGTGGTGAAACTAGGGATTAAGTTCAACTTCGCTAGTCGCGACATGCAACCAAAGTTAACATGACAAAGACGTGAATGCCACACATTTGATTCACTATTGTTGCAAATATGATTAACAACTTTATTGCAAACGTCTGATAAGGATAAACGAAACATGCCTCCTGACTCATAGCCTTTATCAACAACGGTTCCATACTTGGATATTACAAATTTATTCGACTCAAAGATAAGCTTGTAGCCATCTCTACACAGAAGAGATTCACTAACAAGATTTTTATTGACGGAGGGGACATAATGCATGTTCTTCAGCCGCACGATCTTCCCCAAAGTAAACTTCAGATTGATTGTGCCAACACCACGAACAGAAGCACTTGAACCATTGCCCATCAGCATGGTTGAAGTCCCTGCGGTCTGATAAGGTGAAAACATGGAAATATCACCGCATACATGCACATTAGCACCCGTGTCAATCAACCAATCAGGAGAATGACATACTGAAAGAATAGTGGGAAATATATCATACCCAACATCTTTCATGTCAGTGACTCCAATGACAATATTAGCGGTCTTGCCGCCTTTCCTAGGATGACGCTTGTCATAGCAATTAGGGCAACTAGGAGCCCAATGATCAGGATCCCCACACACATGACAAACACCTTTCTTCTTGTCATTCTTCTTCTTGAAGTTTGTGTGTTGCACAACCTTGTTCTTCCCATCAAACTTTGCTTTACCATCAAACTTGCCCTTAGTTCTTGAACTTGTGGGGCTGGAAGTTCTTCTTCTGTACCAGATTGGCACTAGATCCTCCCTCAATACCTCGAGCACGTGTGTCCTTTGCTCTCACCTTTTCTTCCACATCAAGAGTACCAATGAGATCCGGAACGGAAAACTCCTTCCTCTTATGCTTCAGTAAGGTAGCAAAGTTCCTCCACAAAGGAGGAAGCTTAGTGATGATGCCTCCGGCAACAAACTTGTCCGGTAGCATACAATTGAAGTGCTCAAGTTCTCTAGCGAATGACTGTATCTCATGAGCTTGTTTGACCACGGAGCGCTCTTCAGTCATCCTGTAATCATAGAATTGTTCCATGATGTACAGCTCAGTGCCAGCATCCGAGACCCCAAACTTGGCCTCGAGTGCATCCCACATATCTTTTCCATTATCAATTGACGCATAAGCATCAACTATGTTCTCACCAAGAACACTCAAGAGAGCAGCCTTAAACAGAGTATCCGTTTTCTGAAAAGCTTGTGCCTGTTGAGCATCAAGCTCTCCTTCAGGTTTGCCAAGAGTGGCCTCATAGCAACTCATGGTTTGAAACCATAGGACTGCTCTCACGCGCCAGCTCTTATAGTGGATACCCTCAAACATAGGAGGTTTCATGGAAGCAGCAAAACCACTCGGGGTAAATTGCCTATAATAAGGTTTTTGGATTGTTGGAAATATGAGCAATTTACCGAATGATTTTATTAATATAAATATTAGATAAAGCATGACTAATATAGCAGAGATAAAACAAGTCATGTAATTTGGCAGAGAGAAGGTAAATAGTATCTGCATATATGAACTAGAACCGAACACATCTAGAACTGACACTAGAGCAAGAAGTTGTGACAGAACCTCTAACAGGAAGAGTATGAGAACATACGGAACGGGAGCAGATGCACCGGTCTTGGGGTTGTCCTCGCCAGCCATGTCGTCGAGGAGGTTGTCGACGTCGGGGAAGTAGTCGTCGGAGTCTGGGGCGTCTGTGACGAAGAAGTCAGTAGTCGCGCTGAGACTCCCCAAAAACCTTATCACCCTTCTCCCGTACATGACTCAAAAGGTGCGGTTTCGGAGGAGAACAGGATGCGACGGGAGGTGAAGCAACAGAGGGAGACGGAGCGAGGCTTGGCTCATTCCCGCAACCCGCGGCGCGTCGTGACGAGGCGTGGCGAGGCGGGCGGCGGAGGAGGAGCGCGCGTGGATGTCCCTCTTGTTCTCATGCTCATACAAGTGGGGAAAGAACCTCCCTTATAAGGAGGTTCAACTCCCACTAAACTAGCAGTGTGGGACTAAACTTTAGTAGTATCCCTTGTCTTGCACAAATGGGCTAAGTGGGTCTCTACGATTTATTTAGGAATTTCTGAAATAGTTATTGAGCTGTCCTAAAATAGACTAAATTACAGCAATTACAATTTGCACACCACCTGTCTAAACATCTCTTAATCAACTTTATTGAGTTGAATTTGAAACATATTGTTCTTTGCTCCTTTAGTCCTTGGGTAGCACTTCACTGTTCAGCTCATTGACCGCCATCCCATTGAGTCGTGCAAATGCAGCAGCAAGGCGCGGACAAAAACAATGATCAGTGGCACGCCGTGCGCGCAGCACAGGAGCAGCACGAAGGACATCAATATAGGTGGCGTACAGAAGCGGTCATTCCTGGATTTAGCAGCAGCAGGTGGCGTAGGCGTGGTTGGAAATCGGAGCCTCGATGGAACGAGCACAAGCGGAAGAGTAAGTTTGAAAAAGTGAGACTTGGAATGAAAAACCATAATTTCATTTGCCACAGAGGCAAGAAACGCAGTTTGAAGAAGGAGAGACGAGTGTGAGAGGCTGACATCGCGTCATTCCATTTAGACTAGCCACAATAGGAGTAACTTCAGCAGTAACTTCAAGTCCAACTCAATAAATTTGTCTATGTGGCAATGAGTTAATGAAAAAAGAGATGGTTCTAGTAACTTAGCTAGTTACTGTAACATCACATGTTTCAATACAGTATGAGTCTATAACCTAATAAATGAAGCTTTGCATGACACCACATCTATATTACTACCCACTATGAAAATAATAATATAGTCTAATAATATGTGTATATTATTAATATATGTTACGCTTCCTTGTGGCTAGTCTTAGGCTGGCCGATGCTCAGTATACCAGTAAAGAAAAGAAATCACTTTTGAAAGTGGGGGTCGCAACCCCCTTTGGCCTCCACGAGGCTCCGCCAATGCGTACACCGTAACCGGCAGTCGCTCCCTGATTCCCAGAAACCCCATTCGCCCCTTCCTCCGCCCACCACCACCACCAGTCCACCACCACACCACGAAGGCCCTATGCCCCGAGGCAGCTCGCAGCGGTGCACCGCCTCCGGGCCGCCGGCCTCGATGGTCTCCGCCTCCGCCTCCGAGGACGAACTCGCCCTCCTCACCGGCCCGCAGCTCGTGATCCACCTCACCAAGACCCACCGCAGAGCCGACTTCGATGCGGTTTCGCGCATCCTCGCCGCGCGGGACCGCGAGAGGGCCACGCTCGAGGCGAATCTGGCGGCTGCGGAGGCCGAACTCGAGGCAGCGAGGGCGCGCTTGGTGGGGGTCGACGAGGTCCACTCCAACCTAAAGGCCGCGCTCAGGGAGCTCAAAGCACAGGAGAAGAAAAAGGCGCTAGCTGGCGCGTACCACCGGCCGCGGGACGAGACCGAAGAGATGGCGTTCGTGCCCGGTGACTCCGCCCCGGAAGCGGTGCATCGGGACGAGGGGCGCGTCAAGGAGGCCAAGGAAGGGGAGGGGAACGACGTCGACGACGACATTATTGACCTGTGCAGCGACGGGGAGGAAGGGGAGAGGACGGCGGTGGCCGGCGAGATGGAAATGGAAGGGGACGAAGATGGGGATGACAAAGTGCCGCTGAGCCAGCGCTTCAAGCGACTACGGCGAGCCGAGCCCGGTGAGTTGGAATCGGGGAAGGGAGATGGACAGGGGCAAATCGATTCTGTCAGTACTCTGGGGAATGATCAGCAGAAATCTTCGTTTGTAAAGATGGAGGAGCAGATGACAAGAACCGGGAAGATGGCCTGTATGCCCGAGGCTTCAAAGGTGGCAGCTTCCGTGCAGGAGAGTGTAGTTGTGAAATCAGAAAAGTTTGATGATGAGATGCCCAGGACAATGCTGCTTCCTTCTCCGGGGCTTCTTAGAAAGAGCCCTCTACAGAAGGGTTCTTCCAAGAGTGACTATTGTAAAGCCGGAACTGGTGAAAAAGAAGGCTCATTTGATGGTGTTCCAGCTACTGGAGTCAGTCAGCTATTGAAGGGGGATGCAAAAATGAACAAGCCACCAATGGTTGAATCATCGGACAAATGTGGCAACAAGGTCATTGGTGCTGAAAAATGTTCACCTCTATTAAGACTGAGTGAGGAACGGATTATGTCGAGGGTTGGAGTTCCATTTGAACCTTGCAATGGCAACAACAAGTATGTCCAGGTAAAGAGGGAGGCGGGCTCGTTGCCTTCAACAATTACCAGTGAGTGGGACTCCGAAGGACATCTGTGTAGCTCAGTTTGCAATCATGTGGAGATAGCTATGCAAGCTCTCTGTGCTCTTTATCGCCGAAGGAAGTTAGCAATGGGGGATGCAAGAGAGGAATCCAGGTGCATTAGAAGTTGAATTTGCTGAAAGTTTAAACAAAACAAAATTATATTGTTGCATATCTTGTGTATATCAATCATCACTATTTTTGTTTAGCCCGTGCTAGTAATAAACCTTAAATCATTTCAAATTGTGTTAAGTTGTAGAAATCATAAACATTTGGTAATCAATTGTATTGTAGAATCAGAACTGACGTTGAGTTTGGTTTAGCCTGGTAGATCGTCATTATTGTATCTAAATAGATAGCATTTGGTGGTTCTTCATGACTTTACCTAAATAGATCACATCCGATAGTGTATACCTGTAATTCCCATTTCCTTACACGGAAAAATAATTCATTTTATCTCTTCCGGTATTAATCGATTCTTTGGATCACAACCTCTGACGAGCCCTTGAGACACTGTAAGTCCACTTAAACATCCGAGGCTAACGAATTGGTTCATACAGACATACACCCCTAGCAAATTGGTTCCTGAACCGATACATATTTGATCACATTCACAAATTCCGAATCAAGACCACCATACATGAATACTGAAGGTACATATCCGTGTGGATGCTATAAAATGACAAGAGTTATCAAGATATACCTTGAACCATGCAGAAACTAACTTAATTGTGATCTGCATGCTTGTGCGTAAATTTAAGTATGATGGTTGTTCCGAGGATGGGCATAGCGCATGCTTGTAACAAGTTCGTGCAAGAAAGAAAGAGAAAGGAATTAGGTCAGGATCACTGGACGTCCCCTGCAATAAGGCGGCGATAGCAAACTCATTGTAGTTAACAATAGCCGTGCCCTACAATCGATGTTATTCCTATTTTGTTTCCTCTGTGAAAAACTGCTCAATTTTAATTATGCGTGCATACTGATCTTATATCAACGATCGGGGTTCTGAACATATACAAGAGATACAGCGGCAAGCCGGCAATCTGCTAGAGAGCGATCAGAGCCTTAATAATCCTGTGTGATACAGTATCATCTACAGACAATTTATTGGCTCAGCCAACGACTGGTAGAGCAGCCACATCTAATATGCGGACCACCAATTGTTTCACTGATCCAAATGGTGATGCACTGTACTAATCCAATATCAGTATAAAAATCAACTTCTGCACAACCGGCCCATTACAAATGGCTGAGCAATCAGCTTGATATATTTCTGTACTTCTAGATATAGTCAACTCGATTAATTCTGTGTACTGATCTAATAACACGTACAAATAACCAGCCGGGTAAGGTTCTGATCTTTATTTTTTTTTAAGCAATCAACCGCTTGGTCCTGGTCCAAACTTCCTTTTATTTTCATATACAAGCAGAAATGACATATCTGGTCTAAATACGCTGTTTTTGCATATTTCATAAGTTATGCATGCCAATGTAAGTTCAATGAAATTAAAAAAAATGAAGATGATTTAAAACATTTCCTCGCAAGCACTGTGCTAGTTTAAGTAATAATACACACCAGTTGTTGATATATATCGATGCTTTGTAATCATCTTGTCAAGTATTCTTGACCAATAAATTGTTTAGTACTCCCTCTGTACATTAACATAAGATGTTTTTTAGACTTTTTTCTCAATGCATAGTTTATAAATATCCTAAAAGTAGATAGTTGTTGAAGGAATTTAACCATTCTTCTATATGGTGAATTTCATTAGTTTTTTGTTTTGTTTTTTGGTAAGCAAGAGATGGGTTTTGATTTCTGCAGAATCAAGGAGACATAATCAATTAAATAAGAGGCCACAGAATAAAAGCTGATATTGATACCAATATTTATTTTACTTTGTACTAGTAGTATATTACAAGGTCCACTATTGTCCAATGTTTCTTTCAAAAATGAAAATAAAAATAATGCTTGGTAGTCAATCTTGTATTGCCTTTGTGCAATTCCCATCAGCACATAAGATATTAGAGGGCAACATCTTACATCTTTGAACTTTGTACTTTGTTTTCTATGTGATGTATTCAGCTTCAGCAGGTTGGTTTGAAAATATGTTAACTCAGTAAAAACTTTAAAGGTTAAGTTCAACATCACTTACCCAGTAGGGAAGTCACTTGAGCAAAAAAATAAAAAAAATTGGCTTTTAATTTGGTCACATCACTCAGCGCAATCTTAAGATTCGATTTTAAATTTTGCAACTAGGTTCTGAAGCCAAGTTGCAATCTTAAATTTTGAATTTTGTAGTGTTTTTTTCCCACAAATGTCTTTTAGTATGTGATTTTAGGTTGAACTTTGGCAAGTCGATGGCCTTGAATTTACTCGTGCAATATTGTTGTTAACCCACCCACACGTGTGAAAGCATCCCAGTTAAACAAGTACATATCGTGGTATATGTCTATGAATGCAATTTTAAATGCTGCAAAGCATCACTAGAATAAGGCATTTCAGGTAGAATTTCCGTGTTATTTGTCTGTGCAACCATTCACTTCTATAAAACCATTGACTGCCATTTTTAATATAACATGAGTAGGTGATTACTGTATACCACCTTGATATATGCAGTGCATTTTTCTTAGTAACACTATATGCATGTGATGCTTAAGTGCTGTTTGATGACACTGATATCTGAAACTATACTTGTTTCTGCTGTTCACTTCAGGGCACGTACGTTGGCGGAATTTCTTTTGGATGGTGATCTGCAGGGACCAATGAGAAGAACTGTTGCAGAACTAGAGAATCATGATGCGACAAATCCACTTTTTCTTATCCAAGTAACAATCAGTTGCTCTGGGCAGTTGTATGATATTTTCAGGAAGAAAGAGGATCCATACTTCTGTTGACGACAACGAAGCAGTAAGTACGTGGATAAGATGCAGACTCCATAACTTGTCATGGAAGAGGGGCATATTTTGTTGTGATGCAGGTGGTACCGAAACCAAACAGTATGGATTAGAGTGATCCTAATTAGGAGTAGTTCCTCGTTGAACCATGGTTTGAACCCGTTGATGAAGAAGCATTGACATGGCGGCTCTCATGTCGAACTTTGTTTTCTGCTAGGATTTGAATTGCTGATGCCGGGGTGCATCTCTTTTGTACAGTATGATGTAGTCATGTGACTCCCTTGCAGGGGTTTTCTATGAATCCTCTGAGCTGCGAATCATTACCATCATAAGATGCGTTGATGTGGACCCTGTGCATTTCTTCTTGATGGTCGTCTCTCTGCTTGCTCAAATTCGTCCCAGCTCGCATGTTTTACTCTAATCTTTTCAGTTGGCTTGGGAGCCGTATGGGTCCTTTTTGCAGTTCGAGGCTTTCAGGTTTCAGTCTAGTGTGCCATGCCATGGCACCTCGACAGGAAGGAAGGATCACGAGCCCGTAGTTGAACCTTTCCGTCCACAACGTCCCTCGATTTCTGGGCAACAAATTCGCGGTCACATACACAGTCTTCCTCTGCCTGATGATACTACTAATACAGCCACCTGGTCAAGGCGGTGCTCTCTGCCATTGCCATCTACCACATCACCTTGCCAGTCCTTTTGGCTGAGGTGTCGAAGAGGATCGATGCCCTAAGATATGTGTTTATTTGGACGGGTTGCGATAAGGTCACCAAGGAAAATGCAAGGTTAACTGGAAACGGGTGAGCCAAAGATTATGAGAGGTCTCGGAGTTTTTGACTTGAACACAAGTTCGCCGCTGCTCTCCACCTCCGATGGCTTTGGTTTGATTGGTCTGAGCCATCCAAGCCTTGGCGCGGTTAGGGTATCCCTACGGCATGTGATGATAGAGATAGAGACCTCTTCGCGGCGGCTAATAAAGTCTAGCTGGGAATGACGCGAAGGCAAAATTTTGGGAGTTATCTTGGCTTGACGGTTTGAGGCCAAGGGATATCATGCAAAAGAATATTTGATATTTCTAAAAAGAAGGGTAGCACGGTGTAAAAGGCTCTACATGATAACTTTTAGGTTTTCCAAATTGACATGACAGATGACATTACTATTGACAATATCCAGGAGTTCATCACCCTTTGAGAGATGTTGGATGGTGTATTCTTGACCATGAAATAGATGATACGATCACGTGAAAGTTTATGTGGATAATGACCTCCCCTTGACGTCCTCGGCCTACAAGATGCAATTCGAGGGGATCACTATCACACCTTTGCTAAAGACCGTTTGGGAGGTATGGGCTACTCCAAAATGTAAGTCCTTCGCTTGGTTGATCATCCACAATAGATTTTGGACGGCTGATAGGCTCCACCATAGGGGGTGGCAAATTACAATTTGTGCCCCCTTCACAACCAAGTTTAAGAAACATCGCCCCACCTTCTTTTCCAATGTTGCAACACGATTTTGTTTGAAACGCGGTCAAGACGCAGATTGGGCTTGGTGAAATCATGACTAATGAATGGTCGACTATGGTCGCGTTGGAAGATTGGTGGACCAATATTGCCCTCAAAAAATCTTCAAATCGGAAAGCAATGACCTCCCTCATGATGCTTATAGCCTAGGATGTTTGGAAAGAGCTTAACACTAGGGTCTTTCGGAACACATCTACCCCAACTACGACCATTGTTGACAAAATCCTTGAGGCGGCGAGGTTGTGGGTGATTTACGGATGCTAGAGGGCTTGGGTGTTGTTTTACCATGCGGGTAATGGTTTTATTTTCGCTACTTTGTCGCTGTTGTCTGGACCCTCTTCCCCTTTTTTTCAACTGGCCCCCTCTTCTCCTTGATCAATGAAATGGAAAAACTTTTGCCTCGTTTCATCAAAGGAAAATAATATAAAGTACAGCGACCGTCTATCCAATCCAGGTGGAGACGGGAGGATCTGTGAGTCCCACTTTTAGGGTAGAGGATCTGATAGTAGTACTGATTACAGGTCAAAACGTTACTATGCCTGAATCTATACAAGCCAACGAGGAGCAAGGCTGGCCACTCCCATTTATGCACGAGCTCCCCTATTTCTGATCAAGGCTATATAAATCCGGGTCTCGCCGAAATTCATGCGAGCACAACAGAAACGCCAGCCTCTTCTCTTGTGCCTGCCTCCCCTTCCTCTCCTGATCTCCAGAGCGAGAGGGAGGGGGATCTAGATTCTAGATAGAAGCTCCAAACCCGGCCGTTTCGGTTATCCAGAGAGACCAGAGGACATGGCGTCAATCTCCAGAGCGTCGTCCCTTGTCGCCATGGCCATCGTCGTCGTGCTCGCCTCCGTGGCCAGCGCCCAGGACCCCGCCCCGGCACCCACCGCCAGCGATGGTTAGTGTTTTCTTCCTCTCCTTGTCCTTTCCTCGTGCGTGCGTGTGATGCTTATTAGTGATTTGCTTGGTTTTGTGGATCGATGTTGGCAGGAACGAGCGTGGACCAAGGGATCGCGTACGTGCTCATGTTCGTGGCGCTCGCCCTCACCTACCTCATCCACCCGCTGGACGCCGCCTCCGCCTACAGGCTCCTCTGAACCGAGCTCCCCCTCTTCTGTAACTCGACGCCGCCGTGTGTGTAATCAGTTCATCCAGTTTAATCGTTCGTTCCGAAAACCAGGATTGTAGTCCATGTAGTTTCTTCTTTCTAGCTTTTCAGTTGGAGATTTGCGAGTGAGGAAAATGATGCCGATTCCTTCACTTCTAGTTCTAGAGATGTAATGCAGTTATTCTCTGTCCGGAAATATCCCCGCAGAAGATAAAACACACACACACACACACTAGTGCATGCATAGATGCATGCTTGGCATGGTTATTTTGTCCCCTTTCGATCGCTGCGTCTTCTCATGCATGCATTCGTCGACGGCGGTGGCTGCTGTTCGGTGCTCCAAGGAGGGAACTTGTCATCCTTGTCCACACGCCTAGCGCCCTCGCCGGCAGCGTTATCGTCCCCGCCGGAGATCTCTTCGAGCGATCGTCCCATTGTCTCAGGGACGATCGAGGAACGTGAAGAAGAGGCCGAGCATGTTGTCACGGAGAGCGCCTGCTTCATGTACTTGACACCGCCCTTGAGAATGAGGCTCTGCACCCGGTAGGCCGCGACGATGGTGCCTGTCTTGCCCGATGCGGCGCTGATGGCGTGCGTCGGGAATAGCTCGGCCGGCAGAACGAAGGTGGTGTTGTTGGGCCCCTAGTTTACGAAGAAGAACGTGAGCGCCTCCAGGATTGCGAAGAGGATGCGCTAGTGGTTCTTGAGGTATTTGTATTTGATGCCCGTCACCAGCAGGAACAGAGACATCATGAACAAACCAAGGAGCTGGATCAAAGTACCAGCAATTAACATGGATGTTGGAAAATTTTAGCATGTACTCCCTCTTACCTTTCCTTTTCACATGAGGTAAAAATGCATAACAGATCTGAGCCATTGATTTGATTAACTCTTACCTTCTTACCTCCCATATGTTTTCGAAAAGAAATGCCCCCGGGCTCTCATCTCTTGATGCACACAATCATTTTATTAAAAATCCAGGTTCAGCACGAAGTCTCTAACAATAGTATGAATCTCAAAAAATAAATTTGCCACAATCAACGAAAATGGGGTAAGATGACACCTATTCTATTATTGGACCGCCGTTCAAACCGGTTGTAAGTATCCCGTATAACCATCTCACATTGATTGCACCCAATATCCATATGCTCCTTGTGGTCCACATGACTGAGTAACGGCCACATATGGATCTAAGTAGACGCCCTGAAGATAACCTGCAAAAAATTGATCATGGTTTGTCTGTTAAAGGCAACATCGTTCCGACAATTCCAAATGGCTCAAAGTAAAGCACATACTCCAACTCATATATATGCCATGGTCTTGGGCTCTATCCCATTTAACCAAGTCCCAAATAAATGTGAGAATGCAACAGGCAGAACAATGTTAAAAGAAACATGAATTGTTCGTCACAATAACTTAGCAAGTGGGCATTGGAGAAAAAGATGCTCTATTGTTTTGTTGTTATCACGAAAGCAACATCTTTTACTTCCTTCCCAACTACCTTGGTCAAGTTATCTTTTTCAAGATCACTTCTTTATGCACAAACCACATAAACACCTTAATTTTCAATGACACCTTAATTTTCCAGATGCGGATCTAGCTCAGGACATGCCGAGTGTTAATCAAGTCTATTCACATATATTTAACCGAGAATACTCCTAACACAGACAACTTTTAAAGTAAGGAGTTTGCTGCATCAGATAGGTTAACCTACATTAACCTGCGCACGAGATGCAACCATCTATCCCATCTTTAACCCACTAACAATCGTCTGAACTGAATGTTAAGAGGAACCGATCCCAACACTACAGCAACAGAAACCTCTTTCTGGTGTGCAATGTTATATAAGAAAGGGTAATGCAAGGCTAATAGAATCTTGCCCAACCAGGTGTCCTCCCAAAACCTAGTGGCATGTCCATTTCCTACAATAAACTTGCGTTTGTTAAACAAGGCAACCTTTGTCCTCATAAGCCCTTTCCAAAAAGGCGAGTCAGACGATGTGCCGTAACTTGAGCCAGCGTTTTAGAATGTAAATATTTATTACGCAACAGTTGAATCCATACTCTGTCCCTCTCTACCGCCAATCGGTATAGCCATTTGCTAGGTAAGCACTTATTTTTCACTTCAAGATTTTCAATACCCAAGCCACCTTGATCCTTCGGTTACAGATAATGTCCCATTTGGCCAACCTATTTAGTTTTGTTTTCGTCGATTTGCCAGAAAAATGAGATCGATAAAAATCCAATCTTTTCTGTACGCCTACGGTACTTCAAAGAAGGAAAGGAGGAACATCGGCATGCTCGTGAGCATCGAATTTATAAGAACCAACCTCCCTCCATAAGATAAGAGTTTGCCTTCCAGCAACTCAAATTCTTTTCAAACCGATCTTCAATGCATTTCCACTCTTTATTAGTGAGTTTGTGATGATGAATCGGGATCCCCAGGTAAGTAAAAGGTAATGAACCTAGCTCACACCCAAAGAACTGTTTATAGTTATCCTATTCTTACGCGTCCAAAACAGAACAACTCACTCTTATTAAAATTGATCTTCAGTCTGAAAAATTGTTCGAAAAGGCATAAAACTAATTTCATGTTTCTTGCCTTTGCTAGGTCATGTTCCATGAAAATAATGGTGCCATCTGCATATTGTAGAATGGATACCCCACCATCCACTAAATGTGGATAAGACCACCTACCTTGTTGTCCTCTTTTGCTCTGCCAACGAGAACGACTAAAATATCAACGACAACATTAGAAAGGATAGGAGACATCAGATCTCCCTCTCTCAATCCTTTTTGCATCTGGAAGTAATGGTCGATATCGTCATTAACCTTGATTCTAGCGTTGCCTTCCTGTACAAAGGAGTCGACTACTTTCTTCAAGCCGGATCAAACCCTTTCATACGCAAAGCTTGCCGGAAGAATGGCCACTTCACTTTATCATAAGCCTTTCAAAATCCACTTTGAAGACCACTCCATCAAGTTTCTTCGAATGGATTTCATGCAATGTTTCATGTAGAACGACCACTCCCTCGAGAATATGTCGTCTAGGCATGAAGGCAATTTGAGTTGGTTGAACCATAGAGTGTGCAATATGTGTCAGGTGATTCTTACCAACTTTAGTGAAAAGATGGGGGTAAGAGGAAGCATGCTAAAATTACCCATGTTTAAATGTGTAAGTGTAACCAACCAAGTCGGTCTAGTGATTCAAATCCAATAGTATATATGGATTGTTTATGGGTGTATCCATGCATATACCTTCCCATCTTGTTGATGAGGGCGACCGTGTACCTGGCAGTCTCCGGCATCTTCATCCGCTAGTAGAAGGTCGCCACCACCGGGACCGCCCCGAGCATCAGCACGATGCACCACATCTAGTCTGCCGAGGGCTCTCTTTCCACGAGTGCAGGGTTGTAGTGGAGGAAAAGGCCTGAGACGATCATGGACACAAGCCCTGCGAATATGATGTCGACGCCCTGCATGTGGTGAATACAACGGCGATGAAGATGCGACGGGTCTTCTTGTTGGGGTACTCAGACATGATGATGGTTGACAACAACGGGTAGTCCCACCGATGCCGAAGCCAAGCCAAAAGCGGAAGAGGCACATCGTGCCAATGATGGTGCCAGAGTTGTCCTTGAAGGATGGCGCATGCAGGGGTGGGGTGTGGGAGTTGGGGGGGGACCCCCCCCCCTCAGAGATATAATAGCTCAGCATCTAACTATGGCCTTCATGTGGTACATCGGGTGCGGCCGAAATCACTGTTCGAACCTCAAACGCAAAAGTTAGCATGATATGACGCGTCTAGAGTTTTTTTCAGATCTGACTTTTTTGGTCATATCAACATCCCTGCAGTTTTGGCTATATGGGAAACACCACGTTCAATGGCGTTTCATCCCTTGACCCAAGACGCCATAGAGTGTGACGTTTCCATCCATGCATGCATCTACTCATGCTAGCTAACTCCTATCATATCCATGCCTATTTAGTTAGCTAATTAGCTTGGCTCATCACTATATCATCCAACACTGGGGCTTATGATACGTCTCCGTCGTATCTACTTTTCCAAATACTTTTGCCTTTGTTTTGGACTCTAACTTGCATGATTTGTATGGAACTAATCCGGACTGACGCTGTTTTCAGCAGAATTACCATGGTGTTATTTATGTGTGCAGAAACAAACGTTCTCGGAATGACCTGAAACTTCACGGAGCCACTTTTTGGAAAATATAAAAAATAACTGCAAGATATGAAGGCCAGGGGGGCCACCACCTGTCCACGAGGGTGGGGGCGCGCCTGCCCTCCTAGGGCGCGCCCCCTACCTCATGGGCCCCCTGGTGCCTCTCCGACTCCAACTCCAACTCTATATATTGTGTTTCGGGGAGAAAAAAACCAGAGAGAAGAAATCATTGCGTTTTACGATACGGAGCTGCCGCCAAGCTCTAAAACCTCTCGGGAGGGCTGGTCTGGTGTCCGTTCGGGGCTCCGGAGAGGGGAATCCGTTGCCATCGTCATCATCAACCATCCTCCATCACTAATTTCATGATGCTCACCGCCGTGCGTGAGTAATTCCATCGTAGGCTTGCTGGACGGTGATGGGTTGGATGAGATTTATCATATAATCGAGTTAGTTTTGTTAGGGTTTGATCCCTACTATCCACTATGTTGTGAGATTGATGTTGTTATGACTTTGCTATGCTTAATGCTTGTCACTAGGGCCCGAGTGCCACGATTTCAGATCTGAACCTATTATGTTTTCATCAATATATGAGAGTTCTTGATCCTATCTTGCAAGTCTATAGTCACCTACTATGTGTTATGATCCGTTAACCCCGAAGTGACAATAATTAGGATACTTGCCGGTGATGACCATAGTTTGAGCAGTTCATGTATTCACTATGTGCTAATGCTTTGTTCCTGTACTCTATTAAAAGGAGGCCTTAATATCCCTTAGTTTCCGTAAGGAGCCCGCTCCCACGGGAGGGTAGGACAAAAGATGTCATGCAAGTTCTTTTCCATAAGCATGTATGACTATATTCAGAATACATGCCTACATTACATTGATGAACTGGAGCTAGTTCTGTCTCACCCTAGGTTATGACTGTTACATGATGAACCGCATCCAGCATAATTCTCCATCACTGATCCATTGCCTACGAGCTTTCCATATATTGTTCTTCGCTTATTTACTTTTCCGTTGCTATTGCTATCATCACTACAAAATACCAAAAACATTACTTTTACTACTGTTACCTTTTGCTACCGTTACCACTACTATCATATTATCTTGCTACTAAACACTTTGCTGCAGATATTAAGTTTGTAGGTGTGGTTGAATTGACAACTCAGCTGCTAATACTTGAGAATATTCTTTGGCTCCCCTTGTGCCGAATCAATAAATTTGGGTTGAATACTCTACCCTCGAAAACTGTTGCGATCCCCTATACTTGTGGGTTATCAAGACTATTTTCTAGCGCCGTTGCCGGGGGAGCATAGCTCTATTCTTTGAGTCACTTGGGATATTGTAAGTGCATCTAGTGCCACCCCTAGTTGGTTTTGGAGTATTGACGACAAACCTAGTTGAGGGACTAATGTGTTTGTGAGAATTGCAGAATAACACAGGTAGAAGTCCCTCTTTGATTCGGTTTAGCTACCAGAGATGACCCCCAAAAATTGTATGAAGATATTGAAGACAATGGTGGTTCATGAAGACATTCATGTCGAAGACAATGACATATGAAGACTCCCCATGAAGCTTTTGGGACTCGAAGACTTAGATCCTTCGTAGCTTTACTTTATTCATGTTGTGTCATAGGAACCACCGTACTGTTAAGTGGGGTCCAAGAAAACCAGTCAGGATGACTGAAGTGATGCCTAATTCAAATCCTATGTCTTCAAGTGAAGACAATGAGAGAAAAATCTTGTCCAGAGTCAGACAAGTCAGCTTTACTTGCAGCCCAAGTAAAGTTGCCGCGAGAGTTCAAAATCCGACCGTTAGTACACGTGTCAGTTCCTTAGTGACCCAGGGTCATTTCGGACAAATCAGGTCAGGGTTACCAAGTGGCTATATATAGCCCACCCCCACAACCATAAACGGTTGGCTGCTCAGATTTCAGTGCACGGCTTTTGTCGTTTGAGAGCAACCCACCTCGAAGCCTTTGAGAGAAAATCCCTAGCGAGGAGAAAAGCCCTAACCACCCAGAGCCAGAGTAAATTGGGCATCACTTAAGTCTTCTTGTCTGTGTGATCTGAAGACTTATTACACTTGAGGACTGTGCATCCTCCAGACGGTTAGGCGTCGCGTTCTGAGCATCCAAGAGTAATTGTGGATTGCCGGTGAACGAAGTCTGTGAAGGTTCGGGAGTCTACCTTGAAGACTTACCTGAGTGATTGGGCGAGGTCTGTGTGACCTTAGCTCAAGGAGAATACGGCGAGGACTGGGTGTCTTGGACTAAGTGTCCTTGACTGGGTGTCCGGGACTGTGTGTCCTTTGGTTTGAATACCTAGCCGCTCCAACCAGACGTACAGTTGTCACAGCAACTGGAACTGGTCCAACAAATCATTGTCTTCAACGTGTCACTGGTTTCATCTTCACTTCCCTTCAACTTACTGTTATTCATTGAGAAGCCATTGCATGCTTGCTCTATCCTTTGTCTTCACAACATAACTGTATGATTTGATTGGCTTCATAACTTCTTCCTACCTGATCCTAATTACACTGAAGCTATTGTTGCTGTGCTTTCACTCTATTGAATACTTGACCTTAGCTTACTTGTGTAATCTAACTTCCGCTGCATAATGATAGGCATATCTTCACTGGTTGTCTTCATAACTTCCACGTTTTGAAGACTTTCATAAAAATCGCCTATTCACCCCCCCTCTAGTCGATATAACGCACTTTCAATTGGTATTAGAGCAAGGTGCTCCCTTGTTCTGTGTGATTCGGTTTAACCACCTGGAGTTTTAGCTATGTCGACTGCAGGGATAATCAAAGTCTCCGCTGCGTGCCCCGTCTTCGATGGAACTGAATATCCCTACTGGAAGAATAAGATGCGCATGCATCTTGAAGCCATTGACGTCGACCTATGGTATGTCGTCGAGAACGGCGTTCCCAAGGCTGGAGAAGGTGTCACTGCTGCTGATGTCAAAAAGTTCACTCAACTGGACTCTACTGCCAAGAATATTATCTGTGGTCATCTGACCAAGGGACAGTACGGCCGTGTGAGTGCCTTGAAGACATCCAAGCTGGTCTGGGACTGGCTCTCAAAGGTCAATGAAGGCGTCTCAACCCAGAGAGATCAGAGAATCAGTGTTCTTCGCAATCTCTTCAACCGCTTCAAGCGAAATGACAATGAGAATGTCCAGCACACATTTGACCGGCTCACTGACATCACAAATGAGCTTCAAGCCCTCGGCGCCACTGAGATCACCAAACATGAAATTGTCAAGACGCTGCTGAGATCACTTGACAGTTCATTTGACATCCTAGCCCTGATGATTCAAGAACGTCCAGACTTCAAGACACTCGATCCGTCTGACATACTTGAGAGGCTCAACACACATGAGTTTCAGCTTTCTGAGAAAAGAGATAGCTACGGTCCAAACTATGGGCGAACTCGTGCATTGAAGGCAAAAGCTGTGTCATCATCTGAAGAAGAATCTGACAGCAGTTCTGATGATCCTGAAGACATTGGAAGGGAACTTGCTATGCTTGTGAAGAAGTTCCAGAAATTCACCAAGAAGAAAGGCTTCAGAAAGTCTTCACGATCAAGCTCAAGGAATGATGAAGCGTCTGCGCATGACTACAAGAAGAAAACATGTCACAAGTGCAAGAAAATTGGACACTTCATCTCTGAGTGTCCACAGTGGCAAAATGAGAACAGAAAGAAGAAGAAGAAGAGCAAGGAATATGACTCTGACGATAAGAAGACGAAGAAATACTCAAAGTCTTCGTCCAAGTCTTCCTCAAAGTCTTCATCACACAAGAAGAGGTCATCTGGCAAGGCTCGTGCATTTGTTGGCAAGGAAATGGATTCAGAGGAGGAGTCTGCGTCTGAGGAGGCAGAGGTGGAGTCTGAGGAGGAATCTGATTCTGGCATTGCGAGTCTGGCTACTGCCTATGTTGCCAAGTCCATCTTCAACACTGAAGACAATGACTTCATCACCAGCACCGACGCTAATGACAAGGACGACTCCACTCCCACCTACTGCTTCATGGCCCGTGGTGCCAAGGTAACCAAACGCACAACTCACTATCAAACATCCAGTGACGATGACTCTGATTGTGATTCGAAACCTAGCTACAAAACTCTTGCTAAAATTGCAACTGAACAACAAAAGGATATGGAACACATTCAAAAGCTGTTAGAAAGAAGCGATGATCTGTTGGGTGCTGAAATGACTCGTTCTGAATCCTTAATTGAAGACATAAAAAATCTTCACGTTAAGTATCAGGAACTTGAAGATCGTCTTGAGACTCTCTCAACTACTCATGAAAAGCTCTCCTATGATTATCTTCAAAGGAAGCAAGATCTTGAGAAGTTGAGAGCGGATCATGAAGATCTTCAAAAAGAAAACGAGTCACTTCGAGCCGAGCAGATCAGTTCCGCTCCAGAAGGATTTGAACCACCATGCCTTAAATGCATTGAGCGTGATAATGCTGTTTCTGTTGCTGAATGTTCCACTGCTACTGCTGTTGAAATATCTTCAACTGTTGAAGCGGTAACTAACCCCTCTGCGGAGGATACCACTGCTATTGCTGACGAAAATGCTAGGTTGAAGACATTGCTTGAAACAGGGATGTACAAAAGTCTCAAAGGGCATCAGACATTATGTGATGTCCTCAAGAAGCAGATTCTGAACCGAAACCCTAGGAAGGAGGGTGTTGGGTTCACAAGGAGAATAAATGCAGATGGCTCTTACTGGAAACCTGAGCAGTACCCCAAAACCACATGGGTTGCTGCAAAGGAATCCTCAGCAGATCCATCCAATCTGTCTGGCTTCACGTGTGCCAACCCCGTTATTATTGATGAATCCTTTGATGCAAACTATAAACTGTTTAAGAATCAGAATGGTGAAGTGTTTGCCAGATACATTGGTACTAACTGCAGGAATGGACCGCCTATGAAGAGGATCTGGGTTCCAAAAACGTGTCTAGAAAATCTTCCTGTGAATGTCTTCATGACACCTCACTTGAAGAAGACAAACCCCAGACCAAAGGCTTCATACGGTCCAAAGGCTTCATACAGACAGAGGACTCACCTGAGTCACACTAACGCAAATCTTTTGCAGGGAAACCATACTCAGGCATATGAATATGAGAGCGGTTCGTCAAACCGTCATGTTCATACGACCAAGAACTATTCTGCCTATTCTTATGAGTACTATTGTCCACCTGCTAGACTGTTTGCTAGGGCTCCAAAGCTAAAATTCTCAGATGCTGCACTTAGACTTATTGCTTCTAAGCCACCCTTGAAGATGTGGGTGGTTAAGAAAGCTTAACTCTCTTTTGCAGGGAAAGGTCTCCAGCTCAAAACCAAAACCTTCTGATGCTACTGCTGGGGACCTTAAAAAACTTGTGGGGCGCAAGATCAAATGCCCAAATGGCATCACTATGTATTTTATATCTGAATTGCATGCTACTCTCCCTGCTTGTCCTAACCTGGATCTCAGTTTTCATAATCCACTGGTTCGTCAAATGTTCTTGCTTCACAACACTCTTGGTGAAGCCTATCCCCCTAACTGCACTGTAGGGTACGACACCAGTAACTTCGGAGTCTTCAGTATGGATTATTGACAGCGGGTGTACAAATCACATGACTGGCAAAAGAAGTCTCTTTATGGACTCAACCTTACGTCCATCCGACAGGAGCCACATCACATTCGCTGACACTGGTAAAAGTAAGGTACTGGGTCTAGGTAGAGTTGCAATCTCAAAGGATCAACACATGGATAAAGTCATGTTTGTTGAATCCCTTGGCTTCAACTTAATGTCTGTCTCAATGCTTTGCGATTTGAACATGATTGTGATCTTTGGAAAATATCGTTGTTTGGTACTAATGGAATCTGACAAGTCTCTAGTGTTTGAAGGGTATCGAAAAGATGATTTGTACGTGGTAGATTTCTCAGCAGGGCCACAGCTTGCAGTTTGTCTTCTCGCAAAGGCTTCAGAATGCTGGCTTTGGCATCGAAGACTTGGGCATGCTGGCATGAGGAACCTCCACACCCTTGCGAAGAAGAAGCATGTCATAGGCATCGAGGGCGTCAAGTTCAAGAAAGATCACTTATGCGGTGCCTGTGAAGCTGGAAAGATGACGAGGGCAAAACATCCTTCGAAGACAATCATGACCACTACTCAACCCTTCGAACTGCTTCATATGGATCTCTTCGGTCCCACTCACTACTCAACCTTTAACACTACTGCTTGCCTTTATGGCTTCGTTATTGTTGATGATTATTCTAGATATACGTGGGTGCACATAATCCTTTACAAGACTGAAGTGCAGGATGTCTTCAGACGCTTCACCAATCGAGCTATGAACAATTATGGCGCCAAGATAAAGCACATCAGAAGTGACAATGGCACAGAATTCAAGAACACTGGCCTTGACACATATCTTGATACATTGGGCATCACTCATGAATTCTCAGCTCCATACACGCCACAACAGAATGGCATCGTCGAACGCAAAAACAGAACACTCATTGAGATGGCCAGAACAATGTTAGATGAGTACAAGACACCAAGAAAATTCTAGACTGAAGCCATTGACACTGCATGCCATACTATCAACCATGTATATCTTCACAAGCTGCTGAACAAGACACCTTATGAACTCCTAACTGGCAGGAAGCCAAACGTCAGTTACTTCAGAGTATTTGGTGCAAGATGCTGGATCAAGGACCCACACCATACCTCTAAGTTTGCACCAAAAGCACATGAGGGCTTCATGCTTGGATATGGAAAGGATTCGCACTCCTACAGAGTCTTCAATCTTTTTCACTACAAAGTGGTTGAAACAGTGGATGTGCGGTTTGATGAAACCAATGGATCTCAAAGAGAACAACTGCCAAATGTGCTAGATGAAGTTCCAGCTAGTGAAGCAATCAAGCTAATGGGAACTGGAGAGATTATACCTTCTGAAGCTCGTCCTGAAGAAGAACTTATCATCTCAGCACCTGATCCACTTGAAGATAATGCTCAGACTGAAGACATACCTCCCCATGATAATGTAGATCAGCAAGAGCAAAGTCTTCGACCCCTACATCCTCGTGTTGCCAATGAAGTGCAAATTGACAGAATAATTGATAGCATCAATGCACCTGGTCCACTGACTCGTTCAAGGGCAACACAACTGGCAAACTTCTGTGGGCACTTCGCATTTGTCTCAATCTCAGAACCCAAGAAAGTTGACGAAGCCTTTATGGAACCTGAATGGATTCAAGCTATGCAAGAAGAGCTTCAACAATTTGAACTGAATGATGTATGGGAGTTGGTTAAGCGTCCTGATCCACGGAAGCATAACATAATAGGCACCAAATGGATATACCGCAACAAGCAAGATGAGCATGGCCAAGTCGTCAGAAACAAGGCTCGTCTCGTTGCTCAAGGATACACTCAAGTGGAAGGCATTGACTTCGATGAAACATTTGCTCCGGTAGCCAGACTTGAAGCCATCCGTATACTGCTGGCCTATGCAAATCATCACAACATAATTCTGTATCAAATGGATGTGAAAAGTGCCTTTCTCAATGGCAAGATTGAAGAAGAAGTGTATGTTGCACAACCACCAGGGTTTGAAGATCCAAAACATCCTGACATGGTATACAAGCTCAAAAAGGCACTATATGGCCTCAAACAAGCCCCTCGGGCCTGGTATGACACACTCAAATACTTCCTGAAGAGCAAAGGCTTCATACCCGGTTCCCTGGATCCCACTCTCTTCACGAAGACATATGATGGTGAACTGTTTGTGTGCCAAATATATGTGGATGACATTATCTTCGGCTGCACAAATCAGAAGTACAGTGAAGAGTTTGGCTATATGATGCAAGAGCAATATCAGATGTCCATGATGGGGGAGCTGAAGTTCTTCCTCGGTCTTCAGATAAGGCAACAACGCAATGGCATCTTCATATCTCAAGAGAAATACCTCAAAGACTGCCTGAAGAAGTTCGGTATGCAAGATTGCAAAGGCTTCACAACTCCAATGCCAGCCAAACATCATCTGGGTCCTGACGACAATGGTAAAGAGTTCGATCAAAAGGTATACCGCTCCATGATTGGTTCTTTGCTTTATTTAAGTGCATCTAGGCCAGATATTATGCTTAGTGTTTGCATGTGTGCTCGATTCCAAGCGACACCAAAGGAGTCGCATCACTTAGTTGTGAAGCGAATTCTTCGATATTTGGCTCACACACCAACTCTGGGATTGTGGTATCCAAAGGGCTCAGAGTTTGATCTGGTTGGATTCTCGGATGCTGATTATGCTGGTGACAAGGTTGATCGGAAGTCCACATCAGGCACATGTCACTTTCTGGGCCGATCTCTTGTCTGTTGGTCTTCAAAGAAGCAGAACTGTGTATCTCTCTCCACTGCTGAATCTGAATACATTGCTGCTGGATCCTGCTGCGCTCAGCTTCTATGGATGAAGCAAACCCTCAAGGATTATGGCATTCATCTAAAACAAGTGCCACTTTACTGCGACAACGAAAGCGCCATCAAGATCGCCAACAACCCAGTTCAGCACTCGAAGACAAAGCACATTGAAATTCGTCATCATTTTCTCAGAGATCATGTGGCAAAAGAAGACATTGATATCATACACGTCAACACTGAAGATCAATTGGCAGATATCTTCACCAAGCCCTTGGATGAGAAGAGGTTTTGCAAGTTACGGTGTGAGCTAAATATCTTGGAATCCTCAAATGTCCTGTGATCAGGCACACATCCTAACACTTATGCATATTGACGACTTAGGTGTGCAACACACGAAGTAACGTATATCTTCAATAAATGAAGACATACACTCTAAGTGTGAATACATTAATGCGGAAATAGACTTCGGAGCGCCACGATAATTGTGCGCCGTGTCTGGGTCTAATACTTCCTATACGGTGGGTAACGCCACCACCAACCATTCTATTTGAAGTGTTTCATTCATGGCGTTACCTCACAATGTCTTCACATTTAGTTTGGCTTCAATCCCAACATGTCTTCATGATTATCTTCACTATGTTGATTACATATGCACTGGTGTTCTGTCCTCTACAGCATTCACTTATAGCTATGTCTTCTTGTTTGAATCTTTTGAACTAAGTGAATGTGATCGGACCCTAACCTCTCCATGCTTCCTACCTCAAACTCTATCTCTCCAAGTCGTATGCATTCTATTGAAACTGTCGAATGTCTTCACTGCACCCTAGTCAGTTGAAGACAAAGAGACAAACTTTAAAACCGTTTTCAATGCTCCGGAGAAGTAGGAACGACCGCCCGACAGTCCAGGCGAACGTGGGATGTGGAACTGCCCCCGAGATTCCGCATGATGGCCACGTGCTGTTCAGATGCGAACCGCCCGGGGCACCTAAGTAATAGCGCAATGCCGCCTCTGTTCCTATAAGTACACGATTCACAGCGGTCACTATTTCTTCTTCCACCCTCGCCCGCACGAACCCTAGCGCCACCGCTAGCCCTAGACGACGCCGGCGACGAAGCGCTTCACTGCCGCAACCTCTCCGACGCCGTTTTCACGCCGACCGCGGACCTCAACCTCTCCGCCGTCGCCGTAGGTGTCTTCCGTCGCCAAGTTAGGGCACGGAGGATCGAACTGCTCGGCCTCAAATCCCACTTCGTCTAGCAGTTCCAAGTGTGGTAATTAAAACCCCTTTTTACTGCCTCTTTTGATCCTATAGCTCAGTCATTCTCTTCCGTAAGAAGTTTACTGCTATCACAAGTAACATCTCTCTCAGTCTGCATCTCATAAACTGCCTAGAATCTTCACTTGTGCATCCTGAAGTAGTTAGATTCCTCACTTGTACTTATCTATGGGTTCGTACAAATCTGGAACCAACTTCTTTTCTCTAAGTGAATGTCTTCGTATAATGAGGTCAATGTCTTCTAAACGAATTTATCTTCAAAATCTTCTGAGAATGCATATGACCTCTTCCCCTTCCCTCGCACCTCAATGCTGTCACAGGTACATGTCCATGGGAGAATCTTTTGGTTCTCATAGTCTGCATTCATTTGCAGAGTTCCTACAGCGTCACATCAATTCACCCGAAGCAAGTTCCTGTTGGTCAAGCAAAAGGAAGCCTTCGAAGCCTTTGAATCCTTTGAATCTTTTAAAGTCTTCCAAGTTAAGCTTCATGGCTTCCCAGAAACAATCAAGGAAGGGAGGCAGACAGAGACGAGGTTACACATCAAAGGATCTGCCTGAAGACTTGGCAGAAACGTACCAAACAGATCCTGAAGAAACCTATGCTCAGCGCAAGACACGAATCCAATGGATTCGCAGGTACTGGGCGGAGCAGTGGTTCCTATACCGCTTCGTCACCAAAGAATATGCAGAGAAGTGCGCCATCAAGCAGCCATGGGGAGATGTCTTGTACAAGAATCTTGTACCCCGAACCAGAGACGAAGCCATAGCTCAAGGTTTCTTTCCATGCATGGTTAGGGGACAACAGCCAGCTGATGCACATCCATCGTCCCTTCTCTGGTGTCGCGATGACACTCTTTTCAAGCGCAACTTCCAATTTGCCCAGAACTCTGCGAAGCAAAACAAGAAGGAGTTTGGATGGGACTTCAACCCTGGTCCCTCCAAACCAAGGGCAGATGGCACACGCGACGCTAATCCCAATGTCATCGGGCCATTTGCCAATCTCGACGGCCTCATCACTCACATTATAGTCCAAGGGACTACCGTGAACGACCCTCCAGCAGACACTGAGTCTGATGATGCTCCTGCTGCCCCAGAGCCAAAGCAGATGAAGAAGAAGCCAAAAGCTTCCAAGCCAGTCGCCTCCCCCAAGATCTCCAAAGCGAAGCCATTGGCCACTGCACCTCCTGAAGCCAGTGTGCAGTCTGAAGGCTTATCAAGAGTCTCCAAGCCTCAAGATGCAAAGAAACCACAACCACACACCAGCAAAGAGCTAACTGTCGCTGCCGTTCTTCGCTGCGAAGACATTGATCTGTCCAGTGACGAAGATCTTGGTGATGACGCTCTTGAGCAGCTCATCAAGAGCAAGGAGGAGGCTGAAATCTTCAACAATCTACCTCTGTTCGATGCAAAGATCATCCACAGCTTCATAGATGAGTGGTTTGACACGCCCAACATCAGCTTTGACGATCTGCAGCTGCCCATTGGCCTCAGCGTGGCCTTCCAAGGAGCTATCGCTTCAGAACTCGCTATTGCCCAGCGCATCGTGGAACTGAAGCAAAAGATAGATTTTGAGAAGGCTCAGTTTAAGCAGAACATGGCCACGCTCAGCGTCCAGGAGATCAAAGACTTCAAGGTCATGCTGCATGAACTGAAGGAAAACTTCATGCAGAAACGTGCAGAGGCTCAGGGATCCCGCGAGCGCATGAAGCATTTGGCTGATCTCTGCGTACAGGCCTACAACGAGGCCGAGAAGCGAAAGGCACTTGGGCGTCCCGGCATCGACCCCAGGATGGCCGCCAAGAAAAAGAAGACGCCCACCGTGGCTGAAGAAGAGGCCCCACGCCAAGAAGCTATTCCAACTGTCTTCCCCACCGACAAGCCTAGCTCGAAGCCAAAGCGCTCACCCGCTTCAGAGCTTAAGAAGACAAGGATAGCCGAAGCCAAAGCAAGGAAGAGGAAACACTCTGAAGCCTCTCCTTCAGACCCCACCACCAAGAAGCGCAAGTCCAAGAAGTCTCGGGCTGCTCCGACAGAGCCCTTGATAGTTGAACCCCTTTCCGTTCGCCGTCCTAATGAAGATCGTCAGCTGACCGTCCATGAGCCTGCTCTCACCGAGGCTCAGCGTGATGAAGACATTCCAGCAGCCGACCCCACCGCTGCTGAAGACATTGGTCTCGAAGACAATGTACAAGATGATGCAGTCCTTCCTCAGCTCGAATCGAGTGAATTGCTCAGCATTGGTCGTCCCTTGACGCCAATCACACAAGATGCATCGTGGGCAGATCGCCCACAGGAGGAAGAGGATGAGCCCCAAACCACTGCAACTCCACCAGCATCGCCTGCATTCCGTAGGCTTCGCAGAGGACCAAGGGCTCAAGCTGCTGACGACATTCCGGCTGCACCAGCCGAAGACAGTGAGAAAGCACCACAGGAACCCCAAGCTCCAACTCCACCACCCCAACAAGAGGCCGTTCTCCAGGAGAACGTGCCTGAGTTCGTTCCTCTCACTGCACGTGCTGAGGATGAAAACATTGAGGCTGCCACACACAATGCTGAAGCCAATGTGGAGTCCTCTCCGACAATAGCTTCAGAACATACTGAAACTGCTGACCCTGAACCTTCTGCACCAGAGTCTGCTGCCGGCCCGCAATTCAACTATCACATTGCGCACAGGCCCCAGGTACAGAAGCCAATTCCACGACTGCCAAGGTTCCCAGGACCAGTCACTGCTCCTGGCTCCTTCAATGTCAATAGCTTCAGGGCAGACAACACTTTCTTCAACAGCTCCAAGAACCCTTACTCAAGGGAAAAGATTGTGTCAGATAGGTTCTGGAGCTACCCACAGCGCAGCTACTACTCCTGCGTCCTCTACAACCAGAACCGTATCTTTCCACATCAGCGCCTTGAAGTTGAAGCTTTTGCTGGTCTGCCTGGTCTGGAAGAAGCCCTGGACTGCTTTAAGCAAGTTGGCCTGCTGCCATTTGTCACGGACGAAGAGCACTGGAACGAAGAGCTTCTGCTTCAGTTCTATGCCACATTGCACATCAAGGGATACAACAGAGATCCGAAGACTTGGGTCCTGGAGTGGATGACCGGCAATGTCCATCATGAAGCCAATGCATTTGATATCATTGAGCTCACCGGCCTACCCACTCCAGGCGAACACTTCGAAGAAGGCTGCCAACTCCACACTGAAGCAGTTGAGAGCATATTTCAGCGACCTGAGCCGAATATGAGTCAGATGCTCTCGATGATGAAGCCATTGCCTTCTGACGCACCTTACCCAGCGGAGTTCTTCGTTGAAGACTTAGAGTACCTGCCGAGAACTATCTATCACATCATCAGGCGGACTCTATGGCCCATTAAGGGGCACTCTCGATATGCCAAGGTTGAAGGTGCCATGAAGACTCTCATCTTCTGCATCCTACACGGCAAATGCTTCAATGCCCAGGATCTCTTCATCCGTCAACTTGCTGCGTCTGGCTCAGATCTCTTTGGTCTGAAGATTTACGCTCCATGGGTTATGAGGCTAATCAAGCTCCACTCTGCGATATCATATCAGCCCTCAGCCCGCAACCACAGAATCTTCTTACCCGATGTGGACACCTCTGCTGAAGCCATTTATCCTGAGCCTGCCAAACAGCCACTAAGTCTTCAGAATGCAGAACACCAAAGCTTCACTCCACATGATGAAGGTGTTGAAGCCATTTCCAGAGTCTATCCAATGGCTGGCACCACACGTGCCCCTGCATCCACTGAAGCCACTGACAGCGAAGCTGGGCAGAGACCCAAGAAACGAGCTCGTACACTCACTGATCGTGAACTTCTTGTGGCTCTGCATCAAAAGCAAGATAGGCATCACGACTGGCTCAAGAGGCAGATGCACAGTCTCATGCAAGACGTCAATCGCATCAGGAATCTGGCCACCAAGAACGCCTTCGTCGCACACGAAACCTGTCGCCGCACTTGGAAAGGCCTCACTATGATGTGCACTGAAGCTGAATTGCAAGAGGATGGCTTCAAGGAGCGTTTCAAATTTGACTCCACACCCCCCAGAAGAGCTGTGTTGCGTGGGACTCCTTCACTTGAAGAATCCGAGTTCTCTTCCTCTGCTGCCACCGTGACGGGAAAAATCATTGAGGAAGAAGACGACGCCACATCACCACCAATGACTTCACCGCGCGTCGTCACTGCCCCAAGCTCGCCTGCACCACCAAACGTCTCCACCGACCCTGCTGCGCCTGGGAACGCATAGAAAACTCTATGTCTTCAAACCTTTTTGGTCATCACTGACAAAAGGGGGAGAAGCATATGATGTTTATAGTCTTCAAGCGGGTCAATAATATGGGCGGGTGCTTTATATTTTGCATTTTGCTTCGTGCTTACAACTCTCGTTTTGCTACATTTGGTTCTTTGAGTTGTAACACTTAGACTTGATGGTCGTCTGCTACTATGTTTGCCAATGTGTTCATGCGACGACAATTTCCGCACTCTTATCATTTCGCAGACGTCCATTTTTCATTATGCATATCATTATCTTCATATATCTTTACGTGCATGATGGATTGTCATCATAAGTTGAAGCAGATTCCCACAAATACAACCTGCTGTGTGCATTTGCATTCCAGAAGCAAATCACTTAACATGCACATCTTCAGGGGGAGCCCTTGCAGCCTATGAAGAGAATTCCTTTACAATTTCACAAATTATATTCCCCGTTGAAAACTTCAACTAGTTTGTCATCAATCACTAAAAAGGGGGAGATTGTAAGTGCATCTAGTGCCACCCCTAGTTGGTTTTGGAGTATTGACGACAAACCTAGTTGAGGGACTAATGTGTTTGTGAGAATTGCAGAATAACACAGGTAGAAGTCCCTCTTTGATTCGGTTTAGCTACCAGAGATGACCCCCAAAAATTGTATGAAGATATTGAAGACAATGGTGGTTCATGAAGACATTCATGTCGAAGACAATGACATATGAAGACTCCCCATGAAGCTTTTGGGACTCGAAGACTTAGATCCTTCGTAGCTTTACTTTATTCATGTTGTGTCATAGGAACCACCGTACTGTTAAGTGGGGTCCAAGAAAACCAGTCAGGATGACTGAAGTGATGCCTAATTCAAATCCTATGTCTTCAAGTGAAGACAATGAGAGAAAAATCTTGTCCAGAGTCAGACAAGTCAGCTTTACTTGCAGCCCAAGTAAAGTTGCCGCGAGAGTTCAAAATCCGACCGTTAGTACACGTGTCAGTTCCTTAGTGACCCAGGGTCATTTCGGACAAATCAGGTCAGGGTTGCCAAGTGGATATATATAGCCCACCCCCACAACCATAAACGGTTGGCTGCTCAGATTTCAGTGCACGGCTTTTGTCGTTTGAGAGCAACCCACCTCGAAGCCTTTGAGAGAAAATCCCTAGCGAGGAGAAAAGCCCTAACCACCCAGAGCCAGAGTAAATTGGGCATCACTTAAGTCTTCTTGTCTGTGTGATCTGAAGACTTATTACACTTGAGGACTGTGCATCCTCCAGACGGTTAGGCGTCGCGTTCTGAGCATCCAAGAGTAATTGTGGATTGCCGGTGAACGAAGTCTGTGAAGGTTCGGGAGTCTACCTTGAAGACTTACCTGAGTGATTGGGCGAGGTCTGTGTGACCTTAGCTCAAGGAGAATACGGCGAGGACTGGGTGTCTTGGACTAAGTGTCCTTGACTGGGTGTCCGGGACTGTGTGTCCTTTGGTTTGAATACCTAGCCGCTCCAACCAGACGTACAGTTGTCACAGCAACTGGAACTGGTCCAACAAATCATTGTCTTCAACGTGTCACTGGTTTCATCTTCACTTCCCTTCAACTTACTGTTATTCATTGAGAAGCCATTGCATGCTTGCTCTATCCTTTGTCTTCACAACATAACTGTATGATTTGATTGGCTTCATAACTTCTTCCTACCTGATCCTAATTACACTGAAGCTATTGTTGCTGTGCTTTCACTCTATTGAATACTTGACCTTAGCTTACTTGTGTAATCTAACTTCCGCTGCATAATGATAGGCATATCTTCACTGGTTGTCTTCATAACTTCCACGTTTTGAAGACTTTCATAAAAATCGCCTATTCACCCCCCCTCTAGTCGATATAACGCACTTTCAGATATATATCTACTTATCATTATGAAGAACTTGAGAGATCCAAAAACCAAGATCTATCCCTTAATTACGAGGGGAGGTAAGGAACTGCCATCTAGCTCTGCACTTGATTCACCTTCTGTTTTGAGTAAGCTTGCGACACCTACACCTGCTTCTGCTATTCGTTCTGATATGTCGCATGTTATTGATGATGCCACTTCTGCTATGCATGATACTTATGATGAAACTACTTCTATGCTTGATACTACTGTGCCACTTACTGATTTTCTTGATGAACAAATTGCTAGGGCTAGAGAGATTGAAAATATTGAATCTGATAATACTGATGAAAGTGATGATGAAGAATCACTTGTTATTCCTAAGGGTTATGTTTTTGATCAAGAAGCTTATTTAGCTATTTTAGCTTGCAAAGATAGAAATGAACTCAAAAGGTTATTAACTAAATGGAATAAGCAATCTCTAAATGCTAGAATGAAACCTGACCCTGCTTTTGCTACTTCACCTATCTGTGTTACTGATAAGGATTATGAATTCTCTATTGATCCTGATATAATTACTTTGGTTGAATCTGATCCTTTTCATGGTTATGAATCTGAAACTGTTGTGGCACATCTTACTAAACTGAATGATATAGCCACCCTGTTCACTAAAGATGAGAGAACTCGTTACTTTTACATCCTTAAAATATTTCCGTTCTCATTAAAGGGTGATGCTAAGATATGGTTTAATTCTCTTGATCCTGGTTGTGTGCGTAGTCCCCAGGATATGATTTATTACTTCTCTGCTAAATATTTCCCTGCTCATAAGAAACAAGCTGCTTTAAGGGATATATATAATTTTGTGCAAATTGAAGAAGAGAGTCTCCCACAAGCTTGGGGGAGGCTTCTCCAATTACTTAATGATTTGCCTGATCATCCTCTTAAGAAAAATGAAATACTTGATATCTTTTTTAATGGACTAACCGATGCCTCCAGAGATTACCTGGATAGTTGTGCTGGTTTTGTTTTCAGGGAAAGAACACTGGATGAAGCTGAAATTCTATTGAATAATATGTTGGCAAATGAAAATAATTGGACACCTCCGGAGCCAGTTCCTGAGCCTATTCCTAAACCAACTCCGAAGAAGAGGGGTATTCTATTTCTCAGTCCTGAAGATATGCAAGAGGCAAAGAAATCTATGAAAGAAAAATGTATTAAAGATGAAGATGTTAAGAATTTACCTACTATTGAAGAAATACATGGTCTTAATTTACCGCCTGCTAAAGAAATATATGATCTTAATCCTTTACCTATTGAAGAAACTCATGATCTTGATAACCCGACACAGGTAGTAAAGGTAAATTCTCTCTATAGATATGATAAAGCTAAAATCCCATTTACTAAGTTTGCTAGTCCATGCTTAGATGAGTTTGATAAATTTATGGCTAAGCAAGAAGATTTTAATGCTTATTTTGGTAGACAATTGAAATACTATTCAAATATGCTTGAACACTTGGGTGATTATATGGCTAATGTTAAAGGTGAACTTACTTATTAGTAAACATGCTTCTATGGTTACCACTCAAGTAGAACAAGTACTTAAGGCTCAAAATGATTTGCTCAACGAATTGAATAGTAAGAATAATGATAATGCTGTTAGAGTTATGACTAGAGGTGGTAGAGTGAGTCGGGAACCTTTGTATCCTGAAGGCCATCCTAAAAGAATTAAGCAAGATTCTTAGAGAAATAATATAGATGCACCTAGTTCTTCTAAAAAGAAGAAAAAGAAAAATGATACGACTTTGCATGCTTCTAGTGAACCTATTACCGAAACACCTGAGAATCCAAATGATATTTCTATTTCTGATGCTAAAACACAATCTGGTAATGAACCTGAAACTAGTGATAATGTTATTGATGATGCTCAACCTAGTAATGAGAATGATATAGAAATTGAACCTGCTGTTGATCTTGATAACCCATAATCAAAGAATCAACGTTATGATAAAAAAGACTTTGTTGCTAGGAAACATGGTAAAGAAAGAGAGCCTTGGGTTCAGAAACCCATGCCTTTTCCTCCCAAACCATTCAAGAAAAAGGATGATGAGGATTTCGAGCGCTTTGCTGAAATGATTAGACCTATCTTTTTGTGTATGCGATTAACTGATATGCTCAAAACAAATCCTTATGCTAAGTACATGAAAGATATTATTACAAATAAAAGAAAGATAACGGAAGCTGAAATTTTCACCATGCTTGCTAGTTATACTTTTAAAGGTGGAATACCAAAGAAACTTGGAGATCCAGGAGTACCCACTATTCCATGTTCCATTAAAAGAAACTATGTTAAAACTGCTTTATGTGATCTTGGAGCCGGTGTTAGTGTTATGCCTCTCTCTTTATACCGTAGACTTGATTTGAATAAGTTGACACCTACTGAAATATCTTTGCAAATGGATGATAAATCAACTGCTATACCTGTCAGTATTTGTGAAGATGTGCCTGTTGTAGTTGCAAACGTTACTAACGGACCTTGTTATTCTTGATATTCCCGAGGACGATAGTATGTCTATTATTCTTGGAGGACCCTTTTTGAATATTGCAGGGGCTGTTATTGATTGCACTAAAGGCAATGTCACTTTTCGTGTTAATGGTAATGAGCATACGGTACACTTTCCGAGGAAACAACCTCAAGTTCATAGTATCAACTCTATTGGAAAATTTCCATCGATTATATTTGGAGGTTTTGAATTTCCTCTTCCTACTGTCAAGAAGAAATATGATATTCTTATTATTGGGGATGTGCATATCCCCGTTGAGGTAACATAGTGTTATTCGAAATTTCTCCGATTCCATGTTATTCGGAATGAGTTCGTTAACAAGACTTGATCAACCTTGTTAGTGGATTCCTTTTGATGATCATGAGATGGATGAAACTAGAAGGCACAACCTTCTATACCCCACTTTTACTTTCTGTTAATTATATTAAATAAAATAAAAATAATACTTTTCCGTCTGTTATCTGATTATCCGTGCAATATAAAAATACCTCGAAAATAAAAGTTCTCCAAATGTCCTGAAATTTAAATATGATTTTTTCCAGAATATTTGAGAATATTTGGCACTGAGAACACAGGAGGGGGGGGGGGGTCAACCACCTGCCCACGAGGGTGGAGGGCGCGCCCTACCTCCCTGGGTGCGCCCCCTTCCTTGTGGGCCCACGGTGGCCCTCCTCCACTTATCCTTTCACCCATACACTTCTTCTTCCTCCCCCAAACACGAATAACCAGCTCAAACCCGAGTCCAAGCTTGTTTTGCTGCCATTTTCGATCTCCTTGCTCAAAGCACCTCTCACAAAACTGCTTGGGGAGATTGTTCCTTGGTATGTGACTCCTCCATTGGTCCAATTAGTTTTTGTTCTAGTGCTTTATTCATTGCAAATTTTTGCTGCTTAGGTGACCCTATTCTTGAGCTTGCATGTCAAATTTATATGGTCAAAAGTAGTTTTGATGCATGATATAGGCTCTAGGCACTTGTATGAGTAGTTGCTATCAATATTATTGAGTTTGGTTTACTTTTATTTTGAAGTTACTAAAAATTTCAGAATTTTTCAGAAAATGATAAAGAAATTTTTGAGGGGCTCATCGAGCCAAAGCTCAAGGGAAAAGCAAAATGAAGAGGCACAAAAGCCTAAATATAATTTGCCTCGCATCGTGGAGGTTAGGCCGTGTGAATGGCACTCCGATGAATTCTTGAGAGCAACCGGGATTTATGAGGATTTTATGAATTGGCAAAGAATGCAGGCCTCACCGACTTCCTCCACGACCAACGCGAACAATATCTCTTACTCACCAATACTTTTGTGCAAAACTTCTACTATTATCCTAGGGAATCACCACCTTCAGTAGAGTTTCATTTATATGATATGGTTAAGAAGATATCACTTTATGATTTTTGTCGGGTTTGTTTGATCCCTTTTGAGGGTAGTTTAGAGGAACTACATCGCAAGGATGTGGAAGGTTTTATTGATACTATCACTGTAGGGGAAACTAGGAAGGTCTCCGATGCACGAATCACTAGCATACATTTTCCTGTTTTACGTTACTTTGCAATATTTGCTAGTCGTTGCTTAATTGGTCGCGGAAACTGTGAAAACCTTAGTGTCCCTGATATTTTTATTCTGTTCCACGGTTTATATGCTGACAACTCTATTAGTATGGGCGGTATTATTGCTAAACGGTTAAGTCTTAACCGTACCAAAGGACCCATCTTTGGTGGTATTTATGCTTCATGCCTTGCTGCACATTATAATATACCTATTAGGCACTATGAAAAAGAAGAAAAATTGTTGCCTCGTGTTTATTTAGATTATAAGAGTATGGTAGCACATGACTTTGTTATAAAGAATAGGGAAGGGGAGCTGAAATACAAATTGTTCTTTGATAAACATCACCCTGAGACTATCACCTTGCCTGCTCCTTCCTCGTTTAATTTATCTTCAGGCAAGTACCTCATCTCACCGAAGGACATTCACGCCTACCGGAAGCCTACATCAGCCACAGAGCCAGAGGCGGAACCACAAGTTGATCCTCCGCGACAGTCTAATTACCTATGGGATCCGGAGATGATTGCCAACCAGTGGCAATCAGAGTCTTCTTCATCTCAGTACGACCCCAACTTCTACTACGGAAATCAGTCAGGCCAGCCGTGGCCATAGACCAAGTTAGGCCAAAAGCCTAAGCTTGGGGGAGTACGTACTTCCCACCGACATTACATTTATGTTCACACACTCATTGCTAGATGTCGGTGCTCATACTTTTTCATTGTATCATCCATGCTAGTTTATTTTCCTCTTTATGCTTTCTTCTTGTGTGTTTAATAAACCCTAAGAAAAACCAAAAAAATTAGTTGTAGCTTTTAATTAATTCACTTTCCATGCTTGTAGCAGTAATTAAAAAGAAAACCCAAAAAGATTCCATGTTCTCCTTTTGCTTGTTGGGAGCTTTCCCGTGTAAATAGTTTTATTTCTTTTCTTTGGGGGTCGATAGGAAAAGACCATAATTAAATTGTTGAAGTGGCTCTCATATGCATTATTGTTGATCTGACAAAAGAGCCCATATTGCCTTATCTTCTCCTTTTTATTGAATGCTTGCAGATTCCAGCTTAGTCCAATGCACGTGCACTATTATTATTATTCACATCATTCGATCGTGCAAGTGAAAGGCAATTATGATGTTATATGATGGACTGACTGAGATAAGAAAAACTGGTATGAAATCGACCTCTTTTGTTTTTTTAAATATGATTAGTTCATCGTTCCTGATTCAGCCTATTATGGATAAACATGTTTGCAATGACAACTAGAGATCATAGTTTCTTGTGCCATGCTTGATTAGCTATGAGTTATAAGGGTTTACCTTGCGTGCCAACATGCTATTAAAATGGTTATGATGTGGTATGATAGGATGGTATCCTCCTCTGAATGATTTAAGTGACTTGATGTGACGCCCCCGATTTGACCGTACACTAATCATACACGCAAACGTGTACGATCAAGATCAGGGACTCACGGGAAGATATCACAACACAACTCTACAAATAAAATAAGTCATACAAGCATCATATTACAAGCCAGGGGCCTCGAGGGCTCGAATACAAGAGCTCGATCATAGACGAGTCAGCGGAAGCAACAATATCTGAGTACAGACATAAGTTAAACAAGTATGCCTTAAGAAGGCTAGCACAAACTGAGATACAGATCGAAAGAGGCGCAGGCCTCCTGCCTGGGATCCTCCTAACTACTCCTGGTCGTCGTCAGCGGGCAGCACGTAGTAGTAGGCACCTCCGGTGTAGTAGGAGTCGTCGTCGACGGTGGCGTCTGGATCCTGGGCTCCAACATCTAGTTGCGACAACCAGGTAGAAGGGATAGGGGGAAAAGAGGGAGAAAGCAACCGTGAGTACTCATCCAAAGTACTCGCAAGCAAGGAGCTACACTACATATGCATGCATTGGTATCAAATGGAATAAGGGTATCATATGTGGACTGAACTGCAGAATGCCAGAATAAGAGGGGGATAACTAATCCTTTCGAAGACTACGCTTCTGGTAACCTCCATCTTGCAGCAGAAGAAGAGAGTAGATGGTAAGTTCACCAAGTAGCATCGCATAGCATAATCCTAACCGATGATCCTCCCCTCGTCGCCCTGTGAGAGAGCGACCACCGGTTGTATCTGGCACTTGGAAGGGTGTGTTTTATTAAGTATCCGGTTCTAGTTGTCATAAGGTCAAAGTACAACTCCGGTCGTCCTTTTACCGAGGGACACGGCTATTCGAATAGATAAACTTCCCTGCAGGGGTGCACCACATTCCCCAACACGCTCGATCCCATTTGGCCGGACACACTTTCCTGGGTCATGACCGGCCTCGGAAGATCAACACGTCGCAGCCCTACCTAGGCACAACAGAGAGGTCAGCACGCCGGTCTAAATCCTATGGCGCAGGGGTCTGGGCCCATCGCCCTTTGCACACCTGCACGTTGCGAACGCGGCCGGAAGCAGACCTAGCCTAGTGGCGTTCCAGTCCAATCCGGCACGCGCCACTCAGTCGCTGACGTCACGAAGGCTTCGGCTGATACCACGACGTCGGGATACCCATAACTACTCCCGCGTAGATGGTTAGTGCGTATAGACCAAATGGCCAGACTCAGATCAAATACCCAGATCTCGTTAAGCGTGTTAAGTATCCGCAAACGCCGAACAGGGCCAGGCCACCTCTCTCCTAGGTGGTCTCAACCTGCCCTGTCACTCCGTCACAAAGTAACAGTCGGGGGCCATCGGGAACCCAGGCCCACCTCTACAGGGATGGAGCCACCTGTCCCTTCAGCCCCCATCTCCGAACAGTATCATAGGTAATGTAACAGTGTAAAGTATATAGTATATGCCCGTGATCACCTCCCGAAGTGATCACGGCCCAGTAGTATAGCATGGCAGACGGACAAGAGTGTAGGGCCACTGATGGAACACTAGCATCCTATACTAAGCAGTAGGATAGCAGGTAAAGGTAACAACAGTAGTAGCAAGGACAGGCTATGCAGCAGTATAGGATTAACTGAAAGCAGTAACATGCTACACTACTCTAATGCAAGGAGTATAGAGAAGAGTAGGCGATATCTGGTGATCAAAGGGGGGGCTTTCCTGGTTGCTCCGGCAAGGAGGGGTCATCTTCGGTGTAGTCGAACACACGAACATCGGCACCGGTCTCAGAGTCTACCGGAAAGAAGTAACGAAGGGGGAACACAATAAATAACAGAGCAATCAAATGTAACACAAAGCAAGACGCGACAATATGCGGTGCTAGGGGTGACCTAACGTAGGGGTCGGTGATACCGACGAAGGGGGGAAACACCCGGGAAAGTATCCCCGGTGTTCCGCGTTTTTGGACAGATGAACCGGAGGGGGAAAGTTGCGAGTTTACTAAGCTAGGGATGTGTGGCGGACGAACGGGCTGCGTATCCGGATTCGTCTCGTCGTTCTGAGCAACTTTCATCTACAAAATATTTTCATCCGAGTTACGGATTATTTTATATGAATTTACAAAGCTTTAAACATATTTTGAATTTACAGAATTCTTTTAATTCGAAATAAAACAGCAAAAATACTTTGGTCACGTTGTGTATTCTAGCTGTAGTATATGATGGTGGGCCAGAGGGGTTGGGTTGACCTAGTCAAATATTTTGACTAGTCAGCATATGAACAATGTAGGGGCCACATGTCATTGACTTAGACCTTTTTCTAAAAAAAATATTTTTCTTTAAACTAACCTTGAATCTACATGTCATCTACTATTAGACTAACTTACCACTAACTTTAATCCTAAGATATACTAGTTAAACAAGGGCCGGCCACACACGGCTGTTGCATAGCTGGTCACACACATACAGCCCCCACACAGAGCAGATTAAAACTGTATTATGTTAACAAAAGATAGCTTTTTGTGATTTTCATAGTATTTAATACATGCATCAAATGGATTTGGTCCAGTGAGATAAAATGAAGTATGTCAAGTATAGTACCTTCACATAATTATTTTGCTCCTGTTAACAGTCGCTTAGGCGTTGTTTAGGAGCTGTCTAGAGGGTTAGTTATGGTAAAAATTGCAAAGCTAGCTAGCTAGCGCTACAGTAACTGAAGGTTCCTGTAGCAGCAACAACACATGCAGAGCAGCAAGATGCAGTAGCAGCTAATGGCAGCAGGAGCAACGCAGTCAACAGCGGCAAGTAGCAGCGGAGCCGCAAAGCAGAGCAGCAGCGGACGCGGCAGCAGGCAGGCGTGAGCGAGCCTAGGCGCGCGCGAGCACGAGCGACTACGGAGAGGCAGCAACACAGACGAGCAGGGGCGCGGCTTCGAGGAGGCAGGGCGCAGGTAGATGTGTGGCACGCGTGCGGTGCATGGACGGGGGCATGCACGGGGAGGCCATAGGCGTACGAGAGCACCGCAGAGGCGCGCGAGGCTGCAACTACATAGTACACACAGGTGATGTGAACGTGAAGCTTCGGCCTCGGCGAGCAACGATGCGCGGCGGCACGTTTGAATCCGGGAATGGGGGGATCAGAGGAGGAGCTCACCGCGAGCTCGAAGATGTGGTCGGGGAGGCCGGAGGTGGACCGGAGGCGCGGCAAACGACGTCGGACACCGGCGATGTACCGACGAAGATATGCTTGATGTCGAGCGTACCAGCCCTCCTAGCTCGAGCCCTTAGGCGAGGGCGAAGGAGAAGACGATGGAGGAGCTCATGGACGTCTTGGCGCGATTGTTGGGGAACGCAGTAATTTCAAAAAATTTCCTACGCACACGCAAGATCATGGTGATGCACAGCAACGAGAGGGGAGAGTGTTGTCTACGTACCAACGCAGACCGACTGCGGAAGCGATCACACAACGTAGAGGAAGTAGTCGTACGTCTTCTTCCCGATCCGACCGATCCAAGCACCGTTACTCCGGCACCTCCGAGTTCTTAGCACACGTTCAGCTCGATGACGTTCCTCGGGCTCCGATCCAGCAAAGCGTCGAGGAAGAGTTCCGTCAGCACGACGGCGTGGTGACGATCTTGATGTACTACCGACGCAGGGCTTCGCCTAAGCACTGTAACGGTATGATCGAGGTGGAATTTGGTGGCAGGGGGCACCGCACACGGTTAAGGAGCGATTAACTTGTGTGTCTTGGGGTGCCCCCTGCCCCCGTATATAAAGGCCAGGGGCAGGGGGTTCGGCCGGCCAGGTGGGAGGCGCAGGGAGGAGTCCTACTCCTACCGGGAGTAGGACTCCTTCCCCCAATCCTATTCCAACTAGGATTCTTGGGGAAGAAGGAGAAAGAGGGGGCCGGCCCACCTCTCCTAGTCCTATTAGGACTTGGGAAAGGTGGGGGGCGCCGGCCAGGTGTGGGCTGCCTCTTCTCTCTTTTCCACTAAGGCCCAATAGGCCCATTTACCTCCCGGGGGGTTCCGGTAACCCTCCCGGTAATCCGGAAAAATCCCGATTTCACCCGGAACGCTTCCGGTGTCCAAACATAGGCTTCCAATATATCAATCTTTACGTCTCGACCATTTCGAGACTCCTCGTCATGTCCGTGATCTCATCCGGGACTCCGAACAACCTTCGGTACATCAAAATGCATAAACTCATAATAACTGTCATTGTAACGTTAAGCGTGCGGACCCTACGGTTCGAGAACAATGTAGACATGACCGAGACATGTCTCCGGTCAATAACCAATAGCGGGACCTGGATGCCCATATTGGCTCCTACATATTCTACGAAGATCTTTATCGGTCAGACCGCATAACAACATACGTTGTTCCCTTTGTCATCGGTATGTTACTTGCCCGAGATTCGATCGTCGGTATCCAATACCTAGTTCAATCTCGTTACAGGCAAGTCTCTTTACTCGTTCCGTAATACATCATCTCATAACTAACATCTTAGTTATTATGCTTGCAAGGCTTATATGATGTGTATTACCGAGAGGGCCCAGAGATACCTCTCTGACAATCAGAGTGACAAAACCTAATCTCGAAATACGCCAACCCAACATCTACCATTGGAGACACCTGTAGTACTCCTTTATAATCACCCAGTTACGTTGTGACGTTTGGTAGTACCCAAAGTGTTCCTCCGGTAAACGGGAGTTGCATAATCTCATAGTTATAGGAACATGTATAAGTCATGAAGAAAGCAATAGCAACATACTAAACGATCGGGTGCTAAGCTAATGGAATGGGTCATGTCAATCAGATCATTCAACCAATGATGTGACCTCGTTAATCAAATAACAACTCTTTGTTCATGGTTAGGAAACATAACCATCTTTGATTAACGAGCTAGTCTAGTAGAGGCATACTAGTGACACTCTGTTGGTCTATGTATTCACACATGTATTATGTTTCCGGTTAATACAATTCTAGCATGAATAATAAACATTTATCATGATATAAGGAAATAAATAATAACTTTATTATTGCCTCTAGGGCATATTTCCTTCAGCGATGAGGTGAGGCCGGTGGCCACGGGATCGAGAAGGCAGCAGCAACTGTGGTCTCGGGTGTGGACGAAATCGAGAGGCGGAGAGGGAGACGAGGGGGATGGGCGTTAGGGTTTGCCAGGGGGTCGCGGGCGTCGGACTTAACAGCCAAGGAGGGCCGCGGGATGGCCGGCACCTGGCCGGGCGCACCCATGGCCGTGGGATGGCTGCCACGGCCTCCCCTGCCTCCTGTAGCGGTAGGTAGAAGGAGCTGCGGGTGGGCTGGGGCTGTTTTTTCTAAATGGGCCAAGGGGCCCAGTAGATTAGGTTTCTTTTCCTTTTATTAGTAGGTTCCCCTTTTTCTTTTCTGTTTTCTTAGTTACTATTGTTTTCTATTTAGTTTAGGTACTAGATGATTTCAGTCCATTGTGCAAACTATCACATAAATTCTAGGCAATATTTTGGGCTATTCCAACAAGTGTCAAATATTTTTGGAATGTTTACAGATTTATTTAAATTATATTATTTCAATAAAAGCTTATGAGTCCGTTTTAAAACGTTTAGTGGCACTTGTATATTTTGAAAAATGCTAATTCTTATATGAAAATTTGCTAGTGAATATTTCCAGCCCAACCTACATTTTTATTTTACCTTTTGAAACATTTAAATTTTCAAGTTGCATCCGAATTTGAATTTGAACTGGTTTTCAATAAGAGTCAATTAAGCTTAATAAAAAAAGGTGACTTGGCATCATTTGTTAGGGTTTACTGTAGCTTAATTAGTGGGGTGTTACACTTGACTTGGCGAATGTTCACGCATGTAGTTGAAACAAAATCAACATAGCCTTCACGATATTTATGTTCATGGTGGATTATATCCTACTCATGCTTGCATTCGGTGTTGATTAATTTTAATGCATGTTCATGACTGTTGTCGCTCTCTAGTTGGTCGCTTCCCAGTCTTTTGCTAGCCTTCACCTGTACTAAGCGGGAATACTGCTTGTGCATCCAACTCCATAAACCCCAAAGTTATTCCAAATGAGTCCACCATACCTACCCATATACGGTATCTACCTGTCGTTCCAAGTAAATTTGTATGTGCAAAACTCTAAACCTTAAAATAAATATCATGTTTTGTATGCTCGAATAGCTCATGTATCAACTAGGGTTGTCTGTATCTTCCATGTTAGGCGGGTTATTCTCAAGAGGAGTGGACTCCGCTCCTCACTCACGAGATAAATGGCTGGTCACCGGGATGCCCAGTCCCATACTTTATGCAAACTAAGTCAAAATAATTGCATACAAAACTCCCCCTAGGACTCTTGTTAGTTGGAGGCACTCGTTGTTTCGAGCAAGCCATGGATTGATGCTTGTTGGTGGAAGGGGAGTGTAAACTTTACCATTATGTTTGAGAACCGCCTATAATGTGTGTAGCATGGAAGATATTTCCATCTCTTGATTGTTATGTTGACAATGAAAGTATATCGCTCAAAATATTATTCACCTCTGTTTCAAAAACGAGCTCTGGCACCTCTACAAATCCCTGCTTCCCTCTGCGAAAGGCCTATCTATTTACTTTTATGTTGAGTCATCCTCCTCTTATTAAAAAGCACTAGTTGGAGAGCACCGCTGTCATTTGCATTCATTATTGTTAGTTCACATTGAGTATGACTTGACTGGATCTCTTTTACCATGAATTACAATGTCTAGTCAGTCCTTGATCTTTAAAGGTGCTCTGCATTTATGTTTTGCGGTCTCAGAAAGGGCTAGCGAGATACCATCTTGTTATATCATATTATGATTGTTTTGAGAAAGTGTTGTCATCCCAGATTTATTATTATGGCTCGTTAGTTGATTATGCCATTGATATGAGTAAACTTGAGACCTATGCGTTATTGTGAATGTGGTTAGTTATAATCTTTGCTAAAAACTTGAATGTTGGCTTTACATATTTACAACAACAAGAGCAAGCAGAGTTTGTAAAAGTTTTTCTTTATCACTTTCAGTTTATCAACTGAATTGCTTGAGGACAAGCAAGGGTTTAAGCTCGGGGGAGTTGATACGTCTCCGTCGTATCTACTTTTCCAAACACTTTTGCTCTTGTTTGGACTCTAACTTGCATGATTTGAATGGAACTAACCCAGACTGACGCTGTTTTCAGCAGAATTACCTTGATTTGAATGGAACTAACCCGGACTGACGCCTGCCCTCCTAGGGCGCGCCCCCTACCTCGTGGGCCCCTTGGTGCCTCTCCGACTCCAACTCCAACTCTATATATTGTGTTTCGAGGAGAAAAAATCAGAGAGAAGAAATCATCGCGTTTTACGATACGAAGCCGCCGTCAAGCCCTAAAACCTCTTGGGAGGGCTGATCTAGAGTCCGTTCGGGGCTCCAGAAAGGGGAATCCGTCGCCATCGTCATCATCAACCATCCTCCATCACCAATTTCATGATGCTCACCGCCGTGCGTGAGTAATTCCATCATAGGCTTGCCGGACGGTGATGGGTTTGATGAGATTTATCATGTAATCGAGTTAGTTTTGTTAGGGTTTGATCCCTAGTATCCACTATGTTCTGAGATTGATGTTGCTATGACTTTGCTATGCTTAATGCTTGTCACTAGGGCCCGAGTGCCATGATTTCAGATCTGAACCTATTATGTTTTCATCAATATATGAGAGTTCTTGATCCTATCTTGCAAGTCTATAGTCACCTATTATGTGTTATGATCCGTTAACCCCGAAGTGACAATAATCGGGATACTTACCGGTGATGACCATAGTTTGAGGAGTTCATGTATTCACTATGTGCTAATGCTTTGTTCCGGTTCTCTATTAAAAGGAGGCCTTAATATCCCTTAGTTTCCAATAGACCCCGCTGCCACGGGAGGGTAGGACAAAAGATGTCATGCAAGTTCTTTTCCATAAGCACATATGACTATATTCGGAATACATGCCTACATTACATTGATGAACTGGAGCTAGTTCTGTGTCACCCTAGGTTATGACTGTTACATGATGAACCGCATCCGTCATAATTCTCCATCACTGATCCATTGCCTACGAGCTTTCCATATATTGTTCTTCGCTTTTTTACTTTTCTGTTGCTATTGCTATCATCACTACAAAATACCAAAACATTACTTTTACTACTATTACCTTTTGCTACCGTTACCACTAATATCATATTACCTTGCTACTAAACACTTTGCTGCAGATATTAAGTTTGCAGGTGTGGTTGAATTGACAACTCAGCTGCTAATACTTGAGAATATTATTTGGCTCCCCTTGTGTCGAATCAATAAATTTGGGTTGAATACTCTACCCTCGAAAACTGTTGCGATCCCCTATACTTGTGGGTTATCAGCTTACGGTCGTTAACGGCTCGGTTGGAAGCACCCGTTAGGCCCGACTGTGACTAAATCACCATGACTGAATCGACACATAGTGCAACCACACTCTCTCCTCTCGCTCTCGTGACCGCCGCCGCCCACTCGTCGCCGCCATGGTTTTTTGGAAAGACAGCGAGAGCAGTGATGAGCCCATGGATGACTTCGATTCAAATGTAATCCCCTCTCTCTTTGGTCGCATAGGGTAGGATTAGGGTTATGGGTATGGCTACGATTTGGGACATTTTCAATTTGGACCTTCAATTTGAACTGAATCCAGGCGATTTAACTTGCTGCCACTGTTTTGAAGGCATTGTGGAGTATGAAGAGGTCCCTGTCTTGTGCTACCACAAGCAAAACCCAAAGAAATTGGTTGCCTTTGAAGGCAGCTTCACTGGTAGGAGGTTACGGATGTGTTGAAACTGTAAGGAAATTTTCCTTACATTTTGCTCTCTGTCTATGTGCTAAAAATGCTTGTTGTTAATTTTGATGTTAATTATTTGCAGAGATAGAAATTTAGGTACTTTTAGTTAAATCATAGTTTTTGTAAACTGAACAAAGTGCTCTGTGTCAATGGGCACATAGACAATAATGAATTATGTGCAATTTTTATGCACGTAAATTGTAGTTCATAGTTAAATTTGCGCGTTATGTCCATGATTTCTTGGTGCTTACAGTGTGTTCATTGCATTCAAGATATCATTCATAGTTAAAACATATGTTAATTTTTTGTGCATATCTATACCAATTGTTAGTGAAATTGTAGGTTTTCTCAAGTGTTTATCTTAACTGTTAGAATTTTGTTGTCAAGTTTCTAATTTGATGCTATTGTTTGGTCCTGCAGGGAGGCATAAACTGTGGCTTTGTTCATTGGGTTGATAAGGAGTGACCTAAACCACCGAAGACGACACTTTACAAGCTCTGGGATAAATATGAAGAATGCAGAGATGAAAGAATCCAGGATGGGCTTGATCATGCAGAGTAAGTCTGTGATGCCCCCGATTTAATCGTACACTAATCATACACGCAAACGTGTATGATCAAGATCAGGGACTCACGGGAAGATATCACAACACAACTCTACAAATAAAATAAGTCATACAAGCATCATATTACAAGCCAGGGGCCTCGAGGGCTCGAATACAAGAGCTCGATCATAGACGAGTCAACGGAAGCAACAATATCTGAGTACAGACATAAGTTAAACAAGTTGCCATAAGATGGCTAGCACAAACTGGGATACAGATCGAAAGAGGCGCAGGCCTCCAACCTGGGATCCTCCTAACTACTCCTGGTCGTCGTCAGCGGGCAGCACGTAGTAGTAGGCACCTCCGATGTAGTAGGAGTCGTCGTCGACGGTGGCGTCTGGATCCTGGGCTCCAACATCTGGTTGCGACAACCAGGTAGAAGGGATAGGGGGAAAAGAGGGAGAAAGCAACCGTGAGTACTCATCCAAAGTACTCGCAAGCAAGGAGCTACACTACATATGCATGGGTAAATGTGTAAAGGACCATATCAGTGGACTGAACTACAGAAAGCTAGAATAAGAGGGGGATAGCTAATCCTTTTGAAGACTACGCTTCTGATAGCCTCCGTCTTGCAGCATGTAGAAGAGAGTAGACTGAAGACCTCCAAGTAGCATCGTATAGCATAATCCTAACCGATGATCCTCCCCTCGTCGCCCTGTGAGAGAGCGATCACCGGTTGTATCTGGCACTTGGAAGGGTGTGTTTTATTAAAGTATCTAGTTCTAGTTGTCATAAGGTCAAGGTACAACTCCAAGTCGTCCTGTTACCGAAGATCACGACTATTCGAATAGATTAACTTCCCTGCAGGGGTGCACCACATAACCCAACACGCTCGATCCCATTTGGCTGGACACACTTTCCTGGGTCATGCCCGGCCTCGGAAGATCAACACGTCGCAGCCCTACCTAGGCACAACAGAGAGGTCAGCACGCCATTCTAAATCTTATGGCGCAGGGGTCTGGGCCCATCGCCCATTGCACACCTGCACGTTGTGTACGCGGCCGGAAGCAGAACTAGCCCCCTTAATACAAGAGCAGGCTTACGGTCCAATCCGGCGCGCGCCACTCAGTCGCTGACGTCACGAAGGCTTCGGCTGATACCACGACGTCGAGTGCCCATAACTGTCCCCGCGTAGATGGTTAGTGCGTATAGGCCAGTGGCCAGACTCAGATCAAATACCAAGATCACGTTAAGCGTGTTATTTTGAAATAACCGTGAACGCCGACCAGGGCCAGGCCCACCTCTCTACTAGGTGGTCTCAACCTGCCCTGTCGCTTCGCCACAAAGATCCACACAGAGGGTCGTTGGGACAAAGGTCCTTTCAGCCCCCAATCCGTGAATCACTCGCGGGTGCTCCACAAGCCGACCCGTCTTTAGTCACCACATGTATCCTGTATAAAGTATATAGTATATACCCGTGATCACCTCCCGAGTGATCACGGCCCGATAATATAGCATGGCAGACGGACAAGAATGTATGGCCATTGATGATAAACTAGCATCCTATACTAAGCATTAGGATTGCAGGTAAAGGTATCAACAGTAGTGGCAAGGACAGGCTATGCATCAGAATAGGATTAAAGGAAAGCTGTAACATGTTACACTACTCTAATGCAAGCAGTAGGGAGAAGAGTAGGCGATATCTGGTGATCAAAGGGGGGCTTGCCTGGTTGCTCTAGCAAGAGAGAAGGGTCGTCAACTCCGTAGTCGTACTGGGTAGCTGCGGCGTCGGTCTCGGTGTCTAGCGGAAGAAGAGGGGGGAAGAAACAATGAATACAATGCAAACAGATGCATAACGATGCATGACAAGACAAGTAACGGTGCTAGGGCTGCCCTAACGCGGTATGAGGTGATACCGGTGAAGGGGGGAACATCCGGGAAGGTATCCCCGGTGTTTCGCGTTTTCGGGCAGAGGAGCCGGAGGGGGAAAGTTGCGTGTTCGCTATGCTAGGGATGCGTGGCGGACGAACGGGCTGCGTATCCGGATTCGTCTCGTCGTTCTGAGCAACTTTCATGTTGAAAATAATTTAATCCAAGTTACGGATTAAAAGATACGATTTTCTAAAGATTTTATTAATTTCTGGAATTTAAATAATTATTTAATTTAACCCGAAAATGGATTTATGACATCAGCATGATGTCATGCTAACGTCAGCAGTCAACAGAGGTGTTGACTAGTCAACCTGACCAGAGGGTCCCATTGGTCAGTGACACATTTTAATTAAACCTATTAATTAACCTAATCAGGATTAATTAGGGGGATGGGCCCCACTTTCATTGACTGATTACTAATCACCTAACAGTTTAATTAGTTTAGTTAGTTGACTAGTTTAATTAATCAAAATTATTTAAGTTAATTATTTATATAATTAATTAATTTATTTACTAATTATTTATATATATATCATTTTCGTTAGGGGGTGGGGCCCCAATGTCATAGGCCCAGGGGCCTTAGTGGGCGCCGGACGCTAGCGGGCGAAGGGCGCGGCCCGAACGGGCACACGTCCAGGGGCGGCCGGACGAACCCGACGGGCGCGGGCGGGGCGCTGCCCGCCAGGACGCGGGATGAGGCCGTGGCCACGGCGGGGCTCGCCGGAGCACCAGAGGCAGCGGGCGTCCGCTGGCGAAGCTGTAGGCGGGCGGGCCAGGGGGCGCGCAAGGCCGGCGCATGGGGCGCAGTGTGCGGGGGAAACGAGGACGGCGGTGCGGCGAACGAGCGGTGCAGGCGAGGCGCGTCGGGGCGGGGCGACGGGCGTGGCCAAGCGAAGCGGCGCGTGGCCAGGGCGCGGCACGGCAGCGGTGAGCGCGGGGCCGGAGCGCCCGCGGGGTGGAAGCGCGGGGCCGGGGGCGGCTCACGGTGCGTTGTAGGGAGCGGGGCAGCGGGGGTCGGTGGAGGCCGGGGAGGGCCGTTGTGGAGGGGGGCGGGGACGCGCGACGGAGTGGAGGAGGACGGCGAGGTGGCGGCATCCTGGCATGGAGGGTGGCGAGCTCCGGGCGCGGGGCGGCGTCGGCCTCCTCTGGATCCCGATCCAGATCGGGAGAGAGGAGGGGGGCGTCGTGGGAAGAGTGGGGGTGGGGGTAGGTTAGGGTTTCGGTCGTGGGGGGGGGATTAGTAGGCTAGGGCGCGGGGTGGGCCGGCCCATTCGGGCGGCTGGGACCAGCTGGGTCACTGGCTGGGCCGAGGTCCAGTTGGCCACGAGGCCCTTTTTTCTTTTTTTCTTTTATTTTCTTTTATGTATTTTATCTCTTTTCTGTTTTACTTTGTTCCTCCTTAATTTTAGCTTTGTAAAGTACAAAATGACCCCTAAATTAGTACTACCACTAAACCCACTACCATATAAAGTTTAGTCCCTAAATAGGATAGCTTAACATTTTATTAACTATAAAAGGCATTTCAATAATTGTTTTGCTACTGTTTTATTCGCTTTAGAGTATTTAAAGATTTTATAACAGTGGGGTTTCTTCACCAATATTTAATATGGATTATTTGAATGACCCCGAACATTTTAGTTTTAATATTTGATAACTTTTAATGTTTGCTTGATTTTGAATTTGAAATCGAACCGTTTTCGAACTAACGCGAGATTAGCAACAGTAATCGAGGTGACGTGGCATCATTAGCAGAGGTTACTGTAGCTTGATTACCCGGGCGTCACAATTCTCCTCCACTACAAGAAATCTCGTCTCGAGATTTAAGAGGGGAAGTGATGGGGAAGGAATTTGGTTACGAAATTCTATCAAGTTTTCTTGATCTTGGTTGCTCTTCTCGAAGCGGTCGATCCACTACATTGATGTCTTCATTTCTTTGCTTCGGTCATCATGATGAAGTAGGCATCCTTTCTTTGGGAATTCCATCTTACTTACGTAAAATGATAAGGGGTAACTCGAAGGAAGGGAACTCTACACGGTTGCTTATCCGGTAGATAACATTAGGGAAGGTGGCGAAAAGTAACTCTCGAATTGAAACTTAAGAAATTATCGAGAGCAAAGTAAGAAGATGCAAAGTAGAACTTTCAAGCGCATGGGCAATCGTTTGTTGCCTAAAACGAAGTGTGAAAGGGCTTTAGAGCAATGGGAATACGCATTGCATCTGATACCAGAATAGATTACTAGGCAGGTGGCCTGTGAATTTCATACAAAGTCAAGCGCGAGGAATAACTTGGACACTAGGGTGTACAGGAGAGTCAGGTTTCGATCTTGTGGAACTGTGGGTTATGGGCCCACCATGTGGGTTAAAAGTAGGGAGGGCGCTATCTTCTTGCATGATCATGATAGCAAGACATGTCAGAGGGTAGCCTATCAGTTATGTCGGCAACAATGTCATTACCAAGGGTGAGGGACGAAGAGAACCATTTTCTTGCTCGTTGAACGAGGTGGACCAGTAGGCAAAGTTCTCGTCCATCGGTGGTTACTAGAATGTCATCAACAAAAGTAACAGGGTATTTCTGACAGAATTGTACACTGAGGTGTTTACAAAAGCAGGAGAATATTACTACTTAGATCATATAGATCACAAGAAAGGTTAAACCAAACAATGGAAAGGAAAATAAGATTATCGGGTTATAGAAGAACAATGTAAATGAAAATGTGTTTAAACACATATTCTAGGGGTATATCTTTCCCAAGGACAAGCAGAGCATGATATCCATGACATGATAGAAAGCAGAAAACCCTTTAAGTAAGGGGAGAGAAATTTCATGACATTACACATACAGCGGTGTTTGGATAACTGAGCAGGAAACATTTAGCATTGGGCTTCAAATGTTCTTGTTGAGAATCGGAGTACCACTGACATGCTTCGAGATAGCATTGACATGGTCAACAGGTAAAGATCGGGCTATGGATAGATACGGGATCCATCGGGATCAACTTATAGAATAAGTCTTATAATTTCCTCACGGAAGAATGGTTAACCTTGCTAATAAGGAAACTATAACAGCAGGTCATCCGGCCAGGTGTGCTGGACATGCCATCACCTTACTGGGTCATAAAAGACCAGTGTTATAACTCTTGAAAATATGTTCTCACCATCATATCTGACCGAGGTGCAAATCTAATTGGTTTCATGATACCTCAGACTCAGGATGTCCGAGAAGAAAAGGTGCAACACAAATAGTCGAAATGACATTGCAAGATTCTCGGGAAATGAACCATGGGAGAGGGTTCCTGGAATAATAGTTCATCATTAAACCAAGGAGGGGATGAGAAGGTGGCTGATGGGCTCAGCGACAATTCATCGAGAATTTCAAACGGATGGCTTTCCACAATAATGTGAACAAGAAGATGACACTAGTCAATTCAAATGATATAATGTTGTATGCTCTAGGAAAACATACACCATCAATCATAGTTGAAAGGTGCAACCGAAATGTGGGCTTATAGTAGCATGATCAATGTTAGAATGGTGGTTCAGCAACCGATAGGCTAAGAATGAATTATCGATCATTAACTCCAAAGCAATAGGGTTGCTAGAAGGGCAAAATCCAAACATCACCGTTCACTTGTTGGTACCCCGGTTGGAATCAATACGAGGACCAAGAAAGAATGGTCATGGTGAGAAGTATCACTATACCAAGAATTCTTAAGTGGTGGAGCAATCCTCACAACATTCTTGACATCAAAGATGGTAATACTCCGCGGTAGAACATAACATAAGTTGGATAGCAAGGAACTCAAGGTATAGCACAAAACAGGAACACGTTTTGTGTTGGAGGGAATGCAATAATGTTGTCGATGATAACCCAAATCATCGAGGGCAAAGGATGCTATTTCTCATCAAGAATTTGATAGATATCTTGGAAGACCTCATAAGGTTGGTGATGTTCACGACACATTTGTCGAGAGATTTCAAGATGTAAACAATCAGCAACGACATCGAGTCAAAGAAATGATGAAGCGGAAGGTCATTGGAACCATGGGTAGGACACAAACTTTAAATCAAGCTTGTTGTTCAAGGGGAACTGATATGATGAGGAAGATCGACGTAAGCTTAGCTCATCATCGAAAGTTTTGCTCCGAGATTAAGGACCAGGTAGCACAGTTAAAATTTAGCACGATAATGATATAGCCAATCAGGCTAGGAATGACTTGAAGGATTATTAAACTCGTAAGCAACAAGAATTACTTAGAGTTATTGAATCAGAGTGCGGAATCGATTCACTTATCGGTGTTCTCGAGTGACTAATAACTCAGAACCTGGGGGGATCCGAGATCGGTGAGAAACAATACTAGATGAAGACTCGGAGGAAGCAACACAGTACTCGAGATACCAGAGGTTAATACTCGAGGAAGATCAAAAATAGAGGTTGCAGAGATGTATCGATCAACAAAATACAAGTGCTTTAACTTGTCTGAGAAATGGAATCAAGGAGAAAATGTGGTCGGGATCATGATTGCAAATGATCAATACATAGATACCAGATGATGTCATATCAAGGAAATAGTTAGTATTGCAAGAAGCTTCTATGATAGGATCTACATCGTGTCCATGGGCATGAACACAAAGTTCAAGGTCGACTCCCACTTCTTTAATGCATAACCTTTCATTTACTTCTCGCCTTCAACGAAGTTGTGGTGTTGAAATTTTATCCGTCATAACACCCGTAGAGTATGACCCGTAGTAATTTCCGGGTTCACACAGATTAGAAAAAGGCATATGTTCAACCCGTCAGGGTATCATGGAAACATATACCACAAGCTTCAATAGTAAATACCACAAGCTTGAAAGCAGAGCATGGTTGGTCAATCAGAGGATAGGATTTACCAATGGAGAAAGAACTTCCAAAGGGATTGAATATGAAGGACGCTATCGGATAAAATCCAACAAAGGATCCGGTGGTCCTCAAAGGATCTGATGTGAGCATCGGTACTCAACCAGAAGAGGAAAGAATGCAAATGCAACAGGTTGTGGAATCATCTGAATAATTCGAAGCTTAAATGCAAAGCTATTATGATTCCAAATCGAAGGATCAGAAGCAGATGCATCTGATCAAGGACGGATAAGTTGAATAGACTTAGGGGCACGATCGACGGCAATTTGATTGGTCGAGAACTAGCTCCTATTCAAAATGACGTCTGAGCTGGAAGGTTGAATTCTAGGATCTGATTGAGGATTGCGAGCATTCGCAATAAATTGAATCAACGGACTCAAAATGATAATGACAAGAGATGCCAATAAGATTACGAGACTTATGGGATTAACCATAATGCCAGCAAGCAAGAATTTCAAGATCAATAGGCTGCTCGGGATTTACGGAAGATCGAATGGTATTTCAAAGACTTTTATGAAATACATGAATCAACTGGGGGTGAGCGGATACTCGGTAAGTGCGAGGAATTATCCATAGGGGCATTCAGGCGGCAAAGAACTGTAGGGCAGTAGACACAAGGGATTCTCGGAATATCCGAAGTATTTTAGGGTATCTTGTAATAACAAGACCAAATTGGAGATGAAGTTATGATCGACAAGTGTATGTAGCTTCCCATAGGGATTTACCGGTGGTATGGGATTGTAACGGCGAAGGGCACAAGGGTCTCGAGGAAACATCCAAGAGTATCTTCAAAAATTTTAGGTGCAGCAGGCGATCATCTAGACTGAAGGGGCTCTCCGGGAGAAATTGTTTTCGAGAACCTAAAGTTAGATTTTTAGAAAATCATTTAACCCGAATAGGGGAGAGATTAGAGTCCCAGAGTAAAGATCGAGGAGTAAAAGCTTCTAATACCACCCAATGGCGACGTGGGCCCGTAAGCCGCACAGCCATGTTAGTAAAAGTTTTTCAATGACTAGACTCAACTTCGGCCAAGGAGTTGGAAAGGGGGATTCCTACAGGCAGTCGGCTCTGATACCAACTTGTGACGCCCCTGATTTAATCGCACACTAATCATACACGCAAACGTGTATGATCAAGATCAGGGACTCACGGGAAGATATCACAACACAACTCTACAAATAAAATAAGTCATACAAGCATCATATTACAAGCCAGGGGCCTCGAGGGCTCGAATACAAGAGCTCGATCATAGACGAGACAACGGAAGCAACAATATCTGAGTACAGACATAAGTTAAACAAGTTTCCATAAGATGGCTAGCACAAACTGGGATACAGATCGAAAGAGGCGCAGGCCTCCTGCCTGGGATCCTCCTAACTACTCCTGGTCGTCATCAGCGGGCAGCACGTAGTAGTAGGCACCTCCGATGTAGTAGGAGTCGTCGTCGACGGTGGCGTCTGGATCCTGGGCTCCAACATCTGGTTGCGACAACCAGGTAGAAGGGATAGGGGGAAAAGAGGGAGAAAGCAACCGTGAGTACTCATCCAAAGTACTCGCAAGCAAGGAGCTACACTACATATGCATGGGTAAATGTGTAAAGGACCATATCGGTGGACTGAACTACAGAAAGCCAAAATATGAGGGGGATAGCTAATCCTTTCGAAGACTACGCTTTTGACAGCCTCCGTCTTGCAGCATGTAGAAGAGAGTAGACTGAAGACCTCCAAGTAGCATCGTATAGCATAATCCTAACCGATGATCCTCCCCTCGTCGCCCTGTGAGAGAGCGATCACCGGTTGTATCTGGCACTTGGAAGGATGTGTTTTATTAAGTATCCAGTTCTAGTTGTCATAAGGTCAAGGTACAACTCCAAGTCATCCTGTTACCGAAGATCACGGCTATTCGAATAGATTAACTTCCCTGCAGGGGTGCACCACATAACCCAACACGCTCGATCCCATTTGGCCGGACACACTTTCCTGGGTCATGCCCGGCCTCGGAAGATCAACACGTCGCAGCCCTACCTAGGCACAACAGAGAGGTCAGCACGCCGGTCTAAATCCTATGGCACAGGGGTCTGGGCCCATCGCCCATTGCACACCTGCACGTTGTGTACGCGGCCGGAAGCAGAACTAGCCCCCTTAATACAAGAGCAGGCTTACGGTCCAATCCGGCGCGCGCCACTCAGTCGCTGACGTCACGAAGGCTTCGGCTGATACCACGACGTCGAGTGCCCATAACTGTCCCCGCGTAGATGGTTAGTGCGTATAGGCCAATGGCCAGACTCAGATCAAATACCAAGATCTCGTTAAGCGTGTTATTTTGAAATAACCGTGAACACCGACCAGGGCCAGGCCCACCTCTCTCCTAGGTGGTCTCAACCTGCCCTGTCGCTTCGCCACAAAGATCCACACAGAGGGCCGTTGGGACAAAGGTCCTTTCAGCCCCCAATCCGTGAATCACTCGCGGGTACTCCACAAGCCGACCCGTCTTTAGTCACCACATGTATCCTGTATAAAGTATATAGTATATACCCGTGATCACCTCCCGAGTGATCACGGCCCGATAATATAGCATTGCAGACGGACAAGAATGTATGGCCATTGATGATAAACTACCATCCTATACTAAGCATTAGGATTGAAGGTAAAGGTATCAACAGTAGTGGCAAGGACAGGCTATGCATCAGAATAGGATTAAAGGAAAGTAGTAACATGTTACACTACTCTAATGCAAGCAGTAGGGAGAAGAGTAGGCGATATCTGGTGATCAAAGGGGGGGCTTGCCTGGTTGCTCTGGCAAGAGAGAAGGGTCGTCAACTCCGTAGTCGTACTGGGTAGCAGCGGCGTCGGTCTCGGTGTCTAGCGGAAGAAGAGGGGGGAAGAAACAATGAATACAATGCAAACAGATGCATAACGATGCATGACAAGACAAGTAACGGTGCTAGGGGTGCCCTAACGCGGTATGAGGTGATACCGGTGAAGGGGGGAAACATCCGGGAAGGTATCCCCGGTGTTTCGCGTTTTTGGGCAGAGGAGCCGGAGGGGGAAAGTTGCGTGTTCGCTATGCTAGGGATGCGTGGCGGACGAACGGGCTGCGTATCCGGATTCGTCTCGTCGTTTTGAGCAACTTTCATGTTGAAAATAATTTAATCCGAGTTACGGATTAAAAGATACGATTTTCTAAAGATTTTATTAATTTCTGGAATTTAAATAATTATTTAATTTAACCCGAAAATGGATTTATGACATCAGCATGATGTCATGCTGACGTCAGTAGTCAACAGAGGTGTTGACTAGTCAACCTGACCAGAGGGTCCTACTGGTCAGTGACACATTTTAATTAAACCTATTAATTAACCTAATCAGGATTAATTAGGGGGTGGGCCCCACTGTCATTGACTGATTAACTAATCACTTAACAGTTTAATTAGTTATTTAGTTGACTAGTTTAATTAATCAAAATTAATTAAGTTAATTATTTATATAATTAATTGATTTATTTACTAATTATATATATATATATATATCTTTTTCATTAGGGGGGTGGGGCCCCAACGTCATAGGCCGAGGGGCCTTAGTGGGCGCCGGACGCTAGCGGGCGAAGGGCGCAGCCCGAACGGGCACGCGTCCAGGGGCGGCCGGATGAACCCGACGGGCGCGGGCGGGGCGCTACCCGCCAGGACGCGGGATGAGGCCGTGGCCACGGTGGGGCTCGCCGAAGCACCAGAGGCAGCGGGCGTCCGCTGGCGAAGCTGCAGGCGGGCGGGCCAGGGGGCGCGCGAGGCCGGCGCATGGGGCGCAGTGTGCGAGGGAAACGGGGGCGGCGGCGCGGCGAGCGAGCGGCGCAGGCGAGGCGCGTCGGGGTGGGGCGACGGGCGCGGCCAAGCGGAGCGGCGCGCGGCCAGGGCGGGGCGCGGGAGCGGTGAGCGCGTGGCCGGAGCACGCGTGGGGTGGAAGCCGCGGCCAAGGGCATGGCCGAGCGGCAGCGGGCGCGGGTGGCGGGCGTGTGAGCGGCGGTGACCGCGGGGAAAGGAGGAGGGGGCGGCTCACGGTGCGTTGTAGGGAGCGGGGCAGCGGAGGTCGGTGGAGGCCGGGGAGGGCCGTTGTGGAGGGGGACGGGGACGCGCGACGGAGTGGAGGAGGACGGCGAGGTGGCGGCGTCCTGGCGTGGGGGGCGGCGAGCTCCGGGCGTGGGGCGGCGTCGGCCTCCTCTGGATCCCGATCCAGATCGGGAGAGAGGAGGGGGGCGTCGTGGGGAGAGTGGGGGTGGGGGTAGGTTAGGGTTTCGGTCGTGGGGAGGGGGGATTAGTAGGCTAGGGCGCGGGGTGGGCCGGCCATTCGGGCGGCTGGGACCAGTTGGGTCACTGGCTGGGCCAAGGTCCAGTTGGCCACGAGGCCCTTTTTTGTTTTTTAGTTTTATTTTCTTTTATATATTTTATCTCTTTTCTGTTTTACTTTGTTCCTCCTTAATTTTAGCTTTGTAAAGTACAAAATGACCCCTAAATTAGTACTACCACTAAACCCACTACCATATAAAGTTTAGTCCCTAAATAGGATAGCTTAACATTTTATTAATTATAAAAGGCATTTCAATAATTGTTTTGCTACTGTTTTATTCGCTTTAGAGTATCTAAAGATTTTATAACAGTGGGGTTCTTCACCAATATTTAATATGGATTATTTGAATCACCCCGAACATTTTAGTTTTAATATTTGATAACTTTTAATGTTTGCTTGATTTTGAATTTGAAATCGAACCGTTTTCGAACTAACGCGAGATTAGCAACAGTAATCGAGGTGACGTGGCATCATTAGCAGAGGTTACTGTAGCTTGATTACCCGGGCGTCACAAAGTCTTGAGGCTTACATAAAAGATTAAGGAGGCGGAGCTTTAGTACAACAAGCTTATTCATAGTGTCAAAATGTTATCTAATGAATAAGAGAAACAAGTGCATCAAATGAACAACCATAAGATACCATATGAGGATAGTGAAGGCAGGGAGAAGGAGTTGAAGAAGAAACAACTAATCATGAGTGATCTGAAGTACATTATTATGGCCCAAGGAAACTCAATTAGGAATCTGAAGAGGGAGAACAATGAGGTGAAGGAGGAGAGCAATGAGGTGAAGGAGAATAGCAATGAGCAATTAGATGACAAATCGGTCGATCAAAGATGACAGTTCTGGTCGTCATCGAAATTGGACTTCGATAACAAACCTAGAACCGTTCTTTTTGTGACTGCGCTTCTATGACGGACTGGCTGACGGTAAAAAACCGACATGATTTCACTTTTTGTAATTCAATTGATATGTGTGAGTAGTCCCCTCGGGCTAAGAGCCGAGGCATAGACTCACATCCCGGTGTACGTAAAAGGGATTGATGTTTTACTTTAAGAAGAGAATGATAGTTTGTCTCTCGTCTCTATCTCAATCCTAAGGCTCGGCGATACCCGAGATACCAAAGATTGAAACAAGGAAAGATTAATGGCAGAGAGGAGAGGAAAGCTATACCGAAAGTCGATGATGGTAACACGAGTAATCTAGCCAGAATCAAATCTTTGGTCGAGACTAATATGTGGTCATGAAACGCTCATGTCTTGGTCTAATTTAGTAAACTTAATAACCGAGGTAACCCCATGAGTCTAATAAGGCCAAAATTGAATACCGGATCCTCGATGGGTCGACAGTCGGTCAGGGTGTTATTGGTGTAATGTGTTTACAAGATATAATAGTGTTTACAAGTGTCATTTTAATCTACCTAATTTATATCCCAAGTATGTGTACACAATTGCATATGAAACCTTAGCCCTGGCTTATTTCCTCTATATTGTTACAACATCTCATACATTTGTCGATCCGGAAAACTGGAACAATTTGCAATAACAAAATATTACAAAATTTTCCTTGTCAAGCTTAATTCGCTTCCTGAGTTTAATAAATCCTATCCTAGAGTTCTAAAGAAAGAAGGCTAAATTGGAGTTAATCAATGAACTTTTTTCAAATATGTGAATATTCTTTCAAATTTTGTGAATTTTTGTATTAGAATTCATGAACTTTCTTTCAAATTTGTGATATTTTTTTAAATCGGTGGAATCTTTTCAATATTCAAAAACTTCTCCAAATTCCATGAACTTTTCAAACATGGACATTTTAAAAAATAAAATTATTTAAAATTATTGAACATTTTACAATTAGTGAAATATTTAAAATTGATGAAATTTTCCGAAATCTCAAATATTTTCAAATATAGGAACATTTTTTGTATTCGTGAACAATTTCTAATTTCAAGATTTTTTAATTCAAAAACTTTTCTCAAATTCATAAACATTTTTTAAGATATTCCAATATTTTTAATCAGTGAATTTGTTTTAAGTCAACAGCAGAGGAACAAACGAACCAACTAAGCCAAAAAAAAAAACAAAATTGAGGCGTGAGAGAGAGAAAAGAGAGCTAGCAGCGAACGAGCAAAACCCATTTTGGGCTGCCGCCCGCGGGAGGACGCGCGCAAGCCGCTAGCAACATTCACCGTGCGTTAAAAAATGTTCATGAAATGTCAAACTATTAGTCATGCATTTTTTTTAAAAACAATACTATCATTCATAAAGTGCTTGAGACATTAATTTTTTTTCCCACATTTTAAAATGTGTCCATAACATTTGTCATTAAAACATGAAAATAAAAAAATTGGTGTAATTTGTAATAAAAATTAAACCATTCAAAAAAATTGTTTATGATATTTAAATACCTACCAGTGTGTATCTTAAAAAACATGTTAACCGTGAGTTAAAGGAAGTTCATTCTGCACTAAAATAATGTTCATTGTGATTTTATAAAATACTCATCTTATGCGAAAATGGTCATTTCTATTTGAAAAATGACCATCGTGTATTTAAAAATGTTCTACATATTTTGAAAATTATTCGCCGTATTTATATGAAAAATGTTGACTAGCATTTGAAAAAGTTCAACATGTGTTTAAACAATTTCCGTCTTGTTTTTTTAATTGATCGCTGTTTATATAAAAAAATGTTCAATTTGCATTTGACGACTGTTAAATGTGCATTTAGAAAAGATGCCCAGCGTGTATTAAAAAAAGATCAATATGTATCAAGAGAATGTTCAGGCCATGAACAAAATTTGTTCAACATGTATCTTTTTCTTTAGGCTTGTTCAACATGTATTTGAAAATGAAAAAAAAACGAGCAAATTGCTGGCCCGCCGCAAGCTGGTGCGTCGGACCGCAGGCTCGGCCCACCCTTTGTTTGACGGGCAGGCCGTGGAGACGAGTGCACAGGGTCCAAACGGAGCGGCACTGAGCCGTCACTTCAGCAGTACGCATCTTCGTCCTCGCCGCCACGTCGCTCCTTGCCGCCGATCTCAGCTCTCCCTTATCTTTTGCGTTGTCTCCTTCCCCATGTGGTCACCTGGGTACGTGTTCTTGCTCGGGGGCGCTACGTGGGTGGTGGTCGACCCGACCGCCTCAGCCAGGAGCCAGCCTGCAGGACCACGCCGCTCTCACTCCCCCTGCACGCCGCGCCATCGCCCGCTCGCTGGATTCGCATTCACTCCCTCGCCCTCGCCACTGTCGAGTCACAAGATTCACACGCGCACGCGTACGGGGCTCGCCGCCATAACTCCCTGCCCGGCCGGCCGGCCGGAGCCGAGCCCGATCTCAGGGAAAACGCGCCGCTGCTGCACCCGGCGTAAATGCCCGCCATGAATACCCAAACACCTGTTCCTTACAAGGGAAGCCAGCGGCCATGTCTATACATCTATCGCATTGGCACGGACATGTCCGGCTTGGCAGGCGGACACTGTAGCGATGCAAACTCCGACACGGCACTGCCTCGATCCCCAAGTCGGGGTGGTGTGAGTGAGCGTGGTCGAGCCCGGTTGACCCGGCAGATAATTTCGCAGCTAAATCATGGCCCCGACCGACTACCAAAACCCGCAAGCTTTCTGCGCAACTAAATCATGGCCTCCCCATTTGGAGCAGTGAGCGTTTGGACCACGCCGCGGAGCCGTGCCAGCCAAAGCACGCATGCACCATGCTAACTGTGGACTGTGGAGTGGAGTGGAGAGTGAACAACACCTAGACGTACGTACATGTACGTACACCCTGCATCGTAGTATCGGAGTGGACAGTACTACACAAAACTTTGACGTAGTATAGTACCCAGCACAGCAGTGAAAACTCTACGGATCATACATTTCTCTTCTCGTCGACTCAACACAGCAGCAACGCACACGGACATGTTACAAATACACGGGGACACACCACACGTACACGACAAAATACTCTCGACATGCACCAAAAAAGATAAGCGAGCTCAGCCGCTCCCGTCTAGAAAATCGCGGGAAGCTGGTTGAGCGGGAACAGGTCGCGCAAATCCTGGAAGAAGTAGTCGTTCTCCTGCACCGGCGCGGCCCACGCCTCGCCGCCGGCGGACGCGTCCCACGAGGCCTCCTCGGCTGAGGACGGCTCCGCGTAGAGGAACCCCGACTGCGGCTCGAAGTCCCAGAAGCTGCTGCTGGAGTAGACCGGCGCGTCCTCGAACGGCACGAACTCGCCCAGCTCCTCCGGAACGCTGAGGCTGCTGCCGGCGGCGGCGTCGCCCTGACAGGCCTCCGAGTCGCCCCTGTCCTCCGCCAAGGACGACATCGACGGCACCTTGCGGAGCACGGACGTCGGGGACGACACCGCCTGCGAGGACTCCGCGCCGGACTCATACCCGGCCGCCGTCAGGTCCTCCTGGCCGCCCTCCGTGTTCGTGGAGGAGGTGGAGAAGTTGGTCGTGGCGGTGGCGCCGCGGAGCTGAACGGCCGCGTTGTCGTACACGCGCGCGGCCTCCTCGGCGGTGTCGAAGGTGCCGAGCCAGACGCGCACGCCGCGCCACGGGTCGCGGATCTCCGCCGCGTACTTGCCCCACGGCCGCCGCCTGACGCCGCGGAACTTGGTGCTCTGCGCAGCGGAGCCGCCGCCCTTGGCCAGCCTCTTCCGCGCACCGGCGCATCCGCCAACACGCCTCGGCAGGTCGTCGTCTCCCGCGCTGCACTGCTCCGGCGAAGCAGCAGCAGCCGCCGCCGCCGCCTGCACCAGCGGCGCCGGGGCCGGCGGGAGCTCCCGCACCATCCTTCCCACCCTCCGAGCGGCGCAGCCGTCCTCCTCCTCGCTGGACGAGTCCGTCACGTCGGGATCGTCCCAGTAGATTCGCACCGTGCGCGACCGCGACATGGCACGCGCCACCACCGGAAACCACACAGAAAGGAGGATGCCGATGTCTCTCTCGCCCAAAACCCCTTTGAAGACGGACACAGGTAGAAAGCTCAGAACGAGCCCCCTGGCCCCAGCAGGAAAGGAAGCCGCAGCCTTAACCGGGCAAGCTGACGATCGATTGAGCGGGCGGATCGCTCGCTCCTGCTCCGCGCGCGGATCGGCAGGGGGATAAAGACCAAAGGAACGGCAGCAGTGAGGAGGACGATGCGAGCAGAAGCGGGCGCAGGGGAAGGCAATAAAGACGGCCTCCTCCTCCTCTTTAGCTTCTTTTTATTTAAAAAGGCGAGCAGAAATGTAACAGAGCAGTAAAGCCGCAAGCCGTGCTCTGCCTGCCGCGAGGCGCCTGGATAATAACGGTTTTCGAACTCCGTAAAAATTTGACTCGGCGAGAGGAACAGAGGAGCGTGGAGCGCAGCAACGAGAGCGCGAGGAACAAGGAGGGGAGTGGAGAAGAGAAGAGAAGAGAATGAGAGCAGAGCCTCGGACTCGGAGATGGCTGAGCTGAGCTGAGCTGAGCTGGGAAGCGGTGATGGGATGGGATGGGAGATTTGGGGGTTTGGGGAGGTTTTTGGGAGAGTGGACTGGCTGGGGTTCGTTAGCACCGTCTTATAGGATGCCCCGGCCCGACAGGCCCTGCGGGAGCCCACGCCCGATCCCGCCGTGAAAGCGTTTTTAACTATCTCTGCCTCGCCGGCCGTAATTAAAGCCTGCGGGTTTAACCTCTCCTCCGGCCGCGTTTACTGCTGCTACTTGCAATGCGATGGCATTGGTTTACGGGGCAGGTTCCATTTCAAATCCCGCGCCACTAGTTTAATTACCCAACCCCGAGGAGGAGGACGAGGACGCCTCCGTCCATTTTACTCGTAGCTGTAAACTGTGCGCGGCGCCTGCAAAACTGCTGCCGTGTCTGGCCCTGTGGGTAACTGGTGCCGTGCTCGCCGGCTGGCTGGCTGGCTGGCTGGATGTGTGCAGTGCCGCAGCGCAAGGGGAGAAGGACTACGGGGGCGATGCGTAACGGGTATGGGCTGGGTAGGCAGTACGGGCTGGCCTGCTCCAACTGTGACGCCGTGAGCGCAGTTTGTGTTCTTTCAGGAAGACGGATGGCAGCTGCACTGTTTTCCTCGCTGAACATAGGAGGAGTGATGCCACGAAGGCATGACGTGCTCCCCCCGCTGCACGCGTTGGTCGACGATTCCCGGTCCCTCGGGCGTAGCGGCGGTGTGGACGGCCGATTCCTCGTCGACACTCTACTCACTGCCACTGGCGGTGGTTCTGGTTCACCCAGTCAAGCCCGCACCGATGAGCCGCGCGCTGGGAGTGTGTGCCCCAGTCGCCCCATCTCTTCCGAGCTCCGGCTCCGGTGCGAGCGAGAGACGGAACACGGTCGCGTGCGTCCCCGTCGTCATATTTTTTTTGGCCGCCGTACGGAGGCCGACCCCGCGCCAGCGTGGTCCCTGAGCGGCGGGGGCCGCCGGGCAGGCAGTGCCGGTCGCTCGCACTCGCACTCACGCGGGACGCAGAGGGGATGGAGGATGGCGCAGGGCAGGGAGGAGCCAATGGCGGGCCGAGGCTTGGTGGGGCCCGTTGTGGCGAGGGTGGAGGCAGGCATCGGATTGCGGGAGGTGGGAGGTGGGGCGGCACGTGATGCCGGTCGGTCCTGGACGGAAAGGAAACTCCGGTCAATTCGTCGGGCGGAGCACCGGCGTCAGGGAGCCTCTGACCCGGAGGACGGAGAGCCATTTATCAAGTCCAACCAAGGACAGCCTCAAGGCGCAACACCAAACCGTCCCTAAAATGTCTAAACATGACACTCTAAATATCTTTTGCCATCCAACGGCGATCATATAAATTGTTCAAAATGGTATGAAAGTTGAGATCTCGTAAACTAGAATCTCTCCGCTTTCGAACCATCTCACCGCAGCAGCTTAGAACAAGTACAATAGAATGACATAGCCGGATTATAAGAGATGCTCCTGCCAGTCATCCACAAGGTGGACAGGCACCTCTCGGGTTGGCTTGCCACATTTCTTTCTATGGGGGGCCGCCTCACCCTCCTAAACTTTGTCGTCATTGGCATACCTAGCTATTTCATGGTCTGTTTTCCATGGTTGAAGGAATCCATATGCAAGCTGGAGGGCCTCTTACGCGCTTTCCTCTGACAGGGCAAGAACAAGATCAAGGGCGGCCAATGCCTTGTAGCCTGGGATCATGTTACTCTCCCGCACGGCTCTGGTGCCCTTGATGTTCGAGACTTGGGTGCCTACAATCAATCGATGCTGTGCAAATTTGTGGCAAAGGTTTTGCAACCCTCAGGCGTCCCCTCCTACATCTGGTTTGCCACGCAGTATTGCATAGAGGATCTGTCCCTAGCTGCACACCGTGCTGATACGACCTTCTGTAAAGGTTTCAAACAATGCATTCCTTTGCGAGGGATCCGTGCTGCCCCGTTGCTTCGTTGTTCGCCCAAAATGGCTGGGAGGTCCAACTCCAACCAAATCTTTTGAGGGTCGCGCGCTCTCAGCTGCAAACTTTGCATGAGTTCTGGCAAACGTTGTCCCCGTCAGTGATTTTGAGGATGCACAGTCTGCTACCATTTCTGGTAAGGGTGTGTGCATGAGGTACTTCTACAAGCTGCTAACTTTCCAAGGGGTTCCATATCCGTACGAGCAATGGGTTTGGGACAAGCTTATTCCCTTGAAGTACATAACCTTCCTTTGGCTTGCCTTTTGGGGAAGGCTAAACACTAGGGATAACTGCTGAGTAAATATGCACTTTTTTGACTAATTTAATCCATAAATAAATCACTAGCATGGCACTGACTGAATTGACGACATACTGACTCTAATCTAAACATGCACGTACTAATCAAACAATAGACAAATCTATACATATTGCTAGTACTGCTAATACGAAAATAAACATGAGTGGGATAAACATGTTATACCCTCCAGTAGGCCAGGCAGAAGCCGCCGTGGCGGTGGCGGCGGCAGCGGTGTCCTCGGCGGCCTTCTTGTCGGCCTCGAGCTTCTCGGCAGCGGCACGTTCAGCGTCGGTGGACATGGTGATGACGAGGACAACGCGGACATAGAGGAAGTAGACGAACAACGAGCAGTCGCGTAGTCGCTTCCCAAAAACATATTCGTCCCTCACCCGTACAGGAACCGGAGGGACGGAGTTTCGGAGACCTGATCTCCCGTCGACCGTGTACGCGGCGAACGGGATGGAGTCACCGGCGGCAGCAGCAACAGAAGAACGACGGTGGGCGTGCGCGTGAGCAGATGCAATCTGACCATGGCGTCTAGGGTTGGGAGACACCGCACACTTATATAGGCACAGCCGCGTGGAGAGACGTGGGCTCGACCCACGTCCGAGTCCGTGACAGCCCACGATCCGACGTCTCAGATCGTGGCCCAGCTGTCAGAAACTCTCCGTTAGTGACTGGCAAAAATAAGTGCGTAGGTGTGAGCTCGGCTCGGCTCAATCCCGCAACCCGCGGCGCGGCGTGACGAGGCGTGGCGAGGCGGGCGACGGAGGAGGAGCGCGCGAGGGCCTGTTCTCTTCTCAAGCTCCAATAGCATGTGGAAAACAATCCCTTATAAAGAGGTCCAACTCCTTCTCCACTAGCAGGGTCGGACTAAACTTCCCACTACACCTAGTGCCAATAAACCCACATGGGCCTTACAGATTTTTAGAAATTGCTATATGGGCCTAAATCCCATCTCAAATTTCAGCAATCCCCCACCAAATCTCGAGGGCCCATTGTGTCATCTGTTCCAATTGATGTTTCGATATGCCAGTGTTTCAGTGAAGACCTGTTAAGGTTGAGCTTCACCTAAAGCAAGTAGCTACACTCCTTCACAACTGAACAATGGACTATGCCTTGAATTGTCAGTTTGGCATAAAGAAGCTCCACCACATGTCTTACTAGTACTGGGCTGCCGAAGGCTGACCCCTCGGGTGGAGCATATAAGTCACACTCCTGGCCTATTCATGAGTTTACTAGAGATCACGCCAATCTCATAGACTGTGACCAACAGTCGGGCTCACATAGGTGTGTTCCTCCAAAAATCACTCTCTAGGAAAGCATCTTGCTTACATAAGCTTTGGAACTCATTAAGACAATAGTATCCTACCATACAGTATTGAGAGTATTGCATCTCCAATGGAGTGGGTTAGTATAGTTACTCTCCTCAGTTCACCACTGGCTTGTTTTCCCAGGTCCTACTTCACGGGATCTCTGATCACATAGATTGGGTTACCACCATGGCAACTCATGTGGGTCTCATACCCATCTCCCTTGATGCATTATCTATCACAACACGTGACAGCCCTTTCGTAAACGGATCTGCCAGATTCTTGGCCGTATGGACATAGTCCAACGCTATCACTCCAGAGTTTCTTAATTTTCTGACAGCTTCTAAATTCTTATGTGTTTGTTGGACTTCATGTTGTCCTTTGAACTCTTCACCTTGGTGATGACAGTCTGATTGTCACAGTTCATAAGGATAGCCGGAACCGGTTTATCAACCAATGGTAGGTCCATCAAAAGATCTCGAAGCCATCCTGCTTCAACACCAGATGTGTCTAATGCTGTTAATTTAGCTTCCATTGTCGATCTCGTTAAGATCGTTTGCTTGTAAGACTTCCAGGAAACAACGCAACCTCCAAGAGTAAACATATACCCAGTTGTGGCCTTCATCTCATCAGCATCAGAGATCCAATTCGCATCACTATACCCTTCAAGTACCGACGGGTCTCCGGTATAGTGAAGTCCATAGTTCATAGTACCTTTCAGATAGCACATAACCCTTTCAACAGCATGCCAATGTACATCACCCAGTTTGGAAACAAACCGGCTCAGTTTGCTCACATCAAACGCGATGTCAGGCCTCGTTGCGCTCGCTAGGTACATCAGTGAACCAATGATTTGAGAGTATCTCAATTGATCTATAGCTATGCCTTTGGACTTTTGAATTATCACGCTAGGATCATATGGTGTTTGAGATGGTGTGGAGTCCGAATATCCAAAACGACTCAACACCTTCTCAACACAGTGGGATTGAAGAAGTGTAATCCCACCCTCATTATCTCTCAGTAGCTTGATGTTCAAGATAACATCAGCCACACCAAGGTCTTTCATCTCAAAGTTCTGAGACAGAAACGACTTGACCTCCTGAATGACTTTGAGGTTGGTTTCGAATATCAGTATGTCATCAACATACAAGCACATTATAACTCCTTCGCCCCCACCATGGCGATAGTATACACATTTGTCAGCCTCATCAACAACGAAACCAACAGATGTTAGAGTTGTATTGAACTTGTCATGCCATTGCTTAGGTGCTTGCTTCAGGCCATATAAATATTTCAGTAGCCTACACACCTTTCTTTCCTGACCATCTATCACACAACCATCTGGCTATTGCATGTAGATTTCCTCATTTAGCTCTCCATTCAGAAAAGCCGTCTTAACATCCATTTGGTGGACGAGAAGACCATGCGAGGCCGCCAACGAGAGTAATACTCGAATGGTGGTCAGTCTAGCCACAACCAACGAGAGAAATCTTCCTCTTATTTATGGCCACAAGCCTAGCCTTGTACTTTTCAATCGTACCATCGGGCCTAAGCTTCTTTTTGAGCACCCACTTACATCCTAATGGTTTGCAACCATAGGGACGCTCAGTGATCTCCCATGTCCCGTTAGCCATGATGGAATCCATCTCGCTACGGACCGCATCCTTCTAGTAGTCAGCTTCTGGAGAGGCATACACTTCTGAAATAGAAGTGGGAGTATCATCCACGAGGTACAAGAAGAAATCATCAACAAAGGTCTTTGCAGTCCTTTGTCTCTTACCCCTACCAAGGGTTTCCTCGTCATCCTCCTCGGGATTTTCATGATGTGTTTGTTCATAATAATCCATAGGAATGGTAGGCTCAGGAGTCTCCTCAGATTCATGTCTAGAAGTGCTTTGCATATCTCTCATAGGATAAATATCCTCAAAGAATGTAGCATCCTTAGACTCCATAATTGTACCGACCTTCTCATCAGGTACCTCAGATTTCACTACTAGAGATCTATAGCCAACGATGTTCTTAGCGTAGCCCAAATTAACGCAGTCCAAAGTCTTGGGTCCAAACTTACGCTTTTTGGGGATCGTCACATTGACTTTCGCCAAACAGCCCCAAGTACGCAAGTATGAGAGTGTTGTCCTTCTCTTCGCCCATTTCTTATAGGGAGCGATCTCATTATCCTTTGTCGGAACTTTATTCAGGACATGACATGCCGTCAATATAGCCTCCCCCACCATACCTTGGATAAACCCGATGTATCTAATATGGCGTTAACCAAATCAGTTAGAGTACGGTTTTTCCGCTCGGCAGTCCCGTTTGACTGGAGTGAATAGGGAGGCATCCTCTCATGAATAATGCCGTGTTCCGCACAAAAGGAATGAAACTCACTCGAGAAGTACTCTCCACCACGATCTGACCAGACTCGTTTAATTTTCTTTTTCATGTTGATTATCAACTTCTGCCTTATAGATTTTAAAGTAGTGTAGAGCCTCATCTTTAGTATTTAACAGATACACATAGCAATATCTAGTGGAATCTTCTATCAATGTCAAGAAGTATTTCTTTCCACCTTTAGTCAACACACCATTCTTCTCACAAAGATCAGAATGTATGAGTTCTAATTGTGCCAATTGTCTCTCCTCCGCGGCCTTGTGAGGCTTGCGAGGTTGCTTAGTTTGCACACATTAAAGGCACTTAGAAATTTTGACTAAGGTGAAACTCGGGATTAAATCCAACTTGGCTAGCCGCGTCATAACACCTAAACTAATGTGACAAAGACGTGAATGCCAAACATCAGATTCATTAACATTTGAATGAATATGGTTCACGACTTTATTACAAAAATCTATGAGGGAAAGGCGGAACATCCCTCCGCTCTCAAAACCTTTTCCAACAAAGAGTCCATATTTCTTAACAATTAATTTATTAGACTCGAAAACCAACTTAAACCCTTCTCTACATAGAAGGGAGCTACTAATGAGGTTCTTCTTGATGGCGAGGACATGCTGCATGTTCTTCAGCTGAACGATCCTTCCCGAAGTAAACTTCAGATCGACCATGCCAACACCATGAATAGAAGCACTCACACCATTCCCCATCAATATGGCCCGTGGCCTATGACCTGGTAAGAAGTGAACAATGAGATGTCAGCACACACATGAATGCCTGCACCTGTGTCCACCCACCAATCGGCAGGCTGAAACACTGAAAAAATAGTAAATAAATTACCGTACCCAGATGCATGATGATCCACAAGTATAGGGGATCTATTGTAGTCCTTTCGATAAGTAAGAGTGTCGAACCCAACGAGGAGCAGAAGGATATGATAAGCAATTTTCATTAAGGTATTTTCTGCAAGCACTGAAATTATCGGTAACAGATAGTTTTGTGATAAGGTAATTTGTAATGGGTAACAAGTAATAAAAGTAAATAAGGTGCAGTAAGATGGCCCAATCCTTTTTTAGCAAAGGAAAAGCCTTGAAAAACTCTTATATAAAGGAAAGCGCTCCCGAGGACACATGGGAATTATCGTCAAGCTAGTTTTCATCACGCTCATATGATTCGCGTTCGGTACTTTGATAATTTGATATGTGGGTAGACCGGTGATTGGGTACTGCCCTTTCTTGGACAAGCATCCCACTTATGATTAACCCCTCTTGCAAGCATCCGCAACTAAAAAAGAAGTATTAAGGTAAACCTAACCATAGCACGAAACATGTGGATCCAAATCAGCCCCTTACGAAGCAACTCATAAACTAGGGTTTAAACTTCTGTCACTCTAGCAACCCATCATCTACTTATTACTTCCCAATGCCTTCCCCTAGGCCCAAACAATGGTGAAGTGTCATGTAGTCGACGTTCACGTGACACCACTACAGGAGAGACAACATACATCTCATCAAAATATCGAACGAATAACAAATTCACATGACTACTTATAGCAAGACTTCTCCCATGTCCTCAGGAACAAACGTAACTACTCACAAATCATATTCACGTTCATAATCAGAGGGGTATTAATATGCATAAAGGATCTGAACATATGATCTTCCACCTAATAAACAAACTAGCATCAACTACAAAGAGTAATCAACAGTACTAGCAACCGACATGTACCAATCTGAGATTTTGAGATAAAGATTGGATACAAGAGATGAACTAGGGTTTTAGATGAGATGGTACTGGTGAAGAAGTTGATGGAGATTGACCCCCTCCCGCTGAGAGGATTGATGGTGATGACGATGGTGATAATTTCCCCCTCCCGGAGGGATGTTTCCCCGGCAGAACAGCTCCGCCGGAGCCCTAGATTGGTTCCGCCAAGGTTCCGCCTCGTGGCGGCGGAGTTTCATCCCGTGAGCTTGCTTATGATTTTTTCTCGGATGAAAGATCTCATATAGCAGAAGATGGGCACCGGAGGCCTGCCAAGGGGCCCACGAGGCAGGGGGCGCGCCCCCACCCTCGTGGATGGTGGGTGGCCCCCCTCTGGTGCTTCCTTCGCCCAATATTTTTTATATATTCTGAAACGTGCTCCCATGAAGTTCCAGGACTTTTGGAGTTGTGCAGAATAGGTCTCTAATATTTGCTCATTTTCCAACCTAGAATTCCAGCCGCCGGCATTCTCCCTCTTCATGTAAACCTTGTAAAATAAGAGAGAATAGGCATAAGTATTGTGACATAATGTGTAATAAGAGCCCATAATGTAATAAATATCGATATAAAAGCATGATGCAAAATGGACATATCAACTCCCCCAAGCTTAGACCTCGCTTGTCCTCAAGCGGAAGCCGATATCGAAAAATATGACCACATGTTTAGAGATAGAGGTGTTGATAAAATAAAATGCGGACATGAGGGCCTCATGATCATTCTTATATCAGCAACATATATATACATATATTGTCATATGATTTCTTATGATAAAGTAACAATTCATTCACAACTTCAAGTATGAATCAGAAACTTCATTGAAAACTAACAAACTATAATCTCAGTCATTGAAGCAATTGCAATTTATCATAACATCGGAAAGAGTCAACATAAGAGCTTTTCAGCAAGTCCACATACTGAACTATCATTTAGTCTTTCACAATTGCTAACACTCACGCAATACTTATGGGTTGAAGTTTAAATTGGACAAAGGGAAAGATAGGGGCTTATAATTTTGCCTCCCAACCTTTTACCTCAAGGGTAATGTCAACAATAATAGTTCATGAAAACTCACATCCAATTAGGTATATATATATATATATATATCAGGATCTTTCCAACACATTGTGCTTGTCAAAGGATAAAATGTAAAAAGGAAAGGTGAAGATTACCATGACTCTTGTATGAAGTATAAGACAAGAATAAAAAATAGTCCCTTCATAGAGGGAAGCAGAGGTTGTCATGTGCTTTTATGGTTGGATGCACGAAATCTTAATGCAAAAGAATGTCACTTTATATTACCACTTGTGATATGGACCTTTATTATGCAGTCCGTCGCTTTTATTTCTTCCACATCACAAGATCGTATAAAGCTTATTTTCTCCGCACTAATAAATCATACATATTTAGAGAGCAATTTTTATTGCTTGCAACAATGGCAACTTACTTGAAGGATCTTACTCAATCCATAGGTAGGTATGGTGGACTCTCATGGCAAAACTGGGTTTAAGGATATTTGGAAGCACAAGTAGTATCTCTACTTGGTGCAAAGAATTTGGCTAGCATGAGAGGGAAAGGCAAGCTCAACATGTTGGATGATCCATGATAATATAATTTATTTCAGATGTAAGAAAACATAACCCATTACGTTGTCTTCCTTGTCCAACATCAACTCTTTAGCATGTCATATTTTAATGAGTGCTCACAATCATAAAAGATGTCCAAGATAGTATATTTATATGTGAAAAGCTCTCTTTCTTTATTACTTCCTATTAATTGCAACGATGAACAAAACTATGTTTGTCAACTCCCAACAACTTTTATTCATCATACTCTTCATATGTGATGTCATTACTCTCCATAAGATCCATATGATCTCTTTAATTCTTTTTATTCTTTCTCTTCTCTTTTATTTTTGTTCCCTCAAGATCATAGCAAGATGGCAAAGCCCTTGACTCAACACTAATCTTTATTATATATAGCTCACGGACTCGATTACATAGAAGGATCATAAAGCAAAACTCAGACCTAGATCATACTAAAACTTTATTCTACTAGATCAAGATATTACAAAAAGGATCGAACTAAGAAAAACGGTAAAGATAAAAAGGTGTGATGGTGATACGATACCGGGGCACTCCCCCAAGCTTGGTAGTTGCCAAGGGGAGTGCCCATACCCATGTATTTATGTCTCCTTCCTCGGAGGTGGTGATGATGGAGTTGTTAATGATGTAGGCTTGTCGTCCATCTTCCAATGCATGGGCTCACCATCATAGAAGGATGATCGAGTCTCCGAGATCCTCGAATCTGCAGCCAAACTCATCCTCTTGAATCTATATTCATACTCAAAGTTTTGGTTTTGCAGGTCATAGATCTGGGCTTGGAGATGCTTTATTTTCTCGTGAAGCTTGAAGATGGTCTTCCCGATGTTCCTGGCATCTTTCTTGGTGTTGTTGGTGAACTCCGTGATCATTATGTGGTTGGAGTCGAGTCCACGCTCCACCATCTCCTGGCACTTGAAAACTTGTTGCTCCATTGTCTCGAGTCTTGTCTCCACGCTTCCGGTCCTCCTTGGTCCCTCAACATCACGGATGTGCAGCAACCCCTCATGCATCTCAATGGTTTGAGGGTGTTGCAGCACCTCCGTGAGGTAGGGGTTGATGACCTTCTCGAAGAACTTGTCCTTGGGGGCACTTGAAGAAGTCATGGCAATCTAGATCTTTCAGAAAAACAGCTCGAAACAAAGACAAGATATTTGCGTGATACAGTGGTCAAAACCTTCGGGAGATTATATAATGAATTTTTATCGACCAAAGAAGTATCGTGCAAGAAAAGGAAAGCACACAAGGTGCCCACGAGGTGGGGGCGCGCCCAGGGGGGTAGGGTGCGCCCTCCACCCTCGTGGAAGCCTCGTGTCCTTCCCGGACTGCTTCTTATTTTCTTAAATATTCCAAAACAGAGAAAAAATGCTATCAGAACTGTTTTAGGGTCGGTTTACTTACCGTACCTCATACCTATTCCTTTTCGGAGTCTAAAACATTCTGGAAAGTGTCCTTTATGTATTCCTCCGGGGTTACGGTTTCGATAATATTAGTTTCAACATTTATAGGATTACCTGAGATATAATGTTTGATTCTTTGACCGTTCACCACCCTCGGATTTGTGCCTTCGAAGTTGTTGATTTTTATGGCACGGGAATGATGGACTTCCTCGATAATGTAAGGACCTTCCCATTTAGAGAGGAGTTTGCCTGCAAAAAATCTTAAACGAGAGTTGTATAACAATACATAATCACCTACATTAAACTCACGTTTTTGTATCCTTTTGTCATGCCATCTTTTAACTTTTTCCTTAAACAGTTTGGCATTCTCATAGGCCTGGGTTCTCCATTCATCAAGTGAGCTAATGTCAAATAACCTCTTCTCACCGGCAAGTTTGAAATCAAAATTGAGCTCTTTAATGGCCCAATATGCCTTATGTTCTAGTTCGAGAGGTAAGTGACATGCTTTTCCATAAACCATTTTATACGAAGACATACCCATAGGATTTTTATATGCAGTTCTATAAGCCCATAATGCATCATCAAGTTTCTTGGACCAATTCTTTCTAGATCTATTAACAGTATTTTGAAAAATTAATTTAATCTCTCTATTACTCAGTTCTACTTGACCAATATACTGTGGATGATATGGAGATGCAATTCTATGATTAACATCATACTTAGCAAGCATCTTACGAAAAGCACCATGAATAAAATGTGAACCACCATCAGTCATTATGTATCTAGGGACTCCAAACATCGGAAAAATAACTTCTTTAAGCATCTTCATAGAGGTATTATGATCAGCACTACTAGTTGGAATAACTTCTACCCACTTAGTAACGTAATCAACAGCAACTAAAATATGTGTATACCCATTAGAGGAAGGAAACGGTCCCATATAGTCAAAGCCCCAAACATCAAATGGTTCGATAACAAGTGAATAATTCATAGGCATTTCTTAACGTCTACTAATATTACCAATTCTTCGACATTCATCACAAGACAAGACAAACTTACGGGCATCCTTGAAGAGAGTAGGCCAATAAAAACCGGATTGCAATACCTTATGTGTAGTTCTATCTCCAGCGTGGTGTCCTCCATAAGCTTCAGAGTGACATTTACGTAGGATCTATTCCTGTTCATGCTCAGGTACACAACGTCTAATAACACCATCTACTCCTTCTTTATAAAGATGTGGGTCATCCCAGAAGTAATGTCTTAAATCATAGAAAAACCTTTTCTTTTGCTGGTATGTGAAACTAGGTGGTATGAATTTAGCAACAATGTAATTAGCATAATTAGCATACCATGGAGCAGTACGAGAAGCATTTATGACAGCTAATTGTTCATCAGGAAAGCTATCATCAATAGGTAGTGGGTCATCAAGAATATTCTCTAACCTAGATAAGTTGTCTGCAACGGAGTTCTCCGCTCCTTTTCTATCAATAATATGCAAATCAAATTCTTGTAGCAAGAGAATCCATCTAATAAGTCTAGGTTTAGCATCTTTCTTTTCCATAAGATATTTAATGGCAGCATGAACAGTGTGAACAGTTACTTTAGAATCAACAATATAAGGTCTGAACTTATCACAAGCAAACACAACTGCTAAAAATTCTTTTTCAGTAGTAGCACAATTTCTCTGGGCACTGTCTAGAGTCTTACTAGCATATTGGATAATATTTAATTTCTTATCAACTCTTTTTCCTAGAACAGCCCCTACAGCATAATCACTAGCATCACACATAATTTTCAAAGCATAAATTCCAATCAGGTGCCTGAACAATAGGTGCAGAAATCAAGTCTTTCTTAAGTATTTCAAATGCTTCTACACAATCATCATCAAAGACAAAAGAAACATCTTTTTGTAAGAGATTAGTCAGAGGCCTAGAAATTTTTGAGAAGTCTTTAATGAACCTCCTATAAAAACTGGCATGTCCAAGGAAACTTCTTATACCTTTAATGTCCTTAGGACACAACACCTTTTCAATAGCATCAACTTTAGCTTTATCAACTTCAATACCTCTTTCAGAAATTTTATGCCCCAAGGCAATACTTTCATTAACCATAAAGTGGCACTTCTCCCAATTCAAGACAAGATTAGTTTCTTCACATCTCTGCAAAACTCGAGCAAGGTTGCTTAAGCAATCATCAAAAGAAGTTCCATAAACGGAGAAATCATCCATGAAAACCTCAACAATCTTTTCACAAAAAAAGTCAAAGAATATAGCAGTCATACATCTTTGAAAGGTAGCAGGTGCATTGCATAAACCAAAAGGCATACGTCTATAAGCAAAGGTGCCGAAAGGGCAGGTAAAAGTGGTATTTTCTTGATCCTCTTTTGACACAGGTATTTGAGAGAAACCAGAATAACCATCTAGAAAGAAAAAATGTGCATGTTTGGATAATCTTTCTAGCACTTGATTAATAAAAGGTAAAGGGTAATGATCCTTTTTAGTAGCTTTATTTAGTTTGCGGAAATCAATTACCATTCTATAACCTGTAACAATTCTTTGTGGGATCAATTCATCTTTATCATTAGGAACAACAGTAGTACCTCCCTTCTTATGGAAACAATGGGCATGACTTACCCACTGACTATCAGCAACAGGATAAATTATACCTACCTCCAGAAGTTTTAGTATTTCTTTTCTTACCACTTCTTTCATCTTAGGATTTAACCATCGTTGGTGATCAACAACCGGTTTCACGTCTTTCTCCAATTTTATTTTGTGCTGGCATAGAGTGGGACTAATGCCATTAAGATCATCAAGAGTATATCCAATAGCAGCACGGTGCTTCTTCAGAGTTTTCAATAATTTGTTTTCTTCATGCTCTGAAAGGTTAGCACTAATAATAACATCATATATCTTTTTCTCATCAAGATAAGCATATTTAAGAGTATCGGGTAAAGGTTTAAGCTCAAACACGGGATCACCCTTGGGTGGAGGAGGATCCCCTAGAATTTCAACAGGCAAGTTGTGTTTCAAAATAGGTCCCTGTTTAAAGAATACTTCATCTATTTCCCTTCTTTCATTCATAAACACATCATTTTCATGGTCGAGAAAATATTGTTCTAAAGGATCATTAGGAGGCACGACAATAGAAGCAAGACCAATAATTTCATCTTTAATAGGCAATTCTTTATCATGGGGTTGTCTACGATATTTAGCAAAATTAAACTCATGAGACATATCCCCCAAACCAATAGTAACCACATCCTTTTTGCAATCTATGCTAGCATTAACAGTATTTAAGAAGGGTCTACCAAATATAATGGGACAAAAGTTATCTTGTGGGGAACCAAGAACAAGAAAATTAGCAGGATATTTAACTTTCCCACACAAGACTTCAACATCTCTAACAATCCCAACTGGTGAAATAGTGTCTCTATTGGCAAGCTTAATTGTAACATCTATCTCTTCAATCTCAGCAGGTGCAATATCATGCATAATTTCTTCGTATAAGGAATGAGGTATTACACTTGCACTAGCACCCATATCACATAAGCCATGATAGCAATGATCTCCTATTTTAACAGAAATAACAGGCATGCCTACAATAGGTCTATGTTTATTTTTAGTGTCAGGTCTAGCAATTCTAGCAGCTTCATCACAGAAGTAAATAACATGCTCAACGATATTATTGGCCAAGAGATCTTTAACCATGGCTATACTAGGTTCAACTTTAATTTGCTCAGGGGGTGTAGGTGTTCTAGTATTACTCTTACGAACACAGTTGAAGCCTTAGCATGATCCTTTATTCTAACAGGGAAAGGTGGTTTCTCAATATAAGTAGTGGGAACAACAGAATCACTATAAGTGATGGTATTTTCTTTAACTTTAATAGGTGCAACTACTTTTACTTCAATGGGAGGATTATATTTAAACCACTTCTCCTTAGGGAGATCGAGTAGCAAAGGATTCACAGAAAGAAGCTACTATCTCAGAGTCAAGTCCATATTTAGTGCTAAATTCACGGAAAGCATCGGTATCCATAAAAGATTTAACACAATCAAACTTAGGTAGTATACCTGACTCCTTACCTTCATCGAGATCCCAATCTTTAGAGTTGTGTTTAACTCTTTCCAATAAATCCCATTTGAATTCAGTAGTCTTCATCATAAAAGAGCCATTACAAGAAGTATCGAGCATGGAGCGATTATCGAGAGAAAGCCGAGCATAAATTTTTTGAATAATAATTTCTCTTGAGAGCTCATGATTGGGCATGAGTGTAACATTGACTTAAGCCTCCCCCAAGCTTGAGCGATGCTTTCTCCTCTGTGAGGCCAAAAATTATATATATAATTACGATCACGATGAACAAGATGCATAGGATAAAACTTCTGATGAAATTCCAATTTCAATCGGTTGTAGTTCCATGATCCCATATCATCAGATAGCCTAAACCATGTCAATGCCTTTCCCTTCAAAGATAAAGGGAAGACCTTCTTCTTGATAACATCCTCGGGCATACCTGCGAGCTTAAATAATCCACAAACTTCATCCACATAGATTAGGTGCAAATCGGGATGTAATGTTCCATCACCTGTGAAAGGATTAGCTAGCAGTTTCTCTATCATACCCGAAGGAATTTCAAAGTAAACATTTTCAGTAGGTTCAATGGGTTGAGGAGAAACTCTTTGCTCTACTGGTCGGGGTGAAGATACCCCGAACAAGCCCCTCAAAGGATTATGTTCCATAGTAACAAGTGACAGTAAATTTCAGCACACTATATAAATTTTTCCTTACCAAATTCCACCTACCAAAGGCGCTTCACTCCCTGGCAACGGCGCCAGAAAAGAGTCTTGATGACCCACAAGTATAGGGGATCTATCGTAGTCCTTTCGATAAGTAAGAGTGTCGAACCCAATGAGGAGTAGAAGGAAATGATAAGAAATTTTCAGTAAGGTATTTTCTGCAAGCACTGAAATTATCGGTAACAGATAATTTTGTGATCAGGTAATTTGTAACGGGTAACAAGTAATAAAAATAAATAAGGTGCAGCAAGATGGCCCAATCCTTTTTGTAGCAAAGGACAAGCCTGAACAAACTCTTATATAGAGGAAAGCGCTCCCGAGGACACATGGGAATTATCGTGAAGCTAGTTTTCATCACGCTCACATGATTTGCGTTCGGTACTTTGATAACTTGATATGTGGGTAGACTGGTGCTTGGATACTGCCCTTTATTGGACAAGAATCCCACTGATGATTAACCCCTCTTGCAAGCATCGGCAACTACAAAAGAAGTATTAAGGTAAACCTAACCATACATTGAAACATGTGGATCCAAATCAGCCCCTTACCAAGCAACTCATAAACTAGGGTTTAAGCCTATGTCACTCTAGCAACCCATCATCTACTTATTACTTCCCAATGCCTTTCCCTAGGCCCAAACAATGGTGAAGTGTCATGTAGTCGACGTTCACATGACACCACTAGAGGAGAGACAATATACATCTCATCAAAATATCGAATGAATACCAAATTCACATGACTACTTATAGCAAGACTTCTCCCATGTCCTCAGGAACAAACGTAACTACTCACAAATCATATTCATGTTCATAATCAGAGGGGTATTAATATGCGTAAAGGATCTGAACATATAATCTTCCACCGAATAAACCAACTAGCATCAACTACAAAGAGTAATCAACACTACTAGCAACCCACAGGTACCAATCTGAGGTTTTGAGACAAAGATTGGATACAAGAGATGAACTAGGGTTTGAGATGAGATGGTGCTGGTGAAGACGATGACGGAGATTGACCCCCTCATGCTGAGAGGATCGATGGCGATGATGATGGTGATGATTTCCCCCTCCCAGAGGGATGTTTCCTCGGCAGAACAGCTCCACCGGAGCCCTAGATTGGTTCCGCCAAGGTTCCGCCTCGTGGCGGTGGAGTTTCGTCCCGTGAGCTTGCTTATGAATTTTTCTCGAATGTAAGACCTCATATAGCAGAAGATGGGCACTGGAGGCTTGCCAGGGGCCCCACGACACAGGGGGCGCGCCCCCACCCTCTTGGATGGTGGGTGCCCCCCTCTGGTGCTTCCTTCGCCCAGTATTTTTTATATATTCTCAAACATGCTACCGTGAAGTTTCAGGACTTTTGGAGTTGTGTAGAATAGGTCTCTAATATTTGCTCCTTTTCCAGCCCAGAATTTCAGCTGCCGACATTCTCCCTCTTCATGTAAACCTTGTAAAATAAGAGGGAATAGGCATAAGTATTGTGACCTAATGTCTAATAACAGCCCATAATGCAATAAATATCGATATTAAAGCATGAAGTAAAATGGACGTATCAATGCACCATTCTCATTGTTGCCCACAATCATGTTGACAGACTTGGAGTCTTGTCCTGGCTTCTTGTACTTGTAAGGGCACTTGTTTGACCAGTGTTCAACCGAACCACAAGTAAAGCAACCCTCATCCTTCTTGTTCTTCTTGAAGGTCTTCTTACCCTTCTTCTTAAAGTCGGTATTGTGTTGGACACTGTTGAGGGAGTCCTGGACTAAGGGGTCCTCGGACGTCTAGCCTGTTATCCATGGGCCGGACTGATGGGCTGTGAAGACATGAAGGCCGAAGACTGCACCATGTCCGGATTGGACTCTACTTGGCGTGGAAGGCAAGCCTGGCGACCGAAGATGCCTTCTTATGTAACCGAGTCCATGTAAACCCTAGATCCCCTCGGTGTCTATATAAACCGAAGGGGATAGTCCGGAAAGGAGACCACATATACTCATTACCATATTCACATAAGCTAGACTTCTAGGGTTTAGCCATTACGATATCGTGGTAGAGAAACTCTTGTAATACTCATATTCATCAAGATCAATCAAGCAGGAAGTAGGGTATTACCTCCGTAGAGAGGGCCCGAACTTGGGTAAACATCGTGTCCCCTATCTCCTGTTACCATCGACCCTTGACGCATAGTTCGGGACCCCCTACCCGAGATCCTCCGGTTTTGACACTAACATTGGTGCTTTCATTGAGAGTTCCACTGTGTCATTGACAAAAGGTTCGATGGCCCCTTCAATCATCAATAATGATGCTGTCCAAAGAGGAACCTTCCTCCTCGGATAGATCTTCGTATTCGGCGGCTTCGTACTGCGGGTCAACTCGCTTGGCCATCTGGAGTAGATTGACAGCTACGCCCCTGGCCATCAGGTCGGATTCGGAAGCTTGAACTATGGTGCAGATATCCATGGAGACTTGATCTTCGAAGGACTTGAGCCCGCGGCGATCGCTCCCCCTCATCCCGATGAACGTGACTTAAATCTGTCATCGAATCACACCCAGGAGATGGTTCCTGCGGCTGCAACGACCTTAGAGCCAAAGCAGATCGAGCCATCCGAGGCCTCAGAGTCCACGGCATTGGAGCCGCACGTGAACTCGACGCCCTGTGATATTTGCTTTAACGGAACTTCGGATTCGTCTCCGGCTATAAGTTCCGGACCGTGTACATCCGCGGACATCGAGCTAGATCGGTTATCGATCTTCGAGTTCAGCATCGCTGACGTGTTCCAGCACTCGCCTTTGGTTGACGTGCTAAAATCTCTAAAGAATTTGTCCTTGGAAAAGGCCTCACAGCCGAACTATGTCCGGTTCGAGCTAGAGACGGATGATGAGGAATTTCGCTTCCTACCCGCCACCCACTTCATAGCCACCACCAATGACTTAACCAACGTGCTTGACTATGGCTCCGAAGACATCGACGGTATGGACGACGATGCCGACACAGAGCAAGGCCAAGACCCGCCATTCACTAGACGTTGGACGGCCACCTCTTCATACGACGTGTACATGGTTGATACACCTAAAGGATCTGGCGACGACAAAGAAGAGCCGGATACGAACAAAACCTCCGAGACACAGTCCAAGCACCGGCGGCCCAAACGCCGCCCCAAGCCCCGCCGCTCAAAGGATGGCAACACTGGCACCGGAGAAAATAGTACTCTAGGCGACGCCGAAAACAGTGAAGATCCCGCTGGGGCTACAACCGAACAGGAACACGACAACAGGCAAGACAACCCTGACGAACAGGCCATAGAAGATGACCCGGAGGATGATAGTTACCGTCCGCCCTCCGAGGAGGATACAAGCCTTGGCAACGAAGACTTCATCGTGCCTAAGAATCCTCTCGAGCAGGAGCGCTTTAAGCTTCAGCTCATAGCCACTGCAAGGAGCCTGAAAAAAAACAACAACAACTTCAAGCTGAACAAGACCTGCTCGTCGACAGATGGACTGACTTCCTGACAGCCGAGGAATACGAACTCAACCGCCCAGCCAAGAGCTACCCTAAACGTAGACTGCTACCTCAATTCGATGAGGAGGCACCGGAGCATATATCCCCCTCGCGTAATGCAGATCGACCACCACATGGTCGGGACAGGGCGGCGGAACGGCCACCCCGTGGTCGAGATAAAGCGGCAACTCAGGCCGAATAGCAGACCACCCCACCACCCTGTCAAAATAGGGACGGAAGAGTCCGGAGTCATACGTACGACCTCCGACAGACCCTGGATAGTGGAGCAAGACACACAAAATCGATCTACGGATCATGAGGGCGTGCCTCGAGGCGCGACGGCGGCTACTTATTCGGACGTGACAAACCTAACCACTCTCGGGCCGAATGTCGCAGACGGACTCCTTCAGAGCTCCGCCACGATGCGGTCCGATATGGAGGCGCCGCACACCCGCTCTGCTTCACAGATGAAGTACTGGATCATGAATTCCCCGAGGGGTTCAAGCCCGTCAATATCGAATCATACGACAGCACTACCGATCCTGCAGTACGGATCGAGGATTTCATTCTCCACATCCACATGGCCTGAGGAGACGACCTCCACGCCATAAAATGCCTCCCATTAAAACTCAAAGGACCAGCTTGGCACTGGTTAAATAGCCTGCCTGAGAACTCAATCGGCAGCTGGGAGGACTTGGAAGAGGCTTTCCTCGACAACTTCCAAGGAACTTATGTCCGACCACCAGATGCCGATGACCTAAGCCACATAGTTCAACAACCCGGAGAATCGTCCAAGAAATTCTGGACTAGATTCCTAACCAAAAAGAACCAGATCGTTGACTGTCCGGATGCCGAGGCCCTAGCAGCCTTCAAACACAGCATCCGTGACGAATGGCTAGCACACCACCTCGGACAAGAAAAGCCGAAGTCAATGGCAGCCCTCACAGCACTCATGACCCGCATTTGCGCAGGTGAGGACGGCTGGTTAGCTCGTAGCAAAAACACAGCCAGCGAGGCAGACCCCACAGAGGCCAAGAACAGCACCGGTAGGCTCCGGCACAATAGACACAAACACAAAAGCAATGGCGACACCACCGAGGACACCACAGTCAACGCCGGATTCAGTGGCTCCAAGTACAGCCAACGGAAGAAACCCTACAAAAGAAACAACGAAGGACCTTCCATCCTGGACCGCATACTCGACCATCCGTGCCAAATTCATGGCACCCCGGATAAGCAAGCCAATCATACCAACAGGGATTGTTTGGTCTTCAAGTAGGCTGGCAAGTTAAATGCCAAAAACAAAGAAAAGGGATCACAAAGTGAGGACGAGGATGAAGAGCCCCGGCAGCCGAACACCGGGGGGCAGAATAAATCCCCCCCCCCCCCAAGTCAAAACGGTGAACATGATATACGCCACGCACATCCCCAGAAAGGAGCGCAAACGAGTGCTCAGGGACGTCTACGCGGTAGAACCAGTCGCCCCAAAATTCAATCCATGGTCGTCATTTCCGATCACCTTCGATCGACGAGATCATCCGACTAGTATCCGCCACGGCGGTTCGGCCGCACTGGTCCTTGACCCAATCATCAACGGATTCCACCTCACACGAGTCCTGATGGATGGTGGAAGCAGCCTCAACCTGCTGTACCAGGATACAGTACGGAAGATGGGCATTAATCCCTCACGAATCAAACCAACAAAGACTACCTTTAAAGGAGTCATACCAGGTGTAGAGGCCCGCTGTACGGGCTCAATCAGGCTGGAGGTGGTCTTCGGTTCTCCGGACAACTTCCAAAGAGAAGAGTTAATCTTCGATATCGTCCCCTTCCGCAGCTGCTACCACGCACTGCTCGGACGAACCGCGTTTGCTAGATTTAATGCAGTGCCACACTATGCTTATCTCAAGCTCAAGATGCCCGGTCCACGCGGTGTCATAACAGTCAATGGCAATACGGAACGCTCCCTCCAAACAGAGGAGCAAACCGCTGCCCTAGCAGCAGAAGTACATAGCGGCCTTCTCAAGCAGCATTATAATCCAGCTGCCGAGCCCCTGGACACCATCAAGAGGGTCTGGAATAGACTGCAATAGGACAGTGCGGCTCGTCAAGAGCTCAACTAGCAATTCGGCCTCTGTCCCAACCCCAATGAGGCAGTGGCATTCGTACCACGTGTACACAATTACGCACTCAAAATTCCATGGACATCGACGGAGGCACGAGATAACCCGGGGTCTGCAATTCGGCCAGACCAACCCCGGATACACACACTTTTACATCTTTTTCTTTCAGGCACCTTTCTCAGAGTCCTCTAGAAGGACTGGAATACAACGGAAGCAAGCAACATAGGTGTGTAGGGTAACCTTTACACGTTCTTCCTGACGGTATTCATACTTATTTCCTAGGACCCGGACGCTGCGCCCTATTGACTACGGCATGTTAAACGGCCGGATACTTCTCACACCATCTATACAAGATACGCCTTGACATATCAATCCAGTTATAATAAAAATGGTTCGTGGCCCAGTTTCTGTGGTTTTCGCTTCTTACTTCGTTTTATTTTTTGATCTTCTTATCTGCAGCATCAACACTCTTTTACGTTTCATATTCGCCAGGGGCTACTTATCGCCGCACAATACGGCAGCACAGTCCGAACACTTTTTATATATAAGTTCAGCACCCCGAATTTAGCATTATATGCATTGGCTCCGAATCATGTCTTTGGTCAATAGTTGGGTTGCCCGGCTCCTGTGCTTGCTACCCTATGTTCCGCTCCATGGGCTAGGGTAGTAAAGGGATAACTACTGCGATTGTGCCCTGGCTTGGACCGGACGAGCACCTCAGTAGAGAAAGCCGAAAACTGACTGTCATGATATGGCGAGAGCCGTTCAGCTACTCGAGGGTTACAAATCATTGGAGATTTTTTACGCATTATGCGAATGGTCGGTACTTCTCGATCAGATGTTGACAACACTCTGGATTGAACCAGGGGCTGCGCCCATGCTTTACTATAAAACTCCTATGGCTAAGTGAGGGCGTTTAAGCCGTATAGTCTGATTGCCTTGTTCGTTGCGCTACACAACTCCTTTAAGGACCATATAATTGGATCAAGATTGTTTAGATTCCATCCCGAACACCTACGTACTGTCTACGCGAGGGCAGAAGCCGACGACTGGCCAACCCTCAGATTACATATAACACGGCCACACAGGAGGAAACAATCAAAGCATAACAAAATTGCATTAACAAAACAGGCTTTGTTTCTCATAATACAAGGCAAAGGCAACATGAATACATTCATTCAAACACAATGTCATGTGAACATTGTGCTGCCACAAGGTGAGACCCCTCTAGGACATCCGCAAAGTACCGTTCCGATGTACGGTGCTCCTTGCCCCCCGGTGGCCCTCTGGTCACCTCGACGGCGTCCATCTTTGCCCACCACATCTTGCAACGGGCGAAGGCCATGCGCGCACCTTTAATACAGGCCGAGCGCTTCACGATGTCCAGCCGAGGACAGGCGTTCACCACCCACCTCACGAGTCCAAAGTAGCTGCTTGACATAGCTTCGGCTGGCCATAGCCGGATTATCAAATCCTTAATGGCTAGTTCGGCCACCCTATGCAGCTCCACCAGCTGTTTCAGCTGATCGGTGAAGGACACGGGATGCTCCGGCGCCGCGTACTGCGACCAGAATAGCCTCTCCGTGGAACCCCCTCCTTCGGCTCGATAGAACTCCACGACATCGGATACACTGCGTGGCAAATCCGCAAAGGCCCCTGGGGAACTCCGAACCCGAGTTAGTAAAAGGTACTGCTTCTCCGCATACATGCTTTGCATCTTAAATGCCTTACCCGCCGTGATCTTTTTGGCCTCTTGGATCTCCTGGAGGACGGCCTGGGCCTCATTCCGTGCAGTCTCCGCACTTTGACGAGCCTTGGCGAGTTCGGTCCCTTGAACCGACGCATTATTCTCCAAGGCCTCGCATTTTTCACCGCATCCTGGAGCTCCTGCTGGACTTCTTTGACCCGGGCCTTGAGCTTCTTACGGACGGCTTGCTGCTGGATAGCCTTCTCCTCGGCCTCGCTCAGGGCCTTCCTCAGGGCCTCGACCTCGGTCACGGCTCCTGCATATATTACGACACCGCAGTCAATGTACAACGCCTACTCCTTCCGAACACAGAGCAAGCCGTCACTCACCTTACTTCTCCTGGAGCCGAACTTTAACCTCCCCGAGCTCGTTCTCGGTTCGCTCCAGCCTCTGCCTCAGTTCAGAGACTTCGGCAGCATGTGAAGTTGCGGCCAACAACGACGCCTGCTTATTCATACATTTTATGTTAGTCTCCTACAACAAGAGATTGATCCTCTGTCTGGTTCTTCTCGCCGAACACCGGACAGTGTCTTAGGGGCTACTGAATACATGGGTTTTTTCTCTTTCTACGTCCCTTACCTCGTACCCGTCAACAGGTTGCTGCAGGCTTCGTTCAGTCCATTCTTGGCGGACTGAACCTTCTCGATCACCGCACCCATAAGGACACGATGCTCGTCCACAACAGAGGCGCCTCGCAGCGCCTCCATCAGGCCATTTGGCACCCCTGGATGGACATGGGCCACCAGTGGAATCGGCGCACCCCCCTCTTTCAAAGGAGGCTGGTCGCCCGATTCCGGAGCCATACAGGTCTCTGGAATCGTATCCGGCTAAGGGCCGAACTGGATACGGCCCTCTTCGCCAGTCTCCATGGGGATGTCCTCCCCCATGTGTCCGGTAGTGGAGGTCCCGCCTTGTGGCGCCTCCCGGAAAATGTCCTGGGCTCCCCCCTTTGGAGCGGTCCTCCGGGATAACACTTCGGTGTCGTCCTTGGCCCCGGGGGAGTAAGCAGGCGGGGGCGACATGCTCGCCATCTCCGATGGAGCCAGCGAACCTCCAGATGAGGATCGCTGGATAAAGTCACGGGCCGGACTGTAGCAGAACGGATTAACCTTGTTAGAATAATATAAATGAAGGGCTGGATGTGCACATAAATGAGCCATGTCACTTACGATGCAGCCCGGGGCCTAGTGCGGGGGCGTCATTCCGGACTACTGTCAACGTCCCACGCGGTGTTGACCACTGGGGCGCCCTTCCCCTTTTTGGGCACTTTCGCCTCCGGATGTGCCGGGGCCACCCACTTCTTCTTCTTCTCCTCGGGAGGGGGGGTTGTTTTCCTCCTCCTCCTCCTCCTCGTCATTGTCCTCAGGGATAGAGGAATGGGCCTCGTCGTCGTCGGATGACACATCTGAAGTGCCCTTGCGACGGGGGCCACTCTTGGCCCCCTTGGCCTTCTTCTTGGCCTTCTCCTCCGGCGCCGTATATGGCGCCGGCACCAGCATCTTTGCCAGGCACGGGATGACCGGTTCTTTGGGCAGCGGAGCCGGACACTGGATCCGCTGCGCCTTCTCCACCCAGTCCTGAAGGAGCAATACTAAATCTCAAACATCATCCTTGAAACATTCAAGTTGGGAATTCGTCAAAAGTAACATACCTTGTTGGCGGGGCGTTTACAATTGTGACCAAGGTCTGAGTCCGTGGCCGGTGGCTTCTTGTTGCCCTTGAAAAACAACCTCCAGGCCCCTTCGTGAGAAGTCTCGAAGAGCCTTTTCAGGGTCTGGTGCTTCTTCAAATTGTACTCCCACAAAGGGCGGCTTTGGCGCTGGCACGGAAGAATCCGGCAGGCCAGCATCACCTGGATAACATCGACGAGCTTGACGTCCTTGGTCACCATGCTTTGAACGCGCATCTGCAGTGCTATCAGCTCATCAGGTGAACACCAGTCCGGACTCTTCTTGACCCAGGAGGTGAGCCGCATGGGAGCACTGGAGCGGAACTCGGCATCTGCGGCCCAGGTGGTGCCGCGAGGTTTTGTGATGTAGAACCACTGCCTCTGACATTCCTTTACTGTCTCCAAAAAGGTGCTTTTGGGCCAGGAGACGTTGGATAGCTTGCTCACCATGGCCCCTCCGCACTCCGCGTGCTGGCCATCCACCACCTTCGGCTTCACATTGAAGGCTTTGAGCCACAACCCGAAGTGGGGATGGATGCGGAGGAAGGCCTCGCACATGATGATAAACGCCGAGATGTTGAGGAAGGAATTCGGGGATAGATCATGGAAATCTATCCCATAATAGTACATCAGCCCGCGGACGAAAGGGTGGAGTGGAAACCCTTGCCCGCGGAGGAAATGGGGGATGAATACTACTCTCTCTATGGGCTCCGGCGTGGGGACGACTTGTCCCTCGGCTGGCAGACGATGGGCGATCTCCTTCGCCAAATATCCGGCCGCCCGGAGCTCAGTAATGTCCTCCTCCTTGACGGAGGAGACCATCCACTTGCCCTGACCACCAGATCCGGACATGGTTGCTTGAGTGGAAAGGAGATGAGAACTTGGGCGCTGGAGCTTGAGATTAGAAAGGCGGAGAGAGAGCATGAGGAGAGGAAGAGGGAATCATTATCCCCTTATAAAGGCAGTAAATGTTAAACACCTCCTCACTCGCCTTAGGATTCGTCTGTTCCCTAGGGCTGTATAAACAGCACAGTTGAGTTACCCATGCCCGCATTGATGAGAATCCCGCTATAAGGGGACACGATCTCTGCTTCGACAAGACGTGCCAATAGCAACCGCGTCTCGAAACATGGGATGGCAGAAGGAAAACGGTTCAGAATTATAACCGGGCACACGTGATGTCGTGTTGGAAAGAAGCTGCCAACAGATTAGATTCGTGCAAATATTATATTGTCTCTGCGGTTGTGTATGGTGTGCGTAACAGGTCAGGATTCGATCATTGCACCCGAAGACTATCTTGGAGTTCGGAGAAAGGGGGACCCGCCTCAATGCCGAGGACAATCTGCATGCCGGACTCCTCATCATTGAAAGCCAGGTTTAGGGGCTACTGAGGGAGTCCTGGACTAAGGGGTCTACGGACATCCGATCTGTTATCAATGGGCCGGACTGATGGGCTGTGAAGACATGAAGGCCGAAGACTGCACCGTGTCCGGATTGGACTCTACTTGGCGTGGAAGGCAAGCCTGGCGACCGAAGATTCCTTCTTATGTGACCGACTCCATGTAAACCCTATATCCCCTCGGTGTCTATATAAACTGAAGGGGATAGTCCGGAAAGGAGACCACATATACTCATTACCATAATCACATAGGCTAGACTTCTAGGGTTTAGCCATTACGATATCGTGGTAGATCAACTCTTGTAATAGTCATATTCATCAAGATCAATCAAGCAGGAAGTAGGGTATTACCTCCATAGAGAGGGACCAAACCTGGGTAAACATCGTGTCCCCTGTCTCCTGTTACCATCGACCCTTGACGCACAGTTCGGGACCCCCTACCCGAGATCCGCCGGTTTTGACACCGACAACCGTTCTTTCCCTTGGTCTTGTGGGAGTTATGGTTCCTCTGGTTAACCATGTTGGCAACAGAAGTTCCTTCGACCCCTTTTCCATGCGAGTCCTTTGCCCTTGAATTCTGGTCAACACTCAGATGGCCAATGACATCCTCCACAGAGAAGTCACGCCTCTGATGTTTTAGACTGGTGGCAAAGTTCCTTCAGGAATTAGGGAGCTTAGTGATTATGCAGCCTGCGACAAATTTACCTGGTAACTCGCACTTAAGAAGCTCAAGCTCCTTAACAATGCATATTATCTCATGAGCCTGCTCCAGTACAGGTTGGTTTTCAACTATCTTGTAATCGTGGAACTGCTCTATAATATACATCTCGCTCCCGGCATCGGTGGCCCCGAACTTAGAATTGAGCGCCTCCCACAAGTCCTTGGTGGCATGCACATGTAAATATGTGTCGACCAGTTTATGTCCGATCACACTAAGAACTGCTCCGAGAAATACAACGGTGTCCTCCTTGAATGCCTTCTCCTGTTCAGGAGCAATCATTCCCGTGGAGACACCGGTGACCCAGAACACGTTCATAGTCGTGAGCCATAAAGTGGTCTTAGTCTGCCAATGCTTAAAATATGTACCAGTAAACTTATCCGGTTTCAGTGCAGCGGCAAAGCCACTTGCCGAAAAATTCCTACACATAATAGGTTTTTGGATTGCTGAGTAAATTGGCAATTTTTCAACTAATTTAATCCATAAATAAATCACTAGCATGGCATTGACTGAATTTACAATGTACTGACTCTGATATAAACATGCACGTACTAATCAAATAATAGACAAATCTACACATATTGCTAGTAGTACTAATACGAAAATAAACAGGAGCGGGATAAACATGTTATACCCTCCAGTAGGCCAGGCAGAAGCCGCCGCGGCGGTGTCGGCAATAGCGGTGTCCTCGGCGGCCTTCTTGTCGACCTCGAGCTTCTCGGCGGCGGCGCGTTCAGCGTCGGTGGACATGGTGATGACGAGGGCGACACGGACGTAGAGGAAGTAGACGAACAGCGAGCAGTCGCGTAGTCGCTTCCCAAAAACCTATTCGTCCCTCTCCTGTACAGGAACCGGAGGGACGGGGTTTCGGAGACCTGCTCTCCTATCGATCGTGTACGTGGCAAACGGGATAGTCACCGGCGACAGCAGCAGCAGAAGAACGACGGTGGGCGTGCGCGTGAGCAGATGCGATCTGATCGTGGCATCTAGGGTTGGGAGACACCGCACACTTATATAGGCGCAACCGCGTGGAGAGACGTGGGCTCGACCCACGTCCATGACAGCCCACGATCCGATGTCTCAGATCGTGGCCCAGCTGTCAGAAACTCTCCATTAGTGACTAGCAAAAATAAGCGCGTAGGTGTGACCTTGGCTCGGCTCAATCCCGCAACCCACGGCGCATCGTGATGAGGCATGGCATGGCGTGGCGAGGCGGGCGGCAGAGGAGGAGCGCGCGAGGGCCTCTTCTCTTCTCAAGCTCCAATAGCATGTGGAAGACAATCCCTTATAAAGAGGTCCAACTCCTTCTCCACTAGCGGGGTGGGACTAAACTTCCCACTACACCTAGTGCCAATAAACCCACATGTGCCCTTAGAGATTTTCGGAAATTTCTATATGGGCCTAAAGCCCATCTCAAATTTCAGCAATAACATTGTAAAGAAGGGCTGGTCAGCCATTGTCCCGCATGCACACTGTGATCTATGCCCTACGGTGGAGTCTATTGAGCACCTGATCCTGCGCTGTCGACCAGGACAAACCCTTTGGGAGTTCTTGCACTTGGCGTAGGGCTAGAAAAAAAAGCTCGAAGCTCGTGAGCTAAATGAGTAGCTCGTGACTCGGCTCGAATCGACTCGAACTCAAAGAATAACGAGTCGAGCCGAGCTTTAGTTAAAGATCGTTTATAGACCAAGTTAAATGAGCCAATCTCACGAGTACTCATGTAACTCGTTAGGCTTGGTACAAAAGATCAGCCACTTCCAATATAAAAAAAGATCAGCCACTCAGCACCATATGTCCCAGGCCCACAACACAAGGCCTAGCCGTTGAAGGCCCAACTGCCTAGGAGACTCATGCGTTACAAGGAAATTACTATTGTTTAGTGATATATATGTTTAATATATACATAATAATTTTTATAATGTTTGAGGGTTTTATGTTCATATCTTTAACGAGCTTAACAAGCTAAACGAGCCAGCTCGCGAGTTATACGAGTCGAGCCAATCTTGGATTTGAGCTCGTTAATAATAACGAGTCGAGTCGAGCTAGCTCGTTAACAAAACGAGCACTAGCGAGTCAAGCCGAGCCGAGCTGGCTCAACTTGGCTCAAATTCCAACCCTAACTTGGTGCCCCTGGCACTTTCCTCGGTCAACTTGCTAAACATTGCTATGCAAGCCTCTGTGCAATTGGTTTTCAAGCGTAAGTAGAATGTGGCCTTCGCTGCTTGCTTGGTCTTGCTCTGGCATGCGCGAAAAGACCGGGTCTTCAAAGGCAAGGTTTGGTCTGAGCCTTACCTTAGATTCTACGCAGCGGATCTGCTTCGCCTGTGGCATTTCCGTGCTAAACTTCCGCAAGATAAGAGGGACATTCTTTTCTGTGCTAATCTGCTTGACGGCTGATTCATATGTCCATGCCTTCTTCGTGTAACTTACTCGCTTGCCTGCCCTTTCAACCCCTACCTTCTGTCTTCTGTCCCAAGGCTATTTGTGGCCTTGCACCATGGTGCTATCACGAACTCATGTAATCGACCTTAGGGTCCCCAGGCTTTGCCTGTTTTGAAATATATAAGGTAGTAACCAAGCTACCTTTTCGTTTCAAAAAAGTAAGAGATGCCACATCAAATTTGTGTCTGGTTGGAGAAGAGATGAGAGGGGGAAGAAGAGAAGCAAGCTACAAGCTTACAACACGCTGTAGCACGAGACCCAGGAAGCTTTGTGAGATAAAGAGATGGGCCATATATTAATTGTATGACATATTAGTATGGCTAAGTATTGTATGGGTGGGCTATTAGGTTGGCTATAAGAGCATCTCGAACAGGCGCGCTATCTTAGCCGCGCGCTAAAAAAACTGCTTTATTGTGCGCCCAGGACCAAAATGGGTGCTCTAGCAACTGCGCTAAAATTGCACGCGCGGTAAAGTTGGTTCAGCGCGCAAATAAAAACGGCATCATGCGCTGCTTATTTGGTGCGCCCGCTCGCGCGTGCTGCAAAAGCTGAGCTGCTGCAGGTGGGGCCGCCGGATTGGGCGCCGTGTTTTTGCGCTTCTCGTGAAGCAAAACACCCGCCCAGCGCACTAAAACGCTATTTCAGTGCTGCAAAAAATATAGCGCAACCGCGCATCTGTTGGAGATGGTCTAAGTGACATGGCAACTCACATAGCCTACTCTTGACTATATTATTAACTATGCTCTTATAGAGTGGATGTGCCCGGAGAGGCGCCTATCTCGATTGATGCCGGTCAGACAGAAGTGGCCCGAAGGCTGACCACGTGGGCATTCACATCAACGCAGGGATCCTAAAGACTACCCCTGCCGATGTGCCCGCATCGAACCAGTGTCGGTCAATGCACTACCAACACCGTCGTTGTTCCTCTCCTCCGCACACCTTTACAACTAGCTGCCGCGATGGGCAAGTCCGACGAAAGCAACTGGTTCTCCGCACGCCCTCCCCGAAGGTCGTCAACGTCGCCTTGCCTACCACCTCAATGGTGGCGGTGGCGACTCACCCTCAACAATGACGGTGGCCTTCGAGACAGCATGCCCGGAGCGACACATAGCACAACATAAGGCATCATCCGCGAGGTTCGCCATGGCGTCATCCTAGGTCCTAGCAGACCACACACACCTGGCCCGACTCAAAGGGGGCGGCGCAGAGCGGAGTTCACGATCGTGACTATTCGTTGCCGTCGGGCCGAGGTTCTGTGCCAAGTGGAGGAGGCCTAGCGGCTGTGCCGCGAGCGCGCAACAGAGGCCGATCAGGGCTGCCGCAACACCTGGTCGTGTCTCTGCCACTTGAAGGTTGGCGACGACAGCTTGGACGTCAGCAGAGACAGAGGTCATGCTTATGAGGTCACCGTTCAGTACCGATTTTGTTAAACATTCGTTCGAATTGACTAGGCATTTGGTCGCTCTAGTCGGATGGTGTCATCCCCTATCGTTGTCCTTGCCGTAAGCGCATCACCAATGTGGATCACGGAATTTCCCCAAATATTCGGATTCTGGAAATTTTAGGCCATCCAATGGTAGTCTTCCAATTTTCCCGGACAGGTCTGCATGTGTGAAATCCTCCAAACCAGCACCAAACTAAGGGAAGGTACGGGGAAGTGTGAACATCCGCTATATCAAACTCTGCCGCCTCGGCTCATCCAAAACCCCCACCTGAAGCCCTTGTTTCCCCCAAACCATCAATCCACTTGCCGGTTGTATCCACACTAGGAGAGTCCGTCTCCGCTGTCGTACCACACCAGATGTTGCCCAGGCCTTGACGGACCTCCGCCACTCCATTTAGGCGCCTTCCCAAGTTTTCCTACACTGCCCTTTCATGATGGATCTTGCCGTCGCCAACATACCCTCCGCCATGCCGATGCCATCCATAGCGTACACCACGACGCAGTTAGTGTTAGGTCAAATGTCATAGACACTTTTTTGATGTTTTTATTGTTAACTTTGAAGCAAACTTGATGGATTCTGACAAGGATGTTCGCACATGAACACGTCACTATGTACCCTCGACACCGGGGGTGATGCACCGCAGCTCACGTCGAAGGAGACCTGGTCGGAAGCGCGGTACGCAGGCAATCCGGCGGGTGCTTTTGAGGACCCGAAACCCCACGCGCATGGGAGGGACCCCGTCTGGACAAGCGGCGGCTATGGGCTGCCCTAGGTTTGCCTGACCACCCCTAGGGCCTCGAGGTTAGCCGCCCTGCAAAAAGAAGAACGAAGGAAGAACGAGGAAGAAGAAGAACAAGCGAGAGAGATAAAAGTAAGGTAAAAGTGGTAGATGAATATATCGATTGTGTGTTGTTCAATCAGACGTCACCCCTTAGGTATATAAGAGGCAGCTGGACTTCCCATGCAAGGAAAAGGCTTGGATTCACGTCCAAAACCCTAGTCAAATTCGGATTGGTTTTGTACGAACTTTCCAAAACTGCTCGGTTTAAACTGGCTGCACCTTGCGGGTCTTTTTTGTGGCAGTAAACGACTTCGGATGGAAACGAGCCCAAAATCAATATTGACCGTTTCGACGATACGAACAACTTTCATGTTGGACGTTTTTTGATCAAAGGTCAGATTGAGGGTCAAATCGCTCGCGCAAAACAGACTATTAATCGCGCTACCCAGCAGACAGGGTGTCTGGTGGGGCGCACCATTTTTTGCCTCTTGATAGGGCCGTATACCGATGGCCCAAACTTTTGCATACGAATTCTGATTGATACGGTTTTTATATCAAAATCAACCTTTTCGATGAGGCGCACAACTTTCATGTTGAAACTTTTTCCATTTGAGGTAGTCTTGGGGGCTTAATCGGCCAAACTGTACTCTGAATATAAGATTTTAGTACTTTGAGCGTAGTTTCGGCCTTTGAGATGAAATCGGACGGCGATGACCCAAACTTCAAGGATGTTCATATCAACAATACGGAACTCTTTGGTGTAGATCACTTCTCCATTTGAGGCATCTTAAATAAGTTCTTGACCGTGCCAAAATCTGGTGTCAACAAAGGAGTACTTCTACAACAAGTTCATGTGTTTGTCTTCATTGGATGAGGGTGAAACGACGATGATATGGGCTATTCTTAAAGATGTTGAGCATACAAAAGAGCATGTTCTTAACTACAAGGGTTCAACAAAGGGACATTGAGTGTTGAATCGACAAATGGCAACGAGGCATGTGATATTGTACGACGATTACTTTGCCTGTGATGCACAATTTGAATCATATTTCCATTGGCAATTTTAGATGCAATGACATTTGTTCCAACACATCTACAAGGTGCTTTGGCCTATGATGATTACTTCGGTATGAATAAAGATGCCATTCGAACGATAGGGTTCTCTTAATTGCACAACTCATATGTCTCAAACATATTTGTATTTTTCGCATGATTCATGCTACTTTGCTATCAATAAAAAATACTTTGAGCATAGTTTTGAAGTTTTAGGACTAACATATTAATTTAGTGCCCAATCTCAGTTCATTTTTTTTACATTTTTAGGAAAATACCTAGAAAAAGTCGACCCATGGGGACCTGGGCCTACACCAGGGACGACTGAGGGAGTCCTGGATTATGGGGTCCTCGGCTGTCCGGGCTGTGTAGCATGGGCCGGACTGATGGGCCGTGAAGATACAAGATAGAAGACCTTCCCCCATGTCCGGATGGGACTCTCCTTTGCGTGGATGGCAAGCTTGACGTCCGGATGTGTAGTTTCCTTTCTTTGTAAACCGACTCTGTACAACCCTAGGCTCCTCTGGTGTCAATATAAACTAGAGGGTTTAGTCCATAGAGGCTATCGCAAATCACATAGGCTAGACATCTAGGGTTTAGCCATTACGATCTCGAGGTAGATCGACTCTTGTAACCCCTATACTCATCAAATATAATCAAGCAGGATGTAGGGTTTTACCTCCATTAAGAGGGCCCGAACCTAGGTAAACATCGTGTCACCCTTGTCTCCTGTCTCCTTCGATCCTCAGACGCACAGTTCGGGACCCCCTACCCGAGATCGGCCGGTTTTGACACCGACATTGGTGCTTTCATTGAGAGTTCCACTGTGCCGTCGAAGATGGGATCGATGACTCTGAAGGAAATATGCCCTAGAGGCAATAATAAAGTTGTTATTTATATTTCCTTATATCATGATAAATGTTTATTATTCATGCTAGAATTGTATTAACCGAAAACTTAGTACATGTGTGAATACATAGACAAACCGAGTGTCCCTAGTATGCCTCTACTTGACTATCTCGTTAATCAAAGATGGTTAAGTTTCCTAGCCATGGACATGTGTTGTCATTTGATGAACAGGATCACATCATTAGAGAATGATGTGATGGACAAGACCCAACCGTTAGCTTAGCATAATGATCGTTCAGTTTTATTGCTACTGCTTTCTTCATGACTTATACATGTGAGGGAGTCCTGGAATAAGGGGTCCTCGGGCGTTCGGCCTGTTATCTATGGGCCGGACTGATGGACTGTGAAGACATGATGGCCGAAGACTGTATCCGTGTCCGGATTGGGCTCTCCTTGGCGTGGAAGGCAAGCTTGGCGACCGACTATGAAGATTCCTTCTTCTGTAACCGACTCTATGTAAACCCTAGATCATCCCAGCGTCTATATAAACCGGAGGAGTTAGTCCGGAAAATATATACTCATTACCATAGTCATACATGTTAGACTTCTAGGGTTCATCCATTACGATCTCGTGGTAGATCAACTCTTGTAATACTCATATTCATCAAGATCAATCAAGCAGGAAGTAGGGTATTACCTCCATAGAGAGGGCCCGAACCTGGGTAAACATCGTGTCCCCCATCTCCTATTACCATCGATCCTAGACGCACATTTCGGGACCCCCTACCCGAGATCTGCCGGTTTTGGCACCAACAACATGTTCCTCTGACTATGAGATTATGCAACTCCCGAATACCGGAGGAACACCTTGTGTGCTATCAAACGTCACAACATAACTGGGTGATTATAAAGATACTCTACAGGTGTCTCCAATGGTGTTTGTTGAGTTGGCATAGATCGAGATTAGGATTTGTCACTCCGTCTATCGGAGAGGTATCTCTTGGCCATCTCGGTAATGCATATCACTATAAGCCTTGCAAGCAATGTGACTAATGAGTTAGTTGCGAGATGATGCATTACGGAACAAGTAAAGAGACTTGCCGGTAACGACATTGAACTAGGTATTGAGATCCCAACGATCGAATCTCGGGCAAGTAACATACCGATGACAAAGGGAACAACGTATGTTATTATGCGGTTTGACAGATAAAGATCTTCGTAGAATATGTAGGAACCAATATGAGCATCTATGTTCCGCTATTGGTTATTGACCGGAGATGAGTCTCGGTCATGTCTACATAGTTCTTGAACCCGTAGGGTCCTCACGCTTAACGTTCTTTGACGATTTATATTATGAGTTATGTGATTTTATGATCGAAGTTTGTTCGGAGTCCCGGATGAGATCGGGGAGATGACGAGGAGTCTCGAAATGGCCGAGACATAAAAATCGATATATTGTAAGGCTATATTCGTACATCGGAAAGGTTTCGAGTGTTTCGGATATTTTTCGGAGTACCGGAGAGTTACGGGAATTCGCCGGGAGAAGTATTGGGCCTTATTGGGCCATACGGGAATAGAGGAGGCAGGACAAAGGGAAGGAGGCACGTGCCCCCCTATGGGTCTGAATTGTATTAGGGGAAAGGGGGCAGCACCCCCTTGCCATTTCCTATTCCCTCTCTCTTTCCTTCTTTCTTCTCTCCTACTCCGGAAAGGAAAAGGGGAATCCTACTAGGACTTGGGAGTCCTAGTAGGACTCCCCACACTTGGCGCGCGCCCTCTAGGGCCGGCCTCCTCCTCCTCCCTCCTTTATATACGTGGCCAGGGGGCACCTCATAGACACAAGTTGATCATTGATCTTTCTTAGCCGTGTGCGGTGCCCCCCTCCACCATAATCCACCTCGGTTATATTGTAGCGGTGCTTAGGCGAAGCCCTGCATTGGTAGCTTCATCAACACCGTCACCACCCCGAAGCTCTAGTGGATCGTGAGTTCACGGGACGTCACCGAGCTGAACGTATGCTGAACGTGGAGGTGCCGTACGTTCAGTACTAAGGATCGGTCGATCATGAAGACGTACGACTACATCAACCGTGTTGTCATAACGCTTACACTTACGGTCTATGAGGGTACGTAGGTAACACTCTCCCCTCTCATTGCTATGCATCACCATGATCTTGCTTGTGCATAGGATATTTTTTGAAATTACTACGTTCCCCAACAGTGGAATCCGAGACAGGTTTATGCGTAGATGTTATATGCACGAGTAGAACACAAAGGAGTTCTGGGCGTGGGTATATACATATTGCTTGCCATCACTAGTTGATTCTTGATTCAGCGGCATTGTTGGATGAAGCGACCCAGACTAACATTATGCGCACGCTTACGCGAGACTGGTTCTACCGACGTGCTTCGCACACAGGTGGCTAGTGGGTGTCTGTTTCTCCAGCTTTAGTTGAATCGGATTAAATGAACATGGTTCTTTCTGAAGATCAAAAAACAATCACTATACCACGTTGGGGTTTTTTGATGCGTAGGTAAGAACGGTTCTTGCTCAGCCCATAGCAGCCACGTAAAGCTTGCAACAACAAAGTAGAGGACGTCTAACTTGTTTTTGCAGGGCTTGTTGTCATGTGATATGGTCAAGACGTGATGAGATATAAGTTGTTGTATGATATGATCATGTTTTGTTGAAGTTATCGGCAACCGGCAGAAGCCTTATAGTTGTCTCTTTATTGCATAAGATGCAAGCGCCAAATAATTTCTTTACTTTATCGCTATGAGATAGCAATAGTTGCAAGAGCAATGGTTGGCGAGACGACCATGTGACGACACGTTGATAGAGATCAAGATGATGGAGATCATGGTGTCATGCCGGTGATGATAGAGATCATGACGGTACTTTAGAGATGGAGATCAAAGGCGCAAGATGATCATGGCCATATCATGTCACATATTTTGATTGCATGTGATGTTTATCCTTTATGCATCTTATTTTGCTTAGTTCGGTGGTAGCATTATAAGATGACCTCTCACTAAATTTCAAGGTATAAGTGTTCCCCCTGAGTATGCACCGTTGCGACAGTTCATCGTGCCGAGACACCACGTGATGATCGGGTGTGATAAGCTCTACATTCACATACAACGGGTGCAAGCCAGTTTTGTACACGCGGAATACTCGGGTTAAACTTGACGAGCCTAGCATATGCAGATATGGCCTCGGAACACTGGAGACCGAAAGGTCGGGCGTGAATCATATAGTAGATATGATCAACATAGTGATGTTGACCGTTGAAAACGATTCCATCTCATGTGATGATCGGACATGGTTTAGTTGATTTGGATCACGTGATCATTTAGATGACTAGAGGGATGTCTATCTAAGTGTGAGTTCTTAAGTAATATGATTAATTGAACTTTAATTTATGATGAACTTAGTCCTGATAGTGTTTGCATATCTATGTTGTAGCAATAGCTTGCGATGTAGCTCCCCGTTTATTTTTTGATATGTTCCTAGAGAAAAATAAGTTGAAAAATCTACGAAGCAATGATGCGGACTAGCTCCGTGATCTGAGGGTTATCCTCATTGCAGCACAGAAGTATTATGTCCTTGATGCACCGCTAGGTGACGGACCTATTACAGGAGCAGATACATACGTTATGAACGTTTGACAAAGCTCGGTATGATGACTACTTGATAGTTTAGTGCACCATGCTTTACGGCTTAGAACCGGGACATCAAAAACGTTTTGAACGCCACGGAGCATATAGGATGTTCCAAGAGCTGAAATTGGTATTTTAGACTCATGCCCGAGTCGAGAGGTATGAGACCTCTGACAAGTACTTTGCCTACAAGATGGAGGAGAATAGCTCAACCAGTGAGCATGTGCTCAGATTGTCTGAGTACTATAATCACTTGAATCAAGTGGGAGTTAATCTTCCAGATAAGATAGTGATTGACAGAGTTCTCTAGTCACTATCACCAAGTTACTAGAACTTCATGATGAACTATAATATGCAAGGGATAACGGAAACGATTCCCAAGCTCTTCGTGATGCTGAAATCGACGAAGGTAGAAATCAAGAAAAGCATCAAGTGTTGATGGTTGACAAGACCACTAGTTTCAAGTAAAAGGGCAAGGGAAAGAAAGGGAACTTCAAGAAGAATGGCAAGAAAGTTTCCACTCCCATGAAGAAGCCCAAAGCTAGACCCAAGCCTAAAACTAAGTGCTTCTACTGCAAAGAAAATGGTCACTGGAAGCGGAACTGCCCTAGATACTTGGCGGATAAGAATGATGGCAAAGTGAAAAAAAGTATATTTGATATACATGTTATTGATGTGTACTTTGCTAGTGTTTATAGCAACCCCTCATTATTTGATACTGGTTTAGTTGCTAAGAGTAGTAACTCGAAATAGGAGTTGCAAAATAAACAGAGACTAGTTAAGGGCGAGGTGATGATGTGAGTTGGAAGTGATTCCAAGGTTGACAAGATCACCATCGCACGCTCCCTTTACCTTCGAGATTAGTGTTAAACCTAAAATAAATGTTATTTGGTGTTTGCGTTGAGCATAATATGATTGGATCATGTTTATTGCAATACAATTATTCATTTAAGTCAAAGAATAATTGTTATTCTGTTTACATGAATAAAACCTTCTGAGGTCATACACCCAAGGTGAATGGTTTGTTGAATCTCGATCGTAGTGATACACATATTCATAATAATTGATGCTAAAAGATGCAAAATTGATAATGATAGTGCAACATATTTGTGGCACTGCCGTTTAGGTCATATTGGTGTAAAGCGCATGAAGAAAATCCATGCTGATGGGATTTTAGAATCACTTGATTATGAATCACTTGATGCTTGCGAACCATGCCTCATGGGCAAGATGAATAAGACTCCGTTCTACGGAACAATGGAGCGAGCAACTGACTTATTGGAAATAATACATACTAATGTATGCGATCCGATGAGTGTTGAGGCTCGCGGTGGGTATCGTTATTTTCTGACCTTCACATATGATTTGAGCAGATATGGGTATATGTACTTAATGAAACATAAGTCTGAAACATTTGAAAAGTTCAAAGAATTTCAGAGTGAAGTGGAAAATCATCGTAACAAGAAAATAAAGTTTCTACGATCTGATCGCGGAGACGAATATTTGAGTTACGAGTTTGGTCTTCATTTGAAACAATGTGGAATAGTTTCACAACTCACGCCACCTGGAACACCATAGTGTAATGGTGTGTCCGAACGTCGTAACCGTACTTTATTAGATATGGTGTGATCTATGATGTCTCTTATCGATTTATCACTATCGTTTTTGGTGTTATGCATTAGAGACAGCTACATTCACATTAAATAGGGCACCATCTAATCCGTTGAGACGACACCGTATGAACTATGGATTGGCTAGAAACCTAAGTTGTCGTTTCTTAAAGTTTGGGGTTGTGATGCTTATGTGAAAAAGTTTCAGCCTGATAAGCACAAACCTAAATCGGAAAAGTGTGTCTTCATAGGATACCCAAAATAAACTGTTGGGTACACCTTCTATCACAGATCCGAAAGGCAATGTCTTTGTTGCTAAGAGTGGATCCTTTTTAGAGAAAGAGTTTCTCTCGAAAGAAGTGAGTGATAGGAATGTAGAACTTAATGAGGTAATTGTACCTTCTCCCGAATTGGAAAGTAGTTCATCACAGAAACCAGTTCTAGTGATCTCTACACCAATTAGTGAGGAAGCTAATGATAATGATCATGAAACTTTAGATCAAGTTACTACCGAACCTCGTAGGACAACCAGAGTATGGTCCACACTAGAGTGGTATGGTAATACTTTCTGGAAGTCATGTTACTAGACCATGACGAACCTACGAACTATGAGGAAACGATGATAAGCCCAGATTCCGCGAAATGGCTTGAGGCCTTAAAATCTGAGATGGGATCCATGTATGAGAACAAAGTATGGACTTTGATTGACTTGCCCGATGATCGGGGAGTCATTAAGAATAAATGGATCTTCAAGAGGAAGACGGACGCTGATAGTAGTGTTACTATCTACAAAGCTCAAATTCTCGCAAAATGTTTTTGACAAGATAAAGGTGTTTACTACGATGAGATTTTCTCACTCGTATCGATGCTTAAAAAGTCTGTCCAAATCATGTTAGCAGTTGTTGCATTTTGTGAAATCTGGCAAATGGATGTCAAAACTGCATTCCTTAATGGATTTCTTAAAGAAGAGTTGTATATGATGCAACCAGAAGGTTTTGTCGATCCTAAAGGTGCTAACAAAGTAAGCAAGCTCCAGCGATCCATCTATGGACTGGTGCAAGCATCTCGGAGTTGGAATATATGCTTTGATAAAGTGATCAAAGCATATGGTTTTATACAGACTTGCAGTGAAGCTTGTATTTACAAGAAAGTGAGTGGGAGCACTACATCTATAACACCCACGATGCGGCTATATCTCCCACATGTCGGGGCACGACTTAGAGGCATAGCCACATGGTAGGTTTTTCGCAAGAGGGGTAATCTTCACACAATCCCATGTACTGAATAAGAAAGGGATAAAGAGTTGGCTTACAATCACCACTTCACACAAATACAAGTTAAACATACATCATCCAGAATACAATCAAGGTCCGACTACGGAACCAAAATAAAAGGAGGACAACCCCATAAGCAAGATCCCCGATCGTCCCAACCGGGCTCCACTACTGATCAACCGGAAAAGACATAAAACATCGATATAGATCTTCATCGAGCTCCCACATGAGCTCAGTTGCGTCATCTACACTGGTATCATCGGCACCTGCAACTGTTTGGAAGTATCTGTGAGTCACGAGGACTCAACAATCTCACACACGCGAGATCAAGACTGTTTAAGCTTATGGGTAGGAAAGGGTAGTGAGGTGGAGTTGCAGCAAGCACTAAGCATATATGGTGGATAACATACGCAAATAAGAGCGAGAAGAGAAGCAACACAATGGTCGTGAACTAGAAGTGATCAAGAAGTGATCCTGAAACTACTTACGTTCAAGCATAACACAAGAACCGTGTTCACTTCCCGGACTCCGCCGAGAAGAGACCATCACGGCTACACACGCGGTTGATGCATTTTAATTAAGTTAAGTGTCAAGTTCTCTACAACCGGATATTAACAAATTCCCATCTGCCACATAATCGCGGACACGGCTTTCGAAAGTTCAAACCCTGCAGGGGTGTCCCAACTTAGCCCATCACAAGCTCTCATGGTCAACGAAGGATATTCCTTCTCCCGGGAAGACCGATCAGTCTCGGAATCCCGGTTACAAGACATTTCAACAATGGTAAAACAACATCAGCAAAGCCACCCGATGTGCTGACAATCCCGATAGGAGTCGCACGTATCTCGTTCTCAGGGCAACACCGGATGAGACAGGCTACGAGTAGAACCAGCCCTCGAGTTTCCCCAAGGTGGCCCCGCAGGCGGCTCGGTTCAGACCAACACTTAGAGAAGCACTAGCCCGAGGGGGTTAAAATAAAGATGACCCTCGGGTTGGCCGACCCAAGGGAAGGGTAGGTGGTGGTGAGGCAAATGGTAAAACCAAGGTTGGGCCTTGCTGGAGGAGTTTTATTCAAAGCGAACTTTCAAGGGGTCCCCATAACACCCAACCGTGTAAAGAACGCAAAATCAAGGAACATAACACCGGTATGACGGAAACTAGGGCGGCAAGAGTGGAACAAAACACCAGGCATAAGGCCGAGCCTTCCACCCTTTACCAAGTATATAGATGCATTAATTAAATAAGAGATATTGTGATATCCCAACATATCCATGTTCCAACATGGAACAAACTTCATCTTCACATGCAATTAACAACGCTATAAGAGGGGTTGAGCAAAAGAGGTAACATAGCCAAACAACGGTTTGCTAGGAAGGTGGGTTAGAGGCTTGACATGGCAATATGGGAGGCATGATATATCAAGTGGTAGGTAAAGCAGCATAGCAAAAGAGCAAACAACTAGCAAGCAAAGATAGAAGTGATTTCGAGGATATGGTCATCTTGTCTGAAATCCCGCAAAGAAGAAGAACGAGTCCACGAAGAAGACAAACAGACGAAGTCGAACGAATCCTCACAACATCCGGAACGAAAGCGAAGCTAACGAGAGAAGCAACCCGGAAAGAAGCAAGCAACATAGTAAACAACCATCACATAAACATGGCATTATGCACAACCAAGTATGATGCATGTCCGGTTTAATGAAGCATGGCATGGCAAAATGCACAAGCAAAACTACAAGTTAAGTGGAGCTGAATATGCAACGAGTTGCATATTGATGAAACACCACAACAATTATTTAGTTTTATCCCGTTTAAGTACTCAACAATATTAAATGTTGGTTAGCATGGCAAGGGGTGAAGCACAATAAAACTACTTAACTAGGCAAGTTTAAATGAGGCCGGAACAACAAATAACAAGTTCGGAAAATCCTCATGTGCATATTTTAGATTTGGCACTGCTTTGCCCTAAACACAAATTTAGAGTTGTTAAACATGCAAAGCAAGTACACCATGTTAAACTAGGCATTTTTCTACCCCATTTACATATAAAGATTATTTAAAACCGAGCTACGGTTATTGAGTTATGAATTAAAGCATTTTAGCATGGCATATGAGCAGAAGTAATCAAACAACATTTTACACATGTTAAACATGGATGAAAGTGGCATATTATTAAACTAAATGAAATTATAAGCATTTTTCATATATAAATCATTTTTAACCGATGCACGGATGATGAGTTATAATATGCATGAAGTCTAGGGGGCTTCTTGCAAAACTGGTTATCTCTGGATAAATGGACAAATCGTAGAATGGGAAAAAACATGCCATGGGCCGAATCTGTCTGGCCCGAAAGTGTATAGGGGAGGGGCTTCTCGCATTGAGCCTGCCCCGGTCGGTGGAGCAGTGGCTCAGCGTTGGGCCTCACGCAGGGCGCGGCTGGCTGGATCTGACGAAGGGAGGGGCATTGGTCAACGCGGATGATGGGCGCTCGACGACTCGCGCAAGCTCGATGCAGAGCACGACATGGCAGCGGCTGCAAGCAAGCTGAGCAGGGGACGGAGATGCACGGCTCCAGGTGCGGGGCGGCGGCCTCCGGCGATGGGACGACGACGGACTGGGCGCAGGAGGTCCACACTACGGCGAGGGGAGGCGTGCGAGAGGAGGCGATGCAGGCCAGCGGCAAGTCTGCTCGATGCAGGGCAGCAGGGGCGTTCAGCGCAGGCGGGCAGTAGTAGGTCAGCGAGGAGGTGCTGCAAGGAGGCCTCGGGCGCCATGGCGGTTCGGGAGGAGGCGGCTTCGTCGCGGCTCGTCGGATGGAGCTCGAAGCAGAGGAGGCAGGGGCTTGGCGCAGGGCAGAGATGGACTCGGAGCTCCGGCAGGACAAAGCTTGGCGGCAGCTTGGCGTCGCAGATGATAATGGGGAGGCACGGAGGAGGAGGTCATGGGGCCGAGGACGACGGATTCGTCCATTCCCATGGTGGAGCCGACGCGAAACAGGAGCTGCTGGTGCCTGAAGCCTCCTAGACGCCATGGCGGGCTTATCCTTCACCAATTAAAATGATGACCCACAATGGATTTGGCATACTACTTATTCTCGTAGAAAGGATTAAGAGAGATATAGCGCAAACTTGGGAAGGTGTTCAATGAACCACCGGTAGGATTGAAAAAAATGAATGAATTGATATGATAACCAAGAAAGAGAACTCTTGAACGAACCACCATAAGGATTGAAAATGAATGAATAAAAGATAAAGAAACACCGGGAAGAATTAGAGAACGAATGAAGATGCTTGAGGGAATTTAGATACAAGTGAACGAAGAGATCCCGAGCTGATTAGATAAAACTTGAATGATGCACCGGTATGATTTGGAGAACGAGAGCTGAAAGTTTGAGTGAATAATGTTTGAAAAGATGGCCTTTGGAGAATCAAACTGAAAAGACTCCTGAATTGCTTCGTATGGGTGAAAAGAATTCTCACAAATGAAAACAATTATGAGAGGATGGCATTGTTGGGGAACGTAGCAGAATTTTAAAATTTTCTATGCATCACCAAGATCAATCTATGGAGTCATCTAGCAACGAGGGAGAGAGGACTGCATCTACATACCCTTGTAGATCGCGCGCGGAAGCGTTCAAGAGAACGGGGTTGATGGAGTCGTACTCGACGTGATCCAAATCACCGATGATCTAGCGCCGAACGGACGACACCTCCGCGTTCAACACACATACGGTTGGGAAGATGTCTCCTCCAACTTGATCCAGCAAGGGGGAAGGAGAGGTTGATGAAGATCCAGCAGCACGACGGCGTGGTGGTGGAAGCAACGGTGATCTCGGCAGGGCTTCGCCAAGCGCAAGGAGATGGAGGAGTGTCACGGGAGGGAGAGGGAGAGGCCAGGGGCTTGGGTGCGGCTGCCCTCCCTCCCCCCACTATATATAGGGTCCCTAGGGGGGGCGCCAGCCCTAGGAGATCCAAACTCCTAGGGGGGCGGCGGCCAAGGGGGTGGCTTGCCCCCCAAGGCAAGTGTGGCGCCCCCAACCCTAGGGTTTCCAACCCTAGGCGCAGGGGGAGGCCCAAGGGGGGCGCACCAGCCCACTAGGGGCTGGTTCCCCTCCCACTTCAGCCCATGGGGCCCTCAGGGATAGGTGGCCCCACCCGGTCGACCCCTGGGACCCTTCCGGTGGTCCCGATACAATACCGATTACCCCCGAAACTTTCCTGATGGCCGAAACTTGACTTCCTATATATAAATCTTCACCTCCGGACCATTCCGGAACTCCTCGTGATGTTCGGGATCTCATCCGGGACTCCGAACAACTTTCGGGTTACCGTATACTAATATCTCAACAACCCTAGCGTCACCGAACCTTAAGTGTGTAGACCCTACGGGTTCGGGAGATACGCAGACATGACCGAGATGAGTCTTCGGTCAATAACCAACAGCGGGATCTGGATACCCATGTTGGCTCCCACATGCTCCTCAATGATGTCATCGGATGAACCACGATGTCGAGGATTCAATCAATCCATATACAATTCCCTTTGTCAATCGGTACGTTACTTGCCCGAGACTCAACCGTCGGTATCCCAATACCTCGTTCAATCTCGTTACCGGCAAGTCACTTTACTCATACCATAATGCATGATCCCGTGATCAACCACTTGGTCACATTGAGCTCATTATGATGATGCATTACCGAGTGGGCCCAGAGATACCTCTCCATCATACGGAGTGACAAATCCCAGTCTCGATTCGTGCCAACCCAACAAACACTTTCGGAGATACCTGTAGTGTACCTTTATAGTCACCCAGTTACGTTGTGACGTTTGGCACACCGAAGGCACTCCTACGGTATCCGGGAGTTGCACAATCTCATGGTCTAAGGAAATGATACTTGGCATTCGGAAAAGCTACAACAAACGAACTACAGGATCTTTGAGCTATGCTTAGGATTGGGTCTTGTCCATCACATCATTCTCCTAATGATGTGATCCCGTTATCAATGACATCCAATGTCCATAGTCAGGAAACCATGACTATCTTTTGATCAACGAGCTAGTCAACTAGAGGCTCACTAGGGACGTGTTGTGGTCTATGTATTCACACATGTATTACGATTTCCGGATAACACAATTATAGCATGAACAATAGACAATTATCATGAACAAAGAAATATAATAATAACCATTTTATTATTGCCTCTAGGGCATATTTCCAACAGTCTCCCACTTGCACTAGAGTCAATAGTCTAGTTACATTGTGATGAATCGAACACCCATGCAGTTCTGGTGTTGATCATGTTTTGCTCTAGGGAGAGGTTTAGTCAACAGATCTGCCACATTCAGGTCCGTATGTACTTTAAAAATCTCTATGTCTCCATTTTGAACACTTTCACGAATGGAGTTGAAGCGACGCTTGATATGCCTGGTCTTCCTGTGAAACCTGGGCTCCTTGGCAAGGGCAATAGCTCCAGTGTTGTCACAGAAGAGAGTCATCGGGCCTGACGCATTGGGTATGAGTCCTAGGTCGGTAATGAACTCCTTCACCCAGATTGCCTCTTGTGCTGCCTCCGAGGCTGCCATGTACTCCGCTTCACATGTAGATCCCGCCACAACGCTTTTCTTGCAACTGCACCAGCTTACTGCCCCACCATTCAAAATATACACGTATCCGGTTTGTGACTTAGAGTCATCCAGATCTGTGTCGAAGCTAGCATCGACGCAACCCTTTACGACGAGCTCTTCATCACCTCCATAAACGAGAAACATAACCTTAGTCCTTTTCAGGTATTTCAGGATATTCTTGACCGCTGTCCAGTGTTCCATGCCGGGATTACTTTGGTACCTTCCTACCAAACTTACGGCAAGGTTTACATCAGGTCTGGTACACAGCATAGCATACATGATAGACCCTATGGCTGAGGCATAGGGGACAACACTCATCTTTTCTCTATCTTCTACCGTGGTCGGGCATTGAGCCGTGCTCAATCTCGTACCTTGCAATACAGGCAAGAACCCCTTCTTTGACTGATCCATTTTGAACTTCTTCAATATCTTGTCAAGGTACGTACTCTGTGAAAGACCAATGAGGCGTCTCGATCTATCTCTATAGATCTTGATGCCTAATATATAAGCAGCTTCTCCAAGATCCTTCATTGAAAAAGACTTGTTCAAGTAGCCATTTATGCTTTCCAAGAATTCTATATCATTTCCCATCAACAGTATGTCATCCACATACAATATGAGAAATGCTATAGAGCTCCCACTCACTTTCTTGTAAATGCAGGCTTCTCATAAGTCTGCGTAAACCCAAACGCTTTGATCATCTCATCAAAACGAATGTTCCAACTCCGAGATGCTTGCACCAACCCATAAATTGAGCGTTGGAGCTTGCACACCTTGTCAGCATTCTTAGGATCGACAAAACCTTCCGATTGCATCATATACAATTCTTCCTTAAGGAAACCATTAAGGAATGCCATTTTGACGTCCATTTGCCATATCTTATAATCATAGAATGCGGCAATTTCTAACATGATTCGGACAGACTTCAGCTTCGCTACGGGTGAGAAAGTCTCATCGTAGTCAACCCCTTGAACTTGTCGATAACCCTTAGCGACAAGCTGAGCTTTATAGATGGTTACGTTACCATCCGTGTCTGTCTTCTTCTTAAAGATCCATTTATTTTCTATGGCTCGCCGATCAACGGGCAAGTCAGTCAAAGTCCATACTTTGTTTTCATACATGGATCATATCTCGGATTTCATGGCTTCCAGCCATTTGTCGGAATCCGGGACCGCCATCACTTCTTCATAGTTCGAAGGTTCACTGTTGTCTAACAACATGATTTCCAAGACAGGGTTGCCGTACCACTCTGGTGTGAAACGTGTCCTCGTGGACCTATGAAGTTCAGTAGCAACTTGATCTGAAGTCTCATGATCATCATCACCAACTTCCTCTCTAGTCGGTGCAGGCACCTCAGGAACATTTTCTTGAGCTGCGCCGCTTACCGGTTCAAGAGGTAATACTTCATCAAGTTCTACTTTCCTCCCACTTATTTCTTTCGAGAGAAACTCTTTCTCTAGAAAGGACCCATTCTCGCCAACAAAGATCTTGCCTTCGGATCTGAGGTAGAAGGTATACCCAATAGTTTCTTTAGGGTATCCTATGAAGACACATTTTTCCGATTTGGGTTCGAGCTTTTCAGGTTGAAGTTTCTTGACATAAGCATCGCATCCCCAAACTTTTAGAAAAGACAACTTAGGTTTCTTCCCAAACCATAATTCATACGGTGTCGTCTCAACGGATTTCGACGGAGCCCTGTTTAAAGTGAATGCGGCAGTCTCTAAAGCATAGCCCCAAAATGACAGCGGTAAATCGGTAAGAGACATCATAGATCGCACCATATCCAATAGAGTTCGATTACGATGTTCGGACACACCATTACGCTGAGGTGTTCCAGGCGGCGTGAGTTGTGAAACTATTCCACATTTCCTTAAGTGTGTGCCAAATTCGTGACTCAAGTATTCTCCCCCACGATCTGATCGCAAGAACTTGATTTTCTTGTCACGTTGATTCTCAACCTCACTCTGAAATTCCTTGAACTTTCCAAAGGTCTCAGACTTGTGTTTCATTAAGTAGACATACCCATATCTACTCAAGTCATCAGTGAGGGTGAGAACATAACGATAGCCACCGCGAGCCTCAACACTCATTGGACCGCACACATCAGTATGTATAATTTCCAATAAGTTGGTTGCTCGCTCCATCGTTCCTGAGAACAGAGTCTTGGTCATTTTACCCATGAGGCATGGTTCGCACGTGTCAAATGATTCATAATCAAGAGACTCCAAAAGTCCATCTGCATGGAGCTTCTTCATGCGTTTGACACCTATGTGACTAAGGCGGCAGTGCCACAAGTATGTGGGACTATCATTATCAACCTTACATCTTTTGGTATTCACACTATGAATATGTGTAACATTACGCTTGAGATTCATTAAGAATAAACCAATCACCAACGGAGCATGACCATAAAACATATCTCTCATATAAATAGAACAACCATTATTCTTGGATTTAAATGAGTAGCCATCTCGAATTAAACGAGATCCTCATACAATGTTCATGCTCAAAGCTGGCACTAAATAACAATTATTGAGGTTTAAAACTAATCCCGTAGGTAAATGTAGAGGTAGCGTGCCGACGGCGATCACATCAACCTTGGAACCATTCCAGACGCGCATCGTCACCTCGTCCTTCGCCAGTCTCCGTTTATTCTGCAACTCCTGCTTTGAGTTACAAATGTGAGCAACCGCACCGGTATCAAATACCCAGGAGCTACTACGAGTACTAGTAAGGTACACATCAATTACATGTATATCACATATACCTTTAGTGTTGCCGGCCTTCTTGTCCGCTAAGTATTTGGGACAGTTCCGCTTCCAGTGACCACTTCCCTTGCAATAAAAACACTCAGTCTCAGGCTTGGGTCCATTCTTTGGCTTCTTCCCGGCAGCTTGCTTACCGGGCACGGCAACTCCCTTGCCGTCCTTTTTGAAGTTCTTCTTACCCTTGCCTTTCTTGAACTTAGTGGTTTTATTCACCATCAACACTTGATGTTCCTTTTTGATTTCCACCTCTGCTGATTTCAGCATTGAATATACCTCAGGAATGGTCTTTTCCATCCCCTGCATATTGAATTTCATCACAAAGCTCTTGTAGCTCGGTGGAAGTGACTAAAGGATTCTATCAATGACCACGTCATCCGGGAGATTAACTCCCAGCTGAGTCAAGCGGCTATGCAACCCAGACATTTTGAGTATGTGCTCACTGACAACTATTTTCCTCCATCTTACAGCTGAAGAACTTGTCGGAGACTTCATATCTCTCGACCCGGGCATGAGCTTGGAAAACCATTTTCAGCTCTTCGAACATCTCATATGCTCCGTGTCTCTCAAAACGCTTTTGGAGCCTCGGTTCTAAGCTGTAAAGCATGCCGCACTAAACAAGGGAGTAATCATCAGCACGTGACTGCCAAGCGTTCATAACGTCTTGGTTCTCTAGGATGGGTGCGTCACCTAGCAGTGCTTCTAGGACATAATCTTTCTTTGCAGCTATGAGGATGATCCTCAGGTTCCGGACCCAGTCCGTATAGTTGCTGCCATCATCTTTCAGCTTGGTTTTCTCTAGGAACGCGTTGAAGTTGAGGACAAAGTGGGCCATTTGATCTACAAGACATATTGTAAAGATTTTAGACTAAGTTCATGATAATTAAGTTCATCTAATCAAATTACTCAATGAACTCCCACTCAGATACACATCCCTCTAGTTATCTATGTGAAACATGATCCGAGTTAACTAGGCCGTGTCCGATCATCATGTGAGACGGACTAGCCAACATCGGTGAACATCTTGATGTTGATCGTATCTTCTATACGACTCATGCTCGACCTTTCGGTCTTCCGTGTTCCGAGGCCATGTCTGTACATGCTAGGCTCGTCAAGTCAACCTAAGTGTATTGCGTGTGTAAATCTGGCTTACACCCGTTGTATTCGAACATTAGAATCTATCACACCCGATCATCACGTGGTGCTTCGAAACAACGAACCTTCGCAATGGTGCACAGTTAGGGGGAACACTTTCTTGAAATTATTACAAGGGATCATCTTATTTATGCTACCGTCGTTCTAAGCAAATAAGATATAAAACATGATAAACATCACATGCAATCAAATAGTGACATGATATGGCCAATATCATTTGCTCCTTTTGATCTCCATCTTCGAGGCTCCATGATCATCGTTGTCACCGGCATGACACCATGATCTCCATCATCATGATCTCCATCATCGTGTCTTCTTGAAGTTGTCTCATCATCTATTACTTCAACTACTATGGCTAACGCTTTAGCAATAAAGTAAAGTAATTACATGACGTTTATGTTGACACGCAGGTCATAAATAAATAAAGACAACTCCTATGGCTCCTGCCGGTTGTAATACTCATCGACATGCAAGTCGTGATTCCTATTACAAGAACATGATCAATCTCATACATCACATATATCATTCATCACATCCTTTTGGCCATATCACATCACAGGGCACATGCTGCAAAAACAAGTTAGACGTCCTCTAATTGTTGTTGCAAGTTTTTACGTGGCTGCTATAGGTTTCTAGCAAGAATGTTTCTTACCTACGCCAAAACCACAACGTGATATGCCAATTTCTATTTACCCTTCATAAGGACCCTTTTCATCGAATCCGATCCGACTAAAGTGGGAGAGACAGACACCCGCCAGCCACCTCATGCAACTAGTGCATGTCAATCGGTGGAACTAGTCTCACGTAAGCGTACGTGTAAGGTCGGTCCAGGCCGCTTCATCCCACGATGCCGACGAATCAAGATAAGACTAGTAATGGCAAGCAAATTGACAATATCCACGCCCACAACTGCTTTGTGTTCTACTTGTGCATAGAAACTACGCATAGACCTAGCTCATGATGCCACTATTGGGGAACGTAGCAGAATTTTAAAATTTTCTACGCATCACCAAGATCAATATATGGAGTCATCCAGCAATGAGGGAGAGAGGAGTGCATCTACATACCCTTGTAGATCGCGCGCGGAAGCGTTCAAGAGAACGGGGTTGATGGAGTCGTACTCGACGTGATCCAAATCACCGATGACCTAGCGCCGAACGGACGACACCTCCGTGTTCAACACACGTACGGTTGGGAAGACGTCTCCTCCAACTTGATCCAGCAAGGGGGAAGGAGAGGTTGATGAAGATCCAGCAGCACGACGGCGTGGTGGTGGAAGCAACGGTGATCTCGGCAGGGCTTCGCCAAGCGCAAGGAGACGGAGGAGTGTCACGGGAGGGAGAGGGAGAGGCCAGGGGCTTGGGTGCGGCTGCCCTCCCTCCCCCTACTATATATAGGGTCCCTAGGGTGGGGCGGCCCTAGGAGATCCAATCTCCTAGGGGGGGCGGCGGCCAAGGGGGTGGCTTGCCCCCCAAGGCAAGTGTGGCGCCCCCAACCCTAGGGTTTCCAACCCTAGGCGCAGGGGGAGGCCCAAGGGGGGTGCACCAGCCCACTAGGGGCTGGTTCCCCTCCCACTTCAGCCCATGGGGCCCTCCGGGATAGGTGGCCCCACCCGGTGGACCCCCGGGACCCTTCCGGTGGTCCCGGTACAATACCGATTACCCCCTAAACTTTCCCGATGGCCGGAACTTGACTTTCTATATATAAATCTTCACCTCCGGACCATTCCGGAACTCCTCGTGACGTCCGGGATCTCATCCGGGACTATGAACAACTTTAGGGTTACCGTATACTAATATCTCAACAACCCTAGCGTCACCGAACCTTAAGTTTGTAGACCCTACGGGTTCGGGAGACACGCAGACATGACCGAGACAACTCTCCGGTCAATAACCAACAGCGAGATCTGGATACCCATGTTGGCTCCCACATGCTCCTCGATGATCTCATCGGATGAACCACGATGTCGAGGATTCAATCAATCCGTATACAATTCCCTTTGTCAATCGGTACGTTACTTGCCCGAGACTCGATCGTCGGTATCCCAATACCTCGTTCAATCTCGTTACCGGCAAGTCACTTTACTCGTACCGTAATGCATGATCTGGTGATCAACCACTTGGTCACATTGAGCTCATTATGATGATGCATTACCGAGTGGGCCCAGAGATACCTCTCTGTCATACGGATTGACAAATCCCAGTCTCGATTCGTGCCAACCCAACAAACACTTTCGGAGATACCTGTAGTGTTCCTTTATAGTCACCCAGTTACGTTGTGACGTTTGGCACACCCAAGGCACTCCTACGGTATCCGAGAGTTGCACAATATCATGGTCTAAGGAAATGATACTTGACATTCGGAAAAGCTACAACAAACGAACTACACGATCTTCGAGCTATGCTTAGGATTGGGTCTTGTCCATCACATCATTCTCCTAATGATGTGATCCCGTTATCAATGACATCCAATGTCCATAGTCAGGAAACCATGACTATCTTTTGATCAACGAGCTAGTCAACTAGAGGCTCACTAGGGACGTGTTGTGGTCTATGTATTCACACATGTATTACGATTTCCGGATAACACAATTATAACATGAACAATAGACAATTATCATGAACAAAGAAATATAATAATAACCATTTTATTATTGCCTCTAGGGCATATTTCCAACAGGCATAAAGCTAGAACCACGAGTCTTGAAGAGAATGGAGCCAAGATTTAGAGGAAAACACTTCTTCGGTCTTCAAATGTTGAGAATGACAATGAGAAACACCACCATGAATTGTTGAGATACTCCGGGATGAAAATTAGAAAGGTTGAATCAACGATGAAAAGAATTTGAAAGATCTTGGAGCAAGACATTTGACTGATGACAATTCATTCTTACGTCAAACTTTGAAATGAATTTGCGAATAACTCAGGGAAAATTAGAAGAGTTAGGTAAGATCCTGGGAAAGGACCTATGGGTTAGGTCCCACTCAAAAGGAACACCGCTGAATGATTTAAAAGGAAGATTGCGCCGATTGAATTAAGTGGGTTGAATGAGCTAACAACCTCGGAATAGGTTGAACGGATCTTGAATGAAAACATGAATCTTCTGAGATATGTTAGGTACTCCGGAACAAATGAATAGGCAGAGGTGAACAATTAAGAGGTGCACTGGCATGAGAAAACATTTGAAACTAGGAAAAGGATATGATCGACAAAACTTGACTTGAATACACCGGAGAAGAAAGAGAACGGAGAATGATGAACTTGAAGCTCTGTTAGAATCTTCATGAGAATCACCGGATAAGAACATTGACGGAATAGAATGGAGAGATTTCCCATCGATACAAAGTTACTCGATTAAGAAATCTGAGTCCTCGAAGAAAAAGGGGTGGGTGGGCGGGAAAACAAAAGCAACTTGGGGACAGATGGAAAGGATACCGTTGAGAAAACTTAGAGTTGATCTTGCGGATGTGGAAAATGATCGGATCCACAAGAAGAGAAACACGCCGGATGAAAAAGGATTGACATGACAATCCAGATTATCATGAAGGATTAGTATTCACATAGAAATATGAGAACATTGCTTAGGAAAGGTATGGAATCCACACTTGACATTGAAGCAACTCGAATACCACAACTCAAAACAAAACACAGGATTGGCTTGCAAAATAAGCCGGAAACAAACATATGATAGATCCCATATCGTATCATGCGTCTGTTGAAAAGATATTCTTGGAGCTACTTGAATTCCCACCTATAAAACTCCCGAAACTTTATGGTTATGCAATCAGGTGTTGGGGATACATGGGAATCATAATATCTCACCCAAACTAACAATCCCTACATCCAGCTGTATCCATCCTTCAACACATAACCAAGAAACCTTTGGAAATCGTTTACCTCAACCTTCGAAAAGCATCCGTTATATGATTTATGGCAATACTCCCGAACTCCCGCCCCAGTACTGGGTGGCGTCGAGGTTATCTCACCAACAACCACATAAAAGAGATTTTCGATGTCGGCGAACTCAGGTATTCCAAAACTGCAATGATAAAATTGTGACGACAACACCTCGGAGCTCAACTCCCTGGGACACTTCCACAACCCCTAAATGTCAGGAGGCACCAAGAACAATGTTCTCGTCACAAAACCATCGGAACGATTCCAAGATACCCGCGTGATCCTATAAAAATTCGTGAAATTTGATGAGAGAAAAGTCAAGACTTCTATGTCGGGAGGCCTCACCAGACCGGCGAAGGGACTGAGGAGTAAAAAGAATCCTACTCTCCGATATAGATAATCCTAAGACTCAAAACATTTTGTTCTAGACTCAACAACGTCAGCGATTTGATCAAGCAGGGGGCTCCTAAGTCGGGGATGGCTCTAATTACGAACTTGTAACACCCACGATGCTGCTATATCTCCCACGTGCCGGGCACGACTTAGAGGCATAGCCGCATGGTAGGTTTGTCGCAAGAGGGGTAATCTTCACACAATCCCATGTACTGAATAAGAAAGGGATAAAGAGTTGGCTTACAATCGCCACTTCACACAAATACAAGTTAAACATACATCATCCAGAATACAATCAAGGTCCGACTATGGAAACAAAATAAAAGGAAGACAACCCCGAAAGCTAGATCCCCAATCGTCCCAACTGGGCTCCACTATTGACCAACCGGAAAAGACATAAAACATCGATCCAGATCTTCATCGAGCTCCCACTTGAGCTCAGTTGCGTCATCTGCACTGGTATCATCGGCACCTGCAACTGTTTGGAAGTATCTGTGAGTCACGAGGACTCACCAATCTCACACCCGTGAGATCAAGACTATTTAAGCTTATGGGTAGGAAAGGGTAGTGAGGTGGAGCTGCAGCAAGCACTAAGCATATATGGTGGCTAACATATGCATATAAGAGCGAGAAGAGAAGCAACACAACGGTCGTGAACTAGAAGTGATCCTGAAACTACTTACGTTCAAGCATAACACAAGAACCATGTTCACTTCCAGGACTCCACCGAGAAGAGACCATCATGGCTACACACGCGGTTGATGCATTTTAATTAAGTTAAGTGTCAAGTTCTCTACAACCAGATATTAACAAATTCCCATCTGCCACATAACCGCGGGCACGACTTTCGAAAGTTCAAACCCTGCAGGGGTGTCCCAACTTAGCCCATCACAAGCTCTCACGGTCAACGAAGGATATTCCTTCTCCCGGGAAGACCCGATCAGTCTCGGAATGCTGGTTACAAGACATTTCGACAATGATAAAACAAGACCAGCAAAGCCACCTGGTGTGCTGACAATCCCGATAGGAGTCGCACGTATCTCGTTCTCAGGGCAACACCGGATGAGACATGCTACGAGTAGAACCAGCCCTCGACTTTCCCTCAGGTGGCCCTGCAGGCGGCTCGGTTCGGACCAACACATAGAGAAGCACTGGCCCGGGGGGGGGGGGTTAAAATAAAGATGACCCTCGGGTTGGCCGACCCGAGGGAAGGTTGGGTGGTGGTGAGGCAAATGGTAAAACCAAGGTTGGGCCTTGCTGGAGGAGTTTTATTCAAAGCGAACTGTCAAGGGGTCCCCATAACACCCCACCTTGTAAGGAACGCAAAATCAAGGAACATAACACTGGTATGACGGAAACTAGGGCGGCAAGAGTGGAACAAAACACTAGGCATAAGGCCGAGCCTTCCACCCTTTACCAACTATATAGATGCATTAATTAAATAAGAGATATTGTGATATCCCAACATATCCATGTTCCAACATGGAACAAACTTCATCTTCACATGCAACTAACAACGCTATAAGAGGGGCTGAGCAAAAGCGGTAACATATCCAAACAACGGTTTGCTAGGAAGGTGGGTTAGAGCCTTGACATGGCAATATGGGAGGCATGATATAGCAAGTGGTAGGTAACGCAACATAGCAAAAGGGCGAACAGCTAGCAAGCAAAGATAGAAGTGATTGCGAGGATATGGTCATCTTCCCTGAAATCCCGCAAGGAAGAAGAACGAGTCCATGAAGAAGACAAACGGAAGAAGTCGAACGAATCCTCACAACATCCGGAACGAAACCGAAGCTAACGAGAGAAGCTACCCGGAAAGAAGCAATCAACAGAGTAAATAACCATCACATAAACATGGCATTATGCACAACCAAACATGATGCATGTCTGGTTTAATGAAGCATGGCATGGCAAAATGCACAAGCAAAACTACAAGTTAAGTGGAGCTCAATATGCAACGAGTTGCATATTGATGAAACACCACAACAATTATTTAGTTTTCTCCCGTTTAAGTACTCAACAATATTAAATGTTGGTTAGCATGGCAAGGGGTGAAGCACAATAAAACTACTTAACTAGGCAAGTTTAAATGAGGCCGGAACAACAAATAACAAGTCCGGAAAATCCTCATGTGCATATTTTAGATTTGGTACTGTTCTGCCCTAAACACAATTTTAGAGTTGTTAAACATGCAAAGCAAGTACACCATGTTAAACTAGGAATTTTTCTACTCCATTTACATATAAGATTATTTAATACTGAGCTACGGTTATTAAGTTATGAATTAAAGCATTTTAGCATGGCATATGAGCAAAAGTAATCAAACAACATATTAAACATGTTAAACATCGATGAAAGTGGCATATTATTAAACTAAATGAAATTCTAAGCATTTTTCATATATAAATCATTTTAAACCGATGCACGAATGATGAGTTATAATATGCATGATGTCTAGGGGGCTTCTTGCAAAACTGGTTATCTCTGGATCAATGGACAAATTGTAGAACAGGAAAAACATGCCATGGGCCGAATCTGTCTGGCCCAAAAGTGTATAGGAGAGGGGCTTCTCACATTGAGCCTGGCCCGGTCGGTGGAGCAGTGGCTCGAGCGCTGGGCCTCATGCAGGGCGCGGCTGGCTGGATCTGACGAAGGCAGGGGCGTTGGTCAACGCGGATGTTGGGCGCTCGACGACTCACGCGAGCTCGATGCAGAGCACGACGCGGCAGCGGCTGCAAGCAAGCTGAGCAGGGGACGGAGAGGCGCGGGTGCAGGCGCGGGACGGCGGCCTCCGGCGATGGGACGACGGCGGACTTGGCGCAGGAGGTCCACACTATGGCGAGGGGAGGCGTGCGAGAGGAGGCGTTGCAGGCCAGGGGCAACTCTGCTCGATGCAGGGCAGCAGGGGCGTTCAGCGCAGGCGGGGCAGTAGTGGGTCGGCAAGGAGGTGTGATACGTCTCCAACGTATCTATAATTTTTGATTGCTCCATGCTATATTATCTACTGTTTTGGACTATATTGGGCTTTATTTTCCACTTTTATATTATTTTTGGGACTAACCTATTAACCGGAGGCCGATCCCAGAATTGCTGTTTTTTTGCCTATTTCAGTATTTCGGAGAAACAGAATATCAAACGGATTCCAAAGGGAATAAAACCTTTGGGAACGTGATTTTCTCACCGAACGTGATCCAGGAGACTTGGACCCTACTCCAAGGATTCAAAGAGGCGGTCATGAGGGTGGGGGGCGCGCCCCCTGCCTCGTGGGCCCCTCGGTGCTCCACCGTCGTACTCCTTCCTCCTATATATACCTACGTACCCCCAAACGATCAGAACAGGAGCCAAAAACCTAATTCCACCGCCGCAACTTTCTGTATCCACGAGATCCCATCTTGGGGCCAGTTCCAGAGCTCCGCCGGAGAGGGCCGTCATCACGGAGGGCTTCTACATCATCATAGCCTCTCCGATGAAGTGTGAGTAGTTTACCTCAGACCTTCGGGTCCATAGTTAGTAGCTAGATGGCTTCTTCTCTCTTTTTGGATCTCAATACAAAGTTCTCCCCCTCTCTCGTGGAGATATATTCGATGTAATCTTCTTTTTGCAGTGTGTTTGTTGAGATCGATGAATTTTGGGTTTATGATCAAGTTTATCTATGAATAATATTTGGATCTTCTCTGAATTCTTTTATGTATGATTGGTTATCTTTGCAAGTCTCTTCGAATTATCCGTTTGGTTTGGCCAACTAGATTGGTAGTTCTTGCCATGGGAGAAGTTCTTAGCTTTGGGTTCGATCTTGCAGTGTCCTTTCCCAGTGATAGAAGGGGCAGCAAGGCACGTATTGCATCGTTGCCATCGAGGATAACAAGATGGGGTTTATTTCATATTGCATGAATTTATGTCTCTACATCATGTCATCTTGCTTAAAGCGTTACTCTGTTTTTAAGTTAATACTCTAGATGCATGCTGGATAGCGGTCGATGAGTGGAGTAATAGTAGTAGATGCAGAATCGTTTCGGTCTACTTGTCACGGACGTGATGCCTATATACATGATCATGCCTAGATATTCTCATAACTATGCTCAATTCTGTCAATTGCTCAACAGTAATTTGTTCACCCACTGTAGAATACTTATGCTCTTGAGAGAAGCCACTAGTGAAACCTATGGCCCCGGGGTCTATTCTCATCATATCAATTTCCATCACTTTAATCTTGCTTTGCTTTTTTTACTTTGTCTTTTACTTTTTACTTTGCATCTCTATACCAAAAATACCAAAAATATTATATCTATCAAATCTCACTCTCGTAAGTGACCGTGAAGGGATTGACAACCCCTAATCGCGTTGGTTGCGAATAGCTATCGTTTTGTGCAGGTACGAGGGACTTGCGCGTGGCCTCCTACTGGATTGATACCTTGGTTCTCAAAAACTGAGGGAAATACTTACGCTACTCTGCTGCATCATCTCTTCTCTTCGGGGAAATCCAATGCAAGCTCAAGAGGTAGCAAGAAGAATTTCTGGCGCCGTTGCCGGGGAGTCTATGCAAAAAGTCAACATACCAAGTACCCATCACAATCCCTATCTCTCGCATTACATTATTTGCCATTTGCCTCTCGTTTTCCTCTCCCCCACTTCAGCCTTGTCGTTTTATTCGCCATCTCTTTCCCAATCTCCTTCTCCTTCTCTTTCTCCGTTTTCCTTTTTCTCGCTTGCTTGTCGTCATGGCTAGTCTCGTATCTTCTCCGTTGTCTCCCGAGAGTGAGGTTCTAAATTTTAAACAAAGGGAGGGAGAAAATCTAAAAGATGCTTGGTATAGAATTTGCAATGCTCAAAATAGATCTACCAGGAAGCAATCTACCTCAGTTCTTCTCCGCAATTTTTATGTAGGTGTTAATCCTTGGTATAGATATGTCCTCGATACCATTACCGGAGGGAACTTCTTGGGTAGCCATACTTTTGATTCTTATAATGCTATGTTAGATTTATTTGGTTCACCACCTCTTTTGGTTAATGGAACCATGTTAACTTTGGAGGATGTTATGCAAAGACTTGAAATTATTGAAAATAAAGTTGCTACTATTGAATTAATTGAAAATCTAGATAAAAAGATCCACAATCAAATTACTCAATATGGATCTAAGGTAGGAATGACTTTGAAAAATATTAAGGAAAACGAACCCATAGTTAATGAGAAGATAAACTTAGATTCTACTAGAATTGATAAACTTGAGGGTATCATTACAAACTTGGGAACCACTTTTTCTTCCGTAAAGAATACTCCAAGTCCTCCTACTAAAATTGCCAAGCTTATGTATGTTCCTAAAAATAAGGGTGAATCATCTATTAAGGAAACTGCGGATCTTAAATCTATAAGTATTCATCCCAATCTTTTTGCTACAAATGAATTTTTCAATCTTGTGCCTAAAATTTGATAATCACTAGAAAGAAATAAATTCCTAAGGGAAATAGATGCCTCATCGAAGAATTGCCTACCAAAGATGGCAATACCTAGATCTATCCTCGCTTTTATGCCTAGCTAGGGGCGTTAAACGATAGCGCTTGTTGGGAGGCAACCCAATTTTATTTTTATTCCTTGCTTTTTGATCCTGTTTAGTAATAAATAAATTATTTAGCCTGTGTTTTTGTTGTGTTTTCTGTGTTTAATTAGTGTTTGTGCCAAGTAGAACCATTGGGAAGACTTGGGGAAAGTCTTGTTGAACTTGCTGTAAAAAACAGAAACTTTAGTGCTCACGAGAACTGCTGTCATTTTTATTTGGGGAGTGCTATTTAGATAATTCTCTTTGAAGATGATTAATAGATAAATTCCTCACGTCCAGCAATTTACTTTAGAATTTTTGGGGTTCCAGAAATTTGCGTTAGTTACAGATTACTACAGACTGTTCTGTTTGTGACAGATTCTGTTTTTCGTGTGTTGTTTGCTTATTTTGATGAATCTATGGCTAGTAAAATAGTTTATAATCCATAGAGAAGTTGGAATACAGTAGGTTTAACACCAATATAAATAAAGAATGAGTTCATTACAGTACCTTTAAGTGGTCTTTTGTTTTCTTTCTCTAACGGAGCTCATGAGTTTTCTACTTTAAGTTTTGTGTTGTGAAGTTTTCAAGTTTTGGGTGAATTCTTTTGATGGATTATGGAACAAGGAGTGGCAAGAGCTTAAGCTTGGGGATGCCCATGGCACCCCCAAGATAATCCAAGGACACCAAAAAGTCAAAGCTTGGGGATGCCCCGGAAGGCATCCCCTCTTTCGTCCACTTCCATCGGTAATTTACTTGGAGCTATATTTTTATTCACCAACATGATATGTGTTTTGCTTGGAGCGTCTTGTATTATTTTTGTCTTTGTGTTTTAGTATGACAGAATCATCCTTTCTGTACACACCTTTTGAGAGAGCCATACATGAATTAAAATTTGATAGAATACTCTATGTGCTTCACTTATATCTTTTGAGCTATCTAGTTTTGCTCTATGTGCTTCACTTATATCTTTTCAGCGCTATAGTTTTGCTCTATGTGCTTCACTTAGATTTTTTAGAGCACGGTGGTGGATTTGTTTTAAAGAAACTATTGATCTCTCATGCTTCACTTAAATTATTTTGAGAGTCTTAATAGCATGGTAATTTCCTTAATAATAACATGCTTGGTATTCAAGATTTGTGAAACTTTCTTTTGAGTGTGTTGAATACTAAGAAAAGTTGGATGCTTGATAATTGTTTTGAGATATGGATGTAGTAATATCAAAGTCATGCTAGTAGAGTAATTGTGAATTTGGGAAGTGCTTGAGTTAAAGTTTGCAACTCCCGTAGCATGCACGTATGGTAAACGTTATGCAACAAATTTGAAACATGAGGTGTTATTTGATGGTCCTCCTTATGAGTGGCGGTCGGGGACGAGCGATAGTCTTTTCCTACCAATCTATCCCCTAGGAGCATATGCGTAATACTTTGGTTTTTGATGGCTTGTAGATTTTTGCAATAAGTATATGAATTCTTTATCACTAATGTTGAGTCCATGGATTATACGCACTCTCACCCTTCCATCATTGCTAGCCTCTACGGTACCGTGCATTGCCCTTTCTCACATCGAGAGTTGGTGCAAACTTCGTCGGTGCATCCAAACCCCATGAGATGATACACTCTTTCACACATAAACCTCCTTATATCTTCCTCAAAACAGCCACCATACCTACCTATTATGGCATTTTCATAGCCATTCCGAGATATATTGCCATGCAACTTTCCACCATCCAGTTTATCATGACACATCCATCATTGTCATATTGCTTAGCATGATCATGTAGTTGACATAGTATTTGTGGCAAAGCCACCGTTCATAATTTTTTCATACTTGTCACTCTTGATTCATTGCATATCCCGGTACACCGCCGGAGGCATCCATATAGAGTCATACTTTGTTCTAGTATCGAGTTGTAATCATTGAGTTGTAAATAAATAAAAGTGTGATGATCATCATTTAATAGAGCATTGTCCCAAAAAAAGAGAAAGGCCAAAAAAAAGAAGGCCCAAAAAAAGAGAAAATAAATAAAAAGGGGCAATGCTACTATTCCTTTTTCCACACTTGTGCTTCAAAGTAGCACCATGTTCTTCATATAGAGAGTCTCTTGAGTTATCACTTTCATATACTAGTGGGAATTTTCATTATAGAACTTGGCTTGTATATTCCAACAATGGGCCTCCTCAAGTGCCCTAGGTCTTCGTGAGCAAGCAAGTTGGATGCACACCCACTTAGTTTCTTTTGTTGAACTTTCGTACATTTATAGCTCTAGTGCATCCGTTGCATGGCAATCCCTACTCCTTGCATTAACATAAATTGATGGGCATCTCCATAGCCCATTGATTAGCCTCGTTGATGTGAGACTTTCTCCTTTTTTGTCTTCTCCACATAACCCCCATCATTATATTCTCTTCCACCCATAGTGCTATATCCATGGCTCATGCTCATGTATTGCGTGAAAGTTTATGAGTTTGAAATTATTAAGGTATGAAACAATTTCTTGGCTTGTCATCGGGGTTGTGCATGACGAGAGCATTCTTGTGTGATGAAAATGGAGTATGACTAAACTATATGATTTTGTAGGGATGAACTTTCTTTGGCCATGTTACTTTAAGAAAACATAATTGCTTTGTTGGTTTGCTTGAAGTATTATTATTCTTTATGTCAATATGAACTTTTGTCTTGAATCTTCCTAATCTGAGTATTCATACCACAATTAAGAAGATTTGCATTGAAATTATGCCAAGTAGCACTCCGCATCAAAAATTCTCTTTTTATCATTTACCTACTCGAGGACGAGCAGGAATTAAGCTTGGGGATGCCTGATACGTCTCCAATGTATCTATAATTTTTGATTGTTCCATGCTATATTATCTACTGTTTTGGACTATATTGGGCTTTATTTTCCACTTTTATATTATTTTTGGGACTAACCTATTAACCAGAGGCCTAGCCCAGAATTGCTTTTTTTTTGCCTGTTTCAGTATTTCGGAGAAACAGAATATCAAACGGAGTCCAAACGGAATAAAACCTTCGAGAACGTGATTTTCTCACCGAACGTGATCTAGGAGACTTGGACCCTACTCCAAGGAGTCAAAGAGGCGGTCACGAGGGTGGGGGGCACGCCCACCCCCCTAGGGCGCGCCCCCCTGCCTCGTGGGCCCCTCGGTGCTCCACCAACGTACTCCTTCCTCCTATATATACCCACGTACCCCCAAACGATCAGAACAGGAGCCAAAAACCTAATTCCACCACCGCAACTTTCTGTATCCACGAGATCCCATCTTGGGGCCTGTTCCGGAGCTCCGTCGGAGAGGGCCGTCATCACGGAGGGCTTCTACATCATCATAGCCTCTCCGATGAAGTGTGAGTAGTTTACCTCAGACCTTCGGGTCCATAGTTACTAGCTAGATGGCTTCTTCTCTCTTTTTGGATCTCAATACAAAGTTCTCCCCCTCTCTCATGGATACCTATTCGATGTAATCTTCTTTTTGCGGTGTGTTTGTTGAGACCGATGAATTGTGGGTTTATTATCAAGTTTATCTATGAATAATATTTGAATCTTCTCTGAATTCTTTTATGTATGATTGGTTATCTTTGCAAGTGTCTTCGAATTATCCGTTTGGTTTGGCCAACTAGATTGGTAGTTCTTGCCATGGGAGAAGTGCTTAGCTTTGGGTTCGATCTTGCGGTGTCCTTTCCCAGTGATAGAAGGGGCAGCAAGGCACGTATTGCATCATTGCCATCGAGGATAACAAGATGGGGTTTATTTCATATTGCATGAATTTATCTCTCTACATCATGTCATCTTGCTTAAAGCGTTACTTTGTTTTTAACTTAATACTCTAGATGCATGCTGGATAGCGGTCGATGAGTGGAGTAATAGTAGTAGATGCAGAATCGTTTCGGTCTACTTGTCACGGACGTGATGCCTATATACATGATCATGCCTAGATATTCTCATAACTATGCTCAATTCTGTCAATTGCTCAACAGTAATTTGTTCACCCACTGTAGAATACTTATGCTCTTGACAGAAGCCACTAGTGAAACCTATGGCCCCCGGGTCTATTCTCATCATATCAATCTTCATCACTTTAATCTTGCTTTGCTTTTTTACTTTGCCTTTTACTTTTTACTTTGCATCTCTATACCAAAAATACCAAAAATATTATATCTATCAGATCTCACTCTCGTAAGTGACCGTGAAGGGATTGACAACCCCTAATCGTGTTGGTTGCGAGTAGCTATCGTTTTGTGCAGGTACGAGGGACTTGAGCATGGCCTCCTACTGGATTGATACCTTGGTTCTCAAAAACTGAGGGAAATACTTACGCTACTCTGCTGCATCATCCCTTCCTCTTCGGGGAAATCCAACGCAAGCTCACGAGGTAGCAAGGTGCTGCAAGGGAGGCCTTGGGCGCCATGGCGGTTTGGGAGGTGGCGGCTTCGTCGCGGCTCGTCGGATGGAGCTCGAAGAAGAGAGGGACTTGGCGCAGGGCAGAGATGGACTCAGAGCTCCAGCGGGACAAAGCTTGTCTGCAGCTTGGCGTCGCAAATGATGATGAGGAGGCACGGAGGAGGAGGTCACGGGGTCGAGGACGACGGATCCATCCATTCCCATGGTGGAGCCGACGCGAAACAGGAGCTGCTGGTGCCTGAAGCCTCCTGGACGCCATGGCGGGCTTGTTCGAGGGAAAAAGAGAGGGAGCCAGATGTGAGAGGAGAAGGAAGAAACGGGAAGAAGGAAGGGAGAGGTGGCGTGACGGGGCGGCGCGGGGTCACTGTTCCCTGGCCGCTGGATCGATCCAGTGTGGCTGGTGGCAGCGGCGATGCTGGTTGGCCCGGCGCTGAAGATGAGGTGGAGCTGTGGTTGGTGCGGGGGGAGATGAGGAGGGTATCTGGGAGGATCCCAAGGGAGAGAGTGGCGGCGACGATTGAGGAGATGGATGGGACATTGTCCCTAAAATTTAGGGTTAGGAGTTTATCTGCTATAAATAGTAGGTGGGAATTGGGTAGGGGCTATTAGCCCCTATAATCGTAATCGGACGGATGAAAAGAAATAGGCCAGGGAGTCCAATTAAAAAATGAAGATGTTTTAGGGACGTTTGGGGATGATCTGGATCCAACGGTGACGACTACTCGGGTCGGGTCCGGGACAACTTTCGGGCGCGCGCGCGTGGAGGGCCGCGGGATGACGAGAGAGGTTAGGTTGGGCCTGGCGGTAGGTAGTGGACTGTGTAGACGGTCTAGGGAGGAAAAAGAGGGAAGCTCGACAACAGTTTTCAGAGACCGGAAACGTCCGACATTTGACCGACTATAATGCCGCTATAGTTATCCATTGGGGCATCAAACGGACTCTGAATGCGATGAAACTTGGCAGGCGACCTACTAACAACATAATAACACTGCATGCCAACTTTCAACCCATTCCGAGAACAGTTTCCGGCCACTTACAAAATACTATTTCGGACATGCCGCGGGCGCATGCGAGTGTGTATGGGCTCAGAACGGACAACGAGGAGAACTGGGGGACCCGGACGGATGCAAGTTCTGAAAACATGATGAAGCAGTGCACATGATGACATGATGAAATGCGACACGCAAGCAAAAGACAAGGCAACAACAGCGAATAACTGGAGGACACCTGGCGCATCGATCTCGGGGGGGTCACAACACTCCACCACTACGAGAGGATCTCGTCCCGAGATCTAGGATGGGACCGGAGGGAAACGGAAGAGGAAGAGAAGAGGTAAAGCTAAGTTGCTTCTCTGACAAAAGAGTGAAACCGATGAACCTTGAGAGGTTGAAAACTTGAAAGAAAGAAAGAACACAACAGATTTGAACGAATTTTAGAGCACTCCGGTGGAAAAGAGAAACAAGGGACATTACTAGAACCTTGTAGGTTGAAAGACATAAGAAAAGGGGTACAATGGACAAGAAGTACAAGCAAACACTCCGGTTGAAACGAGATGTACAAGGAACGATAAGGATCAATTATGACAACACTCCGGTTGGAAATGGAAGGTAAAGAATATGAGCTTGGCCAAATTAAAGCACTTGGATGAGACTCTGGTTAGAAGAGGAATGATAGACACAACACTCCGGTTAAAACAAGATAGAGAAGTAATAAGAATGATATAAATTGGACAGCACTCCGACTGTAAATGGAAGGAATAGAACATGGTCTTGACAAGATGAGAGGATACTTGAAAAGAGGACACGACACTCCGGTTGAATGGGTAAGCACGGAAAGAACATGGTCCTCACAATTCGAGATGATGAGTGAAAAGACCAACATCACAATGCCTCTGGAACGAAAGAACAGAAGTTGGATCGTTGGAAAGGAAAGAGTTGGGAAGAAAACAACATCTTCTACCACAATAGAATTTGAAAAGCATCCTTAAAAATAAGGATTGAACGATGTTGTTGGAAAACCAACACGAAAAGAGTAAGCTTGTTGTGGGCTTATGGAAAACATCTCGAAATCTTGAGGTGAAATTCTGCCACTAACGAAACAAAAGATTGGATTGATATGAACAAGGAGACGAGAAACTTATCTCACCGGGGGGATAAATGAAGAACTTGGGTCATTTACTTGTACCATAAGTAGAAACAATCCTTAGGGAAAGCTTTAGGTGAAATATAACCGAAGATAACTCCAACGAAGAGATTGATGGATTGAGAAGAGCTCATGCTTGGAGAAATTCATGTGTTTAGCTATCTCATTGTTGACAACTATTGAATCATGACACACGAAGGGAAATTGTCAAGAGTGACATAACACCATCTCAAAAGATAAGGTAGAAAGAATTGCAGTTTACAATGCAAGAAGAAGAATGCTTGAACTCCTCAAAACAAAACATGTGTTGAGCACCATGTTTATTTTAGAGTATAGCTTGGCGGATCATAACTTCGAGAGAAATATTGAGGACAATTGAAGAATGAAAGGAATCCTTGACGAACCACCATGAAGAAACTCTCGAAGAACTCCGGATAGATAAAAGAAGGTCGCAAGAAAAAGAAGCTTGAAAAGAATAAGATGAATACTTGCATTGATTAAATAGAGCTTCGCGATGATATAACCGAGGAAAGCATGGAACTCCAAAAAGAAAGATGAACAAATGGAATCAAGAATTGAATTCACTCGATGAAACAAGAATAAGAATTACATTATGCTTATCCTTCACCAATTAAATTGATGACCCACAATGGATTTGGCATACTACTTATTCTCGTAGAAAGGATTAAGAGAGATATAGCGCAAACTTGGGAAGGTCTTTAACGAGCCACCGGTAGGATTGGAAAGAATGAATGAATTGATATGATAACCAAGGAAGAGAACTCTTGAACGAACCACTGTAAGGATTGAAAATGAACGAAGAAAAGATAAAGAAACACCAGGAAGAATTAGAGAACGAATGAAGATGCTTGAGGGAATTTAGACACAAATGAATGAAGAGATCCCGAGCTGATTAGATAATACTTGAATGATGCACCGGTATGATTTGGAGAACGAGAGCTAAAAGCTTGAATGAATAATGTTTGAAAAGATGGCCTTTGGAGAATCAAACTGAAAAGACTCCTAAATTGCTTCGTATGGGTGAAAATAATTCTCACAAATGAGAACAATTATGAGAGGATGGCATAAAGCTAGAACCACGAGTCTTGAAGAGAATGGAGCCAAGATTTAGAGGAAAACCCTTCTTTGGTCTTCAAATGTTGAGAATGACGATGAGAAACACCACTATGAATTGTTGAGATACTCCGGGATGAAAATTAGAAAGGTTGAACCAACAATGAAAAGAATTTGAAAGATCTTGGAGAAAGACATTTGTGATGACAATTCATTCTTACGTCAAACTCTGAAATGAATTTGCGAATAACTCTGAAAGAATTAGAAGAGTTAGGTAAGATCCTGGGAAATGACCTGTGGGTTAGGGCCCACTCAAAAGAAACACCGTTGAACGATTTAAAAGGAAGATTGCGCCGGTTGAATTAAATGGCTTGAATGAGATACCAACCTCGGAATAGGTTGAACGGATCTTGAATGAAAACATGAATCTGCTGAGATATCTTCGGTACTCCGGAACAAATGAATAGAGAGAGGTGAACAATTAAGAGGTGCACTGGCATGAGAAAACATTTGAAACTAGGAAAAGGATATGATCGACAAAACTTCACTTGAATACACCAGAGAAGAAAGAGAACGGAGAATGATGAACTTGAAGCTCCATTAGAATCTTCATGAGAATCACCGGATAAGAACATTGACAGAAAAGAATGGAGAGATTTCCCATCGATACAAAGTTACTTGATTAAGAAATCTGAGTCCTCGAAGAAAAAGGGGTGGGAGGGCGGGAAAACAAAAGCAACTTGGGGACAGATGGAAAGGATACCGTTAAGAAAACTTAGAGTTGATCTTACGGATGTTGAACATGATCGGATCCACAAGAAGAGAAAGACGCCGGATGAAAAAGGATTGACATGACAATCTCGATTATCATGAAGGATTAGTATTCACATAGAAATATGAGAACACTGCTTAGGAATGGTATGGAATCAACACTTGACATTGAAGCAACTCGATTACCACAACTCAAAACAAAACACAGGATTGGCTTGCAAAATAAGCCGGAAACAAACGGATGATAGATCCCATATCGTATCATGTGTGTGTTGGAAAGATATTCTTGGAGCTACTTGAATTCCCACCTATAAAACTCCCGAAACTTTCTGGTTATGCAATCAGGTGTTGGGGATACATGGGAAGCATAATATCTCACCCAAACTAACAATCCCTACATCCAGCTGTATCCATCCTTCAACACATAACCAAGAAACCTTTGGAAATCGTTTACCTCAACCTTCTAAAAGCATCCGTTATATGATTTATGGCAATACTCCCGAACTCCCGCCCTAGTACTGGGTGGCGTCGAGGTTATCTCACCAACAACCACATAAAAGAGATTTTCGATGTCGGCGAACTCAGGTATTCCAGAACTGCAATGATAAAATTGTGACGACAACACCTCGGAGCTCAACTCCCTGGGACACTTCCACAACCCCTAAATGTCAGGAGGCACCAAGAACAATGTTCTCGTCACAAAACCATCGGAACGATTCCAAGATACCCGCGTGATCCTAAAAAAATTCGTGAAATTTGACGAGAGAAAAGTCAAGACTTCTATGTCAGGAGGCCTCACCAGACCGGCGAAGGGACTGAGGAGTAAAAAGAATCCTACTCTCCGATATAGATAATCCTAAGACTCAAAACATTTTGTTCTAGACTCAACAACGTCAGCGATTTGATCAAGCAGGGGGCTCCTAAGTCGGGGATGGCTCTGATTACGAACTTGTAACACCCACGATGCGGCTATATCTCCCACGTGACGGGCACGACTTAGAGGCATAGCCGCATGGTATGTTTGTTGCAAGAGGGGTAATCTTCACACAATCCCATGTACTGAATAAGAAAGGGATAAAGAGTTGGCTTACAATCACCACTTCACACAAATACAAGTTAAACATACATCATCCAGAATACAATCAAGGTCCGACTACGGAACCAAAATAAAAGGAAGACAACCCCAAAAGCTAGATCCCCGATCGTCCCAACTGGGCTCCACAACTAATCAACCGGAAAAGACATAAAACATCGATCTATTTCCTCATCGAGCTCCCTGTTGCGCTCAGTTGCGTCATCTGCACTGGTATCATCGGCACCTGGAACTGTTTGGAAGTATCTGTGAGTCACGAGGACTCACCAATCTCACACCCGCGAGATCAAGACTATTTAAGCTTATGGGTAGGAAAGGGTAGTGAGGTGGAACTGCAGCAAGCACTAAGCATATATGGTGGCTAACATATGCATATAAGAGCGAGAAGAGAAGCAACACAACTGTCGTGAACTAGAAGTGATCCTGAAACTACTTACGTTCAAGCATAACACAAGAACCATGTTCACTTCCTAGACTCCGCCGAGAAGAGACCATCACGGCTACACACGCGGTTGATGCATTTTAATTAAGTTAAGTGTCAAGTTCTCTACAACCGGATATTATCAAATTCCCATCTACCACATAACTGTGGGCACGGCTTTCGAAAGTTCAAACCCTGCAGGGGTGTCCCAACTTAGCCCATCACAAGCTCTCACGGTCAACGAAGGATATTCCTTCTCCCGGGAAGACCCGATCAGTCTCGGAATCCCGGTTACAAGACATTTCGACAAGGGTAAAACAAGACCAGCAAAGCCACCCGATGTGCTGACAATCCTGATAGGAGTCGCACGTATCTCGTTCTCAGGGCAACACCGGATGAGACAAGCTACGAGTAGAACCAGCCCTCGAGTTTCCTCGAGGTGGCCCCGCAGGCGGCTCAGTTCGGACCAACACTTAGAGAAGCACTGGCCCGGGGGGGTTAAAATAAAGATGACCCTCGGGTTGGCCGGCCCGAGGGAAGGGTAGTTGGTGGTGAGGCAAATGGTAAAACCAAGGTTGGGCCTTGCTGGAGGAGTTTTATTCAAAGCGAACTATCAAGGGGTCCCCATAACACCCAACCGTGTAAGGAACACAAAATCAAGGAACATAACACCGGTATGACGAAAACTAGGGCGGCAAGAGTGGAACAAAACACCAGGCATAAGGCCGAGCCTTCCACCCTTTACCAAGTATATAGATGCATTAATTAAATAAGAGATATTGTGATATCCCAACATATCCAATTTCCAACATGGAACAAACTTCGTCGTCACATGCAACTAACAATGCTATAAGAGGGGCTGAGCAAAAGTGGTAACATAGCCAAACAACGGTTTGCTAGGAAGGTGGGTTAGAGGCTTAACATGGCAATATGGGAGGCATGATATATCAAGTGGTAGGTAACGCAACATAGCAAAAGAGTGAACAACTAGCAAACAAATATAAAAGTGATTTCGAGGATATGGTCATCTTGCCTAAAATCCCGCAAGGAAGAAGAACGAGTCCATGAAGAAGACAAACGGACGAAGTCGAACGAATCCTCACAACATCCAGAACGAAACCGAAGCTAACGAGAGAAGCAACCCGGAAAGAAGTAAGCAACATAGTAAACAACCATCACATAAACATGGCATTATGCACAACCAAGTATGATGCATGTCCGGTTTAATGAAGCATGGCATGGCAAAATGCACAAGCAAAACTACAAGTTCAGTGGAGCTCAATATGCAACAAGTTGCATATTGATGAAACACCACAACAATTATTTAGTTTTCTCCCGTTTAAGTACTCAACAGTATTAAATGTTGGTTACATGGCAAGGGGTGAAGCACAATAAAACTACTTAACTAGGCAAGTTCAAATGAGGCTGGAACAACAAACAACAAGTCCGGAAAATCCTCATGTGCATATTTTAGATTTGGTACTGTTCTGCCCTAAACACAATTTTAGAGTTGTTAAACATGCAAAGCAAGTACACCATGTTAAACTAGGCATTATTCTACCCCATTTACATATAAAGATTATTTAAAACCGAGCTACGGTTATTTAGTTATGAATTAATGCATTTTAGCATGGCATATGAGAAAAATTAATCAAACAACATTTTAAACATGTTAAACATGGATGAAAGTGGCATATTATTAAACTAGATGAAAGTCTAAGCATTTTTCATAAATAAATCATTTTAAACCGATGCACGGATGATGAGTTATAATATGCATGAAGTCTAGGGGGCTTCCTACAAAACTGGTTATATCTAGATAAATGGACAAATCGTAGAACGGGAAAAAAACATGCCATGGGCCGAATCTGTCTGGCCCGAAAGTGTATAGGAGAGGGGCTGCTCACATTGGGCCTGGCCCGATCGGTGGAGCAGCGGCTCGAGCGCTGGGCCTCACGCAGGGCGCGGCTGGCTAGATCTGACGAAGGGAGGGGCGTTGGTCAACGCGGATGCTGGGCGCTCGACGACTCGCGCGATCTCGATGCAGAGCACGATGTGGTAGCGGCTGCAAGCAAGCTGAGCAGGGGAAGGAGAGGCGCGGCTCTCTGTGCGGGACGGCGGCCTCCGGCGATGGGACGACGGTGGACTTGGCGCAGGAGGTCCACACTACGGCGAGGGGAGGCGTGCGAGAGGGGGCGATGCAGGCCAGCGGCAACTCTGCTCCATGCAGGGCAACAGGGGCGTTCGGCGCAGGCGGGGCAGTAGTGGGTCGGTGAGGAGGTGCTCCAAGGAGGCCTCGGGCGCCATGGCGGTTCGGGAGGAGGCGGCTTTATCGCAGCTCGTCGGATGGAGCTCGAAGCAGAGGAGGCAGGGACTTGGCGCAGGGCAGAGATGGACTCGGAGCTCTGGCGGGACAAAGCTTGGCGGCAGCTTGGCGCCGGAGATGATGATGGGGAGGCACGGAGGAGGAGGTCATGGGGTCAAGGACGACGGATCCGTCCATTCCCATGGTGGAGCCGATGCGAAACAGGAGCCGCTGGTGCCTGAAGCCTCCTGGACGCCATGGCGGGCTTCTGCGGGGGAAAAAAGAGAGGGAGCCAGATGTGAGAGGACAAGGAAGAAACGGGGAGAAGGAAGGGAGAGGTGGCGTGACGGGGCGGCGCGGGGTCACTATTCCCTGGCCACTGGATCGATCCAGTGTGGCTGGTGGCAGCGGCGATGCTGGTTGGCTCGGCGCTGAAGACAAGGTGGAGCTGTGGTTGGTGCGGGGGGAAGATGGGGGGATATGGGAGGATCCGAAGGGAGAGAGTGGTGGCGGCGGTTGAGGAAATGGATGGGACATTGTCCCTAAAATTTAGGGTTAGAAGTTTATCTGCTATAAATAGTAGATGGGAATTGGATAGGGGCTATTAGCCCCTCCGATCATAATCGGCCGGATGAAAAGAAATAGAACAGGGAGTCCAATGAACAAAACGAAGATGTTTTAGGGACGTTTGGGGATGATCCGGATCCAACGGTGACGACTGCTCGGGTCGGGTCCGAGACAGCTTTCGAACGCGCGTGAGGAGGGCCGCGGGCTGATGGGAGAGGTTAGGTTGGGCCTGGCGGTAGGTAGTGGACTGTGTAGATGGTCAAGGGAGGAGAAAGAGGGAAGCCCGGCAACAGTTTCCGGAGACCGAAAACGTCCGACGTTTGACCGACTATAATGTCGCTATAGTTATCCGTTGGGGCGTCAAACGGACTCCGAATGCGATGAAACTTGGCAGGCGACCTACTAACAACATAACAACACTGCATGCCAACTTTCAACCCATTCCGAGAACAGTTTCCGGCCACTTACAAAATACTATTTCGGACATGCCGCGGGCGCGTGCGAGTGTGTATGGGCTCAGAACGGACAACGGGGAGAACTGGGGGACCCGGACGAATGCAAGTTTTGAAAACATGATGATGCAATGCACATGATGACATGATGAAATGCAACACGCAAGCAAAAGACAAGGCAACAACAGCGAATAACTGGAGATCATCTGGTGCATCGATATCGGGGCGTCACAGCATCATTTCTGATAAGTATATTTGAATGACATATTGTTGATCGGAAATAATGTAGAATTTTCTTGAAAGCATAAACGAGTGTTTGAAAAGAGTTTTTCAAAGAAAGACCTCGGTGAAGCTACTTACATATTGAGCATGAAGATCTGTAGAGATATATCAAGATGCTTGATATATTTACAATGAGTACATACCTTGACAAGATATTGGAGTAGTTCAAAATGGAACAGTCAAAGAAGGAGTTCTTGCATGTGTTGCAAGGTGTGAAGTTGAGTAAAGACTCAAAACCCGACCACGACAGAAAATAGAAAGAGAATGAAAAGTCATTCCCTATGCCTCAGTCATAGGTTCTACAAAGTATGCTATGTTGTGTACTAGACCTGTTGTGTACCTCACCATGAGTTTGGCAAGAGGGTACAATAGTGATCTAGGAGTGGATCACTGGACATCGGTCAAAAATATCCTTAGTGGAATAAGGAAATGTTTCTTCATTATGGAGGTGACAAAGAGTTCGTCGTAAAGAGTTACGTGATGCAAGCTTTGACACTGATCTGGATGACTCTAACTTTTGATCTAGATACATATTGAAAGTGTGAGCAATTAGCTAGAGTAGGTCCGTGCAAAGCATTGTCGACATAGAAAATTTGCAAAATACATACGGCTCTGAATGTGGCAGACCCGTTGACTAAATTTCTCTCACAAGCAAAACCTGATCACTCTTTGGGTGTTAATCACATAGCGATGTGAACTAGATTATTGACTCTAGTAAACCCTTTGGGTGTTAGTCACATGGAGATGTGAACTAATCACATAAAGATGTGAACTATTGGTGTTAAATCACATGACGATGTGAACTAGATTATTGACTCTAGTGCAAGTGGGAGACTGAAATAAATATGCCCTAGAGGCAATAATAAAGTTGTTATTTATATTTCCTTATATCTTGATAAATGTTTATTATTCATGCTAGAACTGTATTAACCGGAAACTTAGTACATGTGTGAATACATAGACAAACAGAGTGTCCCTAGTATACCTCTACTTGACTAGCTCGTTAATCAAAGATGGTTAAGTTTCCCAGCCATAGACATGTGTTGTCATTTGATGAACGGGATCACATCATTAGAGAATGATGTGATGGACAAGACCCAACCGTTAGCTTATCATAATGATCGTTCAGTCTTATTGCTACTGCTTTCTTCATGACTTATACATGTTCCTCTGACTATGAGATTATGCAACTCCCGAATACCGAGGAACACCTTGTGTGCTATCAAACGTCACAACGTAACTGGGTGATTATAAAGATGCTCTACAGGTGTCTCTAATGGTGTTTCTTGATTTGGCATAGATCGAGATTAGGATTTGTCACTCCATCTATCGGAGAGGTATCTGTGGGCCCTCTCGGTAATGCACATCACTATAAGCCTTGCAAGCAATGTGACTAATGAGTTAGTTGCGGGATGATACATTATGGAACGAGTAAAGAGACTTGCCGGTAATGACATTGAACTAGGTATTGAGATACCGACGATCGGATCTTGGGCAAGTAACATACTAATGACAAAGGGAACAATGTATGTTATTATGTGGTTTGACCGATGAAGATCTTCATAGAATATGTAGAAACCAATATGAGCATCTAGGTTCCGCTATTGGTTATTGACCGGAGATGAGTCTCGGTCATGTCTACATAGTTCTCGAACCCGTAGGGTCCGCACGCTTAACGTTTTGTGCCGACTTGTATTATGAGTTATGTGATTTGATGACCGAAGTTTGTTCAGAGACCCGGATGAGATCGGGGACATGATGAGGAGTCTCGAAATGGTCGAGACATAAAGATTGATATATTGTAAGGCTATATTCAGACATCGGAAAGGTTCCGAGTGATTCGGGTATTTTTCGGAGTACCGGAGAGTTACGGGAATTCGCCGGGAGAAGTATTGGGCCTTATTGGGCCACATGGGAATACAGGAGGCAAGACAAAGGGAAGGAGGCGTGCGCCCCCCTATGGGTCCGAATTGGACTAGGGGAAAGGGAGCGGCACCTCCCTTGCCCTTTCCTACTCCCTCTCTCTTTCCTTCTTTCTTCTCTCCTACTCCGGAAAGGAAAAGGGGAATCCTACTAGGACTTGGGAGTCCTACTAGGACTCCCCACACTTGGCGCACCCCCTCTAGGGCCAGCCTCCTCCTCCTCCCTCCTTTATATATGTGGCCAGGGGGCACCCCATAGACACAAGTTGATCATTGATCTTTCTTAGCCGTGTGCGGTGCCCCCCTCCACCATAATCCACCTCGGTTATATCGTAGCGGTGCTTAGGCGAAGCAATGCATTGGTAGCTTCATGAACACCGTCACCACACCATCGTGCTGACGAATCTCTTCCCCGAAGCTCTACTGGATCATTAGTTCGTGGGTCGTCACCGAGATGAACGTGTGTTGAACGCGGAGGAGCTGTACGTTCGGTACTAAGTATCGGTCGATCGTGAAGACGTACGACTACATCAACTGCGGTGTCATAACGCTTCCCCTTATGGTCTATGAGGATACGTAGACAACACTCTCCCCTCTCGTTGCTATACATCACCATCATCTTGTGTGTGCGTAGGTTTTTTTGAAATTACTACGTTCCCGAATAGGCTCGCCTCGTCATTAACAACAACATCACCTCAGGAGAAACCCTAGCTCCGGGACAGCTCCTCCAGCTTGGCGGTTTCACCATGGGCGCCCTTATGGTCTTTAAGCCAAGGGCGGCCCTCGAAATCGCTAAACACCATGTTCATGTCGGCCTCGAACACCCCGAAAAGATGGATCCAACAGGTATTTCGTCTTTAAACAAACTACTTGATCGCATCGCCGCCCTGGGAGTAGCAACAGGCTACGATCGGATTGGGCTTAAACCCGATTAGAGGGAAATCAGGTCCCCGCCGATCACCCATACGGTAGTCGTCATGGAAGAACAGGCCGATGATACTTCTCCCCCCAAGTTGAGAACAAACTGTGTTTGGATTTCCGAGTCGCATGAGCCGGATACCCATTGAGGGTGTTCTAGACTAAGGGGTCCTCGGGCGTCCACCTATTGGATATGGGCAGGACTGATGGGCCGTGAAGATACAAAGACCGAAGACTCTACCCGTGTCCGGATAGGACTCTCCTTGGCGACCAAATATGAAGATTCCTTTCTCTGTAACCGACTTTATGTAACCCTAGATCCTCCCGGTGTTTATATAGCTAGGTCCGTAGACATATATCCTCATAATCATAGTCAGACAGGCTAGACTTTTAGGGTTTAGCCATTACGATCTCGCGGTAGATCAACTCTTGTAATACTCATATTCATCAAGATCAATCAAGCAGGAAGTAGGGTATTACCTCCATAGAGAGGGCTCGAACCTGGGTAAACTTTGAGTCCCCTGTCGGTGTCAAAACCGGCGGATCTCGGGTAGGGGGTCCCGAACTGTGCGTCTAGGCCGGATGGTAACGAGAGGCATGGGACACGAAGTTTTACCCAGGTTCGGGCCCTCTCGATGGAGGTAAAACCCTACATCTGGCTTGATTAATATTGATGATATGGGTAGTACAAGAGTAGATCTACCACGAGATCGAAGAGGCTAAACCCTAGTAGCTAGCCTATGGTATGATTGTTGATGTGTATGTTCTATCGACTAGCCTGGCCCTGGTTTATATAATGCACCAGAGGCCTAGGTTAACAAGAGTCCTAGCCGAATACGCCAGTGGGGAGAAGTCCTTGTCTTGATCGCCAAGTCTTTGTGGAATCTTCCTTGTATGCGGCAGCTGTCCGAACTGGCCCATGAGTATACGGCCATGGGGGGCCTCGGCCCAATCTAATAGATCGGGAGGCGATGTGGTGAGTACCCCCTAGCCCAGGACACCGTCAGTAGCCCCCTGAACCGGTCTTCAAGTTAGGGACGCTCCTCGATTCTTCCGAACTGTTCTTCATCTTCAGTCGCCGGTCTTGAAAATTGGTTCAACAAATCTTCTTTATCTTCGATCTTGAGGATCGCCGAAATGCATTCGACGAGTTTACACGTTGGGTATCCGAGGAGCCCCTTTAAGTTTCCGGCCTTTACCAATGCCTTTCTATTTTTATGCCACACCTCGGGTTTGAAGTTGTTCCCGGGCGGCAGCGTCCTCTTGCGTCCGAGCTCCAACGCCGGACTGTATTCAAGGTATCTTTTGCAACCGAGCACCAACGCCGGACCGCTTCCCAGCTCTAATGCCGGAATGTATCCGAGCTCCAACGCCGGACTATGTATCCGAGCTCCAACGCCGGACTATGTATCCGAGCTCCAACGCCGGACTGTATCTGAGGTGTCGTAAATCACCTTGGTTCAAAGAAGTTTGAAGGAGTTTAGCCGAGCTTAATGCCGGAAATGCCCTCTATGGAGCCAGCCACTAGCGCCCGAGTTTTATGCCGGACTGCTTCCGAGGTGGTGCACAACCCCTAATGTGGGCTGATTTTTGTGAATATATTTTATTGGTGCAATTTATTCTCTGCTGAGATATATAGCCAGTAGCCCTCAAGGTGTGTATCGGTCTAAAACCCGAGATGCACCTGAAGGATGACGTAAGACCGCTGATCCCGGTAGCCGCTGAGACTCAGGTTGATTTACAAAATCGGCCTGAGGATCAAGTCCAAGCTCGGCAGAATACTTCGGGACACTAAAAGCGGCGTGCTCAGTCCGCGAGACTCAGGTTGGGTGCGGCCGACCAACCTGAGGATCAAAATCTCCTCGGAAACTATATTGCACATAAAATTTTCTGCATTGGACAAGCTATGCCGTAGCCCCCAAGACACTGGTCGGGTGGCAACACCGGATCAGGGGATCGATGTGCCCCTTTAATATTTGTAAATAATAAGCCCAAAGCCCAGTAGCCCCCGAGCCTTAATGCGGGCACAGGTGGCCGAATTAAGTATCAATATCCATAGTAAAATTACAAATTATGTGTAATGACTCTATGTATCCAAGTACTTTACGTCATTAATGCTCGGATCCGCATTATACAAAACTTTGTTGACCGACCATCGGTTTCCACCTCCTCGGCCAGTAGCCGAGGAGTGTTTGTCCTACTTTATAAAGCCTTTATGAGGGCAAAGATTTACAACAAACAAGGCAATCTGGCCATACGGTTTTATAAACAAAGGTACGCAGAGAGTTATATTACTGTTTAACAGAAGAAATGTCTTCCAAAGAAAATAGTCCCGCTATCGGTTCCTTTCTTTGGGTTGTCATGCTAAGCATGATCATTAAACCTTAGCTCTAATTTAAGAGCAAAATATTAAGGATTTAGTTTGGGAGGCCAGTAAATAGCCCCCGGTAGTGTTCAGCGACAGTCGGGGTCAAGCTGTAAACACTTCGGCCAATGTTATGAACGGCCCATCATTTAACATAGTCATCGGATCGCTGACCAGTTTACGCTTATTGTGAAAGTCAGTTTTCGGCTTTCTCCACTAAGGTGCTTAACCATGTGAGCTGGAAGCACCATCGCAGTGGTTCTCCCTTTGCACGCCTAGCCGAACAAAACGGAACGTAGGAAGCAAGTGCAGGAGCCGGGCAACCTAACTATTGACCGAAGACACAATTCGAAACCGATGCATATATAGCAATATCTAAGAATGTTTTTGCCGAATCCCTAAAGATGTCCGGCGTTGCACTGCGAGACTAATGCTGGAAAAGCACAAATAGTTTAAAACTGCCAAAAAGCTGGGAAAACCAAGAAACGTTAGTAAAAACATGACGTCCGAACAATATCAAGTGTTCGGTGTCAATCCGAAATTTGGTCTTAGAAAAAGGAAGTGCTTCTGTTGTGCTTTAACATGATACATCCTATCTCAAGACTTCGAGCGGGTCAGCCTACGGCTTCAACCTCCTATCCCAAGGGCGGAGTACTTCTCATCAGGCCAGTTTAGCAAACTAAACTCTAGCGGCTTTGAGAGAGAAATTAGGCTCCCCGGCTAGTGACCGCACACTTGTGTCGAAAAAGGAGTGATAATAATAATAAAACTTTGCAACGACTAAGAAGAAGAAAACTTATTATAAAACGGCTCAAATAAACTTAAGAGCCCCCAAGTGACTTGGGTAGAAGAATGATTGCATGTACCGAAGTACTTATATCATATCTATGTTCAACCGAACTTTAAACGCGTCTTAACCGACCGTCAGCTTCTCCCTCTTTGGTCAAGGACCGAAAAGTGTTATGTACTCCATCGGTCGAGAATATCGACGGTGTTTCCAATAACCAGGCAATCAGGCCATAAGGTTGTAACAGACAAAGCACGCTCAGGGAACTTATGCTATATTACCGTGAAGTGTAAGAAGCATCTTCGAAGAAAATAGTACCCCCACCGATACCTTTCTTCGGTGCTCATTGTTATTATGAGACTTGTGCAATAGATTTTTTGTACTCATGAGTTCCGTTGTGTGCCGACCATCATTGAAAACTATAAGAGCGCTAGCTTTTGGCTTCACCCAGTCTGAGGTCCGGCTCGGGCGACCCGATCGTGACAATCGCAGAGGTGCTCCCTTTACTCCCTAGCCGAACAATCGGGAACGTAGGGGTAAACACAGGAGCGAGGCAACCCAGCTTGCAAATCGCTTTAGTCAATATGGTGCATATTGTGGCGTAATACACGAACAAGGAACGAAGCCGTACAAGTATAATCATATGCAAGTGGAAAAGCTTCACGAAGGAAGCCCCCAAATGAATTGGGTATTTGAATTTATGCGTCACAAACAATGTTTGGACAAGGAAATTTTTTACAAGCAACTTTTTTCCAAAAAAGTATAATGCTTGGTCGAAGCGAACACAAGTTAGAAATTAATGCTTTGAGCATGAAAGCGACTTAGCTGGTTAATGTGTTCGGTATTGATGACGCGGTCCGAGCTTGATGCGGGGCAAGGTTCCATCCCCCAAGCTGGTCCCGAGGTGGCGGAGCGGAGAGCTCGACACGCTGAAGTGGTGACATAGCACGGTCAATGCAGACCGGCAGAGTGACGCCGAAGTCCCCGGATCATTTTCCTGTGCACAAAAAATAGTGCAAACCAGAGATAATAGTAATAATGATAATTAAAAAAATGTTGCATAATAAATAATTTATGCAAAGCATGGAATAGAAGAAATATGGCCTGGCGCCGAAGTCAATGTCGATGCAGGGCGTCGGCATGATGTAGTGAAGGCGTGGCTGTAACGCCCCGAGACCGATGTGCCAGGTGTCTTCCGCTTATTCATTGTTGTTGCCTTGTCATTCGCTTGCGTGTTGCATCTTGTCATGTCATCATATGCATTGCATCATCATGTTTTCAAAACCTGCATCCGTCCGGGTTCTCCGAGTTCTCTCTGTTGTCCGTTCTGAGCCCAACCACACTTGCACGCGCCCGCGGCATGTCCGAAATATTATTTTATAAGTGGCTAGAAAATGTTCTCGGAATGGGATGAAAGTTGGCGTGCGGTGTTGTTTTGTTGTTAGTAGGCCGCTTGCCAAGTTTCATCGCATTCGGAGTCCGTTTGACGTCCCAACGGATAACTATAGCGGCACTATAGCCGGTCTTTTCGTCGGACGTTTCCGGTCTCCGGAAATAGTTGTCGGGTTGCTTTCCCCCTCTCTCCTCTCAGCCCACCACCACTCACCGTCAGGTCCTACCTAATCCCTCTCGTCAGCCCGCGGCCCTCCACGCGCGCGCGTCCGAAAAGCTGTTCCGGACCCGACCCGGGCTGTCGCCACCGTTGTGTCCAGATCATCCCCAAACGTCTACAAAACATCTCCGTTTTGTTATTTGGACTCCCTAGCTATTTTATCCGGAATCGTTTGATTGTGATCGTAGGGTCGAGATAGCCCTAACTTAATCTGTGATGTATATATATAGACCACCTACCTGCCTAACCCTAGATTTTAGGAGCCCTGTCCCATCCTCCCAGCTGCCGTCGCCAGTCCTTTTCCACATCGGGATCCCTCCCGATCCTTCTCCACCCAACCAGATCGCAGCTGCCACGGCCTCTCCTCGATTTCAGCCATCGGCCAATCTCCACCACTCCACCTCTCCAGCAGCCCCACGCGCCCATGGATCCCCTTGACCTCGCCTGAGCTCGCTCGGGAGGAGAGCACCACGGCGCCAGATTTCCCACGCCCCTCTCGTTCCAGGAGCCCGAGCTCCCCTGCCTGAGGCCGCCGTCTTCGACCGGCCTCGTCAGAGACCAGTGCCCCGCTTCCTTCTCCTTTCAGTTCGATCCGGAGGAGAGGAGCTCCTCCATGCCCCGCCCCGCACCATGGACCTGCACCACTGCCGGACCCCAACCCCGTGCCCGACGCTGTCCTGCGCCATCGGTGTTGACCACCAGATGAGCCTCGCGCCTCTTATCCCTCCTTCCATTCTTCTCCCTCTCCCTCACATCTCTCTCTCTCTCTCTCTCTCTCTCTCTGTATGCTCGTACAGGGAGCTTCGACGCCTGAAGCTGCAGCGCCGCCGTCGAGTCGCCATGGCCTCGAACTCTTGCCGCTCCGTCCCCTGCCTCTCCGCCTCACTGGAGTCCAGTACAACGCCGGCAGCGCCACCGCAGGACCTCCTGGACCCTCCTTCTCCTGCCCGAGCTCATGGATGCCCGTCTCCTTGCAGCGCCCTTCGCCGCTTGGAGCCTCACCTCGCACCGCCCGGGTCCCGCATCCCCGACGGACCGCCCTAACTTCTGGAGCCCCAGGAGCACTCTGCAGCGGTGCAGCCGACCCCGCTCCGTCCGGCGACCTGCTCGGATCCAGTCGTCCCCGCCGCCAAGTGTCGCCGTCGACCTCCATCTCTCTGCATCGCGCCAAGTCCCGCGCCCCTGCTTCCCTGCGTCCCCTGCTTCAGGTCGAGTAGCGCTCATAGCCCCTCGCCCAGTTGACTGCGCCTCGCGCAAGCGCGCGCCTGGGCTGCCACCCCTCCAGCGCCTGTAGATTCGGCCCAGCAAGCGCCCCGGCCTGCTTCCTCTTCAACTCGGGCCAAGGCCCACTAGGTGAAGCCACACCCGCAGCGCCCCACTTTTCCTTCCCTGCTGTTGGGCCAGTTCCTGTTTCGGCCCGCGTATGTTTTTTTTCAGCGCCTGGGAATTTGCTAATTAATCCAGTAAAACAGATTTTCAGTTTAGTCCCTCTAGTCCATGCATATCGTAACTTCTCAACTGTGCATCATATGGAAAAACTTTATATATGAAATATGCTTAGAATTGCATCTAGTTTCATAATATGCAACTTTCATGCATGTTTGAAATGTTTAAAATGTTGTTTGCTTAAATTTGCTCCTATGTCATGTTAAAATGCTTTAATTTATAACTATTTAACCATAGCTCCAAACCTAACAAACTTTATATGTAAATGGGGTAGAATTTTGCCTAGTTTAACATGGTGGCATCACTTTGCATGTTTAACAACTCTAAAATTATGTTTAGGGCAGAACAGTACCAAATCTATAATATGCTCATGAGGAGTTTCCGGAATTGTTGTTCGTTGCTTCCGGCCTCATTTAACCTTGACTAGATAGGTAGTTTTCATTTGCTTCACCTCTTGCCATGCTAACAACATTTAATATTGTTGAGTACATAACCGGGAGAGAACTAAATAATTGATGTGGCGTTTCGTCGATATGCAACGGAGTTGCATATTGACCTCCACTTAATTTGTAGGATTGTTTGTGCACTTTGCCATGTCATGCTTCAGTAAACCGGACATGCATCATTCTTGTTTGCGCATCATGCCATGTCTATGTGGTGGTTGTTTACTATGTCGTTTGCTTCTTTCCGGTGTTGCTTCTTCGGGTTGGTTCCGATAACGTCGTGTTGTGAAGATTCGTTCGACTACGTCCGTTTGTCTTCTTCATGGACTCGTTCTTCTTCCTTGCGGGATTTCAGGCAAGATGATCATACCCTCGAAATCACTTCTATCTTTGCTTGCTTAGTTGCTCACTCTTTTGCTATGCCTATGCTGCGATACCTACCACTTGCTTATCATGCCCCCTATATTGTTGAACCAAGCCTCTAACCCACCTTGTCCTAGCAAACCGTTGTTTGGCTATGTTACCGCTTTGCTCAACCCCTCTTATAGCTTTGTTAGTTGCAGGTGAAGATTGAAGTTTGTTCCTTGTTGGAACATGGAGATGTCGTTCCTTTTTGGAACATGTTTACTTGTTGGGATATCACTATATATCTTATTTAATTAATGCATCTATATACTTGGTAAAGGGTGGAAGGCTCGGCCTTATGCCTGGTGTTTTGTTCCACTCTTGCCGCCCTAGTTTCCGTCATATCAGTGTTATGTTCCCAGATTTTGCGTTCCTTACGCGGTTGGGCTATAATGGGAACCCCTTGACAGTTCTCCTTAAGTAAAGCTCTTCCAGCAATGCCCAACATTGGTTTTACCATTTGCCACCTAGCCTTTTCTTTCCCTTGGGTTCTAGAGACTCAAGGGTCATCATTATTTTACCCCCCCCCCCGGGCAAGTGCTCCTCTGAGTGTTGGTCCACCTGTCAGCTACCGGTGGCCACCAGGGGCAACTCTGGGCTGGCCTACCCGTACCTAGGACAATCTGAGTGTGCCCTGAGAAAGAGATATGTGCAGCTCCTATCGGGATTTGTCGGCACATTCGGGCGGTGTTGCTGGTTTAGCTTTACCCTGTCGAAATGTCTTGTTGTACCGGGATACCGAGTCTGATCGGAACGTCTCGGGAGGAGGTCTATTCCTTCGTTGACCGTGAGATCTTGTGATGGGCTAAGTTGGGACACCCCTGCAGGGATTTGAACTTTCGAAAGCCGTGCCCGCGGTTATGGGCAGATGGGAATTTGTTAACGTCCGGTTGTAGAAAACCTGAAGTCGACCTTAATTAAAATACATCAACCGCATGTGTAACCGTGATGGTCTCTTTCCGGCGGATTCCGGGAAGTGAGCACGGTTGTTGGAGTTATGCTTGACGTAGGTAGTCCAGGATCACTTCTTGATCATACTTTTATCGACCGTGCTTTGCCTTCTCTTCTCGCTCTCATTTGCGTATGTTGGCCACCATATATGCTAGTCGCTTGCTGCAGCTCCACCTCATACCTTATACCTTACCCATAAGCTTAAATAGTCTTGATCGCGAGGGTGCGAGATTGCTGAGTCCCTGTGGCTCACAGATACTTCCGAAACCAGCTTGCAGGTGCCGATGAGTCCGTGCCGGTGATGCAACCAAGCTCAGGAGGAGCTCGATGAAGATCTTGTCCTTTGTATTGTTCCGTTCTAGTTGATCAGTAGTGGAGCCCAGTTGGGGTCGATCGGGGACCTTTGTCGCATTTGGGGTTCTTCTTTTATTTTGGTTCCGTAGTCGGACCATGAGTGTATTTGGATGATGTAATGCTTTATTCATGTATTTGTGTGAAGTGGCGATTGTAAGCCAACTATGTATCTTTTTCCCCTATTGTATTACATCGGTTGTATGAAGATTACCTCACTTGCGACATATGCCCTCAATGTGATTATGCCTCTAAGTCGTGCCTCGACACGTGGGGGATATAGTCGCATCGAGGGTGTTACAAGTTGGTATCAGAGCCTTGCCCGACCTTAGGAGCCCCCATTGCTTGATCGTTTTTAGCGGCCGAGTTGTGTCTAGAAAAATGTTTTGAGTCATTTAGGAATTATATATCAGAGAGTTTAGGAATTCTTTTTACTTCCCAGTCTCCTCATTGCTCTGGTAAGGCATCCTGACGTAGAGTTTTGACTCTTCTCTTCTCAAATTTCACTAAATTTTTTTTAGGATCACGCGGGTATCTTGGAATCATTCCGATGGTTTTATGATGAGAACATTGTCTTGGTGCCTCCTGTCAGGGGTTTAGTGGAAGTGTCCCGGGGAGTTGAGCTCTGAGGTGTTGTCGTCATAATTGTATCGTTGCAGTTCTGGAATACCTGAGTTTAGTATGCCGACATCGAAAATCTCTTTTATGCAGTTCGTTGGTGAGATAACCTCGACGCCACCCAGTACTGGGGCGGGAGTTCGGGAGTATTGCCATAACTTGTATAACGGATGCTTTTCGAAGGTTGAGGTAGATGGTTTCCAAAGTTTTTTCTCGGTTATGTGTTGAAGGATGGATACAGCTGGATGTAGGAATTGCTAGTTTGGGTGAGATATTTTGCTTCCCCTGTATCCCCAACACCTGATTGCATAACCAGAAAATTTCAGGAGTTTCATAGGTGGGAAATCAAGTAGCTCTTAAGATATCTTTCCGACAGATGTATGATATGAAATTGGGGTTCGACGTCTAGTGGTCTGCCTATTCACGGTCGGTTTTACAGTGGTCTCGTTGTGTCTTAAAGAGTCCTTGGCTATGCCGACTCGGGGACGCTTCATATGTCATGTGCACTGCCTTGTACATGATGGTACTGTATGATTGAGCCCGTGTAGGCCCCACCACGAAAACTTCGGGCAAAATCTTTATCATATGTTTGTTCCGGCTTATTCTGCAAGCCAATCCTTTGTTTTGTTTGAGTTGTGGTATTCGAGTTGCTTCAATGTCAAATGTTGATTCCATACCTTTCCTAAACAGTGTTCTCATACTCCGATGTGGATACTAATCCTTCTCGATCATCGAGTCTGTCATATCAATCCTTTTTAACAGGTGTGCTTCTCTTCAAGTGGATCTGATCACTTCAATATTCGCAAGATCAATTATCAGTTCTTCTCAACGGTGTTTGTTTCATCCGTCTCCAAGTTGCCTTTGTTTTTCCCACCCTCCCTCCCTTTGTTTTCTTCAAGGACTCAGAGTTCTTAATCAAGTATCTTTTTATTCGTGTGAAGTCTCTTCATTCTTTTCGTCAATGTTCTTATCCGGTGATTCTCTAGAAGATACTAACGGAGCCTCAAGTTCATCATTATTCATTTTTTTTCTTCTCCGGTGGAACCAATTCAAGCTTTGTTGATCATAACTTTTTCCTCATTTGCAAATACCTTCTCATGCCGGTGCACCTCATATTCATTCACCGCTTGCTATTCAATTGTTCCGGAGTGCTCAAGATATCTCGAAGATTTGTGTTTTCCACTCTGCATTCACTCAAGATCTTTCGAGGTTGTTATCTCATTCTAGTCATTTAACTCAACCGATGAAACCTCTCTTCTAAATCATTTCAAAGGTGTTTCTTTGAGTGGGCCCTAACCCACAGGTCTTTTTCCAGGATCTTACCTGACTCTTCTTATTCTCGCGGAGATATCCTTAAAAAAATTCTTTTCGAAGTTTGACGTAAGAATGAATTGCCATCAGTCAAATGTCCTCCTCTAAAATCTTTCAAATTCTTTTCATCGTTGGCTCAACCTCTTCGTTTTGATTCTTACAGAGTGTCTAAATAATTCATGGTGTTGTTTCTCGTCGTCATTCTCAGATTATGAAGACCAAAGAAGAGTTTTTCCTCCATATCTTGCTCCATTCTCTTCAAGATTCGTGATTCTAGCTTGTTGCCATCCTCTCGTAATTGTTTTGGTCGTGAGATTTCTTTTCACCCTTCCGGAGAAATTTAAGAGTCTTCTCAGTTTGTTATCTGGAGTCCATCAAGTCAGGTTTATTCATTCTTAGCTTTCAGTTATCATTAAACGATCTTACCGGTGCAGCGTTCAAGTGATCTCTAATCGGTCCATGATCTATTATATTAAATTCCATCTAAATTCTCTCAAGCATCTTCGTCCATTTGCTAATTCTTCCCGGTGTTTCTTTATCTTTACCTTGTTCATAACCAATTCTTACGGTGGTTCGTACAAGATTCCTCTTCTTTCGTTATCATATCAATTCTTTCGTTGTTTCGATTCCACCGGTGTTTCATTGAAGGCATTCTCAAGTTGCGCTATATCTATTTTAATCCTTTCTACGAGAATGAGTAGTGTGCCAAATCCGTTGATTGTCATCAATTTAAATTGGTGATGGATAAGCATAATGTAATTCTTATTCTTGTTTCATCCAAATGATTAATTCCCTATTCCGGAGGCTCATCTAAATTCTTGATTTCTTTTGTTCATCTTTCCTTTCCGGAGCTCCAAGTTATTTCAATTATATCACCACGGAGATTCATCTAAATCGTCGCAAGGGTTCAACCTGTGTTTTCAACTTTTCTTTCCATTTGTTTGATCATTCTTTTGTTTACCGGAGTTCTTCATGAAGGTTCTACATGATGGTTCTTCAAGGATTTAATTCCTTCTCGAAGTTTTCATCGAGATTCCTTTTAAGGAGCTCAAGTATTTCTTAATCTTGCAATCCGGAGTGCAATTTCTTTCTACCGTATCGTTTGAGGTGGTATTATGCCATTCTTGATAATTTGAGTCATGCTTTCATGATTCACATGTTGTCATGAATGGGATATTTTAAATCCATCAATCTCGTCATTGGAGTTATCTTGGTTTATATTTCACCTAAAGCCTTCCCTAAGGATTTTTGCTATAATTGTGCTCATAAATGACCCAAGTTCTTCATCTATCCTCCCGGTGTAATAGCTTCTCATCTCCTTGTTCATGCCAATCCAATTCTTCTTCCCATGAGTGGCAGGGGGTCACCTCATAATGTTTGAGTTGTATTCCATAAGACCATATCATGATTATTCTTTTCGTTGTTGTTTTTTTACAACAATTCCGTTCGACCCTTCTCCTCAAGATGCCTTGTCAAGCTCTTTTGTGGCAGAAGTTGGCATTTTCTTCTCCATTCTCCTATTTCAATTATCTATCCTCTATTCTTTTGTTCTGGAGGCATTATGATATTGCTCTTTTCAACCCATCATCTCGTTTTGTCAAGATCATGTTCTTTTCATGCCTATCCATTTAACCGGAGTGTCGTGCCATCTTTCCAAGTTCTCTCATCTTATCAAGTATTCTACCCTTCTCAACCGGAGTGCTGTACAAATTATTTCATTCTTATTCCCTCTCTATTTTGTTTTGACCGGAGTGGCTTCAATGTCTATATTGTCACTTAAGCTCGTCTTTTTCGTCGTATTTCTGACTCCTTGGCTAACGGAGTGTTTTTCACTTTGTTTATCGCCGTTGTATTATTCTTTTCTTTTTGTTCAACCTCTCAAGGTTCGTGGTTTCACTTGTTTGCCGAAGGAGCAACTTAGTTTTACCTCTCCTCTTTTCTCTTCCGTTTTCCCTCGGTGCCATTCTAGATCTCGGGACGAGATCCTCTCGTAGTGGTGGAGTGTTGTAACGCCCCGAGACCGATGTACCAGGTGTCTTCCGCTTATTCATTGTTGTTGCCTTGTCATTCGCTTGCGTGTTGCATCTTGTCATGTCATCATATGCATTGCATCATCATGTTTTCAAAACCTGCATCCGTCCGGGTTCTCCGAGTTCTCTCCGTTGTCTGTTCTGAGCCCAACCACACTTGCACGCGCCCGCGGCATGTCCAAAATATTAGTTTATAAGTGGCCAGAAAATGTTCTCGGAATGGGATGAAAGTTGGCGTGCGGTGTTGTTTTGTTGTTAGTAGGCCGCTTGCCAAGTTTCATCGCATTCGGAGTCCGTTTGATGTCCCAACGGATAACTATTGCGGCAGTATAGCCGGTCTTTTCGTCGGACGTTTCCGGTCTCTGGAAATAGTTGTCGGGTTGATTTCCCCCTCTCTCCTCTCAGCCCACCACCACTCACCGTCAGGTCCTACCTAATCCCTCTCGTCAGCCCGCGGCCCTCCTCGCGCGCGCGTCCGAAAAGCTGTTCCGGACCCGACCCGGGTTGTCGCCACCGTTGTGTCAGGATCATCCCCAAACGTCTACAAAACATCTCCGTTTTGTTATTTGGACTCCCTAGCTATTTTATCCAGAATCGTCCGATTGCGATCGTAGGGTCGAGATAGCCCTAACTTAATCCGTGATGTATATATATAGACCACCTACCTGCCTAACCCTAGATTTTAGGAGCCCTGTCCCATCCTCCCAGTCGCCGCCGCCAGTCCTTTTCCACATCGGGATCCCTCCCGATCCTTCTCCACCCAACCAGATCGCAGCTGCCACGGCCTCTCCTCGATTTCAGCCATCGGCCAATCTCCACCACTCCACCTCTCCAGCAGCCCCACGCGCCCATGGATCCCCTTGACCTCGCCTGAGCTCGCTGGGGAGCAGAGCACCATGGCGCCAGATTTCCCATGCCCCTCTCGTTCCAGGAGCCCGAGCTCCCCTGCCTGAGGCCACCGTCTTCGACCGGCCTCGTCAGAGACTAGTGCCCCGCTTCCTTCTCCTTTCAGTTCGATCCGGAGGAGAGGAGCTCCTCCATGCCCCACCCCACGCCATGGACCTGCACCACTGCCGGACCCCAACCCCGTGCCCGACGATGTCCTGCGCCATCGGTGTTGACCACCAGATGAGCCTCGCGCCTCTTATCCCTCATTCCATTCTTCTCCCTCTCCCTCACATCTCTTTCTCTGTCTGCTCGTACAGGGACCTTCGACGCCTCGAAGCTGCAGCGCCGCCGTCGAGTCGCCATGGCCTCGAACTCTTGCCGCTCCGTCCCCTGCCTCTCCGCCTCACCGGAGTCCAGCACAACGCCGGCAGCGCCACCGCAGGACCTCCTGGACCCTCCTTCTCCTGCCCGAGCTCATGGATGCCCGTCTCCTTGCAGCGCCCTTCGCCGCTTGGAGTTCGCCTCGCACCGCCCGGGTCCCGCATCCCCGCCGGACCGCCCTAGCTTGTGGAGCCCTAGGAGCACTCTGCAGCGGTGCAGCCGACCCCGCTCCGTCCGGCGACCTGCTCGGATCGAGTCGTCCCTGCCGCCAAGTGTCGCTGTCGACCTCCATCTCTCTGCATCGCGCCAAGTCCCGCGCCCCTGCTTCCCTGCGTCCCTTGCTTCAGGTCGAGTAGCGCTCGCAGCCGCTTGCCCCGTTAACTGCGCCTCGCGCAAGCGCGCGCCTGGGCTGCCACCCCTCCAGCGCGTGTAGATTCGGCCCAGCAAGCGCACCGACCTGCTTCCTCTTCAACTCGGGCCAAGGCCCACTAGGTGAAGCCACACCCGCAGCGCCCCACTTTTCCTTTCCTGCTATTGGGCCAGTTCCTGTTTCGGCCCGCGTATGTTTTTTTCAGTGCCTGGGAATTTGCTAATTAATCCAGTAAAACAGATTTTCAGTTTAGTCCCTCTAGTCCATGCATATTGTAACTTCTCAACTGTGCATCATATGGAAAAACTTTATATATGAAATATGCTTAGAATTGCATCTAGTTTCATAATATGCAACTTTCATGCATGTTTGAAATGTTTAAAATGTTGTTTGCTTAAATTTGCTCCTATGTCACGTTAAAATGCTTTAATTTATAACTATTTAACCGTAGCTCCAAACCTAACAAACTTTATATGTAAATGGGGTAGAATTTTGCCTAGTTTAACATGGTGGCATCACTTTGCATGTTTAACAACTCTAAAATTATGTTTAGGCAGAACAGTACCAAATCTATAATATGCTCATGAGGAGTTTCCGGAATTGTTGTTCGTTGCTTCCGACCTCATTTAACCTTGACTAGATAGGTAGTTTTCATTTGCTTCACCTCTTGCCATGCTAACAACATATTGAGTACATAACCGGGAGAGAACTAAATAATTGATGTGGCGTTTCGTCGATATGCAACGGAGTTGCATATTGACCTCCACTTAATTTGTAGGATTGTTTGTGCACTTTGCCATGTCATGCTTCAGTAAACCGGACATGCATCATTCTTGTTTGCGCATCATGCCATGTCTATGTGGTGGTTGTTTAATATGTCGTTTGCATTTTTCCGGTGTTGCTTCTTCGGGTTGGTTCCGATAACATCGTGTTGTGAAGATTCGTTCGACTACGTCTGTTTGTCTTCTTCATGGACTTGTTCTTCTTCCTTGCGGGATTTCAGGCAAGATGATCATACCCTCGAAATCACTTCTATCTTTGCTTGCTTAGTTGCTCGCTCTTTTGCTATGCCTATGCTGCGATACCTACCACTTGCTTATCATGCCCCCTATATTGTTGAACCAAGCCTCTAACCCACCTTGTCCTAGCAAACTGTTGTTTGGCTATGTTACCGCTTTGCTCAGCCCCTCTTATAGCGTTGTTAGTTGCAGGTGAAGATTGAAGTTTGTTCCTTGTTGGAACATGGAGATGTCGTTCCTTTTTGGAACATGTTTACTTGTTGGGATATAACTATATATCTTATTTAATTAATGCATCTATATACTTGGTAAAGCGTGGAAGCCTCGGCCTTATGCCTGGTGTTTTGTTCCACTCTTGCCGCCCTAGTTTCCGTCATATCGGTGTTATGTTCCCGGATTTTGCGTTCCTTGCGTGGTTGGGCTATAATGGGAACCCCTTGACAGTTCGCCTTAAGTAAAGCTCTTCCAGCAATGCCCAACATTGGTTTTACCATTTGCCACCTAGCCTTTTCTTTCCCTTGTGTTCTGCAGACTCAAGGGTCATCATTATTTTACCCCCCCCCCCCCGGGCCAGTGCTCCTCTGAGTGTTGGTCCACCTGTCAGCTACCGGTGGCCACCAGGGGCAACTCTGGGCTAGCCTACCCGTACCTAGGACAATCTGAGTGTGCCCTGAGAAAGAGATATGTGCAGCTCCTATCGGGATTTGTCGGCACATTCGGGCGGTGTTGCTGGTTTAGTTTTACCCTGTCGAAATGTCTTGTTGTACCGGGATACCGAGTCTGATCGGAACGTCTCGGGAGGAGGTCTATTCCTTTGTTGACCGTGAGAGCTTGTGATGGGCTAAGTTGGGACACCCCTGCAGGGATTTGAACTTTCGAAAGCCATGCCCGCAGTTATGGGCAGATGGGAATTTGTTAACGTCCGGTTGTAGAAAACCTGAAGTCGACCTTAATTAAATACATCAACCGCGTGTGTAACTGTGATGGTCTCTTTCCGGCGGAGTCCGGGAAGTGAACACGGTTGTTGGAGTTATGCTTGACGGACCTTAGGAGCCCCCATTGCTGGATCGTTTTTAGCAGCCGAGTTGTGTCTAGAAAAATGTTTTGAGCCATTTAGGAATTATATATCGGAGAGTTTAGGAATTCTTTTTTACTTCCCAGTCTCCTCATCGCTCTGGTAAGGCATCCTGACGTAGAATTTTGAATCTTCTCTTCTCAAATTTCACTAAAAAAAATTTTAGGATCACGCGGGTATCTTGGAATCGTTCCGATGGTTTTATGATGAGAACATTGTCTTGGTGCCTCCTGTCAGGGGTTTAGTGGAAGTGTCTCGGGGAGTTGAGCTCTGAGGTGTTGTTGTCATAATTGTATCGTTGCCGTTCTGGAATACCTGAGTTTAGTACGCCGACATCGAAAATCACTTTTATGCAGTTCGTTGGTGAGATAACCTCGACGCCACCCAGTACTGGGGCGGGAGTTCGGGAGTATTGCCATAACTTGTATAACGGATGCTTTTCGAAGGTTGAGGTAGATGGTTTCCAAAGTTTTTTCTCGGTTATGTGTTGAAGGATGGATACAGCTGGATGTAGGAATTGCTAGTTTGGGTGAGATATTATGCTTCCCCTGTATCCCCAACACCTGATTGCATAACCGGAAAATTTCGGGAGTTTCATAGGTGGGAAATCAAGTAGCTCTTGGGATATCTTTCCGACAAATGTATGATATGAAATTGGGGTTCGACGTCTAGTGGTCCGCCTATTCACGGTCGGTTTTACAGTGGTCTCGTTGTGTCTTAAAGATTCCTTGGCTATGCCGACTCGGGGACGCTTCGTATGTCATGTGCACTGCCTTGTACGTGATGGTACTGTACGATTGAGCCCGTGTAGGCCCCACCACGAAAACTTCGGGTAAAATCTCTATCATATGTTTGTTCCGGCTTATTCTGCAAGCCAATCCTTTGTTTTGTTTGAGTTGTGGTATTCGAGTTGCTTCAATGTCAAATGTTGATTCCATACCTTTCCTAAACGGTGTTCTCATACTCCGATGTGGATACTAATCCTTCTCGATCATCGAGTCTGTCATAACAATCCTTTTTAACCGGTGTGCTTCTCTTCAAGTGGATCTGATCACTTCAATATTCGCAAGATCAATTATCAGTTCTTCTCAACGGTGTTTGTTTCAACCGTCTCCAAGTTGCCTTTGTTTTTCCCACCCTCCCTCCCTTTGTTTTCTTCAAGGACTCAGAGTTCTTAATCAAGTATCTTTTTATTCGTGTGAAGTCTCTTCATTCTTTTCGTCAATGTTCTTATCCGGTGATTCTCTAGAAGATACTAACGGAGCCTCAAGTTCATCATTATTCATTTTTTTTCTTCTCCGGTGGAACCAATTCAAGCTTTGTTGATCATAACTTTTTCCTCATTTGCAAATACCTTCTCATGCCGGTGCACCTCATATTCATTCACCGCTTGCTATTCAATTGTTCCGGAGTGCTCAAGATATCTCGAAGATTTGTGTTTTCCACTCTGCATTCACTCAAGATCTTTCGAGGTTGTTATCTCATTCTAGTCATTTAACTCAACCGATGAAACCTCTCTTCTAAATCATTTCAACGGTGTTTCTTTGAGTGGGCCCTAACCCACAGGTCTTTTTCCAGGATCTTACCTGACTCTTCTTATTCTCCCGGAGATATCCTTAAAAAAAATTCTTTTCGAAGTTTGACGTAAGAATGAATTGCCATCAGTCAAATGTCCTCCTCTAAAATCTTTCAAATTCTTTTCATCGTTGGCTCAACCTCTTCATTTTGATTCTTCCAGAGTGTCTAAATAATTCATGGTGTTGTTTCTCGTCGTCATTCTCAGATTATGAAGACCGAAGAAGAGTTTTTCCTCCATATCTTGCTCCATTCTCTTCAAGATTTGTGATTCTAGCTTGTTGCCATCCTCTCTTAATTGTTTTGATCGTGAGATTTCTTTTCACCCTTTCGGAGAAATTTAAGAGTCTTCTCAGTTTGTTATCCGGAGTCCATCAAGTCAGGTTTATTCATTCTTAGCTTTCAGTTATCATTAAACGATCTTACCGGTGCAGCGTTCAAGTGATCTCTAATCGGTCCATGATCTATTATATTAAATTCCATCTAAATTCTCTCAAGCATCTTCGTCCATTTGCTAATTCTTCCCGGTGGTTCTTTATCTTTACCTTGTTCATAACCAATTCTTACGGTGGTTCGTACAAGATTCCTCTTCTTTCGTTATCATATCAATTCTTTCGTTGTTTCGAATCCACCGGTGTTTCATTGAAGGCATTCTCAAGTTGCGCTATATCTATTTTAATCCTTTCTACGAGAATGAGTAGTGTGCCAAATCCGTTGATTGTCATCAATTTAAATTGGTGATGGATAAGCATAATGTAATTCTTATTCTTGTTTCATCCAAATGATTAATTCCCTATTCCGGAGGCTCATCTAAATTCTTGATTTCTTTTGTTCATCTTTCCTTTCCGGAGCTCCAAGTTATTTCAATTATATCACCACGGAGATTCATCTAAATCGTCGCAAGGGTTCAACCTATGTTTTCAACTTTTCTTTCCATTCGTTTGATCATTCTTTTGTTTACCGGAGTTCTTCATGAAGGTTCTACATGATGGTTCTTCAAGGATTTAATCCCTTCTCGAAGTTTTCATCGAGATTCCTTTTAAGGAGTTCAAGTATTTCTTAATCTTGCAATCCGGAGTGCAATTTCTTTCTACCGTATCGTTTGAGGTGGTATTATGTCATTCTTGATAATTTGAGTCATGCTTTCATGATTCCCATGTTGTCATGAGTGGGATATTTTAAATCCATCAATCTCGTCATTGGAGTTATCTTGGTTTATATTTCACCTAAAGCCTTCCCTAAGAATTTTTGCTATAATTGTGCTCATAAATGACCCAAGTTCTTCATCTATCCTCCCGGTGTAATAGCTTCTCGTCTCCTTGTTCATGCCAATCCAATTCTTCTTCCCATGAGTGGCAGGGGGTCACCTCATAATGTTTGAGTTGTATTCCATAAGACCATATCATGATTATTCTTTTCGTTGTTGTTTTTTACAACAATTCCGTTCGACCCTTCTCCTCAAGATGCCTTGTCAAGCTCTTTTGTGGCAGAAGTTGCCATTTTCTTCTCCATTCTGCTATTTCAATTATCTATCCTCTATTCTTTTGTTCTGGAGGCATTATGATATTACTCTTTTCAACCCATCATCTCATTTTGTCAAGATCATGTTCTTTTCATGCCTATCCATTTAACCGGAGTGTCGTGCCATCTTTCCAAGTTCTCTCATCTTATCAAGTTTTCTACCCTTCTCAACCGGAGTGCTGTCCAAATTATTTCATTCTTATTCCCTCTCTATTTTGTTTTGACCGGAGTGGCTTCAATGTCTATATTGTCACTTAAGCTCGTCTTTTTCGTCGTATTTCTGACTCCTTGGCTAACGGAGTGTTTTTCACTTTGTTTATCTCCGTTGTATTATTCTTTTCTATTTGTTCAACCTCTCAAGGTTCGTGGTTTCACTTGTTTGCCGAAGGAGCAACTTAGTTTTACCTCTCCTCTTTTCTCTTCCGTTTTCCCCCGGTGCCATTCTAGATCTCGGGACGAGATCCTCTCGTAGTGGTGGAGTGTTGTAACGCCCCGAGACCGATGTGCCAGGTGTCTTCCGCTTATTCATTGTTGTTGCCTTGTCATTCTCTTGCGTGTTGCATCTTGTCATGTCATCATATGCATTGCATCATCATGTTTTCAAAACCTGCATCCGTCTGGGTTCTCCGAGTTCTCTCCGTTGTCCGTTCTGAGCCCAACCACACTTGGACGTGCCCGCGGCATGTCCGAAATATTATTTTATAAGTGGCCAGAAAATGTTCTCGGAATGGGATGAAAGTTGGCGTGCGGTGTTGTTTTGTTGTTAGTAGGCCGCTTGCCAAGTTTCATCGCATTCGGAGTCCGTTTGACGTCCCAACGGATAACTATAGCGGCAGTATAGCCGGTCTTTTCGTCGGACGTTTCCGGTCTCCGGAAATAGTTGTCGGGTTGCTTTCCCGCTCTCTCCTCTCAGCCCACCACCACTCACCGTCAGGTCCTACCTAATCCCTCTCGTCAGCCCGTGGCCCTCCTCGCGCGCGCGTCCAAAAAGCTGTTCCGGACCCGACCCGGGCTGTCGCCACCGTTGTGTCCGGATCATCCCCAAATGTCTACAAAACATCTCCGTTTTGTTATTTGGACTCCCTAGCTATTTTATCCAGAATCGTCCGATTGTGATCGTAGGGTCGAGATAGCCCTAACTTAATCCGTGATGTATATATATAGACCACCTACCTGCCTAACCCTAGATTTTAGGAGCCCGGTCCCATCCTCCCAGCCGCCGCCGCCAGTCCTTTTCCACATCGGGATCCCTCCCGATCCTTCTCCACCCAACCAGATCGCAGCTGCCACGGCCTCTCCTCGATTTCAGCCATCGGCCAATCTCCACCACTCCACCTCTCCAGCAGCCCCACGCGCCCATGGATCCCCTTGACCTCGCCTGAGCTCGCTGGGGAGCAGAGCACCACGGCGCCAGATTTCCCACGCCCCTCTCGTTCCAGGAGCCCGAGCTCCCCTGCCTGAGGCCGCCGTCTTCGACCGGCCTCGTCAGAGACCAGTGCCCCGCTTCCTTCTCCTTTCAGTTCGATCCGGAGGAGAGGAGCTCCTCCATGCCCCGCCCCGCGCCATGGACCTGCACCACTGCCGGACCCCAACCCCGTGCCTGACGCTGTCGTACGCCATCGGTGTTGACCACCAGATGAGCCTCGCGCCTCTTATCCCTCCTTCCATTCTTCTCCCTCTCCCTCACATCTCTCTCTCTCTCTCTGTCTGTCTACTCGTACAGGGAGCTTCGACGCCTCGAAGCTGCAGCGCCGCCGTCGAGTCGCCATGGCCTTGAACTCTTGCCGCTCCGTCCCCTGCCTCTCCGCCTCACCGAAGTCCAGCACAACACCGGCAGCGCCACCACATGACCTCCTGGACCCTCCTTCTCCTGCCCGAGCTCATGGATGCCCGTCTCCTTGCAGCGCCCTTCGCCGCTTGGAGCCTCGCCTCGCACCGCCCGGGTCCCGCATCCCCGCCGGACCGCCCTAGCTTGTGGAGCCCTAGGAGCACTCTGCAGCGGTGCAGCCGACCCCGCTCCGTCCGGCGACCTGCTCGGATCCAGTCATCCCCGCCGCCAAGTGTCGTCATCGACCTCCATCTCTCTGCATCGCGCCAAGTCCCGAGCCCCTGCTTCCCTGCGTCCCCTGCTTCAGGTCGAGTAGCGCTCGCAGCCGCTCGCCCCGTTGACTGCGCCTCGCGCAAGCACGCACCTAGGCTGCCACCCCTCCAGCGCGTGTAGATTCGGCCCAGCAAGCGCCCCGGCCTGCTTCCTCTTCAACTCGGGCCAAGGCCCACTAGGTGAAGCCACACCCGCAGCGCCCCACTTTTCCTTTCCTGCTGTTGGGCCAGTTCCTGTTTTGGCCCGCGCATGTTTTTTTCAGCGCCCGGGAATTTGCTAATTAATCCAGTAAAACAGATTTTCAGTTTAGTCCCTCTAGTCCATGCATATCGTAACTTCTCAACTGTGCATCATATGGAAAAACTTTATATATGAAATATGCTTAGAATTGCATCTAGTTTCATAATATGCAACTTTCATGCATGTTTGAAATGTTTAAAATGTTGTTTGCTTAAATTTGCTCCTATGTCACGTTAAAATGCTTTAATTTATAACTATTTAACCGTAGCTCCAAACCTAACAAACTTTATATGTAAATGGGGTAGAATTTTGCCTAGTTTAACATGGTGGCATCACTTTGCATGTTTAACAACTCTAAAATTATGTTTAGGGCAGAACAGTACCAAATCTATAATATGCTCATGAGGAGTTTCCGGAATTGTTGTTCGTTGCTTCCGGCCTCATTTAACCTTGACTAGATAGGTAGTTTTCATTTGCTTCACCTCTTGCCATGCTAACAACATTTAATATTGTTGAGTACATAACCGGGAGAGAACTAAATAATTGATGTCATGCTTCAGTAAACCGGACATGCATCATTCTTGTTTGCGCATCATGCCATGTCTATGTGGTGGTTGTTTACTGTGTTGTTTGCTTCTTTCTGGTGTTGCTTCTTCGAGTTGGTTCCGATAACGTCGTGTTGTGAAGATTCGTTCGACTACGTCCGTTTGTCTTCTTCATGGACTCGTTCTTCTTCCTTGCGGGATTTCAGGCAAGATGATCATACCCTCGAAATCACTTCTATCTTTGCTTGCTTAGTTGCTCGCTCTTTTGCTATACCTATGCTGCGATACCTACCACTTGCTTATCATGCCCCCTATATTGTTGAACCAAGCCTCTAACCCACCTTGTCCTAGCAAACCGTTGTTTGGCTATGTTACCGCTTTGCTCAGCCCCTCTTATAGCGTTGTTAGTTGCAGGTGAAGATTGAAGTTTGTTCCTTGTTGGAACATGGAGATGTCGTTCCTTTTTGGAACATGTTTACTTGTTGGGATATCACCATATATCTTATTTAATTAATGCATCTATATACTTGGTAAAGGGTGGAAGGCTCGGCCTTATGCCTGGTGTTTTGTTCCACTCTTGCCGCCCTAGTTTCCGTCATATCGGTGTTATGTTCCCGGATTTTGCGTTCCTTACGCGGTTGGGCTATAATGGGAACCCCTTGACAGTTCGCCTTAAGTAAAGCTCTTCCAGCAATGCCCAACATTGGTTTTACCATTTGCCACCTAGCCTTTTCTTTCCCTTGGGTTCTGCAGACTCAAGGGTCATCATTATTTTACCCCCCCCCCCGGGCCAGTGTTCCTTTGAGTGTTGGTCCACCTGTCAGCTACCGGTGGCCACCAGGGGCAACTCTGGGCTGGCCTACCCGTACCTAGGACAATCTGAGTGTGCCCTGATAAAGAGATATGTGCAGCTCCTATCGGGATTTGTCGGCACATTCGGGCGGTGTTGCTGGTTTAGTTTTACCCTGTCGAAATGTCTTGTTGTACCGGGATACCGAGTCTGATCGGAACGTCTCGGGAGGAGGTCTATTCCTTCGTTGACCGTGAGAGCTTGTGATGGGCTAAGTTGGGACACCCCTGCAGGGATTTAAACTTTCGAAAGCCGTGCCCGCGGTTATGGGAAGATGGGAATTTGTTAACGTCCGGTTGTAGAAAACTTGAAGTCGACCTTAATTAAAATACATCAACCGCGTGTGTAACCGTGATGGTCTTTTTCCGGCGGAGTCCGGGAAGTGAACACGGTTGTTGGAGTTATGCTTGACGTAGGTAGTCCAGGATCACTTCTTGATCATACTTTTATAGACCATGCTTTGCCTTCTCTTCTCGCTCTCATTTGCGTATGTTAGCCACCATATATGCTAGTCGCTTGCTGCAGCTCCACCTCATACCTTATACCTTACCCATAAGCTTAAATAGTCTTGATCGCGAGGGTGCGAGATTGCTGAGTCCCCGTGGCTCACAGATACTTCCAAAACCAGCTTGCAGGTGCCAATGAGTCCGTGCCGGTGATGCAACCAAGCTCAGGAGGAGCTCGATGAAGATCTTGTGCTTTGTGTTGTTCCGTTCTAGTTGATCAGTAGTGGAGCCCAGTTGGGGTCGACCGGGGACCTTTGTCGCATTTGGGGTTCTTCTTTTATTTTGGTTCCGTAGTCGGACCATGATTGTATTTGGATGATGTAATGCTTTATTCATGTATTTGTGTGAAGTGGCAATTGTAAGCCAACTATGTATCTTTTTCCCCTATTGTATTACATGGGTCGTGTGAAGATTACCTCACTTGCGACATATGCCTTCAATGCGATTATGCCTCTAAGTCGTGCCTCAATACGTGGGAGATATAGTCGCATCGAGGGTGTTAAAGTGGCAAAGCCTGAATTCACAGGTCGGTCCGAGCTCCGGATGCAGCGTTCGCCGGACTATGTACGGAAACTGATCGAACCACCACGCGATCGTTGTTAATGCGGTCACCATTTGATAGACCTGTGTACATATCATTAACAAACCAGAGTAATAATTCCTTGGGAAAAATGAACCCAATCAAGCAAAAAATACTGGGATTAATAGCACCTGGTTTATTTGTTGTAGCAATCCGAAGGAAGGTGATTCCCAAAATTGGGACTCGCTCCGCACACCCATTGCCTGATGGGCGATAAAACGACGGCATGACAATGCTGGTAAAGGTTGACTTGCCGAGGCAAATCCCTCGACGCAGCTAACGTGACGGAGCTGGTCGGCTAGCTACGCCGAAGTGTCCGGAGTAGGTTGGTGAAGAGATGGCAAAGCCCCCGGTCCAGCCGAGATGTCGAAGCCTCGACGTCAGCCGATGAGTCGAAGTAGGTTGGCGTGATGGACACTAGCTTGAAGAAGCAATAGTGCGGCCATGTCGATGCAGGTCGTGACGTGGTCGATGCCGGCTTGATGAAGCGACCGTGCGGCGATGCCGGTATGCCCGCTCCATGTAATCTGTGGGGCGGCAATGTTGATGATGATTTATCCTTCGCGATGCCGGACTCTTGTTCGGCTTGCTGAGATGCTGATTCGAAGAAGTTGAGCTCGGCTAAAGTGATGACATGTCTAGTGCCGGTCGGCAGCCGTGGAGTAATATTGCCGGACTGGTTTGACACCAGCATGATGTTGAAGATCATGTTCAAAAGATCTTAAAGTTCGTGGGATGCGTTCGGGAACAAAACACAATACCCCATACAAAACTTCCTTCAAAAGGGATGTCTGAAATCCCGTTCATAGAAAAGATGAACTCGGGTCGGATTTGTTTTCGCGCAGAAAACAGATCCGAAAAGTGATGCACTCCTGCGTGGCAGCGCGCGGCCTCTACATCGACTCAGCAAGAAACTGCTTGGTGGCATGCAGATCTTCATGAAGGCTCCACCATCGCGCCAGCCCAGGAGCCAGCCAACATGGCGCCATGATGCCTCGTCAGCTCGGACGCGTGTCAAAGACAGGCCTGGTGGCGGCAGCTGGGATGTGCTTCCTTGCCGTCCCCGATAAAGTGAGAGGGGCACGTCGACAGCGCATTAAATGCATTTGTTCAACGGGGCCAGAGGATAGACTCACCTACTGTAGACCTTTCCACCTCCCGTGTGCCACTGTGGCAACCCCTTTTCGCCTATAAAAGGAGGCCCAAGGCGTCCAGGAGAGGGATTCAGATCTTTTGGGCAAAGTTGCACCCCGTAGCTAGCGCAAGAACACAAAAACACTCAAATACATCCACCAAAGCAGGACTAGGGTATTACGCATCTTTGCGGCCTGAACCTGGGTAAACGATCCGTGTGCTTCTTGTCAGACCCGCTCTTTCCACAACCCCGTGCCCGCCAACAGTAGAAGGGATCCCACTGATCCCATAGGTGTCGATTTCCCCCGACATCTTTAGCGCGCCACGTAGGGGGGCATAGTTGTGACAATCCGGTCTAATAGTCATCCTAGCAATTCTTCATCATCATGGCTCCCAAGAAGAAGGCGGTCACAACGATCGGTTCGTCGGGAGCCGGACGGCCCGTACCGGTGCGGGTGAGCAGCGGGCCGGTCGCGGACAGATCCCTAGGCGCCGCCCGCAATCACCAACATCGCTTTGGCAGCCAAAGCCTGGCGAGCCGCATCGTTCGCGCGTGAGACGACGAGCCGTTGGCCTCCAAATCCAAAGGCGGAGCTGGGCCCCTCGCAGGTGGTGCGGGGCCCTCCAAGGGCGGCACCGGGCCACCTACGGGTGGCGCGGCGACCTCCAAGTCGCTTACGCCGGCGCCCACGATGCGCTCTTCTCAGGATGCGCATGACGAGCAGCGCCACCATGCTGGGGACCCCGAACGCCGCCGAGGGAAGAGTCCCGTGCATCACTCGCGGGACGGAGGAAGCCAGCATGCCTGCCGAAGTGCTGGCGAAAATGGCACACAGCCGTTGGCCGTGATAGAGCTCCTTCTAACATGGTTAGAAGTCGAAGCGCACCACGGTCCACGCAGCTTTCGCTGCCACCTATGCCAGCAGAAGCTTTGGCGCGCGCGCACAGCTGCTCCTCGACTTCCCTCCTACCGCGGAAAAGCTTGATGAGTGGGGAGCCACCATCCGGAGCCTCGTCGGCGTCGCCAACAAAGACGAGCCATGGCCAGCGGGGCCCTCAGGCTGGTGCTCCGTCGAACCACCGTACGCCAGCGGTGGGGGGGGGCGGAGGTGCTGCGGCCACGGTGCACTCTACTCCTCCACGCCAGCTGCCGCAGGGGTAGATCCATCGTGATGATGCTTGTGATAACGTTTCCATAGCGTCGTCCGATCCACAGATGCACCGCGACCAGCGCCAAGTTCTTTGGGAGCGAGCCCATGAAGACGCTCGAACCACCATCGAGCGCCGGCGTGATACGTGCCACCAGTCAGACAAGCGGGCGAGGCCCGCTATGGACCACCCAGCACCGGGACGCTCCGGCGGCCTACCTTACGAGGTGGGTTGCCCAGCCTTTACCCGTGGGCTGCGGCAGTTCTAGTGGCCGTCCCACCGCACGTTCAAGAAAGACGTCGGCGAGAAGTACAACGGCAAGACCCATCCATCAGAGTTCCTCAGCATCTACACCATCACGATGCAAGCTGCTGGAGCCCGCGACGACAAGGTGCTTGCCAATTACTTCCCGCTAGCGCTCAAACCCAATGTCATGTCTTGGTTGATGCACTTGCCGGCGGATTCCATTTCTTCTTGGTCGGATCTGTGTCATGAGTTCGTTGGGGCCTTCACTGGAGGCCACCAAGCTCAAGGTCAGGCAAGTGATTTGCATATCATTCCCTAGAAGGAAGGCAAAAACCTGCGCAAGTACATACAGAGGTTCAGCCGAGTGCAATACAACATCCCGGATGTTCACCCTGCCCCCGTGATTAGCGTATTCCATCAGAATGTGCGTAACCGCAAGATGTGTGAAGAGCTGGCAATGAACAAGGTCAAGGACGTGGCTGAACTTTATGTTCTGGCTGATAGATGCGCCTGGGCTGAAGAGGGAAGGAAGTAACCCGACGAAGATGCCGGCACGAAAACCGACTCTACCGATGAAGACACCGCCGCCCCGACGAAAAAGGATCGGCGCTGCAACAGGAAACGCAAGGGCGAGGCTGTGCTTGCCGTCGAAGGGTCCGACGACACCGGCGCCACCAAGAAGGCCAAGGCAGACGACCCCGGCAAGGAGATTTTCGGGTGCGCCGCTTGCCGGGCCTTGGCGGCTGCCGACAAGCCAGGGGGCTCCGACAAGCAGTATTGCAAAATCCACCACACTAAGGGCCACGACCTTCAGAACTGCCGACAAGTTGAGCTGCTTGCTGAAAAGCAAAAAGCCAAGTATGAGAGGCGGGACAAGGAGAAGGGTCGGGATGGTGCCGAAGGATCTGGCAAGAAGTGTGGCGGCCAAGGAGGTCGCCGCGGCAAGGACAACCAGCAAGAGAGGCCCGCTCGGGGCCGCGACAAGAAGCCAGAAGACGACGATCATGACGAGGACGACTAGTCCGGCGAGCATGAGTTCCAGAAGGCTACAGAGGCCACGTGCGTCGATGGTGGCGCCTCGCTGCATACTTCTCACCACCAGCTCAAGCAGTGGGCGCTTGAGATCACAGCAGCAGAGCCGTCGTTCGATGCTCAGAAGCCGCTGAAGTGGTCCAGCACGCCCATCATCTTTGATGCCGAGGATCACCCTGATCGCACAACTACGGTCGGGTGTTTGCTGTTGTTGGTTTCACCAACAATATGCAACCTCAAGGTGAACAAGATGCTGGTTGACGACGGGGCCGGCCTGAACTTGATCTCACCCATTGTGATCAAAAGGCTACAAATTCCTGATGGAGACCTCGAGGAGATGGGTATGTTTCAAGGGGTCAACCTGGGAAGGAGTCAGCCGAAGGGCAAGGTCACGCTGCCTGTGACGTTTGGAGGTGAGCTGAACTACAGGACAGAGAGGACTGTCTTTGATGTAGCCGAGATCCCCTTGGCCTACAATGGGATTCTCGGCCGCCCGACACTAGCCAAGTTCATGGCAGCATCACATTACGCCTACAACACGCTGAAGATGCCTGGGCCGATGACCATCATCGTCGTTCCCTGCGACAAGCAGGATGCGCTGATTTGCACCGACCTACTCTACCAGGAAGCAGTTGCAGCAGCTGCCGCCAAGGCGCTTGCTCCTGCCGCTGAAGTCCCGGGAGGGAAGAAGAAGACCGACAGGACCTTTCACACCCACTCCGGCAAGCGCACCTCTTCAGAGTGTTGTGATACCGTCGAGGACGTGCCAGAGAGCTCCACCGGCAAGAGCAAGAAATCCAGAGCTGCGTCACCAGAGACCAAGAAGGTGTCCGTCAAGGAGGATGGCATGGGAGGGGCTTTCACCATAAGCTCCACCCTCGATGGCAAATAGGAAAGCGCTCTCGTCACTTTCCTGTGGGCGAATGTCGATGTGTTTGCATGGCAAGCATCCGACATCCCCGGTGTTCCCAGGGAAGTGATTGAGCACCATCTTGTTGTCTGTCCCCATGCGCGACCCGTCAAGCAAAAGGTCAGGAAGCCAGCTTTGGAACAGCAAGAGTTCATCACACAGGAGATCAGGAAATTGGAAGCGGCAGGCTTGGTGAGAGGAGTGCTCCATCCGACGTGGTTTGCCAATTCGGTGGTGGTGCGCAAGGCAAACGGGAAGTGGAGGCTATGTATCGACTACACAGATATCAATAAGGCTTGTCCTAAGGACCCCTTCCAGTTGCCGCGCATTGACCAGATTGTCGACACCACAGGAGGGTGCGATCTGTTATCATTCCTCGACACCTACTCGGGCTACCACCAGATCTTCATGACAAGAGAAGACGAAGAGAAGACATCATTCATCACCCCATGTGGTACGTATTGCTTTTCACGGATGCCTTTCTGGTTGAAGAGTGCTGGCTCAATGTTTGCGAGAGCAGTCCAAATTGGTTTTGAGCCCCAATTACATAGAAATATGGAAGCTTATATGGATGACATAGTGGTCAAAACCAAGGACAAGGCAACTCTTGTGCGAGACTTAGAAGAGACGTTTGCCAACCCGCGCACGATCAACCTCAAGTTGAACCCCGAGAAGTGTGTCTTTGGCATTCCGTCTGGCAAACTTCTCGGGTTCTTCATGTCACAGTGTGGGATCGAGGCAAATCCAGACAAGATCAAGGCTATTGAGCAGATTGAGGCGCCCAAGCAGATCAAGGATGCGTGTCGGCTCACTGGTTGCGTTGCCTCCATGAGCAGATTCATCTCCAAGTCTGCTAAGCGTGCCCTTCCCTTTTTCAAAATCTTGAAAAAGGCAGGCCCAATGGAGTGGTCCCCAGAGGCCGAGGCAACGCTGCAGGATTTGAAGAAATACCTCTCCTCTACACCGATACTAGTTGCGCCTAAACCACGAGAGCCGTTGCTGCTGTATCTGGCGGCAACGAATCAAGTGGTCAGTGCCGCGCTAGTGGCACAGAGGGAGGTCGACGAAGAGGCAGTGGCAACGGCGGGGCTGGCGGATGGCAAGCCAGAGATTCCCCCGGCAGGGCCTGGCACCGGCAAGGCAAGGCCCCCAGCAGAGTCTGACGCCGTTGGGACAGGTCCCGTGCAACCAGATGAAGTGGTGCAGAGGAAGAAGATGATGCAGCACCCGGTTTACTTTGTCACCTCCCTCTTGCAGGGGGCTAGGTCAAGGTACTCCGGCGTGCAGAAATTGCTCTTCGGCCTCCATATGGCCACGAGGAAGCTACGTCATTACTTCCAGGCACATGAAATCACCATCGTCACCCGCCTCCTGCTGCAACGGATACTGCATAACTCGGACGCGACTGGGAGGATTGTGGAGTGGGCCTTGGAGCTGTCAAGCTTTGGTTTGAAGTTCGAAAGTACTTCGACAATCCAGAGCAGAGTCTTGGCGGAGTTCATTGCGGAATGGACCTCAACGCCCGACGAAGAGATCCAGGAGACCACTCTTCCCGGCGAGGTGAAAAGTCGCAACTGGATCATGTACTTTGATGGGGCTTTCTCGTTGCAAGGCGCCGGTGCTGGTGTACTGCTTGTCACACCCACCGGAGAGCACCTCAAGTATGTAATCCAGGTGCACTTCCCCAGGGAGATGTCCACAAACAACACTGTTGAATACGAGGGGTTGCTTGCCGGTCTCAAGATCGCCGCGGACCTCGGGGTTAAGAAGCTTATCGTCAGGGGTGATTCACAGCTTGTCGTCAGGCAAGTCGACAAAGATTATCAGAGCCTGTTGATGGAGGCCTACGTAGATGAGGTGAGGAAGCTGGAGGAGCGCTTTGATGGTATACAAGAGGAGCACGTTCCCTGGGCGGAGAACGACATCGCCGACTACCTGTCGAAGCGCGCTGCCATCAAATTACCTATGGAACCAGGTACTTTTGTGCTTCGGTTAACTCAACCATCCGTTGAACCATCAACAGAGCAGAACAAGCGGAGGAAATCAGGCCGCGGCATGTACTTCCCCGCCGAGCCCCCTAGGGTCGCCGGCAAGGATGTTGCCATGGATACTGAGCCTGCCAGGGGGCAGCCGACTCTGGCAAAGCGTCAAGCTCTAGCCGTAAAGAAGGCCGCTCCCATGGCAGAGGAAATGCCTTTGGTCCTTGTCGTCGAGCCCCAGGCTCCGGCATGGGCACAACATACCGTCCGATCCCTCCATACAGGGGAGCTTCCTGAGGAGCAGGAGGAAGCGGAGAAAGTAGCCCGTCGGTCCGCTATGTATCAGTTTGTCGATGACATCCTGTACAAGAAAAGGCCGAACGGTGTGAAATTGAAGTGCATTCCCCGGGAGGAAGGACTGGAGCTATTAGCAGAGATACAATGAGGCATATGTGGCTCCCACATAGGGTCGAGGGCCCCTGCCGACAAGCTGTTCCGGCAAGGTTTCTTTTGGCCCACTACCCTCCAAGATGCAACGGCACTAGTAACCAAGTGTGAAGCATGTCAGTTCCATTCGAAGAAGCTTCATCAACCAGCTCAAGCCCTTCAAACAATTCCTCTCTCCTGGCCATTCTCGGTCTTGGGGCTCGACATACTGGGCCCTTTCCCTCGTGCTGTCGGGGGCTTTGAGTACTTGTACGTTGCAATTGACAAGTTCACAAAGTGGCCGGAGGTGGAGGCAGTGAGAAAGGTGACAGCACAATCAGCCGTCAAGTTCTTCAAGGGGCTAGTCTGCCGTTTTGGTGTGCCCAACAGGGTCATCACCGACAATCGCACGCAGTTCACAAGCCACACCTTCATGCAGTACATCCAAGAACTCGGCAGCAAGGTCTGTTTCGCTTCCATGGCACACCCACGGAGCAACAGCCAAGCAGAGAGGGAAAATGCTGAAGTACTGCGAGGCCTGAGAACAAAGACTTTTGACAAGCTGCATAAGAGCGGAAGGCATTGGATTGATGAGTTGCCGGCGGTTATTTGGTCGATCAGAGTGACGCCAAATCGAGCCACCGGCAAGATGCCCTTTGCCCTGGTATACGGGGCAGAAGCAGTTCTCCCCATGGAACTCACGTACGGGTCACCTCGAGTGCTCGCTTATGATGAGCTCGAGCAAGAGCAGTTGCGGCAAGATGACGCAACGCTCCTTGAGGAAGATCGTCTTCGACCGTCTGTGCAAGCAGCGCGCTACCAGCAAGCCTTGCGCCGCTACCATAGCCACAAGGTTCATGCCTGAAGTTTTGACGAAGGCGGCGTTGTTCTTCGGCATGTTCAGTCGGCCAAGAATTCCAACAAGTTGACGCCGAAGTGGGAAGGCCCTTCTCGGGTAATACGAGTCACCAAGCCCGGCGCACTCCGCCTGGAGACCGAAGATGGCGTTCCAGTGAGCAACTCCTGGAACATCGAACATCTTCGCAAGTTTTACCCATAAGGCGCGGTTGCCGGGCTCCCCGGCAAACCACCTTTTTGTACAAGCCTTGCCACCAAGGCACGTAACCCTTTGTACAAAGCCAGGCGCAGACCCTGAGCATAAATAAAAGAAGATGGCGCCCTAAGTTTCAGCATGCATGCTAGGCTAAGTCTCTCCCTCGGTTAGGGTTGATAGTGCTTAGCAGCGACTAACCCCTAGCATAGAGGTCGGTTGTGCGTCTGTCTGTTCCTTTCTGTCCTCTTTGGTTTGTAGGATACATGGACATTTTCTGCCAAGCTGTTTGGAAGAAAGAGAACAAGCCGGCACTCCGGCCCCGGCAAACCAAGGTTGCCGGGGGCTACAGACGCAAGAACCCATCCACGGCAAGCCAAGGCTGCCGCGGGCTGCAGCCCAGATAAGTTCTTTATCCCCTGTTGTGCATTTTCGTATGGAGTTGGGACGTGTGAAACCTCGTTTTTGTTCCTAGGCCATCGTGCTCCCTCTTTTTCCTACACCCAAGGACTTTTCCCTGGGTCAGGACTGGGTCGTGGTCGCGGTGACAAGGAAATAGACAAGGGGCCTAAACCCTACCTCACCCCTGCCTCCGCCGAAGGCGTGAGAATGGTCGAATGAGGTAGGGGGGACAGCAAGGCCTGTTGCCGGGCGACAATGTTTAACTTAAAAATAACAAGGATTCACTCCTTGGCATGGGCCTCGCTCACGCACAAAGAACCCGACAAGCACCCTTTTTCATTAAAAACTTCCCATACATGTACAGTTCATACGGGATGAAAAACATGAGCAAGGGGATTACAAATTTTAGATCTAACAAGTGCCCGCAGGCTTATAAACTAAGAAGAGATAAGATGCCCATAATCCATTTCTTGTCTCTCTCCTCAGAAGGTGGAACAAGATAGCAGGATGGCAAAAGGAGGACCTAGGCGTGGTGCGAGGAGCATAAATCACCAAGAGAACGTCCCGGTGCCGGGAGGGGAGCTAGAAGATGAGGCAGCGGGCCGGCAATACGTGATGAAGGCGTCGGTGCCCGCGTACTCTGACTTGACGGCCGCCATCCGCCTTCTTTTCCTTCTCCAACCCTCCTACGCCAGCCGCCCAAGGAGGCGACGGGGGACACGCTGATGGACAGCTTGACGACGAAGGCCCTCGGTAGGCCGCACGACGTAGGGAGGGGCAACACGGCCAGTCGGAGATGAGGTCGACGTGACCTCGCTCGACCCTCTCGTCGTCGCTGTCGCTACCCTCCTCATCACTCCCGCTTGAAGAGGAATCTTTGTCGTCGGAAGAGCTCTCCACGTAGCACTTTAGGCGAGTTCCAAGATCTCCAAAGACCTTGACGGAGAGCAGGCCGCCCTCCATTAACTTGAAGTAGAGGACAAGCCCCGCCGTCAGGTTGTGGACACGAGCGAATGTCTTCCATCCGCGACGGAGGTACATGACGTGAGGAGCAGGGGAGTCGACGTCGACCCGCGTGCCGCCATTCCCGCAGCCCCTCATGTGCAACCTGAGGGTCTGGGGTGGATCAAGCTCCATCTCCCGAGAAAATGGGGTAGGGAGATGGAGGCGGCGACGCGGTGGCCGGCGCGACCTGATGAAGAACTTGCGGGGCTGGTCCCCGATGTGGCCCTCCATCAGGGGAGGCATCGCTGGCGGAGGCGAGGCCGGTGCGCCGCCCCGTCCCCCTCTCCCCTGAGCACCATGGTGACCTCGGCCTCGCCCCTACCCCTTCCTCTCGCGGTCGGCTCCGCCGCCACAAGCTCTTGGGAAGGAGGGACGCGCTGTCGAGTAGCAACCCTCGCCGCCACCGTTGAAGGGACGACGCCTCCTCTCGCCATGGCAGATGGAAGAAAGGAGTCAAAGTGAATGGAGACGGATGACGAAAGGATGTGGGATGCCATCCCCCTCCCCATTCTTATAAAGGGGCGAGGTCGGGGCTCGGCCGCCCCACTCGGCCAATTCGGCCATCGGGGGCGCAGGGGATCGGGACCGACCTACTGCCCCAATCAGCGACGGCCCGGTTTCCCGCCTCCACCGCCTGCCACCTGCTTGGGGGACACGTGGCGAGCAAGCAGAATCAAAGGGACGGGTGAGGCGACCGTTCCCAATCCCGTGATCGTGGGGCACTGACGCCACGAAGACCATGACCCGAGTCTGCCCAAGTAAATGAGCCGCGCCTCTGCGCCTCCCTCTTTTTATGGGGAAGGCGCGAGCCGCCTCTTTACCACGTTGTGACGCATGCATGTGGAAACCGCCCCACGCATGACCCTCCACGTCACGCGTTCAATGCGGGTCGTGGGGAAGCACCGCGGACGAGAAGTTACTGCGGTAAAATCCGCCCCACGTGCCCGCGCACCATTCTGGGCCTAGCCCAACAACGCGGCATGCTTATGTGTGGCCCAGGCCCAGGGGCTCCTGTCGGTGTACAAAAGTAGAGGGTCTCCTTTTGACCCCTTTACTTGTGCATGGGCAATCAGAGCTGCGCCCGCGGCCACACTTAATAAGGCAGAGGAGGGAAGCCCGAGGGAAACCGAAGCATAAGAAAACCAAAGCAACACCAAGACCCAAGGCGCAAAGGGAGCAAGAGGGCAAGGTGGACTCCCCCGGCAAGACCCTTGCCGGGGTGGCTTCCACAACCTCGGCAAGATCCTTGCCGGGGCAACTTGCCTGACGCCAGCAGAGCGCGCCACCCTTGAGCCCAAGGGATTCCAACTCCATGTTGGAACAAAGTATCGGGGGGCACCTCCATGGCGGCATGTGGATCGCAAGCTTGCCGTCCGAATGTGTAGTTTCCTTTCTTTGTAAACTGACTCTGTACAACCCTAGGCCCCTCCAGTGTCTATATAAACTGGAGGGTTTTGTCCATAGAGGCTATCGCAAATCACATAGGCTACACATCTAGGGTTTAGCCATTACGATCTCGAGGTAGATCAACTCTTGTAACCCCTATACTCATCAAATATAATCAAGCAGGACGTAGGGTTTTACCTCCATTAAGAGGGCCTGAACCTGGGTAAACATCGTGTCACCCTTGCCTCATGTCTCCTTCGATCCTCAGACGCACAGTTTGGGACCCCCTACCCGAGATCGGCCGTTTTTGACACCGACAACGACCCCAGTGCCTAGGTGCCTGCCGTAGGGGCCTCCCGGCTGGCTCTGGCTCCCACTGACTTATATTATATTGCCATGAGCACCTCCAATATATCGAGAAGTTTTCTATCGCCGCCACATCGCGTTTCTGAGGCAATCTTCATTTTTATACCTGATCCGGACCTCTACCAGATGTTGAATGCATATATTTTCATCAAGCTAGGTCATCATGCTTCAAGATGAGTTGTGAGTAGTTCACTCATGGACTATGGGTTCATGGTAGTAACCAATCTTATAATCTTTCCCCCTAGATGCATTTTTTATGTTCAATACAATAGCTACATGAGTTTGTGGTGGTGATGTAGATCATGTGATGGATTAACTCTATAGGTTCAGAGTTTTTCGTGATTCATGTTTGATATATAGATGCATATTTCTTTTCTAGTTCTTTGTCTTCTTTAGGCCAGTTTAGATCAGTAGCCATTAGTGGTGCACATTAGATGGGTTCAAGTCTTGCAAGTACTATACCATATTGATAGAAAATAAAAAATACTTGCAAGAATTGTTTCTATTAGAGGATGAATAAACCCCTAATCATAACAGCATGTCATGTTCTAAATGCAATTACTCGTGTTTACACTTAATGTCCAGATGATGCATAGTACATCATTATATGGAAGAGCTATTTGGCTAAAGATGCAATGGATTTTGGTCTTTAGTATTATGGACATACTCCCTGTATATGTTCTCATAATGTTTACATCTCGCATGAACATGAGTGTTTCATATTGCACTTTTGTACATGAAAAAGTCACCATTCACATTTCTATGCATTGAAGGGTTACACTTTGTGAACCTATGAACTCTGGTCTAGTTCCACCACAAGAATCACCTTCCAATAACATTTACATGTTCCACTAAAAAACAATTACAAGTTGTTTTATTTCAGCTTTATTTATTTCTGAAAATACCAAACATATGTATCACTCATTATCTATTAATGGACTTGTTCAACTAGGACTTGCAGGGATTGACACCCTTGTTAGGATTTTCGGGGCCACAAGACGGGTTTTATTTGTGTTATAGGACAACCAACTGTTGCAAGCATTTGTATCACCATGGATTGATACCATAGCTTCCCACTGAGGGAAAACATTACCGCTTGCTACAAACTCTCATACGTGGGAGCCGAACATAAGCACCTTGAGCAAAGGTCAACAACTCCCTTGATGATGATTGCCTACAGCATGATTGTAAATTCATGGGATAAGTACATCTGGATGTCTGAATGCAGTTGGCTTAAAGCCATGGTCAGATTTGATACTGTAGTGGTCAAGGTGTTTGTATAGAAGTATTTGAGGAAACCATCTAACGCAATACCGGGGTGATTGTAAAGAGCTCACCGTCATCCTTGAAGTAGTTGCATCACAAGACATTTGGATTTTCCACTTTTTCTCTAGCATGCTCGTGTCTCACAATGGGATCACGTGTTGCAGCGGTCTCCATATTTGTAATGTTGTGTATGGTAGAAGATCTTGCATGCAATTATATGATCAATTGTCCGTGAGTATGACATGTGATACTATTTTTGTGATGGTATGTATCATTCATGGGTGACAGAGCTCAAAAAGATGTGGAGAGGATATTTGCAATAGCTCGCGAACCTTCTAAGTTAAAGATCTAGAGACATTGCGGGTGTTGGTGACAACTTATGTGATCATGCACAACATGGTTGGGGAGGACCAAGGTGATGAGTTCACCACGTTGTGGAATTTCAAGATATGGATGATCCTATGCAACATCCAAAGCAAAATCCGACAACGTTTGATGATTTTATCCAAATGCATCATCAAATACAAGACTGAGCAACTCATACACGGTTTCAAAATGATCTGATTACTCATACACAGTTTCAGAATGATATGATTGAGCATCCGCGGGAATAAAAACCATTAGAACATGTGTCTAAAGAAATGGAATTCAAATTTAAACTAGTTAATTTTAAATTTATGTTTGAAATATAATATTTGAATTTGAGTAATGGTTGTATTAAAATATTATTGTTCAATTATGTAAATAATTGTGCTATTTATCTTTGATTATATATATATATTGGTGTCTATGGTTGAATGGTCGATGACGACTGTCCATGGAATTTGATGTCGTCCATCTGGTGATGTTGGACTTGCCCTAACTTCGCTCGAGGGTTGGACGATACAAGCATGGTTGCATTGCAGGGGAAAAGGAGCGCTCCCTCTCTACCTTGGATCAATCTTTAACGAGAGTCGAGATGCTTCTATATGCATTTTTCGAGCACCAGCTAGTCCAGGTCCAACGGCATGGGGCATGTGATGCGACATTGATCTTCCTTTTGATACCGCACCTTCAGGTTCAGCGCGGCACATGGATAAGATTCATACGGGGCTACCTTTTGATGGAAATGTAGAATATTTTTTTCCTTCCTGAAAGGCTCAATCATGCGATAAGTAGGAGTACATGTTCCTTTAGTGCGACCTTGGCATTTCTGTTGTACCCCTAGTCCTATGTATTTGTTTTTTGAGCTAAAATCATAGAACAATTGTTCTAAGGTATTTTCATTAATCAAACAAAGTACAAAAATACAATAGTACCACGCCTACAAAAGTTCAACCAATGCCCTCTCTAGGGAACATAATGAATTACAAGATTAATTCTGATCCAGGTACTGAGCTACCCAATCTCTGATCCTTTCTACTTTACTATGTTTAGCCTTGAGTTCTGCCGCCGATAGACCTTCTTTGAGATAATATTTCTAGGTGTTGATGTCAAGGGTTGCTGATCTAAAGATTTTACCATTCCTCACTGACCATATACCCCAACAAGCTATAATAATGATATCCAAAACAATATCTCCTGGGAGGTGAGACAATGATAGGGGATCTCATCATAAATTGATATACCTCTTGGTTTGTTCTGGAATAGGAAATCCCAACACCTAAGAGCATAGGGGCAGTCCCAAAATAGGTGCAGCAGAGTTTACTCAGTCTTATTGAGCATAGAGCACAATTATAATCATCCAAATACATGCTTTTGTAGTGAAGAATGTTTCTAGTGTTCAACCTGTCATGGAGTAACATCTAGAAGAAATTTTTGTGTGTGAGTCTGCATGAAGTGCTCCACAGGAGCTTGAATATATAGTGAGAGATGTTTTTCCCATGACAGCTTTATACATCTTCATAGAAGAGTAATGAGGGGTGGTCCAAACATAAGTCCATTTGTCTGGATTATCATGAGCCACTCTATTGCCAATCATTTCATTCATAGCACTGAATTTGCTGGTATGCTTGGAGAGATAATGGTATATGGAACAGATGGGTGGTATCTGTGTCTTCCAGAACATTAGACAATGAGATTTCTCTGTTGATAGCATAAGAGAATAATTTTGGGTAAGTGAGGAGAAGTGGCTGTCCTAGGTATTGGTTGAATAATGCACACTATGATGTGTAGTATTAAGTTGATCCAATGATCATTATATATTGATTAAATTTTTGCTCGAGGAAATAATAGTAATTTTCTACGAGGGATAAGTTTATCCTTTCTTATTACTAGTAAATTTGTGCGTGCAATGCACGTTGATATTAGACAATATATTAATTGCACGCGGATATAAGGTAGGGTATTATTTGCCTGTTAATTATGTGATTAACACTGAAATTGATATTTGGTATGATATTAACTGCACATTAAATATGTTGAGCGCTCACCATTGAAGCAGCATGCGTCATTGGATTGACCTGGTTTGATGGTGAAGGAAATATGCCCTAGAGGCAATAATAAAGTTGTTATTCTATATTTCCTTATATCATGATAAATGTTTCTTATGCATGCTAGAATTGTATTAACCGGAAACTTGATACATGTGTGCATACATAGACAAAACGCCGTGTCCCTAGTAAGCCTCTACTAGACTAGCTCGTTAATCAAAGATGGTTAAGTTTCCTAACCATGGACATGAGTTGTCATTTGATAACAGGATCACATCATTAGGAGAATGATGTGATGGACAAGAACCATCCATTAGCTTAGCATTATGATCGTTTAGTTTTATTGCTATTGCTTTCTTCATGACTTATACATATTCCTCTCACTATGAGATTATGCAACTCCTGAATACCGGAGGACCACCTTGTGTGCTATCAAATGACACAACATAATTGGGTGATTATAAAGATGCTCTACAGGTGTCTCCAAAGGTGTTTGTTGGGTTGGCATTGATCAAGATTAACATTTGTCACTCCGTGTATCGGAGAGGTATCTCTGGGCCATCTCGGTACATCACTATAAGCCTTGCAAGCAATGTGACTAATGAGTTAGTTGCGGGATGATGCATTATGTAACTAGTAAAGACATTTGCCGGCAACGAGATTGAACTAGGTATGATGATACCGACGATCGAATCTCGGGCAAGTAACATACCAATGACAAAGGGAATGACGTATGTTGTTATGCGGTTTGACCGATAAAGATCTTCGTAGAATATGTAGGAACCAATATGAGCATCCAGGTCCGTTGTTGGTTATTGACCAGAGATGTGTCTCGGTCATGTGTACATAGTTCTCAAACCCGTAGGGTCCGCATGCTTAAACATTTGATGACGATTATATTATGAGTTATGTGTTTTGGTGACCGAAGTTTGTTTGGAGTCCCGGATGAGATCATGGACATGACGAGGAGTCTCGAGATGGTCGAGAGGTAAAGATTGATATATTGGAAGGTAGTATTAGAACACTAGAAGGGTTCCAGAGTGTATCGGGTAGATACCGGAGTACCGAAGGGGTTACCGGAACCCCCCGGGAAAGATATGGGCCATATGGACCATAGGAGGGAGGCTAACCAGCCCACAAGGGGCTGGTGCGCCCCCACAAGGGATGAGGCCAAATTGGACTAGGGAAGGGGGCGCCACCCCCCTTTCCTTCTCCTACTCCCTGTCCTTTCCCCCTTTCCCCCTCCATGAGAAGGAAAAGAAGGGGGGCCGAATCCTACTAGGACTGGGAGTCCTAGTAGGACTCCCCCTTATGGCGCGCCCCCTAGGTCCGGCCTCCTCCCTCTCCCTCTTTTATATACGTGGGCAAGGGCACCCCTTGGAGACACAACAATTGTTCCAAGCCGTGTGCGGCGTCTCTCTCCATGGTTTACTCCTCTCGTCATATTCACGTAGTGCTTAGGCGAAGCCCTGCGCGGATCACATCACCATCACCGTCACCACGCCGTCGTGCGGACGAAACTCTCCCTCGACCCTTTGCTGGATCAAGATTTCGAGGGACATCATCAAGCTGAACGTGTGCTGAACTCGGAGGTGCCGTGCGTCCGGTACTGGATCGGTTGGATCGCGGAGACGTTTGACTACATCAACCGCGTTATCGTAATGCTTCCGCTCTCGGTCTATGAGGGTACGTGGACACACTCTTCCCGTCTTGTTTCTATGCATCTCCTAGATAGATCTTGCATGATCGTAGGTAAATTTTTTAAATTGCTTGCTACGTTCCCCAACAGTGGCATCAGAGCCAAGTCTATGTGTAGATGATATGCACGAGTAGAACACAAAGAGTTGTGGCGATAATAGTCATATTGCTTACCACCAACGTCTTACTTTGATTCGGCAGTATTGTTGGATGAAGCGGCCCGGACTGACATTACATGACCGCATTCATGAGACTGGTTCTACCGACGTCCCTCTCACACAGGTGGCTAGCGGGTGTCTGTTTCTCCAACTTTAGTTGAATCAAGTTTGACTACGACTGGTCCTTGTCGAAGGTTAAAACAGCACACTTGACGAAAAATCGTTGTGGTTTTGATGCATAGGTAAGAACGGTTCTTGCTAGAAGCCTGTAGCAGCCACGTAAAACTTGCAACAACAAAGTAGAGTACGTCTAACTTGCTTTTACAGGGCATGTTGTGATGTGATATGGTCAAGACATGATGAGATATAAATTCTTGTATGAGATGATCATGTTTTGTAAAAGTTATCGGCAACAGGCAGGAGCCTTATGGATGTCGCTTTATTGTATGAAATGCAATCTCATGTAATTGCTTTACTTTATCACTAAGCGGTAGTGATAGTCGTAGAAGCAATAGTTGGCGAGATGACAACAACGCTATGATGGAGATCAAGGTGTCAAGCCGGTGACGATGGAGATCATGACGGTGCTTTGGAGATGGAGATCAAATGTAAAATATGATGATGGCCATATCATGTCACATATTCTGATTGCATGCGATGTTTATCTTTTATGCATCTTATTTTGCTTAGTATGGTGATAGCATTATAAGATGATCCCTCACTAAATTTCAAGGTATAAGTGTTCTCCCTGAGTATGCACCGTTGCTATAGTTCGTCGTGCCGAGATACCACGTGATGATCAGGTGTGATAAGCTCTACGTTCACATACAACGGGTGCAAGCCAGTTTCACACGTGCATAATACTCGAGTTAAACTTGACGAGCCTAGCATATGCAGATATGGCCTCGGAACACTGAGACCGAAAGGTCGAACATGAATCATATAGTAGATATGATCAACATAGAGATGTTCACCATTGAAAACTACTCCATCTCACGTGATGATCGGACATGGTTTAGTTGATATGAATCACGTGATCATTTAGATGACTAGAGGGATGTCTATCTAATTGGGAGATCTAAAGTAATATGATTAATTAAACTTTAATTTATCATGAACTTAGTCGTGATAAGTTTTTGCATATCTATGTTGTATATCAATAGCTCGCGTATAGCTCCCCTGTTTTATTTTTAATATGTTCCTAGAGAAAACTAAGTTGAAAGCTGATAGTAGCAATGATGCAGACTGGGTCCATGATCTGAGCATTAACCTCATTGCTGCATAGAAGAATTATGCCCTTGATGCACCGCTAGGTGACACACCTATTGCACGAGCAGATGCAGACGTTATGAACGTTTGGCAAGATCGATAGGATGACTACTTGATAGTTTAGTGCACCATGCTTTATGGCTTAAAACTGGGACTTCAAAAACATTTTGAACGCCATGGAGCATATGAGATGTTCCAAGAGTTGAAATTAGTATTTCAGACTCATGCCCGTGTCGAGAGGTATGAGACCTCTGACAGTACTTTGCCTACAAGATGGAGGAGAATAGCTCAACTAGTAAGCATGTGCTCAGACTGTCTGGGTACTACAATTTCTTGAATCAAGTGGGAGTTAATCTTCCAGATAAGATTGTGATTGACAAAGTTCTCTAGTCACTATCACCAAGTTACTAGAACTTTGTGATGAACTATAATATGCAAGGGATGAACAAGACAATTCCCGAGCTCTTTGCAATGCTAAAGGTTGTGGAGGTAGAAATCAAGAAAGAGCATCAAGTGTTGATGGTTAACAAGACCACTAGTTTCAAAAAAAGGCAAAGGGAAGAAATGGGAACTTCAAGAACAATAGAAAGCAAGCTGCTGCTCCCTGGAAGAAGCCCAAGTCTGGACTTAAGCCTGAAACTGAGTGCTTCTACTGCAAAGGAAATGGTCACTGGAAGCGAAACTGCCCCAAACATTTGGCGAATAAGAAGGATGGCAAAGTGAACAAAGGTACATTTGATATACAGATTATTGATGTGTACTTTACTAGTGTTCATAGTAACCCCTAGGTATTTGATACCGGTTTAGTTGCTAAGATTAGTAACTCGAAAGAGGAGTTACAAAATGAATAGAGACTAGTTGAGGGAAAAGTGACGATGTGTGTTGGAACAGATTCCAAGGTTGATAAGATCACCATCGCATACTCCCTCTACCTTCGGGGTTAGTGTTGAACCTAAATAAATCTTATTTGGTTTTTGCGTTGAGCATGAATATGATTGGATCATGTTTATTGCAATACGGTTATTCATTTAAGTCAGGGTTGTTCTGTTTACATGAATAAAACCATCTATGGTCATACACCCAATATAAATGGTTTATTGAATCTCGATCGTAGTGATACACATATTCATAATATTGAAGCCAAAAGATGCAAAGTTAATAATAATAGTGCAACTTATTTGTGGCACTGCCGTTTAGGTCATATTGGTGTAAAGCGCATGAAGAAACTCCATGCTGATTGGCTTTTGGAATTACTTGATTATGAATCACTTGATACTTGTGAACCATGCCACATGGGCAAGATGACTAAAAATCCATTATCCGAAACAATGGAGCGAGCCACTGACTTATTGGAAATAATACATACTGATGTATGCGGTCCGATGAGTGTTGAGGCTCGCGGCGGGTATCATTATTTTCTGACCTTCATAGATGATTTGAGCAGATATGGGTATATCTACTTAATGAAACACAAGTCTGAAACATTTGAAAAAGTTCAAAGAATTTCAGAGCGAAGTGGAGAATCATCGTAATAAGAAAATAAAGTTTCTACGATCTGCTCACGGAGGCGAATATTTGAGTTACGAGTTTGGCCTTCATTTAAAACAATGTGGAATAGTTTCACAACTCACACCACCTGGAACACCACGTAATGGTGTGTCCGAACGTCGTAACCGTACTTTATTAGATATGGTGCAATCTATGATGTCTCTTATCAATTTACCACTATCATTTTGGGGTTATGCATTAGAGACAGCTGCATTCACGTTTAATAGGGCATCATCTAAATCCTTTGAGACGACACCGTATGAACTATGGTTTGGCAAGAAACCAAAGCTGTCATTTCTTAAAGTTTGGGATTGCGATGCTTATGTGAAAAAGTTTCAGCCTGATAAGCTCGAACCCAAATCAGAGAAGTGCGTCTTCATAGGATACCCAAAAGAAACTATTGGGTATACCTTCTATCTTAGATCTGAAGGAAAGATCTTTGGTGCTAAGAATGGATCCTTTCTAGCGAAGGAGTTTCTCTTAAAAGAAGTGAGTGGGAGGAAAGTAGAACTTGATGAGGTAATTGTACCTTCTCCTGAATTAGAAAGTAGTTCATCACAGAAATCAGTTCCAGTGATGCCTACACCAATTAGTGAGGAAGTTAATGATGGCGATCATGAAACTTCAGATCAAGTTACTACCGAACCTCATAGGTCATCCAGAGTACGTTCTGCACCTGAGTGGTATGGTAATCCTGTTCTGGAAGTGATGTTACTAGACCATGACAAAACCTACGAACTATGAGGAAGCAACGATGAGCCCAGACTCCGTGAAATGGCTTGAGGCCATGAAATCTGAGATGGGATCCATGTATGGGAAGAAAGTATGGACTTTGGTTGACTTGTCCGATGATCGGCGAGCCATAGAGAATAAATGGATCTTCAAGAGGAAGATGGACGCTGATGGTAGTGTTACTATCTACAAAGCTCGACTTGTCGCGAAAGGTTTTCGACAAGTTCAAACTGTTGACTACGGTGAGATTTTCTCACTCGTGGCGATACTTAAGTCTGTCTGAATCATGTTAGCAATTGCCGCATTTTATGATTATGAAATTTGGCAAATGGATGTCAAAACTGCATTCCTTAATGGATTTCTTAAAGAAGAGTTGTATATGATGCAACCAGAAGGTTTTGTCGATCCTAAAGGTGCTAACAAAGTGTGCAAGCTCCAACGATCCATCTATGAACTTGTGCAAGCCTCTCGGAGTTGCAATATACGCTTTGATAGTGTGATCAAAGCATATGGTTTTATACAGACTTTTGGAGAAGCCTGTATTTACAAGAAAGTGAGTGGGAGCACTACAGCCTTTCTGATAAGTACATGTGAATGACATATTGTTGATCGAAAATGAGGTAGAATTTTCTGAAAAGCATAAAGGAGTCTTTGAAAGGAGTTTTTCAAAGAAATACCTCGGTGAAGCTGCTTACATATTGAGCATCAAGATCTATAGAGATAGATCAAGACGCTTGATAAGATTTTTCAATGAGAACATACCTTGACAAGATTTTGAAGTAGTTCAAAATGGAACAGTCAAAGAAGGAGTTCTTGCCTGTGTTGCAAGGTGTGAAGTTGAGTAAGACTCAAAACCCGACCACGGCAGAATATAGAAAAAGAATGAAAGACATTCCCTATGCCTCAGTCATAGGTTCTATAAATTATGCCATGTTGTATACCAGACCTATTGTGTACCTTGCCATGAGTTTGGCAAAGGGGTACAATAGTGATCTAGGAGTAGATCACTGGACAGCGGTCACAATTATCCTTAGAGGACTAAGGAAATATTTCTCGGTTATGGAGGTGATAAAATTTCATCGTAGAGAGCTATGTCGATGCAAGCTTTAACACCGTTCTGGATGACTCTGAGTCTCAATCTGGATACATATTGAAAGTGGGAGAAATTAGCTAGAGTAGCTCCATGCAGAGCATTGTAGACATAGAAATCTGCAAAATACATACGGATCTGAGTGTGGTAGACCCGTTAACTAAACTTCTCTCACAAGCAAAACATGATCACACCTTAGTATTCTTTGGGTGTTAATCACATGGCAATGTGAACTAGATTATTGACTCTAGTAAACCCTTTGGGTGTTGGTCACATGGAGATGTGAACTATGGGTGTCAATCACATGGTGATGTGAACTATTGGTGTTAAATCACATGGCAATGTGAACTAGATTATTGAGTCTAGTGCAAGTGGGAGACTGACGGAAATATGCCCTAGAGGCAATAATAAAGTTGTTATTTTATATTTCCTTATATCATGACAAATGTTTATTATTCATGCTAGAATTGTATTAACCGGAAATTTGATACATGTGTGGATACATAGACAAAACACCGTGTCCCTAGTAAGCCTCTACTAGACTAGCTCGTTAATCAAAGATGGTTAAGTTTCCTAACCATGGACATGAGTTGTCATTTGATAACGGGATCACATCATTAGGAGAATGATGTGATGGACAAGACCCATCCGTTATCTTAGCATTATGATCGTTTAGTTTTATTGCTATTGCTTTCTTCATGACTTATACATATTCCTCTGACTATGAGATTATGCAACTCCCGAATACCAGAGGACCACCTTGTGTGCTATCAAACGTCACAACGTATCTGGGTGATTATAAAGATGCTCTACAGGTGTCTCCGAAGGTGTTTGTTGGGTTGGAATAGATCAAGATTAGGATTTGTCACTCTGTGTATCAGAGAGGTATCTCTGGGCCCTCTCGATAATGTACATCACTATAAGCCTTCCAAGAAATGTGTCTAATGAGTTAGTTGCGGGATGATGCATTACAGAACGAGTAAAGAGATTTGCCGGCAACGAGATTGAACTAGGTATGATGATACCGACGATCGAATCTCGGGCAAGTAACATATCGATGATAAAGGGAATGACGTATGTTGTTATGCGGTTTGACCGATTAAGATCTTCGTAGAATATGTAGGAACCAATATGAGCATCCAGGTCCACTGTTGGTTATTGACCGAAGATGTTTCTCAGTCATGTCTACATAGTTCTCGAACCCGTAGGGTCCGCACGCTTAAACGTTCAATGACGATTTGTATTATGAGTTATGTGTTTTGGTGAGCGAACTTTGTTCGGAGTCCCGGATGAGATCACGGACATGACGAGGAGTGTCGAAATGATCGATAGGTAAAGATTGATATATTGGAAGGTAGTATTCGGACACCGGAAGGGTTCCGGAGTGTATCGGGTACATACCGGTGTACCGGAGGGGTTACCGGAACCCCCTAGGGAAAGATATGGGCCATATGGGCCATAGGAGGGAGGCTAACCAGCCCACAAGGGGCTGGTGCACCCCCACAAGGGATGAGGCCGAATTGGACTAGGGAAGGGGGCGCCACCCCCCTTTCCTTCTCCCACTCCCTGTCCTTTCCCCCTCTATGAGAAGGAAAAGAAGGGGGACCGAATCCTACTAGGACTGGGAGTCCTAGTAGGACTCCCCCCTTATGGTGCACCCCCTAGGGCCGGCCTCCTCCCTCTCCCTCCTTTATATATGTGGGCAAGGGCACCCCTTGGAAAAACAACAATTGTTCCAATCCGTGTGTGGTGTCTCTCTTCACGGTTTACTCCTCCGGTCATATTCACTAGTGCTTAGGCGAAGCCCTACGCGGATCACATCACCATCACCGTCACCACGCCATCGTGCTGACGAAACTCTCCCTCGACCCTCTGCTGGATCAAGAGTTCGAAGGACGTCATCGAGCTGAACATGTGCTAAACTCGGAGGTGTTGTACGTTCAGTACTGGATCGGTTGGATCGCGAAGACGTTCGACTACATCAACCGTGTTAACCTAACGCTTCCACTTTCGGTCTACGAGGGTACGTAGACACACTCTTCCCGTCTCGTTGCTATGCATCTCCTAGATAGATCTTGCATGATTGTAGGTAAATTTTTAAAATTGCATGCTATGTTCCCCAACAGATGGTTGAGATTTGTTGGATCTCTACTTTTGGGTCTTTTTATATTGGTATAGATAACCAGAATGCTTAATATGTTAATTAAATCAATCCCATCTAATGTCGCCTCATTCGTGCCAGTTTCGACGCCATGCAACCGCAAAATATTAATGCAATGCGCCGGTGCCACGACCTATGCCATCCCGATGATGATGCAAGCCACTACGCCCTAAGGCTAGTCATAGTGGGAGTAACTTAGGTAGTAACATAGCGCACCTCGAGAATTTTTTGCTTATATGGCAAGTAGTTAATGAGAAGTAGTAACATAATATGTTACTATAACATAACACTTTTCAAGACAACATGAGTCTACAAGCTATGAAATGAGGTCACATATGACACTAGTACTATATTACTTTGCACTATGAAGGTAGTAACTTAGACTAGTGTCATGCATATGACACTAGTCTAAGTTACTCCCCACTATGACCAGCCTAAGTGCTCGATGTCCTCGTGCGCGAACGCTTAGGAAGACCGTGATGTCATGTTGGGCGGCACCTGTTGGTGCAGTTATGTGCATTACGAGGCGTTGTCAAATTGGACCGACTCAAACTTCCTCATCCCTTTTTCCCTTTGTGCCCGGCAGCAACAAGAGTAGAGGCACCTTTGTCAGACCTCTTTCCATGCAAAGGTGCTTAGATAAGGTGCTAAGTATATTAAATGCCTTAGCAATTCAAGTCCTCAGTGCATAGGTGCTAAGCTTCATGCATTTAATTAGTTTTAGACTCATTGCATGGATAATAATATAGCCACTAATGACTATAAGGAACTGTCATGTCATCTATAGCCATCATCTATAAGCACTCATACAATAAGTTGGTCTATAAGGTTGGCTATTACATGCATTTAATTAGTTTTAGACTCATTGCATGGATAATAATATAGCCACTAATGACTATAAAGAACTGTCATGTCATCTATAGCCATCATCTATAAGCACTCATACAATAAGTATGGTCTATAAGGTTGACTACTTTTTCCCATCTTCTCTCTATCTCTTTCTTCACATTTATTGTATTTACCTAGGAATGTGTATATAGTTAGGGGCTGTTTGGTTTGTGACTAACTTAGCCAAAGATTGCCACAACTAAGGTTAGGCAAGTTTGACCAACTTAGGTGAGTGTTTGGTTCATGCCACACCTTAGGCAAGCCACACTTGGACCCCACATGGCATACACACAAAAAGTGTGGCAAGATTCCCTTAGGCTTGCCAACTTGTGGCTCTCATTTTAATGAACTAACCTTAGGCAAGTTTGACAAAAATGTGTGGCAAGGTGTGGCAATGCTAGTCTTAGAACCAAACAACCCCTTAGGCTCTTGCATTAGAGCCCACTTCACTTACTTTTTCACATCTCTCTCCTTCACATAGGCAAAAGTGCCATGTAAGCGGGCTATAAGTATACTATTGTACTTGCTCTCAAAATTGTGCCTCCACCTAGGTACACGTGCTTAGCACCGTTTTTTTAGATCACCATACTACTCTCTCTCTCTTCTTGACTAGTATGCCACATCAAAAATTGTGCTTAGTTCGCAACCTTAGCACCTGTACAAGGTGGAGCATTGAGAGGGGCCTCATGATTGGATGTAGTTGCGTAATCGGCATTGTGGCCGATCAGGCCCACCTCGGTGCTACTAGTTTTGTACGTCTGTATTGTAGGCCAGTTTCTGATGACACATCGGTGGTCGTGAAGGGGGAATGTGCGTTGCTAGGAAACAAGATTGGTGAACTTCGGTGACTCGGGAAATAGCGCCCCCTCCCTCCCTGATGTGGCGGATCTGATGAAGTTGTTCCATGACATCGTCATCGATGTGGTTGTGACGGTGGTTGGCCAGCTGGGCGCGCATCAACATATACAACAGAAAAAAAAGGCCAACTTGGTAAGCTACCAAAAAAAAATACAATAGAAACAAACAGTGAACTACCAAATATGTCGTTGACTACTCAATATACTACGAACATTTGGTCCTATACTGCCTCATATGGGCGGTCGAACCACGAAAATAAATGGCCCTGCGAACCAACCTATGGTTGGATAGTTAGAGGGACCGTGGTATTTCCAGCCTATCAGGTTTCAAGTCCTGGTGCTCGTATTTATTTTTTGGATTTATTTCAGAATTTCCGACGATGTGCATTCAATGGGAGATGACGTTCCATCGACGACGAGGTGCCTACGGTGACTTTGTAAATTTCAATATGATATGTCAGTTCGGTTTTTCGGAGGTGCTCATAGAGGTAGGTTGTGCATGTATACATTCATAAAGATGAGTATATGTGCATGTATGCGTCTGTATTGTGTTAAAAAAAGGCCCAAAATTAATTGATGCACCGGAAAAGGACTCTTGATTTATTCCCGCCCTTTGCTCCACTGGGACTGGAGGCGCATGGTCCATCTGCACCTAAACTATTCCCGATTAGTGACTTTGAATGGCAGGACCGCTTGCAGCTTGCAGGAGAGCCCTCGTGGTCGTTTGGTTCATGAATTTCCATGTACTACAGCAGTTCACCGGATTTATAAAGCTCATCGGCCTATGTACTCCTGTATAAAGTCATGGGGTTCGTTCCCAAAATAAAGTCATGGGGCCGCCCGGAAGAGAGAACAAGCATCACATGACGCATGGCGAACTGGATTCATTTCTAGAAATGCGTGTTTTCAACTCGGAACTGTCGCGTTCGTAGGAGGGGAACATGACCATGTATTGTCGACAATAAATGTCAATTGTCTGCTATGTCACGTCATTTCATCCGATGTAATCCACATCTTGGTCAAGTCGCCGGGGGAACATGACCTCCATTTTCTTGTATTTTTTTGTGGTAATACCTTCTTTTTCGATGGTGTTGCAATTCTTTCTTCTTTTGCCGGGATGAGGTGTTAAAATTTCTTTATCGTACAATGAAAAATTAAAGATTTCACCCCAAATGGAACATCAAATTTTTGAGCATAGAAAAGGGAATGCCGGAAATGTTAAGTTATGTCGTGGTGGGGACGACAATTTTCTTTAGCAAGCATGACAAATCCTTACCATGTTCATTTTTTTTGCCAGGATTTGCCAGGCTTCGTATTAAAACTGTCATCCATGTGACAACAAAATTTGTCATAAAAATATTTGATTTGCCAAGCTTGAAAATCTAATGTAGATAATATTTTCAAAAGTTAATCTAAGAAAAAGATTGGTCCAGAGTAGGCAAGATTTCATAGATGTTCTCTTTTGGAGATGAAATGCCTGCCTTGATTTCTTTTTTTCCACGTAGCGACTGGGCTCCGGTCGTTGTTAGACCATTTTCCTTGTGTAGCTTTCATGCGCACACATCAGATCTGAATTATAGGCCTTGTTCGGTAATTATGGAGCGAGGATAGTGCAGCTCCGTGATTTTCAACTACAGCTCCGCCCATTCTGGAAGCAGAGCTGTGGAGAGACGCGATTTCGAACAGGGCAGTAATATGTTTTATAATATTATAATAAAGATTACATACGAATTAAAATAGGTGAACAAACACATTGAAACACATTAAAACGGCCTGAAATTAATTGATGCACGGGCAAAAGTTAGAACATCTTATAATAATTCAATAATTTAAAATGAAGGGAGTATTTATTTGGTCCTTTAAGGGCATCTCCTATGTCGACCCTCGTACCGCCTGCAACGGTCCGGACCGCGCAGTCCGGACACATTTTATCATCGAGCGCGGCCCCCCATCGGTCCACAGGCCGATTTGGATGTGCTTTTTCACACAAACCGGAGACAGGGATGGGCTTTGCGGGCGTTCTGACCGCTACCACGTCCGCTCCTAACTATCTCGGCCCATCAAAAATCCTCCTCACTCGTCTGTGTTCCTTCCTGCCCGACGTTGGTCAACGCCACTACACAGCGTCAGCGCTGCATTCATCCCGGCCCAGAGCGGACACGACCTCTCGTTGGAACCGGCATGGAAGCGGGGCGCCGGTGAGAGCGGCGTCGGCGCCGCATCCTGGTGCGAGCGTCGTCTCTCCGCATTCAAACGGCACCTGTCTGTCCGCCTGTCTCCATTAAATGCACGTGGTTGTCGAGGAACGGCGAGGCGGCGCCACCTGCCTGTCCGTCTGTGGCCCGCCAATAATCATGGCCCGGTCTCACTGCCATGCCTCCGATATATAGACCACAGGCCCGGCCATAGCCGAATCTATCATCCTCCGCTCCTTTGCTCATCTCTGCACCACGCCCGCCAAGGCCTCCTTCACAACCAAAAAGGTCAAGGCATGGTGCGTAAAAATGGGAACTCAACTTAATTTTGCCTCCATGTATCACCCACAGTCCAACAGTCAAGTTGAAAGGGCCAACGGCTTAATCTTAAGCGGCCTGCAGTTTGGTCTTTCAGCACAAGGTAACACTCTACTTTCTTTGTTGGTGGATAACCTAGTTCCACGCCAACAGCTCAACACTTTTCTATTCAATGCATTGTGCCCCTCTCATTGCTACAATTGGCCCCTGAAGTGGTGGTTATGGTATGAGAATAAAGTGTTTGAAGATTTCAGCTTAGTCCACGACGCACTTGCAGTATTATATGTCCACATCATTCGGTTGTGCAAGTGAAAGGCAATAATGACGATGATTTGATTAAGTGACCGTGGTGAAGTAAAGTTGGTATGAACTCTTCTTGTTCTTGTTTTTGTAAATATGTTTAACTCAGTAGTACCGATTCAGTATATTATGAGTAAACATGTTTGTGATGACAATTAGAGATTGTAGTTTCTCATTTCATGCTTAAGTAACTAGGAGTGAATAATAGTTATCTTGTGTGTCAACATGCATTAAAATGATCATGATATAGTACGTTAGGGTGGTATCTTCCTCTAAAGAATTCAAGTGGCTTGACACGACACATGTTCACTCACGTAATTGACCAGAGTGTTTATATCCTCCTCATGCTCATGTTCAGTGGTAATTATTCAAAATGCATGATTAGGACCATTGTTGTTCTCTAGTTGATCGCTTTTCAATCTATTTGCTAGCATTCGCCTGTACTAAGCGGAAATACTGCTTGTGCATCCAAAATCTAGAAATAAAAGTTGTGCCAAAAGGGTTCATCATATCTACCTATATACGGTATTACCTTGTCGTTCTAAGTAAATTTGTATGTGCCATCTCTGAATCTTTAAAAAAACATCTATCTTGTGTGCCAATATCTTCCATGCTAAGAGTGTTTTACTCACGACAAGAGTTTATTCACTCGCCCTGCACGAGAGAGGCTGTTATTTGGGATGAACAGTCCCACTTCAATTTATAAAAATAAAATCCCCCTAGACAGTTGATTGTTCGAGGGCACCCGAGGATTCGACTAGACACGGATTGTGTTTGTATGCTTGTGGGGGAGAAAGCCTTTTTGCATGGGAACCACCATTAACGTGTTTAGCATGGAAGATAATGAAAACCTTTGTCGTAACATTGACAGGAAAAGTGCACCACTCAAAATGAATTCATCTTTGTTTTAGCAATGAGCTCTGGCACCGCTGCAAATCTCTACTTCCTTCTGTGAGCGGACCTTCTTTTATTTTCATGTTATTTAGTTTTATTATTGAGTCATCACCTTCTAATTCAAGCACCAATCCTGATATCACTATTTTCATTTTAGTTTAACATTCATTGGGTCTAGTTAATGTTGGATGTGAGCATGATTGGATGTCTTCTGCCCTGGATTACAATGTTTAGTCGCTGCTTGAACTTCGGAGGTGCTATGCATTTATGTTTTGAGATCTCAGGAAGGGCCAGTGATATACCATTCGATTACATTATATGGTGGTTTTTTTGACAAAGTGTTGGTATTTGAAATACATTATTATTGCTCGCTAATTGATTGTGCCATTGACATGAGTAAATGTGAGTTCTAAGTGTCATCATTTCTGTGGTTAGTTCATGATGTTTGCTGAAAACTTGGTTGCTAGTTAAGCTTATATACGATAACAGAAACAAAAGAGTTTGTAAAAAATCATTTGTCACTTTTAGTTTGTTTACTGAATTGTTTGAGGACAAGCAATGAGTTAAACTTGGGGGAGTTGATATGTCTCCAACATATCGACTTTTCCAAACACTTTTTGTCTTGTTTTGGACTCTAATTTGCATTATTTGAATGAAACTAACCTGGACTGACGCAGTTTTCAGCGGAACTACTTTGGTCTTGTTTTTTGTGTAGAAATAAAAAGATATCAGAATTGGAAGAAATTTTACGGGGAATTATTTTGGAATATACAAAAAATACTGGCACAAAGAGTTATGAGAGGGGGCACCATAGAGCCACAACCTCAAGGGGCGCCCCCAGGGCGCTCCTGTTGAGCTTGTGGGTCCCATGAGCCACCGTTTGCCCTACCTCTAAGTCTATCGTACCATCTTCCCGAGAGAAAAAATCAGAGAGAAAGTTTCATCGCTTTTTACGACATGGAGACATCGCCACCTCATGTTCTTCATCGGGAGACCTGATTTGGAGGCCGTTTGGGGCCCAAAAGACAGCGATTCATCGTCGTCATCATCAACAACCCTTCTTCATCAACAACCTCATGATGCTCGCTGCCGGAAGTGAGTAATTTCATCATAGGCATATTAGAGGTAGATGAAGATGGATGGGATTTGTCATGTAATCGAGTTAGTTTGTTAGGGTTTGATCCGTAGTATCCACTAGGTTCTTAGATTGATGTTGCTATGCTTAATGCTTGTCACCACGGCCCGAGTGCCATGATTTCAGATCTGAACCTATTATGATTTTTTGAATATATTTGAGTTCTTGATCCTATCTATAAGTTATATGCACCTGTTATTGTTCTAATCCGTAGACCCCAAGGTGACAATAATAGGGATACTCTCCGGGGATGATTATAAGTCAATCTGCGAGCGGTTTCACAAAAACTGGTTTAAATCGTTTGGTTTTTACTATGGGCTTGATTGGTTTAGGTTTTATTGGGCTGAGGCTTTCTTAAGTTCGGTTTGGTTTCGGTTTGGAGAGGAACCAGTTTGGGTTAGTTGGTTATGGGTTGAAACCATTTGATGTATTATGGGCTACAAACTGTGGGTACAACCCGGTTCATTGTATTGGTTCGTTGCCTTTGACTGCTCCCCAACCCAACCCACGAGCCGCCCCTTGGCTCTTCCCCCATGCCGTCGCCCGCCCGCTGCTACCTCTTGAGCACTGCGTTGGATTTCCTCGAAGAGGAGAGGATGATGCAACAAAGTAGCGTAAGTATTTCCCTCAATTTTTGAGAACCTAGGTATCAATCCAGTAGGAGGCTACGCGTGAATCCCTCGTACCTACACAAAAACAATAGCTCAATGCAACCAACGCACTTAGGGGTTGTCAATCCCTTCACGGTCACTTACGAAAGTGAGATCTGATAGAGATGATAAATAATATTTTTGGTATTTTCGGCATAGAGATGCAAAGTAAAAATTAAAATTAAAGCAAAAATAAAGTGATGGAGATTGATATGATGAGAAAGAGACCCGGGGGCCATAGGTTTCACTAGTGGCTTCTCTCAAGAGCATAAGTATTCTACGGTGGGTGAACAAATTACTGTTGAGCAATTGACAGAATTGAGTATAGTTATGAGAATATCTAGGTATGATCATGTATATAGGCATCACGTCCAAGACAAGTAGACCGACTCCTTCCAGCATCTACTACTATTACTCCACTCATCGACCACTATCCAGCATGCATCTAGAGTATTAAGTTAAAAACAGAGTAACGCCTTGAGCAAGACATGATGTAGAGGGATAGTTTCATGCAATATGATAAAAAAACATCTTGTTATCCTCGATGGCAACGATACAATACGTGCCTTGCTGCCCCTTCTGTCACTGGGAAAGGACACCGCAAGATCGAACCCAAAGCTGAGCACTTCTCCCATGGCAAGAAAAACCAATCTAGTAGGCCAAACCAAACTGATAATTCGAAAAGACTTGCAAAGATAACCAATCATACATAAAAGAATTCAGAGAAGATTCAAATATTATTCATAGATAGACTTGATCATAAACCCACAATTCATCGGTCTCAACAAACACACCGCAAAAAGAAGATTAAATCGAATAGATCTCCATGAGAGAGGGGGAGAACATTGTATTGAGATCCAAAAAGAGAGAAGAAGCCATCTAGCTACTAACTATGGACCCGTAGGTCTGAAGTAAACTACTCACACTTCATCGGAGGGGCTTGGATGATGATGTAGAAGCCCTCCGTGATCGATGCCCCTCCGGCGGACCTTCAGAACAGGCCCCAAGATGGGATCTCGTGGATATAGAAAGTTGCGGCGGTGGAATTAGGTTTTTGGCTCTGTCCCTGATCGTTTGAGGGTACGTAGGTATATATAGGAGGAAGAAGTACGTCGGTGGAGCTTCGAGGGGCCCACGAGGCAGGGGGCGCCCTCCACCCTTGTGACCGCCTCGTGGCTTTCTTGACGGAGGGTCCAAGTCTCCTGGATCTTATCTGATGAGAAAATCACGTTTCCGAAGGTTTCATTCCGTTTGGACTCCGTTTGATATTCCTTTTCTTTGAAACCCTAAAACAGGCAAAAAAACAACAATTCTGGGCTGGGCCTACGATTAATAGGTTAGTCCCAAAAATAATATAATAGTGGAAAATAAAGCCCAATATAGTCCAAAATAGTAGATAATATAGCATGGAGGAATGAAAAATTATAGATAAGTTGGAGACGTATCAAGCATCCCCAAGCTTAATTGCTGCTCGTCCTCGAGTAGGTAAATGATAAAAAGAGAATTTTTGATGCGGAGTGCTACTTGGCATAATTTTAATGTAATTCTTCTTAATTGTGGTATGAATATTCAGATCCGAAAGAATCAAGACAAAAGTTCATATTGACATAAAAATGATAATACTTCAAGCATACTAACTAAGCAATTATGTCTTCTCAAAATAACATGGCCAAAGAAAGTTCATCCCTACAAAATCAGGTAGTTTAGTCATGTTTCATTTTCGTCACACAAGAATGCTCTCATCATGCACAACCCCGATGACAAGCCAAGAAATTGTTTCATACTTTAGTAATCTCAAACCTATAAACTTTCACGCAATATATGAGCGCGAGCCATGGACATAGCACTATGGGTGGAATAGAATATAATGAGGGGGTTATGTGGAGAAGACAAAAAGGAGAAAGTCTCATATCAACGAGGCTAATCAATGGGCTATGGAGATGCCCACCGATTGATGTTAATGCAAGGAGTAGGGATTGCCATGCAACGGATGCACCAGAGCTATAAATGTATGAAAGCTCAAGAAAAGAAACTAGTGGGTGTGCATCCAACTTGCTTGCTCATGAAGACCTAGGGCACTTGAGGAGGCCCATTGTTGGAATATACAAGCAAAGTTCTATAATGAAAAATTCCCACTAGTATATGAAAGTGATAACATGAGAGACTCTCTACTATGAAGATCATGGTGCTACTTTTAAGCACAAGTGTGGTAAAAGGATAGTAACATTGTCCCTTGTATCTTTTTCTCTTATTTTTTTGGGCCTTCTTTTTTTATATGGTCTTTTTTTGGGCCTTCTCTTTTTTTATGTCCTTTATTTATTTATTTATTTATTTATTCCTCACTTGGGACAATGCTCTAATAATGATGATCATCACACTTCTATTTATTTACAACTCAATGATTACAACTCGATACTAGAACAAATATGACTCTATATGAATGCCTCCGGCGGTGTGCCGGGATATGCAATGAACCAAGAGTGACATGTATGAAAGAATTATGAATGGTGGCTTTGCCACAAATACTATGTCAACTACATGATCAAGTTAAGCAATATGACAATGATGAATGTGTCATGATGAACGGAATGATGGAAAGTTGCATGGCAATATATCTCGGAATGGCTATGGAAATGCCATAATAGGTAGGTATGGTGGCTGTTTTGAGGAAGATATAAGGAGGTTTATGTGTGAAAGAGCGTATCATATCATGGGGTTTGGATGCACCAGCGAAGTTTGCGCCAACTCTCAATGTGAGAAAGGGCAATGCACGGTACCGAAGAGGCTAGCAAGGATGGAAGGGTGAGAGTGCGTATAATCCATGGACTCAACATTAGTCATAAAGAACTCACATACTTATTGCAAAAATCTACAGGTCATCAAAAACCTTGGCACTACGCGCATGCTCCTAGGGGGATAGATTGGTAGGAAAAGACCATCTCTCGTCCCCGACCGCCACTCATAAGGAGGACAATCAAATAACACCTCATATTTCAAATTTGTTGCATAACGTTTACCATATGTGCATGCTACGGGACTTGCAAACCTCAACACAAGTATTTCTCAATTTCACAACTACTCAACTAGCATGACTTTGATATTATTACCTCCATGTCTCAAAACAATCATCAAGCATCAAACTTTTCTTAGTATTCAACACACTCATACGAAAGTTTTATTATTAATCTTGCATACCAAGCTTATTAGGATTTTAAGCAAATTACCATGCTATTAAGACTCTCAAAATAATCTAAGTGAAGCATGAGAGATCAATAGTTTCTATAAAACAAATCCACCGTCGTGCTCTAAAAGATATAAGTGAAGCACATAGAGTATTCTATCAAATTCCAAATCATGTATGGCTCTCTCAAAAGGTGTGTACAGAAAGGATGATTGTGATAAACTAACAAGCAAAGACTCAAATCATAAAATACGCTCCAAGCAAAACACATATCATGTGGTGAATAAAAATATAGCTCCAAGTAAAGTTACTGATAGAAGTAGACGAAAGAGGGGATGCCTTCCGGGGCATCCCCAAGCTTTGGCTTTTAGGTGTCCTTAGATTATCTTGGGGGTTCCATGGGCATCACCAAGCTTAGGCTCTTGTCACTCATTGTTCCATAATCCATCAAAATCTTTACCCAAAACTTGAAAACTTCACAACACAAAACTTAAAGTAGAAAAATCTCGTGAGCTCCGTTAGCGAAAGAAAACAAAATACCACTTCAAGGTACTGTAATGAACTCATTCTTTATTTATATGGGTGTTATACCTACTGTATTCCAACTTATATATGGTTTATAAAGTAATTTACTAGCCATAGATTCATCAAAATAAGCAAACAACACATGAAAAACAGAATCTGTCAAAAACAGAACAGTCTGTAGTAATCTGTAGCTAGCGCAAGATCTGGAACCCCAAAAATTCTAAAATAAATTTCTGTACGTGAGGAATTTATCTATTAATCATCTACAAAAATAATTAACTAAATAGCACTCTCCAAATAAAAACTACAGCAGTTCTCGTGAGCGCTAAAGTTTCTGTTTTTTACAGCAAGTTCAACAAGACTTTCCCCAAGTCCTCCCAACGGTTCTACTTGGCACAAACACTAATTAAACACAAAAAACACAACCAAAACAGAGGCTAAATAATTTATTTATTATTAAGCAGGAGAAAAAAGCAAGGAATAAAAATAAAATTGGGTTGTCTCCCAACAAGCGCTATCGTTTAACGCTCCTAGCTAGGCATAACAAGCAAGAATAGATCTAGGTATTGACATATTTGGTAGGCAATCCATAAGTGGCTCTCATGATAGATTCATATGGTCATTTTATTTTCTTTCTAGGAAAGTGTTACATGCCCGTTTTAATGGAAATTGAAATCTAATATTCCCTTCCTTCATATCAATAATTGCACCAACCGTTTTAAGGAAAGGTCTACCAAGAATAATAGGGCAAGAATGATTGCAATCTATATCAAGAACAATAAAATCTATAGGCACATAATTCCTATTTTCGACAATAAGAACATCATTAATTCTTCCCATAGGTTTCTTAATAGTGGAATCCGCAAGATGCAAGTTTAGAGAGCAATCATCAAAATCATGGAAATCTAGCAAATCACACAAAGTTTTGGGAATAGTAGAGACACTAGCACCCAAATCACACAAAGCATAAAACTCATAATTTTTAATTTTAATTTTAATAGTAGGTTCCCACTCATCATAAAGTTTTCTAGGGATAGAAACTTCCAATTCAAGTTTTTCTTCATAAGATTGTATCAAGGCATCAACGATATGTTTAGTAAACGCTTTATTTTGACTATAAGCGTGAGGAGATTTTAGCACGGATTGCAGAAAGGAAATACAATCAATTAAAGAGAAATTTTCATAATTAAATTCCTTGAAATCCAATATAGTGGGTTTAGCAACATCCAGGGTTTTAATTTCTTCAATCCCACTTTTATCAAATTTAGCATCAAGATCAAAAGATTTAGAATTATTGGAACGCCTTCTAGGTGAAGGTGGATCATATTCAGTCCCATCATTATCAAGATTCATATTGCAAAACAAAGATTTAATAGGGGACACATCAATAACTTTTAGATCTTCATCATTATTTTCATAGGAATCCGGTTTAGCGGCCATCTTATTGACTAAGGTAGCTTGCATATCCGAAATTTCAGCAATTAATTTTTCAAGACGGGCAATTTGGGATCTTATACCATCAAATTCTTTAGACATATCATCGAGCTCTTTATTCATATAACTCATGAAACTTTTCTGTTCCTTAAGCTCATTTCTAAAGAAATTATTATGCTCAAATTGCAAAACCATAAACTTCCTGACGTTGTTCTCGATCTCCTCTAACCTTTTAAGGTGAAGATCACCAAATCTAGGTAGAGCCATCGCGACAAACAAGAAATCCAACACACGACCAAACAAAAAAGCAAATGGGCAAAAGAGGCAAATAGAGAGAGAGAGGGAGGATAGAGAGAGAGGGCGAATAAAACGGCAAGCGTGAAGTGGGTGAGAGGAAAACGAGAGGCAAATGGCAAATAATGTAATGCGGGAGATAGGGATTGTGATGGGTACTTGGTATGTTGACTTTTGCGCAGACTCCCCGGCAACGGCGCCAGAAATTCTTCTTGCTACCTCTTGAGCACTGCGTTGGATTTCCCCGAAGAGGAGAGGATGATGCAACAAAGTAGCGTAAGTATTTCCCTCAGTTTTTGAGAACCAAGGTATCAATCCAATAGGAGGCTACGCGCGAGTCCCTCATACCTACACAAAAACAATAGCTCAACGCAACCAACGCGCTTAGGGGTTGTCAATCCCTTCATGGTCACTTACGAAAGTGAGATCTAATAGAGATGATAAATAATATTTTTGGTATTTTTGGTATAGAGATGCAAAGTAAAAAGTAAAAGGAAAGCAATAATAAAGTGATGGAGATTGATATGATGAGAAATAGACCCGGGAGCCATAGGTTTCACTAGTGGCTTCTCTCAAGAGCATAAGTATTCTACGGTGGGTGAACAAATTACTGTTGAGCAATTGACAGAATTGAGCATAGTTATGAGAATATCTAGGTATGATCATGTATATAGGCATCACGTCCGAGACAAGTACACCGACTCCTGCCTACATCTACTACTATTACTCCACTCATCGACCGCTATCCACCATGCATCTAGAGTATTAAGTTAAAAACAGAGTAACACCTTAAGCAAGATGACATGATGTAGAGGGATAGTTTCATGCAATATGATAAAACCCCATCTTGTTATCCTCGATGGCAACGATACAATACGTGCCTTGCTGCCCCTTTTGTCACTAGGAAAGGACACCACAAGATCGAACCCAAAGCTAAGCACTTCTCCCATGGCAAGAAAAACCAATCTAGTAGGCCAAACCAAACTGATAATTCGAAGAGACTTGCAAAGATAACCAATCATACATAAAAGAATTCAGAGAAGATTCAAATATTATTCATAGATAGACTTGATCATAAACCCACAATTCATCGGTCTCAACAAACACACCGCGAAAAGAAGATTACATCGAATAGATCTCCATGAGAGAGGGGGAGGACATTGTATTGAGATCCAAAAAGAGAGAAGAAGCCATCTAGCTACTAACTATGGACCCGTAGGTCTGAAGTAAACTACTCACACTTCATCGGAGGGGCTTGGATAATGATGTAGAAGCCCTCCGTGATCGATGCCCCCTCCGGCGGAGCTCCGGAACAGGCCTCAAGATGGTATCTCGTGGATACAGAAAGTTGCGGCGGTGCAATTAGGTTTTTGGATCCGTCCCCGATCGTTTGGGGGTATGTACGTATATATAGGAGGAAGAAGTACGTCGGTGGAGCTTCGAGGGGCCCACGAGGCAGGGAGCGCGCCCTGGGGGGGGCGCCCTCCACCCTCGTGACCGCCTCGTGGCTTTCTTGACGGAGGGTCCAAGTCTCCTAGATCTTATCTGATGAGAAAATCACGTTTCCGAAGGTTTCATTCCGTTTGGACTCCGTTTGATATTCCTTTTCTTCGAAACCCTAAAACAGGCAAAAAAACGACAATTCTGGGTTGGGCCTCCGGTTAATAGGTTAGTCCCAAAAATAATATAAAAGTGGAAAATAAAGCGAAATATAGTCCAAAAAAGTAGATAATATAGCATGGAGCAATCAAAAATTATAGATACGTTGGAGACGTATCACCCGCCCCCTGTCTCTTCCCCCTCACCAGCCCCTTCCTCACGCCGCTGCCTTGCCGACACCCTCTGGCGCCGCCCGCTCCTCCGCACAGTAGTTCCCGGCCATGAGCTACCCCGAGCTGGCCCTCCCATCAGTGCCCCCGCCCCTCCCCGTCCTCTATGGTTGAGGTCGTCGGGCCGTCTCCATCGCGTCACCTTCCCTCCGTTGGCAGGTACCTCTCTCTCTCACTCTCTCTCTGACTCGCCTATTTCTTCTCTGTTGACCAGGTTCTACTCCTCCCGCGGGCCGCGGCATGGTCCTAGTCCTCCACTTGCTCCTCCTTTGCAAGGTGCTCCAGCGGCAAGGTGCCCCTGCTAGTCCCATCCTTGTCTGCAACAACAAAGAACCACTTCGATTTTGTTCACTGTACATTTCGGTTCAGGTTCAGTTTTAGTTTACAACTGTCCATTATAGTAGTTTAGAAATTTATTTGATGCAATTTTGATGGACACGACAGCAAGCGAAGATGGATTGACTCAATGCAGCCAGCGTTTTAAGCTGCAGCTTAGGGTTACAGGAGTTTGTGTCCTTCCATTACCTGTTTAGCTATTGTTTTCATATTGCTGTAGTTTACACTCTGAATTACTTGGAATATTTTTGTGCTAAAAATACCTAGAATGTGGTTTGCTAACAATCAATCTTGCAGGGATAAAATACGGGAGTACAAGGACAAGAGTGAAAGGTTGGATCAGTGCAGTTGCCTTCATGACTCCTCAATCTTGAATGTCAATTTTGAGCTTGATGCAAGTCACATTGCTTAGGTTCGACTATGAAAAAAACATTTGAAGGCATGTTTGTGTTTGATGAAAAAGTTTGTCGTGAACTCATGGTCAAGTATTGCGTCCATGCTAAGATCCCCTTTCTTAAGTTTGAATATCCCCACCTCCAGCCATGGTTTGACTCAATGCAGCCAGCATTTCAAATCAAGGGTCATCACACAATTCGTGATGATGTAGTGAAGATGTATAAGGGAATGAAGAAATATAACGAAGTAGAGGTACAAAATTTGGACTATCGCATTTGCTTAACATCTGACATGTGGACATCATCACAGAACTTGGGCTACATGTGCATCACCGCCCATTATATCAATGCTGAATTCAACTACAAGAAGAAGATCATAAGTTTCGCAGAAGTGAAGTATCCCCACACAGGCTGAAATAGTTCGTTGCTTAACAGAATGGGGCATAAGGGGCAAATTATTCACTTTGACACTAGATAATGACAGTAATAATACTAATGCATGTGAGGTGTTAATAAAATATCACAAACATGAGCTGCTCCTTGAAGATCAACATTTGCATGTCAGGTGTTGTGCGCACATTCTTAATATCTTGGTTCAGGATGGAATGAAAATAATCCATGAAGCTATTGGCATGATACGTGAGCTGCTGAAGTATATTGACTCTTCTACTTCAAGACTTCAAGATTTCAATACAATTGCAAGTGGGATGGGTCTGTCTTCAAACAAAGGTATCTCTCTTGATACACCAACCAGATGGAACTCAACCTGGAAAATGCTTGTAGAAGCATTGACGTTCAAATCTGTCCTCACTAGTTATGCCAATAGAAAGATGATAGATTCTCCAAGTGAGGAAGAATGGGATAAGGCAAAAGCTGCTTGTGAGTTTCCGAAAGCTTTTGAAGAGCTTACTTTGATTGTTTCAACTCAGAGCAAGCCAACTTCACATAAGTTTCTGCCAATTGTTCTTTCTATTCGCCATGCATTGAAAGATCTGGGTTGGCAGACCTCTGATGTGTTGAAGAAATTGGTGGAAACAATGCAATCGAAGCTCAGTAAATATTGGGATCCCGAGGAGAAGGAGAATGCAGATCCTAACCTGTCGGGTGGTAGGTGCGACATATGCCAACGGGTGGCTTATCATTGTGGGAGCTAATAAGACGTCGCCGGTGCCTGGAAACGGGATGAGGCGAAGACAAGCTCGCCGACGTACTTTACCCAGCTTTAGGGCTCTCCGTGGAGATAACACCCCTACTGCTGCTCTGCGGGGTCTCCGCATGATCACTAGATGAACAAGTAGCTACACAATGCTCCTTGAGCTGTTTTTGGTGGAAGGAGGAAGAAGGGCACGGCTAGCTCGCTTCCTCTCCTTGTATGGTGTCTAAGACTAGCTTGGGGGTCGAACCCTTTGCATGGGTGCACCGGGGGGTTTATATAGGCCTACCCCCCGGGGGTACAATGGTAATCCGGCTGGGCGCGGGGCCCAGCTGTCTGTGACTATGCTCGCCGGCTTCTGCGCCGGCTGCTAGGGCCCGCCGACTGGTGGGTCCCGCCGGCTGCCGGCACCCTGGTCGACAGGCAGGCCCCACTGTCCAGGGCCTGGTCAGTGGCTGGTTACTGTTGCTCTGTGCTGATGACGCGGGCTTGGTCGGGGTAAGCGTGGCTACAGTACCGCCGCCCTGGCGGGCGATTACTGTAGCCCCGCCGTGTCTTGTCTCCTTAATGGGCGTCTCCTTCGAGGAGGATGGCAGGACGGCTATGGGGGGGGGCGGCTCTCCATCGGGCCGACTTGGGAGGAGGTGCGGCCGACTTTGGTATCTCTTCGCCCGAAGGGGCAGACCGCCTCGGGGGCCACGCTGGTGGCCCGCCGTGGACGGCGTCAAGGCCGCCGTGGCAACAGTGTCGCGTCGGACGGGTCGTGGCCACCCGTACGGCGCACTGTGCTGGGCGTGCTCCGGGTTTTGGGGGTGGCAGGCTTTACTGTAGCCACGCCCCGCTTCATCATTGCTGGGTGGACGCGGACTTCGTGGGTACGATCTTGACTGCTTTATGGGAGCCGGCTTCTTGGAGTCGGCCTACTTGTCGCCGACTTCTCGAAGTCGGCCCTCCCACGGCCCTCTTCATGAGGGCTACAGGCGGGCCGCCCCCCGAAGCCGGCCTAGAAGACAGCCGGCAGGGGGAAGGCGGCCCCAGGTCTTGAGTTCTTTGAGAGCCGGACGGGCTCGTAATTTTTTCAGAAGGGCCAGGGGAAGCCGGCTAGGCTACCCATGGCTATTTACTCTGACAGTAGTCCCCGAAGCTGGGCGAGCTTTGAGGCGGACAGAGGGACGAGAAGTTTGGTCAGCTTCTTGTCCCGAGGAGCCGGCTTCGCTGGCGTAGGTCGTTTTTAGAGAGTTCTCGTATCTTGCGGCCAAGATGGTGGCCGACTTGCATGCTGATTGTGGGCCCCCCGTGGGTCACGTGGCGGCGGAATCCTGCCCACGCACGCGCGCGACGGGATGCCGCCGCAGGCCCGGGCCCGCCACTCCCTAGCCTCAGCCCGAGCGCTGATCTTCTGCGGCGCAGGGAGACGGCTCGTCTTCCTGTGGCACCTTGAATTCGCCATTAGGGCGCAATAAATGCGGGTCGTGGGGGTAGTGGGCACGATCGATCCCCACGTTCCCCCACACCGCGCCTCCTCGGCTCCGCCACCCGAGCCTACAAGTAGGGGGAGGAGGGGGAGAGGCAGAGGTTCGCTCGCTCTCCCACGCTCCGTCCCTCCTCGTCTTCTTTCTTCTTCTTCTTCCTCTCGCTGCCGTCGCAGCTTCTCACCGCAGCACCCCCACCGCGCCCTGCCCCATGGCGTTATCAAGCTCATGGGACGGCTCCAACGTCGACAACGAGCAAGTGGAGTTCCTCCGCCAGACGCGGCACCTGCCCGACGCCAATCTTGTGCAAGTTCGCCTGGCGCCCGCGACGGAGGTCTCACCGGAGCCGGAGGAAGGCGAGCGGGTCATCTTCCGCTCGCATTTCCTGCGCGGCTTCGGCCTGCCGGCGAGCGGGTTTCTGCACTCCTTCTTGGAGTTCTACAATCTGCAGCCGCACCATCTCACGCCCAATGCAGTGATGCTCGTGTCGGCCTTTGTCTCCCTCTGCTAAGGCTTCTTGGGCGTGCTCCCCACGCTGGAGCTCTGGGGGGAGTTCTTCCAGAGCAAGCTCGGCACCATCACCGCCAGCGTGCCTGCCCCCTGCGGAGGCTACATCGCCATGAGGAGGTCAGGCGATAACAATCCATTCCCCTCCATCCCTCTAATCCAGTCGGTGAAGATCTGGTAGAAGTCATATTTCTATGTGAAGAACGCTGGCTCGCCCCCGAGAGGAGACAACGTCAATCTGCCGGCCTATGTAGCTGGCCCGCCGGCTGGGAGGCAGCCGTCATGGAGTTATCGATCCAAGTCCCTGTCTCCGGCTGGGAACGCCGCCATCTCCCGGCTTCGGGTGATGATCCAGTCGGAGGGTCTGCGCGGATCCGACCTGGTGGCCGCCTTCGTGGAGCGCCGGATTCTCCCTCTTCAAAGTCGGCCCCACATGATGTGCCAGATGAGCGGCCGCTTCGACCCAAGCCGGCTGAGCACACGGGAAATGCCGCATGCGGAGGTGGCGCTCATGGTTAACTACATCGCCAACTGCAAGCTCGCCGGGGACTGGCGATACGGCAAGGCGCCGTACTCTCGCGCCAACCCTCCGCCTGTGGTAAGCTCTTCTCTCTATCTTCTTTTTGTTGTCAGCCGGCTCCATGATGGCCGGCTTCTGATCAGCCGGTTTTTGTTAGCAGAACCCCCTTCTTCCGCCGCCGGCTGGGGCGGCAGGGATCGAGCGTCAGTACGCCCCCGATCGCATGGAGGACGATGTTGACGATCCGGACTTGGGGGCAGCCGCCATGGAGGAGGCCGTCGTGGGGGACAATATTGAACCCGGATGCACCAGGCTTTCCGCCAGCTTCGAGGACTGGCCGGACGACGCCGACGCCGAAGAAGTCCCACGTCGCCAGCCGGCGCCCGACCGCCACAACGCGGGCTCGTCTGCCGCGCCGGCTGCAGGCGGCGGCGCTCCAAAGCGCCGGGCCACGTCAGCTCTCTTCGGCAATCGGCCGAAGAAGCCCAAAACCTCCGCCGCAGCGACGAAGCGAGACGAGGCGGCAGCGAAGGCGGCCCGCTTTCGGAAAGCGATGAAGCAGCCCCAGGCGGTCTCGGCGTAAGCATCCAATCGCGTGTATGCTTGTTTTGCTGTGCTCTTCTGTTTGAATCATTCTTCCTGACTTTTCTCCATTTTTGAGCAGGGCGCCGCTTTCTCTTGAGCGGGGCCCAGGCGGCTCCGTCGTCGGGCCGGCTGGAGGGTCTTCGGGCTCCCGCCGCGTGGATCCCCACGCCGACCTCATGGAAGCCACAGAGCGGAACGCTCGTGAGGCGCAGGAAGAGAGGGAGGCGGCGGATCGGGAGGCAGCCCAGGCGGTGAAGGAGCGGGCCGAGGCGGTGTCCAGGGCTCAGGCGGAGCGGGCGACTGCGGAGACAGAGGCGGAGAGCTCGCGCGACCAACCCCCGCTGCTCGCCATCCCGCTCCGAACCGTATCCCCGGACACCCCATTGCCCCTGGCGGAGGAGATCATCCAGGACCCGCCGTCGGTGCAAAGGGAGGAGCTCTTCGAGGTTTTCGCGGGGAGGACGCTGCCGGCCGCGCCAGTCGGCGCGAGCCAAGGCAGCCAGTCGTCGACGGCGCCAATGGAGCTGGCCAGGGGCGCGCCTGAAGTCGGAGCCGGCCTTGAAATACAGCCGGTGGCGCGTCAGCGCACAGGGGGAAGCGCTGCCCCGCTGGAGTCGCGCCGAGCCGCAGGCGCCGACCAGTCGGCGGAGGCCTTGGAGGCGGCCAGCTCCGGTACGTCCGGGTGGACTCCCAGCGCAGGGACCGGCGAGCTGAATGTGGCGGCCCAAGAGGTCCGGAGTCGGCTGCGAGCTCAGGCCGGCCTCCTACAGCAATACACGCAGGAGTTCCTGTCGACGCGAGCTGCCATCCGGGTAAGTTTTTTGCTCTTGACCGCTCTGGTTCCTTGATTTCTTCCGTGGGGGCGCGTCAGCGCACCCACTGGGTGTAGTCCTCGAGATTCGGGTCGACTGCTGCGCAGTCGGGTCGGATCTTTCTTGGCGACCGTCTCATATTTGCTTTCTATCTTAACTTCCAGGAATATCATAATTCCCGTGCTGCCACCTTCAACTCCCAGGCTCAGGAGTTGGGTCGGAAGATCGACGACCTGGCCAACAGTCGATGTCGGTTGGGATGATTGCTTCGGCACTGTACACGAGGAAAAAAGGAGTGAAGCCGGTTGACTTGTTTGGGGTGGTGCGCAGACTCCAGAGGACAGCCGGCAGCTCATCGAGCCAACAGCCGGCTAAACGCTCCAGAGGTACGACCAGTCGGGGCTTGATGCCGGAGAGGATGAGGCCGTTGGCTCGCTCGACCTGGCCGTTTGACTGCGGGTGGGCGACGGACGCTAAGTCCAGCCAGATACCTTGTGCAGCGCAGAAACGTGCCAAGGCTCCTTTGGCAAAATTTGTGCTGTTGTCGGTGATGATGCTGTGTGGCACGCCGTACCGAGGTGTTATGTCTGCGATGAATGTCACGGCAGTCGGCCCATTCAGCTTCTTGATTGGCTTTGCCTCGATCCACTTGGTGAATTTATCTACGGCGACGAGCAAATGTGTCATGCCGCCGCACGCCGTCTTGAATGGGCCCACCATGTCTAATCCCCAAACGGCGAAGGGCCAAGTGATGGGGATGGTCTTGAGTGCCGAAGCCGGCATGTGTTGCTTGGAGCTGAAAAGTTGGCAGCCTTTGTAATGCTTAACTAATTCTTTGGCGTCATCCAAAGCAGTCAGCCAGAAGAAGCCGTGGCGGAAAGCTTTGGCGACAAGTGATCTTGAGGCGGCATGGTGGCCGCATTCTCCTTGGTGTATATCTCTGAGGATTGCAATGCCCTTCTCTTGCTCGACGCACTGTTGGAGGACTCCAGTGACACTGCGCTTGACCAGTTCTCTGTTGACGATCGTGTATGCTCCGGCTCAACGTTGGACTTGTCTCGCTTCTGTTTCGTCAGTCGGCAGATCTTGGTTTACTAGGAACTTGAGGATGGATTGAGCCCATGATGGAGCTGCGACTTCCCCTACCGCCAATGTGGCTACTGCCACCAGGGTGGGCGGGTTGGGTGATGAAGTGCTGGAGTCGGCTGCCGACTGCTGCGTTGACGTAGTCCCCGGGCTGGCTACTACAGTCCCCGGGCCAGCTACCGCAGTCCCCGGGCCGGGTGCGGCAGTCCCCGGGCCGAGTACTGAAGTCCCCGAGTCGCCTGCTTGGTTCTTCGAGCCGGACCCGGCCCCGTCGGGGTCGGGCGGCACGAAGATGGAGTCGGATTCTGGAGACGGCTTGATGGACGGCTTGAGGAGGCGTTGAAGAGCGACACCGGTTGGTATTGCTTGCCGAGTGGAGCCTATTCGGGCCAGGGCATCGGCTGGCTCGTTGTCGGCTCGCGGTACGTGGAGGAACTCGCATCCTTCAAAGTATCCATTGATTTGCTGCACCAGGAAGCGGTAGCTTGCCATGTTTGCGTCCTTGGCGTCCCAGTCGCCGGATGATTGTTGAACCACCAAATCCGAGTCGCCATAACATAGGATCTGGCGGATGCCGAGTTCCTTGGCAAGCCGGAGCCCATGTATGAGCGCCTTGTATTCGGCTACATTGTTGGAGGCGGCGAAGTGGATCTGCAGCGTGTATCTAAGTTTGTCACCCTTGGGAGAGGTAAGGACGACGCCAGCTCCCAAACCGGTGCGCATCTTGGACCCGTCAAAGTGCATGCGCCAATGGGTGGAGTCAGGAGCCGGCGGCAGGTACTGGGTCTCGGCCCAGTCGACGAGGAAGTTGGCCAATGCTTGGGACTTGATGGCGGTGCGGGGCTGGTAGAAGATTGTGTAAGGGGCCAGCTCGATGGCCCACTTCGCCACCCGGCCGGATTCATCCCGGCTGCCTATGATCTCGGCCAGCGGGGCAGTGCATACGACCGTGATAGGGTGCTCTTGAAAGTAGGGCTTCAGCTTCTTGGCGGTGAAGTACACGCCGTAGCACATCTTCTGGTAGTGTGGGTAGTTCTGTTTCGAGGCGGACGGTGCCTCGCTCAAGTAATACACCGGCCTCTGGACCGGCTGGGCTCGGCCTTCCTCTGGGTGTTGGACCATGATGACGGTGCTGACCACCCGGCTGGTTGCGGCAATGTAAAGGAGCTTGGGCTCTTTCTCAGTCGGCGCCGCCAGGACAGGCGGCGTGTCCAGCATCTTCTTCAACTCATGAAAGGCTTGATCGGCTTGGTCGTTCCACTCGAAGTGAGTGCTCTTCTTAATGAGGCGGTAGAGAGGGAGGGCTTTCTCTCCGAGCCGGCTGATGAAGCGGTTTAAAGAGGCCAAGCACCCGGTGAACTTCTGGATTTCTCGAAGCTTGGTAGGGATCGCCATTCTCTCGATGTCCTTGATCTTCACCGGGTTGCACTCGATGCCGCGTTCGGAGACCAGGAAGCCTAGGAGCTGGCCGGCTGGCACTCCAAACACGCATTTCTCGGGGTTGAGCTTGATTCGGAACCGGCGCAGGTTCTCGAACGTTTCTTTCAGGTCTTCCAGCAGGGTGCCACGCTTCTCCGTCTTCACCACGATATCGTCCACATAGACGTGAGCGTTTTTGCCGAGTTGCGTGAGGAGGCACTTCTACATGCAACGCTGAAAAGTGGCACCGGCATTCCTCAAGCCGAATGTCATGGTCAGGTAGCAGAAGGCTCCAAATGGCGTGATGAAGGCGGTCTTCAGGCGGTCATCCGGGTTCAGTTTTATCTGGTGGTATCCTGAATAAGCATCCAAAAACTCAGCAGCTCGCATCCGGCTGTGGAGTCTATTACTTGGTCAATTCTTGGCAGGGCGAAGGGATATCTGGGGCAGGCTTTGTTGAGGCTTGTGTAGTCTATACACATGCGCCACTTGTTATTCTTCTTCAGCACGAGAACCGAGTTGGCAAGCCACTCTGGGAAGAAAAGTTCCATGATGAAGCCGGCTGCCAGAAGCCGGGCTATCTCCTCCCCTACAATCCTTCTCTTCTCCTCTGACAGTCGGCGGAGAGGCTGCTTGACTGGTTTTGCATCTTCTCGCACGTGTAGCTTGTGCTCGGCGAAATCCTTCGGAACACCCGGCATGTCCTTGGGGGACCATGCGAAGATATCCCAATTCTCACGGAGGAAATCGGCGAGCTCGCCTTCCTATTTGCTGTTCAGGCTTGCCCCAATGACGGCAAACCTCTCGGGGTGCTCGGGGTCAAGAGGTGTCTTCTTGGTTTCCTTGGCGGGCTGGAAAGATCCTTGGGCATCATGCTCCTTGGAGTCGGTGGGCTGGCTCAGCTGCTTGCTAGCCAGGGTCACGACCCGGTCCAGCGTCTTCTTTTCTTCGGCAATCACAAGGGACTGGGCCAGCCGGCTGCTGGCCGCAGCGCACTCGGCAGACCTCTTGTAATCGCCGGCTATGGTGATGATGCCCTTGGAACTTGGCCAAGGCGGGTCGGCCAAGCAATGCATGGTAAGGGCTCTCCAGGTCCACCACTTCGAACCAGATCGCTTCCCGGCGGAAATGCTCCTTGTCCCCAAAGAGTACGTCGATCTTGATCTTGCCAATGGGGGCGCAGGACAAGCCGGGCACGATGCCGTGAAACACTGTCCGAGTCGGCACAAGCTGCTTCGTCTTGACACCTAACTTCTCCAGGGTGTCGCGGTATAGGATGTTGATGCTGCTTCTGCCATCTATCAGCACGCGGGAGAAGCGGGCGGCGCGTCTGTCCATCGCGAGGGTGGCCTCCAGGACCAAAGCATAGGAGCCGGGGACGGCATCACCTCTGGGTGGTCGGCCCGGCTCCAGCTGATGGGTTTCTCTGACCAATGCATGTGTCCGGCTGGGTTAGCAGCGACCACACTGACTTCCTGATGCTCTCGGCGCTTGCTGCGCCGGTCTTCGGGCTGGCTCCTAAAGACGACATAGGATGCTTGCTCGTCGGGGAACTCGTCCTGCACGGCGCCGACTGCGGGCCGGGCGGCCTGAGGCGGCGGAGCCGGAGGCGGCGGGCCGGCAGGAGGAGTCGGCGTGAGCCCTTCGCCCTTGGAGATTCAGGAGAGCCAGTTACACTTCCGGGTTGTGTGGTTGGACGGCTTCGCGCCGCTATGGAACTTGCACGGGGCATCAAGAGTTTGCTCATAGGAGAAAGCCGGCTGCCCTTGGGCTTCTTGGGTGCGGGCCGCCCTTCAGGCGGCGTGTCTTCAACTGTGGCCACCTGCCGGTTAACGGGAGGCGGCGCAGGGCCTTTACGCTTCTGGTCGTTCGGGTGCTGGCGTCGGCTGGAATCTCCTGTCGGCGTCTTGGGCACCGGGTTAAGAACTTTCCCGGACGCGTCTACCCGGAGCTTGGTCTTCATCGAAAAATCGGCGGTGGCGTATCTGTCGGCGATGTTCAGAAGCTCGTCAAGGGTAGTCGGCTCGTCGCAGAGAAGCTTGTGCTTGAGGAGGGTGCCTTCTCGGCACCCGGCAGTGAAGTATTCGATGGCCTGCACCTCGTGCACTCCTTCACAAGAATTGCGAAGCTCGGCCCAACGCGTGAGGTAGTCGCGAGTGGACTCGGCTGGGCCCTGTACGCACAGGGAGAGCTGCCTAGGCTTGGGAGCCCGCTTGTAGGTGCTGGTGAAGTTGCGAACGAAGGCTTCAGTGAAATCCACCCAGCTGTTGATGCTGAGAGCCTTGAGGCTGTTAAGACAAGTCCGTGCCGTGCCTTGCAGCATGAGGGGCACGTACTTTACGGCAACCCGCCGGTTGCCGTTGGCTATGCTGACTGCCGTGGAGTAGTCGATCAGCCAGTCTTCCGGCTTCACGGAGCCGTTGTATTTGGGCGTGTCTCTTGGGAGCGAGAACCCTTTGGGGAAGGGCTCGTCGCGGATGCGGGGGCCGAAACAGGGCGGGCCGACATCGTCTTCTTCTTCCAGCGCCAGGGATCTGGCCAGACGGTCGATCCGATGGCGGGCGTCGTTCTCGCCGACTCCTTCGCGGCGACCTAGTCGGCCGCTGAGAGTCGGATGCACCACTGGCGGTGGAGTTGGGTATCTTTCCCCCACGAGCCCGAGGCGGAGGCGGGCTGCCCCGCCATTCCATGGCTCGGGGACGGCCGTCCGCGTCGCGCTCGATGGAGATTCGGGTCCGGCTTCGGCTGGAAGCCGGCTCTTTCTCGCGCCGCGCGCGGGTGTTACTCTTAGTCGGTGTCCGAGACGTCACGCCGTGATCCCGACGCGGGGGTGGGCTTCCCGCGCGGGCGTCGGCCTCGTGCCGCTGAGCGGCCGCGTCAATCAGTTGCTGTATGCGCCGGGTCATGTGGGGGAGGTTTTCGGCCTCCAAGCCGTCCAACTCGTCCACGGCCGCGTGGGCGGCGTGCAGGTTCTCGAGCGGAGTGGCATAGACCGGGCGGTCGACTCCCAGCACGTCGGCGATGACGGCGCCGCGTTGCCTGACAGCACCAGCCCGGCTTGGGCCAGCCGGGGCCGGCGTGCCGAAGGCGGCGCGGTCAGCTTCGCGCTGGTAAGCCTCAGTGAGGCGTCTCACGGAAGCTAGCCTCCGGCCCTCCGCGAGGAGGGCGAGACGGTGTGCCTCCAGTGCTTCGTCGTCGGCATCAGCCGGGAGGGGGACGGACAAGTCATGGGCCGCTGCGCACGGGGCGTCGTGGGCGCTCTCGTCGGCCGGATCGCCATGGCCAATAACCATCACCTCAGTGGTGACAGTATCGCGATCGTCGGTCCGAGGGAGCGGGTCGTTGTAGATCGTGACGTTGGTGGGGAAGGTGTCGTAGGAGGCCGTGTCGGAGTCGACAGAGTCGACAGGCATCGGGTCGGTGGAGCCAACTGACTCCAGATCCGCAGCAGGCTCGCTGGAGACATGGAGTTGGCCAAGGAGGTTGGCGAGGTGGTCGGTGCCCGCATCGGAGGCAAGCTCGTCGGAGATGCGGGCCTCGTCGAGGAGATCGGCAAGGCTGCTTGCCGCGCAGATGCTGGTGACGCCTTGCAGCGCGTCGTGGCAAGCGCCATCGGGCGTGCCGGGCTGGCTACGCTCGCTAGGGAGGAAGAGGGTTCCCGTCCAGAACAGGTCTCCGGACGACGGTGCACCTGGCCCCATGGTGGGCGCCAAATGTCGGGTGGTAGGTGCGACATATGCCAACGGGTGGCTTATCATTGTGGGAGCCAATAAGACATTGCTGGTGCCTGGAAACGGGATAAGGCGAAGACAAGCTCGCCGACGTACTTTACCCAGCTTCAGGGCTCTCCGTGGAGATAACACCCCTACTGCTGCTCTGCGGGGTCTCCGCATGATCACTAGATGAACAAGTAGCTACACAATGCTCCTTGAGCTGTTTTTGGTGGAAGGAGGAAGAAGGGCACGGCTAGCTCGCTTCCTCTCCTTGTATGGTGTCTAAGACTAGCTTGGGGGTCGAACCCTTTGCATGGGTGCACCGGGGGGTTTATATAGGCCTACCCCCCGGGGGTACAATGGTAATCCGGCTGGGCGCGGGGCCCAGCTGTCTGTGACTATGCTCGCCGGCTTCTGCGCCGGCTGCTGGGGCCCGCCGACTGGTGGGTCCCGCCGGCTGCCGGCACCCTGGTCGACAGGCAGGCCCCACTGTCCAGGGCCTGGTCGGTGGCTGGTTACTGTTTCTCTGTGCTGATGACGCGGGCTTGGTCGGGGTAAGCGTGGCTACAGTACCGCCGCCCTGGCGGGTGATTACTGTAGCCCCGCCGTGTCTTGTCTCCTTAATGGGCGTCTCCTTCGAGGAGGATGGCAGGCCGGCTATGGGGGGGCGGCTCTCCATCGGGCCGACTTGGGAGGAGGTGCGGCCGCCTTCGGTATCTCTCCGCCCGAAGGGGCCCACCGCCTCGGGGGCCACGCTGGTGGGCCGCCGTGGCAACGTGCCGCGCCAGACAGATCGTGGCCACCCGTACGGCGCATTGTGCTGGGCGTGCTCCGGGTTTTGGGGGTGGCAGGCTTTACTGTAGCCACGCCCCGCTTCATCATTGTTGGGTGGACGCGGACTTCGCGGGTACGATCTTGACTGCTTTATGGGAGCCGGCTTCTTGGAGTCGGCCTACTTGTCGCCGACTTCTCGAAGTCGGCCCTCCCACGGCCCTCTTCATGAGGGCTAAAGGCGGGCCGCCCCCCGAAGCCGGCCTAGAAGACAGCCGGCAAGGGGAAGGCGGCCCCAGGTCTTGAGTTCTTTGAGAGCCGAACGGGCTCGTAATTTTTTCAGAAGGGCCAGGGGAAGCCGGCTAGGCTACCCATGGCTATTTACTCCGACATAACCATCGCAGAAAAAGCAAGGGCATTGAGTTTAACGACGCACTTGCCATTGCTACATTCCTAGATTTAAGGAGGGAAGAAGATTGCTTGGATTTCTTCTATTGCAAGTTGTCTACCAACCAGGACCAGGTTACAAAATAAGTGGAGATTGCTTTAGAATGGGTGAGAAAGTATGTTAAGGAATATGAGCTACTTGCAACGACAAGAACTGCACACTCGACACCTTCTAGTCAAGGCAATAACACTATTGGATCACCTATTGCACGGAAAAGTAAGTTTGAAGAAGAGTTTGCCCAGCAAAAGTCTCGTTAAAGGTCACATGTACACAAATACGAGCTTGATGCATACTTGGAAGAAGCATCTGAGGAGGACGATGCTGACTTTGATGTCTTGGGTTGGTGGAAGAGGCATGTCGAAAAGTTCCCTATATTGGCATTTATGGCCCGTGACTTTCTTGCAATTCCTTTGAGCATAGTGGCATCTGAATCAGCCTTCAGTTGTGGTAAGTGCATACTTGGCGACAAGAGAAGCTCTTTAAACCCTTATATGCTAGAAGTGCTTGTTTGTGCTAAAGATTGGTTGTTTAAACCAATGGAGGCCGGGTGAGTTAATCGCTTACATTTTGGTTCTACTACTTGTGTAAAATGTAATATATAAAGCTTGCAGTATAGAAGTGTTTATATGCCTTTAAATTAATTATTTGTTTCATTTGCAGGAGATGGACAGTAAGGACGCAGCTAAAAAATTGAAACCAAGTAAAGGTAAAAATATGATCCTAATCATTGATTGGCCTTTGCCTTGCTCCTTTTTTCCGTTATACTGATTGGACAAGCAAGAACACTATCGCTAAGCAAGTAAACATTGCCAACACTAGTATGTAGAACTATTGGACTTTGGTTTGACACTCTTGACAAGAAGAAGTGAGTGATGAATCAGCCAACCCATAGGCATATCATTAGTTCATTGAATTTGTTGGCTGGAACACAATCGGGTCTTGTTGCCCTATTTCTTCCTCTGTTCTTGTAGGAATGTGTGTTCATTTCATCTAGCGCGTAATAAATGCACCAAAACCTGTAACAGGAGTTGCCGCACTCTATTTTTCGTTGATATATATTCTTGGCTGAAGCCGAATACGTAAAAAAAATCTAGGTGGTCATGTAATGAATGTGTGTTCATTTCATCTAGCACGTAATACATCTAGGTGGTCATGGAACAAAATCATGTTTTAATTTACAAAGGCGAATACACAAAAAATTCTTGTCAAGTGGTGCGAGCGAGGCTGAAGCTGAATCTCAATAACCACCTCGCACCTTGGCACAGTTTGGATGTCTCCCCTGCTCTGCTCCGTCCTGGTTCACTGCTGCATACCGCATCCACAAAGCCCACTGCCCTGATACAGTTTGGATTTCTTTTATGTTTTTTTGTTGAAGAAAGAGAGCACGTACTGGCCTGCTGACCTTGGAAATTTGAAAAAAGTGGTTGCCGACCTTTCATCTAGCACACAATAAATCCACCAAAACCTATAATAGGAGTTGCCAGCACTCTATTTTTGGTTGATATATATATATATATATATATATATATATATATATATATATATATTCCAGGCTTCCAGTGATAAGAAAGTGTTTTCTAAGTGAAATGATGTCCATGTTATTTTGCAGGTCATGGTCATTCTCATGTTCTCGGGTGCTTGTGCCACGGCCAGCGTGATGATCTTTTTCATGAAGGATGTGAACTTCTATGCCAAGTACTAGCGGTTGCCGCAGCCAGTTATGGCCAAGCTTGTTACATAGATTGTCTGTTTAATAGCCCATCTTTGTTTAGATGATGTGGATTCCTAATGCTCTAGTTACTTGTGTCCTTTCTTTGTTAATTTCATTTCGTTAGAGGTTGACTTGATGCTCAATTCTGAATATGAGTCCTTTGTAATGTATATTCAGTTTGAGATGTCATTGTTAAACTCCAGTTGGGTGAAGCAGTAAGTTGGTTCAATGTGGTTGTTGTTTTTTGGTTCACTGTTAATATAGTGCTTTGTTGCTTCACTATGTTAACCCATTTAATCAAATGATTCCTAACCCATTTATGTAAACAGTTTCAACCCATGGTTGAAGGCTTGGTTTAGTTCAGTTTAGTTAAAATTCCCAGCAAGTTTGGTTTTGGTTGGGTGTCAAGATAGCTATCGTGGGTTTAGTTTAGGTTCAAGTGTCAAGCTAGCTCACGTGAGTTTGGTTGAGTTATGGTTCAGGTATCAAACTTTTTCCAGATTTAATTATAAGTTGAGGAGTTCATGTATTCCCTATGTGTTAGTGCTTTGTTCTAGTTCTATTAAAAGGAGCACCTTAACTACCCTTAGTTTCCATTAGGACCCCGCTGCCATGGGAGGGTAGGACAAAAGATGTCATGCAAGTTGTTATCGCAAGCATGTATGACTATATACGGAATACATGCCTACATATGATTGATGAATTGGAGCTATTGTGTATCGCTCTAGGTAGTGATTGTCACATGATGAATATGTCATCCAGATATCCATCGCTACTCCATGCCTACCCTTTCCTCGTATTGTCTTTGCTAAGTTACTATTAGTGCTATTGGTGTTCCAACGGCTACATAACAATTACTACTATTGCTATCAAAACTACCATATTACTATGCTAATAATATTTTGCCACAGAGAAACAACTTCTCAGGTATGGTTGAATCGACAACTCAACTGCTAAGGCTTATAAATATTCTTTGGCTCACCTTATGTCGATTCAATAAATTTGGGTAAAATACTACCTTCAAAGACTATTGCGACCCCTTATACTTGTGGGTCTTCAAGTCTGTGGCCTCGAGCGTGCACGCTACAATGCATGATTTCCCTACACAAGATGATTGATAACCTATGCTCGGGGAAGCTCCGAGCACTGGTCCTTGGCTCTATCTCCTGGGGCCTTGCTCCTCATGCTTTATGGCGCACAGTCTGTAAACCAATATAAGATATTTTAGATCACTACTATGTAAAATGTTTTATATTACTTGGTCACTAAAAGTAGTGATCTAAAAAGTCTTAGATTCGTTTACAAAGGGAGTATCATATACTAGTATGATGCAAATGATACGAATGTGTATGATACTACCTTCACAATGCATACTACAAGTATTATAGGTTGGCATCATAGTGATCTTATTTATTGTCATGCATAACACATACAAGTGTGTCATTTAATATGATAGAGTATCATATAATGATACTCAATCATCTCTTTCATCATTAATTGTGTGTCATGTCAGCAAAAATGTCTAATAGGCATGCATGATACTAGTATATGATACTTTGCATCACAATGGGAATATCATTGGTAGGATCACTATCATGCATATGATACTAGTGTATGGTACTACCTTAACAATGCATAATATCATAGTGATCTCATTTATTGTCCTGCGTTAAAAGTATTAGTACATCGTTTAATATGATACAATATCATACCATGATACTCAATCCTCTCTTTCCTCTTTTAATTGTGTGTCACCTCAACAAAAATGCAAAGTTGACATATATGATACTACCTATGATACTTTTACTCTCACCAGCCGAAGTTACACCCCCTCTTTCTTCATTAAATATTATGCCACATCAGCAAAATACCTACAAAACCATGCTAAAAATTCTGCATTGGGAGAGCCCTTAGTTTTTAGCATCAAACCTCTGACAATTCATAAATTTTCTCTCACAATACACATTCATAGATACAACAATAAGGTCACGCGCAATGCTTGTATCTTAGCATGCTTTGATTGGTAAAAATTTGATGTGGCACCCGACCTAACGTGCAAAGATAGAACAGCCATACTCCTACTATGTTAATCTAAATATAGATCATAACATCAAAACCAAGAAATCCCATAACTCTTTTTTTCATGAAAGATATTAAATAAAAGTTGGTTTAGATACATCACTAAGATATAATTTAGATATATTAAAACTGAGCACTAATCCTGCCCTCTCAGGTCATTAGACTCCAGAGCCATCCATCCTCGCGATTTGACGTACATGGCCGTCCGATTCACAAGACAGTTCCGTTAGTGCGGCGTAAGCCAAATCTGGCATGGATGTCCTAAAAGGGCTGCCACTCTCGTAGCATTTTTGGAGGCCCATCGTTCATCAGGTGGATCCTTCCTATTTTGGAGGCCCATTCCTAGCAGGGGTACGAATGGGCCGCCTGTGGGTGTAGCCCTCAACTTAGTCCACCAGGTGGATCATTCCTATTCCTAAAAACAAAAAGGCGGATCCCTCCATGCTCCTCCCTCCCGACCTCGAGGTGCGCTGCGCTGTCGCCACTACAACGAGTATCTCTGGCAGTTTCCCTCCTGGCACCCCTCCGCCGCGAGGAGCCATAGCATGTCTTTCGCTACTTTCTTCCCCCATCCTCCTCGCCTCACAGCAGCGCCTTCATCCCACCACACGCACTTCTGTCGTAGACTCCCCGTGCGTGGTGCTCCTATTCCGGTTATAAGCTCTACCCGAACGTGATCGTCCTCCATACAACAAGCTTAAGAATAAGGCTTCTCTCCCTGCATAACCTCCCTAATTTGTAGTTTCACATGCCAAGTTTGTTTCCATCTAATGATCAGTGTCGAAATATATGCTTAATATTAAGGCTTCTGTCCCTGCAGCATGTTGTGATGCATCAATGGCTAAGAATTAAATACCAAACCAATAGTTCAGATTTTTCTAATCATCGGGTCAATAATAGTCTATTTGGTTGATGTAATGCTATTTTGTGAAGCTTAACATTCCCTCATATTCACTGTTTATTCATTGTGCAGTCTTATATATAAAGTTCTGCTCTCACCCTCTTTGGTCACCTGATTGTAGTTTCAGTGAGTTAAGTATAATAATTTTGATTTGTTGAACAGGGCATGCTCCTGAATCGCTACATCTTTGACATAGTTGAGGGGCTATAGAACAGGGCTGGTACAATATGTTCACTTGTTGGACGTTGTCCATTCGGTGCATATGGATCCCAACCAACCAACGCTGACTATGAGACTATCTGAAGGTGGTGCAGATCAGGATACTACACTACTGCTTCGACATACTATATGCTCATTTCCAAAGGCTTGAATCTTATATATCTTGACTTCTCAATCAACATGCATTTCTTCATAATCTCTTCTTGCTTATGTATACGCAGGGAAAGAAGGAATGGAGGGCTATAGTGTTGTTGTGCTAATGTATTTTTCGGGCGTGTGTGATTAGATTTAATAGTTGTAGTAGTCGACCAAGCAAACAATAAATTGTTGGTACGCCTTGATTGAGTTACTTTTTACAGAGATTATTTTACTCTTGCACAAAAAAATACTATTCAGATTGAAATAGCTTCCTTTTCATGTGATGCATGTTGTTACAAAGAAAAGGACCAATATATATGCAATGGAGGTGACTACCATATATCGCTCTCTCACTAGACATTCTATTTTTTTCTTCTGGTTTCTGTGAAAAAAGCAAAAATTAGTTAAAATATTTAAGTTAAAGCTTTACCTTATTATTGACATTGGACAATTATGGATTTATGTAGTAATACCTACAATTTCTTTTGAAGTTCTCTGGGTGTTTTATTATGTCCAGCACAATTGAGTATTCCCATTTTGTGGAAACCAAAACTGAATTATCAAATTTGCACATATGAAAAAGAAAGTAGATATGGTATGTACTAATGTTGTAACTTTAAATGTACTTTAGTTAAATTTATGTCACATGTAGTTACATTTTGTATCCACTTTGAAGATCAAAATAGGTAGTGTTTCATCATCAACTATTTTATTCAACTTTGCCCTTTGCTACCCCCATGCACTCGCGGCCTAGGGAAAATCATTGGTGTGATGCTGCCACGGCTGTTGAGGAAGATTGTGGAGGAGGTGAGGGCAAGAAGAAAGTACAAGAGGAAGGGTGAGGACCAGGGAGAAACATGGTCCCACTGCTACTGACAAGGGATGTACCTTTGTGAAATTGGTGAAAAGGTTAATAAAACCGGGACTATTACACATCTTATTTATTTTGCATAGTTTTAACGGATAGATGGATTTGTCCGCTCTCTGCTTGATCACAAATGCAGGCTTGCTAAATCTTTTTCTTTACTTACCTTTCCATTGTATATATGATGATGTTGACAATGAGAAAAAACAAGCTTAAAAAAAGCAATATATATTTTTTGACAGAAAGACTATAAAGAAGGCCCCTACAGTATAATTGATGCAACATAACCAAATTGCAATGACCATGCCTTGAACCTGGGTGGGTGGGAAGGCATCAACCCCATTTTGGCGAGGGGGCATCAGCCCCTTTCCATCACTAGGCTATGTCTTAGGCTGCAAAAAGCAACATATATTCTTCTAATATGAATAAAATCAATTTCTATGTTTTGTGACTCAATATATTTGTGAAAATACCTATCATTAACTGTAAAAATGAATGGATGCGGCAACGCGCGCCATCATGATCTAGTATTGCTTAAAATACAGTGTACTCGGACTTCCCCAAGATACAATGCATTGGAAGTATTATATCTAAGTGCACATTTAATGAAGAGAAACGTTTGTGGCCGGCGGATCGGCTGAAACTTCGACCGGTCGCGCGCGGCGCGTATGATACAGGCAATCGTATGTTCCATATTCTTCTTCACGCCAACACACTAGCGCGTGGGCCTCGTGCGGACTGCTGGCCCACCTGCTCACCCAACTTTATCTCTTTCTCACGCTCACAAAGCCTTATCTCTTCCTCACGAGACTCCTCAACCATTCGTTCTCCACCGCCGCTCTATCTCCGTCTCTCTCAATTCAATTCAAGCATGGCAACTGCAAGCAAGATCAGTTTTGCGAGTTCTTGGCCGCGTCGCTTGGTTGCGTGGGGTGGTGATGTTGCAACACCAAGTGGGCGCCGACGGGCCTGTTGGTGGTGCGGGGGACGCACCCATGGATGCTGGCGAGAGCTACAACCATGGCGGCTAGATGCTGGAACCCGCACAAATTTTTGCTTCCATCGGCGTTTTTTTTTTTGCTGAAACTAGCGCCCTTTTCGAATGTTTTTGCTACCACCGTTTTGTTTTTTGCTGGAACCAACATCATTTTTTTGCTACCACCAGATTTTTGATTTGCTGGAACCAGTCCCTTGACTTTGCATCTTTGCTACCACCACGGCAGATGCTGGAATCCGCACAATTTTTTTGCTTCAATCGATGTTTTGGTTTTGCTGAAACTAGCATCATTTTTTGTATTTTTTGCTACCACTGTTTTGTATTTTGCTGGAACCAGCGTCAATTTTTGCTACCACCGGATTTTTGAAATGCTGGAACCAGATACAAAAAAAGCTACAATCACCGATATGAGTGTTGCAACCATTGCCAAAAAAGCTTCAAGCCTAGATAGAAAAAGCTTCAACCATGAACAGGGGAAGATTCAACAGCCACTCTCAAACTGAAAAAGCTGCAACCGTTACGAAAAAAAATTTAACCTTAGGTGAAAAAAGATTCAACCGAAAGATATACAAAGTTTCAACCGGACACTGCAAGACGAAAATAGTTACAACCATTTACAAAACAAGCTTTGACCGTAGATGAAAAAAGCTTCAATCAACACGGTGGAAAACTTCAATCTGCGAAAAAGCTTCAACCGGCATGAAAAAAAAGCTTCAACCGGTATGAAGAAAAGCTTCAACTGACGCACCAATGGTGCGAGCAGCGACGTTGAGAGCTGAGCCCGGCGGCATGAGAGTGCAGCGACGGACGTGCTACGACGGCTGCTGCTAGGTGCTGTAATGACAAGGTCGTCAACGTGCTTCAAGACGGCGTCGTTTTTGCTACGAGAGCGACGGCTTTGTGCTGGACCGGCGAGGACAGACACTGCGACGGCGACCGGCGGTGACCGACGATGACGAGGACGGCGAGCGCATCCAGCAGCATGGGGCGGCGGAGGAAGAAAGTCCATGTGAGCGGGTGGTGGCCGGCGGCCGGGAATACGCCCAGTCGACGTGGGGTAGTGCTCGCGCTATGTACGGAGAGAGGAAAGAGATTGGGGGAAGTCAACACGTAGATTGGACGGCTGAGGCTTGCTGCATCGGGTGGCTGAGGCGCGACCAACCCAAATATTAGGCCGGTGCGCTGGCGTCCAGTACTCCCTTTAATAAATACTCACTTCGTCTTAAAATAAGTGACTCAACTTTGTACTAATTTTAGTACATAACCTCGCAAAAAGAAGATATAATCTAAAATACTTGATTCGCAAAGTCAAAAATATACTTAAACGTGCCTGCATGCGTGTGGTGTTTTAGCCTTTAAGCGCCTACCAATTGTTAACGCCTGACCAATTTAGAATACGAGTAGCTTGTACGCATATGGACCGATAATACTACGGAACGAGATCCTCTGACGTACTTCGATCTACTGCCGAGGGACGTCGTTCGTGTGTTACCGTTCGCTAGCCATCCGACGGTAGCAGGTAAAAACCAGAGAAACAAAGCCGAGAAGCAGCGAACAGCCATCAGCCCAGAAGAGATGCGGCCCATCTTCAAGAAAAAACACCCACCCTTTTACTCCCCGTCGTCGTTCGCTCGCCATTGCCATGACCCTGCCTAAACCTAGCACCGCCGCGGGTGATTGGGCGTCCGCCGCTGCCATTGCCGCACCAGCGCCGGAGTGCGGCGTCCGCCGCCATCCGCGTCACTAAGAGGGCGAGCGACTGGCAACTCCATGGCCGCCACCACCGCATGGCTGCACCACGCCGTCGGGCTCGCGGCCGCTGCGGGAGGCGCAAGTGAGCGTCGCGTTGCTGAGCGCAAGCAGACGCAGATGAAGGCCGACCAACACAAGCCTGGAGTGCGACGCGCCCTGCGGTGCAACGCTGGAGGAGGCATCAAGTAGCTGCAGCAGGAGCCAGCCAGAGCCTGAAGTTCAGTTCAGTTCAGTTTAGAAACTGAATCTGAAGGAGGCAGGCAGTAGTTGAGCAGCAAGAGCCTGAAGTGGAGTTTCAGTTTTAATCACTTAATTTGTATTATGTGAGGAAACTACAAGTCAAATTGATCTGAGATTGTGTATTAATGTTCTCAAGTGAAAGCAGATCACTGATGCTTGTCATAATGTGAGCACAACGCTCATTGATGATCTGGGTTCTGTACCACTAGGGGTTGGCCCCTGTACTGAGCTTGTATTTAGACTCTCTTTTCTACTATCAGAAAGAGCAGTGCTCCTGTTAATATTTTGAAAAAATGGATAACAAAATTTGAGAGCATATCATTGATGTTTTGCAATTGTGAGCATATTGGTGAAATAGGAATTATTGTAAGCATGTGGCAAAGGAGATCAATTAAACTATCAAACTGATCAACTAAATTGAGTATTGACAGCAAATTAATGAAACCATTGTAATATAGTGCAGGAGATAAAAGAGATTAAATAAATTAACTAAAGGACACTGATTCATAACACTAAATTAAAATTCATTGTAATATAGTGCATCGGACAAAAGAGATCAACTAAACTTGAACTGAACTTCAGGCTCTGTAAATTCCAAGAACAAAGTACATCACACTTGTTCCAGTTGCTTGCTTCTTTAGGATCACTCAAGTTAGAGCACATGGCTTCCAATTCCAAGAACAAAGTACATCACCATAACCTAGTAAAAACATCATCTGTGATTGGTCCCTGTAAATTAAGTAAAAATGTAAGTTCCTTTTCACATTATCATATCCCGATTTGTAAAGAGATTATTTGATTAGTATTACCATCAACAATTGAGTGTAGCTAAAATTGGCATTGTAATTAGTACTATATGCCCCTTTGTCCCCAGAAACACTATCATCTATGATATGTGCTTGTACTTGTGCACCAGCATTACATGCCCCTTCACCAACCTCTTGCATCTTGTAGGAAAAGAAATCTGGTGAGTTCTCATAAATAATGGAAACAATTATACGATTGAAAACGCGACTATTATTTAGCAACATACCATTGAAATATGTGCCGATTGAACATGTGCACCATCATTACATGCCTCTTCCCCAACCTGTGATGTAGCTTTGCTTTGTCTCTTTTTCCTAGCCTTGTGCTTCTTATCCAACCAATTTCTTTTGCGTTTTGAAGTTTTTGTTTGAACCTCCTTTTTCTTTAGGCGTGCAGTACTCAACAAGTCATTTGGATTTGGTGCACTAGCATCTGCAGAGACTATACCTGCATCCCCAGAAGTGCTTGTGCATCCATTGATTATTTCTTCAACTTGCTTACCAAGGATGTCAAGTGTGTTGTCTACTAAAGTGATTGCTTCTGGAAAGTTAGTCGCTCGATGTGCTAAATTGTGGAATTTGTGAGACACAAATCTGTAGCTAAGCATTGCAGCCATATTTGGATTTTCCATTACATTTCTTCCCATGTTATCTTTTATAGTTCCACTCCTTGCTTCCCTCGTCCATCGCTTTAGCACATATTGTGGTGGTAGTGACTTGATATTCATCAAATCAAGAACCTTAAGAGCATGGGCACACAATATCCCAATTCTATCAAATTGCCGGCAGCTGCACACAGCTGTTTCCTTCAAAGGATCACCGGTAACTTTATACTCCTCCTCGTAGGTGAAATCTCCTACTAGATATTCATTATTACCATCCAAAGCCTTTGTGCAAGCTGCCAAGGATCTTTCAAATTCACCTTGAAAAGCTTCAAATATAACATGTGTATATAGCTTGCTAGCTTGCACCAACATTGGTGGTGGTCTCCTCATACATAGTTTAGGCAACTTCTTCCTAGAATCAAATTCTGAGTCCAGCTCATTATTCCTTTTTCCTTGTACCACCCTTTCAAAATGCTTAAAGAACCGAATGATATCAAAATCAGATTTGAAATGGATTTTCAAGTCATTGTTCAAACTCTCACTCAATTGTGTACTTCTCATTCCTAATGTGAAGACATCCTGCATATAACATTCAGCCCATTTTTCTTTCACCTTGTATATACTATCCAACCAAGTTTGTTTGCTCACCTTTTCTCTCATGAGGTCAAATTTTTGTTCAAACTCGATCATGTCTTCATACTCAAACATGCATGCGCTAAAATCTAATAGAATACTTGGCTCTTCATTCTTCTCTATTTTCTTTCCTTCATTCTTCTTCTTTTTCTTCCCTTCATGCTTCTTTTGTTTCTTCCCTTCATTCTTATCTTCATTCTTCCCTTCATTCTGCTCTCCATTCTTCCCTGCAGTCTTCTCTTCATTATTCTCTTCGTTCTTCTCCTCATGCAGATGTTTGATAGCATTTTGCATAATGTGAAAAGTGCATAATCCATGCCATGTTTCTGGAAACACCTCCCCAGCTGCATTTCCCATTGCAGTATCTTGATCCGTATAGAATGTTTTAGGATGTTGTCCATTATGGGCTTTGAGAAAGGTTTTAAACAACCACTCGAAGGAATCAAATGTTTCATCATACATGAGAGCAGCACCAAAAACTACAGTTTCTCTAAAATGATTGAATCCGACAAAGACACCAAAAGGCCTGCTCTCCTTGTTTGTTCCAAAAGTGGTGTCAAAACTAACAACATCACCAAAATGTGCGTAGTCCATGATCATTTTAGCATCAGCCCAAAATATATTTGCTATTTGCTCTTCACAATCCATTTGCAAGGCATATTGGAATGATGGGTTTTCTGCAACTTTGTCTTGAAAATACTTAAGCATGCTACCTGCTTCGCCATATGCCATCTCTCGTTGGCGCTTCGTCCGCAAATAATTCTTGCGATCACGAAGGGTGTAGCTAAGATTGAATGGTCCGCCAACTTGGCGACTAGCCAACTCCTGCGCAGCTTTTGGCCCAATTCCAGCGGCATCTGCTGTGTCGATTTCAAAAGATTGTACCTCTGAAATTTTCCTTTGTGACACCATTAAGTGTAAGGTCTCTGGCAGATGTAGTGTGTGATTGTGTTCCAAAGACAACTCAGACACTTTTAAATTTCCCTTCTTTCTATCCGTTTTTAGATTCATGAAGACTTGACATTCCGTTCTAGTTTCAGCTCTAGGGCACTTTGTTAAATGATCCCTTTTGTCTTGCCATCGATGTCCCTCGTTTGCACAAACAAATCTGCATGATGTAACCTTGCTGTCGGTTGGCCTTCTGTTTGTGTACCTTTTTCTGACCTCAAAACCTTTCTGGCCACTGTATGTCAGCCAAAATGCCCAAGCCTCATCCGAGTTTCTAAATTCCATGCCAACAAGAGGTACCAAACCAGGAAGTATAGCTCTACAATGAAAAAAACAACATGAGCAAGGGACATGTGAAGTGCAGAGCAAATATTAGAACCAATGTAAAAGAGAACAGAGAATGAATAGTTGTCATTGGGGACATGAAACAGTTCGTGTAAACTCTTGTTAAAAATTCTGAGACTCAGGCCAAATAGAATAAGCAAGTTAGCAATAGTATTTGGACAACTTAAATTTATCTGATCTCTCCTTAGAAGTAACATACTGGGTGTTGTATCACTTACGTATTGGAATCATGGCGTACTGTGCTTGCCTCTTCTTCCATCTCAATCTGATAATTCAACTAGGTAATTTTTTTCATGACAAAACGGAAAGCCTGATCCCGTTCACAGCAACCTGATAAGAAGATGGATCTATTTCAAAGCAATCTGATGATGGAAGTTTGATCAATTTCGAAGCAATTTGATATGGGAGATTAATCAACAAGATAGATAGAGAAAGAATAATAAGACGTACTCACATGATTGAAGAGCAGAGCAGCTCGTCCCTTCAGCGATCGATTCCTTCGTGGAACACGCCCTTTTTCCGTCAGTCTGTTCACGGGATTGAAGAGCAGAGCAGCTCCTCCCTTCGGCGATCGTTTCCTTTGTGGAAAGCGCCCTTTTCCGGTCAGTTTGGCGCCGTTTCTTTGTTCTCGCGCCCTTTTCCCTGGTCTGGCGCAGTTTTCCCTCTCCCGTTCCATTGGACTGGGCTGGATCATTCTCGTGGGCCGACCGTGAGCTCTGTTTCCCTGGTTTCCACCTGCTCCCGTTGGATGGCTAGTGAACGGTGACACGCGAGCGACGTCCCTCGGCAGTAGATCGAAGTACGTCGGAGGATCTCGTTCCTAATACTACACACACGCGCAAAACTGACGGATTTTCACGGACCTGCCGCCTATCCTTCATTAATTGGCCCTCCCTGATTTTAAGTGATGGCCCCGCCTCACTTTATCAAATCTAAGCTAATTATATCCTAACCATCCCGTAAAACCAAGTAAACCCTCCGTGTGTGTGTGTAGCATCTGTCCATATGGACTGACTCAGCGGTGACACCGCTCCAACCATCTACCCTCATGATACCCCAAGCCTAGCTAGGTGGACCTTAGTTTAGCAGTTAGCACTCCCTGTAAAAGAAGAAAAGTTTAGCAGTTAGCGCTCACTATGAGCGCTTAATTTACCTGGTATATGCTGTTTTTTTTTTCTGAACTTTACCTGCTCTATGCTGTTGAGAATACGTTTTGTTAGGAAGAAAATAAGCTGGTCCTAGATAGTCGTGGAGATTGGAGAGGAAAAAGCTTGGGCGCGATTCTGCACAGGCATGGCATGCACGACAGAGCCGCGCGCCCGGCCGGTGGTCTCTGTCAGGTCTCCATCCGCACACTCCCGTGCACGTGAGCACGAACTAGGCGCGCGTGCGGCGCACCGTGCACGTACCCAGACACGTGTGCTAAGGTGTGGGGTGGTACGTGTGAGGGTTCTGGGCGATTATGCTGAAGATTGCAAAGGCTATGAACCGATGCATGCACGCCCGGCTCACATGGCAGGCAGCGGTGCAGGACTAGATCTAAGAGTATTATACAGATAATGAATAATCAAAGATGCGCCTCCTTCTCTTTAGACTTGTACGGCTTTCCTTTTCTTGGCCAACCCAAGCTTGTAAAGTGCAAACTATACGCCACACTATGTGGTGCGTGTCCGTATTGCAGCACCACGACACAATGATAGGGTCCAGGTGAAATATGCTTACAGCTGAAGCAATTAACGTCCAACACCTGAATACATTTGGATTATAATGCACTGTTGGAGTAGTATAGTTTCTTGGACTCTAACGAAGTAGTACGAGTGGGATTTTTTTAAAATTATATTATTTTTATAACAAATTCAGAAGATGTGTACCCTACTTTAAAATTTTCAAAACTATGACCACGTCGGCTTAGCTGAAGCCGAAATAGGGCATTTCGGTCTTCCCTAGGCCGAAAAGAGCTCTTCGGTCTACTGTGGGCCAAAGAGTTATGGATAGGGGCTGAAAAGTGGCTGTTAGTGGCCCTTTGACCGAAGAGATTAACTTCGACCTACCAGCGACCGAAGAGTGATCTTCGGCCAACCCGAGACCGAAGAGGTTGGGATAAGGCCGAGCGTCTTCTTCTTCTCTCTTTTCTCTCGCGATTTTCCATCGATCTCCTCCGTTTTCTGGCCAAGCTCGCATCCAACCCGCATAATAGTAGAGCATAGCCACCCCCGGCGGCCTAGGGTCCAATCTATCCACGGGGTGGCTTTTTGGGCATGAAGTGAGCATAGGTGAGGAGGAGCCATGGTGGGGTGGTGGTTCGGCTGGGGAGGAGGTGCGGCTTGGGGGAGGGGAGGAGGCGCTTGTGGTGATGAACCTTGGTGGGAGGTAGCCGGAGTCCAATCTCCGGGCAATGAGGAGGGCGGGGGCGATGGTGTTCGGTGGTGCAAGAAATCCGGGAGGTGGCCGGTGTCGCTGAGTTGAAGAGAGGAGCAAGAAGCAACAGACCCACGCGTCAAAGGTATACCCATGTCATCGTATATTTTCTCTAATTATTGTTCTCTGTACATATTAACTTTTAGTGTTTAGTTAATGTAGGTGAGTCATATTGCATACTTGTAGTGTTAAATTTTGCATGGTGGTATTTTAGTGCTTAGTTAGTTAGTAGAGATTATTTTTTCGCTGTGATTCATGACAAGATGAAAATGTCTAAGTCTGATAGGTGAAAATGTCTAAACCCGGTCAGGGCAGGCAAGCGGCTAACGAGATTGATCTATACGGTTCACACCCAATGGATGTGGATGTTAGCCATCTGGAGGAAGAGTCAGATTACGTGTCACACAATTTGCATGGTCTTGATGCAGGACAAAGTAGCCAGTCGACATTATTTGCTAGTAGTGGTTTTGTTGATGGGGATGAGGCAGGGGAGGAAATGCAGAGGGGGTGGACGAGGAGGACGAGGATGGACTGATGGAGGATCTGTATTCAGAAAATCCTGAGGAGCAAGTGGAGGTGCCGATTCCTTCTACATGGGATCAGGGCATATCGACGGCCTTACGATCAATGATGGCCATGAGACCGCATGTCAGTATCATCAGAACCAAGTGCACATAGGGGCAATGTATGATACAAAGAAAAAAATAAAGTATGCACTGACAAAGTGGGCTATGTCTACGCAAAGGTTTTTTCGGACACATATATCGAATCCAACAAACTATACCATGAAATGTATTGAAAGTGGTTGTCCTAGGAAGGTGCACGTGCACGTGTCAAAGTGGAACATCCACTAGGTTGTCACCGATGTCTTCCCACATAATTGTGTGAGGAAAAACCTTCTGGTAAATCACCCAAACCTGACTTGAACTCTCATTGCGCAACTCATGTTTACTGAGATAGTGAAGAAAAGCATAGAAGCAAAACACATCGAGACAACGGTGACGGTTAGATGGAAGTATGGCATTCCTTATGGTAAGGCTTGGAGGGCTAAGGAGAAGACTATGGAGAAAAGGTTTGGGACGTTCTTAGACTCGTATGATAATGTTGTCCGTCTACTCCACACATTGAAGGAAAGGAATCTCGACACTTATGTTGACGTGCAACACATATTCCTACCTAGTATACCAGGTTTTAAGGTGCTGAATCGAGTATTCTTCTCGTTTGCTATATGCATCGAAGCTTTCCGACATTGTCGTCCCGTGATGTGTGTGGATGGTACATTCCTAACTGGTCAATACAGGGCAGACCCTTACTGCCATCGGTATGGATGGGAATGAACAAATCATCCCACTTGCTATGGAATTTGTTGAGGGTGAGAACTTTGAGAGCTGGGTATGGTTTTTCAGGCAACTAAAAATTGCCATAGTGAAAGATCGACCAAATGTGTGTGTCCTCCACGACAGGCATGCTGGTATACTGAAGGTCGTCAAGACACTCAGGGATCTAGGTCCACACGAACACCTTGGAAGGACTTGGAGAGTCGGTGGTGCATGGACCATCTTGGGGCTAATTTTTTCTCGCGGTTCAAGAACAAGCAGTTGATGAACTTGTTCAAAAAACTATGCAAGCAGAACAAGCAGGGAAAATGCAATTTTATATGGTCAAAACTAGATGAGTTTACTAAGAAGCAGGTCAGTGCGAGGAAGCAACTATAAGCACAACAACAAACATTAGAAACAAACATCGTGGTGCTAGAGCAACCACAAGGTCTTCGTGACCTGCCAACGATTGACCCTCCTGGTACTAAGAGAAAAAAAGGGAGGAAGATAAAGAATTTTTCTGAGTGGATAGAGAAAGAGCCTCCCGTGAATTGATCTTTGCTGCATGACACCCATGGAGCTAGGTATGGCATCATGGCAAAGAACCTTGCAGAGGTGTATAACTTTGTTCTCATAGGGAATAGAGCATTTCCGCTCATAGCTATTGTGGAGTCTATATTCCTCGACACATTGAGATATTTTAGAGAAAGGCACGAGTCAGCAAAGAAGCATATTGCAGATAATCCCAATACACCTTATTGTAGAAGTGTCATGGAGTATATGACAAACAAGACAGTGAAAGCAAAGAAGCACACTGCCAGACTCATCGGTAATTAGGAAAGGAGGTATGAGGTATAACTGCCTACATATGGTTTTGGTTCTGCAAATGAGGTGAAGACCCATGAGGTAAGAATTGGAACAGAAATCCGGCCAACATGTGAGTGTGCATGCAACAAACCAAAGTTGTTGCACTTGCCTTCCTCGCATGTGTTGGCTGCCGGTGGCCAGATTCAGTTGGACGCCATCTTATTTGTGTCCCCATACTATTTAAAAGAGGCGGTACTCAACACCTGGACTTGTGAGATGTCCGGGTTTAGATTCATCAGCAATTTCAACAAGGTTAACGACGGTGAGAGATGATACATATCGGACCCAGGTATGAGTCGAACAAGTAGGGGTAGATGTAAGGTACTTCGCATACATAACGATATGGTCCAATCTGAATCTTGTGGGGGAACCAGGCAATGTTTGCTGACTCATGGGCATAGGATGAATTATTGTCCCAAACAGAAGAAACATGGTGCTTCCACATCAGCGAGTACAACAACAAGAGGAATGAGCGGACGTGGTCGAGGCAGTCGAGGCTGAAGGGGAGGAAGACGCAGGGGAAGAAATAACTCACAAGATATATAATTTGTAATATGTGAGGACTACATGAAACTTATTATTATTTGTCGGACTATTCTTCAATTTCTATTATGTGAGGACTACGTGAAACTTATTATTACGTGTCGGACTATGTTTTAATTTGTAAAATGTAGGGACTGTCACTATTGTGGATGCTGCTAACGCGACACTACGATCGGAGACCCTTTGACGAAACTGTGTGCGATGCAATAATTGCAAACGGTGATGTAAAAAACCCGTCAAAAAAGGTGCAAATCTCTTGCGATGAAGGATGCATCAAACACGGTTCAGATTTTAGTTGCGTGTGCGATGCAGGGCATACGGTTCAGTTCAATTAACTATTTGCGATGAGGAGGAACAAAAGAAACGGGAAGCCAGATGAAGGTGTGTGCAATGTACAACATACGGTTCACTCGAATGAACTGTTTGTGATTAGGCAACCAAAAGAAACGGTCAGCCTGATCAAGGTGTGCGATATACGGCATGCGGTTCACTCGGATGAACTGTTTGCGTTGAGACAAGAGAACGGAAACGGTTCAACTTAACAAGATGTGTATGATACGCGGCAAACAGGTCTGTAATCGGGAACGTGTGCGAAGACCGATAACAATACAGACGATTGCTGCTAACAAGCCATGTGTGTTGTGAGCAAACGATTGCTGGTATACAATTGTGAGTGATTGATGAAAACATCACCGCCGGGTTCCATTTGTTTAGCCCCTGTGTGATGTGATTTTCTTTGTCCGCACAACATCTACGCTCTGTCTACAGAGCGTCAATATATATACTTAAAAAGACAACATTGCATAACCAAATTAAGCATACAATTACACAAGTGACTACAATCATAAAAATTGCACACACCAAAGTAAGCAATTACATGCATACTAAACTAGGAGAAACGAGGATCTAATCATCTACTTATTGTGCCATTGCTCTGCTTCCGGCTAGATCCCTGGCCATTTTGGGGAAGGAGGCACTTCCTCATGTCAATGATCCGCCTATACATGACGTAGCTCGTGTACGCCTCCTTGGCCGCGTACACGACGTGAGCTTTGTCGGGTTTCTCCATCCAAGCCGAGTGCCATGCATGCTTGTCCTTGTTGCGCAAATCCTTCATGTCTGTGTAGTAGGGGTCGATGATGACCTCGACGAGGTGAACCAATGAGTCCTTCTCATGCTCCCTGCTGCCCCAAATCTTGTATTGATCCTGGATGTCGACAAGATTCTGGCAGGCGATGCCTGAATTCTCGAGCACCTTTACATTGTTGGTGATGTCCATCGTAGCGAACATGTAGTCGAGGCTGTTGACAAACCTGCCAAAACGCTCGCAAGGCCTTGTGGCCAGGCAGTAGTGGTAGACGAGGATGTGGTGGCGCACACACATCTGGGCGACGACGACCTTGGGACGAGACCCGGGACGAGCGCGGGTGTACTCGAGGTCGAACCCGACCAGCTTGTACTTCTCCTCGGCAAGCAACAACTCCATGATGTGGACGGAGTACTCCACCCAGACCGGCTTGTTGGTGTACACCACCAAGAGGTCCATGAACCTTCTGTGGGTGTCCACCACGGCACGCATGGTGAACTGTTGCTCGTCGTCGGTAGCCACTCAGAGCGCCATTGGAGCCGCGCAGGATACCCTTTAAGGATTTCTCGTGGTGGGTGTGCTTCTTGCAATGGTGGGGCGCGATCGAAAGGTTGAGGAGACACAAGGGTTAAATGGCCGCTGTAATAAATGGGGGCCAGCGGCCTGTAATCATCATGTCTTGTCACGGTGTTCATAGCGGAGGATTCCGGTGCACGCTTGACAACAGCGCATCGCATGCGTGGGCTCGAAGAGGCGCCAAATATATCTTCGGTGAGCCTGTTCCCGCGCTACCGCGCAAGCTTCCTGCCCGGCTAGTTTGGCCACGCGTCGGCTAGAAGAGGGACAAATCATGGACGTTTATTGGCAAAAAGCTGTGTAAAAACAAAGTGCGTGGAATGACTTCAGTCATAAGTTTACCCGTGGGTGATGAGGTCAAAGTTACACAGAAGGGTGATGATGGACACTCGAGTGCGATAATTAATTTTGCGCTCTACATGGCACATGGTGGAAGAAACCAACTGTGTGCAATAATGTCAAAGATCGCAGTCGAGTTAGCTATACAAATCGTATAATGTGAGATCGACAAGGTAAACAGATTCGAAAATGGTTAATAAACTCTGAGACCATTGCATATTAAGGTCAAAATAGTGCTACCAATATACGAGTCTCATACGATGCCATTTCAACAATTGTACCACAAAAACTCAAAATATTACAAGGTTCAAATTCCAGAGCTATATGGCTCAAATTTGAAGATTACAAGGTTCAAACTGATATTAGAAATAAAATTCAGCTCATCAGCTGCAAACGCTCGCGCTGATTCGTTGAACATGGATATCCGAGAGGTTCAAACTAATATTACCACTTCTAAGTCTGGTTTCGAAATCTCACAATTTTTGCAAAGGGGCAAACCCCATTTCGTTCAGCACTCTTGCTCTGAGAACAAAGAACCTGGCGAATATAATCTCCTATAAGGTCCCTCAGTAGGATTTCAAAGTAATTTCTGGGAGATGCAGATCTAGGCATTCGACGTGATTGTTATATTGTATCACATTATCCACCATTGGGCCTAATCTTATCTACAAAAGAAGAAGACATGTTAGTGCCTACATGCAATTTTGAACCTTACTACAGGCCTATTTGGTTTGCAGGATTTGTAAAATGCACTAACATGCCATATTTGATCTGACATGATTAACATGGGCATTTGATTGCATTCTAGAAAAATGTAGCCTTCTTCACAAGAGGTTGGAGTGGACGAAAAGTTCCCTAAGAAAACTAGTACAGATGAATCCAAAAGAGAAATTCTTATTGATTGTAACCATGTGGATCAAGCAACCAATATGGGAGGGGCATGTATGTACTGAAATCCTCCAAAAGAATCCTTCAGAAATCGTAGTGCATTGTCATTGTAAACTTGGTAAAAGGTGTCACAAACCGAACTCCCTTAGGATTAACATTTAACGGGAAAGGAACATCACCTCGATATATAGCTTCTCCAGACACGGAAAGCATCTCAGGAAATTGACAACTTGCTCCAGGTTGGGGCCGATAGATTCTAGTGCCAAGACCTTCACTGTGTGCAGTTTCGAGGTCAAGCTTATCGGAATCATTTTCTGAATGACAGACGAACAAACATCTTGAAAATTAGAAATAATGTTAATTTGTAGAAGGAGAGGTAGAAGGCGGCTATTGTACCTGAACGGGCGTGGATCCAATAACAAGTTAGTAGTATTTGTCAGACGAGTAGCCCACCACTGTCAATTTCAGCGTAGAAATGACATTGATTCTTGTTGGACCTTCTTGATCAACTATAAGTAATCTGTCAAGTGCAGGTATGTCCTCAATGACCATACCGTGGTACACATCTTGTGATGTCTTCCTGCCGCACCAGCAACACACATAAATAGTCCGGAGAGTCATGGAGGTGATGTGGAAGGTACTCAACCCATTGATCGCCTGAAGACGAAGGTACTCGAGTGCAGTACAGCCACGAAGCAGGCGCTCCATGTCACCGTTTGAGAGGCAGACGGCGACGACCTCGAAGTGCTTCAGTCATGGTAGAATAAGAGTGGGCGCGTCATTAAGGGGGTGGCAGTTCCTGAACTTGGCGACGCGCAGCGTGGGCGTGAGGCGGAGTGCGGACGTTGGCAGTGACCGCATATGCCCATCATCAAAAGTGAGCTCCTCGAGCTGATCTAGGGCGGGGGATCGGAACCAGTCGTCAAGCTTGGCTCGGTCCTTGCCGCTGGAACGGAACTTGCCCATTCTAAGGCCTCTGGTTGGGCCAACGTGACTGTCGAGGATCTTGGAGAACGCATCCAAGCTTTTGCGATAGCCATGGCAGAGCTCGTGGGTGTCGATGAGGTCGAGAGGGCTGGTCTTCCATAGGGGGCGCCACCACCGGGAGAGGACGGTTGTCCACGCCCCATATTTGATTGGGAGGAGGGAGATGATGACTATCAACATATCATCAGGGAGGCTGCTGATGAAGTCTAGGCCTGTTGGAGTCGCTTGCGGTTATAGCTCGTGCCACCTCCGCTTGTTGGCAGCCCCGTTCTCCACCTCTGGAGTCTCCTTGTGAGCGGCGCTTTCTGATAGAAATGGGAGTACAGAGAATATTTAGTAAAAACAGGGTAATAGAAAAGTGTATTGGTAACTAGAAGTTATTAGGTAGGAATATAGTAAGAAAAGGGAATAACAGTTGGTTGCTTAAATACTACACAATTCATTTGATATTGCTGGGTAAGTGAACATGCAGATAGTTGAAAAGAAAACTTACTTCGAACAAAGTCTGGACGGATGATATCGTCGGGGAAGTTACCATATATCTCATGACCAGGCCCTTTTATGTGCAGTGCAATTCTAGTGCCAGCTTGCAGTTCATAAAACTTAGCAATTTCTCTCCAAAAGCCAGTGCCAAAATTGGGGTCACCACGTTCATCAAGTCTTATAGTAGAAACGATTGTAAATCCATGGTTTGTGTGCAGTATGACATCCCTGCAGTCTTGATTTATGTAAAGGGAAAGATTGTGCACTACAAATTCTATTGCATAGCAAGGGACACGCTGCAGAAAATGGTAGGATTGTTAAAGAAAATATGGTAACATGCAAATATGGGCCCAAATTGTAAAAACTGTACAACAGTCGAAATCGAAGGACAAGAATTTATAATTAAACAGATAGGGTAAACATGATGTCATGGAAATATGAGAGTAATCGAAAGAACAATACATAATTAATTTGCCTCATATAGAAAGAAGAGGGGGGAAATCCCCTTTGACGTATATGGTGCATGTGGCACCTTTTATCCAAATGTAGTAGTATTTAGAATATGTTCAGAAAAGTAGGCCATGCCAGCCGATTTAGGGTGAGATTGAACATATCGCGCGCATCCTCAAGTCATCTGGTATGGTGAGATGGAATGTCTGGCGGAGGCCACAAGGTCTTGATGTGTCCGCGCACTTTACACTCTATGAACGGAAGAAAACCCTCAAATCAGCTCGAATAAAAATGAATTCACGGCAATTTCGGCCGGGTGATTAAAGGAGGCAGATGAACTGGGATAAGAGATGAGATAATATCTCATTAAATTAGTTACCTTGTTGTCCAAGAGAAAGAACCCTCAGTACGGCAGATTCCCCAACTGAGCGGAGCTGGGTCGACCGCGAGCAGCGTTGAGGAAGTCGATGGCGATAGGCGGCGGCAAGCGGTAGTGGCGAAATGCGGTGGGCTTTGCCGGCAGCCTGGCGGCGGCGGCAGGCGGCGAGCTAAGTGTTTACCGCCGCGATAGGCGGTGCCATGCATAGACGCGGAGGAGCTTGTGCAGGTGTGAATGGGGACCAAAGGGGGTGGCTGGCGGGATGAGGGTTTTTGTAACATGGGGATGGTGAGGGGTTTTTCTTTTTCTTTTTCTTTTTTGAATTGGGTGCTGAGGGTTTTCTGTCTCACAAAGAATTTTGGAGGCGACGGTTTGCTAGAGCCAACTGTGTGTGATTGACGCAATAAGCAATATGAAAGTCATTGCACACGGTTCCAATTTTGGGAACTGTGTATGATTAACATACTACCTCTGTCCTGGTTTATTGGTTCCCTTTGTAATTTTTACCAAATTTTGACCAAATATTTAACTAAGAAATGTTTATGCATGTTACCAAAAATTATATCATTGAACACTATACTCAAATACCCATCCAATGATATGATTTTTGCTGACATGCACCAACATTTTTCAGTTAAACCTTTGATCAAAATTTAACACAAATTACAAAGGGGACTAATAAACCAAGACGGAGGTATATTCCATCAACCGAACTGTTTGCATCCATATCCCACAGTTAGACGAAAGTAAACATAGATTAAACATACTCAAACATAGATAATAAGCGTACACGTACACAAGCCTAGTTCAACCATAAGTACATAGTTCAACCGTCATTAAGTATATACTCAGGCGTACATAGTTCGGTCCCACATCTCATCTCACATGCCGGCACAATGCCGAAGCTTCTCCAAGTACTCGACGTATGCGCCGTGCGCCACCCTACGAGAATACTTCTGCTTGAAGGAGCCAACGGCCCGTCCTCTTGCATGCGCCAGAACACTTCGATACGCATCATGAATCTTGTGGTTGCAAAATGGGCATCGATAGCCACCGTTCCAGGTCCTAATAGGCATGTTATGCATTCCCGCATAAAGCTCCCTCAGGATTTGCCTCTTGTACCTCCTCTAGACATCTTCATCTTCGATGTCCACATCGTCAGACAACACCTATACAAATAATAAAACAAATTTGGCATCAAATCAATGATTATATGCCGTGAAGTAGGATTATGAATTTATGGCTATTTATTTATACATATTCAAAGATTATGGTTCGATTTTTAAGCACAGTCGTCTATGTACAGACCAATCTTGAAGAAAATAATGGCACAAACATACGTAGGTCATTGAAACAAGTCCTGGCTCGGAATTATTAGTATGAACACTAACCCTAGTCGGATTACTAGCAGAAATCATTTGTATAGATGAAACAACTAATCACTTATCACTTGTACCATTCAAACAATCAATACACTACACGGATATAACGACACTTACTCAGATTTCATGGATTGGGAGAACATAACCATATGATTTCTATTCCAAAAAGGGGGAGGCGGGAGTAACCAGAGAAACCCTATGATCTATTTGACACATAAATGAGTATAGATGACTAACCAGCTGTCCGTCGTGGTCGGAGTTGTCGCCAGAGTGGTAGTCGGAGTCGTCGCCGAAGTGGTCATCGGAGTCATCGCCGGGGTCGTCACCAGAGTCGGTGTGGAACTCCGCCTCCGGCTGTGGAAGCTCGATGCCCTCGACGACGTCAGGGTGTAGCGATAACTCACCGGCGGTGAAGGCAACCTCTGTCTCCATCTCCACGTTGTGCTTCGGTGCTTTAGCAGCCCCGACGTCTTCACTCCCTCCGATGGGGCGCTTCGGCGGCATCCTCATACGCTGACGGCTTTAAGGACTGAGAGTGGCATCGGGGATGCAAGCGGAGAGAGAGGATTATGTGTGTGGCGAGGATGGGGGTGCGGCCGCTCGGGCGCACCATTAATATGGAGTAGTGGGAGTTGTGGAAGAGAGGCGGGCGGAGGTCAAACTGATGGCTCGCCTCTCGGTGAGCCTACGCACCAGACTGCTGGCATGCCTACCAAAGTTTCACACAACTACTCGCACGCCTCCCGATGACACTGCACAGCGAGCACGCCTCCGTCAATTCACACACGTGCACGCACGCCTCCCGGTCTGCCTGCACGGCGGACTGCTCGCATGTGTCCCGTCAACTCACGCCTGCTCGCACGTGTGACCCATATTTTGTTTTTCTATTTGGATGATTAATGCTGCCGCTTTATTGCTTAACCGAAGCATGGCTGATACGCCTCCAACGTATCTATAATTTATCAAGTATTCATGCTATTATATTATCCATCTTGGATGTTTATTGGGCTTTACTATGCACTTTTATATTACTATTGGGACTAACCTATTGACCCAGAGCCCAGTGCTAGTGCCAGTTTCTGTTTTTCCCTTGTTTCAGTGTTCTGCGGAAAAGGAATATCAAACGGGGTCCAAACAGAATGAAACCTTCGGAAAAGTTATTTTTGGAAGAAAAGCAATACAGGAGACTTGGAGTGCACACCGGGAAAGAAATGAGGGAGGCACGAGGTAGGGGGGTGCACCCTCCACCCTCGTGGGCCCCTCGTGGCTCCCCTGACGTATCTCTTCCACCTATATATCTCCATATACCCTAAAATGATCGGGGGACACAATAGATCGGGAGTTCCGCCGCCAGAAGCCTCCGTAGCCACCGAAAACCAATCTAGACCCTTTCCGGCACCCTACCGGAGGGGGGAACCCCCCCTCCGGTGGCCATCTTCATCATCCCGGTGCTCTCCATGATGAGAAGGGAGTAGTTCTCCCTCGGGGCTGAGGGTATGTACCAGTAGCTATGTGTTTGATCTCTCTCTCTCTCTCTCTCTCTCTCTCTCGTGTTCTTGATTTGGAACGATCTTGATGTATCGTGAGCTTTGCTATTATAGTTGGATCTTATGTCTCTTCTCCCCCTCTACTCTCTTGTAATGGATTGAGTTTTCCCCTTGAAGTAATCTTATCAGATTGAGTCTTTAATGATTTGAGAACACTTGATGTATGTCTTGCCGTGCGTATCTGTGGTGACAATGGGATATCACGTGATTCACTTGATGTATGTTTTGGTGATCAACTTGCGGGTTCTGCCCATGAACTTATGCATAGGGGTTGGCACACGTTTTCGTCGTGATTCTCCGATAGAAACTTTGGGGCACTCTTTGAGGTTCTATGTGTTGGTTGAATAGATGAATCTGAGATTGTGTGATGCAGATCGTATAATCATACCCACGGATACTAGAGGTGACATTGGAGTATCTAGGTGACATTAGGGTTTTAGTTGATTTGTGTCTTAAGGTGTTATTCTAGTACGAACTCTAGGGCTGTTTGTAACACTTATAGGAATAGCCCAACGGATTGATTGGAAAAAATAACTTTGAGGTGGTTTCGTACTGTACCATAATCTATTCGTTTGTTCTCCGCTATTAGTGACTTTGGAGTGACTCTTTGTTTCATGTTGAGGGATAGTTATGTTATCCTATTATCTGATTATTGTTGAGAGAACTTGTACTAGTGAAAGTATGAACCCTAGGCCTTGTTTCCTAGCATTGCAATACTGTTTACGCTCACTTTTATCATTAGTTACCTTACCGTTTTTATATTTTCAGATTACAAATACCCATATCTACTATCCATATACCACTTGTATCACCATCTCTTCGCCGAACTAGTGCACCTATACAATTTACCATTGTATTGGGTGTGTTGGGGACACAAGAGACTCTTTGTTATTTGGTCGCAGGGTTGCTTGAGAGAGACCATCTTCATCCTACGCCTCCTACGGATTGATAAACCTTAGTTCATCCACTTGAGGGAAATTTGCTACTGTCCTACAAACCTCTGCACTTGGAGGCCCAACAACGTCTACAAGAACAAGGTTGTGTAGTAGACATCAAGCTCTTTTCTGGCGCCGTTGCCCGGGAGGCAAGGAAAGCGGCACTAACACCCCGTCAATTAAGCTCTTTTCTGGCGCCGTTGCCGGGGAGGTTAGTGCTTGAAGGTATATCTTTAGATCTTGCAATGGAATCTTTTTGTTTCTTGTTTTATCACTAGTTTAGTCTATAAAAGAAAACTATCCAAACAAAGATGGAATTAAGGGTACCTCATATGCTTCATCTTTTTAATATCTATCATGAAAATAAGGTTTCCGATAATTGTGCCCAAGTGCTAGAAGAAGAATGCATTAGAATGTTTGGCACTAAATATTTGAATGATGATCATGATTGCAATGTTGTTAGTATGAATTTCTTGAATATCTATGATGCTAATGATATGCAAATCCACAAGCTTGGGGAAGCTATGTTTGATGAAGATGATACTTTTTGTCCCCCAAGTTTTGATGAGCAAATTAATTATGATGAAAGCATGCCTCCTCTCTATGATTATTATTGTGATGACACGTATGCTTTAAAGAATAATGATAACAATGAAACTTGTCATCTTGATTTCAATTTTCAATCCCATGATAGTTACTTTGTTGAGTTTGCTCCCACTACTATTCACGAGAAGAAATTTGCTTATGTGGAGAGTAATAAAAATTCTATGCTTGTAGGTCATGAAAAGAATGCTTTGTGTGATAGTTATATTGTTGAATTCATTCATGATGCTACTGAAAATTATTATGAGGGAGGGAACATATGCTTGTAGGAATTGCAATAATATCAAGTTTCCTCCCTATGTACTTAATGTTTTGAAGTTATGCTTGTTTTGCCCTCCTATGCTAGTTGATTATTGTTCCCATAAGTTGTTTGCTCAAAAAATCCCTATGCATAGGAAGTGGGTTAGACTTAAATGTGCTAGTCATATTCTTCATGATGCTCTCTTTATGTTTCGATTCTTATGTCTTATGTGAGCATCATTGAAATCATCATGCCTAGCTAGGGGCGTTAAACGATAGCGCTTGTTGGGAGGCAACCCAATTTTATTTTTGTTCCTTGCTTTTCGCTCCTGTTTAGCAATAACTAATTCATCTAGCCTCTGTTTATATGTGGTTTTATGTTTTAATTAGTGTTTGTGCCAAGTAGAGCCTTTGGGAAGACTTGGGGAAAGTCTTTTTGATCTTGCTGTAAAAAACAGAAACTTTAGCGCTCACAAGATTTGTTGCCATTTTTTATTGGAGATTGCTATTTAGTTAATTATTTTTGCAGATGATTAATAGATAAATTCCTCAGGTCCACCAATTTATTTAAGAATTTTATGAGTTCCATAATTGGTCGAAACCTATAGATTACTACAGACTGTTCTGTTTTTGACAGATTCTGTTTTCATTGTGTTGTTTGCTTATTTTGATGAATCTATGAGTAGAATCGGAGGGTATGAACCATAGAGAAGTTGGAATAGAGTAGATATTTCACTAATATGAATTTAGAATGAGTCCATTACAATACCTAAGTGGTGATTTATTTTTTTTATACTAACGGAGCTTACGAGTTTTTTGTTAAGTTTTGGATAAAGATTCGATGGACTATGGAATAAAGAGTGGTAAGAGACTAAGCTTGGGGATGCCCAAGGCACACCAAGGTAATATTCAAGGACAACCAAAAGCCTAAGCTTGGGGATGCCCCGGATGGCATCCCCTCTTTCGTCTTCGTTCATCGGTAACTTTACTTGGAGCTATATTTTTATTCACCACATGATATGTGTTTTGCTTGGAGCGTCATTTTATTTTATTTTGCTTTGCTTGCTGTTTGAATAAATTATCAAGATTTGAAATTATTAAATGAGAGAGATTCTTCACATAGTTGCATAATTATTTAAACTACTCATTGATCTTCACTCATATATTTTTGGAGTAGTTTGTCATTTACTCGTGTGCTTAACTTATATCCTATGAGTAAATAGTTGAGTGAGCGAATATCATAAATCTGAAATTATATATGTTTCATATGCTTATCCCATGGGGAGTGATGACTTCACATATAAAAAGTAGAAGTGGTAAATTTATTGAAGGTTAGCAAATATTGTATTGGTCACTTGAACAATTCATGAAATAATATTGAAGGAAGAGAGATTTCACATATAAATATACTATCTTGGACATCTTTTGTTGTTGTGAGCACTCATTAAAATATGACATGCTAAAAGGTTGATGTTGGACAAGGAAGACAACGTAATGGGTTATGTTTTCTTATATCTGAAATAAAGTATATTGTCATGGATCATCCAACATGTTGAGCTTGCCTTTCCCCCTCATGCTAGCCAAATTCTTTGCACCAAGTAGAGATACTACTTGTGCTTCCAAACATTCCTTAAACCAGTATTGCCATGAGAGTCCACCATACATACCTATGGATTGAGTAAGATCCCTCAAGTAAGTTGTCATCGGTGCATGCAATAAAAATTGCTCTCTAAATATGTATGATCTTTTAGTGTGGAGAAAATAAGCTTTATACGATCTTGTGATATGGAAGCAATAAAAGTGACAGACTGCATAATAAAGGTCCCTATCACAGGGGACAATAAAGTTACCTTTCTTTTGCATTAAGATTTTATGCATCCAACTATAAAAGCGCATGACAACCTCTGCTTCCCTCTACGAAGGGCGTATCTTCACTTTTATCTTCTACCCTTATGCAAGAGTCATGGTGATCTTCACCTTTCCTTTTTTACATTTTATCCTTTGGCAAGCACATTGTGTTGGAAATATTCTGGTATATATATCCAATTGGATGTAAGGCATCACGAACTATTAATGTTGACATTACCCTTGAGGTAAAAGGTTGGGAGGCGAATCTACAAGCCCCTATCTTTCTCTGTGTCTGATTAAAACTTTGAACCCATAAATATCGTGTGAGTGTTAGCAATTGTGAAAGACTACATGATAGTTGAGTATGTGGGGTTTGCTAAATCAAAGCTCTGACATAGACTCTTCCTGAAAATAAGATGAATTGTAATTGTTTGATGACTGATAACACGGTTTGTTAGTTTTCAAGAAAGTTTGTGATCTATACTTTAACATGTGAATAGCTTGTTACTTCATCATGAGAAGCTTTATGAGATGAACTATTGTTATGATATAATGATGCTAGAAAAGGTGATTGAAATTATCATTGATCAAACTTGTGCACCTGCTAGCATTCACACTTCATAAATTATTTCTTTTATCATTTACCTACTCGAGGACGAGCAGGAATTAAGCTTGGGGATGTTGATACGTCTCCAACGTATCTATAATTTATGAAGTATTCATGCTATTATATTATCCATCTTGGATGCTTATTGGGCTTTACTATGCACTTTTATATTACTTTTGGGACTAACCTATTGACCCAGAGCCCAGTGCCAGTTTCTGTTTTTCCCTGGTTTCAGTGTTTCGCGGAAAAAGAATATCAAACGGAGTCCAAACGGAATGAAACCTTCGGAAAAGTTATTTTTGGAAGAAAAGCAATACATGAGACTTGGAGTGCTTGTCGGGAAAGAAACGAGGGAGGCACGAGGTAGGGGGCGTGCCCACCCCCTGGGCGCGCCTCCCACCCTCATGAGCCCCTCGTGGCTCCCCTGACGTATCTCTTCCACCTATATATCTCCATATACCCTAAAACGATCGGGGGACACAATAGATCAGGAGTTCCGCCGCCAGAAGCCTCTATAGTCACCGAAAACCAATCTAGACCCTTTCCGGCACCCTGCCGGAGGGGGGAACCCTCTCCGGTGGCCATCTTCATCATCTCGGCGCTCTCCATGACGAGGAGGGAGTAGTTCTCCCTCGGGGCTGAGGGTATGTACCAGTAGCTATGTGTTTGATCTCTCTCTCTCTCTCTCTCTCTCTCTCTCTCGTGTTCTTGATTTGGCACGATCTAGATGTATCGCGAGCTTTGCTATTATAGTTGGATCTTATGTCTCTTCTCCCCCTCTTGTAATGGATTGAGTTTTCCCCTTGAAGTAATCTTATCGGATTGAGTCTTTAATGATTTGAGAACACTTGATGTATGTCTTGCCGTGTGTATCTGTGGCGACAATGGGATATCACGTGATTCACTTGATGTATGTTTTGGTGATCAACTTGCGGGTTCCGCCCATGAACTTATGCATAGGGGTTGGCACACGTTTTCGTCGTGATTCTCCGGTAGAAACTTTGGGGCAGTCTTTGAGGTTCTATGTGTTGGTTGAATAGATGAATTTGAGATTGTGTGATGCAGATCGTATAATCATACAAACGGATACTTGAGGAGACATTGGAGTATCTAGGTGACATTAGGGTTTTGGTTGATTTGTGTCTTAAGGTGTTATTCTAGTACGAACTCTAGGGCTATTTGTGACACTTATAGGAATAGCCCAACGGATTGATTGGAAAGAATAACTTTGAGGTGGTTTCGTACTGTACCATAATCTATTCGTTTGTTCTCCGCTATTAGTGACTTTGGAGTGACTCTTTGTTGCATGTTGAGGGATAGTTATGCCATCCTATTATGTGATTATTGTTGAGAGAACTTGCACTAGTGAAAGTATGAACCCTAGGCCTTGTTTCCTAGCATTGCAATACCGTTTACACTCACTTTTATCATTAGTTACCTTGCTGTTTTTATATTTTCAGATTACAAATACCCATATCTACTATCCATATACCACTTGTATCACCATCTCTTCGCCGAACTAGTGCACCTATACAATTTACCATTGTATTGGGTGTGTTGGGGACACAAGAGAATCTTTGTTATTTGATTGCAGGGTTGCTTGCGAGAGACCATCTTCATCCTACGCCTCCTACGGATTGATAAACCTTAGGTCATCCGCTTGAGGAAATTTGCTACTGTCCCACAAACCTCTGCACTTGGAGGCCCAACAACGTCTACAAGAACAAGGTTGTGTAGTAGACATCAAGCTCTTTTCTGGCGCCGTTGCCGGGGAGGTGAGTGCTTGAAGGTATATCTTTAGATCTTGCAATCAAATTTTTTAGTTTCTTCTTTTATCACTAGTTTAGTTTATAAAAGAAAACTACAAAAAATGGAATTAAGGGTACCTCATATGCTTCATCTTTTTAATATCTATCATGAAAATAAGGATTTCGATAATTGTGCTCAAGTGCTAGAAGAAGAATGCACTAGAATGTTTGGCACTAAATATTTTAATGATTAGCATGATTGCAATATTGTTAGTATGAATTCCTTGAATATCTACGATGCTAATGATATGCAAAGCCACAAGCTTGGGGAAGCTATGTTTGATGAAGATGATATTTTTGTCCCCCAAGTTTAGATGAGCAAATTTATTATGATGAAAGCATGCCTCCTATCTATGATGATTATTGTGATTACACGTATGCTTTAAAGAATAATGATAACAATGAAACTTGTCATCTTGATTTCAATTTTCAGTCCCATGATAGTTATTTTGTTGAGTTTGCTCCCAGTGTTATGAATGAGAAGAATTTTGCTTATGTGGAGAATAATAAAAATTCTATGCTTGTAGATCATGAAAAGAATACTTTATGTGATGGTTATATTGTTGAATTCATTCATGATGCTACTTAAAATTATTATGAGGGAGGAACATATGCTTGTAGGAATTGCAATAATATCAAGTTTCCTCTCTATGTGTTGAAAATCTTGAAGTTATGCTTGTTTTGCCTCCCTATGCTAGTTGATTATTGTTCCCATAAGTTATTTGCTCACAAAATCCCTATGCATAGGAAGTGGGTTAGACTTAAATGTGCTATTCATATTCTTCATGATGCTTTCTTTATGTTTCAATTCTTATCTTTTATATGAGCATCATTGAAATCATCATGCCTAGCTAGGGGTGTTAAACGATAGCGCTTGTTGGGAGGCAACCAAATTTTATTTTTGTTCCTTGCTTTTTGCTCCTGTTTAGTAATAAATAATTCATCTAGCCTCTGTTTATATATGGTTTTATGTTTTAATTAGTGTTTGTGCCAAGTAGAACCTTTGGTAAGACTTGGGTGAAGTCTTTATGATCATGCTGTAAAAAACAGAAACTTTAGCGCTCACGAGAATTGATGCCATTTTTTACTGGCGAGTTCTATTTAGTTAATTATTTTTGCAGATGATTAATAGATAAATTACTCAGGTCCATCAATTTATTTGCGAATTTTATGAGTTCCAGACGTATACGTTTGATACAAATTACTACAAACTGTTCTGTTTTTGACAGATTCTATTTTCATCGTGTTGTTTGCTTATTTCGATGAATCTATGAGTAGAATCGGAGGGTATGAACCATAGAGAAGTTGGAATACAGTAGCTATTACACCAATATGAATTTAGAATGAGTTCATTACAGTACCTTATGATGGTGATTTGCTTTCTTATACTAACGGAGCTTACGAGTTTTCTGTTAAGTTTTGTGTTGTGAAGTTTTCATGTTTTGGGTAAAGATTCGATGGACTATGGAATAAGGAGTGGCAAAAGCCTAATATTGGGGATTCCCAAGGCACCCCAAGGTAATATTCAAGGACAGCCAAGAGCCTAAGCTTGGGGATGCCTCGGAAGGCATCCCCTCTTTCGTCTTCGTTCGTCAGTAACTTTACTTGGAGCTATATTTTTATTGACCACATGATATGTGTTTTGCTTGGAGCGTCAATTCATTTTGTTAGGGTTTGCGTGCTTTTATTTAGAACAATGTTTTGCACCTCTTATTTCAATAAAAGTGGCATTGATAGCCTTTACTATGCCTATTTTACAAGTCTTCATGTTGTTGTTTGAAAACAGAAAGTTTACCGCTGTTGCAATAATTCCCTAGAAAAGTAAGAATGTGATAAAATATTTAAACCTTTTGAATATTAATATATGATAAATTTACTACAGTGGGAATTTTCTTTCATAATTTTTAGAGTTAGGGAAGTATGGATCTTGCTGCACTCTTTACAGACTGTCCTGTTTAGGCAGATTGCTGTTATGTTTGCATTGTTTGCATATGTTTGCTTCTTTAATGATTCTATTTGAGGATAGGACTATTAAATATGCAGAGTCATTTAGTATGCAATGTTGAATAATAATTTTAGTGATTTTCTACAGTAGAGTATGATAAGGTTTTTGCATTGGTTTATAGTAACTTATCTCACGAGTCCTTGTTGAGTTTTGTGTGGATGAAGCTTTTGAGATTTAGGGAGACCGTGATATGAGAGGAATTAAGGAGACACAAAAGCTCAAGCTTGGGGATTACCAAGGTATCCCAAGATAATATTTCAAGAAGTCTCAAGCGTCTAAGCTTGGGGATGCCCCGGTTGGCATCCCACCTTTCTTCTTCAACAACTATCGGTTAGTTTCGGTTGATCCTAAGTTTTTGCTTCTTCACATGATGTTTGCCATTCTTAGAATGCCATTTTATTTTGCTTTTCTTGCTGGTTGAATAAAATATCAAGATATGAAATTATTAAATGTTAGAGAGTCTTCACATAGTTGCATAATTATTCGACTACTCATTAGTCTTCACTTATATCTTTCAGAGTAGTTTGTCATTTGCTCTAGTGCTTCACTTATATCGTTTTAGAGCATGGTGGTGGTTTTATTTTGAAGAAATAGATGAATTCTCGTGCTTCACTTGTATTATTTTGAGAGTCTTTAGAACAACATGGTACTTTGCTTTGGTTATGAAACTAGTCCTAATATGATGGGCATCCAAGAGGGATATAATAAAAACTTTCATATAAGTGCATTGAATACTAAGAGAAGTTTGATACTTGATGATTGTTTTGAGATATGAAGATAGTGATATTAAAGTTGTGCTAGTTGAGTAGTTGTGAATTTGAGAAATACTTGTGTTGAAGTTTGCAAGTCCCGTAGCATGCACGTATGGTAAACATTGTGTAACAAATTTGAAACATGAGGTGTTATTTGATTGTCTTCCTTATGAGTGGTGGTCGGGGACGAGCGATGGTCTTTTCCTACCAATCTACCCCCCTAGGAGCATGCGCGTAGTGCTTAGTTTTTGATGACTTGTAGATTTTTGCAATAAGTATGTGAGTTCTTTATGACTAATGTTGAGTCCATGGATTATACGCACTCTTACCCTTCCATCATTGCTAGCCTCTTCGGTACCGTGCATTGCCCTTTCTCACATTGAGAGTTGGTGCAAACTTCGCCGGTGCATCCAAACCCCGTGATACGATATGCTCTGTCACACATAAACCTCCTTATATCTTCCTCAAAACAGCCACCATACATACCTATTATATCATTTCCATAGCCATTCCGAGATATATTGCCATGCAACTTTCCACCATTCCGTTTATTATGACACGCATCATCATTGTCATATTGACTTGCATGATCATGTAGTTGATATCATATTTGTGGCAAAGCCACCATGCATAATTTATCATACATGTCACTCTTGATTCATTGCCCATCCCGGTACACCGCCGGAGGCATTCATATAGAGTCATACTTTGTTCTAGTATCGAGTTGTAATCTTTGAGTTGTAAATAAATAGGAGTGTGAAGATCATCATTAATAGAGCATTGTCCCAGAAAAGGGCCAAAAAAAAGAAAGGCCAAAAAAAGAAAGGCCAAAAAGGGCCAAAAAAGGCACAATGGTACTATCTTTTTTTCCACACTTGTGCATCAAAGTAGCACCATGATCTTCATGATAGAGAGTCTCTTGTTTTGTCACTTTAATATACTAGTGGGAAATTTTCATTATAGAACTTGGCTTGTATATTCCAACAACGGGCCTCCTCAAGTGCCCTAGGTCTTCATGAGCAAGCAAGTTGGATGGATGCCCACTTAGTTTCTTTTGTTGAGCTTTCATACATTTATAGCTCTAGTGCATCTGTTGCATGGCAATCCCTACTCCTTGCATTGACATCAATTGATGGGCATCTCCCTAGCCCATTGATTAGCCATGTCGATGTGAGACTTTCTCCTTTTTTTTCTTGTCCACATAACCCCCTCATTATATTCTATTCCACCCATAGTGTTATATCCATGACTCACGCTCATGTATTGCGTGAAAGTTGAAAAAAGTTTGAGATTACTAAAGTATGAAACAATTGCTTGGCTTGTCATAGGGGTTGTGCATGATGAGAGCATTCTTGTGTGATGGATATGGAGCATGACCAAACTATATGATTTTTTAGGGATGAACTTTCTTTGGCCATATTATTTTGAGAAGACATGATTGCTTAGTTAGTATGCTTGAAGCATTATTGTTTTTATGTCAATATTAAAATTTTGTCTTGAATCTTATGGATCTGAATATTCTTGCTACAATAAATAGAAATACATGATGAATATGTTAGGTAGCATTCCACATCAAAAATTCTGTTTTTATCATTTACCTACTCAAGGACGAGTAGGAATTAAGCTTGGGGATGCTGATACGTCTCCAACGTATCTATAATTTTTGATTGTTCCATGCTATTATATTATCAACCTTGGATGTTTTATATGCATTTATATGCTATTTTATATAATTTTGGGGACTAACCTATTAACCTAGAGCCCAGTGCCAGTTTCTGTTTTTTTTCCTTGTTTTAGAGTATCGCAGAAAAGGAAAATCAAACGGAAACCATATGACCTGAAACTTCACGGAACTTATTTTTGGACCAGAAGAAGCCCACGGGGTATCGGAGTTGGACCAGAAGAGTCCCGGGCTGCCCACGAGGGTGGGGGGCGCGCCCACCCCCCTGGGCGTGTCCCCCTGCCTCGTGGACAGCCCGGAGGTCCACCGACGTACTTCTTCCTCCCATATATACCCATATACCCTAAAAACTTCGGGGAACACAATAGATCGGGAGTTCCGCCGCCAGAAGCCCCCGTAGCCACCAAAAACCAATCTAGACCCGTTCCGGCACCCTGCCGGAGGGGGAATCCCTCTCCGGTGGATATCTTCATCATCCCGGCGCTCTCCATGACGAGGAGGGAGTAGTCCACCCTCGGGGTTGAGGGTATGTACCAGTAGCTATGTGTTTGATCTCTCTCTCTCTCTCTCTCTCTCTCTCTTTCTCTCTCGTGTTCTTGAGGTGATACGATCTTGATGTATCACGAGCTTTGCTATTATAGTTGGATCTTATTATGTTTCTCCCTCTCTACTCTCTTGTAATGGATTGAGTTTTCCCTTTAAAGTTATCTTATCGGATTGAGTCTTTAAGGATTTGAGAACACTTGATGTATGTCTTGCGTGGGATACCTGTGGTGACAATGGGGTATTCTATTGATCCACTTGATGTATGTTTTGGTGATCAACTTGCGAGTTCCGTGACCTTGGGAATCTATGCATAGGGGTTGGCACACGTTTTCATCTTGACTCTCTGGTAGAAACTTTGGGGCACTCTTTGAGGTTCTATGTGTTGGTTGAATAGATGAATCTGAGATTGTGTGATGCATATCGTATAATCATACCCACAGATACTTGAGGTGACATTGGAGTATCTAGGTGACATTAGGGTTTTGGTTGATTTGTGTCTTAAGGTGTTGTTCTAGTACGGGCTGTAGGGTTGTTTGTGACACTTATAGGAATAGCCCAACGGATTGATCGGAAAGAATAACTTTGAGGTGGTTTCGTACCCTACCATAATCGCTTCATTTGTTCTCCGCTATTAGTGACTTTGGAGTGACTCTTTGTTGCATGTTGAGGGATAGTTATGTGATCCAATTGTGTTATTATTGTTGAGAGGACTTGCACTAGTGAAAGTATGAACCCTAGGCTTTGTTTCCTATCATTGCAATACCGTTTATGCTCACCTTTATCATTAGTTACCTTGCTGTTTTTATATTTTCATATTACAAAAACCTTTATCTACCATCCATATACCACTTGTATCACCATATCTTCGCCGAACTAGTGCACCTATACAATTTACCATTGTATTGGGTGTGTTGGGGACACAAGAGACTCTTTGTTATTTGGTTGCAGGGTTGCTTGAGAGAGAGCACCTTCATCCTACGCCTCGTACGGATTGATAAACCTTAGGTCATCCACTTGAGGGAAATTTGCTACTGTCCTACAAACCTCTGCACTTGGAGGCCTAACAACGTCTACAAGAAGAAGGTTGTGTAGTAGACATCAATGCCTTGAGACCAATATGTTTGAAAATTCCTTCTAATTTACTGCACATGGAATTAACTCGCGCACAAGTACACAAAAATATGATTTTTCAAACCGTTATGGTTAGGCATTGCATGTAGATGTAGTTCAAATTTGAATAACGGTCATTAAATGGCTACAAAATCACTTAAATGTCTTTAAAAGGTCAAATGACCCCTGAAATTTTCCAAAATTTTACATGACAATTGTATTAGTGCAAGTTAGACGTAGATAAAATTGAAGGCCGTAAGAGGAAGCTATCTCCCGTTCGTCATCAAACATGCATTGTTTCCTCTCGGAACCATGAACTTTCTAGTGAGTTGCTCCGGTTCGTGAGGGGTGTGTGTCCAAACTTTCATCAAACATGCCAATTTTTTTACAACATCCTCTTGGTGGCATGACATTAATTCAACCAAGGTTTCATGTTTTTTTGATCATATTTTTAATTTTTTGGAATTAAAATGCCATGTCACTCCATGCATGCATATGCATGTGTCCATGTCGTGAGACCTATATGTTTGAAAATTCCTTCTAATTTACTGCACATGGAATTAACTTCCACACAATTACACATATGTGATTTTTTTTCAAACCGTTTTGGTTAGGCTTTGCATGTAGATGTAGTTTAAATTTGAATTACGGTCATTAAATGGCTAGAAAATCACTTAAATTTCTTTAAAAAGTCAAATGACCCCTAGAATTTTCAAAAAAATCACATTACAATTGTAGTAGTGCACGTTAGACGTAGAAAAAAATTGAAGGCCGTAAGAGGAAGCTATCTCCCGTTTGTCATCAGTCATGCATTGTTCCCTCTCGGAACCACGAGCCTTCTAGTGAGTTGCTCCGGTTTGTGAGGGGTGTGTGTCCAAACTTTCGTCAAACATGCTAATTTTTTTACCACATCATCTTGGTGGCATGATATTACACCAACCAAGGTTTCATGTGTTTCTGATATTTTTTTAATTTTTTGAAATTAAAATGCCATGTCACTCCATGCATACATATGTCCATGTCGTGAGACAAATATGTTTGAAAATTCTTCTAATTTACTGCATGTGGAATTAACTCGCACGCAAGTACACAAATATGATTTTTCAACCCGTTATGGTTAGGCATTGCATTTAGATGTAGTTCAAATTTGAATTAAATGGCTAGAAAATCACTTAAATGTCTTTAAAATGTCAAATGACCCCTAGAATTTTCCAAAATTTCACATTACAGTTGTAGTAGTGCATGTTAAACATAAAAAAAAAATTGAAGGTCGTAAGAGGAAGTTATCTCCCGTTCGTCATCAAACATGCATTGTTCCCTCTCGGAACCATGAGACTTCTAATGACTTACTCCGGTTTGTGAGGGGTGTGTGTCCAAACTTTCGTCAAATATGCCAACTTTTTTCCACATCATCTTCGTCGCATGACATTACATCAACCAAGGTTTCATGTGTTTCTGATTTTATTTTTATTTTTTTGGAATTAAAATGTCATGTCACTCCATGCTTAATTGTGTCATAGCCTTGAGACCAATATGTTTGAAAATTCCTTCCAATTTACTGCACATGTAATTAAATCGCACACAAGTACACAAATATGAGTTTTCAAACCGTTATGGTTAGCTGTTGCATGTACATGTAATTCAAATTTCAATTACGGTCATTAAATGGCTAGAAAATCACTTAAATGTCTTAAAAGTTCAAATGACCCCTGAAATTTTCCAAAATTTGACATGACAGTTGTATTGGTACTACAAAATTTCTCATACATTTAAAACACCATCCGTTGCCATCGTACTCCAAATTCGTCTTTCATAGCTAACAAAAAATATCTACAACATCACACACATTTGTTTTCTAGAAACCGTTTGCGATGAAAATATCTGGGTCTATTTAAGTCCCCCTCCTTAAGCTTCGCCGACTCGTCTCCTCCAGTGCTGGCAACCTCGGAATCCACGAATCCCGACCCCCACTCCCGCACTGATACGTCTCCAACCTACCTATAATTTTTGTTGTTCCATGCTATTATATTATCCATCTAGGATGTTTTATATGCTATTTTATGTGATTTTTGGGACTAACCTATTAACCTAGAGCCCAGTGCTAGTTTCTGTTTTTTCCTTGTTTTGAAGTATCGTAGAAAAGGAATATCAAACGGAGTCCAATTGACCTGAAAATTTAAAGAGATTATATTTGGACCAGAAGAAGCCCACAGAGTATCGGAGATGGACCATAAGAGTCCCGAGGCATCCATGAGGGTGGGGGGCACGCCCTACCCCCTGGGAGCGCCCCTACCTCGTGGCCGCCTCGGAGACCCCCTGACTTGTTCCCGACGCCAATGCTTCTTATATATCCCCAAACTTCCAAAAATTAACCTAGATCGGGAGTTCCGCCGCCGCAAGCCTCCATAGCCACCGAAACCAATCTAGACCCGTTCCGGCACCCTGCCGGAGGGGGGGGAATCCTCTCTGGTGGACATCTTCATCATCCCAGCGCTCACCATGACGAGGAGGGAGTAGTTCACCCTCGGGGCTGAGGGTATGTACCACTAGCTATGTGTTTGATCTCTCTCTCTCTCATGTTCTTGATTTGGCACAATCGTGATGTATCGTGAGCTTTGCTATTATAGTTGGATATTATGATGTTTATCCTCCTCTATCTCCTTGTGATGAATTAAGTTTTCCGTTTGAAGTTATCTTATCGGATTGAGTCTTTAAGGATTTGAGAACACTTGATGTATGTCTTGCATGTGCTTATCTGTGGTGACAATGGGATATTCACATGATCCACTTGATGTATGTTTTGGTGATCAACTTGCGAGTTCCGTGACCTCGTGAACTTATGCATAGGGGTTGGCACACGTTTTCGTCTTGACTCTCCGGTAAAAACTTTGGGGCACTCTTTGAAGTTCTTTGTGTTGGTTGAATAGATGAATCTGAGATTGTGTGATGCATATCGTATAATCATACCCACAAATACTTGAGGTGACATTAGAGTATCTAGGTGACATTAGGGTTTTGGTTGATTTGTGTCTTAAGGTGTTATTCTAGTACTAACTCTAGGATAGATCAAACGGAAAGAATAGCATCGTGTTATTTTATTACGGACTCTTGAATAGATCGATCAGAAAGGATAACTTTGAGGTGGTTTCGTACCCTACAATTATCTCTTCGTTTGTTCTCCGCTATTAGTAACTTTGGAGTGACTCTTTCTTGTATGTTGAGGGATAGTTATATGATCCAATTATGTTATTATTGTTGAGAGAACTTGCACAAGTGAAAGTATGAACCCTAGGCATTGTTTCAACGCATTGCAATACCGTTTGTGCTCACTTTTATCATTAATTACCTTGTTTTTTTTATATTTTCATATTACAAAAACCAATATCTACCATCACTTGTATCACCATCTCTTCGCCGAACTAGTGCACCTATTCAATTTACCATTGTATTGGGTGTGTTGGGGACACAAGAGACTCTTTGTTATTTGGTTGCAAGGTTGTTTGAGAGAGATCATCTTCATCCTACGCCTCCCACGGATTGATAAACCTTAGGTCATCCACTTGAGGGAAATTTGCCACTGTCCTATAAACCTCTGCACTTGGAGGCGCAACAACGTCTACAAGAAGAAGGTTGTGTAGTAGACATCATGCACCCCCTTCTTGCAAAGATGACACCATGGAAACGCTTTGTGAAGGCCCGTACGGTGGCCGCGTCCCCCCCCCCCCCCCGAGCACCGCCGCCTATGCCGAGAGTGCTGCCGCATCTGCATTGAGCGCGGCTGCTTCCGCCGAGAGGGCGTCTGCGGCAGCCGACAGGGCAGCTGCAGCAGCCAAGATGGTTGCAGCTGCTGCTGCGACGGCGGCTGCAAACGTCGAGAGCGCTCGAGCTGCCATCAGTGCCGCTGATGTCGCCCCGGCCTGGGTTGAGGCCATCCACGCCAAGATCGAGGATGCGCACGCCAAGATATTCCAGGCCACCTCAGACTCCAGCATACAACCCACGTCCGAAAAGGCGGTGGTGGCCATGAAGCACATGTTTCCTCATGAGGCCGTCGGGCGGGAGCTGGTGATGCAGGAGGCGGCGGAGATCGAGGAGCGCCAGGAGGAGGAGTTGCACGTGGCCGAGGTCGAGGTGGAGAAGAGTTTGTCCGTCGAGGAATCGGTGGTGGAGTACCAACGCGAGCTCTCGCGCAGCCACTACTACGAGTACTACAACCTTGAGGGTGGATCCAAGGACGAGGACGAGGACGCAATCAACTTCAGGAGGGGGGACGCGGAGTCCACCAACGGCGGCATGTCCAAGGACAAGTCATCGACGTCTCATATCACACCGGCGATGCATAGGCCGGCGCAGCGGCGGATTTGTTAAAATTATGCGTACTTGGGCTTTGTTTTTAATGCTGGTCTTTTGTTAGAGCAATGTTTAGGTCAACTAGCTCTGTTTAATTACTAAAATTGCTCGATTCAGTAAGTGTGGTATGTATGTTGTACGCTCTTTTGTGTGCCTAAATTAGCAAGCGATGTTAAATTATACAATGACGTACCCGGGGAAATTTCCACCAAAATTTGAATTATCAAACTCATCCCATGCGCGTAAAGCAGAAGAATCATCTGCGATGCACACAATTGTTCAAAGTGAATGGTCCGGTGGCACCGCGCACAAAGTTTCCCTCCACATTTCCAAAATTTTGGCCTACCACCAAAATATCTACCCCCGCTCCCTCCCCCCTTCCCCACCCCCTTTTCTCCCCGACCACAAGTCACATTTCCCCTATTTCCTCCTTCCTTCCTTGCTAAGCTATAGCCGCTTCCTCGCTCTCGCCGTCTCGCATCCTACCGCCGGGGTCGCCATGGTCTTCTTCAAAGACCTCTCCAGCGGTTCCTCCTCCGGCGACTACTTCACCACCAGGGTATGCCTCTCTTCTCTCTCTCTCAGGCTATGACTTGGAATGAAGGATTTTTACCCGACGGTCGATTTGAGTCATTTCTTCCTCCCGTAGCTCCCTAAGACCATTAGTGGCAACGAATGGAGCGAGGTGGCTGAAGATCTATTTGCTCGTTGTGACCATAAATCTCCATGCGTGAAGCTAGTTGCGTTTGATTCTGTGGATAGTGGGAGGAAGTTTCTGCCATGTGCAGAGAAGGTTAGACCCTCTTTCGTTATTACAAATCATTTGTTAGATGTGATTCAGACACTGTCACGGTCCCAACCCATTCATACCACACCTTCAACCAAACGCATCCTAAGACAGTGTCACAGTTTGTACCTAGTCTCTTAAATTGTTGCCATCTCATCAGTGGTGCCATTAAAAAATTATTTGGCACCGCTTCAGCAGTTTGTGCAGCCAACTTTGATCCACACATCCGAGCAGCCAAGCAATAAAATACTAAATCTCTATGGCATGAAGGAACTGGGCATCAGAGCAACTACGTGCTCCGGAGTCCGGGTCCCTGATTTTTTTCCCGCTGCATCGGCTTGCCAGTGCAGGGCACCGGTGCGAGATGTAGCAATAGTTGTCTTTACCCCAGTTTTGGCATACATAGTCGACGGCCTTAGTGCTATTAGTTCTATGTTACTAAATTTGTGCATATACACACCTGTTAGTATCAATTTGCTGTCATCCAAACACTGTCACTATGCTGTTGCAGTTATATTTACCTTCATCATAAAATGTTCAATTTGTTATTTATTGTACATGAGTAAGAACTTGTAGCGTCATTGTAGTTAATTATAGCTTCTGATGTTCCAGAATTTGGTTGTTGTCTCAGTACCAATTATTTCATTTGCACATTGATCTTTTTGAGAAGATATTTCATACTTAACATGTTTCTTCAATTTTTAAAAATAAGCATTGGTGATTTTCTATGTTTCTATAAACCCATTTCCCCTACAATTGTTACCGATCTAGTTTTAAATATTATAGGATGAACGGAAGTGTTCTTACTTGGAGTGGGTTGATCAAGAGTGGCCACAGTCTTTGAAGATGTGCCTAGCGAAGCTCTGGAGCATGTATGAGGAAGAGAACACACGTAGGCTTAGAGAAAGTGTTGTCAACGCTGAAGCATATTTCAAGATGCGGGATAAAAATTTGAAGGTGGAGAATGAGCTCAGATTTTTTAAATCAGACTTTGCTAAGATGGTGTTGCCGAAGGAGGAGGCACTTTCCCAGTTGGCCCGTGCAAAACGGGTTCTTACTGAACTGAAAGCAGAGGTGGATAAGACAAGCCTGGATGATCTCGATTAGGCAAATGAATATATTGTTCTTATGAAGTTGAACTGGCTATATGTTGTACTATGATGTTTTCATGTAGCTACCGTACTGTGATGTTATAATATATTTATGTGCCTAATATGAAATTGGCAAACAGTTGTTCGATATGAAATGTGAATTTGCATAATACTGGAATTATTAATTGTAAACTAATAAACCTGCTAAATGTGTCATGGACCTTTGTAAACGGTTCTAGCAGAAAAAGCGCTTGCGATGGATAGGCCCAATGCCACAAAGTTTTGTTCATAAAATCGTTAACCATGGCAAACCGTGTGTGATAGTTACACCTTTCACACACGAGCCTACACATAAAACTGTGTGGGATATACATACGAACGGAAACGTTTTCCCTGGATTGACTATGTGGGATGTACATAAGAACGAAAACGTATTCCTTGGATTGACTGTGTGTGATATACATACCTACGGAAATGTTTTTTCTGGGATTCATCGTGTGGGATATACATACCTACGGAAATGATTTTCTCAGATTACCGTGTGGGTTGTACATACCTACGGAAATGATTGGATTTTGATGCCTCGCCCAGTCGCACATGGCCCCAACCTAGGTCCCAGTAGGGCCTATCCCCGACGATTTCTAGGTGGTGTGTGAAGGACACCATATCGCACACACTCACTTGGCGACGGTTACAAATGCCGTCGCGGAAATGGGTTAAAAACCGTTTGTTTAGGACCGACGCGCACTAGTGTGTGTTCGTGTTCTAGCCCTCCCCCGCATCATTTTTTGCCAAATTTATGAACATTAGACAAGTCGGATGACGCAACAGACACGATTCACTCAAACTAACCGTGTGCCACGCCAGTGCCCCTGTGACGCACACATCCGCACATTACATTGGGCTCCACGAGGCTTCCCCTCTCAAAAATATCTACCCGCCTGCAGCTTTTTTTGTTTGATAAAACACGATTATTGTGTTTCGACCGTGTGGGATGTTTCTTGTTCCCAATCCCACCTGCATCCGTAGAAAATATCTGCCCGCCTCGAGGGTTTTGTGTTTCATAACACACGGTTGTTATCTCCGGACCATGTGCGATGTTTCTTGTTCCCAATCCCGCCTGCATCTCTTGGTGAGCTCAACATATGTTGTTTTCATAGTTGCCCTTACTACATAGTTGACACAATCGTTTCATTTCTATGCAGATTGTTGCGCTAGGATACCCCAGAGTTCAGTTGTTAGAGGCACAGATTGATCGATCCCTAAAGGCCCATATTCTTTGGTTGTTCAGCAAGATGATGTTCATGGAGAACCATGTGACTACTGTCGATGCACATATTGCACGAGAGATAGTTGGTGCACGCTGCCCTAGGGACACTATGCAGAGGAGTTTTGGTTCTGTTGTGCTAGCAGCTACCTATAGAGGCATGTGCAAAGCTTGCACATTGAAGTCTAGAAAATGAGGTCTGGTTGGATATCCACTATTTTTGAAGCTCTAGGATTCCCTATTGGACGACTCTATGTCTACATTGATAGACCTTTTGGGATGGAGGACCTAGCAGGGGCTTACGTGCCTACTATTGGCAACTTGCCTACTATGGGATCTATTTGGGCACGGAGAGATGTGCTTCTATATTACGTGACAATTCATTCAATTATTTCTTGCCATGCAAATGTATTACTAATGTTTATTTATTGTCATGTACAGAGACAGTTTGTGCATACCCAAGTGAGGGGCTGCTACCCATCCTTCATGGTGTAGTTTGATAGTTTGCATGAGGATCAAGTTATCTAGGATCCATACTCGGATGACATTATATCATCTAGGTACCCACATGGGATATCCGAATTGTGCACTAGAGACCGGCACTATTGGATGACCAAGGCCAATGTGGTGTTCAATGTGACGATTGAGGAGATGGCTCTTCATAGGGTGTTGAGACAGTTCAGTCTATGTCAAGAGCCTAAAATTTAGGTTATTCCACACATACCAACACACATGCACAAGTAAGTAATCCTAATTTAGTTCTGAACACTGTATTTCGAATATAGTTAACCATGTAACACGCATGTCAATCCCAGGTACATCCGCGTAGGAGGAAACAAGTCTACGGTTGTTTGGCTTCAGGGCATTAGCCCTTACGTTCAGGCATGGACTACCGCACGGACAAATATTTGGGATGAGGTTCGGCCATTTGACTAGGACAAGTTCGGGTTGTATCTGCAACGTTATTGGCATACAACGAGGATCTACTTGGTTCCATCAGCTACTCCTGATCAGATGGAAGCCCCTCTCACCGACGATATGTACCTAGTTGCCTCTGTTGTGGGAACCAAACATCACGCAGTACATACCATGTAACTCATATGTGTAGTTCAGTCATAACCTAAACATATAGAATTGGTTAACTCTTCATGTATAGAGTGACTTGACAGTCGAGGCACGAGAGGAGCTTTCCGCCTTAGTACAGAGGGTTGAGAGGGGGATACTATCCCACATCCAGAGCACCTCTCATGGTTCGGGCGTTTTGATGAGAAGCTATGAGGGATTTACACAACTGTTACATGTAAACGATCTTCGGATGTTGCAGTTCCTCATCCAGCACATCGTCCGCCATGTCCTTTTGTGCGTCATTCAGAACCACGACGAATAGCTTCACCCCCGCGTAAAACTTACTGCCCGCCACCTCCTTCACAACCAGGGAGCTCGTACTGGCATCAGCAAATGAGACCAGGTAACACTACTTTGTACATTCTTTTTGGCATTGTAGGTTCGCAAATAAATTTTACATGTGCTACTCTACTGCAGTCAGCAACCAGTCCCAATAGTTGATGCATTCCATGCAGTCACTGATGCTTAGTGGTGATGGTTCATTATTATAGGGTTACGACAATGACGACGACCAAGATGCACACACTTATGACTCCTATCACACAATGTTTCAGACTCCACCACCACCACCCACGTAGGAGACATAGGCCATGACAGACGAGGCTATCTACAACAATGGTTATCATTTGCCTCGCCCACCGGCTCAGTGCTTATCACCCTCCGGTCCTTGTCCGAGGAAGCCACAACTTCGTCATCGTCCCCGGTAGTGATATGATTATCTATGTATGACACATATGGCCATCCATGTTAGTTTTAGACTTTTCTCACGCGTGAGTCATTATCTATGTATGAGACATGCTTTCATGTATGTGTTACTATCGCACTTGCTTACATGTGTGAGCCATTATCTATGTATATATGAGACATATTTGTTTTCATGATATTTTCAAGTTTTCTACTTCATATGATAATTCCAATGAAAAAACTGTAAAATAATAGAAATTGCGACACACTACAACAGGAAATTAAGATACAACATAATGCTCCTCCACTAGAATAACACACCACACTAGAATTAGACACCACAAACTGATTCTGCAACATCATGCAAAAATTACATGAAGTCATCATCACTATTTTCACTAACATAGGGCTTCCAGAGGTCTACACCATTGCTTACAAATGTTACCTGAACTAGTTTCCCTGGCATAAACTCGTCAACGAAATTGTAATCAGCATCGACGCCCTTCGATGATGCTATATAGTCTTACTTGATCTACCACTCTTCGTGCTGGGACAAGCCTTGGATTTGTTCTGAGCTTTCTTGCTTGGCATAAAGTCATTATCGTTCTTCACTTTCTTACAGCTACTGCCTGATAACCCACAAGTATAGGGGGTCAATTGTAGCCCTTCTCGATAAGTAAGAGTGTCGAATCCAACGATGAGCTAAAGGTAGAACAAATATTCCCTCAAGTTCTATCAACCACCGATACAACTCTACGCACGCTTAACGTTCGCTTTACCTAGAACAAGTATGAAACTAGAAGTACTTTGTAGGTGTGATAGGATAGGTTTGCAAGATAATAAAGAGCAGGTAAATAAAATATAGGGGATGTTTAGATGAAGAAACAACTAAGTTAGTTTTAGTATAGAGCTTTTTGTCACAAGAAAGTTATTTGTCCCTAGGCAATCGATAACTAGACCGGTAATCATTATTGCAATTTAATATGAGGGAGAGGCATAAGCTAACATACTTTCTATACTTGGATCATATGCACTTATGATTGGAACTCTAGCAAGCATCCGCAACTACTAAAGATCATTAAGGTAAAACCCAACCATAGCATTCTAAGGTATCAAGTTCTCTTTACTCCCATACGCAAACAACCCCTTTACTCGGGTTTAAGCTTCTGTTACTCTAGCAACCCACCATAAGCGAATCATGAACATATTACAAACCCTACATCGGGGAACCCTCACGCTTGCGCGACACCGAGAGCACCATAGGACAATGCCAATAATAAAACATACAACTCATACCAATCATGATCATCAATCAACCCATAGGACAAAACAGATCTACTCAAACATCATAGGATAGCCATACATCATTGGGAAATGATATATAGCATTGGGCACCATGTTCAAGTATAGATTACGGCGCGGAGACGAGGTGTTACACCACTACATAGAGGAGGAAAGATTTGGTGATGATGGCGGCGAATTTGTTTGTGTAGATCGACGTCACGATGATGGCCACGACGGCGTTCCGGCGCCACCGGGAGAGAGGGGGAGAGATCCCGCTCCTTCTTCTTCTTCTTCTTCCTTGACCATCCCCCTAGATGGGAGAAGGTTTTCCCCTCTAGCCCATGGCCTCCATGGAGGTGGAGGGGCAAGAGCCCCTCCGAGATTGGATCTCTCTCTCTCTCTCTCTCTCTGTGTGTGTGTGTGTGTGTGTGTGTGTGTGTGTTTCCTTCTGTTTCTGCGTTCCCCGATTCTGGCCTTTCACCGTTTCTTAAATTCCCGGAGATCCGTGAAATTTTAACACGATTTTTATCCGGATATTATCTTTCTTGCAGGGGCGCACAAGCCTGCCAGGCACACCTAGGGTAGGGGGCGCGCCCCTTGGGCTTGTGGGCCCCTCGGGCATCGTCTCGCGTTGATTCTTTTTCCCAATAATCACATATATTCCAAAAAATCTCTATAAGTTTTTATCGCGTTTGGACCCTGTTTGATATGGATATTCTGCGAAACAAAAAACAGGCAACAAACAGGAATTGGCAATGGGCACTGGATCAATATGTTAGTCCCAAAAATAATATAAAAAGTTGCCAAAAGTATATGAAAGTTGTAGAATATTGGAATTAAATAATTAAAATTATAGATACGATGGAGACGTATCAGCATCCCCAAGCTTAATTCCTGCTCGTCCTCGAGTAGGTAAATGATAAAAAGGTATTTTTTGACGTGGAATGCTACCTAGCATAATCTTGATCATATAATCTAATTATGGCATGAATATTAAGACACGAGTGATTCAAAGCAATAGTCTATCATTTGACATAAAGACAATAATACTTCAAGCATACTAATAAAACAATCATGTCTTCTCAAAATATCATGGCTAAAGAAAGTTATCCCTACAAAATCATATAGTCTGGCTATGCTCCATCTTCATCACACAAAGTATTTCATCATGCACAACCCCGATGACAAGCCAGGCAATTGTTTCATACTTTTAATGTTCTCAAGCCTTTTCAACTTTCACGCAATACATGAGCGTGAGCCATGGATATATCACTATAGGTGGAATAGAATATGGTGGTTGTGAGGAGAAGACAAAAAGGAGAAAGTCTCACATCAACTAGGCAAATTAATGGGCTATGGAGATGCCCATCAATCGATGTCGATGCAAGTGAGTAGGGATTGCCATGCAATGGATGCACTAGACCTATAAGTGTATGAAAGCTCAAAAGAAACTAAGTGGGTGTGCATCCAACTTGCTTTCTCACGAAGACCTAAGGCAATTTGAGCAAGCCCATCATTGGAATATACAAGCCAACTTCAATAATGAAAAATTCCCACTGGTACATGAAAGTAACAACATAGGAGACTCTCTATATGAAAAACATGGTGCTAATCTGAAGCACAAGTGTGGTAAAGGATAGTATCATTGCCCCTTCTTTCTTTTTCTATCATTATATATATTTTTTCTTTTTTTTTGTTTTGGGCTCTTTGGCATATTTTTTTGCCTCTTTTTTATTTTATAAAGTCCGGAGACTCATCCGAACTTTTGAGGGAATCATAGCTTCCATCATCATTTCCTCACATGGGACAATGCTCTAATAATGATGATCATCACACTTTTATTTACTTACAAGTCGATATCACAACTCGATACTAGAACAAAGATATGACTCTATATGAATGCCTCCGGCGATGTACCGGGATGTGCAATGATCTAGCGTAGCAATGAAATCAAAAATCGAACAAGCCATGAAAACATCATGCTAGCTATTTTACGATCATGCAAAGCAATATGTCAATGATGATGCGTGTCATAATAAACGGAACGGTGGAAGTTGCATGGCAATATATCTCAGAATGACTATGGAAATGCCATGATAGGTAGGTATGGTGGCTGTTTTGAGGAAGGTATAAGGATGGGTTTAATACACCGGCGAAAGTTGTGCGGTACTAGAGAGGCTAGCAATGGTGGAAGGTTGAGAGTGCGTATAGTCCATGGACTCAATATTAGTCATAAAGAACTCACATACTTATTGCAAAAAATTATTAGCCATCAAAGCAAAGTGCTAATATGCATGCCCCTAGGGGGATAGATTGGTAGGAAAAACCATCGCTCATCCCGGACCCCCACTCATAAGGAAGACAATAAAAATTAAAGCATGCTCCGACTTCATCACATAACGGTTCACCATACGTGCATGCTTCGGGAATCACAAACCTTAACATAAGTATTTCTACCAATCCACAATTACTTTCTAGCATAACTCTAATATCACCATCTTTATATCGCAAAACTATTGCAAGGAATCAAACATATCATATTTAGTGATCTATGAGTTTTATGTAGGATTTTATGACTAACCATGTGAATGACCAATTCCTATCAACTCTCTAAATAGATATAAGTGAAGCGTGAGAGTTTAATTCTTTCTAAAAAAGATATCCCCGCGCTCTAACAAATATAAGTGAAGCAAAAGAGCATTCTACAAATGACAGTTTTCTATGTGTAGAGAAACAGGCAATCCAAACTTCAAATGATATAAGTGAAGCACATGAAGCATTCTATAAAGCCATACTCAAAATATATAAGTGAAGTGCAAAGAGCATGCTATAAATCAACCAAGGACTATGTCATACCAGCATGGTGCATAAAAGTAAAAGGAAAAACAAACACAAAAGACGCTCCAAGAATTTGCACATAGCATGTGACGAATAAAAATATAGCTCCAAGTAAAATTATTGATGGTCGTTAGAAGAAAGAGGGGATGCCTTCCGGGACATCCCCGAGCTTAGTTGCTTGGGAGTCCTTGAATATTACCTTGGGGTGCCTCGGGCATACCCAATCTTAGGCTGTTGCCACACCTTATCCGTTCATCCATCATGATCTCACCTAAAACTTGAAAACTTCAATCACACAAAACTTGACAAAACCCTCGTGAGATCTGTTAGTATAATAAAACAAATCACCACTTTAAGTACTGTTGCAAACCCATTCATATTTTGTTGTTGCATTTTATCTACTGTATTATAACTTCTCCATGGCTTATACCACCAATAAAATTGATAGTTTCATCAAAACTAGCAAAACAATGCATCAAAAATATAATCTGTCTTAAACAGGATTGTCTGTAGTAATATGAACATTCCCCATACTTTTGTAACTCCAAAAATTCTAAAAAATTAGGACAAAATGAAAATTTTGTATTGCAGTATTGTGCAAAAAATTCAAGAATTTATCGCATTCCAGCAGCTCAGATCAATTCTTTTACTGGGCGCAAAAGTTTCTGTTTTTGCACCACACATACCAAACAAGCAATATAATCATCCTAAAGGCAAATCTTGGCACATTATTTTTATAATACAATGGATTTGTACAAGGGGATAATTATTTTTGTTGAAAAGTTTCTGTAAGTCAAGATTTGCAAAGTTTCCATGGGCATGAACAAAGTTCAAGGAGCTCACCCACTTCAACGGTGCTCATCTTTCTTACTTTCACTTTTGTTTGAAAAAGTTTAGGTTCCCCTCTATATTTTTTGTTTTAAAACTTTATAAAAGTACTCAACATAATAAAATTACTCTCTAAAACTTTCGAGTTGTCTCCTGGCAGCGCTTTCTTTAAAGCCATTAAGCTAGGCATAAAGTGCTCAAGTAATTGATCCACCCGGATCCCAAGGTATATCAGAGCCAATTTTAATTAACAATGATTTGTAATTTAGTAGTGAGTACAAAGCAACAAATATCATGCAACAACGAAGTCTAACTCTCTTCCTATGCATTGACATGTCATAAAAGAACAATTCATGCACATCAAGTAAAGGCTAATACATAGTATAAACAATTTCTTGCAATTTTATCGTATTGGAAACATAGAGAGGTGGAGATGTAGTTCCTCTCTCATAATATTGCAAGTAGGAGCAGCAAGCACATGCATATTATATTTATCAAAATCATCATGTGTAATGTGTAATGGTAAGCACAAACTTCTCCGATATAGTTTAGTTGGGAGAATTCAAAAAGATAATAGGACTATCATGTGTGGGTGCAATAGCAACAATTTCATTATTAACATAAGGAACTATAGCAAGTTCATCTCCATAAGCATAATTCATATTGGCATCATGGCCACAAGCATAGCAAGCTTCAAGTTTCATCAAAAAGGGATATTCCAAACGAATCAAAGGGATCATAGCAATCATCATAGGATCCATCCTTCGGTAAGCACGAAGGGAAATTAAACAATGTTTGGGATAAAGAGTTACTCTCACTATAAGGTGGGCACGGGTGATCAATCCGCTCTTTCTCCTTTTGTTCTCCGCTCTCCACCTCATCTTTTTCATCCAATGAGCTCACAGTGTTATCAATTTCTTCTTCCATAGATTCCTGCAAAATATTAGTCTCTTTTTGGACATCGGAGACTTTCTTAATAAACTCATCAATATCAGCATCATATTCATAATTCTCATAGAAATATTTAAGTATAGCAAAAATTTTAGGTCTGTAAACAGCATCATCATAATTTTCACACTTTTCAAACAAAGATTCAATTTCGTAATCATCCTTAAAGGCAAAAAATGCTTCTATTCATTCTACATCATAGTAATCATATATGCCATTAGCATAAGAAGCCAAGGTTTTATTATCATTAAATTTACATGAAAAGGGAATGTGTGGAGCGTTCATCCTAAAGCAACAAGTATAATCATATCTCAAGCATACCAATGCAACATATGAATTTGATCCCATAAGAGTTTCCCTTTTTGAGTTAATCGATAATCCCTAAAGTACTCACGTTGATCCAATGTGTCTCCCATTATGAAGTTGAATGGGGTTTTCTCAGGATTATCAAAGTAGTGTTTAATATTTTTCACATAACGAGGATTGCGGATTTTTAGGAGGTTCCCCATCTCCATGAGTAGCAAGTACACCTAATTTTTTTGGTATTTCGTGTTCCATATCCATAACTAAAGATATAAAACAACTTAGAATAGAAAATAAAATCTACTTAGTGATAAAGCACACAAGCACACACAAGAATATTCACCCCACACTATTGCTCCCCATCAATGGATCCAGAAAAAAGTCTTGATAACCCACAAGTATAGGGGATCAATTGTAACCTTTCTTGATAAGTAAGAGTGTCGAACCCAATGAGAAGCTAAAGGTAGAACAAATATTCCCTCAAGTTCTATCGACCACCGATACAACTCTACGCACGCTTAACGTTCACTCTACCTAGAACAAGCAGGTCAACATTAAAATAAATGAAGTTTTTAATATCTAAATGACAAATTTGGAAGTTCAAAAAATTTGAGCAAGAAGTTCAAAAAAAGTAGTCCAAAAATCTTTATAATGGATTTTCTCTGTTTGTAAAAAAATCAGAGAAGTTTAAATTAAAAAGGGGAGCATTTCAAAGATTGTACAAAAACTGATTTTCCCCATTCTATAGAGACTAGAAGTTCAAATTAAAATAACGGCATGGTATCATTGTTTATATAAAAAAGCATTTCCCCGGTTACTAACCAATAAAACTAAGAAGTTTAAATTTTAAAAATGGTGAAGTTCGATGTCTATAAAAAAATTGAATTTTTCACATTATTAAAAATAAAACCAAAGAGGTTCAAAATTTTGAAACAAAGAAATTCAAAACACTCAATTTTCCTCGTTACTAAAGAATAAAACTAAGAAGTTCAAATTAAAATAACATAGAAGTTCAAAGTTGATAAAAACCTTAGATTCTTGTTCTAAAGAATAACAAATAAGTTCAAATAAAAAAAAAGGGAACAACAAAAAAGGTTTTAAAAAGATTTTCCCCCTTTTTTTAAATTCAAATTTTCCCCGATACTAAAGATTAAACCAAGAAGTTCAAGTATAAAACTAGAAGTACTTTGTAGGTGTGATAAGATAGGTTTGCAAGATAATAAAGAGCACGTAAATAAAAGATAGGGGTTGTTTAGATGAAGAAACAACTAAATCAGTTTTAGTAGGCAATCGATAACTAGACCGGTAATCATTGTTGCAATTTTATATGAGGGAGAGGCATAAGCTAACATACTTTCTCTACTTCGATCATATGCACTTATGATTGGAACTCTAGCAAGCATCCACAACTACTAAAGATCATTAAGGTAAAACCCGACCATAGCATTATAAGGTATCAAGCCCTCTTTACTCCCATACACAAACAACCTCCTTACACGGGTTTAAGCTTCTGTCACTCTAGCAACCCACCATAAGTGAATCATGAACATATTGCAAACCCTACAACGGGGATCCCTCACGCTTGCGCCACATGGAGAGCACAATAGGACAACACCAATAATAAAACATACAACTCATACCAATCATGATCATCAATCAACCCATAGGACAAAATGAATCTACTCAAACATCATAGGATAGCCATACATCATTGAGAAATAATATATAGCGTTGAGCACCATGTTTAAGTAGAGATTATAGCGGGGAGAGGAGGTGTTACACCACTGCATATATAGAGGGGGGGGAGAGTTGGTGATGATGGCGGTGAAGTTGTTGGTGTAGATCGTCGTCACGATGATGGCCCCGGTGGCGTTCCGGCGCCACTATGAGAGAGGGGGAGGGAGCCCCCTCCTTCTTCTTCTTCCTTGATCTTCCCCTAGATGGGAGAAGGGTTTCCCCTCTCATCCATGGCCTCCATGGTGGCGGAGGGGTGAGATCCCCTCCGAGATTGGATCTCTCTCTCTCTCTGTTTCCTTCTGTTTCTGCGGTCCCCAATTTTGGCCTTTCACCATTTCTTAAATTCTCGGAGATTCGTAACTCCGACTGGGCTTACATTTAACACGATTTTTATACGGATATTATCTTTCTTGCGGCGAAAGAAGGGCACCAATCGCCTTATGGGGTGGCCAAAAGCCTTCCAGGTGTGCCAAGGGTAGGGGGCGCACCCCTAGGGCTTGTGGGCCCCTCGGGCATCGTCTCGCGTTGATTCATTTTTTGAAAAATCACATATATTCCAAAAAAAATCTCCGTAATTTTTTATCGCGTTTGGACTCCGTTTGATAGGGATATTTTGCGAAACAAAAAACATGCAACAAACAGGAACTGGCACTGGGCACTGGATCAATATGTTATTCCCAAAAATAATATATAAAGTTGCCATAAGTATATGAAAGTTGTAGAATATTGGCATGAAACAATCAAAAATTACAGATACGACAGAGACGTATCACTGCCACCCCTCTCGGATGCAACAGGTGCCTTGCCTCTGTTCTGAGCTCGTTTGCTTGGCACAAAACCATCATCTTCTTCTTCAATCACTTTCTTGGAGCTAGCACCACCTCTCGCTAATGCAACACTCTGTCTCGGTACGCTGACCTCTGGTATAGGGCTCCAGATAGACTTCACCCATCCAAAGTTGAAGATATCATTGTTCACCAATTCCGCATCATCAGGGTACCTTTGAAAATTAGAAACAACAATAATACATACGAGCATATGGTCTAACTAGGTGCAAGCTAAAATGGAACAATATCAAATACCTTAACATGGTCCTCGTATTGCTTCTGTGGATAGTTTATTCTTGGGTTGTCAATAAGTAAAGGCCTATCGGTAATGTGGGCATTCATATGCTTGAGTTCAACAATCCTATCCCACTTTCCACGCAACCGAAAAAGTTCTTGTCGAATCTCCTCTGGGTTCCTTTCCAGGCAGTTCTCCAGGAGACCGAGCTAGGAAAAACAATTACCCAACTCTGTTAGGTGCCTATCACTACCAACTAATTCTTCAAAGGCACACCTCCCATGCTAGGCCTATGCATTCTTGCGGCACTGAACAAGAGAAAATGAGAAATCAGTGGAGTAAAACCGTGGGAATTGTCGCTAAACATGACTGGATATCATGTCATACTTGATTGACACAACCCAATTGTGTTGGGGAACGTAGTAATTTCAAAAAAAAATCCTACGCACACGCAAGATCATGGTGATGCATATCAACGAGAGGGGAGAGTGTTTCTACGTACCCTCGTAGACCGGCAACGGAAGCGTTGACACAACATAGAGGACGTAGTCGTACGTCTTCCCGATCCGACCGATCCAAGTACCGAACGTACGGCACCTCCGAGTTCTGCACATGTTCAACTCGGTGATGTCCCTCGAGCTCCGATCCAGCAAAACATTGAGGGAGAGTTTCGTCAACACGACGGCGTGATGATGGTGATGATGTTCTACCGACGCAGGGCTTCGCCTAAGCACCGCTACGATATGACTGAGGTAGAGTATGGTGGAAGGGGGCACCGCACACGGCTAAGGAACGATCACGAGGATCAACTTGTGTGTCATGGGGTGCCCCCTTGCCTCAGTATATAAAGGAGGGAGAGGCAGAGGTGTGGCCGGCCCTAGGGGTGCGCCTGGAGGAGTCCTACTCCAACCGGGAGTAGGACTCCCCCCTCTTGCCTTGTTGGAAAAGGAAGGAGGAAGGGAGAAAGAGGAAAGGCCCCCCCTTCCTTGTCCTATTCGGACTAGGGGGGAGGGGGCGCGGCCTGCCCTGGCCGGCCCTCCTCTTCTCCCTTATGGCCCATGTAGGCCCAATAACCCCCAGGGGGGGGGGGGGGTCCGGTAACCCCTCGGTACTCCGGTAAAATCCCGTTTTCACCCGGAACGTTTCCGATATCCAAATATAGGCTTCAAATATATCGATCTTTATGTCTCGACCATTTCGAGACTCCTCGTCGTGTCCGTGATCAAATCCGGGACTCCGAACAACCTTCAGTACATCAAAACACAAAAAACCTAATTACGATTGTCACCAAACTTTAAGCGTGCGGACCCTACGGGTTCGAGAACTATGTAGATATGACCGAGACACGTCTACGGTCAATAACCAATAGTGGAACCTGGATGCTCATATTGGCTCCTACATATTCTACGAAGATCTTTATCGGTCAGACCGCATAACAACATACGTTGTTCCCTTTGTCATCTGTATGTTACTTGCCCGAGATTCGATCGTCGGTATCTCAATACCTAGTTCAATCTCGTTATCGGCAAGTCTCTTTACTCGTTCCGTAATACATCATCCCGCAACTAACTTATTAGTTGCAATGTTTGCAAGGCTTGAGTGATGTGCATTACCGAGAGGGCCCAGAGATACCTCTCCGACAATCGGAGTGACAAATCCTAATCTCGAAATACGCCAACCCAACAAGTACCTTCGGAGACACCTGTAGAGCACCTTTATAATCACCCAGTTACGTTGTGATGTTTGGTAGCACATAAAGAGTTCCTCTGGTAAAGGGAGTTGCATAATCTCATAGTCGTAGGAACATGTATAAGTTATGAAGAAAGCAATAGCAACAAACTAAACGATCAAGTGCTAAGCTAACGGAATGGGTCAAGTCAATCACATCATTCTCCTAATGATGTGATCCTGTTAATTGAATGACAACTCATGTCTATGGTTAGGAAACATAACCATCTTTGATCAACGAGCTAGTCAAGTAGAGGCATACTAGTGACACTCTGTTTGTCTATGTATTCACACATGTATTATGTTTCCGGTTAATACAATTCTAGCATGAATAATAAACATTTATCATGATATAAGGAAATAAATAATAACTTTATTATTGCCTCTAGGGCATATTTCCTTCAGTCTCCCACTTGCACTAGAGTCAATAATCTAGATTACACAGTAATGTTTCTAACACCCATGGAGCCTTGGTGCTGATCATGTTTTGCTCGTGGAAGAGGCTTAGTCAATGGGTCTGCAACATTCAGATCTGTATGTATCTTGCAAATTTCTATGTCTCCCACTTGGACTAAATCCCGAATGGAATTGAAGCGTCTCTTGATGTGCTTGGTTCTTTTGTGAAATCTGGATTCCTTTGCCAAGGCAATTGCACCAGTATTGTCACAAAAAAATTTCATTGGACCCGATGCACTAGGTATGACACCTAGATCGGATATGAACTCCTTCATCCAGACTCCTTAATTTGCTGCTTCCGAAGCAGCTATGTTCTCCGCTTCACATGTAGATCCCGCCACGATGCTTTGTTTAGAACTACACCAACTGACAGCTCCACCGTTCAGTAAAAACACGTATCCGGTTTGCGATTTAGAATCGTCCGGATCAGTGTCAAAGCTTGCATCAACGTAACCATTTCCGATGAGCTCTTTGTCACCTCCATATACGAGAAACATATCCTTAGTCCTTTTCAGGTATTTCAGGATGTTCTTGACCACTGTCCAGTGATCCACTCCTGGATTACTTTGGTACCTCCCTGCTAGACTTATAGCAAGGCACACATCAGGTCTGGTACACACCATTGCATACATGATAGAGCCTATGGCTGAAGCATAGGGAACATCTTTCATTTTCTCTCTATCTTCTGCGGTGGTCGGACATTGAGTCTTACTCAACTTCGCACCTTGTAACACAGGCAAGAACCCTTTCTTTTCTTGATCCTTTTTGAACTTCTTCAAAACTTTGTCAAGGTATGTGCTTTGTGAAAGTCCAATTAAGCGTTTTGATCTATCTCTATAGATCTTAATAGCCAATATGTAAGTAGCTTCACCGAGGTCTTTCATTGAAAAACTCTTATTCAAGTATCCCATTATGCTATCCAGAAATTATATATCATTTCCAATCAATAATATGTCATCCACATATAATATCAGAAATGCTACAGAGCTCCCACTCACTTTTTTGTAAATACAGGCTTCTCCAAAAGTCTGTACAAAACCAAATGCTTTGATCACACTATCAAAGTGTTTATTCCAACTCCGAGAGGCTTGCACCAGTCCATAGATGGATCGCTGGAGCTTGCACACTTTGTTAGCTCCCTTTGGATTGACAAAACCTTCTGGTTGCATCATATACAACTCTTCTTCCAGAAATCCATTCAGGAATGCAGTTTTGACATCCATTTGCCAAATTTCATAATCATAAAATGCGGCAATTGCTAACATGATTCAGACAGACTTAAGCATCGCTACAGGTGAGGTCTCATCATAGTCAATCCCTTGAACTTGTCGACAACCTTTTGCAACAAGTCGAGCTTTGTAGACAGTAACATTACCGTCGGCGTTAGTATTCTTCTTGAAGATCCATTTATTCTCAATTGCTTGCCGATCAACGAGAAAGTCAACCAAAGTCCACACTTTGTTCTCATACATGGATCCCATCTCAGATTTCATGGCTTCTAGCCATTTTGCGGAATCTAGGCTCACCCTCGCTTCTTCATAGTTCGTAGGTTCATCATGATCTAGTGGCATGACTTCCAGAACAGGATTACTGTACCACTCTGGTGCGGATCTTACTCTTGTTGATCTACGAGGTTCGGTAGCAACTTGATCTGAAGTTTCATGATCATTATCATTAGCTTCCTCACTAATTGGTGTAGGTGTCACAGAAACCGTTTTCTATGATGTACTACTTTCCAATAAGGGAGCAGGTACATTTACCTCATCAAATTCTAATTTTCTCCCACTCACTTCTTTCGAGAGAAACTCCTCTAGAAAAACTCCGAATTTAGCAACAAAAGTATTGCGTTCGGATCTGTAATAGAAGGTGTACCCAACAGTCTCCTTTGGGTATCCTATGAAGATACATTTCTCCGATTTGGGTTCGAGCTTATCAGGTTGAAGCTTGTTCACATAAGCATCGCAGCCCCAAACTTTCAGAAATGACAACTTTGGTTTCTTGCCAAACCACGGTTCATAAGGCATCGTCTCAACGGATTTCGATGGTGTCCTATTTAACGTGAATGCATCCGTCTCTAAAGCATAACCCCAAAACGATAACGGTAAATCAGTAAGAGACATCATAGATCACACCATATCTAGTAAAGTACGATTACAACTTTCGGACACACCATTACGCTGTGGTGTTCCGGGTGGTGTGAGTTGCGAAACTATTCCGCATTATTTCAAATGTAGACCAAACTCGTAACTCAAATATTCTCCTCCACGATCAGATCGTAGAAACTTTATTTTCTTGTTACGATGATTTTCAACTTCACTCTGAAATTCTTTGAACTTTTCAAATGTTTCAGACTTATGTTTCATTAAGTAGATATACCCATATCTGCTTAAATCATCTGTGAAGGTGAGAAAATAACGATATCCGCCACGAGCCTCAACATTCATTGGACCACATACATCTGTATGTATGATTTCCAACAAATCCGTTGCTCTCTCCATAGTACCAGAGAACGGCGTTTTAGTCATCTTACCCATGAGGCACGGTTTGCAAGTACCAAGTGATTCATAATCAAGTGGTTCCAAAAGTCCATCAGTATGGAGTTTTTTCATGCGCTTTACACCGATATGACCTAAACGGTAGTGCCACAAATAAGTTGCACTATCATTATCAACTCTGCATCTTTTGATTTCAACATTATGAATATGTGTATCACTACTATCGAGATTCATCAAAAATAGACCACTCTTCAAGGGTGCATGACCATAAAAGATATTACTCATATAAATAGAACAACCATTATTCTCTGATTTAAATGAATAACCGTCTCGCATAAAACAAGATCCAGATATAATGTTCATGCTCAACGATGGCACCAAATAACAATTATTTAGGTCTAATACTAATCCCGAAGGTAGATGTAGAGGTAGCATGCCGACCGCGATCACATCGATTTTGGAACCATTTCCCACACGCATCGTCACCTCGTCCTTAGCCAATCTTCGCTTAATCCGTAGCCCCTGTTTTGAGTTGCAAATGTTAGCAACAGAACCAGTATCAAATACCCAGGTGCTACTGCGAGCATTAGTAAGGTAGACATCAATAACATGTATATCACATATACCTTTGTTCACTTTGCCATCCTTCTTATCCGCCAAATACTTGGGGCAGTTCCGCTTCTAGTGACCAGTCTGCTTGCAGTAGAAGCGCTCAGTCTCAGGTTTAGGTCCAGACTTGGGTTTCTTCTCCTGAGCAGCAACTTGTTTGCTGTTCTTCTTGAAGTTCCCTTTCTTCTTCCCTTTGCCCTTTTTCTTGAAACTGGTGGTCTTATTGACCATCAACACTTGATGCTCCCTCTTGATTTCTACCTCCACGGCTTTTAGCATCGCGGAGAGCTCAGGAATAGTCTTATTCATCCCTTGCATATTATAGTTCATCACGAAGCTTTTGTAGCTTGGTGACAGTGATTGAAGAACTCTGTCAATGACACTATCAACAGGAAGATTAACCCCCAGTTGAGTCAAGTGATTATGATACCCACACATTTTGAGTATATGTTCACTGACAGAACTATTCTCCTCCATCTTGCAGCTATAGTACTTATAGGAGACTTCATATCTCTCAATCCGGGCATTTGCTTGAAATATTAACTTCAACTCCTGGAACATCTCATATGCTCCATGACGTTCAAAACGTCATTGAAGACCCGGTTCTAAGCCGTAAAGCATGGCGCACTGAACTATCGAGTAATCATCAGCTCTGCTCTGCTAGACGTTCATAACATCTGGTGTTGGTCCTGCAGCAGGCTTGGCACTTAGCGGTGCTTCCAGGATGTAATTCTTCTATGCAGCAATGAGGATAATCCTCAAGTTACGGACCTAGTCCGTGTAATTGCTACCATCATCTTTCAACTTTGCTTTCTCAAGGAACGCATTAAAATTCAACGGAACAACAACATGAGCCATCTATCTACAATCAAACATAGACAAGAAAGATACTATCAGGTACTAAGTTCATGATAAATTTAAGTTCAATTAATCATATGACTTAAGAACTCCCACTTAGAAAGATATCCCTCTAATCCTCTAAGTGATCACGTGATCCAAATCAACTAAACCATGTCCGATCATCACGTGAGATGGAGTAGCATCAATGGTGAACATCAATATGTTGATCATATCTACTATATAATTCATGCTTGACCTTTCGGTCTCTGTGTTCCGAGGCCATATCTGTTATATGCTAGGCTCGTCAAGTTAAACCTGAGTATTCCGTGTGTGCAACTGTTTTGCACCCGTTGTATTTGAACGTAGAGCCTATCACACCCGATCATCACATGGTGTCTCGGCACGAAGAACTTTCGCAATGGTGCATACTCAGGGAGAACACTTATACTTTGATAATTTAGTGAGGGATCATCTTATAATGCTACCGTCAATCAAAGCAAGATAAGATGCATAAAAGATAAACATCACATGCAATCAATATAAGTGATATGATATGGCCATCATCATCTTGTGCTTGTGATCTCCATCTCCGAAGCACCGTCATGATCACCATCGTCACCGGCGCGACACCTTGATCATCATCGTAGCATCGTTGTCGTCTCGCCAATCTTATGCTTCCACGACTATCGCTACCGCTTAGTGATAAAGTAAAGCATTACAGTGCAATTGCATTGCATACAATAAAGCGACAACCATATGGCTCCTGCCAGTTGCTGATAACTCGGTTAAGAAACATGATCATCTCATACAATAAAATTTAGCATCATGTCTTGACCATATCACATCACAACATGCCCTGCAAAAACAAGTTAGACGTCCTCTACTTTGTTGTTCCAAGTTTTACGTGGCTGCTACGGGCTTAGCAAGAACCATTCTTACCTACGCATCAAAACCACAACGATAGTTTGTCAAGTTGGTCCTATTTTAACCTTCGCAAGGACCGGGCGTAGCCACACTTGGTTCAACTAAAGTTGGAGAAACTGACACCCGCCAGCCACCTGTGTGCAAAGCACGTCGGTAGAACCAGTCTCGCGTAAGCGTACGCGTAATGTCGGTCCGGGCCGCTTCATCCAACAATACCGCCGAACCAAAGTATGACATGATGGTAAGCAGTATGACTTATATCGCCCACAACTCACTTGTGTTCTACTCGTGCAAATAACATCAAACCATAAAACCTGGCTCGGATACCACTGTTGGGGAACGTAGTAATTTCAAAAAAATTCCTACGCACACGCAAGATCATGGTGATGCACAGCAATGAGAGGGGAGAGTGTTGTCTACGTACCCACGCAGACCGACTGCGGAAGCGTTGACACAACGTAGAGGAAGTAGTCGTACGTCTTCCCGATTCGACCGATCCAGGCACCGTTACTCCGGCACCTCCGAGTTCTCAGCACACGTACAACTCGATGACGATCCCTGGGCTCCAATCCAGCAAAGCGTCGGGGAGGAGTTCCGTCAGCACGACGGCGTGGTGACGATCTTGATGTTCTACCGACGCGGGGCTTCGCCTAAGCACTACAACGATATGATCGAGGTGGAATATGGTGGCAGGGGGCACCGCACACGGCTAAGGAACGATCTCAATGATCAACTTGTGTGTCTAGAGGTGCCCCCTGCCTCCGTATATAAAGGAGCCAAGGGGGAGGGGGCCGCCGGCCAGGAGGAGGGTGCAGGAGGAGTCCTACTCCTACCGGGAGTAGGACTCCCCCCCCCAATCCTAGTTGGACTAGGATTCCCCGAGGGGGAAAGAGAGAGAGGGGGCCGGCCACCTCTCCTAGTCCTAATAGGACTAAGGGAGGGGGGAGGCGCGCGGCCACCTTGGGCTGCCCCTTTCTCCTTTCCACTAAGGCCCATTAAGGCCCATATGGCTCCCGGGGGGTTCCGGTAACCTCCCGGTACTCCGGTAAAATCCCGATTTCACCCGGAACACTTCCGATATCCAAATATAGGCTACCAATATATCAATCTTTATGTCTCGACCATTTTGAGACTCCTCGTCATGTCCGTGATCACATCCAGGACTCCGAACTAACTTAGGTACATCAAAATGCATAAACTCATAATAACTGTCATCGTAACGTTAAGCGTGCGGACCCTATGGTTTGAGAACAATGTAGAAATGACTGAGACACATCTCCGGTCAATAACCAATAGCGGGACCTGGATGCCCATATTGGCTCCTACATATTCTACGAAGATCTTTATCGGTCACACCGCATAACAACATACGTTGTTCCCTTTGTCATCGGTATGTTACTTGCCCGAGATTCGATCGTCGGTATCCAATACCTAGTTCAATCTCGTTACCGGCAAGTCTCTTTACTCGTTCCGTAATACATCATCTCGCAACTACCTCATTAGTGGCAATGCTTGCAAGGCTTATGTGATGTGCATTACCGAGAGGGCCCAGAGATACCTCTCCGACAATCGGAGTGACAAATCCTAATCTCAAAATACGCCAACCCAACATCTACCTTTGGAGACACCTGTAGAGCTCCTTTATAATCACCCAGTTACGTTGTGACGTTTGGTAGCACACAAAGTGTTCCTCCGGGAAACGGGAGTTGCATAATCTCATAGTCATAGGAACATGTATAAGTCATGAAGAAAGCAATAGCAACATACTAAACGATCGGGTGCTAAGCTAATGGAATGGGTCATGTCAATCAGATCATTCACCTAATGATGTGATCCCGTTAATCAAATAACAACTCTTTGTCCATGGTTAGGAAACATAACCATCTTTGATAAACGAGCTAGTCAAGTAGAGGCATACTAGTGACACTCTGTTTGTCTATGTATTCACACATGTATTATGTTTCCGGTTAATACAATTCTAGCATGAATAATAAACATTTATCATGAAATAAGGAAATAAATAATAACTTTATTATTGCCTCTAGGGCATATTTCCTTCAGGCGGAGGGGCGGGAGCCCCTCTGAGATTGGATCTCTCTCTCTCTCTCTCTCTCTCTCTCTCTCTCTCTCTCTCTCCTTCTCTTCTGTTTTGAGTTTCTATTTTCTGGCCCTTCACCGTTTCTTAAATTCCCGGAGATCCATAACTCCGATTGGGCTGAAATTATAACACGATTTTCTTCCGGATATTATATTTCTTGCAGCGAAAGAATGGCACCAGCCACCTTGCAGGGGCTCCACAAGCCTGCCAGGCGCGCCTGGGGTAGGGGGCGCACCCCTTGGGCTTGTGGGCCCCTCGGGCATCGTCTCACATTGATTATTTTTCTCAAAAATTACATATATTCCAAAATAATTCTCCATAAGTTTTTATTGCATTTGAACTTCGTTTGATATGGGTATTTTGCGAAACAAAAATATGCAACAAACAAGGACTCACACTGGATCAATATGTTAGTCCCAAAAATAATATAAAATATTGCCAAAAGTATATGAAAGTTGCAGAATATTGGCATGAAACAATAAAAAATTATAGATACAATGGACAAGTATCACAACACCATATGAAACATATCAATTAACCTTTATGTCACCCAGAACACCCCAATGTCACCATGGGTATCCGCAAGTTAAGACAAGCATCAAGTGATCAAATCCAAAATATTCAATACAACATAAACAAACATCAAAGTGCAAGACTCAATATACCACGAAAATAAGAGGGAGGTGAACATCATAATATCCAACTATACTGATAAAGCTCATGATACATCAAGATCTTGTCAAATCAAGAACAAGAGAGAGAGAGAGAGAGAGAGAGAGAGAGATCAAATACATGGCTTTTTGTACAAACCCCTAGCCTCGAGGATGAACTACTCATGCATCCCCATGGAGGCAACAAGTTTGATGAAGATGGCCTCCCCAATGGTTTCCTCCTGGCGAAGTAATTATTCTAGGTTTCTCTGTGAGGATTTCTCTATTTATAGGATTTTTCAACGTTGGATTCATGCCAAATGAGTGCAAGAGGACCCCCACAAGCCAGGGGGTGCATCCTATCCCCCGAGGCGCACCATGGTGGCCTGTAGGCCCCTCGGCCCTCTTCTGGTAGCCTCTCGAAGCTTCCAGGGTCCTTCTCGGTCCATAAAAAGTCACCATAAATTTTCTTCGCGTTTGGACCTTCTTAGATATGGTTTTTTGCGAAACAAAAAACAAGAACTGCCATTGGGCAATGGATTAATATGTTACTTCATAAAAATAATATAAAAGTGCACCAAAATCATATATAATTGATATAAATATTTCATAAATTATAGATATGTTGAAGACGTATCAATGGTCAGAAAGTCAATATGTGGTTGAAGAGTGGATACCCCAATCATCTACCAGGCGTCTAGTTACTATGCGAGGGAATCAACCGTTGTCCAAGGTTTCTGACTTAATTGATTGTACTACGGGGCAATGGGATGTTAAACTTGTAGAGTGAAGTTTCTGGTTGGTGGAAGTCCACCTCCTTTGGTTTAGAGGAATTTTATAGGGATTCTAGAGGATAGGATTTTTATAGGATTTTTTCCTTTAGAGCCCTTTGGTTCATAGGAATGGATTCCTATTCCTACATAGGATTGGTTCCTATCCTCCACATTTCATAGGAAAATAAAAAAGAGCCTAGACTCAATGGAAAAATTCCTTTGATGTCAACCAAATGACATCTTGTTTCCTATTCCTACTCATAGGATTTGAGATACATGTCATCTCATTTCCTACAAGATTCCTATTCCTATGATAATCCTATCCTGTGAACCAAAAGAGGCCTGAACATTCCTCTGCCTTCCTTTGGTATGTCTGATTTCGTTGCCTGGCACCCATCCAAACACGACAGATTCTCAATGAAACCGGCCCATATGGAAGCGTGGAAAAATCAATACGAAGCCAAGTTTTCCATCGGGTATATGCCAAGTATGGACGAGACTTGCCTGCTCCCCTGTTGTGTGCCCATCCGTGCTCCCGTCTACGTGGCTTAATTTGATTGGAACAAAATAAGACCCGGCCCCACCCCCTTAAAATCAGGGGGAGAAGATGATTAGATTAGAAAGAAAAAAGAAAAAAAGACAACCGTAGGAATGAAGTGGGAGCATGAATGAAAGCATAGGGAGGAAGCAGGCAAGCCGGATGCTGCCTCAAACCCAATATGGGAGTTCATATGAAACTTCCCTGCCCACCAAAAGTCAAGATCGTTCTATGCAGAACCTTGCACATTATGCTCCCCTGTCGTGTTACTCTAGCGGACAGGCATATGAAAATTACTACGAAATGCCCTGTCTGTGAAGGTCCGGATAGTGTGAAATATATGTTATTTCAGTGCAGCAGAGCATAGCTAGTGTCGAAGAGGCTGGGTCTCAAGACTGTCATTGATCGGGGTGCTCTGGTGATTAGGTTGGAGAAGCAGTGCTCGAGTATATTTTGTCTCTCCCTGCAAATGAGGCTGAGGTACTGGGTCATGTGAAAGGAGTTGTGACCATTGCTATTACGTGTTGGTATCCGTGGTGGGAAAGGAGAAAATTGGTTCACGGAGAACCAATACAGCAACCGATACAAATCATCTTATCAATTCTTGCGCTGGCCGAAAATTTCTCTACCGCTACAACTAGTTCGGCGAAAGTGAAAAGGAATCCTTGGTCCAGACCACCGTCGGGTTATATTAAGCTAAATGTAGATGCTTCGTATGATGCTGACTCGCTTCAGGGAACACTGGGAGTGGTCGTGTGAGGTGGTTCTAGGATTTAATTATTTTTGGCAGCAAGTAAGAATATAACTAGTGATTGCTTGGACGTTTTCATGGCAGAAGCCCTAGCTCCCCGGTTTGGGCTAAACTTGGCAAATTCTGTTGGATGCACAAGATTGATCATTAATTCTGATAGCATGGACGTAATAACAGCAATGCAAGATGGTGGTATCTCTTCCGGACCGTCTACTGCCATTCTAATGATTGTTTTCATATGATGAGGGATTTGACACATGCTCGGTTTTAGTCCTCGCCATGGGCAGCCCGGCCCGGCCCGGTCCGAAAAAGCCCGACCCGGCCCGGCCCGACGCTGCTCCTGGGCCGGGCTCGGGCCTAGATTTTAAGCCCGAAAGCCGGGCCAGGCCCGGGCCCGGGCCCATCTTTTTTGCGTTTTCCTGAAGGACGGGCCGGGCCGGCCCGAAGCCCGGCAGGCTTTTACGTGTTCGGGCCAGGCTCGGGCCTAGAAAATAGGCCTGATGGTCGGGCCGGGCCGGGCTCGGGCCTGGGTTTTTTCGTCAGGCTTGGCTAGGCCCGGCCCGAAGCCCGGCCCGGCCCGAGGTATGGCCAGGTATACTCGGTTTGAACATTGTCACATAGAAGCAAATTATGTTGCTCATGAACTAGCTAGGCTATGTAAATTCACTCCCCAATTCTTGGTTTGTTGAGGCACCAAATGCCATCATGCCCCTGCATGTAAACGATGTTGCGTTGATCACGAATTAATAAAGGGGTGTTGAAATGTTCATTAGAAATATCTCCTTTCCCTGAAAAAAAACCTTGCTCTTAGGCCAACTCCATTGCGCGACCCCAAACGGACGTTTGTTTTGTCCGAATTCTGTCCGTTTGGGTAGGAATTTGGGGTCGTATTCGGGTGTGTCCTGGGATGTGGTGGCCGTGCGCCCAGCGCGCGGCCGCATCCATTTGCCCCATCATGTCCGCGTCTATTTAAAAAACCAGAAGCAATGTTTCAAATGCCAAGTCCTAATTCAGGCCAGCGGCCCCGGTTCATCACGCCGGCAACAGAGCCAGCGGCCTACACGTCCATTGCCGGCATCAGCCAGCGGCCGGCAACACAGCCAACCTCCAAAATGAATAGTTTTCCTCGCCGGCAACACAGCCAGCGGCCGGCAACACAGCCGGCCACCAAAATGAATGTTTTCTCGCCGACACACAGCCAGCGGCCCAGCGGGCGGGCGGCACCCATGCCAGCCTCCAAAAAGAACGGCCACGGCCGATTGGACGACCTAGTTCAGGCCTTCGGCTTCGAGCATCTCCTTCTGCTTAGCCTCGAACGAGGCCCTCATCTTGTCGCTCATCTTCGACAAGTCCATGCTCATGATCGCAAGGGCCACCTCCTTCGCTTTGGGTGCAGCGTTCATGGCCTCGATGTCGAGCTACCTCTGCCTGGCCTTGACGTTGTCGGCCTCGATGTCGAGCTGCCTTTGCCGGGCCGCATCCTTCATGTCGATCTTCCTCGTCTTAGCCGCCTCCTCCATCTCAAGCTTCTTTCTTTGAAGGTCTAGGTATTGCTTCATTTGCTCCTCCTTGCTTTGCCGCTTCTTCTCGTCCCTCACATCCTTTTGGGACATCATGTCATGCAAAGTGTCATGCAATGCCATGGATGAGGAATCACGTATGTCATCAAGCTTGGAGTTGGTCTTGCCCCTCGGCCTCTTCAAGGCCTTGCCATCTCCACCTCCGGCGTACTTGGCCATCTTTAGTCCTCTCTTCCTTTGTAGTTCATGGTATTGGTCCTTGAACTTAGGGCAATTGTTGATGATCGTCCAACAATGTGTAAGAGTGAATGGCTTGTCATTGTGCCGGGCCTTGAATGCCTCCAAAGATTGAAATGCCTAAATCACATGATCAACAACAACTGAACATGCAAACATATACATGGCCGAAGTGTCATGGCCGTAGCAAGGAAAGGGCTAGGAAGAGGAGAGCATACCATGTCCCCAACGCCGAGACCACTCACGAGTCGCGCTTCAACGCTCTCAAATGCGGCGCAATACTTGTTGCACTCTTGTTGGATGAACAACCATCTCTTTTGAATCGAGCCAATGCCACGGTTGCTTGTAAATTGCTAGGGCTCAAACATCTTTCTTTCATGGAATGTTTTGTGGACTCTCGTCCAAAAAACAATGCCCTTTCGTTGCACGTCGGTCCTCGGATCTTGGCTAATCTTCATCCAAGCTTGGCAAATCAACTTGTCCGCATCTTGTGTGTATGAACCCGTGCGAATGCTCTTCCTCTTCTATCGGGTGGTAGGTGCGACATATGCCAACGGGTGGCTTATCATTGTGGGAGCCAGTAAGACATCGCCGGTGCCTGGAAGCGGGATGAGGTGAAGACATGCACGCCGGCGAATCTTACCAGCTTCGGGGCTCTTCGTGGAGATAACACCCCTACTGCTGCTCTACGGGGTCTCCGCATGATCACTAGATGAACAAGTAGCTACACGATGCTCCTTGAGCTGTTTGGTGAGAGGAGGAAGAAGGGCACGGCTTGCTCTCTTCTCCTCCCTATGTAGTGTCTAAAACTAGCAGGGATCAACCCTTTGCATGGGTGTACCGGGGGGTTTATATAGGCCTGCCCCCCAGGGGTACAATGGTAATCCGGCTGGGCGTGGGGCCCAGCCGTCTGCGTCTAAGCTCGCCGGCTTCTGCGCCGGCTGCTGGGGCCCGCCGGTTGCCGGGTGGTTGGTCGACAGCCAGGCCCTACTGTCCAGGGCCTGGTCGGGGGCTGGTTATTGTTGCTCAATCCTGGTGATGAGGGCTTCGTCGAGGTGGGCGTGGCTACAGTGCCGCCGTCCGGCAGGTGATCGTTGTAGCCTCACCGCGTCTTGTCTCCTTAATGGGGCGTCTCCTTCAAGGGAGGTGGCAAGCCGGCTATGGAGAGCTGGCTTTGTCTAGGGCCGACTAGAGGAGGCATGGCCGCCTTTGGGTGTCTCTCTGCCCGAAGGGGCCCACCGCCCGTGGGCCGCACTGGCGGCCCGTCGTGGATGACATCAGGGTTAATGTGGCAACAGTGCCGCGCCGGACGGGCCATGGCCACCCGTACGGTGCACTGTGCCAATCGTGCTCCGGGATTCAGGGGTGGCAGGCTTCACTGTAGCCACGCCCCGTCACATCGCCGTTATGTGGATGCAGACTTCGAGGGTACGGTCTTGACCGCTTTATGGGAGCCGGCTTCTTGGAGTCGGCCTTCTCGCGGCCGGCTTCTCGGAGCTGGCCCTCCCGCGGCTTTCTTCATGAGGGTTGAAGTCGGGCCGCCTTCCGATAGCCGGCCTGGGAGACAGCCGGCAAGGGGAAGGCGGCCCCACGTCTTGGATTCTTGAGGGTCGGATCGGTTCGTAATTTTTTCAGAAGGGCCAGGGGGGCCGGCTTGGCTACCCGTGGTCATCTACTCCGACAGTAGTCCCCGAAGCTGATTGAGCTTCGAGGCTGACAAAGGGACGAGAAGCTTGGTCAGCTTCCTACCCTGAGGGGCCGGCTTTGCTTGAGCGCGCCGTCTTCGGAAAGCCCCGTTTCTCGTAGGCGAGGACGCGGGTCGGCCTGCAAGCTGACCGCGCGCCATCCCGCGTGCCACGTGGCAAGGAGATCCTACCAATGCACGCGCGTGACGGGACGCCGTCGCAGGCCCGGGCCCGCCACTCCTAGGCCTCGGTCTGAGCGCGGATCTTCTGCGGCCCATATGGACCGCTCGCCTTCTCGCGGCGGTTTTATCACGCCATCAGGGCGCAATAATCGCGGGACGTGGGGGAGTGGGCACAGTTGATCCCCACGTTCCCCCACGCCACGCCTCCTCGGCTCCGCCGCGCGGGTCTATAAGTAGGGGGAGGAGGGGGAGCGGCAGAGGCTTGCACGCTCTCCCTCTCTCCGCCCCTTCTTGCATTCCTTCTTCTTACTTCCGCTGCCGCAGCACCCATCGCCGCGCCGTTTCGCCGTCGGACCTCTCGGTTCCCTCGGTCCCGTCGTAGCGGGGTCGTGCGTGTCTCCGCCGTCGCTTCGTCTTGCTCCCCGCCGCATCGCTCCCATGGCGCTGTCGAGCTCGCGGGATGGCTCCAACGTCCACGAGGACCACGTCGAGTTCCTCCGCCGGACGCGGCGCCTGCCGGGCGAGAGCTTCGTGCGGGTTCGTCGGGCGCCGGAGAAGGAGATCTCGCCGGCGCCGGAGGAGGGCGAGCGGGTGATCTTCCGCTCGCACTGCCTGCGCGGCTTCGGCCTCCCGGCGAGCGGATTCCTTCGAGCGTTCCTTGAATTCTACCACCTCCAGCCGCATCACCTCACGCCCAACGCGGTGATGCTGCTGTCGGCTTTCGTCACCCTGTGCGAGGGCTTTCTTGGGGTTCTCCCCACTCTCGAGCTCTGGGGGGAATTCTTCCAGAGCAAGCTCGGCACCGTCATCGCGGGCGTGCCCGCCCCCTGCGGAGCCTTCATTGCCATGAGGCGGACGGGGGAGAACAATCCGTTCCCGCCCATCCCGTTGATCCAGTCGGTGATGCTCTGGCAAAAATCCTACTTTTATGTGAAGAACGTCGCCCAGCAAGGCGACTACGTCAACCTGCTGGCTTACGTAGCCGGCCCGCCGGCTGGGAGGCAACCTTCGTGGAGCTATCGGGCCAGGTCGTTGTCCCAGGCCGGGAACGCAGCCGTCTCCCGGCTCCGGGTGATGATCCAGTCGTAAGGCCTGACCAGAGCCGACTTGGTGGCCGCCTTCGTGGAGCGCCGAGTACTTCCGCTCCAAGGCCGGCCTCACATGATTTGCCAGATGAGCGGCCGCTTCGACCCGTACCGGCTGAGCACCAGGGAGATGCCTCATGCGGAGGTGTCTTACATGGTGAACTACATCTCCAACTGCAAGATCACCGAAGATTGGCAATACGGCAAGGGTCCGTATTCCCGCGCCAACCCTCCGCCGGCAGTAAGTTTTTCCTCTTTTCTTCCTTTTGTAGCCGGCCTCATGATAGCCGACCTCTGATTAGTTGGTTTGCCCTTGGCAGAACTCTTTTCTTCCGCCGACGGCCGGGGCCACAGGGGTAGAGCTCCAGCTCCTCCCCGACCGCACGATGGACGACGCCGACGATCCGGACCTGGGAGCGGCCGCCATGGAAGACGCCATCATGGGTGAAGGCGACGAGGAAGGAGGCTCGGGGCCCGGAGCCGGCTTCGAGGACTGGCCGGACGATGACGAGGTCGAAGCCGTCCCGCACCGCCAACCGGTGCCTGATCATCAGGGCGCGGGCTCGTCTGCCGCGCCGGCTGCCCGTGGCGGCGCGCAGAAGCGCCGGGCCGCATCGACCTTCTTCGGCAGCCGGCCAAAGAAATCCAAGGCTTCCACGGTGGCGACCAAGCGGGACGAGGCGGCCGTGAAGGAGGCCCGCTTCCGCAAGGCGGTGAAATAGCCGCAGGCGATCTCGGCGTAAGTCGTCGAATGTCTTGTATATTTCATATATATATATTGTTGTCCTTTTCGATTGAAGCCCTTCTAAACCTTTCTTCGCTCGCCGGGCAGGGCACCGCTTTCCCTTAAGCGCGGTCCCGGCAGCTCCATAGTCGGGCCAACTGGAGGGTCCTCCGGCTCCCGTCGCGTGGATCCCCGCGCCGACCTTAGGGAGGCCACGGAGCGGAACGCACGTGAGGTGCGGGAGGAGCGGGAGGCGGCGGAGCGAAGGGCCGCCCAGGCGGCGAAGGAGCAGGCCGATGCGGCGACCAAGGCCCGGGCGGAGGCGGCAGCCGCGGAGACGGAGGCGGAGGCTTCGCACAACCAGCCTCCGCTACTCGTCGTTCCCCTCCACGCCGTGGCCCCCGACATCCCCGTGCCCCCGTCGGAGGAGGTCGACCAAAACCCGCCGGCGATGGAGAGGAGGGAGGACCATGTGGCCTCCGTGGAAGGGACACCGCAGACGGTGCCGACTGGAGCGGGCCAAAGCAGCCAATCAGCTGCGGCGCCAAAGCAGCTGGCCGGGGGTGAGCCAGAGGCAGGAGCCAGCCTCGAGGTGCAGCCGTCATTGCGCCGGCGCGCAGGGGGAGGCACCTCCGCGCCGGAGCCGCACCGAGCTACGAGTGCCATCCAGACGGCGGAGGCCCTGGAGGCGGCCAGCGCCAGTACGTCCGAGTGGACTCCCAGCGGAGGGACGGGCGAGCTGAACGCGACGGCCCGGGAGGTCCGGAACCGGCTTCAAGCCCAAGCCGCCTCGCTGCAGCAATACACCCAAGAGTTCCTCGCGACGCGAGCCGTCATCCGGGTGAGTCTTCTGGCCTTGGTTGTTTTTCTCTTCTGATTTCTTCCGTGGGGGCGCGTCAGCGCACCCACTGGGTGTAGTCCCCGAGTTCCGAGTCGGCTGCTGCGCAGGCGGCTCGAAACTTACTAGGTCCTGACAACCAGCTTATACTCGTCTCCTGTCTGATCTTCCAGGAGTATCATAACCTCCGCGCTGCTGCCTTCAACTCCCAGGCTCAAGAGCTGGGCCAGAGAACCGAAGACCTGATCAGCAGCCGGAGTGCGTACTTTGTTTCGTTCATCTCCTATGGGGGCGCGTCAGCGCACCCACTGGGTGTAGTCCCCGAGATTCGGGCCGACTACTGAGCAGTCGGGTCGGATCTTCCTTGACGACTTCTTCCTTATTGGTTTTTCGTTTGTCTTCATGCTTGCAGGATCCAATGCCAACTTGAGGGGGCAGCTCAGCGGGGCGCAGGTCGCCCTTCGCGCCAAGGAAGCCGAGTACGACGCCTTGGTCCTGGAGCGTGACCGCTTGGCTAAGAAGTTAGCTGACTAGGAGGAGAGCCACAAGGCGGCCCTGAAGAAGGCGCAGGACAATGAAGACGCCCTGAAGGCCGAGTTCGAGACTGAAGCGGCAGGCTGGGCTGAGACCAAGCAAGCGCTGAGCGAAGGCTTCGGCCGTATTGAGGATTTGATCGACGGTAAGCCACCTTCCTCGCTCCTTGCTTGCCCCTTGCCGCCTGATTTGTGTTCTGACTTGTGCTGCTTTTTGTTCTCTGTGCAGACTATTTTCCCGGCTACTCCGTCTTTGCCACCCAAACCATCGAGGCCCATCGCGAAGCGTGCCGTTAGGTGGGGGCCGACATCGCGCCGGACGCGAGCCGGACGCTTGAGGAGCAACTCTTGGCAGTCCAAGCATGGCTGCAGCCGGCTCACCGTATGCTCCGCCACCTCCAGCGCGCCGGGGCACATGTGTTGGCCGCCCTCTGGCCAGGCGAGACGATTCCCCGCACCCCGAGCCGGACTGCCGACTGGCTGGAGGTTGCGGTTGGCCGCTTCGAGGCCTGGAAAGCATCGGCAGCCCGGCTTGGAGCTATGCGGGCGCTGGAGTTCGTCCGAGCCTGGTATCCGGGGCTGAACCTGGACCAGCTGCGCACCTGGCGGCTGGAGGCCAACGAGAAGATAGAGGAGGTGTGGCCGGCTATCGCTCAGCGTGCATCGACGATCGCCGAGTGCACTGACATCAGCGTCTTTGCTCCTGAAATAAATGACGACGGCGTTGCCCAGCCGGAGGAGTGGTTCGGGCTGGACCCGGCAGCGGGTGAGGACTCGGTAGAGGAGATCGCCTCCAGCGATGAAGGCGAAGACGATGAAGGAGAGGAAGGCGAAGACGTTGAGCCGGCCGGTGAAGCAGCCAGCCAACCTCAGCCTGACCGTGCCTCCAGCAACGAGGCGCGTGCAAGCGCGCCTTCAGCGGGAGGCGGTGATCATGCCGAGGTTCGCCAGCCGGCCACTCCTCCAGCCGGCACTGCCATCTCCACCGACCTGCCCGACTCGCCAGTCGCTCCCCTGGCTTAATCTGTCATCCTTGCTTTTCCTGCTTGTTACCCTTTGAACAATTTTTACTAAACTTGCGCAGTTCCACCCACTGGGGGTGTATTCAAACTATGTTGAATGCTGGCCTTGCGAAGGTCTTTTGTGTAAATATGATTGTGTGCATGTTATGTTTCCATTCACCTATGCTTTTTATCCTTAGGCTATTTCCTTTGTCGCCTTCCCCTTTTGGGGAGGCAAGTACTCGAGCTTTCTTAGATTGAAGTGAAGTGAATGGAAGCCGGCCGGCCGGCTACTCTGGTAGTCGGTCGGTGGTAGGAGACAAACTGGCTTTTGTTATATTAGTCCGTTAGTCCCTAGCCATTTTTGTGTGGGCGTCCTTTCCTACCTTTAACTCTTGCTAGCCGGACAGCCGGTTCTTCGAACTGCGACTTTTGGCAAGAGAAAGCTTGGGTACCGGCACACTACTTGTCTGACCGCGGGTAGGACTTCTAATATAACTCCAGGCGGCCAGTCCCCGGGCCGACTAGTCGAACCCGGTGCTGGACAAAAAAAAGTGAATGTAATGACAAAGTCATAAGCATAATGTTCTTCATTTATAGATAAAAGATGGCAGTCCCCGAGCTCTCCTCGGGGGCCCTATTGTCCCGTACTTAGTAAAAAAGTTAGCGTGATACATACTGCATTTTAACTGCAAAATCTTCGGAGGAGGTTGGCGTTCCATGGTCGTTCCGACTCCTTGCCGGAATCGTCTCCCTTGCGTGCCTTCGGCTTCTGTGCGTCGATTAGGTAGTAGGAGTCGTTGCCTAAAGCTCTGCTGATGACGAAGGGGCCTTCTCAAGGGGCCGAGAGCTTGTGCTGGCTGGCTGTTCGCTGGATCAGCCGGAGCACAAGATCGCCCTCTTGGAAGGATCTTGGCCTGACCTTCCGGCTGTGGTAGCGGCGCAAGCCCTGCTGGTAGATGGCAGACCGGCTGAGGGCTAACAGCCGGCCTTCTTCCAGCAGGTCGACGCCGTCTTCTCGTGCTTCCTTGGCCTCCGCCTCCGTGTACATGGTTACCCGAGGCGAGTCGAACTCGATGTCAGTTGGGATGACCGCCTCGGCACCATACACGAGGAAAAAAGGAGTGAAGCCGGTTGACTTGTTTGGGGTAGTGCGCAGACTCCAGAGGACGGCCGACAGCTCATCGAGCCAACAGCCGGCTGAATGCTCCAGTGGTACGACCAGTCGGGGCTTGATGCCGGAAAGGATGAGGCCGTTGGCTCGTTCGACCTGGCCGTTTGACTGTGGGTGGGCAACGGACGCTAAGTCCAACCGGATGCCCTGCGTCGCAAAGAAACGTGCCAAGGCTCCCTTGGCGAAATTCGTGCCATTATCGGTGATGATGCTGTGTGGCACGCCGTACCGAGTTGTTATGTCTGTGATGAATGTCACGGCAGTCGGCCCATTCAGCTTCTTGATCGGCTTTGCCTCAATCCATTTGGTGAATTTGTCCACAGCGACTAGCAGATGTGTCATGCCACCGCGCGCCGTCTTGAATGGGCCCACCATGTCCAGTCCCCAAACAGCGAAGGGCCAAGTGAGGGGAATGGTTTTGAGTGCCGAAGCCGGCATGTGTTGCTTGGTGTTGAAGAATTGGCACCCTTTGCAGTGTTTAACTAACTCCTTGGCGTCATCCAAAGCAGTCGGCCAAAAGAAACCATGGCGGAAAGCTTTGGCGACGAGTGATCTTGAGGCCGCATGGTGGCCGCAATCTCCTTGGTGGATGTCTCTGAGGATTGCAATGCCCTTCTCTTGCTCGAGACATCGCTGGAGGACTCTAGTGACACTGCGCTTGACGAGCTCTCTGTTGACGATTGTGTATGCTCCGGCTCGACGTTGGACTTGTCTTGCCTCTGTTTCATCAACCGGCAGATCTTGGTTTACTAGGAAGTTGAGGATGGACTGGGCCCATGATGGGGCTGCGACTTCTTCTATTGCCAACACTGCTACTGCGACCAGGGCGGGCGGGCTGGGTGGTGAAATGCTGGAGTCGGCCGTCACCTGTTGTGTTGGTGCGGTCCTCGGGCCGACTACCGCAGTCCCCGAGCCGGGTGCGGCAGTCCCCGGGTCGGGCGTAACTACGGAAGTCCCCGAGCCGCCTGATGACGTCCCCGGGCCAACTACCGAAGTCCCCAGATCACCTGCCTGGTTCTTCGAGCCGGACCCGACCGCATCGGGGTTGAGTACTTTCCCGGACGCATCTACCCGGAGTTCGGTCTTCATCGAGGAGTCGGCAGTGGCGTACTTGTCCGCTATGACCAGAAGCTCGTCGAGGGTAGTCGGCTCGTCGTAGAGGAGCTTGTGCTTGAGGAGGGTGCCTTCTCGTCACCCGGCAGTGAAGTATTCTATGGCTTGCACCTCGTGTACCCCTTCGCAAGAGTTGCGGAGCTCGGCCCAACGTGTGAGGTAGTCACGGGTGGACTCAGTGGGGCCTTGCACACACAAGGAGAGCTGTCTGGGCTTGGGAGCCTGCTTGTAGGTGCTGGTGAAGTTGCGGACGAAGGCTTCTGTGAAGTCTAGCCAGCTGTTGATGCTGTACGGCTTGAGACTGTTGAGCCAAGTCCGCGCCGTGCCTTGCAGCATGAGGGGCACGTACTTCACGGCAACGCGCCTGTTGCCGTTTGCTATGCTAACCGCCATGGAGTAGTCGATCAACCAATCTTCCGGCTTCACGGAGCCGTTGTACTTGGGCGTATCTCTTGGGAGCGAGAACCCTTTGGGGAAAGGCTCGTCGCGGATGCGGGGACCGAAACAGGGCGGGCCGACATCGTCTTCTTCTTCCAACGCCAGGGATCGCACTAGGCGGTCGATCCGATGGCGGGCGCCATTCTCGCCGACTCCTTCGCGGCGGCCTAGCCAGCCGCTGAGAGTCGGATGCGCAACAGGCGGTAGGGTGGGATATCTCTCCCCACGGGGCCGAGGCGGAGGCGGGCTGCCCCGCCACTCCACGGCCCGGGGATGGCCTTCTGCGTCTCGCTCGATGGAGATTCGGGTTCGGCTGGCAGCCGGCTCTTTCTCGCGCCGCGCGCGGGTTTTGCCCGCGGTCGGTGTCCGGGACGTCGTGCCGTGATCTCGGCGCGGGGGGAGGCTTTCCGCGCGGGCGTCGGCTTCATGCCGCTGCGCGGCCGCATCGATTAGCTGTTGGATGCGTCTGGTCATGTGGGGGAGTTCTTCGGCCCCCAATCCGTCTAGCTCATCTACGTCCGCCTGGGCGGCACGCAGGTTCTCGAGTGGAGTGGCATAGACTGGGCGGTCGACTCCCAGCGTGTCGGCGATGACAGCGCCGTGGTGTCTGACAACGCTGGCCCGGCTTGGCCCGCCTGGGGGCGGCGTGCCAAAGGCGGCGCGGTCGGCTTCGCGCTGGTGGGCCTCAATGAGGCGTCTCATGGAAGCCAGCTTCCGGCCCTCCGCGAGGAGGGCGAGGCGGCGAGCCTCCAGTGCTTCGGTGTCGGCATCGGCCGGGAGGGGGATGGACAAGTCGTGGACCGCCGCATGCGGGGCGTCGTGGGCGCTTTTGTCGGGAGCGTCGCCGTGGCCGATGACCATCACCTCGGTGGTGACAGCGTCGCAGCCATCGGCCCGGGGAAGCGGGTCGTTGTAGATCGTGACGTCGGTGGGGAAAGTGTCGAGTGAGGCCGTGTCGGAGTCGACAGGCATCGGGTCGGTGGAACCAACCGACTCCAAGTCCACGGCAGGCTCGCCGGAGACGCGGAGCTGGCTGAGGAGGTTGACGAGGTGGTCGGTGCCCGCGTCAAAGGCGAGCTCGTCAGAGATGAGGGTCTTGTCAAGGAGATCGGCGAGGCTGCTTGCTGCGCAGATGTTGGCGACGCCTTGCAGCGCATCGTGGCAAGCGCCATCGGGCGTGCCGGGCTAGCTACGCTCGCTGGGGAGAAAGAGGGTTCCCATCCAGAACAGGTCTCCGGACGACGGTGCACCTGGCCCCACGGTGGGCGCCAAATGTCGGGTGGTAGGTGCGACATATGCCAATGGGTGGCTTATCATTGTGGGAGCCAGTAAAACATCGCCGGTGCCTGGAAGCGGGATGAGGCGAAGACATGCACACCGGCGAACCTTACCAGCTTCGGGGCTCTCCGTGGAGATAACACCCCTACTGCTGCTCCGCGGGGTCTCCGCATGATCACTAGATGAACAAGTAGCTACACGATGCTCCTTGAGCTGTTTGGTGAGAGGAGGAAGAAGGGCACGACTCGCTCTCTTCTCCTCCCTATGTGGTGTCTAAAACTAGCAGGGATCAACCCTTTGCATGGGTGTCCCGGGGGGTTTATATAGGCCTACCCCCCAGGGGTACAATGGTAATCCGGCTGGACGTGTGGCCCAGCCGTCTGTGTCTACGCTCGCCGGCTTCTGCGCCGGCTGCTGGGGCCCGCCGGCTGGTGGGTCCCGCCGGCTGCCGGGTGGTTGGTCGACAGCCAGGCCCTACTGTCCAGGGCCTGGTCGGGGGCTGGTTACTGTTGCTCAATCCTGGTGACGAGGGCTTCGTCGAGGTGGGCGTGGCTATAGTGCCACCGTCCGGCGGGTGATCGCTGTAGCCTCACCGCGTCTTGTCTCCTTAATGGGGCGTCTCCTTCGAGGGAGGTGGCAAGCCGGCTATGGAGAGCTGGCTTTGTCTTGGGCCGACTGGAGAAGGCATGGCCGCCTTCGGGTGTCTCTCTGCCCGAAGGGACCCACCGCCCGTGGGCCGCACTGGCGGCCCGTCGTGGATGACATCAGGGTTAACGTGGCAACAGTGCCGCGCCGGACGGGCCATGGCCACCCGTACGGCGCACTGTGCCAATCGTGCTCCGGGATTCAGGGGTGGCAGGCTTCACTGTAGCCACGCCCCGTCACATCGCCGTTATGTGGATGCAGACTTCGAGGGTACGGTCTTGACCGCTTTATGGGAGCCGGCTTCTTGGAGTCGGCCTTCTCGCGGCCGGCTTCTCGGAGCTGGCCCTCCTGCGGCTTTCTTCATGAGGGTTGAAGTCGGGCCGCCTTCCGATAGCCGGCCTGGGAGACAGCCGGCAAGGGGAAGGCGGCCCCACGTCTTGGATTCTTGAGGGTCGGATCGGCTCGTAATTTTTCAGAAGGGCCAGGGGGGCCGGCTTGGCTACCCGTGGTCATCTACTCCGACAGTAGTCCCCAAAGCTGATTGAGCTTCGAGGCTGACAAAGGGACGAGAAGCTTGGTCAGCTTCCTACCCTGAGGGGCCGGCTTTGCTTGAGCGCGCCGTCTTCGGAAAGCCCCGTTTCTCGTAGGCGGGGACGCGGGTCGGCCTGCAAGCTGACCGCGCGCCATCCCGCGTGCCACGTGGCAAGGAGATCCTGCCAATGCACGCGCGTGACGGGACGCCGTCGCAGGCCCGGGCCCGCCACTCCTAGGCCTCGGTCTGAGCGCGGATCTTCTGCGGCCCATATGGACCGCTCGCCTTCTCGCGGCGGTTTTATCACGCCATCAGGGTGCAATAATCGCGGGACGTGGGGGAGTGAGCACAGTTGATCCCCACGTTCCCCCACGCCACGCCTCCTCGGCTCCGCCGCGCGGGTCTATAAGTAGGGGGAGGAGGGGGAGCGGCAGAGGCTCGCACGCTCTCCCTCTCTCCGCCCCTTCTTGCATTCCTTCTTCTTACTTCCGCTGCCGCAGCACCCATCGCCGCGCCGTTTCGCCGTCGGACCTCTCGGTTCCCTCGGTCCCGCCGTAGCGGGGTCGTGCGCGTCTCCGCCGTCGCTTCGTCTTGCTCCCCGCCGCATCGCTCCCATGGCGCTGTCGAGCTCGCGGGATGGCTCCAACGTCCACGAGGACCACGTCGAGTTCCTCCGCCGGACGCGGCGCCTGCCGGGCGAGAGCTTCGTGCGGGTTCGTCGGGCGCCGGAGAAGGAGATCTCACCGGCGCCGGAGGAGGGCGAGCGGGTGATCTTCCGCTCGCACTGCCTGCGCGGCTTCGGCCTCCCGGCGAGCGGATTCCTTCGAGCGTTCCTTGAATTCTACCACCTCCAGCCGCATCACCTCACGCCCAACGCGGTGATGCTGCTGTCGGCTTTCGTCACCCTGTGCGAGGGCTTTCTTGGGGTTCTCCCCACTCTCGAGCTCTGGGGGGAATTCTTCCAGAGCAAGCTCGGCACCGTCATCGCGGGCGTGCCCGCCCCCTGCGGAGCCTTCATTGCCATGAGGCGGATGGGGGAGAACAATCCGTTCCCGCCCATCCCGTTGATCCAGTCGGTGATGCTCTGGCAAAAATCCTACTTTTATGTGAAGAACGTCGCCCAGCAAGGCGACTACGTCAACCTGCTGGCTTACGTAGCCGGCCCGCCGGCTGGGAGGCAACCTTCGTGGAGCTATCGGGCCAGGTCGTTGTCCCAGGCCGGGAACGCAGCCGTCTCCCGGCTCCGGGTGATGATCCAGTCGTAAGGCCTGACCAGAGCCGACTTGGTGGCCGCCTTCGTGGAGCGCCGAGTACTTCCGCTCCAAGGCCGGCCTCACATGATTTGCCAGATGAGCGGCCGCTTCGACCCGTACCGGCTGAGCACCAGGGAGATGCCTCATGCGGAGGTGTCTTACATGGTGAACTACATCTCCAACTGCAAGATCACCGAAGATTGGCAATACGGCAAGGGTCCGTATTCCCGCGCCAACCCTCCGCCGGCAGTAAGTTTTTCCTCTTTTCTTCCTTTTGTAGCCGGCCTCATGATAGCCGACCTCTGATTAGTTGGTTTGCCCTTGGCAGAACTCTTTTCTTCCGCCGACGGCCGGGGCCACAGGGGTAGAGCTCCAGCTCCTCCCCGACCGCACGATGGACGACGCCGACGATCCGGACCTGGGAGCGGCCGCCATGGAAGACGCCATCATGGGTGAAGGCGACGAGGAAGGAGGCTCGGGGCCCGGAGCCGGCTTCGAGGACTGGCCGGACGATGACGAGGTCGAAGCCGTCCCGCACCGCCAGCCGGTGCCTGATCATCAGGGCGCGGGCTCGTCTGCCGCGCCGGCTGCCCGTGGCGGCGCGCAGAAGCGCCGGGCCGCATCGACCTTCTTCGGCAGCCGGCCGAAGAAATCCAAGGCTTCCACGGCGGCGACCAAGCGGGACGAGGCGGCCGTGAAGGAGGCCCGCTTCCGCAAGGCGGTGAAACAGCCGCAGGCGATCTCGGCGTAAGTCGTCGAATGTCTTGTATATTTCATATATATATATATATATATATATATATATATATATATATATATATTGTTGTCCTTTTCGATTGAAGCCCTTCTAAACCTTTCTTTGCTCGCCGGGCAGGGCGCCGCTTTCCCTTAAGCGCGGTCCCGGCAGCTCCATAGTCGGGCCAACTGGAGGGTCCTCCGGCTCCCGTCGCGTGGATCCCCGCGCCGACCTTAGGGAGGCCACGGAGCGGAACGCACGTGAGGCGCGGGAGGAGCGGGAGGCGGCGGAGCGAAGGGCCGCCCAGGCGGCGAAGGAGCAGGCCGATGCGGCGGCCAAGGCCCGGGCGGAGGCGGCAGCCGCGGAGACGGAGGCGGAGGCTTCGCACAACCAGCCTCCGCTACTCGTCGTTCCCCTCCACGCCGTTGATGGAGGTGGCAGGCTTCACTGTAGCCACGCCTTGTCACATCGCCGTTATGTGGATGCAGACTTCGAGGATACGGTCTTGACCGCTTTGTGGGAGCCGGCTTCTTGGAGTCGGCCTTCTCGCGGCCGGCTTCTCGGAGCCGGCCCTCCCGCGGCTTTCTTCATGAGGGTTGAAGTCGGGCCGCCTTCCGATAGCCGGCCTGGGAGACAGCCGGCAAGGGGAATGCGGCCCCACATCTTGGATTCTTGAGGGCCGGATCGGCTCGTAATTTTTTCAGAAGGGCCAGGGGAAGCCGGCTTGGCTACCCGTGGTCATCTACTCCGACATCTTCTTTTGTGCTTCCGCTCTTTGGGTGAGCTCGTCGATGAACAATGGCTCGCCACTAATATCAACGTCATTGCCTTCTTCTTCATCACTGTCACCTTCGGCATAGATGTCATTGTCTTCATGCCACGAGTCATCACGGTCGTAGTCAGCACGGTCGTCGGCCTCTTCATCGGGCATGTACTGGGCGCGGCCATCCTGACTTTGGGTCTCCTAAGGGTCGTAGGCACAGCCATGCCCACCCTCGAAGATCACGTCCTCCATGTACTGGTTGTAGAAGGGGTCGTCGCCCGTTGGCGTTGATGTTTGGCATTCCGTCAAACAAGATGCGGGGGGGGGGGGGGGGGGGTGGGGGGGAGGGCGGCATGGTTCCCGTGAATGGTGCCCGTGGTTGCTTTCTTTGCAACTCGACGGACGCCCGGCCGCCGCTGCTGGACCCAGGCGTGACCTTGAGATCGATGACGGCCGCGGGACGCGGTGTGGACGGCGCAAACAAGCCCACGTCCGCCGACCTCGAGAAATGGGTCTGGCCATCGTGCCTTGGCGGAGGAAAGCCGGGCGACATGGGCGCGGTCGCGACGTCGGCGACTGGCAGTGCGGAGGCCGGGCGACCGACGAGCCTGTGCTCGCGTGGCCGGCGGCCGCTGCAGGGAACCCGGCCGGACGGCCCATGCCAAGCATGAGGATGGCGTGCGCTTTGTTGAGGAGGTCCTCCTTCTCGTCGGCAGAGGCCTTGCGCCGCTCGGCCTCCAGCTCCTCGCGCTGGGCGGCGAACTTGGCCGCAGCGGCATTAAGCTTGACGACCGCTCTCCGTTCCCTTCTCTTCGCCGATTCCGCGTCCAACTTGGCGATCTCCTCCGGCATGCACTCCGACCGCGTCTTCCTTGACGCCTTGGCCGCCTTCTTCTTCACCATTGTGGGCGGGTCGACAGCCAGGCCGCCGGAATTCGGCGGGGCGTCGGCCATGGACGGGGGAGAGGGGGGTGGGCGGGAGGGGCGTGGGAGGGTTTGTGGAAAATGGCGCCAAATGGGCGTGTGGGGTTTGGTTTCTCCCACTGACAGGTGGGCCAAGGAAGGACAAGCGCGCGCGTCCCGCCCGTCCGCACGCTGTCCATTTCACTCCAAAACCGGCGCAAACTTGGGCCACGGATGGGTCGAAAGCGGACACAAAACGGACAAATGTCCGTTTGCGGTCGCGCGCTGGGCAGTCTGGTTTGTCTGTTTTATCTCAAACGGACGAGGGCGGACAGAATAAAGTCGCGTGGTAGAGTTAGCCTTATGTTTCGACAGCGGGCAGCTTTTGACGGGTACCTCTGCCACTCTGGCAACCCGTGAGTGGTTTCCGTTATCTTGGTCCGGGCCACGAATGATCTACTGCACCTTGGAAATGAGTACACGGGCGAAAGTGATGGGCATTGGTCCTCCTGCGTGCACCGCAGCAGCAGCGAGGCCGGCCGGTGTCGCGGAAGAGATAGCAGCAGCAGATAATCCAAGATTTCATGGGAAGTCGTACTACCATATCAAAATGGAATGCATGGCCTCTAGCAGTTAATGGCTGGGTCGGTCGGTCGATCATCGCCCAAATGCCGCGACTAGTCCGCTCCGGACACGAGGCCGCCACGCACCACGCACAGCGGGGGAAAAGGGAGCAGAGAGGATTGGGGCCTTGCGGTGCGTCCTGGCATGCATGGGCATGGTTTCACGGAGCGCTGCTCCTCCGGTACATTCCTCGGGCGGCGTTGTACTGGGATGGGCGCTCCATATGCTCGACTCGAGAGTGCACACTAGCAGCTGGTGAAGCTGTTTTTTGGTTAGGCCAACTCCAACGATCCCAAATGGACGTTTATTTTGGACAAAGTGACGGTGTCCGGCCCTTTGTATGTTAGCGTTAGCCATGCGTTTCGTCCGGTCGGCTGATTTTTTTTTGCAAAGGAATAGAAAACTGAAATTTTGTCACCACGGACATAGTTCATTCCAGCGGCCACAATTCATGCCGTTCACAGCGTCGGTGAGCAGCATACATGTCAACATTCAAAAAGAACCATCTTCAAGTTTTCTCATCGGCAATAAAGCCAACGGCCGACACCCTTACCAGCCTTCACCACACCCAAGTTTTCTCGCCGGCAACAAAGTCAGTGGCCGGCACACTTGCAAGCCTTAAAAAAAAGGGCCATAATCCACGGCAGAGGCCTCCCTAGTTCATGTCATCTTGGTCGAACATCTTCTTTTGCCGGTTCTCAAACCAACTTCTTCTTTTTGCAGATAAGTTGGTCAAGTCCACGCTCATGATTGTTAACGCCACCTCTTTTGCTTTTGTGTCAGCATTGGTGGCCTCGATTGCGAGCTTCTTCGTTTGGACGGCCTCCTTCATGTCGAGCCTCCTCCTCTTGGCGGCCTCCTTCATGTCAAACTTCTTCGTTTGGAGTTTCAAGTATATCTTCATTTGCTCCTCCTTTCCTTGGTGCTTCCTCTCGCCCCTCACTTTCTTTGGAGTCAACATGCCGTGCAAAGTTTCTTGCAAGGCGAAAGATGTCGCATCACAATTCTCATCAATCTCCGAGTTGGTCTTGCCCCTCGGCCTCTTCACCACATCTCCATCCCCAGCCACGGCCGTCGGCCCTCCTTTCTTTAGAGCGGCATATTGATCTTTGAACTTGGGACAATCTTTGACGAGCGTCCAACAATGGGTAAGAGTGAATGGCGTGTTCTTATGTCGGGCCTTGAAGACTTTCATAGATTGGAATGCCTACACAATCAAAGAGACAGCCACAAATGTAACTGTGACGCCCGGATAATCGAGCTACAGTAAACCTCTGCTAATGGTGCCATGTCACCTCTGTCACTATAGTTAATCTCGAGTTAGTTCAAAAACCGATCCAAAATTCAAGTTCAAAATCAACGCAAACAATGAAAGTTTTCAAATATTAAAAGTAAAATGTTAAGTTTGTGCCAGATAATGCATAGGTGATTATAGCGAAGAAACCACACTTTTATAAAATGATTAAATACTCTGAAATGACTAAAACAGTAGTTAAAACAATTAACTAAACGTCTTTTGTATTTTATAAAATACTAACCTATTTTATTTTTGGGTAAAACTTTTTGTGGCAGTGGGAGATGTTGAAACACTAATTTAGGAATTTTTTTTGTGATTTATAAAGCAAAAATAATACCAAAATAAAATCAAAAAACTAATAAACAAATAAATAAATAAATAAATAAAAACAAAAACTTAAACAAAAGAGAAAAAGGAAGAAACCCCCCTCCCCCTGGGCCGAATGGCCCAGCTAGCCAGCAGGCCACCAACCCAAAAGGCCTAACCGGCACCCCACTCCCCTTATCCCCCCGTCCCCGAAACCCTAACCCACTACCACCACGCACTTCCCCCGCACCACTTGCTCTCATTCCCCCCTCCCCCGATCCAGATGGGGATAGGGCCGACCACGCCCCCGTGCCCCCGACGCTCCTCGCCGGGCCTCCTCCCCGCCGCCCGTCTTTGGCTCGCCTTCCCTCTCCATCCTCTTCCCCGACCCGATCTGGATCGGGAAGGGGGCAACGAGCCCAACGCCCCCTCCACCTCGCAGACGCCGCCCGGTGCAACTCCGTCGCCGCCAGTCGTCCTCGCCTCCGCCTCGCCGGACGCGACCTCAACTCCTCCCCGAGCCCACTGCCAGATCCCTACGCCCCCTCGTGAGCTCCCCCTCTCCTTTCCTTCCCCCGCGCTCGCGCTCACCCTGGCTCCCCGCTCGCGCCCAACTTCGCCCGCCTTGCCGCAGCGCACGCGGCGCCTCTCCCCTGACTCGCTCGACTGCTGTGTCGCTGCTGCTTTAGCTGCCGTTGCCGCGGCACCGTCCCTCCTGCTGCTGGTGCGCCACCGTGCATAGGCGCCCGCCGGCAGCCCCTTCACCGCAGATGCCCGCGCCGCGCGCCCTCTGCTCCACCCCGCCGGGTGCCCCGACCGCGTCGGCCGCGCACGCACGCCGCGTGTGGCCATGCCTCCGCCCCTCGACGCTGGTCGCCCGCGGATCCTCCCTCGTCTCCTAGCTGCGCCCCATGCTCGCCGTCACCGGCCACTGTCGCTGCCAAAGCCCCCTGTTGCAGTCGCCTCGCCACCGCTCCAGCGCCACAAATCGCCCTGGCGGCCGGCCTCTTCACTCGCCGCGCTCCGCCATCCTCATCGGCCCCGCCCGCGGCCCTTGCTCGCTAGCGCTCGCGCCGGCGAGCGCCTCTGTTCGCACACGGGCTGGGCGCTAGCGCCCGCACCCCTCTGTCCCCGTGCCCACTAAAGGCCCCTGACCCAATGACACAGGGGCCCACGCCCTAGAATGTTTTTTTAAGGAGAGAAAAAAATAATAATAAAAATAAAGTTAATTAATTATCTAAATTAATTAAGTTAATTAATCCTTTTAAATTAATCTAATTAACCTGTTAGTTTAAATAAATAGTAATTAGTTTAAATTAAACCCTAATTAGACTAAACAGTCAATGACGAATAGGACCCACACGTCAGTTGACCAGTCAACACCTCTGTTGACGTCATGCTGATGTCCTGGATAATGTTGTATTAAGTTAATTAAATAAATGCTAAAATTAATTTAAGTCTTTTAAGATTAATATTAAATAAACCGTAGCTCGGATGGGAAAATTTTGTACATGAAAGTTGCTCAGACGACGAGACGAGTCCGGTTACGCAGCCCGTTAGTCCGACACACATCCCTAGCATAGCAAACACACAACTTTCCCCCTCCGGTTCATCTGTCCGAAAACACGAAATACCGGGGATACTTTCTCGGATGTTTCCCCCCCTTCGCCGGTATCACCCATCCCTGCGATAGGTCACCCCTAGCACCGCGTATTGCTGCGTCTTGCTTTGTGTTACATTTGATTGCTCTGTTATTTATTGTGTTCCCCCTCCGTTACTTCTTTCCGGTAGACACCGAGACCGACGCCGCTGCTGGTGCCCCGATCGACTACGTTGTTGACGACCCCTCCTTCTTGTCTGAGCAACCAGGCAAGCCCCCCCTTGATCACCAGATATCGCCTACTCTCCTCTATACTACTTGCATTAGAGTAGTGTAGCATGTTACTGCTTTCGTTATTCCTATCTTGATGCATAGCCTGTCCTTGCTACTACTGGTGTTACCTTTACCTGCTATCCTACATGCTTAGTATAGGATGCTAGTGTTCCATCAGTGACCCTATACTCTTGTCCGTCTGCCATGCTATACTACTGGGCCGTGATCACTTCGGGAGGTGATCACGGGCATATACTATATACTATACACTGTTACATTACCTGTGATACTGTTCGGAGATGGGGGCTGAAGGGGCAAGTGGCTCCATCCCAGTAGAGGTGGGCCTGGGTTCCCGACGCCCCCCGACTGTTACTTTGTGGCGGAGCGACAGGGCAGGTTGAGGCCACCTAGGAGAGAGGTGGGCCTGGCCCTGGTCGGCGTTCGCGGTTATTTCAAGATAACACGTTTAACGAGATCTTGGTATTCGATCTAAGTCTGGCTACTGGCCTATACGCACTAACCATCTACGCGGGGACAGTTATGGGCACTCGACGTCGTGGTATCAGCCGAAGCCTTCGTGACGTCAGCGACTGAGCGGCGCACGCCGGGTTGGACCGCGTAACGCAACTTCCTTTGTAATGGAGGTTGCTAGGTCTGCTCTCCGGCCGCGTACGCAACGTGCAGGTGTGCAATGGGCGATGGGCCCAGACCCCTGCGCCATAGGATTTAGACCGGCGTGCTGACCTCTCTGTTGTGCCTAGGTAGGGCTGCGACGTGTTGATCTTCCGAGGCCGGGCGTGACCCAGGAAAGTGTGTCCGGCCAAATGGGATCGAGCGTGTTGGGTTATGTGGTGCACCCCTGCAGGGAAGTTAATCTATTCGAATAGCCGTGATCTTCGGTAACAGGACGACTTGGAGTTGTACCTTGACCTTATGACAACTAGAACCAGATACTTAATAAAACACACCCTTCCAAGTGCCAGATACAACCGGTGATCGCTCTCTCACAGGGCGACAAGGGGAGGATCATCGGTTAGGATTATGCTATACGATGCTACTTGGAGGTCTTCAGTCTACTCTCTTCTACATGCTGCAAGACGGGGGCTGCCAGAAGCGTAGTCTTCGACAGGACTAGCTATCCCCCTCTTATTTTGGCTTTCTGCAGTTCAGTCCACCGATATGGCCCTTTACACATTTACCCATGCATAAGTAGTGTAGCTCCTTGCTTGCGAGTACTTTGGATGAGTACTCACGGTTGCTTTCTCCCTCTTTTCCCCCTATCCCTTCTACCTGGTTGTCGCAACCAGATGTTGGAGCCCAGGATCCAGACGCCACCGTCGACGACGACTCTTACTACACCGGAGGTGCCTACTACTATGTGCTGCCCGCTGACGACGACCAGGAGTAGTTAGGAGGATCCCAGGCAGGAGGCATGCGCCTCTTTCGATCTGTATCCCAGTTTGTGCTAGCCTTCTTAAGGCAGACTTGTTTAACTTATGTCTGTACTCAGATATTGTTGCTTCCGCTGACTCGTCTATGATCGAGCTCTTGTATTCGAGCCTTCGAGGCCCCTGGCTTGTAATATGATGCTTGTATGACTTATTTTATTTGTAGAGTTGTGTTGTGATATCTTCCCGTGAGTCCCTGATCTTGATTGTACACGTTTGCGTGTATGATTAGTGTACGGTCAAATCGGGGGTGTCATAAGTTGGTATCAGAACCGACTGCCTGTAGGAATCCCCCTTTCAAACTCCTTGGCCGAAGTCGAGTCTAGTCATTGAAAAACTTTTACTAACATGGCTGTGCGGCTTACGGGCCCATGTCGCCATTGGGTGGTATTAGGATCTTTTACTCCTCGTCTATACTCTGAGACTCTGATCTCCCTTCTATTCGGGTTAAATGAATTTTGCTAACTCTAACATTAGGATCTCGTGATCACTTCCAACCGGAGAGCCATGTGTTACCGATGACCGCCTGCTTCACCAGAAGATTCCGAAGATACTCTTTGATATTCTCTCGAGACTTGTGCCCACCACTTTTGCTATTCTCGACCATCGATAAATCCTTATGGATAACTACTTACACTTGCCATTCATATGATCATCCCCCATTGATCTGGTTATTACAAGATACCCCGAAGTTTTCTCTATTGTTTCGAGAATACTTTGTGCCTACTACCTTGCAGTTCTTTGCCACATGAATACTCCTACAAATAATTCCTCGCACTTGTCGAGTATCCGCTCATCCCCAGTTGTTCATGTGTTTCACAAAAGTCTTCAAAATACCATTCGATCTTCCGAAAATCCTCAGGAGCCTTTTGCTCTTGAAATTCTTGCTTACTTACATTATGGTTAATCCCATAAGTCTAGTAATTTTATTGACATCCTTTGTCATTATCATTTTGAGTCCATTGATTCAATATGTTGTGGTTGCTCGCAATCTTCAGCCAGTTCCTAGAATTCATCCTTTTGGCTCAGACGCATTTTAAACATGAGTTGGAGCTTGACCAATCAAATTGTCGTCGATTTTACCCCTAAGGCTATTCAACTTATCCACCCTTAATTAGAGATTTTGCTTCTGATCCCTTGATTTGGGAATCATAATTCCTTTGCATTTGAGCTTTGAGTTAGTCAGTTGTTTCTATAATCTGATCTCCTAGCATTCTTTCTTCCTCTGGTTGAGTACCAATGCTCACATCAGATCCCTTATGGACCACCAGATCCTTTGTTGGATTTTATCCGACAATGTCCTTCATATTCAACCACTTTGGAAGACTTTCCATGATACATAATGACATTGGTAAATTCTATTCCTTGATTTGACCAACCATGCTTTGCCTTCGAGCTGGTAATACTCACCCTCGAAGCTTGTGGTATATGTTTCTAAAGATGCCCCGATGGGTTGAACCTATGCCTTCCTTAACCTGTGTGAACCCGGAAACTACTACGGGTCATACTCTACTGGTGTTATGTCAGATTAAATTTCAATATTACAACTTCTCCGAAAATGAGAAGTGAGTGGAAGGTTATGCATTGGAGAAGTGGGAGTCGACATTGAACTTTGTGTACATGCCCATGGGCCCGATGTGGAACTTATCATGGAAGCTTCTTGCAAAATATTTAATCATTTGGATAATTCTTTCAGTGTCTATAAATTGGATCCCTTGCAACTATGGTTCCGACCATATTGTTCTTCTTTGATCCCATTTCTCAGGCATGTTTAAGCATTTGTCTTCTGCGGATCAATATCTCAGTCCAACCTTTACTTTGATATACCGTCGAGTATTACCCTCTAGTATCATGAGAATATCACGAAGCTACATAACTTATTATGAGTTCTTCATCAACTATTATTCTCACCGATTCCAATTCCCCCTTCCCCGGGTTATGAGTTATTAGTCACTCGAGAACACCGATAACTGAATCGAGTCCGCACTACGATTCAACAACTCTTATTAACCATCATTGCTTACGAGTTTGAACTCGATCACGTCATTTCTAGCCTAATTGGCTATATCAGTATCGTGCTGATTTTAACTATGCTACCTGGTCCTTATTTCCGGAGCACCACTTTCGGCGATGAGCTAAGCTTACGTCGATCTTCCTTGTCTTAACGTTTCGCCTTGAACAACAAGCTTGATTTAGAGTTTGTGTCATACGCTTGGTTCCAATTACCTTTCGCTTCATCATTCCTTTGACTTGATGTCATCGTTGATCGATTACATCTTCATGAAATATCTCGGCAAATGTGTCGTGATCATCATCAGCATTCTGAGCTCTTCCAGGATATCAATTGAATTTAAGAAGAGAAACATCCTTGCCCTCGATGATTTGTGTTATCATCGACCACTTTATTGCCTTTCGTTCAATGCAAACTTGTTCGTGTTTCGTGTTATACCTTGAGATCCTTACTATCCGGCATCTGCTCTTCACCTTGGAGTATTACCATCTTTTATGTCAAGGATGTCGTGAGAATTTCACCACCTATTAAGAATTCTTGGTATGGTGATGCTTCTCACCATCATCATTCTTTCTTGGTCCCCGTGTTGATTCCAACAATTGAACTGTGTCGTTTGTATTCCTTCCTTCTAGCAACCCTATTGCTTTGAAGTTTGTGGTTGACATTTCATTCTTAGGCCATTGGTTATCGAATCACCATTATAACATCAGTCATGCTATCTACGCCCATATTTTGGGTGCACCTTTCAACCAATCTTTAACTATGAATGTTTTCCTCGAGCATAACTCATTATATCATTTGATCTGACAAATGTTATCTCCTTGATCACATAATTGTGGAAATTCATCTTTTCAGAAATCTTGAGGATTGTCGCTGAGACCATCAGCCAGCCCTCATCCTCTCCTTGGTTAATGATGAACTTTCGTTTCAGAACTCGCTTCCATAGTTCATTTCCCGAGATTCTTACAATGCCATCTCGTTAATTTGTGTTGCATCGTTTCTACTCAGGCATTCCGTGTCTGAGTTATCCTGACACCAATCAAATCTGAATCTCGGTCAGGTATGATGGTTGGAACATATTCCCAAGAGTTATCACATTGGTCTTTATGTGACCCGGTAATGTGATGTCGTGCCTAGCACACCTGGCCCGAGGCCCTGTTGTTATAGTTTCCATTTTAGCAAGGTTAACCATTCTTCTATGAGGAAATGGTAAGGCTTGTTCTATAAGTTGTTCCTGATTGATCCTTTGGGAATCCGAAGCCTGACCTTTACCTAACAACCATGTCAATGCTACCTCGAAGCATCACTGTGGTACTCATACATCAATAAGAACATTTGAAGCCCAATGCTAAATATTTCCTGCTCAATTATCCAAACACCGTTGTATGGGTAATGTCAGGAAATTTCTCTCCCCTTTCCTAAAGGGTTTTCTACGTTATATCCTGCCATGGATATCATACTATGCTTGTCCTTGGGAAGGATATACCCCTGAATATGTGTTTAAACACATTTTCCTTTCCATTGTTCTATTTAATCTGATAATCATATTTTCCTTTCCATTGGCTTGTTTGACCTTTTCTTGTGATCTATATAATCTAAGCAGTAATAATTCACTGCTTATGTAAACACCTCGGTGTACAACTCTGTTAGTGAGACCTTGTTACTTTTGTTGATGACATTCCGGTAACCGCCGATGGACGAGAACTTTGCCTATTGGTCCGCCTCGTTCAACGAGCAGGAAAATGGTTCTCTTCGTCCCTCGCCCTTGGTACCGATGTTGTTGCCGACATAACCGACAGACTATCCTCTGACATGCCTTGCTTACATGATCGTGCAAGATGTCACCACCCTTCCTACTTTTAACCCACATGGTGGGCCCATAACCCACAGTTCCACAGGATCGAAACCGACTCCCCTGTACAACCTATTGTCAAGGTTATTCGCCGCGCTTGACTTCGTATGTAATTCATGGGCCACCTGCTTAGTAATCTATTATGGTATCAGACGCAATACTTATTCCCATTGCTCTGAACCCCTTTCACACTTTGCTTCAGGTAACGAACGATTGCCTATGCGCTTGGAACTTCTATTTTACACCTTCTTACTTTGCTCTATATTGTCTTAAATTTCAATTCGAGAGTTACTTTCCGCCACCTTCCCTGGTGTTATGTACTAGATAAGCAAACATGGTAGCAGTCCGTTCTTCCGTAATACCCTCTTATCCTTTCGTAAGTACGATGGAGTTCCTGCGGAAAGACGACAACTTCATCATGATGCACTGGAATAAAGAATTGAAGACATCAACGAAAGAGATTAACTACTTCGAGAAGATTCGTTAGAATATCGTAACCAGAACTTTCCCCCTTACTCCCCTCTTAAATCTCGGGACGAGATTTCTTGTAGTGAAGGAGAATTGTGACGCCCGGATAATCAAGCTACAGTAAACCTCTGCTAATGATGCCATGTCACCTCTGTCACTGTAGTTAATCTCGAGTTAGTTCAAAAACCGATCCAAAATTCAAGTTCAAAATCAATGCAAACAATGAAAGTTTTCAAATATTAAAAGTAAAATGTTAAGTTTGTTCCAGATAATGCATAGGTGATTACAGCGAAGAAACCACACTTTTATAAAATGATTAAATACTCTGAAATGACTAAAACAGTAGTAAAAACAATTAACTAAATGTCTTTTGTATTGTATAAAATACTAACCTATTTTATTTTTGGGTAAAACTTTTTGTGGCAGTGGGAGATGTTGAAACACTAATTTAGGAATTTGTTTTGTGATTTATAAAGCAAAAATAATACCAAAATAAAATTAGAAAACTAATAAACAAAAAAAATAAATAAAAACAAAAACTTAAACAAAAGAGAAAAAGGAAGAAACCCCCTCCCCCTGGGCCGAATGGCCCAGCTAGCCAGCAGGCCACCAGCCCAAAAGGCCTAACCGGCACCCCACTCCCCTTATCCCCCCGTCCCCGAAACCCTAACCCACTACCACCACGCACTTTCCCCGCACCACTCGCTCTCGTTCCCCCCCTCCCCGATCCAGATGGGGATCGGGGCGAGCACGCCCCCGTGCCCCCGACGCTCCTCGCCGGGCCTCCTCCCCGCCACCCGTCTCTGGCTCGCCTTCCCTCTCCATCCTTTTCCCCGACCCGATCCGGATCGGGAAGGGGGCAACGAGCCCGAAGCCCCCTCCACCTCGCAGACGCCGCCCGGTGCTACTCCGTTGCCGCCAGTCGTCCTCGTCTCCGCCTCGCCGGACGCGACCTCAACTCCTCCCCGAGCCCACTGCCTGATCCCTACGCCCCCTCATGAGCTCCCCCTCTCCTTTTCTTCCCCCGCGCTCGCGCTCACCCTGGCTCCCCGCTCGCGCCCAACTTCGCCCACCTTGCCACAGCGCACGCGGCGCCTCTCCCCTGACTCGCTCGACTGCTGTGTCGCTGCTGCTTTAGCTACCGTTGCCGCGGCACCGTCCCTCCTGCTGCTGGTGCGCCACCGCGCATAGGCGCCCGTCGGCAGCCCCTTCACCGCAGATGCCCGCGCCGCGCGCCCTCTGCTCCACCCCGCCGGGTGCCCCGACCGCGTCGGCCGCGCACGCACGCCGCGTGTGGCCATGCCTCTGCCCCTCGACGCTAGTCGCCCGCGGATCCTCCCTCGTCTCCTAGCTGCGCCCCATGCTCACCGTCACCGGCCACTTTCGCCGCCAAAGCCCCCTATTGCATTCGCCTCGCCACCGCTCCAGCGCCACAAACCGCCCTGGCGGCCGGCCTCTTCACTCGCCGCGCTCTGCCATCCTCATCGGCCCCGCCCGCGGCCCCTGCTCGCTAGCGCTCGCGCCGGCGCGCGCCTCTGTTCGCACACGGGCTGGGCGCTAGCGCCCGCACCCGCCTGTCCCCGTGCCCACTAAAGGCCCCTGGCCCAATGACACAAGGGCCCACACCCTAGAATGTTTTTTTAAAAAAAGGAGAGAAAAAATAGTAATAAAAATAAAGTTACTTAATTATCTAAATTAATTAAGTTTATTAATCCTTTTTAATTAATCTAATTAACCTGTTAGTTTAAATAAACAGTAATTAGTTTAAATTAAACCCTAATTAGCCTAAACAGTCAATGACGAACGGGACCCACACGTCAGTTGACCAGTCAACACCTGTGTTGACTGTTGACGTCATGCTGACGTCCTGGATAATGTTGTATTAAGTTAATTAAATAAATGCTAAAATTAATTTAAGTCTTTTAAAATTAATATTAAATAAACCGTAGCTCGGATAGAAAAACTTTGTACATGAAAGTTGCTCAGAACGACGAGACGAGTCCGGTTACGCAGCCCGTTAGTCCGCCACACATCCCTAGCATAGCAAACACACAACTTTCCCCCTCCGGTTCATCTGTCCGAAAACACGAAACACCGGGGATACTTTCCCGGATGTTTCCCCCCCTTCGCCGGTATCACCTATCCCTGCGATAGGTCACCCCTAGCACCGCGTATTGCCGCGTCTTGCTTTGTGTTACATTTGATTGCTCTGTTATTTATTGTGTTCCCCCTCCGTTACTTCTTTCCAGTAGACACCGAGACCGACGCCGCTGCTGGTGCCCCGATCGACTACGTTGTTGACGACCCCTCCTTCTTGTCTGAGCAACCAGGCAAGCCCCCCCCTCTTGATCACCAGATATCGCCTACTCTCCTCTATACTACTTGCATTAGAGTAGTGTAGCATGTTACTGCTTTCGTTATTCCTATCTTGATGCATAGCCTGTCCTTGCTACTACTGGTGTTACCTTTACCTGCTATCCTACATGCTTAGTATAGGATGCTAGTGTTCCATCAGTGACCCTACACTCTTGTCCGTCTGCCATGCTATACTGCTGGGCCGTGATCACTTCGGGAGGTGATCACGGGCATATACTATATACTATACACTGTTACATTACCTGTGATACTGTTCGGAGATGGGGGCTGAAGGGGCAGGTGGCTCCATCCCGGTAGAGGTGGGCCTGGGTTCCTGACGGCCCCCGACTGTTACTTTATGGCGGAGCGACAGGGCAGGTTGAGGCCACCTAGGAGAGAGGTGGGCCTGGCCCTAGTCGGCGTTCGCGGTTATTTCAAGATAACATGTTTAACGAGATCTTGGTATTTGATCTAAGTCTGGCTACTGGCCTATACACACTAACCATCTACGCGGGGACAGTTATGGGCACTCGACGTCGTGGTATCAGCCGAAGCCTTCGTGACGTCAGCGACTGAGCGGCGCGCGCCGGGTTGGACCGCGTAACGCAACTTCCTTTGTAATGGAGGTTGCTAGGTCTGCTCTCCGGCCGCGTACGCAACGTGCAGGTGTGCAATGGGCGATGGGCCCAGACCCCTGCACCATAGGATTTAGACCGGCGTGCTGACCTCTCTGTTGTGCCTAGATAGGGCTGCGACGTGTTGATCTTCCGAGGCCGGGCATGACCCAGGAAAGTGTGTCCGGCCAAATGGGATCAAGCGTGTTGGGTTATGTGGTGCACCCCTGCAGGGAAGTTAATCTATTCGAATAGCCGTGATCTTCGGTAACAGGACGACTTGGAGTTGTACCTTGACCTTATGACAACTAGAACCGGATACTTAATAAAACACACCCTTCCAAGTGCCAGATACAACCGGTGATCGCTCTCTCACAGGGCGACGAGGGGAGGATCATCGGTTAGGATTATGCTATACGATGCTACTTGGAGGTCTTCAGTCTACTCTCTTCTACATGCTGCAAGACGGGGGCTGCCAGAAGCGTAGTCTTCGACAGGACTAGCTATCCCCCTCTTATTCTGGCTTTCTGCAGTTCAGTCCACCGATATGGCCCTTTACACATTTACCCATGCATAAGTAGTGTAGCTCCTTGCTTGCGAGTACTTTGGATGAGTACTCACGGTTGCTTTCTCCCTCTTTTCCCCCTATCCCTTCTACCTGGTTGTCGCAACCAGATGTTGGAGCCCAGGATCCAGACGCCACCGTCGACGACGACTCTTACTACACCGGAGGTGCCTACTACTACGTGCTGCCCGCTGACGACGACCAGGAGTAGTTAGGAGGATCCCAGGCAGGAGGCATGCGCCTCTTTCGATCTGTATCCCAGTTTGTGCTAGCCTTCTTAAGGCAGACTTGTTTAACTTATGTCTGTACTCAGATATTGTTGCTTCCGCTGACTCGTCTATGATCGAGCTCTTGTATTCGAGCCTTCGAGGCCCCTGGCTTGTAATATGATGCTTGTATGACTTATTTTATTTGTAGAGTTGTGTTGTGATATCTTCCCGTGAGTCCCTGATCTTGATCGTACATGTTTGCGTGTATGATTAATGTACGGTCAAATCGGGGGCGTCACAGTAACGGCAAAGGACACAAGATGCAAAAAAGATGAACATGGCATAGCAATAAAAGAGCAAGAGGTCATACCAAGTCACCCACACCTAGGCCACTCACGGGACAGGTTTCAACGCTCTCAAGCACAGCACCAAACTTGTTGTATTCTTGTTGAATGAACCCCCATCTCTTTTGGATTGAGTTGATCCGACGAGCGCTCGCAAACTTGTAGGGCGGAAACTTTCTCCGCTCATGAAAGGTTGTATGAACTCTCATCCAAAAAGTGGATCATTTTTGCTCAACACCGAGCTTGGGATCTTGGCCAATCTCCTTCCAACTCTCGCAAATCAACACGTCCTCTTCTTTGGTGTATGACCTCTTGTGAATGTTTTGCCTCCTCCTTTGTGAATCGGCTCTTTGGATGAGCTCATCGATAAACAATGGCTCCTCCTCAATGTCGGCACCCTCTTCTTCCTCTTCGCAATAGACATCTTCATCTTCATGCCATGAGTTGCCATGGTCGTCGGCTTCTTCTTCGTGGACACCATAGTGGTCGGCACCATCTTGGCCCCGGTCGTCTTGGCTTTGGGTCCCGTCGGGATCGTAACCTTGGCCTTGGCCCTTGGGGTGGAAGGCCTGGCCACGACCCTCGCAGATGACGTTCTCCATGAACGCATCGTAGTCTAGGTCGTCGCCCGTCGGCGTCGGGCATTTCATCGAACAGGTTGTGGGCGTTGCGAAGGTTGGCCGTAGGAATCGACAATGGCTGCTTCCTTTGCATCCTGGCGGACGAATAGCCGGCACGACTGTACACAGGCATGACGTTGAGGTCAATGGTCGTGGAGCCGGGGGTGACCGGCGCGATCATGCTGACGTCCGGCGACGTGGAACCGGATCAGAGCATGTTGCCGCACCGGATGAAAATCAGCCATCTCCGGTGTTACGGAGGAGCTCGGCGACTGGTACTGCGGAGGGCGAACAGCTGACGAGTCTGTGCTCACCGCGGCAGGCAGAGAGAATGGCCGGCGCGGGTCGGCACAACCCTAGCATGGGGAGTGTGTGTGTCGTCGCAGCTTGCATGGCCTTTGGTGACGATTGCCTCGTTATCCTCGACGGTGGCCTTGTGTTGCGTGGCCGCAGCCTTGAGGGCGAAGTTGGCAGCGGCTTTCTTCTCCAGATGAATGGATCGCCGGGCCCTCTTCTTGTCCAATTCTACGTCAAGCCGTGCAACTTCCGCCAGCTTGAGCTCCGCCCGTGGTTTCTTCTTCCTCGTCACGGGGTGGGCAGTGGTGGTGCCAGGTCAACGGGTTACTTCGGGACGCCAACCATGGAGAAGGGAGGGGAGGGAAGCACAAGAGGGTTTTTGGAATGATGAGGAAAATGAGAGCATTGTGTCCTTGACGAACGGGTCATGGGAGGACAAAAAACAAACGTTCGTGCCGGACCAATTGACGTCGTTGGCCTTACGGAGCAGCCAGCAGCGACAGTGGCGAAAGCTGCTGCAACGGGGTCATGCACGGCCACGTGAGCGATGATGCGTGATTATGGGGCTCGTTTTTGGTATGCCACAACCACCAACAGGCCCTGTGCCGCCACTATTATTGCCCAGGCACAAGGCTGCAGCACCCTGCATCTCACTCGCTCGCTCCAATCACTACAAAAGTTGAGTCGGGTTCGGGACAGATCAAACAATGTGACCTTCATCAGTCATCTCATCTGTACATACAGGTGCGACGACTATCTCTGATTTAACCGCAAGTCTTTCAGCAAGCAGGCACACGGACACTGTAGTGGTGCTAACGTGTACGGGTCCAGCTTTGACAGTACTCAGTCGGAAAGGGCGTGGAAATTTTACCAAATACGGCAAACCTATTGTTCGGCCCTGTACAAATGTTCCCGCAAATGAATCGCACAGTGCAGACGTGGAACAGAACCAACCCTCCTTATTAGGGCTAAAGGAGATGGTCTCGATGGTCCCGTTTCGTTCCACACGAGTTAGAATTAGTTTGGGTTAGTTTGGACTTGCTATGACATATTAGGGGCTTAGCCCAATGGGCTGTGGCCCAAGTCTTATCGTTATTAAAGACTTAGCCTAATTATAGTAGGGTCGTTTGCTTAAAAGTTAAGTAAACCTCTCTATATAAGAAAAGAAGATATATCAATCTAATCAAGCAAGAAGCAATCAGTATTTCCTCGGCTTTCCTTAGGGAGCCGGGAGACCTAAACCCTAGTCGCCTCTTGCGCCGCCGTCGCCTCTTCTCCACCATGCAAAGACGGCGCCCAGCCGCCGGCCGCAGCGCCCTCGACTTCGTCTTCCTCCATCTTTCCCCTATAATCTCCGCTCTAGAACCGGCAGAACCCTACCTTCTAACACCTTGGTATCAGGTAGCTCAGTTCCGATCATGTCTTCGCTGCCGTCCATCCCATCGCTTCCGCTGCCGACCATCACCACCGCGTCGCTGGCCTTCTCCACTGCACCGCTGCCCTCTCCGTCCGCGCCGCTGGTCGCATCCTCCGGCGCCGCCACCACCCAGATGACGGCGCCCTCCACCGCACCACTGGCCGCCGTCTACTCCTCGGCGGAGATCACCGGGGTCCTCTACAATCTCGTCACCGCCGTCCAGAGGATATGTCTATACCTAGCCGGCCCCTACGTGCCGTCGGATGCCGCGACCGGGCCAACCGCCCTGCCGTGGTATTCGGCACCCACGGCGTTGACCGGGCCTCTACACCACCACTGTTCGCTTCAGCCGCCGCCCGCCGCCGCGCCCCAATGGCCGTAGTGGCTGGCGCCGGCCCTCGCCGCGTCACCCACGCCACCCGGGTCCTCACCGCCACCGCCCTGTCTGTCCTGGCAACCGCCGCACCCCGGGGCCACCGCGACGCTGGTCGGGCTGCTGCAGCCCTCGCTGCAGCTACAACCAGCCCCCGTCACCGCCCCGATCTGGCCACAATGGCCGGCCGCGGCCATCGCCGCGCCCACCGCCTCCGCCGTTTCCAGGCAGCAACAGCTGCCGCTGCCGGCGCCTCCGCCGCCCAGCATCGGGTTGACTACAACCGCGCCGGCGGGCGTGCCGATTCAGCAAGTGTGGTTCCCGCTCTCGCCGTCCTAGCTTCCGGCCTGGTTGGCCGGGACGTCACCGCCGCCAGTCTACACCATGGCCGCGAACCAGCCGGCGCCCTCCCTGCCGTACGATGGGCCCTCCGGCTCCACGGGTTTCCACGTTGGCTTCGACGGGCCACCGCTTTCCTGCGGACCACCTGTGCACACCGGACCAACGCCATCCTCTTCGCTGCTCCGTACCGCCGAGCCGTACACTCACGGCGGTCATGCTCAAACACCGCCGCGCTTCGCCAAGCTCGTCGTCGCCACGTACGACGGCGCCGAGGACCCCCTCAACTGGCTCAATCAGTGCGAGCAGTTCTTTCAAGGGCAACGGACGCTTGCTTCAGACCGCACCTGGCTCGCCTCTTATCACCTCCCGCGGCACCGCACAGACGTGGTACTACGACCTCGAGCAGGACGAGGGCGGCATGCCCCCATGGGAGCGTTTTCGTGAGTTCTGCCTCCTTCGATTCGGACCACCGATACGTGGGAGCCGGCTGGCGGAGTTGGGCCGCCTTCCCTTCACCTCTACAGTGCAGGACTACACCGACCGCTTTTAGGCCCTAGCGTGCCACACGTCCGGCGTGACGGCTCACCAGCGGGCCAAACTCTTCGTCGGCGGTCTGCCAGATCATATCCCCGTGGACGTCGAGCTGCAGGGACCCCAGGACCTCCAGACGGCCATGTACTACGCCCGCGCGTTTGAGCGCCGCGCAGTGGCCATCTAGCAGGCATCACCGTCCCGGGCCGCTGGGCCGCCACCCTGGCCGGATGTTCCCGCGCAGGGTCGGCCTGCTCAGGCTTTCGCGGCACCCCTTGCCGCGACCGCGGCGCGCCCGTTCCGCCGGCTCACCTCGACCGAGCTACTCAAGCGTCGCCGCCACGGGTTGACCTTCAACTGCGACGAGACCTACATGCTCGGCCACGTCTGCCCCCAACTCTTCTACCTGGAGGCTGCAGACTACATTGAGGAGGACGCCGTCGCCGCCGGGTTCGGCTACCTGGACGCCCCAGCTGTCGCGGAGGTGTTTGACGCTGGTTGATCACCTCGAGGAGTACAGCAAGCGCTTCCCCGCCTTACAGCTCGAGGACGAGCTGTTTGTGCAGGCGGGGATAAGTGTTATGACCGGCATATTAGGGGCTTAGCCCAGTGGGCTGTGGCCCAAGTTATCTTATCATTATTAGGGGCTTAGCCCAATTATCTTATCGTTATTAGGGTCGTTTGCTTAGGAGTCAAGTAAACCTCTCTATATAAGGAAAGGAGATGTATCAATCTAATCAAGCAAGAAGCAATCAGTATTTGCTCAGCTTCCCTTAAGGAGCCGGGAGACCTAAACCCTAGCCGCCTATTCTCCACCATGCAAGGACGGCGCCCAGTCGCCGGCTGCAGCACCCTCGACCTCGTCTTCCTCCATCTTTCCCCTACAATCTCCGCCCTAGAACCGGCAGAACCCTAGCTCCTAACAAGACTCAACTAACCCAAAAATATCTAAATAGAAGGGTTAGTTCGGGTTAGATGCATGTAACTCATTCAAAAAATGTAACTCACCCAAAAGGTGCTTATTTGGGTTAGTTTTTCTTAGGATCACTAAAAAACATATTTTTTTCTCGCTCTCCCCGCAGCAGATCCCTCCCCACTTCCTCGAAGCTTCTCGTCCCCTCCCTCCCTTCCTCCCTCCCTCTCGCACCACCCGTGAAGGTGCCTCGCCATATCCGACTATCCGCGCTCCCATCTGTCGCCGGTAAGCAGCCCCGCCCTATCCTCCCTTCCAACCCCCTCGTCTTCCTGCGGCCCGTCCGCCCACCGGTAAGCAGTCGCGGCTCCTTGCGCGGCCCGTCCCCGTCGGCCTCGGCCAGCGTGACTCCTTGCGCAGGGATAGCGGATTCGATCGGTGGGCTGTGCGAGAGGCCGACGCGGCTCCTTGCCGGGCGCATCCCCGTCTGCCTCGGGCAGGGCTCGCTCTACCAAATCCAGCAGGAAATAGAGTCCAAAGTAACCAAATAATTGAGAAAGAGCATTTATTGTCAATCTAACCCTACCATCCAAACACCTCTTTGGTTAGAGTTAGTTCAGGTGCAGTGAGAAATGCATGCATAGTGACACTGCGTGCTTGCATAGAGGACAGCCTGACATCTCGCCCCACCCGATTTACAGCTCAACTCCTGACAACTAGCCTCTTACGGGCTGTTTGGTTTGTAACTAACTTAGCCAAAGATTGCCACAACTAAAGTTAGGCACGTTTGACCAACTTAGATAAGTGTTTGGTTCAAGTCACACTTGGGCACCACATGCCATACACACAAAAAATGTGACAAGATTTCGTTAGGCTTGCCAACTTGTGGCTCTCATTTTGATAAACTAACCTTAAGCAAGCTTAACAAAAATATGTGACAAAGTGTGGCAATGTTAGTCCTAGAACCAAACAGCCCCTTACTCTCTTGAACTAATTTGAAGTCCCAACTCGAATCATCATATTCATACACGGCAAGCCGCTACTGGCGTTATCATTAGTACAGTACCACACTGTAATTGATTGTTTTGACGCCACCTGAGAGAACCCCTGCGCGTGATCAGACCAGTACTAGTACGGGTGTCCGGCAAACAGGCGATGCCCGCCGAAGCACGCAATGGGTAAGCAATTTAAAGCACAAAAAATTGCACGCAACGGGTAAGCAATTTAAGTGGCAGGCAGGTGGCTACATTTATCTGAATCCAAAATATGCAACACCGGTTCCATGTTCCAAGTCACTGCGCCAGGTGACACAGTTGAGCAACGTGTGCCAGTTTGACAGACACATACACTGGGAGGGCACACACGAACAGATCGAGAATGTTACAAACAAGACTGACTCCGGCGACCCATCCGCCGTCTTGCATTACATGGCATACCTTTGCGTCCAGGTCCTGGCGGTGCTCTCGTACTTGTGCCGGTCCGTCTTGTACATGTGGGCGATCTCAGGGACCAGAGGGTCATCAGGGTTCGGGTCACACAGCAGGGAGCAGATGGACAGCAGCACCTGCATGTATGTAACCCGACAGAGTAGCAGCAGATGAGCTCAACTCCACTGTGAAGAAGAACCAAGCAAGCAATTGCAACCAACTTGCACCGGAGAGGGAGAGGAAACTAGCAAACCTTGGAAATGGTCAGAGCGGGGCTCCATTGGTCCTTGAGGATGTCCAGACAAATACTCCCGTTGCTGTTGATGTTTGGATGGAACACCTTGGTGCGGAATGCCACCTGCATGTTGCATAAGGAAGAGGGTTCATACTTTGCATTTTTTGTAATGTAAAAGCTATGGATGGTATTCAGTATGGCAAGTGAACTTCCCGACTGAAACTTTTAAGCTTTTGCACAAGATAATCAGAAACCATAGAGCTTCGATAACTCTTCAGTTCAGTTAGTTGTTTTGCCTTACAAATAAGAGGATGAACACCTAAGTGATTAATGTGGCCACACAACCACTGCAAAGCAACTCTGTGGTTCTAAACAACATAGAAAAAAGTGTTGCAAATATTTCAAACTTCACGGACCGTGCATTCACTTTTGCAGGACCATAGGTGTAATTTACCAACTCTATATAAGAATCTAACTGAAGCCCCACCTTACCCAAACACATACAACAAATCCACCTTACTTAGTAGTTGCCGCCCAAATCTACCATTCAGAACCAGTTCAAATGAAACGGCTCCTTCTAAGCCATCAAATGTCTTCAGCAAGTGTGCTTAGAGGCATGGAGCCCGACCGTTAATCTATTGCAGAGTACTTATAAACATGGATTTCTAAAGCTACCACACATTTGAAACCCATGTAAGGCTTTATAAAAGACCAGAAAAGAAAGCCAAAAAGATAAACCGAACCAATGAACTAAATAAAATTGTGTGTGTTACCAACACAAACAGAAATGAACCACATCTGTCAGAGTTCCGTTCTTAGATGTGAACTGTGAAATGACCTCAGACATATACGATTCAAAATTTTACAAAGTACATATGAAACAGAAGAAATGCAGAGAAACAACTGACAATTAGGCTAGTGCCAAGTACCTTTGGTGGTTTGAAAGGATAATCAGGAGGGAAGTGGATAGTAACTAGGAAAACTCCACCAGAATATGGGCTGTCAGATGGGCCCATTATTGTTGCCTGCCAATGGAACATATCTTCACCCACAGGACCTGTAAAATAGTATCATATCATCATCAACTAGCTATGTTCGCATTATAACCATCTTATCTAATAGACATGTCGACTAGCTATACTTGACACAGAAATGAACTTGCAAGAAGACTAGGGGTATCAAACAAAACAAATTGATGGGAAAAAATGACTAAACGTCAGTAACCATCCTTGTACACAAAATTTACATCAGTGTTACTTGATTGGCCCAAGATAACTGGATTGCAAATTCGCGCACCATCCAAAAAGCATTGTGCGGTCAAGTGAGAAATATTAATTGACGATACATCCAAGACAATTCTACATACAGTTGTACCCTGAGATAATTCTGCGTAATAAATTTTAGTTCCATATCAAATATAGTAAAAGTGCATAATAAAAACGGTATTATGCAGACATTTTTTTCTTGAATCCACAGAAACAAAAATATTTTTGAACTGCTAGCTCGTGTGGTTGCATGAGTTGGGAGTAGTTACACTAGTGTGCCGAGCTCATAAGATTGCATATTCAAGTACACATCGGCAAACAAAATGCAGAATAGTCACAAGCATGGTCAAACTTATGCTTAAATAAACCCAAATTGCGACATGGTCGTTAGTTGCTATTTGGTAATTAAATTAAATGCTGCTTGGACCTCAGTTGAGACAATAATACAATGCACGATCCTCAAGTTCAGGGACCATCAGATTGAAGTGAGATATCTGTTGTGCCAGTATAGAAACATAGGGGACAGTTTGCTACATTCTTTCCAATAAAAGTTATAACCATGTCATGCCAACCTAGTAGTGCGATGTGTAATACATGGGTGAGCTGTACCCTGCATGTTCACTCTGCATATATACAACTGATCTAGAACTAGAAGTAACAACTTAATTTATTTTATTTTCAATAGTTTGGTGTCACCAATGTGAAAAGATGATGACGTTGCTGCAAAATAAGAAGGGAATGCACCTGGTCCCATTATCAGATCTAATACAGCCAGTGTTCTAGACACCAATAGAACATTGCTTCACACGTTACCCACAGAAACCAGCGTCGACATAGCTAGTTCTAGTGTAAGCATTTGTTGGGAAACATAAAAACAAAACACAAATCAATAGGTAGCTAGATCTCCCCAGAAATAAGTCAAGCTACCCTTATCTTTTCTTAATGAACACCTGTTTTAATTATCTGAATCTTACTGTTAAACGATGCATTAATTTGGAAATAACAGTTCTTTAATCAAAACCTTATAAGTTACAACTGAAGTGTATTCAGAGGCCCATCCTCACATATCAGATGTTTAATTACTTTGAACAATTTCGAAATGGCTGCCGCTTATGTTCAGGCCAGCTTGGAACTAAACCCCACCAAATATCCCAATATCCAGCCAGGGATTTTATTCTAATTGTATTGACAAGACTTACAGTATCCACCATGACGAGACTAATGTCGTTTGTCAGATCGCCTAAGGGTAAACACCGTATCTCCGTGAATCACTGTGATATTAATCACTGATTGCGTGATTGCATCAGTTACCGTTGGACAAACTGTGTCATGTTACCCTGAACCACGAGCTGTGGACACAACAGAACGAGCAAGACATTGAATTTTGCGCTGCGTAATATTGCAGCTTTTCTGCTCTTTCTTCCTGCTTTTATTTCTTCAGAAAAGGGAAACAAGTCGTAGCTCATGCTCCACTACCAAACATGTAATCACATGTCCAGAGCTAGTGCTATGCATGCTACAAAGTCGTCGAGGAGTGTACAGACCGCATCCTCTGGGCAAAAGCTAACTAAACTGCTGAAAAAATTCTAACAAAAAAAAGACCGACGGTAAAGGGCTGCTGCCATATGCAACGGTTTTTGGGTTGGGCCAAAAATGCTGCCATGACAAGTCGTAGCTCATGCTCCACTACCAAACATGTAATCACATGTCCCGAGCTAGTGCTATGCATGCTACAAAGTTGTCGAGGAGTGTACAGACCGCATCCTCTGGGCAAAAGCTAACTAAACTGCTGAAAAAATTCTAACAAAAAAAAGACCGACGGTAAAGGGCTGCTGCCATATGCAACGGTTTTTGGGTTGGGCCAAAAATGCTGCCATGGCAGACTTATTTGCCTGCGATGCGAGCGACAGGGTTTAACAGGCCACAATCTCCCTCTTCAACCCTGTCATGAGAGGATGGCGATGTCGACGATGCCGATCAAGGCTTGAAGCTCCTGGAATCGTACACGCCCAAGGGACTTCATCAGGATATCAGCCTTCTGCTTGTTCATGCCGATGAACTCCGCGGTCCCATTACTGTTCTCAATTAAGTCATAGCGGAGATCGATATGCTTGTTGCGATCATGGAGAACTGGGTTCTTGTAGATTGAGATTGCACACTTGCTATCAATGGGGCAACCTCCTGGTTCAGAATTTCTTCGAGGCGTGAGAGCCAGATTCCCTGGCATGCCGCGGTGGTGCGTGGATCATCGGCCCCTCTTGCATTGAGTCGACGCAGGCCATCATCAGCCTGGTCCCTTGTCCTCCTCGGGCTAGACAAGGTTCCCCGCCGCCGCCGCCGCCGCCGCTTCATCGCACTGCTTCTTGCGAGAAGGAATCTTCGGACATGCGCCGATGATGACGAGTCCAACCCAAGGTCGGTCTCAAGATTTTCATCCCTAAAGCCAAGCTTCCATCCACCACCTTCAGCAAGGGCACGATGCTGGCGTGCGTCGACATAACCTGATCGGAGATCTAGTGTTTCCACCGGAGTGCACATGCTCGTCATTGAGGTCACCTCTACCATCAACACTTGTTCGGCTACCGACGCCTAGCCAGCCGAGTACCGCAGGAAAAGGAACCGGAAGTCAAGAAGTCCCATACAGCCTCGCCTTCGGTCACTGACGCGCCACCTTCGATCCAACAACAACATGCATAACATGACACCTCCACCAGAGCCACCATGCAGCACCTGCCGTCAGGCATGATTTGACGTCTCCACATGAGACATCGTGCGTAGCACCCACCGGTGGCTTCACCTGCCGGCGACAGGCATGCTCTGACGCCTCTAGAAGAGACACATGTCACTCACTGAGCCGCATCGAACCTGATCTGTTGCCGTCATCCTCAAGGAGTCCGTCACCACTGCAAGACCCAACCACTCCATCATCCACTTAACCACAGAGGCGCTACCATCGAAGAAGCCGGGCCGCCGTCCCATCACCCAACTCTTGCGGCGCCATCAGGTGATGCCACATCGAGCAAGAACACAGCCAGAACACCACCACCAAACCGGCTGCAGGCTACTGTGCTGCCATGCAACAACAGCGGCCGACAACCACCACACAGGGGCGACAAGAGGAGAGAGAGAGGGCTTTTTGGCCCGATTCTCCAGAAACCTTATTTGCGGGGAGAATTTCACTTCCCGGCCTCTGCACCAACTAGGGATGCACACACCCTTTTTAGTATGAGTACCAAGATTTTTATCTTGAAGTGTAGTCTCACCACATATCAAGCATGGTCCTCCAATATATTATTTGTGAGTACCAAGATTTTAGCTTGATGAGTGACCACACATCAAGCTTGGTCCTCAATAAACGGGGGAAACCCTTGTGCATCACCTGACAATTCTAAGAATTGAACCCGGCTGGTTAGACTGCACAACCGCATACCTAACAATCGAGCTAAGGCTCCCATTGCAGGCAGCCTTCTTTGCCTGTGACGCGGGTTTAACAAGGCCACATGTCAGTACATAGCACCGTTGATCCAAGTCCAGATTCATGCTCCCCGCAAAAAAAAAAGAAAAAGAAAGTCCCAAGTTCACGGGTAGTTTTCACCAAGAACTCCAAGCACACATCGCACCTTCTCCCCTTCCCCTTTTGGGGCAAGCAGAGCATAAAGCGTCACTCCAAATAGCTGTCAAGCAAAGCATTCTTTCGCGGCCGGTACAGTCACGGAAGACGAGAGCGTGTGCACAGCAAGTCATTCCGAAGCATAGCATACGCACAAAACTCTGACTCTTCACACAAGGGCATGTCCTAGAAGTGCAAAATCCAGACCAAAAGAAGCAAGAAAGGAGCAAGACCTGCGCTGCATGAGGTAGGGGGGTCCTTCTGCAGATCCTTGAGCTCCTTCTGTATCCTCTTGGACGCCATGGCGCCCTTGCTCGCCGCCCTGTTTTTCCCCCCAAGAACCAGAGCAGAGAAACCATCAAATCTGCTGCCATAAACAGGTTAGTACACATCACAAAGAGGAACTGGAACGGAACAAACCTCTGGCTCGATCTCCTCTCTGCCTCCTGCTTCCGTTTCTCCGCCCCCCTCCTCGCAAGAACCAATAATGGGACGGAACTGGGGAAAGGGGCCAGGAGCAGCAGGGCTATATATGTAAATGGGCCTCCCCTTCTTTTGCTCGCTGTCTGTCTGTCTGTCTTGATGCAGGTTTGCGTGCTGGTTTTATTTATTCGTTTCCGTCGAATCGTCCTTCAATGCGGTTGGGACCTGCTTGCTTACTTTTTAGTGGTGCGGTGCCATGGCTGATTCGGCAAAGGCGGGTGGCATCAGATCAAACGCCCCATCCATCCGCTGCACTTGCACTGACCCCCTTCCGTATTAGTAGTAGTGGCTGCTGATGAACAGGGTTATATTCTCCCTTCTTTTCTTCTCTCAATCAACGCCAATAAATTGATGGATGGAGAGAACTGACGTGGAGTGAGACTGACGGAAAGGCAGCCGCGTTCCCTCCAGATATTATAATAATCGTGAATGAAAAATAAAGAATCTGCAGATTCTGGTGGGAGGCCCTGCCGACTGATTGATTCCTCGTGGCCTGCATGTCAGTGACGGGGCGAGAGAATCCAATTCATGCAGCCCAAGTGGACATGAGTGGTACCCGGCTTTTTGTTTGGGTGGCTGATTGCCTGACAACCGACAGTGATGTTAACACAAGAAAGCTATTCCCTCCCTCGGTCCATTAAGAACCGTTCTAGTATCAAAAAACGCTCTTATATTATGGGATGGAGCGTGCGTCACAAGAATCTGCGGGAATTGAACTGCAATGTGTGAGAAACTGACACTAGTTTCTAGAATACATTCCTTTCTTCCAGATGAAGCGTGCTATCTTGATAAGCTTACCCCATTTTATTTTATTTTACTTGTTCAAATTCCTTCCATTCTAACAAGCCATATATCAATCAACGATTGGTTCTGAATATATGCTGAGACACTAGTTGAGCCTTATGAGACACACAACATGCAGTTTTATAGGTATATATGCTGAAGATGAATAGAAGGCTAATTACAACAGTCCGGGAAATGTGAATAGAGCAAATGAATATCAAGGTTTGAATGATGCCGATAAACACGCCGGAAGGATGTGATCAGTGTACGGGTAAGAAGGGATATATCATGTTCAAGGACACCGGTCGAGATTATTCATCTGTTAGTTGGGGGCTAGTACACAAAGTTTAAACAGAAAATTTGACGCCTTCATCGTCTGCTGAACTGCCCTTAAAGATAACTGCCTTTCCCTTCTGTTCCAGCAGCCTCAAAGCTCGCATGAGGACACCACGATCAATTCCCGCAAGTTCTGCAACAGGCGCCACAGGAGAGAATGATTCAAACTGGCCACAATACTAAGACAACTTTTATTATGAGCAAGGGGCATGGCCTATGTACTACTTTTCTTTTCTTTTTTGCGAATTATGGGCTGTGCATTAGTAATGAGGCACCAACACCAACTTATGTCACGGCCTAAGCTCCAGAGCGTAGCTGTGCAGGGGAGGTTGCATCATGGCGTGATAGCAGCAGGAACAGGGTTTTCGGAGGATAACCTCTGGCTTATTCATTCATCATATAACATAGATTATCCCTGGCTTTATAGAATAGCCACCCCTAAAAGGAAAAGTGTAACTGCATATTCCAATAGATTCTTATCCAAACTAACCAACTAGGGAATCAAGAAAAAAGAACTTATCAGCCTAGGCTTAGCCAGACGGCTCCTCCTGAGGCTTGTGCCCGCTATAATACCAAGCCCACATGACAAGTTGGGTAAACATGGAAATGTGTATCCAACAGCTAGCCAAGTCTAAATCCTACTCCCTCTGTTCCTAAATATTTGTCTTTTTAGATATTTCAAATGGACTACCACATACGGATGTATATAGACATATTTTAGAGTGTAGATTCAATCATTTTGCTCCGTATGTAGTCACTTGTGGAAATCTCTAGAAAGACAAATATTTAGGAACGGAGGGAGTACATGTATATTACCGTTTCTACCGCAAATTGCTTCAAAGCAAGAAAATAAGCTTAGCGTCACGGAAATATTCAAAATGAAAAATCTAATCTTGTTGGCTAAATGGGGGAGAAGCCCTCCATTAACTGTGTGTTCACTTAGATAGAAATGAGCCTTCCGCGGATCGAACGTGAGTGGGTGGGCTTACACCATAAGCTCCAAGCCAACCGAGCTAGAGCTTGGTTCTCAATGGAAAATCTAATCTCATCACCATGAAGTGAAGTTTGGTATACTTACCGGTCCCATGTGTTTCAATTCCAGAGCGTATATCTTCAATTGTTGTTACTTCCAACCCATTTTCCTTTACCTACAAGCATAACACAGAGATATATATTAAGTCACTGCCACTACTCATTGATAAATTGATAGCTTCGAAAGAAACATGTTTAATAGAATACAAAGTCTTACGAAGTCTAATATGTAGTTAGCCCAATCTTGAATCCGCAGCCAAAGAACGAGACACTTCTTGTGATTTTTGTCAATCCACTCTGCGCGCCCTGCAGTTTGAACTTGGCTTTAAGTAGTTGCACACAGGCCAGGGGTAATAAAGGCGTCCATTACCTAGAAAAACAAAACTACACACAGCTACAACAATAACTAAAGGTTTAATGTTGTGCAGAATAAACCTTCACTAACAAGAGCTGCAAGGAACACTTCCTTTGCTTCATAGCTTAGAGATCCTGAAAGCATGCAAGTTCAGTGTAACGTCAATAGGAATGTCCAAATGCATTGTAAACTCATCGAGTGAACAAAATTTTCATGTATACACTAGTCCGGCGTGCTCAATAGGCTCCATAGTAGGCCTTAGGAACACATTACCATCATGCCAGATCACTATGTCATAGCACTTTCAACACAGTAAGACATATTTTTGCTGAATTGCAGTCTTGCAGAAGAGTAGTAGTCAAAACACAAGGTTCAGACAAATACGACTTACTCTCAATCTTTGGATTGGAGAACAACGGAAAATCTTCTTCCAGGGAGATTATATACATCTTTTGACTTCTACAGTAATCAAGTATCAGCTCTTTCCATAGCTGCACTTGCTTTTCACGTGTTTCTCTCACAGGCTGCAAACTGGGAACAAATGTTCTCATGATATTATTATCAGTCCATGAAAAATATCAAAATTAGTATTTAACAGAAGTTTTCAGAGTTTGTTTTAAGACAATATACACAAAAATTCACTTACATTACTAAAACAAATGTAAGAATTAGTAAAGCAAGGAAATGTTTCAACTGCTACACACACTATTGGGATATGAAAGAAAGATGATCTTAACATCACATATCAAAATAGATAGGCTTAGACACTCTGAACCAAATACCATGGATGCTATGAAGTAGAAATTTGCAAAGAGAGACATTTGAGTTTTAACCGACGGCAGATTCTCTGAAGAAACAAGTGCTTAAGCTTACTAACACAATTCCTTTAGTGATCCTGATCTACAAATCCTGCTTACATATTCATTCTTCACTTACACAATAACATTAACCACCCCGTGTTTTTCATTTCAAATCTATAAAATGTCATTTCATACCTTATTGACAAGCTAGCTCAGAATAAAACAAGGGATGAGAGATTAAAGAAATTTACATGATTTACAATGTACTCACATGATTATATGATACTCCCTCAGTTCCAAAATATTTGAGGTTCTAGGTCTGTCCTAAGTCAGACTTCTTTAAGCCTGACCATGCATATAGAAAATATATTGGCATCTACAACATCAAATAGGAGTATATATAATATGAAAATATATTTTGGGACGAATCTGATAAAACTAATTTGGTGTTTTGGATGTTGGCATATTTTAATAGACATTGTCAAACTTAAAAGAAGTTTGACTTAAGAGAAACCTAGAAATTCAATTATTTTGGAATGGAAGGAGTATATAAGTTTAACCGTTATGAAAGGGCAGGGTATATACAAAAATCACGAACCACTTTTTTGTACAATTTGCACAGTAAATCATTGCCAAACAAATACTCCATAGTAGTGGTATGAAGCACCGATACGTCGAAAGTTGGCGTGTCCGCGTACCGCACATCGCCGATACGGCGATACGCACGATACGGCCGCGATACTCGTATCCCAGGCGTATCAGGATTTTTGATTAAAAAGAAAAGGAAAAAAAATGACGATACGCTGGGGACACGCTCGGGATACGGGCAGGACACGGCCGTGCAGCCTCGAGCCCATTAAAGGCCCACGTATAAGCCTAACCTAAGTGCTCTCTCGCTCTCTGTTCGACTTCACGATTGGATCGAGGGCGACGAGCACGTCGCCGCCGCCTGTCTCGCCGCCGGTGCCGTCGCCAGGACTGACTCGTCGCCGCCGCACTGTCAACTCGCCAAGTGACCTCTTCTCCGCCGCTATGACAAGAGTGAGGTAATTGATTCTTGCTGTGTGTGTGTTTGACGTATGTGCTTGGCTGCTTGCTGGCATGTGTGTGTGCGCGCGCGCGCTTGCCGTATGTGCTTGGTGCTTGCTGATGTTCCTGCTACTGTCTACTGGCACAGGGGGAAATACTCAAATCACCATGTAATCTGCGGGAGATGGCATGACAGCAAGCTAATGGACGAGGATCGAGGACATCGATGACCATTCATGACTTGAAAAGATGCATGAGGCAACCAATGGGCATCATTTTGTTCTCATCTCACGCATTATATTAGTATGTTCTATCTTTATTACATGCCATTTTATTAATTATGTATATATACTCGCCGTATCCCGTATCGCCGTACTCGTATCGCCGTATCGGTGTCGCCGTATCGCATATTGTTGTTTCTAGAAATTGCCGTATCCCGTATCGCCGTACTCGTATCACCGTATCGGTGTCGCCGTATCGGTGCAACGTAGGTGGTAACAAATGTTCCCTCTGTTCACAAATATAAGAAGTTTTGGATATTCCAATATGGACAACATATGGACTGAAATAAGAGAACAAACACACTAAAATGATATACTCCCTCCGTAAAGAAATATAAGAGCGTTTAGATCACTAAAGTAGTGATCTAAACGCTCTTATATTTCTTTACAGAGGGAGTACATCCTATTCAGAAAAAAGTTAGAACATCCTATTTGTGAAGGGAGGGAGTATTTTGGAACGAAGGGAGTAATTCAGTGAAAAGCAATTTCATTACTACCATAGTAGTTGGAGCAGAAGTTAACTGCACAACTTTGTTACCAAGCACTGATTAAGAATCTCCTACTCCCCCTATACGGCTACACATACTGCAGAATGACAAATCATGCAAAATGTTCAAACATGTGACACTACTGGGGGGGGGGGGGGGGGGGGGGGGGGGGATGGATTACGTAAAGTAGGGCGGGTAGTTGAAGAAGTGGGGGAGCTTGAAATCCACCGTCCTCTGCATCTCCGCTGAAGCGCGGGCTGAGCGGTCGGATGGACGGCGGCGCCAAGCAGAAAATGCGAGCGGGGACGACGATGTAGGGCCTGCTAGGTAGGGTGGAAACGGGTCAGATTAAATAGTGTTCTGCCTAAATAATGAGTAATACTTGGACGTACCTAGGTTATTGTGACCGTAGCGATCTGATCGCCGGCGGGACTGATCTTCGACCTCCTCCAATCAATCTGCAAGCTGCCTCTCCTCTCCGCTCGGCTGATCCAGGGGGTGAGTCGTCCACCTGCCCGGCCTTGGTAGGGAGGTTCTGGCCGGTGGCTTTAGTTCAGATCGGTAGAGATGGCAGCGAGTTCATTGGTGACCGATGGAAGAAAGATTCGGCGGTGCTTCGGAGGCGCGCTCGCCGGAGAACCCAGCCCGTGTGGTACGCCGTGGTGGTCGAGTCGTCAGGGATACGAGCAGAGGAGCTACCTCGGCGCACGGAGCAGGTTTTCAGAGAACGCCGCACAGCAGTAGCAAAGAAAGAACTGCTAACAGCAACTCCACCACCTCCTCTAAAAATCTTCCCGTGACAGCATCTCTAGCAGATACACCCAACTGTTTACGGGCGCCCTAAATCTTTTTTACCGAACGGGTTTATGGGATCTGTTATGCCGTCACGGTATCACAAATTCTGCATAACTTCGTGAATTAGAGATTTCCACAAGAAAATTGAATGAAATCATAATATAAATTAAACATATGTCCGAAAGGCAATTCACAATACAACAATCTTTTCAATTACTATAAATGTTCAAATTCGAATAATTATTACAACAACAAATTGTTTAAATCACACACAAATACATATGAATAAAACTGAGAATCAACAATGCTCAATACAATCATGCTTGAGTTGGTTGTGTGAATCAACGGTTCTCAATTTTTCGGTAGGTCTTAAGAAATGCAGTGATCTCATATGCGTCCCTCGCAGGCTTCACACGGTTATCAATATTGTCATAATTATACTCTTAAGTCCATCTCTCATCCTCGATGATAATGTTATGTAAAATTACATAGGCAGTCATAATGTTTTTGAGGGATCCCAAAAGCGAGCAGGACCTCGAACAATGGCAGACTAAGCTTGCAACACGCCAAATGCCCTCTCAATATCCTTTCGGCAAGTTTCTTGTGCTTCGACAAAAACTTTGTGTTTCTTGGTTTTGGGGTCACTAATGGTCTTCACAAATGTTGATCGGGAAGGATAAATACCCTCGGCAAGATAGTACCCCATGGTATACTCATGGCCATTGACGGTATAGTTGCAAGCCGAAGCTTTGCCACGGGCTAGCTGAGCAAAAGATGAGATTGTTGCAAGACATTGATAGCATTGAGAGACCCTGGCAAACCAAAAAAACAATGCCAAATCCATAAATCATTTGAAGCCACGACTTCAAGCACAATGGTAGGTTTTCGTTTGTGCCGGTGTATTACCCTGCCTAAGCCACCAGACAGTTCTTCCACCTCCAATGCATGCAATCAATACTACATAATATGCCCGGCCATCCCCTTTCTCCGTTCATTGCCATGAACTTCTTCATGTCTTTCTCGTTTGGAGCTCGAAGGTATTCTGGGCCAAAACCCCGGATAATTGTCTTCACAAAGCCACGGACGCATTTGATGGTGGTATCTTCTCCTGTGCGAAAGTATTCATCCATGTAGTCGGCGGGAACACCATATGCAATCACTCTCATCGTCGCCGATATTTTCTGATATGCACTAAAGCCAACCAAACCGGCGGCATTCCAAGGCCGAGTGAAAAACGACAATTCTACTCGCAAGCTTCAGCGATGCACACGAAAAGGGACCTACGCATTCGGTATTGCCTATGAAATAGGTGAGCCGAATATGTCGGTACCTCAACGAAGTAATCCTTCATGAGCATCTTGTCGTCGTGAGCTCGGTTGCGAGGAATGCATAGCCGACCGACTATGGATCTGCAACGCTTTTTCTTCGAGCCCATCTCAAATTCCTCCACGAGATGCAACAACACTAGGTTGTCGACATCGTCGTCAAGGATCATCTCTTTTATGTCTGAATCATCTGACGAAGACGACGAGGGCGAACTCCAATCCATCTAAAAACCCACGCCCGTGAATTTCACCCGAACTTCATCGATCCATCCAAATTGAATCAAAATAACGCGGGCATTGGGAATACCTTCTCGGAAGCAAGCCGGCCACCCCTTTCTTCTCCTTCGTCGGCCACCACTTTCTTCTCCCCCTACGGCCGAAAGCACTTCCTCTAGCACGCGCGGGAGACCCACAACAATTACGAGGCTCACCAACGCCGGAACCAACCGGATCCGCCGCCTACAAGGCCGTGCACCGAACTCCGGGGCGGATCCGTGGTGCCGGCACCGACCACAGCCCCGCGGAGCTAAACGGGCACCTGTCGCCCTCAAACTTGGTGGAATGGATGCGGGGCGGGGCGCGGGGCTTACGAACGGCGCGGAGTAGCCGGACGCTGATACGTCTCCAACGTATCTATAATTTATGAAGTATTCATGCCATGGTTGCAATAATTTTATATGTTTTTGGTATGATTTGATTAGAACTAACTCGGACTGACGCTGTTTTCAGCAGAACTAGTGTTGTTTTTTGCGCAGAAATAAAAGTTCTCGTAATGGGCCGAAAATTTATGGTGATCGTTTATGGAACAGAAGAGACCCACAGAGCATCGGAGCTAGACCATGTTGGGGAACGTAGTAATTTCAAAAATTTCCTACGCACACGCAAGATCATGGTGATGCATAGCAACGAGAGGGAAGAGTGTTGTCTACGTACCCTCGTAGACCGTTCACGAAAGCGTTATATCAACGCGGTTGATGTAGTCATATGTCTTCACGATCCGACCGATCCAAGTACCAAAAGCACGGCACCTCCGAGTTCTGCACATGTTCGGCTCAGTGACGTCCTCGCCTTCTTGATCTAGCAAGAGGGACGAAGTAGTAGACGAGTTCCGGCAGCACGACGGCGTGGTGACGGTGTTGGTGAAGAACAATCTCCGCAGGGCTTCGCCTAAGCACTACGAAAACTAGGACGGAGGATAAACTAGAGGGGACGGGGTTGCCGGCACACGGCTTGGTGTTTCTTGATCCGTCTTGGGTGCTAGCCCTACCCCTCTATTTATATGTTGAGCCTTGGGGTCGAAACTTGGAGTAAAAGCCTCCACAAAGTCGGTTTCACCCGAAAGGCAAGAGTCCTCGGATTCCAGGGCCAGACGCCAGGGACCCTGGCGTCTGGCCCCTGGACTCCGCAAAACTTCCTTTTGCGCTTTCCAAAAACCTTGTGGGATTTCCCCTTTGGCCCAAATAAAGTGTTCTCGTACCCAAACATTTCGGGAAACATCCGGAACCCCTTCCGGTGAATTCCGGAACCCTTCCGATGACCAAACACTATTATCCCATATATCAAACTTTATCTCCGGACCATTCCGGAGTTCCTCGTCATGTCCATGATCTCATCCCGGACTCCAAACAACATTCGGTCACCAACATACATAACTCATATAGTACTATATCATCAACGAACATTAAGCGTGCGAACCCTACAGGTTCAAGAACTATGTAGACATGACCGAGACACCTCTCTGGTCAATAACCAATAGCGGGACCTAGATGCCCATATTGGCTTCTACATATTCTATGAATGTAACGCCCTCGATGCGACTATATCTCCCACGTGTCGAGGCACGACTTAGAGACATAGGCGCATTGAAAGCAATGTCGCAAGTCGGGAAATCATCACACATCCCATGTACATATATAATATAAAGGGGAATAACATAGTTGGCATACACTCGCCACGTCACATCAAAGTACATAAATAACATCCATCATACAATCACTCATGGCCCGACTGCGGCGCCAAAATAGAAAAGACCCCCAACAAGTGACAAGGCCCTGAATCTAACCCCGAATAGGCATCCCTACTGATCATCAGGAAAAGACACATAGTAACGCTGAGAGTCCTCGTCGTACTCCCACTTCAGCTCGAGCGCGCCATCCGGAGAGGTATCATCGGTCCCTGCATCTGGTGTAATAGTAATCTGTGAGCCACAGGGGACTCAGCAATCTCGCACCCTCGCGATCAAGACTATTTAAGCTTAATAGGTAGGAAAGGGGTAATGTATAAGTGGAGCTGCAGCAAGCGACTAGCATATATGGTGGCTACCTTATTCGCAAAAGAGAGCGAGAAGAGAGAGCAAAGCGCGAGAGAGGAACTAGAGAGCAACCTGCGCAAACATAACTCCAACACCGTGTCCACTTCCCGGACTCCGCCGAGAAGAGGCCATCACTGCAACACACTCAGTTGATTCATTTTAATTAATTAAGGTTCAAGTTATCTACAACCGGACATTAACAAATTCCTATCTGCCCATAACCGCGGGCACGGCTTTCGAAAGATCAATCCCTGCAGGGGGGTCCCAACTTAGCCCATAACAAGCTCTCACGGTCAACGAAGGAATAGACCTCCACCCAAGACACACCGATCAGACTCGGTATCCCGGTACAACAAGATGATTCGACAGGTCAAAACTAGTCCAGCAACACCGCCCGAATGTGCCGACAAATCCCGATAGGAGCTGCACATATCTCGTTCTCAGGGCACACTCAGATGAGCCAGACGTCGGGTAGGCCAGCCCAGGGTTGCCCCTGGTAGCCCCGGACATCGCTCGGTGGGACCAACACTCAGAGGAGCACTGGCCCGGGGGGGGGGGGGGGGTTAAAATAAGATGACCCTCGGGCTCCGGAAACCCAAGGGAAAAAGAGGCTAGGTGGAAAATGGTAAAACCAATGTTGGGCATTGCTGGAAAAGCTTTAATCAAGGCGAACTATCAAGGGGTTCCCATTATAGCCCAACCGCGTAAGGGACGCAACAATCCGGGAATATAACACCGATATGACGGAAACTAGGGCGGCAAGAGTGGAACAAAACACTAGGCGAGAGGCCGAGCCTTCCACCCTTTACCAAGTATATAGATGAATTAAGATAACATATCAATATAATGATATCCCAACAAGTAAATAAAGGTTCCAACAAGAAACGGCTCCAATCTTCACCTGCAACTAGCAACGCTATAAGAAGGGGCTGAGCAAAGCGGTAACATAGCCAATCAATGGTTTGCTAGGACAAAGGTGGGTTAGAGGCTCAATCATGGCAATTGGGAGGCTGACAAGCAAGTGGTAGGCATCGTAGCATTGGCAAAGCAAAAGAGCGAGCAAACTAGCATAGCAAAGATAGTAGTGATTTCGAGGGTATGATCATCTTGCCTGCACAGTTGTTAGAGTTGACTGGATCCTCAAAAGCAAACTCAACGGGCTCCTCGTTAGCGAACTCGTCTCCCGGCTCTACCCAACAACACCAACAAGCAACAAGGATACAATCAACCACGTGCAAGGGCAACCAATAATATGCAAAGAGGATATGCTATGCGGGATGCGATGCGGGATACAAAATGCAACACGTGACAGGAAATGCATGAACCTGGCCTCAACTTGGAAAACCAAGTGTGCCACTGGATAGAGGGGAAGAAATCCCCTGAAAACGATATAAAGATCAAAGGAATCGGAGCTACGGTTTGGAAATGGCAAGCGTTTTACAAAACGAGCCAATCTGCGATTTACAGCAAATAGGCTCCTAAAAGCAACGAAAAGAACATGCTACAGCCACCAAACATGAAAACAAATTGCATGGCAGGGATGTACACAAGAAGCTTAACAAATCACCAGGACTGAGGCATAGGCAAATCCATCCATTAAGGGGCTCAAACAAGCATGGCAAAACTGAATAAGCAAAACAGATTTCAGACTTAGCGAAATTAACGCTAGTCTGAAATTTCAGACCACGATGCTCTCTTCGGAGCAGCAAAACAACATGAAGCATAATCTGAACATGACAAGTAAGAGTATGGCATGGAGCTACTCAACAAGCTTAACAAAACACCAAAATGACCTGGGGCCAAAAGGGTTCACAAAATACTCTACCGAGCACACGAACATCAATGAAACACAATCAGTTTTCAGACTTAGTGAAAACTGGGACATGCTGAAATTATAACTCACGGAGGCATGCAAACGAGCTCGATGCACTCACTACGGTGCAAGTCATGGAAAGGCAAGCATATATCCATTAAGAAGGCACAAAATGCTAGCTAGACATGGCAAGAACAATGGCATAGCATGCACGGATCACTAGCAATAGCACCGGCAAAATCGCAAAAGAGTTCACGATCTGCCCAATTCAACAACTATGCAAAAGTTGAGCTCGATTGAGTCAACCTAGGGTGCTCCAACATAACAAGTAAAGACATGGATGGATTAAGCACAACAAGAATAACAAATCACTCTTACTGATCATCCTCAAAAGGGGCACGGATCGCTAGGAAACAAGCTGGACATATAGCATCGTGAACTAAAACATCCCAGACTTAGTGATTTTCACTAAGTCCCTGAAATCAACAATCTCAGGTACCCCTCTTTGCAAGCTTGCACAAAACAACTCACACATCCTAAAAATGCATGGGAGGCACCTCTGGAAAGAAGACAACATGCTTAACAATTCATCCCAAAGGGGCACGGGCATATCATGCACACAATAATCATGGCAAAAATGACAAAAGTCAATGTAGGTCTAACGGATCTGCAATTTAACTCATGATGCCTTCTTCTAACAGCATTTTGGGAATCAAGATGACCTCAAATGCAAATGATGCAATGGAATGAAATGATGTACTCATCGAGACGAAGATTTTGATATATCATATGCCCAAAACGGAGCCACGGATGCAAAGTTATGATGCGACAAAGAATGCATAAAAATCTGGAAATTAGGGTTTCGGGGGAGAGGGGTCAACCCAGATCCAAATCCAAAGTTACTGTAGCAGGCGCGGGGGTACTGTTCACCCGAGGCGGATCCGGCGATGTCGGCCGACTCCGGCGACCGGTCGGCGGCGAGGGGAGGCAGGGCGCGCCCGGGGCGGCGCGGCGACGAGGGAGGTGAGCCCCGGCGAGCCTCGGGCGGGGGCCGGCGACGAGCGGCACGGCGGGGCTCCGGTGCGGCGGGTGGCGGCCGGCGAGGTGGCGCCGGTCGGCGATGGCGCCACGGCGGTGCGGCAGCGCCGGACGGCGAGGCAAGGGGCGGCGCGACCCGCCGGACTTGAAGGAGACGGCGGCGGGGACAGGCGCGGGCGGCGCGAGGCGGATGGGCCTCGGGGGCCGGTTGCGGGCTCCCGGGCCTCGGCGGCGGCTGGCGGCGGGAGCGCCACGTGGCGGGCGGCGATTGGCGGCGGTGGGCGGTGCGGACGCGTCCGGCCGGCGCGAGGAGGATTTTTTTTAGGGTTTTAGGAGGGGATCCGGAATTTGGTGGAGGGGGTCTATATATAGGCATAGAGGGAGCTAGGAGAGTCCAAATGAGGTGCGGTTTTCGCCCACATGATCATGATCGAACGACCGAGACGATGGAGCAGAGTTTGGTGGGTTTTGGGCCAAATTGGAGGGGTGTTGGGCTGCAACACACACGAGGCCTTCTCGGTCCCTCGGTTAACCGTTGGAGTATCAAACGAAGTCCAAATGACCCGAAACTTGACAGGCGGTCTAGCGGTAGTAAACAAAGGCCGCATGGCAAGTCTCGGCCCAATCCGGAAATGTTTAATCCCCACACACGAAAGAAAGCTAGAAATGGTCACCGGAGGAGAACGAAGCGCCGGAATGCAAAACGGACAACGGGGAAAATGCTCGAATGCATGAGATGAACATGTATGCAAATGCAATGCACGTGATGACACGATATGAGATGCATGAAAACGAAAAACACACACGGAGACAAAGACCCGAACCCAAGGAATAAATATAACTTAATGCCAGAAACGGCAAGAGTTGGAGTACAAATTGGGAAGGTTACATATGGGGCGTTACAACACTCCACCACTACGAAAAGATCTCGCCCCGAGATCTAGGACTGAAAGAACTCCGGGTACTCAGGACGGAGGTGATCCTCGCGTTCCCAGGTAGCTTCACGGTCGGAATGGTGTGACCACTTGACTTTGAGAAATTTGATTGACTTGTTGCGAGTTCCGCGTTCAGTCTCTTCAAGGATTGCAACTGGGTGCTCACGGTAAGAGAGATCTTCTTGGAGCTCAATGTCCTCGAAGTTTACGGTGCGCTCAGGCGTCTTGAAGCACTTTCGGAGTTGGGAGACATGGAACACATCATGAACATTGGCAAAGTTTGCAGGAAGCTCGAGTTGATAGGCGAGGTCGCCTCTCTTGCTGACGATCTTGAAAGGCCCAAAGTATCTGGGGGCAAGCTTCCCTTTGATACCGAAGGAAGAGTCCCTTTCATAGGAGAGACGCGGAGGTAGACAAGATCTCCGATCTCGAAAGCCAAATCACGGTGCTTACTATCATAGTAGCTCTTCTGGCGGGATTGGGCTGCTTTGAGGTTATCACGAATGACCTTGCACATTTCTTCTGCCTCTGTGATTAGGTCATTACCCAGTAGCTGACGTTCACCGGTTTCAGACCAGTTGAGAGGTGTACGGCACTTCCTACCATACAGAATTTCAAATGGGGCCTTGCCCGAGCTTGCTTGAAAACTGTTGTTGTACGAGAATTCAGCATAAGGAAGACAATCCTCCCACTTCATGCCGAAGGAGATAACACAAGCCCTGAGCATATCTTCAAGAATCTGGTTGACACGCTCGACTTGACCGCGTGTTTGAGGATGGAAAGCAGTGCTGAAGCGAATGTTGGTGCCCATGGCCTTCTGAAAAGAATCCCAAAACTTGGAGGTAAAGATGCTGCCATGGTCTGAAGATATCACTTGAGGAATACCGTGCAGAGAGACAATTCGAGAGGTGTAGAGTTCCACCAATTGAGCTGCAGTGATCGACTCTTTGATAGGAAGGAAGTGAGCCACTTTGGTGAGCTTGTCGATGACAACGAATATAGCATCATTGCCACGCTTGGACTTAGGAAACCCAGTCACGAAGTCGATTTCAATGTGGTCAAACTTCCATTCTGGAATGGCAAGAGGTTGGAGGAGACCTGCTGGCCTTTGGTGTTCTGCCTTCACTCTTCTGCAGACATCACATTCATTCACGAATTGAGCAATCTCGCGCTTCATTCGAGTCCACCAATAAGTTAGCTTCAGGTCTTGATACATCTTCATGCTCCCAGGGTGGATGGAGAGGAGAGAGTTGTGAGCCTCATTCATGATCACTTTACGAAGTTCACCTTTGGGCACAACAATTCGATCCTCGAAGAAGAGAGTGTCCTTGTCATCAAGTCGGTAGCACTTGTACTTGGACTGACTCTTTGCAATACCAATCTTCACCTTTTTCACCATAGCATCAAGAAGCCGGGCTTGGCGAATCTGGTCTTCCTAGGTAGGAGAAACTTGAAGGTTGGTGAGGAAACCTTGAGGAACAACTTGCAGATTAAGTTTGCGGAAAGCTTCACAAAGCTCGGGTTGATAAGGCTTGAGAATTAGACTGTTGCAATATGCTTTTCTGCTCAACGCGTCAGCAATCACATTAGCCTTGCCCGGAGTATACTCGATACTCGTATTGTACTCTTGAATCATTTCGACCCATCGAGTCTGCCTGAGGTTGAGTTTAGGCTGAGTGAAGATGTACTTGAGACTCTTGTGATCAGTGAAAATGTCCACTTTTCTTCCCAAGAGAAGATGTCTCCAAGTCAACAAAGCGTGCACAACTGCCGCCAACTCGAGATCATGAGTGGGGTAGTTCTTCTCATTAGGCTTCAACTGGCGAGAGGTATAAGCAACAACTTTCTTCTCTTGCATCAGTACAGCACCTAGACCTTGGAGAGAGGCATCACAAAAGACCTCGTACGGCTTGGTTTCATCAGGCGGAGTTAGAACTGGAGCAATGATTAATTTCTCTTTCAAAGCATTGAAAGCAATATCACACTCCGGAGACCAAACGTACTTGACGTGATTCTGAAGAAGATTAGAGAGAGGCTTCACGATCTTGGAAAAATTTTCAACGAATCTTCGGCAGTAGCTTGCGAGACCGAGGAAGCTACGGTGTTGCTTCACGTTCTGAGGAGGTTCCCAATTAACAATTGCAGACACCTTCTCAGGATCCACGGAAATGCCCTTGGCAGAGATGATATGGCCAAGATAAAGAACCTCATCGAGCCAAAATTCACACTTGGAGAACTTGGCGTAGAACTGATGTTCCCTGAGCTTGTCAAGAACCAAACGCAAGTGTTTGGCATGATCTTCCTTGTTCTTCGAGAAAACCAGAATGTCATCGAGATAGACCAAAACGAAGTCATTGGTGTAGGGGTTGAAGATGAAGTTCATCATGCGAGAGAACGTCGGAGGAGCATTGGCGAGGCCAAAAGACATGACAGTGTATTCATATGACCCATAGCTTGTTCTGAACGCCGTCTTGGGAATATCTTGCTCACGAATGCGAATTTGATGATAACCCATACGGAGGTCAAGCTTGGAGAATACTTGGGCACCCTTGAGTTGTTCAAATAGCTCATTAATGTTGGGAAGTGGGTATTTGTTCTTGATGGTCTTCTTGTTCAATGGACGGTAATCAACACAAAGTCGGTCCGTTCCATCCTTCTTCTTCACAAAAAGAACACCACAACCCCACGGAGAAGTACTAGGCCGAATGAGACCCATTCTTTCTTGAACATCGAGTTGTTTCTTCAACTCCTTCAACTCTTCGGGGCCGAGCTTGTAGGGACGTTTGCACACAGGTTCCGTACCGGGCTCAAGTTCAATAACAAATTCAACCGGCCGGTTTGGAGGCATGCCTGGGAGTTCTTCTGGGAAGACATCTTGATACTCACAAACAACCGGAATCTGTGAAATAGCATCCAATTCACCCTTCTCATTGAGAGAGAACAACCGGATGGTATTATCCCGAGCAGCAAAGACAATGACATCCTCAGACGAATGAGTCAGTTGAATCTGCCTGGCTGCACAATCGAGGTGAGCCTTGTGTTTAGTGAGCCAGTCCATCCCAAGAATAAGGTCGATATCCGAATTACCAAGAACCACCGGAGAAGAGAGAAACTTGTAATCGCCCAATGTGATAGAAATATCCGGAACAATAGCGCTTGCATTCATGAATTTGCCCGGAGAAACAACAGACAACTGTCTAGGCAAATCTTGCAAAGGCAACTCATGCTTAGAAACAAATGGCCTCGAGATGAAACAATGCAAAGCACCCGTATCAAAAAGAACTTTTGCAGGAATATCGTTAACAGGAAGGTTACCCATGATCACATCTGACGAATCCTCTGCCTGAGCTGCGTTCATCAAGTTGACCTTGGCGGACTTGGGGTTATGCTTGACCATAGCTGTACTTGCCGATCTGACAGGAGGAGGAGGAGGAAGACGCCTCTAGTTGAAACACTTGTTGGCGTAGTGACCCTTCTGTTGGCACTTGTTGCACGTGACCTCTAAGAGCGGACGGTGATATGGAGCACTTGATCTTGGAGCTTGAGACGAAGTCTTGTTCTGAAAGCCTGGGTTGGGTGGGTGGGATGAACCACTACCACCTTTGCTCTTCTGCTGATACGGCTGACGGAACGGAGGAGGAGGAAGCCAATACTTCTGCTGCTTGGCCACTTGAGTAGAGGAAGAAGGCGTAGTGTCTCTGACTCGCTTCCTGGAAGCATCACACCTTAACTGAGCAGCCTCTTGCTTCAGTGCCATGTTGTAGAACTCATCGTATCTCAGCGGCTCGAAGAGGACAAGAGCGAGCTGAATTTCTTCATGGAGACCACCCCTGAACTGATAGATCATGCTCTTCTCATCAGGAACATCCTGCTTGGCAAAACGGGCGAGCTTCTGGAACAACTTGTTGTAGTCATAGACAGACAAAGAGCCTTGCTTCAGATTGCGGAATTCTTCACGTTTGCTTTCAGTCACACTTTGAGGGATGTGATGAGCTCGGAAATCACGACGGAAATCATCCCAAGTGATCAAACATCCACCTTTGGAATCCCGGTACTGCTGAAACCACTCTGCGGCCTGATCCTTGAGCTGGAAAGACGCGAACTTGACGAAATCTTCAGGTCTGACGTTGCTACATTCAAAATGCTTGCCCAGATCGACTAACCAATCATCAGCATCGGTAGCCTCAACGCAGTTACTGAACGTCTTTGGACCATTTGCGAGGAACTGATTCAGAGTTGTAAAATGGTTCTGGTTGTTGCCTTGATTCCCTTGACTGCTTTGATTTCTCTCTTGGATGATTTGCATGATCAGCTGTGTATTTGCATTAGTAGCGGCCATCACAGCTTGCCATGCTTCTGGAGGAGGCGGAGGTGGCGGCGGATCTTGATTCTGGTTCTGACTGGTGCTCATAGCGGGAGCCATCCTGAAGAGGTTGACCACCGTTAGCACACAAATAGAGAAATATTGAAGGTGAATCCAACGGAATGAAAATTGCAACATAAAGTCTTCACATCCGAACAAAATGAACGAATGCACTTCTCTTGAAGTGGTCACATATTCCTAAATTGCGAAGCCACGAAGAATCAGGTAGAAGAGGTACATCAACGAGGGATGGAATCAATATCAGACGTCGAAGCAGAACGAATACCACAACTCGAAATAAAACCAAGGGTTGGCTTGCAGAATAAGCCGGAACAAACACATGATAAAAATTTCGTCCGAAGTTTTCGTAGTGGGACCTACACGGGCTCGACCGTACAGCACCATCATGTACAAGGCAGTGCACATGACATACGAAGCATCCCCGAGTCAGCATAGCCAAGGACTCTTTAAGACACAACGAGGCCACTGTAAAATCGACCGTGAATAGGCGAACCACTAGACGTCAAACCCCAATTTCACATCATACATCTGTTGGAAAGATATCCTAAGGCTACTTGAATTCCCACCTATGAAACTCCCGAAACTTTCCGGTTATGCAATCGGGTGTTGGGGATACAGGGGAAGCATAATATCTCACCCAAGCTAGCAAATCCTACATCCAGCTGCATCCATCCTTCAACACATAACCAAGAAACCTTCCGAAACCATCTATCTCAACCTTCGAAAAGCATCCGTTATACAAGTTATGGCGATACTCCCGAACTCCCGCCCCAGTACTGGGTGGCGTCGAGGTTATCTCACCAACGAACTGCATAAAGGAGATTTTCGATGTCGCGCACATATCTCAAGTATACCAGAATTGCAACGATAGAATTATGATGACAACACCTCAGAGCTCAACTCCCCGGGACACTTCCACTAAACCCCTGACAGGAGGCACCAAGACAGTATTCTCATCATAAGCCATCGGAACAAAACCAAGATACTCGCGTGATCCTAAATTTTTTTTTGTGAAATTTGAGAAGAGAAGAGTCAAAACTCTACGTCAGGATGCCTTAGCAGAGCGATGAGGAGACTGGGAAGTAAAAAGAATTCCTAAGCTCTCCGATATATAATTCCTAAGGACTCAAAACATTTTTCTAGACACAACTCGGCTGCTAAAAACGATCAAGCAATGGGGGCTCCTAAGGTCGGGGAAGGCTCTGATTACCAACTTGTAACGCCCTCGATGCGACTATATCTCCCACGTGTCGAGGCACGACTTAGAGACATAGGCGCATTGAAAGCAATGTCGCAAGTCGGGAAATCATCACACATCCCATGTACATATATAATATAAAGGGGAATAACATAGTTGGCTTACACTCGCCACGTCACATCAAAGTACATAAATAACATCCATCATACAATCACTCATGGCCCGACTGCGGTGCCAAAATAGAAAGACCCCCAACAAGTGACAAGGCCCTGAATCTAACCCCGAATAGGCATCCCTACTGATCATCAGGAAAAGACACATAGTAACGCTGAGAGTCCTCGTCCTACTCCCACTTCAGCTCGTGCGCGCCATCCGGAGAGGTATCATCGGTCCCTGCATCTGGTGTAATAGTAATCTGTGAGCCACAGGGGACTCAGCAATCTCGCACCCTCGCGATCAAGACTATTTAAGCTTAATAGGTAGGAAAGGGGTAATGTATAAGTGGAGCTGCAGCAAGCGACTAGCATATATGGTGGCTACCTTATTCGCAAAAGAGAGCGAGAAGAGAGAGCAAAGCGCGAGCGAGGAACTAGAGAGCAACCTGCGCAAACATAACTCCAACACCGTGTCCACTTCCCGGACTCCGCCGAGAAGAGGCCATCACGGCAACACACTCAGTTGATTCATTTTAATTAATTAAGGTTCAAGTTATCTACAACCGGACATTAACAAATTCCTATCTGCCCATAACCGCGGGCACGGCTTTCGGAAGATCAATCCCTGCAGGGGGGTCCCAACTTAGCCCATAACAAGCTCTCACGGTCAACGAAGGAATAGACCTCCACCCAAGACACACCGATCAGACTCGGTATCCCGGTACAACAAGATGATTCGACAGGTCAAAACTAGTCCAGCAACACCGCCCGAATGTGCCGACAAATCCCGATAGGAGCTGCACATATCTCGTTCTCAGGGCACACTCAGATGAGTCAGACGTCGGGTAGGCCAGCCCAGGGTTGCCCCTGGTAGCCCCGGACATCGCTCGGTGGGACCAACACTCAGAGGAGCACTGGCCCGGGGGGGGGGGGGGTTAAAATAAGATGACCCTCGGGCTCCGGAAACCCAAGGGAAAAAGAGGCTAGGTGGAAAATGGTAAAACCAATGTTGGGCATTGCTGGAAAAGCTTTAATCAAGGCGAACTATCAAGGGGTTCCCATTATAGCCCAACCGCGTAAGGGACGCAACAATCCGGGAACATAACACCGATATGACGGAAACTAGGGCGGCAAGAGTGGAACAAAATACTAGGCGAGAGGCCGAGCCTTCCACACTTTACCAAGTATATAGATGAATTAAGATAACATAGCAATATAATGATATCCCAACAAGTAAATAAAGGTTCCAACAAGAAACGGCTCCAATCTTCACCTGCAACTAGCAACGCTATAAGAAGGGGCTGAGCAAAGCGGTAACATAGCCAATCAATGGTTTGCTAGGACAAAGGTGGGTTAGAGGCTCAATCATGGCAATTGGGAGGCTGACAAGCAAGTGGTAGGCATCGTAGCATTGGCAAAGCAAAAGAGCGAGCAAACTAGCATAGCAAAGATAGTAGTGATTTCGAGGGTATGATCATCTTGCCTGCACAGTTGTTAGAGTTGACTGGATCCTCAAAAGCAAACTCAACGGGCTCCTCGTTAGCGAACTCGTCTCCCGGCTCTACCCAACAACACCAACAAGCAACAAGGATACAATCAACCACGTGCAAGGGCAACCAATAATATGCAAAGAGGATATGCTATGCGGGATGCGATGCGGGATACAAAATGCAACACGTGACAGGAAATGCATGAACCTGGCCTCAACTTGGAAAACCAAGTGTGCCACTGGATAGAGGGGAAGAAATCCCCTGAAAACGATATAAAGATCAAAGGAATCGGAGCTATGGTTTGGAAATGGCAAGCGTTTTACAAAACGAGCCAATCTGCGATTTACAGCAAATAGGCTCCTAAAAGCAACGAAAAGAACATGCTACAGCCACCAAACATGAAAACAAATTGCATGGCAGGGATGTACACAAGAAGCTTAACAAATCACCAGGACTGAGGCATAGGCAAATTCATCCATTAAGGGGCTCAAACAAGCATGGCAAAACTGAATAAGCAAAACAGATTTCAGACTTAGCGAAATTAACGCTAGTCTGAAATTTCAGACCACAATGCTCTCTTCGGAGCAGCAAAACAACATGAAGCATAACCTGAACATGACAAGTAAGAGCATGGCATGGAGCTACTCAACAAGCTTAACAAAACACCCAAAATGACCTGGGGCCAAAAGGGTTCACAAAATACTCTACCGAGCACACGAAAATCGATCAAACACAATCAGTTTTCAGACTTAGTGAAAACTGGGACGTGCTGAAATTATAACTCACAGAGGCATGCAAACGAGCTCGATGCACTCACTACGGTGCAAGTCATGGAAAGGCAAGCATATATCCATTAAGAAGGCACAAAATGCTAGCTAGACATGGCAAGAACAATGGCATAGCATGCATGGATCACTAGCAATAGCACCGGCAAAATCGCAAAAGAGTTCACGATCTGCCCAATTCAACAACTATGCAAAAGTTGAGCTCGATTGAGTCAACCTAGGATGCTCCAACATAACAAGTAAAGACATGGATGGATTAAGCACAACAAGCATAACAAATCACTCTTACTGATCATCCTCAAAAGAGGCACGGATCACTAGGAAACAAGCTGGACATATAGCATCGTGAACTAAAACATCCCAGACTTAGTGATTTTCACTAAGTCCCTGAAATCAACAATCTCAGGTACCCCTCTTTGCAAGCTTGCACAAAAAAACTCACACATCCTAAAAATGCATGGGAGGCACCTCTGGAAAGAAGACAACATGCTTAACAATTCATCCCAAAGGGGCACAGGCATATCATGCACACAATAATCATGGCAGAAATGACAAAAGTCAATGTAGGTCTAACGGATCTGCAATTTAACTCATGATGCCTCCTTCTAACAGCATTTTGGGCATCAAGATGACCTCTAATGCAAATGATGCAATGGAATTAAATGATGTACTCGTCGAGACGAAGATTTTGATATATCATATGCCCAAAACGGAGCCACGGATGCAAAGTTATGATGCGACAAAGAATGCATAAAAATTTGGAAATTAGGGTTTCGGGGGAGAGGGGTCAACCCAGATCCAGATCCAAAGTTACTGTAGCAGGCGCGGGGGTACTGTTCACCCGAGGCGGATCCGGCGATGTCGGCCGACTCCGGCGACCGGTCGGCGGCGAGGGGAGGCAGGGCGCGCCCGGGGCGGCGCGGCGACGAGGGAGGCGAGCCCCGGCGAGCCTCGGGCGTGGGCCGGCGACGAGCGGCACGGCGGGGCTCCGGTGCGGCGGGTGGCGGCCGGCGAGGTGGCGCCGGTCGGCGATGGCGCCACGGCGGTGCGGCGGCGCCGGACGGCGAGGCAAGGGGCGGCGCGACCCGCCGGACTTGAAGGAGACGGCGGCGGGGACAGGCGCGGGCGGCGCGAGGCGGATGGGCCTCGGGGGCCGGTTGCGGGCTCCCGGGCCTCGGCAGCGGCTAGCAGCGGGAGCGCCACGTGGCGGGCGGCGATTGGCGGCGGTGGGCGGTGCGGACGCGTCCGGCCGGGGACAGACGTGTCCGGCCGGCGCGAGGAGGATTTTTTTTAGGGTTTGAGGAGGGGATCCGGAATTTGGAGGAGGGGGTCTATATATAGGCATAGAGGGAGCTAGGAGAGTCCAAATGAGGTGCGGTTTTCGCCCACACGATCGTGATCGAACGACCGAGACGATGGAGCAGAGTTTGGTGGGTTTTGGGCCAAATTGGAGGGGTGTTGGGCTGCAGCACACACGAGGCCTTCTCGGTCCCTCGGTTAACCATTGGAGTATCAAACGAAGTCCAAATGACCCGAAACTTGACAGGCGGTCTACCGGTAGTAAACCAAGGCCGCATGGCAAGTCTCGGCCCAATCCGGAAATGTTTAATCCCCACACACGAAAGAAAGCTAGAAATGGCCACCGGAGGAGAACGAAGCGCCGGAATGCAAAACGGACAACGGGGAAAATGCTCGAATGCATGAGATGAACATGTATGCACATGCAATGCATGTGATGACACGATATGAGATGCACGAAAACGAAAAACACACACGGAGACAAAGACCCAAACCCGAGGAATAAATATAACTTAGTGCCGGAAACGGCAAGAGTTGGAGTACAAATTGGGAAGGTTACATATGGGGCGTTACAATGAAGATCTTTATCGGTCAGACTGCATAACAACATACGGTGTTCCCTTTGTCATCGGTATGTTACTTGCCCAAGATTCGATCGTCAGTATCTCAATACCTAGTTCAATCTCATTACTGGCAAGTCTCTTTACTCATTCCGTAATACATCATCCTACAACGGACTCATTAGTTGCAATGCTTGCAAGGCTTATAGTGATGTGCATTACCAAGTGGGCCCAGAGATACCTCTCCGATAATCGGAGTGACAAATCATAATCTCAAAATATGCCAACCCAACAAGTACCTTTGGAGACACCTGTAGAGCACCTTTATAATCACCCGGTTACGTTGTGACGTTTGGTGGCACACAAAGTGTTCCTCCGGTAAACGGGAGTTGCATAATCTCATATTTATAGGAACATGTATAAGTCATGAAGAAAGCAATAGCAACAAACTAAACAATCAAGTGCTAAGCTAACGGAATGGGTCAAGTCAATCACATCATTCTCCTAATGATGTGATCCCGTTAATCAAATGACAACTCATGTCTATGGTTAGGAAACATAACCATCTTTGATCAACGAGCTAGTCAAGTAGAGGCATACTAGTGACACTCTGCTTGTCTATGTATTCACACATGTATTATGTTTCCGGTTAATACAATTCTAGCATGAATAATAAACATTTATCATGAAATAAGGAAATAAATAATAACTTTATTATTGCTTCTAGGGCATATTTCCTTCAGTCTCCCACTTGCACTAGAGTCAATAATCTAGATTACACAGTAATGATTCTAACACCCATGGAGCCTTGGTGTTGATCATGTTTTGCTCGTGGAAGAGGCTTAGTCAACGGGTCTGCAACATTCAGATCCGTATGTATCTTGCAAATTTCTATGTCTACAACCGGGACTAAATCCCGGATGGAATTGAAGCGTCTCTTGATGTGCTTGGTTTCTTGTGAAATCTGGATTCCTTCGCCAAGGCAATTGCACCAGTATTGTCACAAAAGATTTTCATTGGACCCGATGCACTAGGTATGACACCTAGATCGGATATGAACTCCTTCATCCAGACTCCTTCATTTGCTACTTCCGAAGCAGCTATGTACTCCGCTTCACACGTAGATCCCGCCACGACGCTTTGTTTAGAACTGCACCAACTGACAGCTCCACCGTTTAATATAAATACGTATCTGATTTGCGATTTAGAATCGTCCGGATCAGTGTCAAAGCTTGCATCAATGTAACCATTTACGATGAGCTCTTTGTCACCTCCATAAATGAGAAACATATCCTTAGTCCTTTTCAGGTATTTTAGGATGTTCTTGACCGCTGTCCAGTGATCCACTCCTGGATTACTTTGGTACCTCCCTGCTAGACTTATAGCAAGGCACACATCAGGTCTGGTACACAACATTGCATACATGATAGAGCCTATGGCTGAAGCATAGGGAACATCTTTCATCTTCTCTCTATCTTCTGCAGTGGTCGGGCATTGAGTCTTACTCAACTTCACACCTTGTAACACAGGCAAGAACCCTTTCTTTGCTTGATCCATTTTGAACTTTTTCAAAACTTTGTCAAGGTATGTGCTTTGTGAAAGTCCAATTAAGCGTCTTGATCTATCTCTATAGATCTCGATGCCCAATATGTAAGCAGCTTCACCGAGGTCTTTCATAGAAAAACTTTTATTCAGGTATCCCTTTATGCTATCCAGAAATTCTATATCATTTCCAATTAGTAATATGTCATCCACATATAATATCAGAAATGCTACAGAGCTCCCACTCACTTTCTTGTAAATACAGGCTTCTCCAAAAGTCTGTATAAAACCAAATGCTTTGATCACACTATCAAAGCGTTTATTCCAACTCCGAGAGGCTTTCACCAGTCCATAAATGGATCGTTGGAGCTTGCACACTTTGTTAGCTCCCTTTGGATCGACAAAACCTTATGGTTGCATCATATACAACTCTTCTTCCAGAAATCCATTCAGGAATGCAGTTTTAACATCCATTTGCCAAATTTCATAATCATAAAATGCGGCAATTGCTAACATGATTCGGACAGACTTAAGCATCGCTACGGGTGAGAATGTCTCATCGTAGTCAATCCCTTGACTTGTGGGGCCCTTGGGTACCCCCTGACTTGATTCCAACACAAAGTACCCCTATATATGCAGTAACCTCTGAAAAGAATCCTAGATGAGAAGTTCCGCCGCCGCAAGCCTTTGTATCCACGAAAAACCAATCGGGACCCCGTTCCAGCACCCTGCCGGAGGGGGAAATCATCACTAGAGGCCATCTTCATCATCTCAGCGGCCACCTTAATGAGGAGGGAGTAGTTCACCCTCGGGGCTGAGGGTATGTACTAGTAGCTATGTGTTTGATCTCTCGCTCTCTCTCTCTCTCTCTCTCTCTCTCTCTCTCTCTCTCGCTCGCTCTCGTGTTCTTGATTTGGCACGATCTTGATGTACCGCAAGCTTTGTTAATATATTTGGATCTTATGGTGTTCTTCCCTCTCTACCTTCTTGTGATGAATTGAGTCTTGCTCTTTGAGGTTTCCTTATGTTGGATTGAATATTGGATTTGAGAACACTTGATGTATGTCTTGCATATGGATACCCGTGGTGACAATGGGGCATTATATTGATTCACTTGATGTATGTTTTGGCACTCAACTCGCGGATTCCCGATGTGACATTGGGGTAATCTATGCATAGGGGTTGATGCACGTTTTTGTCCTACGTTCTCCGATAGAAACTTTGGAGTGATTCTTTGTTCCATGTTAAGGGATTGTTATATGATCCAATTATGTTTTCATTGTTGAGAGACTTTGCACTAGTGAAAGTATGAACCCTAGGCCTTGTTTTCAAGCATTGCAATATCGTTTTTGCTCACTTTTACTACTTGCTATCTTGTTGTTTTACATTTTTAGATTACAAAAACCTATATCTACCATCCATATTACACTTGTATCACCATCTCTTCGTTGAACTAGTGCACCTATACAATTTACCATTGTATTGTGTGTGTTGGGGGACACAAGAGACTCTTTGTTATTTGATTGCAGGGTTGTTTGAGAGAGACCATCTTCATCCGATGCTCCCACGGATTGATAAACCTTAGGTCATCCACTTGAGGGAAAATTTTCTACTGTCCTACAAAACTCTGCGCTTGGAGGCCCAACACGAGTCTACAAGAATAAGTTGCACAGTAGACATCAGGGTCAACAAGCAACAACGGGGAAGTGCGACGGTAGCAGCAGTGGGGAGTGGGGCGGGAACAGAAGTGGGCGGAAATGTCCTTCGCACCAAGGGAAAGGGGATCTGGCAAAAATAAGGCAATTCCCATAGATATGGCGAAAATGGGCCGGGATTTGCAGGATCCCGCAAAAAAATCCAGGACGGTCGAGTCGAATATACGATATCTATTCGGGCCGGCAAATTCACCTATGCCCTGTAAGCTGGCGGTTATTTTGCCGTCTGGCTCGGTTTACGAGATCTTCTAGAGATGCTCTAAAATAGTTTTAGGGTATGACCATATAATTTACATGAAGTTGTTTGACTGCTAGTTTTCTCGGTTCTTGTAAAAAATTTCTTCCACTAATTTTTTCCTATTTTCCATTAAACATCATTGGGCCCACAAGTCAGTGATACAACATGGGAAGGTATGGTGATGACCACCGGAGCAGCCGGAGCCGTGAGGCAGCGCGGATGAGAAGGCCCGGCGGCGGCCGACCCGGTGAGGCGAGGCAGCAAAAGTGGTTGTCCTACCACGGCGGCCGGCACGGGGCGACACGGCATGGGAGGTGCGACGGCGACCAATGAATTTGAAGTACGTCCCCATTAACCACTAGGGCATCAACCTAGGAATAATTTATCCTTTTGATAATCTATGATTAACCTCCCTTCATAATACCCACTACCACTAGGGGAAGTCGAATCCCCATTGCCTCCTTGAAAGAGAGATGTCCTAAACCACTGGACGATAGAGGCATCACTAGACGATATGGTCATATTCCTTGTGGCAGTGGGTGATGCGGTGAGGCAGAGGTGGTCGTCTAGCGGCGACGACCTGCATGGGGCGACTTGGCCGCGGTGGTGAGGCGGGGTAGTGGCCGTGGCAGCAGAGTGGCGGCGCGATGACATGAGGCGGTGGATGGGCAGAAGTGAAGTGGCCGCGCCGGGCGGCATGCTAGAGTGATGTCACGCGGTGACACAGAGCGCTCATCTTTAACTTTTAGACAGTTTTTTGCTCGCCAAGTCATATGGGAAGGGCTATCTTTCTGTATAGTTGCAGGTTGGTGGGGGTGTTTATATGGGACCCCGTAAAAAATCTAGGTTTACGGGAGATATTAGAGAGTCTCTTTTGCCCCAACTTCCCTTAAATGGTAGGTTTTTTTAAGGATGTGAAATCTATTAGAGTTGCTCTAAAGTTGATTGATACTGCCTTTTTAGTGATTCGGCAATGGAACAGAAAGTACTCTACACCTATTTCCCAAGAGGTGACTCTGGGTTATCGAACCCACGAGAGGAAGGTTCCCTTGAAGTGATTGTCTCTAGCAAGCTTCCGTCAAAGAAATAATTCCAGCTTTTCACCGGATCAATCAAGCTAATTGTGACGAAACACTTATAATAAAAAGAGGTAGGGGTATGAGTTCTTAATGTTTACAACCATGTATTTGTGTTGGGACTAGATATGATCTTAATTTGTATGTTGGAAGTCACCCATCGAGATGTGCTTGTTATGAACCGAAGTGGGGGATGTGTCCAAATAACATCTTGACCGGCATGCATCCTGCATCAAGAATCAGTTGTCCAACCATAGGTCCTATCCGTCACACAAAGTTGCCTCAATAATTAAGATTGTAATAATTAGACAAGAGCTTTAGGCGTTTAATGTCTACACCCCATGAATCCCTAAGGATTGGGTCTGTGTTACCATACTAAACCCTTGTGTCACTGGTGTTCAGAATAACACTTCACATTCTCCCTGCCCTTAGCCTCTCTGTGGCTCACTCTCCATGATCCTGGGTACCTGCAAGGATGAAGAATGTAGACGAGACAAGAGAATCTATGGAACAATTTTATTTCACACATACGGGAAGTTAATTCAAAGCTCTTCAATTGATCCCTACAACAAATATAGAGGGTTGCAAGGCCTATGCCTCAACCCATACGAACTACTCACACATGGAGATCAGATCTCATGAAGAACACATCTCAAAGATTGATTGATAATATGTCTTACAATGGATGCCTTGTGCGATGCACGATTACAAGTATGAACTAGAGGAAGATGGACTATGCCGGTGATGGTGGCTATGGAGATAGAAAAATGGTGGCGGCTAGGGTTGATGAAAGGGGATGAAGATGACTCTATTCTGGCTTCGCTCGCGGACGTTCTTTTCACATTTTGACCTGGTCCCCTTTACAAAAGTTGTTCAAATGGACGAGACGCCTCGGTTTCCATGCCATAGGACCGCTCATATGAATGGTCACGGTCGTATGGAATACCATCTTTTGTGTTGTTTCTTCTGGTGCGTTGATGGAAATATGCCCTAGAGGCAATAATAAAATGGTTATTATTATATTTCCTTAGTCATGATAAAGGTTTATTATTCATGCTAGAACTGTATTGACCGGAAACTTAAATACATGTGTGGATACGTAAACAAATATTGTGTCCCTAGTGAGCCTCTACTAGACTAGCTCGTTGATCAAAGATGGTTAAGGTTTCCTAACCATAGACATGAGTTGTCATTTGATAACTGGATCACATCATTAGGAGAATGATGTGATGGACAAGACCCATCTGTTAGCATAGCATATTGATCGTTCAGTTTTTTTATTTCTTTCTTCATGTCAAATACATATTCCTTCAACTATGATATTATGCAACTCCCGGATACCAGAGGAATACCTTGTTTGCTATCAAACGTCACAACATAACTAGGTGATCATAGAGATGCTCTATAGTTATCTCCGAAGGTGTTTGTTGAGTTAGCATAGATAGAGATTAGGATTTGCCACTCCGAGTATCGGAGAGGTATCTCTGGGCCCTCTCGGTAAAACACATCATAAGAAACCTTGAAAGTAAAGTGACTAATGAGTTAGTTGTAGGATGATGTATTACAGAATGAGTGACGATGACACATACCTAGTGTAGGGTCGTAGGCCTGACCTAGACACCCTCCCAAGGACACTGCCCTAGAGTCAAAGGCATACAAAGATCTGTAGAAGATACCGACTGAAATAACCCTGAAGTGTAATCCACTCGACGATAGATTCCACTCGGATATCCCAATTCCACTCGACATAACCATTACACTCGACCATACAAAAGAATCACTTGGAGCATAGAAGGCCTATAGTCACCTCAGGATGGCAACGGTCAAGCATTCACTCCGCAGTCATAAAGCTCATTAATAGCAGGCGTTACCAGTAACGCCCCTGTCTTAACTCACATTGGACCCTGTGTAACCGATGGCTGGAGGGGCCTGGCAGACTCTATATAAGCCACCCCCTTCTCTAGCACAAGGGTTCGCACCCCCTGTAACAATTCACGCATAATCCAGTCGACAAGCCTCAGAGGCACTGAGACGTAGGGTTGTTACCTCCTCTGAGAGGGGCCTGAACTCGTAAACATGCGTGTACAACCTCGTCGTAGCTAGGGCCTTGCCTCTTCCTACGTACCCCCTGTTCTCACTGTCAGACTCGTTCCCACGACAGTTGGCTCCCACCGTGGGTGTAACACCCTCGATGCGACTATATCTCCCACGTGTCGAGGCACGACTTAGAGGCATAATCGCATTGAAGGCATATGTCGCAAGTCAGGCAATCATCACAAACATCCCATGTAATATAGATGAATAAAAGGGATAACATAGTTGGCTTACACTCGCCATGTCAATCAAGTACATAAATAACATACATCATCCAAACACTCATGGCCCGACTACGGCGCCAAAATAAAAGATAACCCAACAAGCGACATGGTCCCGATCACCCCAACTGGGCACCACTACTGATCATCAGGAAAAGAAACATAGTAACGCTGAGAGTCTTCATCGTACTCCCACTTGAGCTCAAGCGCGCCATCTGGAGCTGTATCATCGGGTCCTGCATCTGGTGTAATAGTAATCTGTGAGCCACAGGGACTCAGCAATCTCGCACCCTCGCGATCGAGACTATTTAAGCTTATAGGTAAGGCAAGGTAAATGCATGTGGAGCTGCAGCAAGCGACTAGCATATATGGTGGCTAGCTTATATGCAAATGAGAGCGAGAAGAGGAGGCAAAGCACGAACGCATAACTAAAGGGGCAATCCTGCGACAAACATTACTCCAACACCGTGTCCACTTCCCGGACTCCGCCGAGAAGAGGCCATCATGGTAACTCACATAGTTGATTCATTTTAATTAAGTTAAGGTTTGAGTTATCTACAACCGGACATTAACAAATTCCCATCTGCCCATAACCGCGGGCACGGCTTTCGAAAGTTCAATCCCTGCAGGGGAGTCCCAACTTAGCCCATGACAAGCTCTCACGGTCAACGAAGGAATAGACCTCCTCCCAAGACGTTCCGATCAGACTCGGTATCTCGGTTCTTCAAGACAACTCCGACAATGGTAAAACAAGTCCAGCAACAGCACCCGCTGTGCCGACAAATCCCGATAGGAGCTGCACATATCTCGTTCTTAGGGCACACCGGATAAGCTAAGCGTACGGGAGCCAACGTAACCCAAGTTGCCAAGGGACGGCCTCGCACGGTGCTCTAGGTTGGACCAACACTCAGAGGAGCACTGGCCCAGGGGGGTTTAAAATAAGATGACCCTCGGGCTCTAGAAACCCAAGAGAAAAAGAGGCTAGGTGGAAAATGGTAAAACCAAGGTTGGGCATTGCTGGAGGAGTTTATTCAAGGCGGACTGTCAAGGGGTTCCCATTATAACCCAACCGCGTAAGGAACGCAAAATCCGGAAACATAACACCGTTATAACGGAAACTAGGGCGGCAAGAGTGGAACAAAAACACTAGGCGAGAGGCCGAGCCTTCCACCCTTTACCAAGTATATAGATGCATTAAGATAACATAGCAATATAATGATATCCCAACAACTAAAAAAAATGTCCCAACAAGGAATGGCCTTCAATCTTCACCTGCATCTAGCAACGCTATAAGAGGGGCTGAGCAAAGCGGTAACATAGCCAATCAACGGTTTGCTAGGACATGGTGGGTTAGAGATTTGACATGGCAATTTGGGAGGCTTGAAAGCAAGTGGTAGGCATCGTAGCATTGGCATAGCAAAAGAGCGAGCAAACTAGCATAGCAAAGATAATAGTGATTTCGAGGGTATGATCATCTTGCCTGCAAAGTTGTCAGAGTTGACTGGATCCTCGAAAGCAAACTCAATGGGCTCCTCGTTAGCGAACTCGTCTCCCGGCTCTACCCAAACAAGACAAACAAGCAACAAGAACACAATCAACCACGTGCAAGGACCAAACAAGATGATGCAAACATGGTATGCTATGCGGGATGCAATGCGGGATGCATATGCAAGATATGACAGGAAATGCATGAACCTGGCCTAAACTTGGAAATCCAAGTGTGCCACTGGAAAGATGAGATGAAATTGCTTGAAAACGATATAAAGATCATCGGAATCGGAGTTACGGTTTGGAAATGGCAAGCGATTCAAAATTGGCATCGGTCTGCGATTTACAGCAAGTAGGCATCTAAACGCAACGGAGTGAACATGTTACAGCACTCAAACATGCAACAAAATACATGGCAGGGAAGCATTCAAGATGCTTAACAAAAGTCTAGCACTTAGCTACGGCCAATTCATCCATTAATAGGTTCAAACAAGCATGGCAAAAATGCAAATGGTAAATAGATCTCAGACTTAGTGAAATTAACACTTGTCTGAAATTTCAGATCATATAGCCCTCTTCGGAGCAACAAAACAACATGCTACAGGACCTGAACATGACAAAGTAAATCATGGCATGGAGCTACTCAAAGAGCTTAACAAAAGTCCCTTAGTGACCTAGAGCCAAAAGGGATTACAAAATACATTTGCAACCATGTGAACATCGCAAAAACATAATCAGTTTCAGACTTGGTGAAAACAGGGACATGCTGAAACATAACTCAAGTAGGCATGTTTACGAGCTAGATGCACTCACCACGGAGCAAGTCATGGCAAGACAAGCATACATCCATCAAGAAGGCACAAAATGCAAGCTAGACATGGCAAGAACAATGGCATAGCATGCACGGATCAACTACAACAACATCGGCAAAATCGCAAACAAGTTGACGATCTGCCCAGATTCACAAAGTAGCAAAAGTAGAGCTCGATTGACTCAAGCTAGGGTGCTCCATATATGCAAACAAAGACATGGATGGATAGAGCGCTACAAGATTAACAAAACTCCTTTACTGATCATCCTCAAAGAGGCACAGATCACTAGGAAACAACATGAACATATGGCATCATGAGATAAACAAACCCAGGACTTAGTGAAATTACTAAGTCCCTGAAAACAGAGTTACCAAGTGCCTCACTTTGCAATCTTGCACTAGTCACCACACACATCACAAAAATACATGGGTCGCACCTCTGGAAAGATGACAAATCCCTTAACAAAACATATGTAGAGCTCATGGGCATATCATGCACACAACAATCATGGCAAAAATGACAAATGTCTAAGATGAAGTAGCAGATCTGACAATTAACTCAAGTAGCCCTCTTCTAACAGCATTTCGGGCATCAAGATGAACTCAAATGAAAATGATGCAATGGAATGAAATGATGTACTCTCAGAGATGAACATTTTGATATGCTATATGCATGAATTAGAGCTACAGATGCAAGGTTACGGAGCTACGAACATGAGCACATGAACTGAAAATTCCTGGGACTTGGAGGAAAAATCAACCCGCGAGAAAAGTCAACTCGGGAGACGGAAGCCGAGGCGGTGGCGCGGCTCGTCGGAGAAGTCGAGGACGGCGGCGGCCGGGTTGGGGGCGCCGGATCTGGTCCTCCCGCGGCCGGATCTCGCCGGATCCGATCGCCGGCGAGTCGGAGCGGCGGCGGGGAGGCGCGGTGACGACGGAGGAGGTGCAGGCGGCGGCGGAGCGGAGTTCGTCGGCGGCGGGGCCGGCTGGCTCCGGCAGCGGCGGCTCGGAGGAGGAGGCGGCGCACTCGGGCGGCGGGGAGGCGGCCTGGCTCGGCGGCGGCGGCGGATGGCGGCTCGGGCCGCGGGGGCCGGTTGCGGGCCGCCCGGGCCATGCGGTGGGAGGCGGCGGTGGCTGCCACGTGGCGAGCACGAGGTGGCTGGCGGCGGCGGAGCGGACGCGTCCGGCCGGGGCGGACGTGTCCGGCCGGCGCGGATATGAGATTTAGGGTTTGAGGACGAGGGGGATCCGCGATTTTCGTGAAGGGGCTATATATAGACATAGAGGGAGCTAGGAGAGTCCAAATGAGGTGCGGTTTTCGGCCACGCGATCGTGATCGAACGCTCTAGATGATGGAGCAGGGTTAGGTGGGTTTTGGGCCAAATTGGAGGGGTGTTGGGCTGCAACACACACGAGGCCTTTTCGGTCCCTCGGTTAACCGTTGGAGTATCAAACGGAGTCCAAATGGTACGAAACTTGACAGGCGGTCTACCGGTAGTAAACCAAGGCCGCATGGAAAGTCTTGGTCCAATCCGGAAATGTTTAATCCCCACACACGAAAGAAAGCTAGAATTGGCCACCGAAGGAGAACGAAGCGCCAGAATGCAAAACGGACAACGGGGAAAATTCTTGAATGCATGAGATGAACACGTATGCAAATGCAATGCACACGATGACATGATATGAGATGCATGAAAATGATAACAAAACACGGATATAAAGACCCGAACCTGAGAAAATAAATTAACTTAAGGCCGGAAACGGCAAGAGTTGGATTACAAATTGGGAAAGTCATATCCGGGGTGTTACAACACTCCACCACTACGAAAAGATCTCGTCCCGAGATCTAGGACTGAAAGAACGCCGGGTACTCAGAACGGAGGTGATCCTCACGTTCCCAGGTAGCTTCACGGTCGGAATGGTGTGACCACTTGACTTTGAGAAATTTGATTGACTTGTTGCGAGTCTTGCGTTCAGTCTCTTCAAGGATAGCAACGGGGTTCTCACGATAGGAGAGATCTTCTTGGAGCTCAATGTCCTCAAAGCTGACGGTGCGGTCAGGCGTCTTGAAGCACTTTCGGAGCTGAGAGACATGGAACACATCATCAACATTTGCAAAGTTTGAAGGAAGCTCGAGTTGATAGGCGAGGTCGCCTCTCTTGCTGACAATCTTGAAAGGTCCCACGTATCTGGGGGCAAGCTTCCCTTTGATACCGAAGTGATGAGTACCTTTCATAGGAGAGACACGGAGGTAAACATGATCTCCGATCTCGAAAGCCAAATCACGGTGCTTACTATCATAGTAGCTCTTCTGGCGGGATTGGGCTGCTCTGAGGTTATCACGAATGACTTTGCACATTTCTTCTGCCTCTGTGATTAAGTCATTACCCAGCAGCTGACGTTCACCGGTTTCTGACTAGTTGAGAGGGGTACGGCACTTCCTGCCATACAGAATTTCAGATGGGGCCTTGCCCGAACTTGCTTGAAAACTGTTGTTGTAGGAGAATTCAGCATAAGGAAGACAATCCTCCCACTTCATGCCGAAGGAGATCACACAAGCCCCGAGCATATCTTCAAGAATCTGGTTGACATGCTCAACTTGACCTCTTGTTTGAGGATGGAAAGTTGTGCTGAAGCGGATGTTGGTGCCCATGGCCTTCTGAAAAGAATCCCAAAACTTTGAGGTAAAGATGCTGCCACGGTCTGAAGAGATCACCTGAGGAATACCGTGCAGAGAGACAATTCGAGAGGTATAGAGTTCACCAATTGAGCTGCAGTGAATGACTCTTTGATAGGCTGAAAGTGAGCCACTTTAGTGAGTTTGTCAATGACAATGAATATAGCATCATTGCCACGCTTGGACTTTGGAAACCCAGTCACGAAGTCCATTTCAATGTGGTCGAACTTCCATTCTGGAATGGCAAGAGGTTGGAGGAGACCTGCTGGCCTTTGGTGTTCTGCCTTCACTCTTCTGCAGACATCACATTCATTCACGAACTGAGCAATCTCGCGCTTCATTCGAGTCCACCAATAGGCTTGCTTAAGATCCTGATACATCTTCGTGCTCCCAGGGTGGATGGAGAGGAGAGAATTGTGAGCCTCATTCATGATCACTTTATGAAGTTCACCTTTGGGTACAACAATTCGATCCTCGAAGAAGAGAGTATCCTTGTCATCAAGGCGGTAGCACTTGTACTTGGGTTGACTCTTAGCAATCCCAATCTTCACCTTTTTCACCATAGCATCAAGAAGCTGGGCTTGGCGAATCTGGTCTTCCAAAGTAGGAGAGACTTGAAGGTTGGCGAGGAAACCTTGAGGAACAACTTGCAGATTAAGTTTGCGGAAAGCTTCACAAAGCTCGGGTTGATAAGGCTTAAGAATCAAACTGTTGCAATACGCTTTTCTGCTCAATGCGTCAGCGATCACATTGGTCTTGCCTGGAGTATACTCGATACTCAGATTATACTCTTGAATCATTTTGACCCATCGAGTTTGCCTGAGGTTGAGGTTAGGCTGAGTGAAGATGTACTTGAGACTCTTGTGATCAGTGAAAATGTCCACTTTTCTTCCCAATAGGAGATGTCTCCAAGTCAAAAGAGCATGCACAACTGCCGCCAACTCGAGATCATGAGTGGGGTAGTTCTTCTCATTAGACTTCAACTGGCGAGAGGTATAAGCAACAACTTTCTTCTCTTCCATCAATACTGCGCCAAGACCTTGGAGAGAGGCATCACAAAAGACCTCGTACGGCTTGGACTCATCAGGCGGAGTCAGAACTGGAGCAGTGATCAATTTCTCTTTCAAAGTGTTGAAAGCAATGTCACACCCTGGAGACCAAATGTACTTGACGTGCTTCTGGAGGAGATTTGAGAGAGGCTTCATGATCTTAGAAAAGTTTTCAACGAATCTTCGGCAGTAGCTTGCGAGACCGAGGAAACTGCGGAGTTGCTTCACGTTCTGAGGAGGTTCCCAATTTACAATTGCAGACACCTTCTCAGGATTCACGGCAATGCCCTTGGCAGAGATGATATGACCAAGATAAAGAACCTCATCGAGCCAAAATTCACACTTGGAGAACTTGGCGTAGAACTGGTGTTCCCTCAGCTTGTCGAGAACCAAACGCAAGTGCTTGGCATGATCTTCCTTGTTCTTCGAGAAAACCAGAATGTCGTCGAGATAGACCAAAACGAAGTCATTGGTGTAGGCGTTGAAGATGAAATTCATCATGAGAGAGAAAGTCGGAGGAGCATTGACGAGGCCAAAAGACATGACAGTGTATTCGTATGAACCATAGCTTGTCCTGAAAGCCGTCTTGGGAATATCTTGCTCACGGATTCGAACCTGATGATAACCCATACGGAGATCAAGCTTGGAGAATACTTGGGCACCCTTGAGTTGTTCGAACAGCTCATTGATGTTGGGAAGTGGGTATTTGTTCTTGATGGTCTTCTTGTTCAGTGGACGGTAATCAACACAAAGTCGGTCCGTCCCATCCTTCTTCTTCACAAAAAGAACACCACAACCCCACGGAGAAGAACTAGGCCAGATGAGACCCATTCTTTCTTGAATATCGAGTTGCTTCTTCAGCTCCTTCAACTCTTCAGGTCCGAGCTTGTAAGGACGCTTGCACACAGGTTCTGTACCGGGCTCAACATCATTGACGAATTCAACTGGCCGGTGCGGAGGCATTCCTGGAAGCTCTTCTGGAAAGACGTCTTGATATTCGCAAACGACTGGAATTTGCGAGATAGCATCCAGTTCACCCTTCTCATTGAGAGAAAAACAGACGGATGGTATCGTCATTCGCGGCAAAGACAATTACATCCTTAGACGAATGAGTCAATTGAATCTGCCTGGCTGCACAATCAAGCTGAGCCTTGTGCTTAGAAAGCCAGTCCATTCCGAGAATAAGATCAATATCCAAGTTACCAAGAACCATTGGAGAAGCCAGAAACTTGAAATCACCCATCATGATAGAAATATCCGGGACTATTGAAGTAGCCCTCATAGACTTAGCCGGAGAAACCACTCCCATAGGTTTACCCAACATTTGCGAAACGAATTCATGCTTGGAAACAAATGATCTTGACATGAAACAATGCGATGCACCAGTGTCAAAAAGAACTCTTGCGGGAATAGAGTTAACTGGAAAGTTACCCATGATGACATCTGATGAATCCTCTGCCTGAGCTACATTCATCAAATTGACCTTGGCGTGCTTGGGGTTATGCTTGACCACAACTGTACTTGCCGATCTGACAGGAGGAGGAGGAGGAAGACGCCGCTGGTTGAAACACTTGTTGGCATAGTGACCCTTCTGTTGGCACTTGTTCCACGTGACCTGTGAAAGCAGACGGTGGTACGGAGCACTCGATCTTGGAGCTTGCGACGAAGTCTTGCTCTGAAAGCCAGGGTTGGGTGGGTGGGAAGAACCACTGCCACCTTTGCTCTTCTGCTGATACGACTGACGGAACGGAGGAGGAGGAAGCCAATACTTCTGCTGCTTGGCCACTTGAGTAGAGGAAGAAGGAGTAGCATCTCTGACTCACTTCTTTGAAGCATCACACCTCAACTGAGCGGCTTCTTGCTTCAGTGCCATGTTGTAGAACTCATCCTATCTCAATGGCTTAAAGAGAACAAGAGCTAGCTGAATTTCTTCTCTGAGACCACCCCTGAACTGGTATATCATGCTCTTCTCATCAGGTATGTCCTGCTTGGCAAAGCGGGCGACCTTCTGGAACAACTTGTTGTAGTCATAGACAGACAAAGAGCCTTGCTTCAGGTTGCGGAATTCCTCACGCTTACTTTCAACCACACTTTGAGGGATGTGATGAGCTCGGAAATCTTGACGAAATTCATCCCAAGTGATCAGACGTCCACCTCTGGAATCCTTGTACTGCTGGAACCATTCTGCAGCTTGATCTTTGAGTTGGAAGGAAGCGAACTTGACGAAATCTTCAGGCCTGATGTTGCTGAACTCAAAATGCTTACACAGATCCACAAGCCAATCGTCAGCATCGGTTGCCTCAACACAATTGCTGAACGTCTTTGGCCCATTAGCCAGGAACTGGTTCAGTGTAGCAAAGTGGTTCTGATTGTTGCCTTGATTCTCTTGGCTGCCTTGATTGCGCTCTTGGAGGATTTGCATGATCAACTGCGTGTTTGCATTGGTTGCGGCCATCACAGCTTGCCATGCCTCCGGAGGAGGTGGAGGTGGTGGCGGATCAGGATTCAGAGTCGTGCGCGTTGGAGGAGCCATCCTGAAGAGGTTGACATCCATTAGCACATAGACAGATAAATGAAGCTGAAACCAACAGAATGAAAATTGCAACATAAAGTCTTCACATCCGAACAAAATGAACGAATGCATTCCTCTTGAAATGGTCATATATCCATAAATTGCGAAGCCACGTAGAATTAGGTAGAAGAAGTAAATCAACAAGGTACGGATCAAGAACGAATAATTGGTAAGAAATCCCAATCTCAAACCAATATCCGTGGAAGAAGAGCTAGAGCTACAAGAATTCCCACCTATGAAACTCCCGAACCTTTCCGGTTATGCAATCAGGTGTTGGGGATACAGGGGAAGCATAATATCTCACCCAAATCTAGCAAATCCTACATCTAGCTGTATCCATCCTTCAACACATAACCAAGAAACCTTCGGAAACCATCTACCTCAACCTTCGAAAAGCATCCGTTATACAAGTTATGGCGATACTCCCGAACTCCCGCCCCAGTACTGGGTGGCGTCGAGGTTATCTCACCAACGAACTGCATAAAAGAGATTTTCGATGTCGGTGTACTAAAACTCAGGTATTCCAGAACTGCAACGATAAAATTATGATCACAACACCTCAGAGCTCAACTCCCCGGGACACTTCCACTAAACCCCTGACAGGAGGCACCAAGACAATGTTCTCATCATAAAACCATCGGAACTATTCCAAGATACCCGCGTGATCCTAAATTTTTTTTAGTAAAATTTGAGAAGAGAAGAGTCAAAACTCTACGTCAGGATGCCTTACTAGAGCGATGAGGAGACTGGGAAGTAAAAAGAATTCCTAAGCTCTCCGATATATAATTCCTAAATGACTCAAAACCTTTTTTTCTAGACACAACCCGGCCGCTAAAAACGATCAATCAGTGGGGGCTCCTAAGGTCGGGGAAGGCTCTGATTACCAACTTGTAACACCCTCGATGCGACTATATCTCCCACGTGTCGAGGCACGACTTAGAGGCATAATCACATTGAAGGCATATGTCGCAAGTCAGGCAATCATCACAAACATCCCATGTAATATAGATGAATAAAAGGGATAACATAGTTGGCTTACACTCGCCACGTCAATCAAGTACATAAATAACATACATCATCCAAACACTCATGGCCTGACTACGGCGCCAAAATAAAAGATAACCCAACAAGCGACATGGTTCCGATCACCCCAACTGGGCACCACTACTGATCATCAGGAAAAGAAACATAGTAACGCTGAGAGTCCTCGTCGTACTCCCACTTGAGCTCAAGCGCGCCATCTGGAGCTGTATCATTGGGTCCTGCATCTGGTGTAATAGTAATCTGTGAGCCACAGGGACTTAGCAATCTCGCACCCTCGCGATCGAGACTATTTAAGCTTATAGGTAAGGCAAGGTAAATGTATGTGGAGCTGTAGCAAGCGACTAGCATATATGGTGGCTAACTTATACGGAAATGAGAGCGAGAAGAGGAGGCAAAGCGCGAACGCATAACAAAAGGGGCAATCCTGCGACAAACATTACTCCAACACCGTGTCCACTTCCCGGACTCCGCCGAGAAGAGGCCATCACGGTAACTCACACAGTTGATTCATTTTAATTAAGTTAAGGTTTGAGTTATCTACAACCGGACATTAACAAATTCCCATCTGCCCATAACCGTGGGCACGGCTTTCAAAAGTTCAATCCCTGCAGGGGAGTCCCAACTTAGCCCATGACAAGCTCTCACGGTCAATGAAGGAATAGACCTCCTCCCGAGATGTTCCGATCAGACTCGGTATCTCGGTTCTTCAAGACAACTCCGACAATGGTAAAACAAGTCCAGCAACACCACCCGCTGTGCCGACAAATCCCGATAGGAGCTGCACATATCTCGTTCTCAGGGCACACCGGATAAGCTAAGCGTACGGGAGCCAACGTAACCCAAGTTGCCAAGGGACGGCCCCGCACGGTGCTCTAGGTTGGACCAACACTCAGAGGAGCACTGGCCCGGGGGGGATTAAAATAAGATGACCCTCGGGCTCCGGAAACCCAAGAGAAAAAGAGGCTAGGTGGCAAATGGTAAAACCAAGGTTGGGCATTGCTGGAGGAGTTTTATTCAAGGCGGACTGTCAAGGGGTTCCCATTATAACCCAACCGCGTAAGGAACGCAAAATCCGGGAACATAACACCGATATGACGGAAACTAGGGCGGCAAGAGTGGAACAAAAACACTAGGCGAGAGGCCGAGCCTTCCACCCTTTACCAAGTATATAGATGCATTAAGATAACATAGCAATATAATGATATCCCAACAAGTAAAAAAAATGTCCCAACAAGGAATGGCCTTCAATCTTCACCTGCATCTAGCAACGCTATAAGAGGGGCTGAGCAAAGCGGTAACATAGTCAATCAACGGTTTGCTAGGACATGGTGGGTTAGAGGTTTGACATGGCAATTTGGGAGGCTTGAAAGCAAGTGGTAGGCATCGTAGCATTGGCATAGCAAAAGAGCGAGCAAACTAGCATAGCAAAGATAATAGTGATTTCGAGGGTATGATCATCTTGCCTGCAAAGTTGTCAGAGTTGACTGGATCCTCGAAAGCAAACTCAACGGGCTCCTCGTTAGTGAACTCGTCTCCCGGCTCTACCCAAACAAGACAAACAAGCAACAAGAACACAATCAACCACGTGCAAGGACCAAACAAGATGATGCAAACATGGTATGCTATGCGGGATGCATAGGCAAGATATGACAGGAAATGCATGAACCTGGCCTCAACATGGAAATCCAAGTGTGCCACTGGAAAGATGAGATGAAATCACTTGAAAACGATATAAAGATCATTGGAATCAGAGTTACGGTTTGGAAATGGCAAGCGATTCAAAATTGGCACCGGTCTGCGATTTACAGCAAGTAGGCATCTAAACGCAACGGAATGAACATGTTATAGCACTCAAACATGGCAACAAAATACATGGCAGGGAAGCATTCAAGATGCTTAACAAAAGTCTAGCACTGAGCCACGGCCAATTCATCCATTAACAGGTTCAAACAAGCATGGCAAAAATGCAAATGGTAAACAGATCTCAGACTTTGTGAAATTAACACTTGTCTGAAATTTCAGATCATATAGCCCTCTTCGGAGCAACAAAACAACATGCTACAGGACCAGAACATGACAAAGTAAAACATGGCATGGAGCTACTCAAAGAGCTTAACAAAAGTCTGAAGGAAATATGCCCTAGAGGCAATAATAAAGTTATTATTTATTTCCTTATATCATGATAAATGTTTATTATTCATGCTAGAATTGTATTAACCGGAAACATAATACATGTGTGAATACATAGACAAACAGAGTGTCACTAGTATGCCTCTACTAGACTAGCTCGTTAATCAAAGATGGTTATGTTTCCTAACCATGAACAAAGAGTTGTTATTTGATTAACGAGGTCACATCATTAGTTGAATGATCTGATTGACATGACCCATTCCATTAGCTTAGCACCCGATCGTTTAGTATGTTGCTATTGCTTTCTTCATGACTTATACATGTTCCTATAACTATGAGATTATGCAACTCCCGTTTACCGGAGGAACACTTTGGGTACTACCAAACGTCACAACGTAACTGGGTGATTATAAAGGAGTACTACAGGTGTCTCCAATGGTAGATGTTGGGTTGGCGTATTTCGAGATTAGGGTTTGTCACTCCGATTGTCGGAGAGGTATCTCTGGGCCCTCTCGGTAATACACATCACATAAGCCTTGCAAGCATAATAACTAAGATGTTAGTTATGAGATGATGTGTTACAGAACGAGTAAAGAGACTTGCCAGTAATGAGATTGAACTAGGTATTGGATACCGACGATCGAATCTCGGGCAAGTAACATAGCGATGACAAAGGGAACAACGTATGTTGTTATGCGGTCTGACCGATAAAGATCTTCGTAGAATATGTGGGAGCCAATATGGGCATCCAGGTCCCGCTATTGGTTATTGACCGGAGACGTGTCTCGGTCATGTCTACATTGTTCTCGAACCATAGGGTCCGCACGCTTAACGTTACGATGACAGTTATTATGAGTTTATGCATTTTGATGTACCGAAGGTTGTTCGGAGTCCCGGATGTGATCACGGACATGACGAGGAGTCTCGAAATGGTCGAGACGTAAAGATTGATATATTGGAAGCCTATGTTTGGACATAGGAAGTGTTCTGGGTGAAATCGGGATTTTACCGGAATACCGGGAGGGTTACCGGAACCCCCCGGGAGACTAATGGGCCTATTGGGCCTTAGTGGAAAAAGAGAAAAGGGGCAGCCCATAAGCTGGCCGGCGCCCCCCTTTCCCCAAGTCCTAGTAGGACTAGGAGAAGGGGCCGGCCCCCCCTCGTTCTCCTTTCCCCCCGAGAGTCCTAATTGGATTAGGATTGGAGGGAGGAGTCCTACTCCCGGTGGGAGTAGGACTCCCCTGCGCCTCCCTCTCCCTGGCCGGCCGGCCCCCCTTCCTCCAACCTTTATATACGGGGGCAGGGGCACCCCAAGACACACAAGTTGATCCTTGAGATCGTTCCTTAGCCGTGTGCGGTGCCCCCTGCCACCAAATTCCACCTCGATCGTACCGTTACAGTGCTTAGGCGAAGCCCTGCGTCGGTAGTACATCAAGATCGTCATCACGCCGTCGTGCTGACGGAACTCTTCCTCGACGCTTTGCTGGATCGGAGCCCGAGGAACGTCATCGAGCTGAACGTGTGCTAAGAACTCGGAGGTGCCAGAGTAACGGTGCTTGGATCGGTCGGATCGGGAAGAAGACGTACGACTACTTCCTCTATGTTGTGTGATCGCTTCCGCAGTCGGTCTGCGTTGGTACGTAGACAACACTCTCCCCTCTCGTTGCTGTGCATCACCATGATCTTGCGTGTGCGTAGGAAAATTTTCGAAATTACTGCGTTCCCCAACAGTGGCATCCGAGCCTAGGTTTTATGGTTTGATGTTATTTGCACGAGTAGAACACAAGTGAGTTGTGGGCGATACAAGTCATACTGCCTACCAGCATGTCATACTTTGGTTCGGCGGTATTGTTGGGTGAGACGATCCGGACCAACCTTACGCGTACTCTTACGCGAGACCGGTTCCCTCGACGTGCTTTGCACATAGATGGCTTGCGGAAGACTGTCTCTCCAACTTTAGTTGAACCAAGTGTGACTACGCCCGGTCCTTGAGAAGGTTAAAACGGAGTCTATTTGACGAACTATCATTGTGGTTTTGATGCGTAGGTGAGATGAGTTCTTACTTAAAGCCCGTAGCAGCCACGTAAAACTTGCAACAACAAAGTAGAGGACGTCTAACTTGTTTTTGCAGGGTATGTTGTGATGTGATATGGTCAAGGCATGATGCTGATTTTATTGTATGAGATGATCATGTTTTGTAACCGAGTTATCGGCAACTGGCAGGAGCCATATGGTTGTCGCTTTATTGTATGCAATGCAATCGCGATGTAATGCTTTACTTTATTACTAAGCGGTAGTGATAGTCGTGGAAGCATAAGATTGGCGAGACGACAACGATGCTACGATGGAGATCAAGGTGTCGCGCCGGTGACGATGGTGATCATGACGGTGCTTCGGAGATGGAGATCAAAAGCACAAGATGATGATGGCCATATCATATCACTTATATTGATTGCATGTGATGTTTATCCTTTTATGCATCTTATCTTGCTTTGATTGACGGTAGCATTATAAGATGATCTCTCACTAAATTATCAAGAAGTGTTCTCCCTGAGTATGCACCGTTGCCAAAGTTCGTCGTGCCCAGACACCACGTGATGATCGGGTGTGATAAGCTCTACGTCCAAATACAACGGGTGCAAAACAGTTGCACACGCAGAATACTCAGGTTATACTTGACGAGCCAAGCATATACAGATATGGCCTCGGAACACAGAGACCGAAAGGTCGAGCGTGAATCATATAGTAGATATGATCAACATAACGATGTTCACCATTGAAAACTACTCCATCTCACGTGATGATCGGTTATGGTTTAGTTGATTTGGATCACGTGATCACTTAGAGGATTAGAGGGATGTCTATCTAAGTGGGAGTTCTTAAGTAATATGATTAAATTGAACTTAAATTTATCATGAACTTAGTCCTGGTAGTATTTTGAAAATCATGTTGTAGATCAATAGCTCGCGTTGTTGCTTCCCTGTGTTTATTTTGATATGTTCCTAGAGAAAATTGTGTTGAAAGATGTTAGTAGCAATGATGCTGATTGGATCCGTGATCTGAGGTTTATCCTCATTGCTGCATAGAAGAATTATGTCCTTGATGCACCGCTAGGTGACAGACCTATTGCAGGAGCAGATGCAGACGTTATGAACGTTTGGCTAGCTCAATATGATGACTACTTGATAGTTTAGTGCACCATGCTTAACGGCTTAGAATCGGGACTTCAAAGACGTTTTGAACGTCATGGACCATATGAGATGTTCCAGGAGTTGAAGTTAATATTTCAAGCAAATACCCGAGTTGAGAGACATGAAGTCTCCAGCAAGTTCTATAGCTAAAAGATGGAGGAGAATCGCTCAACTAGTGAGCATGTGCTCAGATTGTCTGGGTACTACAATCGCTTGAATCAAGTGGGAGTTAATCTTCCAGATAAGATAGTGATTGACAGAATTCTCTAGTCATCATCACTAAGTTAGTAGAACTTCGTGATGAACTATAATATGCAAGGGATAACGGAAACAACTCCCAAGCTCTTCGTGATGCTGAAATCAACGAAGGTAGAAATCAAGAAAAACATCAAGTGTTGATGGTTGACAAGACCACTAGTTTCAAGAAAAGGGCAAAGGGAAGAAGGGGAACTTCAAGAAGAACGGCAAGCAAGTTGCTGCTCAAGTGAAGAAGCCCAAGTCTGATCCTAAGCCCGAGACTAAGTGATTCTACTGCAAAGGGACTGGTCACTGGAAGCGGAACTACCCCAAGTGATTGGCGGATAAGTAGGATGGCAAAGTGAACATAGGTATATTTGATATACATGTTATAGATGTGTACTATACTAGTGTTTATAGCAACCCCTCAGTATTTGATGCTAGTTCAGTTGCTAAGATTAGTAACTCGAAACGGGAGTTGCAGAATAAACAGAGACTAGTTAAGGGTGAAGTGACGATGTGTGTTGGAAGTAGTTCCAAGATTGATATGATCATCATCGCACACTCCCCTATGCTTTCGGGATTAGTGTTGAACTTAAATAAGTGTTATTTGGTTTTTGCGTTGAGCGTGAATATGATTTGATCATGTTTATTGCAATACGGTTATTCATTAAAGTCAGAGAATAATTGTTGTTCTGTTTACATGAATAAAACCTTCGATGGTCATACACCCAATGAAACAAGTTCGTTGGATCTCGATCATAGTGATACACATATTTATAATATTGAAACCAAAAAGGATTCAAAGTTAATAATGATAGTGCAACTTATTTGTGGCACTGCCGTTTGGGTCATATTGGTATAAAGAGCATGAAGAAACTCCATGCTGATGGGCTTTCGAAATCACTTGATTATGAATCACTTGATGCTTACGAACCATGCCTTTTGGGCAAGATGACTAAAACTCCGTTCTTCGGAACAATGGAGCGAGCAACAGATTTGTTGGAAATCATACATACTGATGTATGTGGTCCGATGAATATTGAGGCTCGCGACAGGTATCATTATTTTCTGATCTTCACAGATGATTTGAGCAGATATGAGTATATCTACTTGATGAAACATAAGTCTGAAACATTTGAAAAGTTCAAAGAATTTCAGAGTGAAGTGGAAAATCATCGTGACAAGAAAATAAAAGTTTCTACGATATGATCGTAGAGGTAAAATATTTGAGTTACGAGTTTGGTCTTCAATTAAAACAATGTGGAATAGTTTCACAAAATCATGCCACATGGAACACCACAGCATAATGGTGTGTCCTAACGTCATAACCGTACTTTATTGGATATAGTGCAATCTATGATGTATCTTACCGATCTACCACTATCGTTTTGGGGTTATGCATTAGAGACAGCTACATTCACGTTAAATAGGGCACCATCTAAATCCGTTGAGACGACACCGTGTGAACTATGGTTTGGCAAGAAACCTAAGCTGTCGTTTCTTAAAATTTGGGGTTGCGATGCTTATATGAAAAAGTTTCATCCTGATAAGCTCAAACTCAAATCGGAGAAGTGCGTCTTCATAGGATATCCAAAGGAAACTATTGGATACACCTTCTATCACAGATCCGAAGGCAAGACTTTTGTTGCTAAAATTAGGAAACTTTCTGGAGAAGGAGTTTCTCTCGAAAGAAGTGAGTGGGAGGAAAGTAGAACTTGATGAGGTAACTGTACCTGCTCCCTTATTGGAAAGTAGTACATCATAGAAAACTGTTTCTGTGACACCTACACCAATTAGTGAGGAAGCTAATGATGATGATCATGTAACTTTAGATCAAGTTACTACCGAACCTTGTAGGTAAACCAGAGTAAGATCCACGCCAGAGTGGTACGGTAATCCTTCTCTGGAAGTCATGCTACTAGATCATGATGAACCTACGAACTATGAGGAAGCGATGATGAGCCCAGATTCCGCGAAATGGTTTGAGGCCATGAAATCTGAGATATGATCCATGTATGAGAACAAAGTATGGACTTTGATGGATTTGCCCGATGATCGGCAAGCCATAGAAAATAAATGGATCTTCAAGAGGAAGACGGACGCTGATAGTAGTGTTACTATCTACAAAGCTAGAATTGTCGCAAAAGTTTTCGACAAGTTCAAGGTGTTGACTACGATGAGTTTTTCTCACTCGTATCTATGCTTAAGTCTGTCCGAATCATGTTAGCAATTGCCGCATTTTATGAAATCTGGCAAATGGATAAACAAAAACTGCATTCCTTAATGGATTTATTAAAGAAGAGTTGTATGTGATGCAACTAGAAGGTTTTGTCAATCCAAAAGGTGCTAACAAAATGTGCAAGCACCAGCGATCCATCTGTGGACTGGTGCAAGCATCTCGGAGTTGGAATATACGCTTTGATAAGTTGATCAAAGCATATAGTTTTATACAGACTTGCGGTGAAGCCTGTATTTACAAGAAAGTGAGTGGGAGCACTACAGCATTTCTGATAAGTATATGTGAATGACATATTGTTGATCGGAAATAATGTAGAATTATTCTGTAAAGCATAAAGGAGTGTTTGAAAGGAGTTTTTCAAAGAAAGACTTCGGTGAAGCTGCTTACATATTGAGCTTCAAGATCTATAGAGATAGATCAAGACGCTTGATAAGTTCTTTCAATGAGTACATACCTTGACAAAGATTTTGAAGTAGTTCAAAATGGAGCAGTCAAAGAAAGAGTTCTTGCCTGTATTATAAGGTGTGAAGTTGAGTAAGACTCAAAGCCCGACCACGGCAGAAGATAGAAAGAGAATGAAAGTCATTCCCTATTCCTTGGCCATAGGTTCTATAAAGTATGTCATGCTGTATACCAGATCTATTGTATACCCTGCACTGATTTGGCAAGGGAGTACAATAGTGATCTAGGAGTAGATCACTGGACAGCGGTCAGAATTATCCTTAGTGAAATAAGGATATGTTTCTCGATTATGGACGTGATAAAAAAGGTTCGTCGTAAAGGGTTACGCCGATGCAAGTTTTGACACTAATCTAGATGACTCTAAGTCTCGGTCTAGATACATATTGGAAGTGGGAGCAATTAGCTAGAGTAGCTCCGTGCAGAGCATTATAGACAAAGAATTTTGAAAAATACTTACGGATCTGAGTGTGACAGACCCGTTGACTAAAATTATCTCACAAGCAAAACATGATCACACCTTAGTACTCTTTGGGTATTAATCACATAGAGATGTGAACTAGATTACTGACTCTAGTAAACCCTTTGAGTGTTGGTCACATAACGATGTGAACTATGGGTGTTAATCACATGGTGATGTGAACTATTGCTGCTAAATCACATGGCGATGTGAAACTAGATTATTGACTCTAGTGCAAGTGGGAGACTGAAGGAAATATGCCCTAGAGGCAATAATAAAGTTATTATTTATTTCCTTATATCATGATAAATGTTTATTATTCATGCTAGAATTGTATTAACCGGAAACATAATACATGTGTGAATACATAGACAAACAGAGTGTCACTAGTATGCCTCTACTAGACTAGCTCGTTAATCAAAGATGGTTATGTTTCCTAACCATGAACAAAGAGTTGTTATTTGATTAACGAGGTCACATCATTAGTTGAATGATCTGATTGACATGACCCATTCCATTAGCTTAGCACCCGATCGTTTAGTATGTTGCTATTGCTTTCTTCATGACTTATACATGTTCCTATAACTATGAGATTATGCAACTCCCATTTACCGGAGGAACACTTTGGGTACTACCAAACGTCACAACGTAACTGGGTGATTATAAAGGAGTACTACAGGTGTCTCCAATGGTAGATGTTGGGTTGGCGTATTTCGAGATTAGGGTTTGTCACTCCGATTGTCGGAGAGGTATCTCTGGGCCCTCTCGGTAATACACATCACATAAGCCTTGCAAGCATAATAACTAAGATGTTAGTTATGAGATGATGTGTTACGGAACGAGTAAAGAGACTTGCCAGTAACGAGATTGAACTAGGTATTGGATACCGACGATCGAATCTCGGGCAAGTAACATACCGATGACAAAGGGAACAACGTATGTTGTTATGCGGTCTGACCGATAAAGATCTTCGTAGAATATGTGGGAGCCAATATGGGCATCCAGGTCCCGCTATTGGTTATTGACCGGAGACGTGTCTCGGTCATGTCTACATTGTTCTCGAACCGTAGGGTCCGCACGCTTAACGTTACGATGACAGTTATTATGAGTTTATGCATTTTGATGTACCGAAGGTTGTTCGGAGTCCCGGATGTGATCACGGACATGACGAGGAGTCTCGAAATGGTCGAGACGTAAAGATTGATATATTGGAAGCCTATGTTTGGACATAGGAAGTGTTCCGGGTGAAATCAGGATTTTACCGGAATACGGGGAGGGTTACCGGAACCCCCCGGGAGACTAATGGGCCTATTGGGCCTTAGTGGAAAAAGAGAAAAGGGGCAGCCCATAAGCTGGCCGGCGCCCCCCCTTCCCCAAGTCCTAGTAGGACTAGGAGAAGGGGCCGGCCCCCCCCCTCTTTCTCCTTTCCCCCCGAGAGTCCTAATTGGATTAGGATTGGAGGGAGGAGTCCTACTCCCGGTGGGAGTGGGACTCCCCTGCGCCTCCCTCTCCCTGGCCGGCCGGCCCCCCTTCCTCCAACCTTTATATACGGGGGAAGGGGGCACCCCAAGACACACAAGTTGGTCCTTGAGATCGTTCCTTAGCCGTGTGCGGTGCCCCCTGCCACCAAATTCCACCTCGATCGTACCGTTACAGTGCTTAGGCGAAGCCCTGCGTCGGTAGTACATCAAGATCGTCATCACGCCGTCGTGCTGACGGAACTCTTCCTCGACGCTTTGCTGGATCGGAGCCCGAGGAATGTCATCGAGCTGAACGTGTGCTAAGAACTCGGAGGTGCCGGAGTAACGGTGCTTGGATCGGTCGGATCGGGAAGAAGACGTACGACTACTTCCTCTACGTTGTGTGATCGCTTCCGCAGTCGGTCTGCGTTGGTACGTAGACAACACTCTCCCCTCTCGTTGCTGTGCATCACCATGATCTTGCGTGTGCGTAGGAAAATTTTCGAAATTACTGCGTTCCCCAACAAAGTCCCTTAGTGACCTTGAGCCAAAAGGGATCACAAAATACATTTGCAAGCATGTGAAAATCGCAAAAACATAATCAGTTTCAGACTTAGTGAAAACAGGGACATGCTGAAACATAACTCAAGTAGGCATGTTTACGAGCTGGATGCACTCACCACGGAGCAAGTCATGGCAAGACAAGCATACATCCATCAAGAAGGCACAAAATGCAAGCTATACATGGCAAGAACAATGGCATAGCATGCACGGATCAACTACAACAACATCGGCAAAATCGCAAACAAGTTGACGATCTGCCCAGATTCACAAAGTAGCAAAAGTAGAGTTCGATTGACTCAAGCTAGGGTGCTCCATATATGCAAACAAAGACATGGATGGATAAAACACTACAAGATTAACAAAACTCCTTTACTGATCATCCTCAAAGAGGCAGGGATCACTAGGAAACAACATGAACATATGGCATCATGAGATAAACAAACCCAGGACTTGGTGAAATTACTAAGTCCCAGAAAACAGAGTTACCAAGTGCCTCACTTTGCAAGCTTGCACTAATCACCACACACATCACAAAAATACATGGGTTGCACCTCTAGAAAGATGACAAATCCCTTAACAAAACATATGTAGAGCTCATGGGCATATCACGCACACAACAATCATGACAAAAATGACAAATGTCTAAGATGAAGTAGCAGATCTGACAATTAACTCAAGTAGCCCTCTTCTAATAGCATTTCGGGCATCAAGATGAACTCAAATGAAAATGATGCAATGGAATGAAATGATGTACTCTCAGAGATGAACATTTTGATATGCTATATGCATGAATCGGAGCTACGGATGCAAGGTTACGGAGCTACGAACATGAGCACATGAACTGAAAATTCCAGGGACTTAGATGAAAAATCAACCCGCGAGAAAAGTCAACTCGGGACACGGAAGCCGAGGCGGTGGCGCGGCTCGTCGGAGAAGTCGAGGACGGCGGCGGCCGGGGTTGGGGGCGCCGGATCCGGTCCTCCCGCGGCCGGATCTCGCCGAATCCGGTCGCCGGCGAGTCGGAGCGGCGGCGGGGAGGCGTGGTGACGACGGAGGAGGTGCGGGCGGCGGCGGAGCGGAGTTCGTCGGTGGCGGGGCCGTCTAGCTCCGGCAGTGGCGGCTCGGAGGAGGAGGCAGCGCACTCGGGCGGTGGGGAGGCGGCCTGGCTCGGCGGCGGCGGCGGATGGCGGCTCGGGCCGCGGGGGCCAGTTGCGGGCCGCCCGGGCCGCGCGGTGGGAGGCGGCGGCGGCTACCACGTGGCGAGCGCGGGGTGGCTGGCGGCGGCGGAGCGGACGCATCCGGCCGGGGCGGACGTGTCCGGCCGGCGCAGATCTGAGATTTAGGGTTTGAGGACGAGGGGGATCCGGGATTTTCGTGAAGGGGCTATATATAGACATAGAGGGAGCTAGGAGAGTCCAAATGAGGTGCGGTTTTCGGCCACGCGATCGTGATCGAACGCTCTAGATGATGGAGTAGGGTTAGGTGGGTTTTGGGCGAAATTGGAGGGGTGTTGGGCTGCAACACACACGAGGCCTTTTCGGTCCCTCGGTTAACCGTTGGAGTATCAAACGGAGTCCAAATGGTACGAAACTTGACAGGCGGTCTACCGATAGTAAACCAAGGCCGCATGGCAAGTCTCGGTCCAATCCGGAAATGTTTAATCCCCACACACGAAAGAAAGCTAGAATTGGCCACCGGAGGAGAACGAAGCACCAGAATGCAAAACGGACAATGGGGAAAATGCTTGAATGCATGAGATGAACACGTATGCAAATGCAATGCACATGATGACATGATATGAGATGCATGACAATGATAACAACACACGGAGACAAAGACCCGAACCCGAGAAAATAAATTAACTTAAGGCCGGAAACGGCAAGAGTTGGATTAGAAATTGGGAAAGTCATATCCGGGGTGTTACAACACTCCACCACTACGAAAAGATCTCGTCTCGACTACCCCTCAAGTCACGACAATCAAGCCCGATGAATGTCTCTACGGGTCGTTCGATCTGCCTACTGGTCACCCAGACACTCTTTTTGAGTGCGAGAGCAACAACCCTGCAGCAGAAGTCCTCATGGTCGACTCCCTGCGTAGTCCGCCTGGATTTCTCCGCGGCAGCGGCGACCCGGTGCACGTTCATGACGAATACTATCCCGAAGCCCTCACTGTGGCGCAGAGGGATGAGCTACATCGCCGCAACATCGAGGCACTTCAGACCCCCATCATTGGAGAGACCTCCGAGGCTCAGGCCTTGGAGGCTGCACGCTTGGCCACCTTGGCTGAGCGTACGCGTCTGGAGAATCTCCAGCGGTCACTCGACGAACGCGCCCGTCAGCAAATCCCTGGATCCAGTCGACGGCCATGACAACTGTTTCCTTCTGAACCTCAGGTATATCATACTCTGGTCCAAAATCTCGCAGCAGCAGCACGTATAGAAGAGTCAATTCAACCATCTCATTCAGAAGCTGGTAGAGGTTTGCTGCAGATCCGAGCGCTGCTCCAAGCAACGGGTGAACAGAACTCGGTTGTTTCTTAGTCGTGCAATAGAATCCATAGCAGATTCGTGGATGCGGACATAGTTCAGTCGGCACATAGCCTGAGATCACCCCTGCGGCGTGAAGATCATGGTTACCGATGGGATGAGTACCTTGGTCAGGGGCACAGGCAGTTTGATCCTCGTGATGAACGCCGCCGAGTGCCCACGCCTCCTCCGAGGGGCGGGTCATATGCGCCCCGGCGATATGACGACAGGCGCCCGTATGGTGACGAGTGGAGAGCTCCAGTCGACCCAAGAGAGCATGGATTTGATGCAAGGCCAGTTCTTGTACAGGGTTTGGTTGACAGAGGCAGAGCACACAAAGAAGGACAAGACAGAGATCGTCCGATTGGTAACAGGGCATTTTTTCGGGGCCCAAGTGTTTCAGTAGAGCCATCCGAGCTGCTGAGATTCCCCCCAATTCAGATTGGCTCCTGGTGTGAGCAAGTTCATCGGCGAGTCAAAGCCAGACACTTGGTTAGAAGATTACCGAGTGGCAGTCTAGATTAGTGGAGGTAGCGATGATGTCGCCATGAAGCACCTGCCCTTGATGCTTGAAGGTTCGGCCAGAGCTTGGTTGAATTAGTTGGCTCCGGGGAGTATTTTCTGTCGGGAAGATTTGGCCGGAGTGTTCATCAAGACATTTGAGGGCACCTGCAAGTGACCTGCTGGGCTGACTGAATTGCAGCACTGCGTTCAGAAGTTGTCGTGGATTTGACATAGCAGATGTCCTGGCAGAAGGACTTAGTCGTGGAGCCATCGCAACTAGGTTAGCTTAAAGGGGTTAATCGGGACAAAAGGACACAAAGAGTTTATACTGGTTCGACCCCTTGCAGTCAAGGTAAAGGCCTACTCCAGTTGGGGTTATATTGCTTGGGTTTCGATTACCAGGGAGCGAATACGCTTGACCTAGTTCTCAATCTCTTGTTTCTTGCCCTAAACCGCCACCGGGTCGTCCCTTTATATACACAGGTTGACGCCCGACGACTCATGGAGTCCCGACCGGCTCATACACAACGTGTCTGACTCGGTGTCTAAGTACAATTGCCTTACAAAACAAATCATACATATAGCGGTTCATCCTCTTGGGACTCAAGTCGCCTCTGGGTCTTGGGCCGTCAACGGGCTTGTATGATCCGCCATCTTCACATTTAAGCCGCTAGTGGTATGACCCAACCCCTCCTGGGCGGTTCATACCCGGTAGTTATATCCCCAACATTAGGCACCAGGTTGATTTGAAGTTGTTCATGTCAATCTTAAATACTTGATTTGCCAAAATCCCGCACCACTTGTTTGATAAACCGTGTTGTAACCCGCCGTGACGTCAGCTCACAAATTTTCTTAAATTGCCATGACATCACTTCGCACTAATTTTGCACGCAGCCCAGAATCTCTTAATTGATCTTTATCTTAATAATCACCCCGAAAATCGAGGCATCCATATGGCCACATGATGGTTTCAGCCTCCTCGATTCACACGCATGCCTTGTATCCACCCCCTTATAAATAGGGACATGGGTCTTTATCATTTTCACCCCTTGCCTTTTTCTTCCTCTCGCATCTTCTCTATCGCTCAAGCTCCGCCGCCGTGACCTTCGACCGCTGCACCAACCCAGGCTGCTGCATCAACCTAATCGGACCAGAAACTCCGGCGTGCCACCGCTGCTCCTCATCTTTTGTAAGTGCACCCCTCTTTTCATCTCAGATCTGCGTTAGGGTTTGGGCAGTTCATCGGCGTTCTTGCCGTTCTTTGTTGTTTCCCTCAACTCCAGTAGCTTTTACTTTTTTACTCTGGATAGGTCATTAACCTTGCACGGAAGTAGTTTTTAGCATTCATTTTTATCATCAGAGTAGCATTTCTCCATAGCAGATCCCATCGGCACATCCACACTTTTCCATCGCCGCCACCTTAGGCTAGAACTTTACTGCTTTTCTGAACTGTGGTAGATCCAAAATTATTGCTCCAACTTGCGAAATCTGTTTCTCCAACACTTAGTAAAATTTGAAGTACCATAACTGCCACGGCGGCTTATACTGTAAACTATGATCCACCACATGCTTCATAACTTGCACTGCTTCTTCAGTTTAACCATGCTTTCCTCCTTATAATTTGATTCTGCAAAATACATCTTGACTTTTAAACTTTGTCCGGTTTAACAGCAGAGTCCTTAATCCGGTAGGTACCATTAGTCCCCATTTAAGCCGCCAGTACTTCAAAGGTTCATCCCCCGGCTTAACCCATTAACTGTTTATAGCATTTTATCTTTGAACCAATGGTTCGGTTTAATAGCATGATCTTAAGCCGGTAATGTTTCTTTGTCTTAGGCCTTTGTTTCTCAAGATGGTCAAGACTGTCATCGCTTGCAACTGGGTCATTTCCCGGGTCACCGAGGAAGACTTGAAAGAATATGTTCAGACTAGCGTCTTAGCCAAAAAAGATGTCATCCATTGGAGGGTTCCGGGTAATGAAACTCGCCCTGAGCTCAAAGGCAGCGAAGTAGTGGTTTTTATGGATCATATGGACCGGAGTTTCAGTCCTCCTGGCTCAAAATTCTTCCGTGATGTGCTGCATTTCTTCAAGCTCCATCCACAGGATATCGAACCAAATTCTGTCTCAAACATCTGCAATTTCCAAGTATTTTTCGAGGTGTACCTTTAACAGGATCCCACCATAGAAATATTCGGAGAGTTCTACTACTTGAGCCGGCAGAATGAATTCACCGATGGACTGGAACTAGGCGGCATATCTATACAACACCGGAAAGAAGCCACCTTCCCAATCACCCCAAAGACTAGAACCAGACTTGGTTTTATTGCCAAGATACTTCGCCGGAAGGAGAAAATCCCGTGCCGGATTATCGCGCCAGCCGGCTTAGTAGCGGACATCATCTTCCGGATCATATCAGCACAGCAGGGCAAAAGAAATATGTGCCAGTTTTTGCAAAGATCCAGGCCTTGATGGCCAATGGTTTGACCGGAATTGATCTAGTTCACTGCTGGGTTGCCTGGAGAATCTTGCCTCTAAGCCGCCGGCCCAATTTAATGCTTGAGTATACCGGCGAGCTAACAAATCCTCAGCGCCACTGCCAGACCGAATGACTAAGGAAGACATCAATAATATGACAAAGACCCTGCTGAATGAGAGCTTGGAAGATTGCAGTAAAGTCGGATTGGATCCTTTCTGCATTCTGGATAAGCCACCAGTTGTAAGTTTTGAATCAAGCTCATCCTTGACTCATATTTTTATTTGTACTGCCTGTTCATACCCATTCTATGTTTACACGCTGGCTCACCCTTCTAGACCAAGAAGTTTCCAGAGAAACCAAAGAAAACCCGGACAAAGAATAAGGCTACCAAAAGGCCTGCTAAGAAGAAGTCCGACACTGCCGAATTATTCAATTTGGATGACAAAGATGATGATGAGTCGGAGGTAGAACTTGATTCCCTTGGCTCGTTTTTTGTACATCTTATTGGCAATCACTATTATCAGGATGAAGCAGAGGCCAACTATGCAAATGATGCAGAGGTAATTACTCTTTGCTTCGGCTTAGAACCTCTGCCAACACAGAAAACTCGATAAGCAAGCCGGAAAGTAAGATTTTCTCACCCTTTAGATCACTTGGATCCCAACTTTATTTTGGAGAAGCAACAACATGAAGCTCGCCGTACAACTCGGAACAACTGCGTCGGAGTTTTATCCTTCGGTTTACCGAACACCCCAGCACCTCGCAAACATCGACCAGAGGTTTCAAATATTTCTGACTTATCTTATCCCATGGCGAGTCTTTTTTGACAACCTCTTAACCCGTCCGATTCAAACTATCAGGGAACATCTCATTCCTCCTCCGGCGACTCAACGGGAACTCAAATCCTAGCCTTCAAGACTATGCCTGGGTAAGAGCATATTCCATCTTTCGAAACTTCATGTCTGATTGATATTCTGACATCTTTGTATTTCTTATTTTAGCGGTATAGCCAAGCCCAGCAAGAAGGCGAAATTGAACAAGTTGGCTGAAGATTCCAACCCTTCTGAGCCGGAAAAACAAAGGCCAGAAGCATCTCATCCAATCGCCGAGGCCACCATTGACGACCCGCCACCAGAAGAGCATGACATTACCATAGATCATATGGATGTTGAGCCGGTCATCTCTAATCCGCCGAGCCCCATGAAGCCTACTGAAGATAAGGCTGACGATGTGACCATCACCGGTCTTGGTTATACAGCGCCGGGTAACCCACTGCCTTATCCAAGCGCAGCGCCAAGGAAGAATTTTCTGCTACTGAAAAAGGCAAGTAGAAAGTAGACTTAGAGGGCTACTCTCAGTTCAGCGCCCAAGAAATCCACTCTAGTTATTTGAACCGTCTATACACCAGCCGTGATTTTGAAGCCGGTTTAGTCAATTTGATGAAGGAATGCTATGAGGTAATCCAATCACCATTCTCTTCATAATTATATGTCTATCAGCCGCCAAGTCTATAGAATATGATAGGATTGAATATGCTGTAGACTTTCCAATTGTCATAAAGAACTGAACATCATCACTAGTAGCCCCCAAGGGCCGGCTTAAACCATCAAGTTAAGCCGGGACTTTAAGTAGCAGTAATCAACTTCACATCCGTAGCCCCCAAGGGTCGATTTAACTAGCATAGTTAAACTGGGATTTACCGACATTGATGAAATCAACACTTCAATATGTAACTTTGGTAAACCAGATCATATCATTGTACCCAGTCATTAGATAAGTTTGTCTTTGAAAAGAGATATATGCATTAGCCCCCAAGTGCCAAGGAAAATACTTGTATTGTGCTTGGAACTTAAAAAATAATCATGTTCCTAAAATCTTCCATGTTTGCTCATGTCACGGGCTGAACTAACTGAGAAGGATTCACAAATCAATGATCTGAGGGCCAACATTAAAACTCAGCAATCTGAGACATCCAAGGCTAAGTCAGAGCTGACTGCACTGGAAAACATTGAATAGTTGAAACAAAGCTTCAACAATGACAAAGACGGCTGGGAGACCGAGAAGGCGGCTCTATTGAAGAGAGCAGAGGATGCTGAAGCAGCCCTTAAGCTGGTGACTGAAGAGTTGTCTGGCTTAAAGCATCAAATCAATAATATGATCTCAGCCATCTTCAGTAAGTAGAAAAATAACTCCTTTACACCAGCAATCATATCATATTCATCTGTCGGCTTATCGAGATTTTTACAAATACAGGCTCCTGAAGTGTCAAGTTGGGCTCAGATATGCGCCTCAAGCTGAAGGTTGTCTACACTCTTGTAGACCAGCTATACACTGGCACCGAACGTACCATTGCTGCCGCTATGCATAAGAAATCTCCACCCACTCTCATCAAGGATACATTGGAGAGGTTATCAGTGCTTCCCCAAAGGATCAACGATTTAAAGTGAGCATCTACCAGAGCCGGTGCTTTGACTGCTTTAAGCCGGGCAAAAGCGTGGCAAGCAGATCTGGATCCAGAAGACTTGTCCAATGGTTGCCCAAGTGTCAAAGAGGATGGATCTGCCTTTAGTGCTAACGACTTTGAAGAAATAGCAAGAGCAATGCGTCCATTAGCTTGTAAGCTGGCTGAAGAAACCAATCTATCCACATACCAGGCGGCTTATGATGCTGAGAATAAGAAAGTGAAGGCGCCGGTTCATCGGGAGACGGATGTCATCCTGCCGACTCGTAAGCACACCTTCGCTCCTAACATTGATCCATCCAACCTTATTGATGATGAAGCTGTGTTTAGAGCGTTGACCGGTATCAACTGGGCTACGCCTGACTTCCAGCGAATAGATAATCAAGGAGCTGAAGAAGAAGAAGCACAAGATGATCTGGAGGCTTCAACCTGCCAAGATTCATGAGCCAGTGTATTAGCCATATCACTTTAATGTTTATGTTTCAAAAACCACTTATCCTCTTTGGGCTATTGGATGCCTTGTAATAGGCTAGTTAAACTGTGATATGCCATGCCATCATGCATGTTTTTCTTGCATAAGACTACTGATCCGCCATTTGAAGATCTGCCATTTATGTTCATGATATCATCAATTTTGTAGGTCAGATTAATCATTAGGCCTGTGATATTTATGCACATTGTCGGCTTATCTTGCTAGTAAGGGTAATAACCCTGAAGATAGAGCACAACGCCTTGTTCACTTTATTCATGCCGCCGGCTTATCACGCCGTATGCAGCAAGGGGTAATATCCCAAAGCTTAGAGCTAGAGCTTAAAGCACAAACAATCATCATATACTAGCGACTTAAAGTCCAAAGCCAGGCTGGGTTTCCGGATATACTCATATAGGAACCATAAGGCAACATAGCCCTCATCGGTTTTCAACCATGTATTATCATGTCTGAAAGTGCAACTATCCCTAGGTGATTTTGGTAATTCCTAACAACATATAGCTCATTGAACTAATGCTATTTCAAGATGATCATTTCAGAAAGTTCAATGATTGGCATGGCATGGATTAGGAATGTGGACCCCTCAAAATGCTAAGGGCACATATTGGCTCAAGCTCAAGACTCTGCATTTTCATTTTAGTGATCCAAGATCACATTGAGTCCATAGGAAAAGCCAATACTATAAAAAGGGGATGAGGTGTTGCTTAATGGCTTGCTTGCTCAAAATGCTTAGTGATATGCTCCAAAAGCCCTCAACCATTTTCTCATATCCACATATGTCCCAAACCAAAAGTCAAACTCGGCCCCACCAAAATTATCTATCCGGCGTCACCAAGTTCATTTGACATAGCCACTCCCAGAAACCCTAGTCACTTTGGTCTCACCGATAGGGATCTCGGCCTCACCGAGATGGGATTGCAAACTCTCTGTTTCCCTTCGCAATGTTTCGGTCTAACCAAGATGAGCAATCGTTCCCACCGAGTTTGCAATGCAAACTCTCTGTTTCCCTTTCATAACGTTTCGGTCTCACCGAAATGAGCGATTCGGTCCCACCGAGTTTGCCTGACCAACTCTCTGTTTGCCTATTACAGAAATCGGTCCTATCGAGTTTATGTGATCGGTCTCACTGAGATTACGTTATGCCCTAACCCTAATGAAATCGGTCCCACCGAGTTGACATGTCTGTCACATCCCTAGTTCTGGTATGACCTAGGCTAGCTATGTCATGTGTGCATCATGTTTAAGTTCCATTTAAATTTGAAATGGGGATTGGTGAAACCCTCAGAATCATTTCTGGAAATAATCCAGATAAAAATTTCTCCAAAAAGGTCCAAGAAAATGTTCATGTCTCTCTCTGAAAATATTGGTGAGAGGTAAAATTCAAACCAATATTTTAGGAGCTCATAAATATTTATTTTGGCCATTTGGAATTAATGCATAATTATTTGCATTGGATTTATATTTGTTATATATTCAAATATACTCCAACAATTCTGATTTTTACTGTGGGGCTTTGGAATAATCCAATTAGTTCCTACAATAATTTTCAGAAGAATATAAAAGTGATTTAGTATTTTATTAAATCAGAACAAATGTCAGAAAAATAGAAAAGAAACAGAAAAGGGGGAGAGGAACTTACCTGGGCCACTTACCTGTGTAGCCGGGCACTGTGTAGCCCAGCGGCCCAACAGGCCGGCCCAGCCGACTGGCACTGCCAGTCGTCGTCTCCACCGCGCCAGGAGGACGCCGAGCACGCGCTCGCCGCACGCGGCCACGCGCCCGGCCAGCTTCTGCCTCCCAGCTTGCTCTGCGACCCCCGTGCAATGACGCCACGCATCCCCTTGGCCTCTTCTCACTCTCTCCCGAGCTCTCTCCTCTCGTCTGCTTGTCTATTCTCCCGCGCCTGAATGCCACCGCAGCATGTCGCTGTGAGCCACCGCGACCATCACCACCGCCCCGTCCCTTGCTGCTGTCCAGGAGCACCGCCGCCCTCGACTACGCCTCCTCGTTGAGCTGGACGACGCCAGGAGCACTGCATCGTCGCCACCACCATCATCTCCTTCGTCGGAGCCGTGGATCGCCACCGCTAAATTCGTCGTTGACTGGTCCACCCCGAGCTCACCGACGACGCCTTCGAGCTCGCTGTGAGCTCCCCTTCCTCCTCCCCTAGCCCCGTAGCTCTAGCGCCCCCTAGCCCTGCCGGCCACCTTGGCCGAGAGCTCGGCTCCGCCGTTCATGGCGCCACCATGGCCAGGGGCCGAGCCAGCCGCAACCGAGCACGTCGTCGTGCTCCTGGTGACGCCAGGAACACGTAGAGCCTCTCCGCTCGCCTCCCCGTGCACCGTAGCCCCTTCTCCCCTCCCCGCCGAACTCCGACCGCCGCCCAAGTGGTCGCCGCCATCGATTTAGGCCGTCTCCGGTGAAACGGAGGGCACCAATGGATGCGCGCGAGCACCAGCTCCTCGGAGATGGTCTCCGCGGCCCATTTGGTCGCCGGAGACGCATTTCCGACGCCCTCCGCCGTCTCGGGCCTCGCCGGCGTCGAGTCGCCGGTGGGTTTGACCTTTGACCGGCGTGGGTTGACCCCCACAGCCCAGTTGACCTCCCCCTCTCTCTCACTGACTTGCGGGCCTCGCCCGACTAATTACTATAGTTAGCATTAATTAACTAACTAGGTTAGCTACCACAGTCACTGACTAGTGGGCCCTGCCCAGTTAGTTAGGACTAACTAACTTAGTTAGTTGACTGGGTCACTAACCAGTGGGACCCACTAGTCAGGTTTGACCTGGTCAGCTCCGTTGACTGCTGACGCGGTGCTGACCTTAGGCTGACGCAATAAATGATTTCTGGAATTATAATAAATCAGGAAATTCCAGAATATATTCAAAACTTCAAAAATTCATAGAAATTCAACCGTAGCTCAGATTGAAATAATTTATATATGAAAAATTATCAGAAAAATTCAATCTATCCATCTGTACCATTTTCATGCATGACAAACCAACCTATACTTGCTGTATATATGAAAACACACAAATGGCTTATATAAAGAGCTTACTCTGGAGATGCATTTGAATCTTTGGTTCAAATGGACTTCATGCATATGAATGCTAGTTGCATTAGCTCAAATAACATCACATACCCATTCCATGTTCATGCATCAGAATGTTGCATATGATTGTGTATTGATTTCCGACACCGTTCCTTCTCGATAGGTCCTGCTCCGGAGAGTGTTCGAGAGTATCTGTCTGACGAGCAGTGCCCCTCTGTTGATCTACCAGGCAAGCAAACCCCCCTTGTTCATTCCGATACAATCCCACTCTCTCACTCCTGCTCTCTTTTATTGCATTAGGACAACAACGATTCAACTGCTACTTTATGCTGCGGTAGTTGAACCCATTCCTCTGCATGACCTGTCATTGCCACAGTAAATAGTTAAAACCCACTAGCATGTGTAGGAGTTGTTTGAGCCTTGTTGTGTTCCTACCATGCCATGCCTGCTATTGCTTAGAGTTGCGCCAGGTCTGATTCATCGGGAATGAATTGGAGTGTTATGATATGTTCTGGTGCCGAGAGTTAAGCGTGTGAACACGATTTGGTAAAGGTAGCGGTGAGAGGCCATGTAGGAGTACATGGTGGGTTGTCTCATTGGGACCGTCCTTAAGAACTGAGTTCTGTGTAAGTTGTCCAATGACTAGCTACTACCACACATTGGGCTCCGGGCGCTCCAAGCTCTCTCGACTTATTAACCGCCTTGATCTCTGTCCAGGAGTTGCAAATAGTTTCTGGTGTTTGTAGGTAGTGCTATTTTTCTACCGAGTGGCACCCGGCAGGGTGGACTTGGGACAGACTAGGCACACGTGGCCCGGTGTACCGAGTGGCACCCGGATGGTGGGCTCGGGAACCCTGTACACATCGTTTGGGGCCGTGAGCGAAACCTCGGTCGGATCTCCTTGCGGATGGAACCCGAATAGGCGATAAACCTACACCCTCGCCAGGCTTTCGCTTGAAGGTTGCCGAGATACATGACGTGTGCATGGTGATAAGTGGTGAGAGCGTGTGTGATGAAGTACACCCCTGCAGGGTTATCATGATCTATTCGAATAGCCATGTCCTCGGTTACGGACTTCTTGGATGCTTACGTGGTACATAGACAACTTAAAGTGGATACTCTAAAATGCTCAAGACAAGTGTGAGTGCTATGGATGGCCTTCTCGTAGGGAGACGAGATGAATCCATAGTAGTGTATTGATGTGGTGATTAGTGGACTCGTGTGCGCTGCCTCATCTCAAAGAAGTTTCTCGTTGTCGTAGAACAGGATAGCCACTGAGTCAAAGCTGGCTTGCTGCAACTAAACCCCACATTACCTTCTTGATACAAATGCATATATGATAGAATCTGATGTAAGTCTTGCTGAGTACCTTTGTACTCATGTTTGCTTTATTTATGTTTTGCAGATGAGACATCTGTCTTACTAGTAGTTCCGCTTGGACTTCGACGAGTAGCTTGTTACCTCAGCTACGATCTTGTACCCTTGGGAGGGTCTTGTAGATAGTCAGGCTTCTCAGCCTTTTCTTTTGTAGTTGCCTGTACTCAGACATGTAATGCTTCCGCTTGTTGCTTGTATGCTCTGAATGATGGGTCATGTGACCCCTGTTTGTATTTATGCTATGTGGCTCTTCTGAGCCTTTATCTATATGAGTTTGCGTTATGTTGTGATGCCATGTTGTACAGCACATACTTGCATGTTATGCGTACGTGTAACGTGTATTGCTATGTGTGGGATCTGACAATCTGGTTGTTTATCCTTGGCAGCCTCTCTTATGGGGAAATGTAGTCTAGTGCTTCCTTGAGCCATAGTAGTCCGGTATAGCCCGGTTCACCGGAGTCCTGCTAGCCCAGCACTACTGCTCAGGACACTTGACTGGCCGGCATGTGTTTCACTTCGTTCCTGTGTCTGTCCCTTCGGGGAAATGTCACGCGGTGACATCTGGAGTCCTGTTAGCCAGTGCTACAGCCCGGAGTCACACGTTGATGACCGACATGCTCGATGTGATTCATGTATGCCTGTCCCCATGAGTTAGTGCCGCTTTGGGTTCACGACTAGCGATGTCAGCCCGGGTTCTCTGTCATATGGATGCTAGCGACACTATCATATACGTGAGCCAAAAGGCGCAAACGGTCCCGGGCCATGGTAAGGCGACACCCATGGGGATACCGTGCGTGAGGCCGCAAAGTGATATGAGGTGTTACATGCTAGATTGGTGTGACTTAGAATTGGGGTCCTGACAATGTTGGTCCCACCGAAAATCCTAACGTTCATATTTTAAACTAAATCGGTCTGACCGAGTTTCATGATTCAGTCCCACTGAGTTTGGTAAATTGTGTGTAACGGTTAGATTTTGTGTGGAGGCTATATATACCCCTCCACCCATCCTCCTATTGTGGAGAGAGCCATTAGAACGTGCCTACACTTCCAACATACATTTTCTGAGAGAGAACGACCTACTCATGTGTTGAGACAAAGATATTCCATTCCAACCACAAGAATCTTGATCTCTAGCCTTCCCCAAGTTGCTTTCCACTCAAATGATCTTTCCACCAAATCCAAATCTGCGAGAGAGAGTTGAGTGTTGGGGAGACTATCATTTGAGGCACAAGAGCAAGGAGTTCATCATCAACACACCATCTATTACCTTTTGGAGAGTGGTGTCTCCTAGATTGGTTAGGTGTCACTTGGGAGCCTCTGACAAGATTGTGGAGTTGAACCAAGGAGTTTGTATGGGCAAGGAGATCGCCTACTTCGTGAAGATCTACCATAGTGAGGCAAGTCCTTTGTGGGTGATGGCCATGGTGGGATAGACAAGGTTTCTTCTTCGTGGACCCTTCGTGGGTGGAGCCCTCCATGGACTCGCGCAACCGTTACCCTTCGTGGGTTGAAGTCTCCATAAACATGGATGTACGATAGCATCACCTATCGGAACCACGCCAAAAATCTCCGTGTCTACATTGTGTTTGATCCCTCCAAACTCCTCCCTTTACCTTCATATGCAAATGTTTTACATTTCGCTGCTATACTCTTAGACTTGCATGTGTAGGTTGATTGCTTGACTTGTGCTAAGTTGCTAAAATCTGCCAACACTTAAAATTGGAAAAGGCTAGATTTTTATTTGGTCAAGTAGTCTAATCACCCCCCTCTAGACATACTTTCGATCCTACAAGTGGTACCAGAGCTTTGGTATACATTTGCCTTGATTTCCATTGCTTTGGTGATCAATACCCTTGGTTTCACAACCTAGGAGATTATGGCACCTAGCGAGGGAAATTACCACAATAGAGGTCCTTACTTTGATGGTACTAATTTTGCTAGTTGTAAGCATAAGATGAAAATGCATATTCTTGAAAATAACCCCGCCGTTTGGGCTATTGTGTGTATTGGCTTGCAAGGCGAATCCTTTGATGGGAGGGAACCGAACCATGAAGCTAGCGCGAAAGAATTGAAGATGCTGCAATACAACGCTCAAGCTTGCGATATCCTCTTCAATGGATTGTGCCTCGAAGAATTCAACAAAATCAGCCGTCTTGAGAATGCAAAGGAAATTTAGGATACTTTAATTGATATGCACAAAGGTACCGACTCCGTCAAGGAATCCAAATTGGATGTGCTTCAAAGTCAACTTGACAAGTTCAAAATGAAGGATGGTGAAGGTGTCGCTGAAATGTACTCTAGCCTTGCTCTCATCACAAATGAGATTGCCGGCTTAGGAAGTGAAGAGATGACCGATAGATTCATAATCAAGAAGATCCTAAGAGCCTTGGATGGAAAATATTATAAAGTGTGCACATTTATCCAAATGATGCCCAATTACAAAGATCTCAAGCCAACGAAAGTGATTGGAAGAATTGTTGCTCATGAGATGTCACTCAAGGATAAAGAAGAGCTTCACAACAAGTCTACTGGTGCTTAAAAAGCCTCATGTGGTGCTCCTACATCATGAAGTGAGAAACAAGCCTTCAATGAAGAATTGAGCCTAATGGTGAAGAATTTCAACAAGTTCTACAAGAGTAGAAGCAAAGAAAGAAGTTCCAAGTCAAGGTCCTACAATGACAAAAGATCTTCGAGTCATGAGCGTAATTGCTACAATTTTGGAAGACCCAGACACTACTCCAATGAGTGTACGGCTCCCTACAAAAGAAGAGAAGATCCACCCAAAAGGAGAAGTATAAGAGAAGAATCACCTTCAAGAGAGAGAAGGAGTAGAGATGATCGTCATGAACGAAGAACCTATCACAGAAGCAAGTATTCGGAAAGGAAGGACAATTCATCTAGGATCTACACAAAATGAAGACATCAAGCTCATGTTGGTGAATGGATATCCGGTTTCGAATCCGACAATCACTCCGAAAGAAGTTATCACTCCGACTCCGAATATACTCAAGATGAAGGTGCTGCCGGTCTAGCACTTGTGTCAACCAACTCCTATGACATATTTGACTCACCAAATGAAGGAATTGGAAGGTGCTTCATGGATGAAGGCCCAAAGGTATCACACCCCGAGTATGTTGATTTCAATAGTGATGAAGAGGATTTGCTAGGTGATGATGATTTACTTGTTGACAACTCTAGTGATGAAAACTACGATGAAATTGTTATTAATCATGCTAATCAAGATAAAACGAATGATGATGATAAGAAGGATATTGAGCGTCTAACTAAAGAACTAAACACTCTTAAGTTAGCTCATGAAACTACCTTGGAAGATCATCGAGAACTTTTAAAGACTCATGAGAAGCTACACTTTGAAAAGCTCAACCTTGAGCAAGAGCATGGGTTCTTAAAAGCAATCAATGATGATCTTCACAAGATAAGTTCTTCTTACATTGCCAAGCATTTACTCTTGTCTACTTACATGCCAGAAGTAAAAACTAGCAACACGAGTAAGAAAGATTCTTCCTCTAGTAGTAACAATAATCATGTTAAATCCAATATTGTTGCTTCTAGTAGTTCTCCTGATTCCACTAATGATTCTCTTAGCCAAGTTACACTTGAGCAAGAGAATAGATTATTGAAGGGAATTATAGAGAAAGGTGGTTACAAGAGCCTTGCCGGGAGTAAGCAATTTGAGGAAGTTGTACGCGAGCAAGGAAGGCACCGAAAGAATCAAGGTGTTGGTTTTGAACGAAAGTTCAATGCCAATGGAGTTGAGTGGGAAGAAGATCAGTACCCCAAGACGAAGTTTGTTCCTCAACAAGAGAAGTATGATCCTACTTCTTTCAGGGGGACGCAAGCTCAAGATGATCTTCCACCACAAGACCTCAAGCAAAAGGGCAAGGACAAGCTTCAAGAGGATATTGATGCATTTTACAAGGCTCCCAAGGCCTTGGTAAAGTGGGTTCCCAAGACTACATCAAGTTCTACTTCATCAAGTACAACTCCAACTCCAAGGATTCCCATCAAGATGATGTGGATCCCGAAGAACAAGAACTAGAGAGTTCTTGAGGGTGACTCCGCCGACATACTTCACTCATATCATTTTGGCGAGGGCAAGTGCAAACAACTTCCACATCTTGCACTAGTTCAAGGAGTCACAAACCCTCTTGTTAGTAAGACAAGGGACAAGGTAACCTAATGCTTTCATGGACATCATCTTGTGTAAACATCACTCTATGTCTATGGATATCCTTGTTTGTTCCTTGTGGGACTAACCCGTGTAGGTATTGAAAGTGCAACTCACTCCAATGGATTGCTCCAAATGATCTACATCAACATTGAGCATCCACATCTTCAACATCTACATGAAGTCATCACGACAAAACCCAAGGTTAGTTCATCCCTATTAGGGGGGATATCACATCTAGGGGGAGCTTTACTCTAACAATTGAGCTAAAGCAACTCTAATAGTGTGAACACAACAATGCTTTATGTAAAAAGTGGTAACCCCACTTGAGCTTAAACGATGAGTATGTCCTATGATCAAATGTTATCATTTGACTCTTAAGTCAATATACTCATATATAGATGACCTAGTCATCACCAATTGCTTGTTAGATGCTAGAGTGTTTGTGCATGCTTTGCCACATATTTCATTTGCCATTTTATTGTGTGAGCATGTTGATTGCATATTTTACTCATTCGAGGACATCCATTTGTTGCTTTGATTGTTTGGTGCCTTTTCTTTTGCCAAATGGATGGACAAGAATGCCTAAGAACCTCCTCTAGCTATCTATGATTTTCTCGTCTCAAACTCTATTCATGCTACATCACAAAGTTTGATCAAGTCAGATTCGAACACTCTGTGTGAGGAGAACTCGGAGTCCCCGATTCGTCATAGACTTAAACTTCCAAAACCTCTTTGTGCATTTCGGTCTGACCGATCCATCCACTTCGGTCACACCGAGTTCACTGAGTTGGTCTAGGTTTTCAATCTCGGTGCAACCGATTATAACTTTTCGGTCACACCAAGTTGCAGTAACCGCTTGCGATTCTGCATCTCGATGCCACCGAGTTGTTCCACTCGGTCACACCGACAGTGTCAGGATATATATACCGACGGGTTGAATTTTGGAAATTTCTCCAAAACTCTTCATCCCGCGCGTGTCCTGCTCTGCCGCCTCGAGTCTCCGGATCGTCTCCTCGTCGCTAGTGACCTCCCGCCGCTGGTTTCCATTGCCGTCAACAGATTTCAACGCCGCCGTTGCCGCCGTAGCGAGCTCATCGCCGAACTAGCGTATGAGTTCGACCCCTTGTGCATTATTTTTACCTCCGATTCTAAGAACAAGATCAATGCCATGTTTCTTGCCACATTTGAGATCATCATGTCCAGTAGAACATCCCATTGATTTGATTTGATTCAAAAATTTAGGGTTAGGTTTCCACCGAACTCATCTCGGACCGACCGAATTTTGGAAATCAGTGTCACTGATTTGGCTTAGGCCATAACACTTGCACTTTTCAGTCTGACTGAAAGTTGCAAATCGGTGCGACCGATTTCAACTCTCTGTGAAACCCTAGCAATCTCAGAGTCACCGAACTGTGACTCAGTGTGATCGATTTCACTAGTTTAGGCTCCAAAAGTTGCTTCGGTGTCACCGAGTTTAACAAATCGGTAGCTTTGAAATGCTTTCTTTGGAAAACTAAACCTAAGTTTTTGACTAATTTGTTTTGAAAAAACTCTACACTTTGTGATGCTCATCCACCCTACCTCATTTATATCTATTCACAAGGTCTGCTGTCAGTTTACTTTGCCAGTATGTCTGATCAGAGTGATAGCCAAAACAAGTCAGAAGAGCAAGTGAACATGAGTGAGGTACTAGTCCCTCTAGCAGCTATGATGACGGCAGCAGGAGCACTCCAAGAAATTTACCCAAAGCAGCTACTAGGCAGAGAAAGAAGAGGAATTCTGACTCAGAGGATGATGATTATATTGCTGTTGAGGAGGAAGTGAGATCCAAGAAAAGGGTTGTTAAGAAGGAATTTGGCTCAGCTACATCCACAAAGCATGGTTTGCACAAGAAGGCACATACTAAGAGGATTCCCATGTCAAAAGCCAGAGCCTCCACTCTTGAGACTTGTAAGTCAATTGAATAGGCTGTTGGTGAAGGCAAGAAGAGGAAAGAGAGGGTCAAGAAGACCATTGCCAAAGTTATTGGCAGATCCTGTATGATGAGAGATCCAGCTGAAGATGAAGAAGAGGAAGATGCTGCACCAACATCAAAGACTCAAAAGATGATGGGGGATGCCATCAAGTCTGGGGCTACCCCTTCCAAGCCCAAGACTTCCCCCAAAGCTTCTTCTCAAGCTCCAAAGACTTCAAAGCTCAAAAGGAGCACAAGGAACATTCCAGCTGCTGAGAAGAACAAGGCCCCAGTGCCTGAGATTGATGAAGAGGATGCTGAAGCCCAAGTGCTTAGGAAGCTCAAACCAAAAATTCCAGATCATGATGACAACCATCCAGTGGCAGAAGACATGAACATCAGGAAAGATGCATGTCTCAGACTTTGGAGACAGTCTGATCCATATGCTTCAAGGAGAAGAACTAATGTGCACTACAGGTTCCATACCAAAGAGCAGCAGGATTTCTATGAAACCATCTTGCTTGACAAGAACCCCATTGTGTGTGATATGAAGTGGGCAGATTGGGATTACATTGATGAGAATGAGGATCATTTTCCAGGAGTGCATGTAAGTTTCAAGTCTTGTGGAGTAGATGACTTTGTGGGTCAGAAACTCACTAAGTGGAATGATGAACTTATTATGCAATTCTACTCCACAACACATTTCTATCCAGATGGAAGAATAGTTTGGATGTCTGACGGTACAAGATACCAATCTACTGTTGATGAGTGGGACAAATTGATAAATGCCCCTGAAGAGCATGAAGATGACTTGGATGTCTATGCCAAGAAGAAGAAAGACCACAACTCTATGGCCAACATGTACAAGGAGATTCCAGACAAAGCTTTGGAAACTCATAAGCTTGGGTCTGTTCACTATTTGTTGTCTGGATTAGCTACAATCAACACCATTCTGAGGAATACTTTGTTGCCAAAATCTGGAGATCACAAGATGATCAGAGGCCATTCAATTAACTTGCTACAACTGTTTGATGTGCCCCAAAAGTTTAAAGTCATGAGCCTGATTGTGGAAACAATCAAGAGGACAGCTGCAGATCAGAAGAGATCTTGTGGGTATGCTCCACATAATCAGGTGCTCATCAACTCCAAGATGGGCACTGGCACTTATCTTTTGGATAAGGAGCATCTACCTTTGAGAACAGATTTTGAGGACAATACGGTTGTCATGAATGAGGAAGATCCTACATCTGTGCAAGCACAAGAAAAGAGAGAGAAGGCAAAGGCTGGGAAGGCTGCAAAGATGCCAAGTGTTGAGGAGGCATATCAAGTGTTCTTAAAGTCAAAACAAGATCAACTTGCTTATCTGATTCAAGCAACTTTGAGGATTGACAAGGGCTTGGCCACCCTGACTCAAAATCAGGAGAGCTTGGAGAGGATAATTGAAACCAAGCTCTATGATCTTGATCTTAAAGTGACAGAGATGTAGACAGCTGTTGAGCAGCTCCAAGAAGAAACTAATGAGAGAAAAGGGCAGGCTACCACAGATGCCTTTCAGAGAGTGCCCAGAGGTTAGAGGTCTGCTGCAGTGCCCATGGCTGACACTAGAGCTATCACATCAGCACCAGCAGCCACAACTTCACTGCCACCTCCAATTGCCACTCCACCAACTCCAACAACTTCTACAGATGCTTTCATCCTTGGAGTCCTATCAACACCACTTCCCAAAGATCAAGCCTAGAGAGACGCAGAGCACTATGCATTTTCAAACTTTTTGGTAACTTGTTGCCAAAGGGGGAGAAGTGTATAGATCGTAGGCTTCGAGAGAGAGAGAGTGTTTTGCTTATTTTGTCTCTCTTGCTATTTGGTTGATACTTTTGTGTGCTTGCTTAATACTTTATGTCTATGTGTGTGAGATACTTGTATGATCATGTGTTTGATCATATCCTACTTTAATGCTTATGCTTGAATGATGTTATCTTTTATATCTCTTGTATGATCATTCACATTGCTTGGTGATGAGTGCATGTTTTTTACTTTCTATCATTTTGAGCGCTCCACCAAGATGTATGTGACATGGAAGAGTAACCCATGACCCTAATTGATTGTGAATTTGCATTCAAAAGCAAATTTTAAATAGTGCACAAATTTAGGGGGAGCTCTATCTTATCACATACTTCTCAAAGCGACGATGCATTTCAATCTTATTATCATTTGTGGAAGCTTTGATATATATGTTGTCATCAATTACCAAAAAGGGGGAGATTGAAAGTGCAACTATCCCTAGGTGGTTTTGGTAATTCCTAACAACATATAGTTCATTGAACTAATGCTATTTCAAGATGATCATTTCAGAAAGTTCAATGATTGGCATGGCATGGATTAGGAATGTGGACCCCTCGAAATGCTAAGGACACATATTGGCTCAAGCTAAAGAATCTACATTCTCATTTTAGTGATCCAAGATCACATTGAGTCCATAGGAAAAGCCAATACTATTAAAAGGGGATGAGGTGTTGCTTAATGGCTTGCTTGCTCAAAATGCTTAGTGATATGCTACAAAAGCCCTCAACCACTTTCTCATATCCACATATGTCCCAAACCAAAAGTCAAACTCGTCCCCACTGAAATTATCTATCTGTATCCACCGAGTTCATTTGACATAGCCACTGCCAGAAACCCTAGTCACTTCGGTCTCACCGATAGGGATCTCGGTCTCACCGAGATGGGATTGCAAACTCTCTGTTTCCCTTCGTAACGTTTCGATCTAACTGAGATGAGCGATCGGTCCCACCGAGTTCGCAATGCAAACTCTCTGTTTCCCTTTCGTAACGTTTCGGTCTCACCGAAATGAGCGATTCGGTCCCACCGAGTTTGCCTGACCAACTCTCTGTTTGCCTATTATAGAAATCGGTCCTACCGAGTTTATGTGATCGGTCTCACCGAGATTACGTTATGCCCTAACCCTAATGAAATTGGTCCCACCGAGTTGACATGTTGGTCCCACCGAAAATCCTAACGTTCACATTTTGAACTAAATCAGTCTGACTGGGTTTCATGATTCGGTCCCACCAAGTTGTGTATAACGGTTAGATTTTGTGTGGAGGCTATATATACCCCTCCACCCATCCTCCATTCATGGAGAGAGCCATCAGAACGTGCCTACACTTCCAACATACATTTTCTGAGAGAGAACCACCTACTCATGTGTTGAGACCAAGATATTCCATTCCAACCACAAGAATCTTGATCTCTAGCCTTCCCCAAGTTGCTTTCCACTCAAATTATCTTTCCACCGAATCCAAATCTATGAGAGAGAGTTGAGTGTTGGGGAGACTATCATTTGAAGCACAAGAGCAAGGAGTTCATCATCAACACACCATTTATTACCTTTTTTTGGACTATACACAGTAGGGCAAAACCCCACTGTAATTTTTATATTATGAAAAAAGGGAGTTCAAACATACAAGGCTTGAGATAAGCCTAAAATATACTAAAACTAGACCAACAAGTCCAGCTAAAAAATTATAGAAAAATTACAGGACAAGACTGTCCAACCAAGAAATGAAAGAAGATGAAAACTTCTCCTTAATTCTGAATTTGAGCAGGTGGAGCTCTGAGAGGAAGATGTATTTCCATCCGTCAATGCTAGTGGGGATGTTTTTGAATATCTTATCAATCCTGATAATACAAATGGCCCAGGCAATGATAATGATCTCCATGAAAAAAGGTTGCTACAGATTACCCCTTAAGTCTGGAATAGCTTCCATGATGGTTAGATTTCTTTGTCTGTTGGGGCATAGGATGTCCTAACAAGCAAAAGCAAAAGGACAAGTCCAAAATAGGTGTTGTAATGTTTCTTCTTGCTGACAGCTGAGAGTAGCACAATTATAGTTGTCAAGATGAAAAGTTTTCCTTCTGAGCAGATTCCTGGTATTGAGTCTATCATGCAGAAGTCTCCAAAAGAAGACCTTGTGTTTGGGCTGGCAAGAACTTTTCCAAATCCAGTTGAACTGAGCTGGAACAATTTTGACTCCTATCAAAATTTTGTATGCTTTGGCCATAGAAAAAGTATTATTTCCCCACATATAACTCCATGAGTCCAGGTGCTCAGTAAATGCAGATCCTCTTAAAGTGTCACAAAGCTCCTCCATCAGCTCAAATTCCATGAAAGCTTCTTCAGTAAGTGGCAGGTGAAATAAGTCTTCCAAGTATTCAAACATAAGTACCCTTTGCACTGAAAGGTTCTGATCTTTTACAAAGGAGTAAAGATGAGGAAAAAGTTGATTCAGACAAGCAGAGTGCCAGAGGTCAGACCAAAACAGAGCAGATTTACCATCACCAATTGTGCATCTTGCCATGGATTTATAGCTATCAATGAGCCTCAAATTGCACTTCCACCAGAAAGATCCTTCCCATTTTTGCCCTAGCAGGGTGCCATTGTCATAGTAAGCCTCCCAAATGAGGTTGACCCAAGGGATATTTTCCCTATTGTAAAATTTGTGAAGGTTTTTGAGCAGGAGAGCTTGATTTTGCACAAAGATGTTCATCACTCCAAGGCCACCCTGATTTTTGGGTCTACAAACAGTGGACCAAGCTACCATAGTAGGTCCGTGGTCCTCCAAATCTGGTCCCCTCCAAAGACAATGTCTCAAGTATTTGTTGACCTGGTTTTTGATGGTTACAGGTACATCAAGGCAGCCCATGAAATATATAATAAGAGAATTTAGCACTGATTTGACCAGAAGCAACCTGCTAGCAAGAGTCATAAAAGAAGATAGGCCCACTAATTTTTTGGCAATTCTGCTCACTAAAGGCAAACATTGTTCCACTGTTGGCTTTAAGGTCCCTAGAGGCATGCCCAGGTAGGTGAAAGGGAATGATCCCTTCTTGTAGTTCAAAGTACCAGTTAAAATTTCCATTTTTTCATCACTCACATTGATTGGTATGAGGTTTGATTTGTTGTAGTTGACCTTTAAACCAGTAGCATCTGCAAAGGTGTGTAGTAGAGCTTTAAGACAATGGAGTTGTGGGGCATCAGCTTGCATGAGAATCAAAGTATCATCTGCATACTGTACTATGGGAAAATCTAGACATGACTGTACTTGCAAAGGAGGTGTAAAAAGACCCAGGGTCATAGCTCTGTTCAAGATTGACTATAGGAGGTCAGCAGCAAGCACAAAAAGGAGGGGAGAGAGGGGGTCCCCTTGCCTTACTCCTCTGAGACAGTAGAACTTTTTCCCAGGAATGCCATTAAGAAGCACTTGTGATGAAGTTGATGCAAATAGCATTCTAACCCAACCAATCCATCTTTCTCCAAATCCCTTTGCTTTTAGGATATCAATGATTGTAGAGTGTTCAATGAGGTCAAATGCCTTTTCAAAGTCTAATTTCAGCACAACAATTTCCTCCTTGGACTTGTGGCATTGATGCAAGTACTCATAGGCCCAGCCAAGATAGTCATGGATAGCTCTTTCCTTTAGGAAACCATACTGATTAATACGAACCATTTTGAAGATCACTTTTTGCAACTTGTTTGCTAGCAGTTTGGTGATGATCTTGAGACAGCAGTTTAGCAAAGAAATAGGCCCGAAATCACTTGCAATAGTTGGAGTGGGCCCCTTGGGAACTAAAGTGATGAAAGAGGTGTTGATACTCTCTAGTGAAATTTGTCCAGCATAGAACTCATGTATCAGTCTAGTGACGTCAGGCTTTATGATGCCCCAGCAGCTCTTAAAGAACTCATTGTTAAAACCATTAGGACCAGGAGACTTGTCTGATGGCAAGTGTTTGACAACCTCATTGATCTCTTCCTCAGTAAAAGGAATTTCCAGTTTCTCAAAGTTTCAAGGACTAGCTTGATGCTGCAGCAGTGAAGATAAATCAAAGTGCATTGTGGTTTGCTGAGATTGTCCTAATCTATTCCTGAAAGCATTCCACAAAAGATCTGCTTTTCCTGCATGGTCTGTTATTTCCATTTGATCCTAATTTTTCAGCATTGCAATGTGATTATGCCTGTAGTTTATAGATGCCTTTGTATGAAAGAAGTTTGTGTTTTCATCACCAAATTTAACACCCTTGATCTTTCCTCTCTGCTTCTAATAGATCTTTTCATTTTTGAGTAAAATGAGCAAATGCTCTTTTAGAATCACCCTGCAGTTCCATTCAAAGTCACCTAGGTCTCTGAATTCCTCAAACAAATCAAACAAGAAGATAACCTCATTAATTGCCACAATTTTGGATTTAAGGCAAGACAGGCTTTTGGCCCAAAGTTTGAGAGCACTTCTCAGGTTTTTGAACTTGGCATTCAAGCTTTTTGCTGCATCAAGATTACCCACAGGTATATTCCAGGCTGCATAGACTACCTCTTTAAAGTCAGAGTGCTTTAACCAGTAATTTTCAAACCTAAAAACCTTGGCCTTTGGAATAGCAGTTCCAATTTTGATGACACAAGGAAGCTGATTTGATATAGGCCTAGAAAGAGGCATAGCAATTGTATCAGGAAAAGCAGTCACCCATGAAGCAGAGGTAAAGAACCAGTCCAGTTTTTCCAACAAAGGGCTCTGTTGCATATTACTCCAGCTGTATTTTCTACCATGAAGTGGAAGCTCAATTAATCCAAGATTATTGATGGCTTCATTAAAGAGGAGCACTTCATTAACATCCCCACCAGGTCTGTTCCTGTCAGTAGGAGCTCTAATAAAGTTGAAATCTCCAACTAGAATCCAACTAGTGTCAAGTGGCATATGTATGTTTGAAAACCAATTGATAAATTCAATTTTGTCTGCTTGTTCACAAGGCACATAGATGTTGGTGAGAACCCATGACTGATTGGACAAAAGACTAGTGAAACTGATTGAGAGAGAGAATCTATTTTGGAATATGGCCTCTCCCTCAAAGAGGGAACCATTCCAGGAGATTAAAAGTCCTCCAGATGCACCAATTAAAGGTAGAAATGCAAATTTATTGAGCCTGTTAGGACAAAAGTTCCTGATGTAAGCAGCATCAAAATGTTCCCTCTTGGTTTCTTGAAGACAAAGGATGGCACATGCACTTTCCTCAATTTTTTGCCCTATAGCAAGCCACTTGTCAGGAGAGTTAATCCCTCTGATGTTCCAGTTCGAAATATTCCATCTTCTATTTTGATTATTCATGGACACAATTTATAAGTGAAACCAGAGACCAAGCACCACCACTTGGCCAGTACCAAGGAATGAATAACAAACAGGGCAGCAGAGCAAGCACATTCAGCAGATACAACAACCACATCATCCACAAGATAGCAATAGAGATAATTTCCCAGAAGGCATTATAGTAGCAAAGTGCATTGACAGAGGAATAGGAACTAATACAGCTAGTCCATAGGGCCCCTAAGGTGCAAGTACAACCAAAAGGAACATGAATACATGCCAAGACTTTAAATCCCTCTCTCTCCACTACAAAATCACAGAATTTGATCATCTAAACACTTTGAGAGTCCTGCTTGTCCTCATTGGATGGGAGCATCCCAGCCAAGTCCTCTCCCACCTTCCTCTTGGGCTTCTTAGAGATCTTTCCCTCCAAATCCTAATCAGCCACCTTGCAAAATGAGGTTGTGAGATTTTTAACCATTGATTTCTGAGCAATTGGGGGGGGGGGCAGCAGTACATGGCAGACACTTATTATTAGAGCAAGAACCTCTTTTAAAACCAGCATTATCTTTTTTAATTCTACTACTCCTCCTTACCTCTGTTTCTACAAGAGGTGTCTTTCCTCCCCTTCTTTTTTTGGAGTTTTCAGCCCCAAAAGGTTGAAGAAGGGCCAAAGAGTCCAAGTCCTGCTGGTTGGAAGAATCTCCAGCATTTTCCTTGTTTGTGTCTTGTTGATGTGGCTCAACCATGATCTGTTGGCAAATAGGAGCCTTAGTAGCTAGACATTTGTCAGGAATGTGAAAAAGATAAGAATCATCAGTGCCTTCTACTTCAGCTAGTAATTCCCATAAAGGAGATTTGAGCATATTGAGAGTCCATTTAAACTTGTCTGGTGTCATTAGAAGGTTCACAATAAAGTTGAACCAACTTACTGGGACTTTAACAGAGAGTGAAGGAGAACCCTCCAAAGGTTTTTGTGCAAAATTCTCCTTCCAAATCACAAGCCCTTCTTTTGTAGAATAGTATCTTTATTAGCTACAACCTTTAACTGGATAGATTTCAAACCTAGTAAAGAAGGTGCAAACTCAAAGTGTTCCTCAATTTGGTCAATCCAATTAACTTTGTTGTTAGATGTAGCCACCCCAGTATTTGCCAAAAGATTTGTAGAGTCAGTCTGAAAGAGCTCCTTGTCTTGACCTGCTGCCTCCTTAACAACAGATAAAACTCTGTTAGAGTCCAGAGTCAGATCCTCATGCACATCAGTACTGTGACTAATCACTGGCTTAGAAATTTGATTAACTTCCTCCAAAACTGGCTGAACCTGTGGCTCAACCACAGCAACCGCAGGTATCATATCATCCTGTGGAACAACCACATCTACAGGAACCTGAATAACTGGAAGTGCAGGTACATCTTGATCCTCCTCTTGGTAATCCTGCATCAGAAGCTCTAGACCATTACCCTATAATTGCTGCAGAGGTGGAAGTTGATTTATTTCCTCACTTGCATGTGAAGAGAACCCTTTTGACAAGGAAACAGGGGTTGTGATGCTACTGTGGCCTTCCAAAGGAGGTGGAAGTTCCTCACCATCAGCCCAGGCAATTTCTTCCCGTCGAACACCCTGGAGAAAATCAATTTCTTCCTCAACAGCAATATTATTAGCAGCTGGAGGCTGCAGAGCCCAGTGCCCATCATCTGCATCCATGTCATCTTGCTGAGCAGGTTGAGGGTTATGGTGAAATCCAGGGAAGGCATTATTGTTGATAGGCAAAGGATGAGGGTCCACATTGTCAGGTGGGATTGGGTCCTCATCGGCAGGTGCCCCTCCCATCATGTGCTAAAGAAGGATTTCCACTGAAGAGGACCAGGCATCTTCATCAAACACTTCACCTTCAGACCACCTGACACTTTTTGGGATGGATTCCAAATCTCTGACTTTTGCTTTTGCAATGACTCTGCCCATGTGAAGAGGATCATTTTCCCATGAAACTAATCTCCCAAAATGACTGATAGCCCTAGCAATATCTTCTGAATTACGGAAATCAAACAGAACAACAAGAATGAGCAGCCAAACAGTTCTATTAAACTGGGTTCTTCTGCAGTTGCGGCCATTATCATGATTGTGGAAAGTGATAAAAACATCTCCAAACTGGTGCGGACTCTACATCACTAATCTATCTCTATCTCTAGGATGAACAAAATGCACATATGCCTCCCCCAACTGGCAGCGCTGCATTTCTATGATCTGAACTTGATGAACATCCACAAAGAACTCATCTAGAACTTCTTGCACATTTGGAAAAAGTACATCATAAGGAAGCGGCTCAATGGTGACGATGGCCCAATCCTCGTGTCGCTTCTGACTGTGTGGGAGAACTACTCTGGCCACTCCATTACGACCTTCGACGTTGAGGATGTTGAAACCATGAGGAACAAAAGGCAGGGGATCAAACGGAATGTTGGCCATGGCCGGCTCGGTCGCGCCAGCAACAGAGTCCCTTGACTGTGAGGAGATTGGTCGGCAGGCTCAAGGTTGAACAGTGGAAGGCAGGGGAGGAGACGAAGAGGCAAGTGTGAATCGAGGCTGAAAGTTCGGGAACATGCCCTTAGAGAGCTGTCTAAAAGAGGAAGCTCAAAACACTGGTTGGGATGTGCCGATGGCCGTAAACTAGTCATCCACCACCCTAGGGGCCCAAGCCTCAGCGGGAGGGGAGGGAAAATAAGCCACCCTAAAGAACGGCCACATGCCTGTGAGACGGGGTTCAGGGCATGCCCTGGCCATGTGGCCTAAGTTGCCACAGCAGTAGCATGTAATAGCCTTGTTTGAAAAACCAGGATTCGCGCCCTCCTTCCCCTGAACCACGCGATCATTGATCGCAGGTGAGTCATTACACTCAATGCGCCCAACATCAATTACAGGCTCATGCAAATCCGATGATGAAGCCAGTAACCCAGCCAACCTTTGGAAAACCGAAACATGGCGAGGTTGCTCCCTCCGGCGATCACCGGAGCTGCCCTGAGATGAAGGATGAGCATGCCCTTGAGTGACCAAAGACCATGAATTTTGCTCTTCTGGGTAATATAAACGTTCCTCACAGCGCCAATTTGGACCACCTTCTCCCAGAGGCTAAAAACCAACTCAAAGTCTCTCTCAGAGATACGACCATTATTGTAGAGCTCAAACCCAACAGATTTTGAGGCTACCGAAAATTGAAATGAACGGTCCCGGAGAAACTTAACCCTAAAACCTTGAGGATACGCACCAAAGCAAGATTGAAGAACAATGCTTACAATGCGATAATCCAACCGAAAGCAAGCACGACCAAAATAGACCACAAGCTTGAACTCATGTTGCCGAAAACCACAATCTATTACCTTTTGTAGAGTGGTGTCTCCTAGATTGGTTAGGTGTCACTTGGGAGCCTCCGACAAGATTGTGGAGTTGAACCAAGGAGTTTGTACGAGCAAGGAGATTGCCTACTTCATGAAGATCTACCCTAGTGAGGCAAGTCCTTCATGGGCGATGGCCATGGTGGGATAGACAAGGTTGCTTCTTCATGGACCCTTCATGGGTGGAGCCCTCCGTGCACTCGTGCAACCATTACCCTTAGTGGGCTGAAATCTCCATCATCGTGGATGTACGATAGCACCACCTATCGGAACCACGCCAAAAATCTTTGTGTCAACATTGCGTTTGATCCCTCCAAACTCCTCCCTTTACCTTCATATGCAAATGTTTTACATTCCGCTGCTATACTCTTAGACTTGCATGTGTAGGTTGATTGCTTGACTTGTGCTAAGTTGCTAAAATCTACCAAGACTTAAAATTGGGAAAAGGCTAGATTTTTATTTGGCCAAGTAGTCTAATCATCCCCCTCTAGACATACTTTTGATCCTACAATGTCACGAGAGATGAACCTCAAAAAATATTCAAATCAAATATAAATCAAAAAACAAGGCTTTCATAGACTGCCAAGCCTCAAAATCAAGTGTTGTTCAAGGGCTGCACAGCCGCTGAGTTAAACCTTCATTCAAACCTTGTAAGTAGGGCCTCACATGATCAATCGCCGTTTTAACTTTGACAAGTTCAGGGTCTTTATAAGATTGACTGTCAAGAGACATTGAGTCATTCTAGGATTACCTGGGTAGAGTAGCAGACTTACAAAGGTAGGATAACTCGGATTTTTTGGTGAATACTCCTTGCGTCCAAGCCTATTACAAGGGTCAACAAAGCTCCGTCCATTAACAAAGAGGCCCCAAGTAATGTTTCATTCTAGGCATACAAGCCAGATCGGCAGGGTAGTCATAGCAATGCTCAATGAGCAGGAAGCCCCCAAGTATTTTGTAATCATGGCGTACAAGCCGGATCAAGAGGGTAATCATAGCTATGCTCAATGAGCAGGAAGCCCCCAAGTGACCCTATGTGATAATAAAGACTCATATTCTCAGAAATGAAACGACAGAGGCCCTGAATTCAGGGATGCCAGCTTTATTATATTCATCATAATATATACATTGACAAAGTATGTACATCTCAAGAGCCGGTGGCTCAGGTGTAATAAGGCCGAAGATGAGCAATATTCGATGGCTGGCGGGTCTCCTCCTTCGACGTGCGTGAGTCCTTGTGGTCTCGAACATCGACAAGGTAGTATGACCCGTTGTTCAGATTTTGCTGACCACAAAGGGTCCTTCCCAAGGTGGGGAGAGCTTGTGCATATCATCTTGATCCTGGATAAGCCGGAGCACCAAATCACCTTCTTGAAAGGTCCTGGTTTTAACCCGGCGGCTATGATAACGACATAGATCTTGCTAGTAAATCGCCGAACGAACCGCTGTCAGGTCACAATCCTCATCCAAAAGGTCAATAGCATCCCGACGAGCTTTTTCATTATCAGCTTCAATATAAGCCACCACACGGGGCGAGTCGTGGCGGGTGTCACTAGGGAGAACCGCCTCTGCTCCGTAAACCATGAAGAAAGGCATGTAACCTGTAGTCTGTTGGGGGTGGTATTGATGCTCCATAAAACTGAGGGTAATTCCTCCACCCAACAACCTAGCGTCCTCTGTAAAGGGACCATAAGCCGGGGTTTTATGCCTCTCAAAATCTCTTGATTGGTTCTTTCAGCTTGGCCATTGGACTCGGGGTGAGCCATTGATGATACATCAAGATGAATATGCCGTCGTTGACAAAACTCTTTCATAGAACCTTTGGACAGATTAGTGCCATTATGAGTTATAATGCTATCAGGAAAGCCAAAACAGAAAAACACCATCTTGATGAATTGAACCGCTATTGCCGTGTCACACTTACTGACCGGCTCTGCCTCAACCCACTTTGTGAATTTGTCAACTGCCACCAAAAGGTGTTTTTTTATCTTTGGACCGTTCGAAAGGTCCAACCATATCTAGCCCCCAGACTGCAAATGGCCAAGTAATTGGAATCATCCGCAATTCTTGAGCCGGAACTTGAGCTCCTCTTGAAAATTTCTGTCAGCCATCACATTTACTGACCAAATCTTGTACATCAACATGAGCCGTCAACCAATAAAACCCATGACGGAAAGCCTTGCCCACGAGAGACTTAGAGCCGGCATGATGACCACAATCTCCTTCATGAATCTCTCGTAGGATCTCACGACCTTCTTCAGGAGAGATACAATGTTGAAACGCCCTTGTGACACTGCGATGATGCAACTCTTCATTGACAATAGTTCCTACCCCTTGAGCACTGCGTTGGATTTCCCCAAAGAGGAAAGGATGATGCAGCAAAGTAGTGTAAGTATTTCCCTCAGTTTTCGAGAACCAAGGTATCAATCCAGTAGGAGGTTGCGTGTGCGTCCCCTAGTACCTGCACAGAGCAAATAACTCCTCGCAACCAACGCGATAAGGGGTTGTCAATCCCTTCACAGTCACTTACGAGAGTGAGATCTGATAGATATGATAAGATAATATTTTTGGTATTTTTATGATAAATATGCAAAGTAAAATAAAAGCAAAGTAAAAAAGAAAAGGAAATAACTAAGTATTGGAAGATTAATATGATGAAGATAGACCCGGGGGCCATAGGTTTCACTAGTGGCTTCTCTCAAGAGCATAAGTATTTTACGGTGGGTGAACGAATTACTGTTGAGAAATTGACAGAATTGAGCATAGTTATGAGAATATCTAGGTATGATCATGTATATAGGCATCACGTCCGAGACAAGTAGACCGACTCCTGCCTGCATCTACTACTATTACTCCACTCATCGACCGCTATCCAGCATGCATCTAGAGTATTAAGTTCATGAAAACAGAGTAACGCCTTAAGCAAGATGACATGATGTAGAGGGATAAATTCATGCAATATGATAAAAACCCCATCTTGTTATCCTCGATGGCAACAATACAATACGTGCCTTGCTGCCCCTACTGTCACTGGGAAAGGACACCGCAAGATTGAACCCAAAGCTAAGCACTTCTCCCATTGCAAGAAAGATCAATCTAGTATGCCAAACCAAACTGATAATTCGAAGAGACTTGCAAAGATAACCAATCATACATAAAAGAATTCAGAGAAGATTCAAATATTGTTCATAGATAGGCTTGATCATAAACCCACAATTCATCGGTCTCAGCAAACACACCGCAAAAAGAACATTACATCGAATAGATCTCCACAAGAGAGGGGGAGAACATTGTATTGAGATCCAAAAAGAGAGAAGAAGCCATCTAGCTAATAACTATGGACCCGAAGGTTTGAGGTAAACTACTCACACTTCATCGGAGAGGCTATGGTGTTGATGTAGAAGCCCTCCATGATGGATACCCCCTCCGGTGGAGCTCCAGAACAGGCCCCAAGATGGGATCTCGTGGATACAGAAAGTTACGGCGGTGGAATTAGGGTTCTGGATCCATTTCTGATCGTTTGGGGGTACGTAGGTATATATAGGAGGAAGGAGTACGTCGGTGGAGTAACAGGGGCCCCATGAGGGTGGAGGGTGCGCCTGGGGGGGGGGGGGTAGGCGCGCCCCTACCTCGTGGCTCCCTCCTTTGTTTCTTGACGTAGGGTCCAAGTCTCCTGGATCATGTTCGGCGAGAAAATCACGTTCCCGAAGGTTTCATTCCGTTTGGACTCCGTTTGATATTCCTTTTCTTCGAAACCCTAAAATAGGCAAAAAAACAACAATTCTGGGTTGGGCCTCCGGTTAATAGGTTAGTCCCAAAAATAATATAAAAGTGGAAAATAAAGCCCAATAATGTCCAAAACAGTAGATAATATAGCATGGAGTAATCAAAAATTATAGATTCGTTGGAGACGTATCAAGCATCCCCAAGCTTAATTCCTGCTCGTCCTCGAGTAGGTAAATGATAAAAACAGAATTTTTGATGCGGAGTGCTACTAGGCATAATTTGAATGTAATTCATCTTAATTGTGGCATGAATATTCAGATCCTAAAGATTCAAGATAAAAGTTCATATTGACATAAAAATAATAATACTTCAAGCATACTAACTAAGCAATTATGTCTTCTCAAAATAACATGGCCAAAGCAAGTTCATCCCTACAAAATCATATAGTTTAGTCATGCTCCATTTTCTTCACACAAGAATACTCTCATCATGCACAACCCCGATGACAAGCCAAGAAATTGTTTCATACTTTAGCAATCTCAAACCTATAAACTTTCACGCAATATATGAGCGCGAGCCATGGACATAGCACTATGGGTGGAATAGAATATGATGATGGGGGTTATGTGGAGAAGACAAAAAGGGAGAAAGTCTCACATCAACGAGGCTAATCAATGGGCTATGGAGATGCCCATCTATTGATGTTAATGCAAGGAGTAGGGATTGCCATGCAACGGATGCACTAGAGCTATAAATGTATGAAAGCTCAACAAAAGAAACTAAGTGGGTGTGCATCCAACTTGCTTGCTCACGAAGACCTAGGGCACTTGAGGAGGCCCATTGTTGGAATATACAAGCCAAGTTCTATAATGAAAATTTCCCACTTAGTATATGAAAGTGACAAAACAAAAGACTCTCTATCATGAAGATTATGGTGCTACTTTGAAGCACAAGTGTGGCAAAGGATAGTAGCATTGTCCCTTCTCTCTTTTTTTCTCTTTTTTGGGCCTTCTATTTTTATTTATTTATGGCCTTTCTTTTTTTAATATTCATCACTTGGCACATTGCTCTAGGAAATGATGATCATCACACTTCTATTTATTTACAACTCAATGATTACAACTCGATACTAGAACAAAAGATGACTCCATATGAATGCCTCCGGCGGTGTACCGGGATATGCAATGAATCAAGAGTGACATGTATGAAAGAATTATGAAAGGTGGCTTTGCCACAAATACTATGTCAACTACATGATCATGCTAAGCAATATGACGATGGTGAATGTGTCATGATAAAAGGAATGGTGGAAAGTTGCATGGCAATATATCTTGGAATGGCTATGGAAATGCCATAATAGGTAGGTATGGTGGCTGTTTTGAGGATGATATAAGGAGGTTTATGTATGAAAGATTGTATCATATCACGGGGTTTGGATGCACCGGCGAAGTTTGCACCAACTCTCAATGTGAGAAAGGGCAATGCACGATACCGAAGAGGCTAGCAATGATGGAAGGGTGAGAGTGCGTATAATCCATGGACTCAACATTAGTCATAAAGAACTCCCATACTTATTGCAAAAATCTACAAGTCATCAAAAACCAAAGCACTACGCGCATGCTCCTAGGGGGATAGATTGGTAGGAAAAGACCATCGTTCGTCCCCGACCGCCACTCATAAGGAAGACAATCAAATAACACCTCATGTTTCAAATTTGTTACATAACGTTTACCATACATGCATACTACGGGACTTGCAAACTTCAACACAAGCACTTCTCAAATTCACAACTACTCAACTAGCACGACTTTGATATTATTACCTCCATATCTCAAAACAATCATCAAGCATGAAACTTCTCTTAGTATTTAAAACACTCATATTTTTTACTAATCTTGACTACCTAGCATATTAGGGTTATTTAAGTAAATTACCATGCTATTTAAGAATCTCGAAATAATCTAAGTCAAGCATGAGAGATCAATAGTTTCCATAAAACAAATCCACCACCGTGCTCTAAAAGATATAAGTGAAGTACTAGAGCAAAACTATATAACTCAAAAGATATAAGCGAAGCACATAGAGTATTCTAACAAATTCCAAATCATGTATGTCTCTCTCAAAAGGTGTGTACAGTAAGGATGATTGTGGTAAACTAAAAATCAAAAACTCTAATCATACAAGATGCTCCAAGCAAAACACATATCATGTGGTGAATAAAAATATAGCTCCAAGTAAAGTTACCGATAGAAGTAGATGAAAGAGGGGATGCCTTCCGGGGCATCCCCAAGCTTTGGATTTTAGGTGTCCTTAGATTATCTTGGGGGTGCCATGGGCATCCCCAAGCTTAGGCTCTTGCAACTCCTTGTTCCGTAATCCATCAAATCTTTACCCAAAACTTGAAAACTTCACAACACAAAACTCAAAGTAGAAAATCCCGTGAGCTCCATTAGCGAAAGAAAACAAAAGACCACTTCAAGGTACTGTAATTAACTCATTCTTTATTTATATTGGTGTTAAACCCACTGTATTCCAACTTATCTATGGTTTATAAACTATTTTACTAGCCATAGATTCATCAAAATAAGCAAACAACACACGAAAAACAGAATCTGTCAAAAACAGAACAGTCTGTAGTAATCTGTAGCTAGCGCACGATATGGAACCACAAAAATTATAAAATAAATTTCTGGACGTGAGGAATTTATCTATTAATCATCTTCAAAAATAATTAACTAAATATCACTTTCCAAATAAAAATGGTAGCAGTTCTCGTGAGCACTAAAGTTTCTGGTTTTTTACAGCAAGATATCAAGACTTTCCCCAAGTCTTCCCAACGGTTCTACTTGGCACAAACACTAATTAAACACAAAAAACACAACCAAAACAGGGGCTAGGTAAATTATTTATTACTAAACAGGAGCAAAAAGCAAGGAATAAAAATAAAATTGGGTTGCCTCCCAACAAGCGCTATCGTTTAACGCCCCTAGCTAGGCATAAAAAGCAAGGATAGATCTAGGTATTGCCATAATAGTAAGATATATCATTAAAACTCTTTTCATATTCTCTACGTTCGGCAGCAAGTTTTCTTTGAGGCAAGCAAAAGAATCAAAACGGCTAAATTTAATGGGACAAAAGTCCCCAAGATCAACTTTTGGAGGTATAGGTTCCTCCTTCGGCCCTTCGTATTGCACAACCAATTCATCATTATAAGCATTCTTTTGACAGAACTTTGTGAGCCTATACTCAAGAGAGTATCCTAGCTCATTATTTTGAATAGCAAAATCATTATTAAGTTTAGAAAGTCTATCAATTAGAACATTGGTGGGAACCTTTTTCTAAGGTTTTCATTAAAAGCAACATAATCTAGAGATTGAAAACGCATTATTTCCTCTTGATCAAATAGGATAGTTTCTATGGGAGGACGGCCAGCGTCCACCCTATAATGCACAAAGATTTCTTTGGCCTCTCTTATTATAAATCTGAAGTCATGAGCCAAAAAGATAGTGGAGGCACGCTTTATAGAAGAATGCTCAATATTAGAAAATTCTAGGAAAATCCTTTGTATGCAAGGGTGCATGTGCATAAATTGCCTTTCAAGTTCAACTACAAGCATGGCAATAGCGTCTGCAAGACTACTAGTTCTATGAAGGATAGAACTACCCATAGAAGGCAAAGCACCAGCACAAGTAAAGAAATCTTGGATAACTCCTTTTCCAATAATATTACCACTACCAATACGGAATTTTTTTGTATGTAAGATAGGGGGTTCTTTAGCAGGAGCGTCAGAATTTTTCATGATATTATTATTGTCCATATTGACAATAATTTCCCCAATTTCAGACATGACGGCAGAAAGTGCAAAGGGCAAAAAGAGGCAAATAGAGAAAGAGAGGGAGGATAGAGAGAGAGAGGGCGAATAAAACGGCAAGGGTGAAGTGGGGGAGAGGAAAACGAGAGGCTAATGGCAAATAATGTAATGCGGGAGATAAGGATTGTGATGGGTACTTGGTATGTTGACTTTTGCGTAGACGCTAGAAATGGCTCGTTGTTGGAAGTCAAATCTTGACTTGCGCGAACCTCCCCCGGCAACGGCGCCGGAAATTCTTCTTGCTACCTCTTGAGCACTGCGTTGGATTTCCCCGAAGAGGAAAGGATGATGCAGCAAAGTAGCGTAAGTATTTCCCTCAGTTTTTGAGAACCAAGGTATCAATCCAGTAGCAGGTTGCACACACGTCCCCTAGTACCTGCACAAAGCAAATAACTCCTCGCAACCAACGCAATAAGGGGTTGTCGATCCCTTCACGGTCACTTACGAGAGTGAGATTTGATAGATATGATAAGATAATATTTTTGGTATTTTTATGATAAAGATGCAAAGTAAAATAAAAGCAAAGTAAAAAGCAAAGGAAATAACCAAGTATTAGAAGATTAATATGATGAAGGTAGACCTGGGGGCCATAGGTTTCACTAGTGGCTTCTCTCAAGAGCATAAGTATTTTACGGTGGGTGAACGAATTACTGTTGAGCAATTGATAGAATTGAGCATAGTTATGAGAATATCTAGGTATGATCATGTATATAGGCATCACTTCCGAGACAAGTAGACCGACTCCTGCCTGCATCTACTACTATTACTCCACTCATCGACCGCTATCCAGCATGCATCTAGAGTATTAAGTTCATGAAAATAGAGTAACGCCTTAAGCAAGATGACATGATGTAGAGGGATAAATTCATGCAATATGATAAAAAACCCATCTTGTTATCCTTGATGGCAACAATACAATACGTGCCTTGCTGCCCCTACTGTCACTGGGAAAGGACACCGCAAGATTGAACCCAAAGCTAAGCACTTCTCCCATTGCAAGAAAGATCAATCTAGTAGGCCAAACCAAACTGATAATTCGAAGAGACTTGCAAAGATAACCAATCATACATAAAAGAATTCAGAGAAGATTCAAATATTGTTCATAGATAGACTTGATCATAAACCCACAATTCATCGGTCTCAACAAACACACCACAAAAAGAAGATTACATCGAATATATCTCCACAAGGGAGGGGGAGAACATTGTATTGAGATCCAAAAAGAGAGTAGAAGCCATCTAGCTAATAACTATAGACCCGAAGGTCTGAGGTAAACTACTCACACTTCATCGGAGAGGCTATGGTGTTGATGTAGAAGCCCTCCGTGATGGATACCCCCTCCGGCGGAGCTCCGGCACAGGCCCCAAGATGGGATCTCGTGGATACAGAAAGTTACGATGGTGGAATTAGGGTTTTGGCTCCATTTCTTATCGTTTGGGGGTATGTAGGTATATATAGGAGGAAGGAGTACGTCGGTGGAGCAACAGGGGGCCCACGAGGGGGGAGGGTGCGCCTGGGGGGGGGGTAGGCGCGCCCCTACCTCGTGGCTCCCTCCTTTGTTTCTTGACGTAGGGTCCAAGTCTCCTGGATCATGTTCGGCGAGAAAATCACATTCCCGAAGGTTTCATTCCGTTTGGACTCTGTTTGATATTCCTTTTCATCGAAACCCTAAAATAGGCAAAAAACAACAATTCTGGGCTGGGCCTCCGGTTAATAGGTTAGTCCCAAAAATAATATAAAAGTGGAAAATAAAGCCCAATAATGTCCAAAACTGTAGATAATATAGCAAGGAGCAATCAAAAATTATAGATACGTTGGAGACGTATCAATAGTCATTGACTTAGACCGCCGGGTTATCTGCCTGGCTAACGTTTCATCTTTAGGTAACTCGCCCCGGGTCATATAAGCCAAATATGGAACTGTCCAACCAGGAATAGCATGAAGAGCCGCCACCAACTGTGCCTCCGGGTCAGGAATAACAAGATCTTCCTCTGTAGGCAATTTGACTGAAGGGTTATGCAGAATATGAAGGAAAATGTTAGGTGGCACCGGCTTACGCTGGGACCCTAACTAGCTTAAAGCATCAACCGCCTCATTTTTCCTGCGATCAGCAAGTTCCACTTGATAACCTTTGAAATGACCAGCAATAGCATCAACCTCGCGGCGGTAAGCCGCCATGAGTGGATCCTTAGAATACCATGTGTCTGAAACTTGTCGAGCCACCAAATTTGAGTCACCAAAACACCTCACCCGTCTTAGATTCATCTCCCGAGCCATCCGAAGACCATGGAGTAAGGCTTGATACTCAGCTGCATTGTTAGTACAAGGGAACATCAACCATAAAACATAACAAAATTTATCACCTCGTGGGGAAGTCAAAGTGACTCCAGCCCCCGAGCCTTCCAACTGTCTGGATCCATCGAAGTGAATAGTCCAATATGTGCCATACGGCTTCTCCTCAGGCATCTGCAGCTCTGTCCAATCATTGATAAAATCCACAAGTGCTTGAGACTTCATGGCTGTGCGAGGCATATATTTTAAACCATGGGGCCCAAGCTCAATCGCCCACTTGGCTACCCGACCCATAGCCTCTCTGTTTTGAATAATATCCCTAAGGGTGCAGAACTAACCACAATGATGGGATGACCAAGGAAATATTGCTTGAGCTTTCGACTGGCCATGAACACCCCATATACCAGCTTCTTCCAATGCAGATACCTCTTCTTGGACTCAATGAGCACTTCACTGATGTAATAAACCGTTCGTTGAACCGAATACTCCTTGCCTGATTCCTTCCTTTCTACAAAGATTGCCACGCTGACAGCTCGGCTATTGGCCGCCACATATAACAACAAGGGCTCCTTATCAATAGAAGCAGCAAGGATCAGCGGCTCAGCTAACTGTTTCTTCAAGGCTTCAAATGCCTGATCAGCCGCCTCACTCCAGACAAAGTGATATGTTTTCTTAATCATCTGGTATAGAGGGATAGCATTTTCACCAACCGGCTTAAGGCCGCAATACAACCTGCCAGATGCTGAACGTCATTAATACACACCGGTTTAGCCAGAGAAGTGATAGCCTTTATTTTCTCCGGGTTAGCTTCAATACCCCGTTCAGAAACCAGAAAGCCCAAGAACTTGCCTGCTGGCACACCAAAAACACACTTGGCCATGTTAAGCATCATCTGGTAGACCCGGAGATTGTCAAAGGTCTCTTTCAAATCATCTATCAAGGTTTCCTTCTTCATGGATTTCACCACAATATCATCCACTTAAGCATGAACATTGCGCCATATCTGATTATGAAGGCAATTTTGCACACACCGCTGGTAAGTCGCCTGGGCACTCTTGAGCCCCAAGGCATAAACACATAACAGAAGGCTCCAAAGGGAGTGCTGAAAGATGTCTTCTCCTGGTCCTTAACCGCCACCTTGATTTGATGATAACCAGGGTAAGCATCCAAAAAGCTCAAACGCTCACAACCCGCCGTAGCATCAACGATCTGATCAATACGGGGGAGAGCAACAGGATCAGCCGGACAGGCCTTGTTTAAGTCTGTGTAATCCACACACATACACCAAGTACCATTTTTCGGAAGTACCAGCTGAGGGAGTCCAGGACTAAGGGGTCCTCGGGTGTCCGACTTATTAGACATGGGCCGGACTGATGGGTTGTGAAGATACGAAGACCGAAGACTCTACCCGTGTCCGGATGGGACTCTCCTTGGCGTGGAAGGCAAACTTGGTGTCCAAATATGAAGATTCCTTTCTCTGTAACCGACCTTATGTAACCCTAGATCCCTCCGGTGTCTATATAAACCGGAGGGCTAGGTCCGTAGACATATATCCTCATTATCATAATAAGACAGGCTTTACTTTTAGGGTTTAGCCATTACGATCTCGTGGTAGATCAACTTTTGTAATAATCATATTCATCAAGATCAATCAAGCAGGAAGTAGGGTATTACCTCCATAGAGAGGGCCCAAACCTGGGTAAACATTGTGCCCCTTGTCTCCTGTTACCATCGACCTTAGACGCGCAGTTCGGGACCCCCTACCCGAGATCCACCGGTTTTGACACGGACATTGGTGCTTTCACTGAGAGTTCCACTGTGCTGTCATCAAAAGGTTCGATGGCTCCTTCGACCCTCTACAACAACACCGTCCAAGGGGAAGTCTTCATCCCCGGACAGATCTTCGTATTCGGCGGCTTCGCACTACGGGCCAACTTGCTTGGCCATTTGGAGAAGATCGAAAGCTACGCCCCTGGCCATCAGGTCAGATTTGGAAGCTTGAATTACATCGCGGATATCCGCGGAGACTTGATCTTCGACGGATTCAAGACCACGGCAGCTACTCCCTGCCACCATGATGAACATGATGAAAATCCGTCATCGGACCATACCCAGGAGATAGTACCTGTAGCTGCTCTGGCCTTAGATCCGGAGCAGATCGCGTCATCTAAGGACGGGAAGCTCAACCCCACCGCGGAAGCCGCAGACTCAGCGGCATTGGAGCCGCACACAGACCTAACTGCGAGTGACATCTGTGTCACCGGAACCATGGACTCATCTCCGGCTACAGGTTCCGAATCTTGTGCGTTCGTGTACGTCGAGCTTGATCGGTCATCGATTGTCGAATTCAGCTCCGCAGACATCTTACGGCACTCACCTTTGGGCGACGTGTTAAACTCATTAAGAGCACTATCCTTAGCGGAGGGTTCACAACCAAATTATATCCGGTTCGAACTGGAGGCTGATGACAGAGAATTTCGTTTCCCACCCACCACCCACTTCATAGCCACTGTCGAGGACCTGACCGACATGCTCGATTACGGCTCTAAAGACATCGACGGTATGAACGACGATGCAGGAGAAGAGGAGGTGCAAAAGCCGCCATTCACCGAACGATGGACGACCACCTCCTCATATGATGTATACATGGTGGATGCACCAAAACAAAACAACGGCGATGACAAAGAGAATCCAGTTGAGTATGAACCTCTTAAGATAGAACCAAAGCACGGCGTTAGCGGTGCTGCTCTAAATCACGCCGCAGCAAAGACATCAACACCGACACAGGAGACGATAACACTCCGTACGGTGCCGAAGACAGAGAAGATACCGAAGAACGAAGTGCTGAACATGACGATTGGGAAAATGGGCAGGTTAGCCCTGACGAACAGGCCATAGACGATGACTCAAAGGACAGTAATTATCTTCCACTATCCGAGGATGAGGTGAGCCTCGGTAGCGAGGATTTTGTCGTGCCTGAGGAACCTCAGGAATAGGAGCGCTTTAAGCGTCAGCTAATAGCCACCGCAAGGAGCCTGAAAAATAAGCAGCAACAGCTTCAAGCTGACCAAGATCTGCTCAACGATAGATGGACTGATGTCCTACCAGCCGAAGAATACGGCCTCAAGCGCCCAGCCAAAATTTACCTGAAGCGCAAATTGCTACCTCAGTTCGATGATGAGGCGCCGGAGCCCATACCATCATCGCATAATGCGGCTAACCGACCACCACGCGGTCGGGACAAAGCGGCAACTCAAGCCGAACATCAGCCCACCCCACCTCACCGTAAAGGCAGAGATAACACAGCTCGTGGTCACATATATGACCTTTGGCAGGACCTGGACAATAGAGCAGGACATACCAGGTCGATCTACGAATCACGAGGACGTGCCCCGACACGTGACGACGGGTATCTATTCAGACGTGACAAGCCTAGTCACACCCGGGCCGAAAACCACAGACGGACTCCATCGGAGCTACGTCGCAATGTGGCCCAATATAGAGGCGTCGCACACCCTTTGTGCTTCACAGAAGAAGTAATGGAGCACGAATTCTCAAAAGGTTTAAACCCGTGAATATCAAAACATATGATGGAACAACTGATCCCGCGGTATGGATCGAGGATTTCCTTCTCCATATCCAGATGGCCCACGAAGATGACCTTTATGCCAGCAAATACCTCCCACTAAAACTCAAAGGGCTGGCTCGGTACTGGCTAAACAGTCTGCCTGAAAACTCTATTGGCAGTTGGGAGGATTTGGAAGACGCATTTCGCGACAACTTCCAAGGTACATATGTCCGGCCACCAGATGCCGATGACTTAAGTCACATGGTCCAGCAGCCCGGAGAGTCAGCCAGGAAGCTCTGGACTAGGTTGTTAGTTAAAAAGAATCAAATCCTCGACTGTCCGGACGCGAAAGCCCTAGCGGCCTTCAAACACAGCGTCTGGGACGAGTGGCTCGCCCGCCACATCAGTCAAGAAAAACCAAAATTCATGACAGCCCTTATCGCTCGGATGACCCGCTTTTGCGCGGGAGAAGACAGCTGGCTCGCTCGTAGAAGCATCAGCGCCAGCGATCCAGGCACTTCCGAAGTCCGAGACGGCAATGGAAAACCATGATGGAGTAAACAAAACATTGTAATGATAAAGAAAGAATGCACGACACAATAGTCAACGCAGGATTCAGCCACCCCAAACCCGGTCAACGGAAAAAGCCATTCAAGGCAAACAGAGACGGACCATCCAATTTAGACAAGATATTGGATCGGCCCTACCTGATTCATGGAAACCCCGATAAACTAGCTAATCACACTAACAGAAGCTCTTGGGTCTTCAAGCAGTCCGGCAAGCTCAACGCCGAACACAAGGGGAAGAGGCCGCCCGGTGATAGCGATGATGAAGAGACTCACCAACCAAATACCAGGGGTCAGAAGCAATTTCCCCCTGAGGTAAAAACAATGAACATGGTATACATGACACACACCCCTACAGGGGAGCAGGAGAAGCACTCCCCCCGGACTGAGGATCATACTATGTTTCCTTCAGACGGAGTACAAAGAGGTCTTATTAAACCGCATACATTGTCGGCCACTAAGTTGCCGGTCTCCATTCACCAGGACAGGCCAATTCTGGACTTGGACTAGCAGTTCGGCTTCCTCCGACCGCCTCATACACCCGCGAAATCTGTACCGCGCATACATAACTATGCACTCAACATACCATGGGCATCGGCATAAGCACAATACGGACAGGCTTACAAGTACTCCCATAACCTCCTTCTTTTCTTTTCTAACTACTCTTTCCTTTTTCATTATCCTTTACCACAAGTGACTCAAAGGCTGGTCATCTCACTGACTCTATCGGAGTTCGGGTTTGTACATTCACCCAAAGTCTACTCCTGTTAAGGAGCCGCTTCACTGAGGAAAGGCGGCGCAGACATGCGATAGGAGGTCCGAAATAACTTTTTGTAGACCACACTCTCTATTTTGCGAGCCTGTAAAGTGCCTTATTCCTCAGCCGTCGACCCCTGGCATGTCAAATAGCCGGGGTCATGGTGTTATTATATACAAAACAATGATTGGCATATCACTCTCATTCTAGTGAACATAACCTGTATCCAGTATTCACTTTTCTCTAAAGAACTGAATTTTGCTCCTTGTGTTATTTCACACCCCCCAACAAAACTCGCTAGGGGCTCGATATGGGAACAAAATAAATTGCCAACAAGTCCAAACAACTTTATAACATACTTCGGCGTCGCAAGTTTGGCCTTATATGCATCAGCTCCGAATCATGTCTTGGGTCAATAGTTGGGTTGCCCGGCTCCTGTGCTTGCTACCTTACGTTCCGCTCTATCGGCTAAGGTAGTAAAGGGAGAACTACTGTGATTGTGTTTCCGGTTCATCTGGTCAAACACCTCAGTAGAGAAAGCCAAAAACTGACTGTCATGATGCGGTGTGAGCTGGTCAACCACTCGACGACTTATCGGAATCTTTCGCGATTCCATCCGTATTACACGAAGGATCTTTCTTCAGGTCATACATGTAACACACCATATTGGGATAACCGCGTACATACCAGGGTCTATATAGTAGACCCACCATAAAACTCCTATGGCTAAGTGAAAGTGTTAATGCCCTATAGTCTGATTGCCTCGTTCACCGCATTGACACCTCCTTCATGGACCAAGACGTTGGGTTAAGAGTGATCAAGTGCTTTTCCGAACACCCCCGTATTTTCTACGAGGGGGCTGAAGCCGACGACTGGAAAACTTTCAGATTATACAAAAATGGCCGCACAGGAGGAACCAAAGCTTCTAAGCGAATATCATAATATCATCATAATATTGTCTTTTACAATTTCAACACATATCATTCGAATATCATGTCCTTCGAGCACTGACCCTCTATCAAGCAGGCACCCTCCAACACTATAAAAAAATACACTTCCGTGATGATACGTGTTTGTCACAGTAGGTCACGTTTTCTGTCATGCATGTACATCCATGACAAATTTATGACAGAATCAAGATAGTCATACCTGTGCTGTCGTAGAAGTGTTCCATGACATTACCAAAATTATCATCACGGAAGTGTCCACTTCCATGACGATAAATCACGCGTCACAGAAGTTCTTTCGTCATGGGTGACCGACACATGACATCCACCGTAACGGAACGTCGTTAAGCTATCGGGTCCGGTTTTGGATCCGATAACCCGTTAACTGCCCCGACCAATGGGGATTTTCCATGTGTAAAATCATCATTGGCTAGAGGAAACATGTGTCGGCTCACCGTTGGGACAGATGTCATCCACTCATTGGACCCAAAGCGCCTATGATACGTCGACACATGGCACGGCCCAACAGAGGCCCACTCCTGTGAAAAGGCCGGCCCGTTTGACTTGGTCAAAAGGTGGCGGGCTGGCCCACGACAAGCCTGTTAACGACCTGTTTGCATATAGCCCATTACAGACCGCTAACCCAGGGCCCATTTACGACCTATCCTAATTAGGCTCAGTAGCGTCATCTGGGCCGTCCAATATAATTCCAGCCCGTTTTAACTTCCGGCCCATGTATGGCCCATGACGTCTTTTGGCTCATATGAGGCCCTTAGTAACCCTCGGCCCATTAACGGCCCGTGGTAAAACTGGCCCGTAATGAACAGTGTGTCACTTTATACCCATTAACGACCCATTATTCCGTTGGGCCGTTTCCAGCCCATGTTATCTTTCAGCCTTCTCAGGGCCCATTTATTCTTGGGCTCATTTCCAGCATTCGTTTACTTTCGGCCCGTTACTGTCATTTTCTGCTTGTGGGCCAAATATAGCCCGTGGTTACAGTCGACCCGTTTGTGGCCCGTTAATACATTGGGCCGTTTTCATAGTGTCATCAAATACGGCCTATTAACGAAAGCCCATTATGGTCGGCCCATGAACAGACGATTTCAACTCTAGCCCATTTACGACCATAATGTGGTCTTTATTGGCCCATGTTTGGCCAACCGATCATACAGCCTGTAGAAGGCCCATTGATGATACAGCCCGTAGAAGGCCCATTGTGTCTACACCCTGTAGAAGGCCCATTGTTTCTACGGCCCTTAGAAGGCCCATTGTTTCTACGGCCCATAGGAGGCCCATGTTAACTACAGTAAATATGTAGCCCATTGTTAATGTGGCCTGGTTTTAAAAAATAGGTTATTGCAGCCACTAGCAAACCGCGGAAAAAGAACTGCACTGACTACAAGAAAACAAATAAACAAGACAAAGGAAATAAATAAGCAAGCAACTTACGCTAGGCTATCATGGCTATTACACATATTACATCCATTGGGCATCAAAGTTCGCCACAAGTGCAAATATAGGGAACAAAGCAGCATATAAACGCCGCAGCAAAACAAGTCCAGAACTGAAACCACTTCAGAAGAGCTCAAGAAACAATATCCTGGGTACCCATAATGCTGGCAAGATGCTTAGCAAGCTTAAATCCTCCAGCACTTGCTGTTGCACCAGAAAGTATGCATCTGAATTCTGCAGGGACTTCCTCAGTCCTTCGGCTTCCTATCACATAACATCTGATCGATGTCTTTCAACTTGAAGTTGAGACTCAAGAAGCCGAACTGATTCAGGCAGCGAGTTCAAAGAGCTGGTGCCAGCAGTAGTAGCCAGTAACTCGAACACTACATCAAGACATGACTTTGGGGTTGTCTCGGTGTCTTCAATATAGTTTTTATCAGCTTTCTTCGAGAACAACAGGGATGTCTCACTATCTTGAACCTGATCTACATTACTTCCTTTACCATTGCATAATTGGGTACTCTTCTCCAATATTTTATCCGCGTTCTAAAGGGGAAACAAACAAACACATCATAGGTTTATAATGTAGTATATGAAACTCATTTTGGTAAACCAGTTCAGTAGTAAGGTGGACAAGATAACAACATGAAACAAACATATATCTATGTAGTATGGTCACGGTATGGTCTATATCATTCTAGTTTATGTTGACAAATCAAGATATATACAATTCGAATCATATCTATTTAAGACAAAGCAGCATAGAAAGAATATAAGTGTGGGAAACTACATAGCAATAACAACACTTGTAATGTGCATGACATGGGAACATAACTGTTTATTCAATTGAAACTGAAATCAACATAGAGCAAGTTACAACAGCAAACACGTTAAAGAAACAGGTTTAAAACATACCTGTTGTGCCATTGGAGTTTCAATTGCATCCTTCAAATTTGAAAATAGTTGGTATGAGTAAATACAGTGATGCAAGAGCAAAGTACTATGAAACATAGCTATGGAACCTGACCTGAGAACAATTATTCTTCTGCTTTAAGCGTTGACTTGGGGTTCGGAGTGGTGGTCCTCATGCTTTGGGCACTGCAGTTGCCTTACTAACTGCTTGTGTCTGGGTGCTCTGTGGTGTAGACGGTGTTGTGTCAACGGGAACTGGGTTAATGTCTGCTGGGGTTGGGGTTAGAAGGGGTGTAGCTGGTTCTCTGTCCAACTGGGTAGGGGTACAATCTGCGTGAGTCTGGGTTATGTGTGGTGGGGCTGGTACTTGGGCAAGTACAGCTGTGGTTCTATCTCCATCGACAGGTAGCACGATCTTTTCTGAAGACCGTGTTTTTACTCCCATAGATACTACCATCACCCCCTCCAATTGAAATGGCTGATAAACAAGAAAAGTAATTGAATGTACAGACATTGTAAGGTAGACAGGTGCAATGGATAGTAGGGAAGAAAGCAGGGCATGAAATAATTCACATTTATGTTGTCTAACCAAACAGAATAGCAGGACATAATTTCAAATATATGATGGCTAATTAAACAGGATAGCATGACACAATTTCGCATGTATGATGGCTAACTAAACATGGTAGAATGACATAATTCAAAATATGATGACTATGTAAATAGGATGACATGATATAACTATCCGATGTGTCTATTAAAGTGGTTGGCATGCCATAAATCACAAACATGCCGTCGATGGAAACATGATGGCATGATATAATTCACGGATAGAATGACATAATTCAAAATATGATGACTGTGTGAACAAGATGAGATGATATAACTATATTATCTGTTTAGAAAATGGGTTGGCATGCCATAATTCAGATACATGATGTCTATGTAAACATCATGGCATGATATAATTCAAATCTATGATTTATATACTAAGGAAGTGAGCAAAGGGCAATCACATATATGACGTGTCAACTAAGGAGATGGCATTCAATATCGTGTATATGATGTAAAAACTAAGCATTGCAATACAACATATGCATGATATGAGTAATATAACCCTGCCAAGTTTGAGCATACACCTCAGGGGGATAATAGGACTGGTCATCTGCCTCTGAATCCTCCTTTGAAGAGCTATCTATAACCAACAACATATCTGCTTCACCAGGTATCATTGTCTGCTCTGAAGACCTTGTTTTCACTCCAGATTTCTCCATCACCAATTCAAATAGCTGATGCATAGGAAGACCAGTTGAATATACAAACATTGTCGACAAAAGCAATGAGAAATACAAAAAAAGACGACATGATATAATTCACATATATGACGCTTGGCTAAGCAGCATGCCATTGCATAATTCACATATATAATGCCTTGCAACAAGATAACATTGCATAATTCACATATATAATGTCTTGCAAAAAGATGACATTGCATAATTCATATATATGGTAATTAGACACTAAACAAGTGGCATTCACACAAATCATGTCTAAACTAAGCAAATGACATAGCAATGCAAGATACCATACGCACGATATGAGCAACATAACCCTGCCAAGTTAGAGCATGCACCTCAGAGGGGGGGGGATATGACTGGTCATCTGTCTCTGAATCCCCCTCTGAGGAGCTATGTGTAACCAGCAAGACATGCGCTTCGTCAAATAGCATTGTCTGCTTTGAAGACCTTGTTTCCACTCCAGATTTTTCCATGACCATGCCGAATGGCTGATGCACAGGAAGAGTAATTGAATGTACTAAAATTGTTGACAAATTTAACACATAATAAAAAAAGATGTCATGATATAATTCACATATAAGATGACTGGCTAACCAGGGTGGCATTGCAAAATTCCCATATATGATGCCTGGCTAAACAAGATGGCATTGCATGATTCACATATACGATGAACAAACTAAACATATGGTATTGACACAAAGCATGTCTAAGCTAAGCAGATGATATCTTTGATGTATACAGTAAGCAATGCAAGGCACCATATGCATGATATTACCAACATCAGCATGCCAAGTGAGAGCGAAGACCTCATGGGGTAAATAGGAGTGGTCTTCTACTTCTGAATCCCCCTCAGAACAGTTATCTTCCTCTTGATTACGATCCGAAATGGGTGGAGGGGGGGGGGGCTGCCTTTGCGCCCACCATGGAGCGACGTCTGCATGAAATTTTATTGCCACACAAGGCTCGTCTCGTTTGCTCTACATGTTCAGTTCCATTGTGTACAATAAGTGACATGCATAGGAATAAAACATAGTGAGATTATGTAAGGACTGCATGCACAAATCTAGAGTTTAGGTAGCAAACTATGGATAGACCCAAAACCAATGATAGCATGCAGATAGTAGCTTTAGTTAAAAAATACAGACAATGGCTCCTTTAATGTTTGTTTGCACCCAACATGAAACTCATAGTAGACACCCGAGATTAACCAGATAGTAGAAAGATAGTATTGATTGCTGCCCGAATATGTACCCCACAACCATTTAAAAACTCAAGTTTCAGCATAAGTTTGGACCTGAGTCGAAGTCTAATAGGTGAACACGATGATAAAGTAGCATGTCATCATATTAAGAGATGCATAACGTAAGCAGACACAGAAGAGTGTGACCTCTCTTGCGGACCCGTGTAGTCCTCAAGGTCATCTGCTTAGTTAATGATGGTAATGCAGTTGTCGTGGCTGCCGGCGGCGGGGACGAAGATCTGAGGCAGCGAAAGACAGTCTGGAGAGCGGATGCCTGCTGTGGTGATCCCTTCCGTCGTTGGAGCAGCTGAGCTGGGGTGGAACACAGCACCGCAGGAGCAGGACAAACCACACAAGGTTATCTTTGACACATATCTATAACAGAAGTAATTGTGTAAGGGCTTGTTTGAATTTGACGATTCTAACAATGCAGGGATAGGAAATAGACAGGAATAGGATAGGAATGCACGTGCAAAACAGAAAATTTAAAAACATAGGATTTCTGCCAATCTAGGTGTTTGGTTCACAAGAATTGGAAGATCACAGAATGCAAAGAAGCATGGTGAGATTAAGTCAAACCACAAGAAGTGTACAACCTCTTTGGCGAAGCCATGTCGATCTCAGTGTGATTGGTTGGCCGGTGAGGATGCTCCGGCTGACTTGGCTATCGGAGGAGGGGAAGAAGATCTTAGGCGTCTGGAGATGGTGCCCGAGGTACTGCTCTGCTAGCTGTGATGAAGGGTTTCGTCGTTGGAGCAGCTTCGGTGAGTTGTACGACGCCGAGGCTGAAGCTGGACAAGAGAGACAATGTTAACCTGAGTGGAATTCTAATAGCATCTCCAATAGATGACGTAAAATACATAACCACAAAGTGCTAGATGTATACATCAGCCGCTCACCTCTGAATTTAACTGCCGAAACTGAATTTAACTGTCGAAACTAAACTTAACTGTCGAAACTGAATTTTGTTGTCGAAACTGAATTTTAATGTTGAAACTAAACGCACTAGAGGTGAGGCTACAAGTCAGTCGACTGACTTTTTCATCTCTGGTCAGTCAATTTTGTAGCCGTTGGATACGAAATCAAGGGCCTGCAGTTCATCTTCAATCTCCACCCCCTTGAGCCGCCAGCCACCACCGGCCAAACAGCTGCCGCCACCGCCCGTGGCCGGTGTTGCGCCGCCCCAAAAACACTCCCCACCACCGGTCCGCCGCCGCCCCTGGCATCCCTATAGCCCCCCTCCCCGTGCTGAGCTTTTTCTCTGGCGATCCCCACGCCACTGCCCCACCACCGCCGGTGACCACCGCCCCACCTTGAACCCTAAGATAGATAGTGGGGTACCTCTCCAACGAGCCCCCTCCCAGTTGCGGCTGGTTCTTCCTTAACTCCGGTGAGCCCCCCCCACCCCTTGAAAATCGACTGACCCAAAAGTTGATTCAGTCGACTGAAGTGTAGCTAAATCGGAGCAGCATCACAAGCAAGAGCAAGAGCGAGAGCAGCAGCGCAAGCAAGAACAAGAGCAGACCAGGTAGGGGACCGAGAGCAAGAGTAGAGCAGCAGCGCGAGCGAGAGCTAAAGCAGTAGTAGCTCCTACTGATGCGGACATCGCCACCAAGGGAGCGACACCATGGAGGAAGTGGCCGGCGACGCCGCCGTGGATGGAGCCGCGCCGTGTCGGCTCGGGACCGAGCGCCGGCAGCACCGTGAGATCGAATCAAGAATAAAATGCGGCGATTAGTGTACAACCTCTTTGGTGGCGCCGATTAGGCCACAACTTCATCCGAGGAAACGGTGATGATGATGCTCTTCCGGTGGTGCAGGTGAAGACGGCGGTGTGGGAATGGAGGTGGCGCGAAACACGAGGGGAATGTCGGGGAAGCTCCTTGGAGGTGGAGGACGGGGTGGCTGAACCGGCGGGATGACGAAATCGACGACAGATCCTCATCCGGTATGGTGGATGAGGGACGTCGAGGTGTTTCTGTGGACGGCGTCGTCAGGGAAGAGGCTCCGGCTGGGTGGCAGACGGAGGAGGGTGTGGGGCTTCGCGGGTTTTGTCGGCCTCGGTGTACGAATGGGTGGGCGGATGGGATAGGAGTGGGGGAACCATGGCTTGGGGACGCGCTTGTACGAAATGTGGGGTAAGTTACAAAAGTACCCCCACAGATTTGAGGCGGTTCTTTCGGTTCAGGGGTATCACGGGCATTTCGCGTGTCGGGATTTCACAGGAGGTGGGAGTTTTCGCGCGCGTTGTAATTTTGGAATAGCAAGGCGCGGGTTGAGATGGAGGGAGTTGTCGGAGCACAACAAGACAAAGATATATCTTAAATATTTCGGGCTAACAAGGCGCGGGTTGAAATTTCTAGACAAGCCTAACGTGTACTGTACCATATCCATTCGCACTACAAATGTCATTCAAAACTTTGAATTCATGTTATGTTCAATTAAAGTATTTTGCTACGTGTATAATGCATGCAACCTAGTACTCAAATGAACGTTTTAGTGCATTCCAAACATATATACTACCGCTTCAATATGAACTAAATTTGAATTCGTTTCTCTATTTGAATAAGATCTACAATAATGATTGTTGTGAAGTCAAAGCATTTGAATTCGTTTCTCTATTTTAATAAGATCTACAATCATCATTATTGTCAAGTTAAACCATCGTTTGTGTATTATCTTCACATCACACCACATGATTAGTCTCGAGTTACATATGAACTGTGTGTACTATATGAACTCGAACTCAATTTTTTGAATCCACTTTATGTTGATCTCAAATCATAATACATTTCAAGCTCTAGCTAGATCTTCACAAACTAAACCATATCTCATATGTATAATGTGTTTATCACATTATGTATGGTGCCCCACCCCCTACGCCTACAAGTATTTAGATGTGAGTTGCAAACACCACACATTACCACAAATTCAAATAAAATGTGAGAATGTTCGATATATAGTATTGTTTAGATTGTTCGATATTTAGTTGTAAGCTGCAAACGCCACACATTATCACAAATTCAAATAAAATGTGAGATTGTTCGATGTATAGTATGGTTTAGATTGCTCGACATTTAGCTGTGAGTTGCAAACGCCATGCATTATCACATTATGGTATAACATGTGCAAAACCACAACACACGTATCACCGCTATATTCATGCATGCATATGTTTAAAACACTATGATCTCCTATTCAAATATATGAATCCACTTTCATATCAAATTATGATCTTTGTTAGTCTCTTACACCCACACAATCCTCTAACCTTTGTAGCTACCACTAACTTTCTCCCGTGCATGGAAACGCCCTCCTCGCCCCCTCCCTCAACATTCTATCCATCACGCACATTCATTTTTTCTTTAGGTCATTCTCCCACAGTCTCCACAAATCCTTTCCGACACACACCGATCGATAAACCTCTCCAGCGATGTCTGCCTACAACATACACACGTACCTTCAATCTCCTCCTTTATGCGTCCTTGCCTCCTGTCTCTCATACGGTCCCACACATGTGTAAACTCTCACCCCTCTTTTCATCGATCTCACAACCGCACACTCCTCCCCCTATCTAGCTAGTAACCGGGCCTCTCGCACCACCTCCTAGCTCCATTCTCTCTGTCTATCCGTCTCGCCGGGCCTTATTTGCCTCTAACAAATGGACGTACACTGACCGATCTCCCGCTATACATATAGCTAGCTAGGTCCTTCTAACTTGTTTTTCCCCATGAGTCGATCGATCTACCTCATTAGTTATGTCTCTCCCTTCCTCCGACAAACAACAATTGATCTGTCGATCTAGTTAGGTTTGCTTACCAAACACATGGTTCCCCTTCATCATCCATGGATGTGTCCCGACAGATCTATCACGCACAGGCACACACAGAAACACATCCCCACTCTTATTGATAATATTGCAGTTCCACCCTCAGTTTGTCCAGTAGGCCTCTCCCACCATCTTCGAGAAGCAACCCCGTCACCCATCCAACACTCTACCCCTCTCCCTCCCTCCCTCTCTCTCCTCTCTCTCCGTCCCATCCTATTTCTCGTCCTTCAGTTATGTATGGATGTCGACCGATCTCCCTCAAGACATAGCTGGGTCTCTCCTTCTCAACACATATATGAGTCGTTCTACCTCTATAGTTAGGCATCTGCCTACCCCTCCCCCCACCCCCTCCCACACACACACCGATACATCGAGCACTCTAGTCATGTCTCCCTACCAGACGCAAACTTGACCTGTGCCCTCTGACATTCCGGTAGCTAGGTCAGTCGTCCTATATCTTTGACTTGCACACTGTCGGCGTTCTGGGAATGGGGGTCCCCAGACTTGCCTGCCTGCGGCCTGCGGCGTGGCTCAAAGGGGCCCCAGCACGACCATCTTCATCAACACAAGACTCAAGACCATCGCGAGGGGCCAAGCCTCATGGGGCAGATGACACGGAGCTTCCTCAGGCACGACCTCATCAGGCTGGCTCGCGAGGAGGCGGAGAGATCAAGGCGGGGTACCTCGCGAGGTGCCCGTGACGCAAGCCATGACGACTATCAGGGCGCCAGGCGGGTGCCAGCCCGCGCAGCGTCCTCCTTTCCTCTTTGGTGCAAAGGGGGCAAGCGCAGCCACAGAGTACCGAGGCAGCAGGAAAAGGTTGCCATTTCGGTGCAACGAGACCAAGACTAGGAGGACTACGAGACGGAGGTCACCATGGAGCCCAAGATGGCGTCATCACCAGAGCTTTGCGCAAGCGAAGACTGCTTTTGTCAGGATAGTTGATACTTGCTGTCCCCTTTCAAATTAGCTCGCCATTGTTGGCTCCCTTCCCGCTCAATATTTGGGAAGAGGACCAGGGCCTCTATAAATAGGACCAGCCGCCCACATAGCAAGGGGTTCGTTCGTTCGAAGGTTGCCGGCGAGTAAGAGTAAGACAGTTAGAGAGAGAGAGAGAGAGAGAGAGAGAGAGAGAGAGAGAGAGAGAGAGAGAAAGGTGGCTGAACTCCTCCCAGCAGTTCATCACCCCAGCCAAGAATAGACCCTCGCGAGGCTGTTCTTCCTTGTATTGTTCATCATCATCAGCCCCAAGAGGCAATCCACCCACCACACACTGGAGTAGGGTATTACACCACAACGGTGGCCCGAACCAGTATAAACCTTGTGTCTCTTGTGCAGTTCTTTCAGTAGTATAGATCTTTGCAAGACGGAGAGGTAGAAGGCGTAATCTTCGCGCGCACCCCAGTGTTCGAACCTTAAGGGTCTGCCGGAACCCGAAATCTGACATTTGGCGCGCCAGGTAGGGGTGCGCCGGAATTCGTCTTCCACTGCCCCGTTCTCCTCCGACCGTCACATCCATGTCCGACGCTCGTCGGGCCCGCGCCGAGCGCCGGGCCGCCATCGCTTCCCGCGTCGCCCAGACGGCGCCCATCGGCGGACGTCCTCGTCGTTCCCCGTCGCCCGCCATCAAAGCCGCCACCGGCCCGGCGGGGGGCGAGCAGCAAGCGTCGTCTCAGCATTCATCCATGCGGCAAGATGGCCGCACCGCTACACCATCGCTCGCACCAGCTGGTTCTTCATCCCGCGCGCTCCGCGCCCCCTTGGAGGCTCGAGCTGCGCTCCTCGCGGCAAACGAGCTCCTGCGCTACCGTCCCGTCGGCGACGTCTACGAAGAGTGGCTCGACCGCGTCGCCGAGCTTATCCATGCCGCAGGGGGCTCTCCCGCGCCGTCCGTTCCTCTGCACCACACCCTGCCCCGCGCGGGCAACGAAGCTCCGGAGGCGCACCAGCCGCCTCCTCTCCAAGAAGACGCCGTGGCTCCAAGGCGCGTGGCCCCTGGGCGGAACCCACTCCGTCAGGTGCCAGCGCAGCAAGAACGGAGCTGCCAAGAAGTCCCTCACCCGCAAGGAGCTGCCCAGGCGCTCCCTGCTCCGGCACGCCGCCACCCTGCTCCAGCTCCGGCACGCCAAGACCCCGCACTGCTCCTAGCTGCAGCGCGTGGGGACCCTCAAGACCAAGCTCTCCACCAGCCGAAGCCTTTCATGGCCACCGCAGGCTGCTGTGCCTACACCATCGAGCGACGTAGTGTTGCGTGGCCCGGCAAGTTCAAGCCAGACCTGCCTCCTCGTTACGATGGCACGACTGACCCTGCAGAGTTCCTCCAACTCTATGAGCCGGGCATCGAAGTTGCCAGCGGGGACGAAAAGGTCATGGCGAACTGGTTCCCCATGGCGCTCAAGGAAGGAGCTCGCACCTGGCTCCTGAATCTGGCTCCAGGCACGATCTCTTCCTGGGACCAGATGCGCACCCGCTTCATCACCAACTTCCAAGGTACTCGCGACCGGCCACCCGCTGTGAGCGACATGCGCCGCATCAAGCAACAACCTGGAGAGACCCTGCAAAAGTACATCCAGCACTTCAACAGCGCACGCCTCAAGATCCCCAAGGTGTCCGAGGAGGCCATCATCTCGGCCTTCTCCGATGGTGTGCGCGATGTCAAGATGAAGGAGGAGCTGGCGATGCATGAAGACCCGTGCACCTCCCTGGAGCTGTTCAACTTGGCGACCAAGTGCGCCAGGGCTGAGGAGGGACGCCTCTCCCTCCTCGAGCTGCCTGCTGCAGACCCAGAGGAGAAGAAGCCCAAGGCCAAGGACATGAAGTGCAAGGGGGCTGCCGTGCTCGCAGCAGAACCGGACACCAAGCGGGGCAAAGATCTGCCTGAGTCCTCCAGGGGCAGCCGGTACTGTGTGTACCACGACCTCCACACCCACAACACCAACGAATGCCACGAACTCCACGTCGTGCGAGAAGGAAGGATCGGCCGTCGTCCCGACCGCGCCGACCGGGGCTACGACCAAGGAGGAGGAAGAAACACAGGACACTGGGAAGACCGCAGCCTGCGCCAAGGGTGGCGCGATCAACCTCGCAAGGATCACTGGCGAGACCTGCCTTGCTAGGGGGACTGGAGGGATCAGCCTCGTGAGGATCGCCCGCAGGGCAACGCAGGCCTCCCTCCACTGCCGCCTCAGCCAAGGAGGAACGACGACCGCCATCAAGACGAAGGGGTTGGTGGCTTCCAGGAGCCACGCGCAATCGCCTACATCCTGGTCGGAGCTCAAGCCCCAGCCTCCCAACGCATCTTCAAGCAGTTTGCCCGCGAGGTGAACGCAGTCCTCCCCAGGCTTGAAGCAACGCGCCCTCTCAGGTGGTCGGCATGCGCCATCACATTCAGCTCAGCGGATCAACTCAAGTGCGCGGCCACAGCCGGAGTCCTCCCGATGCTTTGCTCCCTAGTCATCAGCAACGTACTAGTCACCAAGACCCTTATTGATGGTGGGGCAGGGCTCAACGTCCTGTCCGTGGACACGTTCAACAATCTCCAAGTGCCCTACGACTAGCTTCAGCCAACCAAGCCCTTCTCCGGAGTCACCGACGGCTCCACGGTCCCGATTGGGCAGGTCCGCCTCCCTGTCACCTTCGGGGCACGCGACAACTACCGCACTGAGCTCATCGACTTCGACGTCGCCCACATCCTCTTGTCGTACAACGCCATCCTCGGGTTCCCAGCGCTGGCCAAGTTCATGGCCGTGACTCATCATGGCTACAACGTCCTCAAGATGCCAGGAAGTGGCGGAGTCATCACGGTGCCCTGTGAAGAGAAGGATGCAGTGTGTTCCCTAGAGCGAGCCTTTTAGGCCGCGTCACTGGAAGACCCGGATCGCGGAAGCAGGAGGCTTCCCGTGACCACCCCCAAGAAGAAGAAGACATCATCAGGACCGGCCCCTCGGGAGGCGGGACCCTCAGGGCCCGCATCTGCCCAGGGGGAACCTCCTTCCATCGCATAGGAAAGCGCGCCCGGCGCCCTCCTCAGGCAGGGCTCGGGGGCTCTCCCCTGGAGGGCCACCGACCTGGCCAGGGTCACGAGGGAGGCGCTTGGGCACCACATGGAGGCGTGTTTCAAAGCATGTTTCCCTCAAGAAGGAGCAAGGCAAGGAAGGTCAGACCCACAGGAGTTCATCGACAAGGCCATTCAAGAACTACATGAATCAAGAATCATGAGAGGTTGCCACCGTCTACCGGCTGTGGCTCCCCATCCAGGCGAGGATGGTGGGCTGCGCGTCTGCATCGATGTACCAGGCCTCAACCAAGTCGCTACGATGGAGCGCCTCTGGCCCTCGCGAGTGGGGCACTGCGGGGGTCCGCCCCATAGCTACGTTCGCATGCCTTATGGCTTGCCGAGCGTGGTTGCTACGTGCCAGCGCCTCATGAGGGGCATCATGGATGCTCAAGAAGACAGGCGTTCCGCAGCCTTGGCGGAGATGGAGATGATTCGCGAAAAGCTACCAGTGCCTCCGGAGCCTCCCGAGGCCCCTGGGCCTGGGGGCTCGTGAGGATCGGCTTCCGCAGCCTACCGAGTCTGCTGCACCAACACCCCTTCGCCCTCGACACCTCATGTGACATTTTACAAGTTTCATTTCTAGCTGGGAGCGCCCCCCCCCCCGAGGCTGCATCGTTCCCAGGCCGCGTGGGTCCGTCCCTGCGGTATGTATCCCTTTTATTTCATGTCATTAGCTTGCTTTGTTGGGGGCGCCCCTCGGGCTGCATCATCCCCAAGTCGCTCGGGCCCGACCCAGCGATGTCTACCTTCCTAGCATCTGTTTGAATGAATCCCCTCCTTCGCGGCTAACATGTTTGATCTAGTTGCCTGCTCAACTGACGCCAACTGATGGAATTGCTCCCACAACGGCACGACGCTTGCGCATGGGTCCGTCCCTGCAACGCCGACAAACCTAAAGGGCTGAGCTCTGGCCGCGGCAGCCCTGCATGGCGCCACCTCGTCAAGCCTCCAGTGCCTCACCTCCCCTCGGAAGCAACTAACGGCAGACTGATAGTTGTCATGGCAACCTTTTCTTCCTTCTATGATGAGTTTACAGGATCCCCTAAGGGAGTTGCGCCAGGCAAGGCCCTCGCGGCATTCCTTTCACTCTCGTCCGCGCGAACCGCTTGCACGTTAAAGGGGGGGGTGCCTGAGCATCGCGACTCAGGGCTCCTACTGGCTCTCCAGCCCTCACCCTCTGGCCTTGACCACGGCATCGCGACCTGGCATACCAGAGACGGCTGAGACTAGCTCGAGGGCCGGGACCCGAGGACATAGTGCAGAAGGGGGAGCAAAGGCAGGAGAGAAGGGGCACGCGAGGACCTTGCCGAGCGATTCCTCTCCTGCCGACGCGCGGACCCGACGACACACCAGGAATAATCCCCGACTCTCGAGATAAGTCACCGCCCGAAAGCACCGGCTATCGTAGCACTACCCCCGCACCTAATGCAATTCCGTGTCAGCGACGCCGCTCTCCTTTCTCACCGAGCGACGGCTGCTTGGGCGCTAAAGGGGACCTCCTGAGCATCGTGACTCAGGGGCTCTTACCGGACCCCGGGTCGCTCACCTCCTGGCCTTGACCACGGCATCGCGACCTGGCATACCAGCGACGGCTGACGCCGCCTTGGGACTGGGACCTGTCGGCGCAGAGCACCAAGCCCTCGCGAGGTTCGAAAGGGAGAACTGAGCTAAGACGGAATCAGCAACTCGCACAGCTCTACAGCAAGGGGTATGTATTAACAAACATGATTACATGCACCTTACAAGCCCCCATGGGGCGCATTTTGATTCCTCGCAGGGAACAGACCCTAAGGGATGCTAACTACACGCGCTCCTGCAAGCGATGCCATCATCAACAGTGGGCCGTCAAGCGCCGGCGCCAACCCCATCCAGATCAGAGTTGGCGACGGCCAGACGAGCCCGCCCTGCTCCAGGAGCGGCGCCTGCTCGGGGGCTCGTAGTTGTCGTCCCTCGTCTCCGGAGTCGCGAAGATCTCGCCGGAGTCGCTGGATCCTCCGGTGCCTCCGTCGCCTGCAGAGCCGCCAAGGGAGCGGTCGACGGGCCCAGCCCTCACCATGGCGAGGGCCTGGCCATCTCTCCTGGGGCAACACTCGAGCCGGCGCCCGTCCGCGTCAAAGACCTTGAAGAACATCACCGAAGCGCCATCATACTCCAGGTGGACCGCGAAGACGCCCCTTACCCTGCAAACCCGGGCGATCTCTCTCCAGCCACGAGTCATGTAGACCTCGCCTGGGGCAACGACCCTGACCTCTGCCACGGTCGCGAGGGTGCTGCAGCCGGCGTGCTGCAGCCAGAGCTCCAGGGGCTCCCCTGGCAGGATGATGGAGGTGAAGAAGGGAGGCAGACGGATCCAAGACTGGAGAGGAATGGCGACATGGAGCACGAACTCCTGGGAGGAGCCCTCGGCATGGACCCCAGGAGGAATAACCCACACCTTCGTGACCCGTCAGCACCGACGACGGCGCTGACCGCGGGGATCGGCATCGACCCCTTCGAGGCCCTCGACGTGGGCATATAAGGGAAGCGGGAACCCCGGCGGAGCCCGCTCGCACCGAGGCCTCGACGCCACCTGACAGTCCTCCTCGTCCCGGCCGCAAAGGGCGAGCCGTTTCTTCGGCGGGACCGGGTCTGGCCCCTCTCGAGGAGCCTTTCCCTTCTCCGCTACAGAGAACCGGCGAATCGGAGCCATTGCGGCAAGACGGAGCAAGGATCGGGAAGAAGGAGAAGCAAGGAGGGATGGACTGGAAGGGCACACGCATGTAACGCCCTCGATGCGGCTATATCTCCCATGTGTCGAAGCACGACTTAGAGGCATAACCGCATTGAAAGCAGTGTCGCAAGTGAGGTAATCTTCACACAACCCATGTAATACATAAGGGAAAGAGATACATAGTTGGCTTACAATCGCCACTTCACACAATTACATGAATAAAGCATTACATCATCCAGATACAATCAAGGTCCGACTACGGAACCAAAATAAAAGAAGAACCCCAAATGCGACAAAGGTCCCCGATCGACCCCAACTGGGCTCCACTACTGATCAACTAGAACGAAACAACACAAAGGACAAGATCTTCATCGAGCTCCTCCTGAGCTGGGTTGCATCATCTGCACGGACTCATCGGCACCTGCAAGCTGGTTTTGGAAGTATCTGTGAGCCACGGGGACTCAGCAATCTCGCACCCTCGCGATCAAGACTATTTAAGCTTATGGGTAAGGTAAAAGGTATGAGGTGGAGCTGCAGCAAGCGACTAACATATATGGTGGCTAACATACGCAAATGAGAGCGAGAAGAGAAGGCAAAGAACGGTCAATAAAAGTATGATCAAGAAGTGATCCTGGACTACCTACGTCAAGCATAACTCCAACAACCGTGTTCACTTCCCGGACTCCGCCGGAAAGAGACCATCACGGTTACACACGCGGTTGATACATTTTGATTAAGGTCAACTTCAGGTTTTCTACAACCGGACGTTAACAAATTCCCATCTGCCCATAACCGCGGGCACGACTTTCGAAAGTTCAAATCCCTGTAGGGGTGTCCCAACTTAGCCCATAACAAGCTCTCACGGTCACCGAAGGAATAGACCTCCACCCGAGACATTCCGATCAGACTCGGTATCCCAGTACAACAAGACATTTCGACAGGGTAAAACTAAACCAGCAACACTGCCCAAATGTGCCGACAAATCCCGATAGGAGCTGCACATATCTCGTTCTCAGGGCACACTCAGATGAGCTCTCCATACAACTAAAACCAAACCTCGAGTTTCCCCGAGGGGGCGCTGCACAGGACTCTAGTTTGGACCAACACTCAGAGGAGCACTGGCCTAGGGGGGGTTTAAAATAAAGATGACCCTTGGGCAGGCCTACCCAAGGGAAAGAAAAGGCTAGGTGGCGAATGGTAAAACCAATGTTGGGCATTGCTAGAGAAGTTTTAATTCAAGGCGAACTGTCAAGGGGTTCCCATTATTACACAACCGCGTAAGGAATGCAAAATCCGGGAACATAACACCGATATGACGGAAACTAGGGCGGCAAGAGTGGAACAAAACACCAGGCATAAGGCCGAGGCTTCCACCCTTTACCAAGTATATAGATGCATTAATTAAATAAGATATATAGTGATGTCCCAACAAGTAAACATGTTCCAACAAGGAACGATCTCCATGTTCCAACAAGGAACAAACTTTAATCTTCACCTGCAACTAACAACGCTATAAGAGGGGCTGAGCAAAGCGGTAACATAGCCAATCAATGGTTTGCTAGGACAAGGTGGGTTAGAGGCTTGGTTCAACAATATGGGAGGCATGCCAAGCAAGTGATAGGTATCGCAGCACAGGCATAGCAAAAGAGCGAGCAACTAAGCAAGCAAAGATAGAAGTGATATCAAGGGTATGATCATCTTGCCTGAAATCCCGCAAGGAAGAAGAACGAGTCCATGAAGAAGATAAATGGACGTAGTCAAACGGATCCTCACAAACGCGACGTTATCGGAACCAACCCGAAGAAACAACACTGGAAAGAAGCAAACAACATAGTAAACAACCACCACATAATCATAGCATGATGCTCAATCAAGTATGGTGCTTGTCCGGTTTAAATATGCATGGCATGGCAAAGTGCACAAACAATCCTACAAATTAAGTGGAGCTCAATATGCAACTCCGTAGCATATTGACGAAACACCACATTCAAGTTATTTAGTTCTCTCTTGTTTAGGTACTCAACAATATTAAATGTTGTTAGCATGGCAAGAGGGGAAGCACAAGAAAACTAGACATTTAGGCAAGTTTAAATGAGGCCGGAAATAACAAACAACAAATCCGGTAAATCCCCATATGCAATTATCAATTTGGTGCAACAACAATTTTAACATTTAAATGTTATTATCATGATGCGAATGACATGTGCAAGTTTTATGCAATTTTAAGAAAAGTTGACAAGGGCATATTAAGAAGCATTTGTCAATGTGGCGGAAATGAAAAGGGGAGCCACGACAATGATAACGAAATGGTGCCACGGCAACGTTCCGGTTCCGGTAACTCGATTGAGATCCCGATGCAAAGAAAGTGCGACGGGAGCGTGACATGCAATAGAAGGTGGGGTGCTCCCGGTAACCGGGTTCTCACATGACGGTGACAAGGTAAAAGAGGGCAACGTGCACCGACAAATCGAGCACGGTGCAAGCACGAGCATCTCATACATCACACATGCATTCGTTCAAGGACGTCGCCTCGAGGTTATACCTTCCCAAAGGAGCATTCTCAGAGCGGTTCGAACTCATAGAGGAAGTAGTGGAAGTAGACGTTCACGAGTCAAAGAGGAAGTAGATGTTCATGTTCGAGGAGCGGTAGGGGTACACGGTCGTCATCGAACTTGGCGTCACATCGCGTAGTCGTACACATTTTCGTAGAGGTTCGGGGTCAACGACACGGAAGTTGACGTCCACGAGGTCTTCGAGGGTCGACGGTAGTGGTACTCGGTCGTTTCAAAGAGGTACTTGGGGTCTTCGAACTTGCCAGTCTCGTTCACTTGACGGCGGTGGACGAACTTGATGGTCCCCGTCGTCCCGGTACTTGGCGTTATTCCCTATTTGGGGTCGAGCTTGACATGTCGGCCTTCGATGGAGGCAGGAGCGGGATTTGACGGTGGAGCTCAGGAGCAAACCCCAACACAGAAGACCACAGGAGCTCGAGGCCGCAGGGTCACGTGCAGGAAGTGGAGCAGGGTCGAGCGACGCTGGAAACGAACCCAAAAAAGGAGAAGGGCGGGCAGAGCTTGCCGGGGCGACGTGCGGGTGCAGAGGCAGCCATGGCGCGGCCGTGGCCGGGTTATGCGGATGCGAGGCATTGAGGTGGAGCATGGCCAGGGGCGCGTCGAGAGGGTGCAGCAGCTCCTGGCCGCACCGACGCGGTGTCGGAGCAGGGCCCAGCGACGAGGCAAGGCAACGAGGAGGAGCCCGCAAGGGACCCTGGTGAGGAGGCAGTGGAGGGCGATGCTGGCGACGCCGGCCTTGGCGAGGCCGGTAGGAGACCGCGTCGGTGGCCGGCGCGCGAGGGAGGGCTCTGCGCTCCAGCGCCGGTACTCGCGGAGTCGCGGTAGTGAAGCTACACGAGACGGCGGACTGGAGGGCGGGCGGCTCTTGGAGGCGGCGTAGGCACGATTGGAGAGGTCGTCGGCGCTAGGAGCAGCGACAAGGGCGCGAAGGACGAGGGGTTCGAGAGAACGGATCAGGCGCTGAAGCAACAGGCGCGGGCGCTCTCTCCTGGTGGCGCGAGCAGGGAGAACAAGGAGGAGGGGATCGATCTGGATTGGGGCTACAATAGCAGGTTAGGTGGGCCTAGGGTTAGAAGGGGGTTGGGCTGCGGGAATGGATGGCCTTGGGTGGCCGGCATGGGAGGTTGGGAGGCCCAGGAGGCCAGCGGGCTAGCTCTTATTCTCTCCTCTCTTCTTATTTCTCCTTTATTTCCTGAAAAACAAGAAAAAGCAGAGAGAGATAGGAGAAGAATTTGAGTAGGGCGCCAATTTTCCTAGACTCATAAAAAGGAGCTTGATCCAAGAAAAATACATTTGGCACTGTTTGGAAGGATTGCAATCGAACACATTTGGATGTGATTCAAATAAGTTTGAATTAGGAAAACATTTTTGGAGAGTCCAAAAATGTTCGGAATTTTTGTGGAGAACGGGAAAGCGATGAAAGAAATTATGGGCAAAGTTTTGGGGACCAAACTTGAAGTATAGAATACATGGAAATATTTTGCAAGTGTGTTTGAATATTAATTATAGCTCCCTAATAATATTGGGAGGATATATGTAAAGAGAATCACCATGTGAAATCCCTCGATTTAAATGGATCAAAGATCCATACCATTTGTTTAGTTGAGTTTTAAAACGGGTTGCATGATGACATGATGCAATGCACATGATGCAAAGATGAAATGCAGCGGACCAAACAAAACACACGATGAAAACCCGGAAACCCTGGAAGGCAACTGAAGCTCCAGTCTTGGGGCGTTACAGCGCAGTTCCGTACTTATAGCCGGCGAAGGCCAACCGCCGGCCTCCACGATCACAGGTAATCATGACACGATTTGCATGCAGGGACTTGTCCAACTCGCGCGATCACCAAGGCGTCATGGGGAAGTGGAGACGCCCACGTCCCATCAACCGCCACACGGCGCCCAAGGCCGTAGGCTGTAAGGGCCCGTGGCGCTTCGCCCTTGCCCTTTCGCCTCTCGGTATGACCAAGTCCGGGCGCGCCTTGGGCCCGGGGGCTACTGTCGGCGTTCTGGGAACGGGGGTCCCCAGACTTGCCTGCCTGCGGCCTGCGGCGTGGCTCAAAGGGGGCCCAGCACGGCCCATCTTCATCAACACAAGACTCAAGACCCTCGCGAGGGGCCAAGCCTCGCGGGGCGGACGACACAGAGCCTCCTCAGGAACGGCCTCGTCAGGCTGGCTCGCGAGGAGGCGGAGAGATCAAGGCGGGGTACCTCGCGAGGTGCCCGTGATGCAAGCCATGACGACTATCAGGGCGCCAGGCGGGTGCCAGCCCGCGCAGCGTCCTCCTTTCCTCTTTGGTGCAAAGGGGGCAAGCGCAGCCGCGGAGTACTGAGGCAACAGGCAAAGGTTGCCATTTCGGTGCAACGAGACCAAGACCAGGAGGACCACGAGATGGAGGTCACCGTGGAGCCCAAGACAGCGTCATCACTAGAGCTTTGCGCAGGCGAAGACTACTTTTGTCAGGATAGTTGATACTTGTTGTCCCCTTTCAAATTAGCCCACCATTGTTGGCTCCCTTCCCGCTCGATATTTGGGAAGAGGACCAGGGCCTCTATAAATAGGACCAGCCGCCCACATAGCAAGGGGTTCGTTCATTCGAAGGTTGCCGGCGAGTAAGAGTAAGACAGTTAGAGAGAGAGAGAGAGAGAGAGAGAGAGAGAGAGAGAGAGAAAGGTGGCTGAACTCCTCCCAGCAGTTCATCACCCCAGCCAAGAACAGACCCTCGCGAGGCTGTTCTTCCTTGTATTGTTCATCATCATCAGCCCCAAGAGGCAATCCACCCACCACACACTGGAGTAGGGTATTACACCACAACGGTGGCCCGAACCAGTATAAACCTTGTGTCTCTTGTGCAGTTCTTTCAGTAGTCTAGATCTTTGCGAGACGGAGAGGTAGAAGGCGTAATCTCCGCACGCACCCCAGTGTTCGAACCTTAAGGGTCTGCCGGAACCCAAAATCCGACACACACACACACACAATTTCGATGGCTCTCTTCATCGATCTCGCACCCACCCACTTGATCCTCTCTTCGACTCTATCGATATCTATGACCCCTCCCTCTCTTCTCGTGGATCGCCCGACCCTCTATATATGATATGGATAGGCCTCCATTTCACACACATTGCATGCAAAATTTTGTTTGAGATGTCATCAACACATGTTCCCACAAATACATTCACAAAATCAACATCCCCCCAAAGAAAAAACACTCACGAACGCACAAACCATTTGTCTAGGTTTGTATCTCTCACACACACCCATGTAGGTGGGGGACGTGCATGAAGAGAAGAGATGCACGCACGTCGCACGTACTCCCGTCTCTTTCCCAACCACACCCACGCGGGTACACGGCGGAGCTCATTTCTATACAAAAAGGCAACCCACATGGTAATTTGACACATGTACTAGTTGTCCACTAGATGGAGGGAGGATCGTCTACCACGGGTGAACAAACAAATTGCGACTTGACGCGTTATGTGAAAAAAGAGGCAAACCATGTGGGGCCTACCTGAGAGGCAAGGCTCTATACACTGGAGTACTTTTGATGTGTCCCGTCAACTCGCAGAATGAGGAGAAGCTTGCTTGTACGCCATCTCCCCCGCCCATGGGCGCGGTGGCTCGCAGGATGAGGTGAAGCTTGCTTACTATGCCTTACGCCCGCTCCCTCGCCCACGCGCGCGGTGGCTCGGAGGGCGAGGAGAAAATTTTACTAGTACTCCCTCCATTTACTCCTCATCCCTACCTTGGTTAGAGAGATTATCATATTGTTTGGAATATCTGTCCTTTAGTAGAATTCAATATGAACTACCTGTACATACTACAAACACTAATGTATATATGATACATCTCCGTCATATCTACTTTTCCAAACACTTTTGCCCTTGTTTTGGAGTCTAACTTGTATGATTTGAATGGAACTAACCCGGACTGACGCTGTTTTCAGCAGAATTACCATGGTGTTGTTTTATGTGCAGAAAACAAATATTCTCGGAATGACCTGAAACTCCATGGAACATCTTAGAAAAAACAATAAAAAATCCTCGCCAAAGATGAAGACCAAGGGGCCCACACCCTTCTCACGAGGGTGGGGGGCGCCCCCCTAGGCCGTGCCCCCTACCTCGTGGGCCCCCTGGAAACCCTCCGACGCCAACTCCAACTCTATATATTTGCTTTCAGAGAGAAAAAAATCAGAGAGAAGAAATCATCGCGTTTTACGATACGGAGCCGCTGCCAAGCCCTAAAACCTCTCGGGAGGGCTGATCTGGAGTCCGTTCAGGGCTCCGGAGAGGGGGATTCGTCGCCGTCGTCATCATCAACCATCCTCCATCACCAATTTCATGATGCTCACTGCCGTGCGTGAGTAATTCCATCGTAGGCTTACTGGACGGTGATGGGTTGGATGAGATTTATCATGTAATCGACTTAGTTTTGTTAGGGTTTGATCCCTAGTATCCATTATGTTCTGAGATTGATGTTGCTATGACTTTGCTATGCTTAATGCTTGTCACTAGGGCCCGAGTGCCATGATTTCAGATCTGAACCTATTATGTTTTCATGAATATATGTGAGTTCTTGATCCTATCTTGCAAGTCTATAGTCACCTACTATGTGTTATGATCCGGCAACCCCGAAGTAACAATAATCGGGACCACTCCCGGTGATGACTCTAGTTTGAGGAGTTCATGTATTCACTATGTGCTAATGCTTTGTTCTCGTTCTCTATTAAAAGGAGGCCTTAATATCCCTTAGTTTCCAATAGGACCCCGCTGCCACGGGAGGGTAGGACAAAAGATGTCATGCAAGTTCTTTTCCATAAGCACGTATGACTATATATGGAATACATGCCTACATTATATTGATGAATTGGAGCTAGTTCCGTGTCACCCTATGTTATGACTGTTACATGATAAACTGCATCCGGCATAATTATCCATCACTGATCCAATACCTACGAGTTTTCCATATACTGGTTCTCGCTTATTTGCTTCCCCGCTACTACTGTTACAATCACTACAAAATACCAAAAACATTACTTTTGCTGTCTTTACTTTTGTTGCCGCTACAACCACTATCGTATTACTTTGCTACTAAACACTTTGCTGTAGATACTAAGTTTCCAGGTGTGGTTGAATTGACAACTCAGCTGCTAATACTTGAGAACATTCTTTGGATCCCCTTGTGTCGAATCAATAAATTTGGGTTGAATACTCTACCCTCGAAAGCTGTTGCGATCCCCTATACTTGTGGGTTATCAAGACCAATTTCTGGCGCCATTGCCGGGGAGCGTAGCTCTATTCTTTGAGTCACTTGGGATTTATATCTGCTGGACACTATGAAGAACTTGAGAGATCCAAAAACCAAGATCTATCCCTCAACTACGAGGGAAGGTAAGGAACTGCCATCTAGCTCTACACTTGATTCACCTTCTGTTATGAGTAAGTTTGCGACACCTGCATCTGCTTCTGCTATTCATTCTGATATGTCGCATGTTATTGATGATGCCACTTCTGCTATGCGTGATACTTATGATGAAACTGCTTCTATGCCTGATACTGCTGTGCCCTTAGTGAATTTCTTGATGAACAAATTGCTAGGGCTAGAGAAAAAGAAATTATTGAATCTGAATACGATGACGATAGTGATGATGAAAATATGCCTATTATTCCTGAGGGCTATCTTTTTGATACGGAATCTTCTGCCGCTATTTTTGCTTGCAAAGATAGATATGAGCTTAAGAGGTTATTAATTAAATGGAACAAAGAATCACTTAGATATAAAATGAGACCTGACCCTGCTTTTGCTACTTCACCTATATGTGTTCTCGATAAGGATTATGAATTCTCTGTTGATCCTGATATAATTACTTTGGTTGAATCTGATCCGTTTTATGGCTATGAATCTGAAACTGTTGTGGCACATCTTACTAAGTGAAATGATATAGCTGCCCTATTCACTAATGATGAGAGATCGTGTTACCTTTATATACTCAAAATATTTCCGTTCTCATTAAAGGGTGATGCTAAGATATGGTTTAGTTCTCTTGATCCTGGTTGTGCGCATAGTCCCCAGGATATGATTTATTACTTCTCTGCTAAATATTTCCCTGCTCATAAGAAACAAGCTGCCTTGAGGGAAATATACAACTTCGTGCAAATTAAAGAAGAGAGTCTCCCACAAGCTTGGGGGAGGCTTCTCAAGTTACTTAATGCTTTGCCTGATCATCCTCTTAAGAAACCTGAAATACTTGATATCTTTTATAATGGACTAACCGATGCTTCCAGAGATTACCTGGATAGTTGTGCTGGTTCTCTTTTCAGGGAAAGAACACCGGATGAAGCTGACATTCTATTGAATAATATGTTGAAAAATGAAAATAATTGGGCAACTCCTGAGCCATCTCCTGAGCCATCTCGTGCTCCAATTACTGAGCCTATTCCTAAACCAACTCCGAAGAAGAGAGGTGTTCTATTTCTCAGTCCCGAAGATATGCAAGAGGCAAAGAAATCTATGAAAGAAAAAGGTATTAAAGCTGAAGACGTTAAGAATTTACCTCCTATTGAAGAAATACATGGTCTTAATATACCGCCTGTTGAAGAAACATATGATCTCAATTATTTATTCACTGAAGAACCTCCTGATCCTGATATCCCGACACAGGTAGTAAAGGTAAATTCTCTCTATAGATATGATAAAGCTGAAGTCCCTCCTACTAGAATTGCTAGTCAATGCTTGGATGAGTTTGATAACTTTATGTATAAGTAAGACGACTTCAATGCTTATTTTGGTAGACAATTAAAATAAAATGCTTATATGATTAGACGCTTGGGTGATTATATGGCTGATATTAAAGGTGAACTTAAACTTGTTAGCAAACATGCTTCTATGGTTACCACTCAAGTAGAACAAGTACTTAAGGCTCAAAAAGAAGTGCTTAATGAAATGAATAGTAAGAAAAGTGATTATGCTGTTAGAGTGGCTACTATAACTGGTAGAATGACTCAGGAACCTTTGTATCCTGAAGGCCACCCTAAGAGAATTGAGCAAGATTCTCAAAGAAATAATATTGATGTTCCTAGTTCTTCTAAAAAGAAGAAGAAAAATGATAGAACTATGCAAACTTCTAGTGAACCTATTGCTGAACCACCTGATAATCCAAATGATATTTCTATGTCTGATGCTGAAACACAATCTGGTAATGAACATGAACGTAGTAAAAATATTAATGATGATGTTCATGATGATGCTCAACCTAGTAATGATAATGATGTAGAAATTGAACCTGCTGTTGATCTTGATAACCCACAATCAAAGAATCAACGTTATGATAAAAGAGACTTTGTTGCTAGGAAACATGGTAAAGAAAGGGAACCTTGGGTTCAGAAACCCATGCCTTTTCCTCTGAAACCATCCAAGAAAAAGGATGATGAGGATTTTGAGCGCTTTGCTGAAATGATTAGGCCGATCTTTTTGCGTATGAGATTAACTGATGTGCTCAAAACAAATCCTTATGCTAAATAGATGAAGGATATCATTACTAATAAAAGAAAGATACCGGAAGCTGAGATTTCCACCATGCTTGCTAATTATACTTTTAAGGGTGGAATACCAAAGAAACTTGGAGACCCCGGAGTACCTACTATACCTTGCTCCATTAAAATAAATTAGATTAAAACTGCTTTATGTGATCTTGGAGCCGGTGTTAGTGTTATTCCTCTCTCTTTATATCATAGACTTGACTTGAATAAGCTGACACCTACTGAAATATCTTTGCAAATGGCGAATAAATCAACTGCTATACCTGTCGGTATTTGTGAGGATGTGCCTGTTGTGGTTGCAAACGTTACTATTTTAACGGACTTTGTTATACTTGATATTCCAGAGGATGATAGTATGTCTATTATTCTTGGAAGACCTTTTCTTAATACTGCAGGGGCTGTTATTGATTGCAACAAAGGCAGTGTCACTTTTCATGTTAATGGTAATGAGCATATGGTACACTTTCCAAGGAAACAACCTCAAGTTCATAGTATCAACTCTATTGGAAAAAATCCATCGATTATATTTGGAGGTTTTGAATTTCCTCTTCCTACTGTCAAGAAGAAATATGATATTCTTATTATTGGGGATGTGCATATCCCCGTTGAGGTAACTTAGTGTTATTCGAAATTTCTCCGGTTTCATGATTATCAGAATGAGTTTGTTAACAAGACTTGATCAACCTTGTTAGTGGATTCTTTTTTATGAGCATGAGATGGATGAAACTAGAAGCACAAACTTCTGTACCCCACTTTTACTTTATGTTATCTATATTAAATAAAGTAAAAATAGTATTTTTCTATCTGTTTCCTGACTTATCCGTGCAATATAAAAATATCCCAAAAATAAAAGTCCTCAGAATGACATGCCAATTTAATATGATTTTTTCGGGAATATTTGAGGATTTACTGTGCAAAAACTACTGCGGGAGGAGCTGCCACCTGGCCACGAGGGTGGTGGGCGCCCCCCTATAGGGCGCGCCCCCTACCTCGTGGGCCCACGGTGGCCCTCCTCCACTTATCCCAGCACCCATCTTCTTCCTCTATCTCACACAAACCCGAAAAACCAACTCAAGCACGAGTTCCAGCCACTTTTGCTATGGTTTCCGATCTCCTTGCTCAAAGCACCTCTCGCAAAGCTGCTTGGGGAGATTGTTCCTTGGTATGTGACTCCTCCATTGGTCCAATTAGTTTTTGTTCTAGTGCTTTATTCTTTGCAAATTTGTGCTGCATAGGTGACCATGTTCTTGAGCTTGCATGCCAAATCTATATGGCCCTAAGTAGTTCTAATGCTTGATATAGGCTCTAGGCACTTGTAGGAGTAGTTGCTATCAGTTTTATTGAAGTTGGTTCACTTTTGTTTGAAGTTACTAAGAATTTCAGATTATTTCAGAAAAATAATGAGGAGATTTTTGAGGGGCTCGTCGAGTCAAAGCTCGAAGGAAAAGGCACCGAAGCCTAAGTATAATTTGCCGCGCATCGCGGAGATTCGGGCGTGTGAATGGCCTTCTGAAGATTTCTTGAGAGAAGCTGGTATCTATGAAGATTTTCATGAATTGGCTCACAATGCAGGCCTCACCGCTTTCCTCCACGACCAATGCGATCAGTATCTCTTACTCACAAATACTTTTGTGCAAAACTTTCATTTTCATTCTAGGAACTCACCAGCTACGGTGGAGTTTCATTTATATGATGAGCATAAGGAGATGTCACTTTATGATTTCTGTCAGATTTGTTTAGTTCCTTTTGAGGGCAAGACAGAAGAACCACATCATGATGATGTGGTTGGATTTATTGATAGTATCACTGTAGGAGAAACCAGGAAGGTTTCCGGCGCACGAATCACTAGCATACATTTTCCTGTTTTGCGTTACTTTGCATTATTTGCTAGTCGTTGTTTAATTGGACGCGGAAATTCTGGAAACCTTAGTATCCCTGATTTAATTATTCTGCTCCAAGGTTTATATAGTGATAACACTTTTAGTTTGGGCGGTATTATTGCTAGATGGTTAAATATGAACCGTACTAAGGGCCCCATCTTTGGAGGCATCTATGCCACACGCCTAGCCACACATTTTAACATACCTATTAGGCATGCTGAGAAGGAAGAAAAGGTGTTGCCCCGTGTTTATCTAGATCATAAAAGTATGGTGGCACATGATTTTATTGTTAAAATAGGACAGGGGAGCTTAAATATCAATTGTTCTTTAATAATCATCATCCTGAGAGTATTACCTTGCCTGCTCCTTCTTTGTTTGATTTGACTGCAGGCATGTACCTTGTTCCGTTGACGGTTATTCACGCCTACCGGAACCCTGCACCAGTCGAGGAGCCAGAACAGGACCACAAGATGAGCCTCCACGACAATCTGTTTATTCTTGGGATCCAGAGATGACTGTCAGCCAGTGGAAGTCAGAGTCTTCTTCTTCATCATAGTATGATCCCAACTATCCTTCCTCATCATAGTATGACCCCAACAACTATTATTATGGATATCCGCCAGGCCAACCGTGGCCATAGACCAACTTTGGCCAAAAGCCTAAGCTTGGGGGAGTACGTATTTCTCACCGACATTACATTTATGCTCACACACACTCATTGCTAGATGTCAGTGCTCATACTTTTTCACTGTAATATCCATTCTAATTTATTTTCTTTTTCCTGCTTTCTTCTTGTGTGTTTGTTAAACCTTAAGAAAACCAAAAAAAATTTAGTAGTAGTTTATTTTTCTGATGTAGTAGTATTAATTAAAAAGAAAACCCAAAAATATTTCCCGTTCTTCTTTTGCTTGTTGGGAGCTTTCCCGTGTAAATAGTTTTATTTATTTTATTTTATTTGGGGGTCAGTAGGAGAAGACTATAATTAAATTGTTGAAGTGGCTCTTATATGCATTTTTGTTGATTTAACCAGAGCCCATATTGCCTTGTTTTCTCTTGTTTATTGAATGCTCACAGTTTCCAGCTTAGTCCAATGCACGTGCACTATTATTATTATTCACACCGTTCGGTCATGCAAGTGAAAGGCAATTATGATGATATATGATGGACTGACTGAGATGAGAAAAGCTGGTATGAACTCGACCTCTTTTGTTTTTGTAAATATGATGAGTCCCTCGTTCTTGATTCACCTTATTATGAATAAACATGTTTGCAATGACAATTAGAGATCATAGTTGCTTGTGCCATGCTTGATTAGCTATGAGTTATAATGGTTTACCTTGTGTGCCAACATGCTATTGAGATGGTTATGATGTGGTATGATGGGGTGGTATCCTCCTTTGAATGATTTAGGTGACTTGACTTGGCACATGTTCACGCATGTAGTTGTAACAAAATCAACTTAGCCTTCACGATATTTATGTTCATGGTGGATTATATCCTACTCATGCTTGCATCCAATGTTTATTAATTTTAATGCATGCACATGGCTGTTGTCGCTCTCTAGTTGGTCGCTTCCCAGTCTTTTGCTAGCCTTCACTTGTACTAAGAGGGAATACTGCTTGTGCATACAATTCCTTAAACCCCAAAGTTATTCCAGATGAGTCCACCATACCTTCCTATATGCGGTATCTACCTGTCGTTCCAAGTAAATTTGTATGTGCGAAACTCTAAACCTTCAAATAAACATTATGTTTTGTATGCTCGAATAGCTCATGTATCAACAAAGGCTGTCCTTATCTTCTGTGTTAGGCGGGTTATTCTCAAGAGGAGTGGACTCCGCTCCTCACTCACGAGAAAATGGCTGGTCACCGGGATGCCCAGTCCCATGCTTTATGCAAACTAAATCAAAATTAATTGCAAACAAAACTCCCCTAGGACCTGATGTATGTTGGAGGCACTCGTTGTTTCGAGCAAGCCATGGATTGATGCTTGTTGGTGGAGGGGGAGTATAAACTTACCATTCTGTTTGGGAACCGCCTATAATGTGTTTAGGATGGAAGATATCGCCATCTCTTAGTTGTTACGTTGACAATGAAAGTATACCGCTCAAAATACAAATTATCTCTATTTCAAAACCGAGCTCTGGCACCTCTGCAAATCCCTGCTTCCCTCTGCGAAGGGCCTATCCATTTACTTTTATGTTGAGTCATCACCCTCTTATTAAAAAGCACTAGCTGGAGAGCACATCCGTCATTTTCATTCATCACTATTAATTTATATTGGGTATGACTATGATTGGATCTCTTTTACCATGAATTACAATGTCTAGTCAGTCCTTGATCTTTAAAGTTGCTCTGCATTTATGTTTTGCGGTCTCAGAAAGGGCTAGCGAGATACCATCTTGTTATATCATATTATGATTGTATTGAGAAAGTGTTGTCATCCGAGATTTATTATTATGACTTGCTAGTTGATTATGCTATTGATATGAGTAACTGTGAGACCTAAGAATTATTGCAAATGTGGTTAGTTATGATCTATGCTGAAAACTTGAATGCTGGCTTGAGATAGTTACAACAACAAGAGAAAACAGAGTTTGTAAAAGTTTTTCTTTCTTTCTTTCAGTTTGTCAACTAAATTGCTTGAGGACAAGCAAGGGTTTAAGCTTGGGGGAGTTGATACGTCTCTGTCGTATCTACTTTTCCAAACACTTTTGCCCTTGTTTTCGACTCTAACTTGTATGATTTGAATGGAACTAACCCAGACTGACGTTGTTTTCAGCAGAATTACCATGGTGTTGTTCTATGTGCAGAAAACAAATATTGTCGGAATGACCTGAAACTCCATGGAACATCTTAGAAAAACAATAAAAAATCCTCGCCAAAGATGAAGACCAGGGGCCCCACACCCTTCTCACGAGGGTGGGGGGCGCCCCCTAGGGCGCGCCCCCCTACCTCGTGGGCCCCCTGGAAACCCTCCGACGCCAACTCCAACTCTATATATTTGCTTTCGGAGAGAAAAAAATCAGAGAGAAGAAATCATCGCGTTTTACGATACGGAGCCGCCGCCAAGCCCTAAAACCTCTCGGGAGGGCTGATCTGGAGTCCGTTCGGGGCTCCAGAGAGGGGGATTCATCGCCGTCGTCATGACCAACCATCCTCCATCACCAATTTCATGATGCTCACTGCCGTGCATGAGTAATTCCATCGTAGGCTTGCTGGACGGTGATGGGTTCGATGAGATATATCATGTAATCGAGTTAGTTTTGTTAGGGTTTGATCCCTAGTATCCATTATGTTCTGAGATTGATGTTGCTATGACTTTGCTATGCTTAATGCTTGTCACTAGGGCCCGAGTGCCATGATTTCAGATCTGAACCTATTATGTTTTCATGAATATATGTGAGTTCTTGATCCTATCTTGCAAGTCTATAGTCACCTACTATGTGTTATGATCCGGCAACCCCGAAGTGACAATAATCGGGACCACTCCCGGTGATGACTCTAGTTGGAGGAGTTCATGTATTCACTATGTGCTAATGCTTTGTTTCGGTTCTCTATTAAAAGGAGGCCTTAATATCCCTTAGTTTCCAATAGACCCCGCTGCCACGGGAGGGTAGGACAAAAGATGTCATGCAAGTTCTTTTCCATAAGCACGTATGACTATATACGGAATACATGCCTACATTATATTGATGAATTGGAGCTAGTTCTGTGTCACCCTATGTTATGACTATTACATGATGAACCGCATCCGGCATAATTATCCATCACTGATCTGGTGCCTACGAGTTTTCCGTATACTGGTTCTCGCTTATTTACTTTCCCGCTACTACTGTTACAATCACTAGAAAATACCAAAAACATTACTTTTGCTGTCTTTACTTTTGTTGCCGCTACCACCACTATCATATTACTTTGCTACTAAACACTTTGCTGCAGATACTAAGTTTCTAGGTGTGGTTGAATTGACAACTCAGCTGCTAATACTTGAGAATATTCTTTGGCTCCCCTTGTGTCGAATTAATAAATTTGGGTTGAATACTCTACCCACGAAAGCTGTTGCGATCCCCTATACTTGTGGGTTATCAATATAGACGTATTTTAGAGTGTAGATTCACTCATTTTGCTCCGTATGTAGTCCATATTGAAACGAACGTAATAGTACGCACTCTCCCTCACCCCTCGACCCTCGCCACGTGGTGGACGTGCAACAATTGATTTGGTCTTATATATCCAGAACGATATATACTGCAGTACCATTATTGCTTGACTTCCCGAAGAGGCGAAGAGCCAATCGCAAGGTTAATAGTTTGGAGATGCCAAGCGCAAGGTTTATAGGAGAACGAGTAGTAGGTGCTGTGTCATTTATAAATAAAGTTGCAGTGTGAGGTGGGCCATGTTTTCACTGCTCTTGACTCCTCCGCCGTAAGAATGGAGAAAATTGTAATCTAGTAGTACTTCCTTTCGCCGAAAGTGTGGGACATCCAGCAGTCCTACCACCTCACTAATAATGACCAATGAGCCATCAAATCACATAGACCCAGCAGTAAGTTGGACGAACGAAGCAACCATCAATCTTGAATCCGCTTCTCCCTTCAACGCAGGCGCCAGTGAGAGCTCGCGTCCGCTCTGCCCGGGCATGAATGCGGCACCGATTCTTTGGAGCGGCGCTGACCGTTTCGGGCGGGAAGCGCGCGCGGGCGATGGAGGGGCTTTGGGTGGGCCTGCCTAGTCAGGAGCAGGCGTGGCAGCTATCCGCCTGTCCCTACCGGATGCCCGGAAACGAGAGGATGCACCGACTCTTGCGGCTAAAATCGTACACTACACACCATCTCTCTCTAGGATCCTTAGCAAGAACAACTTATAGCATAGCCGGGCAAGGTTAGGCGTTTGGAACTGTTAAAATATGTTAGCTTTTGTGGGCCAGCTAGCTTTGGTGGGCTAGAAAAACCTCGCTAGCTTAGGAGAGCCAGATCGGCTCGCTTCCGACGACAAACTTCGCGTAGTAGTAACATATTTATGTTGTACTAGTCCAAGTTACTCACCACTATGACCAGCCTAAGCAATGTAACCAAACACTCCTTACTCTGCCTTGTTATCTCCCCTGGAAACCCAATGCATGGAGCGCAACTACACGTTGATCAGTCAAGAAATCAAAGTCGGCTTGCATGCGAGTTAATACGTGGCCCTGCATGGTAGCTAAAATGGCATCTCTTAGTTTTTTGGATTAATTGTTGCATTTAGAGATAGAAATCAGGGCTTTGATTGGAGGAATGACCGGTCAAGTTTCTCCTGCTCCTCCAATCTTCTTGCACGTTGGTCCCTCTGCACCTTCTAACGTGACTTATTACACCTAGACGGAGGGAGTCATATGAGATACGGTGGCACACTAACTTTGGTCGAATACAAGTGCCCAAAATTGTGTGCATGTTATAATAAGGATTCACTTAAAATAGTACGTGAGCGAATAGAGGGATCAATTGGACATTGTTCCCGAGCAATAGCGAGATGTGTGAGGTAAGATACACCGCCGGCGCTTTTAATTTTTCTTATTAATTTGTTTGTTTCACCCTCTGACTGGTGGGACCCAACGTACTACGTGGAGATGTAAGGTGACTAAGGCTGCATTATTTCCGCACCACTGTGGATAGTCTTACCACCAAAGCCACATGACACGATTATGATTTAAATCCCAATGACTCCCACACACACAAAAAACACGACATGCTTGTCACACGAATGCAGGAATGTATAAAAGGTTATTTTTCTCTCGTTGAACATAATGGGAGGGTTGTGTAGCTGGTTAGCCTATTCGCTCATCAAACTTGAGGTCTCGGGTTCGATAACTACACTTGAGCATAATTCGTGCCAGGAGGATTCTTTGACTGGTCAAAATGGATGGATACGGGGCTATACGATCTCGTAGTGACCGTATAATCATCTCATCACGTATAAGCTGCAGCCTCGGCGCTTGTGTTCTAGGGTTTGCACTCTTCACACTCTCTCCAGTATATATATACACGCTGGAGCCTTAGTGCTTGTAGTTGCTCTCTTCACACTCTCTCTCCCTCTCCAGATCTAAACAAGACTTCGTTGGCCTCTCTCTCTCCCCTCACTGCTGGTCTGCTTGTAGTTGCTCTCTTCACACTCTCTCACCCTCTCCTGATCTAAACAAGACTTCGTTGGCCTCTCTCTCTCCCCTCACTGCTGGTCAAAGAGCTGGCATGATCCGTCCATTGGGAAGGGAAGGAGGCTTAACACTGTCGCCGTCGGCAAGGGAGGGAATCCACTACCGGCGCAGCTGTTCACTTTCACCCAGCGGCGGCGCGGGAGGGCCTCCGACCCCTTCTTCTTCGCCGCCATACATAGTGTGGGTCGAACGGCCTCTGGTCGCCCACCGAACCACACCCCAAGAACCTTAAGGTATAATTTAGTCATTCCACATGCATTGCTCTAGCTGCATGTGGGACTTTTCCGCTTCTGCACTCGAATCTAGGTGTTGGATCAAACAGGAAAGTAGTGGGGAAAGTTGTATACCATGAATGGTGGAAAGTAGTGGGAAAAGTTGCATAGCATGAATCTAGGACGTGGTTCAAAAAGGAAAGGAAGGGGGAAAGTAGTGGGGAAAGTTGTATCGCATGAATCTAAGGCGTGGTTCAAAGAGGACATGAATGGGGGAAAGTAGTGGGGAAAGTTGTATAGCATAAATCTAGGACGTGGTTCACAGAGGAAAGGAAGTGGGGAAAGTACTAGTACAGACTGGCTATCCAGCACCTATGTTGGTCTAAAAGGGAAAACAATGACAAACGCACTACGCACATCTATAACGAACTGATCTTTTGTTTTGGGGGACAAGGTTGTAGAGTTTGAGCAGGACTAGATTTGCTGCGCTCACATAGGGAAAGGTGTCTAAAGATAACAAAACTGGGACCAACACAAATGTGCTCCTTGGTTGTTTGTTCTTTGTTGCAACAAACTGTACATCACCCCAGTACATCGGTAGATGCACATGGTGCTGGTGCGTCCACTGTCCCGTGCAACTCTTTAGCTGTTGTTAATCTAAGGCCCTGTTTGGTTAAAAACTCCCTAGTCCCTACCTGCTTGGTTCCAGGGACTAAACATGGACTAGAGGTTATTAAATGACATGCTAAAAGACCATGTTACCCCTAGTAATGAACTAATAGAGACAAGGTGCGATGCGTGGCAGGGGCAACTGTTGGAAAAAGTCCCAAAAAGACTCTCCCTTGGGGTCTTCTTTCTTTAGTCCCAAATGCCCACTTTTAGTCCCTAAAAGTCCCTCCTAATTAGTTTAGATGGGACTGACATGGAGTTTTTTTAGTGCCTCCACCAAAATGTCCCTGTAAACAAGCACCCTCTAATAATGCCGCTGGAAAATTGGTTCGATGCCACAGTTAAAAGCAAATTACATGTTTAATGAATTTTATTGATAATATAATCTCGTTGTTAATATTAATCAATGCCACTGTTTGAGAAATGCTATTGTCTTGCTTTCTTTCCCATTTAGATAAGGTAGATGCTTCTTTTTGTTGGCTTCTGTGTCATCCACCGTTATTGACCACTAGTTGTTTCCTTTGCACCTCTGTGTAAACAGGGTTATCTACTTCACCTCGTTGCCATTGTGACCTTTTGTTGCACCGCACAAAACACTTTTGTTTTAAGAGTGTTTTGTGCAGTTCAACCAAAGTGTCACACCGAAAATGTTGCTTGATTGCTTGATCTTAGTGGAACTGCACAAGAGGAGATCTTACTTCCTATCCGTGTTGGCAAATTTGGTTCAGATCTTCTTCTTGTGAGTTGTTTGAATTCCGTGTCATGAGAGGTCAGTACTAGCCTTCTTTCACATGATTCTGCAGTGTGTTTTCATATGTTGTGCTACTTGTATGGTAATGTTGCTTGATTTTAGTGAACTTCACAAATGGAGACAAGGCTTCCAATCTGTATGTGCACCGCAATATCCGATTGAGGTAAGATAAGGATATTTCACAACTGTTGGCCTGTATTTTGCCACTTTCATCCGAAAATTAATGTCATTGTTTAATGCTATTCTTGTGCAAGCTAATTGACATGCCAAATCTTACATTGAAGGCGAAGCTTGTCTGTTATTGAACCAAGTGGTGAAGGGGAAGAACAAGCGGAAGAAAAACTAAAATCAACTCCTGGTGCTATAATAAAGCACTGGAACTGTGATGACACAAGTAATGATATAGTTCTGCATCTTAATTTATTGCTATGGCTGGAATGAGCAATTGTTTTGCCACTGATTTGATGCCACTCTTAATGTAATACATAATTATCTCTACTTGTGCAAACAAGGATCTTCTTTGAAGATACCATATATTTTAGTGGAACTGCAAAAGAAGATGTTGGAAACATTAATCTAATTGAGGAGTATATAGTAAGCATGGCCACCATAGTAGATAGCAACATATGGTTCCGGAGAAGTGCTCCATCTGTATGCTCTACACAATAAAACTCCTGACAAATGTTGTTACTCGCCCGCTGATTTCATCCATATGATCGAGCTTTGTCATCTCTATTGGTGTTGTGCTACTGTTTAGATACTATCATCAAAAAGTGGTATTGTCCTTGAGAAGTGTTTCATCTGTGTTGTTTTAAATATTTCCTTTCCTTTTTTCGAGCAAACATGGATGCTAGCATTTAGTTATCCTCTTGTCTTTGCACAACAAGATCATCCTCCTCTGAAGAAGAATATGGAGTACGTGAAGTGACTAGTGTCGATTATGCCAGGATGAAGAAGCCCTGTCTATCTTCTCATCAGAAGGAGCAGCTGAAGGATGTTTACATTACCCCCCACAAGACCAAACTAACTTTAGCTCAGAAGGACTGACAAATCTCCATTTTCTTGCTGTGATGCGCGAGTACAATGTTGTTCTAGGATTCTTTCCGGTGAGTTCGATTTTTCTAAAAGTGTGCTCTACATGGACCATGTAGGTGCCTGTTTAAACTGTCAATTCATAGTACAATTTGCTTTATACTAATCACTTTTTCGTATTTGTGCAAACAGGGGTGCTTAGCTTGATTTCAATGGGAACTGCACAAAATGTTCATGAATACATCGAATCATTCATTTCCACCAAAAGAAAGGAGGTGCCGATAAGTTCAAGGCGTTGCAACATATAAAGGCGAAATCATACAAGCTACACGCGAATTTGGTTGATTTTGGTGGAACTGCACAAAAAGAACAACTGTTTTATTTAGCACGAGGTGCCATGTCAATGTCCGAACTGGTGGCAAACCTCGCGCATTCCACAATCGTAGGCATTTGATATTTTAGAATGGGAAAACCTTGTCAAATTTTGCTCATTGATTTTAGCAAGAAGACATGCGTTTGATATTTTCGAATGGGACGCCCTTTGCTGTCAGCAGCGTCGATCCATATTTTTCTTTATTCTTTGGTTGTAAGTAAATATTGGCTCTAACATGTGAATCGCTAAGATGCATAATCATCGATTGTTTTGAATGTTCTCTATGAATTGCTAGGCTTGTGTGTTTGATTGCAATGTACAAGAACGCTAAAAAGCTGATCAAACTCTTTGTACTCCTTCTGTTCCTTTTTTACTTCACACATTGTGAAAGTGCATACTTTTTTCTATAAGATTGGTCAAAGTAGAGATACTTTGACTGTAGACAAAACTTGTATGCAGACTAGAAAGGACCGGAGGGATTACATGTGAAACTACTGCAAATGAGGTGATCACCCTGGGAATAATGCTAGTACATATTGTTTTGCATGTTCATTCAATGCCAGTGATACAAGAATTCAAATTAATAAAAACAAATTCATTCATACACGGTCGGATTTCATATAAACATGCCGAATTTCATTACATTTCATACATTCTTCAACTAAAAAGGGGTGCGTTGGAGGTATAATTAATTAACCGAAGCTACCCACCTGTGTCCGACTGAGCCAAACAGAAGCTTCAGTGACTTAACTGTAGGTGCAGTTGCATAACTGACATGTGGCCCAGATGCCTGTTGGGCCCACGTGCCAGTCAGCCAACTGCACCATCAATTAAGTAGAAGCAACGTCCTTCTCCAACATAGCTCTCCGACTCCACGTCGCCGCCAAGAAGCTAACCGGCCATCAGTGGTCAACCTGCCTAGCTTGTCATAGCGATTAGGGAAACTAGGAGCCCAATGATCAGGATCCCCACATGACAAACACCTTTCTTCTTGTCATTCTTCTTCTTGAAGTTCGTGTGTTGCACGGCCTTGTTCTTCCCATCAAACTTTGCTTTACCATCAAACTTGCCCTTGCAGGGCTGGAAGTTCTTCTTCTGTACCAGATTGGCACTAGATCCTCCCTCAATTCCTCGAGCACATGTGTCCTTTGCTCTCGCCTTTTCTTCCACATCAAAAGTGCCAATGAGATCCACGAAGGAGGAAGCTTAGTGATGGTAGCTCCAGCAACAAACTTGTCAGGTAGCATACAACTGATGTGCTCAAGTTCTCTAGCAAATGATTGTATCTCATGAGCTTGCTCAACCACAGAGCACTCTTCAATCTCAGTGCCATCAACCAGAGGGTAGCAGCGGTGGCCTTACTTGGACCCGAGCGGCGGCGACCTACCGTGTTATACTCTTCCTCGTTTTCTATGTGGCGCGGCCTCGTTGGCAGTGGGGTGGGGCCTCATCAGAGTCGGCGATGTCCTCTGTCTCATTGCCGGCAGGCGGCGCCTCAGTGGAGTGGGGGAAATCCTCCCCCTCGTTGCCGGCAGGGTGGGGCCTCGACGGAGCCAGCGGTGTCCTCTGCCTCGTTGTTGGCGCCGAGGGGCCTCGGCGGAGCAGGGCCTCGTCGACGCCAGTGGAGCGGGGACTCGTCGGAGCCAGCTTTGTCCTCTGCCTCATCCTCGGTCTCGCCAAACAGCGCCTCGCCCGCTTCATTGCCCTCTTTGTAGGCGACCGCAGCCTCCGCCACCCACATGCGGTACCGCCAGCGCTCGAGGCGGCCCTCGCGGGCGGAGCAGTACGAGTGGAGCAGCGCCTCCTGCTCCACCCACTCCGCGACGATCTGCTCCTCCGCTTGCAGGTGCTCCTGGAGGAGATGGTGGTTGTAGGTGGGGTCGGCATGTGCCTCCCGGAACTGCTCCTCATGCTTCTTCCTCACCATGTCCATATATTGGGCATGGGCCTCGCTGATGGTCATGGTGCAATGCACTGGCGTGGATGGCTTGAAGGAGGAGGTTGGCGCCCGCTCGTCGACTACCATGTTCTCCATTGGGACGTCGTCGTCCTCCAGCTGCCTGCCGGCCAGCCAGTCGGCAGAAATGGCTGCCATCTCCTTGTGGTCTGTCGTCCGCCCGTCCCGAAGAGTGCTGGAGCGCGAGGAAGCCATGGTGGGCAGTAGTGGTGTGGACAAGAGAATAGGAACGGATGCGGAGGACTGCGGCTATGGCTGGCGCAACAGTTTATATAGCAATGGTGGGCGGCGGAGGGACGGACGTGTGGCGCCGGAGTAGCTGCCTCAGCAACCGCATATCATTAATGTGGGCGGCAGAAGGACGGACGGACGACACTTGTGTCATTTGAAGGCGGAGCAATCGCATGCACCGGGAAGCGGGGCGGGCGGCGCTGACCGTTTCGGGCGGAAAGCGCGCGCGGGCGAGGGAGGTGGTCTGGGTGGGCCAGGGCAGTCAGACTCGTGCTTGTCAGCGGTTCGGTCCAGTAGCCAGACATGCTGGCTCGCCAGCTACCTCGCCGAGCTGAGCGATGACAATCAGACGATGGACGTAGCTTCTGACCAGGAGCCGGCGCCACTGTCCAAGCCGGTTCATGCCGTGTTCACCACAGAGCAGGTGTAGCCGCACTTCGACGCCCTAATGGCGGAAGAGCTACCAGCGCAGGAGGACCTATGCTGCAACCTTCGTCTCCTTAACGAGCACCGGTGAACAAGCAAACGACAATGCCATCGCGGACATGTGGCCCTATGATCCTGGCTTCCCGAATGAGCAGCGGGCACTGTATGAGACCATCTGTAGCCCTCTCTGTCGTCCTTCGAGTTGTTGCGCTCGCCGTGGCACCGCCGTCTTGTGTTGTCAACATGGTCAACCGACATGAGGATGAGGAGATGACTTTACTTGGAGAGGATGACAGTGGGGACCCACCAGGGCCATAGCTGCACGTACGCAAGTGCCTCCTTATTAGTATATAAAACTATATTTTTTTTCTTCCTCCTGGTTTCTCGACATCACGGTCCCACACCATTGTCAACCTATGTAGTCAATAAACGAGAGAATTGCACAACAAGCGGCCGACAGCTGGGACCAAGAAGCTCGAGCAGTATTTGTGTTTTTGAGGTGTGAGCACTTCAGAGTTTTTCTTGAGCGATGTTTAGCCCAGATATTTATTTTTCTCCTCTGAACAACAACGAAAACATCGCTCCAGCTATTAACTGGGTGGGCTGTGACCCATCTAGCCCAGGCCAGATATCCAGCCCAGATCTTAATTTTTTTCAAGCTGAAAATGGCTAGCCCAGCTATACTTTTTTTTAGGAATACCCACGCAAGGTCAAGTTGTTATTCTCCGCCCCACTGGGCTGCAAATCTTTCCTAGGAGGGATGTATTAGGCTTAACAAGAAAATGGGCTTTAAGAAATAATAAATGGGATGTAATTATAAAAACTAGGCAGTAACTATAACAAATGCACCAAACACGTAATTACTTTATAAAATATTATTTTTGGATATTGAAAATTTTAATTTCATTAATTGTTGCGAGCGCAATGTTTCGTTGGATTTTTACGTAATATAAATTAATATTGAAATTGTATTTAACCTGACTAGAAATTTCGGGATAAAAATATTTCGGATCCCATAAAAATGTGGGAAATTTTATTGAATTCTGTTTTGAACGGTTGGTTGAAATGGGTTGTTCTTTTAACAACTGTAAATGGGCTGTAGTAAATTCCATTAGAATTCAAAAATTAGCTGCACATTCTTACAAATCTCAAATGGGCTATAAGTTCTCTCCCACACACTTGTGGCCTTACTAAGTTGACGCGTCCCCTAAAAAAGAGAGTTGACGCGTATGCAAGGCTTTGTCAACTTATAGTGAACACACGGTTCTAACAGCAGTGGCTATTGGATGTCCATCCAACAGATGCCGTGCTTCTTCTTCAATCTCAGATATTCTAGCTTTACCCGCCCAAAAAATGATTCCTCCCCCTGACATCTAGGGCGCACCCTTTCGGAAGCTGATCTGTGGGCCTACTAAGTTGACGCGTACCAAGGGCTTTGTCAACTTAGTCAATATAAACGATTCTAGCTGCAGTGACCGTACGATGTCCATCCAACATCCGTCGTGCTTCTTCAACCTCTGGTCTTCTTGCTCCAGCCGCCCAAAGTAGCACCGGTCGTGCCGCCTGCTCCTGCCTCCCGTGGCCGGCTGTGCTGCCGTGCAGGCCTCACCGCCCCCTACTACTCCCACTGCTGGCCAGGGCATCCCTCCACTCACCCACACCCGCTGTTATTCTGCGGCGACGATAGCCTCACACCGCAGCCGAACCAGTGAACCCTCGTACTCTTCTCTGCATGGGCATCCACTACCGCGTCTTCCCCTTACTAGGCCTCGCCGTCGTCCACCGCCCTGGTGCTCTCGGCGCGGTGTGGTCAACAGGGTCAAGGCACGACTTCCATCGGAAGAGTACTGTACATGGAGAGGCTGGCAGCTGGGTCCACGGCAGCCGCAAGGAATTGCCTCCTTATTACGTGGAAAATAATTATTCCTCCACCTGATAGCAGGGACCCACCGGACGGGCCACCGTATTTGGCGAAAACATGTTTCCCCCCTGACTGTTGGGAGCCACCGGACGGGCCAACGTATTTCACGAAAAAATGTTCCCCCCGCTGTCAGCTCGGACCCACCGGAGGTGCCTCCTTATTACGCACAAAAAAATGAATACTCCCCCTGCTAGTTGGGACCCACATTGGTGGGATGCTGACTTGTGGGCCTACTAAGTTGACGGGGACGGAGTGCTTTGTCAACTTAGTCAATATGAACGATTCTACCTCCAGTGACTGTACGATGTCCATCCAATGGCCGTAGTGCTTCTTCAACCTCTGGTCTTCTTGCTCCAGCCGCCCAAAGCAGCGCCGGTCATGCCGCATGCTCCTGCCTCCCGTGGTCGGTTGTGCTGCCGCAGAGGCCTCACCGCCCCCTTCTATTCCGACCACTGGCCAGGCCCTGCGGTGACGACAACCTCACACCGCAGCCGAACCAGTGAATCCTCGTACTCCTCTCCGCGCGGGCTTCCACTACCACGTCTTCCCCTTCCCAGGCCTCGCCGTCGTCCACCGCCCTGGTGCTCTCGGCGCGGCGTGGTCAACGTGGTCAAGGAACGACTTCCATCGGAAGATTACTGTACATGGAGAGGCTGACAGCTGGGTCCACGGCAGCCGCAAGGAAATGCCTCCTTATTACGCGCAAAATATTTATTCCTCCACCTGACAGCAGGGACCCACCGGACGGGCAACTGTATTTCGTGAAAAAAACATTTCCCCCTGACTGCTGGGACCTACCAGCTACATCTTCGCACGCAAGGAAATGCGTCCGGGAAATAAATGATTCTCCCCCCTGACTACTGGGACCCACCAGCTACATCTTCGCACGCAAGGAAGTGCCTGACAGTCGGGACTCACCTGGTCGAAGCGTATGTAGCATTGTTGAAAGCATAAGTGCTCCCTAGGTGGTTTTGGAAATTAATGTCAACATATCTCTTGTTGGACTAACACTTTTAACTAGTATGTTTCAGATAAGTTCAACAATGAAGTGGCATCGATTGGAGGATGTGGAACCCCTTCAAGATGCTAAGGACAAAAGGATTGGCTCAAGCTCCAAGCTCAAGACTCTACATTTTCTATTTCAGTGATCCAAGATCACATTGAGTCTATAGGAAAAGCCAATACTATCAAGGAGGGATGAGGTGTTGCTTAATGAGGCTCTTGTAGTTGATGCTAGTTGGTTTAATTGGTGGAAGATCATATGTTCAGATCCTATATGGATATTAATACCCCTCTGATTATGAACATGTTTATGCTTTGTGAGTAGTTACTTTTGTTCCCGAGGACATGGGAGAAGTCTTGCTATTAGTAGTCATGTGAATTTGGTATTCGTTTGATATTTTGATGAGATGTATGTTGTCTCTCCTCTAGTGGTGTTATGTGAACATCGACTACATGCCACTTCACCATTGTTTGGGCCTAGAGGAAGGCATTGGGGAGTAGTAAGTAGATGATGGGTTGCTAGAGTGACAGAAGCTTAAACCCTAGTTTATGCGTTGCTTCGTAAGGGGCTGATTTGGATCCATATGTTTCATGCTATGGTTAGGTTTACCTTAATACTTTTGTTATAGTTGCGGATGCTTGTAATAGAGGTTAATCATAAGTGGGATGGTTGTCCAAGTAAGGGCAGTACCCAAGCACCGGTCCACCCACATACCAAATTAGCAAAGTACCGAACGCGAATCATATGAGCATGATGAAAACTAGCTTGACGATATTCCCATGTGTCCTCAGGAGCGCTTTTCTCTATATAAGAGTTTGTCCAGGCTTGTCCTTTGCTATAAAAAGGATTGGGCCACCTTGCTGCACTTTATTTACTTTTTCTACTTGTTGCTCGTTACAAATTATCCTATCACAAAACTATCTGTTACCACTTATTTCAGTACTTGCAGAGAATACCTTGCTGGAAACCGCTTATCATTTCCTTCTGCTCCTCGTTGGTTTCAACACTCTTACTTATCGAAAGGACTACGATAGATACCCTATACTTGTGGGTCATCATGTACACACCTCAATAGAATGGAATTGTTGAGAGGAAGAACTAGACACTCATCAAAATGGCGAGAACGATGCTTGATGAGTACAAGACGCCAAAGGACTTTTGGGCGGAAGCGGTTGAGACAGCTTGTCATGCAACAAATCGCTTGTATCTTCACAAGCTACTCGGCAAGACGACATACGAGCTCCTCACCGGTAACAAACCAAAAGTTGGATACTTTTGAGTATTCGGCTCAAAGTGCTACATTCTTGATAGGCATCATCGTTCTAAATTTGCTCCTAAGTCTCATGAAGGTTTCCTACTTGGTTATGGCTCAAACTCTCACACATACCGTGTCTACAATAATTTCACCCGAAAGGTTGAAGAGACGGTAGATGTGAAGTTTGATGAATCTAACGGCTCGCAAGTAGAGCAATTGCCAATTGATGTAGGATACAAAGACCCTTCGGAAGCAATCCAAGACTTGTCTATTGGCAAGATTCGTCCAACGGAGGTGAAGGAGAGTACCTCGTCCATCCAAGTGGAAGCTTCTACCTCACGACAAGGTGAACCAAGAGTTGATACGGAAGCATCCACAAGTGGGACACACCAAGATGAAGAAAACGAGGAAGTGCACCAAGATGAACGCCAACAACCTCCTTCTCCACCACGACAAGAGAACGACAACGTCAACAACAAAGAAGGCCAAGAATAAGAACAAGATGAAGACGATGTTCAACCAAGATCCAAGCAAAAGCTTTCACGAGTTCGAGCAAGAATTGCCAAAGACCACCCCGTCGAGCAAATCTACAATGATATCCAAACCGGGAGAATCACTCGCTCAAAAACTCGTTTAGCTAACTTTTGTGAACACTATTCATTCATCTCTAGCATTGAACCTATGAAGGTTGAAGAAGCTTTGGAAGATCCGGATTGGATAAATGCCATGCATGAAGAGCTACGCAACTTTGAGAGAAATCAAGTTTGGACATTAGTTGAGAAGCCCGACAACAACCACAACATCATCGGTACCAAATGGGTGTTTTGCAACAAGCAAGATGAAGACGGACAAGTAGTTTGCAACAAAGCACGTCTCGTCGCCCAAGGCTACACTCAAGTCGAAGCTATGGACTATGGTGAGACATATGCCCCCGTTGCTAGACTTGAGTCCATTATCTTACTTGCCTATGCTAATCATCATGATATCACATTGTACCAAATGGACATTAAAAGTGCTTTTCTAAATGGTGAAATAGAGGAGGAAGTTTATGTTAAGCAACCTCCTGGATTTGTCAATCCTAAGAAACCTAACCATGTTTACAAACTTCACAAAGCTCTTTATGGTCTTAAACAAGCTCCTAGAGCATGGTATAAATGCTTGACCAAGTTCCTTATTGAAAAAGGCTTTGAAATTGGAAAAATAGATTCTACTCTTTTTACTAAAAGGGTTAATGGAGAACTATTTGTGTGCCAAATTTATGTCGATGATATTATATTTGGATCAACTAACCCTCACTTTAGTGAAAAGTTTGGAAAGCTAATGTCGGAGAAGTTTAAGATGTCGATGATGAGTGAACTCAAATTCTTTCTTGGTTTGCAAATCAAGCAAACTAAGGAAGGTTCCTTTGTCTCTCAAACGAAGTACACCAAGGACTTATTCAAGAAGTTCAATATGCAAGAATGCAAAGGTATGACTACACCCATGCCTACTAGTGGACATCTTGATTTAACCAAAGATGGTGAACCGGTTGATCAAAAGGTTTATCGCTCTATGATTGGTTCATTGTTATATCTATGTGCTTCACGTCCCGATATTATGCTAAGTGTGTGCATGTGTGCACGATATCAAGCCACTCCTAAAGAATGTCATCTTAAGGCCATGAAAAGGATAGTGAGATACTTAATCCATACACCAAATTTTGGCATTTGGTATCCAAAGAGGGCCTCCTTTAATCTTGTTGGCTACTCCGACTCGGACTATGCCGGTGACAAGGTTGATAGAAAGTCCACTTCGGGTACTTGTCAATTTCTTGGTAGATCTCTCGTGTCTTGGTCTTCCAAGAAACAAAACTTGGTATCCTTATCCACCGCCGAAGCGGAATACTTTGCCGCTGGATCATGTTGTGCTCAATTACTTTGGATGACCCAAACTCTTAAAGATTATGGGATATCTATGAAACATGTTCCATTATTTGTGACAATGAAAGTGCTATTAAGATTGCTCAAATCCCGTGCAACATTCTCGAACTAAGCATATTGAAGTTCACCATCATTTCATTCGAGATCATGTTGCCAAAGGGGACATTAATCTTAAGCATGTTCGCACCAAAAAGCAGTTAGCTGATATATTCACGAAACCACTTGATGAGAAAGTGTTTTGCAGGTTAAGAGGTGAATTGAACATCATTGATGCTTCAAACTTGGAGTAGGAACTCCATTTGATACATGCAAGGCATGAGCCTATGACTAATCCTTGATATTTCTCTTATGTTGACTGTCTTATGTCTTGGATATATTTGCACCTTGCATGTTATCTAACCCGTGTAGGTACTTGGATGAATCTAAATCTATGAGATTGCAACTCACTCACATCTTGAGCAATTTATATATCACCAAGTCTCTACACAATGGTGGATGAAGACAAGGAAGCACGCAACCATTCAAACATATCCTTTGACAAATTCTATGTTGAGTTTCATGATTGTCATTTTGGATACACAAGTGCTCTTCCTTGCAAAAACTAACCCATGTAGGTAGATGAATTCAAACTCCAAGTGGTGCTCCCAACTCTTGTTGAGCTACATCAACCTTGAGCAACCAACACAAGTTCAACTACATGATCATGATCAACACCACCACCCAAGGTATGTTATTCCATCTTAGAGAAGCTTTACTCCAAGTCATGAGTCAAAGCAACTCGACAAGATGTGAATACATCAAAAAGCTTAAACGAAAAATGGTAACCCCATTTTGAGCTTAAACGATGAGTATGACCTATGATCAAGTGATCTCACTTGACTCCTAAGTCAATATACTCTAACATAGGTGACTTTGTCGCCGACCAATTCTAGATGAAGTTCTCTTGTGTTCTTTTCTGTGCTCTTGCATTTGTCTCATGCATATTTGTTTCCAACTTCATCTAGACTCCTTTTTAGTTTCTTCTCTTTTCTGCATTCCTTGCATCCAATTCATTGCAAATCTTTCAGTTAATTCCTTGCAAATCCTTGTGAGATCTTACTTGTCTAGTGAGCTGAGGTGACAAGTGTTTTCTTTGGGATGAACTCAATCTCACCGGTCTGATGCTTTCGGTCCAACCGAATCCTCTCGGTACAACCGAACCATACAACTCGGTGTCACTGATTTCACTACAGGAAGACATCTTGCCACTTGTTTCTGCATTCTTTTTGATCCAGCTCCACTCAATGAATCTTGTCCTTGACCAGCATCCCATTCAACTTGCTGCTTTGTTCTGTGACTCAAGGACCAAACCCATCAGGACAAAAATCCAGAAGAACCCTTCTTGGAAATTGATGTCAAAGGGGGAGGGAGAGAGAGATCACATCAAAGCTTAATCATTTCTATAGAGGGAGAGAATACTCAAGGGAAGAAAGAGTAATCATCAAGGACCCCAGATGCTTGGTGTTCAAGAGGAGAGAAGTCACATGTCTTCAAGAGGGGAAATACATGTTCATATTTGCTCGTTTGCATTAGCTCTGTTTATTTCCTTTGAGCTCTGATTTTGCTCTGATTTTCTGTTCCCTATCTTCTCCCAGTATCCCATGCTAGATTCAGGGGGAGCAAGACATCTAAGGGAAGGAAATCCTTGAATTTATTGCACATCTTTACCTTCGGGGACATGTCTATATCCAATGTGGTACTTCGTACTCACTCTACATGTCATCCCAGTCTTGGTACTCTTGTGGTTTCTTTTGTTTGCTCGGGCAAGTAGGTGTATCTATGTTATCTAAACTTGTTTACGTAGGTTCATCCCATCCTAAGACAACTCAAGACCACAAGGTAAGTATATGCATCACAGTCATGTGTATGAGAAATTCTTGCGGATGTACATACTTTTTGCAAGAAGGACTCATGAGCATGAAGGTACATTTCTCATATTCACATCATTTGCTCTGATGCATATAGCCAAGATACATGTAACACATTGCTTACCCTGTCATGTTTATGCATTCACATGCTCCTATATTCCATATTCACATGATTGCATACATGTAGGGGGAGCCTATGCATGTTACATGTCTTTCCAAAGCTTTACTCACTATTCTCTATATCTTTATCTAAAGCTTTGATGTATGTTGTCATCAATTACCAAAAAGGGGGAGATTGAAAGCACAAGTGCTCCCTAGGTGGTTTTGGTAATTAATGTCAACATATCTCTTGTTGGACTAACACTTTTACCTAGTATGTTTCAGATAAGTTCAACAATGAAGTGGCATGGACTAGAGGATGTGGAACCCCTTCAAGATGCTAAGGACAAAAGGATTGGCTCAAGCTCCAAGCTCAAGACTCTACATTTTATATTTTAGTGATCCAAGATCACATTGAGTCTATAGGAAAAGCCAATACTATGAAGGAGGGATGAGGTGTTGCTTAATGAGGCTCTTGCTCAAAGTGCTTAGTAATATGCTCCAAAGCCCTCAACTACTTTCCCACATACACATATGACCTAAACCAAAAGACAAACTCGGCCCCACCAATTCTTTCTATCCGGCACCACCGAGTTCAGATGTCATAGCCACTGCCACAAATCCTAGGCAAATCGGTCTCACCGATAGGGATCTCGGTCTCACCGAGATGGGATTGCAATCTCTCTGTATGGATCTATTACCAAAATCGGTCTCACCGAGTTTGCGTAATCGGTCCTACCGAGATTGCAATATAAACTCTATGTTTCCTTTCGTAACATTTTGGTCTCACCGAAATGAGCGAATCGGTCCCGCCGAGTTTACCTGACCAACTCTCTGGTTAGCTTATTACCAAAATCGGTCTCACCGAGATTACGTTATGCCCTAACCCTAACCATATCAGTCCTACCGAGTTGCATGTCGGTCCCACCGAAAGTCCTAACGGTCACTAGATTTGCTGAATCGGTCCAACCGAGTTTATCAATTCGGTCCAGCCGAGATTGGCAAGTTGTGTGTAATGGGTAGATTTTCTGTGGAGGCTATATATACCCCTCCACCTCCTCTTCATTCGTGGAGAGAGCCATCAGAACGAACCTACACTTCCAACATACATTTTCTAAGAGAGAACCAGCTACACTTGTGTCGAGGCCAAGATATTCCATTCCTACCATATGAATCTTGATCTCTAGCCTTCCCAAGTTGCTTTCCACTGAAATCTTCTATCCACAAAATCCATATCCTGCGAGAAAGAGTTGAGTGTTGGGGACACTATCATTTGAAGCACAAGAGCAAGGAGTTCATCATCAACACACCATTTGTTACTTCTTGGAGAGTGGTGTCTCCTAGATTGGCTAGGTGTCACTTGGGAGCCTCTGACAAGATTGTGGAGTTGAACCAAGGAGTTTGTAAGGGCAAGGAGATCGCCTACTTCGTGAAGATCTACCATAGTGAGGCAAGTCCTTCGTGGGCGACGGCCATGGTGAGATAGACAAGGTTGCTTCTTCGTGGACCCTTCGTGGCTGGAGCCCTCCCTGGACTCGCGCAGCCGTTACCCTTTGTGGGTTGAAGTCTCCATCAACGTGGATGTACGATAGCACCACCTATCGGAACCACGTCTCAAAAATCTCCGTGTCTCCAAATTGCGTTTGCACACTCCAATCCCATCCTTTTACATTCTTGCAAGTTGCATGCTCTACTTTCCGCTGCTCATATACTCTTTGCATGCTTGCTTGATATGTATTGTGTTTGTTAAACTTGTGCCAAAACTCCACTTCAACTTAAAGAAATTAAAAACTGCAACTTTTGGTACTTGGTGTCTAATCACCCCCCTCTAGACACCTCTTCTCAATCCTTTCAGTTGTCATTCTGGTCGCGAACGTGTACGTACATACTGGTCGATGTAGAGGCGCGCATGTGTCGTAGTAGAGGGGCGCACGTAGCATGTACACGTACGTACAGCGGCCAGTGTGCAAGAAATAAAATACAGCCACACACGTACATACGGGCAGGGTCTTGACGAACGCCTACTCGCGCATATGTACGGCCAAGGCTCGTGTACATGGCTGGGTCGGAACGGAGAAACTGCGTCGTCGTTGTGTTCATGCGGAGCCAACCTGCTGGGTCGGAATGGAATGTGTCATCGTGTTCATCGGGAGGGCTTGGACGAAACAGCCGATGGAAACGAGGCCTGGCGTACCGCAGAACAGAGGAAACGACCTTGTGTTCGACCGGCCACGGTTGAAACGGGATCTTGTTCATCAGGAGGGGTCTGGCGTACCGCAAAACGGAGGAAACGAACCTCCTACGGTCGAAACGGGGGTCCTGTTGATCGGGAGGGGTGTGGCGTACCACAAAATAGAGGAAACGGACTTGTGTTGGAGCGCTACGGTCGAAACGGGGGTCCTATTCATCAGGAGGGGTGTGGCGTACCGCAAAACGGGACTCCACGGGATACTGTTCATCTCCATCGTCGACCCTCTCCAGCCTCCACGGGCTACTGTTCATCCACCATCGATCTCCTCCAGCCTCCACCTGTGATTGTTCATCCACGGGCTCCTGTTCATCCAGCCTCTACCGTGAGCTACTCCACCGGTTACTGTTCAACCAGCCATCTCCACGGGCTCCTGTTCAACCACCCCTTCACGGGCTACTGTTCATCCATACCTCCACCATCTACTGTTCATCCAGCCCTCCACGGGGTGGTCCTGCTCATCCTGCCCTCCACGGGGTCCTGTTCATCCAGCCCCAACCGGCTCGATCGATCGGGGTCTTGTTCATCCAGAGGCAACACCACGGGGTCCTATTCATCCACCCCCACCGGGAACTATTCATCCAAACCCCCCCAACAACGCTCACTGTTCATCCATAGGCAGCATCGATCAGCTTCAGTTAGCAGCAGTAGCGAAGGAATCGCTCGATCGGGTTCAGTTAACAGCCATCGATCGATCTCTCGGGTTCAGTAACGCATAGCCTGCAGTGCAATCGCTCGGGTTCAGTTAGAGCCCAATGCCTCGCACCCACGCGCGTGCGTGTCCGAGAGAAACGTGCATCGCTCGGCCCTGACCACCCACACTATCGGTGTCAAAACCGGCGGATCTCGGGTAGGGGGTCCCGAACTGTGCGTCTAGGCCGGATGGTAAAAGGAGGCAGGGAACATGATGTTTTACCCAGGTTCGGGCCCTCTTGATGGAGGTAAAACCCTACGTCTTGCTTGATTAATATTGATGATATGGGTAGTACAAGAGTAGATCTACCACGAGATCAAGGAGGCTAAACCCTAGAAGCTAGCCTATGGTATGATTGTTGTGTATGGAGTTGATGAAGTTGTCCTTCGGACTAAAACCCTCTGGTTTATATAGACACCGGGTAGGGTTAGGGTTACATAGAGTCGGTTACAATGGTAGGAGATCTTGAATATCCGCATCGCCAAGCTTGCCTTCCACGCCAAGGAAAGTCCCATCCGGACACGGGACGTAGTCTTCAATCTTGTATCTTCATAGTCTTGGAGTCCGGCTGAAGGTATATTCCAGCTACCCGAACACCCCCTAATCCAGGACTCCCTCAGTAGCCCCTGAACCAGGCTTCAATGACGACGAGTCCGGCGCGCAAATTGTCTTCGGCATTGCAAGGTGGGTTCCTCCTCCAAGTCCTTCATAGAAGATTGTTAACACCAAGAGTAGTGTCCGGCTCTGCAAAATAAGTTTCCACATATTGCCATAGAGAGAATAATATTAACACAAATCCAATCTGCTGACGTACTCCGCAGTGCGCCTTCACACTACGGCCAAGTCCTGTACTTGAATCGTTTTTACTTTTTCACCTCAGCGTGTTTTGCGAGGCGGTTTCCTTGGCACGTCTTGTCAAAGCAGAGATCGTGTACCCCCCTATTATGGGATTCTCATCAATACGGACATGGGTAACCCAATCGAGCCCGTTAGCATGTTTTCTCGATTAAAGGTGAGTCCCTAACGGTTACGGGGAGGGCTCCTGGTATTCAGCCTCATATAAAGAGACCAGGGCCTTATCTTTTCTCCAACAAGTTCGCCCGTCGCCTCGAGTTCCAGCACCCTAGGCTCCAGATTCCGGGCACCTCGGACCTTCGACAATGTCCGGTTCCGACCTTCAAGGCCGATGGATGCCCTCCTCCGTCACGGAGGAGGACATGCTAAAGTTGAGAGAGGCTAAGTTCCTGACCGGCGAAATTTGGCATAGGTTGCCTGCTCAAGGGCAGGTCATCCCCAGTCCCCAGCCCGATGAGAGCGTGGTGTTCATGTCTCACTTCCTTCGGGGGTTGGACTTCCCAATGGATCCCTTTGTGAGGGGGCTGCTATTTTATTACGGGTTGGAATTCCACGACTTAGCTCCGGAGTCCATCCTCCATATGTCCTCGTTTATCGGTGTGTGCGAAGCGTTTCTCCATGTTAACCCTCGCTTCGGACTATGGCTCAAAACCTTCAAAGTGGAACCGAAGATGATTGACGGACGGCATGCAGAGTGCGGAGGCGCAGTTATAAGCAAAAATGCTGATGCTCCATGGCCCGAGGGCTCTTTTCAAGAGGAGCTAGGCTTTGTGGCAACGAGAGTGGTTTTATATCACCGCTCGCCGGAGCACCAAATGGGTGGGGACTCCTACCTTTCGCTCGGGTCCCCCACCACGTCTAGCGTCATGGGTCAACAAAGGGTTGGATTGGGGTTTGCCCAAAGACGTGCCCTTGTTATAGGGCCGCATTAAAGGTCTCTTGGAAGGAGACCTCAGCCTGGTCAAGGTGACGCAGGTCATGCTGATTCGCCGAATATTGCCCGGCAAACATCGCCCCTTCGCCTGTGGGAATTTAATCCAGAGGGACCGCGAGCTCTCCAGAACTTCATGGGCGCAACACCCGCGAAGATGTATAAACTGTTCTTCAGATCACAAGAGTGTGTCCGGATTCGACTGAGGACGCAGGCCTAAGCCGCAATCGCCTGGATAATCAAGTAAGCAACCTTGTGCCCGGACCTTCTATCCGTATAATTGTCATAAACTTGCCCCTAAAAAGAGCTGTCCTTTTAAGCAGGAGTGGATAGCGAAGGCAAAGCTGATCAGGTGTCCGGCTCCCCTTCCTGAAACCAGGCCGGATCCCGTGCTAGTCAGGATGCTGGAGATAATGCCTTTGGAGGGGGAGGACAAGGAAGCTATGGCCTCCTCGAAGGAGGCTGCTCCGAAGGGAGGAACCGACGATTGCTCTCCTAAGGGGAAGAAGAGAGCCGCCTCTGACGACCCGGAAACCATGGCCGCGAAGCGGGGGAGAAAATCCTCGTCAGAGGGTCCGACGCTGGGGAGTTCCTCGGCCGGACTACGCCCTCAAGGGGATCAGCCCTCCAGCGAGCCGTAAGTAGAGAAAGATTTTCCTTTTGAGGGATGAGGGAAATCCTTGATTTATGTCTGAGAAGATTAACCAAACTTTTACCTTGTAGTTCGGACCTCAGCCCTTCTCAGCAGAGCTCGTCTTCGGGGGATCTTCTTCCGGAGATGATGGAGAGCGGGACGCCTCCCCCTACCGTGCTGCCTAGCGAGGCGGGCGACCCTGAGGTGTCGTCGCGGAGAGTTTCTCCGAATCCGGCAGGGGCGGAAGACGGCTATGTGGCCCCCCGAGGTTCTCCGCGTCCGGTCTTCGAAAGAGGTCATGGGATGAGCCCGACACCATCTGGTGCTCGGTCGGAGGAGCTAAGGATTCTGCTGGGGCGAGCTTGTATCTCAGAGGAGCACAAAGCATTGATGGGCACGGTGATTGAAAGGATCTCATCCGCATAGAGCGGACTGCATGAGGCCGTCAAAAGTTTACTGACGGGTTTTGAGGTACATTTAGATAATGTACACTTTTGGCAGTTGTGCATGAATAAGATGCGCCCTGTGTAGATAGTAGCCCCTGAGACTCTGCGCGTCGTCAAGAAATGACGGCGCGCGGAGGATAATAATCCCAGGTCTAAGATGTCGCCTTTGAATGCAGGCGGCAGGTTGTCCGGAATCGAGCCGAACTGACGATTTTGCCAGACTAAAGCGGCAACTAGACGTGGCAGAAGCCGACATCGCGCTTGTCAACAAGCGGCTTGAGGACGCTCAAGGTATGCAATTCCCCAGGCGGCATGAGGTAAGAACAATTTGAGGCCTTTGTCTTACAATGTGTGTGCTTGACGCAGATGGTGCGGCCGCCGTGGAGAGTCTTAGGGCAGAACTTGCCCGAGCTAAAGAACAAGCCAGAGAAAGTGATGCGGCCGCCAAAAAAGCCCTTGAAGAGCTGAGAGCCGAACGGGCTGCCCATTGCCGAAGCAAGGAAGATATGGCCGAGATGGCCGAAAAGTTAAAAAGCGCTACAGACCGTTGCAGATTTCTTGAAAAAGAAGACCAGGCGAAACAGACGGACTTAGAGAAGGTCGCAGCCAATGCCAAGGACGCACGCTCTGCGATGAGAGCTGCGAAGGAGGAGCTACGTCAGGCTGAACAGATTGCGGCTGGAAAGCCCTTTATGCTGCGAAGGAAATTTTGCGATCCAAAGTTTGCTCCGTTGGACCGGATGTGGAGTGTGGAGAATACCTATCTGGACTTGGCAGCGAGTGCTGCTGATGCGACCGAACACTTTCAAGATTAGAAGGACCGCGAAGTGGAAAAGCTTTTCTGGTCGCAGTTTCACAATCCAGAGCGTCCACTGGCAGTGGACGACCGTTTGGCTCAATGGGCCGAATTTAATAGGTTGTCCGGACTCGCCATGAAGTACATCATGGGTTATCTGTGGCCGGGGAGATCGGAGCCGAAGAGATATTTCAACTTGCTGCAGCAATTCCTTGACGCGGTGCCACGCATAAATGCGATGAAGAGGTCAGCATGCATAGAGGGCGCACGGATGGCTCTTGCCCGTGTTAAGACATACTGGGCAGAGATGGAGACCACCGTTGTTGCGTCTCGGGATTCGGACAAAAGCCGAGTACCCTCCGAGCACTATTTTCAGGAAGTCCTTGAAGGCGCTCGTGTAATAGAGACGCAATGCTCGAAAGATGCTATGTTATGATAGCATATGTAATTATAAAGTAATATTTTGATAAATTGTAGTGGCCTTTTTATACTTGTGCCTTCAAGTATTGGGAACACCTCCTGTGCGGCCGTTTTAATAGTGCGTGGGTGCTCACAGAAGACGCATTTTCACGCTTAACCCAACGTCTTGGTCCTACAAAGGAGGTGATAGCACAGCGGGCCAGGCAACCGGACTATAATGCTTTAACACTTTCACTTCGCCATAGGAGCTTGACAGTGAGACTATTTAGGTAGCTCCTTGGTGGCGACTGCGCTCATCCGAGTGCGGGGCGCGTATGTGCCTGACCGGGAAACGGCCCTTCGTTAAAACGGAGGAATCCAATAGATTCCGATAGGTCATCCAGTGGCTGACCAGTCTCACGCTACATCATGACAGTCAGTTTTCGGCTTTCTCTACTGAGGTGCTCGCCTGGCCAAACCGGGGCACAATCGCAATAGTTCTCCTGGTGCTACCTTAGCCGATAGAGCGGAACGTAAGGTAGCCGAACTCAGGAGCCGGGCAACCCAACATTTGACCAAAGACATGATTCGGAGCTGATGCATATAATGCCAAAACTCACAATGCCGAACACTCCCTAAGGTATTCGGTCTTTGTGAGTGCGGGCAAAACAACACTCTTTATTAAAAAAAAGAAGCCCCTAGTGTCCAGGTACGTGCGAAAATTCTGACATAGCCACATGCCAAGACGCCAGCCTCCTCCTTGGTTATACCAGAAAAAACCAGGGGATGTGTAGCAACAAGAGACAGTAAAAACGGTTTACGCAGGGTCTTAATCTAAAAAGAATCCTTTAGGACGGGTCCCTACTGCATATCTGCGCCTGTGTCTCCGTTGTGCCGTATCCTGGACGGGCGCCACACGACGTTCATCTGTAAAAGAGAGGAACTAAGTTGAAAACGGGTCGTGCCAAAAAAGTTTAAAATAAACAAGGTGTAAAGTAAAATATATAAAATTGAGCTTTATTGTCTCTTATTGTATATGCATGGAACCCCTAGTGCGGGGGCATATGGCCACTAAGCCTTCATCAATGATGATTTTGTACCGAACTCGTCTATCCGCGTTCGTGGTCTTTAATGACCTATTTTGAAGTTTTTTGGCCGGTGAGGCCATTTTGCTATTGGGCTGTCAAGGCGGCCGCACAGTCCTCCGCTTGGGGAGGTGCACTTTAGTGCTTCCCCTTCAAAGAGATGATGCCTCGTGGACCGGGCATCTTAAGCGTAAGAGATGCATAATGTGGTATTGCGTTAAAGCGAGCGAAAGCTTCGCGTCCCAGTAGTGCTTGATAGCGACTTGAGAACGGGGCGATATGGAAGGTCAGCTTTTCGTGGCGGAAGTTATCGGCAGAGCCGAATATGACTTCGAGCCGGAGAAAACCCATACAACGGGTGTCCGGACCAGGTATTACCCCTTGAAAGGAGGTTTTGCTACGGCAGATTCTTGCTGGGTTTATCCTCATGTGCTGGATTGTATCCTGATATATCAGGTTTAGTCCACTGACGCCGTCCATAAGGACATTTGAAAACTTGAGTCCGCCAATTATTGGATCGAGTATCAAGGCAGTCCAGCCTGTATTCTTGATATTTCTAGAATAATCTAGCTGATCGAAGATGATCGGTTTTGACAACCAGTGGCCGGACCCTTTGGGGATGGGCCGTGTGGTGCGTACCTTTATGGGCGCCGCACATTTTGTTATGTGAAGTGAGTTCACTGTTTTTACTTCCTGTGGGAAGTTCTTTTGTTTCCTGGTAGTCTACTTTTGGGGTTCGTCCTCGTCTTTGCTTGGTATGTCGAGCCCCTTGTGTTCAGCATTGAGTCTGCCGGATTATTTGAAAACCCAACAGTCTCTGTGGGTATGGTTAGCAGGCTTCCCGGGAGTACTGTGTATCTGACATATCCTGTACAGGATTTTATTTAGGTTGGATGGATCGTCCCTGTTATCCTGGAGGGGCGATTTTTCCTGATTTTGTCGTGAGCCTTTGAATCCGGCATTGACTGCCATGCTCTTCGGACTTTTGTCCTTAGTCCGGCGACGGTCCTTATTGCGTCGTGGTTTTCCGTTTCCATCCCTAGTTTCGGATGTACTTGGGTCGCTGGGGCTGCACCTTGCCAACCAGCTGTCCTCCCCTGCACAAAAGCGGGTCATGAGGTTTGTTAGTGCGGCCATTGTTCTCGGCTTTTCTTGGCCGAGGTGTCTGGCGAGCCATTCGTCTCGGACGTTATGCCTGAAAGCTGCTAAGGCTTCGGCGTCCGTACAGTCGACTATCTGATTCTTTTTAGTGAGGAATCTATTCCAGAACTGCCGAGCTGATTCTCCGGGTTGTTGACTTATGTGACTAAGATCGTCTGCATCCGAAGGGCGGGCATAGGTCCCTTGAAAGTTTGCTCGGAAAGCATCCTCGAGCTCTTCCCAGCTTCCAATTGTGTTACCGGGAAGGCTTTTAAGCCAATGCCGGGCTGGCCCTTTAAGGTTAAGGGGTAAATATTTTATGGCATGGAGATCATTTCCTCTAGCCATGTGTATGTGGAGGATATAATCCTCTATCCAGACTCCAGGGTCTGTTGTTCCATCGTATGCCTCTATGTTTACAGGTTTGAACCCCTCTGGAAATTCATGGTCCAGGACCTCATCGGTGAAACATAGTGGGTGTGCGGCGCCCCTGTATTTGGGTGTGCCGGATTCTGATGATGGCTTCATAGCATTGCTTACGAGAGCTTGCTTTCTTGGCCCATAAATGGACCTGACTGGGCCATGATGCGAATCCTTAAGTGGGTCGCATGCCGATTTGGGTGCGGCGCCGCTTGCCGCTTTATGGGGTCGTCTATCCGACCGTGTGGCTTTCTCATTTTTTGAATGCGAGGGCTATAGGGCCTCTTCGTCGAATTCAGGCAGTAGCTTTCTTTTCGGATAGCTTTTAGTGCGGCGACTGTCGCCATATTTATCTGCAGTATTGATTACTTTGCTCCATCTAATCCGGAGTGCATCTTCCGCTATTTTTAGCTTCCGCTTCTGCTTTTTTAGGCTACGTGCAGTTGCAACGAGCCTCTCGTGGAGATTCTTCTGTTCCATATGTTTATCCGGTGTGAGGTCGTCCGGAATGTCATTTTCGCCGGAGGAGGGGCGTTCGGTTTCTCTATCTGTATTGCCCTATTCGGACGGCTGCTCTAAGGCCTTCTCGTCATCTACCGGCTCGTCCTACTGTATGGCTAGGTTTTTATCGAGGCGGGGCTTGGGTCAGCGTTTACGCCGATGCTTTGATTGCTTTTCGGGGGGTCGATCTCCCGTTCCCTCCCCTTTTTCCTCGTTGTCGCATCCTTTAGGGGTATCCACCATGTACACATCGTGAGATGAGGTGGCTGTCCAATGCCCCATGGGCGTTGGTTCGTCGGTATCTCCTGCATCGTCATCCATACTGTCGATGTCTCCGGAGTCGAAGTTGAGCACGTCGTTTAAATTTTCGATAGTGGCTACCAAGTGGGTGGTGGGTGGGCTTGGAATTTCTTCGTCGTCCGTATCCCATCCTTGCTGACCGTAATCCGGCCAGGGCTCTCCTGATAAAGAGAGAGACTTAAGAGAATTCAGGATGACACCAAAAGGCGAGTGCTGAAAGATGTCTACGATGGTGAACTCCATTATCGGCGCCCAATCGGATTCGATCGGCAGGGGCGCGGGGGGTTCGGAGTCCGGGGAGGAGTCCGGATCCTCGGAGTCACGGGTCATGCAGAGTGCGGGGATAGCGTTCGGCTCGATCGCCTTTGAGATCACAGCCCCTGAGGTGGCGTCGAACCGCTCGTCCTCGATTGGCGCAATAGGCTCCGAGTTAGAGGTCAGAACCGATGCGTGAGCGGCCTCCAGGACACTGCCCGGAGGCAAAGCTAGATCATGCCCCTCGAGATAGTGCGGCACGCTTGGCCGTGGCTCGAACCCGTCGAAGGTCAAGTCTCCGCGGATGTCAGCCGTGTAGTTTAAGCTTCCAAACCTGACTTGATGGCCAGGGCGTAGCTTTCGATCTGCTCCAAGTGGCCAAGAGAATTGGCCCGCAGGCGAAGCCGCTGAAGACGAAGATCTATCCGGGGAAAAAAGTCTTACCCTGGACCGCCTCGTTGTTGATGATCAAAGGAGCCATCGGACCTAACGGCGACGACACAGAGGAACTCTCAATGAAAGCACCAATGTCGGTGTCAAAACCGACGGATCTCGGGTAGGGGGTCCCGAACAGTGCGTCTAGGCCGGATGGTAACATGAGGCAGGGAACACGATGTTTTACCCAGGTTCGGGCCCTCTTGATGGAGGTAAAACCCTACGTCCTGCTTGATTAATATTGATGATATGGGTAGTACAAGAGTAGATCTACCACGAGATCAAGGAGGCTAAACCCTGGAAGCTAGCCTATGGTATGATTGTTGTGTATGGAGTTGATGAAGTTGTCCTTCGGACTAAAACCCTCCGGTTTATATAGACACCGGGTAGGTTAGGGTTACATAGAGTCGGTTACAATGGTAGGAGATCTTGAATATCCGCATCGCCAAGCTTGCATTCCACGCCAAGGAAAGTCCCATCAGGACACGGGACGTAGTCTTCAATCTTGTATCTTCATAGTCCTGGAGTCCGGCTGAAGGTATAGTCCGGCTACCCGAACACCCCCTAATCCAGGACTCCCTCACACACTTATGGGGAACACCCTGATATTTTCCTCGCCCTTGCTTCTACCACAGTTTTTTCCATCATGGACGGCCCAAAGAATGTCATGCAGCTGCGTCTCCGGCCCGCCCATGAAGAAAAGCCCATTTTCTGTCATGATTTTTTGTCATAGAAGTAGGACCCCACCACATCTATGATGATACCGGGTTTTGTCAGAATTATCGTCATAGAAATGTCATAAGTATGACAGAAAAAAAATTCGTTCGGCCCAAAATGTCACGGATGTTTTTTTGTACTGCAAGATGTCCTCGAAATAATGCGCTGGTGCGAGATGGTCCTTGCCCTTGGGGGGACTCCTCGCTGCAACGTCGGTGGCCTTCATCTTCGCCCAGTATGCCTTGACGCGGGCAAAGGCCATCCGTGCACCTTCAATGCACGTTGAATGCTTAACGGCGTCGATATGCGGAACCACATCAACAAGCTGCTGCACCAAACCGAAATAACTATTCGGAATTGGCTCAGTAGGCCACAACCGGACTATGACATCCTTCATGGAAGAACCGAATATCCTGTGGAGCTCGGCCCACTGGGCTATCTGGTCATTCAGTAACAGCGGATGCTTTGGCGTGCCGAATTGTGACCAAAAAAAGCTTCTCCGTGGCACACCCTTCCCGCGCTTGGTAAAATTGCGCCGCATCGGAGGTGCTCTTCGGCAGGTCCAAGAATGCGTCTAGAGAGCTCCACATCTGATTAAGCGGGGAATACTTTGGATCGCCGAATTTAGTCTGTAACAAGAAAGGCTTACCAGCCGATATCTCCCCAGCTTGCCCGATCTCCTCCCAAGCCGCTCTAGACTCGGATCGCGCTTCTCTCGCCTCTTGTAAGGCCTTGTGGAGATCGTCCGCTTTGGCTTTGTTATCCCTCTCGAGGAATTCACACTGGACAGTGGCTTCCTTTAGCTCGCGCGCCATGACAAAAACTCTCTCCTCACACTGGCGCCGGGCAGCCTGTTCGGTTTTTAATTCATCCGCTGCCTTATTGGCAGCCAAATTACTCATCCGGGCTTGCTCCTTGGCTAGAGCAAGTTCAGCCCAAAGGGCCTCCAACGCGGCAGCACCATTTGTAGTTATGCGCGTCTCAGTATACAATTCTAGCTTCGTGCATATATTATCATACATACTCCCTCCATTCCGAATTACTTGTCTTAGATTTGTCTAGATACGGAGGTATCTAGCACTAAAATGAGTCTAGATACGTCCGTATCTAGACAAAACCAAGACAAGTAATTTGGAATAGAGGGAGTACATATAATGATTGCCCCAAAAACATACCTTGCGCCTCGTCAAGCTGCCTGTTGATAAGTGTGATCTCATCATCCACCTCATCAATCTTCCGCTGCAGATCTGCAACCTCTGTGGATCGGGCAGTAGCCGGGGAGGTAACAGCCTGTGTTCCAAGTAGTCAGATTATTTCCTGGACATATCTTTTTGATCCTCTGATCGCCTCCCTTGGGAAGCCAATCAGAGTCTCAGGGGCTACTATCCATACACAGGAGCATTTTGTGAATAAAACACAATCAAAAACATTACAGTACAAACCTCAAAGCCTCTTAGCAGGCTTGTCATGGCCTCATTCAATCCGCTTTTCGCGGACAGAACCTTTTCAACCACCGTACCCATCAAGGTACGATGGTCCTCTGAGACGGACGCCTGTCGCAGCATGTTCGTCAATATATCTAGCGCTTCTGGATCTCCGGAAGCTGCTGTAGCAGCACGGCCTCCCTTCGAAGGGATCCATTCATTCGTCCCTAGAGTTGTCTCCGGCTGTAAGGCGGACAGTCCGGGGCCTTTATTGTTGGCCCCCGGACCTTGGGCTACCGAAGTATCACCTTCGGTTAGTGTTTTCATCATCCCTCACATCACTTGTTGATCAAGAGAGACCCTCCGGGATGACACCTTGAAGTCGTCCGCCCTATTGGGCGAGGAGACCGGTGGAGGCATCTCGCTTTCCATCATCTCCGGGAGAAGATCCCCCGAGGAAGAGGATTGTTGAAGAAGACTATGTGCTGAGCTGCAAAAACATATATTCTAGATGTTACCTGATACGTCCATTTTGCATCATGCTTTTATATCGATATTTATTGCATTATGAGCTGTTATTACACATTATGTCACAATACTTATGCCTATTCTCTCTTATTTTACAAGGTTTACATAAAGAGGGAGAATGACGGCAGCTGGGGTTCTGGGCTGGAAAAGGAGCAAATATTAGAGACCTATTCTGCACAACTCCAAAAGTCCTGAAACTTCACGGAAGTCAATTTCAGAATATATAAAAAATACTGAGCGCAATAAGTTCACCAGGGGGCCACACCCTGCCCACGAGGGTGGGGGGCACGCCCTACCCCTTTGGGCGCGCCCCCTACCTCGTGGGCCCCCTAGTGGCCCTCCGATGACCATCTTCTGCTATATAAAGTCTTTCGATGAGGAAAAAATCATAAGCCATCTTCTCGGACGAAACTTCGCCTCCACGAGGCGGAACCTTGGCAGAACCAATCTAGGGCTCTGGTGGAGCTGTTCTGCCGGGGAAACTTCCCTCCGGGAGGGGGAAATCATCGCCATCATCATCACCGACGCTCCTCTCATCGGGAGAGGGCAATCTCCATCAAGATCTTCACCAGCACCATCTCCTCTCAAACCCTAGTTCATCTCTTGTATCCAATTCTTGTCTCCAAGTCCGGGATTGGTACTTGTGGGTTGCTAGTAGTGTTAATTACTCCTTGTAGTTGATGCTAGTTGGTTTATTTGGTGGAAGATCATATGTTCAGATCCTATATCCATATTAATACCCCTCTGATTATGAACATGAATATGCTTTGTGAGTAGTTACGTTTGTTCCTGAGGACAAGGGAGAATTCTTGCTATTAGTAGTCATGTGAATTTTGTATTCGTTCAATAGTTTGATGAGATGTATGTTGTCTTCCCTCTAGTGGTTTTATTTGAACATCGACTACATAACACTTCACCATTATTTGGGCCTAGAGGAAGGCATTGGGAAGTAATAAGTAGATGATGGGTTGATAGAGTGACAGAAGCTTAAACCCTAGTTTATGCGTTGCTTCGTAAGGGGCTGATTTGGATCCATATATTTCATGCTATGGTTAGGTTTACCTTAATAATTTTGTTTTAGTTGCGGATGCTTGCAATAGAGGTTAATCATAAGTGGGATGCTTGTCCAAGTAAGGACAGTACCCAAGCACTAGTCCACCCACATACCAAATTATCAAAGTACCGAACACAAATCATATGAACGTGATGAAAACTAGCTTGATGATATTCCCATGTGTCCTCGGGAGTGCTTTTCTCTATATAAGAGTTTGTCCAGACTTTTCCTTTGCTACAAAAAGGATTGGGCCACCTTGATGCACTTTATTTACTTTTGTTACTTATTGCTCGTTAGAAATTATCCTATCACAAAACTATCTGTTACCACTTATTTCAGTACTTGCAGAGAATACCTTGCTGGAAACCGCTTATCATTTCCTTCTGCTCCTCATTGGGTTCGACACTCTTACTTATCGAAAGGACTATGATAGATCCCCTATACTTGTGGGTCATCATTACCCTGGTCACAGGAGAGGAACGGGATATGTTTAAAACACCCTTGTTTGCTTAAGATTTAGGCTTGCCCTTGCCAGGGGACTACGCGATGACGTCGTCCTCTAAGCCCGAGCCGCCCACAGGGGCATCTTGCCTTGCTTAGGAGCCTTTTCCTCCCAATCTTCGGAGATGACCCTTTTCTTACCATGGGGAGAAGGAATGTTGTCTTCTCATTTACTTTTGTCTTCAGACGATGGGATTTTGATCTCTCCGGACACAACGTCTAATATACCTTCGGGAGGGAGGCCACCTTCGGTCCTCCCGCTCTCCGTATTGTCCTCCTTCACATGCATCTGGTACGGTGCCGGGGCCAGCATCCTTGTTAATTCGAGATCCGCTGAGTTTCGGGAAGGGGGGCCGAACACCTAATTTGCTCTGCTTTCTTTATCCAGCCGTGGAAGAAGATAGTGTGATCAGTATTTCATTATGGCACGCATAGCTAGAAATTGTTCGGGAATCGAGCGCTTACCGAGGTATCTAGATGGTTGCGGTCGAGACCGATGTCCTGGGTGGTGTCTGGCCACTGTTTTCGTTTCTCGAAAAACAACTTCCACATTCCTTTGTGCGTAGTACCGAAGAAGTCTTGGAGGGTCCATTGTTGCTCCGAATTAAACTCCCACATATAGAGAGGCCGTCACTGGCACAGCAGAACCCGGCGGACCAACATTACTTGGACCACATTGATAAGACCAACGTCCTTCTCAAGGAGGCTCCGGATGCGGCTCTTTAGAGTCTAGACTTTGTCAATTGATCCCCGGTCTAGCCCCTTATTAATCCATGATGCAAGCTGTAATGGAGAGCCAGATCGAAACACAGGTATAGCCGCCCACTTGGTACCGCGGGGTTCAGTGACGTAAAACCACTCCCGCTGCCATAGCTTGGGAGCTTCGGTGAAAGAGCCTTTTGGCCAGTGAGCATTGGTAAGCTTGCTCACTGTAGCACCTCCGCCCTCCGTGTGTTCCCTGTCGACTACCTTCGGCTTCACACTAAAGGTCTTGAGCCATAAGCTGAAGTGTGGGGGAATACGGAGAAAGGCCTCACACGTGATAATGAAAGTCGAGATGTGAAGGAAAGAATCTGGGGCTAGATCGTGAAAATCTAGTCCGTAGTAAAACATGAGCCCCCGGACGAAGGGTTGAAGAGCGAATCCTAGCCCTCGCAGGAAGTGGGAGATGAATACGACCCTCTCGCCGGATCTGGGAGTAGGAATAACCTGTCCTCGAGCAGGAAGCATGTGGGGGATGTCCGGGGTCAGGTATCTGGCCGCATGAAGCTTCACAATATCCTCCTCTGTAACAGAGGAAGCCACCCATCGGCCCTGTGGGCTGGGTCCAGACATGATTGGGCAGCTTGAAGCAGTGAAGTCGAACCTCAGGTGCTAGAACTCGAAGTTGGAAGGGCTGAGGAAAGGGTCGGCGCAAAATAAGACGGCCCTTGGCCCCTTTATAAAGGCAACGGATATCAAATGCCTCCTCCTAAGCCTGAAAACCTGCATATTCCGAGGGGATCATTCCAAGGGAACGGTTGGGTTACCCACACCCGTGTTGATGAGAATCACGCAATATGGGGACACGATCTCTGTTTCGACAAGACGTGCCAATAAAAACCGTGCCTCAAAACGTGGAACAACACGACAAGAAACGGTTAGAAATAATGACCGGGCAAGTGTGAAGTCACATTACAAAGAGTTGTCGGCGGATTGAATTCGCGATATATTATACTCTCTGCGGTTGTGCGTGGTATTTGTGTTGCAGATCCGGACACGTTCATTGCGTTCGAAGACTATCTTGGAGTATTCGGAAAGGGGAACCCGCTTTGCAATGCCGAAGACAATCTGCGCGCCGGACACCTCGTCATTGAAGCATGGTTCTGGGGCTACTGAGGGAGTCCGAGACTAAGGGGTCCTCGGGCGTCCGACCTATTAGACATGAAGGGGCCGGGTCAAGACCCAATGGTGGGTCACAAAGGAAGGCCAGTAAACACTTAAGGCGATAGTTTGTTAAATCTTATAGAAGGCCTAGAGGGCTAGAGGCGGCTTAAGGCCCAATATTGTAAACCACCGTATGTAAGGAAAGACTTGTAAAGAAAGGCATGTAAAAGAAGTCACCGAGCCGGACACGATTTATGAGCCGGCAAGGACTCTATAGGCCAGAAGGTGTCAACCCATGTATATAAGGGGACGACCTGGTGGCGGCTTAGGTCAAGAGACAAGAGATAGATAACCAAGCCGGCGAACTAGCCTCTTGGCGATCGAAACCCCAGCAATATCAACACAACTAGACGTAGGCTTTTACCTTCATCGTAAGGGGACGAACTAGTATAAAACCTCTCGTGTCCTTTGTCCCGATTAACCCCTTTAAGCTTCCTAGTTGTGATGGCCCTACGACTAAGTCCTTTTGCTAGGACATCTGCCGTGGCAATTCCATGACAGTTGGCGCCCATCGTGGGGCCAGCGCACGATGGATTTGAGTTCTTGAAGGGCAACTTCGAAGGGCTCAAGGAATACGCTGTGGGCCGGATGACCAAGAGTCGTCGCGGCAAGCTCTACATCAACGACGAAGGCTGAGGCCCCGCGGCCAGCTCAATTGAGTACGGGTACCGGGTCCCCTTCGGCAGAATTCATGTTTTCATCGGCCAGATCGGCGAGCCGGGCCCTGAGCCGGACGTCCACATCAACCTCCTCGAAACGGCTCAATGCACGAGGTCCACCCATGTTCAATCTATTGTGAAGCATGCTTTCGTAGGTTGCATTCACCGCGGTGAATACTCTGAAGAATCGGTGGATGGGGGTGAGACGGCCGTCTACTCTGACGCGACATCATCAACGGGTGAGACAGACTCTTTATATAAGCTGCAGGATGGCATGCCCGGGGGCTGTTCTGATGGCAGCAGTATTGCAGACCCCCTTGAGCCACCGAATTGGGCCGGAGTCTTCATGGCGGGAACACAGCCCGGGCAGAACTCCACAGCAGCAGCAACAACAACAACCACCGGGTTGGCCGCAGCCGGGTCAGGAGACCCCGCGCGCCCCCCGGCTCAGATTCTGATGGACCTCATGGATAAACTGACGACTCTGTTGACTGCCGTGGTAGAGCCGGCAGATAAAGCTCAGCATGATGCAGAGGTGGCACGTGTACATGAGGAGATGGTGCAAGCTAAAGAAAATTTAGCAGCAGAAGAGGTCAGGATGGCCGTAGAGCGGGCGGCTTTGGACGCTCGTGCTCAACAGCTTCAAGCAGAGACTTTCTGGCTCTCGGTGGATCTGAACGTGTCAAACGAGGTCATGAGAAGAAGACATCAGAAAACTTAGTCATGTCTACCTCTGACGCTCGATCCTAGGAACCTTTTTCCTACAATCGGGGCCGAAACAAGCAACCCACCGGAGGCAAATCGGATCACGACACCCGGGGCACCAGTTCAACCGCACGCCATGGAACCACCTCATGCACATACCACTTCGCCTCATTATGTACCAACACCACCGGGTCACTTCTCCAATCCCTTGGAAAACCTCATTGCTGCATCAGCTCGTTTGGCGGCTCTCCCGATGGAAGGCGACTCGCCAGCGGCGATCAAAATGCAAAGGATGAGAGAACTTCTTCAAACAGCTCTGGCGCAACAGGATGGGTACTCTTACAGTCGAGACAGGATCCATTCAACTCCTCGCCCGAGCCGGAGCCCAAGCTACAGTAGGCATATGAATTCAGCTGACATGTCAAGCAATGCTCAATGCCGCAACCGGCCACACAGGCATGAGCCGGTACAGGCCGGAGCCCTTAACTTGGCGGATCAGGAGAGGATCCGACAGGAGGCTGAGCGGGCATTTCAACTGGCAGCGGAGCAGGCGGCTCATCAGACTTTTCTGGCTTATCCAGCAACCTCGGTTGAGGCAGTAGTAGCCACAAGAACTGGTGGTGTCCCTTGTCTGGTGCCGGCCATACGTAATGAGCGTTTGCCGAAGGACTTCAAGGGGCCTCGTAAGGTGCCTAATTACACGGCCGATTTGCAGCCTGGGGCTTGGATTGAGAGTTATGAGATGGCTATGGAGCTGTTGGAGGTGAGCGACGCGGCAATGGCTAAATATTTCACCATGATGTTGGATGGAATGGCTCGTACTTGGCTAAAAGGGTTGCCCCCCAATTCCATCGGCTCATGGGCGGAGTTAAAGGCCCGGTTCATTCAAAACTTCAAGGACACATGCAAACAGCCTATGTCAATCGTGGACTTGACTAATTGTAAACAAGAGGAAGGTGAGTCCACAACCCATTGGGCGTGCTGGGTCAAGGAGATAATTCATTCATCTGATAAGATGGATGCCGGTTCAGAAGTCTTAATGTTGGAAAAAAATTGTCGTTGAACCTCTGAAACAGAAGCTGGGGCGGCTTAAACATGACTGCCATGACATGGGCCAGTTGATGGCAGCTCTCGTCAAGTATGCCGATTCTGATAGTACCAAGGACCCTGTGTCTGATGAAGAAAAGACAGGGAAGGGAAAGAAGAACGGCAATGGCAAGGGTCACCAGCATAACCCGACAAATCAAGGAGGTAATAAGCGTAAGGCTGACGAATTTGTGGCTAACACCAATGCGCAGGGCAACAATCAACGGCGCAAGGGTAGGCAACCCCCTCGGTCGGGCGGATCAGGTCCCACCCTTGAGCAACTATTGAATGAACCTTGTCCAAGTTAAGGCACCCGGGAGAAGACAGCCACCCATCTGTGGAAGGACTGTACAATCATGAAGGCATTCAAGAATTCAAATGCGTTTGATGGAAGTCACGGCCCTAGCGGCGGTTCAGGTGGAGGCAGCTTTCATGGCCCGTGCGCCGGTTCAGGTGGAGGCGGTTTTCAAGGTCAGGGGCATATGGGTAACCAAGGAGGTTATAATCCACAACCCAGCCAAGGTAATCAGCAGCAATCCGGATATCAGAGCAACCCAAAACAGTTGAATAGTGGAAAATATCATGTGTTTACCACCAGCTTGTGCAAGAGGGACCAAAAGCTTCACAAAAGGGCTGTCAATTCCGTTGAGCCGACAATTCCGCGTTACTTACGGTGGTCAGAAAAGCCTATTGTGTGGAGCAGAGAGGATCATCCTCCCCGGATCGACAATCCGGGTCACTTGGCCTTGGTAGTGGCGCCTCAGGTTGCATCATTTATAAATAAAGTTGCAGTGTGAGGTGGGCCATGTTTTCACTGCTCTTGCACTCCTCCGCCGTAAGAATGGAGAAAATTGTAATCTAGTAGTACTTCCTTTCGCCGAAAGTGTGGGACATCCAGCAGTCCTACCACCTCACTAATAATGACCAATGAGCCATCAAATCACATAGACCCAGCAGTAAGTTGGACGAACGAAGCAACCATCACTCTTGAATCCGCTTCTCCCTTCAACGCAGGCGCTAGTGAGAGCTCGCGTCCGCTCTGCCCGGGCATGAATGCGGCACCGATTCTTTGGAGCGGCGCTGACCGTTTCGGGCGGGAAGCGCGCGCGGGCGATGGAGGGGCTTTGGGTGGGCCTGCCTAGTCAGGAGCAGGCGTGGCAGCTATCCGCCTGTCCCTACCGGATGCCCGGAAACGAGAGGATGCACCGACTCTTGCGGCTAAAATCGTACACTACACACCATCTCTCTCTAGGATCCTTAGCAAGAACAACTTATAGCATAGCCGGGCAAGGTTAGGCGTTTGGAACTGTTAAAATATGTTAGCTTTTGTGGGCCAGCTAGCTTGGGTGGGCTAGAAAAACCTCGCTAGCTTAGGAGAGCCAGATCGGCTCGCTTCCGACGACAAACTTCGCGTAGTAGTAACATATTTATGTTGTACTAGTCCAAGTTACTCACCACTATGACCAGCCTAAGCAATGTAACCAAACACTCCTTACTCTGCCTTGTTATCTCCCCTGGAAACCCAATGCATGGAGCGCAACTACACGTTGATCAGTCAAGAAATCAAAGTCGGCTTGCATGCGAGTTAATACGTGGCCCTGCATGGTAGCTAAAATGGCATCTCTTAGTTTTTTGGATTAATTGTTGCGTTTAGAGATAGAAATCAGGGCTTTGATTGGAGGAATGACCGGTCAAGTTTCTCCTGCTCCTCCAATCTTCTTGCACGTTGGTCCCTCTGCACCTTCTAACGTGACTTATTACACCTAGACGGAGGGAGTCATATGAGATACGGTGCCACACTAACTTTGGTCGAATACAAGTGCCCAAAATTGTGTGCATGTTATAATAAGGATTCACTTAAAATAGTACGTGAGCGAATAGAGGGATCAATTGGACATTGTTCCCGAGCAATAGCGAGATGTGTGAGGTAAGATACACCACCGGCGCTTTTAATTTTTCTTATTAATTTGTTTGTTTCACCCTCTGACTGGTGGGACCCAACGTACTACGTGGAGATGTAAGGTGACTAAGGCTGCATTATTTCCGCACCACTGTGGATAGTCTTACCACCAAAGCCACATGACACGATTATGATTTAAATCCCAATGACTCCCACACACACAAAAAACACGACATGCTTGTCACACGAATGCAGGAATGTATAAAAGGTTATTTTTCTCTCGTTGAACATAATGGGAGGGTTGCGTAGCTGGTTAGCCTATTCGCTCATCAAACTTGAGGTCTCGGGTTCGATAACTACACTTGAGCATAATTCGTGCCAGGAGGATTCTTTGACTGGTCAAAATGGATGGATACGGGGCTATACGATCTCGTAGTGACCGTATAATCATCTCATCACGTATAAGCTGCAGCCTCGGCGCTTGTGTTCTAGGGTTTGCACTCTTCACACTCTCTCCAGTATATATATACACGCTGGAGCCTTAGTGCTTGTAGTTGCTCTCTTCACACTCTCTCTCCCTCTCCAGATCTAAACAAGACTTCGTTGGCCTCTCTCTCTCCCCTCACGGCTGGTCTGCTTGTAGTTGCTCTCTTCACACTCTCTCACCCTCTCCTGATCTAAACAAGACTTCGTTGGCCTCTCTCTCTCCCCTCACTGCTGGTCAAAGAGCTAGCATGATCCGTCCATTGGGAAGGGAAGGAGGCTTAACACTGTCGCCGTCGGCAAGGGAGGGAATCCACTACCGGCGCAGCTGTTCACTTTCACCCAGCGGCGGCGCGGGAGGGCCTCCGACCCCTTCTTCTTCGCCGCCATACATAGTGTGGGTCGAACGGCCTCTGGTCGCCCACCGAACCACACCCCAAGAACCTTAAGGTATAATTTAGTCATTCCACATGCATTGCTCTAGCTGCATGTGGGACTTTTCCGCTTCTGCACTCGAATCTAGGTGTTGGATCAAACAGGAAAGTAGTGGGGAAAGTTGTATACCATGAATGGTGGAAAGTAGTGGGAAAAGTTGCATAGCATGAATCTAGGACGTTGTTCAAAAAGGAAAGGAAGGGGGAAAGTAGTGGGGAAAGTTGTATCGCATGAATCTAAGGCGTGGTTCAAAGAGGACATGAATGGGGGAAAGTAGTGGGGAAAGTTGTATAGCATAAATCTAGGACGTGGTTCACAGAGGAAAGGAAGTGGGGAAAGTACTAGTACAGACTGGCTATCCAGCACCTATGTTGGTCGAAAAGGGAAAACAATGACAAACGCACTACGCACATCTATAACGAACTGATCTTTTGTTTTGGGGGACAAGGTTGTAGAGTTTGAGCAGGACTAGATTTGCTGCGCTCACATAGGGAAAGGTGTCTAAAGATAACAAAACTGGGACCAACACAAATGTGCTCCTTGGTTGTTTGTTCTTTGTTGCAACAAACTGTACATCACCCCAGTACATCGGTAGATGCACATGGTGCTGGTGCATCCACTGTCCCGTGCAACTCTTTAGCTGTTGTTAATCTAAGGCCCTGTTTGGTTAAAAACTCCCTAGTCCCTACCTGCTTGGTTCCAGGGACTAAACATGGACTAGAGGTTATTAAATGACATGCTAAAAGACCATGTTACCCCTAGTAATGAACTAATAGAGACAAGGTGCGATGCGTGGCAGGGGCAACTGTTGGAAAAAGTCCCAAAAAGACTCTCCCTTGGGGTCTTCTTTCTTTAGTCCCAAATGCCCACTTTTAGTCCCTAAAAGTCCCTCCTAATTAGTTTAGATGGGACTGACATGGAGTTTTTTTAGTGCCTCCACCAAAATGTCCCTGTAAACAAGCACCCTCTAATAATGCCGCTGGAAAATTGGTTCGATGCCACAGTTAAAAGCAAATTACATGTTTAATGAATTTTATTGATAATATAATCTCGTTGTTAATATTAATCAATGCCACTGTTTGAGAAATGCTATTGTCTTGCTTTCTTTCCCATTTAGATAAGGTAGATGCTTCTTTTTGTTGGCTTCTGTGTCATCCACCGTTATTGACCACTAGTTGTTTCCTTTGCACCTCTGTGTAAACAGGGTTATCTACTTCACCTCGTTGCCATTGTGACCTTTTGTTGCACCGCACAAAACACTTTTGTTTTAAGAGTGTTTTGTGCAGTTCAACCAAAGTGTCACACCGAAAATGTTGCTTGATTGCTTGATCTTAGTGGAACTGCACAAGAGGAGATCTTACTTCCTATCCGTGTTGGCAAATTTGGTTCAGATCTTCTTCTTGTGAGTTGTTTGAATTCCGTGTCATGAGAGGTCAGTACTAGCCTTCTTTCACATGATTCTGCAGTGTGTTTTCATATGTTGTGCTACTTGTATGGTAATGTTGCTTGATTTTAGTGAACTGCACAAATGGAGACAAGGCTTCCAATCTGTATGTGCACCGCAATATCCGATTGAGGTAAGATAAGGATATTTCACAACTGTTGGCCTGTATTTTGCCACTTTCATCCGAAAATTAATGTCATTGTTTAATGCTATTCTTGTGCAAGCTAATTGACATGCCAAATCTTACATTGAAGGCGAAGCTTGTCTGTTATTGAACCAAGTGGTGAAGGGGAAGAACAAGCGGAAGAAAAACTAAAATCAACTCCTGGTGCTATAATAAAGCACTGGAACTGTGATGACACAAGTAATGATATAGTTCTGCATCTTAATTTATTGCTATGGCTGGAATGAGCAATTGTTTTGCCACTGATTTGATGCCACTCTTAATGTAATACATAATTATCTCTACTTGTGCAAACAAGGATCTTCTTTGAAGATACCATATATTTTAGTGGAACTGCAAAAGAAGATGTTGGAAACATTAATCTAATTGAGGAGTATATAGTAAGCATGGCCACCATAGTAGATAGCAACATATGGTTCCGGAGAAGTGCTCCATCTGTATGCTCTACACAATAAAACTCCTGACAAAGGTTGTTACTCGCCCACTGATTTCATCCATATGATCGAGCTTTGTCATCTCTATTGGTGTTGTGCTACTGTTTAGATACTATCATCAAAAAGTGGTATTGTCCTTGAGAAGTGTTTCATCTGTGTTGTTTTAAATATTTCCTTTCCTTTTTTCGAGCAAACATGGATGCTAGCATTTAGTTATCCTCTTGTCTTTGCACAACAAGATCATCCTCCTCTGAAGAAGAATATGGAGTACGTGAAGTGACTAGTGTCGATTATGCCAGGATGAAGAAGCCCTGTCTATCTTCTCATCAGAAGGAGCAGCTGAAGGATGTTTACATTACCCCCCACAAGACCAAACTAACTTTAGCTCAGAAGGACTGACAAATCTCCATTTTCTTGCTGTGATGCGCGAGTACAATGTTGTTCTAGGATTCTTTCCGGTGAGTTCGATTTTTCTAAAAGTGTGCTCTACATGGACCATGTAGGTGCCTGTTTAAACTGTCAATTCATAGTACAATTTGCTTTATACTAATCACTTTTTCGTATTTGTGCAAACAGGGGTGCTCAGCTTGATTTCAATGGGAACTGCACAAAATGTTCATGAATACATCGAATCATTCATTTCCACCACAAGAAAGGAGGTGCCGATAAGTTCAAGGCGTTGCAACATATAAAGGCGAAATCATACAAGCTACACGCGAATTTGGTTGATTTTGGTGGAACTGCACAAAAAGAACAACTGTTTTATTTAGCACGAGGTGCCATGTCAATGTCCGAACTGGTGGCAAACCTCGCGCATTCCACAATCGTAGGCATTTGATATTTTAGAATGGGAAAACCTTGTCAAATTTTGCTCATTGATTTTAGCAAGAAGACATGCGTTTGATATTTTCGAATGGGACGCCCTTTGCTGTCAGCAGCGTCGATCCATATTTTTCTTTATTCTTTGGTTGTAAGTAAATATTGGCTCTGACATGTGAATCGCTAAGATGCATAATCATCGATTGTTTTGAATGTTCTCTATGAATTGCTAGGCTTGTGTGTTTGATTGCAATGTACAAGAACGCTAAAAAGCTGATCAAACTCTTTGTACTCCTTCTGTTCCTTTTTTACTTCACACATTGTGAAAGTGCATACTTTTTTCTATAAGATTGGTCAAAGTAGAGATACTTTGACTGTAGACAAAACTTGTATGCAGACTAGAAAGGACCGAAGGGATTACATGTGAAACTACTGCAAATGAGGTGATCACCCTGGGAATAATGCTAGTACATATTGTTTTGCATGTTCATTCAATGCCAGTGATACAAGAATTCAAATTAATCAAAACAAATTCATTCATACACGGTCGGATTTCATATAAACATGCCGAATTTCATTACATTTCATACATTCTTCAACTAAAAAGGGGTGCGTTGGAGGTATAATTAATTAACCGAAGCTACCCACCTGTGTCCGACTGAGCCAAACAGAAGCTTCAGTGACTTAACTGTAGGTGCAGTTGCATAACTGACATGTGGCCCAGATGCCTGTTGGGCCCACGTGCCAGTCAGCCAACTGCACCATCAATTAAGTAGAAGCAACGTCCTTCTCCAACATAGCTCTCCGACTCCACGTCGCCGCCAAGAAGCTAACCGGCCATCAGTGGTCAACCTGCCTAGCTTGTCATAGCGATTAGGGAAACTAGGAGCCCAATGATCAGGATCCCCACATGACAAACACCTTTCTTCTTGTCATTCTTCTTCTTGAAGTTCGTGTGTTGCACGGCCTTGTTCTTCCCATCAAACTTTGCTTTACCATCAAACTTGCCCTTGCAGGGCTGGAAGTTCTTCTTCTGTACCAGATTGGCACTAGATCCTCCCTCAATTCCTCGAGCACATGTGTCCTTTGCTCTCGCCTTTTCTTCCACATCAAAAGTGCCAATGAGATCCACGAAGGAGGAAGCTTAATGATGATAGCTCCAGCAACAAACTTGTCAGGTAGCATACAACTGATGTGCTCAAGTTCTCTAGCAAATGATTGTATCTCATGAGCTTGCGCAACCACGGAGCACTCTTCAATCTCAGTGCCATCAACCAGAGGGTAGCAGCGGTGGCCTTACTTGGACCCGAGCGGCGGCGACCTACCGTGTTATACTCTTCCTCGTTTTCTATGTGGCGCGGCCTCGTTGGCAGTGGGGTGGGGCCTCATCAGAGTCGGCGATGTCCTCTGTCTCATTGCCGGCGGGCGGCGCCTCAGTGGAGTGGGGGAAATCCTCCCCCTCATTGCCGGCAGGGTGGGGCCTCGATGGAGCCAGCGGTGTCCTCTGCCTCGTTGTTGGCGCCGAGGGGCCTCGGCGGAGCAGGGCCTCGTCGACGCCAGTGGAGCGGGGACTCGTCGGAGCCAGCTTTGTCCTCTGCCTCATCCTCGGTCTCGCCAAACAGCGCCTCGCCCGCTTCATTGCCCTCTTTGTAGGCGACCGCAGCCTCCGCCACCCACATGCGGTACCGCCAGCGCTCGAGGCGGCCCTCGCGGGCGGAGCAGTACGAGTGGAGCAGCGCCTCCTGCTCCACCCACTCCGCGACGATCTGCTCCTCCGCTTGCAGGTGCTCCTGGAGGAGATGGTGGTTGTAGGTGGGGTCGGCATGTGCCTCCCGGAACTGCTCCTCATGCTTCTTCCTCACCATGTCCATATATTGGGCATGGGCCTCGCTGATGGTCATGGTGCAATGCACTGGCGTGGATGGCTTGAAGGAGGAGGTTGGCGCCCGCTCGTCGACTACCATGTTCTCCATTGGGACGTCGTCGTCCTCCAGCTGCCTGCCGGCCAGCCAGTCGGCAGAAATGGCTGCCATCTCCTTGTGGTCTGTCGTCCGCCCGTCCCGAAGAGCGCTGGAGCGCGAGGAAGCCATGGTGGGCAGTAGTGGTGTGGACAAGAGAATAGGAACGGATGCGGATGACTGCGGCTATGGCTGGCGCAACAGTTTATATAGCAATGGTGGGCGGCGGAGGGACGGACGTGTGGCGCCGGAGTAGCTGCCTCAGCAACCGCATATCATTAATGTGGGCGGCAGAAGGACGGACGGACGACACTTGTGTCATTTGAAGGCGGAGCAATCGCATGCACCGAGAAGCGGGGCGGGCGGCGCTGACCGTTTCGGGCGGAAAGCGCGCGCGGGCGAGGGAGGTGGTCTGGGTGGGCCAGGGCAGTCAGACTCGTGCTTGTCAGCGGTTCGGTCCAGCAGCCAGACATGCTGGCTCGCCAGCTACCTCGCCGAGCTGAGCGATGACAATCAGACGATGGACGTAGCTTCTGACCAGGAGCCGGCGCCACTGTCCAAGCCGGTTCATGCCGTGTTCACCACAGAGCAGGTGTAGCCGCACTTCGACGCCCTAATGGCGGAAGAGCTACCAGCGCAGGAGGACCTTTGCTGCAACCTTCGTCTCCTTAACGAGCACCGGTGAACAAGCAAACGACAATGCCATCGCGGACATGTGGCCCTATGATCCTGGCTTCCCGAATGAGCAGCGGGCACTGTATGAGACCATCTGTAGCCCTCTTTGTCGTCCTTCGAGTTGTCGCGCTCGCCGTGGCACCGCCGTCTTGTGTTGTCAACATGGTCAACCGACATGAGGATGAGGAGATGACTTTACTTGGAGAGGATGACAGTGGGGACCCACCAGGGCCATAGCTGCACGTACGCAAGTGCCTCCTTATTAGTATATAAAACTATATTTTTTTCTTCCTCCTGGTTTCTCGACATCACGGTCCCACACCATTGTCAACCTATGTAGTCAATAAACGAGAGAATTGCACAACAAGCGGCCGACAGCTGGGACCAAGAAGCTCGAGCAGTATTTGTGTTTTTGAGGTGTGAGCACTTCAGAGTTTTTCTTGAGCGATGTTTAGCCCAGATATTTATTTTTCTCCTCTGAACAACAACGAAAACATCGCTCCAGCTATTAACTGGGTGGGCTGTGACCCATCTAGCCCAGGCCAGATATCCAGCCCAGATCTTAATTTTTTTCAAGCTGAAAATGGCTAGCCCAGCTATACTTTTTTTTAGGAATACCCACGCAAGGTCAAGTTGTTATTCTCCGCCCCACTGGGCTGCAAATCTTTCCTAGGAGGGATGTATTAGGCTTAACAAGAAAATGGGCTTTAAGAAATAATAAATGGGATGTAATTATAAAAACTAGGCAGTAACTATAACAAATGCACCAAACACGTAATTACTTTATAAAATATTATTTTTGGATATTGAAAATTTTAATTTCATTAATTGTTGCGAGCGCAATGTTTCATTGGATTTTTACGTAATATAAATTAATATTGAAATTGTATTTAACCTGACTAGAAATTTCGGGATAAAAATATTTCGGATCCCATAAAAATGTGGGAAATTTTATTGAATTCTGTTTTGAACGGTTGGTTGAAATGGGTTGTTCTTTTAACAACTGTAAATGGGCTGTAGTAAATTCCATTAGAATTCAAAAATTAGCTGCACATTCTTACAAATCTCAAATGGGCTATAAGTTCTCTCCCACACACTTGTGGCCTTACTAAGTTGACGCGTCCCCTAAAAAAGAGAGTTGACGCGTATGCAAGGCTTTGTCAACTTATAGTGAACACACGGTTCTAATAGCAGTGGCTATTGGATGTCCATCCAACAGATGCCGTGCTTCTTCTTCAATCTCAGATATTCTAGCTTTACCCGCCCAAAAAATGATTCCTCCCCCTGACATCTAGGGCGCACCCTTTCGGAAGCTGATCTGTGGGCCTACTAAGTTGACGCGTACCAAGGGCTTTGTCAACTTAGTCAATATAAACGATTCTAGCTGCAGTGACCGTACGATGTCCATCCAACATCCGTCGTGCTTCTTCAACCTCTGGTCTTCTTGCTCCAGCCGCCCAAAGTAGCACCGGTCGTGCCGCCTGCTCCTGCCTCCCGTGGCCGGCTGTGCTGCCGTGCAGGCCTCACCGCCCCCTACTACTCCCACTGCTGGCCAGGGCATCCCTCCACTCACCCACACCCGCTGTTATTCTGCGGCGACGATAGCCTCACACCGCAGCCGAACCAGTGAACCCTCGTACTCTTCTCTGCATGGGCATCCACTACCGCGTCTTCCCCTTACTAGGCCTCGCCGTCGTCCACCGCCCTGGTGCTCTCGGCGCGGTGTGGTCAACAGGGTCAAGGCACGACTTCCATCGGAAGAGTACTGTACATGGAGAGGCTGGCAGCTGGGTCCACGGCAGCCGCAAGGAATTGCCTCCTTATTACGTGGAAAATAATTATTCCTCCACCTGATAGCAGGGACCCACCGGACGGGCCACCGTATTTGGCGAAAACATGTTTCCCCCCTGACTGTTGGGAGCCACCGGACGGGCCAACGTATTTCACGAAAAAATGTTCCCCCCGCTGTCAGCTCGGACCCACCGGAGGTGCCTCCTTATTACGCACAAAAAAATGAATACTCCCCCTGCTAGTTGGGACCCACATTGGTGGGATGCTGACTTGTGGGCCTACTAAGTTGACGGGGACGGAGTGCTTTGTCAACTTAGTCAATATGAACGATTCTACCTCCAGTGACTGTACGATGTCCATCCAATGGCCGTAGTGCTTCTTCAACCTCTGGTCTTCTTGCTCCAGCCGCCCAAAGCAGCGCCGGTCATGCCGCATGCTCCTGCCTCCCGTGGTCGGTTGTGCTGCCGCAGAGGCCTCACCGCCCCCTTCTATTCCGACCACTGGCCAGGCCCTGCGGTGACGACAACCTCACACCGCAGCCGAACCAGTGAATCCTCGTACTCCTCTCCGCGCGGGCTTCCACTACCACGTCTTCCCCTTCCCAGGCCTCGCCGTCGTCCACCGCCCTGGTGCTCTCGGCGCGGCGTGGTCAACGTGGTCAAGGAACGACTTCCATCGGAAGATTACTGTACATGGAGAGGCTGACAGCTGGGTCCACGGCAGCCGCAAGGAAATGCCTCCTTATTACGCGCAAAATATTTATTCCTCCACCTGACAGCAGGGACCCACCGGACGGGCAACTGTATTTCGTGAAAAAAACATTTCCCCCTGCTGCTGGGACCTACCAGCTACATCTTCGCACGCAAGGAAATGCGTCCGGGAAATAAATGATTCTCCCCCCTGACTGCTGGGACCCACCAGCTACATCTTCGCACGCAAGGAAGTGCCCGACAGTCGGGACTCACCTGGTCGAAGCGTACGTAGCATTGTTGAAAGCATAAGTGCTCCCTAGGTGGTTTTGGAAATTAATGTCAACATATCTCTTGTTGGACTAACACTTTTAACTAGTATGTTTCAGATAAGTTCAACAATGAAGTGGCATCGATTGGAGGATGTGGAACCCCTTCAAGATGCTAAGGACAAAAGGATTGGCTCAAGCTCCAAGCTCAAGACTCTACATTTTCTATTTCAGTGATCCAAGATCACATTGAGTCTATAGGAAAAGCCAATACTATCAAGGAGGGTTGAGGTGTTGCTTAATGAGGCTCTTGTAGTTGATGCTAGTTGGTTTAATTGGTGGAAGATCATATGTTCAGATCCTATATGGATATTAATACCCCTCTGATTATGAACATGTTTATGCTTTGTGAGTAGTTACTTTTGTTCCCGAGGACATGGCAGAAGTCTTGCTATTAGTAGTCATGTGAATTTGGTATTCGTTTGATATTTTGATGAGATGTATGTTGTCTCTCCTCTAGTGGTGTTATGTGAACATCGACTACATGCCACTTCACCATTGTTTGGGCCTAGAGGAAGGCATTGGGGAGTAGTAAGTAGATGATGGGTTGCTAGAGTGACAGAAGCTTAAACCCTAGTTTATGCGTTGCTTCGTAAGGGGCTGATTTGGATCCATATGTTTCATGCTATGGTTAGGTTTACCTTAATACTTTTGTTATAGTTGCGGATGCTTGTAATAGAGGTTAATCATAAGTGGGATGGTTGTCCAAGTAAGGGCAGTACCCAAGCACCGGTCCACCCACATACCAAATTAGCAAAGTACCGAACGCGAATCATATGAGCATGATGAAAACTAGCTTGACGATATTCCCATGTGTCCTCAGGAGCGCTTTTCTCTATATAAGAGTTTGTCCAGGCTTGTCCTTTGCTACAAAAAGGATTGGGCCACCTTGCTGCACTTTATTTACTTTTTCTACTTGTTGCTCGTTACAAATTATCCTATCACAAAACTATCTGTTACCACTTATTTCAGTACTTGCAGAGAATACCTTGCTGGAAACCGCTTATCATTTCCTTCTGCTCCTCGTTGGTTTCAACACTCTTACTTATCGAAAGGACTACGATAGATACCCTATACTTGTGGGTCATCATGTACACACCTCAATAGAATGGAATTGTTGAGAGGAAGAACTAGACACTCATCAAAATGGCGAGAACGATGCTTGATGAGTACAAGACGCCAAAGGACTTTTGGGCGGAAGCGGTTGAGACAGCTTGTCATGCAACAAATCGCTTGTATCTTCACAAGCTACTCGGCAAGACGACATACGAGCTCCTCACCGGTAACAAACCAAAAGTTGGATACTTTTGAGTATTCGGCTCAAAGTGCTACATTCTTGATAGGCATCATCGTTCTAAATTTGCTCCTAAGTCTCATGAAGGTTTCCTACTTGGTTATGGCTCAAACTCTCACACATACCGTGTCTACAATAATTTCACCCGAAAGGTTGAAGAGACGGTAGATGTGAAGTTTGATGAATCTAACGGCTCGCAAGTAGAGCAATTGCCAATTGATGTAGGATACAAAGACCCTTCGGAAGCAATCCAAGACTTGTCTATTGGCAAGATTCGTCCAACGGAGGTGAAGGAGAGTACCTCGTCCATCCAAGTGGAAGCTTCTACCTCACGACAAGGTGAACCAAGAGTTGATACGGAAGCATCCACAAGTGGGACACACCAAGATGAAGAAAACGAGGAAGTGCACCAAGATGAGCGCCAACAACCTCCTTCTCCACCACGACAAGAGAACGACAACGTCAACAACAAAGAAGGCCAAGAATAAGAACAAGATGAAGACGATGTTCAACCAAGATCCAAGCAAAAGCTTTCACGAGTTCGAGCAAGAATTGCCAAAGACCACCCCGTCGAGCAAATCTACAATGATATCCAAACCGGGAGAATCACTCGCTCAAAAACTCGTTTAGCTAACTTTTGTGAACACTATTCATTCATCTCTAGCATTGAACCTATGAAGGTTGAAGAAGCTTTGGAAGATCTGGATTGGATAAAAGCCATGCATGAAGAGCTACGCAACTTTGAGAGAAATCAAGTTTGGACATTAGTTGAGAAGCCCGACAACAACCACAACATCATCGGTACCAAATGGGTGTTTTGCAACAAGCAAGATGAAGACAGACAAGTAGTTTGCAACAAAGCACGTCTCGTCGCCCAAGGCTACACTCAAGTCGAAGCTATGGACTATGGTGAGACATATGCCCCCGTTGCTAGACTTGAGTCCATTATCTTACTTGCCTATGCTAATCATCATGATATCACATTGTACCAAATGGACATTAAAAGTGCTTTTCTAAATGGTGAAATAGAGGAGGAAGTTTATGTTAAGCAACCTCCTGGATTTGTCAATCCTAAGAAACCTAACCATGTTTACAAACTTCACAAAGCTCTTTATGGTCTTAAACAAGCTCCTAGAGCATGGTATAAATGCTTGACCAAGTTCCTTATTGAAAAAGGCTTTGAAATTGGAAAAATAGATTCTACTCTTTTTACTAAAAGGGTTAATGGAGAACTATTTGTGTGCCAAATTTATGTCGATGATATTATATTTGGATCAACTAACCCTCACTTTAGTGAAAAGTTTGGAAAGCTAATGTCGGAGAAGTTTAAGATGTTGATGATGAGTGAACTCAAATTCTTTCTTGGTTTGCAAATCAAGCAAACTAAGGAAGGTTCCTTTGTCTCTCAAACGAAGTACACCAAGGACTTATTCAAGAAGTTCAATATGCAAGAATGCAAAGGTATGACTACACCCATGCCTACTAGTGGACATCTTGATTTAACCAAAGATGGTGAACCGGTTGATCAAAAGGTTTATCGCTCTATGATTGGTTCATTGTTATATCTATGTGCTTCACGTCCCGATATTATGCTAAGTGTGTGCATGTGTGCACGATATCAAGCCACTCCTAAAGAATGTCATCTTAAGGCCATGAAAAGGATAGTGAGATACTTAATCCATACACCAAATTTTGGCATTTGGTATCCAAAGAGGGCCTCCTTTAATCTTGTTGGCTACTCCGACTCGGACTATGCCGGTGACAAGGTTGATAGAAAGTCCACTTCGGGTACTTGTCAATTTCTTGGTAGATCTCTCGTGTCTTGGTCTTCCAAGAAACAAAACTTGGTATCCTTATCCACCGCCGAAGCGGAATACTTTGCCGCTGGATCATGTTGTGCTCAATTACTTTGGATGACCCAAACTCTTAAAGATTATGGGATATCTATGAAACATGTTCCATTATTTGTGACAATGAAAGTGCTATTAAGATTGCTCAAATCCCGTGCAACATTCTCGAACTAAGCATATTGAAGTTCACCATCATTTCATTCGAGATCATGTTGCCAAAGGGGACATTAATCTTAAGCATGTTCGCACCAAAAAGCAGTTAGCTGATATATTCACGAAACCACTTGATGAGAAAGTGTTTTGCAGGTTAAGAGGTGAATTGAACATCATTGATGCTTCAAACTTGGAGTAGGAACTCCATTTGGTACATGCAAGGCATGAGCCTATGACTAATCCTTGATATTTCTCTTATGTTGACTGTCTTATGTCTTGGATATATTTGCACCTTGCATGTTATCTAACCCGTGTAGGTACTTGGATGAATCTAAATCTATGAGATTGCAACTCACTCACATCTTGAGCAATTTATATATCACCAAGTCTCTACACAATGGTGGATGAAGACAAGGAAGCACGCAACCATTCAAACATATCCTTTGACAAATTCTATGTTGAGTTTCATGATTGTCATTTTGGATACACAAGTGCTCTTCCTTGCAAAAACTAACCCATGTAGGTAGATGAATTCAAACTCCAAGTGGTGCTCCCAACTCTTGTTGAGCTACATCAACCTTGAGCAACCAACACAAGTTCAACTACATGATCATGATCAACACCACCACCCAAGGTATGTTATTCCATCTTAGAGAAGCTTTACTCCAAGTCATGAGTCAAAGCAACTCGACAAGATGTGAATACATCAAAAAGCTTAAACGAAAAATGGTAACCCCATTTTGAGCTTAAACGATGAGTATGACCTATGATCAAGTGATCTCACTTGACTCCTAAGTCAATATACTCTAACATAGGTGACTTTGTCGCCGACCAATTCTAGATGAAGTTCTCTTGTGTTCTTTTCTGTGCTCTTGCATTTGTCTCATGCATATTTGTTTCCAACTTCATCTAGACTCCTTTTTAGTTTCTTCTCTTTTCTGCATTCCTTGCATCCAATTCATTGCAAATCTTTCAGTTAATTCCTTGCAAATCCTTGTGAGATCTTACTTGTCTAGTGAGCTGAGGTGACAAGTGTTTTCTTTGGGATGAACTCAGTCTCACCGGTCTGATGCTTTCGGTCCAACCGAATCCTCTCGGTACAACCGAACCATACAACTCGGTGTCACTGATTTCACTACAGGAAGACATCTTGCCACTTGTTTCTGCATTCTTTTTGATCCAGCTCCACTCAATGAATCTTGTCCTTGACCAGCATCCCATTCAACTTGCTGCTTTGTTCTGTGACTCAAGGACCAAACCCATCAGGACAAAAATCCAGAAGAACCCTTCTTGGAAATTGATGTCAAAGGGGGAGGGAGAGAGAGATCACATCAAAGCTTAATCATTTCTATAGAGGGAGAGAATACTCAAGGGAAGAAAGAGTAATCATCAAGGACCCCAGATGCTTGGTGTTCAAGAGGAGAGAAGTCACATGTCTTCAAGAGGGGAAATACATGTTCATATTTGCTCGTTTGCATTAGCTCTGTTTATTTCCTTTGAGCTCTGATTTTGCTCTGATTTTCTGTTCCCTATCTTCTCCCAGTATCCCATGCTAGATTCAGGGGGAGCAAGACATCTAAGGGAAGGAAATCCTTGAATTTATTGCACATCTTTACCTTCGGGGACATGTCTATATCCAATGTGGTACTTCGTACTCACTCTACATGTCATCCCAGTCTTGGTACTCTTGTGGTTTCTTTTGTTTGCTCGGGCAAGTAGGTGTATCTATGTTATCTAAACTTGTTTACGTAGGTTCATCCCATCCTAAGACAACTCAAGACCACAAGGTAAGTATATGCATCACAGTCATGTGTATGAGAAATTCTTGCGGATGTACATACTTTTTGCAAGAAGGACTCATGAGCATGAAGGTACATTTCTCATATTCACATCATTTGCTCTGATGCATATAGCCAAGATACATGTAACACATTGCTTACCCTGTCATGTTTATGCATTCACATGCTCCTATATTCCATATTCACATGATTGCATACATGTAGGGGGAGCCTATGCATGTTACATGTCTTTCCAAAGCTTTACTCACTATTCTCTATATCTTTATCTAAAGCTTTGATGTATGTTGTCATCAATTACCAAAAAGGGGGAGATTGAAAGCACAAGTGCTCCCTAGGTGGTTTTGGTAATTAATGTCAACATATCTCTTGTTGGACTAACACTTTTACCTAGTATGTTTCAGATAAGTTCAACAATGAAGTGGCATGGACTAGAGGATGTGGAACCCCTTCAAGATGCTAAGGACAAAAGGATTGGCTCAAGCTCCAAGCTCAAGACTCTACATTTTCTATTTTAGTGATCCAAGATCACATTGAGTCTATAGGAAAAGCCAATACTATGAAGGAGGGATGAGGTGTTGCTTAATGAGGCTCTTGCTCAAAGTGCTTAGTAATATGCTCCAAAGCCCTCAACTACTTTCCCACATACACATATGACCTAAACCAAAAGTCAAACTCGGCCCCACCAATTCTTTCTATCCGGCACCACCGAGTTCAGATGTCATAGCCACTGCCACAAATCCTAGGCAAATCGGTCTCACCGATAGGGATCTCTGTCTCACCGAGATGGGATTGCAATCTCTCTGTATGGATCTATTACCAAAATCGGTCTCACCGAGTTTGCGTAATCGGTCCTACCGAGATTGCAATATAAACTCTATGTTTCCTTTCGTAACATTTTGGTCTCACCGAAATGAGCGAATCGGTCCCGCCGAGTTTACCTGACCAACTCTCTGGTTAGCTTATTACCAAAATCGGTCTCACCGAGATTACGTTATGCCCTAACCCTAACCATATCAGTCCTACCGAGTTGCATGTCGGTCCCACCGAAAGTCCTAACGGTCACTAGATTTGCTGAATCGGTCCAACCGAGTTTATCAATTCGGTCCAGCCGAGATTGGCAAGTTGTGTGTAATGGGTAGATTTTCTGTGGAGGCTATATATACCCCTCCACCTCCTCTTCATTCGTGGAGAGAGCCATCAGAACGAACCTACACTTCCAACATACATTTTCTAAGAGAGAACCAGCTACACTTGTGTCGAGGCCAAGATATTCCATTCCTACCATATGAATCTTGATCTCTAGCCTTCCCAAGTTGCTTTCCACTGAAATCTTCTATCCACAAAATCCATATCCTGCGACAAAGAGTTGAGTGTTGGGGACACTATCATTTGAAGCACAAGAGCAAGGAGTTCATCATCAACACACCATTTGTTACTTCTTGGAGAGTGGTGTCTCCTAGATTGGCTAGGTGTCACTTGGGAGCCTCTGACAAGATTGTGGAGTTGAACCAAGGAGTTTGTAAGGGCAAGGAGATCGCCTACTTCGTGAAGATCTACCATAGTGAGGCAAGTCCTTCGTGGGCGACGGCCATGGTGAGATAGACAAGGTTGCTTCTTCGTGGACCCTTCGTGGCTGGAGCCCTCCCTGGACTCGCGCAGCCGTTACCCTTTGTGGGTTGAAGTCTCCATCAACGTGGATGTACGATAGCACCACCTATCGGAACCACGTCTCAAAAATCTCCGTGTCTCCAAATTGCGTTTGCACACTCCAATCCCATCCTTTTACATTCTTGCAAGTTGCATGCTCTACTTTCCGCTGCTCATATACTCTTTGCATGCTTGCTTGATATGTATTGTGTTTGTTAAACTTGTGCCAAAACTCCACTTCAACTTAAAGAAATTAAAAACTGCAACTTTTGGTACTTGGTGTCTAATCACCCCCCTCTAGACACCTCTTCTCAATCCTTTCAGTTGTCATTCTGGTCGCGAACGTGTACGTACATACTGGTCGATGTAGAGGCGCGCATGTGTCGTAGTAGAGGGGCGCACGTAGCATGTACACGTACGTACAGCGGCCAGTGTGCAAGAAATAAAATACAGCCACACACGTACATACGGGCAGGGTCTTGACGAACGCCTACTCGCGCATATGTACGGCCAAGGCTCGTGTACATGGCTGGGTCGGAACGGAGAAACTGCGTCGTCGTTGTGTTCATGCGGAGCCAACCTGCTGGGTCGGAATGGAATGTGTCATCGTGTTCATCGGGAGGGCTTGGACGAAACAGCCGATGGAAACGAGGCCTGGCGTACCGCAGAACAGAGGAAACGACCTTGTGTTCGACCGGCCACGGTTGAAACGGGATCTTGTTCATCAGGAGGGGTCTGGCGTACCGCAAAACGGAGGAAACGAACCTCCTACGGTCGAAACGGGGGTCCTGTTGATCGGGAGGGGTGTGGCGTACCACAAAATAGAGGAAACGGACTTGTGTTGGAGCGCTACGGTCGAAACGGGGGTCCTATTCATCAGGAGGGGTGTGGCGTACCGCAAAACGGGACTCCACGGGATACTGTTCATCTCCATCGTCGACCCTCTCCAGCCTCCACGGGCTACTGTTCATCCACCATCGATCTCCTCCAGCCTCCACCTGTGATTGTTCATCCACGGGCTCCTGTTCATCCAGCCTCTACCGTGAGCTACTCCACCGGTTACTGTTCAACCAGCCATCTCCACGGGCTCCTGTTCAACCACCCCTTCACGGGCTACTGTTCATCCATACCTCCACCATCTACTGTTCATCCAGCCCTCCACGGGGTGGTCCTGCTCATCCTGCCCTCCACGGGGTCCTGTTCATCCAGCCCCAACCGGCTCGATCGATCGGGGTCTTGTTCATCCAGAGGCAACACCACGGGGTCCTGTTCATCCACCCCCACCGGGAACTGTTCATCCAAACCCCCCCAACAACGCTCACTGTTCATCCATAGGCAGCATCGATCAGCTTCAGTTAGCAGCAGTAGCGAAGGAATCGCTCGATCGGGTTCAGTTAACAGCCATCGATCGATCTCTCGGGTTCAGTAACGCATAGCCTGCAGTGCAATCGCTCGGGTTCAGTTAGAGCCCAATGCCTCGCACCCACGCGCGTGCGTGTCCGAGAGAAACGTGCATCGCTCGGCCCTGACCACCCACACTATCGGTGTCAAAACCGGCGGATCTCGGGTAGGGGGTCCCGAACTGTGCGTCTAGGCCGGATGGTAAAAGGAGGCAGGGAACATGATGTTTTACCCAGGTTCGGGCCCTCTTGATGGAGGTAAAACCCTACGTCTTGCTTGATTAATATTGATGATATGGGTAGTACAAGAGTAGATCTACCACGAGATCAAGGAGGCTAAACCCTAGAAGCTAGCCTATGGTATGATTGTTGTGTATGGAGTTGATGAAGTTGTCCTTCGGACTAAAACCCTCTGGTTTATATAGACACCGGGTAGGGTTAGGGTTACATAGAGTCGGTTACAATGGTAGGAGATCTTGAATATCCGCATCGCCAAGCTTGCCTTCCACGCCAAGGAAAGTCCCATCCGGACACGGGACGTAGTCTTCAATCTTGTATCTTCATAGTCTTGGAGTCCGGCTGAAGGTATATTCCAGCTACCCGAACACCCCCTAATCCAGGACTCCCTCAGTAGCCCCTGAACCAGGCTTCAATGACGACGAGTCCGGCGCGCAAATTGTCTTCGGCATTGCAAGGTGGGTTCCTCCTCCAAGTCCTTCATAGAAGATTGTTAACACCAAGAGTAGTGTCCGGCTCTGCAAAATAAGTTTCCACATATTGCCATAGAGAGAATAATATTAACACAAATCCAATCTGCTGACGTACTCCGCAGTGCGCCTTCACACTACGGCCAAGTCCTGTACTTGAATCGTTTTTACTTTTTCACCTCAGCGTGTTTTGCGAGGCGGTTTCCTTGGCACGTCTTGTCAAAGCAGAGATCGTGTACACCCCTATTATGGGATTCTCATCAATACGGACATGGGTAACCCAATCGAGCCCGTTAGCATGTTTTCTCGATTAAAGGTGAGTCCCTAACGGTTACGGGGAGGGCTCCTGGTATTCAGCCTCTTATAAAGAGACCAGGGCCTTATCTTTTCTCCAACAAGTTCGCCCGTCGCCTCGAGTTCCAGCACCCTAGGCTCCAAATTCCGGGCACCTCGGACCTTCGACAATGTCCGGTTCCGACCTTCAAGGCCGATGGATGCCCTCCTCCGTCACGGAGGAGGACGTGCTAAAGTTGAGAGAGGCTAAGTTCCTGACCGGCGAAATTTGGCATAGGTTGCCTGCTCAAGGGCAGGTCATCCCCAGTCCCCAGCCCGATGAGAGCGTGGTGTTCATGTCTCACTTCCTTCGGGGGTTGGACTTCCCAATGGATCCCTTTGTGAGGGGGCTGCTGTTTTATTACGGGTTGGAATTCCACGACTTAGCTCCGGAGTCCATCCTCCATATGTCCTCGTTTATCGGTGTGTGCGAAGCGTTTCTCCATGTTAACCCTCGCTTCGGACTATGGCTCAAAACCTTCAAAGTGGAACCGAAGATGATTGACGGACGGCACGCAGAGTGCGGAGGCGCAGTTATAAGCAAAAATGCTGATGCTCCATGGCCCGAGGGCTCTTTTCAAGAGGAGCTAGGCTTTGTGGCAACGAGAGTGGTTTTATATCACCGCTCGCCGGAGCACCAAATGGGTGGGGACTCCTACCTTTCGCTCGGGTCCCCCACCACGTCTAGCGTCATGGGTCAACAAAGGGTTGGATTGGGGTTTGCCCAAAGACGTGCCCTTGTTATAGGGCCGCATTAAAGGTCTCTTGGAAGGAGACCTCAGCCTGGTCAAGGTGACGCAGGTCATGCTGATTCGCCGAATATTGCCCGGCAAACGTCGCCCCTTCGCCTGTGGGAATTTAATCCAGAGGGACCGCGAGCTCTCCAGAACTTCATGGGCGCAACACCCGCGAAGATGTATAAACTGTTCTTCAGATCACAAGAGTGTGTCTGGATTCGACTGAGGACGCAGGCCTAAGCCGCAATCGCCTGGATAATCAAGTAAGCAACCTTGTGCCCGGACCTTCTATCCGTATAATTGTCATAAACTTGCCCCTAAAAAGAGCTGTCCTTTTAAGCAGGAGTGGATAGCGAAGGCAAAGCTGATCAGGTGTCCGGCTCCCCTTCCTGAAACCAGGCCGGATCCCGTGCTAGTCAGGATGCTGGAGATAATGCCTTTGGAGGGGGAGGACAAGGAAGCTATGGCCTCCTCGAAGGAGGCTGCTCCGAAGGGAGGAACCGACGATTCCTCTCCTAAGGGGAAGAAGAGAGCCGCCTCTGACGACCCGGAAACCATGGCCGCGAAGCGGGGGAGAAAATCCTCGTCAGAGGGTCCGACGCTGGGGAGTTCCTCGGCCGGACTACGCCCTCAAGGGGATCAGCCCTCCAGCGAGCCGTAAGTAGAGAAAGATTTTCCTTTTGAGGGATGAGGGAAATCCTTGATTTATGTCTGAGAAGATTAACCAAACTTTTACTTTGTAGTTCGGACCTCAGCCCTTCTCAGCAGAGCTCGTCTTCGGGGGATCTTCTTCCGGAGATGATGGAGAGCGGGACGCCTCCCCCTACCGTGCTGCCTAGCGAGGCGGGCGACCCTGAGGTGTCGTCGCGGAGAGTTTCTCCGAATCTGGCAGGGGCGGAAGACGGCTATGTGGCCCCCCGAGGTTCTCCGCGTCCGGTCTTCGAAAGAGGTCATGGGATGAGCCCGACACCATCTGGTGCTCGGTCGGAGGAGCTAAAGATTCTGCTGGGGCGAGCTTGTATCTCAGAGGAGCACAAAGCATTGATGGGCACGGTGATTGAAAGGATCTCATCCGCATAGAGCGGACTGCATGAGGCCGTCAAAAGTTTACTGACGGGTTTTGAGGTACATTTAGATAATGTACACTTTTGGCAGTTGTGCATGAATAAGATGCGCCCTGTGTAGATAGTAGCCCCTGAGACTCTGCGCGTCGTCAAGAAATGACGGCGCGCGGAGGATAATAATCCCAGGTCTAAGATGTCGCCTTTGAATGCAGGCGGCAGGTTGTCCGGAATCGAGCCGAACTGACGATTTTGCCAGACTAAAGCGGCAACTAGACGTGGCAGAAGCCGACATCGCGCTTGTCAACAAGCGGCTTGAGGACGCTCAAGGTATGCAATTCCCCAGGCGGCATGAGGTAAGAACAATTTGAGGCCTTTGTCTTACAATGTGTGTGCTTGACGCAGATGGTGCGGCCGCCGTGGAGAGTCTTAGGGCAGAACTTGCCTGAGCTAAAGAACAAGCCAGAGAAAGTGATGCGGCCGCCAAAAAAGCCCTTGAAGAGCTGAGAGCCGAACGGGCTGCCCATTGCCGAAGCAAGGAAGATATGGCCGAGATGGCCGAAAAGTTAAAAAGCGCTACAGACCGTTGCAGATTTCTTGAAAAAGAAGACCAGGCGAAACAGACGGACTTAGAGAAGGCCGCAGCCAATGCCAAGGACGCACGCTCTGCGATGAGAGCTGCGAAGGAGGAGCTACGTCAGGCTGAACAGATTGCGGCTGGAAAGCCCTTTATGCTGCGAAGGAAATTTTGCGATCCGAAGTTTGCTCCGTTGGACCGGATGTGGAGTGTGGAGAATACCTATATGGACTTGGCAGCGAGTGCTGCTGATGCGACCGAACACTTTCAAGATTAGAAGGACCGCGAAGTGGAAAAGCTTTTCTGGTCGCAGTTTCACAATCCAGAGCGTCCACTGGTAGTGGACGACCGTTTGGCTCAATGGGTCGAATTTAATAGGTTGTCCGGACTCGCCATGAAGTACGTCATGGGTTATCTGTGGCCGGGGAGATCGGAGCCAAAGAGATATTTCAACTTGCTGCAGCAATTCCTTGACGCGGTGCCACGCATAAATGCGATGAAGAGGTCAGCATGCATAGAGGGCGCACGGATGGCTCTTGCCCGTGTTAAGACATACTGGGCAGAGATGGAGACCACCGTTGTTGCGTCTCGGGATTCGGACAAAAGCCGAGTACCCTCCGAGCACTATTTTCAGGAAGTCCTTGAAGGCGCTCGTGTAATAGAGACGCAATGCTCGAAAGATGCTATGTTATGATAGCATATGTAATTATAAAGTAATATTTTGATAAATTGTAGTGGCCTTTTTATACTTGTGCCTTCAAGTATTGGGAACACCTCCTGTGCGGCCGTTTTAATAGTGCGTGGGTGCTCACAGAAGACGCATTTTCACACTTAACCCAACGTCTTGGTCCTACAAAGGAGGTGATAGCACAGCGGGCCAGGCAACCGGACTATAATGCTTTAACACTTTCACTTCGCCATAGGAGCTTGACAGTGAGACTATTTAGGTAGCTCCTTGGTGGCGACTGCGCTCATCCGAGTGCGGGGCGCGTATGTGCCTGACCGGGAAACGGCCCTTCGTTAAAACGGAGGAATCCGATAGATTCCGATAGGTCATCCAGTGGCTGACCAGTCTCACGCTACATCATGACAGTCAGTTTTCGGCTTTCTCTACTGAGGTGCTCGCCTGGCCAAACTGGGGCACAATCGCAGTAGTTCTCCTGGTGCTACCTTAGCCGATAGAGCGGAACGTAAGGTAGCCGAACTCAGGAGCCGGGCAACCCAACATTTGACCAAAGACATGATTCGGAGCTGATGCATATAATGCCAAAACTCACAATGCCGAACACTCCCTAAGGTATTCGGTCTTTGTGAGTGCGGGCAAAACAACACTCTTTATTAAAAAAAAGAAGCCCCTAGTGTCCAGGTACGTGCGAAAATTCTGACGTAGCCACATGCCAAGACGCCAGCCTCCTCCTTGGTTATACCAGAAAAAACCAGGGGATGTGTAGCAACAAGAGACAGTAAAAACGGTTTACGCAGGGTCTTAATCTAAAAAGAATCCTTTAGGACGGGTCCCTACTGCATATCTGCGCCTGTGTCTCCGTTGTGCCGTATCCTGGACGGGCGCCACATGACGTTCATCTGTAAAAGAGAGGAACTAAGTTGAAAACGGGTCGTGCCAAAAAAGTTTAAAATAAACAAGGTGTAAAGTAAAATATATAAAATTGAGCTTTATTGTCTCTTATTGTATATGCATGGAACCCCTAGTGCGGGGGTATATGGCCACTAAGCCTTCATCAATGATGATTTTGTACCGAACTCGTCTATCCGCGTTCATGGTCTTTAATGACCTATTTTGAAGTTTTTTGGCCGGTGAGGCCATTTTGCTATTGGGCTGTCAAGGCGGCCGCACAGTCCTCCGCTTGGGGAGGTGCACTTTAGTGCTTCCCCTTCAAAGAGATGATGCCTCGTGGACCGGGCATCTTAAGCGTAAGAGATGCATAATGTGGTATTGCGTTAAAGCGAGCGAAAGCTTCGCGTCCCAGTAGTGCTTGATAGCGACTTGAGAACGGGGCGATATGGAAGGTCAGCTTTTCGTGGCGGAAGTTATCGGCAGAGCCGAATATGACTTCGAGCCGGAGAAAACCCATACAACGGGTGTCCGGACCAGGTATTACCCCTTGAAAGGAGGTTTTGCTACGGCAGATTCTTGCTGGGTTTATCCTCATGTGCTGGATTGTATCCTGATATATCAGGTTTAGTCCACTGACGCCGTCCATAAGGACATTTGAAAACTTGAGTCCGCCAATTATTGGATCGAGTATCAAGGCAGTCCAGCCTGTATTCTTGATATTTCTAGAATAATCTAGCTGATCGAAGATGATCGGTTTTGACAACCAGTGGCCGGACCCTTTGGGGATGGGCCGTGTGGTGCGTACCTTTATGGGCGCCGCACATTTTGTTATGTGAAGTGAGTTCACTGTTTTTACTTCCTGTGGGAAGTTCTTTTGTTTCCTGGTAGTCTACTTTTGGGGTTCGTCCTCGTCTTTGCTTGGTATGTCGAGCCCCTTGTGTTCAGCATTGAGTCTGCCGGATTATTTGAAAACCCAACAGTCTCTGTGGGTATGGTTAGCAGGCTTCCCGGGAGTACTGTGTATCTGACATATCCTGTACAGGATTTTATTTAGGTTGGATGGATCGTCCCTGTTATCCTGGAGGGGCGATTTTTCCTGATTTTGTCGTGAGCCTTTGAATCCGGCATTGACTGCCATGCTCTTCGGACTTTTGTCCTTAGTCCGGCGACGGTCCTTATTGCGTCGTGGTTTTCCGTTTCCATCCCTAGTTTCGGATGTACTTGGGTCGCTGGGGCTGCACCTTGCCAACCAGTTGTCCTCCCCTGCACAAAAGCGGGTCATGAGGTTTGTTAGTGCGGCCATTGTTCTCGGCTTTTCTTGGCCGAGGTGTCTGGCGAGCCATTCGTCTCGGACGTTATGCCTGAAAGCTGCTAAGGCTTCGGCGTCCGTACAGTCGACTATCTGATTCTTTTTAGTGAGGAATCTATTCCAGAACTGCCGAGCTGATTCTCCGGGTTGTTGACTTATGTGACTAAGATCGTCTGCATCCGAAGGGCGGGCATAGGTCCCTTGAAAGTTTGCTCGGAAAGCATCCTCGAGCTCTTCCCAGCTTCCAATTGTGTTACCGGGAAGGCTTTTAAGCCAATGCCGGGCTGGCCCTTTAAGGTTAAGGGGTAAATATTTTATGGCATGGAGATCATTTCCTCTAGCCATGTGTATGTGGAGGATATAATCCTCTATCCAGACTCCAGGGTCTGTTGTTCCATCGTATGCCTCTATGTTTACAGGTTTGAACCCCTCTGGAAATTCATGGTCCAGGACCTCATCGGTGAAACATAGTGGGTGTGCGGCGCCCCTGTATTTGGGTGTGCCGGATTCTGATGATGGCTTCATAGCATTGCTTACGAGAGCTTGCTTTCTTGGCCCATAAATGGACCTGACTGGGCCATGATGCGAATCCTTAAGTGGGTCGCATGCCGATTTGGGTGCGGCGCCGCTTGCCGCTTTATGGGGTCGTCTATCCGACCGTGTGGCTTTCTCATTTTTTGAATGCGAGGGCTATAGGGCCTCTTCGTCGAATTCAGGCAGTAGCTTTCTTTTCGGATAGCTTTTAGTGCGGCGACTGTCGCCATATTTATCTGCAGTATTGATTACTTTGCTCCATCTAATCCGGAGTGCATCTTCCGCTATTTTTAGCTTCCGCTTCTGCTTTTTTAGGCTACGTGCAGTTGCAACGAGCCTCTCGTGGAGATTCTTCTGTTCCATATGTTTATCCGGTGTGAGGTCGTCCGGAATGTCGTTTTCGCCGGAGGAGGGGCGTTCGGTTTCTCTATCTGTATTGCCCTATTCGGACGGCTGCTCTAAGGCCTTCTCGTCATCTACCGGCTCGTCCTACTGTATGGCTAGGTTTTTATCGAGGCGGGGCTTGGGTCAGCGTTTACGCCGATGCTTTGATTGCTTTTCGGGGGGTCGATCTCCCGTTCCCTCCCCTTTTTCCTCGTTGTCGCATCCTTTAGGGGTATCCACCATGTACACATCGTGAGATGAGGTGGCTGTCCAATGCCCCATGGGCGTTGGTTCGTCGGTATCTCCTGCATCGTCATCCATACTGTCGATGTCTCCGGAGTCGAAGTTGAGCACGTCGTTTAAATTTTCGATAGTGGCTACCAAGTGGGTGGTGGGTGGGCTTGGAATTTCTTCGTCGTCCGTATCCCATCCTTGCTGACCGTAATCCGGCCAGGGCTCTCCTGATAAAGAGAGAGACTTAAGAGAATTCAGGATGACACCAAAAGGCGAGTGCTGAAAGATGTCTACGATGGTGAACTCCATTATCGGCGCCCAATCGGATTCGATCGGCAGGGGCGCGGGGGGTTCGGAGTCCGGGGAGGAGTCCGGATCCTCGGAGTCACGGGTCATGCAGAGTGCGGGGATAGCGTTCGGCTCGATCGCCTTTGAGATCACAGCCCCTGAGGTGGCGTCGAACCGCTCGTCCTCGATTGGCGCAATAGGCTCCGAGTTAGAGGTCGGAACCGATGCGTGAGCGGCCTCCAGGACACTGCCCGGAGGCAAAGCTAGATCATGCCCCTCGAGATAGTGCGGCACGCTTGGCCGTGGCTCGAACCCGTCGAAGGTCAAGTCTCCGCGGATGTCAGCCGTGTAGTTTAAGCTTCCAAACCTGACTTGATGGCCAGGGCGTATCTTTCGATCTGCTCCAAGTGGCCAAGAGAATTGGCCCGCAGGCGAAGCCGCTGAAGACGAAGATCTATCCGGGGAAAAAAGTCTTACCCTGGACCGCCTCGTTGTTGATGATCAAAGGAGCCATCGGACCTAACGGCGACGACACAGAGGAACTCTCAATGAAAGCACCAATGTCGGTGTCAAAACCGACGGATCTCGGGTAGGGGGTCCCGAACAGTGCGTCTAGGCCGGATGGTAACATGAGGCAGGGAACACGATGTTTTACCCAGGTTCGGGCCCTCTTGATGGAGGTAAAACCCTACGTCCTGCTTGATTAATATTGATGATATGGGTAGTACAAGAGTAGATCTACCACGAGATCAAGGAGGCTAAACCCTGGAAGCTAGCCTATGGTATGATTGTTGTGTATGGAGTTGATGAAGTTGTCCTTCGGACTAAAACCCTCCGGTTTATATAGACACCGGGTAGGTTAGGGTTACATAGAGTCGGTTACAATGGTAGGAGATCTTGAATATCCGCATCGCCAAGCTTGCATTCCACGCCAAGGAAAGTCCCATCAGGACACGGGACGTAGTCTTCAATCTTGTATCTTCATAGTCCTGGAGTCCGGCTGAAGGTATAGTCCGGCTACCCGAACACCCCCTAATCCAGGACTCCCTCACACACTTACGGGGAACACCCTGATATTTTCCTCGCCCTCGCTTCTACCACAGTTTTTTCCATCATGGACGGCCCAAAGAATGTCATGCAGCTGCGTCTCCGGCCCGCCCATGAAGAAAAGCCCATTTTCTGTCATGATTTTTTGTCATAGAAGTAGGACCCCACCACATCTATGATGATACCGGGTTTTGTCACAATTATCGTCATAGAAATGTCATAAGTATGACAGAAAAAAAATTCGTTCGGCCCAAAATGTCACGGATGTTTTTTTGTACTGCAAGATGTCCTCGAAATAATGCGCTGGTGCGAGATGGTCCTTGCCCTTGGGGGGACTCCTCGCTGCAACGTCGGTGGCCTTCATCTTCGCCCAGTATGCCTTGACGCGGGCAAAGGCCATCCGTGCACCTTCAGTGCACGTTGAATGCTTAACGGCGTCGATATGCGGAACCACATCAACAAGCTGCTGCACCAAACCGAAATAACTATTCGGAATTGGCTCAGTAGGCCACAACCGGACTATGACATCCTTCATGGAAGAACCGAATATCCTGTGGAGCTCGGCCCACTGGGCCATCTGGTCATTCAGTAACAGCGGATGCTTTGGCGTGCCGAATTGTGACCAAAAAAAGCTTCTCCGTGGCACACCCTTCCCGCGCTTGGTAAAATTGCGCCGCATCGGAGGTGCTCTTCGGCAGGTCCAAGAATGCGTCTAGAGAGCTCCACATCTGATTAAGCGGGGAATACTTTGGATCGCCGAATTTAGTCTGTAACAAGAAAGGCTTACCAGCCGATATCTCCCCAGCTTGCCCGATCTCCTCCCAAGCCGCTCTAGACTCGGATCACGCTTCTCTCGCCTCTTGTAAGGCCTTGTGGAGATCGTCCGCTTTGGCTTTGTTATCCCTCTCGAGGAATTCACACTGGACAGTGGCTTCCTTTAGCTCGCGCGCCATGACAAAAACTCTCTCCTCACACTGGCGCCGGGCAGCCTGTTCGGTTTTTAATTCATCCGCTGCCTTATTGGCAGCCAAATTACTCATCCGGGCTTGCTCCTTGGCTAGAGCAAGTTCAGCCCAAAGGGCCTCCAACGCGGCAGCACCATTTGTAGTTATGCGCGTCTCAGTATACAATTCTAGCTTCGTGCATATATTATCATACATACTCCCTCCATTCCGAATTACTTGTCTTAGATTTGTCTAGATACGGAGGTATCTAGCACTAAAATGAGTCTAGATACGTCCGTATCTAGACAAAACCAAGACAAGTAATTTGGAATAGAGGGAGTACATATAATGATTGCCCCAAAAACATACCTTGCGCCTCGTCAAGCTGCCTGTTGATAAGTGTGATCTCATCATCCACCTCATCAATCTTCCGCTGCAGATCTGCAACCTCTGTGGATCGGGCAGTAGCCGGGGAGGTAACAGCCTGTGTTCCAAGTAGTCAGATTATTTCCTGGACATATCTTTTTGATCCTCTGATCGCCTCCCTTGGGAAGCCAATCAGAGTCTCAGGGGCTACTATCCATACACAGGAGCATTTTGTGAATAAAACACAATCAAAAACATTACAGTACAAACCTCAAAGCCTCTTAGCAGGCTTGTCATGGCCTCATTCAATCCGCTTTTCGCGGACAGAACCTTTTCAACCACCGTACCCATCAAGGTACGATGGTCCTCTGAGACGGACGCCTGTCGCAGCATGTTCGTCAATATATCTAGCGCTTCTGGATCTCCGGAAGCTGCTGTAGCAGCACGGCCTCCCTTCGAAGGGATCCATTCATTCGTCCCTAGAGTTGTCTCCGGCTGTAAGGCGGACAGTCCGGGGCCTTTATTGTTGGCCCCCGGACCTTGGGCTACCGAAGTATCACCTTCGGTTAGTGTTTTCATCATCCCTCACATCACTTGTTGATCAAGAGAGACCCTCCGGGATGACACCTTGAAGTCGTCCGCCCTATTGGGCGAGGAGACCGGTGGAGGCATCTCGCTTTCCATCATCTCCGGGAGAAGATCCCCCGAGGAAGAGGATTGTTGAAGAAGACTATGTGCTGAGCTGCAAAAACATATATTCTAGATGTTACCTGATACGTCCATTTTGCATCATGCTTTTATATCGATATTTATTGCATTATGAGCTGTTATTACACATTATGTCACAATACTTATGCCTATTCTCTCTTATTTTACAAGGTTTACATAAAGAGGGAGAATGACGGCAGCTGGGGTTCTGGGCTGGAAAAGGAGAAAATATTAGAGACCTATTCTGCACAACTCCAAAAGTCCTGAAACTTCACGGAAGTCAATTTCAAAATATATAAAAAATACTGAGCGCAAGAAGTTCACCAGGGGGCCACACCCTGCCCACGAGGGTGGGGGGCACGCCCTACCCCTTTGGGCGCGCCCCCTACCTCGTGGGCCCCCTAGTGGCCCTCCGATGACCATCTTCTGCTATATAAAGTCTTTCGATGAGGAAAAAATCATAAGCCATCTTTTCGGACGAAACTTCGCCTCCACGAGGCGGAACCTTGGCAGAACCAATCTAGGGCTCTGGCGGAGCTGTTCTGCCGGGGAAACTTCCCTCCGGGAGGGGGAAATCATCGCCATCATCATCACCGACGCTCCTCTCATCGGGAGAGGGCAATCTCCATCAAGATCTTCACCAGCACCATCTCCTCTCAAACCCTAGTTCATCTCTTGTATCCAATTCTTGTCTCCAAGTCCGGGATTGGTACTTGTGGGTTGCTAGTAGTGTTAATTACTCCTTGTAGTTGATGCTAGTTGGTTTATTTGGTGGAAGATCATATGTTCAGATCCTATATCCATATTAATACCCCTCTGATTATGAACATGAATATGCTTTGTGAGTAGTTACGTTTGTTCCTGAGGACAAGGGAGAATTCTTGCTATTAGTAGTCATGTGAATTTTGTATTCGTTCAATAGTTTGATGAGATGTATGTTGTCTTCCCTCTAGTGGTTTTATTTGAACATCGACTACATAACACTTCACCATTATTTGGGCCTAGAGGAAGGCATTGGGAAGTAATAAGTAGATGATGGGTTGATAGAGTGACAGAAGCTTAAACCCTAGTTTATGCGTTGCTTCGTAAGGGGCTGATTTGGATCCATATATTTCATGCTATGGTTAGGTTTACCTTAATAATTTTGTTTTAGTTGCGGATGCTTGCAATAGAGGTTAATCATAAGTGGGATGCTTGTCCAAGTAAGGACAGTACCCAAGCACTAGTCCACCCACATACCAAATTATCAAAGTACCGAACACAAATCATATGAACGTGATGAAAACTAGCTTGATGATATTCCCATGTGTCCTCGGGAGTGCTTTTCTCTATATAAGAGTTTGTCCAGACTTGTCCTTTGCTACAAAAAGGATTGGGCCACCTTGATGCACTTTATTTACTTTTGTTACTTATTGCTCGTTACAAATTATCCTATCACAAAACTATCTGTTACCACTTATTTCAGTACTTGCAGAGAATACCTTGCTGGAAACCGCTTATCATTTCCTTCTGCTCCTCATTGGGTTCGACACTCTTACTTATCGAAAGGACTATGATAGATCCCCTATACTTGTGGGTCATCATTACCCTGGTCACAGGAGAGGAACGGGATATGTTTAAAACACCCTTGTTTGCTTACGATTTAGGCTTGCCCTTGCCAGGGGACTACGCGATGACGTCGTCCTCTAAGCCCGAGCCGCCCACAGGGGCATCTTGCCTTGCTTAGGAGCCTTTTCCTCCCAATCTTCGGAGACGACCCTTTTCTTACCATGGGGAGAAGGAATGTTGGCTTCTCATTTACTTTTGTCTTCGGACGATGGGATTTTGATCTCTCCGGACACAACGTCTAATATACCTTCGGGAGGGAGGCCACCTTCGGTCCTCCCGCTCTCCGTATAGTCCTCCTTCACATGCATCTGGTACGGTGTCGGGGCCAGCATCCTTGTTAATTCGAGATCCGCTGAGTTTCGGGAAGGGGGGCCGAACACCTAATTTGCTCTGCTTTCTTTATCCAGCCGTGGAAGAAGATAGTGTGATCAGTATTTCATTATGGCACGCATAGCTAGAAATTGTTCGGGAATCGAGCGCTTACCGAGGTATCTAGATGGTTGCGGTCGAGACCGATGTCCTGGGTGGTGTCTGGCCACTGTTTTCGTTTCTCGAAAAACAACTTCCACATTCCTTTGTGCGTAGTACCGAAGAAGTCTTGGAGGGTCCATTGTTGCTCCGAATTAAACTCCCACATATAGAGAGGCCGTCACTGGCACAGCAGAACCCGGCGGACCAACATTACTTGGACCACATTGATAAGACCAACGTCCTTCTCAAGGAGGCTCCGGATGCGGCTCTTTAGAGTCTAGACTTTGTCAATTGATCCCCGGTCTAGCCCCTTATTAATCCATGATGCAAGCTGTAATGGAGAGCCAGATCGAAACACAGGTATAGCCGCCCACTTGGTACCGCGGGGTTCAGTGACGTAAAACCACTCCCGCTGCCATAGCTTGGGAGCTTCGGTGAAAGAGCCTTTTGGCCAGTGAGCATTGGTAAGCTTGCTCACTGTAGCACCTCCGCCCTCCGTGTGTTCCCTGTCGACTACCTTCGGCTTCACACTAAAGGTCTTGAGCCATAAGCTGAAGTGTGGGGGAATACGGAGAAAGGCCTCACACGTGATAATGAAAGTCGAGATGTGAAGGAAAGAATCTGGGGCTAGATCGTGAAAATCTAGTCCGTAGTAAAACATGAGCCCCCGGACGAAGGGTTGAAGAGCGAATCCTAGCCCTCGCAGGAAGTGGGAGATGAATACGACCCTCTCGCCGGATCTGGGAGTAGGAATAACCTGTCCTCGAGCAGGAAGCATGTGGGGGATGTCCGGGGTCAGGTATCTGGCCGCATGAAGCTTCACAATATCCTCCTCTGTAACAGAGGAAGCCACCCATCGGCCCTGTGGGCTGGGTCCAGACATGATTGGGCAGCTTGAAGCAGTGAAGTCGAACCTCAGGTGCTAGAACTCGAAGTTGGAAGGGCTGAGGAAAGGGTCGGCGCAAAATAAGACGGCCCTTGGCCCCTTTATAAAGGCAACGGATATCAAATGCCTCCTCCTAAGCCTGAAAACCTGCATATTCCGAGGGGATCATTCCAAGGGAACGGTTGGGTTACCCACACCCGTGTTGATGAGAATCACGCAATATGGGGACACGATCTCTGTTTCGACAAGACGTGCCAATAAAAACCGTGCCTCAAAACGTGGAACAACACGACAAGAAACGGTTAGAAATAATGACCGGGCAAGTGTGAAGTCACATTACAAAGAGTTGTCGGCGGATTGAATTCGCGATATATTATACTCTCTGCGGTTGTGCGTGGTATTTGTGTTGCAGATCCGAACACGTTCATTGCGTTCGAAGACTATCTTGGAGTATTCGGAAAGGGGAACCCGCTTTGCAATGCCGAAGACAATCTGCGCGCCGGACACCTCGTCATTGAAGCATGGTTCTGGGGCTACTGAGGGAGTCCGAGACTAAGGGGTCCTCGGGCGTCCGACCTATTAGACATGAAGGGGCCGGGTCAAGACCCAATGGTGGGTCACAAAGGAAGGCCAGTAAACACTTAAGGCGATAGTTTGTTAAATCTTATAGAAGGCCTAGAGGGCTAGAGGCGGCTTAAGGCCCAATATTGTAAACCACCGTATGTAAGGAAAGACTTGTAAAGAAAGGCATGTAAAAGAAGTCACTGAGCCGGACACGATTTATGAGCCGGCAAGGACTCTGTAGGCCAGAAGGTGTCAACCCATGTATATAAGGGGACGACCTGGTGGCGGCTTAGGTCAAGAGACAAGAGATAGATAACCAAGCCAGCGAACTAGCCTCTTGGCGATCGAAACCCCAGCAATATCAACACAACTAGACGTAGGCTTTTACCTTCATCGTAAGGGGACGAACTAGTATAAAACCTCTCGTGTCCTTTGTCCCGATTAACCCCTTTAAGCTTCCTAGTTGTGATGGCCCTACGACTAAGTCCTTTTGCTAGGACATCTGCCGTGGCAATTCCATGACAGTTGGCGCCCATCGTGGGGCCAGCGCACGATGGATTTGAGTTCTTGAAGGGCAACTTCGAAGGGCTCAAGGAATACGCTGTGGGCCGGATGACCAAGAGTCGTCGCGGCAAGCTCTACATCAACGACGAAGGCTGAGGCCCCGCGGCTAGCTCAATTGAGTACGGGTACCGGGTCCCCTTCGGCAGAATTCATGTTTTCATCGGCCAGATCGGCGAGCCGGGCCCTGAGCCGGACGTCCACATCAACCTCCTCGAAACGGCTCAATGCGCGAGGTCCACCCATGTTCAATCTATTGTGAAGCATGCTTTCGTAGGTTGCATTCACCGCGGTGAATACTCTGAAGAATCGGTGGATGGGGGTGAGACGGCCGTCTACTCTGACGCGACATCATCAACGGGTGAGACAGACTCTTTATATAAGCTGCAGGATGGCATGCCCGGGGGCTGTTCTGATGGCAGCAGTATTGCAGACCCCCTTGAGCCACCGAATTGGGCCGGAGTCTTCATGGCGGGAACACAGCCCGGGCAGAACTCCACAGCAGCAGCAACAACAACAACCACCGGGTTGGCCGCAGCCGGGTCAGGAGACCCCGCGCGCCCCCCGGCTCAGATTCTGATGGACCTCATGGATAAACTGACGACTCTGTTGACTGCCGTGGTAGAGCCGGCAGATAAAGCTCAGCATGATGCAGAGGTGGCACGTGTACATGAGGAGATGGTGCAAGCTAAAGAAAATTTAGCAGCAGAAGAGGTCAGGATGGCCGTAGAGCGGGCGGCTTTGGACGCTCGTGCTCAACAGCTTCAAGCAGAGACTTTCTGGCTCTCGGTGGATCTGAACGTGTCAAACGAGGTCATGAGAAGAAGACATCAGAAAACTTAGTCATGTCTACCTCTGACGCTCGATCCTAGGAACCTTTTTCCTACAATCGGGGCCGAAACAAGCAACCCACCGGAGGCAAATCGGATCACGACACCCGGGGCACCAGTTCAACCGCACGCCATGGAACCACCTCATGCACATACCACTTCGCCTCATTATGTACCAACACCACCGGGTCACTTCTCCAATCCCTTGGAAAACCTCATTGCTGCATCAGCTCGTTTGGCGGCTCTCCCGATGGAAGGCGACTCGCCAGCGGCGATCGAAATGCAAAGGATGAGAGAACTTCTTCAAACAGCTCTGGCGCAACAGGATGGGTACTCTTACAGTCGAGACAGGATCCATTCAACTCCTCGCCCGAGCCGGAGCCCAAGCTACAGTAGGCATATGAATTCAGCTGACATGTCAAGCAATGCTCAATGACGCAACCGGCCACACAGGCATGAGCCGGTACAGGCCGGAGCCCTTAACTTGGCGGATCAGGAGAGGATCCGACAGGAGGCTGAGCGGGCATTTCAACTGGCAGCGGAGCAGGCGGCTCATCAGACTTTTCTGGCTTATCCAGCAACCTCGGTTGAGGCAGTAGTAGCCACAAGAACTGGTGGTGTCCCTTGTCTGGTGCTGGCCATACGTAATGAGCGTTTGCCGAAGGACTTCAAGGGGCCTCATAAGGTGCCTAATTACACGGCCGATTTGCAGCCTGGGGCTTGGATTGAGAGTTATGAGATGGCTATGGAGCTGTTGGAGGTGAGCGACGCGGCAATGGCTAAATATTTCACCATGATGTTGGATGGAATGGCTCGTACTTGGCTAAAAGGGTTGCCCCCCAATTCCATCGGCTCATGGGCGGAGTTAAAGGCCCGGTTCATTCAAAACTTCAAGGACACATGCAAACAGCCTATGTCAATCGTGGACTTGACTAATTGTAAACAAGAGGAAGGTGAGTCCACAACCCATTAGGCGCGCTGGGTCAAGGAGATAATTCATTCATCTGATAAGATGGATGCCGGTTTAGAAGTCTTAATGTTGGAAAAAAAATTGTCGTTGAACCTCTGAAACAGAAGCTGGGGCGGCTTAAACATGACTGCCATGACATGGGCCAGTTGATGGCAGCTCTCGTCAAGTATGCCGATTCTGATAGTACCAAGGACCCTGTGTCTGATGAAGAAAAGACAGGGAAGGGAAAGAAGAACGGCAATGGCAAGGGTCACCAGCATAGCCCGACAAATCAAGGAGGTAATAAGCGTAAGGCTGACGAATTTGTGGCTAACACCAATGCGTAGGGCAACAATCAACGGCGCAAGGGTAGGCAACCCCCTCGGTCGGGCGGATCAGGTCCCACCCTTGAGCAACTATTGAATGAACCTTGTCCAAGTTAAGGCACCCGGGAGAAGACAGCCACCCATCTGTGGAAGGACTGTACAATCATGAAGGCATTCAAGAATTCAAATGCGTTTGATGGAAGTCACGGCCCTAGCGGCGGTTCAGGTGGAGGCAGCTTTCATGGCCCGTGCGCCGGTTCAGGTGGAGGCGGTTTTCAAGGTCAGGGGCATATGGGTAACCAAGGAGGTTATAATCCACAACCCAGCCAAGGTAATCAGCAGCAATCCGGATATCAGAGCAACCCAAAACAGTTGAATAGTGGAAAATATCATGTGTTTACCACCAGCTTGTGCAAGAGGGACCAAAAGCTTCACAAAAGGGCTGTCAATTCCGTTGAGCCGACAATTCCGCGTTACTTACGGTGGTCAGAAAAGCCTATTGTGTGGAGCAGAGAGGATCATCCTCCCCGGATCGACAATCCGGGTCACTTGGCCTTGGTAGTGGCGCCTCAGGTTGCGTCATTTATAAATAAAGTTGCAGTGTGAGGTGGGCCATGTTTTCACTGCTCTTGCACTCCTCCGCCGTAAGAATGGAGAAAATTGTAATCTAGTAGTACTTCCTTTCGCCGAAAGTGTGGGACATCCAGCAGTCCTACCACCTCACTAATAATGACCAATGAGCCATCAAATCACATAGACCCAGCAGTAAGTTGGACGAACGAAGCAACCATCACTCTTGAATCCGCTTCTCCCTTCAACGCAGGCGCCAGTGAGAGCTCGCGTCCGCTCTGCCCGGGCATGAATGCGGCACCGATTCTTTGGAGCGGCGCTGACCGTTTCGGGCGGGAAGCGCGCGCGGGCGATGGAGGGGCTTTGGGTGGGCCTGCCTAGTCAGGAGCAGGCGTGGCAGCTATCCGCCTGTCCCTACCGGATGCCCGGAAACGAGAGGATGCACCGACTCTTGCGGCTAAAATCATACACTACACACCATCTCTCTCTAGGATCCTTAGCAAGAACAACTTATAGCATAGCCGGGCAAGGTTAGGCGTTTGGAACTATTAAAATATGTTAGCTTTTGTGGGCCAGCTAGCTTGGGTGGGCTAGAAAAACCTCGCTAGCTTAGGAGAGCCAGATCGGCTCGCTTCCGACGACAAACTTCGCGTAGTAGTAACATATTTATGTTGTACTAGTCCAAGTTACTCACCACTATGACCAGCCTAAGCAATGTAACCAAACACTCCTTACTCTGCCTTGTTATCTCCCCTGGAAACCCAATGCATGGAGCGCAACTACATGTTGATCAGTCAAGAAATCAAAGTCGGCTTGCATGCGAGTTAATACGTGGCCCTGCATGGTAGCTAAAATGGCATCTCTTAGTTTTTTGGATTAATTGTTGCGTTTAGAGATAGAAATCAGGGCTTTGATTGGAGGAATGACCGGTCAAGTTTCTCCTGCTCCTCCAATCTTCTTGCACGTTGGTCCCTCTGCACCTTCTAACGTGACTTATTACACCTAGACGGAGGGAGTCATATGAGATACGGTGGCACACTAACTTTGGTCGAATACAAGTGCCCAAAATTGTGTGCATGTTATAATAAGGATTCACTTAAAATAGTACGTGAGCGAATAGAGGGATCAATTGGACATTGTTCCCGAGCAATAGCGAGATGTGTGAGGTAAGATACACCGCCGGCGCTTTTAATTTTTCTTATTAATTTGTTTGTTTCACCCTCTGACTGGTGGGACCCAACGTACTACGTGGAGATGTAAGGTGACTAAGGCTGCATTATTTCCGCACCACTGTGGATAGTCTTACCACCAAAGCCACATGACACGATTATGATTTAAATCCCAATGACTCCCACACACACAAAAAACACGACATGCTTGTCACACGAATGCAGGAATGTATAAAAGGTTATTTTTCTCTCGTTGAACATAATGGGAGGGTTGTGTAGCTGGTTAGCCTATTCGCTCATCAAACTTGAGGTCTCAGGTTCGATAACTACACTTGAGCATAATTCGTGCCAGGAGGATTCTTTGACTGGTCAAAATGGATGGATACGGGGCTATACGATCTCGTAGTGACCGTATAATCATCTCATCACGTATAAGCTGCAGCCTCGGCGCTTGTGTTCTAGGGTTTGCACTCTTCACACTCTCTCCAGTATATATATACACGCTGGAGCCTTAGTGCTTGTAGTTGCTCTCTTCACACTCTCTCTCCCTCTCCAGATCTAAACAAGACTTCGTTGGCCTCTCTCTCTCCCCTCACGGCTGGTCTGCTTGTAGTTGCTCTCTTCACACTCTCTCACCCTCTCCTGATCTAAACAAGACTTCGTTGGCCTCTCTCTCTCCCCTCACTGCTGGTCAAAGAGCTAGCATGATCCGTCCATTGGGAAGGGAAGGAGGCTTAACACTGTCGCCGTCGGCAAGGGAGGGAATCCACTACCGGCGCAGCTGTTCACTTTCACCCAGCGGCGGCGCGGGAGGGCCTCCGACCCCTTCTTCTTCGCCGCCATACATAGTGTGGGTCGAACGGCCTCTGGTCGCCCACCGAACCACACCCCAAGAACCTTAAGGTATAATTTAGTCATTCCACATGCATTGCTCTAGCTGCATGTGGGACTTTTCCGCTTCTGCACTCGAATCTAGGTGTTGGATCAAACAGGAAAGTAGTGGGGAAAGTTGTATACCATGAATGGTGGAAAGTAGTGGGAAAAGTTGCATAGCATGAATCTAGGACGTTGTTCAAAAAGGAAAGGAAGGGGGAAAGTAGTGGGGAAAGTTGTATCGCATGAATCTAAGGCGTGGTTCAAAGAGGACATGAATGGGGGAAAGTAGTGGGGAAAGTTGTATAGCATAAATCTAGGACGTGGTTCACAGAGGAAAGGAAGTGGGGAAAGTACTAGTACAGACTGGCTATCCAGCACCTATGTTGGTCGAAAAGGGAAAACAATGACAAACGCACTACGCACATCTATAACGAACTGATCTTTTGTTTTGGGGGACAAGGTTGTAGAGTTTGAGCAGGACTAGATTTGCTGCGCTCACATAGGGAAAGGTGTCTAAAGATAACAAAACTGGGACCAACACAAATGTGCTCCTTGGTTGTTTGTTCTTTGTTGCAACAAACTGTACATCACCCCAGTACATCGGTAGATGCACATGGTGCTGGTGCGTCCACTGTCCCGTGCAACTCTTTAGCTGTTGTTAATCTAAGGCCCTGTTTGGTTAAAAACTCCCTAGTCCCTACCTGCTTGGTTCCAGGGACTAAACATGGACTAGAGGTTATTAAATGACATGCTAAAAGACCATGTTACCCCTAGTAATGAACTAATAGAGACAAGGTGCGATGCGTGGCAGGGGCAACTGTTGGAAAAAGTCCCAAAAAGACTCTCCCTTGGGGTCTTCTTTCTTTAGTCCCAAATGCCCACTTTTAGTCCCTAAAAGTCCCTCCTAATTAGTTTAGATGGGACTGACATGGAGTTTTTTTAGTGCCTCCACCAAAATGTCCCTGTAAACAAGCACCCTCTAATAATGCCGCTGGAAAATTGGTTCGATGCCACAGTTAAAAGCAAATTACATGTTTAATGAATTTTATTGATAATATAATCTCGTTGTTAATATTAATCAATGCCACTGTTTGAGAAATGCTATTGTCTTGCTTTCTTTCCCATTTAGATAAGGTAGATGCTTCTTTTTGTTGGCTTCTGTGTCATCCACCGTTATTGACCACTAGTTGTTTCCTTTGCACCTCTGTGTAAACAGGGTTATCTACTTCACCTCGTTGCCATTGTGACCTTTTGTTGCACCGCACAAAACACTTTTGTTTTAAGAGTGTTTTGTGCAGTTCAACCAAAGTGTCACACCGAAAATGTTGCTTGATTGCTTGATCTTAGTGGAACTGCACAAGAGGAGATCTTACTTCCTATCCGTGTTGGCAAATTTGGTTCAGATCTTCTTCTTGTGAGTTGTTTGAATTCCGTGTCATGAGAGGTCAGTACTAGCCTTCTTTCACATGATTCTGCAGTGTGTTTTCATATGTTGTGCTACTTGTATGGTAATGTTGCTTGATTTTAGTGAACTGCACAAATGGAGACAAGGCTTCCAATCTGTATGTGCACTGCAATATCCGATTGAGGTAAGATAAGGATATTTCACAACTGTTGGCCTGTATTTTGCCACTTTCATCCGAAAATTAATGTCATTGTTTAATGCTATTCTTGTGCAAGCTAATTGACATGCCAAATCTTACATTGAAGGCGAAGCTTGTCTGTTATTGAACCAAGTGGTGAAGGGGAAGAACAAGCGGAAGAAAAACTAAAATCAACTCCTGGTGCTATAATAAAGCACTGGAACTGTGATGACACAAGTAATGATATAGTTCTGCATCTTAATTTATTGCTATGGCTGGAATGAGCAATTGTTTTGCCACTGATTTGATGCCACTCTTACTGTAATACATAATTATCTCTACTTGTGCAAACAAGGATCTTCTTTGAAGATACCATATATTTTAGTGGAACTGCAAAAGAAGATGTTGGAAACATTAATCTAATTGAGGAGTATATAGTAAGCATGGCCACCATAGTAGATAGCAACATATGGTTCCGGAGAAGTGCTCCATCTGTATGCTCTACACAATAAAACTCCTGACAAATGTTGTTACTCGCCCGCTGATTTCATCCATATGATCGAGCTTTGTCATCTCTATTGGTGTTGTGCTACTGTTTAGATACTATCATCAAAAAGTGGTATTGTCCTTGAGAAGTGTTTCATCTGTGTTGTTTTAAATATTTCCTTTCCTTTTTTCGAGCAAACATGGATGCTAGCATTTAGTTATCCTCTTGTCTTTGCACAACAAGATCATCCTCCTCTGAAGAAGAATATGGAGTACGTGAAGTGACTAGTGTCGATTATGCCAGGATGAAGAAGCCCTGTCTATCTTCTCATCAGAAGGAGCAGCTGAAGGATGTTTACATTACCCCCCACAAGACCAAACTAACTTTAGCTCAGAAGGACTGACAAATCTCCATTTTCTTGCTGTGATGCGCGAGTACAATGTTGTTCTAGGATTCTTTCCGGTGAGTTCGATTTTTCTAAAAGTGTGCTCTACATGGACCATGTAGGTGCCTGTTTAAACTGTCAATTCATAGTACAATTTGCTTTATACTAATCACTTTTTCGTATTTGTGCAAACAGGGGTGCTTAGCTTGATTTCAATGGGAACTGCACAAAATGTTCATGAATACATCGAATCATTCATTTCCACCAGAAGAAAGGAGGTGCCGATAAGTTCAAGGCGTTGCAACATATAAAGGCGAAATCATACAAGCTACACGCGAATTTGGTTGATTTTGGTGGAACTGCACAAAAAGAACAACTATTTTATTTAGCACGAGGTGCCATGTCAATGTCCGAACTGGTGGCAAACCTCGCGCATTCCACAATCGTAGGCATTTGATATTTTAGAATGGGAAAACCTTGTCAAATTTTGCTCATTGATTTTAGCAAGAAGACATGCGTTTGATATTTTCGAATGGGACGCCCTTTGCTGTCAGCAGCGTCGATCCATATTTTTCTTTATTCTTTGGTTGTAAGTAAATATTGGCTCTAACATGTGAATCGCTAAGATGCATAATCATCGATTGTTTTGAATGTTCTCTATGAATTGCTAGGCTTGTGTGTTTGATTGCAATGTACAAGAACGCTAAAAAGCTGATCAAACTCTTTGTACTCCTTCTGTTCCTTTTTTACTTCACACATTGTGAAAGTGCATACTTTTTTCTATAAGATTGGTCAAAGTAGAGATACTTTGACTGTAGACAAAACTTGTATGCAGACTAGAAAGGACCGGAGGGATTACATGTGAAACTACTGCAAATGAGGTGATCACCCTGGGAATAATGCTAGTACATATTGTTTTGCATGTTCATTCAATGCCAGTGATACAAGAATTCAAATTAATCAAAACAAATTCATTCATACACGGTCAGATTTCATATAAACATGCCGAATTTCATTACATTTCATACATTCTTCAACTAAAAAGGGGTGCGTTGGAGGTATAATTAATTAACCGAAGCTACCCACCTGTGTCCGACTGAGCCAAACAGAAGCTTCAGTGACTTAACTGTAGGTGCAGTTGCATAACTGACATGTGGCCCAGATGCCTGTTGGGCCCACGTGCCAGTCAGCCAACTACACCATCAATTAAGTAGAAGCAACGTCCTTCTCCAACATAGCTCTCCGACTCCACGTCGCCGCCAAGAAGCTAACCGGCCATCAGTGGTCAACCTGCCTAGCTTGTCATAGCGATTAGGGAAACTAGGAGCCCAATGATCAGGATCCCCACATGACAAACACCTTTCTTCTTGTCATTCTTCTTCTTGAAGTTCGTGTGTTGCACGGCCTTGTTCTTCCCATCAAACTTTGCTTTACCATCAAACTTGCCCTTGCAGGGCTGGAAGTTCTTCTTCTGTACCAGATTGGCACTAGATCCTCCCTCAATTCCTCGAGCACATGTGTCCTTTGCTCTCGCCTTTTCTTCCACATCAAAAGTGCCAATGAGATCCACGAAGGAGGAAGCTTAGTGATGATAGCTCCAGCAACAAACTTGTCAGGTAGCATACAACTGATGTGCTCAAGTTCTCTAGCAAATGATTGTATCTCATGAGCTTGCTCAACCACGGAGCACTCTTCAATCTCAGTGCCATCAACCAGAGGGTAGCAGCGGTGGCCTTACTTGGACCCGAGCGGCGGCGACCTACCGTGTTATACTCTTCCTCGTTTTCTATGTGGCGCGGCCTCGTTGGCAGTGGGGTGGGGCCTCATCAGAGTCGGCGATGTCCTCTGTCTCATTGCCGGCGGGCGGCGCCTCAGTGGAGTGGGGGAAATCCTCCCCCTCGTTGCCGGCAGGGTGGGGCCTCGACGGAGCCAGCGGTGTCCTCTGCCTCGTTGTTGGCGCCGAGGGGCCTCGGCGGAGCAGGGCCTCGTCGACGCCAGTGGAGCGGGGACTCGTCGGAGCCAGCTTTGTCCTCTGCCTCATCCTCGGTCTCGCCAAACAGTGCCTCGCCCGCTTCATTGCCCTCTTTGTAGGCGACCGCAGCCTCCACCACCCACATGCGGTACCGCCAGCGCTCGAGGCGGCCCTCGCGGGCGGAGCAGTACGAGTGGAGCAGCGCCTCCTGCTCCACCCACTCCGCGACGATCTGCTCCTCCGCTTGCAGGTGCTCCTGGAGGAGATGGTGGTTGTAGGTGGGGTCGGCATGTGCCTCCCGGAACTGCTCCTCATGCTTCTTCCTCACCATGTCCATATATTGGGCATGGGCCTCACTGATGGTCATGGTGCAATGCACTGGCGTGGATGGCTTGAAGGAGGAGGTTGGCGCCCGCTCGTCGACTACCATGTTCTCCATTGGGACGTCGTCGTCCTCCAGCTGCCTGCCGGCCAGCCAGTCGGCAGAAATGGCTGCCATCTCCTTGTGGTCTGTCGTCCGCCCGTCCCGAAGAGCGCTGGAGCGCGAGGAAGCCATGGTGGGCAGTAGTGGTGTGGACAAGAGAATAGGAACGGATGCGGATGACTGCGGCTATGGCTGGCGCAACAGTTTATATAGCAATGGTGGGCGGCGGAGGGACGGACGTGTGGCGCCGGAGTAGCCGCCTCAGCAACCGCATATCATTAATGTGGGCGGCAGAAGGACGGACGGACGACACTTGTGTCATTTGAAGGCGGAGCAATCGCATGCACCGGGAAGCGGGGCGGGCGGCGCTGACCGTTTCGGGCGGAAAGCGCGCGCGGGCGAGGGAGGTGGTCTGGGTGGGCCAGGGCAGTCAGACTTGTGCTTGTCAGCGGTTCGGTCCAGCAGCCAGACATGCTGGCTCGCCAGCTACCTCGCCGAGCTGAGCGATGACAATCAGACGATGGACGTAGCTTCTGACCAGGAGCCGGCGCCACTGTCCAAGCCGGTTCATGCCGTGTTCACCACAGAGCAGGTGTAGCCGCACTTCGACGCCCTAATGGCGGAAGAGCTACCAGCGCAGGAGGACCTATGCTGCAACCTTCGTCTCCTTAACGAGCACCGGTGAACAAGCAAACGACAATGCCATCGCGGACATGTGGCCCTATGATCCTGGCTTCCCGAATGAGCAGCGGGCACTGTATGAGACCATCTGTAGCCCTCTCTGTCGTCCTTCGAGTTGTTGCGCTCGCCGTGGCGCCGCCGTCTTGTGTTGTCAACATGGTCAACCGACATGAGGATGAGGAGATGACTTTACTTGGAGAGGATGACAGTGGGGACCCACCAAGGCCATAGCTGCACGTACGCAAGTGCCTCCTTATTAGTATATAAAACTATATTTTTTTCTTCCTCCTGGTTTCTCGACATCACGGTCCCACACCATTGTCAACCTATGTAGTCAATAAACGAGAGAATTGCACAACAAGCGGCCGACAGCTGGGACCAAGAAGCTCGAGCAGTATTTGTGTTTTTGAGGTGTGAGCACTGCAGAGTTTTTCTTGAGCGATGTTTAGCCCAGATATTTATTTTTCTCCTCTGAACAACAACGAAAACATCGCTCCAGCTATTAACTGGGTGGGCTGTGACCCATCTAGCCCAGGCCAGATATCCAGCCCAGATCTTAATTTTTTTCAAGCTGAAAATGGCTAGCCCAGCTATACTTTTTTTTAGGAATACCCACGCAAGGTCAAGTTGTTATTCTCCGCCCCACTGGGCTGCAAATCTTTCCTAGGAGGGATGTATTAGGCTTAACAAGAAAATGGGCTTTAAGAAATAATAAATGGGATGTAATTATAAAAACTAGGCAGTAACTATAACAAATGCACCAAACACGTAATTACTTTATAAAATATTATTTTTGGATATTGAAAATTTTAATTTCATTAATTGTTGCGAGCGCAATGTTTCGTTGGATTTTTACGTAATATAAATTAATATTGAAATTGTATTTAACCTGACTAGAAATTTCGGGATAAAAATATTTCGGATCCCATAAAAATGTGGGAAATTTTATTGAATTCTGTTTTGAACGGTTGGTTGAAATGGGTTGTTCTTTTAACAACTGTAAATGGGCTGTAGTAAATTCCATTAGAATTCAAAAATTAGCTGCACATTCTTACAAATCTCAAATGGGCTATAAGTTCTCTCCCACACACTTGTGGCCTTACTAAGTTGACGCGTCCCCTAAAAAAGAGAGTTGACGCGTATGCAAGGCTTTGTCAACTTATAGTGAACACACGGTTCTAACAGCAGTGGCTATTGGATGTCCATCCAACAGATGCCGTGCTTCTTCTTCAATCTCAGATATTCTAGCTTTACCCGCCCAAAAAATGATTCCTCCCCCTGACATCTAGGGCGCACCCTTTCGGAAGCTGATCTGTGGGCCTACTAAGTTGACGCGTACCAAGGGCTTTGTCAACTTAGTCAATATAAACGATTCTAGCTGCAGTGACCGTACGATGTCCATCCAACATCCGTCGTGCTTCTTCAACCTCTGGTCTTCTTGCTCCAGCCGCCCAAAGTAGCACCGGTCGTGCCGCCTGCTCCTGCCTCCCGTGGCCGGCTGTGCTGCCGTGCAGGCCTCACCGCCCCCTACTACTCCCACTGCTGGCCAGGGCATCCCTCCACTCACCCACACCCGCTGTTATTCTGCGGCGACGATAGCCTCACACCACAGCCGAACCAGTGAACCCTCGTACTCTTCTCTGCATGGGCATCCACTACCGCGTCTTCCCCTTACTAGGCCTCGCCGTCGTCCACCGCCCTGGTGCTCTCGGCGCGGTGTGGTCAACAGGGTCAAGGCACGACTTCCATCGGAAGAGTACTGTACATGGAGAGGCTGGCAGCTGGGTCCACGGCAGCCGCAAGGAATTGCCTCCTTATTACGTGGAAAATAATTATTCCTCCACCTGATAGCAGGGACCCACCGGACGGGCCACCGTATTTGGCGAAAACATGTTTCCCCCCTGACTGTTGGGAGCCACCGGACGGGCCAACGTATTTCGCGAAAAAATGTTCCCCCCGCTGTCAGCTCGGACCCACCGGAGGTGCCTCCTTATTACGCACAAAAAAAATGAATACTCCCCCTGCTAGTTGGGACCCACATTGGTGGGATGCTGACTTGTGGGCCTACTAAGTTGACGGGGACGGAGTGCTTTGTCAACTTAGTCAATATGAACGATTCTACCTCCAGTGACTGTACGATGTCCATCCAATGGCCGTAGTGCTTCTTCAACCTCTGGTCTTCTTGCTCCAGCCGCCCAAAGCAGCGCCGGTCATGCCGCATGCTCCTGCCTCCCGTGGTCGGTTGTGCTGCCGCAGAGGCCTCACCGCCCCCTACTATTCCGACCACTGGCCAGGCCCTGCGGTGACGACAACCTCACACCGCAGCCGAACCAGTGAATCCTCGTACTCCTCTCCGCGCGGGCTTCCACTACCACGTCTTCCCCTTCCCAGGCCTCGCCGTCGTCCACCGCCCTGGTGCTCTCGGCGCGGCGTGGTCAACGTGGTCAAGGAACGACTTCCATCGGAAGATTACTGTACATGGAGAGGCTGACAGCTGGGTCCACGGCAGCCGCAAGGAAATGCCTCCTTATTACGCGCAAAATATTTATTCCTCCACCTGACAGCAGGGACCCACCGGACGGGCAACTGTATTTCGCAAAAAAACATTTCCCCCTGACTGCTGGGACCTACCAGCTACATCTTCGCACGCAAGGAAATGCGTCCGGGAAATAAATGATTCTCCCCCCTGACTGCTGGGACCCACCAGCTACATCTTCGCACGCAAGGAAGTGCCTGACAGTCGGGACTCACCTGGTCGAAGCGTACGTAGCATTGTTGAAAGCATAAGTGCTCCCTAGGTGGTTTTGGAAATTAATGTCAACATATCTCTTGTTGGACTAACACTTTTAACTAGTATGTTTCAGATAAGTTCAACAATGAAGTGGCATCGATTGGAGGATGTGGAACCCCTTCAAGATGCTAAGGACAAAAGGATTGGCTCAAGCTCCAAGCTCAAGACTCTACATTTTCTATTTCAGTGATCCAAGATCACATTGAGTCTATAGGAAAAGCCAATACTATCAAGGAGGGATGAGGTGTTGCTTAATGAGGCTCTTGTAGTTGATGCTAGTTGGTTTAATTGGTGGAAGATCATATGTTCAGATCCTATATGGATATTAATACCCCTCTGATTATGAACATGTTTATGCTTTGTGAGTAGTTACTTTTGTTCCTGAGGACATGGGAGAAGTCTTGCTATTAGTAGTCATGTGAATTTGGTATTCGTTTGATATTTTGATGAGATGTATGTTGTCTCTCCTCTAGTGGTGTTATGTGAACATCGACTACATGCCACTTCACCATTGTTTGGGCCTAGAGGAAGGCATTGGGGAGTAGTAAGTAGATGATGGGTTGCTAGAGTGACAGAAGCTTAAACCCTAGTTTATGCGTTGCTTCGTAAGGGGCTGATTTGGATCCATATGTTTCATGCTATGGTTAGGTTTACCTTAATACTTTTGTTATAGTTGCGGATGCTTGTAATAGAGGTTAATCATAAGTGGGATGGTTGTCCAAGTAAGGGCAGTACCCAAGCACCGGTCCACCCACATACCAAATTAGCAAAGTACCGAACGCGAATCATATGAGCATGATGAAAACTAGCTTGACGATATTCCCATGTGTCCTCAGGAGCGCTTTTCTCTATATAAGAGTTTGTCCAGGCTTGTCCTTTGCTACAAAAAGGATTGGGCCACCTTGCTGCACTTTATTTACTTTTTCTACTTGTTGCTCGTTACAAATTATCCTATCACAAAACTATCTGTTACCACTTATTTCAGTACTTGCAGAGAATACCTTGCTGGAAACCGCTTATCATTTCCTTCTGCTCCTCGTTGGTTTCAACACTCTTACTTATCGAAAGGACTACGATAGATACCCTATACTTGTGGGTCATCATGTACACACCTCAATAGAATGGAATTGTTGAGAGGAAGAACTAGACACTCATCAAAATGGCGAGAACGATGCTTGATGAGTACAAGACGCCAAAGGACTTTTGGGCGGAAGCGGTTGAGACAGCTTGTCATGCAACAAATCGCTTGTATCTTCACAAGCTACTCGGCAAGACGGCATACGAGCTCCTCACCGGTAACAAACCAAAAGTTGGATACTTTTGAGTATTCGGCTCAAAGTGCTACATTCTTGATAGGCATCATCGTTCTAAATTTGCTCCTAAGTCTCATGAAGGTTTCCTACTTGGTTATGGCTCAAACTCTCACACATACCGTGTCTACAATAATTTCACCCGAAAGGTTGAAGAGACGGTAGATGTGAAGTTTGATGAATCTAACGGCTCGCAAGTAGAGCAATTGCCAATTGATGTAGGAGACAAAGACCCTTCGGAAGCAATCCAAGACTTGTCTATTGGCAAGATTCGTCCAACGGAGGTGAAGGAGAGTACCTCGTCCATCCAAGTGGAAGCTTCTACCTCACGACAAGGTGAACCAAGAGTTGATACGGAAGCATCCACAAGTGGGACACACCAAGATGAAGAAAACGAGGAAGTGCACCAAGATGAACGCCAACAACCTCCTTCTCCACCACGACAAGAGAACGACAACGTCAACAACAAAGAAGGCCAAGAATAAGAACAAGATGAAGACGATGTTCAACCAAGATCCAAGCAAAAGCTTTCACGAGTTCGAGCAAGAATTGCCAAAGACCACCCCGTCGAGCAAATCTACAATGATATCCAAACCGGGAGAATCACTCGCTCAAAAACTCGTTTAGCTAACTTTTGTGAACACTATTCATTCATCTCTAGCATTGAACCTATGAAGGTTGAAGAAGCTTTGGAAGATCCGGATTGGATAAATGCCATGCATGAAGAGCTACGCAACTTTGAGAGAAGTCAAGTTTGGACATTAGTTGAGAAGCCCGACAACAACCACAACATCATCGGTACCAAATGGGTGTTTTGCAACAAGCAAGATGAAGACGGACAAGTAGTTTGCAACAAAGCACGTCTCGTCGCCCAAGGCTACACTCAAGTCGAAGCTATGGACTATGGTGAGACATATGCCCCCGTTGCTAGACTTGAGTCCATTATCTTACTTGCCTATGCTAATCATCATGATATCACATTGTACCAAATGGACATTAAAAGTGCTTTTCTAAATGGTGAAATAGAGGAGGAAGTTTATGTTAAGCAACCTCCTGGATTTGTCAATCCTAAGAAACCTAACCATGTTTACAAACTTCACAAAGCTCTTTATGGTCTTAAACAAGCTCCTAGAGCATGGTATAAATGCTTGACCAAGTTCCTTATTGAAAAAGGCTTTGAAATTGGAAAAATAGATTCTACTCTTTTTACTAAAAGGGTTAATGGAGAACTATTTGTGTGCCAAATTTATGTCGATGATATTATATTTGGATCAACTAACCCTCACTTTAGTGAAAAGTTTGGAAAGCTAATGTCGGAGAAGTTTAAGATGTCGATGATGAGTGAACTCAAATTCTTTCTTGGTTTGCAAATCAAGCAAACTAAGGAAGGTTCCTTTGTCTCTCAAACGAAGTACACCAAGGACTTATTCAAGAAGTTCAATATGCAAGAATGCAAAGGTATGACTACACCCATGCCTACTAGTGGACATCTTGATTTAACCAAAGATGGTGAACCGGTTGATCAAAAGGTTTATCGCTCTATGATTGGTTCATTGTTATATCTATGTGCTTCACGTCCCGATATTATGCTAAGTGTGTGCATGTGTGCACGATATCAAGCCACTCCTAAAGAATGTCATCTTAAGGCCATGAAAAGGATAGTGAGATACTTAATCCATACACCAAATTTTGGCATTTGGTATCCAAAGAGGGCCTCCTTTAATCTTGTTGGCTACTCCGACTCGGACTATGCCGGTGACAAGGTTGATAGAAAGTCCACTTCGGGTACTTGTCAATTTCTTGGTAGATCTCTCGTGTCTTGGTCTTCCAAGAAACAAAACTTGGTATCCTTATCCACCGCCGAAGCGGAATACTTTGCCGCTGGATCATGTTGTGCTCAATTACTTTGGATGACCCAAACTCTTAAAGATTATGGGATATCTATGAAACATGTTCCATTATTTGTGACAATGAAAGTGCTATTAAGATTGCTCAAATCCCGTGCAACATTCTCGAACTAAGCATATTGAAGTTCACCATCATTTCATTCGAGATCATGTTGCCAAAGGGGACATTAATCTTAAGCATGTTCGCACCAAAAAGCAGTTAGCTGATATATTCACGAAACCACTTGATGAGAAAGTGTTTTGTAGGTTAAGAGGTGAATTGAACATCATTGATGCTTCAAACTTGGAGTAGGAACTCCATTTGATACATGCAAGGCATGAGCCTATGACTAATCCTTGATATTTCTCTTATGTTGACTGTCTTATGTCTTGGATATATTTGCACCTTGCATGTTATCTAACCCGTGTAGGTACTTGGATGAATCTAAATCTATGAGATTGCAACTCACTCACATCTTGAGAAATTTATATATCACCAAGTCTCTACACAATGGTGGATGAAGACAAGGAAGCACGCAACCATTCAAACATATCCATTGACAAATTCTATGTTGAGTTTCATGATTGTCATTTTGGATACACAAGTGCTCTTCCTTGCAAAAACTAACCCATGTAGGTAGATGAATTCAAACTCCAAGTGGTTCTCCCAACTCTTGTTGAGCTACATCAACCTTGAGCAACCAACACAAGTTCAACTACATGATCATGATCAACACCACCACCCAAGGTATGTTATTCCATCTTAGAGAAGCTTTACTCCAAGTCATGAGTCAAAGCAACTCGACAAGATGTGAATACATCAAAAAGCTTAAACGAAAAATGGTAACCCCATTTTGAGCTTAAACGATGAGTATGACCTATGATCAAGTGATCTCACTTGACTCCTAAGTCAATATACTCTAACATAGGTGACTTTGTCGCCGACCAATTCTAGATGAAGTTCTCTTGTGTTCTTTTCTGTGCTCTTGCATTTGTCTCATGCATATTTGTTTCCAACTTCATCTAGACTCCTTTTTAGTTTCTTCTCTTTTCTGCATTCCTTGCATCCAATTCATTGCAAATCTTTCAGTTAATTCCTTGCAAATCCTTGTGAGATCTTACTTGTCTAGTGAGCTGAGGTGACAAGTGTTTTCTTTGGGATGAACTCAGTCTCACCGGTCTGATGCTTTCGGTCCAACCGAATCCTCTCGGTACAACCGAACCATACAACTCGGTGTCACTGATTTCACTACAGGAAGACATCTTGCCACTTGTTTCTGCATTCTTTTTGATCCAGCTCCACTCAATGAATCTTGTACTTGACCAGCATCCCATTCAACTTGCTGCTTTGTTCTGTGACTCAAGGACCAAACCCATCAGGACAAAAATCCAGAAGAACCCTTCTTGGAAATTGATGTCAAAGGGGGAGGGAGAGAGAGATCACATCAAAGCTTAATCATTTCTATAGAGGGAGAGAATACTCAAGGGAAGAAAGAGTAATCATCAAGGACCCCAGATGCTTGGTGTTCAAGAGGAGAGAAGTCACATGTCTTCAAGAGGGGAAATACATGTTCATATTTGCTCGTTTGCATTAGCTCTGTTTATTTCCTTTGAGCTCTGATTTTGCTCTGATTTTCTGTTCCCTATCTTCTCCCAGTATCCCATGCTAGATTCAGGGGGAGCAAGACATCTAAGGGAAGGAAATCCTTGAATTTATTGCACATCTTTACCTTCGGGGACATGTCTATATCCAATGTGGTACTTCGTACTCACTCTACATGTCATCCCAGTCTTGGTACTCTTGTGGTTTCTTTTGTTTGCTCGGGCAAGTAGGTGTATCTATGTTATCTAAACTTGTTTACGTAGGTTCATCCCATCCTAAGACAACTCAAGACCACAAGGTAAGTATATGCATCACAGTCATGTGTATGAGAAATTCTTGCGGATGTACATACTTTTTGCAAGAAGGACTCATGAGCATGAAGGTACATTTCTCATATTCACATCATTTGCTCTGATGCATATAGCCAAGATACATGTAACACATTGCTTACCCTGTCATGTTTATGCATTCACATGCTCCTATATTCCATATTCACATGATTGCATACATGTAGGGGGAGCCTATGCATGTTACATGTCTTTCCAAAGCTTTACTCACTATTCTCTATATCTTTATCTAAAGCTTTGATGTATGTTGTCATCAATTACCAAAAAGGGGGAGATTGAAAGCACAAGTGCTCCCTAGGTGGTTTTGGTAATTAATGTAAACATATCTCTTGTTGGACTAACACTTTTACCTAGTATGTTTCAGATAAGTTCAACAATGAAGTGGCATGGACTAGAGGATGTGGAACCCCTTCAAGATGCTAAGGACAAAAGGATTGGCTCAAGCTCCAAGCTCAAGACTCTACATTTTCTATTTTAGTGATCCAAGATCATATTGAGTCTATAGGAAAAGCCAATACTATGAAGGAGGGATGAGGTGTTGCTTCATGAGGCTCTTGCTCAAAGTGCTTAGTAATATGCTCCAAAGCCCTCAACTACTTTCCCACATACACATATGACCTAAACCAAAAGTCAAACTCGGCCCCACCAATTCTTTCTATCCGGCGCCACCGAGTTCAGATGTCATAGCCACTGCCACAAATCCTAGGCAAATCGGTCTCACCGATAGGGATCTCGGTCTCACCGAGATGGGATTGCAATCTCTCTGTATGGATCTATTACCAAAATCGGTCTCACCGAGTTTGCGTAATCGGTCCTACCGAGATTGCAATATAAACTCTATGTTTCCTTTCGTAACATTTCGGTCTCACCGAAATGAGCGAATCGGTCCTGCCGAGTTTACCTGACCAACTCTCTGGTTAGCTTATTACCAAAATCGGTCTCACCGAGATTACGTTATGCCCTAACCCTAACCATATCAGTCCTACCGAGTTGCATGTCGGTCCCACCGAAAGTCCTAACGGTCACTAGATTTGCTGAATCGGTCCAACCGAGTTTATCAATTCGGTCCAGCCGAGATTGGCAAGTTGTGTGTAACGGGTAGATTTTCTGTGGAGGCTATATATACCCCTCCACCTCCTCTTCATTCGTGGAGAGAGCCATCAGAACGAACCTACACTTCCAACATACATTTTCTAAGAGAGAACCAGCTACACTTGTGTCGAGGCCAAGATATTCCATTCCTACCATATGAATCTTGATCTCTAGCCTTCCCAAGTTGCTTTCCACTGAAATCTTCTATCCACAAAATCCATATCCTGCGAGAAAGAGTTGAGTGTTGGGGACACTATCATTTGAAGCACAAGAGCAAGGAGTTCATCATCAACACACCATTTGTTACTTCTTGGAGAGTGGTGTCTCCTAGATTGGCTAGGTGTCACTTGGGAGCCTCTGACAAGATTGTGGAGTTGAACCAAGGAGTTTGTAAGGGCAAGGAGATCGCCTACTTCGTGAAGATCTACCATAGTGAGGCAAGTCCTTCGTGGGCGACGGCCATGGTGAGATAGACAAGGTTGCTTCTTCATGGACCCTTCGTGGCTGGAGCCCTCCCTGGACTCGCGCAGCCGTTACCCTTTGTGGGTTGAAGTCTCCATCAACGTGGATGTACGATAGCACCACCTATCGGAACCACGTCTCAAAAATCTCCGTGTCTCCAAATTGCGTTTGCACACTCCAATCCCATCCTTTTACATTCTTGCAAGTTGCATGCTCTACTTTCCACTGCTCATATACTCTTTGCATGCTTGCTTGATATGTATTGTGTTTGTTAAACTTGTGCCAAAACTCCACTTCAACTTAAAGAAATTAAAAACTGCAACTTTTGGTACTTGGTGTCTAATCATCCCCCTCTAGACACCTCTTCTCAATCCTTTCAGTTGTCATTCTGGTCGCGAACGTGTACGTACATACTGGTCGATGTAGAGGCGCGCATGTGTCGTAGTAGAGGGGCGCACGTAGCATGTACACGTACGTACAGCGGCCAGTGTGCAAGAAATAAAATACAGCCACACACGTACATACGGGCAGGGTCTTGACGAACGCCTACTCGCGCATATGTACGGCCAAGGCTCGTGTACATGGCTGGGTCGGAACGGAGAAACTGCGTCGTCGTTGTGTTCATGCGGAGCCAACCTGCTGGGTCGGAATGGAATGTGTCATCGTGTTCATCGGGAGGGCTTGGACGAAAAAGCCGATGGAAACGAGGCCTAGCGTACCGCAGAACAGAGGAAACGACCTTGTGTTCGACCGGCCACGGTTGAAACGGGATCTTGTTCATCAGGAGGGGTCTGGCGTACCGCAAAACGGAGGAAACGAACCTCCTACGGTCGAAACGGGGGTCCTGTTGATCGGGAGGGGTGTGGCGTACCACAAAACAGAGGAAACGGACTTGTGTTGGAGCGCTACGGTCGAAACAGGGGTCCTGTTCATCAGGAGGGGTGTGGCGTACCGCAAAACGGGACTCCATGGGATACTGTTCATCTCCATCGTCGACCCTCTCCAGCCTCCACGGGCTACTGTTCATCCACCATCGATCTCCTCCAGCCTCCACCTGTGATTGTTCATCCACGGGCTCCTGTTCATCCAGCCTCTACCGTGAGCTACTCCACCGGTTACTGTTCAACCAGCCATCTCCACGGGCTCCTGTTCAACCACCCCTTCACGGGCTACTGTTCATCTAGACCTCCACCGTCTACTGTTCATCCAGCCCTCCACGGGGTGGTCCTGCTCATCCTGCCCTCCACGGGGTCCTGTTCATCCAGCCCCAACCGGCTCAATCGATCGGGGTCTTGTTCATCCAGAGGCAACACCACGGGGTCCTGTTCATCCACCCCCACCGGGAACTGTTCATCCAAACCCCCGCAACAACGCTCACTGTTCATCCATAGGCAGCATCGATCAGCTTCAGTTAGCAGCAGTAGCGAAGGAATCGCTCGATCGGGTTCAGTTAACAGCCATCGATCGATCTCTCGGGTTCAGTAACGCATAGCCTGCAGTGCAATCGCTCGGGTTCAGTTAGAGCCCAATGCCTCGCACCCACGCGCGTGCGTGTCCGAGAGAAACGTGCATCGCTCGGCCCTGACCACCCACACTATCGGTGTCAAAACCGGCGGATCTCGGGTAGGGGGTCCCGAACTGTGCGTCTAGGCCGGATGGTAAAAGGAGGCAGGGAACATGATGTTTTACCCAGGTTCGGGCCCTCTTGATGGAGGTAAACCCCTACGTCTTGCTTGATTAATATTGATGATATGGGTAGTACAAGAGTAGATCTACCACGAGATCAAGGAGGCTAAACCCTAGAAGCTAGCCTATGGTATGATTGTTGTGTATGGAGCTGATGAAGTTGTCCTTCGGACTAAAACCCTCTGCTTTATATAGACACCGGGTAGGGTTAGGGTTACATAGAGTCGGTTACAATGGTAGGAGATCTTGAATATCCGCATCGCCAAGCTTGCCTTCCACGCCAAGGAAAGTCCCATCCGGACACGGGACGTAGTCTTCAATCTTGTATCTTCATAGTCTTGGAGTCCGGCTGAAGGTATATTCCAGCTACCCGAACACCCCCTAATCCAGGACTCCCTCAGTAGCCCCTGAACCAGGCTTCAATGACGACGAGTCCGGCGCGCAAATTGTCTTCGGCATTGCAAGGTGGGTTCCTCCTCCAAGTCCTTCATAGAAGATTGTTAACACCAAGAGTAGTGTCCGGCTCTGCAAAATAAGTTTCCACATATTGCCATAGAGAGAATAATATTAACACAAATCCAATCTGCTGACGTACTCCGCAGTGCGCCTTCACACTACGGCCAAGTCTTGTACTTGAATCGTTTTTACTTTTTCACCTCAGCGTGTTTTGCGAGGCGGTTTCCTTGGCACGTCTTGTCAAAGCAGAGATCGTGTACCCCCTATTATGGGATTCTCATCAATACGGACATGGGTAACCCAATCGAGCCCGTTAGCATGTTTTCTCGATTAAAGGTGAGTCCCTAACGGTTACGGGGAGGGCTCCTGGTATTCAGCCTCTTATAAAGAGACCAGGGCCTTATCTTTTCTCCAACAAGTTCGCCCGTCGCCTCGAGTTCCAGCACCCTAGGCTCCAGATTCCGGGCACCTCGGACCTTCGACAATGTCCGGTTCCGACCTTCAAGGCCGATGGATGCCCTCCTCCGTCACGGAGGAGGACGTGCTAAAGTTGAGAGAGGCTAAGTTCCTGACCGGCGAAATTTGGCATAGGTTGCCTGCTCAAGGGCAGGTCATCCCCAGTCCGCAGCCCGATGAGAGCGTGGTGTTCATGTCTCACTTCCTTCGGGGGTTGGACTTCCCAATGGATCCCTTTGTGAGGGGGCTGCTGTTTTATTACGGGTTGGAATTCCACGACTTAGCTCCGGAGTCCATCCTCCATATGTCCTCGTTTATCGGTGTGTGCGAAGCGTTTCTCCATGTTAACCCTCGCTTCGGACTATGGCTCAAAACCTTCAAAGTGGAACCGAAGATGATTGACGGACGGCACGCAGAGTGCGGAGGCGCAGTTATAAGCAAAAATGCTGATGCTCCATGGCCCGAGGGCTCTTTTCAAGAGGAGCTAGGCTTTGTGGCAACGAGAGTGGTTTTATATCACCGCTCGCCGGAGCACCAAATGGGTGGGGACTCCTACCTTTCGCTCGGGTCCCCCACGACGTCTAGCGTCATGGGTCAACAAAGGGTTGGATTGGGGTTTGCCCAAAGACGTGCCCTTGTTATAGGGCCGCATTAAAGGTCTCTTGGAAGGAGACCTCAGCCTGGTCAAGGTGACGCAGGTCATGCTGATTCGCCGAATATTGCCCAGCAAACGTTGCCCCTTCGCCTGTGGGAATTTAATCCAGAGGGACCGCGAGCTCTCCAGAACTTCATGGGTGCAACACCCGCGAAGATGTATAAACTGTTCTTCAGATCACAACAGTGTGTCCGGATTCGACTGAGGACACAGGCCTAAGCCGCAATCGCCTGGATAATCAAGTAAGCAACCTTGTGCCCGGACCTTCTATCCGTATAATTGTCATAAACTTGCCCCTAAAAAGAGCCGTCCTTTTAAGTAGGAGTGGATAGCGAAGGCAAAGCTGATCAGGTGTCCGGCTCCCCTTCCTGAAACCAGGCCGGATCCCGTGCTAGTCAGGATGCTGGAGATAATGCCTTTGGAGGGGGAGGACAAGGAAGCTATGGCCTCCTCGAAGGAGGCTGCTCCGAAGGGAGGAACCGACGATTCCTCTCCTAAGGGGAAGAAGAGAGCCGCCTCTGACGACCCGGAAACCATGGCCGCGAAGCGGGGGAGAAAATCCTCGTCAGAGGGTCCGACGCCGGGGAGTTCCTCGGCCGGACTACGCCCTCAAGGGGATCAGCCCTCCAGCGAGCCGTAAGTAGAGAAAGATTTTCCTTTTGAGGGATGAGGGAAATCCTTGATTTATGTCTGAGAAGGTTAACCAAACTTTTACCTTGTAGTTCGGACCTCAGCCCTTCTCAGCAGAGCTCGTCTTCGGGGGATCTTCTTCCGGAGATGATGGAGAGCGGGACGCCTCCCCCTACCGTGCTGCCTAGCGAGGCGGGCGACCCTGAGGTGTCGTCGCGGAGAGTTTCTCCGAATCCGGCAGGGGCGGAAGACGGCTATGTGGCCCCCCGAGGTTCTCCGCGTCCGGTCTTCGAAAGAGGTCATGGGATGAGCCCGACACCATCTGGTGCTCGGTCGGAGGAGCTAAAGATTCTGCTGGGGCGAGCTTGTATCTCAGAGGAGCACAAAGCATTGATGGGCACGGTGATTGAAAGGATCTCATCCGCATAGAGCGGACTGCATGAGGCCGTCAAAAGTTTACTGACGGGTTTTGAGGTACATTTAGATAATGTACACTTTTGGCAGTTGTGCATGAATAAGATGCGCCCTGTGTAGATAGTAGCCCCTGAGACTCTGCGCGTCATCAAGAAATGACGGCGCGCGGAGGATAATAATCCCAGGTCTAAGATGTCGCCTTTGAATGCAGGCGGCAAGTTGTCCGGAATCGAGCCGAACTGACGATTTTGCCAGACTGAAGCGGCAACTAGACGTGGCAGAAGCCGACATCGCGCTTGTCAACAAGCGGCTTGAGGACGCTCAAGGTATGCAATTCCCCAGGCGGCATGAGGTAAGAACAATTTGAGGCCTTTGTCTTACAATGTGTGTGCTTGACGCAGACGGTGCGGCCGCCGTGGAGAGTCTTAGGGCAGAACTTTCCCGAGCTAAAGAACAAGCCAGAGAAAGTGATGCGGCCGCCAAAAAAGCCCTTGAAGAGCTGAGAGCCGAACGGGCTGCCCATTGCCGAAGCAAGGAAGATATGGCCGAGATGGCCGAAAAGTTAAAAAGCGCTACAGACCGTTGCAGATTTCTTGAAAAAGAAGACCAGGCGAAACAGACGGACTTAGAGAAGGCCGCAGCCAATGCCAAGGACGCACGCTCTGCGATGAGAGCTGCGAAGGAGGAGCTACGTCAGGCTGAACAGATTGCGGCTGGAAAGCCCTTTATGCTGCGAAGGAAATTTTGCGATCCGAAGTTTGCTCCGTTGGACCGGATGTGGAGTGTGGAGAATACCTATCTGGACTTGGCAGCGAGTGCTGCTGATGCGACCGAACACTTTCAAGATTAGAAGGACCGCGAAGTGGAAAAGCTTTTCTGGTCGCAGTTTCACAATCCAGAGCGTCCACTGGCAGTGGACGACCGTTTGGCTCAATGGGCCGAATTGAATAGGTTGTCCGGACTCGCCATGAAGTACGTCATGGGTTATCTGTGGCCGGGGAGATCGGAGCCGAAGAGATATTTCAACTTGCTGCAGCAATTCCTTGACGCGGTGCCACGCATAAATGCGATGAAGAGGTCAGCATGCATAGAGGGCGCACGGATGGCTCTTGCCCGTGTTAAGACATACTGGGCAGAGATGGAGACCACCATTGTTGCGTCTCGGGATTCGGACAAAAGCCGAGTACCCTCCGAGCACTATTTTCAGGAAGTCCTTGAAGGCGCTCGTGTAATAGAGACGCAATGCTTGAAAGATGCTATGTTATGATAGCATATGTAATTATAAAGTAATATTTTGATAAATTGTAGTGGCCTTTTTATACTTGTGCCTTCAAGTATTGGGAACACCTCCTGTGCGGCCGTTTTAATAGTGCGTGGGTGCTCACAGAAGACGCATTTTCACACTTAACCCAACGTCTTGGTCCTACAAAGGAGGTGATAGCGCAGCGGGCCAGGCAACCGGACTATAATCCTTTAACACTTTCACTTAGCCATAGGAGCTTGACAGTGAGACTATTTAGGTAGCTCCTTGGTGGCGACTGCGCTCATCCGAGTGCGGGGCGCGTATGTGCCTGACCGGGAAACGGCCCTTCGTTAAAACGGAGGAATCCGATAGATTCCGATAGGTCATCCAGTGGCTGACCAGTCTCACGCTACATCATGACAGTCAGTTTTCGGCTTTCTCTACTGAGGTGCTCGCCTGGCCAAACCGGGGCACAATCGCAGTAGTTCTCCTGGTGCTACCTTAGCCGATAGAGCGGAACGTAAGGTAGCCGAACTCAGGAGCCGGGCAACCCAACATTTGACCAAAGACATGATTCGGAGCTGATGCATATAATGCCAAAACTCACAATGCCGAACACTCCCTAAGGTATTCGGTCTTTGTGAGTGCGGGCAAAACAACACTCTTTATTAAAAAAAAAGAAGCCCCTAGTGTCCAGGTACGTGCGAAAATTCTGACGTGGCCACATGCCAAGATGCCAGCCTCCTCCTTGGTTATACCAGAAAAAACCAGGGGATGTGTAGCAACAAGAGACAGTAAAAACGGTTTACGCGGGGTCTTAATCTAAAAAGAATCCTTTAGGACGGGTCCCTACTGCATATCTGCGCCTGTGTCTCCGTTGTGCCGTATCCTGGACAGGCGCCACACGGCGTTCATCTGTAAAAGAGAGGAACTAAGTTGAAAACGGGTCGTGCCAAAAAAGTTTAAAATAAACAAGGTGTAAAGTAAAATATATAAAATTGAGCTTTATTGTCTCTTATTGTATATGCATGGAACCCCTAGTGCGGGGGTATATGGCCACTAAGCCTTCATCAATGATGATTTTGTACCGAACTCGTCTATCCGCGTTCGTGGTCTTTAATGACCTATTTTGAAGTTTTTTGGCCGGTGAGGCCATTTTGCTATTGGGCTGTCAAGGCGGCCGCACAGTCCTCCGCTTGGGGAGGTGCACTTTAGTGCTTCCCCTTCAAAGAGATGATGCCTCGTGGACCGGGCATCTTAAGCGTAAGAGATGCATAATGTGGTATTGCGTTAAAGCGAGCGAAAGCTTCGCGTCCCAGTAGTGCTTGATAGCGACTTGAGAACGGGGCGATATGGAAGGTCAGCTTTTCATGGCGGAAGTTATCGGCAGAGCCGAATATGACTTCGAGCCGGAGAAAACCCATACAACGGGTGTCCGGACCAGGTATTACCCCTTGAAAGGAGGTTTTGCTACGGCAGATTCTTGCTGGGTTTATCCTCATGTGCTGGATTGTATCCTGATATATCAGGTTTAGTCCACTGACGCCGTCCATAAGGACATTTGAAAACTTGAGTCCGCCAATTATTGGATCGAGTATCAAGGCAGTCCAGCCTGTATTCTTGATATTTCTAGAATAATCTAGCTGATCGAAGATGATCGGTTTTGACAACCAGTGGCCGGACCCTTTGGGGATGGGCCGTGTGGTGCGTACCTTTATGGGCGCCGCACATTTTGTTATGTGAAGTGAGTTCACTGTTTTTACTTCCTGTGGGAAGTTCTTTTGTTTCCTGGTAGTCTACTTTTGGGGTTCGTCCTCGTCTTTGCTTGGTATGTCGAGCCCCTTGTGTTCAGCATTGAGTCTGCCGGATTATTTGAAAACCCAACAGTCTCTGTGGGTATGGTTAGCAGGCTTCCCGGGAGTACTGTGTATCTGACATATCCTGTACAGGATTTTATTTAGGTTGGATGGATCGTCCCTGTTATCCTGGAGGGGCGATTTTTCCTGATTTTGTCGTGAGCCTTTGAATCCGGCATTGACTGCCATGCTCTTCGGAATTTTGTCCTTAGTCCGGCGACGGTCCTTATTGCGTCGTGGTTTTCCGTTTCCATCCCTAGTTTCGGATGTACTTGGGTCGCTGGGGCTGCACCTTGCCAACCAGCTGTCCTCCCCTGCACAAAAGCGGGTCATGAGGTTTGTTAGTGCGGCCATTGTTCTCGGCTTTTCTTGGCCGAGGTGTCTGGCGAGCCATTCGTCTCGGACGTTATGCCTGAAAGCTGCTAAGGCTTCGGCGTCCGTACAGTCGACTATCTGATTCTTTTTAGTGAGGAATCTATTCCAGAACTGCCGAGCTGATTCTCCGGGTTGTTGACTTATGTGACTAAGATCGTCTGCATCCGAAGGGCGGGCATAGGTCCCTTGAAAGTTTGCTCGGAAAGCATCCTCGAGCTCTTCCCAGCTTCCAATTGTGTTATCGGGAAGGCTTTTAAGCCAATGCCGGGCTGGCCCTTTAAGGTTAAGGGGTAAATATTTTATGGCATGGAGATCATTTCCTCTAGCCATGTGTATGTGGAGGATATAATCCTCTATCCAGACTCCAGGGTCTGTTGTTCCATCGTATGCCTCTATGGTTACAGGTTTGAACCCCTTTGGAAATTCATGGTCCAGGACCTCATCGGTGAAACATAGTGGGTGTGCGGCGCCCCTGTATTTGGGTGTGCCGGATTCTGATGATGGCTTCATAGCATTGCTTACGAGAGCTTGCTTTCTTGGCCCATAAATGGACCTGACTGGGCCATGATGCGAATCCTTAAGTGGGTCGCATGCCGATTTGGGTGCGGCGGCGCTTGCCGCTTTATGGGGTTGTCTATCCGACCGTGTGGCTTTCTCATTTTTTGAATGCGAGGGCTATAGGGCCTCTTCGTCGAATTCAGGCAGTAGCTTTCTTTTCGGATAGCTTTTAGTGCGGCGACTGTCGCCATATTTATCTGCAGTATTGATTACTTTGCTCCATCTAATCCGGAGTGCATCTTCCGCTATTTTTAGCTTCCGCTTCTGCTTTTTTAGGCTACGTGCAGTTGCAACGAGCCTCTCGTGGAGATTCTTCTGTTCCATATGTTTATCCGGTGTGAGGTCGTCCGGAATGTCGTTTTCGCCGGAGGAGGGGCGTTCGGTTTCTCTATCTGTATTGCCCTATTCGGACGGCTGCTCTAAGGCCTTCTCGTCATCTACCAGCTCGTCCTACTCTATGGCTAGGTTTTTATCGAGGCGGGGCTTGGGTCAGCGTTTACGCCGACGCTTTGATTGCTTTTCGGGGGGTCGATCTCCCGTTCCCTCCCCTTTTTCCTCGTTGTCGCATCCTTTAGGGGTATCCACCATGTACACATCGTGAGATGAGGTGGCTGTCCAATGCCCTATGGGCGTTGGTTCGTCGGTATCTCCTGCATCGTCATCCATACTGTCGATGTCTCCGGAGTCGAAGTTGAGCACGTCGTTTAAATTTTCGATAGTGGCTACCAAGTGGGTGGTGGGTGGGCTTGGAATTTCTTCGTCGTCCGTATCCCATCCTTGCTGACCGTAATCCGGCCAGGGCTCTCCTGATAAAGAGAGAGACTTAAGAGAATTCAGGATGACACCAAAAGGCGAGTGCTGAAAGATGTCTACGATGGTGAACTCCATTATCGGCGCCCAATCGGATTCGATCGGCAGGGGCGCGGGGGGTTCGGAGTCCGGGGAGGAGTCCGGATCCTCGGAGTCACGGGTCATGCAGAGTGCGGGGATAGTGTTCGGCTCGATCGCCTTTGAGATCACAGCCCCTGAGGTGGCGTCGAACCGCTCGTCCTCGATTGGCGCAATAGGCTCCGAGTTAGAGGTCGGAACCGATGCGTGAGCGGCCTCCAGGACACTGCCCGGAGGCAAAGCTAGATCATGCCCCTCGAGATAGTGCGGCACGCTTGGCCGTGGCTCGAACCCGTCGAAGGTCAAGTCTCCGCGGATGTCAGCCGTGTAGTTTAAGCTTCCAAACCTGACTTGATGGCCAGGGCGTAGCTTTCGATCTGCTCCAAGTGGCCAAGAGAATTGGCCCGCAGGCGAAGCCGCTGAAGACGAAGATCTATCCGGGGAAAAAAGTCTTACCCTGGACCGCCTCGTTGTTGATGATCAAAGGAGCCATCGGACCTAACGGCGACGACAGAGAGGAACTCTCAATGAAAGCACCAATGTCAGTGTCAAAACCGGCGGATCTCGGGTAGGGGGTCCCGAACAGTGCGTCTAGGCCGGATGGTAACATGAGGCAGGGAACATGATGTTTTACCCAGGTTCGGGCCCTCTTGATGGAGGTAAAACCCTACGTCCTGCTTGATTAATATTGATGATATGGGTAGTACAAGAGTAGATCTACCACGAGATCAAGGAGGCTAAACCCTGGAAGCTAGCCTATGGTATGATTGTTGTGTATGGAGTTGATGAAGTTGTCCTTCGGACTAAAACCCTCCGGTTTATATAGACACCGGGTAGGTTAGGGTTACATAGAGTCGGTTACAATGGTAGGAGATCTTGAATATCCGCATCGCCAAGCTTGCCTTCCACGCCAAGGAAAGTCCCATCAGGACACGGGACGTAGTCTTCAATCTTGTATCTTCATAGTCCTGGAGTCCGGCTGAAGGTATAGTCCGGCTACCCGAACACCCCCTAATCCAGGACTCCCTCACACACTTACGGGGAACACCCTGATATTTTCCTCGCCCTCGCTTCTACCACAGTTTTTTCCATCATGGACGGCCCAAAGAATGTCATGCAGCTGCGTCTCCGGCCCGCCCATGAAGAAAAGCCCATTTTCTGTCATGATTTTTTGTCATAGAAGTAGGACCCCACCACATCTATGATGATACCGGGTTTTGTCACAATTATCGTCATAGAAATGTCATAAGTATGACAGAAAAAAAATTCGTTCGGCCCAAAATGTCACAGATGTTTTTTTGTACTGCAAGATGTCCTCGAAATAATGCACTGGTGCGAGATGGTCCTTGCCCTTGGGGGGACTCCTCGCTGCAACGTCGGTGGCCTTCATCTTCGCCCAGTATGCCTTGACGCGGGCAAAGGCCATCCGTGCACCTTCAATGCACGTTGAATGCTTAACGGCGTCGATATGCGGAACCACATCAACAAGCTGCTGCACCAAACCGAAATAACTATTCGGAATTGGCTCAGTAGGCCACAACCGGACTATGACATCCTTCATGGAAGAACCGAATATCCTGTGGAGCTCGGCCCACTGGGCCATCTGGTCATTCAGTAACAGCGGATGCTTTGGCGTGCCGAATTGTGACCAAAAAAAGCTTCTCCGTGGCACACCCTTCCCGCGCTTGGTAAAATTGCGCCGCATCGGAGGTGCTCTTCGGCAGGTCCAAGAATGCGTCTAGAGAGCTCCACATCTGATTAAGCGGGGAATACTTTGGATCGCCGAATTTAGTCTGTAACAAGAAAGGCTTACCATCCGATATCTCCCCAGCTTGCCCGATCTCCTCCCAAGCCGCTCTAGACTCGGATCGCGCTTCTCTCGCCTCTTGTAAGGCCTTGTGGAGATCGTCCGCTTTGGCTTTGTTATCCCTCTCGAGGAATTCACACTGGAAAGTGGCTTCCTTTAGCTCGCGCGCCATGACAAAAACTCTCTCCTCACACTGGCGCCGGGCAGCCTGTTCGGTTTTTAATTCATCCGCTGCCTTATTGGCAGCCAAATTACTCATCCGGGCTTGCTCCTTGGCTAGAGCAAGTTCAGCCCAAAGGGCCTCCAACGCGGCAGCACCATCTGTAGTTATGCGCGTCTCAGTATACAATTCTAGCTTCGTGCATATATTATCATACATACTCCCTCCATTCCGAATTACTTGTCTTAGATTTGTCTAGATACGGAGGTATCTAGCACTAAAATGAGTCTAGATACGTCCGTATCTAGACAAAACCAAGACAAGTAATTTGGAATAGAGGGAGTACATATAATGATTGCCCCAAAAACATACCTTGCGCCTCGTCAAGCTGCCTGTTGATAAGTGTGATCTCATCATCCACCTCATCAATCTTCCGCTGCAGATCTGCAACCTCTGTGGATCGGGCAGTAGCCGGGGAGGTAACAGCCTGTGTTCCAAGTAGTCAGATTATTTCCTGGACATATCTTTTTGATCCTCTGATCGCCTCCCTTGGGAAGCCAATCAGAGTCTCAGGGGCTACTATCCATACACAGGAGCATTTTGTGAATAAAACACAATCAAAAACATTACAGTACAAACCTCAAAGCCTCTTAGCAGGCTCGTCATGGCCTCATTCAATCCGCTTTTCGCGGACATAACCTTTTCAACCACCGTACCCATCAAGGTACGATGGTCCTCTGAGACGGACGCCTGTCGCAGCATGTTCGTCAATATATCTAGCGCTTCTGGATCTCCGGAAGCTGCTGTAGCAGCACGGCCTCCCTTCGAAGGGATCCATTCATTCGTCCCTAGAGTTGTCTCCGGCTGTAAGGCGGACAGTCCGGGGCCTTTATTGTTGGCCCCCGGACCTTGGGCTACCGAAGTATCACCTTCGGTTAGTGTTTTCATCATCCCTCACATCACTTGTTGATCAAGAGAGACCCTCCGGGATGACACCTTGAAGTCGTCCGCCCTATTGGGCGAGGAGACCGGTGGAGGCATCTCGCTTTCCATCATCTCCGGGAGAAGATCCCCCGAGGAAGAGGATTGTTGAAGAAGACTATGTGCCGAGCTGCAAAAACATATATTCTAGATGTTACCTGATACGTCCATTTTGCATCATGCTTTTATATCGATATTTATTGCATTATGAGCTATTATTACACATTATGTCACAATACTTATGCCTATTCTCTCTTATTTTACAAGGTTTACATAAAGAGGGAGAATGACGGCAGCTGGGGTTCTGGGCTGGAAAAGGAGCAAATATTAGAGACCTATTCTGCACAACTCCAAAAGTCCTGAAACTTCACGGAAGTCAATTTCAGAATATATAAAAAATACTGAGCGCAAGAAGTTCACCAGGGGGCCACACCCTGCCCACGAGGGTGGGGGGCGCGCCCCCTACCTCGTGGGCCCCCTAGTGGCCCTCCAATGACCATCTTCTGCTATATAAAGTCTTTCAATGAGGAAAAAATCATAAGCCATCTTCTCGGACGAAACTTCGCCTCCACGAGGCGGAACCTTGGCAGAACCAATCTAGGGCTCTGGCGGAGCCGTTCTGCCGGGGAAACTTCCCTCCGGGAGGGGGAAATCATTGCCATCATCATCACCGACGCTCCTCTCATCGGGAGAGGGCAATCTCCATCAAGATCTTCACCAGCACCATCTCCTCTCAAACCCTAGTTCATCTCTTGTATCCAATTCTTGTCTCCAAGTCCGGGATTGGTACTTGTGGGTTGCTAGTAGTGTTAATTACTCCTTGTAGTTGATGCTAGTTGGTTTATTTGGTGGAAGATCATATGTTCAGATCCTATATCCATATTAATACCCCTCTGATTATGAACATGAATATGCTTTGTGAGTAGTTACGTTTGTTCCTGAGGACAAGGGAGAATTCTTGCTATTAGTAGTCATGTGAATTTTGTATTCGTTCAATAGTTTGATGAGATGTATGTTGTCTTCCCTCTAGTGGTTTTATTTGAACATCGACTACATAACACTTCACCATTATTTGGGCCTAGAGGAAGGCATTGGGAAGTAATAAGTAGATGATGGGTTGATAGAGTGACAGAAGCTTAAACCCTAGTTTATGCGTTGCTTCATAAGGGGCTGATTTGGATCCATATATTTCATGCTATGGTTAGGTTTACCTTAATAATTTTGTTTTAGTTGCGGATGCTTGCAATAGAGGTTAATCATAAGTGGGATGCTTGTCCAAGTAAGGACAGTACCCAAGCACTAGTCCACCCACATACCAAATTATCAAAGTACCGAACACAAATCATATGAACGTGATGAAAACTAGCTTGATGATATTCCCATGTGTCCTCGGGAGTGCTTTTCTCTATATAAGAGTTTGTCCAGACTTGTCCTTTGCTACAAAAAGGATTGGGCCACCTTGATGCACTTTATTTACTTTTGTTACTTATTGCTCGTTACAAATTATCCTATCACAAAACTATCTGTTACCACTTATTTCAGTACTTGCAGAGAATACCTTGCTGGAAACCGCTTATCATTTCCTTCTGCTCCTCATTGGGTTCGACACTCTTACTTATCGAAAGGACTATGATAGATCCCCTATACTTGTGGGTCATCATTACCCTGGTCACAGGAGAGGAACGGGATATGTTTAAAACACCCTTGTTTGCTTACGATTTAGGCTTGCCCTTGCCAGGGGACTACGCGATGACGTCGTCCTCTAAGCCCGAGCCGCCCACAGGGGCATCTTGCCTCGCTTAGGAGCCTTTTCCTCCCAATCCTCGGAGACGACCCTTTTCTTACCATGGGGAGAAGGAATGTTGGCTTCTCATTTACTTTTGTCTTCGGACGATGGGATTTTGATCTCTCCGCACACAACGTCTAATATACCTTCGGGAGGGAGGCCACCTTCGGTCCTCCCGCTCTCCGTATTGTCCTCCTTCACATGCATCTGGTACGGTGCCGGGGCCAGCATCCTTGTTAATTCGAGATCCGCTGAGTTTCGGGAAGGGGGGCCGAACACCTAATTCGCTCTGCTTTCTTTATCCAGCCGTGGAAGAAGATAGTGTGATCAGTATTTCATTATGGCACGCATAGCTAGAAATTGTTCGGGAATCGAGCGCTTACCGAGGTATCTAGATGGTTGCGGTCGAGACCGATGTCCTGGGTGGTGTCTGGCCACTGTTTTCGTTTCTCGAAAAACAACTTCCACATTCCTTTGTGCGTAGTACCGAAGAAGTCTTGGAGGGTCCATTGTTGCTCCGAATTAAACTCCCACATATAGAGAGGCCGTCACTGGCACAACAGAACCCGGCGGACCAACATTACTTGGACCACATTGATAAGACCAACATCCTTCTCAAGGAGGCTCCGGATGCGGCTCTTTAGAGTCTAGACTTTGTCAATTGATCCCCGGTCTAGCCCCTTATTAATTCATGATGCAAGCTGTAATGGAGAGCCAGATCGAAACACAGGTATAGCCGCCCACTTGGTACCGCGGGGTTCAGTGACGTAAAACCACTCCCGCTGCCATAGCTTGGGAGCTTCGGTGAAAGAGCCTTTTGGCCAGTGAGCATTGGTAAGCTTGCTCACTGTAGCACCTCCGCCCTCCGTGTGTTCCCTGTCGACTACCTTCGGCTTCACACTAAAGGTCTTGAGCCATAAGCTGAAGTGTGGGGGAATACGGAGAAAGGCCTCACACGTGATAATGAAAGTCGAGATGTGAAGGAAAGAATCTGGGGCTAGATCGTGAAAATCTAGTCCGTAGTAAAACATGAGCCCCCGGACGAAGGGTTGAAGAGCAAATCCTAGCCCTCGCAGGAAGTGGGAGATGAATACGACCCTCTCGCCGGATCTGGGAGTAGGAATAACCTGTCCTCGAGCAGGAAGCATGTGGGGGATGTCCGGGGTCAGGTATCTGGCCGCATGAAGCTTCACAATATCCTCCTCTGTAAAAGAGGAAGCCACCCATCGGCCCTGTGGGCTGGGTCCAGACATGATTGGGCAGCTTGAAGCAGTGAATTCGAACCTCAGGTGCTAGAACTCGAAGTTGGAAGGGCTGAGGAAAGGGTCGGCGCAAAATAAGACGGCCCTTGGCCCCTTTATAAAGGCAACGGATATCAAATGCCTCCTCCTAAGCCTGAAAACCTGCATATTCCGAGGGGATTATTCCAAGGGAACGGTTGGGTTACCCACACCCGTGTTGATGAGAATCACGCAATATGGGGACACGATCTCTGTTTTGACAAGACGTGCCAATAAAAACCGTGCCTCAAAACGTGGAACAACACGACAAGAAACGGTTAAAATAATGACCGGGCAAGCGTGAAGTCACATTACAAAGAGTTGTCGGCGGATTGAATTCGCGATATATTATACTCTCTGCGGTTGTGCGTGGTATTTGTGTTGCAGATCCGGACACGTTCATTGCGTTCGAAGACTATCTTGGAGTATTCGGAAAGGGGAACCCGCTTTGCAATGCCGAAGACAATCTGCGCGCCGGACACCTCGTCATTGAAGCATGGTTCTGGGGCTACTGAGGGAGTCCGGGACTAAGGGGTCCTCGGGCGTCCGACCTATTAGACATGAAGGGGCCGGGTCAAGACCCAATGGTGGGTCACAAAGGAAGGCCAGTAAACACTTAAGGCGATAGTTTGTTAAATCTTATAGAAGGCCTAGAGGGCTAGAGGCGGCTTAAGGCCCAATATTGTAAACCACCGTATGTAAGGAAAGACTTGTAAAGAAAGGCATGTAAAAGAAGTCACCGAGCCGGACACGATTTATGAGCCGGCAAGGACTCTGTAGGCCAGAAGGTGTCAACCCATGTATATAAGGGGACGACCTGGTGGCGGCTTAGGTCAAGAGACAAGAGATAGATAACCAAGCCGGCGAACTAGCCTCTTGGCGATCGAAACCCCAGCAATATCAACACAACTAGACGTAGGCTTTTACCTTCATCGTAAGGGGACGAACTAGTATAAAACCTCTCGTGTCCTTTGTCCCGATTAACCCCTTTAAGCTTCCTAGTTGTGATGGCCCTACGACTAAGTCCTTTTGCTAGGACATCTGCCGTGGCAATTCCATGACAGTTGGCGCCCATCGTGGGGCCAGCGCATGGTGGATTTGAGTTCTTGAAGGGCAACTTCGAAGGGCTCAAGGAATACGCTGTGGGCCGGATGACCAAGAGTCGTCGCGGCAAGCTCTACATCAACGACGAAGGCTGAGGCCCCGCGGCCAGCTCAATTGAGTACGGGTACCGGGTCCCCTTCGGCAGAATTCATGTTTTCATCGGCCAGATCGGCGAGCCGGGCCCTGAGCCGGACGTCCACATCAACCTCCTCGAAACGGCTCAATGCGCGAGGTCCACCCATGTTCAATCTATTGTGAAGCATGCTTTCGTAGGTTGCATTCACCGCGGTGAATACTCTGAAGAATCGGTGGATGGGGGTGAGACGGCCGTCTACTCTGACGCGACATCATCAACGGGTGAGACAGACTCTTTATATCAGCTGCAGGATGGCATGCCCGGGGGCTGTTCTGATGGCAGCAGTATTGCAGACCCCCTTGAGCCACCGAATTGGGCCGGAGTCTTCATGGCGGGAACACAGCCCGGGCAGAACTCCACAGCAGCAGCAACAACAACAACCACCGGGTTGGCCGCAGCCGGGTCAGGAGACCCCGCGCGCCCCCCGGCTCAGATTCTGATGGACCTCATGGATAAACTGACGACTCTGTTGACTGCCGTGGTAGAGCCGGCAGATAAAGCTCAGCATGATGCAGAGGTGGCACGTGTACATGAGGAGATGGTGCAAGCTAAAGAAAATTTAGCAGCAGAAAAGGTCAGGATGGCCGTAGAGCGGGCGGCTTTGGACGCTCGTGCTCAACAGCTTCAAGCAGAGACTTTCTGGCTCTCGGTGGATCTGAACGTGTCAAACGAGGTCATGAGAAGAAGACATCAGAAAACTTAGTCATGTCTACCTCTGACGCTCGATCCTAGGAACCTTTTTCCTACAATCGGGGCCGAAACAAGCAACCCACCGGAGGCAAATCGGATCACGACACCCGGGGCACCAGTTCAACCGCACGCCATGGAACCACCTCATGCACATACCACTTCGCCTCATTATGTACCAACACCACCGGGTCACTTCTCCAATCCCTTGGAAAACCTCATTGCTGCATCAGCTCGTTTGGCGGCTCTCCCGATGGAAGGCGACTCGCCAGCGGCGATCGAAATGCAAAGGATGAGAGAACTTCTTCAAACAGCTCTGGCGCAACAGGATGGGTACTCTTACAGTCGAGACAGGATCCATTCAACTCCTCGCCCGAGCCGGAGCCCAAGCTACAGTAGGCATATGAATTCAGCTGACATGTCAAGCAATGCTCAATGCCGCAACCGGCCACACAGGCATGAGCCGGTACAGGCCGGAGCCCTTAACTTGGCGGATCAGGAGAGGATCCGACAGGAGGCTGAGCGGGCATTTCAACTGGCAGTGGAGCAGGCGGCTCATCAGACTTTTCTGGCTTATCCAGCAACCTCGGTTGAGGCAGTAGTAGCCACAAGAACTGGTGGTGTCCCTTGTCTGGTGCCGGCCATACGTAATGAGCGTTTGCCGAAGGACTTCAAGGGGCCTCGTAAGGTGCCTAATTACACGGCCGATTTGCAGCCTGGGGCTTGGATTGAGAGTTATGAGATGGCTATGGAGCTGTTGGAGGTGAGCGACGCGGCAATGGCTAAATATTTCACCATGATGTTGGATGGAATGGCTCGTACTTGGCTAAAAGGGTTGCCCCCCAATTCCATCGGCTCATGGGCGGAGTTAAAGGCCCGGTTCATTCAAAACTTCAAGGACACATGCAAACAGCCTATGTCAATCGTGGACTTGACTAATTGTAAACAAGAGGAAGGTGAGTCCACAACCCATTGGGCGCGCTGGGTCAAGGAGATAATTCACTCATCTGATAAGATGGATGCCGGTTCAGAAGTCTTAATGTTGGAAAAAAAATTGTCGTTGAACCTCTGAAACAGAAGCTGGGGCGGCTTAAACATGACTGCCATGACATGGGCCAGTTGATGGCAGCTCTCGTCAAGTATGCCGATTCTGATAGTACCAAGGACCCTGTGTCTGATGAAGAAAAGACAGGGAAGGGAAAGAAGAACGGCAATGGCAAGGGTCACCAGCATAGCCCGACAAATCAAGGAGGTAATAAGCGTAAGGCTGACGAATTTGTGGCTAACACCAATGCGCAGGGCAACAATCAACGGCGCAAGGGTAGGCAACCCCCTCGGTCGGGCGGATCAGGTCCCACCCTTGAGCAACTATTGAATGAACCTTGTCCAAGTTAAGGCACCCGGGAGAAGACAGCCACCCATCTGTGGAAGGACTGTACAATCATGAAGGCATTCAAGAATTCAAATGCGTTTGATGGAAGTCACGGCCCTAGCGGCGGTTCAGGTGGAGGCAGCTTTCATGGCCCGTGCGCCGGTTCAGGTGGAGGCGGTTTTCAAGGTCAGGGGCATATGGGTAACCAAAGAGGTTATAATCCACAACCCAGCCAAGGTAATCAGCAGCAATCCGGATATCAGAGCAACCCAAAACAGTTGAATAGTGGAAAATATCATGTGTTTACCACCAGCTTGTGCAAGAGGGACCAAAAGCTTCACAAAAGGGCTGTCAATTCTGTTGAGCCGACAATTCCGCGTTACTTACGGTGGTCAGAAAAGCCTATTGTGTGGAGCAGAGAGGATCATCCTCCCCGGATCGACAATCCGGGTCACTTGGCCTTGGTAGTGGCGCCTCAGGTTGGTGGATATAAATTCACTAAAGTGCTCATGGACGGAGGCAGTAGCATCAACATTCTCTATTATGAGACATTGCGCCGGATGGGGTTGACTGATAAGAGTATTAAGCAATCCAACACTGTTTTACACGGTTTGGTGCCCGGCAAGTCGGCATACCCAGTTGGCAAGATTGAACTGGAAGTAGCCTTTGGAGATGAATGTGATTCCAGAGCGGAGAAATTAACCTTTGAGGTGGTTAAGATAAAAAGCCCATATCATGCTTTGTTTGGATGGCCGACTTACGCCAAGTTCATGGCTCGGCCGTGTTATGTGTATGTACAGCTCAAGATGCCGGGTTACAAGGGCACCATTACAGTACATGGAAGCCGTAAAATAGCCCTGGAGTGTGAAGATGGAGATGCTGCATATGCCGAGTCTGTTTGTGCAATAGAGGAGCTAAAGTTTTATAAACATAATGTTGACCCGGCGGACATGACGTCCTTAAACAAGCCAACAACGGAGCATGAACCGGTGTTGAAATTCAAGTCAGCTGATGACACCAAGATGGTTAATTTTGTGCCTGATGATTCAGCCAAGTAGTTCATCTTCAGTAACAACTTGGATCCAAAATAGGAAAGCGCGCTCATCGAGTTCATCCATGAGAACCGGGACATCTTTGCATGGAAACTTTCTGACATGCCGGGTGTCCCGAGAGAACTCGTTCAGCACATTCTTAATATTGATCCAAAGTTTAAGCCGGTCAGGCAATTTCTCTGATGATTCAACGAGGAAAGGCGCAAGGCCATTGGAGAAGAGGTGGCCCGGTTCTTGGCGGCCGAGTTCATTGTGGAAGTCTTTCACCTAGAGTGGTTAGCCAACCCGGTGCTTGTACTCAAGAAGAACGACACCTGGCGTATGTGTGTGGATTACACCGATTTAAACAAGGCTTGTCCAGCTGACCCTTTTGCTCTCCCCCGTATTGATCAGATCATCGATGCTACGGCGGGTTGCGCACATTTGAGTTTTCTGGATGCTTATTCAGGCTATCATCAAATCAAGATGGCAGTTAAGGACCAGGAGAAGACAACTTTCATCACTCCATTTGGAGCCTTCTGCTATGTGTCTATGCCCTTCGGTTCAAGAGTGCCCAGGCAACTTATCAATGGTGTATGCAGAATTGCCTTCACAGTCAAATTGGGTGTAAAGTTCATGCTTATGTGGATGATATAGTGGTAAAGTCCAGGAAAGAGGAAACCTTGGTCACAGATCTGAAAGAGACCTTTGAGAACCTCCGGGTTTACAAAATGATGCTTAACCGGGCCAAGTGTGTTTTTGGAGTCCCAGCTGGCAAGCTCTTGGGTTTTTTGGTGTCCAACCGAGGTATTGAAGCTAACCCGGAGAAGATTAAGGCAATCACATCCCTGGCCAAACCAACATGCATCAATGAAGTTCAACGACTGGCGGGTCGTGTTGCTGCTCTAAGCCGGTTCATAAGCCAGTTAGGGGAGAAGGCGATGCCTTTGTATCAGATGAGGAAGCAAACGGATGATTTTGTTTGGAGCGATGCTGCGAACTCTGCTTTTGAGGATCTGAAGAAACATCTTGCTGAGCCGTCGGTCCTTGCTGGTCTAGTTGAGAAAGAGGCGCTGTTGTTATACGTAGCCGCCAACTCACGAGCTGTTAGTGTGGCAATTGTGGTGGAGCGCAAGGAGGTTGGCAAGGAACATCCGGTTCAACGGCCGGTTTATTATGTTAGTGAGGTGTTGATTGAATCTAAACAAAGATATCCACATTGGCAGAAGCTCGTATATGGGGCGTTCATGGTGAGCCGGAAGCTCAAACATTACTTTCAGGTCACCCAATCACTATGGTTAGCTCTGCTACTTTGGGAGACATCATTCAAAATAGAGAAGCCACTGGACGAGTCGCCAAGTGGGCCATTGAGTTTGGATCTCATGGGTTGAAGTATGTACCACGTACTGCGGTCAAGTCTCAAGCACTGGTTGATTTCATTAATGACTGGACAGAGATGTAGATGCCAGAGGAAAAACCATACAACACATATTGGACTATTCACTTTGATGGGTCCAGACAGTTGGAAGGCTCGGGGGCTGAAGTTGTTTTAACCTCCCCTCAAGGTGACAAATTTTGTTATGTGTTGCGGCTGATGTTTCCTTGCACTAACAACGCAACGGAATATGAAGCGTTGCTCCATGGTCTTCGAATGGCTAAAGAGATGAGCCTGAGACGGGTCCGGTGTCTTGGCGACTCAGATTTAGTAGCTCAACAAATGTCACGCAAGTGGGATTCCAAAGATCCTCTCATGGCGGCTTATCGCCGTGAAGTTGATGTTGTTGTAGGGCACTTTAAAGGTTATCAAGTGGAGCACATTGACCGTAGGAAGAACGAAGCGGCCGATGCTTTAAGCCGGTTGGGATCTCAGCGTAAGCCGGTGCCACCTAACACCTTTTTGGATATTTTGCATAACCCATCTGTTAAGCTACCTACAGAAGAAGATCTAGCCTTTCCTGACCCGGAAGCGCAGTTGGTGGTGGCTCTTCACATCATCCCAGATTGGACAGTGCCGTTCTTGGCTTACATGACCCGGGGCGAGCTGCCAGCGGATGAGACGCTGGCCCGACAGATAACCTGGCGGTCTAAGTCCATGACAATTTCTGACGGAGAACTATACCATCGCAGTGTTTCTGGAGCGTTTCAGCGGTGTGTTTCCCCTGAAGAAGGCCAAGAAATACTTCATGAGATCCATGAAGGCGATTGTGGTCATCACGCCGGGTCAAAATCTCTGGTGGCCAAAGCTTTTCGTCATGGTTTTTATTGGTTGACGGCTCACGCTGATGCGGAAGATCTGGTCAGTAGATGTGATGGATGTCAAAAATTCGCACGACGAGCGCATGTGCCGGCTCAAGACCTGCGGATGATTCCAATCACTTGGCCTTTCGCGGTCTGGGGGCTTGACATGGTTGGACCTTTCAAAAGGTCTAAGGATAAAAAGACACATCTTTTGGTGGCAGTTGACAAATTCACAAAGTGGGTTGAGGCAGAACCAGTGAGTAAGTGTGATACGGCCACAGCGGTTCAGTTCATGAAAAAGGTGATCTTCCGTTTTGGTTTTCCACACATCATTATCACTGACAATGGCACTAATCTATCCCAAGGGGCTATGGAGGAGTTCTGTCAGCGCGAGCATATCTGGCTTGATGTTTCTTCTGTAGCTCATCCTCAATCCAATGGTCAGGATGAGAGAGCAAATCAGGAAATCTTAAAAGGTCTCAAGCCCCGGCTTATGGTTCCTTTGCAGCGAACGTCGGGTTGTTGGGTAGAGGAGTTACCCTCAGTGCTGTGGAGTATCAACACCACCCCTAATAGGTCTACAGGTTATACACCTTTCTTCATGGTTTATGGAGTGGAAGCAGTATTGCCTAGTGACATCCATCATGACTCGCACCGTGTGGCGGGTTATGTTGAAGCTAACAATGAACAAGCCAGAAATGATGCACTTGAGTTGTAGATGAGAAAAGAGACTTAGCGGCGGCTCGATCAACAATTTATCAACAGGACCTGCACCGTTATCACAGCCGCCGGGTTAAGTCCAGGACTTTTCAAGAAGGTGACCTAGTGCTCCGACTCATCCAGGATCTGTCAGATGCACACAAGCAATCCCCACCTTGGGAAGGACCCTTTGTGGTCACTAAGAACTTAAACAATGGGTCAAATTACCTCATTGATGTTCGAGAGCACAAAGACTCACGTAAGTCGGAAGAGGAGACCCGCCGGCCATGGATCATTGCTCAACTTCGGCCATACTACACTTGAGCCACCGGCTCTCATCATGTACATACTTTGAGGTTGTATATACTATGATAAGTAATAAAGCAGGACCATCGGTCTCTTTTCTTTTCAAAGATTACGCATCTTTGCTATTTTGACTACTATTTTCAAATGACTATTAAGGAGCTGATCATATTTGAATCAAGTCTAACCTTTTTGGTCCGGCTTATGATCGTATTCAAATCTAGCTGCAAACTATCAGGGTCACTTGGGGGCTTCCTGTTCAAACATAGGACGTATTCGAACCAAAGAGAACATAGCTGTCGTAACCCTCTTGATCAGCTCAAAGCCAAACTCACTAGGGGGCTTCTTGATCATATTCGAATCATAGCTTAACCCCTTTTGAGTCCGACTTGGATCGTATTTGAATCAGGGTCGTTAAAAACCTCTCGAGGTCATTTGGGGGCCTCCTGTTCAAACATAGGTCGTATTCGAACCAAAGAGAACATAGCTGTCGGTACCCTTTTGATCGACGCAATGCCAAGGCCACCGGGGGCTATATGATCGTATTTGAGTCTTAGCATGACCCCTTTGGTCCGGTTTACTGATCGTATTCGAATTAGAAAACCCCCAACCTTTAGTTACAAGGCTAATTTTGTTTACCACCCATTATTTGTCTTATCAGTTTTTTGTTATCTCAATAAACAATCATGGTCTTTTCACTGGCTTGTCTATTTGACAACAAGCCGCAAGGGCATGATAATCATCAGGTATTCAGAAGCATTGACTTCTCGCAAAGACTTGATTATCAACCTCGTCACCCGGGTCATATAAATCGGTGGTCCGGAGGTCAAAGATATAGGTATGGCTATTGTTTCAGTACAATTTCCTTCTGTATTAATCAAAGGTTATTTCAACCTTGTTTTCTTTTTACGTCTGGTTCTGTTTTCTACTATGCAAAAATATTGGTTGTAAACCGGGTGTTCTGACCCATTCGGTACTAAGCCGCCAAGCCAGTTTTTTCCCTTTTATCTACAGAAACAGAGTGGAAATATTGCAGGAACAACTATAAATATGATGCATATATTAACATCAGCAAAACACAGAATCACACACGGTGTCTTATGCGCGATGGCATAGGCAAATTGTGCAGTGCTTTCACAGCTAATCTATTACAAGGCTTTAAAAAGCCCATGAAGGTGGTCTTCACCCCTCCCTCGCCGGCTCACCGCTTTTTGCCAATTGGAAGTTAGGTTTTGACCAGTCAAAACCGTCTACATCAGTAAACTCTGCTTCTTCATCAATCAAGCCGGCTGGGTCAATATCCGGAGCAAATGTATGCTGGCGAACCAGCGGGGTAAGGTCGGTCACTTTGTAGGAGGGAGTCGCCATCTTCTTATTGTCCAAGTCAAAACCCAACTGGTATTTATTGATTTTTGTTTCATCTCCAAGAATGGTGGCCTAAGGTAGCACCTCCCTCACGCAAGAAGCAAAGTCATCCTGTTCAAATAGTGACTTGTCTTCCTTTACCATGGGGTACCCTCTGGCTACATCCGCTGGGTCTAGATCTGGCACCCAAGCCTTGGAGCAGCTTAGAAAAGTTAAAGCCCCGGGTCTAGCACAGGAACGCTTGACTTCTTGGAACCTGGCGGGTAAGATTGACAGCTTCTTTAAGACATGACTAAGCTGGTTGGGTCCTTGATTGGCAGGAGAGATAGCGGCAAGTGCTCGTTGTGCGCCAGTGTACAATTATTCTACTAAAGTATACACCGCCTTCAGTTTAGTCACATTGTCTTGGCTCAGGTTCTTGCTTTGTGGGCATGCACATGGTCTTCAAAACTAAGGGTCAGCTAGCATTTTGTATTCCGGTCCAAAGAAGGTCAGTACAGATGACTTACCGAAGATGGCGGACACCATTTGAGACACCCGGTCTTTTAAACCGGTCAGCTCTGTAGTAACCTCTTCAAGAGCTGCTTCAGCTTTCTCGACGCTTTGTGTCAGCAGCGTTTTCTCTTCAGCCCAGGTTTGATTCTTGCGGCCAAGTTGGTTCTCAATGTTTCCATCTCAGCAAGACTTAATTGTAGTTTGGAGTCAGCAGACTTGATTTCTGCCTCCTGATCCGCCAGCCGGGTCTTTGCATCAGTTAGTTGTGAGCTCAGTTAAGATAAGGCATTCTGCAAAACATACCCAGATGAGTCAAGATTTCAATTAAGGTTCAACATTTAAGATTCAAGTCTTAATTACTTTGCACTTCAAAACCACTTGACACTTGGGGGCTAATGTATGCCAAAACAATTTCTTATGACTCGAACATACTTTAAGTCCCAAGTACTTTACAAAGTAACAACACTTGGTACTTGGGGGCTAATGTATGCTATTCAGCAAATTTCTCAAGGTTAAGCCGGATTACAATGTTTTTTGGATTTGGCACAAGACAGTTATGAAAGTTCAAAGAACCGGCTCATTTATGGTCAAATGAACCGGCCCTTGGGGGCTACAGGTGAAGATTTGTTCTATTTTATTGGACACCCAGAAAAATCTAAAGGTAAAGTCTTAGCCTATATCATAAAGTCTACAAATCATTCCGGTTTTCTCATAATCTGAAGACTTGGGGGATGGCAGAATATAAGTAAGCCGGAGGAACATACCTCGTACTTCAGCTGCAACTGCTTGACCATTTCGATCTCTGTGTCACGGGTGGAGTGTACATGGCTGAGATAGCCGGATAATATGTCGTTGGCATTCAGATGGTCATAATGCGAAATATCAAAACACACTTTTTGTTTCTCCAGCGCCTCTTGTTTCGCAGTATGACAATCCAACACGGTGGGATTCCCTGGCTCAATGAAGCGGCTTCCAGTGATCAGAATGTCTTGAGGAGACGGTGATGGCGGGTAAGCCAAGCTGGACGGTCCAGTAGCAGAAGGGTTAACGGTGGTATCGTCGACTGATGGCTCAGGAGGATTTACTTCAGCGTTGACAGGCGGGTCTTCTGGAGCTTTAGTCAATGGAGGAGAAGATGGCATGGCCGGTTCAGATGCAAGGACTGGCGGGTTTCCCACCGGCTTAGTTACCTTGGCCTTCTTGGACTTGGCTTGGCCACTAAGAAAGATATTGTGAAACAGTTAGTATAAAAAAGCAGTTTGAAAGATACGGAGGAAAGATGATTTTTTCCTTGCCCAAGGGCAGTCTTGAAGGCCGGAAATTGGGTCTGAGATGAGTCACCGAAAGAGCAAGACACCTCCTGCAAAGATAAAACAAAGTAAGTAAAGCAAGGGAGAAGATCCATTAACAGAAAGTTAGACAAAGAAATAAACCTCATTCTGGCATTTTCGAGGAGTCTATTGAAGAACAGCAGGCGGTTCATCATCATTCCGGGTCTGACGACGGCTCTCGTGTTGCTGCTTTTACAAAAGTAAATGAGGATCCAGATAAGCCAAAGGGTATGAAAACCTTACTTTCCGGGTTACCAGTCGAACTTTCTATCTTGGCAAATGGGCTGAGTCGGAGGAAATTGTTACCTCTTCTTCCACGGCATGACTGGCCTCTGTGTCGTCCTGGCAATGATCAGTGTTAATAAGATTATTAAAAAGTTGGCCAAGGGAGTCAAGGGCTACCTCCGACTCGGAAGTATCATCAAGCTTCAACAGATCTTCAGCGGTGCTTTTCTTCTGCTTCTTAGATCTCCGAGTCGTTTTCTTGGCAGTTATGGCTTTTTTGGCGGCTTCGTGATCATATTTGGCTTTCCAGAAATCAGATTTGGCCTATAAACAAACAAGCAAGATGAAAGGTCATGCAAGTAAAAAAACACGGCTGGGAAAAAATACCAAAGAGAGAGATCAGAGGTTCTTTACCTCTGGCGCCGGGTTAAGTTTGCAGAAGGGGTTTAACCCGACCTTACTACAGTCTTCATATTTGCCGTTTACCAGAAGAGTTGACATTGCAACAATATCTTCTTCGGGTAACTAAATGGAGCTGTAACAAAGAGAATCATTCGGACCTCCACCATATTCATACATCAGTTTGGATCGGAGGCTTAGAGGGATGGCCCTCCATGAGATCCAGCAGCGGGTCAAATCATCCCCGGTTAAGCCGTTCCCCAATAAAGCATTAATCCTTTTGATTGATGGAATCAGCTTCTTGCGTTCGGCAGCAGTAAGTTTGTCAGGGAGCGCAAATTTGGATTCAAGACGCTCGACGCGATAACCCGGCAGTGGCTTCTCATTTGCTGGTGAAATATCTTGACAGTAGAACCAAGTCTGATTCCAGTCTTTGGGATGACTCGGCAAGACTATAAGGGGGAAGATGACGCCCTGTCGGCATTGAATCGAGATGCCTCCAAGTTCCAAGCTAAGTCCATTGGTGCACTCGTTCTGCCGGTTCAAATAAAAATACTCTCTAAAGAGCTCCACGGTCGGCTCTTCTTGAAGGTAAACCTCACAGAGTACTTGGAAGTTGCAGATATTGGATATGGAATTTGGTCCGATATCTTGAGGGTGGAGGTTGAAAAAATGGAGGACTTCTCTGAAGAACTTTGAGCCGGGTGGGGAAAAACCACAGTTCATGTGGTCAGAAAAGACAATGACTTCACCATCTCTTGGATTGGGCCGTTCCTCGTCCAAGTCAGGTGCATGATAAGACATGATGTTCTTCTCTGGCAAAAAACCTATGGGACTAACTCCTTCAAATTGTCCTTAGTCACGGTTGATGGAACCCAGTTGCAGACATTCGACGCTTTGGACAGCATGATGTTCAAAAATGAACTGAAAAGAAAGCAGCATGCCGACTCAATTCAATAATGATGATACAGGGGAGTAATGGCGGCATAGTAAGCCGCCATGACTACAGACACTTGAGAAATACCAGCGGCAGAATTGTTTAAGTATGGAGACAAACAAGTTTCTTAACTTCTGGATATTATTATGGATCAAATGGCCGTTCAAAATGAAAAATTTCCTAGACCTAAAAATATAGCTCAAATGAGTTCATCAGTTCTAATGCGGCCTTCGTACTAGAAAAAAGGGTCTACTAAATTCAAGAGGAGGCACCAAACAACTACCACATAAGCATACATCTCTTTTTGGATCAAGAAGAGGCGGCAGTGGAAGAACTGCGAAGAACCATGATGAACTACGAAGAACACGCAGGAAAACCTAGAAGCTCTAAATGCGAATCTGAGGAATGGAGGGTGAATACTTACGGCCACGAATCCTCCACGGAAGGTCGCCGCATTTCTCTGAACTGATTCTGGTTGATGCAGCGGGCAAGGTCGACGATGACGAGGTGCTCTGCAACGGCGGTGGAGCTCGAGCAGCAGCGGAGGTCGCGAGAGGAGGAAGACGAAGAAGAAAGGAGAATGAGAAAAACCGGCCGTGTGCCCATTTATAAGGAAAAAAGCGAACAGGCGGGCGCGAAAATCGAGAAAGACCTAAATAATGGTTATTCAACTAAACAGACGCCTCGATTCTCGGGAGGCATTAAAAATGAAGATCCGTTGAGAGATGACATCATAAAAGTTTTTTATGTTTTCAAGAGATGACGTCATGGCGGGTTACAAAAAACCTCTGCGAGGATAAGAAGATGGATTTTGTCTAAGTGTTGACGATTGACAAAGAACAAAGTTCAAAGTCAACCTGGGGCCTAATGTTGGGGATATAGCTATCAGTTATGACCCGCCCAGGAGGGGCTGGGTCAAGACCCAATGACGGGTCAAAAAGGAAGCCCAGTAAACACTCAAGGCGATAGTTTGTTAAATATTATAGAAGGCCTAAAGGCCTATAGGAGGCTTAAGGTACAATATTGTAAACCGCCTTATGTAAGGAAAGACTTGTAAAGAAAGGCATGTAAAAGAAGTCACCGAGCTGGACACGATTTATGAGCCGGCAGGGACTCTGTAGGCCACCAGGTGTCAACCCGTGTATATAAGGGGACGACCCGGTGGCGGCTTAGGGCAAGAGACAAGAGATCGATAACCAAGCCGGCGAACTAGCCTCTTGGCGATCGAAACCCCAGCAATATCAACACAACTAGGCAAAGGCTTTTACCTTCATCGTAAGGGGCCGAACTAGTATAAAACCTCTCGTGTCCTTTGTCCCGATTAACCCCTTTAAGCTTCCTAGTTGCGATGGCCCTACGACTAAGTCCTTTTGCTAGGACATCCGCCATGACAATTCCACGACAAATTGCTTGACCGATTTAAACTTCGGATCAATATTGAGAGTGTGCTCAGCGAGTTCCCTCAGTACACCTGGCATGTCTGAAGGTTTCTATGCAAAGATGTCCCGGTTCTCATGGATGAACTCCATGAGCGTGTTTTCCTATTTCTGAGCCAGATTAGCACTGATATTGAACTGCTTGGATGAATCGCCAGGAACAAAGTCGACTAGCTTAGGGTCATCAGCTGATTTAAATTTTAGCAGGGGGTCATGCTCTGTGGTTGGCTTCTTCAAAGATGTCATATCCATCGGGTCAACATTATCTTTGTAAAATTTCAATTCCTTTGTTGCACAGGCAGACTTAGCATAAGCAGCATCGCCTTCTTCACACTCCAAGGCTATCTTCTGGCTCCCATGCACTGTAATGGTACCCTTGTAACTCGGCATATTGAGCCGCAAATAAACATAACAAGGCCTTGCCATGAACTTAGCATAAGCCGGCCACCCAAACAGAGCATGATAAGGGCTCTTGATTTTAACCACCTCAAAAGTCAACGTCTCCAATCTGGAATCATGATCATCACCAAAAGCCACGTCCAAAGATATCTTTCCCACTGGATACACCGACTTACCAGGCACCACGCCATGAAAAACCATGTTGGATGGCTTAAGATCTTTGTGAGTCAAGCTCATGCGACTAAAGGTTTCATAGTATAGAATGTTCATGCTGCTGCCCCCATCCATGAGTACCTTTGTAAATCTGTACCCTCCAACCTAAGGCGCCACCACCAGAGCTAAGTGGCCCAAATTATCAACCCAGGGTGGGTGATCCTCACGACTCCAAAGAATAGGATGATCAGACCATCGCAAGTAACGGGGAATGGCCGACTCAACTGCGTTCACTGCCCTTTTATGTAGCTTCGGATCCCGCTTACACAAACTCGTAGTGCAGACATGGTATTGTCCACTATTCAACTGCTTTGGGTTACTCTGATAACCAGACTGCTACTGCTGATTCCCTTGACCAGACTGTTGATTAAAACCACCTTGATTGCCTTGGCCCTGGAAGCCAGAGTTTGAATCGCCACCACCAAAGCCAGGTCTGTGAGAGCCGGATCATGAACCGCCATTCGGGCCATGATTGTTCTGGAAATAATTGGAATTCCTATATTCCTTTATGATGAAGCAATCTTTCCATAGATGAGTAGCCGGCTTCTTGTGCGTGACATGCTTCGGGCAAGGCTGATTCATCATTGCCTCAAGGTTAAATTTTGGTCCTACAAACCGGGCTGGTTTTCCCTTGTGACGCTGATTATTATTTTGCATATTGGTGTTAGCCACAAAATCTAAATTACCATCAGCCTTGCGCTTACCATTGCCACCTTGACCTGTCAGGTTATGCTGCTACCCTTTCGTATTGCTGCTCTTATTTCCTTACCCGGCTTCTCATCATTAGACTTGGGGTCCTTGGTACTATCAGAGGTGGCATATTTGATGAGAGCTGCCATTAGCTCTCCTATGTCATTGCAGTGGCGTTTAAGCTGCCCCAGCTTCTGCTTAAGGGGGATGAAATGGCAATTTTTCTCCAACATCAGGACTGCTGAACCGGCATTGATACTATGCGATGAGTGTATGATAGCTTAGATCCGGCGCACCCAATGGTTGTTGACTCGCCCTCACCTTGGACACAAGAATCCAAATCCAGGATTGACATAGGCTGCTTGCACGTGCCTTTAAAATTCTGGATGAAACAGGCTTTTAACTCTGCCCATGACTTTACGAAGTTAGCAGGCAATCCTTTCAGCCAAGTACGAGCCGGTCCATCCAACATCATTGTGAAGTACTTAGCACATGCAGCATCACTAACATCTAACATCTCCATGGCCATATCAGAACTTTCAATCCAAGCTTTAGGGGGGATGATCTGCTATGTAATTAGGTACCTTATGAGGACCCTTGAAATCCTTAGGCAAACGCTTATTACGCAGAGCCGGTGCTAAACACGACACACCCAAAGTTCTGGAGCTCACCCCAGCCTCCACAGATGTTGATGGCTAAACCAGAGGTTGTTGTTGAGCCGCTAATTGAGCCGCCAGCTCCGCCTCCCGACGTGCCCTGCCCTGATCCACCAAAGTCTAAGCATTAACACCATCGCGTGCCGGGTCATGCCCACAAGGCTGGTTACGATGCTGTTCACTACTTGAAACTGCGGGCACCTCAATATGCCTGTTATAACTCCGGCTTGGATGTGGGGTTGAATGAATCCGTTCACGACTATATGAATAAGCCGCCTGTTGAGCTACAGCTATTTGAAGAAGCTCTCTGGCCCTCTGCATCTCTATCATCTCTATCACAGCTGGAGACTCGCCTTCAACTGGAAGAGCCGCCAATCGTGATGCCGCAGTGATCATATTATCCAAAGGACTAGAATAATGAATTGGCGGTGTCTGCACGTGCTGAGGCGGAGTCATATCCAAAAGAGGCGGATCCATTGCATGCGGCAGAATCGGCTCTCTAGTCACACGTGCTTCGGCCACCCGGTTCACCATCGGCAGGTCACTGGTACCTGCTCCAGGCGCGTTTAAGAGATTTCTTGCATCATAAACCAGGGGTAAACGACTCTGGTGCCTCCTCCTCATGACCTCATTTGAGGCGTTTTGATCCAAGGTGAGCTAGAAAGAGTCTGTCTGGATCCGTTGTGCGTGAGAATCCAAAGCTCGCTCTGTAGCCATCGTAGCATTCTCAGCCGCCATCTCCTCCTTGGCTTGAGCTATCTCATCTCGTAGCTTCTCCACATGGCCCACATCCACCTTGTGCTATTCCTGGTTGTCTGGGGTTACCTCCACCCCCATAAAAGTTGCCAAAGTCTCCAATAACTCTATCAAAGCATGAGCCGGCGGGCATGCAGTGCCACTAGCACCAGCCGTCGCCGTAGTAGTTGAGCTAGAGGTCCTAGCCGCGGCGGTTGTCGAACCGAGCACCGGCTGTGTACCGACCATGAAGATCGCAACCTTGTTCGATGGCTCATAGGGGTCCGGAATATTGTCACCATCGGAACAGCCCCCAAGCCGGCTGTCTTGCAACTGATACATTGAATTGGTCTCACCTTTGGACGATTCACCATCAGAGTAGATGGTCGTCTCACCACCAGACACAGATCCTTCCTCAACTTCCGCCCCATGGATGAAATCAACAAAGGCATGCTTCACGGCGGGCTGAGCCATCTCGATGATGTTGGTGCAGGTGCCTGGCTCAGGACCTGGTTCGCTGATCTTGCTGATGAAAACGTGGATTCCCCCGAAGCGGACCCGATACCCATACTCAATTGACTCGGCCTCGGGGCCCCAGCCTGCATGGTCGATGTAGAGCTTGCCGCGACGACTCTTGGTCATCCGGCCTATAGCGTATCCCTTGATCCCTTCGAAGTTGCCCTTCAAGAACTTGAAACCACCGTGCGCTGGCCCCATGGTGGGTGCCAATTGTCGTGGATTTGACACGGCATATGTCCTAGCAGAAGGACTTAGTCGTGGAGCCATTGCAACTAGGTTAGCTTAAAGGGGTTAATTGGGACAAAAGGAGATGGAGAGTTTATACTGGTTCGGCCCCTTGCAGTCAAGGTAAAGGGCCACTCCAGTTGGGGTTGTATTGCTTGGGTTTAGATTACCAGGGAGCGAATACGCTTGACCTAGTTCACAATCTCTTGTTTCTTGCCCTAAACCGCCACCGGGTCATCCCTTTATATACACAGGTTGACGCCCGACGGCTCACGAAGTCCCACCCGGCTCATACAAAACGTGTCCGGCTCAGTGACTAACTACACTTGCCTTACAAAACAAATCATACATATAGCGGTTCATCCTCTTGGGCCTCAAGTCGCCTCCGGGTCTTGGGCCGTCAACGGGCTTGTATGATCCGCCATCTTCACATTTAAGCTGCTAGTGGTATGACCCGGCCCCTCCTGGGCGATTCATACCCAGTAGTTATATCCTCAACAGAAGCCGAATGAAACTTTGAGAGATTTCATCCAGAGATGGACTACCCTTCACCATGTGGTGGAGAATGTGTCAGAACACCAAGAAGTCTACGCCTTCAAAGAGGGTGTCCAGTCCAAAGAGCTCATCCTGAAGTTTGGTCAATCCGGAGACATGTCTCTAGGCCGAATGATGGAAATAGCCACTCGGTATGCAAACGGTGAAGAAGAAGACTGACTCCGTAATGGTAAAGGGAAACCAGTCGACCATGACACTTGAGGTGGAAACACCAGTCGGAAACAGAAACGTAAAGCCGAAACTGCAGGCCCTGCCGAGGCCGCAGTTCTGAATCAAGGGAAGTTCAAGGGAAAACCTAAAGGTCCGTGGGTGCCCAAAAAGGTGATAGATCAGTCAGGAAATGACGTCTTGGATTTACCTTGTCATATCCACACAAAAAAGCATGAAGAGGGTAATCTGATTCTGCCCAAACATACCACTCGACAGTGTCGGCTCCTGATTCAGTTGTTCTGAGAGGGTCAACCCACGGAGAGGGACTCTGATAAGGATGAGGAGAAAAAAGAGGATGATGGTTACCCCAATGTCAATGCTACTCTAATGATTTTTGCTGACATTGAGAGCAAAAGTTGACTAAAGGTCATCAACAGGGAAGTGAACATGGTTGCTCCGGCAACTACGGCGTACTTGAAGTGGTCAAAGACCCCCATAACATTCGACCAATCTGATCACCCAACACACGTTGCTACCCCCGGGTGGCAAGCGTTGGCGGTCGACCAAGTCATTGGGGGCACCTGACTGACTAAAGTTCTTATGGATGGTGGCAGTGAACTGAACGTTCTGTATGCTGAGACCCTTCGAGGGATGGGCATTCCAATGTCCAAACTTAGTGAGAGAAACATGCAGTTCCATGGATTCATCCCAGGAAAGAAGGCAGAGTCACTCGGACAGATTGCTCTTGATGTGGTTTTCGGTAATTCCAAGAATTACCGCAAGGGGAAGTTGACGTTTGAGGTGGTAGATTTCCACACTGCCTACCATGCTATACTGGGTAGGTCCGCATATGCTTGTTTCATGGCTCGACCATGTTATGTGTATCTCAAGTTGAAGATGTCTAGGCCCGGAGGCATGATCACAGTCGCAGGAAATCGGCAAAGAGCTGAAGAGTGCCTTTAGAAAGGCTCAAAAATTGCAGATGAGCAGATGGAAGCAGTAGAGATGGAGGAATATAAGAAGAATGCAGATTCGGGTGATCTGCTGTGAGCTAAGAAGCATGCCTCGGAGTCTGCATTCCAGTCAGCCGATGAGACAAAGCATGTCCATATTCACCCGGAGGTACCCAACGCTGTTCCGACCCACATCGCAACAACACTCAACAACAAATAGGAAGAAGCACTCATCCAGTTCCTCCGTGAGAACTGGGACATCTTCGCATGGAAACCATCAGACATGCCGAGTGTACCTAGGGGACTAGCTGAGCACCCTTCGCATGTTGATCCGAAAGCAAAACCCGTCAAGAACATCTCCGTCGGTCCGTCGTGGAGAAGAGGAAGGCCATTGGCGAAGAAGTAGCTCGGATCTTGTCAGCTGAGTTCATCCGTGAGATATACCACTCCGAGTAGCTCGCAAATGTCGTCATGCCCCCCAAGAAAGATGATTCATTTCGTATGTGTATTGATTCAAGCATATCCATCGGGCCTGCCCGAAAGATCACTTCCCTCTCCCCCGCATCGATCAGATTGTCGACTCGACTGCGGGGTGTGAGCACTTGTCCTTTTTGGATGCATATTCCAGGTACCATCAGATCCGACTGTATGGTACCGACGAAATAAAAACGACCTTCATCACCCATTCAGGTGTTTTTGCTATGTCACCATGCCTTTTGGTCTCAAGAATGCATGTGCTACGTTCATGCGCATGATCCAGAAGTGCATGCTCGCTCAAATCAGTTGGAACGTGGAAGCCTACATGGATGATATCGTGGTCAAGTCATACAAAGGTTCCGACTTGCTGGCTGACCTTGCTGAAACATTCGCCAACCTAAGAAGATATGATATCAAGCTCAACCAGTCGAAATGCACATTCAGAGTCCCAGGAGGAAAGTTACTCGGTATTCTCATTTCCAAATGAGGGATTGATGCAAACCTAGAAAAGATCGGAGCAATTCTCTGAATGAAACGCCCTGTGCATGTGCATGACGTTCAGAAGCTTACTAGTTGTTTGGCAGCATTGAGGCGGTTCATTTCATGTCTCGGTGAAAAGTTGTTGCCTCTTTACCGACTGATGAAAAAATCTGATACTTTCGAGTGGAGTCCTGAAGCTGAAGCAGCGTTTGTAGAGCTCAGAGCCCTGCTTTCCACCCATCTGGTGCTTGCTGTCCCAGTCAGCAAAGAGCCTCTAGTGTTGTATATTGCAGCAACTGGACAGGTTGTCAGCACAGTGCTCACAGTCGGTGAGAGGAAGAAGGCAAAGCCTACAAGGTTCAACGCCCAGTGTATTACATTTCTGAAGTTTTGACTCCGTCCAAGCAAAGGTATCCGCATTACCAGAAGCTTGTCTATGGAATTTATATGACCACGAAGAAAGTTGCACATTATTTCACAGAGCACTCAGTTTCAGTCGTCAGCGACGCTCCATTATCAGAAATTTTTAACAATCGAGATGCAACCGGTCAAGTGGCTAAGTGGGCGATTGAACTCCTCCCTGTAGATACCAAGTTTGAGGCAAAAAAGGCAATCAAATCTCAAGCAATCGTAGATTTCCTGGCCGAATGGATTGAGCAACAACAGCCGACTCAATTTCACTCGAAACACTTGACCATGTTCTTTGATGGATCCAAAATGTTAAATGGTTCTGGTGCTGGGGTAGTTCTAGTATCCCCAAGAGGTGACAAGCTCAGTTATGTTCTACAAATTCACTTTGATTCCTCCAACAATGAAGCTGAATACGAAGCACTTCTCTACGGGTTGCGTATGGCCACTTCACTCGGTGTCCGTCGCCTGATGGTATACGGCGACTCAGACTTGGTGGTCAATCAAGTGATGAAAGAATGGGATGTCCGGAGCCCTACCATGACCGGGTACTGCAATGCAGTAAGGAAGTTGGAGAACAAGGTTGAAGGGTTAGAGCTCCATCACGTTCCTCGACTCAAGAATCAAGCAGCTGATGACCTGGCAAAAATAGGTTCCACTCAGAAGCCTATTCCTAGTAATGTGTTCCTAGAGCATCTCCACACACCATCAGTGAAAGAAGATCCCTTTATAGAGGAGCCCCCGCAACCAATAAGTGCTACCAATCCGACTGAAGTTGAAGTACCAACAGTAGTTGACTTGATCATGGAGGTTCTAGTAATCACTCCCGACTGGACAGTGCCATATATTGCATATTTGCTCAGACAGGAGCTCCCAGAGGATGAGGATGAGGCCCGCAAAATCGTTTGAAGATCCAAAGCCTTCACGGTAATAAGTGGACAACTTTTCAAAGAGAGTGTTACCAGAGTAGCTCAGTGATGCATATCTCCAGAAGAAGGTTGACTGATCTTAAATGAGATCCACTTAGTGACCTGTGGTCACCACGCGCCCTCTCGGACCATAATGGCCAAAGCATACCGAGCTAGATTCTATAGGCCGCGAGTAAATGAAATGGCTAAGGAGACAGTCAAGAAGTGTGAAGGTTGCCAATTTTACTCGAACATGTCCCACAAGCCTGCATCGGCCTTGAAGACTATTGCACTCGTCTGGCCATTTGCTATTTGGGGACTGGACATGGTTGGACCCGTGAGAATTGGCAGAAGTGGCTTCACCCATCTACTCATAGCAGTCGACAAGTTCACTAAGTGGATCGAAGCCAAAACCATCAAGAATCTTGACTCAAGCACAACCATTAATTTCATCAGAGAGTTAATATTCCGATATGGAGTCCCTCATAGCATCATCACGGATAACGACTCCAACTTTGATTTCGATGAGTTCATAGCATTGTGCACTTCCCAAGGCAGTCGGGTTGACTATGCATCCATTGCGCACCCGCAGTCGAATGGACAAGCTAAAAGGGCAAATGGTTTGATCCTGCAAGGGCTGAAATCCTGATTGATGCGCGACCTCAAGCATGCAGCTGGAGCTTGGGTGACTGAGTTGCCGTCTGTTCTATGGGGATTGAGGATGACTCCTAATCGGTCGACTGATCGAACCCTGATACGTCTCCAACGTATCTATAATTTTTGATTGTTCCATGCTATTATATATTCTATTTTGGATGTTTAATGGGCTTTATTATACACTTTTATATTATTTTTGGGACTAACCTATTAACCCAAGGCCCACTTCAAATTGCTGTTTTTTTTGCATATTTCAGTGTTTCACAGAAAAGGAATATCAAATGGAGTCCAAATGGAATGAAACCTTCGGGAGAGTTATTTTTGGAACAAACGTGATCAAGAGGACTTGGAGTGGACGTCAAGAAACAATCGAGGAGGCCATAAGGCAGGGAGGCGCGGCTGCCCCCTAGGCGCCGCCACCCTCGTGGGCCCCTCGTGGCTCTCCTGACCGACTTCCTTCGCCTATATATACTCATATACCCTGAAAACATCCAAGAGCACCATGAAACCCTATTTCCACCGCCGCAACCTTCTGTACCCGTGAGATCCCATCTTGGGGCCTTTTCCGGAGCTCCGCCGGAGGGGGCATTAATCACGGAGCGCCTCTACATCAGCTCTATGGTCCCTCCGATGATGTGTGAATAGTTTACCTTAGACCTTCGGGTCCATAGTTATTAGCTAGATGACTTCTTCTCTCTCTTTGGATCTCAAAACAAAGTTCTCCTCGATCTTCTTGGAGATCTATTCGATGTAACACTTTTTGCAGTGTGTTTGTCGAGATCCGATGAATTATGGGTTTATGATCAAGTCTATCTATGAACAATATTTGATTCTTCTATGAAATCTTTTATATATGATTGGTTATCTTTGCAAGTCTCTTGGAATTATCAGTTTGGTTTGGCCTACTAGATTGATCTTTCTTGCAACGGGATAAGTGCTTAGCTTTGGGTTCAGTCTTGCGTTGCTCGATCCTAGTGACAGAAAGGGAAACAGCGCGTATTGTATTGTTGCCACCGAGGATAAAAAGATGGGGTTTATATCATATTGCTTGAGTTTATCCCTATACATCATGTCATCTTACCTAATGTGTTACTCTGTTCTGATGAACTTAATAGTCTAGATGCATGCTGGATAGCGGTCGATGTGTGGAGTAATAGTAATAGATGCAGGTAGGAGTCGGTCTACTTGTCACGGACGTGATGCCTATATACATGATCATGCCTAGATATTGTCATAATTATTCGCTTTTCTATCAATTGCTCGACAGTAATTTGTTCACCCACCGTAATACTTATGCTATCTTGAGAGAAGCCAATAGTGAAACCTATGGACCCCGGGTCTATTCTCCAGTATATTAATCTCCCGTCGATAAGTTATTTCTGGCACTGTTTATTTTGCAATCTTTACTTTTTATCTTTATTATAAAAATACCAAAAATATTATCTTATCATCTCTATCAGATCTCACTTTTGCAAAGTGGCCATGAAGGGATTGACAACCCCTTTATCGCGTTGGTTGCGAGGTTCTTATTTGTTTCTGTAGGTACGAGGGACTTGCGTGTGGCCTCCTACTGGATTGATACCTTGGTTCTCAATAACCGAGGGAAATACTTACGCTACTTTGCTGCATCACCCTTTCCTCTTCAAGGGAAAACCAACGCAGTGCTCAAGAGGTAGCAAGAAGGGTTTCTGGCGCCATTGCCGGGGAGATCTACCACAAGTCAAGACATACCAAGTACCTATCATAAACTCTTATCCCTCGCATTAAATTATTTGCCATTTGCCTCTTGTTTTCCTCTCCCCCACTTCACCCTTGCCATTTTATTCACCCTTCTTCTGTTCATCTTTTCGTTTGCTTTGATGTCTTACTTGGCTCGTTTGCTCGTTTGGTTGGAATAGTTGTTTATTTATTGCTAAACAGAGAACCTAAGATCTATGGATGCTCATCCACTTTCTAATCTTTTTAAGAGATCCAATTATGATGAACCAATTTCTAGTGAGTTTTGTGCACTATATTATCTTTATGAAGTTTTGCTTTAAATTCGTGAATCTAAAAATTGTAATGAAGTACTTTATGGAGTGATTCATGATGGATCTTTGAATAGAAAGCATGATTGCAATGATGATAGTATAAATTCTATTAATGTCAATTGTGCTTATAATATGCAAAACCCTAAGATTGGGGATGCTAGTTTTGCTATGTCTACTACTTGTTGCAATGATCATGATTGGGGTGATTCTTCTTATGATCTTGAAAATTTATTTAAGCCCCATGATGAATATGAGATTGATAATAATGTTTGTAAAAATATTGAAAGTGGGTTTGGAAGAGTGTTGACTTTAGATTCCACATATTTGGAGAATGTTCAATCTTGTGATTTTTTTTGATAAAAGTGGGTTTGGAGGGGTCATGACTTTAGTTAATGTTAAGCCCACTATTTTGGAAGAGTGTCAACTTTACATGCATGTGGATCATGTTGAGAATATTGTATGTGATAGATATATTGTTGAATTTGATTATGATCCTACATTTAATTATTATGAGCAAGTAAATTATGGCTGTGGAAATTTTCATGTTACAAAATTACCTCTCCTTTGTAGAGATTGCTATTGTTTCTTTCCGCTTCCTTGCATATGCTAGTTTTTGCTTGCTATGATAATTTGTTTGCCTATAAAATACCTATGCATAGGAATTATGTTAGACTTAAGTGTGTTTGTCACATGTTTTATGATGCTCTCTTTGTGCTTCAATTCTTGTCTTTCATGTGAGCATCATTAAAATTATCAATGCCTAGCTAAAAGGCTTTAAAGAAATGCGCTTGTTGGGAGACAAATCAATATTTTTCCTTGCTGTTATCTAATAAATAATTCATATAGCCTCTGTTTAGATGTGTTTTTATGCTTTTAATTAGTGATTGTGCCAAGTAGAACCTTTGGGAAGACTTGGGGAAAGTCTTTGCGATCTTGCTGTAAAAAACAGAAACTTTAGCGCTCACGAGATTTCCTGCCATTTTTTACTGGAGAGTGCGATTAGGTTAATTATTTTTGAAGACGGTTAATAGATAAATTCCTAAAGTCCATAAATTTATTTTAGAATTTTTGGAGCTCCAGAAGATTTCGGTTGATACAGATTACTACAGACTGTTCTGTTTTTTGACAGATTCTGTTTTTCGTGTGTTGTTTGCTTATTTTGATGAATCTATGGCTAGTAATGGAGTTTATGAACCATAGAAAAGTTGGAATACAGTAGGTTGAGCACCAATATAAATAAATAATGAGTTCATTACAGTACCTTGAAGTGGTGTTTTGTTTTGTTTCGCTAACGGAGATCACGAGATTTTCCGTCAAGTTTTGTGTTGTGAAGTTTTCAAGTTTTGGGTAAAGATTTGGTCGATTATGGAACAAGGAGTGGAAAGAGCCCAAGATTGGGGATGCCCAAGGCACCCCAAGGTAAAATCCAAGGACAACCAAAAGCCTAAGCTTGGGGATGCCCCGGAAGGCATCCCCTCTTTCGTCTTCGTCCATCGGTAACTTTACTTGGAGCTATATTTTTATTCACCACATGATATGTGTTCTGCTTGGAGCATCTTGTATGATTTGAGTCTTTTTTTTTAGTTTAACACAATCATCCTAGCTGTACACACCTTTTGAGAGGGACACACACGAATCAGAATTCATTAGAATACTCTATGTGCTTCACTTATATCTTTTGAGTTAGATAATTTTGCTCTAGTGCTTCGCTTATATATTTTAGAGCACAGCGGTGGTTTTATTTTATAGAAATAATTGATCTCTCATGCTTCACTTATATTATTTTGAGAGTCCTTTAGAACAGCATGGTAATTTGCTTTGGTTATAAAATTAGTCCTAATATGAAAGGCATCCAAGATAAAAACCTTAAAGTGCTTTAAATACTAAGAGAAGTTGGATACTTGATAGTTGTTTTGAGATATAAAGATGGTAATATTAGAGGTGTGCTAGTTGAGTAATTGTGAAATTGAGAAAAACTTGTGTTGAAGTTTGCAAGTCTCGTAGCATGCACGTATGGTAAACGTTGTGTGACAAATTTGAAGCATGAGTTGTTCTTTGATTGCTTTCCTTATGAGTGACGGTCGGGGACGAGCGATGGTCTTTTCCTACCAATCTACCCCCCTGGGAGCATGCATGTAGTGCTTGGTTTTGATGACTTGTAGACTTTTGCAATAAGTATGTGAGTTCTTTATGACTAATGTTGAGTCCATGTATTATACGCACTCTCACCCTTCCAACATTGCTAGCCTCTTCGAAACCGTGCATTGCCCTTTCTCACCTTGAGAGTTGGTGCAAACTTCGCCGGTGCATCCAAACCCCGTGATATGATACACTCTATCAAACATAAGCTTCCTTATATCTTCCTCAAAACAGCCACCATACCTACCTATTATGGCATTTCCATAGCCATTCCGAGATATATTGCCATGCAACTTTCCACCGTTCCGTTTATTATGACACGCATCATCATTGTCATATCGCCTTGCATGATCATGTAGTTGACATCGTATTTGTGGCAAAGCCACCATGCTTAATTTTTCATACATGTCACTCTTGATTCATCGCATATCCCGGTGCACCATCGGAGGCATTCACATAGAGTCATATTTTGTTCTAAGTATTGAGTTGTAAGTAAATAAAAGTGTGATGATCATCATTAGAGCATTTTCCCATGTGAGGAAAGGATGATGGAGACTATGATTCCCCCACAAGTCGGGATGAGACTCCGGACGAATAAAAAAAGGCCAAGAAAAAAAGGAGAAGGCCCAAATAAAAAAAGTGAGAAAAAGAGAGAAGGGACAATGTTACTATCCTTTTTCCACACTTGTGCTTCAAAGTAGCACCATGATCTTCATGATAGAGAGTCTCTTATTTTTTTCTCTTTCATATACTAGTGGGAATTTTTCACTATAGAACTTGGCTTGTATATTCCAATGATGGGCTTCCTCAAATGCCCTAGGTCTTCGTGAGCAAGCAAGTTGGATGCACACCCACTTAGTTTCTTGATGAGCTTTCATATATTTATAGCTCTAGTGCATCCGTTGCATGGCAATCCCTACTCCTTGCATTGAACTCAATTGGTGGGCATATCCATAGCCCATTGATTAGCCGCGTCAATGTGAGACTTTCTATTTTTTGTCTTCTCACACAACCTCAATCATCATATTCTATTCCACCCATAGTGCTATGTCCATGGCTCGCGCTCATATATTGCGTAAAAGTTGAAAGAGTTTGAAAAGGCTAAGTATGAAACAATTGCTTGGCTTGTCATCGGGGTTGTGCATGATGAGAGCATTTTGTGTGACGAAAACGAAGCATGGCCAAACTATATGATTTTGTAGGGATAAGATTTCTTTGGCTATGTTATGTTGATAAGACATAATTGCTTGGTTAGCATACTTGGAGTATTATTACTTTTATGTCAACATTAAACTTTTATCTTGAATCTTTCAGATCTGAACATTCTTGCCACAATAAAGAAAATTACATTGAAGAATATGCTAGAAAGCATTCCACATCAAAAATTCTGTTTTTTTAATCATTTACCTACTCGAGGACGAGCAGGAATTAAGCTTGGGGATGCTTGATACGTCTCCAACGTATCTATAATTTTTTATTGTTCCATGCTATTATATATTCTGTTTTGGATGTTTAATGGGCTTTATTATACACTTTTATATTATTTTTGGAACTAATCTATTAACCCAAGGCCCAGTGCAAATTGAAGTTTTTTTTGCCTATTTCAGTGTTTCGCAGAAAAGGAATATCAAACAAAGTCCAAACGTAATGAAACCTTTAGGAGCGTGATTTTTGGAACAAGCGTGACCCAGAGGACTTGGAGTGGACATCAAGAAACAACTCAGGAGGCCACGAGGCAGGGAGGCGCGCCTGCCCCCTAGGCGCGCCCCCACCCTCGTGGGCCCCTCATGGCTCTCCTGACCGACTTCCTTCTCCTATATATAGTCATATACCATGAAAACATCCAGGAGAACCACGAAACCCTATTTCCACCGCCGCAACCTTCTGTACCTGTGAGATCCCATCTTGGGGCCTTTTTCGGCGCTCCGCTGGAGGGGGCATCGATCACGGAGGGCCTCTACATCAACTCCATGGCCCCTCCAATGATGTGTGAGTAGTTTACCTTAGACCTTAGGGTCCATAGTTATTAGCTAGATGGCTTCTTCTCTCTCTTTGGATCTCAATACAAAGTTCTCTTCGATCTTCTTGGAGATCTATTCGATGTAACTCTTTTTGCGGTGTGTTTGTCAAGATTCGATGAATTGTGGGTTTATGATCAAGTCTATCTATGAATAATATTCGATTCTTCTCTGAAATCTTTTATGTATGATTGGTAATCTTTGCAAGTCCTTCAAATTATCAGTTTGGTTTGGCCTACTAGATTTATCTTTCTTGCAATGAGAGAAGTGCTTAGCTTTGGGTTCAATCTTGCGTTGCTCGATCCCAGTGACAGAAAGGGAAACGACGCGTATTATATTGTTGACACCGAGGATAAAAAGATGGGGTTTATATCATATTGCTTGAGTTTATCCCTCTACATCGTGTCATCTTACCTATGCGTTACTCTGTTCTTATTAACTTAATACTCTAGACGCATGCTGGATAGCGGTTGATGTGTGGAGTAATAGTAGTAGATGCAGTCAGGAGTCGGTCTACTTGTCACGGATGTGATGCCTATATACATGATCATGCCTAGATATTCTCATAATTATTCACTTTTCTATCAATTGCTCAACGGTAATTTGTTCACCCACCGTAATACTTATGCTATCTTGAGAGAAGCCACTAGTGAAACCTATGGCCCTCGGGTCTATTCTCCATTATATTAATCTCCCATCAATAAGTTATTTCTGGCACTGTTTATTTTGCAATCTTTACTTTTTATCTTTATTATAAAAATACCAAAAATATTATCTTATCATCTCTATCATATCTCACTTTTGCAAGTGGCTGTGAACGGATTGACAACCCCTTTATCGCGTTGGTTGCGAGGTTCTTATTTGTTTGTGTGGGTACCAGGGACTTGCGTGTGGCCTCCTACTGGATTGATACCTTGGTTCTCAAAAACTGAGGGAAATACTTACGCTACTTTGCTGCATCACCCTTTCCTCTTCAAAGGAAAACCAACACAGTGCTCAAGAGGTAGCAAACCCATTTCTTCATGGTGTACGGAGCTGAAGCCGTGCTTCCAAGCGATTTATTGCACAATGCCCCTCGAGTGGAACTCTTCTCAAAAGCCGAGGTAGAGCAAGCTCGACAGGACGCCATTGATCTGTTGGAAGAAGAACGAGAGATGGCTCTAATCAGATCCACCATCTATCAGCAAGACCCGCGTCAATTCCACGCCCGAAATGTCAGAGGTCGAGCATTTCAGGAAGAAGATCTTGTGCTCCGAGTGCACCAGAAACGGCCTCACAAGCTTGCTCCAATGTGGGAAGGTCCCTTCATCATCACCAAGGTGCTCCACAAATAGGGCGATTCTCCTTTACAATGTGGCTAAGAAAGAAGACGAGCCGCACTCTTGGAACACGGATCTGCTCCACCATTTTTATACCTGAAACACTCACATTGTCGAGGTGTAATAAAAGTACTTTTCCGATTGTTTATCAAAGACATGATTTCCGTAGTATCCTAATGATTGTTTTCACATAATCATGTGTCCAAATCCCCTAGTGGGTGGCTTAGCCGCGAACCTGATTTGCCTAAGTTTCAAAAACATTCTCCGAGAGTGAAGAGCAATCCTCTCAATCGGGGACTTAGCTGTGAACCTGATTCGCCTAAGTTAAAACATTCTCCAAGTGACGAGCAATCCTATCACTCGAGGGCTTAGCCGCAAACCTGATTCGCCTAAGTTAAAACATTCTCCGAGTGAAGAGCAATCCTCTCACTCGGGGGCTTAGCCGCAAACCTGATTCGCCTAAGTTTCAAAAACACTCCGAGTGAAGAGAAATCCTCTCACTAGGGGGCTTAGCTGCGATCCCATACTCGCCTAAGTTAAAACATTCTCCAAGTGAAGAGCAATCCTCTCACTCATGGGCTTAGCCATGAACCTGATTCGCCTAAGTTAAAATATTCTCCGAGAGAAGAGCAATCCTCTCACTCGGGGGCTTAGCCGCGAACCTGGTTTGCCTAAGTTAAAACATATTCTGAGTAAAGAGAAATCCTCTCACTCGGGGGCTTAGTTGCGACCCTGTAGTCGCCTAAGTTAAAATATTTTCTGAGTGAAGAGCAATCCCCTCACTCGAAAGGCTTAGCCATGACCTCGTACTCGCCTAAGTTAAAAACATTCCCTGAGTGAAGAGCAATCCTCTCACTCGGGAGCTTAGCCGCGACCTCGTACTCGCCCAAGTTAAAAAACATTCTCCGAGTGAAGTGCAATCCTCTCACTTGGGGGCTTAGCCGCGACTGTCGATGTTAAAACCGGCGGATCTCGGGTAGGGAGTCCCGAACTATGCGTCTAAGGCGGATGGTAACAGGAGGCAGGGGATACGATGTTTACCCAGGTTCGGGCCTTCTTGATGGAGGTAATTCCCTACGTCTTGCTTGATTGTTCTTGATGATATGAGTATTACAAGAGTTGATCTACCATGAGATCGTAGAGGCTAAACCCTAGAAGCTAGCCTATGGTATGATTGTCTGTTGTCCTATGGACTAAATCCTCCGGTTTATATAGACATCGAAGGGGGCTAGGGTTACACAACGTCGGTTACAAGGGAGGAGATCTACATATCCATATTGCCAAGCTTGCCTTCCACGCCAAGGAAAGTCCCATCCGGAGACGGGACGAAGTCTTCCATCTTGCATCTTCATAGTCCAACAGTCCGGCCAAAGGATATAGTCCGGCTGTCCGGAGACCCCCTAATCCAGGACTCCCTCAGTAGCCCCCGAACTAGGCTTCAATGACGATGAGTCCGGCACGCAGATTGTCTTCCACATTGCAAGGCGGGTTCTTCTCCAAATTCTAAATATCTGCTGAGTAGTGTCCGACTCCCCATAAGTGTTGCACTTCTTGGCTTCTGCGCCCAATAAGGGCTATCTTCCACGTGTCGACCGAATGCGAGGAGCCGGGGCATTTTTACATTCGTCACCCTAGCCATGTAAATAAACTGTCTATTAAAGGGACGGGGATTCTTAGATCAAAATAATACCATCCTCCCATGCCGAGTATCCATCGGAGCGCGCTCGAAAAATTCCATTCCAACATGGCCGGCCACCGCAGCTCCTCCTCCCGCTCCGTAGCCCTAAGACCGGTGACTGGGAGAAGTGTTCCGTCCTGCACAACCAATTTGTAGAGTTGCAGACCTAGGGATTTCTCCCTCTAGCATATATGGTCCCCGTTCGAGCCGGGATCGCCACCTATAATGGCGGGGAGCATGCGGAGAGCTTCCCCAATCCCCCCAAGGAGGGCGGGTATGCCTCGTCCCTTATTTACTAAGGGGACTTGGATTTCCAACCCATCCGTTCCTTTGCGGGCTCCTGGAGTTTTACGGCCTCTAGTTGCATAATTTCATCCCTGCTTCCATATTACACATCGCTGGTTATGTCGCCCTTTGCGAGCTATTTCTGGGTTGCGAGGCTCATTTTGAGCTATGGAAGAGGCTATTATGCCTTGTGCCCCGCACACAAGAGGGGTCGCTATATCAAGTGGGCAGAGCCGAAATATGGCGCATCGCCGGGACCGAATACCTATCCGGTACCCCAAAGAAGACGTCCAAAGACTGGCCTTCAGAGTGGTTTTACATGGAGGACGTCCCCCTTCCAGATCCCGTTCAGAGGGGTCTTCCTGAGTTCCACAATGCTCCTCTGAAGAAATGCCGAAGCTGGTGCCCATGGAGCCCCCAGGAGGAAGATAACAGAGAAGTCCTTTACCTGATGGACCGGATTAAAGTGCTGTCTCAATCAGGATTGACAATAATCAAGGTTATGTCAATATGCATAATGCGGGGGGTGCAGCCACTTCAATATCGAGGCACACCCTGTGGTGCTTTAACAGGGAAGTTGATGCCACCCGCTGCCGGCGTAAGGGACCGGACTCCGCTGCTGCTTTAGCAAAAATTCTGTCCGAGTTGTTCAAGGGAGATGAACAGGAGTTCATCCGTATTAAGCCACGTGATGGATTCTCCATGTACAACCCTCCAAGCTGGGTGAGTTGTCACTCTTTACTCCCAACCTTCTCGCATTCTTCGTCCTAAATACTCACCTTGCCATTTCATGGCAGGAACTGCGAAAAGCTGTAAGGGAGGTCAACAGCCCGCCTCCACAACCGAAGGATCCTGACCGGGCCCTCGATCCCGGACTCAAAGAGGACCCGGACATATTTGTGGAGCTGATAGACAGGACGTTCTATCAGTTGAGCTGCGATGACGCCATGGTGGCCATCATAGCCGACTATCCCAGGCTACTCCCTGCATCGCAGGTAAGGGAAAACCGGAGTCCCAACTTTCGAGAAGGATCCCTTTTATGCACTTCACCGACCGTACACATATGGTGTTTTATAGGGAAGGCTTTCGGGACGCCATGCTGAACCCGTAGTGACTCGCCAACAAAGGGCGCCGAAGCCGGGTAGGCCAAAAAGGAAGGCGGTCAGGACTGAGACGCCGGCGTAGAGGTATAATACAAAACCTCGCTCCGTGGTTGTCGTTTTTATTTAAAATATAATGACGTCATGTTTCCTAATAGGAAAAACGCTCGCCGGACTATATCCGGACAGGCTGCCGATCACGCCTCCACCAGTCGGGCTCCAGCGCTGGACATAGATGCGTAAGCTAACACGGGGCGGACGCCGGATGCTCCTCCTATGGAGGATGCGGACAGACTATCCGCTACAAATTCCAAAGTGGAGAGCGCCATGAATCACAGGCGTCGCCGGGCCGTACTCCATGACGCTTGTTTGTCCCAAGAGGCGTTCGATGCCTTCAACTCAGGAGACGCATACATCCGTGCTGCTCAGAATGGTCTTGCCAGAGCCACGGACTAGTATGTAAAGGATATATGGGTAGGAAAATCTGACGATTATATATATATCAGTAGCCCCTGAGACTTGAAACAGTTGACACAATTGATTTAAGGATCATTAATTGTGCAGGTTCTTACAGAGAAGAATACCCAATTATCTCATGAGCTGGAAGAGTGCAAAGCCCAGTTACAGGCCGCGGTGGCCGCATTGAAGGAGTCCGAGAAGGCATCCGCTGGTAACACTTGCTTCTGTTGCAAAGAATTACAGGTACGAGATAGTATGCGACATGCATTCAAATCTAACAGTAGATGTTGCAGATGACCCCGGAGTGAATTCGGAGGCCGTGCCGGGGGATGCGCAACGTGCTAATCGACAGCTAGATGCCGGCGAGCGCGTACTTACGCGGGTCACGCGGGAGAAAAATTATCTCCAGGAAGCCAATATCCGGCTAGACGTGGAACTGGAAGACGTCCGAGCCCAGCTTGCGGACTCCGTGAAGGAGAATAAGTGCCTTCAACGCGGCATTTTTAGTAAGTGCTTGAACGAACTTTTGAAGGAGTTCGGCGAAGAAGCCGGCTAACAGAGTTATGTCTATAGGTATGCTGACGGGTCGTCCCGCGGAGGAGATGCCCGGGGTCTACGGGTGATCTTCTACCAGAGCTCTCACAACTGCACGAACAAGTTCGGCAGGTCATGCATGGTATTGCCCAAGCCTTGTGGCCATCCGCGTCCCCGCAAGGAGGCATGGGGGAGCTTATAGAGAATCTCAAGGGAGCGCGGCGGCGCTTCCGATTATGGAAGATATTAGCCTACCGACAAGGTGCAAGGGAAGCATGGGCTATGGTGAAGACGCGATATACCAAAGCTGACCCAAACCACATGGCCGAGGTCGGACCTATGGGGCCCGATGGGAAAGAGATCCCCGTCAGTTTGGTGTATGACCAAGTAGAATTAGTCGCAAAGTATTCCCAATAGGATTGTAGGCTAGACAGCCCGTTGGATGGTATAGAAGAAGAATTTAATCAATCTTAGTGACTGTGTACTTTAAGTGACATATATAATGTCCCTAGCTGGATTGTAAATCATTTGTCATGGCAGACCTTTTCGCTTTGATCTCTGGACCCGATTGTCCGGAGTGTATCCGAATACCCACTCGGTTATGTAAAAATCGGGGTATGTATGGAAATCAGGCATAGGGGTCATAAGTTCTTGACCAGAGAAGTACCCAACTAGCTATGTTATATTACATGGATAGTAAGAAACATCTTCCAGGGAGAATAGTTCCGTTAAGGGTTCCTTTCCCTGGGTATGCATGCCCTAATGTGCATGTCCGAACTGCGAAAAGAGACGTAGGCTATACACATCTGGGGGCGTGTGTCAAATTAAATAAAAGTCATCTTTTGTTCACCGACCCAATATTCCGTTAAGAATGCTAGCTTTCGGCTTCACCCAGTCTGAGGTACACATTCAGCTGACCCGGCAGTAACAATTGCAGAGGTGCTCCCTTTATGCCCTAGCCGAATTAACGGGAACGTAGGGCATAAATACAAGAGCCAGGCAACCCAGCTTGGACAAAACTGAAGTCATATCGATGCATATAATGGCGAAAAAAGGTACATGTGGAAGAATAACACATGTGTGGGGGCACAAAGCCTAGAAAAATAGTTATATTAAGCTTATGTACAAGAAGCCCCCAGGTATAATGAGCGCGGTTAGCGCGTCAAGATTGTGTAACCAAGACACAAGTTTAGCCTTTTAAGGCCTTGAGGAGAATAAAAAGAGAGAAAGAGAGAGAAGACAGATAATTGATATGCGAAAAATTGACGGAGGTAAGGAGACGAACATAGAGTTCGGCACTAGGCGTAGAATCTTCGGAGTCTGGATGCGTTCCATGGGTTTGGCTCGAGTCGATTGTCCGATGCATCTCGCAGACGGTACGCTCCACCGGTCAGAACCTGGTCAATAATGAAGGGACCTTCCCATTTGGGCTTGAGCTTGTTCTTTTTCTTCTCCGGCAGGCATAGAACTAGTTCACCAACGTTATAGGTTTTGGCCTATACTTCTCTATTTGATACCTTCGAGCCTGTTGCTGATAGAATGCGGAACGGGCTTTTGCCACGTCGCGCTCCTCCTCCAGGGCGTCCAAACGGTCCTGCCGATCTAGCTCGGCCTCTTTTTCTTCGTACATGCGCACTTGTGGTGAGTCATGGATTATGTCACAAGGCAGAACCGCCTCTGCGCCGTACACCATAAAAACGGTGTGTATCCGGTAGTGCAATTCGGCCTGGTCCGCAACCCCCATAGTACGGAGTCGAGCTCCTCTACCCAGTGCGTGTTTGATTCCTTTAAGGATTGCACTAATCTGGGTTTGATGCCGCTCATGATAAGACCATTTGCTCGCTCGACTTGATTGTTAGTTTGTGGGTGATAGACATAAGCATAATCGAGCTTGATGCCCATGTTGCTGCACCAAAGTTTTACCTCGTCGGTTGTAAAGTTCATGCCGTTGTCAGTGATGATGCTGTGGGGGATGCCATAATGGTGTACAGCCCCAGATATGAAGTCTATCACCGGTCCAGATTCATCCATTTTGACAGGTTTGGCTTCTATCCATTTGGTGAATTTATCCGCCATGACCAGTAAGTATTTTTTTCTTATGGGTTTCCCCTTTAAGGGGTCCAACCATATCAAGCCCCCAGACCGCAAAGGGCCAAGTAATGGGGATTGTTTGGAGAGAGGTAGGCGGCATATGGCTTTGGTTTGCAAAGATCTGGCAACCGACGCAATGTTGGACCAGATGCTGTGCATCTGCTCGGGACGTCGGCCAATAGAAACATGTACGAAAGGCCTTGCTTACAAGTCTCGGGCTGCGGCATGATGGCCGCCGAGTCCAGCATGGATTTCTGCCAAAAGCTTCCGCCCTTCCTCTTCGGAGATGCACCTTTGAAGGACTCATGTAGTGCTTTTCTTATAAAGCTCTCCCTCGTGGACCTTGTAGGCTTTAGATCTCCGCACTATGCAGTGTGCCTCATTTTGGTCCTCGGGTAGTTCCTACCTAGTTAAGTAGGCTAGGAATGGTTCTATCCATGGGGCGATGACGGCCATTATCATGTGGGCTAAAGGTGTTATTTCGATGGCAGAGCCTCCGATTGTGTCAGAGTGTTCGGTATCTGATGATGTGGCCGGGTCCGGACTATTTCTACCGGTGTCCCCTTCCCATACCATGGATGGCTTAAATAGTTTTTCCAAGAAGATGTTATGTGGGACAGGATCGCGCTTAGCGCCGATACAGGCGAGGATATCCGCCGCTTGATTGTTTTCCCGAGCCAAATGGTGGAATTCAAGCCCCTCGAACCGAGCTGACATTTTGAGGACGGTGTTGCGATATGCCACCATTTTCGGATCCTTGGCATCGAAATAGCCATTTATTTGAGATATTGCAAGGTTCGAGTCCCCACGCACCTCCAGGCATTGAATGCCCATGGAAACTGCTATCCGGAGACCATGTAAGAGGGCCTCGTATTCGGCTGCATTGTTGGAGTTTGTATATAGTATTTGGAGTACGTATTGGACTGTATCTCCGGTGGGGGACGTCAGGACGACGCCAGCCCCCAGACCAGCCAGCATTTTAGAGCCGTCAAAGTGCATGATCCAATTGGAGTATGCGCAGTACTCTTTCGGGAGTTCGGCTTCTGTCCATTCGGCGACGAAATAGGCCAGGACTTGCGACTTAATGGCTCGCCGTGGTCTATATGTTATGTCGAACAGGAGGAGTTCGATAGCCCATTTGGCAATCCGACCCGTGGCATCGCGGTTGTTTATTATGTCGTTGAGTGGTACTTCTGAGGCCACCGTGATTGAACACTCTTGAAATACCACGTATGCTATCTTTTGATAATGTGGGTACCGTGATTTGCATGGAGTGAGGACAGTGGACACATAATAGACCGGCTTTTGAAGTGGGAATTTATGTCCATCCGTCTCTTGTTCGACGATGAGCACTGCGCTTACAACTTGGTGAGTTGCCGCTATATATAACAACATTGGTTCACCGACATTTGGCGCGGCCAAGATTGGGTTGGTGGCCAGGATGGCTTTTATTTCTTCCAATCCGGCCATGGCTGCGTCCGTCCACTCGAAGTGTTTGGTGCACCGAAGAAGGCGATAAAGGGGGAGTGCCTTTTCTCCTAATCGGGAGATAAAGCGGTTTAATGCCGCCACGCATCCAGTTAACTTCTAGATTTACTTGAGGTTAGTTGGGATAGCCAACTGCGACAGAGCTCAGATTTTAGCCGGATTTGCTTCAATTCCTCTACTGGAGATGATAAAGCCCAGGAGCTTTCCGGCGGGAATGCCGAAAACGCATTTTTCCGGATTGAGCTTGATGTCGTATGTTTGGAGATTGTCGAACGTGAGCCTCAAGTCTTCTATTAAGGAGTCGACATGTCTGGTTTTAACGACCACATCGTCTATGTATGCCTCCACTGTTTTGCCGATCTGCTTTTCCAAACATGTCTGAATCACGCGCTGATACGTTGCGCCGGCGTTTTTAGCCCGTGGGGGATTGTGTTCAAACAGAAGGGACCATATGGAGTGATAAATGATGTTGCAGCTTGATCGGACTCCGCCATCTTAATTTGGTGGTCACCGGAGTATGCGTCGAGGAAGCACAATGAGTCGTGTCCTGCGGTAGCGTCGATAATTTGATCGATGCGAGGGAGGGGAAGGGATCCTTTCGGCAAGCCTTATTGAGATCCTTGAAGTCGATGCATAGGCGCTAGGATTTGTCCTTCTTTGGTAACATCACCAGGTTTGCTAGCCAGTCCGGATGTTTTATTTGTCTAATGAATCCGGCCTCCAGTAACTTGGCTAGCTCCTCTCCCATGGCTTGTCGCTTAGGTTCAGAGAAACGCCGAAGAGTCTGCTTGACCGGCTTGATTCCTTTTAGAATGTTAAGGCTATGCTCGGCCGGCCCATGTGGGAATCCTGGCATATCTGAAGGATGCCAGGCGAAGATGCCCCAATTCTCGCGCAGGAACTCCCATAGTGCGGCGTCTATAGCGGGGTTTAACTGTGCCCCGATGGATGCTGTTTTTGAAGGGTCCGTTGGATGGACTAGGAATTTGACTATTTCATCCGCTGGTTTGAAAGAGGTGGACTTGGATCTTATGTCTAGTATCACATCGTCTCTGTCCACTATGGAGCACAACGCAGTTAATTCCTCCGCCACAAGGGCTTCGGATAATGCCTCGAGGTCCAGTGCGGCTGTTTTGTTATCGGCGCGGAGTGCTATGTCCAGATCACTAGCTAGAGTGATGATCCAATTGGGCCCGGGAATTTTGAGCTTCATGTATCCGTAAAGGGGTATGGCTTGGAAGATTGTGAATGCCTCCTGCCCTAGAAGGGCGTGGTATCCGCTACTGAACGGGGCCACTTGGAATGTAATTTCTTCGGACCTGTAATTCTCCGGAGTGCCAAATACCACATCTAGTGTGATTTTCCCAGCGCAACGTGCCTCCCAACTAGCGATGATTCCTCGGAAGGTCGTGCTGCTTTGCTCGATACGGTTTCTGTCTATTTCCATTTTTTGAAGAGTCCCCTCATAACTGTGGTTTAATCCGCTGCCACCGCCCATGAGTACTTTAGTGAGCCGAAAGCCGTCCACAATTGGACTAAAGACCAAGGTGGCTGGTGCTCGGGCTGTTCAGAATTTAGGTTCGTCACTGGCATTGAAGGTGATAGCCGTGTCGCTCCATGGATTTATTGCTGCCACATGGCAGACTTCGGCAAGGCTGCGGAGTGCTCGCTTACGCCTATTATTGGAGGCGAAGGTCTCGAAGACTGTAAATACTGTATTGTTATCCACGGGATGGTGCTCTGAGGTGTTTTGGATGAGGAGATCCTCACCGCTCTTGGCTACCTACCGGAGTACCCAACATGCTCTAAGGCTGTGTGTTGGTATGGTATCCGTTGTACTATGAATTTTGCAGGGCCCGTTAAGCCATCCCTCCAATACAGTTCCACGCCCTGTAGTGGGCTTTTGTTTCTTTGTAATTGAGTCCGACGACTTATGACAGTGCACCCTTTTAGTTCAGATTGGGGGTTTTGTCAGAGCCGGATTATCCCAAAATTTTGTTTGGGTTTACCAGGTGCTTTCCATCGCACAGTACTTCCGTACTATGACCACCAAGTCAGCGAAGTGTGCTATGTCACGTAAACTTATAGCGTTGAGGATTCCCTTGTCCGTGCAAATGTTGCAAAAGAACGAAATTGCGTCTTCCTCGCGAGAGTCCTTGGCCTTGTTCATTACAAGGAGGAATCTGGCCCAATAGTGATGTACTGTCTCTTGGGGCTCTTGCCTAATGTGGGAAAGATCGTTTGTATCTGGGTGGGAGGGTGGATTTAAGTCCAGACCTTGACCCAATCTTAGACCCCGGGGCGGGGGAGTTTCCGATCTTGGAAGCTCGGGCTCCGGGATGTTGCCCCGCAGGTTCGGCATGCAGCCTAATTCTAGGTTCAGGGTTGGGGCGAGGTGCTCCCGTGGGCAGGTATCCGGCTCAGAGAGCTCGGGAATCCGGACATAGTTCGTCCTCAGGATAGAGGGAGAATCGCCGCATTGCTCCTCCACCACCGCTATCTGATGGGTGACCGGTGGAGAGTTAATCTCCCTTTGGTCGGGTTTAAGCCGAATCCGATCATAGTTCATAGCGACTCCTAGAGCGGCGATGTGATCCAAGAGCTCGTTCAAAGAGGAGAGCTCCATCGGATCCATCTGCTCGGTGAATTTCGAGCCCATGTGGAGGCTATTTTTGATGACCCGAGAAGTCATTGTCGGCGCAGCGGCCGAGCGGGCGGTCATGACGAAGCCGCCTAGTCGGAGAGTTTGGCCTATAGCCAGGGCTCCCCCAGAGGTGATGTTGTTCTTTACAACGATACGAGCCATTCCTCCTTATGATGATGACACAACAAACTCTCAGTGAAAGCACCAATATTGGTGTCAAAACCGTCGGATCTCGGGTAGGGGGTCCCGAACTGTGCGTCTAAGGCGGATGGTAACAGGAGGCAAGGGACACGATGTTTACCCAGGTTCAGGCCCTCATGATGGAGGTAATACCCTACGTCCTGCTTGATTGTTCTTGATGATATGTGTATTACAAGAGTTGATCTACCACGAGAGCATAGAGGCTAAACCCTAGAAGCTAGCCTATGGTATGATTGTCTGTTGTCCTATGGACTAAGCCCTCCGGTTTATATAGACACCGGAGGGGGCTAGGGTTACACAAAGTCGGTTACAAGGGAGGAGAGCTACATATCCGTATTGCCAAGCTTGCCTTCCAAGCCAAGGAAAGTCCCATCCGAACACAGGAAAAAGTCTTCAATCTTGCATCTTCATAGTCCAACAGTCCGGCGAAAGGATATAGTCCGGCTGTCCGCACCCCCTAATCCAGGACTCCCTCAGCGACCACGTACTCCCCTAAGTTCAAACATTATCCAAGTGAAGAGCAATGCTCTCACTCGAAGGCTTAGCCACGACCCCGTACTCACCTAAGTTTGAACAACACACCGGGTGGAGAGCAAACCTCCCACTCGGAAGGAACAAGGTGCACCCTGAGCTGCGCCACAAGTACAATGTCTGGACGCACTCTGAATTGTGCCACAAGTACAATGTCTGGACACACTCTGAGCTGCGCCACAAGTACAATGTCTACTCCGAGTAAAGAGAAATTCTCCCACTCGGGAACTATGCTGCGATCTGGAATCCGCTTAAGTCGAAAAATCTGAGAACATTGGAGACAAAGCAATTGCGTTTGAGCAAAACAAGCAAGTACAGATAAATCCAGCAAAGTTCAGAACCTCAAACAGAAGTACTCGCGCGTCAGGCCCGGAAGAGTTTAACGGTTACAAAATCACTCGGTATTTCGAGGCAAATAAAGATACATTATCAAGTTTTTCGCTCAGCATGAGGAGGGCTCGCTGGCTCGATGAAGGTGTCCAAGTCAAGGTCATTGGCGATCCAAGTGGCTGCATCAATGAAAGTCTCCATAAAATCTTCAAACTGGAGCTTCTTTGTGTTGAGCACCTGGAATGCCTTTAGCTTTTCCTCCCTGGCCTCCTTGTAGTGGACCCGAACGAGCGATAAGGCCACATCAGCTCCACAACGAGCAGCAGACTTCTTCCAAGCTTGCACTCGACCAGGGATATCATTGAGGCAACTCACAGAGACTCGAGGTCATTCTGAAGGGTGTCCTCTGTCCATAGCTTCTTGTCCACCTGAGTCAATACAACCTTCAGCCGAGCGATGTAGTTCAAGATGCTGGCAAGGCGAGATTCCAGTCGCAGCACATTCATTGCAGCTTCATCTCCGACATGAGAGTTGATGGGGTCTAAGTCCATCTCGACCTGTCCAGTTTCCTCCTCAAAATTCTGACAGAACTCTACAAGAAAAGGAAAGTAGTGAATTGGCAGCAACATGGTGAAGAAGCTTTTGAACCCAGTCGGATGAGGAAAAGTACCTTCGAGCATGAGGAACATGTTCTTAGCAAGACCTCCCAGATAAGCTTCCAGTTCATCTCTCTTTCGAGTGAGCACATACCTTGACAAAGTTTTGAAGAAGTTCAAAATGTATCAGACAAAGAAAGGGTTCTTGCCTGTGTTACAAGGTGTGAAGTTGAGTAAGACTCAATGCCCGACCACTACAGAAGATAGAGAGAAAATGAAAGATGCTCCCTATGCTTCAGTCATAGGCTCTATCATGTATGCAATGCTGTGTACCAGACATGATGTGTGCCTTGCTATTAGTGTAGCAGGGAGGTACCAAAGTAATCCAGGAGTGGATCATTGGACAGTGGTCAAGAACATCCTAAAGTACCTGAAAAGGACTAAGGATATGTTTCTCGTTTATGGAGGTGACAAATAGCTCATCGTAGATGGTTACGTTGATGCAAGCTTTGACACTGATCCAGATGATTCTAAATCACAAACCAGATACGTGTTTATATTGAATGGTGGAGCTATCAGTTGGAGCACTTCTAAACAAAGCGTCGTGGCAGGATCTACATGTGAAGCGGAGTACATTGCTGCTTCGGAAGCAGCAAATGAAGGAGTCTAGATGAAGGAGTTCATATCCAATCTAGGTGTCATACCTAGTGCATCGGGTCCAATGAAAATCTTTTGTGACAATATTGGTGCAATTGCCTTGGCAAAGGAATCCAGATTTCACAAGAGAACCAAGCACATCAAGAGACGCTTCAACTCCATCCGGGATCAAGTCCAGGTGGGAGACATAGAGATTTGCAAGATACATACATATCTGAATGGTAACATCCCACATTTTCAATTTGGAATGTTATACATAGACCATTATTGCATATCACCTTTTATTGCATTTCGTCTCGCGATCCTCGAATGGAGTTACCAGGCCTTGAATGAAGTGACGATTAAGAACAAGTACCCATTGCCGATGATTAATGATCTATTTGACCAGCTGCAAGGAGCTAAGGTGTTTTTGAAGATTGATCTGCGACCAGGATATCATCAGTTGAAGATACGAGAAAAGGATATACCAAAGACAGCCTTCACCACATGGTATGGACTATACGAATATATGGTCATGTCATTTGGACTGACTAACGCCCATGCCTATTTCATGAGCATGATGAACAAAGTTTTCATGGAATATTTGGATAAGTTTGTTGTGGTGTTCATTGATGATATAATGGTATATTCGAAGAATGAAGAGGAACACAAGGAGCATTTGTGTTTAGTTCTCAAGAAACTCAGGGAACAACAGCTGTATGCCAAGTTCAGCAAATGCGAGTTTTGGTTGAAGGAAGTTGGATTCCTTGGACACAATGACATGAAGCTTCACTATCATCCAGGAAAGGCCAACGTCGTAGAGGACGCCTTGAGCCGGAAGAGTTACGCTAATACCCTAGAGAGCACGGGAATGCCAAAGGAGTTAGCAGAGGATCTCTGGGAACTTCGCTTCGAGATTGTTCCTAGAGGTTTTGTTGCAACAATGGAGGTACAGTCTACATTGTTGAGGAAAATTCGAGAAGCTCAGAAGGATGACAAAGAGATTGCCGAGATAAAGGAGAAAATGAGCGAAGGAAAGGCCAAAGGTTTTTGTGAGGATGAACACGACACCTTATTGTTTGAGGAACGTGTTTATGTGCCCAATAACATCGAGATCGGGAAGTTAATACTTCAGGAGGCTCATGACTCACCGTACTCGATACACCCCGGAAACACCAAGATGTATTTGGATTTGAAGGAACGTTTTTGGTGGACAGGGATGAAGAAGGATATCGCCGAGTATGTGGCCATATGTGATGTATGTCTGAGGGTGAAGGCAGAGCATCAAAAGCCAGCAGGATTATTACAGCCTATGCCGATACCCGAATGGAAGTGGGATAAACTTGGCATGGAGTTTAGCACCGGATTCCCCAAGACCAAATCAGGATATGATTCTATATGGGTAGTAGTTGACCGCTTGACCAAAGTAGCACACTTTATCCCAGTGAAAACAACTTATACCAGTGCCAAATTGGCCAAGATATATATGACCAGGATCGTATGTCTGCACGGAGTTCCGAGGACCATCGTATCGGATAGAGGAACAAAGTTTACTTCAAAGTTTTGGCATCAGCTGCACCAGACTTTGGGAACAAGGTTGGAGTTTAGTACAACATCCACCCGCAGACGGATGGACAGACCTAGAGAGTCAACCAGATTCTAGAGGACATGTTGAGAGCCTTTGCGCTAGATTATGGGTCTAGTCGGGATGACAATTTGCCTTATACAGAGTTCTCATACAACAATAGTTACCAAGCCAGTTTGAAAATGGCACCATTTGAAGCCCTGTACGGCCGAAGGTGCAGAACACCGTTGATGTGGGATGAAGTTGGAGACCGACAGTTGTTTGGACCAGACTTGATCAAAGAGTTTGAGGAGAAGGTTAAACTGATTCGGGATAGACTAAAGATAGCTCAGTCCAGATAGAAGAGTTATGCAGATTCGAAACACAAGGAGGTAACCTATGAAATTGGAGACAGAGCATATTTGCGAGTATCACCTTTGCGAGGAGTTAAACGTTTTGGAGTTAAGGGAAAGTTAGCCCCAAGATTTGTAGGACTGCATCGTGTTTTGGAACGGATGGGAGAAGTTGCCTACAAGTTGGAGTTACCTGAAGGACTGTCAGGAGTTCACGATGTGTTTCACGTGTCCCAGTTGAAGAAGTGCCATGCTGAGATGGCCGACATACCGCTAAGAGATACCGTATCCTTGGAGGCGATTCAGTTGGCCAATGACTTGACTTATGAGGAGAAGCCAGTCAAGATTTTTGGAGTTTGCCAGTCGAGTCACCCATAACAAGGTTCTTAAGTTTTGCAAAGTTTAGTGGAGCCACCATACCGAGGATGAAGCCACATGGGAACGAGAGGATGATCTCCGCAAAGACCACCCACACCTATATTCTAGCCAACCCGAATCTCGAGGGCGAGATTCATCTTAAGGGGGGTAGGTTTGTAACATCCCAAATTTTCGATTTGGAATGTTATACATAGACCATTCTTGCATATCATCTTTTATTGCATTTCGTCTCGCGATCCTCAAAATCCTAAGCAACTCAAGGACCCTCGGAGAGAGTTGGGGATTTCCCTGGTTTTCATATTTGATTTTATCAAATTTTGAACCGAGGATTTTGGTTTTAATTATTTTTCTCTCCGAAAATATTTCAAATTAAAATATATGAGAGGAGATAATATGACTTCTCCAAAATAATTGAAATATTGGAGAAAAATATATTAAAATCAATATTTGTTTTATTTGAATTTTATTTGCAATTTTGTTTGCATTAGAAAAAAATTGCACGTTTTCAAAATTGCATTTTAGGGCCAAGTAAACGTTCATCTCGTTCTAAATATTTTATTTAGACGTTCAAAATTTGTTTTGGCATTTTTAGAATTTTATTTATTTTCTATGATATTTTTTAGTTTTGGAGGAATTTAAAAAAAAGATTGTGGACCAGGCTGGGCCGAAGCCCAGCCGGCCCGTTCTGCCGCCGTCTCCCTCGCACGCGCTGCCGTACGCAGCACGGACGCCGAGGGGAGTCCGAGCCGGACTCCTCCCCGGGCGCCCCCTCGCCCAAGCCATGCTGCCCCCTCGCCCCCTTTAAATAGTGCCGCCCCCACCCCGCCTCGCCACCACCACAGCCCGCGCCGTCGAGCCCCGTCGCCCACACCGCCGCCTACCGCCGCTCGCGCCGCTGCTGCCGCGTGCCGCCACCGCCGCCTGAGCCCCGCCATCCACCAGCCCCGCCGTAGCCGCACCCCGCCGGATTCGACGAGGTAACGCGCAGTCGCCGTCGGTTTTTTTAGAAAACTAATTTGGTTTTTTTAAGAAAATCCTAACCCTAGTTTCTTTCGGTTCGCCGGTTTTCCCGGTTTTTGTTTTTAGCGGACGTTCATCCATACGTTTGTTTTAACGAACGGTTTTCACTCATTAGTTACAGATAACGAACACTCGTTCGTTAGCCCGTTCGTTAGTTTTCTTTTATCGGATTTTCCGCGGTTATTTCTGATCGCGATTTCCGATCCAATTTTCTTTCTAGTTTATCTTTTCGCGCGTTAGTCAGAATCAGGCGATTCAAGCGCCTAGATCTTCGTCTCGAGACCCTCTTTCCCCTTAACCAACTTGCACAAGTTTTTGCTACTGTAAAATTTGCCTAGGTCCAGATTAGTAAACGAATCTTGTTTCTTTCGCCGTTTGAGTTTCGTTGCTCCATTCGATTTGATTCTTTTTGCAAACCGGAGTTCTTAAGTTGAACTTTCTAGTTAGATCTTCTTATTTGAGTTTTACCCGTCTTTCTTTGCTTTATTGCTTATGTATGCTATTGTTTGTTTGCGATAGAATTCCCGGAGTGCGAAGCGTGTTATTTGGAGTCTCTAGATTACGCGGATCGTCAGCAAGGCAAGTAACACTTTGATCATACCCCTTTATCACCCAATTTTTATGCATTAGTTCCAATCCTCAAACATTGCATGGTTAGGATGTCATTAACATGTGGGTTGGGAAGTAGTTGATGAGGTAGAACCTATTACCCTGTTACATTCAAACCCCTGGGAGTTAATTCTACGTGTTGCTTATATTGCTATGCTATGCTCGTAGACGTGGTTTGGGGTGAGTGAAATCCATGACAGATGTGAGATTGTTAATTAATGGTTCAACTTAAGGAGGCAACTTAAATACACATCTGGGTGGATTGAGGCACCTGGAGTAGCCAGTGTTGCCTGTATTTTTTTGAAATCCCGGAGTACCCGTGTGATCTTCCTATGGACCGCCACCCAGGCTCAAAGGGAACTGAGATTATTCATGCTAGAAACTTCCGTGTGCAGCCACAAGCTATTATGGGCTCTAGCATAGTTGAGTAAGTTACGTGAAGCTCTTGAAGAGGTGGATCGGCAGTTAGTGGGTTGTAGGTTTGGTATGGTCTGCCCGGAGTAGAGAGTTAATGTTTCTGAAAGACTGTGTCTCAGTCATCCGTTTCTCAAACACCATGTAGTGCGAGGAATCCAACGGAGGCGATCGAGTCTTGTGGGGAAAAGTGCGCAAACCTCTGCAGAGTGTACAAACTAATCATGGTTAGCCATGTCCCCGGTTATGGACATCTTGAGTATCTAGTACTTGGAGTATCTTAAGTATATCATCACTCTAAATTAATGTTGTTGGGTTGATAATTACTTTTAATTGGGATTGAGTTGGAGGAACCTTCTCAATGATGTTTCAACTACCATGATAGTTAAACTAAAATATATTCCTTTGTTGTAGGGAAAAAATGGCTTTTCGCAAAAACTATAACCATAGAGCTTTCCACCAGCCAAATATACATGTAGTGATAGCATTATTCTGTTCTTGCTCTACTGTGTTACTTTGCCAGCATATTCCATGTGCTGACCCATTTTCGGGCTGCAACGTATTATGTTGCAGACTTTTCAGATGAAGAGTAAGGTTCATTAGGTTGTTGCTGTGCAGCTCAGCTATGCCGTTGGAGTTGATGGACTCACTTTATCTTCCAAGCCTTCCGCTGTTATCGTATTAGATGGCCTTAAGCCATATTTAACGTAATAAGTTCTCTTTGGAGACATTCGATGTAATAAGTGTGTGATTGCTACTCTGTTATAAATTCTCGAGTACTGTGTGTGTCAGCATTACTGATCCAGGGATGACACTGAATCACAGAGACTTCACCGTTTGAGGTCGGGCCGCTACAAGATGGTATCAGAGCACACGTTGAGTGTAGGATACGACCACTAAGCTAAAAGCCATAGATCACTATTCTCTCCTCATTTCTGACTCCTCTCTATTTTCTACTCTTTAGGATGGTGGACGCAAGGAACAAGTTTGCACAACCGGATGAAGACGCCTATTTTGGACGACACTTGAAGGAAGTTACTAGGTACTTGAACATTGGAATACCAAGCTTCACCAGGACTTACAACGCCCCTTTACCAGAAGAGGAGCGATGGATGATTCAAGTTCAAGTTCTAGGAAGAACCTTCATGCCAGTCAGTAAACCCATAGAGTTTTCCTTCGATGCACCAACCTGGAGTTGAGGAAAGAGTATGGCAGCCCACATCACCATGGGACGCATTGGAGAAGTTTAACAAAAGGAGCTTAAGGATACTATCTACCAGATCTATGGGCGCCGAGATGAGCAATGGGTGATGATCAACACCACGAAGGATAGATCAATTGCCGCTTTCATCCAGGAACTAAACCAGCACATTCGACGCCAGGAGAACCAGATGTGTGCAAGCATGATAGATCTGAAGAAGGCAATGACTAGGATCGCGGAACTGGAGGAGGAACTCAAGGCTACACGTGAAGATTATGAGGAGGAAATCGTTGTACTAGTGGAGAAGAATGACGACCTGATTAAGAAGATCGGAATATTCATGGGAGACCCCACACCAGTAGAAGAAGACGAAGAACCCAATGAGATTCGCCCGGAAGACTACTTCATCATCGACGACACTGACTCTGACCTTAGCGATGATGACTTTGAAGACGAAGCTGGAGCATATATCATGGAGTCTGCAACCAAGGAATATTTTTAGTAGACCACCACATCAGTAGTAGTATTCCACCATGTAAATAGTATAGTCCAAGCACTTTTGCGATAGTTAGATCGATTGTATGCCTTGCTTGATTGATTGAGTGAAATGATTGTGTTTGTCTCATGTGCATATGGGTAGTGCTTTCTCATTAGACCTCATTCTATTCTAATCTCTCCCCTCTAAACCCATCAGATGTCTCCGAGACATGACACCGGATTTGCTTTCCCACCGGAGCTCACTCAGTTGATCCAGCAACAGAATACCATGATGCAGTTGTTAGTTCAGAAACAAGGCACCACCACCACCACCACCACCAACAACAACAACAATCCACCACCACCACCACCAGTTGACAACTTAGCCCGTTTTCTGAGGTTGCAGCCGCCGGTGTTTTCCAGTAGCACCGAGCCTATAGTAGCAGATGATTGGCTCCACAGGATTGGAAGGGAGTTAACCACAGCAGGATATACTGATGCTGAGAAGGTGCGTTTTGCCGCACATCAGTTGGATGGACCAGCAACATCATAGTGGGAGAATTACACTGTCACCTACCCTATAGCCATGGTGACATGGGACCAATTTCAGCAAGCCTTATGTACTTCCCATGTCTCAACTAGAGCCACGAATTTGAAGAAGCGTGAGTTTTGCAACTTACGCCCGGGGAACCGTACTGTGGCTCAGTACGCGGATGACTTTAGCAAGTTATCTCGCTATGCCCCTGATGATGTGGCCACAGATGCTGGAAAGCAGAAGTTTATGGAAGGGCTGAATGATGAGATGAGTATGCAGTTGATGGTGGCAACATTCACCAACTACCAGGAGTTGGTAGATAAGGCTCTTATGATTGAAGGGAAGTAGCAGCAGATTGAGAGCCGTAAGAGGAAGTATGGACAAGAAAGGTTCCAGAAGGTTTTGGACATATACCGGAGTACCGGGAGGTTACCGGAACCCCCTCGGGGCTTAATGGGCCTACATGGGCCTTAGTAGAAATAGAGGGCAGAAAGGGTAGTGTGGGGCGCGCCCCCAAGGCCCAAACCAAATTGGTTTAGGGCAAGGGGGCCGGCCCCCTCTTTCCTTCTCCTCCTCTCCCTTTCCTTCCCCCTCTCCTACTCCTACTAGGAATAGGAGGAGTCCTACTCCTAGAGGGAGTAGGACTCCCCCTTGCCGCGCCTCCCTCTGGCCGGCCGCCTCCTCCCCCTTGATCCTTTATATATGGGGGCAGGGGGCACCCCATAGACATACAATTGATCATTGATCCCTTAGCCGTGTGCGGTGCCCCCCTCCACCATAATCCACCTTGATCATATCGTATCGGTGCCTAGGCGAAGCCCTACATTGGTAGCATCATCATCACCGTCACCACACCTTCGTGCTGACGAAACTCTCCCATGAAGCTTTGCTGGATCGGAGCTCGTGGGACGTCATCGAGTTGAACGTGTGTAGAACTCGGAGGTGCCGTACGTTCGGTAATTGGATCGGTCGGACCATGAAGACGTACGACTACATCAACCGCGTTGTACTAACACTTCCGCATTTAGTCTATGAGGGTACGTAGACACACTGTCCCCTCTCGTTGATATGCATCACCATGATCCTGTGTGTGTGCATAGGATTTTTTTTGAAATTACTATGTTCCCCAATAGTGGTATCAGATACAGGTTTATGCGTATATGTTATATGCACGAGTATAACACAAGTGAGTTGTGGGCAATACAAGTCATACTGCTTACCAGCATGTCATACTTTGGTTCGGCGGTATTGTTGGATGAAGCGGCCCGGACCGACATTACGCGTATGCTTACGCGAGACCGGTTCTACCGACGTGCTTTGTACAAAGGTGGCTGGCGGGTGTCAGTTTCTCCAACTTTAGTTGAACCGAGCGTGGCTACGCCCGGTCCTTGAGAAGGTTAAAACAACACTAACTTGACGAACTATCATTGTGGTTTTGATGCGTAGGTAAGAACGGTTCTTTCTCAGCCCGTAGCAGCCACGTAAAACTTGCAACAACAAAGTAGAGGACGTCTAACTTGTTTTTGCAGGGCATGTTGTGATGTGATATGGTCAAGACATGATGCTATATTTTGTTGTATGAGATGACACTACAAAAAAATACACTTCCGTGATGATACGTGTTTGTCACAGTAGGTTGCGTTTTCTGTCATGCATGTACATCCATGACAAATTTATGACAGAATCAAGATAGTCATACTTGTGTTATCGTAGAAGTGTTCCATGACATTGCCAAAATTATTATCACGGAAGTGTCCACTTCCATGATGATAAATTGCGCATCACAGAAGTGCTTTCATCAAGGGTGACCGACATGTGGCATCCACCATAACGGAACCTCGTTAAGCTATCGGGTCGGATTTTGGATCCGATAACCCGTTAACAGCCACGACCAATGCCGATTTTCCATGTGTAAAATTCTCATTGGCTGACAGATCCACGCGCCAGCTCCGCGTTGGCACTGGTGTCACTCATCCAACGGTCGAGATGGGCCTACGATATGTTGACAAGTGGACCGGCCCAAAAGTGGCCCACAAAGTTTAAATGGGCCGGCCCAACCGAAGGCCCATAAGATTTAGCGGACCATAATGGGCCGGCCCAGCTAAAGGCCCACAAAATTTAGCAGACCATAATGGGCCGGCCCAGCTAAAGGCCCACACGATTTTGCAGACCATAATGGGCCGGCCCAGCTAAAGGCCCACAAGATTTTGCAGACCACAATGGACCGGCCCAGCTAAAGGCCCACAAGATTCTGCAGACCATAATGGGCCGGCCCAGCTAAAGGCCCAACATTCTCTATCAAATCGGCCCGTCAACGGCCAGTCCTAAACTTGTCATCAACGCGGCCCATGGTCACTTCTGGCCCGTTAACATTCCGCTAAGTAATTGGGCTGAATTACGGCCCGGTGTATTTCCGGCATGTTAAAGGTCCGGCTTCATTTGGGCCCATTTACAGGCCATCAAAACTTTCGGCCCATAAACGACCATGAAGGATTTGGGTCATATTCGGCCATGTCTGACATTCGGCCTGTTAGAGGCCCACTATAGCTTTGGGCCACTTTCGGCCTATTGTCATTTTCGGCCTGTTAACGCCGGACGTAAACCATGGGCCATATGTGGCCCAACGTCATATCGGGCCCATTAACAGCCCATATAAAAATGACGATAATCTAGCCCGGCCGAAGTTCCGGCCTATTAAAGGCCCGTGTATTAGGTCGGTGCATTTACGGCCCGTCCGAATTTTGGCCTGTCAAAGATCCACATCGTAAATGGGCCACCATTTCGGCCTGCTAAGTCCAGTGGGTTATTTGGCACAATCAGGGCCCAATCTCACTTTCGGTCTATTAAAGGCCCATGTTTTTATGGGCTCGAGATATTTACACCTGTAAACGGCCTATTTTTACTGCGGGCCCAAATTATGTTTAGGCCTGTTAAAGGCCCACTATGGGCATAGGCCTACCAGAAAAATATGAAAGCTTATGCTAATTTAGGCCCAGATATTTTTAGTGGGCTACATCCCAATTTCAACTCATAATCGTTTTTAGCCCAATTAGAATGGGCCCGACGAATGTTGGCATATTGGGCTCCTACGAAGCTTTCGGCCGAATACATTACTAAGATAAACCTACACTATACAAATAGCGTCGTAATTACTGCAGCCTGAGGTAGCATCATAAATGTTGTATCACAACAAAATAAATTCCAACCATACAACAAAAGGCATGTTGGCATAAATTTTACAATCCTTCTAGATAAAAGCACCATCAGATGTATAGAAGCACAGATCATTTGACCTGAGTGCTAATGTTTCAGGCTGTAGAATCTGATGGAGCAGCACGATCTCCACCTTTTTTCCGCCATTGCTCTTGAACAACGAAGCGAATGTCTGATAGTATGGTTTCAAAACCATTCATATCTTGACGACATTTCTCAACCACTATTATTGTTTCCGAAACAACGTCCATTAGGGATTGGACTTGTGTCTGGAGCACAGATATATCACTCTGTCTAGCAGGAAGATTTTGTTCAGTAGGCGATTTGGACGAGGTTACCTTGACAACTAACCTAGAATTAAGCAGGAAGGTGCTTTTTGCACTATTAGTGGAGAGATACTGACGCACTGTAGCAAGAGGTGATATTGTGCCTGTAGTAGCCTCGTCACCTTCAGGTGGTTGTGGCTGTTCAATCATTTGTTCCATAGCTTCCTGAAAGTTTGAACTTGTAGATTAGTGTACCAGATAAGTTACTAATGAGACAATAACAAAAAAAGTAGGTTAAAAGTTTATACATAACTTATTTTGGTGAACTACTGTAACACATTAGCATGTATTGTAGTGCCAACTACATAATAAAATCACTTTCGGAACATATGTCCATGTAGCATGCCTACCGTATTTTCTATTTCCTCACATTAGTTGACATCTAAGGATAAAGAGACATGGTTTAAAGTAGGATGAACATAGTATGACATCATTCATATCATGGGCAAACAGATATAAAACAAACATGCTATTTTATCATTGTGTGCGCACGTGAACATAACAACTAGATTACAGATCAAGACCAAAAGAATATCCTTCATCTCTTTTAAACCATGTAAGGTGAAATGATATGTTAAGACAACTGCGAATAAAAGTGAACAGAGCAACTGACATTGGCTGCAAACCAAGTAGTAAAATGAACACATCACAGTACCAATCAGTTCAAGGCAGGAGGAGTAAGGACTTACAACAGCGGCTTGAACTGGTGTGCTCATGCCCTTCATCTTGCTGGTGTGGCAATCCTTGAAGATTTCCACTGCATTCGGTTTAGGTTCTTTTTGCTCCGCACGGGCTTTCCTCTGTATTTGGAACAAGTCAATATAGATACAATAATAAGGCACAAAAGAAAGAAGGAAGTAGCAGCTATGTACAAGAGCCTCACAGTGTGCAATATAGCTACGAGATCATGTTGTCTGTGGGAATTTCACTTTAGAACAGTTGGTTTTGTTCTTCAAACAGTTAGCCTAGAAGAAGATACACTTGTAAGGCACATACATAAATACAAGTTCAATATGTGGTCTGATCAAATACATATAGCCTACCTGATACTTTGGATCAGACCAGTGTTCAACGAGGGCTATCCAGTATTCATCAGTAATATATTCCACTGGAGATGTTTGGGCGATTTCATTGTTAGCCTTGCCTTCAAAGTGAGATTTTCTAAGGTGGTACCGATACTGTCACAGAGCAGACTGAAAAACATGAGTGCATGCTTGTTTAGTTGCATCATCTTTCGGATCCAACTTTAACCTCATCTGCTGAAAAAAGAATGTGAGTCTTATTAGGAGGAAGCTAGAAAGTATGGGACAGAGCAAGACAATATTACTAATCGCTATGAATAACATTACTTACGGATAAATGCTCAGGGAAGGTGTTAAACTGGGTACTGTCTTTCTCATTCCTATACTGGATCCACATTGGGAGGATACGTGCATGACACCTAATGGCAACGGCTACCTCTGATACTAACTTGGCTGACTCTGTAGCATCACGTGGCCTTTTTAAACCTGCCTCAAAATGGATCTCCATTCTTCCTCCATTAGATTTGTCGGATTTCGGGTTCCGGCAGACCCTTAAGATTCAAACACTGGGGTGCGCGCGGAAATCTCGCCTTCAACCTCTCCGTCTCGATGGGATCTAAACTACTAAAAGAGCTGCACGAAACACACAAGATTTATACTGGTTCGGGCCACCGATGTGGTGTAATACCCTACTCCAGTGTGTTGTGGATGGATTGCGTCCTGGGGCTGGTGTGGATGAACAATACAAGGAAGAACAGCCTCGCGAGGGTCTGTTCTTGGGTGTGGTGATGAACTGCTATGAAGGGTTCAGTCACCCTCCCTCTCTCTCTCTCTCTACTTGCGAACCGAACAAACCAACCGAACCCCTTGCTATGTGGGTGGCTAGTCCTATTTATAGAGGCCCTGGTCCTCTCCCAAAATATTGAGCGGGAAGGGATCCAACAATGGCGGGCTAATTTGAAGGGGGACAGCGAGTATATCTATCCTGACAAAAGCAGTCTTCGCCTGCCAAAGTCTCTGGTGATGACGCCGCGCTGGGCTCCATGGTGACCTCCGTCTCGTAGTCCTCCTGGTCTTGGTCTCGTTGCACCGAAGTGGCAACCTTTGCCTGATGCCTCGGTACTCCGCGGATACGCTTCCCCCCTTTGCACCAAAGAGGAAAGAGGGACGCTGCGCGCGCTAGCACCCGCCCGGTGCCCCGTGTCGTCATGGCTTGCGTCATGGGCACCTCGCGAGGTACCCCGCCTTGAACTCTTCACCTCCTCGCGAGCCAGCCTGACGAGGCTATGCCTGAGGATGCGCCGTGTCATCCGCCTCGCGAGGCTTGGCCCCTCGCGAGGGTCTTGAGCCTCATGTTGATGAAGATGGGCCGCGCTGGGCCCCCACTTGAGCCACGCCGCAGGCCGCAGGCAGGCAAGTCTGGGGACCCCCGTTCCCAGAACACCGACAGTAGCCCCCGGGCCCAAAGCGCATGGACTGGGCTGTGCCGAGAGGCGAAAGGGCAAGGGCGAAGCACCGCGGGCCCTATCAGCCTGCGGCCTTGGGCGCCACGTGGCGGTTGATTGGCCGTGGCGTCTTCGCTTCCCCAGGACGCCTTGGTGATCGTGCGGGTTGGACTAGTCCCTGCATGCAGAACGTGTTATGATTACCTGTGATCGTGGAGACCGGCGGTTGGCCTTCGCCGGGTATAAGTACGGCGCCGCTCGTGCCCGTCCAGTCCATCTCCTCTTGCTCTCTCCTTCGCCTCAGTTCTTGCTCCGTCTTAGTGTGATGGCTCCATCGAGGAGGTACTCGGCCGCAGAGAAGGGGAAGGCCCTCCAGGTCGGTCCTGCCTCTCCCCCACCCAAGCGTGGTCGTGGGCGCCCTCGGAAGCACCCGGTGGCCGCCCCGGCAGCTTCCAGCGGCCATGGGGGGGGGGGGGCTCCCAGCGTGGCGGCGGGCAAACCGCCGCAGCCGGAGGGTGCGCCTGGGTTGCGCGCTCCCCTAGGCCGCGCTTCCGCGCCGTGAAGGCGCCGACGGAATTCATCGTTTGGTCGGCGGAGCCGGTTCGCGCCCGGCTCCCGCTCCCTCGCTTCCTCCTTGGCGAACTCCCGGCCGGCGCTCCTGGCGGCCTCTGGCTCCAGGCGGAGGGCTGCTGCAGCAGGTCCTCGTGGGTCGCGCTGGAGGTCTCCGCCAGTGGGGGCTTGGCCTTCACTCATGGCTGGCAGGCGTTCACCCGCGCTCGCGGCCTGGAGCGTCGGTGCACTCTGCACTTCAGGTTCGATGGCGACGCCACCGTCTACGTGAGGGTGTTTGGGGAAGATGGTCGCCGCGCGGGGTGCTCCCCTGAGGACGATGACCGCGTCCGCGGGCCCCGCTCCAATGGTGATGGGGGAGATAGCACCCGAGTGGGCGGCGGCGTCAGCGACTCCCCCAGCTTTGTCAGCTCTTGCTCAAGCGACTCCTCTAGTGGTGGCAGCAGTCCTCCCCCGCGCCGTCGGGTTTGCCTAGGAGGTGGTGGTTCGTCCGCCCGCCGTCGTGCCCCGGTGAAGCGCGATAGGGAGTCCGCCTGAGGCCCAGAGGCAGCCTGTGTCGCCGCCGTCGGCTGATGCGGGAGGGGCGGCGCCAGGCTCGTCTTTTTCCTTTCTCTTCTGCTCCCTGTGTAAGACAGAACAGATGCATGGAGCCCCCTTGGGGCGTGTTGGGAAATGTTGCCGCTTCAGCTATTACCTTGATCTCATTTTTGTACTTCCTGATTTCCCGCCTGTGCGTAGATAGCTTTCAACCCCTGCCGGGGAGTGGGGCGACCGACCTAGGCCCTGTGTGCGCGTCGTGGTACCCGAGGGGCACGGACTAGGAGGGGTGCTCCTGTAATGCGCTAGGGCTGTGAAACCCTCCTGTGGCAAGGGCAGAAACCCTCGCGAGGGCGTCTGAGCACCATCCCTCGTGAGGTTGTTCACGAGAGAAACCAAAGCGAGGGGCAAAAATCGACGAACCATAAATCAGCACAAGCGATAACTCCAATAAGACTCCAAATGCAAATAAACACGTCAACTGCAGAAAGCAAATGGAAAAGCCGCGTCCGGCACCTAATCTAGTCTTCGACATCTTCTCACCAGCGCGGAGCTAAGTGCTGCCACTCGGCGTGGGAGGGATCCCCAGGGCCTGAGGCCAGCGCTCCTGAGACTCCGGGGCGTGTACAGCCCCACTCATTATTACGTGACGTGTCACGGGGCGGCGAGCTTCATAGGCATTGGCCTTGCTTCATAGGCTCTGGGCCTTTTCCTTGAGCGCGAGGGCTTCACAGGCACTCGGCTTGCTTCACAGGCTCCGGGCCTTTTCAAAAGAGATGATCTTCACAGGCACTCGCCTTGCTTCATAGGCTCCGGGCCTTTCCAAAAGAGATGATCTTCACATGCACTCGCCTTGCTTCACAGGCTCCGGGCCTTTCCAAAAGAGATGATCTTCATAGGCACTCGCCTTGCTTCACAGGCTCCGGGCCTTTCCAAAAGAGATGATCTTCACAGGCACTCGCCTTGCTTCACAGGCTCCGGGCCTTTCCAAAAGAGATGATCTTCACAGGCACTCACCTTGCTTCACAGGCTTCGGGCCTTTCTTAGGGGTAGAACCTACGAAGGTGCTGGATGTTCCACGCGTTCTGGACCGGCACTCCCTCCTGAGTCTCCAAGCGCGCGGAGCCGGGCCTGGAAACATGAACAACCTTGAACGGGCCCTCCCACATGGGAGAGAGCTTGTGCAATCCCTCCCTGGAGAGGACCCGCCTGAGCACGAGGTCTCCTACCTCGAGGGTCCTGGGGCGGATGTTGCAGCAGTGGTATCGCCGCAGCACTTGCTGATACCTCGCCGCCCGCAGTGCGGCTTCCCGTCGTCGTTCCTCCCCCAACACGAGATCCGTCCCCTGCATGGCGTCCTGCTGCGCCTCGTCGAACGCCAGGACCCGCGCGGAGCAACGTCTGACCTCGTGAGGGAGGACTACCTCCGCTCCATAGACCGGGAAGAATGGGGTCTCTCCAGTCGGCTTGGTCGCGGTGGTGCGGATGGACCACAGCACGGATTGAAGCTCGTCGTACCAACCTTGGCCGCAGGCCTCCAGCTTCTTCTTGAACGTCCTGGTCTTGAGGCCTCTCAGGACCTCTGTGTTGGCTCGTTCGGCCTGGCCGTTGCTTCGAGGGTGCGCCACTAAAGCGTAGCATATCTGCGTTCCAAGGTTAGCACAGTATGTTTTGAAGACGTTACTGGTGAACTGCGAACCGTTGTCTGTGATGATGCGGTTCGGCACCCCGAACCGGCTCACGATGCCCCTGATGAACTTGACCGCGGAGCCCGCGGGGATGGTGCAGACGGCCTCCACTTCAGCCCACTTGGTGAACTTGTCCACGGCGACGTAGAGGTAGCGGTAGCCCCCTGGCTCCCGAGGAAACGGGCCCAGGATGTCCAGCCCCCAGACTGCGAATGGCCATGAAAGGGGTATAGTCTGCAGGCCTCCGGCCGGCTGATGGATTTGCTTGGCGTGGAACCGGCAGGCCTCACAAGCTTTCACCAGCTCTACGGCGTCATTGAGTGTGGTAGGCTAATAAAACCCACTGCGGAACGCCTTGCCGACGAGGGTCCGCGATGATGAGTGGTGCCCGCAGTCCCCGCCATGTATGTCCTCCGGTAGTTCCTTTCCTTGCTCCCTGGAAATACAACGCAGGAGTACATCATTTGGTCGCTTTCGGTAGAGTTCTCCGTCTCTGATGCAGTACGCAGTGGCCTGCCGCGCTACCCGCTCCGCTTCCTCCTCCTTCTCCAGCATGGTTCCTTGCGTCAAGTAACTTCGGAGCTCCGTGATCTAACACTCCTCCTGAGGTTCCATCGTCAGGAGCAGGCGTGCTCCTGAGGCCGGGCCACAGATTGGGGCTCCTGAGGCAGGTGGCTGGGGGAGCTCCTCCCGAGGCTGAGCCGTGTTTGACAGTGACAGCAAGGCTGAGGGCTCTAAGAGCCTCTCCTCGAAGACGCCAGGCTCCTGAGGCAGCCGCCTGGATGCCCGCTTGGCAATGTCGTCGGCCTCCTGATTGGTGCCACGGGGCACATGCTGCAACTCCAACCCCCAGATCTGCTTCTCCATCCTGCGGGCCTCCGCAAGGTACGCTTCCATGTGCTTGTTTTTCGGCTCATACACCTTGTTGGAGAAGTTCACGAGGAGCTGTGAATCACCCTTAATGGTAAGGCGCTTCACCCCCAGGGCTGCCGCGGCCTTCAGGCCTGCTATTAGACCCTCGTATTCCGCTATGTTGTTGGAGACCTTTTCACCTTGTTGGAAGCAGAGCTGTACAGCGTAGTAGAGCTTGTCCTGAGTGGGCGATATAAGCACCGCTCCAGCCCCAGCACCATGTCTGGAGATCGCCCCGTCAAAGTGCATGACCCAGCCTTCTGGCGCCTCGCTCCCCGGGAAGAGGGACCGATCCTCGTCGGCCTTGAGGCCTGGTGCCTCTGTCCATTCTGCCACAAAATCCGCCAATGCTGCTCCTTTGATGACCCTGGTTGTGCTGAATTCGAGCTGAAACGCCTGTAGCTCTATGTTCCACTCAGCGACCCATCCGGCTGAGTTAGGGCTCCTGAGCACCCTCTCCAGGGGGTATGACGAGACGACTTTGATGGGGTGAGCCTGGAAGTAGTGACGCAGCTTGCGCGAGGCTATCAGTAGCGCGAGGAGGAGCTTCTGAGGCATTGGGTACCGTGCCCTCGCGTCCCGTAGCACCGTGCTGACAAAGTATACTGGGTGCTCGACAAGACTGGGAGCATCTGGGGTTGCCACGCCCTCGGGAGGTGAGGGCGCCTCGCGAGGCATCGCCGCCTCGGGAGGTGGACTACACGGTCGGGTTGCCTCTCCTGCCCCCGGTGCATTTCCCGGCTGCTGACCCTCCTCAGCTGTGGTTGCGGTTCCTGCAGGCTTTCCTTGTTCCTGTTTTGTCCTACCCCGGGCTTCCGCGGCGGCCTTGACTTTGCGTTCCTCCCTAACCGCCACCAGGGCTGCGCTGGCGGAGTAGGGTGTGGCGGCGAGGTACAGTAGCAGGGGCTCCTGAGGGCGTGGAGCCACCATGACTGGGGGACTGGTCAGGTACCTCTTGAGATCTTGAAACGCCTTATCTGCTTCTTTAGTCCACTCAAAGGTCCCTTTCTTCTTCATCAGCTGGAAGAAAGGCAGCGCTCGCTCCCCCAGTTTGGAGATGAAGCGCCCTAGCGCGGTCACGCGCCCCGTGAGCTTCTACATTTCTCTGAGGGTCTTTGGCGGGCTCATGTCCTCGACCGCTTTGACCTTCTCGGGGTTGGCCTCGATGCCACAATGGGACACAAGGAATCCCAAGAGCTTGCCCGAGGGGACGCCAAACACACATTTCTCCGGGTTGAGCCGCAGGTTTACTGCGTCGAGGCTCGCGAAGGTCTACTCCAGGTCTTGTATCAGGGTCTTGGCCTCCCGAGACTTTACCACTATGTCATCGACGTAGGCTTCGACATTCCTTCCGAGCTGCTGACCCAAGGTGATGTGCATCAGTCGTTGAAAGGTTTCCCCTGCGTTACGTAGCCCGAATGGCATGCATGTATAGCAGTATACCCCGCACGGGGTCAAGAAAGCAGTCTTCTCGACGTCTTCCACGGCCATCTTGATCTGGTGATACCCGGAGAAGGCATCCAGGAAGCATAGCAGGTCGCACTCCACAGTGGAATCGACAATATGGTCGATACGGGGGAGCGGGAACGGATCGTGCGGGCATGCCTTGTTGAGGTTGGTGAAGTCGACACACATGCGTTCTTTCCCCCACCTTCTTGGGCACAACGACAGGGTTGGCCAACCAGTCCGGGTATCGGACCTCGCGAATGACCCCTGCAGCCTCTAGCTTGCGGGTCTCTTGGGTGATGAAAGCCTGCTTCTCCATGGACTGCTGCCTGGCCTTCTGCTTCACGGGGCGTACATTTGGGCATACGTTGAGGTGGTGCTCGATGACACTTCTGGGGATCCCCGCCAGCTGATCCTGCTCCCAAGCAAATACCTTCTTATTCGAGCGCAGGAACTCGACCAAGACCTCCTCCTGCTCGGGCTCTAGGTTGGCGCCTATGGTGAAAGTGGCGCTGGAGGACCCGTCCTCGTCGACGGGGATCTGCTTGGTTTCTTCTTTGTCCTAGGTGAACAACTGCTTCTTCTTGGCGGGCGCAGCCCCCTTGGGCTCTGGGGTCTCCGCATCAACGGGCCGTGCCGGCGCCGCGGTCTTGAAGGCGAGTTTGAGTACTTGCAGGGCATCCCCGGTGTCCCCGTGCACGGTGAGGGTACCACTGCTCCCGGGCATCTTCATGAGGTTGTACGCCGGGTGCGCGGCGGCCATGAATTGAGCCAAAGCTGGGTAGCCGAGGATGGCGTTGTAAGGGAGGCCGATGGGGGCGATGTCGAAGTCGACCATCTCCGTGCGGAAGTTGTCGTAGGTGCTGAAGGTTACCGGGAGCCGGATCTGTCCTAGGGAGTTGGACGATCCGCCCCCGACACCTGAGAAGGTTCGACTGGGTCGCAGCCGCTCCCGAGGTATGCAGTGGAGGCTGAAAGTCTCGACCGAAAGCACACTGAGACCCGCGCCGCCGTCAACGAGGGTCTTGGTGATGGCCACCCGGCAGATAGTGGGCGTGCACAGCAGTGGGAGCGCCAGAGCCGACCGGGTTGGTGGGGTGGTCCGCCGAGCTGAAGGTCAGGCCGACCTCGGGCGCCGCCCGGTCTGGGGGAGCCCCCTGTCGTGCAGAGACGGTGCTAACCCGGCGGGCAAAGGGCTTGACGTGGCGACAGGTGGGCGGCGCTTGCGAGCCGCCCAGGAGGGCCGCGACGACCGGAGGCGTCGGCGCCGTGGTGCAGTCACTCCGTCGCGCGGGCGGGTGCTGAGACGAGGCCTGCTGCTCGCCCCCCGCCGGGCCGGTGGCGGCGTTGACGGCGGGCGACGGGGAACGACGAGGACGCCCACCAACGGGGGCCGTCTGGGCGACGCGAGAAGCGACGGCGGCCCGGTGCTTGGCGTGGGCTCGACGAGCGTCTGACATGGATGCGACGGTCGGAGGATAGCGGAGCGGGTTCCGGCGCACCCCTACCTGGCGCGCCAAATGTCGGATTTCGGGTTCCGGCAGACCCTTAAGGTTCGAACACTGGGGTGCACGCGGAAATCTGACCTTCAACCTCTCCATCTCGATGGGATCTAAACTACTAAAAGAGCTGCACGAAAGACACAAGATTTATACTGGTTCGGGCCACCGATGTGGTGTAATACCCTACTCCAGTGTGTGGTGGATGGATTGCCTCCTGGGGCTGGTGTGGATGAACAATACAAGGAAGAATAGCCTCGGGAGGGTCTGTTCTTGGCTGTGGTGATGAGCTGCTATGAAGGGTTCAGTCACCCTCCCTCTCTCTCTCTCTACTTGCGAACCGAACGAACCAACCGAACCCCTTGCTATGTGGGTGGCTGGTCCTATTTATAGAGGCCCTGGTCCTGTCCCCAAATATTGGGCGGGAAGGGATCCAACAATGGCGGGCTAATTTTAAGGGGGACAGCGAGTACATCTATCCTGACAAAAGCAGTCTTCGCCTGCCAAAGGCTCTAGTGATGACGCCACACTGGCCTCCATGGTGACCTCCGTCTCGTAGTCCTCCTGGTCTTGGTCTCGTTGCACCGAAGTGGCAACCTTTGCCTGATTCCTCGGTACTCTGTGGATACGCTTCCCCCCTTTGCACCAAAGAGGAAAGAGGGACGCTGCGCGCGCTGGCACCCGCCCGGTGCCCCGTGTCGTCATGGCTTGCATCATGGGCACCTCGCGAGGTACCCCGCCTTGAACTCTCCGCCTCCTCGCGAGCCAGCCTGACGAGGCTGTGCCTGAGGATGCGCCGTGTCGTCCACCTCGCGAGGCTTGGCCCCTCGCGAGGGTCTTGAGCCTCACGTTGATGAAGATGGGCCGCGCTGGGCCCCCACTTGAGCCACGCCGCAGGCCGCAGGCAGGCAAGTTTGGGGACCCCCGTTCCCAGAATGCCGACAAGATTTTGTTAATCTGTCAAGCATTATCCCTGATGTCTGTTTCCGCTTGCGCCATGGTGCTAGTTCAACAACGAATATGGAAAGTGTTAGTGTACATCAAACTATGAGAGTACATATAAAGGAGCATGCAACTGCAACTTGACTCAGTCAGGTACCGTCTTGGTGTTGATGCTCATGAGGTTCATCTGATTTTGCCAAGTCCTGTTGTGTCAGCAGTGCTTCGGAAGTAGCGTCAGGTCTGAAGGCAGCTTGGGAACTGGCCAGTTCTGGAGCAAATGAACGAGTAACTGGTTGAGATGCTGGTACAGTTGAAGCGGATGCTGCAGCTGGTGGAGCAGGTGATACTGTGTTTGTATATTTAGCCGGTGGACTTGGACCTTCTACTGCACTATAAGTACCAGCAGAATCGCGACGGCAGAACCTTTTCTGTTTCACCCGACGAGTAACAACACTCCCTACTATATTATTTTCCTCACTCTTTTTTGACTTTGCCATGTCAAGCTGTGCCCACAACACAAAAGAATAAAATCACTCTTCAGAACTCATTGATGCATGATACAGACAAGCAATACTTTGATGTAAGACAACCGTATGAGGATGGAATATGTAAGAAAAACAGGACGACATGACATATTCACAGCTAAAATGTGCAAACTAAGAAGAAGGATTTTCAAGAAAATAGAAGTAATGCAAGCTAGACACCATATGAAAGATGCAACCAATATTACTCTGCCAAGTTAAAAGTGTCTTCTCATAAGTGGCAATTCAAAAAATTAGAAGCAGTACAACATAGAAATCAATGCAAGATGCAACCACTATCAAACTGCCATGTTAAAAGCGTCCAATCATGAGTGACTGATGCGGGATACACAACAGCAGTACTTTGATGTAAGAACATGGTATGATAGATAGATGCAGTGTATTCTACACACAAAAAGCCATGTCATATGCACATGTATAACGTATAAACTCAGAAGGTGCAATTTAATCAAAATAGAAGAAATACAGGCTAGACAACATATGCAACATGAAACCAATTATCACACTGTCAACTTAGAGCAAGCACCTGCGATGGTGGAGTACGGGAGATGAACTCATCATGTAGACTTGGGACTTCAACTTCATTAGCAGTAGAAGTGGGAAATCTAGAGAGTCTCTGTTTGCGTCGGTGCGGAGGACCGCCAACATCCCCTAACTTACTCTTTTCCTTCCTATTTTTTGATATTGCCTTCTGAAGTCAAAACCACAAGAAGATGAATAAAATTAGCTCTGCATAACTGGTTGATGCATGATATAGACGAACACTACTTTGATCTAAGGCAAGCGCAGGATAGGAGGATGGAATATATACAAAAAAAAGACAACATTTCATATTCACATGTATGATAGGAGGATGGAATATGTATGACAAAACAGTAAGCGGAAGGGATTTCAACAAAATTAGAAGAAATGAAAGCTATGCACCATATGAACATGCAACCAATATCACTCTATCAGGTAAAAAGTGTCTCGTCATAAGTGCCATTTCAAGAAATTAGAAGGAGTACAAGCTAGAAGACAATACAAGATGCAACCTACATCACAGTCCCAAGTTAAATGTGTCTTATGGGTAAGTGATCGTTGCAGGTATAAGTTCTAAGCTACGCAGATGCAATTCAACATAATCAGAAGCAATACAAACTAGACATCATACGGAAAACACAACCACGTATAACAGTTCCAAGTAAGAGCAAGCACCTGTGATGGTGGAGTAGGGGAGATGTGCTCATCATGTACACGTATGTTCTAGAAAGAGGAACACGTGTCATATTCACAGGCATTATGTGTAAAGTAAGCAGATGCAATTCAAGTTAGAAGCAATACAAGCTAGAGATCATATGCACTTGTACTTGGGTTGACTCTTGGCAATCCCAATCTTCACCTTCTTCACCATAGCATCAAGAAGTTGAGCCTCATGAATCTGATCTTCCAAAGTAGGAGATACTTGGAGGTTGGCAAGGAATACTTGAGGAACAACTTGGAGATTAAGTTTGCGGAAAGCTTAACAAAGCTCTGGTTGGTAGGGCTTGATAATCAAACTGTTGCAATAAGCCTTCCTCCTCAATGCGTCAGCAATTACATTGGCCTTGCCTGGAGTATATTCGATACTCGGATTATACTCTTGAATCATTTAGATCCAACGAGTTTTCCTGAGGTTGAGATTTGGCTGAGTGAAGATGTACCTGAGACTCTTATGATCAATGAAGATGTCCACTTTTCTTCCCAACAAGAGATGTCTCCATGTTAAAATAACATGGACAACTGCCGCCAACTCAAGGTCATGAGTGGGGTAGTCCTTTTCATTGGGCTTCAACTGGCGAGAGGTATAGGCCACAACTTTCTTCTCTTGCATCAACACTGCACCAAGACCTTGAAGGGAAGCATCACAGAAGACCTCGAACGGTTTGGATTCATCAGGAGGAGTCAGAACTGGAGAAGTGACTAACTTCTCTTTCAGGGTGTTGAAAGCGACATCACATTCAGGCGACCAGACATACTTCACATGCTTCTGGAGAAGGTTGGAAAGAGGCTTCACGATCTTTAAGAAGTTCTCAATGAACCTTCGACAATAGCTTGCGAGACCAAGGAAGCTGCAGAGTTGCTTCCCGTTCTAAGGCGGTCCCAATTCACAATTGCAGACACCTTGTCAGGATTAACAGCTATGCCCTTGGCGGAGATGATATGCCCAAGGTAGAGAACCTCACTGAGCCAAAACTCGCACTTTGAAAACTTTGCATAGAATTGATGTTCTCTGAGTTTATCCAACACCAATCTCAAGTGCTTGGCATGATCCTCCTTGTTCTTGGAAAAGACCAAAATTTCATCGAGGTAGACCAAGACGAAGTCATTTGTGTAGGCATTGAAGATGAAGTTCATCATGCGAGGGAATGTTGGAGGGGCGTTGAGGAGGCCAAAAGACATGACCGTGTATTCATATGAACCATAGCTTGTTCTGAATGCTGTCTTGGGGATATCTTCTTCACAAATGTGAATCTGATGATGGCCCGTACGGAGATCAAGCTTGGAGAATACTTGAGCACCTTTGAGTTGTTCGAAAAGCTCATTGATGTTGGGAAGTGGGTACTTGTTCTTTATGGTCTTCTTGTTCAATGGACGTTAGTCGACACAAAGTCGGTCCATTCCATCCTTCTTCTTGACAAAAAGAACACCACAACCCCATGGAGAAGAACTTGGTCGGATGAGCCCCATACGCTCTTGAATATCGAGTTGCTTCTTTAGCTCCTTCAACTCTTCAGGTCCAAGCTTGTAAGGACGTTTGCAAACAGGTTCCGTGCCAGGCTCAAGATTGATGACGAATTCAACTGGCCGGTGAGGAGGCATTCCTAGAAGCTCTTCTGGAAAGACGTCTTGATATTCGCAAATGACTGGAATCTGAGAGATGGCATCTAGCTCGCCCTTCTTGTTGAGAGAAAATAGTTGAATGGTATTATCACGAGCGGCAAAGATGATTACATCCTTAGACGAATGTGTCAATTGAATCTATCTGGCAGCACAATCAAGTTGAGCCTTGTGCTTACAAAGCCAGCCCATTCCGAGAATAAGATCAATATCCGAGTTACCAAGGACCACTTGAGAGGATAGAAACTTATAGTCGCCCAACGTGATAGTAACATCCGGGACACAATTGTTAGATGTCATTTGCTTTCCCGGGGACACAATCTTCAACGGGAAAGTAATCTTTTCGGTCACAAATACATGCTTGGCAACAAAAGGTCTTGAAATAAAAGAAAGTGATGCACTGGTGTCAAAAAGAACTTTTGCAGGAATATCGTTAACAGGAAGGTTACCCATGATCACATCTGACGAGTCCTCTGCCTGAGCTGCGTTCATCAGGTTGACCTTGGCATGCTTGGGATTATGCTTGACCACTGCGGTGCTAGCAGATCTCACAGGAGGAGGAGGAAGACGCCTCTGATTAAAGCATTTGTTGGCATAGTGACCCTTCTGCTAACACTTGTTGCATGTGACCTCTGAAAGCGGACGGTGATACAGAGCACTTGATCTTGGAGCATGAGACGAAGTCTTGTTCTGAAAGCCTGGGTTGGGTGGGTGGGAAGATTCATTGCCACCTTTGCTCTTCTGCTGATTAGGCTGACGGAACGGAGGAGGAGGAGACAACCAATACTTTTACCTGGCTCTGATACCAACTTGTAACGCCCATGATGCAGCTATATCTCCCACGTGTCGAAGCACAACTTAGAGGCATAACCGCATTGTAAGCAATGTCGCAAGTGTGGTAATCTTCACACAACCCATGGAATGAATAAGAAAAGAGGTACATAGTTGGCTTACAATTGCCACGTCACACAATAGCAGAAATATCATTACAATCATCCAGATACAATCAAGGTCCGACTACGGAACCAAAATAAAGACAACCCCAAATGCATAATGTCGCCGATCGTCCCAACTGGGCACCACTACTGATTATCTGGAAAGGAAACGTAGTATTGTCCTGAGTCCTCATCAAACTCCCACTTGAGCTCAGTCGAATCTCCTAGAATGGTATAATCGGTCCCTGCATCTGGTTTTGTAAGTAATATGTGAGTCACGGGGACTCAGCAATCTCACAACCTCGCGATCAAGACTATTTAAGCTTATAGGTAGGAAAAAGGTATGAGGTCGAGCTGCAGCAAGCACTAGCATATATGGTGGCTAACATACACAACTGAGAGCGAGAAGAGAAGGCAAAGGCACGATCGATAAACTATGATCAAGAAGTGACCCTAGAACAACCTACGTTCAAGCATAACACGAGACTGTGTTCTCTTCCCGGACTCTGCCGAAAAGAGACCATCATGGTCACACACTCTGTCGATTCATTTTAATTAAGTTAAGTTTCAGGTTTCCTACAACCGGACATTAACAAATTTCCATCTGCCCATAACCGCGGGCATGGCTTTCGAAAGTTAAAATCCCTGAAGGGGTGCCCCAACTTAGCCCATCACAAGCTCTCACGGTCAACGAAGGATATTCCTTCTCCCAAGACAACCCGGTCATACTCGGAATCCCGGTTACAAGACATCTCGACAATGGTAAAACAAGTCCAGCAAGACCACCCGCTGTGCCGACAAATCCTGATAGGAGCTGCACATATCTTGTTCTCAGGGCACACCCGATGAACACTATGTACAACTAAAACCAACCCTCAAGTTTCCCCGAGGTGGCACTGCAAGTGGCTCTATTTTGGACCAACACTCAGAGGAGCACTGGCCCGGGGGTCTAAAATAAAGATGACCCTTGAGTCCGCGGAACCCAAGGGAAAAAGAGGCTAGGTGGAAAATGGTAAAACCAATGTTGGGCCATGTTGGAGGAGTTTTATTCAAGGCAAACTGTCAAGGGGTTCCCATTATAACCCAACCGTGTAAGGAACGCAAAATCAAGGAACATAACACCGGTATGGTGGAAACTAGGGCGGCAAGAGTGGAACAAAACACCAGGCATAAGGACGAGCCTTCAACCCTTTACCAAGTATATAGGTGCATTAAAGTAGACAAGATATAATAGTGATATCCCAACAATAAACATGTTCCAACAAGGAACAAACTCCAATCTTCACCTGCAACTAGCAATGCTATAAGAGGGGCTGAGCAAAGAGGTAACATAGCCAAACAACGGTTTGCTAGGACAAGGTGGGTTAGAGGTTTGACATGGCAATGTGGGAGGCATGATAAGCAAGTCGTGGGAATCATAGCATAGGCATAGCAATAGAGCGAGCATCTAGCAAGCAAAGATAGAAGTGATTTCGAGGGTATGGTCATCTTGCCTGCAAAGTTCTCCGAGTTGACATTAGCTTGATCCTCGTAAGCTGTCGGGGTAAATAGCCACGGGTAGCCCAGCTGGCTTCCCCTGGCCCCTCAGAAAAAATTGTGAGCCCGTCCGGCTCATAATAAGACTCAAGACTTAGGCCGGCTCCCCCCTAGCCGGCTAACTTCCTGGCCGGCTTGGGGGGCGGCCCGCTCCTTTTTACCCCCGCAAAGAAAACTATGGAGGGCCGGCTACGACATGGCCGGCTGCGGCAAGGCCGGCTATGGCACGGCCGGCTACCGCTGGGACGGCTCCGATAAAGCAGTCAACGCCGTACCCGCGATGTACGCGCCCACTCTGTGATGATGAAGCGGGGCGTGGCTACAGTGGAGCCTGCCACCCCCAAAACCCGGAGCACGCCTGGTGCAGCGCGTCGTGCGGGCAGCCGCGGCCCGCCCGGCGCGGCACTATAGCCACGGCGGCTCTGACGCCGTCCACGACGGGCCACCAGCGTGGCCCCCGAGGCGGTGGGCCCCTTCGGGCGGAGAGATGCCGAAGGCGGCTACACCCCCTCTCAAGCCGGCAAGACAGAGGGCCGGCTTGGCGTAGCCGGCCTGCCGCCTCCCTCGAAGGAGACGCCCACTAAGGAGACAAGGTGCGGCGGGGCTACAGTAATCGCCCGCCAGGGCGGCGTTGCTGTAGCCACGCTTACCCCGACCAAGCCTGCGCCAACTAACACGGAGCAACAGTAACCAGCCGCCGACCAGGCCCTGGCCCGTGGGGCCGGCCTGTCGACCCAGGAGCCGGCAGTCGGCGGGACCCACCAGCCGGCGGGCCCCAGAAGCCGGCGGAGAAGCCGGCGAACATAGCCACAGACAGCTGGGCCCAGTGCCCAGTCGGATTACCATTGTACCCCCGGGGGGTAGGCCTATATAAACCCCCGGTGCACCCATGCAAAGGGTTGGACTCTCACCCTAGACCTAGACACATACAAGGAGAGGAAGCAGGCCGAGCTAAGCCCTTCCTCCTCCTTCCACCCAAAACAGCTCAAGGAGCATTGTAGCCACCTGTGAACTTAGTAACCATGCGGAGCCCCCGCAGAGCAGCAGTAGGGGTGTTATCTCCCCGGAGAGCCCCGAAGCTGGGTAAGATTCGCCGGCGTGCATGCCTACGCCTCATCCCGTTTCCAGGCACCGGCGACGTTCTTTTGGCCCCCGTAATGATAAGCCACCCGTTGACATATGTCGATCCTACCACCCGACATTTGGCGCCCACCGTGGGGCCAGGTGCACCGTCGTCCGGAGACTTGTTCTGGACGGGAACCCTTTTCCTCCCTCGCGGGCGCAGCCAGCCTGGCTCGCCCGATGGCGCATGCCGCGACGCGCTGCACGGCGTCGCCGACGTCTGCGCGGCTAGCGGCCTCGCCAGCCTCTTCGACAATGCCCGCCTCTCCGACGAGCTCGCCGCCAATACGGGCGCATGTCACCTCGCCAACCTCCTCGGCCAGCTCCACGTCTCCAGCGAGCCCGCTGCGGACTTGGAGTCGGTTGGCTCCACCGACCCGATGCCCGTCGATTCCGACGCGGTATCCTACAACACCTTCCCCACCAACATCACGGTCTACAACGACCCGCTCCCTCCGGCTGGCGATTGCGATTCTGACGCCCCCGAGGTGATGGTTATCGGCCTCGACGGCCCGACCGACGAGGGCGCCCGCGACTCCCCGCGCGCGGCAGCCCAAGACTTGTCCGTCCCCCTTCCGGCTGACGCCAGCGACGAAGTTCTGGAGGCACGCCGCCTCGCTCTCCTCGCGGAGGGCCGGCGGCTGGCCTCCGTAAGACGCCTCACCGAGGCCTACCAGCGCGAAGCTGATCGCGCCGCCTTCGGCACGCCGGCTCCGGCTGGACCTAGCCGGGCCGGCGCCGTCAGGCAACGCGGCGCCGTCATCGCCGACACGCTCAGCGTGGATCGCCCGGTCTATGCCACCCCGCTCGAGAACCTGTGCGCCGCCCAGGCGGCCGTCGACGAGCTAGACGGCTTGGAAGCCGAAGATCTCCCCCACATGACGCGGCGCATCCAGCAGCTGATCGACGCGGCCGCACGGCGGCACGAGGCCGACGCCTGCGCGGGGAGCCCGCCCCCGCGCCGCGAACACGGCGCGACCTCCCGGTCGCCGACTACCAGCTACACCCGCGCGCGGCGCGAGAAAGAGCCATCTCCCAGCCGAAGCCGGACCCAAGTCTCCATCGAGCGAGACGCGGACGGCCGCCCCCGAGCCATGGAATGGCGGGGCACCCCGCCTCCGCCTCGAACTCGCGGAGAAAGATATCCTACCCCGCCTCCCGTGGCTCACCCGACTCTCAGCGGCCGGCTTGGTCGCCGGGAGGGAATCGGCGAAAACGACGCCCGCCACCGGATCGACCGTCTGGCCCGATCTCTGGCGCTGGAAGAAGAGGATGATGTCGGTCCGCCTTGCTTCGCCCCCCGCATCCGCGACGAGCCCTTCCCCAAAGGGTTCTCGCTCCCAAGAGACACGCCTAAGTACAACGGCTCGGTGAAGCCGGAAGACTGGCTGACCGACTACTCCACGGCCGTCAGCATCGCCAATGGCAACCGGCGCGTTGCCGTAAAATACGTGCCCCTCATGCTGCAGGGCACGGCGCGGACGTGGCTTAACAGCCTTAAGCCGCTCAGCATCAACAGCTGGGTAGACTTCACTGAAGCCTTCGTTCGCAACTTCACCAGCACCTACAAGCGGGCCCCTAAGCCCAGACAGCTCTCCCTGTGTGTACAGGGCCCAGCCGAGTCCACTCGCGACTACCTGACGCGCTGGGCCGAGCTCCGCAACTCCTGTGAGGGGGTGCACGAGGTGCAAGCCATCGAATACTTCACCGCCGGGTGCCGAGAGGGCACCCTCCTCAAGCACAAGCTTCTCTGCGATGAGCCGACTACCCTCGACGAGCTCCTAAACATCGCCGACAAGTACGCCACCGCCGACTCCTCGATGAAGACCGAGCTCCGGGTGGACGCATCCGGAAAGGTACTCAATCCGGCACCCAAAGCGCCGGCTGGAGACGGCGGCCGACGCCAACACTAGAACGATCAAAAACGCAAAGGCCCCGCGCCGCCTCCCGCCAGCCGGCAGGTGGCCACGGTCGAAGATGCGTCGCCTGAAGGGCGGCTTGCGCCCAAGAAGCCAAAGGGTGGCCGGCCGGCTTGGCAGCCGGCCTTCTCCTACGAGCAAACCCTTGATGCCCCGTGCAAATTCCATAGCGGCGCGAAGCCGTCCAACCACACGACCCGCAAATGCAACTGGCTCGCCCGAATCTCGAAGGGCGAAGGGCTCACGCCGACTCCGTCTGCCGGCCCGCCGCCGCCGGCTCCACCGCCCAAAGCCGCCAGGCCCGCGGTCGACGCCGTGCAGGACGAGTTCCCCGACGAGCAAGCGTCTTATGTCATCTTCACGAGCCAGCCCGAAGACCGGCGCAGCAGGCGCCGAGAGCAACAGGAGGTCAACCTGGCCGCTACCAGCCCAGCCGGCCACATGCACTGGTCGGAGAAACCCATTAGCTGGAGCCGGGCCGACCACCCGGAGGTGATGCCCTCCCCCGGGTCCTACGCATTGGTCCTGGAGGCCACCCTCGCTACTGATACGCGCGCCGCACGCTTCTCCCGCGTGCTGATCGACGGCGGAAGCAGCATCAACATCCTGTACCACGACACCATGGAGAAGCTGGGCGTCAAGGCCAAGCAACTCGCGCCGACTCGAACGGTGTTCCACGGCATCGTGCCCGGACTGTCCTGCGCCCCCGTCGGCAAGCTCAAGATCGATGTACTCTTTGGGGGCAAGGATCATTTTCGCCGGGAAGCAATCTGGTTCGAGGTGGTGGACCTGGATAGCCCTTATCATGCCTTGCTTGGCCGACCCGCCTTGGCCAAGTTCATGGCGGTCCCCCACTATGCTTACCTCAAGATGAAGATACCAAGCTCCAAGGGCGTCATCACCATCGCCGGCGACTACAAGAAGTCCGCCGACTGCGCCGCGGCCAGCAGCCGGCTGGCCGAATCCCTTGTGATCGTGGCCGAGAGGAAGACGCTGGACCGGGTCGTGGCCTTGGCCAGCAAGCAGTTAAACCAACCCGCCGACTCCAAGGAGTATGATGCCCAAGGATCTTTCCAGCCGGCCAAGGAGACCAAGAAGATACAGCTCGACCCCGAGCACCCCGAGAGGTTCGCCGTCATTGGGGCGAGCCTGGATAGCAAATAGGAAGGCGAGCTCGCCGATTTCCTCCGTGAGAATCGGGATATCTTTGCATGGTCCCCCAAAGACATGCCGGGTGTTCCGAAGGATTTCGCCGAGCACAAATTGCACGTGCGGGAGGATGCCAAACCAGTCAAACAGCCCCTCCGCCGACTGTCAGAAGAGAAGAGAAGGATCGTAGGGGAGGAGATAGCCCGACTCCTTGCAGCCGGCTTCATCATGGAAGTTTTCTTCCCCGAATGGCTCGCGAACCCAGTTCTCGTGCTGAAGAAGAATAACAAGTGGCGCATGTGTATAGATTACACGAGCCTCAACAAAGCCTGCCCAAAGGATCCCTTCGCCCTGCCCAGGATCGATCAAGTAATAGACTCCACAGTCGGATGCAAGCTGTTGAGCTTTTTGGACGCCTACTCGGGATACCACCAGATCAAGCTGAACCCGGATGACCAACTGAAAACCGCCTTCATCACGCCGTTTGGGGCCTTCTGCTACCTGACCATGACATTCGGCCTAAGGAATGCCGGCGCCACGTTTCAGCGTTGCATGCAGAAGTGCCTCCTCACGCAGCTCGGCAAGAACGCCCACGTTTACGTGGATGATGTTGTGGTGAAGACGGAGAAGCGTGGCACCCTGCTGGAAGACTTGAAGGAAACATTCGAGAACCTGCGCCGGTTCCGAATCAAGCTCAACCCAGAGAAATGCGTGTTCGGAGTGCCAGCAGGCCAGCTCCTAGGCTTCCTGGTCTCTGAACGCGGCATAGAGTGCAACCCTGTGAAGATCAAAGCCATCGAGAGGATGGCGGTCCCAACCAAGCTCAGAGAGATCCAGAAGTTCACCGGGTGCCTGGCCTCCCTTAACCGCTTCATCAGCCGGCTCGGAGAAAAGGCTCTCCCCCTCTACCGCCTCATGAAGAAGAGCACTCACTTCGAGTGGAACGACCAGGCCGACCAAGCTTTCCACGAGCTGAAGAAAATGCTGTCCACGCCGCCTGTCTTGGCGGCACCGACTGAGAAGGAGCCCATGCTCCTATATATTGCCGCCACCAGCCGGGTGGTCAGCACCGTCATTGTGGTCGAACGCCCTGAAGAAGGCCGCGCCCAGCCGGTGCAGAGACCGGTCTATTACCTGAGCGAGGTGCTGTCCACCTCAAAACAAAATTACCCGCACTATCAGAAGATGTGCTACGGCGTGTACTTAGCCGCCAAGAAGCTGAAGCCGTACTTTCAAGAGCACCCCATCACGGTCGTATGCACTGCCCCGCTTGCCGACATCATAGGCAGCCGGGACGCATCCGGCCGGGTGGCCAAATGGGCCATCGAACTAGCCCCCTACACCATCTTCTACCAACCCCGCACCGCCATCAAGACGCAAGCGTTGGCCGACTTCCTCGTCGACTGGGCCGAGACCCAGTACTTACCGCCGGCGCCCGACTCCACCCATTGGCGCATGCACTTTGACGGATCAAAGATGCGCACCGGCTTGGGAGCCGGCGTCGTCCTGACTTCTCCAAAGGGCGACAAGCTCAAATACACGCTGCAGATCCACTTCGCCGCCTCCAACAACGTCGCCGAGTACGAGGCACTCATACACGGGCTCCGGCTGGCCAAGGAGCTTGGTATTCGCCGGATCCTGTGCTATGGCGACTCGGATTTGGTGGTGCAGCAGTCTTCTGGCGATTGGGATGCCAAGGACGCAAACATGGCGAGCTACCGTTTCCTGGTACAGCAAATCAGTGGATACTTCGATGGATGTGAGTTCCTTCACGTGCCGCGGGCCGACAACGAGCCGGCGGACGCCCTGGCTCGAATAGGATCCACGCGGCAAGCAATACCAGCCGGCGTCGCCCTGCAGCGCCTCCTCAAGCCTTCAATCAGGCCGTCTCCGGAGTCCGACTCCATTTTCGTGCCGCCTAACCCCGAGGGGGCCGGGTCCGGCTCGAAGAATCAAGCAGCCGGCCCGGGGACTTCAATATTCGGCTCAGGAACCGCCGCACCCGGCCCAGGGACTGCAGCAGCCAGCCCGGGGGCTGCAGTGGTCGGCCTGGGGACTTCTTCAGCACAGGAAGCGGCGGCCGACTCCAGCGCTGCACTACCCAACCCACCCACCCTGGTGGCTCTGGCCACATTGGTGGCCGAGGAGGTCATCGCCCCATCATGGGCCCAAGCCATCCGCAACTTTCTGGTGAACCATGACCTGCCGGCTGACAAAAACGAAGCAAGACAAGTCCAGCGCCGGGCTGGAGCATACACCATCGTCAACAGAGAGCTTGTCAAGCGCAGTGCCACCGGAGTCTTGCAGCGATGCGTCGAGCAGGAGAAGGGCATCGCGATCCTCAGGGATATACACCAAGGAGAATGCGGCCATCACGCCGCATCAAGGTCACTGGTCGCCAAAGCTTTCCGCCACGGTTTCTTCTGGCCGACTGCTTTGGACGACGCCAAAGAGCTAGTCAAAGACTGCAAAGGCTGCCAGCTTTTCAGCTCGCAACAACACATGCCGGCTTCGGCACTCAAGACCATTCCCATCACCTGGCCCTTTGCCGTCTGGGGGTTGGATATGGTGGGCCCATTTAAGACGGCGCGCGGCGGCATGACTCATTTGCTCGTCGCCGTTGACAAATTCACCAAGTGGATCGAGGCGAAGCCGATCAAGAAGCTAAATGGGCCGACTGCAGTGACGTTCATTGCAGATATAACAACCCGGTATGGCATACCGCACAGCATCATCACCGACAACGGCACGAATTTTGCCAAAGGTGCCCTGGCACGGTTCTGCGCTGCGCAAGGTATCCGGCTGGACCTTGCGTCAGTCGCCCACCCACAGTCAAACGGCCAAGTGGAGCGAGCAAACGGCCTCATTCTGTCCGGCATCAAGCCTCGACTAGTCGTACCCCTGGAGCGTTCAGCCGGCTGCTGGCTCGATGAGCTGCCGGCTGTCCTATGGAGTCTGCGCACTACTCCGAACAGATCAACCGGCTTCACTCCCTTCTTCCTTGTATATGGTGCCGAGGCGGTCATCCCAACAGACATCGAGTTCGACTCACCTCGGGTAACCATGTACACGGAAGCGGAAGCCAAAGAAGCACGAGAAGACGGCGTCGACCTGCTGGAAGAGGCCCGGCTGTTAGCCCTCAGCCGGTCCGCCATCTACCAGCAGGGTCTGCGCCGCTACCATAGCCGGAGGGTCCGCCCAAGATCCTTCCAGGAGGGCGACCTTGTGCTCCGGCTGATCCAGCGGACAGCCGGCCAGCACAAGCTCGCAGCCCCCTGGGAAGGCCCCTTCATCATCAGCAGAGCCTTGGGCAACGACGCCTACTACCTCATCGACGCGCAGAAGCCGAAGGCATGCAAGAGAGACGACTCCGGAAGGAGTCGGAGCGACCATGGAACGCAAATCTCCTTCGGAAGTTTTACAGTTAAAACGCAGTATGTGTTATGCCCACTTTTGTATTTAGTATGAACAGTAGGCTCCCCGAGAAAGACTCGGGGACTGCCACCCTTTACCTCATGAATGAAAGTTATCATGCGCATGATTTTACCTCTTCATTTATCCCGTCCGGTACCGGGTCCGACGAGTCGGCCCGGGGATTGGCCGGCTAGAGTTATATTCAGAGCCCTACCCGCAGTCAGACAAGTAATGCGCCGACACCCAGGCTTGGCTCTTGCCGAAATCGCAGCTCGAAGAACCGACTGCCCGACTGGCAGGAGCCACCAGCTGGAAAGGGTGCGCACATGAAAAACGGCTAGGGACCAAACAGGCTCGCATATATAGCAAAGGCCGGCTTGCTGCCGCCCGCCGACCGGCTACCAGAGTAGCCGGCCGGCCGGCTTACATCCAGTCTACTTCAAATCCAAGAAAACTCAAGTACTTGCCTTCCCAAAGAGGGAAGGCGGCAAAGGAAAGAGCCTAAGGACAAAAAGTACACTTGGATGAACGCCAACACATGCATATATTAATATATTACACAAAAAACCTCTAGAGAGGTCGACATTCAGCATTGTTCGATATACACCCAGTGGGTGGAATTGCAGAAACTTAAACTTGTCCAAAAAGAAAGACAGGGACGAAACGAAAGGCAGCTCAAGCCGGCAGGGCCGCAGACGAGCTGGATTAGGCGGCGGAGGTAGTCGCGCCGGCTGAAGGAGCGGCCGACTGACGAACCTCGGCTTGATCGTCGCCTCCGGCAGAGGGCGCGCTCCTGCGCGGCTCGTTGCTAGAGGCACGGTCGGCTGGGGGACGGCCGGCCGCCCCACCAGTCGGCTCGGCGTCTTCGCTGTCCTCCTCCTCGTCGTCTTCGCCCTCGTCGCTAGAGGCGATCTCTTCCGCCGAGTCTTCGCCGTCCGCCGGGTTCAGCCCGAACCATTCCTCCGGCTGGGCGACGCCATCGTCGTTAAGCTCCGGCGTGAAGACGCTGGTGTCGGTGCACTCGGCGATCGTCGAGGCGCGCTGCGCGATCGCCGGCCGCACCTCCTCCAGTTCGGCGTCGGCTTCTGACCGCCACGTCCGCAGCTGGTCCAGGCTCAGCCCTGGGTACCACGCGCGGACGAACTCCAGCACGCGCCCGGCTCCAAGACGGGCCGCGGACGCCTTCCAGGCCTCGAAGCGGCCGACTGCGACCTCGAGCCAGTCGGCCGTCCGGCTTGGGGTCCGGGGAATTGCCTGGCCGGGCCAGAGCGCGGCCAGCATCGTCGCCCCGGCGCGCTGGAGTCGACGGAGCAACCGGTGGGCCGGCTGCAGCCGCGCCTGGACGGTGATAAGCTGCTCCGACAATGTTCGGTTCGCATCCGGCGGAATCACGACCCCGGCTTGACGACGCTCCTCGCGGTAGGCTTCGATGGCTTGGGCGGCTAGGACAGACTGGCCGGGGAAGTACTCTGCGCAAGACAGCAAACACAAGTCAAAACAAAACCATAGGCAGCCGGCAATTAGAAGAAGAGCGAGGAAGACAGCCTACCGTCAATAAGATCCTCGACCCGGCCGAAGCCTTCTTCCAGTGCCCCCCGCGTCTCGGCCCAGCTCGCCTCCCTGGCCCCGAACTCCGCCCTCAGGGTAGCCTCGTCGTCCTGCGCTTTTTGCAGGGCCGCCTTGTGGCTCCTCTCCTGGTCGGCCAGTTTCGTTGCCAGGCGGTCGCGCTCTTGAGCCAGATCAGCGTACTCGGCGTCCTTGGCACGAAGAGCGGCCTGCACCACGCCGAGTTCCCTCCGCAAGTCGGCGTTGGCCTCTGCTCGAGCAAAAAATAAAGAGAAAAATCAGCAAAGGGAAAGTCGTCAAGAAAGATCCGACCCGACTGCACTGCAGTCGGCCCGGATCTCGGGGACTACACCCAGTGGGTGCGCTGTCGCGCCCCCACGAGAAGTTAACCACGACAAGACACTTACGCCGGCTGCTGGCGAGGTCCTCGGTCCTCCGGCTTAGCTCCCGAGCCTGGGAGTTGAAGGCGGCCGCGCGAGAGTTGTGATAATCCTGAAGATCAGAAAAAACAATCAGCATAGTCGTCTAGTAAGATCCGACCCGACTGAGCCACAGTCGGCCCGGATCTCGGGGACTACACCCAGTGGGTGCGCCAGCGCGCCCCCACGGAAAAAACTCAAAGGACCAGAGCGGTCAAGGAGCGAAGACTTACCCGGATTGCAGACCGCGTCGACAGAAACTCCTGAGTGAATTGCCTCAGGAGGCCGGCCTGCGCCTGCAACCGGCTCCGAACCCCTTGGGCCGCGGCGTTCAGCTCGCCGCTCCCTCCGCTGGGAGTCCACCCGGACGTGGCGGAGCTGGCCGCCTCCAGGGCATCCGCCGTCCGCTCGGCTCCCACGGCTCGACGCATGTCCGACGGGGCCGTGCCCCCTCCGGCGGGCCGGTCCGCCGCCGGCTCGATCTCGAGGCCGGCTCCGGCCTCGGGTGTGGCCCGAGCCGGCTCCTCCGGCACCGCCGACGATCGGCCGCCTTCGCCTGCTCCAGCTAGCGCTGCCGGCGGCGTCCTCTCGGCGGATCCCTCGACGGCCTCGCCCCTCTGCACCGGCGGCTGCTCGGGAATAATCTCCTCCGCCGTGGGCAGAGAGACGTCCGGATCCAAGGTCTGGAGGGGGATGGCGAGCAGCGGAGCCTGGCTGCGCACGCTTTCCACCTCCGCCTCCTCAGCCGCCGCGCTCGCCCGCCCTGGCGCCGTTTGGGCGGCCTCTTGCTCCGCCGTCGCCCGCTCGGCCGCCTCCATCTCCCGGCGTGCCTCGCGCGCGTTGTGCTGCGTGGCTGCGTCAAGTTCGGCGCGGGGGTCCACTCGGCGGGACCTTGAAGAGGCGGCACTCGGCCCGACCACGGAGCCGGCTGGGCCCCTCTCGAGGGAGAGCGGCGCCCTGCTCAGGAAATCAGAAAACATTCAAGGAAAGAAAACTTCATGAATAACAAGCACGCAGGCGGCTACTAGACTTACGCGGAAACTGACGGGGGTTTCTTCACCGCCTTCCGAAAGCGGGCTGCCTTCGCCGCCGCCTCCTCGCGCTTCGTGGCCGCGGCGGAGGCCTTCAGTTTCTTCGGCCGGCTCCTGAAGAGCGGGAGCGCGGCCCGGCGTTTTCCCTTCCCGCCGCCGGCAGTCGGCATGGCGGACGAGCTCGCGCCGCGGCAGTCGGGTGCCGACTGGCGGCGAGGGAGTTCTCCGGCTTCGAAGTCGTCCGGCCAGTCGTCGAAGCTGGCCGAGAGCCCGGTGCCGCCAAGCTCGACGGCACCCCCCGTGGCGGCGTCCTCGATGGCGACGGCGGAGAGATCCGGGTCGTCAGGGTCATCCTCCGTGTGATCCGGGGCGTACTCGCGGTCGACTCCGGCTGCCCCGGCCGGCAGCGGGAGGAGAGGATTCTGATAAAGGAAAAGAGAAAAGGGGTCACCTGGTCAGAGGCCGGCTATCCCATGCCGGCAGACGGCGATTGGAAAGGCTTACCACAGGCGGAGGCTGGGCGCGGGAGTATGGCGCCTTGCCGAACTGCCACTCGTCGGTGAGCTTCAAGTTGGCGACGTAGTTCGCCATCAGAGCCACCTCGGCGTGCGGCATCTCCCAGGTGCTCAGCCGGCTGGGATCGAACCGGCCGCTCATCTGGCACATCAGGTGCGGCCGGCTTTGGAGAGGCAAGATCCGGCGCTCAACGAAGGCAGTTACCAAGTCGGATGCAAGCAGACCCTCCGATTGGATCATCACCCGAAGCCGGGAGATGGAAGCATTCCCCGCTGGAGAAAGGGACTTCGACCGGTAGCCCCAGGTCCGCCGCTTCCCAGTCGGCGGGCCGGCTACGTAAGCCGGCAGGTTGATGTAGTCGCCATGCCGGGCGACGTTCTTGACGTAGAAGTAAGACTTTTGCCACAGCTTGACCGACTGGATCAGAGGAATGTGGGGGAAGGGGTTGTCGTCGCTGGCCCTCTTCATCGCGATGAAGGCGCCGCAGGGAGCCGGCACACCGGCGGAGACGGTGCCGAGCTTGTTCTGGAACAGCTCGGCCCAGAGCTCCAGCGTCGGCAGCACCCCGAAGTACCCTTCGCAGAGCGTGACGAAGGCCGAGAGTTGGAGCACCGCGTTCGGCGTGACGTGATGCGGCTGAAGATTGTAGAACTCGAGGAACGATCGCATAAAACTGCTCGCCGGAAAGCCGAAGCCCCGGAGGAAGTGCGCGCGGAAGACGACGCGCTCGCCTTCCTCCGGCGCCGGCGAGACCTCCTTCGCGGGCGCTAGGCGCACCTGCACGAGGTCGGCGGAGGGCAGACGCCGGGTCTGGCGGAGGAACTCGATGTGCTCATCATGAACGTTGGACCCGTCCCACGAGCTCGACAAGGCCAGCGACATGGCGACGTGGGAGGGCTACGGCGCGAAGCTACGTCGAGCAAGAAGAAGAGCAGGGGGGATGGGGAGCGGGGGAGCGAACAGGCCCGTGCCTCTCCCCCTCCCCTCCTACTTGTAGGCGCGTGCGCCGGAGACGAGGAGGCGCGGCGTGGGGGATCGTGGGGATCAATCGTGCCCATCTCCCCCGCGCTCGCGTTAATTACGCGCCTTGATGACGCGGGGTAACGGCCGCGAGGAGGCGAGCAGCCCCCTCGGGCCACAGAAGATCTGCGCCCGGGCCGAGGCCAGGGAGTGGCGGGCCCGGGCCTGCGGCGGCGTCCCGTCGCGCGCGTGCGGCGGCAGGATTTCCCCGCCACGTGGCTCGTCGTGGGGCCCGCGGCCGGCCCGCGGGTCAACCATGGTCGCCCTAATAAAGAAAAGCGTTCTGAAGCCGGCTGCAACGACGCAGTCGGCTCTTCACGGTATGAAGCCGGCCTAGCTTCCCGTCCTTCCATCCGCCGTGAAGCTCGCCCGCCTTCGGGGACTACTGTCGGGGTAAATAGCCACGGGTAGCCCAGCTGGCTTCCCCTGGCCCCTCAGAAAAAATTGTGAGCCCGTCCGGCTCATAAGAAGACTCAAGACTTAGGCCGGCTCCCCCCTAGCCGGCTAACTTCCTGGCCGGCTTGGGGGGCGGCCCGCTCCTTTTTACCCCCGCAAAGAAAACTATGGAGGGCCGGCTACGACATGGCCGGCTGCGGCAAGGCCGGCTATGGCACGGCCGGCTACCGCTGGGACGGCTCCGATAAAGCAGTCAACGCCGTACCCGCGATGTACGCGCCCACTCTGTGATGATGAAGCGGGGCGTGGCTACAGTGGAGCTTGCCACCCCCAAAACCCGGAGCACGCCTGGTGCAGCGCGTCGTGCGGGCAGCCGCGGCCCGCCCGGCGCGGCACTGTAGCCACGGCGGCTCTGACGCCGTCCACGACGGGCCACCAGCGTGGCCCCCGAGGCGGTGGGCCCCTTCGGGCGGAGAGATGCCGAAGGCGGCCACACCCCCTCTCAAGCCGGCAAGACAGAGGGCCGGCTTGGCGTAGCCGGCCTGCCGCCTCCCTCGAAGGAGACGCCCACTAAGGAGACAAGGTGCGGCGGGGCTACAGTAATCGCCCGCCAGGGCGGCGTTGCTGTAGCCACGCTTACCCCGACCAAGCCTGCACCAACTAACACGGAGCAACAGTAACCAGCCGCCGACCAGGCCCTGGCCCGTGGGGCCGGCCTGTCGACCCAGGAGCCGGCAGTCGGCGGGACCCACCAGCCGGCGGGCCCCAGAAGCCGGCGGAGAAGCCGGCGAACATAGCCACAGACAGCTGGGCCCAGTGCCCAGTCGGATTACCATTGTACCCCCGGGGGGTAGGCCTATATAAACCCCCCGGTGCACCCATGCAAAGGGTTGGACTCTCACCCTAGACCTAGACACATACAAGGAGAGGAAGCAGGCCGAGCTAAGCCCTTCCTCCTCCTTCCACCCAAAACAGCTCAAGGAGCATTGTAGCCACCTGTGAACTTAGTAACCATGCGGAGCCCCCGCAGAGCAGCAGTAGGGGTGTTATCTCCCCGGAGAGCCCCGAAGCTGGGTAAGATTCGCCGGCGTGCATGCCTACGCCTCATCCCGTTTCCAGGCACCGGCGACGTTCTTTTGGCCCCCGTAATGATAAGCCACCCGTTGGCATATGTCGATCCTACCACCCGACATAAGCGTACTCAACGGGTTCCTCGATCACGTACTCGTCTCCTGACTCTACCCAAAGCAAGAACAACAAGCAAAGGAACCACAATCAACCACGGTGCAATGCGCAAGCTACATGATGCAAAACATGGCATGATATGCGAGATGTGAGATGCAATGCATATGCATGTTTCAGAAAGGAAAGATTGAACCTGGCCTCAACTTGGAAAACCAAGAGTGCCGCTGTAAAGATGAGTTGATTTCGGTTGAAATCGATATAAAGGTCACCGGAATCGGATGCACGGGTTGCAAATGGCAAGCAAAACAATAATGTCACAAAGCTGCGGTTAACAGCACGAGGCCATCTAAATGCATCAAGAACAACAAGCTATTGCACTCTAACATAACAACAAAGCACATGGCAGGAATCCACTCAAGATGCTTGACAAAAGATGAACACTGAGCTACGGCTTATTCACACAATAGCAGGTTCAAACAAGCATGGCAAAAGTGCAAAAGATATCAGGTTTCAGACTTAGTGAAAAAAACATGTCAGGAATTTAACATCAGGAAGCAATGTTTAGAGCAAGATAACAACATGCTACAAGAACATATCATGGCAAAGCAAAGAATGGCATGACGCTACTCAAAGCATACAACAAAAGTCCCTTACTGACCATAAGCCAAAAGGGATCACAGAATACAATGGCAACCATGTGAACATAGCAACTTTCGTTAACAGATTCAGACTTAGAAGAAAACTAGAACATGGCAAAAACAGATTCACGTAGGCATGTTTGCGAGCTCGATGCACTCACCACAAGGCATTGCATGACAAACTAAGCATACACCCAGCAAGTAGACATGGTAAATAAGCTAACCATGGCAAGAACACACTCATAGCATGCATGGACAAACTATAATAACCTCGGCAAAATTGCTTAACATGTAAACAATCTGCCAGGAACATTTTATAGAAAAAGTAGAGATCCGTTCAGTCATGCTAGGGGACTCCATAATTGTAAACAAAGACATGGATGGATAGAGCATAACAATATCTCCAAAATGACCCTTAATGAACATGCTCAAAAGAGGCATGGATCACTCTATAGCAACAAGAATACATGGCATAAAAATATTATCAGGGCAAAGACTTAGAAGAATTCTAAGTCCCTGAAATCAGCAACATCACGAGAGCTACTTTGCATGCTTGTGCTAGTCACCACAAAGATCACAAAAATACATGGCATACACCCCTGTAAAGATGGCATCGCATACTTCAAAACACATGTAGGGCTCAAGATCATAGGAGGCACACATTAATCGTGGCAAAAATGACAAATGTCCAATTACTGATAAGAATCTGAAACTAACATTGCATAGCGCTCTTGCACCAGCATTTAGGGCATCAAGATGAGCTCAAATGAACATGGTGCAATGGAATGAAATGAAGTACACATCGAGGCGAACAATTTAATATGCTACACACCCAAAACGGAGCCACAGATGATAAGTTATGGCATGATGAAATATGCTAAAAAGTACTCGGACTTGGGGAAAAATTAGGTCAACCCTCGAGTTTTTTTCAGATTTGGATCGGCACGGACTCCGAGGTCTGCCGGAGTTGGAGAAGCTGCTCGCCGGCGCGGAGGAGGAGGCGGTGGCCGGAGCGGGACCCGAGGGGCGGCGAGGACGGCGGCTCCGGCGCGAGGGCGGCCGGCGGCGAGGCGATGCGGTGGTGCCGGGGCGCGGCGAGGTGCGTAAGGCGGCGGTGCGGCGAGGCCGACACCGGGGAGGAGGAGGCGGGCGGCGCGGCAAGGGCGCGGGAGAGCGAGGGCGGCGGTGGGCGCGCGGGCCGGGAGGGCCCGATCCGGGCTCTCCGGGCCGGCGGCTGAGAGGACGACGACGGGCGAATGGCGTGTCGCCACATGGCGGCGGCGGCGCGGGCGGACACGTCCGGCCCGGCGGTTTTCGTCCGGCGGTGCGAGGAGAGGGAGAGGTTAGGGTTTCGCCCGAAAATTTTGGAGGGGGGTCTATATTTATAAGTAGAGAGAGCTAGGAGGCTCCAAATTGAGCACCGTTTGCGGCCACGCGATCGTGATCGAACGACTGAGATGATGGAGGGGGTTTAAGTGGGTTTTGGGCTACTTTGGAGAGGTGTTGGGCTGCAACACACGAGGCCTTTATGGTCCCTCGGTTAACCGTTGGAGTATCAAACGAAGTCCAAATGGCACGAAACTTGACAGGCGGTCTACCTGTAGTAAACCAAGGCTGTTTGGCAAGTCTCGGTCCAATCCGAGAATGTTTAACACCCGCACACGAAAAGAGGTAAAAGGGGACACTGGAGGACATAGGAGCGCCGGAATGCAAAACGGACAACGGGGAAAATGCTCGGATGCATGAGACGAACACGTATGCAAATGCGATGCACATGATGACATGATATGGGATGCATGACAAGACAAAAGCAACATGACGACAAAACCCAACAACGAGGAATCTCATAACTTAGTACTGCAAATGGCAAGAGTTGGAATACAAATATGGCAGGTTACATATGGGGCATTACACTCTTTTCCTTCCTCTGTCTTGATTTTGCCTTGTCAAGTCAAACCCACAAGAAAAAGGAATAAAATTTGCTCTTCAGAACTCATTGATGCATGATACTGATGAACACTACTTTCATGTAAGGCAGCCGCATGATAGGAGGATCGAATATGTATGAAAAACAGGACAGCGTGACATATTGACATGTATGATGTATAAAGTGTAAACTAAGCACAAGGTGCTTGAACTTGTTAGAATTAATGCAAGCTAGAAACCATATGAAAGATGAAACCAATATCACTCTGCCAAATTGAAAGGGTGCCCTAACAAATGTATTTCACCAAATTAGAAGCAATACATGGCAACAGGCTACAAATAATATGCAATATGCAACAAATAAAGCTGACTCATCATAAGTTATTGATGCAGGATACAGAAGAGAGGTAGTTTCATGTGAGAACAAGGTTAACACATAGATGTAGTGTGTACCAAAAATAGGAAGGCATGTCATATTCACAGGTATAGTGTGTAAACTAAGTAGATGCAATTTACCCTAATTAGAAGCATTACAAGCTAGACACCGTATGCAACATGCAACCACATATCACACTGCGAAGTTAGAGCAAGCACCTGTGATGGTGGTGTAGGGGAAGTGCAGTCTTCAGGTACAGAGCTACGTTCAATATCTTCAGTTAGGCTTGTTGTTTCTTGAGAATCATGTGGAGAGGATGAAATTGCATTCTTTATAAGAGTATTGCGTCTCATATTAACCCACGCGCGTGACTGTCTCATCATAAGCGATAGACGCAGGATACACAAGAATAGTAGTTTGATGTAAGAACATGGTGTGATAGGCAGATGTAGTATGTACCAAAAACAGGAAGGCGTGTCATATTCACATGTATAATGTGTAAGCTAAGGAGATGCAATTTAACAAATTAGGAGCATTGATGAGGGATACACAAGAAAAGTAGTTTGATATAAGAACATGGTTAATAGAAAGACATAGTATGTACCAAAAACAAGAAGGCATGTCATATTCACGGGTATAATGTGTTAACTAAGCAGATGCAATTTACCCTAATTAGAAGCATTACAAGGTAGACATCATATGCAACATGCAACCACATATCACACTGCCAAGTAAGAGCAAGCACCTGCGATGGTGGTGTGGGGGAATTGCGGTGATCAACTAGAGAGCTACGTTGACTATCTTCATTTAGCCTTGCTGTTTCTTGATAATCATGTGGGGAGGATGACACTGCACTCTTTAAATGAGTAGGGCGTCTCATAGTAACCCACTCAGGTGACTGTCTCATCATAAGTGATTGGCGAGGGATACAAAAGAGCATTAGTTTGATGTACGAACATGGTTAATGGACATATGTAGTATGTATCAAAAACAGGAAGGCATGTCATTATCAAAGGTATAATGTGTAAAGTAAGAAGATGCAATTTAACCAAATTGGAAGCAATACAAGCTAGACACCATATGCAACATGCAACCACATTTGACAGCGTGAAGTTAAAGCAAGCACCTGGGATGGTTGTGTGTGGCAATTGAGATCATCAACTGCAGAGCTACGTTTACTGTCTCCAACTGCTGACACTGCACCCATTAGAGTGCTGAAACGCTTAGTGCTTATCTTCAAATTACACTGGAGCGACTTCTGTCTTTTCTTTTCTGCATTCATCAACACTGCATCAGAGTATGAAAACCCATGCATAAAAAAACAATAGTGTGAGTATGAGTGAAGTGTGTGCACAATTAGTACAATGTAAAGGTAGCAGATAGCAGGTCGGTGAGAAATAAATGACGGGAGACATTTGATAGCTCTACAACATGCATGGCACACTAAATTACTACATGATTCTATGAAAATAACAGTCGACTAAAAGCAAATAGGTTAGTCCATTTTTTCTGCACCGTTCAATGTACAAAGAACGGGCAGATCGCCTTCATCTACCTCCAGCCAGTCAGTGTTGACGATCTTCCTCGAAACGCCAGCGACCACCGGCCCAGTATTCCTCCCCTGCCTGCGCCCTCCCCTTGACCTCACCGCACCGCCGTGCTTGGCACCCCCCCCGGCCATCCATTCAAGCCCCGCCGACCTCCAAATCAGGCGCAAGCAGCTCCTGCGCCCCACACCCCTATGATAGACACCGATGTGCCGCTTCCCCGGGGAACAAGCGAACTAGGTGCTCTGCGCGCCTAAGAGGGTGCTGCTTCTTTTAATTGCGGTTCGACTGACCCTGAATTGAAATCCAGGTGGGCTACTGACTTCTAGCAAAGGTGAAATAGTAAAAGAGAGGAAACCTTGTGCATTTAGTATCACGAATAAGATGCAGTAAGAAGCGCTCAACTAGTTTCTTTCGTGGGATGAATACGGTGTGAGCGGAGATGTAAGATTTGCACGAATAAGGGAAGAGGAGTACCTCTTTCTGCTGGCAGTGCTGTGTCCTCCTTCTGTTTTTCCGACGATCTTCTTGTTGTTCACCGGAAACCAGAAGTTGTGGAGGACGGTGCAGCCTTGGACGAACCCATGGCCGAGTTGTTGAGTGTGGTGCGGTGGCCGTCTGTCGGCGGCGGGGAAGTAGATCCGAGGCGACGAACGACGGCGTAGCGGGAACGGCTCCGGTGCGGTAGACGGTTGCGACACTGGAGCCGCAGCAGTGAGGCACAGGACGGCGTGGTCGGAGTGGTTCTGGTACGGCGCACGTCGGCGTCGGTGTCGTGCAGGTAGCTCTGCCTCGGCTTCAGCTGCTAAGTCCTTGAGGGCGTTGTGGTTGCGGTTGCGTTGGCCGACGACGTCGGGGTACCGGCTCTGGCGTGATGGAGGAGGGCGTCGGTGGATTGGCCGCTATGGGGTGGAGGACGGAGGAGGCTGGGGTTTCACGGCTGGTGGAGTATGAATGGGGAAATGGAGGGAGGCGGGGATCTAAGGGGGAACAATGTGTCGGTTTGAGACGGGCTTGTTTGAAATTTGGGGAAAGTTACAACATTTGCCCCCATCTAAAATTTCGGACATATTGCGGGTTGGGGGTAGGACAGTCATGTCAGGTGTCCCAAATGTGGGCAGGATAGATTTCGGCCGAGCGCATGGGTAGGCGCCCACGGTGTATGAATGCTTCTCGGAGGCGGTTGTGACTGGCGTCTTGGTGAAGTTACAAACCTACCCCGGTTTAGACCTTTGGACATTGGGACGATAGGCTACATGGGCCAGAGTCAGGACAGTCATTTCCTACCACCAAAACATTAGTCTCGCGCGGTTTCGGGTGACCAGAGGCCTATTTGGCGCTTCGTTCAATATTTGGGAGAAGAAGCATTAACGTTTTCGATTCTCTTGAATTGAACTTTAAGGATTTGTCAAACTTCACAAATCTTTACTCTTGAAAATCCTAAAGCTACCATTATTTTGGAATGGAGGGGGTACATTTGAATATATTAAAAAATATGCAACTTACCTCAGTTCATGCATGGTTCCAGATATAATCTCCTTGGTTGCAAAAAAAAGGTTAGATATGCGTATGAATATATATAGCATGTTCAAAGTCACAACAAAGATTGATGCCCCCTTTTACATCTGATTTACAAATGTCATTATCTCGGGTTCAAATAGATGAATGCACTTCCTATGAATTCGAATCTTCGAAACCCCCTTTATGTTGAATTCGACATGTATTCTATTTCATAGCTAGCAATTTGGAATGTATCCATGCAAGTGACAAATGTATAAAGTGCTTCACACTAACAACATGGAGTGCACTAATTAATGTTTATATATGAATTTCAAAAGCATCCATTGCCTGTATTTCAAACCGATCTCACTCTATGGATCGATAATATGAAATAAACACATGCACATGCTAGAATTCAATAGAGTATGGGTGTCTGATAGACCGATTTTCGTCCATACGCAATTTGCAAAATTCATGATATCATCCAAAAATAATAATGCCATTTATATTTTAATTTAATGCGTAGAACCGCCTTTTACACGTAGATGCACTATGCCTCGCCCCGTTCTCACAAACGCGTTATATATCTCTCTATCTAACGCATAAGTGCACACACTTTATATGCATCGGCATTTCTCTTTCACACATGCTCACAATCTCTCTCAGGGTGTCGGGGTGTCTCACACACATGCTCCCTCTGTTTCTCTTTTCTCTCTTTCTGACTACTATGTACCACTCTTTTCACTAATCTCAGTTGGAAAACACTATTTCTCTCACATGCATATATACACATGCACGATCTCTACTAGCCCTCTATACACACGTATATGTGCCTATGTGTCTGCCACACGCACATTATCTTTAGGCCTCTCTCGCACACATTGCCCCCCCCCCCCGACACACCTCTCTCTTAGTAGTTGGCAGATATGATTTCATCATATCATTCGGTAGGATATCCCTGGCTGTTAGCCTGGATGGTAATACGAGGCAAAGTTTTAGCCTACTCCTGGTACTGTATATTAGTGATAGGGGTGTGTACAAAGTACACGTGAATACCAGGCATTGTGTGTGTGTGTGTATACTATCGACGAACTAGCCCCCAAGCTTGTATAACATACTAAGGGCCTAGGGTTACAAATCATATATAGTCGGCTTATCACCAGTGGGGATAGAGTCCTCCGCGACTCTGGTAGCTTCATGTTGTATGCCGAGTCCTCCACATGGGTTTTCGTATAACACGTCTCGGTCCAACCTATATGTGGCGCAGGATGGAACCGACCCATGAGTCTTCATGTTGACCCACCACAACTAGAAATGATGTGCCCACCACACCACATACGGAATCGGCCACTAAGAAAATAAGCATATACAATAGTACAATGGTATCTAGCTCACGATATGTCTCCATATTTTGTTGATGACACTGACGGACTTCGCATTTGATGCATGCTCCATATTTTGTTGATGACACTTACGATCATTGTATTTGAAGAAAAGCACGATATGGTCACTGGACTTCAGAATAAGCTCATCATGGTCACCACATACATTTTGTCGTGCTAACCAACATGTGGTTGGATGGTTAGAGGACAATGGTTTCTCGAGCCCACCAAGGTTAAAGTCCTGGTGCTCGCATTTATCTTGTGTTAATTTCAGTATTTTCCGGCGATGTACGTTCAGTGGGAGGAGACGTTCCACTCGACTAAGAGGCACCTATGGTGACTTCGTAAAATCTCAAGATCATATATGCTGGCCCACTCTGTCGAAGGTGCTCATAGGGGTAGGGTTCGCGTGTGTGCGCTTATAGCGGTGAGTGCTTGCGCATATATATGAGCCCTTGCGTCTATACCGTGTTAAACAAATACATATCATGATTATACGGTCACTGGCTCACCCATACAACTCCGTATTTTGTTGATGACACAATCAACTGACCAGTCAAATGTTCCATGTGGCGCAACTAGTGTCGCACCATCGGGGCGCGTAACCATGGGGCCCACCTATCAGCCCGTATATGAAAGAAAGAAATGGTATCTTGAGTCTGTACTGTGTTAATAAAATAAGAGTACATTTTAGGGTGATCATACGGTCACTGGCTCACCATATAGCTCCATAATTTGTTGATAACACGATCAATTGACCAGTCAAACAGTCCACATTCAGCAGCACACATTACCAAAGGGCCCACCCGTCAGCGCGTATATGATGGACAGAAATGGTAATAAATTAGTGGTCGGTGGGTATTTGAAGTCGTGAGACCTCTGGTTGGTAGTCACCGGCGGTTGGGGGGGCGTTCATTGGGCGATGGGGTGGGGATCCCCGGAGAAAAAGCTCGGCGGGGGGGGGGGAGGGGGACTAGAGGGATGGCCGGTGCGGCGGCGGACTGGCGGTGGGGAGTGGTTTCGGGGAGGGCAGGCCAGCCGCGGGCGGCGGCGGCTGGAAGTTCGGCCGGTGGTGGCTGGCGGCTCAGGGGGGTGGAGTTTGATGATAAATAGGAGGCCCTTGATTTCGTATCCAACGGCTGGAAAACCTAATGACCAGAGATGAAAAAGTCATTTGACTGACGTGTAGCCTCACCCCATGCATACACATGCACGCACGCGAGACACGCACGCATGTAGGCGTGCAACACTGACACGTACACACGCACGCATGCTAGCGTGCAACACTGACACGTACACATGCACTCACGAACACATGCACATACGCACCCATGCATGCAACACTGAAACGTACCCTTGCACGCACGCAACACTCGCACGCCTGCATGCACACAGCACACGACGCAAGACACACGCTCAACCTATACGTGCATGCACCCTTTGTTAAGGACATGGATTGTTACGGGTATTAATCAATCTTATCTGTGATAAGCAGAACATTGATGTTTGTAGCGGTCTTTATGTATCACAACGTATCGAACGGGCTATCAACATAGTAGGCTTATCTGCATGAAAAAGATGACGTCACACTGAATGAACAATCATCGGTTTATGAAATGCCCGTTTCTGGCCGCCCTGGCCCACCAAAGGTTCCTCTGATGTGCGCTGCCTGCGTTTGGTCACTGACATGTAGGCCATGCACCCAAAGAGCCCACACGTCAATGGAAGAACGGCACGGTGTCCTAGGTCAGAGCCGAGGGCGCCACTCGTGGCACGCCCAGCTGAACATGCCTCCGTGCCGCATTCAAACGCCTCCATGAAACCCGCCCGTCTGGAAGCCGAGAAACCCACTCTGGACACACGTCCGTTCATGACCGGTTAAGCGTTAAACGCAATGCCGGCCGAGCTCCTCCCGTCCACCATCAATTTAATCTCCTATTTAAACGAGGCCAAACGTCGGCCAAGAATCGCACACCTCCGCCGCTCCCCTATCTCCTCCACCATTTTGTACACTCTTACAATGGCTTACGAAGAGTAGTTATTCCACATCCAAACCGGCTGGGTAGCCCGCCGGATACGAGCTATGCAGCTCGCTGATCCACCTCCTTCCCCTCGCCCGATGGAGCCAGTTGCCGCTCCAAGCCGGCGTGCAGTTCAGCAACTCGCTCCTCCAGGCCAGCTCGATGAGGAGCAGCGCACGGGCATCGTTGCTGCTGTCCACGCCGCCGCCTCGTACCGCGTCTCCCGTTTCTTTGGCCGAGACTCCCATGCCGGCGGCCGTGCCATGCAAGTAGCGACAGAAGCCGGGTGCGCGGAGAGCAACGAGTCGGTGGCCAGCGCCTTTGCGTTCGCCGCCATCATCGAGGAGAAGTAGAACACGGGAGGCTGCCGCCGCTTGGGTCCCATGAAGGCCACCGCGGAGGCGATGCTGCATACACAGCAGGTGTATTGCCGGATCCTTTTGTTGCGAGGACCTTCGTCGACCCCGCATGGGCTCCACGGAAGAGGGGGAATGTTAGGATGAACTCGAGCCGGTGCCGGCCATGGCGAAGTTCTGGCCGGTGATGAACTCGAACCGGTGCCGGCCACCATCATCTTCGGCACCAGCCAATGATAACAGTTGGGCAGTGGGGAAGCAAGCCGTCCTTTGCGCTAAAGCATATACCTCCGGGGCTTCCGTCTGTCCGGTGATCATGCTACCAGACATGAGGAACACAAATCGATTGACGGGCGACCATTTAGGCCAGGTATTATATACCTGTGGTGTCCAAAACTAGCACCGCGTAGTTCATTTGAATGTAATGAAATCCGTCATGTTTGTATGAAAATCCAGTATTTTATATGATTTCCGTCGTTGTTTATATGAAATATCAGTTTGTCTACGTGTTTGCATGAATTTCGCCCGGTTGGTTGAGTTGCTGTCATAATGTGTGCGGCTACGGTTGGATGGCGTAATTTGCGGGTCGCCGGTCAGTTTGCGGGCGGCTCGGGCGGCGTTGTGGGACAAAAAAACATAGCTCGTGCGAGCTCGTCTCCAACATGCGCGCTGGAGGATGCATGACAGCATGAGCACCCGAGCCATTCCTCGTTCATCGGTGGCAAAGGCACCGGTGGACAAAAGGATCGCCAATATTTTGGCTACCCCAGGCAAGATCCAAACAGCCCCTCCCAACATATTCAAATCCCTCGTTCGCCGTGGAATTTTTCCATGTGTTGTTTTCATGGACTAGCAAGATGCCCATGCATTGCACAGAACATCAAGATGCATTTTTTACAAACTCCCGCATGCATGCAAGGGATAATTAGTGTCCTCCTTTCCTAGTACCACGACGCAAACACCATTAATATTGCATCGATTAGTGTTAGTGGCCTTGTATATATGCAAATTGTAATTTTGATAGTGGCCCCTTGTATATAAAAATGGAGGGAGAAAGATGAGAGATAAGGTGAGGAGGAGTGGGGCGTGGTGGTGACTGGTGGTCGGACAGGGCGGAGGCATGGGGATGGATGGCGCATTATGTCTAGGTTTGTATCTCTCTCACACACACACACGTAGGTGGGGGACGTGCACGAAGAGAAAAGGTGCACACATGGCGCACATACTCCCATCTCTTTCCCAACCACACCCGCGTGGGTACACGGTGGAGCTCATTTCTGTACGAAAAAGGCAGCCCACGTGGTAATTTGGCACGTGTACTTGTTGTCCACTTGGTGGAGGGAGGATCGTCTACCACGGGTGAACAAACAAATTGCGACTTGATGCGTTATGTTAAATTAAAAAAAGAGGCAAACCATGTGGGGCCTACCTTAGAGGCAAGGCTCTATACACTGGAGTAATTTTGATGTGTCCCGTCAACTCGCAGAACAAGGAGAAGCTTTCTTAGTACGCCGTCTCCCCCGCCCACGGGCGCGGTGGCTCGCAGGACGAGGTGAAGCTTGCTTACGAGTAGTAGTAGTACTACCACTACTACTGGACGCCTTTACGCCCGCTCCCTCGCCCACGCGCGCGGTGGCTCGCGGCACGAGGAGAAAATTTTATTACTCCCTCCGTTTACTCCTCATCCCTACTACATACTTTGGTTAGTACTCCCTCCATTTACTTATACAAGGCCACTATAAAAAATACATTTTGCATCTATACAAGGCCACAAATAGTAATTGAGACAAAAGTTACTACTCCCTCCTTTCCAGTTTATGGCTCAATTTCAAAATCTCTCCAACCAAGGTAGATGGTGAATGGTTGAATTAATTGCGTAGTTTTCACAAGTAATTAGTACGCTCATTTTTCTCAAGAAGTTATGTTTACCAAGGCATTAATTAGAATGAATGCATGAATGACCACGGATTTTCCATGAACTTGTACATGCATTGGTTAGTTTCCTCTTGACACTGCTTGCGTCGGGTGATCTAACGCACCTCGAAATCCAACATGTAATGGTACTACTACTAGTATAGTAGAATTGAGACTTATCAAATGGAAAAACGAATGTTTTTTAAATGAGCCCTATAAACCCTAGTGGGTACGTACTCCATAAAAACAGATTTTTCCAAAACTAAGTCGCTCCCTTTCATGAATTCTGTAGTATACTCCTCCGTCGATGCTCCCTTTCATGAATTTTGTACTTCCTGTCACCGACATATGGGACATATAGGAACCGGGTCGACGTGTCAAGCACCAAATAACAGTGCAGAACAGCAGGGGGGACGCACCCCACTCGTACCGGCCCAGTAATAGTAATGAGTAATGAGACGTCAAATCACAATGTCGCACCTTCCCAGATGGACGAAGCAACCATTATTCCACACTTCGGTTCGCCATCATCTCAAACCACGTAGTATTCCTTCTGCCTCAAGAGGGACACGCGCATCTCCTTAGTACATCATGACACGTGGGACCGCATGACAGGCCATGCTCCCCCGCCGATCGCTCGGTAAAATCACCTCATTTTTACTATACTTCCTCCGTATCGGTTTATTACATGGCATGCACGTCGCTCTAGGTTGAGAATTTAACTGGCTATATATGTGATGAATAGTACTCTAGCCTTTTAAAAAATGTATACTTTTGTACAGTAGTACTATCGATGGATTGCGCCATGGAGCAAAAATTGAAATTAAAAAAAAGGTGGTACATATAGAGAGCGCTCGTCGCCAAATTATGCATATATTACTATTAAAAAAGCTAGTCCGAGCTTAATTGGGGGTGCTAAATTATATTAAAGAAACACTAGTAGTATGTACATACTGAAGAGTTAAAGTAACGAGAAGAAACATAACATAGTTCTGCTGGGAGCTTAGCACAACACACCCCTCAAATTAAACTAAGCACACCTGAAATTAAACTATGAAACTAATCCAGTAGACACCGCATTAGAAGTTTAGAACCACCACGAGCAACGACACTGCCACCTTACTCGGAGTCCTCATCCACGTCCTCGACTTCGCCCTAGTGCCTCTTCCTCTTGGATGATACTTCTTTGCTTGAACCGCACACTTGGCTGTTGCTCTTCATCCAACCCTTGTAGATATTGAAACTAAGCATCCATTGCAGCATAGTGGATGTGGTCTATATCTAGTACATTCCACTGCCATGCATGACGATGAAACGTGTAATGAGGTTTCTCCAGTTTATGGTACGAAGGATGAACCATGGCTCCTGCCTGGGTCAGCATTGAAGGCTGGCGAGAGGGCACCAGCCGATTCTTCTGGAGGTCAAAGGGGTTGCCTACAACAAGGCATATCCGACCCAAGACTTCTTTGTCATTCTTAAAGTCTACAGTAACGAATTTCACTGTTTTGTCCTTGAGGAAGTTCTTAAAATCCAGGCACTCAACGTCGCCATGGCATATGTGGTAGAGCAAGCAAATGTTATGTACGCAAACCTGGATCACGGCGGGCTTCTTCCTCTCTTCGTCCTTTAGATCCTTCTCTCATCCCAGGACTGTGGTGTACTCAACATCTAGCCCAGCGACCCACTCATCATCTGAGTTTTCGAACATGCGTCTGAAGCGAGAAAGGCATCCTTTCACCGTCGCAGAAGAACGGGTGTAGATGACGTCGAACTCATCACCGGTGATGGTTCTAACCTTGTACTCACCGCCGATCGTGGAGATTTGGGATGCCATGAATTTGGGACGAGGGTTAGGATTAGTGGAACTACCGTAATGTGAATGGACGGGACGACTAGGAGCGAACCGCCGTAGTATTGAAGGACGTGTGGGGACGAGTAGGAGCGAACTGCCAGCGTGCGAATGGCAGGGTATTGGCTTTCCATTCTCCCATGATACGGGCTTCCGAGAGCCCTTGCATCTGAGATCAAACGGTTGCATGGCGTGATTCTAGACCTATGGGTGAATATCCTGTCCTGGAGGGTTATTCTGTAAATTTTTAGCAACTTAACATGTGACCGTTTGATCTCAGATCCAAGGGATGCCAGCAGCCCGTATCATGGTCGCGCCTACCATGACCGTCGCGTCGCTTGCGCGTCGCACCCTTGGAGATTTAACACAGTGCGTTAGGCTATCTGATGTTGGCATGTCATACATAGTCATCACTTAGTCACTCATACCACAAAAAGGTTGGCTATAAGGTTGGCTATAAGTGTATTTTTTTACTCCTCTCTATCTCTTTCTTCGTACTCCCTCCGTCCCATAATATAAGAATGTTTTTGACACTAGTGTAGTGCCAAAAACGTTCTTATATTATGGGACACACGGAGTACTAGTATTTATTGCATTTGCCAAGGAGTGACCTCTTCCAATGAAATGGTGTTGCTAAGTTTGCTTCATTTAATTAGCAATAGACTCAAAATTGTCTTTTCACCTAGGTACACGCGGTTAGCACCGTTTCTTCCTTGGGTCACCAAACTAGTCTCTCTCTTCTTGATTAACTTGCCACATCAGACTTTATGCCTATGTGGCAAGCTTAAGTACCTGTAGGAGCAAGTAAAAGTAAGTACAATAGTGCGCTTTACATGGCATTTTTGCATATGTGGAGGAAAGAGAGGCAAGGAAAAAGTGGAGAAGTGGGCTCTCGTGAAATAGCCAGCCTCTACTACATGGTGGAGCATTGGGAGAGGCACCTGTATGGAGGTGGTCAGGAATCGGGAGACTCATGCCGGTCGTAGCGCCGCAGTTCAAATGATAATGGCAAGTCAAATCACGGGGCCCCACCTGTCTAGCAGTAACTCGTTGTCAAATCACACAGCCCTACGTTTGCAGCAGCCTACTCCCTCGTCTTGTCGCGTCTCTGTCGAACCGACTAGGCGGAACTGCCCCGCCTACCGCGTAGGAAAAGCCCCGCCCTCAACTTTTAAATACAACTACATCCGCTTACGAATCGAATGACATACTTTTTGTGACATAGTAACTCATATTTAGTTAGTCAAATGGATAACCTAGAACTATGTGCAAGCCCTATAAACCGAGACGCCTAAAAATAAAAAAACCGAGACGGAGAGGGTAGTTCAGCATGTATCTTTTTAGACCAAGGAGCAAAACCAAGTGGTAGGCTGCTCCTATCGTGTTGGCGTAGCAACTCAAGCAGGGTCAGTCCGCACATGAAATGGCGACACACTTAACAGGACCCCTTTGGCCGACATGTGGCTCATCCACCGTCTTGTTCCACGTGCGATGCACCAAATTATAGTTCGGAGTGGCGGTTGGAATTGGACGCACCCCGGTCGTAGCGCCGTAGTAGTATAAAATGAGCGATGAGGGGTCAAATCACAAAGCCCCACCTTTCCCGCATTAAGCTGGATGGACAAAGCAACCATCATTTCACTCTAGGGCGCAAGAGCATAAAGAAAAGAGAAAACAATGATGCATGCGGCAGCTACCTAGGGCACCCTAGGGTAGGGGTCTCCACTACAGATCCTTTTTTTGAAAGCGCCTCCACTACAAATCGGCTTCTCCCTCGTCGTCTTGAAGAAAACTGATGATGAGTGCGGCGGTAGGGTTTGTAGGAGTACTATGGCGTGCGGGGCCACGTCGTAGTAAACGGGTTCGAGTCGACGCCTTAAATATGTGTGGGCCACTTGGTTTTACGGGAACGAGGCAACATTTTGGGTTCGGGGACCAATGGAGATACAGTACGTACAAAAAATTGTGGACGTAGGTTCGACCGAAAGGCAATGATGCATGGGCCCTGCATTTTGATATACTGAAAGCACAAGTGCTCCCTAGGTGGTTTTGGTAATTAATGACAACATATCTCTTGTTGGACTAACGTTTCTATCTAGTATGTTTCAGATAAGTTCAACAATGGAGTGGCATGGACTAAAGGTTGTGGGAAACTCTCCAAGATGCTAAGGACAAAGGATTGGCTAAAGCTTAAAGCTCAATACTCTTCATTTTACATTTTAGTGATCCAAGATCACATTGAGTCCATAGGAAAAGCCAATACTATCAAGGAGGGATGAGGTGTTGCTTAATGAGCCTCTTGCTTCATGTGCTTAATGATATGCTCCAAAATCCTCAGCTACTTTCCCACTTCCACATATGACCTAAACCTAAAGTCAAACTCGGCCCCACCGACTCTTTCTATCCGGCGCCACCGAGTTTTACATGTCATAGCCACTGCCAAACCCTAGCAAATCGGTTCTACCGATAGGAATCTCGGTCTCACCGAGATGGGATTGTAATCTCTCTGTGTATGTCCATTGCCAAAATCGGTCTCACCGAGTTTAGGCAATCGGTACTACCGAGATTACAATGCAAACTCTCTGGTTAACTTATTACCAAAATCGGTCCAACCGAGTTTAGTAATCGGTCCCACCGAGTTTGCCTGACCAACTCTCAGGTTAGCTTATTACCAAAATCGGTCTCACCGAGTTTGTGTAATCGGTCTCACCGAGATTACGTTATGCCCTAACCCTAACCATATCGGTCCTACCGAGTTGCATGTCAGTCCCACCGAGAATCTCTAACGGTCACTAGGTTTACTATTTCGGTCCGACCGAGTTTGTTGATTCGATCCCACCGAGATTGGTAAATTGTGTGTAACGGTTGGATTTTGTGTGGAGGCTATATATATCCCTCCACCTCCTCTTCATTCGTGGAGAGAGCCATCAGAACACATCTACACTTCCAACTCATATGTTCTGAGAGAGAACCACCTACTCATGTGTTGAGGCCAAGATATTCCATTCCTACCACATGAATCTTGATCTCTAGCCTTCCCCAAGTTGCTTTCCACTCAAATCTTCTTTCCACCAAATCCAAATCCTGAGAGAGAGAGTTGAGTGTTGGGGAGACTATCATTTGAAGCACAAGAGCAAGGAGTTCATCATCAACACACCATTTGTTACTTCTTGGAGAGTGGTGTCTCCTAGATTGGATAGGTGTCACTTGGGAGCCTCCGACAAGATTGTGGAGTTGAACCAAGGAGTTTGTAAGGGAAAGGAGATCACCTACTTCGTGAAGATCTACCGCTAGTGAGGCATGTCCTTCGTGGGCGATGGCCACGGTGGGATAGACAAGGTTGCTTCTTCGTGGACCCTTCGTGGGTGGAGCCCTCCGTGGACTCGCGCAACCGTTACCCTTCGTGGGTGGAAGTCTCCATCAACGTGGATGTAGGACAGCACCACCTATCCGAACCATGGGAAAAACATCCGTGTCTCCAATTGCGTTTGAATTCTCCAAACCCTTCCCTTTACATTCTTGCAAGTTGCATGCTTTACTTTCCGCTGCCTATATACTCTTTGCATGCTTGCTTGATATGTATTATGAATGTTGAAATTGTGCCTAAACTCCACTTAAACCGAAAAAGCTTAAAAACTGCAACTTTAGCATTAAGTGTCTAATCACCCCCCTCTAGACACATCTACTTCAAGGTCCTACAAGTGGTATCAGAGCTTTGGTCTCCATTGCCTTGGTTTAATCACCATTGGAGGAAGATGGATGTGTATACTTTAGGGAGTCTTAGACATAGAGTGCCTATTCTTGATGGAGAGTATTTTCATGAGTCGAAAAATGAGATGCTTGTAATTTTCAATCAATATCATTTGAACAAGTATATTGCTAGCCCTTGTGTACCTCATATTGATCCTTTGCATCCTACCCTAGATGAAGATATTGACATGATTTGCAATCTTAGAACTATTGAGCTTATCATTAGAGGATTGCCCAAAAATTTGATTGCTAGTTTGCCTACTCTTAATTGTGCCTATACTATATGGAAATTTCTTGAGGAACGATTTCCCGATCATTCCTTGAAATTTTTTGATGAAATTCTCCATAAATCTATTGCCTTGAGTAAGATGAACTCTAGTGATCCTAGTTTTGGTGATTGTCTATTTGAGCTTACCAATCTCAAGCGTGCTAAAGGAGATGTTGGAATTATTATATCTGAAGCTATAAGAATTCATAAAAGTGATCACTTTGATGATCATTTATCTAATGAATTACCCTCTCTAGGAAATGATGAGTCACAAGATCATGGTGAACATGGATACTATGATGATGATGATGATGATGATGATAGTGACTTCGATCTTGATGATGCAATGAGACATTTTGGTCTTACGGCAAATCTTCGGGGATATGCGTCAGGAGGAAAGGAATGGGTTCTTGATAGTGGATGCACTGATCATATGACCGGAGATGAAGAGATGTTCCGTGAGCTTGCTGAAAATGACGGCCCTCGAAAATATGTCACCTTTGGTGATAATTCAAAGGGTAAAGTGGTTGGCCTTGGTAAGGTGGCCATCTCACATGATAGTTCCATTCAAAATGTCATGCTCGTTGAATCTCTCGGTTACAACTTACTTTCAGTATTTAGACTTGCTGATTTCAGTTTGAATGTCCTATTTACTGAGGTAGATTGCCAAGTATTTCGTCGAGACAATCATAAAATGGTCTTTACCGGTATGCGTAGAGGTGATCTTTACATTGTCGATTTCTCTAAAAAGGCACAACCTAAAACTTTCTTTATTGCTAAATCCTCAAAAGGTTGGTTGTGGCATAGACGACTAGGTCACGTTGGCATGAGAAACCTTGACAAGCTTATTAAAGGAAATCATATCCTTAGAGTTAACGATGTCATATTTGATAAGGATAGACTTTGCAGTGCTTGTCAAGCAGGTAAACAGGGTGGAGGAAGGCATCCCGTGAAGAACATCATGACCACAAGGAGGCCACTCGAGCTACTTCATATGGATCTTTTTGGTCCCAACGCCTACAAGAGTCTCGGTGGAAATTCTTTTGGTCTAGTTATAGTTGATGATTTTTCAAGATTTACATGGGTGTTATTTCTTAATGACAAGTCACAAGTTCAGAAGATCTTCAAAAACTTCGCTAGGAAGGCCCAAAATCATTTTGACGTGAAGATCAAGAAGGTTCGGAGTGACAACGGAACAGAGTTCAAGAACGCAAATGTGGACACCTTTCTTAATGAAGAAGGGATTTCACACGATTTCTCGGCTACGTACACACCTCAACAAAATGGAGTTGTTGAGAGGAAGAACCGGACACTCATCAAAATGGCAAGAACGATGCTTGATGAATACAAGACGCTGAAGCACTTTTGGGCAGAAGCGGTTGAGACAGCTTGTCATGCAACAAATCGCTTGTATCTTCACAAGCTACTCGGCAAGACGGCATACAAGCTCCTCACCGGTAACAAACCCCAAGTTGGATACTTTCGAGTATTCGGCTCAAAGTGCTACATTCTTGACAAGCATCGTCGTTCAAAGTTTGCTCCTAAATCTCATGAAGGTTTTCTACTTGGTTATGGCTCAAACTCTCACACTTACCGTGTCTACAACAATTTCACCCGAAAGGTTGAAGAGATGGTAGATGTGAAGTTTGATGAATCTAATGGCTCGCAAGTAGAGCAATTGCCAATCGATGTAGGAGACAAAGACCCTTCAGAAGCAATCCAAGACTTGTCTATTGGCAAAGCTCGTCCAACGGAGGTGAAGGAGAGTACCTCGTCCATCCAAGTGGAAGCTTCTACTTCATGACAAGGTGAACCAAGAATTGATACGGATGCATCCACAAGTGGGACACACCAATATGAAGAAGACAAGGAAATGCATCAAGACGAACATCAACAACCACCTTCTCCACCACGATAAGAGAACGACAACGTCAACAGTGAAGAAGGCCAAGAAGAAGAAGAACAAGATGAAGAAGATGTTCAACGAAGACCCAAGCAAAAGCTCTCACGAGATCGAGCAAGAATTGCCAAAGATCATCCCGTCGAGCAAATCTTCAATGATATACAAACCAGGAGAATCACTCGCTCAAAGACTCGTTTAGCTAACTTTTGTGAAAACTATTCATTCATCTCTAGCATTGAACCTATGAAGGTTGAAGAAGCATTGGAAGATCCGGACTAGATAAACGCTATGCATAAAGATCTACACAACTTTTAGAGAAACCAAGTTTGGACATTGGTTGAGAAGCCCGCCAACAACCACAACATCATTGGTACCAAATGGGTGTTTCGCAACAAGCAAGATGAAGATGGACAAGTGGTTCGCAACAAAGCACGTCTCGTCGCCCAAGGGTACACACAAGTCGAAGGTATGGACTATGGTGAGACATATGCTCCCGTTGCTAGACTTGAGTCCATTCGCATCTTACTTGCCTATGCTAATCACCATAATATCACCTTGTACCAAATGGACATTAAAAGTGCTTTTCTAAATGGTGAAATAGAGGAGGAAGTTTGTGTTAAACAAACTCCCGGCTTTATCAATCCTAAGAAACCAAATCATGTTTACAAACTTCACAAAGCTCTTTATGGTCTTAAACAAGCTCCTAGAGCATGGTATAAATGCTTGACCAAGTTCCTTATTACAAGTGGTTTTGAAATTGGTAAAATTGATTCTACTCTTTTTACTAAAAGGGTTAATGGAGAACTATTTGTATGCCAAATTTATGTTGATGATATCATATTTGGTTCAACTAACCCTCTCTTTAGTGAAAAGTTTGGAAAGCTAATGTCAGAGAAGTTTGAGATGTCTATGATGAGTGAACTCAAATTCTTTCTCGGTTTGCAAATCAAGCAAACTAAGGAAGGTACATTTGTCTCTCAAACGAAGTACACCAAGGACTTATTCAAGAAGTTCAATATGCAAGAATGCAAAGGTATGCCTACACCCATGCCTACTAGTGGACATCTTGATTTGACCAAAGATGGTGAATCGGTTGATCAAAAGGTTTATCGCTCTATGATTGTTTCTTTGTTATACCTATGTGCTTCACGTCCCGACATCATGTTTACAAACTTCACAAAGCTCTTTATGGTCTTAAACAACCTCCTAGAGCATGGTATAAATGCTTGACCAAGTTCCTTATTGCAAGTGGTTTTGAAATTGGTAAAATTGATTCTACTCTTTTTACTAAAACGGTTAATGGAGAACTATTTGTATGCCAAATTTATGTTGATGATATCATATTTGGTTCAACTAACCCTCTCTTTGGTGAAAAGTTTGGAAAGCTAATGTCAGAGAAGTTTGAGATGTCTATGATGAGTGAACTCAAATTCTTTCTCGGTTTGCAAATCAAGCAAACTAAGGAAGGTACATTTGTCTCTCAAACGAAGTACACCAAGGACTTATTCAAGAAGTTCAATATGCAAGAATGCAAAGGTATGCCTACACCCATGCCTACTAGTGGACATCTTGATTTGACCAAAGATGGTGAACCGGTTGATCAAAAGGTTTATCGCTCTATGATTGTTTCTTTGTTATACCTATGTGCTTCACGTCCCGACATTATGCTAAGTGTGTGCATGTGTGCACGTTATCAAGCTGCTCTTAAAGAATGTCATCTTAAGGAAGTGAAAAGGATAGTGAGATACTTAATTCATACACCAAACTTTGGCATTTGGTATCCTAAGAGGTCTTCTTTTGATCTTGTTGGCTATTCCGACTCAGATTATGCCGGAGACAAGGTTGATAGAAAGTCCACTTCGGGTACTTGTCAATTTCTTGGTAGATCTCTTGTTTCTTGGTCTTCCAAGAAACAAAACTCGGTATCCTTATCCACCGCCAAAGCCCAATACATTGCCGCTGGTTCATGTTGTGCTTAATTACTTTGGATGACCCAAACTCTTAAAGATTATGGGATCTATGTGAAACATGTTCCACTGCTTTGTGACAATGAAAGTGCTATCAAAATTGGTCATAATCATGTACAACATTCTCGAACTAAGCATATTGAAGCTCGTCATCATTTCATTCGAGACCATGTTGCTAAGGGTGACATTGATCTTAAGCATGTTCGCAGCGATAAGCAATTAGCGGACATATTTACTAAACCTCTTGGTGAGAAAGTATTTTGCAGGTTGAGAGGTGAATTGAACATTATTGATGCTTCGAACTTGGAGTAGGAACTCCATTGGATACATGCAAGACATGAGCTTATGACTAATCCATGATATATCTCTTATGATGACTATCTTATGTCTTGGATATATTTGTACCTTGCATGTTGTCTAACCCATGTAGGTGCTTGGTTGAATCTAATTCCATGAGATTGTGACTCACTCACATCTTGAGCAATCTCTTCATCACTAAGTCTCTACACAATGGTGGTTGAAGACAAGGAAGCACAAAACCATTCAAACATATCCTTTGACAGATTCTATGTTGAGCTTCATGATTGTCATTTTTGGATACACAAGTGCTCTTCCTTGCAAGAACTAACCCATGTAGGTAGATGAACTCAAACTCCAAGTGGTGCTCCCAACTCTTGATGAGCTACATCAACCTTGAGCACCCACACAAGTTCAACTACATGAGCAAGAACCGCACCACCACCCAAGGTATGTTATTCCATCTTAGAGAAGCTTTACTCCAAGACATGAGTCAAAGCAACTCAACAATATGTGAATACATCAAGATGCTTAAATGAAAAATGGTAACCCCATTTTGAGCTTAAACGATGAGTATGACCTATGATCAAGTGTTCTCACTTGACTCCTAAGTCAATATACTCTAACATAGGTGACTATGTCACTGCCCAACTCTAGATGAAGTTCTCTTGTGTTCTTTTCTATGTTATTGCATTTGCCTCATGCATATTTATTTTCTTTCTCTTCTTCAAAAAAAACTTCATCTAGATCTTTCAGTTTCTTCTCTTTCCTTTTTGTTTTTGTTCTGCATTTTCTGGATTCAATTCCTTGCAAATCCTTTAGTTAATTCATTGCAAATCTTTGTGAGATCCTACATGTTTAGTGAGCTGAGGTGACATGTGTTTTTCTCTGTGTTGAACTCGGTTTCACCGACTTAGTTTTCGGTCCAACCGAATCTTTTCGGCCCCACCGAAACATGCCACTCGGTGCCACCGACTTCACAACAGGAAAAACAGTTTGCCACTTGTTCTATATTTCTTCTGATCCAGCTCTACTCAATGAATCTTGTCCTCTACAAGCATCATAGTTTTATCCATTGCTTTGTGCTGAGTCTCAAGGACCAAACCTATACGACGGATTCCAGAAAACCCTTCTTGGAAATTGATGTCAAAGGGGGAGAGAGAGATCACATCAAAGCTTATCACCTACAAGGGAGAAAGTATTAAGGGGGAGAAAGAGATTTCCAGGGGGAGAGAATACTCAAGGATCCCAGATGCTTGATGCTTGATGTTCAAGAGGAGAGATGTCACATGTCTTTTTGGGGGAAAGACATGTTCATATGTGCTTATTTACATTAAGTTCTACGTTCTATCCATTTGTATCTTTCAGCTCTGATTTTCTGTTCCCAATATCCCATGTAAGATTCAGGGGGAGCAAGACACCTAAGGGAAAGAAATCAGTCAAATTCATTGCATATCTTTACTCTTGGGGACATGTTGGATCCATTGTGGTACCTTGTACTCACTCTCTACATGTCATCCCAGTCTTGGTACTCTTGTGGCTTCTTTGGTTTGCTCTGTCTAGTGGAGGTACCTGTGTTATCTAACCTTGTTTGTGCAGGTTCATTCCATCCTAAGCCAGCTAAAGACTACTAGGTAAGTGTATGCATCAAAATCATGAGTATGAGGAATTCTTGCTTATGTACATACTGTTTGCAAGAAGGACTCATGAGCATGAAGGTATTTTCCTTGATAATCTTTTGCTCTGATGCATATGGCCAAGATACATGTAACACATTGCCTACTCTGTCATGGTTATGCGTTCACATGCCTCTATATTTCACATTTACATGAGTGCATACATGTAGGGGGGGCCTATGCTTGTTACATGTCCCTCCAAAGCTTTACTTGCTGTTCTTTATATCTTTAGCTAAAGCTTTGATGTATGTTGCCATCAATTACCAAAAAGGGGGAGATTGAAAGCACAAGTGCTCCCTAGGTGGTTTTGGTAATTAATGACAACATATCTCTTGTTGGACTAACATTTCTATCTAGTATGTTTCAGATAAGTTCAACAATGGAGTGGCATGGACTAAAGGTTGTGGGAAACTCTCCAAGATGCTAAGGACAAAGGATTGGCTAAAGCTTAAAGCTCAAGACTCTTCATTTTACATTTTAGTGATCCAAGATCACATTGAGTCCATAGGAAAAGCCAATACTATCAAGGAGGGATGAGGTGTTGCTTAATGAGCCTCTTGGTTCATGTGCTTAATGATATTCTCCAAAATCCTCAGCTACTTTCCCACTTCCACATATGACCTAAACCTAAAGTCAAACTCGGCACCACCGATTCTTTCTATCCGGCGCCACCGAGTTTTACATGTTAGCCACTGCCAAACCCTAGCAAATCGGTTCTACCGATAGGGATCTCGGTCTCACCGAGATGGGATTGTAATCTCTCTGTGTATGTCCATTGCCAAAATCGGTCTCACCGAGTTTAGGCAATCGGTACTACCGAGATTACAATGCAAACTCTCTGGTTAACTTATTACCAAAATCGGTTCAACCGAGTTTAGTAATCGGTCCCAACGAGTTTTCCTGACCAACTCTCTGGTTAGCTTATTACCAAAATCGGTGTCACCGAGTTTGTGTAATCGGTCTCACCGAGATTACGTTATGCCCTAACCCTAACCATATCGGTCCTACCGAGTTGCATGTCAGTCCCACCGAGAATCTCTAACGGTCACTAGGTTTACTATTTCGGTCCGACCGAGTTTGTTGATTCGATCCCACCGAGATTGGTAAATTGTGTGTAACGGTTGGATTTTGTGTGGAGGTTATATATACCCCTCCACCTCCTCTTCATTCGTGGAGAGAGCCATCAGAACACATCTACACTTCCAACTCATATGTTCTGAGAGAGAACCACCTACTCATGTGTTGAGGCCAAGATATTCCATTCCTACCACATGAATCTTGATCTCTAGCCTTCCCCAAGTTGCTTTCCACTCAAATCTTCTTTCCACCAAATCCAAATCCTGTGAGAGAGAGTTGAGTGTTGGGGAGACTATCATTTGAAGCACAAGAGCAAGGAGTTCATCATCAACACACCATTTGTTACTTCTTGGAGAGTGGTGTCTCCTAGATTGGCTAGGTGTCACTTGGGAGCCTCCGACAAGATTGTGGAGTTGAACCAAGGAGTTTGTAAGGGCAAGGAGATCGCCTACTTTGTGAAGATCTACCGCTAGTGAGGCAAGTGCTTCGTGGGCGATGGCCATGGTGGGATAGACAAGGTTGCTTCTTCGTGGACCCTTCGTGGGTGGAGCCCTCCGTGGACTCGCGCAACCATTACCCTTCGTGGGTTGAAGTCTCCATCAACGTGGATGTAGGATAGCACCACCTATCCGAACCACGGGAAAAACATCCGTGTCTCCAATTGCGTTTGAATTCTCCAAACCCTTCCCTTTACATTCTTGCAAGTTGCATGCTTTACTTTCCGCTACCTATATACTCTTTGCATGCTTGCTTGATATGTATTATGAATGTTGAAATTGTGCCTAAACTCCACTTAAACCGAAAAAGCTTAAAACCTGCAACTTTAGCATTAAGTGTCTAATCACCCCCCTCTAGACACATCTACTTCAAGGTCCTACATATACCCAGGGCCACGTGAAATTGGCTACTCTACTCAAAACTAGTAAGGTACACATGTATTGAATGCATGAGCTTTCGAAACCAAATTATGAATAAATACACACTATAGCATGTAAAGCTTTGAGTCATATATGCATGATGTAGATGTTCGTTTAGTTCTTATAGTTCATCTCATTCAAAATCAATTAGTTTTATAAAAATGTTAAGATTCATGGGGTTGTGCATTGTAAATCATAAAGTAAAAAACAAATAATGGCAATTCATTTAGAAAAAATAATAATCAATTATGATACATAAGATTCTAGAACAAAGGAGAAGTGCTTGTGTTTTGAGGTTTGTGCATTATGCTTAAGTTCAACCATGGAGTTTTCTAAATTGTACATGTGGCAGATCTGGTGGAATGTTGATGATATCCAGCGGCCAGTAGTGCTCGGATTTGCCTATCTCTGAACTGTCGGGTTAGCTTCATCTAGCGACCATCTTTCAGAGTTATTGGCACACTATATATTTCTTGTGCCATAGTTGCATGTTTTGGAAAAAAGCTACTAGTGGGTTGTACTATCTATTTAGGAATAGAAGATGTATACATGGAAGTTGTAGGGAAAGAGATGACATGGAGCATGTCAATTCCTATGAGTACGGATTGGAAAAGAGATGTCATTTGGTTCACATCATAGGAACTTTTCTATTGAATCTAGAGATGACATGTATCTCAATTCCTATGAGGAGGGATTAGAAAAGAGATGCAATTTGGTTCATATCATAGGAACTTTTCTATTGAATATACGCTAATGTTTATTTTCCTTTGAAATTAAGGGAGTATAGGAATCCATTCATATGAACCAAGTGGCTCTAAAGCTATAGAAATGATATCATGACTATTTCCTTTGAAATGTGGAGTATATGAATCTATTCCTATGAACCAATTGGCTCTAAAGGAAAAAATCCTATACAAATCATATCATACAGAGTTCCTATGATATTCCTCGACACTAAAGGATGCTTGAAATTGTTGCGGGTGATACGACGGTCTTTCTTTGTAGACTCCTCACCCATCTTTATAGTTACCTCTCGAAGATGAATGAAATGATATATACATGGTATTCTACATGTGCAATTTGGTACACGAAAACTCGGTAAAAGTTTGCGAGGTTCGAATTTTCAATAAAGCTATATGCACTGCATTTCGGAATGGAGGGAGCATACGGAAGTTGCTAACACTCACGTGGAAGATTTGTGTGTAGGAGGAGTGGCTGTTCTGTTAAATGACATGGCAAAACTGACACTGTCGGATGCCGATCTAACGGTTCTTACGACGTTCCTCAGGAAAAGGCTTGTGGCGAACGTTTGTCGGATAATGATTTACGGACACATGCATTGCATTGATACGTGCCCCCCCCCCCCTCACTCTCACGCACATGAACCCTCACGAGTCACGAATCTCTCGAGTCCTCTCGCAGACTCGCACGTCGCACCCACCGTCTATCTGTAGGTAGACATCACGCACATATGTGCTCTTCACACCCTACCCTCAGAACTTCTAAAAAACAAAAGACGGCGCGCACATTTTATTTTAGCTCACACGTCACACACTTATACTATTACTCTTGCGGCGAACGTTCTTTGGGCATAGTATATTGTACTCTCACGAAGAAAAGCGGTGCACACACGCACTAGTTGTCTCACACCCACTCGCGGGTACACGTAGGAGCACATTTTTTTGAAGCTGGTACAACAAAATCACTCCACTATATATAAAAGTAGGATCCTTAGCATTTTCTTTACTAGGGTTCCTCTCGTTCACTCTCTCATGCTCTCCAGATCTAAGCAACACATAGGTGGCCACACTCTCTCTCAGCTCACAGCTGGTCACAAATCCGGCTGGACAACCTCGACCGGGGCAGGGGTGTGGGTGCATCGTTCACGCTGTCATGGTCCAGGGTTAGGTTCTCTCATGATTCACAGGCACACAAAAAATACGATGGTTCTCACATGATTCACAGGCACACAAAAGTAGCAGCAGTTCCCATAGACGGATTCAAATAGAGTACTAGCCCAGAGGGGTAGATAACAGGCAAGGTTTGGATAATTAGACATAATCCAAACTACTATTAAACACTAGCTGGGGCAACTATTTCATGCCTCGATCTAATTTGGGCTGGACACAAGACGGACCTTGCCATGAACATCATCGAGGACGTCCCGCAGCAGCTCAATCCTGTGAACCTTCATGAAGACAGCCTTGTGGCCTTGCCACTGATAAACTTGTTTGTGGAGGCATGCCACGTCATCTTCCTGCGTAAGCTTGACAAGAACAGTATGCCTCACAAACGAAGGAGTAGCTTTGAACTTCTTGTGCTTCAGTACACCCTGGACAACACGCCTGACAACAGTGAGGCTGGAATACAACTCTTCATTGGTATAACCGCAAATGGCTTCCAAGATCCAACAGCCTAAGAACTCTGTTTTCCCAGTGCATTTATTCAGGTCATCCGCCTCATAGCGAGTGACATGTACAACTGTCGGATTCACGGGTTCCGGCAGACCCTTAAGGTTCGAACACTGGGGTGTGCGCGGAGATCACGCCCTCTACCTCCCCGTCTCACAAAGATCTAAACTACTAAAAGAACTGCATGAGAGACACAAGGTTTATACTGGTTCGGGCCACCATTGTGGTGTAATACCCTACTCCAGCGTGTGGTGGATGGATTGCCTCCTGGGGCTGGTGATGATGAACAGTACAAGGAAGAACAGCCTCGCGAGGGTTTGTTCTTCGCTGGGGTGATGAACTGCTAGGAGGAGTTCAGTCACCTCTTGCTCTCTCTCTTTCTTACTCTCCCTCACTTGTCGATCGTCCGGGGGTTGAGATCGAACCGACCGAGCCGAACCCCTTGCTATGTGGGTGGCCGGTCCTATTTATAGGCAAAGGCCCTGGGCCTCTTCCCAAATATTGAGCGGGAAGGGCGCCAACAACTGGCCAATTCGAAGGGGAACATCTAGTACACTTATCCTGACTAAAGTTGATCTTCGCCTGCGAAAGGCTCTGCGGTGACGCCGTGCTGGGCTCCATGGTGACCTCCGTCTCGTAGTCCTCCTGGTCTTGGTCTCGTTGCACCGAAATGGCAACCTTTGCCTGATGCCTCCGTACTCCACGGCTGCGCTTGCCCCCTTTGCACCAAAGAGGAAAGAAGGACGCTGCGCGCGCTGGCGCCCGCCTGGCACCCTCGATCGTCATGGCTTGCGTCATGGGCACCTCGCGAGGTACCCCACCTTGATTCCTCCGCCTCCTCGCGAGCCAACCTGAGGAGGCTGCGCCTGAGGATACGCCGTGTCGTCCGCCCCGCAAGGCTTGGCCCCTCGCGAGGGTCTTAAGGCTTGTGTTGATGAAGATGGGCCATGCTGGGCCTCCTTTGAGCCACGCCGCAGGCCGCAGGCAGGCAAGTCTGGGGACCCCCGTTCCTAGAATGCTGACAGTAGCCCCCGGGCCCAAGGCGTGCATGGACTTGGCCGTGATGAGAGGCGAAAGGGCAAGGGCGAAGCGCCGCGGGCCCTAACAACATGCAGTCTTGGGCGCCGCGTGGCGGTTGATGGGACGTGGGTGCTTCAGCAACCGCGCAGGTTGGTAAAGGAGCGGCATCTGCCCAGACTTCGCCTTTTGCTCTCTCCAGTCGGTGCTCAGATCCCCTCTCTTGCGCCTTCCCTTTCTTCCTCCAAACTTCCAGATCTACTCTAGCTACGCGACCTAGGAAGCCATGGCGCCTCGCCAGCCTCCGGCCAAAGCTTGGTATTCTCCTACTCCGGACTTGCCGAATGTGTCCAAGGCGAGCCTCGCCCGGCTGCGCCGGATAGCGACGGCGCAGGGCATCAACGGGACGGAGGTGTTCAAGACCGGCTCCGCCACCCCTGAGGGCCGAGGGAGCACCTTTTATCCTCTCTTTGTAAGCTCCATTGCTGCGGGCCTGGTGCCTCCCTTCTCCGAGTTCTTCTTCTCCGTCCTCCGCCATTACAACCTGCAGGCTCTGCATCTCCACCCCAACTCTGTCCTTCATCTGGCGATCTTCGCTTACTACTGCGAGGCCCACGTAGGGGTGCAGCCTTCAGTGGCCTTGCTGCGCCACTACTTCTCCCTCCGGGTCTCCGGCAGCTCTCTTTCTGCGTGTGCGGGCTTCGTCGCGTATGGCGGCACCATTGCCATCTCGAATCCCGGGAAGAGGATTGAGGGCTTCAGGAGCAAGTGGGTCTTGGCAGATGCCGAGCGCATCCACCCTCGGCTGATCTTGCCCGCAGAGCAGCCCGTGAGCTCCAGCGACTGGTGCCGAGCGGAGCTCACGGACCCCCACGCGAAACTGGTGTTGGAGAAGATGGACACGGACCTGAGGCCGGCCAACATGGCGGCAGCAAAGTTGACCGGTGCGTCGCTGCTGAAGGAGTTCATGGAGCACCAGCTGGCTCCACTCCGGCGGTACTCTCCTCCAATGTGGAGGCCTCATCCGAGCCCCAAGGCTGTGGATGAAGAGGATGTGACCGCGGTTCTCCAATCTCTGGTCGGGGGCAAGGTGGCAAGGTTGAAGGGCGCTCCCAAGCCCTTGTTCCTTCGCAACGACTGGAAGCGGGTGGTGAAGTCCATGCCCGTTTTTAACGGGGACGGGCTCGTGCCCGTGGCGGCTTCTGAAGGACCGGTGGATGTGCCCTCCGGCGACTCCAGCAATGAGGAGGAGCAAGAGGAGAGGGGAGAGGGGCCCGACTCTGGGGCGACTGATGGAGAGTCGAGGGCTCCCCTCTCCCGGCGCGGGTCCCGCACTCTCCTCCTTTCGCCGAGGGATGATGATGATGAGGACGATGACGTACTGGGTAGCGGGAGGTCGCCCACGATCCCGAAGAAGGACAGGACCGGGCTGATCTCCCGCGGGTCCGTCCTGACTCCGGGGCGAACCGTGGACGCGCCTTCTGCTTCTGAGGTCGACCCTTCCAGCCGGCTGTCAGGCTTCAAGTTGGGCCGGAGGCTGCCCGAGCTCACCGGCGATGACCCGTAAGTGCTTGATCCTTGATCTTTTGTTTCTCGTTCCGCCGATGAGGCTTGATGATTGCTTCTCTTGAATAGGCTGGCGCCAGCGGCGAAGAAGCCGAAGGGAGCCCCCGAGGCCCCACCTGCGGCGACGCCTTCGCCTGCAGGGGAGGGAGATCGTGATGCGCGGGTCTCTCCTGCCCGCTCATCCTTGCGAGGCTTGGCTGAGCTGGCTGGGGCGAGCCCAGCCCCCATGGCTCGAACGACTCCCGAGGCGCCCTTGTTTGGCGCCACTGCTACGGCTGTGGAGGCGTAGCGGACTCCGCCTCGGGACACTGCGGCCTCGCCGCCGCTACTTTCTCCTCCCATTCCACTGACCGTTTCTTCCCCGGCTCCTCCTATTGTCTTGGGGCGCACTGATGTCTCTCCGCCTCCTTCTTCCATCTTGGAGCGTGTCGTTGCTGAACTGGACCGGCTGCGGCAGGATCTTCTCGGCGCCGACCCTCGCCTGGTGGCCGGGCGCCTGGAACTGGCTTCGGGGTGGATTCGTTCTAATGCTTCGATTCGGGCGGCATTGGTTCAGGCCTCAACGGCCTGTGACGGAGAGAGGGAGGTCACCCTCGAGGCGAAGGCTGCCCGAGATGCGGCCCTGGGAGAGGTGATTGAAGTCCGCGGTCGTTGCAAGGCGCTGGAGGACAAGCTGCAAGGCCTGTGGGGCCAGCTCGCGAAGGAGGTTCGTCTTCGCCAGGAACAAGAGGAAAGCATGAAGGCTCGCGAGGCGGCCATCGAGGGCCGGGAGGCCAAGCTTAGGAAGCGTCGCGACCACCTAAGTGCGCTGGGGGAGGAGCTCGAGGCGACGAGGGTCGAGCTGGACAGCAAGGCCAAGGTTCTTGCCGAGGATCGCGTGGCCTTTGCGGACATGGAGAAAGATGCCCGCGCTTCGCTGAAGACGCTTTACGAGAGCGGCCTGGACAGCCCGCTAGCCGGTGATGGTGACGGCCCCGCCAAGCTGCTTCCTTTCCTGTTTAAGGCCCTTGGGGACGTTGCCCTTGGCATCGGCCCCACGGCCGAGGCCGAGGCGCGTTTCCTGTCTTCCGCTGCACTGACGCGGGTCTTCGCCCACATCTACCTTTGTGATCCCAACGCCGACCTCGACGGCCTGCTGGAACCGGTGAGCGGCGAGGGTGCTGCCGCCGCTGTCGAAGCCGTGAAGGAGCACGCGGAGGCGCTGCTGGGGAAGTTCCGAGCCTTCAGCACCAAGCCAAAGCAAGGCGCTGCCGGCCTTGCTGCTCCACGAGGTGAAGCCACTCCGCACAGCTTCACCGCCGACGAGTGACTCCGTTCCATCCCTGTTCTTCTTTCAATTCCTGCACATGCATCACGCCTCAGGGAGGCATTTAAACTTGCGTTTGGTGTTGAGACGACAGTATGGACTGTAATATTTTCTTTTAAATTCCTTGAATTTTATGTTTTCTTCCCTACTTGCTTGTGTTCTACGCCGGTAGAGCCCGGCCCCGCGCGTGCCTCACCCAGCATTAGCCCCAACCGGAAACCAAGACGGGACCAAACGAGTGAGGGGCTACGTGACAAGTTAGGCTCCTGAGTCGCGATGCTCAGGAGTCCCCCTTGGCGTGCGAACAACAAGTAGGGAGGCGCGATGTAGGTGTATCTTCCGTTCTACGTCTGCCGAGCCCGGCTCCACGCGTACCTCACCCAGCATAGCCTTTCGGAACTAAGGAGTGAGGGGCTACGAAGCCAGTTAGGCTCCTGAGTCACGATGCTCCTGAGTCGCGATGCTCAGGAGCACCCCTTGACGCGCAAACAGCGAGTGATGAGGTGCAATGTAAGCGGGGCTACCGTTCTACGTCTGCAGAGCCCGGCCCCGCGCGTACCTCACCCAGCATAGCCTTTCGGAACTAAGGAGTGAGGGGCTATGGGACTAGTTAGGCCCCTGAGTCGCGATGCTCAGGGGTCCCCCTTGACGCGCAAACGGCCTTCATACCTTGGCTCCGCTTATGGAGAGACGCGCGACGAACCAGGCTCGAGGGGCCTAGCTGGGCGGCGTACGTCTGGGCGTGACCCAGTCATAGCCCCCGTGCCTAGCCCCCTCGCGTGGCACTCCCGAGGGGAGGCGTTGCGACGAGGCCAGCCACTGAGCTTTGTGCTCCCTGAGGTTAATGCGGCCCGGAGGCCACCCCCAGTTGTTTATCACCAGCGCGGAGCATAGCGCTTCCGTATGTGTACGGGCATAGCCGCTCCTCGGCAGTGTCGTCAGCCAGCGCGGAGCATGGTGCTTCCACTGGTACGTGGGAGGGGGCTCCCCTCCGGGAGGAGCCCCCGGGGCGTGTACAGCCCCGCCCTGACACGTGGCCGGCACGGTAGGGCTAGGTGAGGTGTATCTGGGCAGCCGTGAGCCAGCGTGGGACTCATGAGGCCCTACCTCTAGGCGGGTTGTGCCTGGCACTGGGCCGTATCTTGAGATGTGTCCCTACAAAATTTGGTTAGATCCCGGTACACTACGTCCTCGGATCCCGGCCCTCGAGCTTGTCTCAGCCGTCGCTGGTATGCCAGGTCGCGATGCCGTGGACAAGGCCAGAGGGTGAGGGCTGGAGAGCCAGTAAGAGCCCTGAGTCGCGATGCTCAGGCACCCCCCCCCCTTTAACCTGCAAGTGGCCGACATGGAGAAGAAAGGATGCCGCGGACAGGCATCAAGCAATCAAGCGTGATAGGCAATGCATAGTTGGAAATAAATGCGAGGGAGATACACGCCGCTGGGCCTAGCCCGAGCGGCTTGGGGATGATGCAGCCCGAGGGGCGCCCCCAACAAGGCAAACTAATGACCGGAAAATAAAAAAGGGGATACATGCCGCAGGGACGGACCCACGCGGCCTGGGAGTGATGCAACCCTGGGAGGGTGCTCCCAGCTGGGAATGAAGCTTGAAAGATGTCACCTGAGGATGTCGTCGGTGAAGTGGTGTTGGTGCAGCAGACTCGGTGGGCTGCGGAAGCTGATCCTCACGAGCCCCCAGGCCCCGGGGCCTCGGGAGGCTCCGGAGGCACTGGTGACTCCGCGCGAGCTGTCTTCATCTCCGCCAGGGCCGCGGAACGCCTGTCTTCCTGAGCCTCCATGATGCCCCTCGTGAGGCGCGGGTACGCCGCAGCCATGCTCGGCAGGCCGTAAGGCATGCGAACATAGCTGTGGGGTGGACCCCCGCAGCGCCCCACTCGCGAGGGCCAGAGACGCTCCGTCGTGGTGATCTGATTGAGCCCTGGTACATCGACGCACACGCGCAGCCCACCATCCTCGCCTGGATGCGGGGCCACAACTGGTAGACGGCGGCAACCTCTCATGATCCTTGACTCCTGTAGTTCTTGAATGGCCTCGTTAACGAACTCCTGCCGGTCTGACCTTCCTCGCCTGGCTCCTTCTCGAGGGAAACGTGCTTCGAAGCACGCCTCCACATGGTGCCCAAGCGCCTCCCTCGTGACCTTGGCTAGGTCGGTGGCTTTCCATGTGAGAGCCCCCGAGCCCTGTCTGAGGAGGGCACCGGGTGCGGTTTCCTATGCGATGGATGGGGGGTCCCGCTGGGCAGACATGGGCCCTGAGGGGCCTGCCTCCTGAGGGGCTAAGCCTGACGATGTCTTCTTCTTCTTGGGGGTGGTCTCAGGAAGCCTCCTGCTTCCGCGATCTGGGTCTTCTAGCAACGCGGCCTGATAGGCCCGCTCCAGGGAACACACTGCATCCTTCTCTTCACAGGGCACCGTGATGACGCCGCCACTTCCTGGCATCTTGAGGACGTTGTAGCCGTGGTGAGTCACGGCCATGAACTTGGCCAGCGCTGGGTACCCGAAGATGGCGTTGTATGGCAGGCGGATATGGGCGACGTCGAAGTCGATGAGCTCGGTGCGGTAATTGCTGTGGGCCCCGAAGGTGACAGGGAGGCGGACCTGCCTGATCGGGACTGTGGAACCGTCAGTGATTCCGGAGAAAGGCTTGGTTGGCTGAAGCTGGTCATAGGGTACTTGGAGATTGTTGAATATTTCCACGGACAGGACGCTGAGCCCTGCCCCACCATCGATGAGGGTCTTGGTGACTAGCACGTTGCTGATGACTGGGGAGCAAAGCATCGGGAGGACTCCTGCCGTGGCCGCGCACTTGAGCTGGTCTGCTGAGCTGAACGTGATGGCGCACGCCGGCCACCTGAGGGGGCGCGTTGCTTCGAGCTTGGGGAGAACTGCATTCACTTCACGGGCAAACTGCTTGAAGATATGTTGAGAGCCTGGGGCTTGAGCTCCGCCCAGGATGCAGGCGATTGCGCGCGGCTCTTGGAAGCCCCCAACCCCTCGTCTTGATGGCGGTCTTCGTTCCTCCTTGGCTGAGGCGGCAGCGGAGGTAGGCCTGCGTTGCCATGAGGGCGATCCTCACGAGGCTGATCCCTCCAGTCTCCCTCGCGAGGCAGGTCCCGCCAGCGGTCCTCGCGAGGTTGGTCGCGCCACCCTTGGCGTGGGCCGCGATCTTCCTAGCGTCCTGGGTTTCTTCCTCCTCCTTGGCCGTAGCTCCGGTCAGCACGGTCAGGGCGACGGCCGATCCTTCCTTCTCGCACGGCAAGGAGTTCTTAGCATTCGTTGGTGTTCTGGGTGTGGAGGTCGTGGTACACACAGTACCGGCTTCCCCTGGAGGATTTGGTCAGATCCTTGCCCCGCTTGGTGTCTGGTTCTGCGGCGAGTACGGCAACCCCCTTGCGCATCATGTCCTTGGCCTTGGGCTTCTTCTCTTCTGGGTCCGCGGCAGGCAGCTCGACGAGGGAGACACGTCCCTCCTCAGCCCTGGCGCACTTGTTCGCCAAGTTGAACAGCTCCAGGGAGGTGCAGAGGTCTTCATACATCGCCAGCTCCTCCATCTTGACGTCACGCACGCCATCGGAGAAAGCCGAGATGATGGCTTCCTCGGACACCTTGGGGATCTTGAGGCGCGCACTGTTGAAGCGCTGGATGTACTTTTGCAGGGTCTCTCCGGGTTGTTGCTTGATGCAGCGCATGTCGCTCATGGCGGGTGGCCGGTCGTGAGTACCTTGGAAGTTGGCGATGAAGCGGGTGCGCATCTGGTCCCAGGAGGAGATCGTGCCTGGAGCCAGATTCAGGAGCCAGGTGCGAGCTCCTTCCTTGAGCGCCATGGTGAACTAGTTCGCCATGACCTTCTCATCCCCGCTAGCAGCCTCGATGCCCAGCTCATAGAGCTGGAGGAACTCTGCGGGGTCAGTTGTGCCGTCGTAGCGAGGAGGCAGGTCTGGCTTGAACTTGCCGGGCCACGCGACGCTGCGCAGCTCAGTGGTATAGGCGCGGCAGCCGGCGGTGGCCACGAAAGGCTTCGGCTATTGGAGAGCTTGGTCTTGAGGGTCCCCACGCGCTGCAGCTAGGAGCAGAGCGGGGTCTTGGCGCGCCGGAGCTAGAGCAGGGTCACGGCGTGCCGGAGCAGGGAGCGCCCTGGCAGCTCCTTGCGGGTGAGGGACTTCTTGGCAGCTCCGTTCTTGTTGCACTAGCACCTGACGGAGCGGGTTCCGCCTAGGGGCCAAGCGCCTTGGAGCCATGGTATCTTCTTGGAGAGGAGGCGACCGGTGCACCTCTGGAGCTTCGTTGCCCGCGCGGAGCGGGGTGTGGCGCAGAGGAACGGACGGCGCGGAAGAGCCCCCTGCGGCGCGGACAAGCTCGGCGACGCAGTCAAGCTACTCTTCGTAGACGTCGTCGACAGGGCGGTAGCGCAGGAGCTCGTTTGCTGCGAGTAGCGCAGCTCGAGCCTCCAAGGGTGCGCGGAGCATGCGGGACGAAGAACCGGCTGGTGCGAGTGAAGGAGTAGCGATGCGGCCGTCTTGGCGCACGGACGAATGCTGAGACGACACTTGTTGCTCGCCCCCCGATGGGCCGGTGGCGGCGTTGACGGCGGGCGACGGGGAACGACAAGGACGCCCACCGACGGGGGCCATCTGGGCGACGCAAGAAGCGATGGCGGCCCAGCGCTCGGCGCGGGCCCGACGAGTGTCGGACATGGATGCGATGGTCGGAGGAGAATGGAGTGGTGGAGGACAGATTCCGGCGCACCCCTACCTGGCACGCCAAATGTCGGATTCACGGGTTCCGGCAGACCCTTAAGGTTTGAACACTGGGGTGCGGAGAGAGATCACGCCCTCTACCTCCCCGTCTCACAAAGATCTAAACTACTAAAAGAACTGCACGAGAGACACAAGGTTTATACTGGTTCGGGCCACCATTGTGGTGTAATACCCTACTCCAGTGTGTGGTGGATGGATTGCCTCCTGGGGCTGGTGATGATGAACAGTACAAGGAAGAACAGCCTCGCGAGGGTCTGTTCTTCGCTGGGGTGATGAACTGCTAGGAGGAGTTCAGTCACCTCTCGCTCTCTCTCTTTCTTACTCTCCCTCACTTGTCGACCGTCCAGGGGTTGAGATCGAACCGACTGAACCGAACCCCTTGCTACGTGGGTGGCCGGTCCTATTTATAGGCAAATGCCCTGGGCCTCTTCCCAAATATTGAGCGGGAAGGGCGCCAACAACTGGCCAATTCGAAGGGGAACATCTAGTACACTTATCCTGACTAAAGTTGATCTTCGCCTGCGAAAGGCTCTGCGGTGACGCCGTGCTGGGCTCCATGGTGACCTCCGTCTCGTAGTCCTCCTGGTCTTGGTCTCGTTGCACTGAAATGGCAACCTTTGCCTGATGCCTCGGTACTCCGCGGCTGTGCTTGCCCACTTTGCACCAAGGAGGAAAGAAGGACGCTGCGCGCGCTGCCGCCCGCCTGGCACCCTCGATCGTCATGGCTTGCGTCATGGGCACCTCGCGAGGTACCCCGCCTTGATTCCTCCGCCTCCTCGCGAGCCAGCCTGAGGAGGCTGCGCCTGAGGATACGCCGTGTCGTCCACACTGCGAGGCTTGGCCCCTCACGAGGGTCTTCAGCCTTGTGTTGATGAAGATGGGCCATGCTGGGCCTCCTTTGAGCCACGCCGCAGGCAGGCAAGTCTGGGGACCCCCATTCCCAGAACGCCGACAACAACCACACAATCCTTGTCTGCATAAGGACTCTAATTGAAATAGAAACAAATTATGAATTACTTTTCAGTATAAGAAACACAAGTTATTTAAACCACTATGTATAGCATGGCATCGAAGCTAATAAAATTTTGCATTGTTAGTCACCACATACTTCTTTTTCTAAAAAAAATCACCACATACTTAGATGAAAAACCACAGTCGAGATCGGCAAAGAAGGAAATCACCTTGGCCAGCTCAGCGTGGGGGGGGGGGCACATCCTCGAAGGGGGGAAACTGCTCCTGCAGTGCCACGGGGGCTGTAACCTCAAACGGGGCATTGACCATCTCAATAGTGGCCGTGAGTGTATTTGGGGTCGGCTCGGTGGTTGGCTCCATCTTCTTGGAGCTCTCTGTCTCATGGAGATCAGCCTCCCACGTCTGCTCCAATATCGGCAGATCTTTGCCTGGTTCTCCTTGGTCCATCAAGAAACTGACGAATACTAGGAGACCACTGAAAGGAAAACACAATCGCAATGACAATGAAACAAAAAAGAGAGTGAGGATCGGTTACTGCTTTGCAAAATTTCTTTTTTTTCTCTGAACAAAAATATACCAACATCACGGATCCGCTTACCTTCCCTTCGTCCGGAGAGAAGAACAGTGGCAGATGCGAGTGTTGCCTTTCTTGAAGATGGTGAGGGAGAGGGGGATTCAGTGAAGAGTGAAATGATGGTTGCTTCGTCCGTCAAACCTAGACTGCGGGGAGGTGGGGTTTTGTGATACAACGGCTCGTTACTACCGTGCTACGACCGGGGTGACTCTCCGCCAGCATACTGCCTTCTAATTTGGTGGATGGCATTTGGGACCACGCGCTGCATGGCCCGCATGTCGGTGAACAAAAGTATAACGTGAAAGCACAAGTGCTCCCTAGTTGGTTTTGGTAATTAATGACAACATATCTCTTGTTGGACTAACGTTTCTATCTAGTATGTTTCAGATAAGTTCAAAAATGGAGTGGCATGGACTAAAGGTTGTGGGAAGTTCTCCAAGATGCTAAGGACAAAGGATTGGCTAAAGCTTAAAGCTCAAGACTCTTCATTTTACATTTTAGTGATCCAAGATCACATTGAGTCCATAGGAAAAGCCAATACTATCAAGGAGGAATGAGGTGTTGCTTAATGAGCCTCTTGCTCAAGTGCTTAATGATATGCTCCAAGATCCTCAGCTACTTTCCCACTTCCACATATGATCTAAACCCAAATCCAAACTCGGACCTACCGATTATTTCTATCCGGCGCCACCGAGTTTCACTTGTCATAGCCACTGCCAAAAACCCTAATTAGTTCGGTCTCACCGATGCGACCTCGGTCTCACCGAGATGGGCTTGCAAACTCTCTGTTACCTATTGCAATACCCTCGGTCCCACCGAGATATGCAATCGGCCCCATCGAGTTTGCTTGGCCAACTCTCTGTTTCGCTTATTACCAAAACCGGTCCCACCGAGTTTGAGTACTCGGTCAGACCGAGTTTTGAATTTACCCTAACCCTAGCACATCGGTCCCACCGAGTTGATCCAGTCGGTCCCACCGAAAATATCTAACGGTCACTAGGTTTACTATTTCGGTCTGACCGAGTTTGTTGATTCGGTCCCACCGAGATTGGTAAATTGTGTGTAACGGTTGTATTTTGTGTGGAGGCTATATATACCCCTCCACCTCCTCTTCACTCGTGGAGAGAGCCATCAGAACAGATCTACACTTCGAACTCATATGTTCTGAGAGAGAACTACCTACTCATGTCTTGAGACCAAGATATTCCATTCCTACCATATGAATCTTGATCTCTAGCCTTCCCCAAGTTGCTTTCCACTCAAATCTTCTTTCCACCAGATCCAAATCCTATGAGAGAGAGTTGAGTGTTGGGGAGACTATCATTTGAAGCACAAGAGCAAGGAGTTCATCATCAACACACCATTTGTTACTTCTTGGAGAGTGGTGTCTCCTAGATTGGCTAGGTGTCACTTGGGAGCCTCCGACAAGATTGTGGAGTTGAACCAAGGAGTTTGTAAGGGCAAGGAGATCGCGTACTTCGTGAAGATCTACCAATAGTGAGGCAAGTCCTTCGTGGGCGATGGCCATGGTGGGATAGATAAGGTTGCTTCTTCGTGGACCCTTCGTGGGTGGAGCCCTCCGTGGACTCGCGCAACCGTTACCCTTCGTGGGTTGAAGTCTCCATCAACGTGGATGTAGGATAGCACCACCTATCCGAACCACGGAAAAAACATCGGTGTCTCCAATTGCGCTTGAATTCTCCAAACCCTTCCATTTACATTCTTGCAAGTTGCATGCTTTACTTTCCGCTGCCTATTCACTCTTTGCATGCTTGCTTGATATGTATTGTGAATGTTGAAATTATGCCTAAACTCCACTTAAACCAAAAAGGCTTAAAAATTGCATCTTTAGCATTAAGTGTCTAATCACCCCCCTCCCTCTAGACACATCTACTTTAAGGTCCTACAAGTGGTATCAGAGCTTTGGTCTCCATTGCCTTGGTTTAATCACCATTGGAGGAAGATGGATGTGTCTACTTTAGGGAGTCTTAGACATAGAGTGCCTATTCTTGATGGAGAGTATTTTCATGAGTCGAAAAATGAGATGCTTGTAATTTTCAATCAATATCATTTGAACAAGTATATTGCTAGCCCTTGTGTACCTCATATTGATCCTTTGCATCCTACCCTAGATGAAGATATTGACATGATTCGCAATCTTAGAACTATTGAGCTTATCATTAGAGGATTGCCCAAAAATTTGATTGCTAGTTTGCCTACTCTTAATTGTGCCTATACTATATGGAAATTTCTTGAGGAACGATTTCCCGATCATTCCTTGAAAAATTTGGATGAAATTCTCCATAAATCTATTGCCTTGAGTAAGATGAACTCTAGTGATCCTAGTTTTGGTGATTGTCTATTTGAGCTTACCAATCTCAAGCATGCTAAAGGAGATGTTGGAATTATTATATCCGAAGCTATAAGAATTCATAAAAGTGACCACTTTGATGATCATTTATCTAATGAATTGCCCTCTCTAGGAAATGATGAGTCACAAGATCATGATGAACATGGATACTATGATGATGATGATGATAGTGACTTCGATCTTGATGATGCAATGAGACGTTTTGGTCTTACGGCAAATCTCTGGGATATGCGTCAGGAGGAAAGGAATGGGTTCTTGATAGTGGATGTACTGATCATATGACCGGAGATGAAGAGATGTTCCGTGAGCTTGCTGAAAATGACGGCCCTCGAAAATATGTCACCTTTGGTGATAATTCAAAGGGTAAAGTGGCTGGCCTTGGTAAGGTGGCCATCTCACATGATAGTTCCATTCAAAATGTCATGCTCGTTGAATCTCTCGGCTACAACTTACTTTCAGTATTTAGACTTGCTGATTTCGGTTTGAATGTCCTATTTACTGAGGTAGATTGCCAAGTATTTCGTCGAGACAATCATAAAATGGTCTTTACCAGTATGCGTAGAGGTGATCTTTACATTGTCGATTTCTCTAAAAAGGCACAACCTAAAACTTTCTTTATTGCTAAATCCTCAAAAGGTTGGTTGTGGCATAGACGACTAGGTCACGTTGGCATGAGAAACCTTGACAAGCTTATTAAAGGAAATCATATCCTTGGAGTTAACGATGTCATATTTGATAAGGATAGACTTTGCAGTGCTTGTCAAGCAGGTAAACAAGGTGGAGGAAGGCATCCCGTGAAGAACATCATGACCACAAGGAGGCCACTCGAGCTACTTCATATGGATCTTTTTGGTCCCAACGCCTACAAGAGTCTCGGTGGAAATTCTTTTGGTCTAGTTATAGTTGTTGATTTTTCAAGATTTACGTGGGTGTTCTTTCTTAATGACAAGTCGCAAGTTCATAAGATCTTCAGAAACTTCGCTAGGAAGGCCCAAAATCAGTTTGACGTGAAGATCAAGAAGGTTCGGAGTGACAACGGAACGGAGTTCAAGAACGCAAATGTGGACACCTTTCTTGACGAAGAAGGGATTTCACACGAGTTCTCGGCTACGTACACACCTCAACAAAATGGAGTTGTTGAGAGGAAGAACCGGACGCTCATTGAAATGGCAAGAACGATGCTTGATGAATACAAGACGCCGAAGCACTTTTGGGCAGAAGCTATTGAGACAGCTTGTCATGCAACAAATCGCTTGTATCTTCACAAGCTACTCGGCAAGACGGCATACGAGCTCCACACCGGTAACAAACCCCAAGTTGGATACTTTCGAGTATTCGGCTCAAAGTGCTACATTCTTGACAAGCATTGTCGTTCAAAGTTTGCTCCTAAATCTCATGAAGGTTTTCTACTTGGTTATGGCTCAAACTCTCACACTTACCATGTCTACAACAATTTCACCCGAAAGGTTGAAGAGACGGTACATGTGAAGTTTGATGAATCTAATGGCTCGCAAGTAGAGCAATTGCCAATCGATGTATGAGACAAAGACCCTTCAGAAGCAATCCAAGACTTGTCTATTGGCAAAGTTCGTCCAACGGAGGTGAAGGAGAGTACCTCGTCCGTCCAAGTGGAAGCTTCTACTTCATGACAAGGTGAACCTAGAATTGATACGGATGCATCCACAAGTGGGACACACCAATATGAAGAAGACAAGGAAATGCATCAAGACGAACATCAACAACCTCCTTCTCCACCACAATAAGAGAACGACAACGTCAACAATGAAGAAGGCCAAGACGAAGAAGAACAAGATGAAGAAGATGTTCAACGAAGACCCAAGCAAAAGCCCTCACGAGTTCGAGCAAGAATTGCCAAAGATCATCCCGTCGAGCAAATCTTCAATGATATACAAACCGGGAGAATCACTCGCTCAAAGACTCGTTTAGCTAACTTTTGTGAAAACTATTCATTCATCTCTAGCATTGAACCTATGAAGGTTGAAGAAGCATTGGAAGATCCAGACTAGATAAATGCTATGCATGAAGAGCTACACAACTTTGAGAGAAACCAAGTTTGGACATTGGTTGAGAAGCCTGACAACAACCACAACATCATTGGTACCAAATGGGTATTTCGCAACAAGCAAGATGAAGATGGACAAGTGGTTCTCAACAAAGCACGTCTCGTCGCCCAAGGGTACACACAAGTTGAAGGTATGGACTATGGTGAGACATATGCTCCCATTGCTAGACTTGAGTCCATTCGCATCTTACTTGCCTATGCTAATCACTATAATATCACCTTGTACCAAATGGACATTAAAAGTGCTTTTCTAAATGGTGAAATAGAGGAGGAAGTTTATGTTAAACAACCTCCTGGCTTTATCAATCCTAAGAAACCAAATCATGTTTACAAACTTCACAAAGCTCTTTATGGTCTTAAACAAGCTCCTAGAGCATGGTATAAATGCTTGACCAAGTTCCTTATTGCAAGTGGTTTTGAAATTGGTAAAATTGATTCTACTCTTTTTACTAAAAGGGTTAATGGGGAACTATTTGTATGCCAAATTTATGTTGATGATATCATATTTGGTTCAACTAACCCTCTCTTTAGTGAAAAGTTTGGAAAGCTAATGTTAGAGAAGTTTGAGATGTCTATGATGAGTGAACTCAAATTCTTTCTCGGTTTGCAAATCAAGCAAACTAAGGAAGGTACATTTGTCTCTCAAACGAAGTACACCAAGGACTTATTCAAGAAGTTCAATATGCAAGAATGCAAAGGTATGCCTACACCCATGCCTACTAGTGGACATCTTGATTTGACCAAAGATGGTGAACCGGTTGATCAAAAGGTTTATCGCTCTATGATTGGTTCTTTGGTATACCTATGTGTTTCACGTCCCGGCGTTATGCTAAGTGTGTGCATGTGTGCACGTTATCAAGCTGCTCCTAAAGAATGTCATCTTAAGGCAGTGAAAAGGATAGTGAGATACTTAATTCATACACCAAACTTTGGCATTTGGTATCCTAAGAGGTCTTCTTTTGATCTTGTTGGCTACTCCGACTCAGATTATGCCGGGGACAAGGTTGATAGAAAGTCTACTTCGGGTACTTGTCAATTTCTTGGTAGATCTCTTGTGTCTTGGTCTTCCAAGAAACAAAACTCGGTATCCTTATCCACCATCGAAGCGGAATACATTGCCGCTGGTTCATGTTGTGCTCAATTACTTTGGATGACCCAAACTCTTAAAGATTATGGGATCTATGTGAAACATGTTCCACTACTTTGTGGCAATGAAAGTGCTATCAAAATTGGTCATAATCCTGTACAACATTCTCGAACTAAGCATATTGAAGTTCGTCATCATTTCATTCGAGACCATGTTGCTAAGGGTGACATTAATCTTAAGCATGTTCGCACCGATAAGCAATTAGCGGATATATTTACTAAACCTCTTGATGAGAAAGTATTTTGCAGGTTGAGAGGTGAATTGAACATTATTGATGCTTCGAACTTGGAGTAGGAACTCCATTTGATACATGCAAGACATGAGCTTATGACTAATCCATGATATATCTCTTATAATGACTATCTTATGTCTTGGATATATTTGTACCTTGCATGTTGTCTAACCCATGTAGGTGCTTGGTTGAACCTAATTCCATGAGATTGCGACCCACTCACATCTTCAGCAATCTCTACATCACCAAGTCTCTACACAATGGTGGTTGAAGACAAGGAAGCACAAAACCATTCAAACATATCCTTTGACAAATTCTATGTTGAGCTTCATGATTGTCATTTTTGGATATACAAGTGCTCTTCCTTGCAAGAACTAACCCATGTAGGTAGATGAACTCAAACTCCAAGTGGTGCTCCCAACTCTTGATGAGCTACATCAACCTTGAGCACCCACACAAGTTCAACTACATGAGCAAGAACCACACCACCACCCAAGGTATGTTATTCCATCTTAGAGAAGCTTTACTCCAAGACATGAGTCAAAGCAACTCAACAAGATGTGAATACATCAAGATGCTTAAACAAAAAATGGTATCCCCGTTTTGAGCTTAAACGATGAGTATGACCTATGATCAAGTGTTCTCACTTGACTCCTAAGTCAATATACTCTAACATAGGTGACTATGTCACCGCCCAACTCTAGATGAAGTTCTCTTGTGTTCTTTTCTGTGTTATTGCATTTGTCTCATGCATGTTTATTTTCTTTCTCTTTTTCAAAAACAAAAAAAAACTTCATCTAGATCCTTCAGTTCCTTCTCTTTTCTTTTTGTTTTTGTTCTGCATTTTCTGCATTCAATTCCTTGCAAATCCTTCAGATAATTCATTGCAAATCTTTGTGAGATCCTACATGTCTAGTGAGCTGAGGTGACAAGTGTTTTTCTCTGTGTGAACTCGGTTTCACCGACTTGTAATTTTTGGTCCAACCGAATCTCTTCGGTACCACCAAAACATGCCACTCGGTGCCACCGACTTCGCAACAGGAAAAATAGTTTGCCACTTGTTCTATATTTCTTCTGATCCAGCTCTACTCAATGAATCTTGTCCTCTACAAGCATCACAGTTTTATCCATTGCTTTGTGCTGAGTCTCAAGGACCAAACCTATACGACGGATTCCAGAAAGCCCTTCTTGGAAATTGATGTCAAAGGGGGGGGAGAGAGATCACATCAAAGCTCAAGGGGGAGAGAAAGTCTCAAGGACCAAACCTACAAGAGAGAAAGTATTAAGGGGGAGAAAGAGATTTCCAGGGGGATAGAATACTCAAGGATCCCAGATGTCCCAGATGCTTGATGTTCAAGAGGAGAGATGTCACATGTCTTTTTGGGGGAAAGACATGTTCATATGTGCTTATTTGCATTAAGTTCTATCCATTTGTATCTTTCGGCTTTGATTTTCTATTCCCTATCTTCTCCCAATATCCCATGTAAGATTCAGGGGGAGCAAGACACCTAAGGGAAATAAATCAGTCAAATTCATTACATATCTTTACTCTTGGGGACATGTTGAATCCAATGTGGTACCTTGTACTCACTCTCTACATGTCATCCTAGTCTTGGTTCTCTTGTGGCTTCATTGGTTTGCTCTGGCTAGTGGAGGTACCTGTGTTATCTAACCTTGTTTGTGCAGGTTCATTCCATCCTAAGCCAGCCAAAGACTACAAGGTAAGTGTATGCATCAAAATCATGAGTACGAGGAATTCTTGCTTATGTACATACTGTTTGCAAGAAGGACTCATGAGCATGAAGGTATTTTCCTTGATAATCTTTTGCTCTGATGCATATGGCCAAGATACATGTAACACATTGCCTACTCTGTCATGGTTATGCTCTCACATGCCTCTATATTTCACATTTACATGAGTGCATACATGTAGGGGGAGCCTATGCTTGTTACATGTCCTTCCAAAGCTTTACTTGCTGTTCTTTATATCTTTATCTAAAGCTTTGATGTATGTTGGCATCAATTACCAAAAAGGGGGAGATTGAAAGCACATGTGCTCCCTAGGTGGTTTTGGTAATTAATGACAACATATCTCTTGTTGGACTAACGTTTATATCTAGTATGTTTCAGATAAGTTCAACAATGGAGTGGCATGGACTAAAGGTTGTGGGAAGTTCTCCAAGATGCTAAGGACAAAGGATTGGCTAAAGCTTAAAGCTCAAGACTCTTCATTTTAAATTTTAGTGATCCAAGATCACATTGAGTCCATAGGAAAAGCCAATACTATCAAGGAGGGATGAGGTGTTGCTTAATGAGCCTCTTGCTCAAGTGCTTAATGATATGCTCCAAAATCCTCAGCTACTTTCCCACTTCCACATATGATCTAAACCCAAAGCCAAACTCGGACCTACCGATTATTTCTATCCGGCGCCACCGAGTTTCACTTGTCATAGCCATTGCCAGAAACCCTAATCAGTTCGGTCTCACCGATGGGATCTCGGTCTCACTGAGATGGGCTTACAAACTCTCTGTTACCTATTGCAATACCCTCGGTCCCACTGAGATATGCAATCGGCCCCACCGAGTTTGCTTGGCCAACTCTCTGTTTCGCTTATTACCAAAATCGGTCCCACCGAGTTTGAGTAATCGGTCAAACCGAGTTTTGAATTTACCCTAACCCTAGCACATCGGTCCCACCGAGTTGATCCAGTTGGTCCAACTGAAAATCTCTAACGGTCACTAGGTTTACTCTTTCGGTCTGACCGAGTTTGTTGATTCGGTCCCACCGAGACTGGTAAATTGTGTGTAACGGTTGGATTTTGTGTGGAGGCTATATATACCCCTCCACCTCCTCTTCACCCGTGGAGAGAGCCATCAGAACAGATCTACACTTCCAACTCATATGTTCTGAGAGAGAACTACCTACTCATGTGTTGAGACCAAGATATTCCATTCCTACCTTATGAATCTTGATCTCTAGCCTTCCCCAAGTTGCTTTCCACTCAAATCTTCTTTCCACCAGATCCAAATCCTATGAGAGAGAGTTGAGTGTTGGGGAGACTATCATTTGAAGCACAAGAGCAAGGAGTTCATCATCAACACACCATTTGTTACTTCTTGGAGAGTGGTGTCTCCTAGATTGGCTAGGTGTCACTTGGGAGCCTTCGACAAGATTGTGGAGTTGAACCAAGGAGTTTGTAAGGGCAAGGAGATCGCCTACTTCGTGAAGATCTACCGCTAGTGAGGCAAGTCCTTCGTGGGCGATGGCCATGGTGGGATAGACAAGGTTGCTTCTTCGTGGACCCTTCATGGGTGGAGCCCTCCGAGGACTCGCGCAACTGTTACCCTTCGTGGGTTGAAGTCTCCATCAATGTGGATGTAGGATAGCACCACCTATCCGAACCACGGGAAAAACATCCGTGTCTCCAATTGCGTTTGAATTCTCCAAACCCTTCCCTTTACATTCTTGCAAGTTGCATGCTTTACTTTCCGCTGCCTATTCACTCTTTGCATGCTTGCTTGATATGTATTGTGAATGTTGAAATTATGCCTAAACTCCACTTGAACCAAAAGGCTTAAAAATTGCAACTTTAGCATTAAGTGTCTAATCACCCCCCCCCCCTCTAGACACATCTACTTCCATGTCCTACATAACGGCATTCAGTAGAGGGAGACGTTTCAATGACCTAGGAGGAGCCAGAAGTGGTAGAGTGTCTCCACTGTACTAGTAGTAATTGTTTTTCTAGGTAGATGTAGAGTGTCTCTACTGTACTAGTAGTAATTGTTTCTCTGGGCCCAAGACAAAACAGCCCATCCACACTAGTAAATAGTAAAATCAATTCAAAAGCCCGTATATTTACTAAATTGACAGATGGGTATGCCGAAGAGCAAAAAAAGGAGTTTCAGGTAGGAAAATAGCTTCTAAATGTGACGGGCTTCTATTTACAATATATTGTGGTCATAATCCAGTAAATTTTATGACCTACGATGTTCATTTTATGGACCTGACTGATCCATTTGACTGTGACTACCAAAAACAGTGCTGGAGTTAGATGTTGTTACCCTTTTCAATCTGGTTTTTTTGTAAACCGGATGAACAATTAACCCTCGTGCTTTTGTACAGTACATCAGCACCCACAAACTTATTTCAAACTAGCACATCAAATGGGCTGTAAATTTTCGTAGGAAAGGCTGCATGACCGTGACAGATTTGGATTTTGAAATTTGGGACCCACGAGGAAATAGCCTATCCAAGGTGGTGTCGACTTACTAGTCAGTCAACAAATGATTCTGCCTACCAGCTGTTGGATTGACATCCAACATCTGTCGTGTATCTTCTATCTCTTGTCTTCTTCTTCCTCCAGCCGCCCAAACCAAACCACCCCGTTGGCTCCGCCTGCTCCCGCCTCCCATGGCTGGCTACGCCTCCGCCTCCCTACCGTACGTACCCTCCAACGTTGGCCAGTCCCTCCCACTATTCCCCCACACGTCCTGTTATTCTCCGGTGACGTCAGCCCCAACACGCACCCGCGCCCAAACCAGTCAACCCTCGTACTCCCCTCTGCCTGCGACTGGACCGACGCATCTTCAACGGCTCCTGTTCGTTCTGTCCGAGGCCTCGCCATCGTCCTCCGCCTTGCGGCCTTGGTTCGCTCGCCGTGCGTGGTGCGCCACCCTCTTGCGTTGTCAACGTCGTTAACAACCAAGAGGAACAAGGAGATTACTGTACGTGGAGAGGATGACAGCAGGGACCCACCAGCGTCATGGCAGTATGAAAGCAAGGGCCTTTATAGTAGAAGCCAAAAAATATGGTTCCTCCTAATGGTTGGACATCTGGGGCTCACGCCATTGTCAACATAGTCAATAAACAAGAGAATTACACTACAAGCGGCTGACACCAGGGACCCAGCAGGTCATGCAGTTTTTTTGAGGAACAAGCAGTTGTTATTTATACTAGTTTTAGCAACGGATCAGGGTAACAACGGGGCTGTGCGGGGGCTGTGGTCCGTCTAGCCAGGGTTTTATTTATGTTTACCACATCATGAGCCCAGTTATGTTTTTTTTCTTGCTGAAAATGGCTAGCCCAGTTCTATTTTTTTTAAAGAAATACCCAAACAAGGCCTACTTGCTTTATCGGCCCTGCTGGGCTGCAAATCTTTCAAGATGAGGAGAGTTTCATTCAGTTTGCCCAGAAATGGGCTGTACATTTTTAAAACACATCAAACCAGGAATTAGTTTCAATTTTTTTTTCATTACAAGATCTTAAATTCCATTGATTTTTATGCGTGGACAATTATTTGGATTTTATATTTATATAATTTATTTTTCAAAATAGTTTGAATGTGAATCGATATTTCTGGATTAAAAACAGTTGACCGCACCGAAATATGAAAAATTTCGTATACTTTTTAACCGTGGACACAATATGGGGTGTAATGTTAACAAAAAGAAGATGGGCTCCAAAAAAAATCTTAAGAATTAGCAAATGGGCTGTACATTATTAGAAATAATGGCAGATGGGTTGTATGCTGTTTTCCACAGATTTGAGGCTGACTTGTGCGCCTACTACAGGTTGACGCGTATGCTTTCATAAAAAAAAGGTTGACACACACGCAACGCCCTGTCAACATACTCAACACACGGGAGCAGTGACTGTTGGATGTCCATCCAACGGCTGTCGTGCTTCTTCAATCTCTGCTCTTCATGCTCCAGCCGCTCAAACAAGCGTCGGCGAGACTACCTGCTCCCTCCACCCTCGGCCGGCTATGCTGCTGCGCAGGCCTCACGGCCCCACCGTACTGCCATCGCTGGCCTAGACATCCCTCTACTCACCCACACATGCTGTTATTCTCCGGCGATGGCAGACGAACCAGTAAACCCTCGTACTCCTCCGCATGGGAAACAACTGCCGAGTATTCCCTAGCTCCGTGTCATTCCCTTCCTAGGCCTTGCTGTTGTCCACCGCCCTGGTGCACTCGGGGCGGCCTGGTCAACGTGGTCACTGAATAACATCCATCGGAAGTGGACTGTATGTGGAGAGGCTGACAGCTGGGTCCATGGCCGCACGCAAGGAAATGCCTCCTTATTACGCGCAAAATAATGATTCCTCCACCTGACAGCTAGGAACCACATGAAGGTCCTCTGTATTTCGCGAAAAAAATGTTCCCTCGCTGACAGGTCGGACCCACCAGCTATATCTTCGCACGCAAGGAAGTGCCTCCTTATTACGCCCAAAAAAATGAATACCCACTGCTAGCTGGGACCCACCATATTGTTGGGCTGACTTGTGGTCCTACTAAGTTGACGGGGACGGAGGGCTTTGTCAACTTAGTCAATACTCCAGTGACCATATGATGTCCATCCAACGGCCATAGTGCTTCTTTAACCTCCAGCCGCCCAAAGCAGCGCCGGTCGTGCCGCCTGCTCCTGCCTCCCGTGGCCGGCTGTGCTACCGCGGAGGCCTCACCGCCCCCATACTACTCCCACCACTGGCCAGGCCATCCCTCCACTCACCCACACCCCTTGTTATTCTGCGGCGACGGCAGCCTCACACCGCGGCCGAACCAGTGAATGCTTGTACTCCTCTCCGCGTGGGCATCCACTACCGCGTCTTGCCCGGCTCCGCGTCGTCCCCTTCCTAGGCCTCGCCGTCGTCCACCGTTGTGGTGCTCTCGGCGCGGCGTGGTCAATGTGGTCAACGACCGACTTCCATCGGAAGAGTACTGTACATGGAGAGGCTGACAGCTGGATCCACGGCAGCCGCAAGGAAGTGCCTCCTTATTACACGGAAAATAAGTATTCCTCCACCTGACAGTGGGGACCCACCGGACGGGCCACCAGTATTTTGTGAAAAAAATCATTTCCCCCTGACTGTTGGGACCCACTGGATGGGCCACCATATTTCGTGAAAAAACGTTCCCCCCACTGTCAGCTCGGACCCACTGGAAGTGCCTCCTTATTACGCACAAAAAAACGAATACTCCCCTCACTAGTTGGGACCCACCTTGGTGGGAGGCTGACTTGTGGGCCTACAAAGTTGACGGGGATGAAGGGCTTTGTCAACTTAGTCAATATGAATGATTCTAGCTCCAGTGACCGTACGATGTCCATCCAACGGCTATATTGCTTCTTCAACCTCTGGTCTTCTTGCTCTAGCCGCCCAAAGCAGTGCCGGTCGTGCCGCATGCTCCTGCCTCCCGTGGCCGGCTGTGCTGCCGCAGAGGCCTCACCGCCCCCTACTATTCCCACCACTGGACAGGCCCTGCAGCGACGGCAGCCTCACACCGCAACCGAACCAGTGAACCCTCGTACTCCTCTCCGCGCGGGCTTCCACTGCCACGTCTTCCCCGGCTCCGCGTCGTCCCCTTCCTAGGCCTCGCCTTCGTCAACCGCCGTGGTGCTCTCCGCCCGGCATGGTCAACGTGGTCAAGGAACGACTTCCTTCGGAAGAGTACTGTATGTGGAGAGGCTGACAGCTGGGTCCACGACCACAGCCCTGTTTTTTTGTGATTTGCCAAGTAAGTCGCTTTGTCAAGCCTGTTGGGCTGCAAATCTTTCAAGACGAGGAGAGCTTTCATTCGGCTGGCCAAGAAAATGGCCCATGAGTGATGAGATATGGGCTGTACATTTTTAAAACACATCAAACCGGCAATTAGTTTCAAATATATTTTTTCATTTCAAGATTTTAAATTACATTAATTTTTATGCGTGGAGAATTTGTTGGATTTTATATTGATATACATTTATTTTTAAAATTAGTTGGAATGTGAGTCGAAATTTCAGGATTAAAAACAATTCGACCGCACTGAAATATGCAAAATTTTGTATAATTTTTTAACCGTGGCCACAATATGGGCTGTAATGCTAACAAAAAGAATATGGGCTCCAAAAAAACCTTAAGAATTAGCAAATGGCTGTAAATTATTAGAAATAATGGCAGATGGGTTGTATGCTATTTTCCACAGATTTGAGGCTTTCCTAAAAAAGGTTGACGCACAAGCACTGACTGTTGGATGTCCATCCAACGGCCGTCGTGCTTCTTCAATCTCTGCTCTTCCTGCTCCAGTCGCTCAAACAAGCGCCGACGGGACTGCCTGCTCCCTCCTCCTCGCGGTCGGCTGTGCTGCCGCGCAGGCCTCACCGCCCCACCGTACACCCATCGCTGGCCTAGCCATCCCTCTACTCACCCACACCTGCTGTTATTCTCCGGCGACGGAAGACGAACCGGTAAACCCTTGTACAGTCGTACTCCCCTCCATGTGGGAAACAACTGCCGAGTCTTCCCTGCCTCTCTGTCGTCCCCTTCCTAGGCCTCGCCGTCGTCCACTGCCGTGGTGCTCTCGACGCGGCGTGGTCAATGTGGTCAACGACCGACTTCCATCGGAAGAGTATTGTGCGTGGAGACACTGACAGCTGGGTCCACGGCCGCAGCAAGGAAGTGCCTCCTTATTACGCGCAAAATAATTATTCCTCCACCTGACAGCGGGGACCCACCGGACGGGCCACCATATTTCCCGAAAAAAAGTTTCCCCCTGACTGTTGGGACCCACCAGCTACACCTTCGCATGCAAGGAAGTGCGTCCGAGCAAAAAAACAAAATGATTCGCCCCCCTGACTGATGGGACCCACCAGCTACATCTTCGCACGCAAGAAAGTGCCTGATAGTCGGGACCCACCTGGTCGAAGTATACGTACCGTTGTCATTCTGGTCGCGAACGTGTACGTACATATATACTGGTGGATGTAGAGGCGCGCACGTGTCATAGTAGATGCGCGCATGTAGCATGTACACGTACGTACAGCGGCCAGGGTGCAAGAAAGAAAATACGGCCACATATGTGTACATACGGGCGGGGTCTTGAACGCCTACTCGCGCATACGTACGGCGAGGGCTCATTGACATGGCTGGGTAGGAAAGGAGAAACAGCATCGTCGTCGTGTTCATGGGGAGGCAACGGAATGCATCATGTTCATGGGGAGGCAACGGAATGCGTCGTGTTCATCGGGAGGCAACAGAACGCGTGGGAGCCAACCGGCTGGGTCGGAACGGAATGCGTGGTCGTGTTCATCGGGAGGGCTTGTACGGAATAGGCAATGGAAACGAGGCCTGGCGTATCGCAGAACGGAGGAAACGGCCTTGTGTTTGACCAGCCACGTTCGAAACGGGATCCTCTTCATCGGGAGGGGTCTGGCGTACCGCAAAACGGACGAAACGGACCTCCTACGGTCGAAACGGGGGTCTTGTTGATCGGGAGAGGTGTGGCGTACCACAAAATGGATGAAACAGACCTCCTACGGTCGAAATGGGGGTCCTGTTGATTGGGAGGGGTGTGGCGTACCGCAAAACGGATGAAACGGACCTCCTACGGTCGAAACGGGGGGTCCTGTTCATCGGCAGGGGTGTGGCGTACCGCAAAACGGGACTCCACGGGATACTGTTCATCTCCACCGTCGACCTCCTCCAGCCTCCACGGGCTCCTGTTCAACCGGCCTCCACCGCGCGCTACTCCACCGACTACTGTTCAACCACCCCTCCACAGGCACCCCTCCACCTTCTATTCTTCATCCAGCCCTCCACACCATAGGGTCCTATTCAACCACCCCTCCACGGGCACCCCTCCACCATCTACTGTTCATCCAGCCCTCCACACCACGGGGCCCTGTTCATCCAGAGCGCCACCGCTCACTGTTCATCCACCCCCTCCCCCCCCCCGCAACGCTCACTGTTCATCCCAGAGGCAACATCGATCGGCTTCAGTTAGCAGCATTAGCGAAGGAATCGCTCGATCGGGTTCAGTTAACAGCCATCGATCGATAGCTCGGGTTCAGTAACGCGTATCCTGCAGTGCAATCGCTCAGGTTCAGTTAGAGCCCAATGCCTCGCTCGGGTTCAGTTAGAGCCAACGCCTCGCACACAAGCACGTATGTGTACGAGAGAAACGTGCATCACTCGGCCCCCGACCTCCCACCGTAACCGGGAACTCGCTGAAATTTTCCTCACCCTCGCTTCTACCATGGTTTTTTCCGTCATGGACGGCCCAAAGAATGTCATGCAGCTGCGTCTCTGGCCCGCCCAGGACGAAAAGCCCATTTTCTGTCATAATTTTTTGTCATAGAAGTAGGAGCCCACCACATCTATGATGATACCGGGTTTTGTCACAATTTATCGTCATAGAAGTGTCATATGTATGACAAAAAATTCGTTCGGCCCAAAATGTCACGGATGTGTCTTTTTTTTGTAGTGTGATCATGTTTTGTAACCAAGTTATCGGCAGCTTGCAGGAGCCATATGGTTGTCGTTTTATTGTATGCAATGTAATTGCTTTACTTTATCACTAAGCGGTAGCGATAGTCGTAGAAGCAATAGTTGGCGAGACGACAGCGATGCTACGATGGAGATCAAGGTGTCGCGCCGGTGACGATGGTGATCATGACGGTGCTTTGGAGATGGAGATCAAAGGCACAAGATGATGATGGCCATATCATATCACTTATATTGATTGCATGTGATGTTTATCCTTTATGCATCTTATTCTGCTTTGTTTGACGGTAGCATTATAAGATGATATCTCACTAAATTTCTAGGTAAAAGTGTTCTCCCTGAGTATGCACCGTTGCCAAAGTTCATCGTGCCGAGACACCACGTGATGACCGGGTGTGATAAGCTCAACGTTCATCCACAACGGGTGTAAGATAGTTTTACACACGCAGAATACTCGGGTTAACTTGACGAGCCTAGTATATGAAGATATGGCCTCGGAACACTAAGACCGAAAGGTCGAGCGTGAATCATATAGTAGATACGATCAACATAGTGATGTTCACCACTGAAAACTACTCCATTTCACGTGATGATCGGTTATGGTTTAGTTGATATGGATCACGTGATCACTTACATGATTAGAGGCATGTCTATCTAAGTGGGAGTTCTTAAGTAATATGATTAATTGAACTTAAATTTATCATGAACTACCTGATAGTATTTTGCTTGTCTATGTTATTGTAGATAGATGGCCCGTGTTGTTATTCAGTTGAATTTTAATGCGTTCCCTAAAAAAGCAAAGTTGAAAGAAGATGGTAGCAATTACACGGAATGGGTCTGTAACTTGAGGATTATCCTCATTGCTGCACAGAAAAATTACGTCCTAGAAGCACCACTGGGTACCAGGCCTGCTGCAGATGCTGCTGATGACGTTAAGAACATATGGCAGAGTAAAGCTGATGACTACTCGATAGTTTAGTGTGCAATGCTTTACGGCTTAGAACCGGGACTTCAACGACGTTTTGAACGTCATGGAGCATATGAGATGTTCCAGGAGTTGAAGTTAATATTTTGAGCAAATGCCCGGATTGAGAGATATGAAGTCTCCACTAAGTTATATAGCTTCAAGATTGAGGAGAATAGTTCTTTCAGTGAACATATACTTAGAATGTCTGGGTATCATAAGCACTTGACTCAACTAGGAGTTATTCTTCCTGTTGATAGTGTCATTGACAGAGTTCTTCAATCACTGCCACCAAGCTACAAGAGCTTCGTGATGAACTATAATATGCAAGGGATGATTAAGACAATTCCTGAGCTCTTCGCAATGCTAAAGGCAGCGGAGGTAGAAATCAAGAAGGAGCATCAAGTGTTGATGGTCAACAAGACCACCAGTTTCAAGAAAAAGGGTAAAGGGAAGAAGAAGGGGAACTTCAAGAAGAACAGCAAACAAGTTGCTGCCCAGGAGAAGAATCCCAAGTCTGGACCTAAGCCTGAGACTGAGTGCTTCTAGTGCAAACAGACTGGTCACTGGAAGCGGAACTGCCCCAAATATTTGGCGAATAAGAAGGATGGCAAGGTGAACAAAGGTATATGTGATATACAAGTTATTGATGTGTACCTTACCAGAGCTCGCAGTAGCACCTGGGTATTTGATACTGGTTCTGTTGCTAATATTTGCAACTCGAAACAAGGACTACGGATTAAGCGAAGACTGGCTAAGGACGAGGTGACGATGCGTGTGGGAAATGGTTCCAAAGTCGATGTGATCACCGTCGGCACGCTACCTCTACATCTACCTTCGGGATTAGTTTTAGACCTGAATAATTGTTATTTGGTGCCAGCGTTGAGCATGAACATTATATCTGGATCTTGTTTGATGCGAGACGGTTATTCATTTAAATCTGAGAATAATGGTTATCCTATTTATATGAGTAATATCTTTTATGGTCATGCACCCTTGAAGAGTGGTCTATTTGTGTTAAATCTCGATAGTAGTGACACACATATTCATAATGTTGAAGCCAAAAGATGCAGAGTTGATAATGATAGTGCAACTTATTTGTGGCACTGTCGTTTAGGTCATATTGGTGTAAAGCGCATGAAGAAACTCCATACTGATGGACTTCTGGAATCACTTGATTATGAATCACTTGGTACTTGTGAACCATGCCTCATGGGCATGATGACTAAAACGACATTCTCCGGAACAATGGAGCGAGCAACAGATTTGTTGGAAATCATACATACTGATATATGTGGTCCAATGAATATTGAGGCTCGCGGCGGGTATCGTTATTTTCTCACCTTCACACATGATTTGAGCAGATGGGTATATCTACTTAATGAAACATAAGTCTGAAACATTTGAAAAGTACAAAGAATTTCACAGTGAAGTGGAAAATCATTGTAACAAGAAAATAAAGTTTCTACGATCTGATCATGGAGGAGAATATTTGAGTTACGAGTTTGGTGTACATTTGAAACAATGTGGAATAGTTTCGCAACTCACGCCACCCGGAACACCACAACATAATGGTGTATCCGAACATCGTAATCATACTTTACATGATATGGTGCGATCTATGATGTCTCTTACTGATTTACCGCTATCGTTTTGGGGTTATGCTTTAGAGATGGCTGCATTCACGTTAAATAGGGCACCATCAAAATCTGTTGAGACGAAGCCTTATGAAGTATGGTTTGGCAAGAAACCAAAGTTGTCATTTCTTAAAGTTTGGGGTTGCGATGCTTATGTGAAAAAGCTTCAATTTGATAAGCTCGAAACCAAATTGGAGAAATGTGTCTTCATAGGATACCCAAAGGAAACTGTTGGGTACACCTTCCATCACAGATCCGAAGGCAAGACATTCGTTGCTAAGAATGGTCCTTTCTAGAGAAGGAGTTTCTCTCGAAAGAAGTGAGTGGGAGGAAAGTAGAACTTGCTGAGCTAATTATACCTGCTCCCTTATTGGAAAGTAGTTCATCACAGAAATCGGTTCCTGTGACACCTACACCAATTAGTGAGGAAGCTAATGATGATGATCATGAAACTTCAGATCAAGTTACTACCGAACCTCGTAGGTCAACAAGAGCAAGATCCGCACCAAAGTGGTACGGTAATCCTATTCTGGAGGTCATGTTGCTAGACCATGACGAACCTACGAACTATGAGGAAGCGATGATGAGCCCAGATTCCGCAAATTGGCTTGAGGCCATGAAATCTAAGATGGGATCCATGTATGAGAACAAAGTGTGGACTTTGGTTGACTTGCGCGATGATCGGCAAGCCATCGAGAATAAATGGATCTTAAAGAAGAACACAAACGCTGATGTTAATGTTACTGTCTACAAAGCTCGACTTGTTGTGAAAGGTTTTCGACAAGTTCAAGGAGTTGACTATGATGAGACCTTCTCGCCCGTAGCGATGCTTAAGTCCGTCCGAATCATGTTAGCTATTGCCGCATTTTATGATTATGAAATTTGGCAAATGGATGTAAAGACTGCATTCCTGAATGGTTTTCTAGAAGAAGAGTTGTTTATTATGCAACCTGAAGGTTTTATCGATCCAAAATGTGCTAACAAAGTGCGCAAGCTCCAGCGATCCATTTATGGACTGGTGCGAGCCTCTCGGAGTTGGAATAAACGTTTTGATAGTGTGATCAAAGCATATGGTTTCATACAGACTTTTGGAGAAGCCTATATTTACAAGAAAGTGAGTGGGAGCTCTGTAGCATTTCTAATATTATATGTGGATGACATATTGTTGATTGGAAATGTTATAGAATTTCTGGATAGCATAAAAGGATACTTGAGTAAGAGTTTTTCAATGAAAGACCTCGGTGAAGCTACTTACATATTGGGCATCAAGATCTATAGAGATAGATCAAGACGCTTAATTGGACTTTCACAAAGCACATACCTTGACAAAGTTTTGAAGAAGTTCAAAATGGACCAGACAAAGAAAGGGTTCTTGCCTGTGTTACAAGGCGTGAAGTTGAGTAAGACTCAATGCCCGACCACTGCAGAAGATAGAGAGAAAATGAAAGATGTTCCCTATGCTTCAGCCATAGGCTCTATCATGTATGCAATGTTGTGTACCAGACCTGATGTGTGACTTGCTATTAGCACTGGACAGCGGTCAAGAACATCCCGAAGTACCTGAAAAGGACTAAGGATATGTTTCTCGTTTATGGAGGTGACAAAGAGCTCATCGTAAATGGTTACGTTGATGCAAGCTTTGTCACTGATCCGGATAATTCTAAATCACAAACCGGATACTTGTTTATATTGAACGGTGGAGCTGTCAATTGGAGCAGTTCTAAACAGAGCATCGTGGCAGGATCTACATGTGAAGCGGAGTACATTGCTACTTCGGAAGCAGCGAATGAAGGAGTATGGATGAAGGAGTTCATATCCGATCTAGGTGTCATACCTAGTGCATCGGGTCCAATGGAAATCTTTTGTGACAATACTGGTGCAATTGCCTTGGCAAAGGAATCCAGATTTCACAAGAGAACCAAGCACATCAAGAAACGCTTCAACTCCATAGAGGATCAAGTCCAGGTGGGAGACATAGAGATTTGCAAGATACATACGGATCTGAATGTTGCAGACCCGTTGACTAAGCCTCTTCCACGAGCAAAACATGGTCAGCACCAAGGCTCCATGGGTGTTAGAATCATTACTGTGTAATATAGATTATTGACTCTAGTGCAAGTGGGAGACTGAAGGGAATATGCCCTAGAGGCAATAAAGTTATTATTTATTTCCTTATATCATGATAAATATTTATTATTCATGCTAGAATTGTTTTAACCGGAAACATGATACATGTGTGAATACATAGACAAATAGAGTGTCACTAGTATGCCTCTACCTGACTAGCTCGTTGATCAAAGATGGTTATGTTTCCTAGCCATAGACATCAGTTGTCATTTGATTAACGGGATCACATCATTAGGAGAATGATGAGACTCACTTGACCCATTCCGTTAGCTTAGCAATTGATCGTTTAGTATGTTGCTATTGCTTTCTTCATGACTTATCCATGTTCCTACGACTATGAGATTATGCAACTCCCGTTTACCGGAGGAACACTTTGTGTGCTACCAAACGTCACAACGTAACTGGGTGATTATAAAGGTGCTCTAAAGGTGTCTCTGAAGGTACTTGTTGAGTTGGCGTATTTCGAGATTAGGATTTGTCACTCCGATTGTCGAAGAGGTATCTCTGGGCCCACTCTATAATGCACATCATTATAAGACTTGCAAGCATTGTAACTAATGAGTTAGTTGCGGGACGATGTATTACAGAACGAGTAAAGATACTTTCCAGTAACGAGAATGAACTAGGTATTGAGATACCAATGATCGAATCTCGGGCAAGTAACATACCGATGACAAAGGGAACAACGTATGTTGTTATGCGGTTTGACCGATAAAGATCTTCGTAGAATATGTGGGAGCCAATATGAGCATCCAGGTTCTGCTATTGGTAATTGACTGGAGATGTGTCTCGGTCATGTCTACATAGTTCTCGAACCCGTAGGGTCCGCACGCTTAAAGTTCGGTGACGATTGATATTATAAGTTTTTGTGTTTTGATGTACCGAAGATAGTTCGGAGTCCCGGATATGATCACGGACATGACGAGGAGTCGCGAAATGGTCGAGACGTAAAGATCGATATATTGGACGACTATGTTCGGACACCAAAAAGGTTCCGGAAGGTTTCGGACATATACCGGAGTACCGGGAGGTTACCGGACCCCCCCTGGGGGGGCTTAATGGGCCTACATGGGCCTTAGTGGAAATAGAGGGCAGCAAGGGCAGTGTGGGGCGCGCCCCCACAAGGCCCAAACCGAATTGGTTTAGGGCAAGGGGGCCCGACCCCCTCTTTCCTTCTCCTCCTCTCCCTTTTGAGGGAGTCCTGGACTAAGGGGTCCTCGCGTGTCCGGCCTATTATCCTTTGGGCCGGACTGATGGGCTGTGAAGACATGAAGGCCGAAGAATGCATCGTGTCCAGATTGGACTCTACTTGGTGTGGAAGGCAAGCTTGGCGAGCGAAAATTCCTTCTCATGTAACCGAGTCCATGTAAACCCTAGATCCCCTCGGTGCCTATATAAACCGAAGGGGATAGTCCGGAAAGGACAACACATATACTCATTACCATACCCACATAGGCTAGACTTCTAGGGTTTAGCCATTACGATCTCATGGTAGATCCACTCTTGTAACGCTCATATTCATCAATATAAATCAAGTAGGACGTAGGGTTTTTCCTCCAGAGAGAGGGCCCGAACCTGAGTAAACATTGTGTCCCCCATCTCCTGTTACCATCGACCCAAGACGCATAGTTCGGGACCACCTACCCAAGATCCGCCGGTGTTGACACCAACATTGGTGCTTTCATTGAGAGTTCCACTGTGCCATCGACAAAAGGTTCGATGGCCCCTTCAATCATCAATAATGACGCTGTCCAGGGAGGAATCTTCCTCCCCGGACAGATCTTCGTATCCGACGGATTCGTACTGCGGGCCAAATCGCTCGGCCATCTGGAGCAGATCGATAGCTACGCCCCTGGCCATCAGGTCGGATTTGGAAGCTTGAACTACGTTGCGGATATCTGTGGAGACTCGATCTTCGAGGGATTTGAGCCCGCGGCGATCACTCCTCCTCATCCCGATGAATGTGACTTAAATCCATCATCGGATCACACCTAGGAGAGGGTTCCCGCGGCTGCAATGACCTTAGAGCCGAAGCAGATCGAGCCATCCAAGGCCTCAGAGTCCGCAGTGTTGGAGCCACACATGGACTCGACGCCCTGCAATGTTCGCCTTGACGGAACTTCGGACTCGTCTCCGGCTATAAGTTCCGGACTATGCATGCCTGCGGACACCGAGATAGATCGGTTATCGATCTTCGAGTTTAGCACTGCTGACGTTTTCCAGCACTCACCTTGGGGCGACGTGCTAAAATATTTAAAGAATTTGTCCTTGGAGAAGGACTCACAGCCGAACTATTTCCGGTTTGAGCTAGAAACGGATGATTGGGAATGTTGCTCCCCACACGCCACCTACTTCATAGCCACCATCGATGATTTAACCAACGTGCTGGACTATGGCTCCGAAGACATCGACGGTATGGACAACGACGTCGACGAGGAACAGGGCCAAGACCCGCCATTCACTGGACGTTGGACGGCCACCTCTTCATATGACGTGTACATGGTTGATACACCTAAAGGATCAGGCGACGACAAAGAAGAGCCAGACACGAATAAATCCTCTGAGACAAAGTCCAAGCGCCGGCGGCCCAAACACCGCTCTAAGAACCACCGCTCAAAGGACGACAACACTGGCACCGGAGAAAATAGTACTCTGGGCGACGCCGAAAACAATGAAGGCCCTGTCGTGGCTACATCCGAACAGAAACACGACAGCAAGCAAAACACCCTGACGGACAGGCCAGAGAAGATGACCCGGAGGATGATAGTTACCATCCACCCTCTGAGGAGGAGACAAGCCTTGGCAACAAAGACTTCATCGTGCCTGAGGATCCTCTTGAGCAGGAGTGCTTTAAGCTTCAGCTCATTGCCACTGCAAAAAGCCTAAAAAAGAAACAACAACAACAGCTTCAAGCTGAACAAGAGCTGCTCGTCGAGATGGACTGATGTCCTGACAGCTGAGGAATACGGCCTCAAGCGCCCAGCCAAGAGGTACCCAAAACGCAGACTGCTACCTTAGTTCGATGAGGAGGCAACAGATCCTTCGCACAATGCGGACCGAGCACCCCGTGGTTAGGATAAAACGGCAACTCAGACCGAACAGCAGCCCGCCCAACCGCCTCGCAAAAAGAAGGACATACCAGCTCGGGACCATACATACAATCTTCGGCAGAAATTGGACAATAGAGCTAGACACACTAGATCTATATACGGATCGCAAGGACGTTCCCATACTCGGGATGACAACTACCTATTCGGACGTGACAAACTTAATCACACCCGGGCTGATAATCATAGACGGACGTCATTGGAGACACGCTGTGACACGGCCCGCTATAGAGGCACCGCACACCCTCTCTGCTTCACAGACGAGGTGCTGGATCATCAATTCCCCGAAGGGTTCAAGCCTGTCAATATTGAATCATACGACAGAACAACCGACCCCGCAGTATGGATCAAAGATTTCATTCTTCACATACATATGGCCCGAGGAGATGACCTCCATGCCATCAAATACCTCACGTTAAAGCTCAAAGGACCAGCTCGACACTAGCTAAATAGTCTGCCTGAGAACTCCATCGGCAACTGGGAAAACTAGGAAGAGGCCTTCTAAGGGAGTCCTAGATTAGGGGGTGTTCGGATAAACGGACTATACATTCAGCCAGACTCCTGGACTATGAAGATACAAGATTGAAGACTTTGTCCCGTGTCCGGATGGGACTTTCCTTGGCGTGGAAGGTAAGCTTGGCGATGCGGATATTCAAGATCTCCTACCATTGTAACCGACTCTATGTAACGCTAACCCTATCCGGTGTCTATATAAACCGGAGGGTTCTAGTCCGTAGGACAACATCATCATACAACAATCATACCATAGGCTAGCTTCTAGGGTTTAGCCTCCTCGATCTCGTGGTAGATCCACTCTTGTACTACCCATGTCATCAATATTAATCAAGCAGGACGTAGGGTTTTACCTCCATCGAGAGGGCCCGAACCTGGGTAAAACATCGTGTTCCCTGCCTCCTGTTACCATCCAGCCTAGACGCACAGTTCGGGACCCCCTACCCGAGATCCACCGGTTTTGACACCGACATTGGTGCTTTCATTGAGAGTTCCTCTGTGCCGTCGCAATCAGGAAGGATGCCTCCTCCCGTCTTTAAAGACGGCGCCGTTGCCAAGGGAGCCTTGGTTGTCAGCCAAACTCTCCGGTTAGGAGGTTTCCTCATGACCGCCTGTTCGGCTGTTGCGCCGACAGTGACCTCTCGGGTCATCAAAAGCAACCTACACGTCAGCTCGGAGTTCGTCGAGCAGCTAGATCCAATGGAGCTTTCTTCCGTAAACAAGCTCTTGGATCGCATCGCCGCCCTAGGGGTCGCTACGGATTACGACCAGGTTGGGCTTAAATCCGATCTAAGAGAAATTAACTCTCCCCAACTCACCCACCATGTTGCCGTGGTAGAGGCGCAGTGCGGCGACCCTTCATCTATTCTAAGGAGCAGCTACGTCTGAATTCCCAACCCCTCCAAGCCGGATACCCGCGGAGGGGAGGATGTAACTCAAGACCTGAGCTTAGGATCAGGCAACGGGCCAGATTCATTGGACAACACCCAAGAATCCGAACTTGAGAGTTCGGAAACTCTTTGGCCTTCGAATCCTGGATTGGGTGAGGTTTCAGATTCAACGACACCCGCCCACCCGATTATAAGCGATCTCTCCCATATCAGGCAGAGGCCCGAGGAAACAGTACATCATTACTGGGCCAGATTCCTCCTGGTTATGAACAGGATAAAGGATTGCCGCGAGGAAGACGCAATCTCAATTTTTTGCAGTAATTGCACGGACAAGGGAATCCTCAACACCGTAAGTCGTCGTGATATTACACGCTTCGCTGACTTGGCGTCCATAGTACAAAAATACTATGCGATGGAAAGCGCCTGGAAAACCGAAATAAAATTTTGGGATAATCCGGCCTTGAGTAGTAATCCCGTCCGAACTAAGAGGGTGCATCATCATAGGACACCCGGGATAAACACCAAAAAGCCAAAACCCTCTACAGGGCATGGAACCATACTGGAAAAGTGGCTTGATGGACCCTGTAGAATTCACAGTACAGAGGACGCCACACCAACTCACAGCCTTAGAGCATGTTGGATACTCTGGCAAGTGGCCAAAATCGGCGAGGACCTCCTAATTCCGGAGGCCGCAGAAAGCCAGCCCAAGGACACCAGTATCATTCTCACGGTCTTCGAGACTTTCGCATCAAACAATGTGCGAAAAAGAACACTCCGCAGCCTCGCCGAAGTCTATCAAGTTGCAACAATAAATCCATGGAGCGACACTGCCATTACCTTCAATGCAAGTGATGAACCTAGATTCCGAACAGCCCGAGCACCAGCCGCATTGGTCCTCAGCCCCATAGTGGACGGTGTTCGCCTCACCAAGGTGCTCATGGATGGAGGCAGCGGACTGAACCTCATTTATGAGGAAACACTTCAAAAAATGGAAATAGACTGGAACCGTGTCGAGCGAAGCAGCACATCCTTTAGAGGAATAATCCCCAGTCGGGAAGCGCGCTGCACAGGAAAAATCACACTAGATGTGGTGTTCGGCACGCCGGATAACTATAGGTCCGAAGAAGTCACGTTTCAGGTGGCTCCGTTTAAGAGTGGATATCACGCTTCACTAGGGCGGGAAGCATTCACAATCTTCCAAGCAATACCCCATTACGGGTACATGAAGCTTAAGATGCCTGGGCCGACGGAATTATCACTCTAGCTAGTGATCCAGACATAGCACTCCACGCCGAAAACAAGACAGCCGCATTAGCCCTTGAGGCGCTATCCGAAGCCTTAGCGGCCGAAGAACTGACTGCACTGCGCTCCACGGTTAACAGGGATGACGTGATACTCGACAAGAGATCCAAATCCACATCCTTCAAGCCAGCTGACGAAATAGTCAAATTCCAGGTCCATCCAATGGACCCCAATAAAATAGCTTCCATCGGGGCACGACTGAACCCTAATGTAGACGCCGCACTACGAGAATTCCTACGAGAGAACTGGGACATCTTTGCCTGGCACCCTTCAGACATGCCAGGGATCCCACGCGGGCTGGCCGAACACAGCTTAAATATCCAAAAAGGATTTAAACCTGTCGAACAAACCCTTCGGCGTTTTTCCGAACCCAAGAGACAGGCTATGGTAGAGGAGCTAGCCAAGCTATTGGAGGCCGGATTCATCAGAGACATAAAACATCCGGACGGGCTAGCAAACTTGGTGATGGTACCAAAGAAGGACAAATCCTGGCGCATGTGTGTCGATTTTAAAGACCTTAACAAGGCTTGCCCAAAGGATCCCTTCCCCCTCCCCCGTCTCGATCAAATTATCGATGCCACCGCAGGACACGATTCGTTGTGTTTCCTCGACGCATACTCCGGTTACCATCAAATCAAGATGGCAGAATCAGACCAAGCTGCAACAGCATTCATCACACCATACGGCCCATTCTGCTTCAACACAATGCCCTTCGGGCTGAAAAACGCCGGCGCAACATATCAGCGCATGATCCAGACATGTCTGGCAAACCAGAACGGCAAAACAGTGGAGGCGTATGTGGATGATGTGGTCATCAAATCAAGACATGTCGAATCTCTAGTAGACGACTTGAGGCTTACATTCGATAACCTCCGAAAATATGACATCAAGCTCAACCCGGAAAAATGCGTCTTGGGCGTTCCAGCCGGAAAGCTCTTGGGCTTCATTGTATCCGGTAGAGGAATTGAAGAAAATCCAGCCAAGATCCGAGCTTTGATGCCGCCATGGCCGGACTTGATGAAATAAAAGCCATATTGGCAACAAACCCAGTCCTGGCCGCGCCAAACACTGGCGAACCAATGTTATTATACATTGCAGCAACACATCAAGTTGTCAGCGCAGTGCTCGTTGTCGAGCGGGAAACGGACGGACACAAATTCCCCCTACAAAGGCCGGTCTACTATGTGTCCACTGTCCTCACTCCATGTAAATCACGGTACCCGCATTATCAAAAGATTGCATACGCGGTATTCATGGCATCCCGGAAGCTACGACACTACTTTCAAGAGTGTTCCATAACAGTAGCCTCGGAAGTACCACTCAATGATATCATCAACAACCGCGATGCAACGGGCCGGATTGCAAAATGGGCCATCAAGCTTCTCCCGTTCGATATAACCTATAAGCCACGGCGAGCTATTAAATCGCAAGTTTTGGCCGACTTCGTCGCAGAATGGACGGAGGCCGAGCTCCCTAAAGAGTATGGCACATATTCAAACTGGATTATGCATTTCGAAGGCTCCAAAATGTTGGCCGGACTGGGGGCCGGCGTCGTCTTGACGTGCCCCATAGGAGACACAGTCCAATATGTGCTCCAGATCATGTACACGGATTCCAACAATGCAGCCGAATATGAGGCCCTCCTACATGGCCTCCGGATAGCAGTATCCATGGGTATCCAGCGCCTAGAGGTACGCGGGGATTCAAACCTCGCGATATCCCAAATAAATGGAGACTTCAACGCCAAGGACCCAAAAATGGCAGCTTACCACAATGTCATCCTAAAAATGTCAGCTCGGTTCGAAGGGCTGGAGTTTCACCATATAGCCCGAGAAAACAATGAAGCGGCGGATGTCCTAGCACGCATCGGAGCAAAACGCGATGCAGTCCCCCCCCCCCCCCAACATCTTTTTGGAAAGATTGTTCAAGCCATCCGTAGCATGGGAGGGGGAACCCGCAAACAACAGCCCGAACCCAGCCGCACCACTCGACGCCGAACAATCTGACACAATTGGAGGCTTTGCCGATGAAATTACACCTTCAGCCCACGTAATAATGGCGGTTATCGCCCCGTGGATAGAACCATTCCTAGCCTACCTTACTAGGCAGGAACTCCCGGAGGACCAAAATGAGGCCCGCTGCAAAGTGCGGCGAGCTAAAGCCTACAGAGTCCATGAGGGAGAGCTTTATAAGAAAAGCACTACCGGAGTCCTTCAAAGGTGCATCTCCGAAGAGGAAGGGCGGAACCTTCTGGCTGAAATTCACGCCGGACTCGGTGGTCACCACGCCGCTGCTCGGTCCCTTGTTAGCAAGGCTTTCCGTACAGGCTTTTATTGACCGACGGCCCGGGCAGACGCTCAGGACCTATTCCAATGATGCGCTGGTTGCCAACTTTTTGCGTCGGGGGTTGTACACCGTTATGGCGTCCCCCACAGCATCATAACCGATAACGGTACGAACTTTACCGCCGACGAGGTAAAACTCTGGTGCAAAAACATGGGCATCAAGCTCGATTATGCTTCTGTCTATCACCCACAAACCAACGGCCAGGTCGAACGTGCAAATGGTCTTATCATGAGCGGCATTAAACCCATACTAGTGCGGTCCCTCAAGGAATCTAACATGCACTGGGTAGAGGAGCTCGACTCCGTGCTATGGGGGCTGCGGACCACGCCAAATCGCACCACCGGATACACGCCATTTTTTATGGTGTATGGCGCAGAAGCAGTTCTGCCCTGCGACATAATTCATGACTCACCTAGAGTGCGCATGTACGAAGAAAGAGAAGCCGAGCTCGATCGGCAGGACAACTTGGACGCCTTGGAGGAGGAGCGTGACGTGGCAAAAGCCCGTTCCGCATTTTATCAACAGCAGGCCCGAACATATCAAAGCAGAGAAGTATGGGCCAAAAATTACAATGTTGGCGAACTAGTTCTACGCCTGCCGGATAAGAAAAAGGACAAACTCAAGCCCAAATGGGAGGGTCCATTCATAATTGACCAAGTCCTGACCGGTGCGGCTTACCGCCTGCGAGATGCGTCGAACAACCGACTCAAGCCGAACCCGTGGAACACCGCCCGTCTCCGAAGATTCTATGCCTAGCGTCGGACTCTGTGTTCGTCTCCTTCCTCTGTCCATTCCTTGTTGAATTTTTCTGTCTTACATTTCTCTCCTTCCCATTTTTTTATTTTATAGCACTTAAAGGCTCATATAGTGACGCGCCACTTGCGCTCATTAAACCTGGGGGCTTCTTTAACAGAAGCTTATTTATACGGGCTTCACGCCCAACACATGTGTCAAACTTCCGCATGTACCTTTTTCTTCACCATTATATGCATCGATATGACTTAAGTTTTGGCCAGGCTGGGTTGCCTGGCTCCTGTGCTTACCCCTGCGTTCCCGATTGTTCAGCTAGGCAGTAAAGGGAGCACCTCTGCGATTGTTACTACCGGGTCAGCCCGACGTGTACCTCAGACTGGGTGAAGCCGAAAGCTAGCATTCTTAAGGGAATATTCGGTCGGTGAAATAAAAGATGATCTTTTTTACTCATTTTATGTGCCCCCAGATGCTTTTTCTGCGTCTCTTCACACAGACGGACATGCACATTAGGGCATGCCTCCCAGCGAAAGGAACCCTTAACGGAACTATTCTCTCTGGAAGATGTTTCTTACTAACCATGTAATATAACATAACTAGTTGGGCACTTGTCTGATAAAGCACTGATGACCCCTACGCCTAGTCTCCACGCATACCCCGGTTCTTGTATAACCGCTAGGGTATTCGGACACACTACGGACCGTCAGGTCCCGAGGTTGAAGCGAAAAGGTCGGCAACGACAAACGATCTACGATCCGGCTAGAAGGCATTACACATGTCAATTCAAAATTACACAGTCATTCTGACTGATTGTATTCCTCTTCTATACCATCTAATAGGTTGTCTAATTTACAGTCCTACTGGGAATACTTCACGGCCAACTATACTTGGCCGTACACTAAGCTTACAGGGATCTCCTTCCCGTCAGGCCCCACTGGTCCGACCTCGGCCATGTGGTTTGGGTCAGACTTTGTAAAACGGGTCTTCACCAAGGCCCAGGCCTCCCTAGCGCCTTGTCGGCAGGCCGATATCTTCCACAACCGGAAGCGCCACCGAGCTCCCTTCAGCTTCTCCACAAGCTCTCCAAGGCCCTCGGGCACGGAGTGGGCAGGCCATAAGGCTTGGGCAATACCTCGCATCGCCTGCCGAATTCGCTCATGCAGTTGCAAGAGTTCGGGAAGAAGGTCACCCGTAGAACCGGGCATCTCCTCTGCAGGACGACCTGTGAGCATACCTACAGACATTACACTGTTAGTCGACTTCCTCGCCGAACTCTTTTTTCAAAGTTCGTTCAAGCACTTACTAAATATGCCGCGTCGAAGCCGCTGATTCTCCTTCATGGAGTCCGACAGCTGGCCACGAACATCTTTAAGTTCGACATCCAGCTTGGTGTTGGCATCCTAAAGATCATTCTTCTCCAGCCTCACCCTTGTCAACATACTCTCACCGGCCTTTAACCGGCGCAAGAGTTGTTGTTTGTCCGGATCTAGTTCGGCGCATCTGCAATATGATCTGTCAGATTTGCACCCACACCGCACGATACTAATCTTTCAAAGTGTATCTTACCTGAGGGGGTCTCTTTGGGCTCCCCTGCTGCGGCTAGTGCAGCCTCTAGTTGTGCCTTGCACTTTTCCAGCTCCTGGGACAGTACGGTATTCTTCTCTGTAAGAACCTGCATATTAAATGATCCTTAAATCAGTTGCTCTAAACTGCTTCAAGTGTCGGGGGCTACTGGCATATATATATTTAACCAAAATTTTCTTACCCGTATGTCTTTTACATACTGCTCCGTGGCTCTGGCTAAACCATTTTGAGCGGCACGGAGGTACGCATCTCCCGAATTAAAGGCATCTAAAGCCTCTTGGGAGAAACAAGCGTCACGTAGAACTGTCCGGCGACGCCTGTGGTTCATGGCACTCTCCACTTCAGAATTTGTGGCAGACAGTCTGTCCTCATCCTCTGTCGGATGAGCGTCCGGTGCGCGCCTTGTGCTCGCCTCTGCTTCCTGGCCTAACGTTGGAGCCTGGCTGGTGGAGGCGCGATTGGCAACCTCTCCGGATGTAGTCCGGTGAGGTCTCTTCGTTCTGAAGATAGCACGAACGTTAATATGCCCTGACAGAATAACTCCAGGGAAACCGAGGGTGCGCTATACCTTTGCGCCGGCATCTCAGTCCGGGCTACATTCCTTTTTGCCCCACGGGGCCCTGCGGCCCCTCGTTGGCTAGCCGCCGCAGGTTCGGCCTCCTGCCTCGGAAATCTCCCCTGCAAAACATGGTTGTCATCAGAAACACCGGAATATGTGAGAGTGGAATCTCTTTTAAGGGAATGGGACTCCGGTTTCCGTCACCTGGGAGGCCGGGATTAACCCTGGGTAATCCGCCGTAATGGCCACCAAGGTATCGTCCCTACTTAGCTGATAGAACACCCCATCAATAAGCTCCACCGATATGTCCGGATCCTCTTCGGAGTCCGGATTGAGGGACCGTTCTGGGTCCTCGGGCTGTGGAGGACGGCTGTTTATATCATTTACCTCCTATCGCAGTTCCTGCATTGAAATCATTAGACTACCTATCTAACCGTGGGAGTATAAAACGAACGGGCAAGCGCAATTGTTCACTTACCCAACTTGGAGGATCGTACATACTGAATCCGGCCTGCGGATTGACGCGGAGGAATTCCTCCTTTTCTCCCTTGTACAAAGAGGATAAGATCTTTACTAGGGCAGCGGCTGAGGCCGGCCCCTTACGACCGTAACAGGTGGCGTCATCCTCCCCGTTGAAATCCCACATGGGATGGCCTCTATATTGAAGCGGCTGCACCCCCCGCATAATGCATGCGGCCATGACTCCAATCATGGTTAGTCCAGAATGAGCCAACAGTCTTAGCCGGCCCATCAGGTAAAGGACGTCTCTGTCGCTTTCTCTCTAAGAGCTCCGTGGACGCCAGCTCAAGCGTTTCTTTAATGGGGCATTGTTGAACTCGGGGAGACCGACCCGGATAAGGTCCGGTAGCAGGACGTCATCTATGTAAAACCATTCCGAAGGCCAGTCCTCGGATGCCTTCTTCGGGGTTCCGAATAGGTATTCGGTCCCGGCGATGCGCCATACTTCGGCTCCGCCCACTTGATAGATAGACCCCTCTTGAGAACGGGGCACCAGGCAGAATAACCTCTTCCACAGCGTGAAATGAGCCGCAACACCTAAAAATAGCTCGCAAAGGGCAACGAAACCCGCGATGTGTAATACGGAGGCGGGCGTGAGATTGTGCAGCTGGAGACCGTAAAACTTCAGAAGCCCGCGGAGAAATGGATGAATTGGAAATCCCAGTCCCCTTATTAGATAGGGGACGAGGCACACCCGCTCTCCTTTAGAAGGATTGGGGGTGCTCTCCGCTTGTTTTCCGCCATTGTAGGTGGCGAGACCGGCTCGGACCGGGACCATGTATGCCGGGGGAAGAAATCCCTTGGCCTGAAGTGACACTAACTCGCTATGTGGGATGGTGCAACTCTCCCAGTCCCTGGGTTTGGGACCAGAGGGGCGAGGGGGGGGAGCTGCGACGACTGGACATGTTGGAATGGCCTTTGCTGGAAGCGCTCTGATGATAACTCGCGGAGAGGAGAAGATGTGGTTTGAACCTGAATTCCCATCCAGTTAAATAGGCGGCTCGTTTATATGGCTAGGGGTGTGGATGTAAAAATGCCCTGGCTTTTCGCATTCGTTTGACACGTGGAAGATGGCCATTATTGGGCATAGACCCCAAGGAGCGCAACATTTACAAGAAACCGGACTTTATTCAATAGGCACACGGAATTTGGAGGAGAACCCGCCTTGCAATGCCGAAGACAATCTGCGCGCCGGACTCATCGTCATTGAAGCCTGGTTCAGGGGCTACTGAGGGAGTCCTGGATTAGGGGGTGTTCAGATAGCCGGACTATACGTTCAGTCGGACTCCTGGACTATGAAGATACAAGATTGAAGACTTCGTCCCGTGTCCGGATGGGACTTTCCTTGGCGTGGAAGGCAAGCTTGGCGATGCGGATATTCAAGATCTCCTACCATTGTAACCGACTCTATGTAACCCTAACCCTATCCGGTGTCTATATAAACTGGAGGGTTCTAGTCCGTAGGACAACATCATCATACAACAATCATACCATAGGCTAGCTTCTAGGGTTTAGCCTCCTCGATCTTGTGGTAGATCCACTCTCATACTACCCATATCATCAATATTAATCAAGCAGGACGTAGGGTTTTACCTCCATCGAGAGGGCCCGAACCTGGGTAAAACATCGTGTTCCCTGCCTTCTATTACCATCCAGCCTAGACGCACAGTTCGGGACCGCCTACCCAAGATCCGCCGGTTTTGACACCGACACCTTCCTCGACAACTTCCAAGGTACATATGTCCAGCCACCTGATGCCGATGACTTAAGCCACATAGTTCAACAATCTGGAGAATCAACCAGAAAATTCTGGACTAGGTTCCTAACCAAAAAGAACCAGATCGTCGACCGTCCGAACGCTGAAGCCCTAGCAGCCTTTAAGCATAGCATCCGGGATGAATGACTCGCCCGCCACCTCGGCCAGGAAAAGCCGAGATCCATGGCAGCCCTCACGGCACTTATGACCCGCATTTGTGCGGTTGAGGATAGTTGGCTGGCTCGCAGTACCAACACAGCCAACGAAACAGGCCCCTCCGAGGCCAAAAACAGCACCGGCAACCTCCGGCGCAACAGACACAAACGCCGAAGCAATGGCGAGAACACCGATGACACTACCATTCATGCCGGATTCAGTGGCTCCAAGTCCGACCAGCGAATGAAGCCCTATAAAAGGAACGGCGGAGGACCATCTAGCTTGGACCGCATACTCGACCGTCTGTGCCAGATACATGGCACCCCAGTCAAACAGGCCAACCATACTAACAGAGATTGCCGGGTCTTTAAGCAAGCCAGCAAGGTAAACAGCGTAAACAAGGAAGGGGAATCGCAGAGCGAGGACGAAGACGAGGAGCCCTGGCAGCCGAACACTGGGGGGCAGAAGAAATTCCCGCCTCAAGTCAAAATAGTGAACATGATATACGCCACACACATCCCCAAAAGGGAGCGCAAGCGCACACTCAGGGACGTTTATGCGGTAGAGCCAGTCACCCCAAAATTTAACCCATGGTCGTCAGTCCCGATCACATTTGATCGTCATGATCATCCAACTAGCATCCATCATGGCGGTTCGGCCGCATTGGTACTCGACCCAATCATCGATGGATTTCACATGACACGAGTCCTAATGGATGGTGGTAGCAGCCTCAACCTGCTCTATCAGGATACAGTATGCAAGATGGGCATTAATCCCTCACGAATCAAACCCACGATAACTACCTTTAAAGGAGTCATACCAGGCGTAGAGTCTCATTGTACGGGCTCGATCACGCTGGAGTTGGTCTTCGGTTCCCCGGATAACTTCCAAAGCGAAGAACTAATCTTCGATATCGTCCCATTTCGCAGCGGCTATCACGCCCTGCTCGGATGAACCGCATTCTCTAGATTCAATGCGGTACCACATTACGCTTATCTCAAGCTAAAGATGCCCGGCCCACGTGGCATCATCACAGTAAACGGAAACACGGAACGCTCCCTCCGTACAGAGGAGCACATTGTCGCTCTAGCAGCAGAGGTACAAAGCGGCCTTCTCAAGCAGCATTATAATCTGGCTGCCGAGCCCCTGGACATCATCAAGAGGGTCCGGACCACACTGCAGCAGGACAGCTCGGCTTGACAAGAGCTGAATTGGAAATATGACCTCCGTCCCAGCCCTGATGAGGCAATCGCACTAATACCGCGTGTACATAAACCACGTACTCAAAACACCATGGGAATCGAGGGAGCCATAACTCGTCCGCAAACCACTGTACAGATCAACCGACACAGGGATTCACACGCGCTTACTTTTGCTTTTTATTATGGGTTTTTTCTCTTTTCGAGGTCTATACGGACGACTCGTTTGCAGAACACACCAAGGAGGTAAGGAGCTCTGGCATACAAAGAAACCCCCAGGTGGTCTCTATTAACGATCCCCATACTTGTTTTACATACCCTCACACAGCACGCCCTTGGTTACGGCATGATAAATAGCTTTACTTGCTTATCGCATTATTTGCACAAAGTACGCCTCGACGTGCCAATTACATCACAATGGTGAATGAATGATGGAGTCAGCTTATTACCTAATTTTCCTGTTTTCTCACCTTTGTAAATATTGCTTATTGCACACGTACACTATGGTACGTATTACTGCGCCAGGGGCTTCATTACACCCAACACTATGGCAATAAAAAGTCCAAACACTTTTATAGTATAGTTCGGCACCTCGAACTTATAGCATTATATGCATCGGATCTGAATCATGTCTTTGGTCAATAGTTGGGTTGCCCAGCTCCTGTGCTTACTACCTTACATTCCGCTATATCAGCTAGGGTAGTAAAGGGAGAACTACTGCAATTGTGTCCCGGTTCTTGAAGACGAGCACCTTAGTAGAGAAAGCCAAAAACTGACTGTCATGATGCGGTGAGAGCCGGTCAGCTGTTCGAGAGGTTCCAAATCGTTAGAGATTTTTTCCGCTTCGCGTGAAGAATCGGTCCCTCCGATTAGGCATGTATAGCGCCCCTAGTTCGGCCTTCCGAATACCAGGGGCTTCGCCAAACTTTTTAATTGTCAAACTCCTATGGCTAAGTGAGGGTGATAAAGGCCGCATAGTCTGATTGCCATGTTCGTTGCGCTAAACACCTCCTTTAAGGACCAGAATGTGGAGTAAAGAGTGTTTAGATTTATCCCGAACACCCCCGTACTATCTACGTGGGGGCAGAAGCCGACGATTGGTCAACACTCAGATCTCATAAACAGCCGCACAGGAGGTAAAACGTAAATCATAAGCATTATAATACATAACATCACTGCTCCATATTACAGGACAATATAATACAAATGTCTCATGGGAAAATCATATCCTTCGAACATTGTTCCGCCACAAGGCGGGACCCCTCCAAGACGCCGTCAAAATAGAGCTTGGGTCGACGATGCTCCTTGCCCTCCAGCGGTCCCTCGGTCATCAGCTTCTTGGCATCCAGCTTTGCCCAATGCGTCTTGACGCGGGCAAAGGCCATACGCGCACCTTCGATGCAGACCGACCGCTTCACGGTTTCAAGCCGCGGACAAGCATTAACAAGCCGCTTTACAAGTCCAAAATAGCTGCTAGGTACAGGCTCAGCAGGCCACAGCCGGACTATCAGGTCCTTCATGGCTAGCTCTGCCGACTTGTGCAGCTCGACCAACTGCTTCAGCTGGTCAATGAAGGACCATAGATGTTTTGGTCCAAGATACTGGGACCAGAATAGCTTCTCCATAGACATTCCTTCTTCGGCTCTGTAATACTCAGCAGCATCCAATATACTACGCGGAAGATCCGCAAACGCCCCTGGAAAACCTGAATCCGGATAAGTACAAGGAACGTTTCTTACACACACTTGCTATGCAGTGCGAAAGATTTACCCGCCGTAATATTCTGCCGCATGAATCTCCTGGAGTGTCCTGGGCTTCGGCTCATGCATCCTGTGCGCTCTGGTGGGCCTCCGCCAGTTCGGACTCATGCGCCTTACGCGCTCCAAGGACTCAAATCTCTCGATCATGCCCTTGAGCTATTGCTGTGCCTCGGCAACCTGGGCCTCGTGCTTCTCGCGCGCGGCGCATTCCATGGCCGCTTTGTCCTCAACCTCGGCTAACGCCTACTTAAGTGCCGCCACCTCGGTCGTGGCCACTAAAAAAGTTTATGACACTTTAGTTCGGCTGGACTGCTCATTTTTTCAAAATATACCCATAGGTTACCACATACCTTAGCTATCTTCCAGCTGCTTCTTCATGAGGCCGAGCTCCTCCTCGGCCCGCTCCAGCTTCCGCTTCAGTCCGGACACTTCCGCAGCATGAGCAGTGGCAGCCTGCAGCGATACCTTCTTATTCACATAGACAACTCATGTTAGACTCCTGCGATATTTATTCTCGATCCTTTGTTTGGCTTTTCCTCCTGAACAACAAACAGAGCATCAGGGGCTACTATCTATATGGCAATATTTTTCCTACAATCACATTACTCACCTCAAACCCCGTTAGAACGCTGGTGCAGGCTTCAGTCAGTCCTCTTTTGACAAACCGAACCTTCTCTATTACTGTGTCCATAAGAACATGATGCTCATCCACGATAGAGGCGCCTTGTAGCGCCTCTAGCAGATTATCCGGTGCCTCTGGTTGGACAGAGGTCACTAGTGGAACAGGCACATTCCCTCCTTGGGGGGAATGCCGTTCGCTGGAGCCCGGAGCCTTGTAGATCTCCGGAATGGTATCCGGCTGAGCCTCGAAGGGAACTCGGGCCCCGTCACCGGTCCCCGTGGGGACTTTTTCCCCTGTATGTCCGGCGACCGAGGAGCCATCCTGGGGCGTCACCTCGATGGTCTCCGGAAACTCCCCCCAGCCTGGCAAAGTCTTTTTGGATGCCACCTCATCGTCACCCTTGGGTGAGATGGAATGAGCAGGTGGCGGTGACATGCTAGCCATCTCCTTTGATTCTAGCGAATCCTCTGTCGAGGATCGTGGGGAGCCGCCGCGTGCTGGACTGCAATGACAAGGTTTAATATGTGTCAATATTGCAAACCGAGAAGGCCGGGTGTTTTTGATTCTGGTACTCATGAGGTGGCCCGAGGCTTGGTCCGACGAGGTTGCTCCGGACTGCTGTCAACATCCCACGTGGAGTTATCCATGAAGGAGCATCTCCCCCTCTTGAGCGCCTCCGCCTCCAAACACAGGGAGGCCTCCCTTTTCTCCCTTCCTCTCACAGGGGGGAGTCGCCTTCCTCCTCCTCGTCGTATTTGGCGGCTGAGGAGTCTGTCTCATCATCAGACGAGATGACCAAGGTGCTCCTTCAGTGAAGCCCACGCCTGGTCCCCTTGACCGTGGTTTTGACCTTCTTCTCCGGCATGTTGTAAGGCGTCGGAAATAGCATCTTGGTAAGAAGTGGGGTTTCTTTATCTTCAGGCAGCGGAGCCAGACTATTAATCCATCCTGCTAGATCGGCACAAGCCTGAAAAAGAAATTGACAAGAAGGCTTAGTGTCAGTGTCAAAACCGGCGGATCTCGGGTAGGGGGTCCCGAACTGTGCGTCTAGGCCGGATGGTAACAGGAGGCAAGGGACACGAAGTTTTACCCAGGTTCGGGCCCTCTCGATGGAGGTAAAACCCTATGTCCTGCTTGATTAATATTGATGATATGGGTAGTACAAGAGTAGATCTACCACGAGATCGAAGAGGCTAAACCCTAGAAGCTAGCCTATGGTATGATTGTTGATGTCTATGTTGTCCTACGGACTAAAACCCTCCGGTTTATATAGACACTAGAGAGGGTTAGGGTTACACAAAGTCGGTTACAATGGTAGGAGATCTTCATATCCGTATCGCCAAGCTTGCCTTCCACACCAAGGAAAGTCCCTTCCGGACACGGGACGGAGTCTTCAATCTTGTATCTTCATAGTCCAGGAGTCTGGCTGAAGGTATAGTTCGGCTATCCGAACACCCCCTAATCCAGGACTCCCTCAGTAGCCCCTGAACCAGGCTTCAATGACGACGAGTCCGGCGCACAGATTGTCTTCGGCATTGCAAGGCGGGTTCCTCCTCCAAGTACTTCATAGAAGGTTTTGAACATGAAGATAGTGTCCGGCTCTGCAAAATAAGTTTCCACATATTGCCATAGAGAGAATAATATTTACACCGATCTAATCTGCTGACGTATTCCATAGTGTGTCACACCACAGACAAGCCTTTATCCGAGTCGTTTCATTATCCCATCTGAGCACGTTATGTGAGGCGGGTTCCTTGGCATGTCTTGTTAAAGCAGAGATCGTGTCCCCTTATCCCGGGATTCTCATCAATACGGGCGTGGGTAACCCAACCGCTTCTAGGACTCCTAGATTATAGGCAAGTCCAAGCGGACACGGAGGGGATGCTTGATATTCACCCTATTTATAAAGGGGACAAGGATTTTATTTTTCCCTCCCGTGCTCAATCGAATCCTTCCCCCACCTCAAGCTCAAACGCCCGAAGTTCAGGTCAGGTGCTCCGAACCTTCAGTCATGTCCGGATCAAGCTTTCAAGGCCAATGGGTGCCTTCCTCCGTCACGGAAGAAGACATCAAAAAGTTGAGGAAGGCCAGATATCTGACTGCCGAGATTTTGCATCGGCTGCCTCCCCGAGGGCAGGCCGTTCCCACCCCCGAACCCAACGAGAACGTCGTTTTCCTCTCCCACTTCCTCCGAGGTCTAGGCCTTGCTTTGAATCCTTTCGTCAGGGGCCTGATGTTTTATTACGGGTTAGACTTCCATGATCTAGCTCTAGACTCTTTTCTTCATATCACGACATTTATTGTCGTGTGCGAGGCCTTCCTCCGGGTCACCCCTCACTTTGGCCTCTGGCTCAAGACCTTTGAAGTGAAGCCTAAGATGATCGAGGGGCAACATGCAGCGTGTGGAGGTTCCTTAATACGCAAGATGACGAGAGCTCTGTGGCCCAAAGGTTCCATCCCAGAGGTGTCTGAATCATGGCAACAGGAGTGGTTCTACATCACGGCTCCTAGAAGTGCCAAGTGGGCGGCCGCCCCTGTTTTCCGCTCGGACCCTCCACCACAACTGATGTCATGGATCAGCAGAGGTCTGAGCTGGGGGCCAGCCAAGGATGTGCCTATACTACAAAGCCGCATTCGAGATCCCTTCAATGGAGATTTCAGTTTGGTTGCGGTAATACAAGTTATGCTGGTTCGTCAAGTCCAGCCTTGCAAACGCCGGCCTCTTCGCCTATGGGAGTTCAATCCCGAGGGACCGCGTGTCACTCAAAATTTTCTCAGCCTGACGCACGAGGAGATGTACAAGTCATTCTTCAGACCTCAGGTGGAGTGTCCGGAAATCTCCGAGGATGTGGGCCTGAGTAGTAACCGCGCCGCCGAACAGGTAAGGCATCTTCCGGCCGAACATACTATCTCTCCTTTGTTACGAATTTATTTCTGAGAGTTTGCTTTTTGACCAGGACTGGCTAACAAAAGCAAAGTTGATTCGGTGTTCGGCCCCCCTCCCTGACGGTTGGGAAAATCCGGTATTGGAAAAGATGCTCCAGACCTCACCTTGCCCGGAGCCCTTGAAGGAAGATACTGTGGAGGATAATGCGGGCAGACGCGGGCCCCCAACGCTGCCCATTCTAGCCGAGGGAGCGAGCGTCTCCATGAAGGAAGATGACCAGAAGAGGAAAAGGACTGCGCCCGGGGATTCATAAGCCGAAGCGTCCAAACGGGAGAAGAAGTCTCCCACAGAGGGTCCTACCTTGGGGGGGCGCCGTTGCCGCACAAAGTCCCCGGGGGGATCAATTCTCCTGCGAGTCGTATGTGACCGGAAATACTTTAATAGTACAGATATGACATCTTTTTCTTCTGAGAAGATAACCATCGCATATATTTTTGCAGTTCGGGCCTTAGCCCCTCTCAAATGAGCTCATCCTCGGGGGATCTTCTTCCAGAGATGATGGAGAGCGAAACGCCTCCTCCGGACTCCTCCGCTCCGGAAGCGGGCGACCCTGAAGTGTCGTCGCGGAGGGCCTCTCCGAGTCCGGTGAGGCCAGAAGATAATCCCATTGACCCCCGAAGCTCCCAGTGTCCGGCTCCCAAAGAGAGAAGACAAAAGAGTCTAGCACCGTCTATTGTGCGATCGGATGTTCTGAGGGAGTTGGTGGGGCGAGCGGCCATCTCAGATGAACATCGTGTGCTGATGAATACGGCGATGGAGAGAATATCGTCCGCCGAGAGCGGATTGCGTGAAGCTTTTATGAGTCTACTGACAGGCTTTGAGGTACGTAAAAGAATGTATGATAGTCCTGCACATGCTAGGTGTGCCCTGTGTAGATAGTAGCCCCTGAGACTCTGGTTGTCGTTGGAAACGACGACGAATAGAGGATCATATTCCCAGGTAAAAACCATACTGCCTCTATGTGCAGGTGATGGAAGCTCTGGTGGCTAGCCGGACTAGCGAGTTTGCCCATTTAGAACGGCAGTTTGATGCGGCAGACGCCGACATTGAGCTTGTTAACAAAAGGCTTGACGAGGCACAGGGTAAGTGTCATTATCTGGTAAACGCCACAATAGGAAGAGCAGCATGATGCCAGTATCTTTAATATGTTGTGACTGCAGATGGAGCTGCCACTATTGAAGCCTTGCGGGCAGAACTTGCCCGAGCCAAGTAACAAGTGAGGTTGGGTAATGCGGCTGCTGTGAAGGCGGCCGAAGAGTTGCAAGCCGAGAAGGCCGCGCATGGTGAGACCCGAGACAAGATGGCCAAGATGGCTATAGAATTAAAAGCCGCCGCCGACCGTTGTCGGGTTCTTGAAAAAGAAAACCAAGCAAAGGCATCGGACCTTGAAAAGGCTGCTGCGACGAAAAAGGATCTCCGCTCTGGTATGAGGGCAAAGAAGGAGGAGCTACGGGAAGCCGGGGATATTGTAGCTGGGAAATCCATTATGTTGCGGAGGAAATTTGGAGATCCACGGTATGCCCCTCTGGATCGGCTGTGGAGTTCGGAGGATGTGTACATGGATTTGGCGGCAAGCGCTGCCGATGCGGCCAAGTACTTCCAGGGTTAGACAGACCATGGAGTAGACCAGCTGTTTTGGAGATAATTCCATTCTCCCGAGCATCCACTTTCATTGGCTGGCCAATTAGCCGAATGGGCCGAACTAAACAGGTTGTCCGGACTCTCTATGAGGTCTGTTGTGGATCAGCTATGGTCGGGAAGGTCAAAACCGAACAGCTATTTCAGCTTGGTGCAGCAGGTCCTTGATGTGGTGCCGCGCATTAATGCGATGTGGAGGTCGGCGTGCATAGAGGGCGCACGGATGGCCTTTGCCCGTGTTAAGACATATTGGGCGGAGATGGATGTTGCAACGCAGGATTCGGCTATAGGTCGAAAGGCTGCCGAGCACTACTTTGAAGAAGTTCTTGAGGGTGCCCGTTTGATAGAGACCCAGTGCTCAAAAAATATTATGTTTGAGTGATATGTAATCTCATTGTAAGAGAAATGCTTTTATAAATTTTTAGAAGGCTATTTTTATACTTTTGCCTGAAAGTAATATGATGCCTCCTGGGCGGCCGTTTATGTATACATGTGTATAACCTGAAAGATTGCAGCCGTCAGCTTCAACCCTCACGCATATAATGCGGAGGTGCTCGCAAAAACACGCATTCACACTTAACCCAATGTCTTGGTCCTATTAAGGAGGTGATAGCGGAGAGAGCGAGGCAACCGGACTATGATGCTTTAGCAATTTCACTTAGCCAGAGGAGTTTGACAGTGGGGCTAGTAGATAGCCCCTGGTGGCTCCGCACTCTCCCGATATCGGGGTGCGTACATGCCTGGCTGGGAAACGGCCCTTCGTTAAGGCGGAGGAATTCTAACATTCCCACAGGTCATCGAGTGGTTGACCAGTCTCACGCTATATCATGACAGTCAGTTTTCGGCTTTCTCTACTGAGGTGCTCATCCGGATGAACCAGGGCACAATCGCAGTAGTTCTCCTGGTGCTACCTTAGCCGGCAAGGCGGAACATAAGGCACCAAAACACATGAGCTGGGAAAACCCAACATTTGACCAAAGACAATGATTCGGAGCTGATGCATATAGGGCCAAACTCGCGACGCCGAATACTCCCTAAGGTATTCGGTCTTTGTGGTATAAACCGGGCCTAAATAGTGGCCTTTGTAAGCAGCCCCGTTTGTCCAGGTACGTGCATTGTTCCGGCGTGTCCACATGCCAAGACGTCAGCATCCTTCTCAACAGTGGATATGTATCAACAAGAGACAGTAAAAAAAAAGGTTTACATAGGGTCTTAATCTAAAAAGAATCCTTGGAGCAGGTCCCTGCTGCACGTCTGCGCCTGTGTCTCCGTTGTGCCGTATCCTGGACGGGTGTAGCACGATGATCGTCTGTAAAAGAGAGGAAGTTAATTGAAAAAGTTGTCGTGCAAAAGGATAGTTCTTAAAGAAACCATGTATAATTCAAGATGATAAGAAATTGCCACTTGTCTGCGCGCGTTGAGCCCCTTGTATTGACAAATAGGGGTGTGGCCACTTATTTCCGTATAAATAGCGGCGTTGGACTTGATTAGTTGTATCTGAGGTCTTGACGACCTATTGGATGGTTTCGTTTGTCCGAGCACCTTTAGTGTGCGGCGGCCAAGGCAGCCTTACTCTCTTCGGCGCGCAGAGATCGCTTGATATTTCCGTGCACTGTATTGATGCCACGTGGACCGGGCATCTTGAGTGTGAGGGAGGCGTAGTGTGGTATTGCATTAAAGCGAGCGAAAGCTTCGCGTCGGAGCAGTGCTTGATAGCCGCTTTGAAATGGAGGGATGTGGAAACTTAAATGCTCGCGACGGAAGTTATTGGGGGAGCCGAATGTAACTTGTAGTAGGAGGGAGCCCATACAACGAGCCCCTGGGCCTGGCGTTACTCCTTTAAAGGTAGTATTACTATGGTGAATTTGTGTTGGGTCTAGCCCCATCCCACGGATTGTATCCTGATATATTAGGTTTAGGCTACTGCCGCCGACCATCAAAACCCTTGTGAAGTGATATCCGCCAATTACTGAGTCTAATACCATGGCAGCCCATCCTGCGTGTCGGATACCTGCTGAGTAATCGCGATGGTCGAAAGTGATCGGTTGAGATGACCAGTGGAAGGACTTCGTGGTGATAGGCACTTGGGTATACTTTCCTGGGAATGCCCCATTGTTTTTTCCTTGATTACGTGTAAGACATTTACTGTTTTGACTTCTGGTGGAAATTGCTTTTGTTCCCCCGTGTCTTGCTTGGGGGGCTCGTCCTCGTCTTCACTTGGTGTATCCTCCCCCTTGTGTACGGCGTTGAGCTTGCCGGACTGCTTGAAGACCCAACATTCTCTGTGGGTATGATTAGCAGGTTTACCAGGGGTACTATGAATCTGACATACTTGGTCCAGAATTTTATTGAGGCTGGACAGTTCGTCCTTGGTGCCTTTAGGGGGCGGCTTTTGGCCTGGCCGAGAGCTTTTGAATCCGGCATTTACTGTCGTGCCCTTCGTGCTGTCTTCTTTATTCCGGCGTTTGTTATTGCTAGTGCGCCGTGATTTCCCGTTTCCATCTCTAACTTCAGATGTACTGGGGTCGCTGGTGCTGCATCTGGCTAGCCAGCTATCCTCCCCTGCGCAAAAGCAGGTCATGAAGTTTGTTAATGCGGCCATCGTTCTCGGCTTATTTTGGCCGAGGTATCTGGCGAGCCATTCGTCACGGACGCTATGCTTGAAAGCTGCCAAGGCTTCGGCGTCAGGACAGTCGACAATCTGGTTCTTTTTAGTAAGAAACATGTTCCAAAGCTTTCGGGCTGACTCTCCGGGCTGTTGAGTTATATGACTCAAATCGTCCGCATCCGGAGGTCGGACATAAGTCCCTTGAAAATTTGCCCGAAAGGCGTCTTCGAGCTCTTCCCAACTTCTAATGGAGCTTTCGGGGAGGCCTTTGAGCCAGTGGTGAGCTGGCCCTTTGAGCTTGAGGGGTAGGTACTTGATGGCGTGGAGGTCATCTCCTCGAGCCATATGTATATGAAGGATGTACTCCTCAATCCAGACCCCAGAGTCTGTTGTTCCATCGTATGCCTCTATGTTTACGGGCTTGAATCCCTCTGGAAATTCGTGGTCGAGTACCTCATCGGTGAAACATAGGGGGTGTGCGGCACCCCTGTAGCTAGGTGTACCACATTGTTCGGATGTTTGTTGTGTTGCATTGTATGCTGGGGCGCGCTTGCGTGGTCCATAGATGGATCTGGTTGCGCCGTCCTTTGGGTGCGAGCCCTCGCATGGGTCGCGTATTGTATTGTGAGCGGCGTTGTATGCCGCTCTGTGTTGGTAGAGGGGTCGTTTATCCGACCAGGTGGCTGCTTTGATATTTGGTTGTGGGGGCTCTGAGGCCTCCTCATCGAATTCGAGTAGCAGCTTCCGCTTTGGGTAGCTCTTGGAGGGGCGATAGTCGCCGTACCTTGCTGCAGTGCTGAGTATTTTACTCCATCTGAATTGGAGTGTGTCTTGCACGGCCTTGAGCCTTTGTTTCTGCTTTTTCAGGCTCCTCACGGTGGCAATAAGCCTTTTACGGGCAGTCCGCTGCTCTGGGTGTTTGTCCGGCGTTATGTCGTCCGGACCATTATCCTTGATAGGATTTGTTTGTTCGGTTTGATTATCCGGATTGCCGTTGTCCGGCAGCGGTTCGCCCTGCTCCACCGCTGGGTCTGTGTGATCGCTATTTCTATCGAGGCGGGATTTGGGGCGGCGCTTGCGTCGCCGCTTTGACTGCTTTTTGAGGGAACAAGCCTTCGGTTCGTCCTTCCACTCCTCGTCGTCATCTTTTGGAGCGTCTACCATGTATACGTCATATTTCGAGGTGGTGTTCCGGGGCCCAATAGGCGCTGGTTGTTCATCGTCTCCTTCATCGGCGTCCATACCATCGATGTCTTCGGAGTCGAAGTCGAGCATGTCGGCTAAATCTTCGATAGTGGCTACAAAGTGGGTGGTGGGTGGGCTTTGAATTTCTTCATCGTCCGCATCCCAATCTCGCTGACCGTAGTCCGGCCAGGGCTCTCCTAGTAAAGAGAGAGACTTTAGTGATTTTATAATATCGCCAAAGGGCGAGTGCTGAAAGATGTCGGCGGCAGTAAACTCCATGATCGGCGCCCAATCGGATTCGATTGGCAGATGCGTGAATGGTTCGGAGTCCGGAGAGGAGTCCGACTCCTTGGAATCATGTGTCTCGCGGAGTGCGGGGCTAGAGTTTGGCTCGATCGCCATTAGGATCACAGCCCCCAAGGCGGCGTCCAACCACCCATCCTCAATCGGCGCGGTTGGCTACGAACTAAGGGTCGAAGCCGATGTGGGTGCGGCCTTCAGGGTACTGTTAGGCGGCAGAGCTAGATCATGCTCGTCGTGGCAGTGCGGCGCGCTCGGCAATGGCTCGAATCCGTCGAAGATCAAGTCCCCGCGGATGTCAGCCCTGTAGTTTAAACTTCCAGATCTGACCTGACGGCCAGGGGCATAGCCTTCGATCTGCTCCAGATGGCCAAGCGAATTGGCCCATAGTGCAAAGCCGCCGAAGACAGAGACCTGTCCAGGGAGACAAGTTTCACCCTGGACCGCGTCACTCTCGATGATCATGGGAGCCATCAAGCCTGACAGCGATGACATAGAGGAACTCTCAATGAAAGCACCAATGTCGGTGACAAAACCGACGGATCTCGGGTAGGGGGTCCCAAACTGTGCGTCTAGGACGGATGGTAACAGGAGGCAAGGGACATGAAGTTTTACCCAGGTTCGGGCCCTCTCGACGGAGGTAAAACCCTACGTCCTGCTTGATTAATATTGATGATATGGGTAGTACAAGAGTAGATCTACCACGAGATCTTGGAGGCTAAACCCTAGAAGCTAGCCTATGGTATGATTGTTCATGACTATGTTGTCCTACGGACTAAAACCCTCCGATTTATATAGACACCAGAGAGGGTTAGGGTTACACAAAGTCGGTTACAATGGTAGGAGATCTTCATATCCGTATCGCCAAGCAATGGAAACGGGGTGAACCGGTGGAGGCGGGCCATGGTGGAGACAAACCGGCGGAGGTGGTGTGGCGGCTCTTGGCGTGGCAGCCCAATAGCGCACCGGCAGGGGTGGCTTGGTGATGAGGTGAAGGAGAATCCGAGTGCGCCTGTACTTGATGAGTCCGCAATGTTGATCCTTCGGATTGTTGTCATATCCGCTCATAGTCGGCAAGGCGGATCACAGTGACAGCCGGCGATGCAACGGTGGAGGTCAGCAACAGCGGCGGGGTTAACTTGAGGCTGCGGTGACACACGGCAAATGCGGAGACAAGGTCGGCCAGGCGCGGGCGACCTATGGCGGTGGCTCAAAGTGAGGCCATCGTGAGAGGCGCGGGCAGAGGCTGTTTACAAGGTGGAGGCGATGCAGAGTGTCTCGCCCTTGTTTCAACTTGTCGCGGTTGAAGACGGCGCTGCGAAACTCCGACGACTGGATGGTGGCTTTAGCGCGGCCGGTGGTTTGGCATAAAAGAGATGCAGTGACTCATGCGCGTCTATCTTGACGAGGCGTCCCGGTGCAACACCCGTCTACGAGCAGGGCTGAGACGGAGGCTAGCCAGTGAGAACGGGAGTAGTGATACGGGCGCGGCAGCGAGGGTGCGATGGCCGACCCGGCGACGTGGTCGATGCTTCGTCGAAGATTGAGTCCGCGTCCCAGTTGTGGACTTCCACGTGCATGGCCTTGTTGTTCAGGCCAAACCTGATCCCTCGACGAGCTTCGCCAGGGCATGTTCAGGTCTGTAGGTGTAGTAGAGACAAACCAGAGTCAACGGCGACGACCGGCCCAGCTGCGATAGGAGAGGCCGTAGTGGCTCGGAACCAACGAGCGGTTCAAGGGCGCAGGCGTAGTCGATGGATGAGTCCGAGTTACGGATGGCTCTGTTTCCTTTCCTTGACATTTTTCCTTGACTTTGATTTTTTATTCCAATTTGCTGTAGCACGTCCGACCCTCTAATAGTTCCGATGTCTATCTTGTCTTCAACTCGGTTTCGCCGGATCATCCAGACGTAGAGGCGTGTACTGCTGCATAACTCCAGCTTTAATCCAAAAGCAATGATTTATCGGCTGTGCCTATGGCTATTCCATGCCGGTTTATCCTGTGTGATTTCCTCTGTGCCGGTTCAACTGATTAATCACGAGCTTCTCGATCCCTCGAAGAGATCCCTCCAAGAACTCAACACCACCATGCGAGGCCCCACGGTGGGCGCCAACTGTCGTGGAATTGTCACGACAGATGTCCTTAGTGTTCGGACTTAGTCGCGAGGCCAACGCATCTATGCGGTAGCTTGAAGGGGTTGGGCGGAATCAAGAGACGCAAGGTGGATCATCACACAAGACGAGGATTTAGACAGCTTCGGGCCCCGGGAAACATCATCTGGAATAGCCCTACATGTTGTTTGTGGCTAGTTCTCATTATGCTCATGAGGGAGTCGTTGTAAACCGGCTCTCCTCTTTGTGTCTAGCCCTAAGATTGTTTCTTCTTGCCCGTCCCTCTTTGGGGAGCCCCGCCCCTCCTTATATAAGTTGAAGGGGCGGTTTACATGACTAGTCCTAGTTGGATTAGGATTACTCTATTACAAGTGGAGTCCTAGTCTTGCTTCCTTTGTAAGGGAATATTCCTTGTGCTTTCCTCATAAACCGGCCCACCATTAAACATGAACCGGCCTTCTGGGCCATGGGCCTCGTCATCCATCTGACCCGCCCGCCGAGTTACTAATGAACCGCCAAGACCGGGCGGGTAGCCCATGAACCACCAAGCTCCGGGCAGGTAACCAGTGAGTCGCCCAGTCCGGCCGGGTTATACTTCCGGCCGATTTACGCCACGGGGTATATCCCTGACATTAGCCCCCAGTTTAATTTGGATTTATCCATGTTAAACTGATCCTGTAAAATAAACACAAGAACAAACTTGACAGGTTGTGCTCCGGGTTAAGAATTATTGTAAACCGGCACCTGATCATACTTAAGTCCTTGTCATTTCCTCCTTCTAGAAAATCCAGGTCAATAAGCCAGCGTCATACTCAATTTGCTGACATTGGTTTCTCACAAAAAAAATATTGTGAAGAATAATCCACTTGAGTCGGTTTCCAAAGCGCCGGTTTAAGAAATATTAGTCTTGATATATTCATCTGATATTCAGCCGGTTTGAAGATGTAAAACTTGCCGGTTTAACATTACCAAAAATGGCTGGGTTATAAAAACTGTGATCCCGGATTAGGACCGTTTATAGACGCCGTGTTATGATTGTTGCCAACGCCGGATCCCACAATTAATCTTCCTGATTTGCCAAAAACTGAGAATTTGAAGATGTTCCTCCTTTATATGCATATTACCTGTAGCCCCCAAGTCTTAAGAGGAGAACATAATGATAGCTTAAGACTTGTGTCAATATAAATGTTGCAACCTTGAAGAAATCCAGATTGTTCATCTCAGTTACTAGGCACTACTGAATATTCCACATATGTAGCCCCCAAGTGTCGGGTTGTTATGCTTGCAGCAACCTGAGACTTGTAATTGCCTTATACTCATAAAAAGTTTAACCAATGTAGCCCCCAAGGGCCAGGTCATTATGCAATAATGAGTAGGGACTTTGTAGATATGATCATATAGATTTGAACAGCAACGTGTAGCCCCCAAGGGCCGGGTCATTATGTAATAATGAGCAGGGACTTTGTAGATATGATCATGTAGACTTGAATTGTTTGACAGGAGCAATTGGTAGCCCCCAAGGGCCGGCTCATTATGATATGATGAGTCGGGTCTTCAATAAGATGAGCAAAAAATGACTTTGCATTAGCCCCCAAGTGTCATGGTGCATGCTCGCAGCGACATGAGACTTGCATATTTGATATAATCTCAACTTTGAATAATGTAGCCCCCAAGTGTCGGGTCGTAAGCCTGCACCGACTTGGGACTATTCATGTAATTGTAAAATAAATCATATCCATTGATAATATAATAGCCATTGCGCTAAAGCGACTTTGAAAATCATAATTATAATACTGGTTATTGATAACCATAATAAAATCCAGCCATGTTGGCTATTTGAAGATTTGAATAATACAATCCAATGATTTATGAGCGCATGATTCCAATGGCGCAATCCAAATATATGCTGGCGACTTATAGTCGAAAACCAGACCGGGCTGATAGTCTCCGGATTATGATTTAATCGTGTTCCGTCAAATTGTAATTGACAGTCGAACCGGTTTAAGAATTTGTCGGTTTTCAAAACGCAACAAAAGAAATATATGTCTAAATGAAACAAAATTTCAAAGGCAATGATAAAACAATTGGCAAAAAAGAGGCAATTGAGGTCATCAAATGGCATTACCATGGTCGGACACGACCAAGTCCCCAATAGGCGTAGCTATGGTTCAAGTCAGCCAGGTCCCCAAATGATGCAGTGGCATTATGCCGATCAAGAGGCGTAGCGATGGTTCAGGTTCGACCAAAGCCCCCAAGTGATTTCTGTGGCCTTAGGCCGATCAAGAGGCATGACTGGTCCAGACGTGACCAAGTCCCCAAGTGATCTGGTGGCTTTCGCCTATCAAAAGGTGTTGTATTGGTTCAGGCATGACCAAGCCCCCAAGTGATGTTGTGGCACTAGGCCCATCAAGAGGCGTGACTATGGTTCAGACGTGACCACAAGTCCCCAAGTGATCAACAATATGATAAGCCCATGAGGCATGATACCCATGTTTGAACCGCGCATCATGGCAGCAGGTCCTCTTTGGCACCCTTTAACTTTTTGCAAGAGATAAATCCTTCTTGAACCGGATGTTAAACCGGATATTGAGAGCTTCAAAGCTTTGTGGGAGACATCTTTCCCTTGAACCGGATTTTAAACCGGAATCTTCATTTTCAGCCGGAAATTTTCTGACGGCCTTTAAACTCGAACTTGCGAGAAGTTAATTCCTTTTTGACCGGAAATTCTTAAACCAGAAGTAAGAGCTTCAAAGCTTTGTGGGAGATAGCTTTCCCGTGAGCCAGATTTCATAACCGGAATCCTTCTTTTTAAGCCGGAAATTTTCTGACGGCCTTTAAATTTTCACCAATATGGCGGTTTTAGGGTCCTGCATTAGATAACTTTGCAAGCCGGAGTAATTGCTCCTTTAAAGAAAGCACTATATAATATAAAAATATACTGGATGGATTTCACCTAATATGTTAGGCCAGTTAATATCCACCGCGGGGTTGATGATCACCATGGTGAAGCTGAAATCGATCATGGCCAAGTCGGCCGCGGCAGCAAGGCAGATGAACCGGCCGCGACATTGTAAACCGGCGTGGACGGGCGAAGCAATCGCAGGCGCGGATATATCCATAACACGACCTTTGCTCTTTCAATGAACAATTCTCCTGTGGTATAAACCATGTTTGCCGTGCATAATCGTCCTGAAAACAACAAATATTGCAAGACCGAGTAATTGTTTTCAAAAGAAAACAAAATATATCAATTAAAAATTGAATGGATGGATTTCACCTGATTTATTCAGACAATGAATGATCAGTGTATATCATTCGATATTTTTTCGCTGGATGAACGTAGATATTTGACAATCTTCCTTTGTCCTTTCCATAATGACTGTAGCCGCAGTTCTTCACGTGGAAGGCTTTATCAGCAGGCACAAGGGTGTACAAGGTATGGCCGGGTCATATACAGAGCAGGAATTTTGAAAAGGGGGCGGTCGTATCACAGGAACAGAGGCGCAGCAGCTCGCAGTGCAACGGCAGAGGCGCAGCCGTGGCCAGTGGGAAGGCAGCAGCAAGCCAGCATCCTCTTGCAAGAACAAGCGGGTCGGGTCGTGGCCACGGCAGCCTTGACGCGGGGGCGATTTAGCGAGGCCACTCGGCGGTGACCCGGCGGCGATTCAGCCAGGCCGCTCCATAGTAACCCGGTGGCGATTCCGCAAGGCTGGATCGTAGCGGGAAGTGGAGCTGTAGTCCGGTAGCGGAGGGCCGGTGGAGGTAGGAAGATGGCCCTGCGGTGTGTGGAAGCAGAAGCGAACCGAAGCGACCGGCGAACACGAACGCGCCCGCGACCACAGCAACAGAAGCGGGCCGACCCGAGATGGTGCTAGAAGGAGTGCTCGAACCACAACAGCCACGCCCGCCACCACAACAGCAGAAATGCCCGCGAACCACAGCAGCTCCGGTTCATACGAACAAGCGGACATGGTGACCCGGCGCGGCGACTCGTGTATAGCAGACTCGGCAACTCGAGGCCGGCAATGGCGGGAGACGCGGCAGTGGCAAAGCGTCCCATGGATGACCCGGCAAAGAGCGATGGCGGTTTAGCGCGAAGTGGAACTAGCTTGGTACAAAGGCTGAACCTGACGGAGCGTGGTGCGGCTCAGAAGGAACATCCATGGCCGGTCTTGCGAGCGGAGGTACGGGTTGATATTGTGACCCGGTGGAGTAGAACCGCGCAGGACAGCGCTTGGTCAGGGCCATGACATCGATGGCGGTTTAGGGGCGAGGCCAGGCACGCTGCAGGCGGCTCGCGGCCGGTTTGTCGCAGACCAGCAATGGAAACGGGGTGACCCGGCGGAGGCGGGCCATGGTGGAGACAAACCGGCGGAGGTGGTGCGGCGGCTCTTGGCGTGGCAGCCCAACAGCGCACCGACAGGGGTGACTTGGTGATGAGGAGAAGTAGAATCCGAGTGTGCCTGTAGTTGATGAGTCTGTGTTGTTGATCCTCCGGATTGTTGTCATATCCGCTCATAGTCGGCAAGGCGGATCACAGTGACAGCCGGTGATGCGACGGTGGAGGTCAGCAACAGCGGCGGGGTTGACTTGAGGCTGCGGCGACACACAGCAAATGCGGAGACAAGGTCGTCCAGGCGCGGGCGTCCCGTGGCGGCGGCTCAAAGTGAGGCCATCGCGAGAGGCACGGGCGGAGGCTGTTTACAAGGTGGAGGCGATGCAGAGTGTCTCGCCACTGTTTCAACTTGCCGCGGTTGAAGACGGCGCCGCGAAACTCCGACGAGTGGATGGTGGCTTTAGCGCGGCCGGCGGTTTGGCATAAAAGAGGTGCAGTGACTCATGCGCATCTATCTTGACGAGGCGTCCCAGTGCAACACCCGTCTGCGAGCAGGGCAGAGACGGGGCCTAGCCAGTGAGAACGGGAGTAGTGATACGGGCGCGGCAGCAAGGGTGCGATGGCCGACCCGGCGACGTGGTCGATGCTTCGTCGAAGATTGAGTCTGCGTCCCAGTTGTGGACTTCCGCGTGCATGGCCTTGTTGTTCAGGCCAAACCTGATCCCTCGGCGAGCTTCGCCAGGGTGTGTTCAGGTCTGTAGGTGTAGTAGAGACAAACCGGAGTCAACGGCGACGACCGGCCCGGCTGCGATAGGAGAGGCCGTAGTGGCTCGGAACCAACGAGCGGTTGGAGGGCGCAGGCGTAGTCGATGGATGAGTCCGAGTTACGGATGGCTATGTTTCCTTTCCTTGACTTTGATTTTTTATTCCAATTTGCTGTAGCACGTCCGACCCTCTAATAGCTCCGATGTCTATCTTGTCTTCAACTCGGTTTCGCCGAATCATCCAGACGTAGAGGCGCGTACTGCTGCAAAACTCCAGCTTTAATCCAAAAGCAATGATTTATCGGCTCTGCCTATGGCTATTCCATGCCGGTTTATCCTGTGTGATTTCCTCTGTGTCGGTCCTTCGTTCTCGATCCCTCGGAGAGATCCCTCCAAGAACTCAACACCACTGTGCGAGGCCCCACGGTGGGCGCCAACTGTCGTGGAATTGTCATGGCAGATGTCCTTAGTGTCAGGACTTAGTCGCGAGGCCAACGCATCTATGTGGTAGCTTGAAGGGGTTGGGCGGAATCAAGAGACGCAAGGCGGATCATCACACAAGACGAGGATTTAGACAGCTTCGGGCCCCGGGAAACATCATCCGGAATAGCCCTACATGCTGTTTGTGGCTAGTTCTCATTATGCTCATGAGGGTGTCGCCGTAAACCGGCTCTCCTCTTTGTGTCTAGCCCGAAGATTGTTTCTTCTTGCCTGTCCCTCTTTGGGGAGCCCCGCCCCTCCTTATATAAGTTGAAGGGGCGGTTTACATGAGTAGTCCTAGTTGGATTAGGATTACTCTATTACAAGTGGAGTCCTAGTTTTGCTTCCTTTGTAAGGGAATATTCCCTGTGCTTTCCTCATAAACCGGCCCACCATTAAACGTGAACCGGCCTTCTGGGCCATGGGCCTCATCATCCATCTGACCCGCCCGCCGAGTTACTAATGAACCGCCAAGACCGGGCGGGTAGCCCGTGAACCGCCAAGCTCCGGGCGGGTTACCAGTAAGTCGCCCAGTCCGGCCGGGTTATACTTCCGGCCGGTTTACACCACGGGGTATATCCCCGACAGTATAATTGTTGATGTCTATGTTGTCCTACGGACTAAAACCCTCTGGTTTATATAAACACCGGAGAGGGTTAGGATTACACAAAGTCGGTTACAATGGTAGGAGATCTTCATATCCATATCGCCAAGCTTGCCTTCCACGCCAAGAAAAGTCCCTTCCGGACACAGGACGGAGTCTTCAATCTTGTATCTTCATAGTCCAGGAGTCCAGCTGAAGGTATAGTCCAGCTATCCGAACACCACCTAATCCAGGACTCCCTCACTTAGTATCCTCCCTCGAAATGTGTCCTTAAATACTACACCTTGACGGCTTACCGAATTGGCATGACGCTTAAAGTTGAACCCGCGATCTTTGGTCGAGGGTGGCGGCGTCTCGCTGCCCTTGAAGAGCACCTTCCAGATATCTTCGTGTGTCGTGCCGAAGAGCCTTAGCAGTGTCTGGTGCTCGGCCAGATTGAACTCCCACAAATAACAGGTCCGGCGCTGACATGGAAGGATCCGGCATACAAGCATGACCTGGATCACATCAACTAGCTTGATCTTCCGGGTTATCATATTCTGGAGGCACGTTTGGAGCCCCATGATCTCTTCCAGAGATCCCCAGGTCAGGCCCTTCTCCTACAAGGAGGTAAGCCGCATCAGGACTCTGGATCGGAATTTGGGAGCCGCCGCCCAGTTGGCATCGTGTGGCTCGGTGATATAGAACCACCCCGATTGACATCCCTTCACGGTCTCTACGAAGGAGCCTTTGAGCCAGGTGGTATTGGGCATCCTGCCCACCATGGCACCTCCGCACTCGGCCTGTTGGCCACGCACCACCTTTGGCTTTACATTAAAAGTCTTCAGCCATAGGTCAAAGTGAGGTGGGATGCGGAGAAAGGCTTCGCACACAACTATGAATCCGGAGATATTGAGGATAAAGTTGGGGGCCAGACATGGAAGTCCAACCCATAGTAAAACATCAATCCACGGACAAATGGATGAAGAGGGAATCCCAACCCAAAGACGAAGTGTGTGAGAAACACAACCCTCTCGTGGGGATCGGGGGTAGGGACGATCTGCCCTTTTCCCGAGAGTCGGTGAGCAATATCCTTGGCTAGATAGCCGGCTCCCGGAGCTCCGTGATGTTCTTCTCCTTAACGTAGGAGGCCATCCACTTGCCTCCAGCCCTGGATCCTGACATGATTGGAATGTCTTCTCGAACGAGGAAAAGCCGAAAGCTTGGGCGTTAGAGCTCAAGGACGGAGGGACTGGAGATGAAGAAGGATGTGGGTAAAGGAAGAGTGTCCTTATCCCCTTATAAAGACCACAAATATCGAGCGCCTCCCCACTCGCCTTGAGCTCTCCTATTCCTGAGAGCCATGCAAAATGGCACGGTTGGGTTACCCATGCCCGTATTGATGAGAATCCCGTAATAAGGGGGCATGATCTTTGCTTAGACAAGACGTGCCAATGACAACCGCGTCTTGCAACATGGAGCGGTAGACGAAAACGGTTCGAAATTACGACCGGACAAACGCGATGTCATGTTGTAAAAGCTGTCAGCGGATTAGACTCGTGTAAGAATATATATTCTCTATGCGGTTATATATGGTGTGTGTGACAGGTCCGGATACAATCATCGCATCCGAAGACTATCTTGAAGTTCGGAAAGAAGGGAACCCGACTTGCAATGACGAAGACAAATCCGCGCGCCAGACTCCTCGTCATTGAAGCTAGGTTCACGGGCTACTGAGGGAGTCCTGGACTAAGGGGTCCTCGGGCGTTCGGCCTATTATCCTTTGGGTCGGACTGATGGGCTGTGAAGAAATGAAGGCCGAAGAATGCACCGTGTCCGGATTAGACTCTACTTGGCGTGGAAGGCAAGCTTGGCGACCTAAAATTCCTTCTCATGTAACCGACTCCATGTAAACCCTAGACCCCCTCGGTGCCTATATAAACCGAAGGGGATAGTCCGGAAAGGACAACACATATACTCATTACCATACCCACAAAGGCTAGACTTCTAGGGTTTAGCCATTATGATCTCGTGGTAGATCCACTCTTGTAACACTCATATTCATCAATATCAATCAAGCAGGACGTAGGGTTTTACCTCCATAGAGAGGGCCCGAACCTGGGTAAACATTGTGTCACCCGTCTCCTGTTACCATCGATCCAAGACGCACAGTTCGGGACCCCCTACCCGAGATCCGCCAGTTTTGACACCGACACCTTTCCTTCCCCCTCTCCTACTCCTACTAGGAATAGGAGGAGTCCTACTCCCCCTTGGCGCGCCTCTCCCTGGTCGGCCGCCTCCTCCCCCTTGCTCCTTTATATACGGGGCAGGGGGCACCCCATAGACACACAATTCATCATTGATCCCTTAGCCATGTGCGGTGCCCCCCTCCACAATAATCTACCTCAATCATATCGTAGTGGTGCTTAGGCGAAGCCCTACGTCAGTAGCATCATCATCACCGTCCCCGTGCCATCGTGCTGACGAAACACTCCTATGAAGCTTTGCTGGATCGGAGCTCGTGGGACGTCATCGAGTTGAATGTGTGTAGAACTCGGAGGTGCCGTACGTTCGGTACTTGGATTCGGTCGGATTGTGAAGACGTACGACTACATCAACCGCATTATGCTAATGCTTCCGCATTCGGTCTACGAGAGTACGTAGACACACTCTCCCCTCTCGTTGCTATGCATCACCATGATCATGTGTGTGTGCGTAGGATTTTTTTTTAAATTGCTACGTTCCCCAACAGTTACCTCCCATGACAGCTACTTCATCCTGGGCTTTCTTCAGGTTCTCCTTGGCAAGATCGAGGTCGAGCTTGAGTTGGATCTTTTCCTTCTCCAAATCAGCGTACTTGGTCCCAAGTTCACAAGATTTCTGCAATCAACAACAAGATAAGTCAATTGATAGAACGAAGATCAGTTACTTCCGAGTGAAAGATTAAATCGCTATGGCAAAAAGAGTTCTAAGACTACTGCCGAATCAAACATTCAACAACAATCTTGGGGACTACACCAGTGGGTGCACTTGGCGTGCCCCCACTGGTTTGATTTCCCACTTGGCATGGTCTGACCAACCCGAGTGGAAGGAGTAAAAAAACATTTGCTCTCAGAACACCATCGACTGCCTGCAGTCGACCGCGGTCTCGGGGACTACTCCCGGTGGGTGCACTCAGCAGGCCCCCACTGGACCATGGTCGACCTGTCTAATTCGAGTGAAAAAGCTAAACGGCTACAAGTGAAAAAGCTACACAGCTACAGAAAACACCCAGTGGATGTACCGATGCAAGGTGTAGACTGACATCTTACGAATAATAAAGCAGCAGTTTTCAGGTAGCATATCCTAATAGAACAAGAATCGAGTTGGAAAACAAATTGGAGACCAACTTACAATCCCACTTACTCAGACATTAGCTTGAAGAGCAGAGCTGGCGTCGTAGGCAGCCTTGCTGGTGTCATACACCACCTTCAGTCGGTCCATCATCACGCCCGCCTAGATCATAGCTTTGCTTGGCAGCTCCCACATGGTCCTCTGGGATGTGATGTAGAACAAACGGAACAGATGAGGGAACTGATGACGAGGGCGGTGGAGTTGGAGCTTGAGGTTGCACAATCGGGCTGGGAGCTTGGGCAGTTGACGCCAAAGGCTGGTCAGTCAACAAAGGATCAGCAAACGAGACAGTAGTCCGTACTGGATCGCCAAGTTGCTGAACTTCGGGCTCAGATGCTGGGCGAGGTACTTTGCTGGCAGGCACCCTCCTGCTCAAAGTCCTACCCACCTCCCTATATTCCTTCAAGGCACTTCTTCATCATCATCGTCGTCCGGAAGCTGGATAACATTTGTCGACACTACAAAACACTCGACGGAAATGTTTCAGTTGCTCACCAAAAAAGTAAGAAGAGCAAAACCATAGCTGGGGGATCGTACCTGCCCGAGAAGTGGCCGCGTCTCGGTCTCCGCATCACCCCGCTCCTCGTCAACGTCCATGGATGTTGCAGAAGTAGCGGCACTGAAAGTTCCAAAATTTCACTCAGACAAGCTAGCGAAGAAGTTTGTAGTGGAATCAAAAGACAAAGAAAAGAAACACTTACGCTGAAGCAACAAGCATGGCCACCTTGATCTTGGGCAGGGCCTTCCGGGGCTTCGGTGGAGCAACTTTGGGCTGTTTCGCGGCCTTCTCCGATGGCTCCGGAGTCAAGGTCCGAGTGCGCTTAGGGATTTTTGCACTCGGTGGAACTGCTTTGCCATGCCCTCCCGCGGGATCCTGCGACTGCTTGGAGTGCCGTCCAGAGTGGGGCGGCGACTCGACTTCCTCGTTGCTACCAGAGTCCTTGTTGGCCTCCTCACTGCCATCTTCATATTGCCAGTCAGCGCTTTCACCATAACTCGCCACTCCCTCCTGGTGTTGCTCCCCGTTCGGCATCGAATACATCTTGGTGAAAATCTGCAAGGCACAAGTTATAAATGTCAGTCGGATTCAAGAACGATCACGTGTTGAAAAAGAACACTCGGTAAAGCATGTCTGACCTCTTCTGGAGCGTTGTCGGCGTCCAATGGAAAAATTCTCCTGGCTCCGTGAGGGTTGTCCTTATTCCCAGTTATGCTTCGCAGCCACTGAGCCACCGTTTCCTCGGAGACCTCCTCCGAGTGGATCCGGGCGGTGTCTTCAGTGCCCGAGTACATCCACATCGGGTGGTCACGGGCTTAGAGAGGCTGAATACGTCGACTAAGGAATACCTCCAACAGATCCATGCCGGTCACACCCTCTCGGACTAAGTTAACGACTGCGTTGACTAAAAGGGACACCTCACCTTTCTCTTCTAAGGTTATGACAAGTGAAGAAGGCTGACAGAGTCTCTCCATAGTGAAAGGGGGGAGGCCGGTCGACTGACCAGGAGTCGGGATGTCCTTGCAGTAGAACCAGGTCGACTGCCATCCCCTGATTGACTCGGGAAAGGTCATGGAAGGAAAAGTACTTCTACCTCCAGTTCGGATCCCTAACCCCCTCCCCCCCCCCCCCCCCCCCGCGCACATCTGGATCACGTGCGCCTTTTCATCACTCGGAAGAGCCTTCTTCACCGACTGAGAACAGCAAGTAAAGATATGTTTGCATAGGCCCCAGTGGGGCTGGCACCCTGATACATCTCTGTCGTATCTATAATTTTTGATTGTTTCATGCCAATATTATACAACTTTTACATACTTTTGGCAACTTTTTATATGATTTATTGGACTAACCTATTGATCCAGTGCCCAGTGCTAGTTCCTGTCTTCTGCATGTTCTTTGTATGCAGAGTATCCATATCAAGCGAAGTCCAAATGCAATAAAATTTCATGGTGAATTATTTTGGAATATATGTGATTTTTTGGAGTTGGAATCACTGCAAACGAAGGCCTACACGGCCCACAAGACACCATAGCATGCCAGAGGAGCCTGGCTCGCGGTGGTGGGTTGTGCTCACCTTGTACGTTGGTAGGAGCTCTACTTCGGGTGCAAGGAAGCTTATATCCGGGGGAAAATCGTGTTAAAATCTCAGCCCAGTCGGAGTTACGGATCTCCCAGAATATAAGAAACGGTTTTCGGCTAGATCTGGGGAACGCGAAACAGAAGAGAACAGAGAGGGAGATCCAATCTCGGAGGGTCTCCCGCCCCTCCACCATCATGGGGACCAAGGACCAGAGGGGGGACTCTCCTCCCATCTAGGCGGTGAGGCCAAGGAAGAAGAAGGAGGGGGGCTCTCTCCCCCTCGCTTCCGGTGGTGCCGGAGTGCCACCGGGGCAACGATCTACATCAAAAATCTTGCTACCGTCAATACCAACTTTCTCCCCCTCTATGCAGCGGTGTAACACCTCTTCTCCCCGCTGTAATCTCTACTTAAACATGGTGCTCAACTCCATATATTATTTCCCAATGAACTATGGTTATCCTATGATGTTTGAGTAGATCCGTTTGGTCCCGTGGGTTAATCGTGATCTTGGTTGGTATGATTGTATATTTTATCTATGGTGTTGTCCTATGGTGCCCTCCATTCTCACGCAAACGTTTTATTCTTGCAAAGTAGTTCTAGCATCACACCTACGAAATTGTTTCATACTTGTTTTCGGTAAAGCAAACGTCAAGTGTGCGTAGAGTTGTATCGGTGGACGATAGAACTTGAGGGAATATTTGTTCTGCCTTTAGCTCCTCGTTTGGTTCGACACTCTTATTTATCGAAGAATGCTACAAACGATCCCCTATACTGTGGGTTATCAAGACCTTTTTCTGGCGCCATTGCGGGGGAGCAATAGCGTGCGGTGAATATTCTCGTGTGTGCTTGTTTGCTTTATCACTAAGTAGTTTTTATTTCCTGTTCCAAGTTGTTCTCTATTTTCAATTATGGATATGTAACACGAAACACCAAAACAATTAGTTGTACTTGCTACTCATGGAGATGGGGAACCTCCTAAAACCCTCGATGCTTGTTATGTGAAAAATATTATGCACTACTTTGGTAATCCTGAGAAGATCCCATTCAACTTGATAATGGGAGTAAAGTTGGATCAATGTGAATACTTTAGGGATTATTGCTTGACTCATAAATGGAAATTGTTATGGGATCAAATTCATATATTGAAGTGGTATGCTTGGAATCTATGCTTGAGATATGATTATACTTGTTGATCTAGAATGAACGCTCCACATCTTCCCTTTTCATGCAAATTCAATGATAATGAAACCTTAGCTTCTTATGCTAATGGTATATATGGTTACTATGATGTGGAATGAATAGAAGAATTTGTTGCTTTTAAGGGTGCATATGAAATGGAATCTTTGTTTGAAAAGTTTGAAGATTTTGATGATTCAGTTTATAGACCTGAAAATCTTGCTATCCTTAAATATTGGTATGATAATTATAAATACAATTACGATATTGATGTATTTATTGAGAATAACTCCGCTATCCAAGAAGAGACTAACATTTTGCAGGAGTCTGTGGAAGAAGAAAATGATGAAACTGTGAGCTCATTGGATGAAAAAGATGAGGCGGAGAGCAAAGAACAAAAGGAGGAAGAGCGGATTGATCACTTGTGCCCACCTTCTAATGAGAGTAACTCTTTATCCCATACATTGTTTAATGCCCCTTGGTTCTTACCGAAGGATGACTGCTATGATAAATGCTATGAACCCATTGATTCTTTTGAAATATCCCTTTTTGATGAACTTGAGTCTTGTGGCCATGATGCCAATATGAATTATGCTTATGGAGATGAACTTGCTATAGTTCGTTATGTTAAGAATGACATTGTTGCTATTGCACCCACACATGATAGTCATGTTATCTTTTTGAATTTTCCCAACTACACTATATCAGAGAAGTTTGCACTTATTAAGGATTACATTGATGGGTTGCCTTCTACCGTTGTGCATGATGATTTTGATGAGTATAATATGCATGTGCTTGCTGCTCCTACTTGCAATTATTATGAGAGGGGAACTACATCTCCACCTCTTTATGTTTCTCACACGATAAAATTGCAAGAAACTGCTTATGCTATGTATTAGCCTTTACTTGATGTGCATGAATTGTTCTTTTATGACATGCCAATGCATAGGAAGAGAGCTAGACTTCGTCATTTTATGATATATGTTGCTTTGTGCTCATTACTAAATGCCAAATCACTGTTAAGTAAAATTGGCTTTGATATACCATGGGATCCGGGTGGATTCATTACTTGAGCACTTTATGCCCAGCTTAATGGCTTTAAAGAAAGCGCTGCCAGGGAGACAACCCAGAAGTTTTATAGAGCCATTTCTTTCTGTTGAGTGCTTTTATAAAGTTTAAAAACAAAAAATATAGAGGGGAACTTAAAAACCTTTTCACAAAAGAGAAGCGATTGGAAGTTATGCATTGGAGAAGTGAGGGTCGACCTTGAACACTTATGTTCATGCTCATGGAAATAATGTAGAATTTTCCATGAAGATTCTCAAAAAAATAATTATCCCCTTGTACAATTACATTGTATTATAAAAATAATGTGCCAAGGTTTGCCTTTAGGATGATTAAAATGCTTGTTGGTTTGTGCAGTGCAAATAGAAACTTTGGTCGTAGTGCTTGATTTTACGTTTTTTACTGGAACGTCAAACGGTTCTGGAACTTTTTGTACTGTCTTTATATACAAAAATTTTTTGTCCTAATTTTTCAGAATTTTTTGAGTTACAGAAGTATGGTGGATGTTCAATTCTTTACATACTGTCATGTTTTCACAGATTGTTGTTATAGCTTCATTATTTGCGTATGTTTGAATTCTTGTTGAAGCCTCCTTGACTTGGGGCCATAGAATTGTGATAGCATATAGTGGGTAAGGTTTGTTTATAGTTATACAATAATGTTACAGTAGTACATGATGGGATCTCATTGCCATATTCACTAACCCCGCCACTAAAAGTTTGGTTAAGTTTTGTGTGGATGAAGTGTTCGAAGATCGAGGAGGTCTCTATATGAGGAGAAGGAGGAGAGGCAAGAGCTCAAACTTGGGGATGCCCAAGGCACCCCAAGTAAATATTCAAGGAGACTCAAGCGTCTAAGCTTGGGGATTCCCCAGAAGGCATCCCATCTTTCTTCAACAAGTATCGATATGTTTTCGGATTTGTTTCGTTCACGTGATATGTGCAAATCTTGGAGCGTCTTTTGCATTTAGTTCTCATTTTTTATGCACCATGCTGGTATGAGATAGTACATTGTTGATTTATAGAAATCTCATTTCACTTCACTTATATCTTTTGAGTATGGCTTTATAGACTGCTTCATGTGCTTCACTTATATCATTTGAAGTTTGGATTGTCTGTTTCTCTTCACATAGAAAAACCGTTATTTGAAGAATACTCTTTTGATTCACTTATATTTGTTACAGCATGATTTTTTATAGAAAGAATTAAACTCTCTTGCTTCACTTATATCTCTTTAGAGAGTCAATAGGAATTTTGGTCAATTGCATGGTTAGTCATAAAATCCTACATAAAACTTATGGATCACTGAATATGATATGTTTGATTCCTTGCAATAGTTTTGCGATATAGAGATGGAATATGTGGGAGGTACTAGTAAATGGTTGTGTTTAGTAAGAATATTGGTGTTAAGGTTTGTGATTCCCGAAACATGCACGTATAATCTCTCCTTATGCTATGATGTTGGAGCATGATTTATTATTGATTGTCTTCCTTATGAGTGGCGGTCAGGGACGAGCGATGGTCTTTTCCTACCAATCTATCCCCCTAGGGTCATGCATAGTAGTACTTTGCTTCGAGGGATAATAAACTTTTGCAATAAGTATATGAGTTCTTTATGACTAATGTGAGCCCATGGATTATACGCACTCTTACCTTTCCGCAATTTGCTAGCCTCTACGGTACCGTGCATTGCCCTTTCTCACCTCGAGACATGGTGCAAACTTCGCAGGTGCATCCAAACCCCATGATATGATATGCTCTATCACACATAAGCCTTATTATATCTTCCTCAAAATAGCCACCATACCTACCTATTATGGCTTTTCCATGGCCAATCCGAGATATATTGCCATGCAACTTCCACCGCTTCCATTTGATGACTTGAGAATTCATTGTCATATTGCTTTGCATGATCATATAGCTGACATAGTAGTTGTGGCTTGTGGCTCAGCCACCGTTCATCATTTTTCATACATGTTACGCTAGATCATTGCACATCCTAGTACATGCCAGAGGCATTCATATAGAGTCATACTTTGTCATAGGTATCGAGTTGTAATTTTTATTTCTTTTGAGTTATAAGTAAATAGAAGTGTGATGATCATCATTATTCATTTTTAGAGCAGTGCCCCAGTGAGGAAAGGATGATGGAGACTATGATTCCCCTACAAGTCGGGATGAGACTCCAGACAATGAGAGAAAAAGAAAAAGGGAAAAAAGAAAAAGAAGTAGAAGAAAAAATTAAAAAAAGAAGAAAAAAAAGAAAAACAAAAAATAAACAAAGAGAGAAGGGGCATTGTTAGTATCCTTTACCACACTTGTGCTTCAAAGTAGCACCATGTTTTTCATATGGAGAGTCTCCTATGTTGTCACTTTCATATACTAGTGGGAATTTTTCATTATAGGATTAGATGCACACCCACTTAGTTTTCATATTGAGCTTTCATACACTTATAGCTCTTAGTGCATTTGTTGCATCGAAATCCCTACTCCTTGCATTGATATCAATTGATGGGCATCGCCATAGCCCGTTGGTTAGCCGCGTCGATGTGAGACTTTCTTACCCTTTTGTCTTCTTTATATTTACCCCTATCATCATACTCTATTCCACCCATAGTGCTATATCCATGGCTTGTGCTCATGTATTGCATGAGAGCTGAAAAAGCTGAAGCGCATTAAAAAGTATGAACCAATTGCTCGGCTTGTCATCGGGGTTGTGCATGATAAATACTTTGTGTTAAGAAGACAGAGCATGACAAGACTATATGATTTTGTTGGGATAGCTTTCTTTACGTTGATATTTTGAAAGACATGATTGTTTGTTGGGATGCCTGAGTATTGATGTCTTTATTTCAAATTATAGACTATTGCTTTGAATCACTTATGTCTTAATATTCATGCCATGATTAGATATCCGATCAAGTTTATGCTAGGTAGCATTCCACATCAAAAATTATCTTTTTGATTATTTACCTACTCGAGGACGAGTAGGAATTAAGCTTGGGGATGTTGATACATCTCTACCGTATCTATAATTTTTGATTGTTTCATGCCAATATTATACAACTTTTACATACTTTTGGCAACTTTTTATATGATTTATTGGACTAACCTATTGATCCAGTGCCCAGTGCCAGTTCATGTTTTCTACATGTTTTTTGTATCGCAGAGTATCCATATCAAATGAAGTCCAAATGCAATAAAATTTCACGGAGAATTATTTTTGAATATATGTGATTTTTGGGAGTTGGAATCACCGCAAACGGAGGCCCACATAGCCCACAAGACACCAGGGCGCGCCAGAGGAGCCTGGCTCGCGGTGGTGGGTTGTGCTCACCTCGTACCTCAGTTGGAGCTCTACTTCAGGCGCAAGGAATCTTATATCCAGAAAAAATCGTGTTAAAATCTCAGCGCAATCGGAGTTACGGATCTCCCGGAATATAAGAAACGATTTTTGGCTAGATCTGGGGACCGCGAAACAGAAGAGAACAGAGAGGGAGATCCAATCTCGGAGGGGCTCCCGCCCCTCCGCCACCATGGAGACCAAGGACCAGAGGGAGAACTCTCCTCCCATCTAGGGGGGAGGCCAAGGAAGAAGAAGGAGGAGGGGGCTCTCTCCCCCTCACTTCCGGTGGCGCCGTAGTGCCACCGGGGCAACGACCGGGACGGCGATCTACATCAACAATCTTGCTACCGTCAACACCAACTTTCTCCCCCTCTATGAAGCGGTGTAACACCTCTTCTCCCCGCTGTAATCTCTACTTAAACATGGTGCTCAACTCCATATATTATTTCCCAATGATCTATGGTTATCCTATGATGTTTGAGTAGATCCGTTTTGTCCCGTGGGTTAATTGTGATCTTGGTTGGTATGATTGTATATTTTATCTATGGTGTTGTCCTATGGTGCCCTCCATTCTCACGCAAACTTGAGGGTCCCCTACTTTAGGGAGTTGCAATATGTTCATGGTTCGCTTATGGTGGGTTGCGAGAGTGACAGAAGCTTAAACCCGAGTAGGTGGGCTATGGCGTATGGGATAAAGAGGACTTGATACTTAATGCTATGGTTGGGTTTCACGACCTTAATGATCTTTAGTAGTTGCGGATGCTTGCTAGAGTTCCAATCATAAGTGCATATGATCCAAGTAGAGAAAGTATGTTAGCTCATGCCTCTCCTTCATATAGAATTGCAAGAATGATTACCGGTACTTGTTATCGATTGCCTAGGGACAAATAACTTTCTTGTTGACACAATGCCTTTTTCTAATCACCTAACTTTTATTATCTTGCAAAATACTTCTAGTTTTATTCTTGCAAAGTAGTTCTAGCATCACACCTAGAAAATAGTTTCATACTTGTTTTCGGTAAAGCAAATGTCAAGTGTGCGTAGAGTTGTATCGGTGGTCGATAGAACTTGAGGGAATATTTATTCTGCCTTTAGCTCCCCGTTGGGTTCGATACTCTTATTTATCGAAGAAGGCTACAAACGATCCCCTATACTTGTGGGTTATCACACCCCAGGAAGTTTTGGCACATTCAGACAAACATAGCAAGATACGAGATCGTGTTGGGAGGGAAATGGTGGATCTGGGCGTGGAAGATATTCAAGAAACCCGGAAAGAACGGATGCGGGGGAAGAGAGAAACCACACTCGACATAGGTAGTAATAAGGACACACTCACCCACGCGCGGCTGGGGCTCAGATTCTCCCTTGGACAGCCTCCAAGACCCATGGGCGATCAGGCCGTTGTTGGCGAGGTTCTCCACATCCTCCTTCACCACGGTGGAACGGCTAGTCCCCCTGGATCCAACCAGGCGGCAGACCGGACTGCGACGTCGACACCCTCGCAAAATTCTTGCCCTTCACCGTCGTCGCCTTCTTTGCGTGCTCAATAGCCGTAGTCTTGTCCTTCACCATGGCGATGGAGCTCGAGCGAGTCAGGTGGAGGTGCGGCGAGCAAGGAGATGAAGAGTGGAGAAGAAGAGAGGAAGGGGAACGAATGACGTGCACAGTGCTCCGCATCGGCAACGACACATTTCATGGACCCGCTTCTAAGTGGCTGACCTATGGGCCCGAGCGATCTTATCACATCCCGCAACAAGTGTTGGCTCAATATGTGGCGAAAAAGGTGGCACAAAGATCGAGGAGTCCCTGTCTACTCGCTCCACTTAGTGCGCCACGCCCCGTCTCGCGTGCTTCTCCAAAGTTTTGAATCCCATGAGATCCAAGAACCGCAGAGCATTCAATCACACCAAAGATATCAAATTCCACTTCGCTCGAAAGTTTGCAGCATAATTCACTCGGTAATTTCAGAAGTCAGAATCGATCGAGTTAACTGATGTAGGGTTAAAGTACTCGTATGCTTTCAAGACCTTGGTAACACGCATCTGAAGCATTGAATCGAGTCGGAGTCCACTTCAATCCTTCTTCACTCGAACCTCAATCCATTCGGGGGCTAATGATGATGACACGTACCTAGGGTAGGGTCGTAGGTCTTACCTAGACACCCTACCTAAGGACACTGCCCTAGAGTCAAAGGCATACAAAGATCTACAGAAGATACCGAATGAAATAACCCTGAAGTGTAATCCACTCGATGGTATATTCCACTCGGATATCCCAATTCCACTCGACATAATGATACGTCTCCGTCGTATCTACTTTTCCAAACACTTTTGCCCTTGTTTTGGACTCTAACTTGTATGATTTGAATGGAACTAACCCGGACTGACGCTGTTTTCAGCAGAATTTCCATGGTGTTGTTTTATGTGCAGAAAACAAATATTCTCGGAATGACCTGAAACTACATGGAACATCTTAGAAAAAACAATAAAAATCCTCGCCAAAGATGAAGACCAGGGGGGCCACACCCTTCTCACGAGGGTGGAGGGACCCCCCCAGGGCGCGCCCCCTACCTTGTGGGCCCCCTGGATGCCCTCCGACACCAACTCCAACTCTATATATTTTCTTTCGGAGAGAAAAAATTAGATAGAAGAAATCATCGCGTTTTATGATACGGAACCGCCGCCAAGCCCTAAAACCTCTCGAGAGGGCTGATCTGGAGTCCGTTCGGGGCTCTGGAGAGGGGGATTCGTCGCCGTCGTCATCATCAACCATCCTCCATCACCAATTTCATGATGCTCACCGCCGTGCGTGAGTAATTCCATCATAGGCTTGCTGGACGGTGATGGGTTGGATGAGATTTATCATGTAATCGAGTTAGTTTTGTTAGGGTTTGATCCCTAGTATCCATTATGTTCTGAGATTGATGTTGCTATGACTTTGCTATGCTTAATGCTTGTCACTAGGGCCCGAGTGCCATGATTTCAGATCTGAACCAATTATGTTTTCATGAATATATGTGAGTTCTTGATCCTATCTTGTAAGTCTGTAGTCACCTACTATGTGTTATGATCCGGCAACCCCGAAGTGACAATAACCGAGACCACTCCCGGTGATGATCATAGTTTGAGGATTTCATGTATTCACTATGTGCTAATGCTTTGTTCCGGTTCTCTATTAAAAGGAGGCCTTAATATCCCTTTGTTTCCGATAGGACCCCGCTGCCACGGGAGGGTAGGACAAAATATGTCATGCAAGTTCTTTTCCATAAGCATGTATGACTATATATGGAATACATGCCTACATTACATTGATGAATTGGAGCTAGTTCTGTGTCACCCTATGTTATGACTGTTACATGATGAACCGCATCTGGCATAATTATCCATCACTGATCCGGTGCCTACGAGTTTTCCATATACTGGCTCTCGCTTATTTACTTTCTCGCTGCTACTGTTACAATCACTACAAAATACCAAAAACATTACTTTTGCTGTCTTTACTTTTGTTGCCGCTACCACCACTATCATATTACTTTGCTACTAAACACTTTGCTGCAGATACTAAGTTTCCAGGTGTGGTTGAATTGACAACTCAGCTGCTAATACTTGAGAATATTCTTTGGCCCCCCTTGTGTCGAATCAATAAATTTGCGTTGAATACTCTACCCTAGAAAGCTATTGCGATCCCCTATACTTGTGGGTTATCAAGACAAATTTCTGGCGCCGTTGCCGGGGAGCATAGCTCTATTCTTTGAGTCACTTGGGATTTATATCTGCTGGACACTATGAAGAACTTGAGAGATCCAAAAACCAAGATCTATCCCTCAACTACGAGGGGAGGTAAGGAACTGTCATCTAGCTCTGCACTTGATTCACCTTTTGTTATGAGTAAGTTTGCGACACCTACACTTGCTTCTGCTATTCGTTCTGATATGTCGCATGTTATTGATGATGCCACTTCTGCTATGCATGATACTTATGATGAAACTGCTTCTATGCCTGATACTACTGTGCCCCTTGGTGAATTTCTTGATGAACAAATTGCTAGGGCTAGAGAAAAAGAAATTATTGAATCTGAATACGATGATGATAGTGATGATGAAAATATGCCTGTTATTCCTGAGGGTTATCTTTTTGATATGGAATCTTCTGCCGCTATTTTAGCTTGCAAAGATAGATATGAGCTTAAGAGGTTATTAATTAAATGGAACAAAGAATCACTTAGAGATAAAATGAAACCTGGCCCTGTTTTTGCTACTTCACCTATATGTGTTCCTCATAAGGATTATGAATTCTCTGTTGATCCTGATATAATTACTTTGGTTGAATCTGATCCGTTTTATGGCTATGAATCTGAAACTGTTGTGGCACATCTTACTAAGTTAAATGATATAGCTGCCCTGTTCACTAATGATGAGAGATCGCGTTACTTTTATATACTCAAAATATTTCCGTTCTCATTAAAGGGTGATGCTAAGATATGGTTTAATTCTCTTGATCCTGGTTGTGTGCATAGTCCCCAGGATATGATTTATTACTTCTCTGCTAAATATTTCCCTGCTCCTAAGAAACAAGCTGCTTTGAGGGAAATATACAACTTTGTGCAAATTAAAGAAGGGAGTCTCCCACAAGCTTGGGGGAGGCTTCTCAAGTTACTTAATGCTTTGCCTGATCATCCTCTTAAGAAACCTGAAATACTTGATATCTTTTATAATGGACTAACCGATGCTTCCAGAGATTACCTGGATAGTTGTGCTGGTTCTCTTTTCAGGGAAAGAACACCGGATGAAGCTGAAATTCTATTGAATAATATGTTGACAAATGAAAATAATTGGGCAGCTCCTGAGCCAACTCCTGCTCCAATTACTCAACCTATTCCTAAACCAACTCGGAAGAAGAGAGGTATTCTATTTCTCAGTCCCGAAGATATGCAAGAGGCAAAGAAATCTATGAAAGAAAAAGGTATTAAAGCTGAAGACGTTAAGAATTTACCTCCTATTGAAGAAATACATGGTCTTAATATACCGCTTGTTGAAGAAACATATGATCTCAATTCTTTATTTACTGAAGAACCTCCTGATCCCGATATCCCGACACAGGTAGTAAAGGTAAATTCTCTCTATAGATATGATAAAGCTGAGATCCCTCCTACTAAAATTGCTAGTCAGTGCTTGGATGAGTTTGATAACTTTATGTTTAAGCAAGACGACTTCAATGCTTATTTTGGTAGACAATTAAAAGAAAATGCTTATATGATTAGACGCTTGGGTGATTATATGGCTTATATTAAAGGTGAACTTAAACTTGTTAGCAAACATGCTTCTATGGTTACCACTCAAGTAGAACAAGTACTTAAGGCTCAAAAAGAAGTGCTTGATGAAATGAATAGTAAGAAAAATGATTATGCTGTTAGAGTGGCTGCTAGAACTGGTAGAATGACTCAGGAACCTTTGTATCCTGAAGGCCACCCTAAGAGAATCGAGCAAGATTCTCAAAGAAATAATATTGATGTTCCTAGTTCTTCTAAAAAGAAGAAGAAAAATGATAGAACTGTGCAAACTTCTAGTGAACCTATTGCTGAACCACCTGATAATCCAAATGATATTTCTATGTCTGATGCTGAAACACAATCTGGTAATGAACATGAACCTAGTAAAAATATTAATGATGATGCTCAACCTAGTAATGATAATGATGTAGAAATTGAACCTGCTGTTGATCTTGATAACCCACAATCAAAGAATCAACGATATGATAAAAGAGACTTTGTTGCTAGGAAACATGGTAAAGAAAGGGAACCTTGGGTTCAGAAACCCATGCCCTTTCCTCCGAAACCATCCAAGAAAAAGGATGACGAGGATTTTGAGCGATTTGCTGAAATGATTAGGCCTATCTTTTTGCGTATGAGATTAACTGATGTGCTTAAAACAAATCCTTATGCTAAATATATGAAGGATATTGTCGGTGTCAAAACCGGCGGATCTTGGGTAGGGGGTTCCGAACTGTGCGTCTAGGCAGATGGTAACAGGAGACAAGGGACACAATGTTTTTACCCAGGTTCGGGCCCTCTCGATGGAGGTAAAACCCTACTCCTGCTTGATTAATATTGATGATATGGGTAGTACAAGAGTAGATCTACCACGAGATCAAAGAGGCTAAACCCTAGAAGCTAGCCTATGGTATGATTGTTGTTCGTCCTATGGACTAAAACCCTCCGGTTTATATAGACACCGGAGAGGGCTAGGGTTACACAGAGTCGGTTACAATGGGAGGAGATCTACATATCCGTATTGCCAAGCTTGCCTTCCACGCCAAGTCCCATCCGGAGACGGGACGAAGTCTTCAATCTTGTATCTTCATAGTCCAAGAGTCCGTCCAAAGGTTATAGTCCGTCTATCCGGACTCCCCCTAATCCAGGACTCCCCGGTAGCCCCAGAACCAGGCTTCAATGACGATGAGTCCGGCGCGCAGATTGTCTTCGACATTGCAAGGCGGGTTCCTCCTCCGAATACTTCATAGTAGATTTTGAACACAAGGATAGTGTCCGGATCTGCAAAATAAGTTCCATATACTGTCGTAGAGAGAATAATAGTTACACAAATCTAATCTGCTGACGTATTCCATAGCGTGTCATCACGCCACAGCCAAGCCTTTATTTGAACCGTTTTTACTGTCCCACCTCAACGCATTTTGCGAGGCGGTTTCCTTGGCACGTCTTGTCGAAGCAGAGATCGTGTCCCCTTTATTTACGGGATTCTCATCAATACGGACGTGTGTAACCCAACCGCGCCATTGATTACGGTGCTTGGGAGATAAGCGAGTTCTACCAGGCTGGTGGGGATGCATAGTTTCGTCCGCCCATATAAGGGGATAAGGATCCGCCTTTCCATCCACGCCTTCTTCCTCCTTTGCTCATCCATTTTCGCGCACTCAAGCTCTAGCGCCCAAGTCCGCATTCCCCATCTCAACCTTCTCCAGCCATGTCCGGAGCGGGAGGCAAGTGGATGGTCTCCTCCATTACGGAGGGACACATCAAGAAGTTGAGGAAAGCTGGATACTTGTCTGATGACATCGCGCACCGGCTCCCAGACGAGGGGCAGCTCATACCCACCCCCAAGCCCCATGAGAGGGTGGTGTTCCTCACCCATTTCCTCCGCGGACTAGGCTTCCCTATCCACCCATTTGTCCAGGGACTCATGTTCTACTACGGCCTGGAATTCCACGATCTGGCCTCGAACTTCATCCTCAACATCTCGGCGTTCATCGTCGTGTGCGAGGCATTCCTCTGCATCCAGCCCCACTTCGGCCTATGGCTGAAGACCTTCAATGTCAAGCCGAAGATAGTGGGCGGCCGCCAGGCGGAATGCGGAGGCGCCATGGTGGGCAAGATGCCCAACGTCCTATGGCTCGAGGTCTCCTTCGTGGAGACCATAAAGGGGTGGCAATCGGGGTGGTTTTACATCACCGAGCCGCGTGACCCTGAATGGGTCGCAGCCCCCGAGTTCCGATCCAGAATCCCTATGTGACTCACCTCCTGGAAAGAGAAGGGCCTGCGGTGGGGTAAAAAAGGAGAGCTGACCGGACTCCAAACATGCGTCCAAAACCTGGTGAGCAAGAAGCTCAAACTTGTTAACGTAGTCCAGGTCATGCTCATCCGTCGGATCCTCCCGTGCCAACAACGGGATTTCAGCTTGTGGGAGTTCAACCCGGCCCAGCACCGAACTCTGAGCAGACTCTTCGACACAACGGACGAAGATGCCTAGAAGGTGCTATTCAAGGGCGCCGAGGCTCCCGCATCCGCTACCGAGGATCGCGGATTCAGCGCGCGGTGTCAAGCCAACGCGGTAAGCTGTTTTTACCTCTTACAGGATATTTGTCTTTCATAGTTTGACTCTATGCGGGATCTAAGCCCCCATGCCTTTGATAGGACTGGCAGAGGACGGCCGAACAGATCAACTGTCCGGCTCCTTTACCCGAAGACCCAGTGGACGCCCGCTTGGCGGAGCTGCTGGTTCCGGCACCTTACGTGATGCCGGAGAATAAGGCCACGGGAACCCGGAAGAGTTCCCGGCGCCCGGTGGAGTCGGACTCATCGTCCGATGACTCTGAGGCGCACTCCTCCCATGAAGACGAGGAGGAGGAAAGACAGGTCTCTTCCCCAGCAGGGGGAGAAAAGAAAAGGAAGGCCACCCCAACTAGGGAGGCCGGAGGGTCCAAGAAAGGGAGGGCCCTCCATACGGACTACTCCACCAACGCCGACGACGGCGAATAGGAGTGGCCGCTCAGGGCCAAGCCCCTGGCAAAATCGTAACTATTCAGATACCTGAGTGACTCATGGCATTCCTTTATTGCACAGCTTCTCCTGACACCGAATATAATTATGCAGTCCACCCAAAGCCCGGCTCGATGTGTCGTCGAGCGGCTCCCTGGATTCGTCAGATGTGAATAGTTTTTCACTTCCGACCGCTACCTCCCCCCGTCCTACGGACGACGCCGAGGTGTTGTCCCAAAAGGTTCCAAGCCAGGAGGAGGTGGTCCTGGAGGTGCCGCAAGGCGACCTCCCGGACTCCAGGCACAAAGGGGAAAACCCCCCAAGGGCTCCAAGTCCGGCCCTGGGCCGGACACCGCACCGGAACCTTCAATGGTTCCAGAGTCCGGCAGGCGGCCCCCAAGTAAGAAGGGCAAGCCTACGACGCCGGTGACCTCCGCCCAACCGGAGGCACTGGATAATTTGCTGGCGGTGCTTAACGGCGCCTCCATCGAAGAGGAGCACCGCACTATTATGAGTGCGGTGATCCAGAAGGTTCAGTCCGCCAAAAGCGGGTTGACTGAAGCCTGTGCCAGCCTGCTAATAGGCTTTGAGGTATGTGAAAAATATGTGAAAACATTACCACATAGATAGTAGCCCCTGATGCTCTATTTGGTGTTCGGAAAGAAAAGCCGAATAGAGGATCTAACAACATTCGCAGGAGTCTAACATAATTAAGTCAATATGCGTATGCAGGATTCGCTGCTGGCCTCTGCCGCACTGACTGCGGAGGTGGATGCGCTGAAGCAGAGCCTCGAGCGGTCCGAGCAAGAGCTCGGCCTTGCTAAAAAGGAGCTCGAGGAAAAAGAAGGTAAGTAATACCTTGTGGAGTATATTTAAAAAGATGCAGTTGCAAAAAATGACAGGATCACTATTGGTGTCCTAGGGGCCACGACTGAGGTGGCGACCCTTAAGCAAGCGCTTTCCGAGGATGAAAAGAAGGCGGCCACGAAGTGCACCGAGTGGGAGAAACATGAGGCGCGGGTTAGCGAGGTGCAGCAAGAGGTCCAGGCTCTCGTGAAAATATGAGAGTTTGGAGCTTGACTCAAAGACGCGAGAGTCCGAGCTCGTGGCAGCCCTTGAAAGCGCCAAGTCTGCCAAGGCCGAAGCCCAGAAAGCCATCCATGAAGTTGAGGCGATGAAGAAGATAGCGGCGGGTAAGGCATTCTTTATGCAAAGCAAGCACATGAAAGTGAATTACTTGTTACTTACCCGAATCCGGAGCTCTCCAGGAGCATTCACAAGTTTGCCCCGTAGCGTGTCAGATGCCGCCGCCTTCTACCGGGCCGAGGAGGGCAGCTCGACGGAGAAGGTGTTCTGGTCTCAGTATGCTGAGGCCGGACACTCGGTGCCCTTGAGCGACCAGCGGAAGCAACTGGTCGAGCTCCATAAGGTGGCCGAACAGGCCATGAAGGGCCTTATAGTTTGGTTGTGGCCTGGAGAGGCCCTACCTAGGAGCTACTTCGGGCTGGTGAGGTGGCTGGTGGATGCCTGTCCGTGGCTTGAAGTCGTCAAGCGCTCCATCTGCATCGAAGGTGCCCGTAGGGCGCTTGCTCGTGCTAAAGTGCACTGGGGCAAGATGGATGCGGAGAAGCTTGTGAAGGACGGGCCACTGCAGGGCAAGGAGCATCGCCACCCCGAGATGTATTATGAGGGCATCCTGAAGGGCGCCCGCCTTGTGGCGGACGAATGTTCCAAAGATGTAATATTTGAGTGGACTTGTTCGTTTTATCCTGTGCGCTGAAAACTTGTTCATATGCGCTACGCAACGCTTGTTTTAATTTAAAATATTACCTTCTATGCGGCCATTTATCGAGTCTGAGAGATGGCGAGTCGTCGGCTTCTGCCCCCATGCCACGAGTGTTGGGGTGTTCGGGATAAACCTGAGCACTCTTTTTCCCATTCTTGGGTCCTTCGAGGGAGGTGCTCAGCACAACGAACAAGGCAATCAGACTATAATGCATTGTCACTCTCACTTAGCCAGAGAATTCTATAATTTTAAATTTCAGCGAAGCCCCTAGTGTTCGGAAGACCGAGTTCGGGGCGCTATACATGCCTAGGCCGGACAAAGCCGACTCCTCGCTCTAAGCGGCATAAGTCTTTAGGGACTCGAAACCTCCCGAACAGCGACCAGCTCTCACCCTATCATGACAGTCAGTTTTAGCTTTCTCTACTGAGGTGCTTAGCCCGGCTCAACCAGGGCACAATCGCAGTAGTTCTCCCAGTGCTACCTTAGCCGATATAGCAGAACGTAAGGTACCAAAACATGGGAGCGGGGCAAACCCAACTATTGACCAAAGACATGATTCGGAGCTGATGCATATAATGATATAAGTTTGGAGGGCCGCACTTTGTGAAAGTGTTCGGACTTCTCACGCCGTATTATGGGGTGCTTGAGCCCCTGGCGTATGGACCATACCAAAGTGTACGGGTGCTAAATGTCATAACTGAACATATGTATTGAAAAAGAAATGAATAGAGAATGCAATAATAAGCTGAAGCTAAGCATTGTTTGTTTTAAAAGGCTGTTGTGAAAGCAGAACGATAGAAATAGTGCGATAAGCAAGAGATGGGACTATTTGACATGTCCCCCTCCAGGGGTGAGCTGCGAAACGGTATGTAAGACAGGTATTTTGCTCGTTATAGAGACCACCTGGGAATTCGACGTAGCTTTCTGCCTCGTTGGTTGTTGCACCGTGTGTTCAGCGGTTGTACTGCCGGACAGGCCTTCCGAAGAGTGGAGTCCTGAAAGTAGGAAATAATGAAAAAATCGGGAGCCCCTAGTGCGGTTGAGTCGCATTTTTGGGCGTGCCGTGGTTGTGCCCCTCCCCCTGTGCCCATGGTATTTTCAAAGCATAGTTATGTACGCGTAGTACTGATTTCGAAGTTTCGCGAGGGCTGGGGTTGGGGCCGTAGTGCTACGCTTGCTCGGAATGTGCTAGGCGGTCTTGTTGTAGGTTACTCCGGGCGCGCTTGACGGTGTCCGGACATTTAATAGCCGGACTGGAGAATTGCCTTGAGAGGCTGCTTTGTACTTCCACTGCGAGGGCCGCCGTGTGCTCCTCCGTTCGGAGAGAGCGTTCGGTGTTTCTATTGACCATAATGACTCCTCGAGGGCCTAGCATCTTGAGCTTGAGATATGCGTTGTGCGGCACCGCATTGAACTTTGCAAATGCGGTTCGTCCGAGCAGTGCGTGATAGCCACTGCAGAACAGGACTATGTCGAAGATTAACTCCTCGCTTCGGAAATTATCCGGGGATCCGAAGACCACTTCAAGTGTAACTGAGCCTGTACAGTTGGCCTCTACACCTGGTATGACGCCTTTAAAGGTTGTTTTTGTGGGTTTAAACCTTGAGGGATCTATGCCCATTTTCTGCACAGCATCCTGATAAAGCAAGTTCAGGCTACTGTCGCCGTCCATCAAGACTCTAGTGAGGTGAAATCCATCAATGATTGGGTCTAGAACCAATGCGGCGAATCCGCCATGGCGGATGCTAGTGGGGTGGTCCCTTCGATCAAAAGTGATCGGGCAGGAGGACCATGGGTTGAACTTTGGGGCGATTGGCTCCAACGCGTATACGTCCCTGAGTGCATGCATCCGCTCCCTTTTGGGGATGTGGGTTGCGTATATCATGTTCACCGTCCGCACTTGTGGGGGGAAGCCCTTCTGTCCACTATTGTTCGGCGGCCAGGGCTCTTCGTCCACATCGCTGTGTAGCCCCTTGTCTCTGTTTTCGGCATTTAACTTGTCGGCCTGCTTGAACACCCAACAATCCCTGTTGGTGTGATTGGCTAGTTTTTCAGGGGTGCCATGTATCTGGCACGAGCGATCGAGTATACGGTCCAAACTAGACGGGCCCGGAGTGTTCCTCTTAAATGGCTTTTTCCGCTGACCGGGCTTAGAGCCTCTGAATCCGGCATTAACTACAGTATCTTCAGCGTTGTCATTGTTAATGCGGCGCTTGTGCTTGTTGCAATGCGACCTGCCATTCCTGTCCTTGGTATCCGAATTACCAGGGCTCTTGGTCATGTTATTGCTACGAGCCAGCCAGCTGTCTTCTCCCACGCAAAAGCAGGTCATGAGTGTCGTGAGGGCTGCCATAGATTTTGGCTTTCCCTATCCAAGGTGCCAGGCAAGCCACTCATCACGGATGTTATGCTTGAAGGCTGCTAGGGCCTCTGTGTTCGGACAGTCGACGATTTGATTTTTCTTGGTTAGGAACCGTGTCCAGAATTGTCTAGCAGATTCTTCTGGCTGCTGAATTATGTGGCTCAGGTCATCGGCGTCTGGTGGTCGCACATAAGTGCCCTGGAAATTGTCGAGGAATGCGGCTTCCAAGTCCTCCCAACAACCAATTGATTCTGCTGGCAGGCTGTTAAGCCAATGCCGAGCTGGTCCTTTAAGCTTGAGTGGGAGGTATTTGATGGCGTGTAGATCATCGCCACGGGCCATGTGGATATGAAGGAGATAGTCCTCGATCCATACCGCAAAATCTGTTGTGCCATCGTATGATTCAATGTTTACGGGTTTGAAACCCTCTGGGATTTGATGATCCATTACTTCATCTGTGAAGCATAGTGGGTGTGTGGCGCCTCTGTACTGGGCTATATCACGACGTAGCTCAAATGAGCTTTGTCTGCTGTGTTTGGCCCGGCCGGATTTACTGTATCCGGCGTGACGGTTATCGTCTCGTGTCGTGGGGCGCCCGCGCGATCCATAGATCGATCTTGTTTGCCTTGCCCTGTCTTCCAACATATCTCACAGGTCTAGCGCATTTCCCCGTGCCTTGGTATTTTTTGAGCGACACCGGGGTGCGGCTTGAGTGGAGGGCCGGGAGGACTCTCTGTCGCGGCCGTGAGGTGGCCGGTCAGCCGCATCATGCGCTGGTGATGTAGGCTTAAGTGCTTCCTCCTCTAAACGGGGTAGCAACCTACGCTTTGGGTAGCTCTTGGAGGGGCGTTCGAGTTCGTATTCCTCGGCCGCAAGGACTTCCGTCCATCTGTCGGCTAGAAAGTCTTGATCAGCTCTAAGCTGTTGCTATTTTTTCTTAAGGCTACTCGTCGTGGCCATAAGCCTGCGTTTAAAGTGCTCTTGTTCGACGGGATCCTCAGGTTCGGAGGGAGGCATGTAATTATCATCCTCTTCTTCTCTGTCTGCCGCTCTCTCAGGGGGGCTGGCTTCTCCGTCCTCCTACGCTGAATCTTGCTGGAGGGAATTGTCTTCGGCACTGTCCGGGGTGTTATTATCTCCCGTGCCGGCATCACCATTTTTGCTTTGGCGGGACTTAGAGCGGCGCCCCTGACGCTGGCGCTTGGGTTGCTTCTTGGAGGGGTCGTCCCCCGTTGTTCCGTCGCCATTGCCTTCTTTGGGTGTATCCACTATATATATGTCATATGACGAGGTGGCTTTCCAGTGCCCTTGTGACGCCCCAAGACCGGAGCTTCATATGCCTTCCAGGGTTTCCGGGTTTTTCGTCATGTGAGTTGTTAGTTTATTGCATTCAGCTTTGCATCATGTGCATTGCATCATGTCATCATGCCATCAAGTTATTTATTTTCTTAACTCAAATAAATAAATGGCATGGATCTTTGATCCATCTAAACCGAGGGAATTCACATGGTGAATTCTCTTTATAACATATCCTCCCAATATTTTAGGGAGCTATATTAAATATCCCATTAATTTGGAATCATCATAACACACTTGCAAATTAATTCCCCATGCCTTTGTCCCATGCATCATCTCCTTCTCTTTTCCTTCTATTTCCTTTCTTTTGCAAGTGCCATTTTCCCCTTCTCTATTAATGTTCATTCTTTTCTGATAAATTCTCAACCATGCCTGCAACCTCTCAGTCAAATTTCAGATCCTTTGGAGTTGTTTTGGTTAGGTTCAAAAATGCCTCAAGTTTGAATCATATTTAAACTTGTTTTATTTTTATACCTCTAAAAATTGTCCAAACCAATTTTATCAATTAGGGCATTAATCCAGGGTCTCGAGGATATTTTTACTCCCCTCTTTTATCCCTGTGCTTTTCTATTTACTTTATGGTTGAGGAATGTAAAAGAAAAGAGAAAGCAGCAGCATCCTACCTGGGCCTCAGCCTTCAGGCCGGCCCAGCAGCGGACCCAACAGCAGATCCAGCCAAAGCCCGCTAGGCCTGCCCTGCGCCCTCCTCCCTCCTTTTTCTCACCAAAGCGCCGCACACCCCTCTCTCCCACTTGACCCACGTGGACATGCGGGTCCCCCGCGTCAGCGGCCAAGCCCGAACAGCACACTCTTTTTTTCTTCTACCTCGCTCCCTCTCTTTTCACGCACGCCATGGACACAGGGGCACCACGGCACTCGCACCCCTATATAGCCACAGCTCTAGCCTAGGGTTCCCTCTTCCTTCCCCTTCCTTTCTCCGCCGCCGCCAGGAGGTAATCCATCCTCACGCTCCTGTAACCTCCTCCACCAACACCATGTCCGAGAGGGAGACAAGCTCCTCTGACATGATCTGCGACCCCGTCGGCCTCCGTCTCCTCTCCAGCGTGCGCGCCTCGGCGTCCCTGCTCCGTTCCCGCGCCAAGTCCTAGCCCAGGAGCGCCAAGACTAGCGCATCTTCTTCCTCTTCGTCGCAGACCCGAAGCCCCGCTAAGTCCACCGCCTCGATTAGCCCATCCTCCCGCCGTCTATGATCTCCGTTGACCTTGTACGACTCCAGCAGCACCCCCATGGTGATGCCCCGCTCCTCCCCAACTCCCTCTCCGGTTTGATCCTGTCGTCGTGGTCGTCTTCCCGAGCCTGCTTATTCCATATCCGCCATGGGCGAGTTCCTGAAGCTCACCTTGCATGCCCACCCTGCCTCGCGCACTCGCTCCCGCGCGCGCCCAGCGTGCTTTGCCTCACAGCCGCCCCTCTGCTTCGCCCCTGCCTCGCGCGCAGCCGCGCCGCACCACCTAGCTTCGGCCATAGCCTCCATCCTCGTCGTGCCGCTTTGCCATGGCCGCGAGAGCCTGTCCGCCTGCACGCACTCATGTGCACATACACACGCTCATCCCGTAGCAGCACCGCCTCGCAATCCCGCACCCCCGCTGGTGCTCCACTGCTCCGGTGGTCGCCGCCGTTGGCTGCCGGCACCGTCGTCATCTTCCTGTGCGCGGTAGAGCACAGGGCTCGGCCTTCTGGGGCTGGTCCAAAAGAGCCAGGCGCCCCTCTCAGTGCAAAGTCCTCCCTCTAGCGCAGCGGTCAGTGCCCCTCTGTTCTATCCAGGAGGTCCTGGGTTTGAGTCCTAGGCGCCCCTATTTTTGCCGCTTATTTACCTTTTTGCACACCACACATCCAGCCGCTTGGGCCTCTTTTGCTCCCGGGCCGCTGCACTGTGTTCGAGTCCCAGGCGCCCCTATTTTCGCCGCTTATTTACCTCACCACACATCCAGCCGCTTGGGCCTCTTTTGCTCCCGGGCCGCTGCACTGTGTTGCTTCGTGCCCGCGTATGTTTTTTTTCTTCCCTGAGTTTTTCTCTATTTTCAGTGCATGCATAATTATAGGAATGCCACTGCTTTAAGATGCTAATAACCAAATATCCATGCATCCAAATAAAACATGTCATATATGTAAAATGCTTAGAATTTTATCTAGTTTCACAATATCCAACTTTCATGCATGTTTGACATGTTTAAAATGTTGTTTGGTTAAATTTGCTCCTATTCCATGTTAAAATGCTTTAATTCATAACTAAATAATCGTAACTCGGATTTTAATAAACTTTATATGTAAATGGGGTAGGAAAATGACTAGATTATCATGGTGGCTTTACTTTGCATGTTTAATAACTCTAAAATTGTGTTTAGGGCAGAACAGTACCATAACCAAAATATGCACATGAGGAGTTTCCGGAATTGTTGTTCGTTGTTTCCGGCCTCATTTAAACTTGCCTAGATAGGTAGTTGTGTTGTGCTTCACCCCTTGCCATGTTAATCAACATTTAATATTGTTGGGTACATAAACGAGATCGAACTAAATAACTTGTCGTGGTGTTTCGTCAATATGCACCGTTGCATATTGAGCTCCATTTAATTTGTAGGATTGCTTGTGCACGTTGCCATGTCATGCTTCATTAAACCGGACATGCATCATACTTTATTGTGCATCATGCCATGATTATGTGGTGGTTGTTTACTGTGTCGTTTGCTTCTTTCCGGTGTTGCTTCTTCGGGTTGGTTTCGGTAACGTCGCGTTTGTGAGGACCCGTTCGTCTACGTCTGTCTGTCTTCTTCATGGACTCGTTCTTCTTCCTTGCGGGATTTCAGGCAAGATGACCATACCCTCGAAATCACTTCTATCTTTGCTTGCTAGTTGCTCGCACTTTTGCTATGCCTATGCTGCGATACCTACCACTTGCTTATCATGCCTCCCATAATGTTGAACCAAGCCTCTAACCCACCTTGTCCTAGCAAACCGTTGTTTGGCTATGTTACCGCTTTGCTTAGCCCCTCTTATAGCATTGTTAGTTGCAGGTGAAGATCGAAGTTTGTTCCATGTTGGAACATGGAGATGTTGTTCCTTGTTGGGACATGTTTACTTGTTGGGATATCACAATATATCTTATTTAATTAATGCATCTATATACTTGGTAAAGGGTGGAAGGCTCGGCCTTATGCCTGGTGTTTTGTTCCACTCTTGCCGCCCTAGTTTCCGTCATATCGGTGTTATGTTCCCGGATTTTGCGTTCCTTACGCGGTTGGGTTATAATGGGAACCCCTTGACAGTTCGCTTTGAATAAAACTCCTCCAGCAAGGCCCAACCTTGGTTTTACCATTCGCCACCTAGCCTCTTTTTCCCTTGGGTTAGGCCAGCCCAAGGGTCATCCTTATTTTAAACCCCCGGGCCAGTGCTTGTCTAAGTGTTGGTCCAACCTAGAGCACCGTGCGGGGCCGTCCCTTGGCAACTTGGGTTACGTTGGCTCCCGTACGCTTAGCTTATCCGGTGTGCCCTGAGAACGAGATATGTGCGGCTCCTATCGGGATGTCGGCGCATCGGGTGGTTTTGCTGGACTTGTTTTACCATTGCCGAGGATGTCTTGTAGAACCGGGATACCGAATCTGATCGGAATGTCTCGGGGGGAGGTCTATTCCTTCGTTGACCATGAGAGCTTGTGATGGGCTAAGTTGGGACACCCCTGCAGGGATTTGAACTTTCGAAAGCCGTGCCCACGGTTATGGGCAGATGGGAATTTGTTAATGTCCAGTTGTAGAAAACCTGAAGTTGACCTTAATTAAAATACATCAACCGCGTGTGTAACCATGATGGTCTCTTTCCGGCGGAGTCCGGGAAGTGAACACGGTGTTGGAGTTATGCTTGACGTAGGTTGTTCTAGGATCACTTCTTGATCATAGTTTCTCAGCCGTGCTTTGCCTTCTCTTCTCGCTCTCATTTGCGTATGTTAGCCACCATATATGCTAGTCGCTTGCTGCAGCTCCACTCATACCTTTTACCCGTCCTATAAGCTTAAATAGTCTTGATCGTGAGGGTGTGAGATTGCTGAGTCCCCATGACTCACAGATACTTCCAAAACCATCTTGCAGGTGCCGAGGTTACCATGCAGATGACGCAACCAAGCTTCGGAGGAGCTCGATGACGATCTTGTCCTTTGTGTTGTTTCGTTCTAGTTGATCAGTAGTGGAGCCCAGTTGGGGTCGATCGGAGACCGTGTCGCATTTGGGGTTCTTCTTTTAGTTTGGTTCTGTAGTGGGACCTTGATTGTATCTGGATGATATAATGCTTTGTTCATGTAATTGTGTGAAGTGGCGAGTGTAAGCCAACTATGTATCTTTTCCCTTATGTATTACATGGGTTGTGTGAAGATTACCTCACTTGTGACATTGCTTTCAATGCGGTTATGCCTCTAAGTCGTGCTTCGACACGTGGGAGATATAGCCGCATCGAGGGCGTTACAAGTTGGTATCAAAGCCTTCCCCGACCTTAGGAGCCCCCACTGCTTGATCATTTTTAGCAGCCGTTGTTGAGTCTAGAAAAAATGTTTTGAGTCATTTAGGAATTATATATCGGAGAGTTTAGGAATTCTTTTTACTTCCCAGTCTCTTCATCGCTCTGGTGAGGCATCCTGACGTAGAGTTTTGACTCTTCTCTTCACAAATTTCACTAAAAAAAATTTAGGATCACGCGGGTATCTTGGAATCGTTCCGATGGTTTTGTGACGAGAACATTGTCTTGGTGGCTCCTATCAGGGGTTTTGTGGCAGTGTCCCGGGGAGTTGAGCTCCGAGGTGTTGTCGTCACAATTTTATTGTTGCAGTTCTGGAATACCTGAGATTAGTTTCGCCGACATCGAAAATCTCTTTTATGCAGTTCGTTGGTGAGATAACCTCGACGCCACCCAGTACTGGCGCGGGAGTTCGGGAGTATTGCCATAACTTGTATAACGGATGCTTTTCGAAGGTTGAGGTAGATGATTTCTGAAGGTTTCTTGGTTATGTGTTGAAGGATGGATACAGCTGGATGTAGGAATTGCTACTTTTGGGTGAGATATTATGCTTCCCCTGTATCCCCAACACCTGATTGCATAACCGAAAAATTTCAGGAGTTTATAAGTCGGAATTCAAGTAGCTCTTAGGATATCTTTCCGACAGATGTATGATATGAAATTGGGGTTCGACGTCTAGTGGTCCGCCTATACACGGTTGGTTTTACAGTGGTCTCGTTGTGTCTTAAAGAGTCCTTGGCTATGCCGACTCGGGGACGCTTTGTATGTCATGTGCACTGCCTTGTACATGATGGTGCTGTACGATCGAGCCCGTGTAGGCCCCACCACCAAAACTTCAGACGAAATCTCTATCATATGTTTGTTCCGGCTTATTCTGCAAGCCAATCCTTTGTTTTGTTTTGAGTTGTGGTATTCGAGTTGCTTCGAAGTCAAATGTTGATTCCATACCTTCCCTAAACGGTGTTCCCATACTCCTATGTGAGTACTAATCCTTCTCGGTCATCCAGACTGTCATGTCAATCCTTTTCAACCGGTGTGCTTCTCTTCTAGTGGATCCGACCATTTCAACTTCCGTACGATCAATTATCACTTCTTCTCAACGGTGTTTGTTTCATCCGTCTCCAAGTTGCCTTTGTTTTTCCCGTCCACCCACCCTTTTCCTTCAAGAACTCAGACTTCTGAATCAAGTATCCATTTTATTCATGTGAAGTCTCTTCATTCTTTTCTTTCAATATTCTTATCCGGTGATTCTCATGAAGATTCTAACGTAGCTTCAAGTTCGTCATTCCTCATTCCTTTTCTTCTCCGGTGGTTTCAAGTCAAGCTTTGTTGATCATATCTATTCCTCGTTTCAATGCTTACTTATGCCAGTGCACCTCTTAATCTTCCCCGCTTGCCATTCTATTGTTCTGGGGTGCTCAAGATATCTCGAAGATTCGTGTTTCCACTCTACATTCGTTCAAGTTCTTTCGAGGATGTTATCTCATTCAAGTCTTTTAATTCAACCGGTGAAATCTCTCTTTTTAATCATTATAATGGTGTTTTCTTTTGAGTGGGCCCTAACCCACAGGTCTTTTCCCATGATCTTACCTGACTCTTCTTATTCTCCCCGAGCTAGCCTAAATTCTTTCGAAGTTTGATGTAAGAATGATTTATCATCAGTCAAATGTCTTTCCCCAAGATTTCCCAAATTGTTTTCATCGTTGTCTCAACCTTTCCATTCTTCATTCCAGAGTGTCTAAATAATTTTGTTGATGTTTCTCGTCGTCATTCTTAGGATTTGAAGACCGAAGAAGAGTTTTTCCTCCTAATCTAATCAATTCTGTTCAAAATTCGTGATTTTAGCTTGTTGCCATCCTCCCATAATTGTTTTGTTCGTGAGAATTCTTTTCACCTATCCGGAGCAATTCAAGAGTCTTCTCAGTTTGTTATCCGGAGTCCGTCAATTCAGGTTTATTCATTCTCAGCTGTCAGTTATCAGTCTCCTATTTTACCGGTGCTTCCTTCAAGTGATCTTTTATCGGCTCGTGATCTCTTCGTTCTAATGTATCTAAATCTCCTCAAGTATCTTCGTTCATTTCATAATTCTTCCCGGTGTTTCTTTATCCTTACTTCGTTCATAACCAATTCTTACGGTGGTTCGTTCAAGGCTTTCTTCTTCCTTCGTTTATCATATCTATGTATTCGTTGTCCCAAACTCTAACGGTGGTTCGTTGAAGATCTTCCAAGTTTGCGCCATATCTATCTTAATCCTTTTCTATGAGAATAAGTAATATGCCAAATCCATTGATTTTCATCAATTTAATTGGTGAAGGATAAGCAAAACATAATTCTTATTCTTGTTCATTCAAGTGATTAATTCCTTATTCCGGAGGCTCATCAAATTCTCAGTTTCATTTGTTTCATCTTTTCTTTTCCGGAGTTCCAAGCCTTTCCGCTTTATCTCGTCGCGAAGCTCCTTCTAAATCATTACAAGGTTTCACTTTATGTTTTCAACTTCTCTTTCCTTCCGTTTGATCATTCTTTTGTTACCAGAGTAATTCATGGAGGTTCTACATGATGGTTTATAAAGGATTTAATTCGTTCTCGAAGTGTTCATCAAGATTCTTTTCAGAGGAGTTCAAGCATTCTTCATCTTGCTATCCAGAGTTCAATTATTTCTTCCGTATCATTGGAGATGGTATTATGTCATTCTCAATAATTTGAGTTCATGTTTCATAACTCACATGTTGTTAAGAATGAGGTATTTTAAACCCATCAATCTCGTCATTGGAGTTATCTTGGATTATAGTTCACCTTAAGCCTTCCCTAAGGATTGTTGCTATTTATGGTGCTTATAATGACCCGAGTTCTTCATTTATCCTCCCGGTGAAATAAGTTTCTCGTCTCCTTGTTCTTATCAATCCAATTCTTTTCCCGTGAGTGGCAGGTTGTCACCTCATAATTTGAGATGTATTCCATAAGACCATATCAAGCTTATCCTTTTTCGTTGTTGGTTTTCCAACAACTCCGCCCGACCCGTCTCCTAAGGAGGCCTTCTCAAGATCTTTTGTGGCATAAGATGGCATTTTCGTCTCCATTCTTTTATTTCAATTATCTATCTTCTATTCTTTTGTTACGGAGCCTTTGTGATGTTTCTCTTTTCTCTCATCATCTTGGATCGTGTTCTTTTCGTGTTTATCCATTTAACCGTAGTGTTATGTCCTTTTGCTCAAGCTCTTTCATTTAATCAACTCTTTCATCTCTCTTCAACCGAAGTGCTACCCGAATCAGTTCTTTCTTTTCCTCTTTCTTAACGTAGTGCTGTCAACTTTGTTCATCTCCGTTGCTTTCTTTCTTTTATTTTGCTCAACCTCGCAAGGTTCCTTGGTTTCACACATTGGTCGGAGAAGCAACTTAGTTTTACCTCTTCTCTTCGTCTTCCGTTGTCCCTCCGGTGCCATTCTAGATCTCGGGACGAGATCCTCTCGTAGTGGTGGAGTGTTGTGACGCCCCAAGACTGGAGCTTCAGATGCCTTCCAGGGTTTCCGGGTTTTTCGTCATGTGAGTTGTCGGTTTATTGCATTCAGCTTTGCATCATGTGCATTGCATCATGTCATCATGCCATCAAGTTATTTATTTTCTTAACTCAAATAAATAAATGGCATGGATCTTTGATCCATTTAAACCGAGGGAATTCACATGGTGAATTCTCTTTATAACATATCCTCCCAATATTTTAGCGAGCTATATTAAATATCCCATTAATTTGGAATCATCATAACACACTTGCAAATTAATTCCCCATGCCTTTGTCCCATGCATCATCTCCTTCTCTTTTCCTTCTATTTCCTTTCTTTTGCAAGTGCCATTTTCCCCTTCTCTATTAATGTTCATTCTTTTCCGATAAATTCTCAACCATGCCTGCAACCTCTCAGTCAAATTTCAGATCCTTTGGAGTTGTTTTGGTTAGGTTCAAAAATGCCTCAAGTTTGAATCATATTTAAACTTGTTTTATTTTTATACCTCTAAAAATTGTCCAAACCAATTTTATCAATTAGGGCATTAATCCAGGGTCTCGAGGATATTTTTACTCCCCTCTTTTATCCCTGTGCTTTTCTGTTTACTTTCTGGTTGAGGAATGTAAAAGAAAAGAGAAAGCAGCAGCATCCTACCTGGGCCTCAGCCTTCAAGCCGGCCCAGCAGCGGACCCAACATCAGATCCAGCCACAGCCCGCTAGGCCTGCCCTGCGCCCTCCTCCCTCCTTTTTCTCACCAAAGCGTCGCACACCCATCTCTCCCACTCGACCCACATGGACATGCGGGTCCCCCGCGTCAGCGGCCAAGCCCGAACAGCACCCCCTTTTTTTCTTCTACCTCGCTCCCTCTCTTTTCACGCACGGCATGGACACAGGGGCACCACGACACTCGCACCCCTATATAGCCCCGGCTCTCACCTAGGGTTCCCTCTTCCTTCCCCTTCCTTTCTCCGCCGCCGCCAGGAGGTAATCCATCCTCACGCTCCTGTAACCTCCTCCACCAACACCATGTCCGAGAGGGAGACAAGCTCCTCTGACATGATCTACGACCCCGTCGGCCTCCGTCTCCTCTCCAGCGTGCGCGCCTCGACGTCCCTGCTCCATTCCCGCACCAAGTCCTAGCCCAGGAGCGCCAAGACTGGCGCATCTTCTTCCTCTTCGTCGCAGACCCGAAGCCCCGCCAAGTCCACCGCCTCGATCAGCCCATCCTCCCGCCGTCTATGATCTCCGTTGACCTTGTACGACTCCAGCAGCACCCCCATGGTGATGCCCCGCTCCCCCCCAACTCCCTCTCCGGTTTGATCCTGTCGTCGTGGTCATCTTCCCGAGCCTGCCTATTCCATATCCGCTATGGGCGAGTTCCTGAAGCTCACCTTGCATGCCCACCCTGCCTCGCGCACTCGCTCCCGCGCGCGCCCAGCGTGCTTTGCCTCGCAGCCGCCCCTCTGCTTCGCCCCTGCCTCGCGCGCAGCCGCGCCGCACCACCTAGCTTCGGCCATAGCCTCCATCCTCGCTGCGCCGCTTTGCCATGGCCGCGAGAGCCTGTCCGCGCGCACGCACTCATGCGCACATGCACACGCTCATCCCGTAACAGCACCGCCTCGCAATCCCGCACCCCCGCTGGTGCTCCACTGCTCCGGTGGTCGCCGTCGTTGGCTGCCGGCACCATCGTCATCTTCCTGTGCGCGGTAGAGCACAGGGCTCGGCCTTCTGGGGCTGGTTCAAAAGAGCCAGGCGCCCATCTCAGTGCAAAGTCCTCCCTCTAGCGCAGCGGTCAGTGCCCCTCTGTTCTATCCAGGAGGTCCTCGGTTCGAGTCCCAGGCGCCCCTATTTTTCGCTCCCGGGCCGCTTATTTACCTTTTTGCACACCACACATCCAGCCGCTTGGGCCTCTTTCGCTCCCGGGCCGCTGCACTGTGTTGCTTCTGGCCCGCGTATGTTTTTTTTCTTCCCTGAGTTTTCTCTATTTTCAGTGCATGCATAATTACAGGAATGCCACTGCTTTAAGATGCTAATAACCAAATATCCATGCATCCAAATAAAACGTGTCATATATGTAAAATGCTTAGAATTTTATCTAGTTTCATAATATCCAACTTTTATGCATGTTTGACATGTTTAAAATGTTGTTTGGTTAAATTTGCTCCTATTCCATGTTAAAACGATTTAATTCATAACTAAATAACCGTAACTCAGATTTAATAAACTTTATATGTAAATGGGGTAGGAAAATGACTAGATTATCGTGGTGGCTTTACTTTGCATGTTTAATAACTCTAAAATTTTGTTTAGGGCAGAACAATATCATAACCAAAATATGCACATGAGGAGTTTCCGGAATTGTTGTTCGTTGTTTCCGGCCTCATTTAAACTTGCCTAGATAGGTAGTTTTGTTGTGCTTCACCCCTTGCCATGTTAATCAACATTTAATATTGTTGGGTACATAAATGAGATCGAACTAAATAACTTGTCGTAGTGTTTCGTCAATATGCACCGTTGCATATTGAGCTTCATTTAATTTGTAGGATTGCTTGTGCACTTTGCCATGTCATGCTTCATTAAACCGGACATGCATCATACTTGATTGTGCATCATGCCATGATTATGTGGTGGTTGTTTACTATGTTGTTTGCTTCTTTCCGGTGTTGCTTCTTTGGGTTGGTTTCGGTTCGCATTTGTGACGACCCGTTCGTCTACGTCCGTCTGTCTTCTTCATGGACTGATTCTTCTTCCTTGCGGGATTTCAGGCAAGATGACTATACCCTCGAAATCACTTCTATCTTTGCTTGCTAGTTGCTCGCTCTTTTGCTATGCCTATGCTGCGGTACCTACCACTTGCTTATCATGCCTCCCATATTGTTGAACCAAGCCTCTAACCCACCTTGTCCTAGCAAACTGTTGTTTGGCTATGTTACCGCTTTGCTCAGCCCCTCTTATAGCGTTGTTAGTTGCAGGTGAAGATCAAAGTTTGTTCCATGTTGGAACATGGAGATGTTGTTCCTTGTTGGGACATGTTTACTTGTTGGGATATCACAATATATCTTATTTAATTAATGCATCTATATACTTGGTAAAGGGTGGAAGGCTCGGCCTTATGCCTGGTGTTTTGTTCCACTCTTGCCGCCCTAGTTTCCGTCATATCGGTGTTATGTTCCCGGATTTTGCGTTCCTTACGCGATTGGGTTATAATGGGAACCCCTTGACAGTTCGCTTTGAATAAAACTCCTCCAGCAAGGCCCAACCTTGGTTTTACCATTCGCCACCTAGCCTCTTTTTCCCTTTGGTTAGGCCAGCCCAAGGGTCATCCTTATTTTAAACCCCCGGGCCAGTGCTTGTGTAAGTGTTGGTCCAACCCAGAGCACGATGCGGGGCCGTCCCTTGGCAACTTGGGTTACGTTGGCTCCCGTACGCTTAGCTTATCCGGTGTGCCCTGAGAACGAGATATGTGCAGCTCCTATCGGGATGTCGGCGCATCGGGTGGTTTTGCTGGACTTGTTTTACCATTGTCGAGGATGTCTTATAGAACCGGGATACCGAGTCTGATCGGAATGTCTCGGGGGGAGGTCTATTCCTTCGTTGACCGTGAGAGCTTGTGATGGGCTAAGTTGGGACACTCCTGCAGAGATTTGAACTTTCGAAAGCCGTGCCCGCGGTTATGGGCAGATGGGAATTTTTTAATGTCCGGTTGTAGAAAACCTGAAGTTGACCTTAATTAAAATACATCAACCTCGTGTGTAACCGTGATGGTCTCTTTTCGGCGGAGTCCGGGAAGTGAACACGGTGTTGGAGTTATGCTTGACGTAGGTTGTTCTAGGATCACTTCTTGATCATAGTTTCTCGACCATGCTTTGCCTTCTCTTCTCGCTCTCATTTGCATATGTTAGCCACCATATATGCTAGTCGCTTGCTGCAGCTCCACCTCATACCTTTTACCCGTCCTATAAGCTTAAATAGTCTTCATCGCAAGGGTGTGAGATTGCTGAGTCCCCGCGACTCACAGATACTTCCAAAACCAGCTTGAAGGTGCCGAGGTTACCATGCAGATGACGCAACCAAGCTCAGGAGGAGGTCGATGACGATCTTGTCCTTTGTGTTGTTTCGAGTTGATCAGTAGTGGAGCCCAGTTGGGGTCGATCGGGGACCGTGTCGCATTTGGGGTTCTTCTTTTATTTTGGTTCCGTAGTCGGACCTTGATTGTATCTGGATGATATAATGCTTTGTTCATGTAATTGTGTGAAGTGGCGAGTGTAAGCCAACTATGTATCTTTTCCCTTATGTATTAAATTGGTTGTGTGAAGATTACCTCACTTGTGACATTACTTTCAATGCAGTTATGCCTCTAAGTCGTGCTTCGACACATGGGAGATATAGCCGCATCGAGGGCGTTACAGCCCTATAGGCGATGGTTCATGTTCGTCTCCTACATCGTCGTCCATACCGTCGATGTCTTCGGAGTCGAAGTCGAGCATGTCGGTTAGATCATCGACAGTGGCTACGAAGTGGGTAGTGGGTGGGCGTCGAATTTCTTTGTCGTCCGCATCCCAATCCTGTGGGCCATAGTCCGGCCAGGGCTCTCCTGACAAAGAGAGAGACCTTAGTGAATTCAGAATGTCGCCGAAGGGCGAGTACTGAAAGATATCCGTGGCGGTGAATTCCATGATCAGTGCCCAATCGGATTCGATTGGCAGGGGCGCGGAAGGTTCGGAGCCCGGAAAAGAGCCCAGCACCTTGGAGTCATGGGCTTCGCAGAGGATGAGGTTGGTGTTCGGCTCGATCGCCGTTGAGACTGCAGCCCCCGAGGTGGTGTCTAGCCACCCGTCCTCGGTCGACGCAGTTGGCTCCGAGCTAAGGGTTGGAGCTGATGCGGGCGCGGCCTCTAGGGTACTGTTCGGCGGCAGAGCTAGGTCATACCCATCGTGACAGTGCGGCGCCCCGGCTGTGGCTCGAATCCGTCGAAGATCAAGTCTCCGCGGATGTCGGCCGTGTAGTTCAAACTTCCAAATCTGACCTGATGGCAAGGGGTGTAGCTTTCAATCTGCTCCAGATGGCCAAGCGAATTAGCCCGCAGTGCAAAGCCGCCGAACACGAAGATCTGTCCGGGGAGAAAGGTATCACCCTGGACCGCATCGTTGTTGATGATCGGAGGAGCCATCGGGCCTAAAGGTGACGACACAGAGGAACTCTCAATGAAAGCACCAATGTCGGTGTCAAAACCGGCGGATCCCGGGTAGGGGGTCCCGAACTGTGCGTCTAGGCGGATGGTAACAGGAGACAAGGAACACAATGTTTTTACCCAGGTTCGGGCCCTCTCGATGGAGGTAAAACCCTACTCCTACTTGATTAATATTGATGATATGGGTAGTACAAGAGTAGATCTACCACGAGATCAAAGAGGCTAAACCCTAGAAGCTAGCCTATGGTATGATTGTTGTTCGTCCTATGGACTAAAACCCTCCAGTTTATATAGACACTGGAGAGGGATAGGGTTACATAGAGTCGGTTACAATGGGACGAGATCTACATATCCATATTGCCAAGCTTGCCTTCCACTCCAAGGAAAGTCCCATCCGGACACGGGACGGAGTCTTCAATCTTGTATCTTCATAGTCCAAGAGTCCGGCCAAAGGTTATAGTCCGGCTATCCAGACACCCCCTAATCTAGGACTCCCTCAGATATCATTACTAATAAAAGAAAGATACCGGAAGCTGAAATTTCCACCATGCTTGCTAATTATACTTTTAAGGGTGGTGTTAGTGTGATCTTGGAGCCGGTGTTAGTGTTATGCCTCTCTCTTTATATCGTAGACTTGACTTGAATAAGCTGACACCTACCGAAATATCTTTGCAAATGGCTGATAAATCAACTGCTATACCTGTCGGTATTTGTGAGGATGTGCCTGTTGTGGTTGCAAACGTTACAATTTTAAAGGACTTTGTTATACTTGATATTCCCGAGGATGGTAGTATGTCTATTATTCTTGGAAGACCTTTTCTTAATACTGCAGGGGCTGTTATTGGTTGCAACAAAGGCAATGCCACTTTTCATGTTAATGGTAATGAGCATACGGTACACTTTCCGAGGAAACAACCTCAAGTTCATAGTATCAACTCTATTGGAAAAATTCCATCGATTATATTTGGAGGTTTTGAATTTCCTCTTCCTACTGTCAAGATGAAATATGATATTCTTATTATTGGGGATGTGCATATCCCCGTTGAGGTAACTTAGTATTATTCGAAATTTCTCCGGTTTCATGATTATCAGAATGAGTTTGTTAATAAGACTTGATCAACCTTGTTAGTGGATTCTTTTTTATGAGCATGAGATGGATGAAACTAGAAGCACAAACTTCTGTACCCCACTTTTACTTTCTATTATTTATATTAAATAAAGTAAAAATAGTATTTTCTGTCTGTTTCCTGACTTATCCGTGCAATATAAAAATATACCGAAAATAAAAGTCCTCGGAATGCCATGCCAATTTAATATGATTTTTTCGGGAATATTTGAGTATTTACTGTGCAAAAATTACCGCAGGAGGAGCTGCCACCTGGCCACGAGGGTGGTGGGCGCGCCCCCCTATAGGGAGCGCCCCCCTGCCTCGTGGGCCCACGGTGGCCCTCCTCCACTTATCCCCGCACCCATCTTCTTCCTCTATCTCACACAAACCTGAAAAACCAACTCAAGCACGAGTTCGAGCCACTTTTGCTGTGATTTTCGATCTCCTTGCTCAAAGCACCTCTCGCAAAACTGCTTGGGGAGGTTGTTCCTTGGTATGTGACTCCTCCATTTGTCCAATTAGTTTTTGTTCTAGTGCTTTATTATTTGCAAATTTGTGCTGCATAGGTGACCATGTTCTTTAGCTTGCATGTCAAATTTATATGGTTCCAAGTAGTTCTAATGCTTGATTTAGGCTCTAGGCACTTGTAGGAGTAGTTGCTCTCAATATTATTGAAGTTGGTTCATTTTTGTTTGAAGTTACTAAGAATTTCAGATTATTTCAGAAAAATAATGAGGAGATTTTTGAGGGGCTCATCGAGCCAAAGCTCGAAGGAAAAGGCACCGAAGCCTAAGTATAATTTGCCGCGCACCGCGGAGATTCGGGCGTGTGAATGGCCTTCTGAAGATTTCTTGAGAGCAGCCGGTATCTACGAAGATTTTCATGAATTGGCTCACAATGCAGGCCTCACCGCTTTCCTCCACGACCAATGCGATTAGTATCTCTTACTCACAAATACTTTTGTGCAAAACTTTCATTTTCATTCTAGGAACTCACCACCTACGGTGGAGTTTCATTTATATGATGAGCATAAGGAGATGTCACTTCATGATTTCTGTCGGATTTGTTTAATCCCTTTTGAGGGCAAGACAGAAGAACCACATCATGATGATGTGGCTGGGTTTATTGATACAATCACTGTAGGAGAAACTAGTGTTGGGGAACGCAGTAATTTCAAAAATTTATGCACAGCAACGAGAGGGGAGAGTGTTGTCTACGTACCAACGCAGACCGACTGCGGAAGCGATCACACAACGTAGAGGAAGTAGTCGTACGTCTTCTTTCCGATCCGACCGATCCAAGCACCGTTACTCCGGCACCTCCGAGTTCTTAGCACACGTTCAGCTCGATGACGTTCCTCGGGCTCCGATCCAGCAAAGCGTCGAGGAAGAGTTCCGTCAGCACGACGGCGTGGTGACGATCTTGATGTACTACCGACGCAGGGCTTCGCCTAAGCACTGTAACGGTATGATCGAGGTGGAATTTGGTGGCAGGGGGCACCGCACACGGTTAAGGAGCGATTAACTTGTGTGTCTTGGGGTGCCCCCTGCCCCCGTATATAAAGGCCAGGGGTAGGGGGTTCGGCCGGCCAGGTGGGAGGCGCAGGGAGGAGTCCTACTCCCACCGGGAGTAGGACTCCTTCCCCCCAATCCTATTCCAACTAGGATTCTTGGGGAAGAAGGAGAAAGAGGGGGCCGGCCCACCTCTCCTAGTCCTATTAGGACTTGGGAAAGGTGGGGGGCGCCGGCCAGGTGTGGGCTGCCTCTTCTCTCTTTTCCACTAAGGCCCAATAGGCCCATTTACCTCCCGGGGGGTTCCGGTAACCCTCCCGGTAATCCGGAAAAATCCCGATTTCACCCGGAACGCTTCCGGTGCCCAAACATAGGCTTCCAATATATCAATCTTTACGTCTCGACCATTTCGAGACTCCTCGTCATGTCCGTGATCTCATCCGGGACTCCGAACAACCTTCGGTACATCAAAATGCATAAACTCATAATAACTGTCATCGTAACGTTAAGCGTGCGGACCCTACGGTTCGAGAACAATGTAGACATGACCGAGACATGTCTCCGGTCAATAACCAATAGCGGGACCTGGATGCCCATATTGGCTCCTACATATTCTACGAAGATCTTTATCGGTCAGACCGCATAACAACATACGTTGTTCCCTTTGTCATCGGTATGTTACTTGCCCGAGATTCGATCGTCGGTATCCAATACCTAGTTCAATCTCGTTACTGGCAAGTCTCTTTACTCGTTCCGTAATACATCATCTCATAACTAACATCTTAGTTATTATGCTTGCAAGGCTTATGTGATGTGTATTACCGAGAGGGCCCAGAGATACCTCTCCGACAATCGGAATGACAAACCCTAATCTCGAAATACGCCAACCCAACATCTACCATTGGAGACACCTGTAGTACTCCTTTATAATCACCCAGTTACGTTGTGACGTTTGGTAGTACCCAAAGTGTTCCTCCGGTAAACGGGAGTTGCATAATCTCATAGTTATAGGAACATGTATAAGTCATGAAGAAAGCAATAGCAACATACTAAACGATCGGGTGCTAAGCTAATGGAATGGGTCATGTCAATCAGATCATTCAACTAATGATGTGACCTCGTTAATCAAATAACAACTCTTTGTTCATGGTTAGGAAACATAACCATCTTTGATTAACGAGCTAGTCTAGTAGAGGCATACTAGTGACACTCTGTTGGTCTATGTATTCACACATGTATTATGTTTCCGGTTAATACAATTCTAGCATGAATAATAAACATTTATCATGATATAAGGAAATAAATAATAACTTTATTATTGCCTCTAGGGCATATTTCCTTCAGTCTCCCACTTGCACTAGAGTCAATAATCTAGATTACACAGTAATGATTCTTACACCCATGGAGTCTTGGTGCTGATCATGTTTTGCTCGTGGAAGAGGCTTAGTCAACGGGTCTGCAACATTCAGATCCGTATGTATCTTGCAAATCTCTATGTCTCCCACCTGGACTAAATCCCGGATGGAGTTGAAGCGTCTCTTGATGTGTTTGGTTCTTTTGTGAAATCTGGATTCCTTTGCCAAGGCAATTGTACCAGTATTGTCACAGAAGATTTTCATTGGACCCGATGCACTAGGTATGACACCTAGATCGGATATGAACTCCTTCATCCAGACTCCTTCGTTCGCTGCTTCCGAAGCAGCTATGTACTCCGCTTCACATGTAGATCCCGCTACGACGCTTTGTTTAGAACTGCACCAACTGACAGCTCCACCGTTTAAAGTAAACACGTATCCGGTTTGCGATTTAGAATCGTCCGGATCAGTGTCAAATCTTGCATCAACGTAACCTCTTACGGTGAGCTCTTTGTCACCTCCATATACGAGAAACATATCCTTAGTCCTTTTCAGGTATTTCAGGATGTTCTTGACCGCTGTCCAGTGATCCACCCCTGGATTACTTTGGTACCTCCCTGCTAAACTTATAGCAAGGCACACATCAGGTCTGGTACACAGCATTGCATACATGATAGAGCCTATGGCTGAAGCATAGGGAACATCTTTCATTTTCTCTCTATCTTCTGCAGTGGTCGGGCATTGAGTCTGACTCAACTTCACACCTTGCAATACAGGCAAGAACCCTTTCTTTGCTTGATCCATTTTGAACTTCTTCAAAATCTTGTCAAGGTATGTGCTTTGTGAAAGTCCAATTAAGCGTTTTGATCTATCTCTATAGATCTTTATGCCTAATATGTAAGCAGCTTCCCCGAGGTCTTTCATCGAAAAACTTTTATTCAAGTATCCCTTTATGCTATCCAGAAATTCTATATCATTTCCGATGAGTAATATGTCATCCACATATAATATCAGAAATGCTACAGAGCTCCCACTCACTTTCTTGTAAATACAGGCTTCTCCAAAAGTCTGTATAAACCCGAATGCTTTGATCACACTATCAAAGCGTTTATTCCAACTCCGAGATGCTTGCACCAGTCCATAGATGGATCGCTGGAGTTTGCACACTTTGTTAGCTCCCTTTGGATTGACAAAACCTTCTGGTTGCATCATATACAACTCTTCTTCCAGAAATCCATTCAGGAATGCAGTTTTTACATCCATTTGCCAAATTTCATAATCATAAAATGCGGCAATTGCTAACATGATTCTGACAGACTTAAGCATCGCTACGGGTGAGAAAGTCTCATCGTAGTCAACTCCTTGAACTTGTCGAAAACCTTTTGCGACAAGTCGAGCTTTGTAGACAGTAACATTACCATCAGCGTCAGTCTTTTTCTTAAAGATCCATTTATTCTCAATTGCTTGCCGATCATCGGGCAAGTCAACCAAAGTCCATACTTTGTTCTCATACATGGATCCCATCTCAGATTTCATGGCTTCAAGCCACTTTGCGGAATCTGGGCTCACCATCGCTTCTTCATAGTTTGTAGGTTCATCATGATCTAGTAGCATGACTTCCAGAACAGGATTACCGTACCACTCTGGTGCGGATCTTACTCTGGTTGATCTACGAGGTACAGTAGTATCTTGATCTAAAGTTTCATGATCATCATCATTAACTTCCTCTCTTATTGGTGTAGGTCTCACAGAAACAGTTTTCTGTGATGTACTATTTCCCAATAACGGAGTGGGTACTGTTACCTCGTCAAGTTCTACTTTCCTCCCACTCACTTCTTTCGAGAGAAACTCCTTCTCAAGAAAGTTTCCGAATTTAGCAACAAAAGTTTTGCCTTCGGATCTGTGATAGAAGGTGTATCCAATAGTTTCCTTTGGATATCCTATGAAGACACACTTCTCCGATTTGGGTTCGAGCTTATCAGGTTGAAGCTTTTTCACATAAGCATCGCATCCCCAAATTTTAAGAAACGACAACTTTGGTTTCTTGCCAAACCATAGTTCATAAGGCGTTGTCTCAACGGATTTAGATGGTGCCCTATTTAACGTGAATGCGGCCGTCTCTAAAGCATAACCCCAAAATGATAGCGGTAAATCAGTAAGAGACATCATAGATCGCACCATATCTAGTAAAGTACGATTACGACGTTCGGACACACCATTACGTTGTGGTGTTCCGGGTGGCGTGAGTTGCGAAACTATTCCACAATTTTTCAAATGTACACCAAACTCGTAACTCAAATATTCTCCTCCACGATCAGATCGTAGAAACTTTATTTTCTTGTTACGATGATTTTCAACTTCACTCTGAAATTCCTTGAACTTTTCAAATGTTTCAGACTTATGTTTCATTAAGTAGATATACCCATATCTGCTTAAATCATCTGTGAAGGTGAGAAAATAACGATATCCGCCACGAGCCTCAATATTCATCGGACCACATACATCGGTATGTATGATTTCCAATAAATCTGTTGCTCTCTCCATAGTACCGGAGAACGGTGTTTTAGTCATCTTGCCCATGAGGCACGGTTCGCAAGTACCAAGTGATTCATAATCAAGTGGTTCCAAAAGCCCATCAGCATGGAGTTTCTTCATGCGCTTTACACCGATATGACCTAAACGGCAGTGCCACAAATAAGTTGCACTATCATTATCAACTCTGCATCTTTTGGCTTCAACATTATGAATATGTGTATTACTACTATCGAGATTCAATAAGAATAGACCATTTTTCAAGGGTGCATGACCATAAAAGATATTACTCATATAAATAGAACAACCATTATTCTCTGATTTAAATGAATAACCGTCTCGCATCAAACAAGATCCAGATATAATGTTCATGCTTAACGCTGGCACCAAATAACAATTATTTAGGTCTAATATTAATCCCGAAGGTAGATGTAGAGGTAGCGTGCCGACCGCGATCACATCGACTTTGGAACCGTTTCCCACGCGCATCGTCACCTCGTCCTTTGCTAGTGTCCGCTTATTCTGTAGTCCCTGTTTCGAGTTGCAAATATTAGCAACAGAACCAGTATCAAATACCCAGGTGCTACTGCGAGCATTAGTAAGGTACACATCAATAACATGTATATCACATATACCTTTGTTCACCTTGCCATCCTTCTTATCCGCCAAATACTTGGGGCAGTTCCGCTTCCAGTGACCAGTCTGCTTGCAGTAGAAGCACTCAGTTTCAGGCTTAGGTCCAGACTTGGGTTTCTTCTCTTGAGCAGCAACTTGCTTGCCGTTCTTCTTGAAGTTCCCTTTCTTCTTCCCTTTGCCCTTTTTCTTGAAACTAGTGGTTTTGTTAACCATCAACACTTGATGCTCCTTCTTGATTTCTACCTCCGCAGCTTTCAGCATAGCGAAGAGCTCGGGAATAGTCTTGTTCATCCCTTGCATATTATAGTTCATCACAAAGCTCTTGTAGCTTGGTGGCAGTGATTGGAGAATTCTGTCAATGACGCAATCATCCGGAAGTGTAACTCCCAATTGAATCAAGTGATTATTATACCCAGACATTTTGAGTATATGCTCACTGATAGAACTGTTCTCCTCCATCTTGCAGCTATAGAACTTATTGGAGACTTCATATCTCTCAATCCGGGCATTTGCTTGAAATATTAACTTCAACTCCTGGAACATCTCATATGCTCCATGACGTTCAAAACGTCGTTGAAGTCCCGGTTCTAAGCCGTAAAGCATGGCACACTGAACTATTGAGTAGTCATCAGCTTTGCTCTGCCAGACGTTCATAACTTCTGGTGTTGCTCTTGCAGCAGGCCTGGCACTTAGCGGTCCTTCCAGGACGTAATTCTTCTGTGCAGCAATGAGGATAATCCTCAGGTTACGGACCCAGTCCGTGTAATTGCTACCATCATCTTTCAACTTAGCTTTCTCAAGGAACGCATTAAAATTCAACGGAACAACAGCACGAGCCATCTATCTACAATCAACATAAACAAGCAAGATACTATCAGGTACTAAGTTCATGATAATTTTGAAGTTCAGTTAATTTACTTAAGAACTCCCACTTAGATAGACATCCCTCTAATCCTCTAAGTGATTACGTGATCCAAATCAACCAAACCATAACCGATCATCACGTGAGATGGAGTAGTTTTCAACGGTGAACATCAATATGTTGATCATATCTACTATATGATTCACGCTCGACCTTTCGGTCTCCGTGTTCCGAGGCCATATCTGTATATGCTTGGCTCGTCAAGTATAACCTGAGTATTCTGCGTGTGCAACTGTTTTGCACCCGTTGTATTTGAACGTAGAGCCTATCACACCCGATCATCACGTGGTGTCTCAGCACGAAGAACTTTTGCAACGGTGCATACTCAGGGAGAACACTCCTTGATAATTTAGTGAGAGATCATCTTATAATGCTACCGTCAATCAAAGCAAGATAAGATGCATAAAAGGATAAACATCACATGCAATCAATATAAGTGATATGATATGGCCATCATCATCTTGTGCTTTGTGATCTCCATCTCCGAAGCATCGTCATGATCACCATCGTCACCGGCGCGACACCTTGATCTCCATCGTAGCATCGTTGTCGTCTCGCCAATCTTATGCTTCCACGACTATCACTACCGCTTAGTAATAAAATTACATCGCGATTGCATTGCATACAATAAAGCGACAACCATATGGCTCCTGCCAGTTGCCGATAACTCGGTTACAAAACATGATCATCTCATACAATAAAATCAGCATCATGCCTTGACCATATCACATCACAACATGCCCTGCAAAAACAAGTTAGACGTCCTCTACTTTGTTGTTGCAAGTTTTACGTGGCTGCTACGGGCTTAAGTAAGAACTCATCTCACCTACGCATCAAAACCACAACGATAGTTCGTCAAATAGACTCCGTTTTAACCTTCTCAAGGACCGGGCGTAGTCACACTTGGTTCAACTAAAGTTGGAGAGACAGTCTTCCGCTAGCCATCTGTGTGCGTAGCACGTCGAGGGAACCGGTCTCGCGTAAGAGTACGCGTAAGGTTGGTCCGGATCGTCTCGTCCAACAATACCGCCGAACCAAAGTACGACATGCTGGTAGGCAGTATGACTTGTATCGCCCACAACTCACTTGTGTTCTACTCGTGCATATAACATCAAACCATAAAAACCTAGGCTCGGATGCCACTGTTGGGGAACGCAGTAATTTCAAAAAATTTCCTATGCACACGCAAGATCATGGTGATGCACAGCAACGAGAGGGGAGAGTGTTGTCTACGTACCAACGCAGACCGACTGCGGAAGCGATCACACAACGTAGAGGAAGTAGTCGTACGTCTTCTTTCCGATCCGACCGATCCAAGCACCGTTACTCCGGCACCTCCGAGTTCTTAGCACACGTTCAGCTCGATGACGTTCCTCGGGCTCCGATCCAGCAAAGCGTCGAGGAAGAGTTCCGTCAGCACGACGGCGTGGTGACGATCTTGATGTACTACCGACGCAGGGCTTCGCCTAAGCACTGTAACGGTATGATCGAGGTGGAATTTGGTGGCAGGGGGCACCGCACACGGTTAAGGAGCGATTAACTTGTGTGTCTTGGGGTGCCCCCTGCCCCCGTATATAAAGGCCAGGGGTAGGGGGTTCGGCCGGCCAGGTGGGAGGCGCAGGGAGGAGTCCTACTCCCACCGGGAGTAGGACTCCTTCCCCCCAATCCTATTCCAACTAGGATTCTTGGGGAAGAAGGAGAAAGAGGGGGCCGGCCCACCTCTCCTAGTCCTATTAGGACTTGGGAAAGGTGGGGGGCGCCGGCCAGGTGTGGGCTGCCTCTTCTCTCTTTTCCACTAAGGCCCAATAGGCCCATTTACCTCCCGGGGGGTTCCGGTAACCCTCCCGGTAATCCGGAAAAATCCCGATTTCACCCGGAACGCTTCCGGTGCCCAAACATAGGCTTCCAATATATCAATCTTTACGTCTCGACCATTTCGAGACTCCTCGTCATGTCCGTGATCTCATCCGGGACTCCGAACAACCTTCGGTACATCAAAATGCATAAACTCATAATAACTGTCATCGTAACGTTAAGCGTGCGGACCCTACGGTTCGAGAACAATGTAGACATGACCGAGACATGTCTCCGGTCAATAACCAATAGCGGGACCTGGATGCCCATATTGGCTCCTACATATTCTACGAAGATCTTTATCGGTCAGACCGCATAACAACATACGTTGTTCCCTTTGTCATCGGTATGTTACTTGCCCGAGATTCGATCGTCGGTATCCAATACCTAGTTCAATCTCGTTACTGGCAAGTCTCTTTACTCGTTCCGTAATACATCATCTCATAACTAACATCTTAGTTATTATGCTTGCAAGGCTTATGTGATGTGTATTACCGAGAGGGCCCAGAGATACCTCTCCGACAATCGGAATGACAAACCCTAATCTCGAAATACGCCAACCCAACATCTACCATTGGAGACACCTGTAGTACTCCTTTATAATCACCCAGTTACGTTGTGACGTTTGGTAGTACCCAAAGTGTTCCTCCGGTAAACGGGAGTTGCATAATCTCATAGTTATAGGAACATGTATAAGTCATGAAGAAAGCAATAGCAACATACTAAACGATCGGGTGCTAAGCTAATGGAATGGGTCATGTCAATCAGATCATTCAACTAATGATGTGACCTCGTTAATCAAATAACAACTCTTTGTTCATGGTTAGGAAACATAACCATCTTTGATTAACGAGCTAGTCTAGTAGAGGCATACTAGTGACACTCTGTTGGTCTATGTATTCACACATGTATTATGTTTCCGGTTAATACAATTCTAGCATGAATAATAAACATTTATCATGATATAAGGAAATAAATAATAACTTTATTATTGCCTCTAGGGCATATTTCCTTCAGTCTCCCACTTGCACTAGAGTCAATAATCTAGATTACACAGTAATGATTCTTACACCCATGGAGTCTTGGTGCTGATCATGTTTTGCTCGTGGAAGAGGCTTAGTCAACGGGTCTGCAACATTCAGATCCGTATGTATCTTGCAAATCTCTATGTCTCCCACCTGGACTAAATCCCGGATGGAGTTGAAGCGTCTCTTGATGTGTTTGGTTCTTTTGTGAAATCTGGATTCCTTTGCCAAGGCAATTGTACCAGTATTGTCACAGAAGATTTTCATTGGACCCGATGCACTAGGTATGACACCTAGATCGGATATGAACTCCTTCATCCAGACTCCTTCGTTCGCTGCTTCCGAAGCAGCTATGTACTCCGCTTCACATGTAGATCCCGCTACGACGCTTTGTTTAGAACTGCACCAACTGACAGCTCCACCGTTTAAAGTAAACACGTATCCGGTTTGCGATTTAGAATCGTCCGGATCAGTGTCAAATCTTGCATCAACGTAACCTCTTACGGTGAGCTCTTTGTCACCTCCATATACGAGAAACATATCCTTAGTCCTTTTCAGGTATTTCAGGATGTTCTTGACCGCTGTCCAGTGATCCACCCCTGGATTACTTTGGTACCTCCCTGCTAAACTTATAGCAAGGCACACATCAGGTCTGGTACACAGCATTGCATACCACGTGGGCCCCCTGGATGCCCTCCGACGCCAACTCCAACTCTATATATTTGCTTTCAGAGAGAAAAAAATCAGAGAGAAGAAATCATCGCGTTTTATGATATGGAGCCACCGCCAAGCCCTAAAACCTCTCGGGAGGGCTGATCTGGAGTCCGTTCGGGGCTCCGGAGAGGGGGATTCGTCGCCGTCGTCATCATCAACCATTCTCCATCACCAATTTCATGATGCTCACCGCCGTGCGTGAGTAATTCCATCGTAGGCTTGTTGGATGGTGATGGGTTGGATGATATTTATCATGTAATCGAGTTAGTTTTGTTAGGGTTTGATCCCTAGTATCCATTATGTTCTGAGATTGATGTTGCGATGACTTTGCTATGCTTAATGCTTGTCACTAGGGCCCGAGTGCCATGATTTTAGATCTGAACCTATTATGTTTTCATGAATATATGTGAGTTCTTGATCCTATCTTGCAAGTCTATAGTCACCTACTATGTGTTATGAACCGGCAACCCCGAAATGACAATAATCGGGACCACTCCCGGTGATGACCATAGTTTGAGGAGTTCATGTATTCACTATGTGCTAATGCTTTGTTCCGGTTCTCTATTAAAAGGAGGCCTTAATATCCCTTAGTTTCCAATAGGACCCCGCTACCACGGGAGGGTAGGACAAAAGATGTCATGCAAGTTCTTTTCCATAAGCACGTATGACTATATACGGAATACATGCCTACATTACATTGATGAATTGGAGCTAGTTCTGTGTCACCCTATGTTATGACTGTTACATGATGAACCGCATCCGACATAATTATCCATCACTGATCTGGTGCCTATGAGTTTTCCATATACTGGTTCTCGCTTATTTACTTTCCCGATGCTACTGTTACAATCACTACAAAATACCAAAAACATTACTTTTGTTGTCTTTACTTTTGTTGCCGCTACCACCACTATCATATTACTTTGCTACTAAACACTTTGCTGCAGATAATAAGTTTCCAGGTGTTGTTGAATTGACAACTCAGCTGCTAATACTTGAGAATATTCTTTGGCTCCCCTTGTGTCGAATCAATAAACTTGGGTTGAATACTCTACCCTCAAAAGCTGTTGCGATCCCCTATACTTGTGGGTTATCACATAACCATTATACTTGGCCATACAAAAGAATCACTCGGAGCATAGAAGGCCTACAGTCACCTCAGGATGGCAACGACCAGGCATTCACTCCGCAGTCATAAAGCTCATTATTAGCAGGCGTTACCACTAACGCCCCTGCCTTAACTCACATTGAACCCTGTGTAACCGAGGGCTGGAGGGGCCTGGCATACTCTATATAAGCCAGCCCCTCCTCTGGCACAAGGGTTCGCACCCCCGTAAATATTCACGCATAATCCAGTCAATAAGCCTCAGAAGCACCAAGACGTAGGGCTGTTACCTCCTCCGAGAGGGGCATGAACTCGTAAACTTGCATGTACAACCTCGCCGTAGCTAGGGCCTTGCCTCTTCCTACGTACCCCCTATTCTTACTGTCAGATTCATTCCCACAACAATGAGTAAAGAGACTTGCCAGTAACGATATTGAACTAGGTATGAAGATGCCGACGATCGAATCTCGGGAAAGTAACATACCGATGGACAACGGGAATTACATATGTTGTCATAGGGTTCGACCGATAAAGATCTTTGTAGAATATGTAGGAGCCAATATGGGCATCCTGGTTCCGCTATTGGTTATTGACCTAAGAGGTGTCTCAGTCATGTCTACATAGTTCTCGAACCCATAGGGTCCGCACACTTGACGTTTGTTGATGATATAGTGTTATATGAGTTATATTATTTGGTGACCGAATGTTGTTCAGAGTCCGGGATAACAACACAGAGATGACAAGGAGTCTCAAAATGGTCAAGAGGTAAAGATTGATATATAGGACAATGGTATTCGGACACATGAAGAATTCAAGAGTGCACCGAGTAGTCATCGGGTCACCGGAAGGGGTTCCGGACACCGCCGGTAAGTGTATGGGCCTAATGGGCCAAGGGGGGACAGACCAGCCCCTAGTGCGCCCCTTCTTTGGATAGCAGGCCCTAGGGGAAGGAAAGGGGAGGGGTGGCCCCTCCTTCCTTTCCCTTCTCAAGTGAGAAAGAAAAGGGGGTGCCACCCTCCCCGGCCTTTCCCCTGCACCTACAGAAGGTCAGGGGGCGGCTTGGGAGAGAACCCAAGTAGGATTCCTCCTACTTGGCTGCCCCCTTTGGCTGATCATGCTTAACACACAACAGACAATTGCCTAGCCGTGTGTGTGCCCCCCTCCACCGTTTACACCCCCTGTTAGAGATATTACTACTGGACATAAACCTGCCAGGAGAGGTCGGGTTATCCTCATGATGATTATCTTATTTGAAGCCCATGAAGACATGAATGATGGCGCTTCATGAAGGCCCAAGGCCCAAAGGCGGGTTAAGGCTTGTAGACATAAACCGATATTGATGTATACTTGTATGATAAGCTAGGAGTAGAAACCGAGCAGGAGATGTTTATGATCCGGCCTCGGGACTCTGTAAACTGGCGGGCGTCGACCTATGTATATAAAGGGACGACCCGGCGGTGGTTTAGGGACAACACACAACAACTCAAGAGCCAGGCAAAGAGGATTCGCTCCCTGGTCATCGAAACCCTAAGCAATTCCATCACAACTGGAGTAGGCTTTTACCTTCATCGTAAGGGGCCGAACCAGTATAAACTCTCGTGTCCTTTGTCCGCTTTAAACCCCTTTAAGCTAACCCGTAGCGATGGCTCCATGACTAAGTTCTTTCATGAGGACATCTGCCATGACAAAACCACGACAGTTGGCGCCCACCGTGGGGCTATCGCACGATGGTTTCGAGTTCTTGAAGGGCAGCTTCGAAGGACTCAAGGGATACGATGTGGGCCGAATGACTAAAAGTCGTCGCGGCAAGCTCTACATCGACGATGCAGGATGGAGTCCCGAGGCCAGCTCAATTGAGTATGGGTATCGGGTCCCCTTTGGTGGAATTCACGTCTTCATCGGCAAGATTGGCGAACCAGGCCCTGAGCCGGACATCGGCACCGACATCATCGAGATGGCTCAGCGTGCAAGCTCTGCCTAGGTTCAGCCCGCCGTAAAGCATGTCTTCGTAGGTGTCATCCATGGAGCGGAATATGAGGATAGATTGGCATCTGGTGGCGAAACCGTTGTCTGCTCTGGTGATGAGTGTTCAACCGGAGAGACCGAGTCACTGTACCAGCTGCAGGATGGCCGGATTAGTGGAGGTTCCGATGGTAACAGTATTCTGGACCCCCTTGATCTGCCAAGCCGGGTCACGGTCTTCATGGTGGGTACACAATCAGCGCAGCACTCTTCTACCGCCGCGGCAATGATCTCCGGTTCAGCAACAGCAACACCAGCGGGAGCAGCGAGCACTGCGCCGCCTCCAGCTCAGGCTTTGTCCGATTTGTTTGACGCTTTAGCAACGTTGCTGGCAGTAGAGGTGGACGCGGCAAACCGGGATCAGCACAACGCAGAGATTGCAAAGGTGAAGGATCAGATAACTCAAGCTAAAGCGGAACTGGCGACGGAGAACGACAGGATGGCTACAGAGCAGGCCGAGTTAGAGGCTCAGGCCTACCGGCTTATGCTGGATCGGAGTGCATCAGATGATGTCGTGAGAAGAAGATACCGGTCGCACCTCCCGCCGGTTTTTGAGGCAATAAATCTCTTTAACACGCCAGGAGCAGGCACCAGCAACCAGCCAGTGGTAAACCGGGCGGATGCGCCTGGGACCGGGGCACTGGTTTAGCCTCGTGCGGTGGATCCGCCGCCTCAGCCTCGTCAGAACAATATCCCATCACGGCACATCTCAACGCCTCCAGGGCATTACTCTAACCCGTTGGATAACATCGTTGCCGCTGCTTCGTGATTGGTAGCTCTCCCAATTGATGGCGAGTCCCTAGTAGCGGTTGAAACACGACGGGCTAGGGAGCTCCTTCAGACGGCCTTGACTCAGCAGCAGGCTTATTCATATAGCCGCGAAAGGATTCATTCTATGGCAATAACCCGACGGGTGGCGGTGGCAATGCTCGGGATGTAGTGGATCGCGCTAGGGCATGTCGAGAAGCCGAGTTAGCGGTGCAGCACACAACTCTGGTTCGTCAACTCACGCTGGTTCGTCAGTTCACTCTGGTTCGTCCAACAACGTCGGTGGAACCTGGGGTTACCTCCAGTTCTTTGGGAGTGCCATGTCTTGTCCCAGCTCTGCGCAACGTACGGTTACCCAAGGATTTCAAGGGCCTACGCAAGGTGCTGAATTACACCGCTGATTTATCCCCTGAGTCATGGGTGGAAAGCTATGAGATGGCAATGGAGATGCTGGATGTGGACGAAGCGGCGTGTGCCAAATACTTTACCATGATGTTGGAGGGAACAGCTCGCACATGGTTGAAAAATCTGCCAGCCAATTCTATTGGATCATGGGTCGAGTTAAGGGCCCGGTTTATCCAGAACTTCAAGGATACGTGCAAGCAGCCCATGTCAATCGTGGATTTAGCTGCCTGTGTCTTGGAGGAAGGAGAATCAACAACCCACTGGGTACGCCGGGTTTCGGAGATTTTGCATTCGTCAGACCGCATCAATGCTGACACAGCCGTTTTAACATTGGAAGGCAATTGCCGGTTTGCACCTTTGAAGTTGAAATTGGGACGGCTCAAACACCATTGTAATGACATGGGAACACTTATGGCAGCTCTGGTAAAGTATGCCGACTCTGATAGTACCAAGGACCCCGAGTCTGATGATGACAAGACAGGGAAGGGAAAGAAGAGCGGCAACACCAAAGGGCAGTAGCATAACCCGGCAGGTCATGGGAACAACGATAAACGCAAGGCAGATAATAGCTTGGACTTTGTGGCTAACACCAACGCCTAGGATAACGATCAGCGGCGCAAGGGTAAACCGCCCCAACGGGGTGGAGGGTCAGACCCCAATCTGGAGCGCCTGTTAAACTAGCCTTGCCCAAAGCACATATCGAAGGAGAGGCCAGCTACGCATCTTTGGAAGGATTGCTTCATCATGCAGGAATTCAAAAATTCAAATCTATTTCAATATGACAATGGACCGCCCGGCGGTTCAGGAGGCAGTTTCCATGGGCTGGGTTATGGTGGCGGCAGTTCCGGTTCAGGATTCCAAGGCAACCAAACCGGACATGGCAATCAGAGCAGCCAGGGCAACCAGGGAGGTTACAACCATTAGGGGAATCAACAACAGTAGCAATCGGGTTATCAGAGCAATCCAAAGCAGTTGAATAGTGGGTAGTATCATGTTTTCACCACTAGCTTATGTAAGCGCGATTAGAAGCTTCATAAAAGAGACGTGAACTCCATTGAACTGGCGGTACCTTGTTATCTGCGCTGGTTTGAACAGCCCATCCTATGGAGTCGATAGGATCATCCACCCCGGGTTGACAATCCGGGTCATCTGGCTTTAGTAGTGGCTCCTCAGGTTAGGGGTATAAATTTACCAAGGTTCTTATGGATGGAGGAAGCAGTATCAATACCTTTACTATGAAACCTTTCATCGCATGGGGTTAACAGATAAGAATCTTAAACCATCGAATATCGTGTTTCATGGTGTGGTGCCTGGAAAATCGGCATACCCAGTTGGCAAGATAGCTCTGGAAGTTGCGTTTGGAGACGATCATGATTCAAGATCAGAGGTGTTGACTTTTGAAGTGGTGAAAATCAAGAGTCCATATCATGCCCTATTCGGACGGCCGGCCTATGCTAAGTGCATGGCAAGGCCCTGTTATGTCTATCTATAGCTTAAGATGTCGGGTCATAAGGGGACCATCACGGTGCATGGGAGCCGGAAAATTGCTTTGGAATGTGAAGAGGGTGATGCGGCTTATGCTGAGTCAGTTTGTGCCACAGAGGAGCTAAAATTTTATAAGGACAATGTTGATCCGGCAGATATGACTTCTCTAAAAAAGCCAACTACTGAGCATGATCCGGTGCTGAAATTTAAATCGGCTGAGGAAACTAAGCTGGTTGAATTCCTTCCTAGTGATTCATCCAAGCAGTTCAGCATCAGTGCTAACCTGGATCCGAAATAGGAAAGCGCGCTCATCGAGTTCATCCGTGAGAACCGGGACATCTTTGCATGGAAGCCTTCTGACATGCCAAGTGTACTGAGGGAACTCGCTGAGCACACTCTTAATATAGATCCTAAGTTTAAACCGGTCAGGCAGTTTCTTCGCTGCTTCAACGAAGAAAGGTGTAAAGCTATTGGTGAGGAGGTAGCCCGGCTTTTGGCAGCAGGGTTTATTGTGAAGGTCTTTCACCCTGAGTGGCTAGCTAATCCGGTGCTAGTACTCAAGAAAAACGGCACTTGGCATATGTGTGTAGATTACACAGACTTAAACAAAGCATGTCCAGCTAATCCCTTTGCTCTCCCTCGTATCGATCAAATTATTGATGCTACAGCAGGTTGTGATTGTTTGTGTTTTCTAGATGCTTATTCTGGTTATCATCAGATCAAAATGGCAGTTAAGGACCAGGAGAAGACAACTTTCATAACTCCCTTTGGAGCCTTCTGCTATGTATCCATGCCTTTTGGGTTCAAGAGTGCCCAAGCAACTTATCAGCGCTGCGTCCAGAATTGTCTGCATAAACAGATTGGGCGCAATGTACATGCATATGTGGATGACATTGTGGTGAAGTCCAGAAAGGAGGAGACATTGATAGGTGACTTGAAGGAAACTTTTGATAACCTTCGGGTTTATAAGATGATGCTTAATCCGGCTAAATGTGTCTTTGGTGTACCAGCAGGCAAGCTTTTGGGTTTTCTGGTGTCTAACAGGGGCATTGAAGCTAATCCGGAGAAGATCACGGCTATCACATCTCTAGCTAAACCGGTGTGCATTAACGATGTTCAACGTTTGGTGGGCCGGATTGCAGCCTTAAGCCGGTTTATCAGTCGCCTTGGACGGAAGACTATCCCTTTGTATCAAATGCTAAAGAAAACGGATCACTTCGTTTGGAGTGATGCTGCTGATGAAGCGCTTGAGGATCTGAAGAGACAGTTAGTGTAACACCCTCGATACGGCTATATCTCCCACGTGTCGAAGCACGACTTAGAGGCATAACCGCATTGAAAGCAATGTCGCAAGTGAGGTAATCTTCACACAACCCATGTAATACAATAGGGGAAAAAGAGATACATAGTTGGCTTACAATCGCCACTTCACACAGTTACATGAATAAACATTACATCAATCAAATACAATCATGGTCCGACTACGGAACCAAAATAAAAGAAGAACCCCAAATGCGACAAAGGTCCCCGATCGACCCCAACTAGGCTCCACTGCTGATCAACTAGAACAAAACAACACAAAGGGCAAGATCTTCATCGAGCTCCTCCTTGAGCTTGGTAGCGTCATCTGCACGGTCTCATCGGCACCTGCAAGCTGGGTTTGGAAGTATCTGTGAGCCATAGGGACTCAGCAATCTCGCACCCTCGCGATCAAGACTATTTAAGCTTATGGGTAAGGTAAAGGTATGAGGTGGAGCTGCAGCAAGCGACTAGCATATATGGTGGCTAACAAACGCAAATGAGAGCGAGAAGAGAAGGCAAAGCACGGTCGATAAAAGTATGATCAAGAAGTGTTCCTAAACAACCTACGTCAAGCATAACTCCAACAACCGTGTTCACTTCCCGGACTCCGCCGGAAAGAGACCATCACGGTTACACACGCAGTTGATTCATTTTAATTAAGGTCAACTTCAGGTTTTCTACAACCGGACGTTAACAAATTCCCATCTGCCCATAACCACGGGCATGGCTTTTGAAAGTTCAAATCCCTGCAGGGGTGTCCCAACTTAGCCCATCACAAGCTCTCACGGTCAACGAAGGAATAGACCTCCTCCCGAGACATTCCGATCAGACTCGGTATCCCGGTACTCCAAGACATCCTCGACAATGGTAAAACAAGTCCAGCAAAGCCGCCCGATGCGCCGACATCCTGATGGGAGCTGCACATATCTCGTTCTTAGGGCAACACCGGATAGGTCAAGCTACGAGTAAAACCAGCCCTCAAGTTTCACCGAGGTGGCCCCGCAAGCTGCCCATTTCGGACCAACACTTAGACAAGCACTGGCCCGGGGGGTTTAAAATAAAGATGACCCTTGGGCTGGCCTAACCCAAGGGAAAAAAGGCTAGGTGGCGAATGGTAAAACCAAGGTTGGGCCTTGCTGGAGGAGTTTTATTCAAAGCGAACTGTCAAGGGGTTCCCATATACCCAACCGCGTAAGGGACGCAAAATCCAGGAACATAACACCGATATAACGGAAACTAGGGCGGCAAGAGTGGAACAAAACACCAGGCATAAGGCCGAGCCTTCCACCCTTTACCAAGTATATAGATGCATTAATTAAATAAGATATATAGTGATATCCCAACAAGTAAACATGTCCCAACAAGGAACAACATCTCCATGTTCCAACAAGGAACAAACTTCAATCTTCACCTGCAACTAACAACGCTATAAGAGGGGCTGAGCAAAGCGGTAACATATCCAATCAACGGTTTGCTAGGACAATGGTGGGTTAGGGGCTGAACATGGCAATTTGGGAGGCTGACAAGCAAGTGGTAGGCATCGTAGCAATGGCATAGCAAAAGAGCGAGCAAACTAGCATAGCAAAGATAGTAGTGATTTCGAGGGTATGATCATCTTGCCTGAAATCCCGCAAGGAAGAAGAACGAGTCCATGAGGAAGACAAACGGACGTAGTCGAACGGTTCCTCACAAACGCGACGTTATCGGAACCAACCCGAAGAAGCAACACCGGAAAGGAAGCAAACAACATAGTAAACAACCACCACATAAACATGGCATGATGCACAACCAAATATGATGCATGTCCAGTTTAATGAAGCATGGCATGGCAAAGTGCACAAGCAATCCAACAAATTAAGTGGAGCTCAATATGCAACGGGCTGCATATTGACGGAACACCACATGACTTATTTAGTTCGATCTCGTTTCTGTACCCAACAATATTAAATGTTATTAAACATGGCCAGAGGGTGAAGCAAAGTAAAACTACCTATCTAGTCAAGGTTAAATGAGGCCGGAAGCAACGAACAATAATTCCGGAAACTCCTCATGAGCATAAATTAGGTTTGGTGCTGTTCTGCCCTAAACACAATTTTAGAGTTGTTTAACATGCAAATAAAGGTCACCATGTTAAACTAGGCATTTTTCTACCCCATTTACATATATAAATTAATAAAATCCGAGTTACGGTTAATTAGATATGAATTAAAGCATTTTAACATGGCATTTAAGCAAATTTAACCAAACATCAATTTAAACAATTTTAATTGTTGTTATCATGATGCGGATGACATATGCAAGTTTAAAGCAATTTTATGAAAAATGTTGATATGAGAATGTTATGAAGCATTTGTCACCATGGCGGAAACGAAAAGGGTGCCACGGCAAAGATAACGGAAAAGATGCCACGACAACATTCCGGTTCCGATAGCTCATGGAGATACCGGTGCAAAAGGAAAAATGACGAGAGCGTGACATGCGATAGGAGGTGGGGTGATCCCGGATACCGGGTTCCCACAAGATGGTGGCATGGCAAAAGAGGAGCATCGCAACGACCAATCGCAAACGGCGCAAACACACGGTTGATCTTATACACCACACAACATTCGTCCACGGGCGTCGTCTCGGTGGTTATACCTTACAAGGGAGCATTGTCGGAACGGACCAAGTTCGTAGAGGGAAGTAGGCGTTCACGGGTCGTCGAGGGAAGTAGTGGTTCATGTCCGTAGGTGTTCGGGGTCACGACACGAAACTTGATGTCCACGGGGGTTTTCCGCGATGGTCGTGGTACATGTTCCGTAGACGTTCGAGCGACGGTAGTGGTACTTGGCAAAATGCAAGTCGACGGTAGTTGTTCTCGGTTCGTCGTGGTACTTGGCGATTTTGGAGATGGCGGAAGACGAACTTGGCGGTCCTCGTTGACCTAGTACTTGGCGTTTCCCAGTTCCGTGACCGTTTTCGGCATCGGGCGTCGAGGTACTTGGCGGATCCGTGGAGCTCGCGGTCTGTCGTGGTACTTGGGGTCTTCGAACTTGCCGGTCACGCCGAAGCGAAGGGGTACTTGGTACAATCCGCGTAGTCATGCACTTGTCGTCGAGGGACTTGATGGTCTTGACAAAACGAAGGGGTACTCAGCAAAACCATGTTCTTCGGAGGTCGACGGTAGTGGTTCCCGTATCAACATGGTGTGGTTGTACTTGACGGGTTAGGTCTTGGCGTGCGAACGAACACGGCACGATGTACAGGTGTAGTGGTGGCCCTGGCATCCCGCAACAGTATTAAAGGAAGGCAAGGACGCGGCCGTTGGTGAGGTTGTAGCGGCCTTGGGCGTGAACTCCGGCACGGGACAAGGGGGAACGGCGAGTCCCCAAATGGAGGAGGACGGAGCCAGCTGGATCTGGCCGGAGTAGAACGGAGGCGGCGGGGCGAGCTCGATGGAGGCGAAGCCACGGACGCAGGGTCGTGCGTGCAGAGCAGAGGCAAGTAACAGGAGCGGCAGGAGGATGGCCGGTGCTGGTCGTGGTCGCCGGCAGCGACCGAACACGACGGCGTGCTTGGTGGAGCTCGGCGGCCTGGTTCCACGGACGTGGACAAGGACGGCGGCGGGCGGCCGTGAGGGACCTCCTGTCCAAGGCGCAGCGGTGGGAGCTCCGGCCTGGGTAGACGGGGACGAGGCCAAGGCCGGGGAGGGAGCGGCTGGCAGAGGCCGGAGCCAGAAGTCGAGGTGGCGGCTTCCATGGACGAGGCAGGAGGAGGCACGAGCGGGAGGAGGCGCTGGTGTGGTCGCGCACGCAGGACGGCGGAGCTGCGGGTCCTGGTGGCAGCACCGAGGAGATGAGGCCGAGGGAAACGGGGCAAAGGGTGCAGCGCGAGGGAGAGATGGGATCGAGGGAATCGGGGCGAAGGGTGCAGCGCGAGGGAGATGGGGATCGTGGTGACGGCGCTGGAGGAAGGATCGAACAGGGGGAGAGGGGAGGTTACGGTCGGGGAGAGGGTTAGGTTTAGGTGCGGGCTGTGAGGCCTCAGGGAGGTTGGGCCGGTCTGACAGGCCTAGGCCCAAGAAGGCCTATGGGTGTGGGCTCTCTCTCCCTTCCTTCTCTAGATATTTTCTTTATCAAAAAACAAGAGAAGAAAAGAAAGAAAGTGGGGGGGTTAGGGAATGAAGTTGGACTCGCGGATAAATTTCCCGGACTCACAAAAATGAGCACGGTCAAAGAAAAGTAGGAGTGGACATGATTGCAAGAATTAAATTCAAAGTCATTTGAATTTAATTGAAAAGGTTTGAACAAGGGCTAGGAATTAGAAATGTCCAAAAAATGTTGAGAATTAGGTGGAGCTCCGGAAAATGACGAAAGGATATATGGCAAAGTTAGATGCCAAGAATTGAAATAATAAAAGGCATTGGGATTTTGCAAGTGTGTTATGGTGATTCCAAAGAATGGATTATTTTATAATAGCTCCACTAATATCGGGAGGATATATTATAAAGAGAACTCACCATGTGAATTCCCTCAATTTAAATGGACCGAAGATCCATACGATTTATTTAGTTGAGATGCAAAAGATTTATGACATGATGGCATGATGACATGATGCAAAGATGAAAAACGATGAACCAAACAAATCACATGACGAAACCCGGAAACCCTAGAAGGCATCTGAAGCTCCGGTCTTGGGGCGTCACAACACTCCACCACTACGAGAGGATCTCGTCCCGAGATCTAGAATGGCACCGGAGGGACAACGGAAGAGAAAGAGAAGAGGTAAACTAAGTTGCTTCATTGACAAACGAGTGAAACCACGACCCTTGAAGAGGTTAAGCAAAAACGAGAAAAGAATACAACGGAGATGAACAAAATTGAAAACACACCGATAGAAAGGAGGAACAAAGAAGAACAAATTCATATAGTGGTCCGGTTGGAAAGAGATGTAAGACTTGATAAGATGAAAAGAACTTGATCTTGACAAGAACAAAAGAAAAATATAGAAGAGAGCCACATCAAAATGCCTCCGGAAGAAAAGAGAGAATGGAAAGGAGTGAACGAAGTAGAAAACAATATCTTGGCAGAGCACGCTTACAACAAAGGCTAGAACGGAGTTGTTGGAAAAACAACAACGAAAAGAATAATCTTGATATGGTCTTATGAAATACATCTCAAAATTATGAGGTGACAATCTGCCACTCACGGGAAAGAATTGTATTGGAATGAACAAGGAGACGAGAAGCTTATTTCACCGGGAGGGTAGATGAAGAACTTGGATCATACATGAGCACCATTATAGCAACAATCCTTAGGGAAGGCTTTAGGTGAAATATAACCCAAGATAACTCCAATGACAAGATTGATGGATTTAAAGTATCTCAATCTTAACAACATGTGAATCATGGAACATGAACTCAAATTATCAAGAATGACATAATACCACCTCTGATAATATGGTAGAAAGAAATTGCACTCCGGATAGCAATATGAAGAATGCTTGAGCACCTCTGAAAAGAAACTTGATGAACACTTAGAGAAGGAATTAAATCCTTGATGGACCATTATGTAGAACCTCCATGAAGAACTCCGTTAAACAAAAGAATGATCAAATGGAAAGAAAAGGGAAGTTGAAAACACAAGGTGAAACCTTGTAATGATTAGATGGAACTTCGCGACGAGATAATGCGGAAAAGCTTGGAACTCCAGAAAAGAAAGATGAACAATTGAAATCAAGAATTTGATGAGCCTTCGGAATAAAGAATTAATCACTTGGATGAACAAGAATAAGAATTACATTATGCTTATCCTTCACCAATTCAAATTGATGACAACCAATGGAATTGGCATACTACTTATTCTCGTAGAAAGGATTAAGATAGATAATGCGCAAACTTGAACAGGCCTTCGATGATCCACCGGTAGGATTTGAAAGAACGGAAGTATGATAACGTAAGAAGAGGAAACTTGAACAAACCACCGTAAGAGTTAAAATGAATGAAGAAAAGATAAAGAAACACCAGGAAGAATTATAAAATGAACAGAGATTGAGAGGATTTAGAAACATGAGAACAAATAGATCACGAGCCGACTAAAGATCACTAGAACGAAGGACGGTTAAAAATAGGAGAATGATAACTGACAGCTGAGAATGAATAAACCTGAATTGATGGACTCCGGATAACAAATTGAGAAGACTCTTGCATTGCTCCGGATGGGTAAAAGAATTCTCACGATCAAAACAATTATGAGAGGATTGCAACAATCTCGAATGACGAAACTTGAAGAGAATGGAGCAAGGTTGAAAGAAGAATCGTCTTCGGTCTTCCAAACTGAGAATGACGATGAGAAATACCATCAAAACTTATTTAGACACTCCGGAAGAATCAAAACAAAGAGGTTGAGCCAACGATGAAAAGAATTTAACCGATCTTGGAGAAAGACATTTGACTGATGATAAATCATTCTTACGTCAAACTTCAAAAAGAATTTGATTATAACTCCGGAAAAAATAAGAAGAGTCAGGTAAGATCCTGGGAAAAGACCTGTGGGTTAGGGCCCACTCAAGAGAAACACCGTAGAACGATTAGAAGGAGAGATTGCACCGGTTCAATAAAAAAAGGCTTGAATGAGATAAGAACCTCGAAATAGCTTGAACGGATTAAGAGTGGAAACACGAATCTTCTGAGATATCTTCAGCACTCCAGAACAAATGAATAGCGAGAAGTGAATTATTATGAGGAGCACCGGTAAGAGAAGGTACTTGAAACGAGGAAAAATGATATGATCAACACCAAAACTAGAATTAAATCCATCGGAGAAGAAAAAGAATGAAGAATGACGAACTTGAAGCTCCGTTAGAATCTTCATGAGAATCACCGGGTAAGAACATTAAGGGAACAGAATGGAGAGACTTCACAAGAATAAAAGGATACTTGATTAAGGAATTCGAGTCCTTGGAGACAAACAAAGGGAGGGAGGGTGGAAAAATAAAGGCAACTTGGAGACGGATGAAACAAACACCGTTGAGAAGAAATAATAATTGATGTTGTGAATGTTGAAGTGAACGGATCCACTTGAAGAGAAACACGCCGTTGAAAAGAAATTTAGATGACAAACTCGATGATCGAGAAGGATTAGTATTCACATCGGAGTATGAGAACACCATTTGGGGGAAGGTATGGAATCAACATTTGACTTTGAAGCAACTCGAATACCACAACTCAAAACAAAAACAAAGGATTGGCTTGCGAAATAAGCCGGAACAAACATATGATAGAGATTTCGTCCGAAGTTTTCGTGGTGGGAACTACACGGGCTCGATCGTACAGCACCATCATGTACAAGGCAGTGCACATGACATACGAAGCGTCCCCGAGTCGGCATAGCCAAGGACTCTTTAAGACACTATGAGACCACTGTAAAATCGACCATGAATAGGCGAACCACTAGACGTCGAACCCCAATTTCATATCATACATCTGTCGGAAAGATATCCTAAGAGCTACTTGAATTCCCACCTATGAAACTCCCGAAACTTTCCGGTTATGCAATCAGGTGTTGGGGATACAGGGGAAGCATAATATCTCACCCAAACTAGCAATACCTACATCCAGCTGTATCCATCCTTCAACACATAACCAAGAAACCTTCGGAAACCATCTACCTCAACCTTTGAAAAGCATCCGTTATAAAAGTTATGGCGATACTCCCGAACTCCCGCCCCAGTACTGGGTGGCGTCGAGGTTATCTCACCAACGAACTGCATAAAAGAGATTTTCGATGTCGCGAACATATCTCAAGTATACCAGAATTGCAACGATAAAATTATGATGACAACACCTCAGAGCTCAACTCCCCGGGACACTTCCACTAAACCCCTGACAGGAGGCACCAAGACAGTGTTCTCATCATAAGCCATCGGAACAAATCCAAGATACTCGCGTGATCCTAAAAAAAAATTTAGTGAAATTTGGGAAGAGAAGAGTCAAAACTCTACGTCAGGATGCCTCACCAGAGCGACGAAGGGACTGGGGAGTAAAAAGAATTCCTAAAGTCTCCGATCTATAATTCCTAATGACTCAAAACATTTTTCTAGACACAACTCGGCCGCTAAAAACGATCAATCAGTGGGGGCTCCTAAGGTCGGGGAAGGCTCTGATTACCAACTTGTAACACCCTCGATGCGGCTATATCTCCCACGTGTCGAAGCACGACTTAGAGGCATAACCGCATTGAAAGCAATGTCGCAAGTGAGGTAATCTTCACACAACCCATGTAATACAATAGGGGAAAAAGAGATACATAGTTGGCTTACAATCGCCACTTCACACAGTTACATGAATAAACATTACATCAATCAAATACAATCATGGTCCGACTACGGAACCAAAATAAAAGAAGAACCCCAAATGCGACAAAGGTCCCCGATCGACCCCAACTGGGCTCCACTGTTGATCAACTAGAACAAAACAACACAAAGGGCAAGATCTTCATCGAGCTCCTTGAGCTTGGTAGCGTCATCTGCACGGTCTCATCGGCACCTGCAAGCTGGTTTTGGAAGTATCTGTGAGCCACAGGGACTCAGCAATCTCGCACCCTCGCGATCAAGACTATTTAAGCTTATGGGTAAGGTAAAGGTATGAGGTGGAGCTGCAGCAAGCGACTAGCATATATGGTGGCTAACAAACGCAAATGAGAGCGAGAAGGGAAGGCAAAGCACGGTCGATAAAAGTATGATCAAGAAGTGTTCCTAAACAACCTACGTCAAGCTTAACTCCAACAACCGTGTTCACTTCCCGGACTCCGCCGGAAACAGACCAACACGGTTCACACGCGGTTGATTCATTTTAATTAAGGTCAACTTCAGGTTTTCTACAACCGGACGTTAACAAATTCCCATTTGCCCATAACCGCGGGCACGGCTTTCGAAAGTTCAAATCCCTGCAGGGTGTCCCAACTTAGCCCATCACAAGCTCTCACGGTCAACGAAGGAATAGACCTCCTCCCGAGACATTCCGATCAGACTCGGTATCCCGGTACTCCAAGACATCCTCGACAATGGTAAAACAAGTCCAGCAAAGCCGCCTGATGCGCCGACATCCTGATGGGAGCTGCACATATCTCGTTCTTAGGGCAACACCGGATAGGTCAAGCTGCGAGTAAAACCAGCCCTCAAGTTTCCCCGAGGTGGCCCCGCAGGCTGCCCATTTCGGACCAGCACTTAGACAAGCACTGGCCCGGTGGGGTTTAAAATAAAGATGACCCTTGGGCTGGCCTAACCCAAGGTGGCGAATGGTAAAACCAAGGTTGGGCCTTGCTGGAGGAGTTTTATTCAAAGCGAACTGTCAAGGGGTTCCCATATACCCAACCGCGTAAGGGACGCAAAATCCAGGAACATAACACCGATATAACGGAAACTAGGGCGGCAAGAGTGGAACAAAACACCAGGCATAAGGCCGAGCCTTCCACCCTTTACCAAGTATATAGATGCATTAATTAAATAAGATATATAGTGATATCCCAACAAGTAAACATGTCCCAACAAGGAACAACATCTCCATGTTCCAACAAGGAACAAACTTCAATCTTCACCTGCAACTAACAACGCTATAAGAGGGGCTGAGCAAAGCGGTAACATATCCAATCAACGGTTTGCTAGGACAATGGTGGGTTAGGGGCTGAACATGGCAATTTGGGAGGCTGACAAGCAAGTGGTAGGCATCGTAGCAATGGCATAGCAAAAGAGCGAGCAAACTAGCATAGCAAAGATAGTAGTGATTTCGAGGGTATGATCATCTTGCCTGAAATCCCGCAAGGAAGAAGAACGAGTCCATGAGGAAGACAAACGGACGTAGTCGAACGGTTCCTCACAAACGCGACGTTATCGGAACCAACCCGAAGAAGCAACACCGGAAAGGAAGCAAACAACATAGTAAACAACCACCACATAAACATGGCATGATGCACAACCAAATATGATGCATGTCCAGTTTAATGAAGCATGGCATGGCAAAGTGCACAAGCAATCCAACAAATTAAGTGGAGCTCAATATGCAACGGGCTGCATATTGACGGAACACCACATGACTTATTTAGTTCGATCTCGTTTATGTACCCAACAATATTAAATGTTATTAAACATGGCCAGAGGGTGAAGCAAAGTAAAACTACCTATCTAGTCAAGGTTAAATGAGGCCGGAAGCAACGAACAACAATTCCGGAAACTCCTCATGAGCATAAATTAGGTTTGGTGCTGTTCTGCCCTAAACACAATTTTAGAGTTGTTTAACATGCAAATAAAGGTCACCATGTTAAACTAGGCATTTTTCTACCCCATTTACATATATAAATTAATAAAATCCGAGTTACGGTTAATTAGATATGAATTAAAGCATTTTAACATGGCATTTAAGCAAATTTAACCAAACATCAATTTAAACAATTTTAATTGTTGTTATCATGATGCGGATGACATATGCAAGTTTAAAGCAATTTTTATGAAAAATGTTGATATGAGAATGTTATGAAGCATTTGTCACCATGGCGGAAACGAAAAGGGTGCCACGGCAAAGATAACGGAAAAGATGCCACGACAACATTCCGGTTCCGATAGCTCATGGAGATACCGGTGCAAAAGGAAAAATGACGAGAGCGTGACATGCGATAGGAGGTGGGGTGATCCCGGATACCAGGTTCCCACAAGATGGTGGCATGGCAAAAGAGGAGCATCGCAACGACCAATCGCAAACGGCGCAAACACGCGGTTGATCTTATACACCACACAACATTCGTCCACGGGCGTCGTCTCGGTGGTTATACCTTCCAAGGGAGCATTGTTGGAACGGACCAAGTTCGTAGCGGGAAGTAGGCGTTCACGGGTCGTCGAGGGAAGTAGTGGTTCATGTCCGTAGGTGTTCGGGGTCACGACACGGAACTTGATGTCCACGGGGGTCTTCCGCGATGGTCGTGGTACATGTTTCGTAGACGTTCGGGCGACGGTAGTGGTACTTGGCAAAATGCACGTCGACGGTAGTTGTTCTCGGTTCGTCGTGGTACTTGGCGATTTCGGAGATGGCGGAAGACGAACTTTGCGGTCCTCGTTGACCTAGTACTTGGCGTTTCCCGGTTCGGTGACCGTTTTTGGCATCGGGCGTCGAGGTACTTGGCGGATCCATGGAGCTCGCGGTCTGTCGTGGCACTTGGGGTCTTCGGACTTGTCGGTCACGCCGAAACGAAGGGGTACTTGGTACAATCCACGTAGTCGTGCACTTGTCGTCGAGGGACTTGATGGTCTTGACAAAACGAAGGGGTACTCAGCAAAACCATGTTCTTCGGAGGTCGACGGTAGTGGTTCCCGTATCAACATGGTGTGGTTGTACTTGACGGGTTAGGTCTTGGCGTGCGAACGAACACGGCACGATGTACAGGTGTAGTGGTGGCCCTGGCATCCCGCAACAGTATTACAGGAAGGCAAGGACGCGGCCATTGGTGAGGTTGTAGCGGCCTTGGGCGTGAACTCCGGCACGGGACGAGGGGGAACGGCGAGTCCCCAGATGGAGCAGGACGGGGCCAGCTGGATCTGGCCAGAGTAGAACGGAGGCGGCGGGGCGAGCTCGACGGAGGCGAAGCCACGGACGCAGGGTCGTGCGTGCAGAGCAGAGGCGGGTAGCAGGAGCGGCAGGAGGATGGCCGGCGCTGGTCGTGGTCGCCGGCAGCGACCGAACACGACGGCGGGCTTGGTGGAGCTCGGTGGCCTGGTTCCACGGACGTGGACAAGGACGGCGGCGGGCGGCCGTGAGGGACCTCCTGTCCAAGGCGCAGCGGTGGGAGCTCCGTCCTGGGTAGACGGGGACGAGGCCAAGGCCGGGGAGGGAGCGTCCGGCAGAGGCCGGAGCCAGAAGTCGAGGCGGCGGCTTCCATGGATGAGGCAGGAGGAGGCACGAGTGGGAGGAGGCGCTGGTGTGGTCGCGCACGCAGGACGGTGGAGCTGCGGGTCCTGGTGGCAGCGCCGAGGAGATGAGGCCGAGGGAAACGGGGCAAAGGGTGCAGCGCGAGGGAGAGATGGGATCGAGGGAATCGGGGCGAAGGGTGCAGCACGAGGGAGATGGGGATCGTGGTGACGGCGCTGGAGGAAGGATCGAACAGGGGGAGAGGAGAGGCTACGGTCGGGGAGAGGGTTAGGTTTAGGTGCTGGCTGTGAGGCCTCAGGGAGGTTGGGCCGGTCTGACAGGCCTAGGCCCAAGAAGGCCTGTGGGTGTGGGCTCTCTCTCCCTTCCTTCTCTAGATATTTTCTTTATCAGAAAACAAGAGAAGAAAAGAAAGAAAGTGGGGGGTTAGGGAATGAAGTTGGACTCGCGGATAAATTTCCCGGACTCACAAAAATGAGCACGGTCAAAGAAAAGTAGGAGTGGACATGATTGCAAGAATTAAATTCAAAGTCATTTGAATTTAATTGAAAAGGTTTGAACAAGGGCTAGGAATTAGAAATGTCCAAAAAATGTTGAGAATTAGGTGGAGCGCCGGAAAATGACGAAAGGATATATGGCAAAGTTAGAGGCCAAGAATTGAAATAATAAAAGGCATTGGGATTTTGCAAGTGTGTTATGGTGATTCCAAAGAATGGATTATTTTATAATAGCTCCACTAATATCGGGAGGATATATTATAAAGAGAACTCACCATGTGAATTCCCTCAATTTAAATGGACCTAAGATCCATACAATTTATTTAGTTGAGATGCAAAAGATTTATGACATGATGGCATGATGACATGATGCAAATGCACATGATGCAAAGATGAAAAACGATGAACCAAACAAATCACATGACGAAACCCGGAAACCCTGGAAGGCATCTGAAGCTCCGGTCTTGGGGCGTCACAGTTAGCCAAGCCACCTGTCCTTGTGGCTTCGGTTGATAAGGAGCCCTTATTACTATATGTGGCTGCTAATGCCCGAGCTGTTAGTGTGGCTATTGTAGTGGAGTGCGAGGAGGCTGGGAAAGAGTATCCGGTTCAACGGCCGGTTTATTATATCAGCGAGGTGCTTATTGAGGCCAAATAGAGATACCCACATTGGCAGAAGCTGGTGTATGGGGTTTTTATGGCAAGCCGGAAGCTCAAGCATTATTTCCAGGGTCATCCTATAACGGTCGTCAGTTTAGCCCCCTTGGGAGATATCATCCAAAACAGAGAAGCAACTGGCCGGATTGCTAAATGGGCTATTGAGCTTGGACCTCATGGGCTAAACTATACGCCTCGCACGGCAATCAAATCCCAAGAACTTGTGGACTTCATCAATGATTTGACAGAGTTGCAAGCACCGGAGGAAAAACTAGACAACACTTATTGGACTATTCATTTTGATGGGTCCAGGCAATTGGAGGGCTCGGGGGTTGGAGTCATATTAACTTCCCCATGAGGTGATAAGTTTTGTTATGTTCTCCGTTTAATGTTCCCTTGTACTAACAATGCAGCTGAGTATGAGGCCTTGCTCCATGGTCTTTGGATGGCTAAGGAAATGAATTTAAGCCGGGTCAAGTGCTTTGGTGACTCGGACCTCGTGGCTCAACAGGTATCTGGCACTTGGGATTCCAAGGATCCACTCATGGCGGCATATAGACGAGAGGTGGACGCAGTGGCTGGTCATCTCAAAGGTTATCAGGTTTACCATATAGACCGGCGGAAGAATGAAGCAGCAGACGCTTTAAGTCGCTTAGGCTCTCAACGTAAACCGGTGCCACCCAATACCTTTCTCGATGTGTTGCATCATCCGTCAGTTAAAATACCTACGGAGGAGGATTTGGCTGTGCCCGACCCAGAGGCTCAATTGGTGGCGGCTCTTAATGTTATTCCGGATTGGACGGTCCCATACCTGGCATACATGAACCGGGGCGAGTTACCAGACGACGAAACCTTGGCCCGGCAAATAATCCGGCGATCCAAGTCAATGACCATGGTCAATGGGGAGCTACATCATTATAGCATCACAGGAGCATTTCAGCGTTGTGTCTCTCCTCAAGAAGGTTGTGAGATTTTGCGTGAGATCCACGGAGGAGATTGTGGTCACCACACCGGTTCAAAATCCTTGGTGGCTAAGGCCTTTCATCATGGCTTCTATTGGTTGACGGCTCATGCTGATGCTGAGGATTTGGTAAAGAGGTGTGATGGTTGTCAAAAGTTTGCACGCCGCGCTCATGTTCCGGCTCAAGAATTAAGAATGATTCCAATAACTTGGCCGTTTGCAACTTGGGGGCTCGATATGGTTGGACCTTTTAAGAGGTCCAAGGACAAGAAGACCCACCTACTGGTGCCGGTTGATAAGTTTACCAAGTGGGTCGAGGCAGAGCCAGTCAGTAAGTGCGATGCGGCCACAGCGGTTCAATTCATCAAAAAGGTGATATTCTGGTTTGGTTTTCCACACAGCATTATCACTGATAATGGTACTAATCTGTCGAAGGGTGCTATGGAAGAATTTTGTCAACGTGAGCACATCCGGCTTGACGTGTCATCAGTGGCTCACCCCCAATCTAATGGTCAAGCAGAGAGGGCCAATCAAGAAATTTTGAGAGGTATCAAACCCCAGCGTATGGTTCCTTTAAAGCGGATGCCGGGTTGTTGGGTGGAGGAGTTACCCTCCGTGTTATGGAGTATCAACACCACACCAAACAGATCTACGGGTTACACACCTTTCTTCATGGTTTACGGAGCAGAGGCAGTTCTCCCTAGTGACATACGTCATGACTCGCCCCGTGTGGCGGCTTATGTTGAAGCTGATAATGAAAAAGCACGTCAGGACTCATTGGACCTGTTAGATGAGGAGCGTGATCTTGCGGCGGCATGTTCGGCGATTTATCAACAAGATCTGCGACGTTATCACAACCGCTGGGTTAAAACCAGAACTTTTCAAGAAGGAGATCTGGTGCTCCGGCTCATCCAGGATCAGACTGATATGCACAAGTTATCCCCACCTTAGGAAGGGCCTTTTGTGGTCAGCAAAAATTTGCACAATGGATCATACTACCTTATCGATGTTCGAGAGCACAGAGACTCACGTAAATCGGAGGAGACCCAGCGACCGTGGAATATAGCTCATGTTCGGCCTTACTATACTTGAGCCATAGGGTCTTTTATGTACATAATTATGAAAATGTATATATTATGATCAATATAATAAACCAGAGCCTCAGCTAAAGCGGGGTCTCTGTTGTTTTTACATCATGTGTGTTTACATGGAGACTTCTGTTTACAAAGCGGAATTCTGTTGATCCGACTTGTAAAGCCACACATCCAAAGGGAAATCACTAGGGGGCTTGGTTGTATTCACATTATAGGTACACCTCTTGATAGGCTTAAGGCCAAAAGGAAATTATGTGGGGCCAAAGAGAGTGTTGCACTAGCACAACTCAAACATAGGCACCCACCGAGCACAGCTCAAATATTACTTGGGGGCTCTTTGCTTCTCAAAGAACAAACAGTCTGCACCCTTGTAATAGGCTATCAAGCCAGGCTTGGAAGCCAGGTGTATTCACCTAAAACCCCGGGTTATCCTGCCTCTTTAAGTAAGCCACTCCGTCCAGGTAAACCTGGTATGACCCTTCGAATGTTTGACAAGTCAATCTCATAGACCCTAAACTTGTCAAAGTTAAAACGATGATTGGTTAAAGATTGAGGTCCATCTTAAAAGGCTTTGTAAAATGGTTTAACTCAGTGGCTTGGCTGCCCATGAAAAGGATCGATTTAGGGCCTGGCAGCCCATGAAAAGCCTCGCATTTTCTTCTTGTATTTTTTTGCAAAGTTTTTCTTCTCTTTCGATAAAATTCATAAGTGTTTTCTAATAAACCGGCATTTATTACAACCCGGCCTGGCTTACAATGCTAAATTGTTAGTACATGATCAGCTATAATCCAGCCTTTATTGTTCCGGTCTGGTTTTGACTACAAGTGACCAGTGTTATATGGATAAAACCGGTGTTTATCATAACCCGGTACGATTTTATCATAAACCGGCAAACCTGGAAGGAGTCATCTATACTCCAGCTTGGTGTTATCACCCTTTTATAACAATCATGGGTCAAACAACGAGGTAATAAGTATTCTTTATTTTATATCTGGTTGTTTTTAAACAGCCTTGGCTTTACACCGAAGCTATATATTTGGGCATCATGACCCGTCCAGCTGTAAACCACCAGGACCCTTTCAATTTCTTGTATGCAGGAACAAGTTAAAATACAGCCACTGCGGATTATGCATATAATAAAGATCCCAAAGCATGGCGAGTTATCAGTATCAAGCAAAATAAGTATGCTTGATGGCATAACAGACAAGTGTTTGAACTAGCCTATTACAAGGCGCTTTAATGCCCACACTGGATAATTGTTTCAATAAGAATGGTAGGCTATGACAGACTAAACCGGCCTCCGGTTCAGGATTCATCATCAGGACGACTTGAAGATTGAGGGTCATCTTGAGTCGGTGCATCCTCCTCCTCTCTACCTAGTGACTGGAAATCAATCGTTGTCCAATCGATTCTAGTTAAAGCTTGGAACACGGCTTCTTCACTTATAAGGGTGGAAGGATCAATGTCAGGGGCATAAGTGTGCTTATGAATTCGCGGAACAAGATCCTCTACATCATGTGTTGGCGCAGGATATATTTTCTGATCAGCATCATAAACCGTCTGGTAATGAGACAGATCTGTTTCATCTGCCAATTTGCTCGCTATGGGTCACAGTTCCCTTGTCAGCCTTCGGAGATCATCATTGTTGAATTCTGAGCCGTCTTCCTTTACGTCAGGATAGCCTTGACCAATATCTGCCGGTTCAAGATCTGGAATCCATGCCTTGGCCCGGATTAGCGCAGTCAGCGCGCCTGACCTTGCAGCTGATCTTTTAAGTTCATCCAACCGGGCAGGCAACATTGACAGCTTCTCGATGGTTTCTTTTATCAGCGTTGGAGGAGGCCTGTTATAAGCAGCAGTGCAAATAGCCCGTTGGGATCCGGAATACAGCTGCTCTATCAATGTATAGGCAGCCTTCGGCTTCATCCGCATGTCAGAGCCCAGATGGGTAATGCGGGTCCCTGTGACATTGCAAGCATCAGTAAGCCGGTAATTGATACGGTAAAATGGCTTGAAAAACATCAGATGAGGATACTTACCAAACACGGCAGAGATCATAGCGTTTATTTGCCGCTTTAAACTGGTCAGTTCTTCGACCACCGATTTAAGGGCTGCTTCTGTGTCTTCGGCCTTCTTTACTAAAGCGGTCTTCTCCATGTCCCAATCTGCACGTTCCTTCTTGAAGTTTTCCTTCAGCCTCTCCATGGCTGTTAAGGCATTGGTCAGTTCTTCTTTGGCTTTAGAAGCCTCCGCTTGCTGACATTTGATGTTCTCTTGAAGATCAGCGGTTTGGGCGTCCTTTTTGCTCAGCTCAGCCTATAAAGAATAGACATGTCATCAACGGGTTGCATATATTTGAAGTACCAAGCATATAACAAGTTATGCACTTTGCACTTTGGGGCTAATGCCTACTCGCTTCATTCTAGAAAATTATTTCATGTCCCAAGTATAATGCAAGCATTATTCTTGGCACTTGGGGGATAATGTACATCTGCTCAAAAGTAACAGTGGTTAAAGTCCCGGTTCACCTTGGAAAGATAAACCGGCCCTTGGGGATTACATAGGCGAAAGTTACGAGAATACAATGCTAAAGTACCAGTTCATTTTTTCAACCAACCCTTGGAGGATAAGTATGCGGAAGTGCGGTATTAGGAAGTCCCGGTTTTTATTACTATCATAAATCGGCCCTTGGGAGCTACTGGAATTGCTACTTACAATTGGACTTAAGAGAGAAAAGGATTGGTAATTACCTCATAATTTTCCTTCATTAAGTTCACTAAACTGGCTTTGTAATCATGGTTTGTGTACAGGCGGTTTAAAAAACCAGAATGGAGCTCTTGGGCATTGAGGTGCGCATAGCTTGATAAATCGGTGCTCCATTTGCCTTTCTCCATGGCACCATGTTCTTCTTTGGTGCTATGTTTTGCTAAGGCAATAGGATGGCTAGGGGAGGTGTGGCCAACGCCAGTAATGATAACATCAGCTTCCTTGTCACCAGCAGCATTTACTAGAGTTGATGGAACATCAGTAGCCTTAACCAGACTAGACGGTCCATCATCAGTACGGACTGGACTTGCCGGTTTATCCGCTTGCACTACGGTATCAACTTCTACTTGTTCAGTAAAGAAATGATCTGGAGGTGGCGGGTCATCAAGCGTGGCATCAGCATTTGCTCTTTCCGGTTCTAGAATTGTCTCCGGTTCAACAATCACATGGTCATCAGACGGTTTATCTACACGACCCTTTTTACTGGGCCTGCCTTGGCTCTGAAATAGGATATATACACATCAGTATAGCACATAAGCATAAAGCGTCAAAAAGAGACAGCTTGAGACATTTACCCAGGGACGGTCTTGAGGGGTGGAAGCTGTGTGGCAGTTGATTCGCGGGATGATGAAGGTGGCGTTCCCTGATAATTCGAATCGGACGGATTAAGAGGCTGTCAGAAATAACCCGCCTTGGGGTAAGAAGTATTGGAAGTATTTTAAACCTCAGATTGGCGCTTCCGAACCGGAGTATTTGGCAGAACGGTGGAAGTGATTACTTGGCTGCTATGACGGGTGGTGAGGTGAGCTTCGTGTTAATGCTTCTTCAAAAGAAAGTTTGGGTCCAAGTAAGCTAGGGGGTGAGAAAATCTTACTTTCCGGATTGCTTGACGGATTTTTTGTGTTGGCAGAGGATCTGAACCGGAGGAAAGGAAAATTACCTCTGCGTCGTCAGCTTGGCTGCCCTCGGCGTCATCCTGATAAATATCATTGTCAATGAGGTGTATGAAAAGTGAACCAAGAGAATCAAGTTCTACCTCTGCATCCGGTTCATCAGAGTCGTCATCAAGCTCTAAACCGATTGGTTCAGTTGCCTTCCTCTTAGCAGATTTCTTGACAGCCTTCGTTTTAAGACGAGGAGCCTTAACCGTTTTCTCCTGAGGTTTCTTTTTCCAGAACGGATCATCACCCTGTTTAAAAGATGGGCAGAGGGTATTAAAAGTTGCACAGTTCAAAAATATCAGGTATAAAGCGGAAGCAAAACAATTCTTACAGCGGGCGGTTTGTTCTACGTGTAAAAGGGACTTAGCCCGGTCTTGCTACAGACAGCTTTCGGTTCATTCAGCATTTTCTTGACAGACTCAGTAACTTCATCATCTGTTAGTTGAATGTCAATATGACATTGGGAGTCTTTTACGTCACCGGTATACTCGCACATTAAACCGGAGTGGCGACTTAACGGCAAGATACTCCAGGATAGCTAGCAACGAACAAAGTCCACACCTGTCAAACCGTTGGCCATGAAAGCTCTAAGCTTGGCGAGTTGTGGTGCATACGAGGCCCGTTCCTTGGCAGGTAGTCGTTGCGTAAGCGGATGAGTGTTGGTAAGCTGGTGAGCACAGTAACCCGGTAGAGGGTTCTCATCTTCAGGAGAAGTGTCCTTGCAATAGAACCAAAAGTCTGATACCAATCTTTTGGGTGACTGTGAAGCTTGGCATGAGGAAAGCTAACATCCTTCCTTTTCTGAATGGAGACGCCACCAAGTTCAGTATTGGGCTCGTCTACGAATTTAGTGCGACGGTTTAAGTGGAAGAAATCCCGGAACAGCTCGACAGTCGGCTCTTCTTGTAGGTAGGCTTCACAAAACACCTGAAAGTTGTAGATATTGGATACAGAGTTGGGTCCAATGTCTTGAGGGTGGATCTGAAAGCTGGCAAGTACATCCCAGAAAAACTTGGATCCAGGTGGTTTAAAACCATGGCCCATATGATCAACAAACACTACTAGTTCACCATCTCTGGGGGTAGGAGGATTTTCCGGACCGGGAACTCGCCACTGGATTTCATTCTTCTTCGGTAAGGTGCCAATTTTGACACATCCATTCAGTTGCTCCTCAGTAACCCAGGAAGGGACCCAGTTACAGGAATAGAATTGTTTGGCCATTGCAAGTGAAGAGCTGGAAAAGATTACTGCTGGTTTATGATTCATAATGACAATGCATAAAGTACAACAGGTTGAGGAAAAAGGAATTCAAGCATGTAAAATTGATAAACCGGAGGCAGTTATAAACCGCCAACGACAGAGCGTTTATAAATGGTAAAGCGATGAGTGGTTTACAAGGGGACTAATGGCATATGACAGATTACTTTCTACAAGGATAAACCACCTACGCAGATAAGGAAGATACAAATCTAAGGCAAAAATGACTAAGAGGAAAAACAGGTTTCACAAGTTCGCTTTGGAATTTTGGATCTACTGTAAGTCAGGAAAAGAAAAAATATCTAGACGTAAAAAAGTTTGGTCCTGAAGCAGTTCACAAAAGGTCCAGACCAAGTTCTTATGTGTTTAAAGGTTGGTTTGATGGCAGAGCTAAGGATTATCATAGCTACTGCACGAAACGCATCAAGCCTGAGGTCTGCTATCTATGGACTGACGAAGAACACGAAGAGAGCGCCATGAACCCGTATGAACCCTAAGTAGATCTACAGATGAGAGAAGGGAGAGACTTACAATGGCTGTTGAAGTAGTGGAGGTGCGCCGCATTTCTCTGGTGTGATCAGGTCGATGCAGCGGCCGACGGTGAGGCAGAGGCGGAGCTCGAGTGCAGGGGCATCGTGAGGAAGGAGAAGAGATGGAAAGTCAAAGGAAAGAAAGGGAAATGGGTCCTCAGCCCTATTTATAAGGGTAAAGGGATAAGCGACGGGCGCGGGAATCAAGGAGCCCAAATAATGGATATATAATGAGGTTGTCATTCTGATTGTTGGATGCTCATAAATGAAAGGGTATCTTTGGCTTTAAATGAACAGGTGACGTCATGACGGTTTACTACAAATCTGGAGGATGACGTCACGGCGGTTTACAAGATCTATGTGAAGGAGCAAGGGGAGGAATTCTTCTAAGTGTTGAAGATTGACATGAACAAGTTCAAATCAATCTGGGGCCTAATGTCGGGGATATTAAACTGGCCAGGAGAGGTTGTGTTATCCTCATGATGATTATCTTATTTGAAGCCCATGAAGACATGAATGATGTCGCTTCATGAAGGCCCAAGGCCCAAAGGTGGGTTAAGTCTTGTAGACATAAACCGATATTGATGTATACTTGTATGATAAGTTAGGAGTAGAATGTGAGCCGGAGACGTTTATGATCCGGCCTCGGGACTCTGTAAACCGACATGCGTCGACCTATGTATATAAAGGGATGACCCGGCGGTGGTTTAGGGACAACACCCAACAACTCGAGAGCCAGGCAAAGCGGATTTGCTCCCTGGTCATCGAAACCCTAAGCAATTCCATCACAACTGGAGTAGGCTTTTACCTTCATCGTAAGGGGCCGAACCAGTATAAACTCTCGCGTCCTTTGTCCACTTTAAACCCCTTTAAGCTAACCCATAGCGATGGCTCCACGACTAAGTCCTTTCACGAGGACATCTGCCGTGACAAAACCACGACACCCCTGGTCATATTTTCATAGTGTTTAGGCGAAGCCCTACGGAGATCACTTCACCATCACCTTCATCACGCCATCGTGCTACCGGAAGTCATCTACTACCTCGTCGTCTTGCTGGATCAAGAAGGCGGAGGACATCACTGAGCTGAACATGTGCACAACACGCAGGTGTTGTACGTTCGGTACTTGATCGGTTGGAGCACGAAGAAGTTCGCCTACATCAACCACATTGTTAAATGCTTCCGCTTACGGTCTACAAGGGTATGTAGACACACTCTCCCCCTTGTTGCTATGCATCTCCATGGATAGATCTTGCATGTGCGTAGATTTTTTTGTTTTTCATGCAACGTTTCCAACAATGGTATCAGAGCCAGTTCCATGCGTAGATGATATGCACGAGTAGAACACAAAGAGTTGTGGGCGGTGATAGTCATACTTCTTACCACCAACGTCTTATTTTGATTCGGAGGTATTGTGGGATGAAGAGGCCCGGACCAACCTTACATGTCCACGCACATGAGACCGGTTCCACCGACTGACATGCAACTAGTTTTGCATAAAAGGTGGTTGGCGGGTTTCTATTTCTCCTACTTTAGTTGAATCCAATTTGACTACGGCCGGTCCTTGAAGAAGGTTAAAACAACAAACTTGATGAATCACCGTTGTGTTTTTTGCGTAGTTAAGAATGGTTCTTACTAGAAGCCCGTAGCAGCCACGTAAACTTGCAACAACAAAGTAGAAGACGTCTAACTTGTTTTTACAGGCCATGTTGTGATGTGATATGGTCAAGATATGATGTGATATATGTTGATGTATGAGATGATCATGTTTTCTAATATCGACAACCGGCAGGAGCTTTAGGGTTGTCTCTTTATTATATGAATTGCAAGAGCCATGAAGCAGTTTGACTACATCAACCGTGTTGTTAAGTGCTTCCGCTTTCGGTCTACGAGGGTACGTGGACACACTCTCCCCCTCTCTTTGCTATGCATATCCTAGATAGATCTTGCATGAGCGTAGGGTTTTTTTGAAATTACATGCTATGTTTCCCAACAGTGGCATCCGAGCCAGGTCTATGCGTAGATGATATGCACGAGTAGAACACAAAGAGTTGTGGGCGGTGATCGTCATACTGCTTACCACCAATGTCTTATTATGATTCGGCGGTATTGATGGATGAAGCGGCCCGGACCAACCTTACATGACCACATTCATGAGACCGGTTCCATCGACAGACATGCAACTAGTTTTGCATAAAGGTGCTGGCGGGTGTCTGTTTCTCCAACTTTAGTTGAATCGAATTTGACTGTGGTCGGTCCTTGTTGAAGGTTAAAACAGCAAACTTGATAAATCACTGTTGTGGTTTTGATGCGTAGGTAAGAACGGTTCTTACTAGTAGCCCGTAGGAGCCACATAAAACTTGCAACAACAAAGTAGAGGACATCTAACTTGTTTTTGTAGGGCATGTTGTGATGTGATATGGTCAAGACATGATATGATATACGTTATTGTATGAGATGATCATGTTTTGTAAAAGTTGTCGGCAACTGGCAGGAGCCTTATGGTTGTCGCTTTATTATATGAAATGCAAACGCCATGTAATTGCTTTACTTTATCACTATGCGTTAGCGATAGTTGTAGAAGCAAATGTACTTTGTCGGATTTCGGGTTCCGGCAGACCCTTAAGGTTCGAACACTGGGGTGCGCGCAGAGATTACATCTTCTACCTCTTCGTCTCGCAAAGATCTAGACTACTGAAAGAACTACACAAGAGACACAGGGTTTATACTAGTTCGGGCCACCGTTACGGTGTAATACCCTACTCCAGTGTGTGGTGGGTGGATTGCCTCTTGGGGCTGATGATGATGAACAATACAAGGAAGAACAGCCTCGCGAGGGTCTGTTCTTGGCTGGGGTGATGAACTGCTGGGAGGAGTTCAGCCACCTTCCTCTTTCTCTCTCTCTCTCACTCACTCACTGCCTTACTCTCACTTGCCAGCCCCTTGCTCTGTGGGCGGCTGGTCCTATTTATAGAGGCCCTGGTCCTCTTCCCAAATATCGAGCGGGAAGGGAGCCAACAATGGCGGGCTAATTTGAAGGAGGATAGCAAGTATCAACTATCCTAACAAAAGCAGTCTTCGCCTGCGCAAAGCTCTGGTGATGGCGCCGTCTTGGGCTCCATGGTGACCTCCGTCTCGTAGTCCTCCTGGTCTTGGTCTCGTTGCACCGAAATGGCAACCTTTGCCTGATGCCTCGGTACTCCGTGGCTGCGCTTGCCCCTTTGCACCAAAGAGGAAAGGAGGACGCTGCACGGGCTGGCACCCGCCTGGCGCCCTGAGTCGTCATGGCTTGCGTCACGGGCACCTCGCAAGGTACCCCGCCTTGATCTCTCCGCCTCCTCGCGAGCCAGCCTGACGAGGCCGTGCCCGAGGAAGCTCAATGTTGTCCGCCCCGCGAGGCTTGGCCCCTCGCGAGGGTCTTGAGTCTTGTGTTGATGAAGATGGGCCGTGCTGGGCCCCCTTTGAGCCACGCCGCAGGCCACAGGCAGGCAAGTCTGGGGACCCTCGTTCCCAGAACGCCGACAGTAGCCCCGGGGCCCAAGGCGCGCCCGGACTTGGTCGTGCTGAGAGGCGAAAGGGCAAGGGCGAAGCGCCGCGGGCCCTAACAGCCTGCGGCCTTGGGCGCCGCATGGCGGTTGATGGGACGTGGGCGTCTCCGCTTCCCCATGATGCCTCGGTGATCGCGCGAGTTGGACAAGTCCCTGCATGGAAATCGTGTCATGATTACCTGTGATCATGGAGGCCGGCGGTTGGCCTTCGCCGGCTATAAGTACGGAACTGCGCGTGCCCTTCCAGTCCATCCCTCCTTGCTTCTCCTTCTTCCCGATCCTTGCTCCGTCTTGCCGCGATGGCTCCGATCCGCCGGTTCTCTGCAGCGGAGAAGGGAAAGGCCCCTCGAGAGGGACCAGACCCGCTCCTGCCGAAGAAACGGCTCGCCCTTTGCGGCCGGGACGAGGAGGACCGTCAGGTAGTGTCGAGGCCTCGGTGCAAGCGGGCTCCGCCGGGGTTCCCGCTTCCCTTGTATGCCCACGTCGAGGGCCTCGAAGGGGTCGATGCCGATCCCTGTGGTCAGCGCCGTCGTCGGCGCCAACGGGTCACGAAGGTGTGGGTTGTTCCTCCTGGGGTCCACGCCGAGGGCTCCTCCCAAGAGTTCGTGCTCCACGTCGCCATTCCTCTCCAGTCTTGGATCCTTCTGCCTCCCTTCTTTGCCTCCATCATCCCGCCGGGGGAGCCCCTGGAGCTCTGGCTGCAGCACGCCGGCTGCAGCACCCTCGCGACCGAGGCAGAGGTCGCGGTCGTTGCCCCGGACGAGGTCTACATGACTCATGGCTGGAGAGAGATCGCCCGGGTTTGCAGGGTAAGGGGTGTCTTTGCGGTCCACTTGGAGTATGATGGCACTTCGGTGATGTTCTTCAAGGTCTTCGACGCGAACGGGCGCTGGCTGGAGTGTTGCCCTGGGAGAGGTGGCCAGGACCTCGCCATGGTGAGGGCCAGGCCCGTCGACCGCTCCCTTGGCGGCTCTGCAGGCGACGGAGGCGCCGGAGGATCCAGCGACTCCGGCGAGATCTTCCTGACTCCGGAGACGAGTGATGACAACTACGAGCCCCCGAGCCGGCGCCGCTCCTGGAGCAGGGCGGGCTCGTCTGGCCGTCGCCGACTCTGATATGGATGGGGTTGGCGCCGGCGCTTGACGGCCCACTGTTGATGATGGCATCTCTTGCAGGAGCGCATGTAGTTAGCATCCCTTAGGGTCCGTTCCCTGCGAGGAATCAAAATGCGCCCCATGGGGGCTTGTAAGGTGCCTGTAGTCCTGTTTGTTAATACATAACCCTTGCTGTAGAGCTGTGCGAGTTGCTGATTCCGTCTTAGCTCAGTTCTCCCTTTCGAACCTCGCGAGGGCTTGGTGCTCTGCGCCGACAGGTCCTAGTCCCAAGGCGGCGTCAGCCGTCGCTGGTATGCCAGGTCGCGATGCCGTGGTCAAGGCCAGGAGGTGAGCGACCCGGGGTCCGGTAAGAGCCCCTGAGTCGCGATGCTCAGGAGGTCCCCTTTGGCGCCCAAGCAGCCGTCGCTCGGCGAGAAAGGAGAGTGGCGTCGCTGACACGGAATTGCATTAGGTGCGGGGGTAGTGCTACGATAGCCGGTGCTTTCAGGCGGTGACTTATCTCGAGAGTCGGGGATTATTCCTGGTGTGTCATCGGGTCCGCGCGTCGGCAGGAGCGGAATCGCTCGGCGAGTTCCTCGCGTGCCCCTTCTCCCCCGCCTTTGCTCCCTTTTCTGCTCTACGTCCTCGGGTCCCGGCCCTCAAGCTAGTCTCAGCCGTCGCTGGTATGCCAGGTCGCGATGCCGTGGTCAAGGCCAGAGGGTGAGGGCTGGAGAGCCAGTAGGAGCCCTGAGTCGCGATGCTCAGGCACCCCCCCTTTAACGTGCAAGTGGTTCGCGCGGACGAGAGTGAAAGGAACGCCGCGAGGGCCTTGCCTGGTGCAACTCCCTTAGGGGATCCTGTAAACTCATCATAGAAGGAACAAAAGGTTGCCATGACAACTATCAGTCTGCCATTAGTTTCTTCCAAGGGGAGGTGAGGCACTGGAGGCTTGACGAGGTGGCGCCATGCGGGGCTGTCGCGGCCAAAGCTCAGCCATTCAGGTTTGTCGGCGTTGCAGGGACGGACCCATGCGCAAGCGTCGTGCCGTTGTGGGAGCAATTCCGTCAGTTGGCGTCAGTTGAGCAGGCAACTAGATCAAACATGTTAGCTGCGAAGGAGGGGATTCATTCAAACAGATGCTGGGAAGGTAGACATCGCTGGGTCGGGCCCGGGCGACTTGGGGATGATGCAGCCTGAGGGGCGCCCCCAACAAGGCAAGCTAACGACATGAAATAAAAGGGATACATACTGCAGGGACGGACCCACGTGGCCTGGGAACGATGCAGCCCTGGGAGGGCGCTCCCAGCTGGAAATGGAACTTGTAAGATGTCACCTGAGGGTGTCGAGGGCGAAGGGGTGTTGGTGCAGCAGACTCGGTAGGCTGCGGAAGCCGATCCTCACGAGCCCCCAGGCCCAGGGGCCTCGGGAGGCTCCGGAGGCACTGGTAGCTCTTCGCGAATCATCTCCATCTCCGCCAAGGCTGCGGAACGCCTGTCATCTTGAGCCTCCATGATGCCCCTCATGAGGCGCTGGCACGTAGCAACCGCGCTCGGCAAGCCGTAAGGCATGCGAATGTAGCTGTGGGGCGGACCCCCGTAGCGCCCCACTCGCGAGGGCCAGAGGCGCTCCATCGTAGCGACTTGGTTGAGCCCTGGTACGTCGATGCAGATGCGCAGCCCACCATCCTCGCCGGGATGGGGAGCCACAGCCGGTAGACAGCGGCAACCTCTCATGATTCTTGATTCCTGTAGTTCTCGAATGGCCTTGTCGACGAACTCCTGCGGGTCTGACCTTCCTTGCCTTGCTCCTTCTTGAGGGAAACGTGCTTCGAAACACGCCTCCATGCGGTGCCCAAGCGCCTCCCTTGTGACCCTGGCCAGGTCGGTGGCCCTCCAGGGAAGAGCCCCCGAGCCCTGCCTAAGGAGGGCGCCGGACGTGCTTTCCTATGCGATGGAAGGAGGTTCCCCCTGGGCAGATGCGGGCCCTGAGGGGCCCGCCTCCCGAGGGGCCGGTCCAGATGATGTCTTCTTCTTCTTGGGGGTGGTCTCGGGAAGCCTCCTGCTTCCGCGATTCGGGTCTTCCAGTGACGCGGCCTGAAAGGCTCGCTCCAGGGAACACACTGCATCCTTCTCTTCACAGGGCACCGTGATGACTCCGCCACTCCCTGGCATCTTGAGGATGTTGTAGCCATGGTGAGTTACAGCCATGAACTTGGCCAGGGCTGGGTACCCGAGGATGGCATTGTACGGTAGGCGGATGTGGGCGACGTCGAAGTCGATGAGCTCGGTGCGGTAGTTGTCGCGTGCCCCGAAGGTGACAGGGAGGCGGACCTGCCCAATCGGGACCGTGGAGCCGTCGGTGACTCCAGAGAAGGGCTTGGTTGGCTGAAGCTGGTCGTAGGGCATTTGGAGATTGTTGAACGTTTCCACGGACAGGACGTTGAGCCCTGCCCCACCATCGATGAGGGTCCTGGTGACCAGTACATTGCTGATGACTCGGGAGCAAAGCATCGGGAGGACTCCGGCTGTGGCCGCACACTTGAGTTGATCCGCTGAGCTGAATGTGATGAGGCATGCCGACCACCTGAGAGGGCGCGTTGCTTCAAGCCTGGGGAGGACTGTGTTCACTTCGCGGGCAAACTGCTTGAAGATGCGTTGGGAGGCTGGGGCTTGAGCTCCGCCTAGGATGCAGGCGATTGCGCGTGGCTCCTAGAAGCCCCCAGCCCCTTCGTCTTGATGGCGGTCCTCGTTCCTCCTTGGCTGAGGCGACAGTGGAGGGAGGCCTGCGTTGCCCTGTGGGCGATCCTCACGAGGCTGATCCCTCCAGTCCCCCTCGTGAGGCAGGTCTCGCCAGCGATCCTCGCGAGGTTGATCGCGCCACCCTTGGCGCGGGCCGCTGTCTTCCCAGCGTCATGCGTTTCTTCCTCCTCCTCGGCCGTAGCCCCGATCGGCGCGGTCAGGACGACGGCCGATCATGCCTTCTCGCACGGCGCGGAGTTCTTGGCATTCGTTGGTGTTGTGGGTGTGGAGGTCGTGGTACACACAGTACCAGCTGCCCCTGGTGGACTCAGGCAGATCTTTGCCCCGCTTGGTGTCTGGTTCTGCTGCGAGCACGGCAGCCCCCTTGCGCTTCATGTCCTTGGCCTTGGGCTTCTTCTCCTCTGGGTCTGCGGCAGGCAGCTCGAGGAGGAAGAGGCGTCCCTCCTCAGCCCTGGCGCACTTGGTCGCCAAGTTGAACAGCTCCAGGGAGGTGCACAGGTCTTCATGCATCGCCAGCTCCTCCTTCATCTTGACGTCGTGCACACCATCGGAGAAGGACGAGATGATGGCCTCCTCGGACACCTTGGGGATCTTGAGGCGCGTGCTGTTGAAGCGCTGGATGTACTTTTGCAAGGTCTCTCCAGGTTGTTGCTTGATGCGGTGCATGTCGCTCATGGCGGGTGGCCGGTCGCGAGTACCTTGGAAGTTCGCGATGAAGCGGGTGCGCATCTGGTCCCAAGAAGAGATCGTGCCTGGAGCCAGATTCAGGAGCCAGGTGCGAGCTCCTTCCTTGAGCGCCATGGGGAACCAGTTCGCCATGAACTTCTCGTACCGGCTGGCAGCTTCGATGCCCAGCTCATAGAGCTGGAGGAACTCTGCAGGGTCAGTCGTGCCATCGTAACGAGGAGGCAGGTCTGGCTTGAACTTGTCGGGCCACGCAACGCTACGCAGCTCGGTGGTGTAGGCACGGCAGCCTGCGGTGGCCACGAAAGGCTTCGTCTGGTGGAGAGCTCGGTCTTGAGGGTCCCCACGCGCTGCAGCTAGGAGCAGTGCGGGGTCTTGGCGTGCCGGAGCTGGAGCAGGGTCGCGGCGTGCCGGAGCAGGGAGCGCCCGGGCAGCTCTTTGCAGGCGAGGGACTTCTTGGCAGCTCCGTTCTTACTGCGCTGGCACCTGGCGGAGCGGGTTCTGCCTAGGGGCCACGCGCCTTGGAGCCATGGCGTCTTCTTGGAGAGGAGGCGGCTGGTACGCCCCTGGAGCTTCGTTGCCCGCGCGGGGCGGGGAGTGGCGCAGCGGAACGGATGGCGCGGGAGAGCCCCCTGCGGCGTGGACAAGCTCGGCGACGCGGTCGAGCCACTCTTCGTAGACGTCGTCGACGGGACGGTAGCGCGGGAGCTTGTTTGCCACGTGAGCGCAGCTCGAGCCTCCAAGGGTGCGTGCAGCGCGCGGGACGAAGAACCAGCTGGTGTGAGCGATGGAGTAGCGGTGCGGCCGTCTTGCCGCATGGATGGATGCTGAGACGACGCTTGCTGCTCGCCCCCCGCCGAGCCAGTGGAGGCGTTGATGGCAGGTGACGAGGAACGACGAGGACGTCCGCCGACGGGCGCCGTCTGGGCGACGTTGGAAGCGATGGCGGCCCGGCGCTCAGCGCGGGCCCGACGAGCGTCGGACATGGATGCGACGGTCGAAGGAGAACGGGGCGGTGGACGACGAATTCCGGCGCACCCCTACCTGGCGCGCCAAATGTCGGATTTTGGGTTCCGGCAGACCCTTAAGGTTCGAACACTGGGGTGCGCGTGGAGATTACGTCTTCTACCTCTCCGTCTCGCAAAGATCTAGACTACTGAAAGAACTGCACAAGAGACACATGGTTTATACTGGTTCGGGCCACCATGGTGGTGTAATACCCTACTCCAGTGTGTGGTGGGTGGATTGCCTCTTGGGGCTGATGATGTTGAACAATACAAGGAAGAATAGCCTCGCGAGGTCTGTTCTTGGCTGGGGTGATGAACTGCTGGGAGGAGTTCAGCCACCTTCCTCTTTCTCTCTCTCTCTCTCTCTCACTCACTGCATTACTCTCACTTGCCGGCCCCTTGCTCTATGGGTGGCTGGTCCTATTTATAGAGGCCCTGGTCCTCTTCCCAAATATCAAGCGGGAAGGGAGCCAACAATGGCGGGCAAATTTGAAGGGGGACAGCAAGTATCAACTATCCTGACAAAAGCAGTCTTCGCCTGTGCAAAGCTCTGGTGATGACACCGTCTTGGGCTCCACGGTGACCTCCGTCTCGTAGTCCTCCTGGTCTTGGACTCGTTGCACCGAAATGGCAACCTTTGCCTGATGCCTCGGTACTCCACGGCTGCGCTTGCCCCCTTTGCACCAAAGAGGAAAGGAGGACGCTGCGCGGGCTGGCACCCGCCAGGCGCCCTAAGTCGTCATGGCTTGCGTCACGGGCACCTCACGAGGTACCCCGCCTTGATCTCTCCGCCTCCTCGCGAGCCAGCCTGACGAGGCCGTGCCTGAGGAAGCTCCGTGTCGTCTGCCCCACGAGGCTTGGCCCCTCGCGAGGGTCTTGAGTCTTGTGTTGATAAAGATGGGCCGTGCTGGGCCCCCTTTGAGCCACGCCGCAGGCCGCAGGCAGGCAAGTCTGGGGACCCCTGTTCCCAGAACGCCGACATACTTGATGCACTGCAAGGTGACAGACCTATTGCAGGAGCAGATACAAACGTTATGAACGTTTGACAAGCTCGATATGATGACTACTTAATAGTTTAGTGCACCATGCTTTACGGCTTAGAACCGGGACTTCAAAAACGTTTTGAACACCACAGTGCATATGAGATGTTCCAAGAGCTGAAATTAGTATTTCAGACTCGTGCCCGTGTCGAGAGGTGTGAGACCTCTACTTTGCCTACAAGATGGAGGAGAATAGCTCAACCAGTGAGCATGTGCTCAGAATGTCTGGGTACTACAATTGCTTGAATCAAGTGGGAGTTAATCTTCCAAATAAGATAGTGATTGACAGATTTCTCTAGTCACTATCACCAAGCTAGTAGAACTTCATGATGAACTATAATATTCAAGGGATGATGAAAACGATTCTTGAGCTCTTCGCGATGCTGAAATCGACGAAAGTAGAAATCAAGAAAGAACATCAAGTGTTGATGGTTAAACAAGACCACTAGTTTCAAGAAAAAGGGCAAGGGAAAGAAAGAGAACTTCAAGAAGAATGGCAAGCAAGTTTCCACTCCCGTGAAGAAGCCCAAAGTTAGATCTAAGCCTGAAACTGAGTGCTTCTACTGCAAAGGGAATGGTCACTAGAAGCGGAACTGCCCCAAATACTTGGCAAATAAGAAGGATGGCAAAGTGAACAAAAGTATATTTGATATACATGTCACTGATGTGTGCCTTACTAGTATTCATAGAAACCCCTGGGTATTTCATACCAGTTTAGTTGCTAGGATTAGTAACTCGAAAAAGGAGTTACAGAATAAACATAGACTAGTTAAGGGCGAGGTGACGATGTGTGTTGGAAGTGATTCCAAGGTTGATACGATCACCATCGCACACTCCCTCTACCTTCGGGATTAGTGTTGAACCTAAATAAATGATATTTGGTTTTTCCTTGAGCATGAATATGATTAGATCATGTTTATTGCAACGGTTATTCATTTAAGTCAGAGAATAATTGTTGTTCTACTTACATGAATAAAACCTTCTATGGTCTTACACCCAATGTGAATGGTTTATTGAGTCTCGATCATAGTGATACACATATTCATAATATTGATGCCAAAAGATGCAAAGTTGATAATGATAGTGCAACATACTTGTGGCATTGCCGTTTAGGTCATATTGGTGTAAAGCGCATGAAGAAACTCCATGCGGATGGAATTTTGGAATCACTTGATTATGAATCATTTGATACTTGCGAACGATGCCTCATGGGCAAGATGAATAAAACTTCGTTCTCCAGAACAATGGAGCGAGCTAATGACTTATTGGAAATAATACATACCGATGTATGCGGTCAGATGAGTGTTGAAGCACACGGCGAGTATCGTTATTTTCTGACCTTCACAGATGATTTGAGTAGGTATGGGTATATCTACTTGATGAAACACAAGTCTGAAACATTTGAAAAGTTCAAAGAATTTCAGAGTGAAGTGGAGAATCATCGTAACAAGAAAATAAAGTTTCTACGATCTAATCATAGAGGCAAATATTTGAGTTACGAGTTTGGCCTTCATTTAAAACAATGTGGAATTGTTTCACAACTCACGCCACCTGGAACACCATAGCGTAATGGTGTATCCGAACATTATAACCGTACTTTATTGGATATGGTGCATTCTATGATGCCTCTTATCGATTTACCACTATCGTTTTGGAGTTATGCATCAGAGACAACCGCATTCACGTTAAATAGGGAACCTTCTAAATCCATTGAGATGACACCGTATGAACTATGGTTTGGCAAGAAACCTAAGATGTCGTTTCTTAGATTTTGGGTTTGCGACACTTATGTCAAAAGGCTTCAGCCTAATAAGCTCGAACCCAAATCGGAGAAGTGAGTCTTCATAGGATACCCTAAGGAAAAAATTGGGTAACCTTCTACCATAGATCTGAAGGCAAGATCTTTGTTGCCAATAATGGAACATTTCTAGAGAAGGAGTTTCTGTCGAAAGAAGTGAGTGGGAGGAAAGTAGAACTTGATGAGGTAATTGTACCTTCTCTCAAATTGTAAAGTAGCACATCAGAGAAATCTGTTGCCGTGATGCCTACAAAGCCTAGAGAGGAAGCTGATGATGATGATGATGATGATCATGAAACTTCAGATCAAGTTACTACTGGACCTCATAGGTCGAATAGAGCACGTTCCGCACCAGAGTGGTACGGTAATTCTATCCTGGAAGTCATGTTACTAGACCATGGCGAACCTATGAACTATGAAGAAGCTACGATGAGCCCAGATTCCGATAGATGGCTTGAGGCCATGAAATCTGAGATAGGATCCATGTATGAGAACAAAGTGTGGACTTTGGTGGACTTGCCCGATGATCGGCAAGCCATTGAGGGTAAATGGATCTTCAAGAAGAGGATACACGTTGATGGTAATGTCACTATCTACAAAGCTCGACTTGTCACGAAAGGTTTTCGACAAGTTCAAGGGGTTGACTACGATGAGACCTTCTCACTCGTAGCGATGTTTAAGTCAGTCTGAATCATGTTAGCAATTGCCGCATTTTATATTTATGAAATTTGGCAAATGGACGTCAAACTGCATTCCTTAATGGATTTCTTAACGAAGAGTTGTATATGATGCAACCAGAAGGTTTTGTCGATCCTAAAGGTGCTAACAAAGCGTGCAAGCTCTAGCAATCCATCTATGGACTGGTGCAAGCATCTCGGAGTAATATACGCTTTGATGAGGTGATCAAAGCATATGGTTTTATACAGACTTATGATGAAGCATGTATTTACAAGAAAGTGAGTGGGAGCTCTATAGCATTTCTAATATTATACATGGATGACATATTATTGATTGGAAATGATATATTATTTCTGGATAGCATAAAAGGATACTTGAATAAGAATTTTCCAATGAAAGACCTCGGTGAAGCTGCTTATATATTGGACATCAAGATCTATAGGGATAGATCGAGATGCTTAATAAACTTTCACAAAGCACATACCTTGATAATGTTTTGAAGAAGTTCAAAAATGGATCAATCAAAGAAAGAGTTCTTGCCTGTTTTAGATGGTGTGAAGTTGAGTAAGACTCAAAGCCTGATCACGGCAGAAGATAGAGAGAGAATGAAAGTCACTCCCTATGCCTCCGCCATATGTTCTATAAACTATGCCATGTTGTGTACCAGACCTGTTGTGTGCCTTGCCATGAGTTTGGCAAGGGGGTACAATAGTGATCCAGGAGTGGACCACTAGACGGCGGTCAAAATTATCCTTAGGTACCTGAAAAGGACTAAGGAAATGTTTCTCGATTATGGAGATGATAAAGAGTTCGTCATAAAGGGTTAAATCAATGCAAGCTTTAACACCAAAATAGATGACTCTGAGTCTCGATCTGGATATGTATTGAACATGGGAGCAATTATCTAGAATAACTCCATGCAGAGCATTGTGTATATATAAATTTGCAAAATACATACAGATCTGAATATGGCAGACCCATTGACTAAACCTCTCTCACAAGAAAAACATGATCACACCTTAGTACTCTTTGAGTGTTAATCACATGGTGATGTGAACTAGATTATTGACTCTAATAAACTCTTTGGGTGTTAGTCACATGGCGATGTGAACTATGGGTATTAATCACATGGCGATGTGAACTAGATTATTGACTCTGGTGCAAGTGGGAGACTGATGGAAATATGCCCTAGAGGCAATAATAAAATGGTTATTATTATATTTCCGTAATCATGATAAAGGTTTATTATTCATGCTAGAATTGTATTGACCGGAAACATAAATACATGTGTGGATACATAAAGAAATACCGTGTCCCTAGTGAGCCTCTACTAGACTAGCTCGTTGATGAAAGATGGCTAAGGTTTCCTAACCATAGACATGAGTTGTCATTTTATAACGGGATCACATCATTAGGAGAATGATGTGATGTACAAGACCCATCCGTTAGCTTAGCATATTGATCATTCAGTTTATTGCTATTGCTTTCTTCATGTCAAATATATATTCCTTGGACTATGATATTATGCAACTCCCGGATATCGGAGGAATACGTTGTGTGCTATCAAACGTCACAACATAACTGGGTGATCATAAAGATGCTCTACAGGTATCTCCGAAGGTGTTTGTTGAGTTGGCATAGTTCGAGATTAGGATTTGTCACTCCGAGTATCGGAGAGGTATCTCTGGACCCTCTTGGTAATACACATCATAAGAAGCCCTGCAAGCAAAGTGACTAATGAGATAGTTGCAGGATGATGTGTTATAGAACGAGTAAAGAGACTTGCCAGTAATGAGATTGAACTAGATATGAAGATACCGATGATCGAATCTCGGGCAAGTAACATACCGATGGACAAAGGGAATTACGTATGTTGTCATAAGGTTCGACCGATAAAGATCTTCGTAGAATATCTAGGAGCCAATATGGGCATCCAGGTTCCGCTATTGGTTATTGAATGGAGAGGTGTCTCGGTCATGTGTACATAGTTCTCGAACCCGTAGGGTCCGCACGCTTAACGTTCATTGATGACGTAGTGTTATATGATTTGGTGACTGAATGTTGTTCGGAGTCTCGGATGAGATCACAGACATGACGAGGAGTCTCAAAATGGTCTAGAGGTAAAGATTGATATATAGGACGATGGTATTCCGACACCGGAAGAATTTCGGAGTGCACCGAGTAGTCATCTGGTCACCGGAAGGGGTTCCGGACACCCCCGGTAAGTGTATGGGCCTAATGGGCCAAAGGGGGGATAGACCAGACCCTGTTGTGCCCCTTCTTTGGACAGCAGCCCCTAGGGGAAGGAAAGGGGAGGGGTGGCCCCTCCTTTCTTTCCCTCCTCAAGTGAGAAAGGAAACGGGGGCGCCACCCTCCCCTGCCTTTCCTCTGCACCTATACAAGGCAGGGGGCGCGGCTTGGGAGAGACCCCAAGTAGGATTCCTCCTACTTGGGCACCCCTTTGGCTGCTCCTCCCTCCCTCCCACCTATATATATATATATATATATGTGTGTGTGTGTGTGTGTGTGTGTGTGTGTGTGTGTGTGTGTGTGTGTGTGTGCGTGTGGGAGGGGCGCCTAGCACACAACAGAAAATTGCCTAGCCGTGTGCGGCGCCTCCTTCCACCGTTTACACCCCGGTCATATTTTCGTAGTGCTTAGGAGAAGCCCTGCGTAATCACTTCACCATCACCGTCACCATGCCGTCGTGCTACCAGAACTCATCTACTACCTCTCCATCTTGCTGGATCAAGAAGGCCGAGGACGCCACCGAGCTGAAGGTGTGTAGAACGCGGTGGTTCCGTACGTTCGGTACTTGATCGGTTGGAGCGCGAAGAAGTTCGACTACATCAACCGTGTACAAGGGTACGTAGACACACTCTCCCCCCTCGTTGCTATGCATCTCCATGGATAGATCTTGTGTGTGTAGACATTTTTTGTTTTCCATGCAACGTGTCCAACATGTGCCTCCTCTTGATTACTGCTATCTCCTCTTTCACTCATTTCCATGTTCACACTTGATTTCTTCCCTTTTTGGCCCATTTCCTGTGGAAACACATCAAAGAAAGGATTTGTGGAATCCTTTGCATTCATTAGTCATTAGTAGCAATATCCGAGAAAAATTCTCGGTTTTAATGAAATATCTCAGTTTAAAAAAGGGTGAATGAGTGTAAAAATACCACTGATCGCAATGGAAGTATAATATGCTAGTATTATGAATGTGATACTAGTCTATGATACTACCTTCAAAGTGCATAGTATCATAGTGACATTATTTGTTGACATGCATGACACATACTAGTACATCATTTAATATAATACAGTACCGTATCATGATACTCAATCCTTTCTTTTATCTTTTAATTGTGTGTCATCTGAGCAAAAATGTCTAGTTGACATGCATGACAATACCTATGCTACTCTCATTGTGACTAGCCTCAGAAGAACACCAACTTTCAGGCGGGCTACTCCGAGGAGCGTTGCCGAGAGCAATGAGTGTCAACCCCACTTCCTCCCTAAACGTCCGGGCAAATAAGCTGGACACCACCTAAACCGACAAATGCCACTCAACCACTTCCTTCCGACTGAACCAGGTGTCCGGACTATCCGTCATTCCTCAAACTCAATTCATATGTGGGCGATTTGAGATTGTTTGGACGCGCCCGCCACGTTGGATCGATGGGCTAAACCCATGTGGAAACCCTTTGGTCCTGCCGAGGCAGGTCACCAATTTGTGACCGCATTCATGGCACCGCTCTGTCGCGCCATTTGAGGGGCCAAGAACTTCGGCTATTTAAGCCACACACGATGGAAAACCATAGTCGTCCCCATTTCCCTCCTTTCCCCCACATGTTTCCCTTCGACTCTAATCTCCCCGTCTAAAGCCGCTCCAGTCCGAGCGGGGGGTGTTGGCAAACCACTACCTGATCCACCTCGCTGACATGAGGCAGTGTAAGTGCATCTAGTGCCCATGAGGGTTTTGGATGATTAATGACAAAAATGTTAAGTGCCTAATGTGTTTGTGAGTATACACCGATGAATGCCCAAAAAGGATTTGGTTTAACACTAGAGTTATGACCCGCAAAAATTGTGCTGACAATTAATACTTTTGGATTGCATGTTCGACGAACAATCAACTTGTAGAGAGGATAATAAAGCATAGTGAAGACTCTGTTTTCTAGTTTCATTTTCTTCAATTTGAGTCATAGGGCAAACTGTACTATTAGGGGGGGTCTAAGTAAAAGTTGAGAGTTAGATGCTAAATCCAAAACCTACTTCTTCGAGTGAAGACTTGGAGATCTCTTCACGCGGAATAATTTTGTCTCTGAGTCTGTGATGATGTTCTTCAGGACTTAGAATAAGAATCACCGGTAGTTGAGTCAACTTGACTTATTCCACAAGAAAATCATAGGTTGTGTTTGAAACTCTACGTCCGCACCACATGTAGGTTGTCCTTTAGGAGATCAGTTCCCTATTGGTCATTTCACACCTCAGGATTTCTTCGGCCATAAATAGCACCCCCTTCAACCTTAAATGGTTAGCTGCTTCAGAGAGAATTGACAAGAGTTTGTCAGAGCAACCCATCCTGCCAAAACAGATTCAGAATCCTAAGTGAGGAAAAATAACAGAGCCTAAAATCTCCTGATTGATTAAGCATCACTAAAAAACTAGTTGAAACTTAGCATGACCTGTTAATCTTGTGGAATGTGCATCCACTAGACGGTTAGGTTCTGGCTCTAAGCCCCTGGGAGTAAGTGCGGACGGCCAAAGAACAGGTCTATGAAGGTCCCGAAGATCTGATATGTCCATTTTGCATCATGTTTTCCTACTGTAATTTATATTGTTTTCAATCAATATAATACTTTATGGAGCAATTCTAATGCCTTTTCTCTCATAATATGCAAGGTTTACACAAAGAGGGAGAATACTGGCAGCTGGAATTCTGGACCTCAAAAAGCTATGTGAGAGATACCTATTCTGCACATCTCCAAATGAGCTGAAATTTTGCGGAGATTTATTTTGGAATATATAAAAATTATTGGAGAAAAGAAATACTAGAGGGGGCCACCCAGGTGCCCACTAGGCACCAGGGCGTGCCTACCCCCTGGCGCGCCCTGTGTGTAGTGGGGCCCCTCGCCAACCTCCGGTGCCCATCTTCTGGTATATAAGCCCATTTGCCCTAGAAAAAAATCAGGAGAGGACTTTCGAGATGGAGCGCCGCCGTCTTGAGGCGGAACTTGGGAGGAGCACTTTTGCGCTCCGATGGAGAGATTCCGCCTGGGATACTTCCCTCATGGTGGGGGAGATCGAAGCCATCATCATCATTAATGACCCTCTCATAATGGGAGGGCCAATCTTCATCAACATCTTCAACAACACAATCTCATCTCAAAACCCTAGTTCATCTCTTGTGTTAAATCTTTGCATCAAATCCTCATATTAGTACCTGTGGGTGACTAGTAGTGTTGATTACATCTTGTAGTTCATGCTAGTTGGTTTATTTGGTGGAAGATCATATGGTCAGATCTCTTATGTTATTCAATACGTGTGAGTAGTTACTTTTGTTCTTGAGGACATGGGAGAAGTCTTGTCATAAGTAATCATGTGAACTTGGTATTTGTTAGATATTTTGATGATATGTATGTTGTTGATTCCCTTAGTGGTGTTATGTGAACGTCGACTACATAACACTTCACCATCTTTGGGCCTAAGGGAATGCATTGTGGAGTAGTTATTAGATGATGGGTTGCTAGAGTGATAGAAGCTTAAACCCTAGTTTATGCGCTATTTTGTAAGGGGCTGATTTGAATCCATATGTTTAATGCTATGGTTAGATTTAGGGGTGGGCATTCTGTAGAAACCAAAAATCAGTTTATACCATTCGGTTTATTGTCAAATTCGGTTTACAAAGTTAGAAACCAAAAACAACAACCCAAAACAGCTAACGAAATATTCGTTTAACCATTAGTTCAGTTCGGTTTTTAGTGTTTTACCGAACATTTGCTTCGTTGCTTACAAAGTTGTGCACGAGTAGTACCTACTCACTCCCAACCTCTTATATAACTGGGCACCTCGTCTCCTTGAGCTTAGCTAGGCGATGTGGGACTAAAAGAAAGTTACTGCATGCTCCACCAGCCATCAGAAACATTGGTTATTGGGTTTGGGCTTTCAAGCTCGGTAAAAGGCCTACGCCTGACGCAAAATGCTCTATCCTCTAGGCCCATCAAGTTGGCTGGCTAGCTCGCATGTGAAGAGCTCGTACGCAGCTGAGTGGTGGCTAGCGGCTTTGATGTGAGGGTGAGCTTCGCGTGACATGCAGACTTCGGTTTTCCTTCAGTAATACGGTTTTACACCGACCCGAGTGATTTCATTTCGGTTTCCATCAGTAAAAACCAAATTTTAATGTACCAACTGCAAAAACCAAAAATTCGGTTTTTCAATTTCTGTTCCGGTTCGGCATTCGGTTGGTCGGTTTTTTTGTCCACCCCTAGTTAGATTTTATCTTAATTCTTCTTTCGTAGTTGTGGATGCTTGCGAGAGGGTTTAATCATAAGTGGGAGGCTTGTTCAAGTAATAACAACACCCAAGCATCGGTCCACCCACATATCAAATTATCAAAGTAGTGAACGTGAATCAAACAAACATGATGAAAGTGACTAGATGAAATTCTCGTGTGCCCTCAAGAATGCTTTGCTTATTATAAGAGACTGTTCCGGCCTGTCCTTTGCTACAAAATGGATTGGGCTACCTTGCTGCACTTTTGTTACCGTTACTATTATTTCCTTGTTACAACTACTTTGCTATCAAACTATCTATTACCGACAATTTCAGTGCTTACAGAAAATACCTTGCTGAAAACAGCTTGTCATTTCCTTCTGCTCCTCGTTGGGTTCGACACTCTTACTTATCAAAAGGACTACGATAGATCCCCTATACTTGTGGGTCATCAAGACCTACCTCCAAGATCTAACACGATTGGATAGGCGAAATATAAGTGACTTTAGCTCAAGGAGAATAGGGTAACAACATTGTCAACTGAGTTAAACCTCGGCACCTCCAACCAGACATAGAGTTGTGCCAACGACTTGAAGTGATCGAACAAATCTCTGTCTTCGTCAAGCTACAGTTTTTAGTTTCTTGAACTCATTTACCTCGGTAACTTTAGGTGTTTGATGATCCTCTTCTCATCTTCTTTCTTTGTGAATGTTGTAAAGACCTTTTTGAGTACTTAGTTATTTCGCTTCCTATGCTATGTTTAGTTTCGTGCACACTACTACTTAAATTTACTTATGTTTATCTAGTTATCTCTCTATTAAATTTAGTTTACTCTATTCTATTCGGTAATTCTTATGCACACTGTTTTACTTCAGAAAACTTGTTTTTCAAAGTATTTCTCGAATCTCTCATTTCCGCCTTCTGGTTGATATCTGATATTACAGGTGGGAGCGGCTCTTCACGGACAAAGGAGGAGGAGGAGGCGTTGAAGCTTCACCCCGCTGCCAATGACTATGAGACCGACGACTCTGGCAAGGGGCTCATCGACATTCCGATGATGGCGAGTAGGATTAGAGTACTTCCCTATTTGAATGTAGCTTGTTTGTTTCATGTATCATGGAGTACGTATGATGAAATGAATGTTGCATGGAGTAGCATGGAAATGAGGGTTTGCAAATGGGGGTGTGGTTGGAATTAAGGGCAAATGAAGGGTGATTAGCTCCTATCCGTTGACGCGTATAGGGGGCCATATTTTCCCAGTCCGGTTGTAGATGCTCTAAGTTTCAACCATCATGGTTTCATGCCCCACGATAGTGAGGGGACTTCGCAAGTTGGTGAAATCCCATCTCCATACCATTTTTTGTGCTCTAGAAACTCAAATTCATATAATTGGGTTGAGAAGCTTTCAAATACTCTTGGTTTTATAAAGCCTTTGATGTGAGCAGTGAGTGACGTGGTATGGCTCAGGGGTAACTTACCTTACCGGAGGTCTGCCTGCGTAGGCCAACCTAGGCCCCCTAGGTCAGTTATATCATAGGAAAATCAACCATGCCCATGGCCCTACAATGATATGGCCCAAGAAGGCTTGGAGTACAACACAAGGCAACCGACGTCCGGGGAAATTTTGAGAGGGCGACACACGAGAGGCACTTGATTGGGTTCGCCGGCTGACCGTGTGCCTAAGCATGGCTGCAACGCTGCATTTTGCCGTAGGACGAGATGAAGAGCAGTATATGCTATTAATGGGCTTCTTCTCCCTCTCGGCCCGTCTCTTAATGTCGTATGCTACATAGGCTAGGCCAAAAACTTAGGTTGGAGCGTGGCCCACCTTGTTCACCATGTGGCTGCTAGCACGAACAAACACTTGCCATGATCCAAGAGGAGTGATCCTTGTTTGTTAGTTTGTCAGTCCTAAGCTACTATGGTCATAGTTGTATGCTTATGCGTATGACTATGTGTCACTGCTATAACTGTATGTACATTTTTTTGGAAAAGCTTCCGATCTAGTCATCTTCAATCATGGTTGTACAACAAATACCATAAATGATAAAACCAATGCAGTAGATAGTCGGGCAAAACTTATTATAGTAGATAGTCGGGAAGTCGTCGTGCTAAGTCCCATAGAACCAATGCAGTAGAAAAATAACCACCACTGATGAAGAGATGTGTAGATCGCAAGGATCAAAACAAAAGACACACAAACATAGAAGAACGTAGCCGAATGGCCCTCTATGATGACTTCACTGCCACAAGCCGAGCCCGGCACGTGCGTGTGCCCGGCTAGCGTGAACAAAGCAACTTGGACGGGCACAATGTAAAGCCCTGCGGGAAAAGTGGTGCCTACCGCGCCCACGACCTACCCGCCTCGGCGCGAGCGGAGCACCTCGACCAAGGGTGAAGATACAGATAGATGGATCCGGCTAGCCCATATCATGCGGGGAAGCACGTGATAGGGTGCATGCGGACGTGACAAAATCCACCATAGAGAGGTGGCCTCGGTCGCGGCCACGGCCCACGCGTCATGGACCTCCCTAGTTGAGGGTCACATTAGCAAGCACCTCCCACAGGGTTGCAAATTGCTGAATATGGGCCAAGGTTAGCCCCTACCGAGTGTCAACCTGGCGGATCCAAAGGTTGTTGACAATAGTTTTCCTGACCAAGCATGTTTTCTTTTTTGACAACTCAAAAATCTTTGGCGCAATGTCTTTAGGCCGGGGCCGTCCAGCCACGGAGATTCCCATAACTTAGCTTTGTTTCCATCTCCGATGCACACACGTGTGGCAGCAACGAAGAGATCTTTGTCGTTGCTAGTACAAGGCATTCCTGAGCCAGACCAAGTCTTAGGTGGATCTTCACATTCTACCAGCGCCAACACAAGCGTAGGGCGGTCACAAATTTCTGGAGGTTCAGCACTCCTAGTCCACCATAAATCTTGGGCTTGCAGATGAAGTCCCAATTAACCTTGCACTTTTCGCCGGTCACATTATCACAACTCACCCAAAGGTAGGCACGCCGCAAGCTATCGATCTTTCTCATCACTTCAACCGGAAGGTCAAGATGCGTGACGTGGTAAATGGCAATGGCAGTGAGCACGACCTTGACCAAAACAATGCGCCCCAGCGTAGCCACATGCATAGTCGACCATGGTGGAAGCTTTCCTGCCACCTTGTCCTCCAAATACTTAAAGTGGATACACTTTAGTCTTGTGACTGACAGCGAAAGACCAAGATATCACATGGGGAAGGTAATTCGGACCGTCGGGAGGGCCTGCAAAGTGTCGTCAAGGTCAATGTTGCCACAACGAATGGGCGCCACAAGGCTTTTGGCGCAGTTGGTGACTGAGGGAGTCCTGGATTAGGGGGTGTTCGGATAGCCGGACTATACCTTCAGCCGGACTCCTGGACTATGAAGATACAAGATTGAAGACTTTGTCCCGTGTCCGGGAGGGACTTTCCTTGGCGTGGAAGGCAAGCTTGGCGATACGGATATGTAGATCTGCTACCATTGTAACCGACTCTATGTAACCCTAACCCTATCCCGTGTCTATATAAACCGGAGGGTTTTAGTCCGTAGGACAACATAGACAACAATAATCATACCATAGGCTAGCTTCTAGGGTTTAGCCTCTTCGATCTCGTGGTAGATCTACTCTTGTACTACCCATATCATCAATATTAATCAAGCAGGACGTAGGGTTTTACCTCCATCGAGAGGGCCCGAAGCTGGGTAAAACTTCGTGTCCCTCGCCTCCTGTTACCATCCGGCCTAGACGCACAGTTCGGGACCCCCTACCCGAGATCCGCCGGTTTTGACACCGACATTGGTGCTTTCATTGAGAGTTCCTCTGTGTCGTCGCCGTCAGGCTCGATGGCTCCTACGATCATCGATAGCGATGCAGTTTAGGGTGAGACCTTCCTCCCCTGACAGATCTTCGTCTTCGGCGGCTTCGCACTACGGGTAAATTCGCTTGGCCATCTGGAGCAGATCGAAAGCTACGCCCCTGGCCGTCAGGCCAGATTTGGAAGTTTAAACTACACAGCTGACATCCGCGGGGACTTGATCTTCGACGGATTCGAGCCACTGCCGAGCGCGCCGTACTGTCACGACGAGCATGATCTAGCTCTGCCGCCGAACAGTGCCCTGGAGGCCGCACCCGCATTGGCTTCGACCTTTAATTCAGAGCCAACTGCGCCGATCAAGGATGGGCGGTTGGACGCCACCCGGGGGCTGCGACCCCAATGGCGATTGAGCCGAACACCAGCCCCGTACTCTGCGAGACTCGTGACTCCAAGGAGCGGGACTCCTCTCCGGACTCCGAACCGTCCACGCCCCTGCCAATCGAATCCGATTGGGCGCCGATCATGGAGTTCACTGTCGCAGACATCTTTCAGCACTCGCCTTTCGGCGATATCCTGAAGTCATTGAAGTCTCTCTCTTTATCAGGAGAGCCTTGGCCGGACTACGGTCAGCAAGGTTGGGGTACGGACGATGAAGAAATTCAAAGCCCACCCACCACCCACTTTGTAGCCACCGTCGACGACTTAACCGACATGCTCGACTTCGACTCCGAAGACATCGACGGTATGGACGCCGATGAAGGAGATGATGAAGAACCAGCGCCTACTAGGCCCTGGAAAGCCACCTCGTCATATGACATATACATGGTGGACACCCCAAAAGAGGGAGATGGCGATGGAACAGCGGAGGACGACCCCTCCAAGAAATAACCTAAGCGCCGGCGTCAGTGGCGCCGCTCAAAATCCTGCCAAAACAAATACGGTGATTCCAGCACGGGAGATAATAATACTCTAGAAAGTGCCGAAGAAAACCCCCTCCAGCAAGACTTAGCATAGGAGGATGGAGAAACCAACCCTCATGAGAGAGCGGCAGACAGAGAGGTCGAGGACGATAATTATATTCCTCCCTCTGAAGATGGGGCAAGCCTCGACGACGACGAATTCGTCGTGCCAGAGGATCCCGTCGAGCAAGAGCGTTTTCAACGCAGGCTTATGGCCACGGCAAGAAGCCTCAAGAAAAAACAGCAACAACTTAGAGCTGATCAAGATTTGCTGGTCGACAGATGGACTAAAGTCCTTGCGGCCGAAGAGCATAAACTCGAACGCCCCTCCAAGAGCTACCCAAAGCGCATGTTGCTACCCCGATTAGAGGAGGAAGCACTTGATGCGGCCGACCGGCCACCTCGTGGCCGCGACAGAGAGGCCTCCCGGCCCTCCACTCAAGGCGCACCCCGTACCAAGGCACGGGAATATGCACCAGACTTACAAGACATGTTGGAGGACAAGGCAAGGCAAACACGATCGATCTACGGATCGCGTGGGCGCCCCACGGCTCGAGACGGTAACCGTCATGCCGGCCACAAATTCGGCAGGGCCGAACACAGCTCATTGGAGCTATGTCATGATATCGCCCAGTACAGAGGCGCCGCACACCCACTATGCTTTACAGACGAAATAATGGATCATCAAATCCCCAAGGGTTTCAAACCCGTAAACATCGAATCATATGATGGCACAACAGATCCTGCAGTATGGATCGAGGATTATCTCCTTCATATCCACATGGCTCGCGGCGACGATTTCCACGCCATCAAATACCTCCCACTCAAGCTTAAAGGACCATCTCGGCATTGGCTTAACAGCTTGCCAACAGGATCAATCAGTTGTTGGGAGGACCTGGAAGCCGCATTCCTCGACAATTTCCAGGGCACTTATGTGCGATCCCCAGACGCCGATGACCTAAGTCACGTAATTCAGCAGCCAGAGGAATCGGCCAGGCAATTCTGGACACGGTTCCTAACAAACAAAAATCAAATAGTCGACTGTCCGGACGTGGAGGCCCTAGCAGCCTTCAAGCACAATATCCGTGACGAGTGGCTGGCCCTGCACCTTGGACAGGAAAAGCCGAAATCTATGGCAGCACTCACGACACTCATGACCCGCTTTTGCGCGGGAGAGGACAGCTGGCTTGCTCGTAGCAACAATATGACCAAGAACCCTGGTAATTCGGACACCAGGGACAGTAGTGGCAGGTCGCGTCGCAACAAGCAGAAGCGCCGCATTAACGGCGACAATGCTGAGGATACGGCAGCTAATGCCGGATTCAGAGGCTCTAAATCCGGTCAGCGGAAAAAGCCATTCAAAAGGAATCCTAGGGGCCCGTCCAGTTTGGACCGAATACTCAACCGCTTGTGCCAGATACATGGCACCCCTGAAAAGCCGGCCAATCACACCAACAGGGATTGTTGGGTGTTCAAGCAGGCAGGCAAGTTCCACGCCGAAAATGAAGACAAGGGGCTGCATAGCGATGATGACGAGGAGCCCCGGCCGCCGAACAACAGTGGACAGAAGGGTTTTCCCCCACAAGTGCGGACGGTGAACATGATATACGCAACCCACGTCCCCAAAAGGGAGCGGAAGCGCGCGTTAAGGGACGTATACACGGTAGAGCCAGTCGCCCCAAAGTTCAACCCATTGTCCTCTTGCCCGATCACCTTTGATCGAAGGGATCATCCCACTAGCATCCGTCATGGCGGATTCGCCGCATTGGTCCTAGACCCAATTATTGACGGATTTCATCTCACTAGAGTCCTTATGGACGGCGGCAGCAGCCTGAACCTGCTTTACCAGGATACAGTGTGGAAAATGGGCATAAATCCCTCGAGGATTAAGCCCACCAAAACGACCTTTAAAGGCAGAACACTAGGTGTAGAGGCCAACTGTACAGGCTCAGTCACACTTGAAGTGGTCTTCGGATCTCCGGATAATTTTCGAAGCGAGGAGTTAATCTTCGACATAGTCCCGTTTCACAGTGGTTATGACGCACTGCTCGGGCGAACCGCATTCGCTAAGTTCAATGAGGTACCGCACTACGCATACCTTAAGCTCAAGATGCCAGGCCCTCGAGGAGTAATTACGGTCAATGGAAACACCGAACGCTCCCTCCGAACGGAGGAGCACATGGCGGCCCTTGCAGCGGAAGTACAAAGCAACCTCTCCAGCCAGTTCTCCAGTCCGGCCACTAAACGACCGGACACCGTCAAGCGCGCCCGAAGTAAACTACAACAAGACCGCCTGGCACGATCCGAGCAGGCGTAGCAATGCGGCCCCAACCCCAACCCTTGCAAAAAGGTGACGCCAGTACTTTGCGTACATAACTACGCTCTAGAGATACCATGGGTACAGGGGGAGGGGCACCATCACGGCACGCCCAAAAATACGGCTTAAACCGTACCAGGGGCTGCCAATTTTTTAATTTTCTCTTACTTTCAGGACTCCATCCTTCGGAAGGCATGTTCGGCAGTTCAGTTACCGCACAAATGAAGCAATAACCAGGGAAGCAGACAAGCCACACCGCAGTACGGAACTCCCAGGTGGTCTCTATCACGAGCAGTATACCTGTTCCGCATTCTATTCCGCAGCTTGCCCCTGGAACGGACATGTTAACTAGTCCAACCTTCCACTTATCGCATTATTTGTATCGTTCTGCTTTGATCGCAGCCCTTTTTAATAAACAATGCATAGCTTTCGTCTATTTTTGCATTACCTTTTTTCTTTATATATGTTCCTTAACGACATGTTGCACCCGTACACGTTGGTACGGCCAAAATATGCCAGGGGCTTTAGTACCCCTCAATATGTGTGAGAAGTCCGAACACTTTAACAAGTGCGGCACCCCAGACTTATAGCATTATATGCATCGGCTCCGAATCATGTCTTGGGTCAATAGTTGGGTTTGCCCGGCTCCTATGTTTTGGTGCCTTACGTTCCGCTATATCGGCTAAGGTAGCACTAGGAGAACCACTGCGATTGTGCCCCAGTTGAGCTGGGTCGAGCACCTCAGTGGAGAAAGCTAAAACTGACTGTCATGATGAAGCGAGAGCTGGTCGCTGTTCGAGAGGTTTTTCGAGTCCCTAAAGACTTATGCCGCTTAGGGCGAGGAGCCGGCTCTGTCCGGCCAAGGCGTGGATAGCGCCCCGAACTCGGTCTTCCGAATACCAGGGGCTTCGCCGAAATTTAAAATTGTAGAATTCTATGGCTAAGTGAGAGTGTTCACGCATTATAGTCCGATTGCCTTGTTTGTTGGGCTGAGCGCCTCCCTCGAAGGACCCAAACATGGGAAAAAGAGCGCTCAGGTTTATCCCCGAACACCCCAGCACTAGCGGCACGGGGTAGAAGCCGGCGACTCGCCATCTCTCAGAATTGATAAATAGCCATACAGAAGGTAATATTTTCAATTCCAACAGCATTGCTTAGCGCCTATAAACAAGTTTTCAGTGCACAGGACAAAACGAGCAAGTTTCACTCAAAAATTACATCCCTAGAACATTCATCCGCCACCAGGCAGGCACCCTTCAGAACATCCTTATAGTAATTCTCGGGCTTGCGATGCTCTTTCCCCGGCAGTGGCCCATCCTTCACCAGCTTCTCAGCATCCAGCTTGCCCCAATGCACCTTAGCACGGGCAAGGGCCCTACGGGCACCTTCAATGCAGACGGAGCGCTTGATGACTTCGAGCCTTGGACAGGCCTCCACCAACCGCCGCACCAGCCCAAAATAGCTCCCAGGCAGAGCCCCTCCAGGCCACAGCCGAACAATGAGGCCCTTCATGGCCTGTTCGACCGCCTTGTGGAGCTCGACCAGTTGCTTCAGCTGGTCGGTCAGGGGCATGGGGTGTCCGGCCTCAGCATACTGAGACCAGAACACCTTCTCTGTCGAGCTGCCCTCCTCGATCGATAGAATGCGGCGGCATCGGACACACTCCGGGGAAGATCTGTGAACGCTCCTTGAGAGCTCCGGATTCGGGTAAGTAACAAGTAACTCACGTTTATGTGTTTGCTTTGCATAAAGAATGCCTTGCCCGCCGCTATCTTCTTCACCTCATCCAACTCCTGGAGGGTCTTCTGGGATTCGGCCTTGGCAGACTTGGAATTTTCAATAGCTACCGCGAGCTCGGACGCTCGCGTCTTTGAGTCAAGCTCCAAACTCTCATGTTTTTCCATGAGAGCCTGGAGTTCTTGCCGCACCTTGCTAGCCTCGGCCTCATACTTCTCCCGCTCGGTGCGCTCCGAGGCCGCCCTCTTCTCGGCCTCGACCAACGCTTGCTTAAGGGTCGCCACTTCAGACGTGGCCCCTAAAATAGCCACGATAATCCTGTCATTCTTTGCAATTGCACCTTTTTATATATATTTAAAAACAAGGTATTTCTTACCTTCATTGTCCTCGAGCTGCTTCTTAGCACGCTCGAGCTCTTGCTCGGACCGCTCGAGGTTCTGCTTTAGCGTGTCCACTTTCGCAGTCAGTGCGGCGGACGCGAGCAAGGAAGCCTGCATATGCATATTAACTCATTTTTGTTAGACTCCTATGAATTCTATTTGATCCTCTATTCGGCTTTTCTTCCCGAACGCCAAATAGAGCATCAGGGGCTACTGTCTATGCGGTACTATTATTTACACATTCTTTACTTACCTCAAAGCCTATCAAAAGGCTAGTACAAGCTTCAGTCAGTCCGCTCTTGGCAGACTAAACCTTTTGGACCACCGCACTCATAATAGTGCGGTGCTCCTCGTCGATGGAGGCGCCTTGGAGCGCCTCCAACATATTGTCCGGCGCCTTCGGTTGGACGGGGGCCGCCGGCACGGTGGACTTGCTCCTCTTGGAAGGAGGTCCCCCGCCGGACTCTGGAACCTTTGAAGGTTCCGGAGCGGTGTCCAGCCTAGAACCGGACTTGGAGCCCTAGGGGGTTTCCCCCCCTTTACTCCCGGAGTCCGGGAGGTCGCCTTGCGACGCCTCCAGGACCACGTCCTCCCGGATTGGAACCTGTTGGGACAACACTTTGGTGTCGTCCGTAGGGAGGGGGGAGGAAGCCGTCGGAAGCGAGTTCACATCCGACGAGTCCAGTGAGCCGCTCGACGACACGTCGAGCCGGTCTTTGGGTGGGTTGCATAAACATATTCGACGTAAGGGAAAGCTGTGCAATAAACAAATACTATGAATTACTCTGGTATCCGGATACTTACGATTTTTCCAGGGGCTTGGCCTTGGGCTGCCACTCCTCTCCGCCGTCGGCGTCGGTGGAGTAGTCTGGAGGAAGGGTTTTCCCCTTCTTGGACCCTCCGGCCTCCCCAGAGAGGGCGGCCTTCCTTTTCTTCTCTCCTCCCGCTGGAGGGGAAGAGTTCTCCTCTTCTTCCTCCTCGTCTTCACAGGAAAAAAACAGCTTACCGCGAGAGTGTGAAGCTGCGCACTGAACCCGCGATCCTCGGTAGCGGATGCGGGAGCCTCGGCGCCTTTGAAAAGCACCTTCCAGGCATCTTCGTACGTCGCGTCGAAGAGCCTTCTTAGAGTTTGGTGCCGCGCCGGGTCAAACTCCCACAGGTTGAAAGCCCGTTGTTGACACGGGAGGATCAGGCGGATGAGCATAACCTAGACTACGTTGACAAGTTTGAGCTTCTTGTCCGCCAGGGTTTGGATGCATGTTTGGAGTCCGGTCAGCTCTCCTTTTTTACCCCAAGACAGGCTCGTCTCCTTCCAGGAGGTGAGCCGCGTGGGGGGTCCGGATCGAAACTCGGGGAGTGTGACCCATTCGGCGTCGCGCAGCTCGGTGATGTAAAACCACCCCGATTGCCACCCCTTCAGGGTCTCCACAAAGAAGCCCTCGAGCCATAGGACGTTGGCCATCTTGCCCACCATGGTGCCTCCGCACTCCGCCTGGTTGCCGCGCACCACCTTCGGCTTGACGTTGAAAGTCTTGAGCCATAGGCCGAAATGGGGGCGGATGCGGAGGAAGGCCTCGCACACGACGATAAACGCCGAGATTTTGAGGACAAAGTTCGGGGCCAGATCGTGGAAATCCAGGCCGTAGTAGAACATGAGCCCCCGGACAAATGGGTGGAGAGGGAAGCCCAGTCCGCGGAGGAAATGGGGGAGGAACACCACCCTCTCATGGGGCCTAGGGGTGGGGATGAGCTGCCCCTTTTCGGGGAGCCGGTACGCAATGTCGTTAGACAGGTATCCGGCCTTCCTCAGCTTTTTGATATGTCCCTCCGTGACGGAGGAGACCATCCACTTGCCTCCCGCTCTAGACATGGCTGGAGAAGGTTGAGGTGGGGAGTGCGGACTTGGGCGCTGGAGCTCGAGTGCGCAAGAATGGATAGGTGAAGGAGGAAGAAGGCGTAGGTGAAAAGGTGGATCCTTATCCCCTTATATGGGTGGACGCAACTACATGTCCCCACCAGCCTGGTAAAACTCGCTTATCTCCAAGCGACGTAATCAATGGCGCGGTTGGGTTACCCACGCCCGTATTGATGAGAATCCCGGGATAAGGGGACACGATCTCTGCTTTAACAAAACGTGCCAAGGAAACCGCCTCGCATAACGCGCTGAGGTGGGATAATGAAACGACTCGGATAAAGGCTTGGTCGTGGTGTGTCACGCTACGGAATACGTCGGTGGATTAGATTGATGTAAATATTATTCTCTCTATGACAATATGTGGAAACTTATTTTGCAGAGTCGGACACTACCTTTGTGTTCAAAATCTTCTACGAAGTACTTGGAGGAGGAACCCGCCTTGCAATGCCGAAGACAATCTGCGCACCGGACTCGTCGTCATTGAAGCCTGGTTCAGGGGCTACTGAGGGAGTCTTGGATTAGGGGGTGTTCGGATAGCCGGACTATACCTTCAGCCGGACTCCTGGACTATGAAGATACAAGATTGAAGACTTCGTCCCGTGTCCGGGAGGGACTTTCCTTGGCGTGGAAGGCAAGCTTGGCGATACGGATATGTAGATCTCCTACCATTGTAACCGACTCTATGTAACCCTAACCCTATCCGGTGTCTATATAAACCGGAGGGTTTTAGTCCGTAGGACAACATAGACAACAATAATCATACCATAGGCTAGCTTCTAGGGTTTAGCCTCTTCGATGTCGTGGTAGATCTACTCCTGTACTACCCATATCATCAATATTAATCAAGCAGGACGTAGGGTTTTACCTCCATCGAGAGGGCCCGAACCTGGGTAAAACTTTGTGTCCCTCGCCTCCTGTTACCATCCGGCCTAGACGCACAGTTTGGGACCCCCTACCCGAGATCCGCCGGTTTTGACACCGACAGTGACCAAGCCGGTAACCTCCCCAAAGGAGCTAAGCCAAGAAGTGAATATAATCCTTGGTCGGCGCAACAAAGATAGCATCATCATCCACATACAATGATGCATAGATGGGACGACCACGAAGAGGATGCGGCAGGCCTTGATCGGTAGCCTTGGGGAGGATGTGATGGAGCGGGTCAATAGCGAGGACAAAAAGCAAAGGGGAGATGGGATTGATGTCTACTACACAACTTGTTCTTGTAGACTCGTGTTGGGCCTCCAAGCGTAGAGTTTTGTAGGACAGTAGCAAATTTACCTCAAGTGGATGACCTAAGGTTTATCAATCCGTGGGAGGTGTAGGATGAAGATGGTCTCTTTCAAACAACCTTGCAACCAAATAATAAAAAGTCGCTTGTGTCCCCAACACACTAAATACAATGGTAAATTGTATAGGTGCACTAGTTCGGCGAAGATATGGTGATACAAGTGTAGCAATGATAGTAGATATTGATTTTTGTAATAGTAACAATAAAAAACAGCAATGTAGCAAATGATAAAACGGAGCACAAACAGTATTGCAATGCTTGAAAATGAGGCCTAGGGTCCGTACTTCGCTAGTGCAATCTCTCAACAATGCTAATGTAATTGGATCATATAACCATCCCTCAACGTGCGATGAAGAACCACTCCAAAGTTCTTATCTAGCGGAGAACATAAGAAGAAATTGTTTGTAGGGTGCGAAACCACCTCAAAGTTATCCTTTCCGATCGATCTATCCAAGAGTTCGTACTAAAACAACACCAAGTTATCCTTTCCGATCGATCTATCTAAGAGTTCGTACTAAAATAACACCAAATGATACACATCAACCAACTCTAATGTCACCAAGATGCTCCAATATCACCGCGAGTATCCGTGATTTGATTATACGATATGCATCAAACAATTTAAGATTCATAATACTCAATCCAACACAAAGAACCTCAAAGAGTGCCCCAAGATTTCTACCGGAGAAACAAGGACGAAAACATGCATCAACCCCTATGCATAGATTACCCCAATGTCACCTCGGGAATCCGCGAGTTGAGTGCCAAAACACATATCAAGTGAATCAATACGATACCCCATTGTCACCACGGGTATTCAAAGCAAGACATACATCAAGTGTTCTCAAATCCATAAAAGTATTCAATCCGATAAAAGTGAAATCTCAAAAGGGAAAACTCAGTTCATCACAACAAGATAGAGAGGGAAAACACCATATGATCCAACTATATTAACAAAGTCCATGATACATCAAGATCGTTCCATCTCAAGAACATGAGAGAGAGAGAGAGATTAAACATATAGCTACTGGTACAAACTCTCAGCCCCAAGGGTGGACTACTCCCTCCTCATCATGGTGGCCATAGGGATGATGAAGATGGCCACTGGTGATGATTTCCCCCTCCTACAGGGTGCCAGAACAGAGTCCAGATTGGTTTTTCATGGCTACAGAGGCTTGCGGCAGTGGAACTTCTGATCTAGGGTTATTTCTGATGGTTTCTCTATTTATAGGATTTTTGGCATTGGAATCACGCGAAGATGGGCCATGAGGGGCGCACAAGACACCAGGGCGCGCCTGGGGGTTGGCGCGCCCTGGTGGGTTGTTCCCACCTTGTGGCTCTTCTGGCCCTCCCACGAAGCTTCTAGTGCCTCTTTTGTTCCAAAACAATCTTCAAGAAGTTTCGTTGCATTTGGAGAACTTTTATTTCTACATAAAAACAACACCAAGGTAGTTTTGCTAAAAACAGCGTCAGTCTGGGTCAGTTCCATGCAAACCATACCAAAACCATATAAAATTGTTGTAAACATGGCATGAATACCTCATAAATTATAGATACGTTGGAGATGTATCAGGGATTCCCCTGCCGAGACCACACCCATGCTTAATTGGATCACCAGCAACATCGTTTATCAAAACTCTAGATGAGGCCATGGATAGGAAGGCGGAGACCCAATCTCGATACCGGCTCGGAAACTGGTGGTGATGAAGTAAACCCATGAAATAATCCCATCTCACAGAGTCGAAGGCTTTCTTGATGTCAAGCTTGAATAGCAAGGATGGATCTTTATTGCGGTGCAGCCGACGAGCCAAGTTGCGAACGTACATAAAGTTATCATGGATACTCCTTTTCTTGATGAAAGCACTTTGAGTGTTGGAAATAAGGTTGGGCATGTGAAGAGCAAGGTGAGTGGCCATCATCTTAGCTATGACTTTTGCAACAATATGAATAAGACTTATGGGCATGAAGTCAGAGATGTCCTCCTCTCCATCTTTTTTGGGAATGAGAGCAATGTTGGCAGAGTTGAGACAGTGAAGCAGTAGGAGATGCGGAGGGCAGAAAAATTGTTGATCACTTGCATAATTTCAGGTTTTACAATATACCAACATTCCTTGAAGAAAGCAGTAGCTAAGCCATCCAGAACCGGGGCCTTGTCATTAGGGAGATCATAGACTGCACCACGAACTTCCTCCTCCGTGAATGCAAGTTGAAGGGGGGATGCAAGACCAATTGAAGTCCTTGTAGCATGGGGGGCCTTTACTAGTGGCTCTAGCAAAGTGATATTGAAGAATATATTTCTTGTCATCGTGAGTTGTGACCCATCTAGTGTTATGCTTGAGGCGTGGATAAAATTGTTTCTTCTTCGATGGTTGATCCGGAGGTGGAAGAAGCTAGTGTTAGCATCTCCCTCTTCGAGCAAGGTGATTCACAAGGATTGTCTCTTTCGGTCCCTTTCTAGAACAACCAAGACCACGACCTTTCTTTTAAACTCTCTTCTGAGGTCACGCTCATCGGAGCTAAGGGGCCTCTCCTCTTGTGACATGTCCAGCCGGAGGATTATCTCAAGGGCCATATGGAGTAGAACTTTGTGATTAGAGAAGATACTTCGGCTCCATGTCCGAAGGTGCTTACTTGTTTTTTTAAGTTTGTTGAACAACACATGATAGGGCTCAGAATGGTTCACCCTTTCATTCCAAGCATCTTGCACTATCTTCTTGAAGTTGGGCATTTTGATCCCGAAATTTTCAAATCTGGATTTTTTGGGTCTCGTCAGCCCCTTGTCACTAGCGAGAAGTAGGCAATGGTCAGAGAGCGAGGACAAAAGCACATGAAGGATGTGTGAGCCAAATTCCACATCGCAGTCTTGATTGCATAACAAACTATCCAATTTTCTCATTGTCGGATTAGCGTGTTCATTCATCCATGTGAACCTTCTGTTCTGGAGGTATATCTCCTTTAGCACACAGTAATTGAGGGTGTTTGGAAGCGCACCAATCGGTTGCAGTTGATATTTGTGCAGTTCTTGTCATGGGCACGATAGACTTTGGTTGAAGTCTCCAGTCACGAGCCATCTCGTATCTTGCTGGGGCTTTTGGCTCAAAAGCTCCCAGAATAAAGCATCTTTAAGATTGCTTCTTGTAGGCCCATAAACAGAGGTGAGTTCGAAGGAGGTGGTACTGTTGACTAGGGTGATCATAGCAGAGATGAAGAAAGTTCCAGTGAAGATGCTATCAACTTTGATGGAGTCAGCATTCCAAAGTAGGAGGATACCACCTTTGGTGCCATTGGCAGGGCGCTCAGCAAAGCTTTTTTTAATCTTTGTCCACCAAGATAGGAAGCCACAAATGGATCAACAACAGCTAATTTTGTTTCCTGTAGACAAACGATGTTGAAAGGTGTCGCGTCAATTGTCTCATGAACAGTAGAGCGACAATCCGGGCAATTGAGACCACGGACATTCCAATTGAGTATGCAAATATCGTTTTCATTCATGGCAAACAAAGGCTACATCAGTGACATCAGTGATAGCATGGAGCACACGTAGGGGCCTTGACAAGTCAACATCATTGGGAAGTTGCAAGTGACTGTTACAAACAGACAGAAGCAACACAAACAGGCCTAACACAGGCATGAGTAACATAAAGCATGGGTAGATAATCATCAAAAACTAGGCTGCAACATCTGCAGTTGAGCATCATCATCAGGCAGATGTCGAGGCATCGTTGTCGGCCTGGTCTTGGAGCTCAAGTCCGGCATCACCACCATGGTCCACAAGTGCACCTTCAACATTTGTTGCCAGGTCACTTTCGAGTCTGAAGAGTGCTTGTAGTCGGCAACAACAATGTCCGACAACTGGCCATGGAACAGGGCCACGTATTGGTTGATGGCATTCTCGGTGATCGTGTCACCCTCTTCGACAATCCCCAACCTATGACAAAGTAGTCGCTCCGTCAGCTGGACGATGGGCATGGTATAGTTCTTTGCTCGAAGTCTTGGGCTGCAGCGGCCAACAGAGAAGCTGGTGATGCCCGCAAGCATCTTCCTCCTTGCAATGGGTTGCCTTGGGGGGAGCTTGGTGTTGGCAACAGTGCCGGCAGCCATGGCACGAAGATGGGGGTGCGCTGGCTGTCACGCGGCGAGCTGGGAGAGGTGATGACCTCTGTAGAACTTGGCATGGCAATCACATCTGCAGGTGTAGGACTAGGCGTCATGATGATCTCATCAGGCGAAAATTTGTGTCTCGCTATGAGTTTCTGCAGATGAAGAAGGAAGCGCAGGTGTTGCAGGTTCGTTTTTATCTTCTTCGAGCTGACGGTTTAACGCGGGCGGAGGTGTCGATCGAGGCGAAGTCGCCCAGATAGTGGAGGGGCAGTCCTTGGCATTCTGTAGCCACCCAGGGGTCAGACACATGGGGAGGATCTCGATGATGTCTTCAGAGGTGGTGCGGGGGGATGGCGGTGACGAGTGGACATGCTCCTCGTCAGTCACCGCGCTGTACCGCCCGACACCACTGCATTGTGAGAGGCCCCTTCGGTCATCTCTGTGGCAATCTCCGCGCACATCGTCCAGCCTGTCCCTGCGGCCCCTAGCCCGACCCATCAGGTAACGGTCATCATCACGTTGGTGCTGGCCATTGTCGTCGCGGCGACACGGCGCCAGCTCCTATTTGTTGCGATGGCGGGCCTCGGTAGTAAACGGATGCGCAACCCGAGGCATTGAGGATGACGACGGAGAGTTGGTGCAACCCTGAGCCCAGTGTCCGATCTAACGACAACAGAGACATGTAAATGGGTTCCTGCCGTCCGCCTTGCAATGTCCCTTGAGCAGGCAACGGTGGCAAGTATGATCTTTGTGCTTGACGAAATTCCTCTTCCCCGGGGTGGAAAATGTAGGCGCGGACCCGCGGCTCGACTGTTGATGATTGGAGCGGCCCTCCCTCCACCAATAAGGCGGCCGTACAAGGCGCCATCCATCCTCTTCGATGTTGGCAGCAATAGTCGACTTGAAGGTTGAAGTTGACGAAGATTTGAGGCACAGCCGATGGGCGCCTTGGATGGGGGGAGGAGGAGTGCCTTCCAGCCGTGCAACATTGGCAGCAAAACGAACCTCGAGGGATGGCCCAGCCACAATAGGGGCGGCCGCGCAGGCCGTGGATGACCCGGACGCGCAGATCTGGAGAGCTCTCTGCCAGCTGCGGAAATAAAGATGCCACCAGGCCTGACCTCGCAAACAGCGGCAGGGGGAACGGGGAGGGGGGGGGGGGGGGGACTGCGGCGAGGATGGGGAGGCGCTGCTCCGCGGGAGGAGGGGCTGATCGTCGACTATGGTGGCCACGGGCAATGGGGCGGCGCGTCACAGGAGCGTTGGTGCAGGGTGAGGCATCCCTTGCTCTGCTAATATGGTTATGCACATGCTTGTGAGTGTAGTTGTACATCTACTTATTCATAGTTACGTAGGAAACCGAATACCCAGAAATTGTCAACTGTGCTCGAGCACCAGGGAGCTTGTTTTCAAAATACAATTTTCTATAGCGTGAAAATTTGAATTTTTTGTGAACTCAGGCGTTTGTGCAAATTTTCTTAACAATATACTTTCACACATGCGTAAAAAAAGCAAATATGTATTTTTAAAATGGGCCGGATTTTTGTTTTATTGTACAGCTTACAACTCATGATATTTCCTAACGATTTTTCACATGTTCGTGCTGAACACAAGTTTCCATGGATTATTTTTGAAAAAAAAAACTTCAAACTTTTTGAAGCAGGGAGCTCGGTCACCACGAGTCCACACTCACAAAATACCTCTTCTGTCTATGGATGAACTATGTATGAAAGTCTGCAATTCATCTCCGACGTGAAATGTCATAAATCAAGAACATACTTTATAAATGATTCATAAAACATGTTGCTCATAATTTGCTTAACTTCTTGGTTGCAATTGACATTTGCTCTAAGGGTACAACGGGCCATCTTGTTGCTATTAAAGAGTTTTTTTTAACACGGTACAATCAAAGTCGCTCACATATACAAGCATACACTCATCCTTATAAACACACGCGCGTACATCTTATCCCTACGAACACTTTCGAAAGACAAAACCAACACATCATCTTGAAATTGATGAAGTCGTCACGTGCAAATGTTTGGTTCCCCACATATATTGTTTGCGCTTTTGCATTGACAAACGACTTGGCCGCTCTTGGCGACTGTACATTTCCATTTTCCTAATGGACTAATGGCGAAATGGCCCACAGCTTTGTTAGAAACGACAACACGGCAATAGCCAGTTGGCTTTGCATGAGAGAAGCTGCGAGACAAAGAAACGGCAACAGCAATCAAATTAAGCTTGGCCAAGTCTTGGAGTAATCGACCTGCGCCTTGTTAAGTGGACAATTTCTTGTTGCGCTCCCAGGGCTTCGCCACCATATATAGAACAGGTCCAAGACGCGTCAACAGATGATCAGAAGATCCGGATCCTAGATGTGAAGTCTACACACGACAATCCACATGAAGCTCCGTTACGCACTGCAGGGTTTCATCTCTGACCAAGACACCGACGTCGTCCAGTATACGTCTGTCCCTTTCTGCGAGCTATTTTCTCATGTCTCTGTCTCCTTCGTGTCGCGCGGAGGCCTTCTCAGGTCGCCTATATAAACCTGGCGAGCGAAGCGAGTCCGATATCTCTCACTACTGTCGCACACTCGCACGACGCACGTAGGACAGGCTGCAAGCTACACAGGCCGGCTAGCGCGCGGTATAAACAGAGCCAGGCTAGCTGTGGGTCGCGTGGTACGTACGGACGCGCTTTGCCATGGGGTTCATCGCCATCGGCGGCGAGGAGCTCTTGGTGACGCTTGCGCCGGTGGCCGTGTACTGGCTCTACTCCGGGATGTACGAGGTGCTGGGGAGCAGCAAGGCCCTGGCCAAGTACAGGCTTCACTCGAGGAGGGACGAGGAGACCAAGAACATGGCGTCCAAGAGGGACGTGGTCAAGGGCGTGCTCCTGCAGCAGGCCATCCAGGCTGCCATCTCAGTTGCTGTGCTCAAGGTTAGTCTCAAGTTCGTCTCAGCTGCATTGCACACACACACTTAGACTGTAAGTATGTTTGTACATATCACCTTGAATTCATGTCTTCATCTTCTTGTTTTGCATGATTTGGTCACTCAAGAAAAGAGAACCACCATCTCTTATAATTTTATTTTTTAAAAGAAGTATCATCGACGATGTGTTCCGTCTGTGTACGTGGGTTCCCGTCTTCATGAAAATCTTGCACTAATAGTTAACATCATTTCAAATGAGGGTACCTCTTTTCCAACGAAAATGAAGGCATATATATTACTCCTACTTATTGTAGTTCTATAGTTTGTTCTTTCGAAGTGCAAGTAATACGTACTACCAAGAGACAAGAGCCTCCTCCCCACAAAATAGATTCTCGAAGTTTTGTCTTCAAGTTAAATTTTCTCATGTTTCACCAAATTTATAGAAAAATGCCAACATATATTATATGTCAAATAAATATGCTATGAGTACATTTTCCATGATGAATACATTAGCATTTGTTTGGTATTGTCTCTTCCTTTGGAGAGATGTATCTTGTGCACTACCTGTGTACTCCCTCTGTTCTTAAATATAAGTCTGTGTAGAGATTTTATTATAAACCACATACGAATATATATAAATGCATTTTCGAATGTAGATTAATGCATTTTGGTCCGTTTGTAGTTTATAATAAAATCTTTATAAAGATTTATATTTAATAACGGAGGGAATAGTATATATGCCGAAGTAGAGTGCATTAAAAACTGCACAAAATTCCACACCAAAAATAAAAACGATCCCCTGACACGCACACATAAAAATGCTGGGGATGAAGAATCAACTGCGGCGAATGCCATATTGGCAGCCACCCGTGTCAAGTCCCGTCCACTTTGTGCTGCATGCATGCACACGCGGCCCTGTTCAGCATTCCTGGCCGACCGACAGGTCCGACACAAAACATGCATGGGCTGAACCAGCCGCTCATTTACGAGTTTCTGCATGCCGCCTGCGTACGGAACTCTCGTAGAATAGTCTAGTCGCGTTTACTACTCGTCCAATACGTATTAATCTGTTCTTGTAAAACTATATTCTTTTTTGAGAACTCTTGTAAAACTATACATACATATTACTAATCGTTGTTCTTGTTTATATTCAGCTGACAGGCGGTGAGCAAGACGACGGCATCGACGCCAAGTCCGGCTGTCGGAGCCAGCCGTCGACGGCGGCGGCGTCGTTCCTGGACACGGCCGCGAGGTTCGCCGTGGCCATGGTGGTGCTGGACGCGTGGCAGTACTTCATGCACCGGGTGATGCACTCGAGCCGATACATGTACCGGCGGTTCCACTCGTGGCACCACCGCGTTGTGGCGCCCTACGCGTTCGCGGCGCAGTACAACCACCCGGTGGACGGCGTGCTCACGGAGACGCTGTCGGGCGCGGCCGCCTTCCTGGCCTCCGGGATGGGCCCGCGCGCCGCCGCGGCCTTCTTCATGTTCGCCACCGTGAAGGGGATAGACGACCACTGCGGGTTGCTGGTGCCGTGGAACCCGCTCCACGCCGTCTTCCGTGACAACAACACGGCGTACCACGACGTGCACCACCAGCTCGGCGGCGGCCGCCGCAACTTCTCGCAGCCCTTCTTCGTGATCTGGGACCGGCTGTTGGGCACGTACGCGGGCTACACTGTGGAGGAGCGCCATGGTGGCGGCCTCCAGGTCAAGATCATTAAAGATCACGCATAGCTTACGTACGCAGTTGCACTTGTTGTACGCCTCGTACATTCTAGGGCTGGTCTATGGTTTTACATGTAGCTTAGGTATCTGTCAAGGCGAGCGATACGCGCCGGTGCGCCGGCCAAAATTTCGGCCGGTCGCACCGTGTACGTAGGATTCGCTCCGTATTAACTGCACAATATGCCTTCCTTCCCAACTGCTTCGCTAGCTAAAAAAAATCGAAATTGCTAACTCACATCTAGATGTTTTTTAAAAATATCTCATCTAAGTTCTTAACCACTGGATCTACACGCTGTAAATTTCGTGCAAAACCCCGATCCGACGCTGTGTTTTCTGTTTTTTTTTCTGAGACAAATTGCAAAGCTTTATTAGGTCGTCATAATGTTTACAGGGACGAAAACAAGATCGTTGGGTTGGCTTAACCAAACATGACGGCTAACTCCAAGAGATAAAGCATGCTTTGCAAGTTTGTGAGCCTCGGTATTCGAGCTCCTAAATTCGTGAACGATGTTACAAACATCAAAACTAGACTTATGATGTATGATTTCATGCACAATTGCACTGTAGCTCCCTTTGAAATGTTGATGAATATCGTCGACAGCTACCTTGCAATCCGAAGCAATTTGGATCCTCCTGACATAGAGATCATCTGCTAACGCCATTGCCTCCCTGATAGCCAACGTCTCGAGGGTACCTGGGTCTGACAGATTGGAAAACACCACTGTTGAAGCACCTAAGAAGGCTCCATCTCGGTCTCTGCACATTGCTCCCACTGCACCATGTGTTCGACCAACCGCGGCATCAACATTGATTTTCATCAGCCCCGCAGGTGGTGCAATCCAGGAAGATGGATGCTGTGTTTTCTGTCGTTCTCCCATATCTCTCGTTCTGTTTGCCCGCGTTTTCGTTTTATTTTTTATTGGCCCAATATGTCGGTGCTGCATGAGGGGGCACGGCCCGTTTGTTTGTTTTCATTGTGGCTTTCATGGGCTGGTGGATGTCATGCTGAGAATGTGGCAGGAACGATGGGCTTGTGAGTGTCCTTTTTCCTTTTTTTTGTTTGAGCGTTTTTGTGTTTTCTGTCCATTTTTTGAATGTCTGTTTCTTTGTAAAAACTATTACTACATGTTTTCATCTTATTTTAAGTTTTTCATTATTTTTTCTATTATCCTATCCGATTTCCTTCCGTCTTTTTCTTTTTGTGTCTTTTTTCATTTTATTTCTTCCTTTTTCATTTTTCATTTTGTATTTAATTTTTATTTTTATCAAAAAATTTAATAAATTTTCCATGAATATATTTTTTATAAATTTGGGAATATATTTTAAAATTTTGTGAACACCTTTTAAATTTATGAATATATTTTTATACGGAACGATGTCTCATCTAAGTTTGTTACTGATCGATAGTTTCTGTAATTTTCAAGTGCTAGATCATCCGCCTTGTTGGTCGTTGTTTGTTTGTCGTGAATCCTTTTTTATTGTCCTATTTAGTTTCACTTTTATCGGCCCATTATTGCGGTAGAAATTCACGATCGATGCGCAACTAGGGCTGACCTATTTCGTGTCCAGTAGCAAGTCCACCCTCGACACGTAACTAGGAGGGGTGGCCTTTGTCCCCGTTGTGAGTACACCCTTGACATGCAACTAGGCCCATTTTTTGTTTTAGTTGCAAGTCCACCCTCGATATGCAATCGGGGCCTGACTCTTTTTTTGTCCCAGCTGCAAGTCAACTTTTGATATGCAAGGCGGGGCGAGCCTTTTTCTCGCAGTTGCAACTTCTCACATGATATGCAATTGGACCCGCCTTTTTTGTCATAGTTGCAAGTTCACCCTCGATTTTGCAACTGGGTCTGACCCATGTTTTTCCCCAGATTGCATGTCCATACCTTGACACGCAATTGGACCAACCTTTTTTTCCACTCAGTTGCAAGTCTATTCTTAATTTGCAATTGGGTTCCACCTTTTTTTGTTTGCAGTTGCAAGTCCACCCTCAACTCGCAATTGGTTTCGGTGTTTCGTTTGTATCGAAATTGGGCCTGGCTTTTTTTTATTTTGCATTAGTTGCAAGTCCACACTCACCATGCAACTACGTTTGACTTTGTAAAAGCTCAGTTGCAAGTTCACCATCAACTTGCAACTAGGAGTCTAACTTTTTTCTCCCGGTTACAAGTCAACCACCAACTCACAATTGGACTCTTGTTCTTTTTTTGTTGCAGTTGCAAGTCAACCAATGACACGTAACTATGTGCGACCATTTTTGTTGTTCCAGTTGCAAGCCCAGCATTGACATGCAATTCAACTGTTGATCTTTTTTGTCCCAGTTGCAAGTCTAGCCTTCACTTGCAACTGGGCCGGGCGTTTTTTAACCCAATTGCAAGTTAACCCTCGACTCGTAACTGGGCCCAACTCTTTTTTTTCATTAGTTGCAAATCCACCCCAACTTGTAACTGGGTCTGACTTTTTTTTGCCTCAGCTGCAAGTCCACCATCCACTCGCAACTAGGTGCTAACTTTTGTGTACCAGTTTGCAAGTCCAACCACGACTCGCAACTGGGCGCACCGCTTTCTTTTTACCCCAGTTGCAAGTCAACCAACGACTCGCACTTGGGTCAACTCATAACTGGGCTCTTGATCATTGTTTTTTGCCGCAGTTGCAAGTCAATCAACGATTCGTAATTGGGTCCGACCCTTTTTTGTCCTAGTTGCAAGTCCATCATTAACATGCAACTGGGCCGGTGATCTTTTTTGCCCCAGCTGCAAATACAGCTCTGACTCACAACTAATGTTTTTATGCAATTACAATTGACCATCGACTCACAACTCAGCGCGACCCATTTTTATCCCAGTTGTAAATCCATAATCGACTGGCAACTAGGCTGACCATTTTTTTGCTAGTTGCAAATCTACCATTGACATGCAACTCAGCTCTTTGATCATTTTTTGCCCCAGTTTACAAGTCCACCATTTGACTCAAAACTAGGCTCGACTTTCTTTTCTACCTCAGTTGCAAGTCCCCCATTGACTTGCAAATAGGGCTTATTTTTTCCCACTTGCAAGTCATGAGTTGAAGTGGCCCTGTCACTTTTTTCTTCAAGTTGCAAGTCCACCATCGACATGCAACTGGATCCTTAATCCTTTTTTTGCCCAGTTCCACCTTTGACTCGCATTTGCAAATAGGGCTTATTTTTCTGACTAGTTATTTTTTTCCAAAAAGGTCTAGATCTGGCAGTGTCATTTTTATGGGAGAGTTCCTAGTTGACGCCTATTCGCCTCAAATGACCAGCCTTTGCTAAGAGAAGTTGCTGCGAGCATGCATTGACTGATTGGACGTTCATTTTTCTAGAACGGAAATGATGTCCTAAGAAGAATTTTAAAAGGTAAATGCTTGAAAAAACAGGAAGATGCAATGTTGCTTTCAAATTTTGACTAAGTGATTGTTTAGCAAAATGACAATAAATGATTTTCATTAATGCTGTAAATATGTTCGATATTTTAGCGCACATTTGAAAAAAATCACCTTGTTTGAAATTGTTCACCACGTTATGAAAAAAATGTTCTTTGTATTTTTTAAAAATGTTCACATATAAAAAGTTCACCATGTAATTAAAAAATTCATCATATTTTATAAAAATGTTCAGCTGGTTCTGAATGCCAAACATGACCATATGTCAATCAGTCAGGCTGGTCATAGTGGGGAGTAATTTAGACTAGTGTCATGCATATAACACTAATCTAAGTTACTACCTTTATAATGCAAAGTAACATAATAGTAGTATCATAGATGACTTTATTTATTATCTCGTAAACTCATCTTGTATTAGAAAACGCTACGTTACAGTAACATATTATATTACCACATCTCATTAATTATTTGCCACATAAGCAGAATTTTCTTAAAGTGCACTATGTTACTGACTAAATTACTCCTACAATGACTAGCCTCAACATGAAGCTACAATCTCACCAGCCCAATGTGTGTTGATACTCTGAAAACAAGACACGGCAACCCTGCAATACCATGCAATGGACCTACCTACAAATCCCTACATTATGCTACGTACTTAATTAATTTGGAAGCACGTACGTATACCGACGTTGCTATTATACAGTGCCGCTTAAGCATGCGCCTGGCAGTGGTACTAAACTAAATGCAGCTTTATTAGGTTTGTGGGTGACTGGGACAAGCAGATGATGCAGCATATATACGTGCGCGGACCGTGTGCTTGTCTACCTCCGTAGCCACTGGTCGATCGAGACGGATAACCTCAAAAATCGAAAAAAAAATCAAACAAACAAGAAAACAAGTATTTGGACCATAAAACAGGCAATGAAGTTAATTTAGATGTGCCATAGTTATGTCACATCTAGATGTGTCTTAAACACACCCAAAAACATGACGCATGTTCATCTCCAAGCAGTCCCGTGATCTCGCCCAGCCGTCAGCCAACTCGCCGGACGTCCACGTCGCCGCCGACCGCTGCCCTCGTCGCTGCCGCCCTCAACCGCCCTCCATCGCCTGGACGTCCCCCCCGGCCGTCGTCTCCTCTCCAGCCTCACCGTCGCTTGTTCCCAGTGTGGCCCGCCCCGGTCGCAGCACCCGATGTCACCGTGGTTCTCGTCGGCTCCGTCACATGCAGCTCTTGCCGGTGAAGGTCGCAACTCCGACGAAGGAGGGCCGCCATTGCATTAATGGTGGGATGCCAGATCCAAGTTTTTGTCACCATGTTAAAGCTTTCTAAAAATAGGGTTGAAACTTTTTGTGCCAACGACTACAACTTTTTCATTGCATAGAAAAACGTCATGTGCATCAACGGCTCGCCGCTCCAACCTGTTCTTCGCCGGTCTCTAGTTGAAGCTTTTAAAATATACAGTTAAAGCTTTTGTGTTAACGATTATAGCTTTTTGTGTTTCACTGTTGCTGGTTGAAGCTTTTAAAATATATAGTTGAAGCTTTTGTGTTAACGATTAGGGTTGAAGCTTTTTGTGTTAAAATATACGGCTCACCACTTGTTTTTGAGGACGACTTGGGAAAGAAGATAAAGAGGAAGGCTGAGAAAAAAAAAGTGGTTGTGATGGGCCAAAGGCACGTGGTTGGCCGAGGAGGAAAACAACGACCCGAAACCTGGATCATGAGACGTGTGTGCGCTGGATCCCGGGAGCTCCTACTTGGCGCATTCAGCGCCGTTTAGCCTTCCTGGCGCCCCCACGCCCCGCCTAGTGGGCCGGCCCAGCACCTACTTCAAAAACGCAGACACGAATAGAAAAACTATTCTCGAAAAATATACACGAAAAATATACACAACAACCACTGCGCCAACATAACTCGCATGGTAACCGTAGTATTTAATGCTTCTATTAGTACTACACTAACTTATACATATTTTGACCACGTGACATATGTGGTAAGCAATTCAGACTAATTAAAAAAAACTTATACGTATTTTGTATATGAAGAACTTGCGATCTGCACTACCTACATGTGTTCAGCTAACCACTAGGGCATATATTTGCAACTAACAAAATGCAGCACTAACACTTTCATAGCCACTCATATATGATTTTCTTTAACAAAAATGAAACTTCAAAATTTTCAGAAAAAGTTCCTGAAAATGCATAAAAACGTTGCCTTATTCAAGAAAAAGTTCATCAATTTTAAAAAAATAGTTCAAATTTTTTTGAAAAATGTTCATCATTTTTTTAAAACACAATTCACCAATTTGAAAAAAGATCATCAAATTTGAAGGAAGTTCACAAAAATAAAAAAGTTCATAAATTTTTGAAAATAGTTCATCCAATTTGAAAAAATGTTCATTGAATTTGAAAACAGTTCAATGATTTTGAAAAAAAGTTCATCAAATTTTAAAAAAAATTCATCGAATTTGAAACAAAATCATCAATTTTTTAAAATAGTTCACGAAAAATAGAAAAAAGTTCATAGATTTTGAAAAGAAAAATTCATCAAATTTGAAAAAGTTCACATATTAAAGAAAAAGCAAAAACGATGGGGAAAGAAACTAGGAAGAAGAAGAAAAGAAAAAACAAAAAATGGAAGAAAGAAAAACGAGAGAAAGAAAAGGAAAATCAAAGAATAAATAAAAGAAAGAATTGAATCTTATCAGATCCTGTTGTGTCGCGGGGTGGTTATACTATCGAAGCTCACTGCAGGAGGTCTGTTGTTTGAGTTGCGACGAGGCGCTTATTTTTTGCGGAACAAAGTACAGCATAACGGGCCGGCCCAGTACGGGGCGCTGCAGACGCCCGTTTGCAAAATAGACATTAACAGGCGCCTGCAGCGCCAAATAGGATTCGTCCTGGATCCCTGCACGATCAAGTGGCACGCGTGCAACCGGCCAAAGCTTCGGCCAGCACACCGTTGTCAAACATTTCCCATCTGTCAATGTATGCCACTGGCGTATGTACCACTAGTGCAAATGGGTCCTATTAATATTAAGACACACCTGGAGCATCTAGCCAGCCCCTCAAGCACTGGACGCGTCCGTAGGAACTAAGCGATGACACCTCATATTTGGTGCTATGCATCCGAATACATCGTATTTCATTTCCTAAATCCATATGAGTCATGCAAAAGTTTTTCTACATAGTAGTACGTACATCACGTTAGTCTAAACTAAGTTTCGTCGTAGGAGATGTCCACGACTTTTGTGCCGGGCGCCGGGTAGACAGGCGCGTAAAAGGGCTCCGGCTCCTCCTCATCCATAGTCGCACGCATCTCGTCGACGTCCGCGGCGTGCTCCGCCTCCGCCTCCTGCAGACGACATGGTTTGGCCTCCGCCGCCGATTCCGACCGGAGGGAATCGAGGATCGTCTGCTGCTTCGCCTGCAGATCTGCGACTCCAGTGTCCCCCACATCCTCCCCCTCCTCCTTGTCCCCGTGCTCCTCATCCTCCAGATCTACCGCATCAGTAGTTAGGCCCGCAGCTACCTGGGCTTTGCGCCTTGCCAGGACCTACTCAAGGAGTTGCAGCCGGCACTCCAGCATTAGATTAGTTGCTCGGCAGCTTGGGGGCATAGCTACTACCAGAAAGTGGCGGACGGCGAGTGGAAAGTGGCGGCGGCGGCGAACGGGAGGGGGATGTGGATGGGTAGGGTTTCGGTGCCAGCGGTCGGCTTAAATATTCCGGCTAGCGCACTACACGGCCCGGCGGAGCGGTGCCATGCGGGGACGGAGAAGATGTCTGTCCGACCGCCGGGTTTACAGGCGATTCCATGTGGGATCCATTGTCTGTCCGATGTGGCGGACGCGTCCCGGGCTCATATCCTCTTAAATTTGCGCTGAATATGAGGGGTGTCGGTCAGCCCAGGCATTCGAGGCCCGTTTAAGAAGGTTGTATAGGTCTTTTTTGTGATTGTTCACTGACGGGGCCGTCCGTCTGGACGTTTGACACGAAATTTGAGGCGTGCGACTATAGATGCTTTTATAATACATCCTATCGTTAAATTGTCTGCGCTTATAAATTTTGAGACGTGTGTAAACAAAAGGACCATGTGCGATCGCGCATGATTGGCTTATCTGAATAGTATGTGATACACTACACATGGTTACCACACGCAAAACGTGTGAGATAACTGGTAGCACCACACACAATTCACGGCCAAGAATCGTGTGATGAGTAACACACGGTTCTCTGTGTTTAATTGAGTGCGATGATAGGTCCACGTTGCAGCATTTTATCTCAGTGCATGGTGTGCAATATAGCCACACGATAGGTTCCGTTAACCATGTGATATGATTGGTACCATCGCCGCAAGTTGTACAAATTAGTTGTGTGATTCAAACATGTTGTGCTTGAAAACGTAATTAGAAATGTCCGAATCTCATTTACATCTGTAAATGTAAAATGTTAAAACAAGATAGCTAGCTAGGTGTTGTCTTCTGCTTCAACATTGTTAAAAACTTGTGAGCGGTGTCGATGGTACCTTTGTTACTTGTTACCAATGTTTTTTCTACCAAACTATCTTGCAGCACTTGTAGAGAATACCTTACCGAAAACCGCTTATCGATTCCTTCCGCTCCTCGTTGGGTTCGACACTCTTACGTATCAAAAGAACTACGATTAGTGGGTATGAATATATGATTAACAATCTGAACATAATACTCTTCCAGCTAGTAAACCAACTAGCACAACTACAAGGCAGGGCGGTGGAGAAGATGTTAATGAAGATGATGATTCCCACGATCACTATTAGGGAAAACCCTATACATAGAACATTAGCAGTAGCGCGGAATAAAAATGCACGCTGGTGCTAATTAGAGCAACGCGGTATTTAAAACCGCGCTGCAGATACAGTTATAGCAGTAGCGCGCCCGAGTACAAAAACGCTACTACTAAAATTCCCACGGCTTAGCCGATAGGCTACACATAGTAGTAGCGATCTACGTGGAACCGCGCTACCGCTACTTGTTTTGTAGCAGCGCATTTACGGACAAAGGCGCTGCTGCTAATGAAAATAAAATTAAATGGAAAGCAAATAAAAAAGAGAAGGAATAGCAGTAGCGCTTGTTAGGAAACACGCTATAGCTACCGTAGCAGCAGCGCACTTCCTGGAACGCGCTACTGCTACTTTTAACTTAATTAACTTCGTTCTTCCCCACGGCCACTTCCCCTCAAATCCCTACTCCTCCGCTGTCGCCGCCCTGCATCGTCGTCGTCGGCCGCCGCGCGCGACCCGTCGCTCTCCGCACACCTTCGACGCCACCCCCGCCCCCGACCGCGACCTCGACGCCGCCCCCGACCCCGACCTCGACAACCCCCCTACATCGCCGCCCTCCACCGTGCGCCCGCCGCCCCGACCCCGTCCCCAACCTCGTCGCCACGTGCCCCTCTCCCTAACTCGACCGACGCCAGAGGTGAGCACGCCCTCCTCCTCCCCTACCTTTGCCTAGCTAGGGTTCTTAGGGTTAAATTTTAGAGTTCATCTAATTAGTTAGGGTTCATCAAATTAGATGCTAATTATGACAGTAGTTGTTAAGTAGAATTAGTTTTAGAGTTCATCGAATTAGTTAGGATTAAATTTTAGAGTTCATCAAATTAGTTAGGGTTAAATTTTAGCAAGTGTTTAATAGAATTAGTAAGAAAATTAATATAACTAGTTGAACTAGTTTATTTTTAGTAAAAACTAGTTTATTTTTATTCATAATAAGTGCTTAATTGAACTAGTTGAGTTAATACAACTATTTTATTTTTGGTACGGAAATTAATAGAACTCGTTTATTTTTTAGTTAAAGCAACTATTTTATTTTTAGTCAGTAAATTAATAAACTAGTTGAACTACTTTAGTTGTAGTTGAACTAGTTTAGTAAGTAAATTAATAAACTAGTTGAACTAGTTCAATTAATAGAACTAATGTATTTTTAGTAAGATAATTAATATAACTAGTTGAACTACTTTACTTTTAGAAAGAACTAGTTTTTTTCTATTTATAGTAAGTTTATATTTAGCAAGACCTAGTTGAATTAATAAAACTAGTTGAACATGTCATATTTGCTTAAATAGGATATGTTGTTGCCCAAGTGGCTGTTCATGTTCAGTTTACACCTCCGATTGGCCTATGTTTTGCTGGAGTGTTGATTAATTTCCGTTTCGGCAAATTTCAGGCGTTCGATATGTCCTTTTTTAGCAAAGGTCATGCCGGATTTTTCCGTGAATTCTGGCATGACTTGTGCTAGAATATGTAGGAAATATCGAGTGGCCTGGATTTTTCCGAAAAATAATGATCTAATTTAGGTTTTTTAGTACATATATTTAATTGTACAAGTTTAATCTTTGAATTATGAACGTAGGAAATGTCGTACTCGGACGACGACAGTCTCCCGGGGGAGTGCAGTTGGTGCCACGACGATCGAGGTATGTGCGACATGTTCCTTGAGCTGGACGAAGATCGGCGCTTCAGCATTAAGCTCGAGGAGACCTTCGATGTTGAAACGGTACGCAACAACGACAAGTGTTTTTTTCATAATTAGGCATGACTTCAACTATTTCAACGTCTAATTTTCATATTTTACAATTCGACTAGCTTATCACATGCCATGCAAGACGCTAGGTCTTGGAGAGGATGGGTTTTGAAGACCATGAAAATTTTCAAACAAAGAAAATACACCTAAGGACCCATCATGATATCGATTTTGAAATAAATCTGTACAATTCTCAGAGCGTAACCCATTTTTGGTTGCCAAAATTGGGAAGCACTTTGCAAAATGTATGGTTTTTATGAGGATATGATTGTCACCATGGATCTTAGTGATCCTGACATCAAGCAAAACAATATGGACATTTGGGTCCTTGTTGATACGCTTTCGATTCTACCGCAATGTGAGTTTCTCAAACATAGTTATTAACTAATTTATATTGTTTATTTCAAAATAGTTGACAACTTATTTCCATTGACAGCTTATTTTGAATCCTCAAAGAATGTGCAGAAGATGGTAGACAAAACCCACTACACTGATGGCTCCGAATTAACTTATAAGAAGAAAAATCATCTGATTGCATTTTGTACTTTCTTTGAGAATTAAAATACCTATTATCGAACTCCTTCAAATTATGGTGAATACGTGCCACTAGTGCACGTGTTGAACCACGATAACTTCTATGGAGATACCCTAGTAAGATTTTTTACTATTACGACATCCGTTCATCTTTTGCATACTTCTAAAACTAGTACATCATTGCTAACTATGAAGTTATTACTATGTTTTTCAACAGAAAATCCCGATGGATTGTGTGCCTCATCTGATGTATTACAATGGTCACCTTAAAGTTCTGAACCTACAACCAGGTCATCCTACGGATCTCACCTGTGCATATCGGATTTCTGAAACCGGTGAACACATGCTAATCAAAGAGTGGAAAAAATGTTTGGACATTCGTAAGGAGGTTCTTGGAAGCAACATTAAGCGAAAGGCAAGTATTGGAGACAGGATAATCTGCATTCTCCATAATGGAGAGCCTGGGGCTATCTTGTTTTTTGCTATTTTACCTTAAAGAATATAGTAGGTCCTAAGAGAATGTAGTAGGTCCTATGAGGTACAATAGGTTTATTATGTGGTACAATGTGTTAGAGTTGATGATGAGGAGTAGTTGTGATTATGACTAGTGACCAACTTGCTATGTGATGTCTCATCGATCAAAACGATGATCATGAGGAGGTGTTATATGAAAATGATGTATTATGATGATAAGTTGTTAATGATATGATGATGATATTTATTATATCATTGCATGAAAGAACCGCGGATTAGTTTCAAGTGGATGTCCATCCACTTGAAACTAGTCCATGGTTCTTTCACCCAATGATGTAATAACTCATTATGATGTAAAAACAATCTCTAAATTGCTGTTGTATGAAAACTTGTATAGAGGTGTATGAATACAACATGAAATAAAAAAGAAATAAAATACGGAATACTAGTAGTAGCATGGGCTGGGAGAAGCGCTACTAGTAATTACCGGTAGCGCTCCTCTGGGAAGTCGCTACTACTAAGTCGATTTAGCAGTAGCGTGGGCGGAGGCACGCTACTGCTATACGTTAGCTGTAGCGCCTTATCAGTAGCGCACCGCCCTGCGCTACTGATAGGCCTAAGACCCGCGCTGTTGCTAGGCTTTTCCCTAGTAGTGGATGATGAGTGACGGGGGTCCCAGACCCAGGGTGCCTAACGTAAAGGAGCCCAGACCTAACCTTAACCAAGGCCCACCAGGCCCAAAGAGAATCAGGGAACCCTAAGGAGGAGAGGGAGATGAACGTGTACCCCAAGGAAGGAGGCGGCGGCCGTATCGATATGATCTTTTCTCTATGTAAAGCCTAGACCTCTCCTATATATAAAAATGGAGGTCTAGGGTCCTCATGAGGGATCCAATCTGGAACTCAACTCTCGGTAGATATCTGAAACACCATTGTAATCCTCTGCACGACGTATCCCCTCACCATGAATACCAAGACAAAGCACGACGTAGGGTATTACTCTTCGGAGGCCCGAACCTGGGTAAACTGTGTGTGCGGACTCCGTTCTGGTACTTCCGGTCTCGTCATGAACCCTACCGAGGGATCTGACATGAATTCGCTCCATCAGTTGGCGCTCGAGGCCCGTGCGACATTGACCGGAGAACGAACCTGGTACATATAATCATTAGAGGCCAGTGATCTCTCACCAGACCACAACCTCACGTTCGGCTCCTTCAAGCCGATCGTTGATGGATCAGTGTAATCCCTTGACATCTCGCCTTCACGCTACATCAAACACGTGTACAACATGCAAGGGAAGGCCCAAGAGGTTTATGATCGCCCCCATCACCTCGCATGGAGGCGCATCATATGACCTCCCCGACGCTACGACGTCTCCTGCGAGACCTCGGCAAACATGATATTCACAACAGCTGATACACGTCGGAATTAGAAGCTCGCCAGACGCGTCATCTACACAACAGAAGAGGTAACCAGCGAACAACTAGCATGGTGCCAAGACACAATTACCTTCTATGCCGGGGACCACCTCGAAGACGTCGTGCATCCATGAAGGAAATATGCCCTAGAGGCAATAATAAAGTTGTTATTTATATTTCCTTATATCATGATAAATGTTTATTATTCATGCTAGAATTGTATTAACCGGAAACTTAGTACATGTGTGAATACATAGACAAACAGAGTGTCCTAGTATGCCTCTACTTGACTAGCTCGTTAATCAAAGATGGTTAAGTTTCCTGACCATAGACATGTGTTGTCATTTGATGAACGGGATCACATCATGAGAGAATGATGTGATGGACAAGACCCATCCGTTAGCTTAGCATAATGATCGTTTAGTTTTTCTGCTATTGCTTTCTTCATGACTTATACATGTTCCTCAGACTATGAGATTATGCCACTCCCGAATACCGCAGGAACACCTTGTGTGCTATCAAACGTCACAATGTAACTGGGTGATTATAAAGATGCTCTACGGGTGTCTTCGATGGTGTTTGTTGAGTTGGCATAGATCGAGATTAGGATTTGTCACTCTGTGTATTGGAGAGGTATCTCTGGGCCCTCTCGGTAATGCACATCACTATGAGCCTTGCAAGCAATGTGACTAATGAGTTAGTCATGGGATGATGCGTTACGGAACGAGTAAAGAGACTTGCCAGTGACGAGATTGAACTAGGTATGATGATACCGACGATCGAATCTCGGGCAAGTAACATACCGATGACAAAGGGAATAACGTATGTTGTTATGCGGTTTGACCGATAAAGATCTTCGTATAATATGTAGGAGCCAATATGAGCATCTAGGTTCCGCTATTGGTTATTGACCGGAGATATGTCTTGGTCATGTCTACATAGTTCTCGAACCCGTAGGGTCCGCACGCTTAACGTTCGATGACGATTTGTATTGTGAGTTTCGTGTTTTGATGAACCGAAGTTTATTCAGAGTCCCGGATAAGATCACGAACATGAAGAGGAGTCTCGAAATGGTTGAGACATAAATATTCATACATTGGAAGGCTACATTCGGACACCGGAATGGTTCAGGTCGTTTTAGATAAGTTTCAGAGCACCGGGGGTTACTGGAACCCCCCGGGGAGGTTAATGGGCCACATGGGCCTTAGTGGAGAAGAGAGAGGGCCGGCCAGGAGGTGGCGCCCCCTGCCCAGTCTGAATTGGACAAGGGGTGGGGGAAGAGCCCCCCTCCTTCCTTCTCTCCTCTACCTCCTTCCCTTCTTCTTCTACTTGGAATAGCAAAGGGGGGGACCGAATCCTACTTGGACCGGGAGTCCAGGTAGGACCCCCCCCATGGCGCGCCCCCTAGGGCCTACCACCTATCCTCCCCCTTTATATACGTGGGAAGGGGGCACCCCAAAGGCACACCAAGTCTTCTCTTAGCCGTGTGCGGTGCCCCCCTGCACAGTTACACACCTCGGTCATATCGTCGTAGTGCTTAGGCGAAGCCCTGCGCCGGTAACTTCATCATCACCGTCATCATGCCGTCCTGCTGACGGAACTCTCCCTCGTCCTCAACTGGATCAAGAGATCGAGGGACGTCATCGAGCTGAACGTGTGCTGAACGAGGAGGTGCCTTATGTTCGGTGCTTGGATTGGTTGGATCGCGAAGACGTTCGACTACATCTACCGTGTTACTAAACGCTTTCGCTTTCGGTCTACGAGGGTACGTGGACACACTCTCCCCTCTCATTGGTATGCATCTCCTAGATGGATCTTGCATGATCGTAGGAATTTTTTTGAAATACTTTGTTCCCCAACAGTGCTATCAGAGCCAGGTCTATGCGTAGATGTTATATGCATGAGTAGAACATAATGAGTTGTGGGCGATAATAGTCATACTGCTTACTAGTAATGTCTTACTTTGATTGGGCGGTATTGTTGGATGAAGCGGCCCGGACCGATGATACGTCTCCGTCTTATCTACTTTTCCAAACACTTTTGCCCTTGTTTTGGACTCTAACTTGTATGATTTGAATGGAACTAACCCGGACTGACGCTGTTTTCAGCAGAATTGGTATGATGTTGTTTTATGTGCAGAAAACAAATATTCTCGGAATGACCTGAAACTGCACGGAACATCTTAGAAAAATTAATAAAAAATCCTCGCCAAAGATGAAGACCAGGGGGCCCACACCCTTCTCACTAGGGTGGGGGGCGCCTCCCCCCTAGGGCGCGCCCCCTACCTCGTGGGCCCCTTGGATGCCCTCGGACGCCAACTCCAACTCTATATATTTGCTTTCAGAGAGAAAAAAAAAATCAGAGAGTAGAAATCATCGCGTTTTACGATACGGAGCCGCCGCCAAGCCCTAAAACCTCTCGGGAGGGCTGATCTGGAGTCCGTTCGGGGCTCCGGAGAGGGGGATTCGTCGCCGTCGTCATCATCAACCATCCTCCATCACCAATTTCATGATGCTGATCGCAGTGCGTGAGTAATTCCATCGTAGGCTTGCTGGACGGTGATGGGTTGGATGAGATTTATCATGTAATCGAGTTAGTTTTGTTAGGGTTTGATCCCTAGTATCCATTATGTTCTGAGATTGATGTTGCTATGACTTTGCTATGCTTAATGCTTGTCACTAGGGCCCGAGTGCCATGATTTCAGATCTGAACCTATTATGTTTCCATGAATATATGTGAGTTCTTGATCCTATCTTGCAAGTCTATAGTCACCTACTATGTGTTATGATCCAGCAACCCCGAAGTGACAATAATCGGGACCACTCCCGGTGATGACCATAGTTTGAGGAGTTCATGTATTCACTATGTGCTAATGCTTTGTTCCGGTTCTCTATTAAAAGGAAGCCTTAATATCCCTTAGTTTCCAATAGGACCCCGCTGCCATGGGAGGGTAGGACAAAAGATGTCATGCAAGTTCTTTTCCATAAGCACATATGACTATATACAGAACACATGCCTACATTATATTGATGAATTGGAGCTAGTTCTGTGTCGCCCTATGTTATGACTGTTACATGATGAACCATCTGGCATAATTATCCATCACTGATCCGGTGCCTATGAGTTTTCCATATACTGGTTTACACTTATTTACTTTCCCGCTGCTACTGTTACAATCACTACAAAATACCAAAAACATTACTTTTTCTGTCTTTACTTTTGTTGCCGCTACCACCACTATCATATTACTGTGCTACTAAACACTTTGCTGCAGATACTAAATTTCCAGGTGTGGTTGAATTGACAACTCAGCTGCTAATACTTGAGAATATTCTTTGGCTCCCCTTTTGTCAAATCAATAAATTTGGGTTGAATACTCTACCCTTGAAAGCTGTTGTGATCCCCTATACTTGTGGGTTATCAAGACTAATTTCTGGCGCCGTTGCCGGGGAGCATAGCTCTATTCTTTGAGTCACTTGGGATTTATATCTGCTGGACACTATGAAGAATTTGAGAGATCCAAAAACCAAGATCTATCCCTCAACTATGAGGGGAGGTAAGGAACTGCCATCTAGCTCTGCACTTGATTCACCTTCTGTTATGAGTAAGTTTGCGACACCTACACCTGCTTCTGCTATTCGTTCTGATATGTCGCATGTTATTGATGATGCCACTTCTGCTATGCATGATACTTATGATGAAACTGCTTCTATGCCTGATACTACTGTGCCCCTTGGTGAATTTCTTGATGAACAAATTGCTAGGGCTAGAGAAAAAGAAATTATTGAATCTGAATACGATGATGATAGTGATGATGAAAATATGCACATTATTCCTAAGGGTTATCTTTTTGATATGGAATCTTCTGCCGCTATTTTAGCTTGCAAGGATAGATATGAGCTTAAGAGGTTATTCATTAAATGGAACAAAGAATCACTTAGAGATAAAATGAAACCCGACCCTGCTTTTGCTACTTCACCTATTTGTGTTCCCGATAAGGATTATGAATTCTCTGTTGATCCTGATATAATTACTTTGGTTGAATCTGATCCATTTTATGGCTATGAATCTAAAACTGTTGTGGCACATCTTACTAAGTTAAATGATATAGCTGCCCTGTTTACTAATGATGAGAGATTGCGTTACTTTTATATACTCAAAATATTTCCATTCTCATTAAAGGGTGATGCTAAGATATGGTTTAATTCTCTTGATCCTGGTTGTTTGCATAGTCCCCAGAATATGATTTATTACTTCTCTGCTATATATTTCCCTGCTCATAAGAAACAAGCTGCTTTGAGGGAAATATACAACTTCGTGCAAACTAGAGAAGAGAGTCTCCCACAAGCTTGGGGGAGGCTTCTCAAGTTACTTAATGCTTTGCCTGATCATCCTCTTAAGAAACCTGAAATACTTGATATCTTTTATAATGGACTAACCGATGCTTCTAGAGATTACCTGGATAGTTGTGCTGGTTTTCTTTTCAGGGAAAGAGCACCGGATGAAGCTGAAATCCTATTGAATAATATGTTGACAAATGAAAATAATTGGGCACCTCCTGAGCCAGCTCCTGAGCCAACTCCTGCTCCAATTACTGAGCCTATTCCTAAACCAACTCCGAAGAAGAGAGGTGTTCTATTCCTTAGTCCCGAAGATATGCAAGAGGCAAAGAAATCTATGAAAGAGAAAGGTATTATAGCTGAAGACGTTAAGAATTTACCTCCTATTGAAGAAATACATGGTCTTAATATACCGCATGTTGAAGAAACATATGATCTCAATTCTTTATTTACTGAAGAACCTCCTGATCCCGATATCCCGACACAGGTAGTAAAGGTAAATTCTCTCTATAGATATGATAAAGCTGAAGTTCCTCCTACTAAAATTGCTAGTCAGTGCTTGGATGAGTTTGATAACTTTATGTTTAAGCAAGACGACTTCAATGCTTATTTTGGTAGACAATTAAAAGAAAATGCTTATATGATCAGACGCTTGGGTGATTATATGGCTAATATTAAAGGTGAACTTAAACTTGTTAGCAAACATGCTTCTATGGTTACCACTCAAGTAGAACAAGTACTTAAGGCTCAAAAAGAAGCGCTTGATGAAATGAATAGTAAGAAAAATGATTATGCTGTTAGAGTGGCTACTAGAACTGGTAGAATGACTCGGGAACCTTTGTATCCTGAAGGCCACCCTAAGAGAATCAAGCAAGATTCTCAAAGAAATAATATTAATGTTCCTAGTTCTTCTAAAAAGAAGAAGAAGAAAAATGATAGAACTGTGCAAACTTCTAGTGAACCTATTGCTGAACCACCTGATAATCCAAATGATATATCTATGTCTGATGCTGAAACACAATATGGTAATGAACATGAACCTAATGAAAATATTGATAATGATGTTCATGATGATGCTCAACCTAGTAATGATAATGATGTAGAAGTTGAACCTGTTGTTGATCTTGATAACACACAATCAAAGAATCAACGTTGTGATAAAAGAGACTTTGTTGCTAGGAAACATGGTAAAGAAAGGGAACCTTGGGTTCAGAAACCCATGCCTTTTCCTCCGAAACCATCCAAGAAAAAGGATGATGAGAATTTTGAGCGCTTTGCTGAAATGATTAGGCCTATCTTTTTGCGTATGAGATTAACTGATGTGCTAAAAACAAATCCTTATGCTAAATATATGAAGGATATCATTACTAATAAAAGAAAGATACTGGAAGCTGAAATTTCCACCATGCTTCCTAATTATACTTTTAAGGGTGGAATACCAAAGAAACTTGGAGACCCCGGAGTACCTACTATACCTTGCTCCATTAAAAGAAATTATATTAAAATTGCTTTATGTGATCTTGGAGCCGGTGTTAGTGTTATGCCTCTCTCTTTATATCGTAGACTTGACTTGAATAAGCTAACACCTACCGAAATATCTTTGCAAATGGCTGATAAATCAACTGCTATACCTGTCGGTATTTGTGAGGATGTGCTTGTTGTGGTTGCAAACGTTACTATTTTAACGGACTTTGTTATTCTTGATATTCCCGAGGATGATAGTATGTCTATTATTCTTGGAAGACCTTTTCTTAATACTGCAGGGGCTGTTATTGATTGCAACAAAGGCAATGTCACTTTTCATGTTAATGGTAATGAGCATACGATACACTTTCCGAGGAAACAACCTCAAGTTCATAGTATCAACTCTATTGGAAAAAATCCATCGATTATATTTGGAGGTTTTGAATTTCCTCTTCCTACTGTCAAGAAGAAATATGATATTCTTATTATTGGGGATGTGCATATCTCCGTTGAGGTAACTTAGTGTTATTCGAAATTTCTCCGGTTTCATGATTATCGGAATGAGTTTGTTAACAAGACTTGATAAACCTTGTTAGTGGATTCTTTTTGATGAGCATGAGATGGATGAAACTAGAAGCACAACCCTCTTTACCCCACTTTTACTTTCTATTATTTATATTAAACAAAGTAAAAATAGTATTTTTCTGTCTGTTTCCTGACTTATCCGTGCAATATAAAAATATCCCGAAAATAAAAGTCCTCAGAATGACATGCCAATTTAATATGGATTTTTTGGGAATATTTGAGGATTTACTGTGCAAAAATTACTGCGGGAGGAGCTGCCACCTGGCCACGAGGGTGGTGGGCGCGCCCCCCCTCTAGGGCGCGCCCCCTGCCTCATGGGCCCACGGTGGCCCTCCTCCACTTATCCCAGCACCCATCTTCTTCCTCTGTCTCACACAGACCCGAAAAACCAACTCAAGCACGAGTTCCAACCGCTTTTGCTGTGATTTTCGATCTCCTTGCTCAAAGCACCTCTCGCAAAACTGCTTGGGGAGATTGTTCCTTGGTATGTGACTCCTCCATTGGTCCAATTAGTTTTTGTTCTAATGCTTTATTCTTTGTAAATTTGTGCTGCATAGGTGACCATGTTCTTGAGCTTGCATGTCAAATTTATTTGGTTCCAAGTAGTTCTAATGCTTGATATAGGCTCTAGGCACTTGTAGGAGTAGTTGCTATCAGTTTTATTGAAGTTGGTTAACTTTTGTTTGAAGTTACTAAGAATTTCAGATTATTTCAGAATAATAATGAGATTTTTGAGGGGCTCATCGAGCCAAAGCTCGAAGGAAAAGGCACCGAAGCCTAAGTATAATTTTCTGCACACCGCAGAGATTCGGGCATGTGAATGGCCTTCTGAAGATTTCTTGAGAGCAGCCGGTATCTATGAATATTTTCATGAATTGGCTCATAATGCAGGCCTCACCGCTTTCCTCCATGACCAATGCGATCAGTATCTCTTACTCACAAATACTTTTGTGCAAAACTTTCATTTTCATTCTAGGAACTCACCACCTACGGTGGAGTTTCATTTATATGATGAGCATAAAGAGATGTCACTTTATGATTTCTGTCGGATTTGTTTAGTCCCTTTTGAGGGCAAGACAGAAGAACCACATCATGATGATGTGGCTGGGTTTATTGATACTATCACTGTAGGAGAAACTAGGAAGGTTTCCGATGCACGAATCACTCGCATACATTTTCCTGTTTTACGTTACTTTGCATTATTTGCTAGTCGTTGTTTAATTGGACGTGGAAACTATGGAAACCTTAGCATCCCTGATATAATTATTCTGCACCACGGTTTATACAGTGATAACACTTTTAGTATGGGTGGTATTATTGTTAGATGGTTAAGTATGAACCGTACTAAGGGTCCCATCTTTGGAGGCGTCTATGCCACATGCCTAGCTGCACATTTTAACTTACCTATTAGGCATGCTGAGAAGGAAGAAAAGGTGCTCCCCGTGTTTATCTAGATCATAAAAGTATGGTGGCACATCATTTTATTGTTAAGAATAGGGAAGGAGAGCTTAAGTATCAATTGTTCTTTAAAAACATCATCCTGAGACTATTATCCTACCTGCTCCTTCTTTGTTTAATTTTGTAGGACCCTACCTCGTTACGTGGGCTGCCGTCCAAGCTTACAAGAATCCTGCACCAGCCCCAGAACAGGAACCACAAGATGAGCCTCCACGACAATCTGTTTATTCTTGGGATCCAGAGATGACTGTCAGCCAGTGGCAGTCAGAGTCTTCTTCTTCATCACAGTATGATCCCAACTATTCTTCCTCATCACAGTACGACCCCAACAACTATTATTATAGATATCCGCCAGGCCAGCTGTGGCCATAGACCAACTTAGGCCAAAAGCCTAAGCTTGGGGGAGTACGTATTTCTCACCGACATTACATTTATGTTCACACACACTCATTGCTAGATGTCGGTGCTCATACTTTTTCACTATAATATCCATGCTAGTTTGTTTTCTTTTTCTTGCTTCCTTCTTGTGTGTTTGCTAAACCTTAAGAAAAACAAAAAAATTAGCAGTAGTTTATTTTTCAGCTGTAGTAGTAATAATTAAAAAGAAAACCCGAAAATATTTCCCGTTCTTCTTTTGCTTGTTGGGAGCTTTCCCGTGTAAATAGTTTTATTTCTTTTCTTTTATTTGGGGGTCAGTAGGAGAAGACCATAATTAAATTATTGAAGTGGCTCTTATATGCATTATTGTTGATTTAACCAAGAGCCCATATTGCCTTGTCTTCTCCTATTTATTGAATGCTCGCAGATTCCAGCTTAGTCCAATGCACATACACTCTTATTATTATTCACACTGTTCGGTCATGCAAGTGAAAGGCAATTATGATGATATATGATGGACTGACTGAGATGAGAAAAGCTGGTATGAACTCGACCACTTTTTTTTGTAAATATGATGAGTCCCTCATTCTTGATTCAGCCTATTATGAATAAACATGTTTGCAATGACAATTAGAGATCCTAGTTGCTTGTGCCATGCTTGATTAGCTATGAGTTATAATGGTTTACCTTGTGTGCCAACATGCTATTGAGATGATTATGATTTGGTATGATGGGGTGGTATCCTCCTTTGAATGATTTAAGTGACTTGACATGGCACATGTTCACACATGTAGTTGAAACAAAATCAACATAGCCTTCACGATATTTATGTTCATGGTGGATTATATCCTACTCATGCTTGCATCCAATGTTTATTAATTTTAATGCATGTACATGGCTGTTGTCGCTCTCTAGTTGGTCGTTTCCCAATCTTTTGCTAGCCTTCACCTGTACTAAGCGGGAATAATGCTTGTGCATCCAACCCCTTAAACCCCAAAGTTATTCCAAATGAGTCCACCATACCTTCCTATATGCGGTATCTACCTGCCGTTCCAAGTAAATTTGTATGTGCCAAACTCTAAACCTTCAAATAAACATTCTGTTTTGTATGCTCGAATAGCTCATGTATCAACCAAGGCTGTCCTTATCTTCCGTGTTAGGCGGGTTATTCTCAAGAGGAGTGGACTCCGCTCCTCACTCACGAGATAAATGGCTGGTCACCGGGATGCCCAGTCCCATGCTTTATGCAAACTAAATCAAAATTAATTGCAAACGAAACTCCCCCTGGGACCTGATGTATGTTGGAGGCACTCGTTGTTTCGAGCAAGCCATGGATTGATGCTTGTTGGTGGAGGGGGAGTATAAACTTTACCATTCTGTTTGGGAACCGCCTATAATGTGTTTAGCATGGAAGATATCGCCATCTCTTAGTTGTTACATTGACAATGAAAGTATACCGCTCAAAATACAATTTATCTCTATTTCAAAACCGAGCTCTGGTACCTCTACAAATCCCTGCTTCCCTCTGCGAAGGGCCTATCCAATTACTTTTATGTTGAGTCATCACCCTCTTATTAAAAAGCACTAGCTGGAGAGCACAACTGTCATTTGCATTCATCACTGTTAATTTACATTGGGTATGACTATGATTGGATCTCTTTTACCATGAATTACAATGTCTAGTCAACCCTTTGATCTTTAAAGGTGCTCTGCATTTATGTTTTGTGGTCTCAGAAAGGGCTAGCGAGATACCATCTTGTTATATCATATTATGATTGTTTTGAGAAAGTGTTGTCATCCGAGATTTATTATTATGACTTGCTAGTTAATTACGCTATTGATATGAGTAATTATGAGACCTGAGAATTATTGCAAATGTGGTTAGTTATGATCTATGCTGAAAACTTGAATGCTGGCTTGACATAGTTACAACAACAAGAGCAAACAGAGTTTGTAAAAGTTTTTCTTTCTTTCTTTCAGTTTGTCAACTGAATTGCTTGAGGACAAGCAAGGGTTTAAGCTTGGGGGAGTTGATACGTCTCCGTCATATCTACTTTTCCAAACACTTTTGCCCTTGTTTTGGACTATAACTTGTATGATTTGAATGGAACTAACCCGGACTGACGCTGTTTTCAGTAGAATTGCCATGATGTTGTTTTATGTGCAGAAAACAAATATTCTCAGAATGACCTGAAACTCCACGGAACATCTTAGAAAAAATAATAAAAAAATCCTCGCCAAAGATGAAGACCAAGGGGCCCACACCCTTCTCACGAGGGTGGGGGGCTCCCCTACCTCGTGGGCCCCCTGGATGCCCTCCGACGCCAACTCCAACTCTATATATTTGCTTTCGGAGAGAAAAAAATCAGAGAGAAGAAATCATCGCGTTTTACGATACGGAGCCGCCGCCAAGCCCTAAAACCTCTCGGGAGGGCTGATCTGGAGTCCGTTCGGGGCTCCGGGGAGGGGGATTCGTCGCCCTCGTCATCATCAACCATCCTCCATCACCAATTTCATGATGCTCACCGCCGTGTGTGAGTAATTCCATCGTAGGCTTGCTGGACGGTGATGGGTTGGATGAGATTTATCATGTAATCGAGTTAGTTTTGTTAGAGTTTGATCCCTAGTATCCATTATGTTCTGAGATTGATGTGCTATGACTTTGCTATGCTTAATGCTTGTCACTAGGGCCCGAGTGCCTTGATTTCAGATTTGAACCTATTATGTTTCCATGAATATATGTGAGTTCTTGATCCTATCTTGCAAGTCTATAGTCACCTACTATGTGTTATGATCCGGCAACCCCGAAGTGACAATAATCGGGACCACTCCCAGTGATGACCATAGTTTGAGGAGTTCATGTATTCACTATGTGCTAATGCTTTGTTCTGGTTCTCTATTAAAAGGAGGCCTTAATATCCCTTAGTTTCCAATAGGACCCCACTGCCACGGGAGTGTAGGACAAAAGATGTCATGCAAGTTCTTTTCCATAAGCACGTATGACTATATACTGAACACATGCCTACATTATATTGATGAATTGGAGCTAGTTCTGTGTCACCCTATGTTATGACTGTTACATGATGAACCACATCCGGCATAATTATCCATCACTGATCCGGTGCCTACGAGTTTTCCACATACTGGTTTACGCTTATTTACTTTCCCGCTTCTACTGTTACAATCACTACAAAATACCAAAAACATTACTTTTGTTGTCTTTACTTTTGTTGCCGCTACCACCACTATCATATTACTGTGCTACTAAACACTTTGCTGTGGATACCAAGTTTCCAGGTGTGGTTGAATTGACAACTCAGCTGCTAATACTTGAGAATATTCTTTGGCTCCCCTTGTGTCGAATCAATAAATTTGGGTTGAATACTCTACCCTCGAAAGCTGTTGCGATCCCCTATACTTGTGGGTTATCAACCGACATTACATGACCGCGTTCATGAGACGGGTTCTACCGACGTGCTTCGCACACAGGTGGCTATCGGGTGTCTGTTTCTCCAGCTTTAGTTGAATCGAGTTTGACTACGCCCGGTCCTTGTTGGTGTCAAAACCGGCCGATCTCGGGTAGGGGGTCCCAAACTGTGTGTCTGAGGATCGAAGTAACAGGAGGCAGGGGACATGATGTTTACCGAGGTTCGGGCCCTCTTGATGGAGGTAATACCCTACTTCCTGCTTGATTGACTTTGATGAGTATAGGGATTACAAGAGTTGATCTACCTCGAGATCGTAATGGCTAAACCCTAGATGTCTAGCCTGTATGATTGTGATTGCCTCTACGAACTAAACCCTCTGGTTTATATAGAAACCGAAGGGGCCTAGGGTTGTACAGAGTTGGTTTACAGAGAAAGGAATCTTCATATCCGAACACTAAGCTTACCATCCACACAAAGGAGAGTCCTATCCGGACACGGGGGAAGTCTTCTATCTTGTATCTTCACGGCCCACCAGTCCGACTCACATCACATAACCCGGACGCCCGGGGACCCCATAATCCAGGACTCCCTCAGTAGCCCCCAAACCAGGCTTCAATGACGATGTGTCCGGCGTGCAGATTGTCTTTGGCATTGCAAGGCGGGTTACTCCTCCGAATACTTCAAAGCAATTTGATCAAAAGAACTATATTCGATTTTTCGGCGATGACGCAGTATCCGGCTTCTATATCTTCGGCTTTGTAAAGTGGGCTCCCCCTGGTACTTCAGAAAGCTTCGACTTCACATTAAATATAATACCCTTCGGCTTTTGCACCACCGTCGCCTTGGCTTCCACGTGTTAGACGAATATGAAGGGTCCAAGTGTTTTTATAGATAACATCCTGACTTCCTAGGGAAGGCATCTATTTAAGGAGATTGGATCTCATATGTCATTCCACACCAGGCGAAAATCGTTAGAGCTTGCCGTAGGAAGCTGCGCAAACATGGCCGACGTTCCCGGTTCTTCCTCACGCCCCCACGGCCCCTCAGAAACATGATTGGGAGAGCTGCTTAGTATCCCACGCCCAACTGACCAAGCTTCAGATGCAGGGGTATCTCCCTCCCGCGGATCTAGTCCCTGATCGGGCGGGGTTAACTTCCATCAATGGCGAAGCCCTGGCAGAAAACTTCCCCAATCCTACTAAAGGGGAGCGAGTGTGCTTCGTTTCCTTCCTATTAATAGGCATTGGGTTTCCAATCCACCCTTTCCTCCGAGGTCTCCTGGAGTATTATGGCCTCCAACTGCACAATCTTACGCCGGACTCCATTCTGCACATCGCGGACTTCATCGCTCTTTGCAAGCTGTTCCTAGGCTGCGAGGCTCATTTTGAGTTATGGAGGAAACTTTTCTGCCTCGTCCCTCGCTCCCAAAAGGGATCCATATTCGAGGTGGGCAGTGCCGAAGTATGGCGTGTCGCCGGGACAGGATACGTATCCGGCACTCCGAAGAAGGCATCCGAAGAGTGGCCCTCAGAATGGTTTTATGTTGAATACATGGTTCTTCCAGACCCAATCCGTCGGGGCCTTCCCAAATTTTCCAATGCTCCATTAAAGAAGCGCACCAGCTGGCGCCCTCAAAGCCCCGAGGAGGAAGACAGTGCGGATATTAAGAAGTTAATGAGCAAGATAAAAATACTCGCCAAATCCGGACTATCTATAATTGAGGTAATGGCGATTTCACTAACGCAAGGCGTTCAGCCGCTCCAATCTAGAGGACTCCCCATGTGGCATTACAACGGAGAATATGACACATCACGCTGCGGGCGCAAGAGTCCGGACAATTTTTCCGCCTTGGCCGCCATGTTGGCTGACCTTTACAAAGGGGGGAAAGAAGATTTTACTCATCTTAAATGCCGAGACGGCCTTTCCATGTACAACCCTAGTGACTAGGTGAGCTTTTCGATTAGTAGCCTTATTTAATCCTCCTCCCGAGTCGTGCTTAGTTGAACTTAACCCGACTATTTTTAACAGGAATGGTGAAAGATCGTTGTGGGGATCCATAGTCCCACTTCGCAGCTAGAGGACCATATTCGAGACATGGATCCCGAATTTGAAGAGGATCCGGATATATTTATAGAGCTTAAGGAGGGGGTCTTTTATCAAGCGAGCTACGATAGCACAGAAGTAGCCATCATAGCCGATTATCCCGGCCTTCTCCCCTCCTCCCACGTAAGTGCTCAGGAGACATCCTTTCAACAAGAGCTTTCCCGTTGCGCCTCACCCACCGCACTATCTCATGCTCCGAAGGGGTGGCGCTCGTCCCGCCAAACCGTATCGAAGGCGTCCTCCAAGAAGGCGACGCTCGTGCAGGGTGAGCCTTTGAAAAGAAAGGCAGATGGTGAGACTGCCGAGCTCCCTCGTTCACCGAAGAGGTATAATTTTCAACCTGCACTCGGCAAATATGCTAGATCGTGATGTGCTCAATTATGCTATATTTTAGGAAGAGCGCACACCGGACTGTATCCGGAGGTCTCGCCGACCATGCATCGGCCAATCCGGCCCCAGACCCTACCACAAGGACTAGGGTTGATACGGGTGCTATGCCGGATCGTCGCCTCCACGATAATCCGAATAATGTATCCGTCACCAATTCCGAAGTGGAGAGCGCGATGGTCCATCGGCGGCGGAAGGAGGCCATGCGCGATCCAAGTTTCACCGAAGAAGCGTTCAACGCCCTCAGCTCTGCAGATGCACATATTTGGGCTTCTCGGGATGGACTTGCCGGAGCTACACAACAGCTTTCAAAGGATATGCGGGTAAAGGCTTTATGTAGATTCAATAATCATATGCCAATAGCCCCCGAGACTTGAAGTAGTTGATGCAACTGCTTTAAGGATCGTTGTATAATCAGGTACTCACGGAGAAGAACAACATGCTGTCTCAAGAGCTTGAGAACTGTCGGACCCAGCTAACTGTTGTCACCGCCGAACTGGAGAAGTCCAAGAAGACATCCACTGGTAATGTCAATTACTGTCTGGAAAATATGATTCTATGCCAACGATGTTTTTGAAATAAGCACTATTTTGCTTATGGCTGTAGAATCGCCGGATCAGCTGGAAAAGAGACCGAAGGACGGGCAGGCAGATAAACAGCATGCCGAAAGGCAAGAAGCCTGAGGGAGTCCTGGATTAGGGGGTGTTCGGATAGCCGTACTATACCTTCAGCCGGACTCCTGGACTATGAAGATACAAAATTGAAGACTCCGTCCCGTGTCCGGAAGGGACTTTCCTTGGCGTGGAAGGCAAGCTTGGCGATACGGATATGAAGATCTCCTACCATTGTAACCGACTTTGTGTAACCCTAACCCTCTCTGGTGTCTATATAAACCGGAGGGTTTTAGTCCGTAGGACAATGTACACATCAACAATCATACCATAGGCTAGCTTCTAGGGTTTAGCCTCCTCGATCTCGTGGTAGATCTACTCTTGTACTACCCATATCATCAATATTAATCAAGCAGGACGTAGGGTTTTACCTCCATCGAGAGGGCCCAAACCTGGGTAAAACTTCGTGTGCCTTGCCTCTTGTTACCATCCGGCCTAGACGCACATTTCGGGACCCCCTACCCGAGATCCGCCGGTTTTGACACTGACATTGGTGCTTTCATTGAGAGTTCCTCTGTGTCGTCGCCGTCAGGCTCGATGGCTCCTACGATCATCGATAGCGATGCAGTCCAGGGTGAGACCTTCCTCCCCGGACAGATCTTCGTCTTCGGCGGCTTCGCACTACGGGCCAATTCGCTTGGCCGTCTGGAGCAGATTGAAAGCTACGCCCCTGGCCGTCGGGTTAGATTTGGAAGTTTTAACTACACGGCTGACATCCGCAGGGACTTGATCTTTGACGGATTCGAGCCACTGCCGAGCGCGCCGCACTGTCACGACGAGCATGATCTAGCTCTGCCGCCGAACAGTGCCCTGGAGGCTGCACCCGCATCGGCTCCAACCCTTAATTCGGAGCCAGCTGCGCGGATCGAGGATGGACAGTTGGACGCCACCTCGGGGGCTGCGACCCCAACGGCGATTGAGCCAAGCACCAACCCCGTACTCTTCGAGACTCGTGACTCCAAGGAGCCGGACTCCTCTCCGGACTCCGAACCCTCCGCGCCCCTGCAGATCAAATCCGATTGGGCGCCGATCATGGAGTTCACTGCCGGGGACATCTTTCAGCACTCGCCTTTCGGTGATATCCTGAAGTCACTGAAGTCTCTCTCTTTATCAGGAGAGCCCTGGCCGGACTACGGTCAGCAAGGTTGGGGTACGGACGATGAAGAAATTCAAAGCCCCCCACCACCCACTTTGTAGCCATTGTCGACGACTTAACCGACATGCTCGACTTCGACTCCGAAGATATCGACGGTATGGATGCTGATGAAGGAGATGATGAAGAACCAGCGCCTACTAGGCCCTGGAAAGCCACCTCGTCATATGACAGATACATGGTGGACACCCCAAAAGAGGGAGATGGCGATGGAACAGCGGAGGATGACCCCTCCAAGAAACAACCTAAGCGCCGGCGTCAGTGGCGCCGCTCAAAATCCTGCCAAAACAAACAAGGTGATTCCAGCACGGGAGATAATAATACTCCGGAAAGCGCCGAAGAAAACCCCCTCCAGCAAGATTTAGCACAGGAGGATGGAGAAACTAGCCCTCATGAGAGAGGGGCAGACAAGAGGTCGAGGACGATAATTATATGCCTCCCTCCGAAGACGAGGCAAGCCTCGACGACGACGGATTCATCGTGCCAGAGGATCCCATCGAGCAAAAGTGTTTTCAACGCAGGCTTATGGCCACGACAAGAAGCCTCAAGAAAAAACAGCAACAACTTAGAGCTGATCAAGATTTGCTAGTCGACAGATGGACTGAAGTCCTTGCAGCCGAAGAGCATAAACTCGAACGCCCCTCCAAGAACTACCCAAAGCGCAGGTTGCTACCCCGATTAGAGGAGGAAGCATTTGATGCGGCTGACCGACCACCTCGTGGCCGCGACAGAGAGGCCTCTCGGCCCTCCACTCAAGCCGCATCCCATGCTAAGGCACGGGAATATGCGCCAGACTTACGAGACATGTTGGAGGACAAGGCAAGGCAAACAAGATCGATCTATGGATCACGTGGGCGCTCCACGGCTCAAGATGGCAATCGTCACGCCGGCCACAAATTCGGCAGGGCCGAACACAGTAGACAAGGCTCACTGGAGCTACGTCATGATATAGCCCAGTATAGAGGTGCCGCACACCCACTCTGCTTTACAGACGAAATAATGGATCATCAAATCCCCGAGGGTTTCAAACCCGTAAACATCGAATCATATGATGGCACAACAGATCCTGCGGTATGGATCGAGGATTATCTCCTTCATATCCACATGGCCCGCGGCAATGATTTCCACGCCATCAAATACCTCCCACTCAAACTTAAAGGACCATCTCGGCATTGGCTTAACAGCTTGCCAACAGGATCAATCAGTTGTTGGGAGGACCTGGAAGCCGCATTCCTCGACAATTTCCAGGGGACTTATGTGCGACCCCCAGACGCCGATGACCTAAGTCACGTAATTCAGCAGCCAGAGGAATCGGCCAGGCAATTCTGGACACGGTTCCTAACAAAGAAAAATCAAATAGTCGACTGTTCGGACGCTGAGGCCCTAGCATCCTTCAAACACAATATCCGTGACGAGTGGCTGGCCCGGCACCTTGGACAGGAAAAGCCGAAATCTATGGTAGCACTCACGACACTCATGACCCGCTTTTGCGCGGGAGAAGACAGCTGGCTTGCTCGTAGCAACAATATGACCAAGAACCCTGGTAATTCGGACACCAGGGGCAGTAGTGGTAGGTCACGTCGCAACAAGCAGAAGCGCCGCATTAACAGCGACAATGCTGAGGATACGGCAGTTAATGCCGGATTCAGAGGCTCTAAATCCGGTCAGCGGAAAAATCCATTCAAAAGGAATCCTAGGGTCCCGTCCAGTTTGGACCGAATACTCGACCGCTCGTGCCAGATACATGGCACCCCCGAAAAGCCAGCCAATCACACCAACAGGGATTGTTGGGTGTTCAAGCAGGCAGGCAAGTTAAACGCCGAAAATGAAGACAAGGGGCTGCATAGCGATGACGACGAGGAGCGCCGGCCGCCGAACAACAGTGGACAGAAGGGTTTTCCCCCACAAGTGCGGACGGTGAACATGATATACGCAACCCATGTCCCCAAAAGGGAGCGGAAGCATGCGTTAAGGGACGTATATGCGGTAGAGCCAGTCGCCCCAAAGTTCAACCCATGGTCCTCCTGCCCAATCACCTTTTATCAAAGGGACCATCCCACTAGCATCCGTCATGGTGGATTTGCCGCATTGGTTCTAGACCCAATTATTGACGGATTTCATCTCACTAGAGTCCTTATGGACGGCGGCAGTAGCCTGAACCTGCTTTACCAGGATACAGTGCGGAAAATGGGCATAGATCCCTAGAGGATTAAGCCCACCAAAACGACCTTTAAAGGCATAATACCAGGTATAGAGGCCAACTGTACAGGCTCAGTCACGCTTGAAGTGGTCTTCGGATCTCCGGATAATTTCCGAAGTGAGGAGTTAATCTTTGACATAGTCCCGTTTCGCAGTGGTTATCACGCACTGCTCGGGCGAACCGCATTCGCTAAGTTCAATGCAGTACCGCATTACGCATACCTTAAGCTCAAGATGCCAGGCCCTCGAGGAGTAATTACGGTCAATGGAAACACCGAATGCTCCCTCCGAACGGAGGAGCACACGGCGGCCCTTGCAGCGGAAGTACAAAGCAGCCTCTCCAGGCAGTTCTCGAGTACGGCCACTAAACGACCGGACACCATCAAGCGCGCCCGGAGTAACCTACAACAAGACCGCCTGGCATGATCCGAGTAGGCGTAGCAATGCGGCCCCAACCCCAACCCTCGTAAAAAGGCGACGCCAGTACTTTGCGTACATAACTACGCTCTAAAGATACCATGGGCACAGGGGGAGGGGCACCATCACGGCACGCCCAAAACACGGCTTAAACCGTACCAGGGGCTGCCGATTTTTTAATTTTCTCTTACTTTCAGGACTCCATCCTTCGGAAGGCCTGTTCGGCAGCTCAATTGCCGCACAAACGATGCAAGAACCAGGGAAGCAGACAAGCCACGCCGCAGTACGGAACTCCCAGGTGGTCTCTATCACGAGCAGTATACCTGTTCCGCATAATATTCCGCAGCTTGCCCCTGGAACGGACATGTTAACTAGTCCAACCTTCCACTTATCACATTATTTGTATCGTTCTGCTTTGATCGCAGCCCTTTTTAATAAACAATGCATAGCTTTCGTCTATTTTTGCATTACCTTTTTTCTTTATATATGTTCCTTAACGACATGTTGCACCCGTACATGTTGGTACGGCCAGAATACACCAGGGGCTTTAGTACCCCTCAATATGGTGTCAGAAGTCCGAACACTTTAACAAGTGCGGCACCCCAAACTTATAGCATTATATGCATCAGCCTCGAATCATGTCTTGGGTCAATAGTTGGGTTTGCCCGGCTCCTATGTTTTGGTGCCTTACGTTCCGCTATATCGGCTAAGGTAGCACTAGGAGAACCATTGCGATTGTGCCCCAGTTGAGCTGGGTCGAGCACCTCAGTGGAGAAAGCTAAAACTGACTGTCATGATGAAGCGAGAGCTGGTCGCTGTTCGAGAGGTTTTTTTGAGTCCCTAAAGACTTATGCCGCTTAGGGCGAGGAGCCGGCTCTGTCTGGCCAAGGCGTGGATAGCGCCCCGAACTCGGTTCTCCGAATACCAGGGGCTTCGCCGAAATTTAAAATTATAGAATTCTATGGCTAAGTGAGAGTGTTCACGCATTATAGTCCGATTGCCTTGTTCGTTGGGCTGAGCGCCTCCCTCGAAGGACCCAAACATGGGAAAAAGAGCGCTCAGGTTTATCCCCGAACACCCCAGCACTAGTGGCACGGGGGCAGAAGCCGACGACTCGCCATCTCTCAGAATTGATAAACAGCCGCACAGAAGGTAATATTTTAAATTCCAACAGCATTGCTTAGCGCATATAAACAAGTTTTCAGCGCACAGGACAAAACGAGCAAGTTTCACTCAAAAATTACATCCCTAGAACATTCATCCGCCACAAGGCAGGCACCCTTCAGAACATCCTTATAGTAATTCTCGGGCTTGCGATGCTCTTTCCCCGACGATGGCCCTTCCTTCACAAGCTTCTCAGCATCCGGCTTGCCCCAGTGCACCTTAGCACGGGAAAGGGCCCTACGGGCACCCTCAATGCAGACGGAGCACTTGATGACTTCAAGCCTTGGACAGGGCTCCACCAGCCGCCGCACCAGCCCGAAATAGCTCCCAGGCAGAGCCCCTCCAGGCCATAGCCGAACAATGAGGCCCTTCACGGCCTGTTCGGCCGCCTTGTGGAGCTCGACCAGTTGCTTCAGCTGGTTGCTCAGGGGCACGGGGTGTCCGGCCTCAGCGTACTGAGACCAGAACACCTTCTCCGTCGAGCTTCCCTCCTTGGCTCGATAGAATGCGGTGGCACCGGACACACTCCAGGGAAGATCTGCGAACGCTCCTAGAGAGCTCCGGATTCGGGTAAGTAACAAGTAACTCACATTTATGTGTTTGCTTTGCATAAAGAATGCCTTACCCGCCGCGATCTTCTTCACCTCATCCAACTCCTGGAGGGTCTTCTGGGATTCGGCCTTAGCAGACGTGGCATTTTCAATAGCCATCGCGAGCTCGGACGCTCGCGTCTTTGAGTCAAGCTCCAAACTCTCATGTTTTTCCATGAGAGCCTGGAGCTCTTGCCGCACCTTGGCAACCCCGGCCTCACACTTCTCCCGCTTGGTGCGCTCCGTGGCCGCCCTCTTCTCGGCCTCGTCCAGCGCTTGCTTAAGGGTCACCACCTCAGACGTGCCCCCTATAATAGCCACGATAATCCTGTCATTTTTTGCAATTGCACCTTTTATATATATATATTTAAACAAGGTATTTCTTACCTTCATTATCCTCGAGCTGCTTCTTGGCACGCTCGAGCTCTTGCTCGGAAGACTCGAGGTTCTGCTTTAGCGTGTCCACTTCCGCAGTCAGTGCGGAGGACGCAAGCAGGGAAGCCTGCATATGCATATTGACTCATTTTTGTTAGACTCCTGCGAATTTTATTTGATCCTCTATTCAGCTTTTCTTCCCGAATGCCAAACAGAGCATCAGGGGCTACTGTCTATGCGGTAATATTATTTACACATTCTTTACTTACCTCAAAGCCTGTCAAAAGGCTAGTACAAGCTTCAGTCAGTCCGCTCTTGGCGGACTGAACCTTCTGGACCACCGCATTCATAATGGCACGGTGCTCCTCGTCGATGGAGGCGCCTTGGAGCGCCTCCAACATATTGTCCGGTGCCTCCAGTTGGACGGGGGCCACCAGCATAGTGGGTTGGCTCCTCTTGGAAGGAGGTCGCCTGCCGGACTCTGGAACCTTTGAAGGTTCCGGAGCAGTGTCCGGCCTAGAGCCGGACATGGAGCCCTGGGGGGTTTCATCCCCTTTTCTCCTGGAGTCCGGGAGGTCGCCTTGCGGCGCCTCCAGGACCACCTCCTCCCGGCATGGAACCTGTTGGGACAACACTTCGGTGTCGTCCGTAGGGCGGGGGGAGGAAGCCGTCGGAAGCGACTTCACATCCGACGAGTCTAGTGAGCCGCTCGATGACACGTCGAGCCGGTCTTTGGGTTGGCTGCATAAACATATTCGACATGAGGGAAAGCTGTGCAATAAACGGATACTATGAATTACTCTGGTATCTGGATACATACGATTTGTCCAGGGGCTTGGCCCTAGGCGCCCACTCCTCTCCGCCACCGTCGGCGTCGATGGAGCAGTCCGGAGGAAGGGTTTTCCCCTTCTTGGACCCTTCGGCCTCCCCAGCTGGGGCGGCCTTCCTTTTCTTCCCTTCTCCCACTGGAGGGGGAGGGGTCTCTTCTTCCTCCTCCTCGTCTTCGCGGGAGGAGTGCGTCTTGGATTCATCGGATGATGAATCCGACACCTCCGGGCGTCGGGCACTCTTTCGAGTCCCCGTGGCCTTCTTCTTGACCTTCTTCTCCGACACCACATAGGGTGCCGGAAACCAGCAGCCTCGCCAAGCGAGCGTCCACTGGGCCTTCGGGCAAAGGGGCCGGACAGTTGATCTGTCCGGACGTCACCTGCCAATCCTGTCAAAGGAAAGGGAGCTTAGATCCCGCATGGAGTCAAACTATGAAAAATTGATACCCTGTAAAAGGAAAAAAAATAGCTTACCGCGAGAGCGTGACACTGCGCACTGAATCCGCGATCCTCAGTAGCGGATGCGGGAGCCTCGGCGCCCTTGAAAAGCACCTTCTAGGCATCTTCGTACGTCGTGTCGAAGAGCCTCCTCATATTTTGGTGCCGCGCCGGGTCGAACTCCCACAGGTTGAAAGCCCGTTGTTGGCACGGGAGGGTCAAGCGCATGAGCATAACCTGGACTACGTTGACAAGTTTGAGCTTCTTGTCCACCAGGGTTTTGACGCATGTTTGGAGTCCGGTCAGCTCTCCCTTTTTTACCCCACGACAGGCCCGTCTCTTTCGAGGACGTGAGCCGCGTTGGGGGTCCGGACCGAAACTCGGGGGGTGCGACCCATTCGGCGTCGTGCGGCTCGGTGATGTAAAACCACCCCGATTGCCACCCCTTCAGGGTCTACACAAAGGTGCCCTCGAGCCAGAGGACGTTGGCCATCTTGCCCACCATGGTGCCTCCGCACTCCGCCTGGTTGCCGTGCACCACCTTTGCCTTGACGTTGAAAGTCTTGAGCCATAGGCCGAAATGGGGGCGGATGCGGAGGAAGGCCTTGCAAACGACGATAAACGCCGAGATGTTGAGGACGAAGTTCGGGGCCAGATCATGGAAATCCAGGCCGTAGTAAAACATGAGCCCCCGGACAAATGGGTGGAGAGGGAAGCCCAGTCCGCGGAGGAAATGGGGGAGGAACACCACCCTCTCATGGGGCCTAGGGGTGGGGATGAGCTGCCCCTTTTCGGGGAGCCGGTACGCGATGTCGTTAGACAGGTATCCAGCCTTCCTCAGCTTTTTGATATGTCCCTCCGTGACGGAGGAGACCATCCACTTGCCTCCCACTCCGGACATGGCTGGAGAAGGTTGAGGTGGGGAGTGCGGACTTGGGTGTTGGAGCTCGAGTGCGCAAGAATGGATAGGCGAAGGAGGAAGAAGGCGTGGGTGAAAAGGTGGATCCTTATCCCCTTATATGGGTGGACGCAACTACATGTCCCCACCAGCCTGGTAGAACTCACTTATCTCCAAGCGCCGTAATCAATGGTGCTGTTGGGTTACCCACGCCCGTATTGATGAGAATCCCGGGATAAGGGGACACGATCTCTGCTTTAACAAGACGTGCCAAGGAAACCGCCTCGCATGACGCGCTGAGGTGGGGTAATGAAACGACTCGGATAAAGGCTTGGCCGTGGTGTGACACGCTACGGAATACGTCAGCAGATTAGATTGGTGTATTATTCTCTCTATGGCAATATGTGGAAACTTATTTTGCAAAGCCGGACACTATCTTTGTGTTCAAAATCTTCTATGAAGTACTTGGAGGAGGAACCCACCTTGCAATGCCGAAGACAATCTACGCGCCGGACTCGTCGTCATTGAAGCCTGGTTCAGGGGCTACCGAGGGAGTCCTAGATTAGGGGGTGTTCGGATAGCCGGACTATACCTTCAGCCGGACTCCTGGACTATGAAGATACAAGATTGAAGATTCTGTCCCGTGTCCGGAAGGGACTTTCCTTGGCATGGAAGGCAAGCTTGGCGATACGGATACGAAGATCTCCTACCATTGTAACCAACTTTGTGTAACCCTAACCCTCTCCGGTGTCTATATAAACCGGAGGGTTTTAGTCCGTAGGGCAACGTACACATCAACAATCATACCATAGGCTAGCTTCTAGGGTTTAGCCTCCTCGATCTCGTGGTAGATCTACTCTTGTACTACCCGTATCATCAATATTAATCAAGCAGGACGTAGGGTTTTACCTCCATCGAGAGGGCCCGAACCTGGGTAAAACTTCATGTCCCTTGCCTCCTGTTACCATCCGTCCTAGACGCACAGTTCGGGACCCCCTACCTGAGATCCGCCGGTTTTGACACCGACAAAGCCACTGGTCAATGTATACTGACACGGACCAGGGATGAGAAGAACACGCTACAGGATGCCAACATCAAGCAGGCCAAGGAACTGAAGGACGTAAGATCCCAACTGTCAGATGCCTTGAAGGAGAACCGAAGACTGAAAAGTGGCATATTTAGTATGTCCCTTATTCTAACTTTCATGAGATTCCCTAATGGGGAAAATTGTTGTTTTTGACGAGATTTGTTCCTGTAGGTTTGTTAACTGGGAGGCCCGAAGGAGAAGTCTCCGGATTTCGAGGTGACTTGTTGCAAGAGCTATCCAAAGTGCACGAGCGAGCTCGGAAGGCAATGAGGAATATGGCAAAAGCTTTATGGCCATCCGATTCTCCTCCTGGGCTGATGGGTGAGCTCGAGGAGCTATTTAAAGGAGGTCGTCTTCGCTTCGAGCTGTGGAAGGCATCGGCATGTTGAGAAGGTGCATGAGATGTCTGGGCCATGGTGAAAACGCGGTATACCGGACTTGATCTGAATCATATGGCCCGGGTCAGACCTCGGGGACCAGACGGACAAGAAATTCCGGTTAGCTTGGTGTATGACCAAGTAAAGATAGCCGCCAAATTTTCACAGCAGGACTGTAAACTAGACAGCCTGATAGATGGCATAGATAAGGAATAAGCGTGTGATTTTATGTCACGATACACTTTATCAGCAAATTTATCTCTAGCCGAATTGTAAAAGATTGTCATAGCAGACTTTCCGCTTCAGTCTCCAAAACCCAAGGGTGGAGTGTTTCCGAATACTATACTGGTAGAAAACACCAAGTACATCTGGAAACCAGGCGATCCAGTCACAATGCTTGAACATACAAGCTATATTCGGTGAGTTATGTTATATTACTTTTAAATGTAAGAAGCATCTTCCAGGAAGAATAGTTCCGTTAAGGGTTCCTCTACCTGGGTCGGCATGCATGTAGGGATGACTAGGCTGTGAAGCGAAAGAATCACAGGCGTTTGTGTATTTTTTTGTTAGTTTATAGTGCTACAAAGGCAGTTCGTCGTTTGTCCGCCGACCAGTTATTCCCTTAAGAACGCTAGCTTTCGGCTTCACCCGTCTGAGGTACATGTCCGGATGACCCATTTGTAACAATCACAGAGGTGCTCCCTTTATGCCCTAGCCGAACAATCGGGAACGTAGGGCATCAGCACAGGTGCCAGGCAACCCAGCTTGGCAAAATCTTAAGTCATAGAGGTGCATATAATGGCGAAGACAAGGCGTATATGAGTAAGCAATACACATGTATATGGTGAGCCTTATGCTCGATATAAAAGAGCTTATATTTGAAGGAAGCCCCCAATTATATTGGGGTGAGTACATTTAAAGATGTATTCCCCTTGAGTGTGCGGCTGACCCAAACACATGCTAGAAATCATTAAACAAATGAAAAGAAGAAAGGGAACAAAGAGGAAAAAGGTAACGAACAACGTGTCTGGACTTAGCAGTAGAATCTTCGGAGTCTGGCAGCGTTCCATGGGTTTCGCTCTAAGCGATTGTCCGATGCATTACTAAGGCGATAGGATCCTCCAGTGAGAACTTCATCCATAATGAAGGGACCCTCCCATTTGGGCTTGAGCTTGTACTTTTTCTTCTCTGGTAGGCGTATAACGAGTTCACTGACATTATAAGTCTTGGCCCGCACTTCTCTGCTTTGGCATCTTCGAGGTTGTTGTTGGTAGAATGCGGAATGAGCTTTGGCGACATCGCGCTCCTCCTCCATGCCATCTAAGTCATCTTGCCAATCGAGTTCGGCCTCTCTCTCTTCATACATGCGCACTCGAGGTGAGTCATGAATAATATCGCAGGTCAAGACAGCCTCTGCGTCGTACACCATGAAGAACGGTGTGTATCCGGTCGTGCGATTGGGTGTGGTTCATAGCCCCCAGAGTACAGAGCCAAGCTCCTCCACCAAGTGTTTATCTGACTCCTTTAAGGATCGCACTAGTCTGGGTTTAATGCCGCTCATTATCAGGCCATTGGCCCGTTCGACTTGACCGTTTGTTTGAGGGTGATATACGGAGGCGTAATCGAGCTTGATGCCCAGATTAGCACATCAAGTTTTTACCTCATGGGCTGTGAAGTTAGAGCCGTTGTTGGTGATGATGCTGTGTGGGACACCATAACGGTGTACCACACCTGATATGAAATCTATCACTGGTCTGACTTCAGCTGTTTTGACTGGTGAAAGGATCGATATAGTTGACTAGAGGGGGGTGAATAGGCAACTAACAATTTTTTGCTTTTCTTTACCAATTTAAACTTCACATCAAAGTAGGTTGTCTAGATATGCAACTAGGTGAGCAACCTATATGATGCAACAACAGCAAGCACACAAGCAAGCAAGGGATGCAACACAATATAAGCTTGCACAAGTAAAGGTACGAGATAGCCAAGAGTGGAGCCGGTGAAGACGAGGATGTGTTACCGAAGTTCCTTCCCTTTGAGAGGAAGTACATCTCCGTTGGAGCAGTGTGGAGGCACAATGCTCCCCAAGAAGCCACTAGGGCCACCGTATTCTCCTCACGCCCTCACACAATGCGAGATGCCGTGATTCCACTATTGGTGCCCTTGGAGGCGGCGATTGGACCTTTACGAACAAGGTTGGGGCAATCTCCACAACTTAATTCGAGGCTCCCAACAACACCACGAAGCTTCACCACATTGGAATTTGGCTCCGCGGTGACCTCAACCTTCTAGGGTGCTCAAACACCCAAGAGTAACAAGATCCACATGGGATTAGTGGGGGAATCAAATTTCTCTTGGTGGAAGTGTAGATCGGGGCCTTCTCAACCAATCCCTAGAAAATCAACAAGTTTGATTGGCTAGGGAGAGAGATCGGGCGAAAATGGAGCTTAGAGCAACAATGGAGCTTAGGGATGGAAGAGGTGGTCAACTCGGAGAAGAAGACTCCCCTTTTATAGTGATAGGACAAATCCAACCGTTATTCACTTACTTAGCCCACGTCGTGCGGTACTACCGCAAGGGCCTGTGGTACTACCGCAAGGGCCTGCAGTACTACCGCGGTGCACTGCGGTACTACCTCTTGCGCGGTAGGAGCTAGACCAGCCCTGATGCGTTGACGCAAAGAGCGGTAGAACTGCCAGAGTGGTACTACCGCTCCCCCTTGTGGTACTACTACAACGTAAGGTTTGTCTGGATGGGAAGGCATGGACGAATAAAAATACATCTGTGACTACTTCCGCTGAGAAACGATCTATGCAAAACTCCGACATAGTACTACCATGCAGGGCGCGGATGTAAAAAGTTACATCAGCCCCTAGTTCCGCTCATGCTGCTGTGCCTGGCCAGAGGCCACGGTACTACCACACTCGTGGAGCGGTACTACCGCAAGGGCCTGCGGTACTATTGCGACCCTGGCCGATACTACTGTGGGCCACTGCGGTACTACTGCTCCCCTGAGCAGTACTACCGCATGCGACAACACGATAAACACTAGGAGTGCTTCATTTTGCAGAGATACGGAAAAACGGTGGTTGCTCCAAAGGTGCAAGGGAAATGGGGTGCAAAAGGAACAGACGTGTACGTGATGATTCCACCCAAACCTTTCCAACGTGGATCCCCTCTTAATAGTATGGCTTTCCTATGACTCAAATCCACTGAAAAGAAACGTAGGGAAAACTCCGTCTTCACTAGACTCCGAGGGGCAACGAATCGTCTTGTGCCTAAATCATGAGATATCTTGAAAGCTAAATGCACACGATTAGTCCGCAAATGCATTGTCATCAATCACAAAAACCACTTAGGGATCATATGCCCTTACAATCTCCCCCTTTTTGGTGGATTGATGACAATACGATATTTGCACATAGAGATATAAAATGAAACATAGGCAAACCCAACATGTATAAAATATAGACGGACTCCCCCTAGATGTGTGCTCTCTAGAGAGATGCTTTGGACTGTATGGTACACCTACTAGGATCAACACTCCCTCTATATTTTATAGACAAGGCATATCTTGCAAAAATATAACTAACACTAAGCAAGGAGGCAAGGTAATGAATATGAGCATAAAGTAACGAGCACAAGATAGCATAGGCTCACGAGCTATTAAGCATGAGAGATAATAAGATAAGCTAGAGTGCATATGTCTTATACCATATGATAGGGAACTTGGTTCACGAGCACAAACTAAACCAAAGCAAATGAGGTTCAATAGAACGAAAGCAAAGCGACAAAGCAAAACACAACACGACACGACACAAGACTCGCAAATCCTACACTCTCTCCCCTTTGGCATCGAGACACCAAAAAGGTAGAGAGGAAACCTATGACACATGTGGTAGCTCAGCTGCAGTGATCACTCATCACGCTCCTTATCGGTCTCAGCAGCGGGAATGGGCCCCTCCTTTGACTCAGTCCACTGGTAACCCTGCTTCGCCATCCAGGCAGCCTCATGAGTGATGACCCTCTCGGATCTGCTCGACATGTGCTCGCCGAACGTCCACAAGATCCTCTTGTCGCGTCGGCGACTCTCCTTCTGAGCAACATGGGACCTGTACTGTCCCTTGGCCTGCATGCAGAACAGAGCCTTCATCTTGTTCTTCAACTTCTTAGCCCAAGTGGGCTCCGACAATGGAGGAGTGTATCCATCAGAACTGTCCTCATCCGCCTCCTCCTCCTCGATCTCATCCTCATCCACATCCATCCTAGCGGCCTCTGCCTCAGCCCGGGTAGTGGTGTTAGCCCACTTGTTCTTGATGCACAGCTTGATAGGCTCATGATGAATCTAGTTGGGGGCTTCAAACTCTTCATTGGTATAGAGCTTCTCCCAAGTCTTTGAGATCAAGAGATGCAGGTAAGGTCCATAGATGGGCACCCTATGGTTGAGCACGACAAACTGCAGCTCACACCACATGATGTGTGAGACATCAAGTGGTTCCGTCTGATGGAGACGCGCCTTCTCACAGATGAGCATCATGTCCACAAGATAAGCATGCACCTTATCCTTGTCACCAATGCACGGAAAGAGGGAGTTGCAGAAGATCCAGTGCATGATGTCAAGGAATGGATTCAGCACCCAGGTCTTCTTGTCAGTGCCAAGCTTCTTCTCAACAAGGTACGGCTGAAGTGTGTCCTTGCTAGCCGACTCAGGGTTGGCATGAGGGCGGACACCAACGGGCGAATTGAGACCCTCATCACAAACATGCAGTAGCGCCATGAACTCCTTCCACTTAGCAGTCATCCTTTGCCCATTGGCCATCCACATCATGGTCCATTCCTCATCAAGATGGAAGTGGACCAATGCAAGGAACTATGCCACAATCTCTGGGTCATAGTCCATGTGAAACACGAGCAAGTCCTCAATGCCAAATTGCTCCACCAGGTCCAAAGCCTCACCAAAATATTCCCGGTGGTTATCCTTCCTCATGTGAACCATGTAAATCCAGTGCACGTCGACGTAGATGTTCTGCTTGGCCTTGATAACATCTAGGAAGATAAGGTTCTATTGCTTGGTCCAAAACAACTCATTCCCTCTGAAATTCTCATGGGGCTTCACATAGGGGTTGATCCTCCGGCGAGTGATAAACTCGGCTAGAGGAATCTCATCCATGCCCATTGTTGGCTCCTTGGTCTTGGTGGCGGTTGACTTGGTCCTGCGTTAGGGGGCACTGGAGCCCTCTGGAACCTCCTCTTGGTTGTACATGCGCTTCGAGCCCGTGTCACGGATGGGATTCGAACGACGAACATTGGAACCGGAGCCACCATCTATGACACACAACACAAACACGAGAGAAACCGAGAAGGATTATTGCAAAGACGAGGGCCAAAACCAAATGAAACAAGCAAACACAAGATTTGGAAGGACAAAACAATGAACTTTGCAAATCACGGTAATACCGGACTGGCTTACGGAACTAAAAAATTACAGCTGCTCCAGCTGCGAGAGTACTGTGCCGGAGTGGTACGGTAGTACCGCGCCTAGAGTGGAAGTAATTTTTTACTTCCGTGCCCCGGGCGGTAGTACCGCTTCTGGAAGCGGTAGTACCGCGCCGAGGTCAGTTCATGGGTGAGGGTGCGGTAGTACTGCTCCAGGAGGGGCGGTAGTACCGCACAGTTTTGACAACCACATGAACAACGGATCGGGATATGGATCCGGATCTAGAAACAACAACAACACAAGAACGGTACTACTGTTGATCAAACTATACTATTGTAGCATTCCAAATAGCATGTCTACTGCACTAGCAATCTCCTACAATCCACTCTTGCAAAGATTTAGCCAAAAATCACAAGAACTACACATGTATATCCCCCAAGACCTAGAAGCTCAAGAACGGAACAAAAAGGGAAGGACTTGGGGAAATACCGGGGTCCATGGCAAGAGGGCGAGGTGGGGAACGACCCCACCGGACGGAATGCGAGGAGAGCGGTTGGAGACGGAGATCCGGGGAGTTCCTCCGACGCCGTTCTTGGGTAGGAGAGAGAGACGGGGTGGGGAAAAGATATGGATGGGTATGGGGGAGTTGGAACTCCCCCCGCCCCGCTCTTAACCCCCACCCGCTCGCGATGGTGCGGTAGTACCGCGGGTCCTCGTGGTAGTACCGCCCAGGCGGAAGTACCGCTTGCTGGGCGGTAGTACCGCTCTTTTAGTGGCAGTAAAAAATTACTGCCACGATGGAAGTGGTAGTACCATGCTTAGGATGCCTCTGTGCATGCACAGAGTAGCCTACTTCCTGCGGTAGTACCATGGCTTGCCACGGTAGTACCGTACCCCCAAGAAAGTGCAAGTTTCACAAACAAGAGAGCAAAACAGCCTTTGCAACGCAACCTTCAAGCAACCAAACACACAAACTCAAACACAAACTAGGCTCGAAGAAAAGAAAGGCAAAAGACAACAAGGACCAAACACGAGACACAACCTCTCCAAAGAGAGAGGGCGGTGGCCGGAGCCACCTTTGTTTGAGTCAATTGGTATGGCACCACGAAGAGTTATCCTTGGGCCCATGACCAAAACTCGTCTTTGAAGCACAAGTACCATAAAAAATGGCTAACGTGAAAGAGTTGGTCAATTTATGCATAATGGGGGGGAGGGAGAGTTCATTGAGAGAACAACACTCCCCCTATGTCCATGCCTACACCTAAACAAGGTATCAAGATGAGTATGGTGGGGTGTGCAAGGTTTCAAGCCACATTGCTTGAATCAATGATATTTAGCTCATGCCTTAACTCGCGAAATCTTGCTTCATCCAAGGGCTTCATGAAGATATCTGCAAGGTTATCATGAGTGTTGACATAGTTGAGCTCGATCTCCCCTCGCCTAATATGATCCCGGATGAAATGATACCGAATCTCAATATGCTTCGTCTTGAAGTGTTGCATCGGGTTGAGAGAAATCTTGATGGCACTTTCATTGTCACACCAAAGAGGCACTTCGTCACAAATGACACTGTAATCCTTTAAAGTTTGCCTCATCCCGAGAAGTTGTGCACAACAACTACCGGTGGCCCCATACTCCGCTTCAGTGGACGAGAGAGACACACAACTTTGCTTCTTGGAAGACCAACTCACCAAGGATCAACCAAGGAATTGGCACCCTCCGAAAGTTGACTCCCTATCCACTTTGTCTCCCGCCCAATCAGAGTCCGAGTAGCCTACAAGGTTGAAGTTTGCTCCTCTTGGGTACCATAAGACAAAGTTTGGGGTATGAACCAAATATCAAAAGATTTGCTTGACCGCCACATAGTGGCTTTCCTTAGGTGCGGCTTGAAACCGTGCACAAATTCCGACACTCAACATGATATCTGGTCTAGATGCATAAAGGTAAAGCAAGGAGCTAATCATGGAGCAATATACCTTTTGATCCACCACTTTACCATTGGGATCTAGGTCAAGTTGGCATTTGACGGGCATTGGAGTGGAAGCCGGCTTGACATCACTTAGCTTAAATCTCTTGAGTGTCTCTTGAGTGTATTTGGCTTGGTTGATGAAGGTTCCTTCTCTTCTTTGCTTGATTTCGAACCCAAGAAAGAACTTCAACTCTCCCATCATGGACATCTTGAACTTTGAGGTCATGAGAGCGGCAAACTCCTCATTGAAAGCTTTGTTAGGAGAACCAAAGATAATATCATCAACATATAGTTGGCATACAAACAACTCCACTTTGACCTTCTTGGTAAAAAGAGTGGGGTCGATTTTCCCAGTTTCAAACCCACGATCTTGCAACAACTTGGTAAGGTGCTTATACCACGCATGTGGGGCTTGTTTAAGGCCATATAGCGCCTTATTGAGTTGGTACACATGATCGGGAAAATAGGGTCCTCGAACCTCGGGGGTTGTTTGACATACACCAACTCATTAATAGGACCATTAAGAAAAGCACTCTTCACATCCATTTGTTGCAACTTAAAGTTATGATGAGAAGCATAAGCAATCAATGACGAATGGATTCAAGGCGAGCAACGGGAGCAAAGGTTTCACCGTAGTCGATACCCTTGACTTGCGAGTAGTGTTGTGCTACCAAGCGAGCCTTGTTGCGAACGATAATCCCATGAGCATCTTGCTTGTTCTTGAATATCCACTTGGTTCCAATGACATTATGGTTCCTCGTTGGCCTTGGCACCAATCTCTACACCTTGTTGTGCTTGAAGTTGTTGAGTTCTTCATGCATGGCATTAAGCCAATCCGGATCCTCGAGTGCCTCATAGACCTTTTGGGGTACAACACAAGAAAAAAAACGTGTGATGTTCACAATAGTTTGCTAATTGTCTACGAGTGCTTACCCCCTTTTGTATGCTTCAAGTACATTAATGATGAGATGACCCTTGGTAGTGAGCTTGGATGCAATCTTGGCGGCACGACGCTCCAATTCCTCCTTAGGAGTGAGTTGAGGAGCGGTAACTTGATCATCTTGAGCGCCGTATTGAGCTTGTTCTTGATCTTGAGCTTGCTCTAGATCTTGAACTTGCTCGAAGGTGAGAACTTGACCTTGGGCATCACTTGGTGGTTCAACACCATCTTGAGGTTGATCTTGCCCTTGATCTTGTTCATGGGGTTGAGGGCCTTCACTTTGTTCTTTGGAAGCGTGTGGGTCTTGGGTTGGTGATGGTTCCACTTGAGTGGAACATTGTCCTTCTCCTTCGGCCACAAGGGGTTCCTCAACGGGTAGGATAAAACCAACACCCATTCTTCTTATGGCTTGGGGAGGAATTTCATCACCTACATCACAAGTACCACTTTGCTCCACATGGGAGCCGTTATTCTCATCAAACTCTATGTCACATGTCTCCTCAATAAGTCACGTGGACTTACTGAGGACACGGTAAGCATGAGAGTTTGTAGCATAACCAACAAATATGCCCTCATAAGCTCTAGCCTCAAATTTAGACAAACGAACACCTTTCTTGAGAATGAAACACTTATACCCGAACACCCCAAAGTAATTGAGGTTGGGCTTGTTACCGGTGAGTATCTCATATGGAGTTTTGTTCAAGCCTTTGCGGAGATAGAGCCAATTGGATGCATGACATGCAGTGTCGATGGCTTCGGCCCAAAAGTTGTATGGAGACTTGAACTCCGCCATCATGGTACTTGCCGCATCCATCAACGTCCGGTTCTTCCTCTCCACTACACCATTTTGTTGAGGGGTGTAAGGTGCAGAATATTGATGCTTGATCCCCTCATCACTAAGAAACTCACCGAAGGTGTAGTTCTTGAACTCGATGTCGTTGTCACTTCTTATCATCAAAATCTTTGCATTGTGTTGGCGTTGAGATTCATTTGCAAAGTCAATGACAATTTGTTGGGTCTCACTCTTCCTCTTGAAGAAGTATACCCAAGTTATTCTTGAATAATCATCTACAATCACCAAGCAATACTTTCTACCCCCAAGACTATCAAATGATGGAGGCCCAAAGAGATCCAAGTGAAGGAGCTCCAAAGGCCTCTTCGAGTAAATGATAGTCATGGGAGGGTGAGCCTTCTCATGTAGCTTTCCTTTTATACAAGCATTGCAAGCAAGGTCTTTGGCAAAACTAACATTTGTTAGTCCACGGACATGGTCCCCCTTGAGAAGACTTTGCAAAGATCTCATATTGGCATGGGCTAAACGGCGATGCCAAATCCATCCCACGCCAACTTTAGCCATTAGGCATGTCACGGTCTTAGTGGGTCGCTCTGAAAAGTTAATCACATAGAGACCATTCTCGACATGCCCAACAAAGGCTACTTTAAGAGTCTTGCTCCACGAGAGGGTCACGGTATCAATATCAAAGAAAGTTGCAAAGCCCATGAGTGCAAGTTGATGAACGGAAAGTAGATTGTATGCAAGGGACTCAACAAGCATGACCTTCTCGATTGTGTGATCATGAGAAATGACAACCTTGCCAACTTCCAATACCTTAGAAGATGAGGCATCACCCCACTCGACATTGGTGGGCATAGATGGAATCTTTTGCATGTCCACCACCAAGTCCTTGCTTCCGGTCATATGATTAGTAGCTCCACTATCGAGCAACCATGACCCCCCACCGGAAGCAAACACCTACAAGAGATCAATGCTTGGTTTTAGGTACCCATTTTGTAATGGGTCCTTTGATGTTAGTAACAAGGGTCTTAGGAACCCAAATAGACCATTCAATGTATTCATAAGGAGAACCAACAAATTTAGCATAAACATGCCCATCACTAGCACGGCACAACACATAAGAAGGGTTAAAGTCGCCGGCTTTGTTGGAAGGGGTGGCATTGCCCTTCTTGACATCACCACCCTTCTCATTGTTCTTCTTCTCCTTAGAAGCACCCTCTCCCTCCTTCACAAAAGTTTGCTTGAGAGGAGGAGGTCGTTCGGCCTTGTCATTCTTCTTCTTGTTCTTGGGCTTGGAAGCAAACCCAATTCCCTCCTTGCCCACAACTTCCTTTTGATTGCTCAAAAGGTCATTGAGGTTCTTCTAACCTTGTATGCAAGACACAAGACCTTTCTCAAGTTGCTCCTTCAACTTAGCATTCTCCTCCACAAGATGCACATGCTCACAACATGGGTTAGTAGCATTTGCACTATCAATTAAGACCATATGAGGAAAAGTGGTGCCTGGGTATTTGATACTGGTTCTGCTCATATTCACAACTCGAATCATGGGCTACGGATTAAACGAAGATTGGCTAAGGACGAGGTGACGATGCGCGTGGGAAATGGTTCCAAAGTCGATGTGATCGTCGTCGGAACGCTACCTCTACATCTACCTTCGGGATTAGTTTTAGACCTGAATAATTGTTATTTGGTGCCAGCGTTAAGCATGGACATTATATCTGGATCATGTTTGATGCAAGGCGGTTATTCATTTAAATCAGAGAATAATGGTTATTCTATTTATATGAGTAATATCTTTTATGGTCATGCACCCTTGATGAGTGGTCTATTTTTGTTGAGTCTCGATAGTAGTGATACACATATTCATAGTATTGAAGCCAAAAGATACAAGTTTAATAATGATAGTGCAACTTATTTCTTGCACTGCCGTTTAGGTCATATTGGTGTAAAGCGCACGAAGAAACTCCATGCTGATGGGATTTTGGAATCCCTTGATGCTTGCGAACCATGCCTCATGGGCAATATGACTAAGACTCCGTTCTCCGGAACAATGGAGCGAGCAACAGACTTATTATAAATAATACATACTGATGTATGCGGTCCGATGAGTGTTGATGCTCGCCGCGGGTATCGTTATTTTCTGACCTTCACAGATATGGGTATATCTACTTAATGAAACATAAGTCTGAAACATTTGAAAAGTTCAAAGAATTTCAGAGTGAGGTGGAAAATCATCGTAACAAGAAAAAAAGTTTCTATGATCTGATCGTGGAGGTGAATATTTGAGTTATGAGTTTGCTATTCATTAGAAACAATGTGGAATAGTTTCGCAACTCACGCCACCTGGAACGCCATAGCGTAATGGTGTGTCCGAATGACGTAACCGCACTTTATTAGATATGGTGCGATCTATGATGTCTCTTACTAATTTACCACTATCGTTTTGGGGTTAAGCTTTAGAGACGGTTGCATTCACGTTAAATAGGGCACCATCGAAATCCGTTGAGACGACACCATATGAACTGTGGTTTGGCAAGAAACCCAAGTTGTCGTTTCTTAAAGTTTGGGGATGCGGTGCTTATGTGAAAAAGCTTCAACCTGATAAGCTCGAACCCAAGTCGGAGAAATGTGTCTTTTCATAGGATACCCAAAGGAGATTGTTGGGTACACCTTCTATCACATATCCGAAGGCAATATATTCATTTCTAAGAATGGATCCTTTCTAGAGAATGAGTTTCTCTCGAAAGAAGTGAGTGGGAGGAAACTAGAACTTGATGAGGTAATTGTACCTGAAGGAAATATGCCCTAGAGGCAATAATAAAGTTATTATTTATTTCCTTATATCATGATAAATGTTTATTATTCATGCTAGAATTGTATTAACCGGAAACATAATACATGTGTGAATACATAGACAAACAGAGTGTCACTAGTATGCCTCTACTTGACTAGCTCGTTGATCAAAGATGGTTATGTTTCCTAACCATAGACATGAGTTGTCATTTGATTAATGGGATCACATCATTAGGAGAATGATGTGATTGACTTGACCCATTCCGTTAGCATAGCACTTGATCATTTAGTTTGTTGCTATTGCTTTCTTCATGACTTATACATGTTCCTATGACTATGAGATTATGCAACTCCCGTTTGCCGGAGGAACACTTTGTGTGCTGCCAAACGTCACAACGTAACTGGTGATTATAAAGGAGCTCTACAGGTGTCTCCAAAGGTACTTGTTGGGTTGGCGTATTTCGAGATTAGGATTTGTCACTCCGATTGTCGGAGAGGTATCTCTGGGCCCTCTTGGTAATGCACATCACTCAAGCCTTGCAAGCATTGCAACTAATAAGTTAGTTGCGGGATGATGTATTACGGAACGAGTAAAGAGACTTGCCGATAACGAGATTAAACTAGGTATTGAGATACCGACGATCGAATCTCAGGCAAGTAACATACCGATGACAAAGGGAACAACGTATGTTGTTATGCGGTCTGACCGATAAAGATCTTCGTAGAATATGTGGGAGCCAATATGAGCATCCAGGTTCCGCTATTGGTTATTGACCGGAGACGTGTCTCGGTCATGTCTACATTGTTCTCAAACCCGTAGGGTCCGCACGCTTAAGGTTTCGATGATAGTTATATTATGAGTTTATGTGTTTTGATGTACCGAAGGAGTTCGGAGTCCCGGATGAGATCGGGGACATGACGAGGAGTCTCGAAATGGTCAAGATGTAAAGATCGATATATTGGACGACTATATTCGGACATCGGAAAGGTTCCGAGTGATTCGGGTATTTTCGGAAGTACCGGGGAGTTACGGGAATTCGTATTGGGCCTTCATGGGCCATACGGGAAAGAAGAGAAAGGCCTCAAAGGGTGGCCACACCCCTCCCCATGGGCTGGTCCGAATTGGACTAGGGAGGGGGGGGCTCCCCCTTCCTTCCTTCTCCTTTTCCCTTCCCTTTCCTTCCCTCCTACTCCTACTACTTGGAAGGGCTCCTAGTTCTACCAGGAAAGGGAGAATCCTACTCCCGGTGGGAGTAGGACTCCCCTACGGCGCGCCATAGAGAGGGCCGGCCCTCCCCCTCCTCCAGTCCTTTATATACGGTGGAAGGGGCACCCCAAAGACACAACAATTGATCATTGACCTCTTAGCCATGTGCGGTGCCCCCCTACACCATAATCCTCGATAATATTGTAGCGGTGCTTAGGCGAAGCCCTGCGATGGTAGAACATCAAGATCGACACCACGCCGTCGTGCTGACGGAACTCTTCCCGACATTCTGCTGGATCGGAGTCCGGGGATCGTCATCGAGCTGAACGTGTGCTAGAACTCGGAGGTGCCGTAGTTTCGGTGCTTGATCGGTCGGGTCGTGAAGACGTATGACTACATCAACCGCATTGTTATAACGCTTCCGCTTCCGGTCTACGAGGGTACATAGACAACACTCTCCCCTCTCGTTGCTATGCATCACCATGATCTTGCGTGTGCGTAGGATTTTTTTTGAAATTACTACATTCCCTAATAGTACCTTGTCCCTTATTCGAAAGTAGTTCATCACAGAAATCAGTTCCATTGATTCCCACACCAATTAGTGAGGAAGCTAATGATGATGATCATGAAACTTCTGATCAAGTTACTAACGAACCTCGTAGGTCAACCAAGTATGATCCGCACCAGAATGGTACGGCAATCCTGTTCTGGAGGTCATGTTACTTGACCATGACGAACCTAAGAACTATGAGGAAGCGATGATGAGCCCAGATTCCGCGAAATGGCTTGAGGCCATGAAATCTGAGATGGGATCCATGTATGAGAACAAAGTATGGACTTTGGTTTACTTGCCCGATGATTGGCAAGCAATAGAGAGTAAATGGATCTTCAAGAATAAGACTGACGCTGACGGTAATGTTACTATCTACAAAGCTCGACTTGTTGCGAAAGGTTTTCGACAACTTCAAGGAGTTGACTACGATGAGACCTTCTCACCCGTAGAGATGCTTACATTTGTCCGAATCATGTTAGCAATTGCCGCATTTTATGATTATGAAATTTGGAAAATGGATGTCAAAACTGCATTCCTTATTGGATATCTTAAAGAAGAGTTGTATATGATGCAACCAGAAGGTTTTGTCGATAGAAAAGGTGCTAACAAAGTGTGCAAGCTCCAGCGAACCATTTATGGACTAGTGCAAGCCTCTCGGAGTTGGAATATACGCTTTGATAGTGTGATCAAAGCATATGGATTTATACAGACTTTTGGAGAAGCCTGTATTTACAAGAAAGTGAGTGGGAGCTTTGTAGCATTTTTGATATTATATGTGGATGATCTATTGTTGATCGGAAATGACACTGAATTTCTGAATGGCATAAAAGGATACTTGAAGAAGAATTTTTCAATGAAAGACCTCAGTGAAGCTTCTTATATATTGGGCATCAAAATCTGTAGAGATAGATCAAGACGCTTAATTGGACTTTCACAAAGCACATACCTTGATGAAGTTTTGAAGGAGTTCAAAATTGATCAGTCAAAGAAAGGGTTCTTGCGTGTGTTACAAGGTGTGAAGTTGAGTCAGACTCAATGCCCGAGCACTACGGAAGATAGAGAGAAAATGAAAGTCATTCCCTATGCCTTAGCCATAGGATCTATCATGTATGCAATGCTATGTACCAGACCTGATGTGTGCCTTGCTACTAGTTTAGCGGGGAGGTACCAAAGTAATCCAGGAGCGGATCATTGGACAACAATCAAGAACATCCTGAAATACCTAAAAAGGACTAAGGATATGTTTCTCGTTTATGGAGGTTGAGGGAGTCCTGGATTAGGGGGTATCGGGACAGCCGGATTATATCCTTTGGCCGGACTGTTGGACTATGAAGATACAAGATTGAAGACTTCGTCCCGTGTCTGGATGGGACTCTCGTTGCCGTGGAAGGCAAACTTGGCAATACGGATATGTAGATCTCCTTCTTTGTAACCGACTCTGTGTAACTCTAGCCCCCTCCGGTGTCCATATAAACCGGATGGTTTAGTCCATAGGAACAACAACAATCATACCATAGGCTAGCTTCTAGGGTTTAGCCTCTCTGATCTCGTGGTAGATCAACTCTTGTACTACTCATACTATCGAGAACAATCAAGCAGGACGTAGGGTATTACCTCCATCAAGAGGGCCCGAACCTGGGTAAACATCGTGTCCCCTGCCTCCTATTACCATCCGCCTAGACGCACAGTTCGGGGCCCCCTACCCGAGATCTGCCAGTTTTGACACCGACATTGGTGCTTTCACTGAGAGTTCCTCTGTGTCGTCATCTTTAGGCTTGATGGCTCCTTCGGTCATCGATAGCGATGTAGTACAGGGTGAGACTTTTCTCCCCGGACATGTCTTTGTATTCGACAGCTTCACACTGCAAGCCAACTCGCTTGGCCATCTAGAGTAGATCGAGAGTTACGCCCCCAGCCACCAGGTCAGGTTTGGAAGCTTAAACTACACGGCCGACATCCTCGGAGACTTGATCTTCGACGGATTCGAGCCCTTGCGGAGTGCGCCGCATGGTCACGATGAGCATGATTTAGCTCTACCATCGGACAGTGTTCGGGAGATCACACTGGCGACCGCTCCGACCCTCAATTCAGAGCCAGTTGCGCCTTCCAAGGACGGGTGGATAGACCCCGCCACGGAGGTCGCATCTTCAGCGGCGATCGAGCCAAATACCGACCTTACCCTTCACGGGAGCCGTGATGCCGAACTACCGGATTCTTCCCCGGCCATGGACTCCAAACCGCCTGCGCCCGTGCCTATCAAATCCGACTGGGCGCCGATCATGGAGTTCACCTCCGCGGATATCTTTCAGCACTCGCCCTTCGGCGACATACTGAACTCATTAAGGTCTCTCTCCTTGTCAGGAGAGTCCTGGCCGAACTATGTCCGGCAGGATTGGGATGCGGATGACGAAGAAATTCGCCGCCCACCCACCACCCACTTAGTAGCCACTATCGACAATTTGACCGACATGCTCATCTTCGACTCCGAAGACATCGACGGTATGGACGACGATGCAGGAGACGAACAAGAACCACTGCCCACAGGGCACTAGACAGCCACCTCATCATATGATATATATATACATATATGGTGGACACACCCATAGAAGGCAATGGCGACGGGACAGCGGAGGATGACCCCTCCAAGAAGCAACCCAAGCGCCAACGTCAGCGGCACCGCTCTAAGTCTCGCCAAGGCAAAAGCGGTGATACGGGCACAGGAGATAATAGCACTCCGGACAGTGCCGAAGATGATGACAATCCCCTCCAGCAAGATTTAGAGCAGGAGGATGGAGAAGCCAGCCCTCCCGAGAGAGCGGCAGATGGAGAGGCGGAGGATGATAATTACATGCCTCCCTCCGAAGACAAGGCAAGCCTCGACGATAACAAATTTGTCATGCCTGAGGATCCCGTCGAGCAAATAGCCTTAAGAAAAAGCAATAGCAGCTTCGAGCTGATCAAGATTTGCTAGCTGACAGATGGACTGAAGTCCTTGCGGCCGAGGAATATGAACTCGAACGCCCCTCCAAGAGTTACCCAAAGTGCAGGTTGCTACCCCGACTGGAGGAGGAAGCATTAAAACCCACATCTCCAGCGTATGACGGGGCTGATCGGCCACCTCGTGGCCGCGATAGAGAGGCATTTCAGCCAAAAGCTCAGCCCGCACCCCGACGCCACTCAAATAAAAATGTCAAGGCACGGGGAAACACGCTAGACCTGCAAGACGTATTGGAGGACAAAGCAAAACACGCAAGATCGATCTACGGATCACGAGGGCGCGTCACTACGCGAGACGATAACCATCACGCCGGATACAGTAAAAGTAAATCTGGCCGGGCCGAACACAGCGGACAAGACTCATTTGAGCTGCGTCATGATATAGCCCAATACAGAGGCGCCGCACACCCCCTATGCTTCACAGATGAAGTAATGGATCAGCAAATCCCAAAGGGTTTCAAACCCGTAAATATCGAATCATACGACGGCACAACAGATCCTGCGGTATGGATCGAGGACTTCCTCCTACACATCCACATGGCCCGCGGTGACGATCTACACGCCATCAAATACCTCCCACTCAAACTTAAAGGACCAACTCGGCATTGGCTCAACAACCTGCCAGCAAAATCCATTAGCTGTCGGGAAGATCTGGAAGCCGCATTCCTCGACAACTTCCAGGGCACTTATGTGCGACCAACAGATGCTGATGACTTGAGCCACATAATTCAGCAGCCAGAGGAATCGGCCAGGCAATTCTAGACACGGTTCTTGACAAAGAAAAATCAAATCGTCGACTGTCCGGATGTAGAGGCCCTAGCAGCTTTTAAGCACAACATCCGCGACGAGTGGCTCGCCCGGCACCTTGGCCAGGAAAAGCCGAAATCTATGGTAGCCCTCACGACACTCATGACCCGCTTTTGCACGGGAGAGGACAGCTGGCTGGCTCGCAGCAATAACATATCAAAGAACCATGGTACTTTAGATACCAAGGATAGCAATGGCAGGTCACGTCGCAACAAACACAAGCGCCGCATCAACAGCGACAATACTGAGGATACGACAGTCAATGCCGGATTCAGAGGCTCTAAACCCGGTCAGCGGAAAAAGCCATTCAAAAGAAGCACTTCGGGCCAGTCTAGTTTGGACCGTATACTCGATCGCTCGTGTCAAATACACGGCACTCCAACAAGCTAGCCAACCACACCAACAGGGAATGTTGGGTGTTCTAGCAGGCCGGCAAGTTAAATGCCGAAAACAAAGATAAGGGGTTACATAGCGATGACGAGGAGGAGCCCCGACCGCCGAACACCGGAGGACAGAAGAGATTCCCCCCACAAGTGCGGACGGTGAACATGATATACGCAACCCACATCCCCAAGAGGGAGCGGAAGCGTGCGCTAAGGGACGTATATGCGTTGGAGCCAGTCGCCCCAAAGTTCAACCCATGGTCTTCCTGTCCGATCACCTTCGATCGCAGGGACCACCCCACTAGTATCCGTCATGGCAAATTCGTCGCACTGGTCCTGGACCCAATCATCGACGGATTTCACCTCACTTGAGTCCTTATGGACGGCGGCAACAGCCTAAACCTGCTTTATCAGGACACAGTGCGCAAAATGGGTATAGACCCCTCAAGGATCAAACCCACAAAAATGACCTTCAAAGGCGTCATACCAGGTGTAGAGGCCCATTGCACAGGCTCAGTCACACTGGAAGTGGTGTTCGGATCCTCGGATAACTTCCGAAGCGAGGAGTTAACCTTCGATATAGTCCTGTTCTGCAGTGGCTATCAAGCACTGCTCGGGCGAACCGCATTTGCGAGATTCAATGGGGTACCGCATTATGCATACCTCAAGCTCAAGATGCCAGGACCTCGAGGGGTCATCACAGTCAATGGAAACACAGAGCGCTCTCTCCGCACGGAGGAGCACACTACGGCCCTCGCAGCAGAAGCACAAAGCAGCCTCTTTAGACAATCCACCAGTTCGGTGATTAAACACCCAGACACCGTCAAGCGCGCCCGGAGTAATCTACAAGAAGACCGCCTGGCACGTTCCGAGCTCACATAGCAATGCGGCCCCCACCCAGTCCCAGCCAAACGGTGAAATCCGTGCCACGCGTACATAATTACACATTGAAAATAGCATGGGCATAGGTGGGGGGAGGGGCACGACTATGGCACGCCCCAAAACGCGGCTCAACCGCACTAGGGGCTTCCCGCTTTGTTATTTTTTCTCTCTTTCAGGACTTTACTCTTTGGAAACCCCGTCCGGCAGTACGATTGCCGGACACACGATACAACAACCAAGGAGGCAGAAAGCTACGTCGCACCATGGAACTCCCAGGTGGTCTCTGATAACGAGTGAAATACCTGCTTCAAATACCATTCCTTAGCTTGCCCTTGGAGGGGACATGTCAAATAGTCCTCCTTTTTGCTTATCGCACTACTTGTATCATTCTGCTTCGACGCACCTTTTTGAATGAACAATGCATAGCACTAGACTATTACCGCATTCTCTATTCTCTTATATATATATGTTCATTCATGACATTCAGCACCCGTATACTCTGGTACGACCAATACGCCAGGGGCTTAAGCGTACCCCGTAATATGGCGTGAGAAGTCCGAACACTTTCGATAGTGCGGCACCCCGAACTTATAGCATTATATGCATCAGCTCTGAATCATGTCTTGGGTCAATAGTTGGGTTTGCCCGGCTCCCATGTTTTGGTACCTTATGTTCCGCTATATCGGCTAAGGTAGCACTGGGAGAACTACTGCGATTGTGCCCCAGTTCATCTGGGCAAGCACCTTAGTAGAGAAAGCTAAAACTGACTGTCATGATAAGGTGAGAGCTGGTCGCTGTTCGAGAGGTCTCTAGTCCCTAAAGACTTATGCCGCTCAGGGCGAGGAGTCAGCTTTGTCCGGCTTAGGCGTATATAGCACCCCGAATTCGGCCTTCCGAATACTAGGGGCTTCGCCAAAATTTAAAATTGTAGACTTCTATGCCTAAGTGAGAGTGATAAAGCATTATAGTCCGATTGCCATGTTCGTTGCGCTGAGCACCTCCGTCGAAGGACCCAACAATGGGAAAAAGAGTGCTCAGATTTATCTCGAACACCCCAGCACTCGTGGCATGGGGGCAGAAGCCGACGACTGGCCATCTCTCAGATTTGATAAACAGCCGCAAAGAAGGTAATATTTTAAATTCAAACAAGCGTTGCATAGCGCACATGAACAAGTTTTCATAATACAGGATCACACGAGCAAGTTCATTCAAAAATTACATCCTTCACACACTCGTCCGCCACAAGACGGGCACATTTCAGGACACCCTCATAATACATTTCAGGGTGGCGATGCTCCTTGCCCTGCGGCGGCCCCTCCTTCACCAGCTTCTCGGCGTCCATCTTGGCCCAGTGCACCTTTGCACGGGCAAAAGCCCGGCGTGCACCTTCGATACAGACGGACCGCTTTATGACTTCCAGCCGTGGGCAGGCATCCACAAGCCGCCTCACCAGGCCAAAGTAGCTGTTGGGAAGGGAGTCGCCAGGCCACATCCAGACTATAAGGCCCCTCATGGCCTGTTCGGCCGCCTTGTGCAGCTCGACCAGTTGCTTCAGCTAGTCGCTCACAGGCATCGGGTGTTCGGTCCCAGTTACTGAGACCAGAACAACTTCTCCGTCGAGCTTCCCTCCTCAGCATGGTAGTACTTTGCGGCATCTGACACGCTACGGGGCAAATCTGCGAATGCTCCTAGAGAGCTCCGGACTCGGGTAAGTAACAAGTAATTTACTTTCACATGCTTGCTTTGCATAATGAATGCCTTACCCGCCGCTATCTTCCTCATCTCCTCAATTTCCCGGAGGGCCTTTTGGGCTTCAGCCTTGGCATGCTTTGTGCTCTCGAGGGCCGCGGCGAGCTCGGACTCTTGCGTCTTCGAGTCAAGCTCCAATGTCTCGTGCTTCTTCACGAGAGCCTGGAGCTCTTGCTGCACCTCGCCCACCCGTGCCTCTTGTTTTTCCCACTTGGTGCACTCCTTGGCCGCTTTGTTTTCGGCCTCGGACAGCGCTTGCTTCAGGGTCGCCACTTCGGTCGTGGCCCCTGGCACATCCATGATGATCCTATCATTTTGCAACCGCATATCTTTTATATATATATACATACAAGGTATTACTTACCTTATTTCTCCTCGAGCTGCCTCTTGGCAAGGCCGAGCTCTTTCTCGGACCGCTCGAGGTTCTACTTCAGTGCGGCGACCTCCGCAGTTAGTGCGGCAGAGGTCAGCAGCGAAGCCTGCATACGCATATAGACATACTTGTATTAGACTCCTACAGATATTATTTGATACTCTATTCGGCTTTTCTTTGTGAACACCAAACAGAGCATCAGGGGCTACTGTCTATGCGGTAATATTTTCATATATTTTAAACACTTACCTCAAAGCCTGTTAGAAGGCTAGTAAAGGCTTCAGTCAGTCCTCTCTTGGCGGACTGAACCTTCTTGATCACCGCACTCATAATAGTGCGGTGCTCTTCGTCGATGGAAGCACCGTCAAGCGCTCCCAGCAGGTTGTCCGGTGCCTCTGGATGGATAGAGGTCACCGACACGGGCGGCTTGCCCCTCTTGGAAGGGGGCCGCCTGCCGGAGTCCGGAACCACTGGAGGTTTCGGCGCGGTGTTCGGCTGAGGGCCGAACTTGGAGCCCTTGGGAGCCTTGCTCCCTTTGCGCCTGGAGTCCCGAAGGTCGCCTTGAGGCGCCTCCAGGACTATCTCCCCCGGCTCGGTGCCCCTTGAGACAATACCTCGACATTGTCCGTAGGGCGAGGAGAGGAGGCGGTTGGAAGTGACTCACTATTCATATCCGACGAGTCCAAGGAACCGTCCGACGAGGATACGTCGATGCGGGCTCGAGGCGGACTGCATGATCATATTCGACGTTAGGAGAAGCAGTGCAATAAAAGTATGCTATGAGTTACTCTGGTATCCGAATACTTACGACTTCGCTAGGGGCTTGGCCCTGAGTAACCACTCGTCTTCGCTGTCGGCGGCGGTGGTGGAACAGTCCGGAAGGAGAGTCCTTCACTTCTTGGACCCTCCGGCCTCCCTGGTTGGGGCAGCCTTCCTTTTATTGTCTCCCCCGGCTGGAGGGGGAGAATCTTCATCTTCCTCCTCCTCGTTTTCACGGGAGGAGTGTGAGGGAGTCCTAGATTAGGGGGTATCCAAACAGCCGGATTATATCCTTTGGCTGGACTATTGGACTATGGAGATACAAGATTGAAGACTTCGTCCCGTGTCCAGATGGAACTCTCCTTGGCGTGGAAGGCAAGCTTGGCAATACAGATATGTAGATCTCCTTCCTTGTAACCGACTCTGTGTAACCCTAGCCCCCTCCGGTGTCTATATAAACCAGAGGGTTTTAGTCCGTAAGACAACATACAATCATACCATAGGCTAGCTTCTAGGGTTTAGCCTCTCTGATCTTGTGGTAGATCAACTCTTGTATTACTCATATTATACGGAATAATCAGGCAGGACGTAGGGTTTTACCTCCATCAAGAGGGCCCGAACCTGGGTAAAACATCGTGTCCCCTGCCTCCTATTACCATCCGCCTTAGACGCACAGTTCAGGACCCCCTACCCGAGATCTGCCGGTTTTGACACCGACATTGGTGCTTTCATTGAGAGTTCCACTGCGCCGTCGCCGTAAGGAAGGATGCCTCGTCTCGTTGTTAGAAACAACATTACCGTCGGGGGAGCCCTGGCTGTCGGCCAAACTCTCCGGCTAGGCAGTTTCATCATGACCGCCCGTTCCGCCGCTGCGCCGATGATGACTTCCCGGGTCATCAAAAATAGCCTCCACGTCAGCTCGGAATTTGCCGAGCAGATGGATCCAATCGAGCTCTCTTCCCTAAACGAGCTCTTGGATCATATCGCCGCCTTGGGAGTCGCTACAGACTATGATCGGATTGGGCTTAAACCCGATCAAAGGGAGGTTAACTCTCCACCGGTCACCCATCATATTACGGTGGTGGAGGAACAATGCGGCGGTTCTTCCTCTATCTTGAGGACTAACTATGTCCGGATTCCTGAACTCTCCGAGCCGGACACCCGTTTACGGGAGGACATAACCCAAGCCGTGAACCTAGAGTCAGGTAGCGGGCCAGACTTATCGGGCAACATCCCGGAATCCGAACTTCCAAGATCGGAAACTCCTCGGCCCCTGGGTCTCAGATTGGGTAGGGGTTTGGACTCAAATCCACCCACCCACCCAGACATAAACGATCTTTCCCACATCAGGCAAGAGCCCCATGAAACAGTACATCATTATTGGGCCAGATTCCTCCTTGTGATGAACAAGGTTAAGGACTGTCGCGAGGAAGACGCAGTCTCATTTTTCTGCAATAATTGCACGGACAAGGGAATCCTTAACACCGTAAGTCGTCGTGACATATCACACTTTGCTGACTTGGCGTCCATAGTACGAAAGTACTGCGCGATGGAAAGCGCCTGGAAAACCGAAACGAAATTTTGGGATAATCCGGCTCGGAATATACACCCAGTCCGAAGTAAAAGGGTGCACTATCGTAAGACACCCGAGTTAGTTACAAAGAAACAAAAACCCTCTACAGGGCATGGAACCGTATTGGAGGGATGGCTCAACGGCCCCTGCAAAATTCATAGTACAGCGGATACCACACCAACACATAGCCTTAGAGCATGTTGGGTTCTCCGGCAGGTGGCCAAAAGTGGTGAGGATCTCCTCATCCCAAATACCACAGAGCATCATCCCGTGGATAACGATACGGTATTAACAGTCATTGAAACCTTCGCATCAAATAATAGGCGCAAGCGAACACTCTGCAGCCTCGCCGAAATCTGCCACGTGGCAGCAATGAACCCATGGATTGACATGGCTATTACCTTCAATGCCAGCGATGAACCTAAATTCCGAACAGCCCGAGCACCAGCTGCGCTGGTCCTCAGTCCAATTATGGATGGCTTTCAACTCACCAAAGTACTCATGGACGGCGGCAGTGGATTGAACCTCATCTATGAGGAAACTCTTCAAAAATGGAAATAGACTGGAACCGCATTGAGCAAAGTAGCACAACCTTTAGAGGAATCATCCCCAGTCGGGAAGCACGCTGTGCCGGGAAAATCACACTAGATATGGTATTCGGCACGCCGAAGAACTATAGGTCCGAAGATATTACATTCCAAGTGGCCCCGTTCAGTAGTGGATACCACGCCCTTTTAGGACGGGAGGTGTTCATGATCTTCCAGGCCATACCCCATTATGGGTACATGAAGCTCAAAATGCCTGGGCCCAACGAAATCATCACTCTCGCTAGTGATCCGCACACAGCACTCCGAGCCGAAAACAAAACAGCCGCATTGGCCCTCGAGGCACTGTCCGAAGCCCTTTCGGCCGAAGAGTTAACTGCGCTACGCTCCACAGTGGACAGAGACGACGTGATACTTGAAAAGAGATCCAAGTCCACCTCTTTTAAACCAGCGGATGAAATAGTCAAATTCCAAGTCCACCCAATGGACCCTACAAAAACAGCCTCCATCGGGGCACAGCTAAACCCCGCCGTGGACGTCGCACTACGAGAGTTCCTGCGCGAGAGTTGGGACATATTCGCCTGGCACCCCTCAGACATGCTAGGAATCCCATGCAGGCTGGCCGAGCACAGCCTCAATATTCTAAATGGATTCAAATCGGTCAAGCAGACTCTTCGGCGTTTCTCTGAACCTAAGAGATAAGCTATGGGACAAGAACTAGCCAAGTTATTAGAGGCCGGATTCATTAGAGAAATAAAACACCCGGACTGGCTAGCAAACCTGGTGATGGTACCAAGGAAGGACAAATCCTGGCGCCTGTGTGTCGATTTTAAGGACCTCAACAAGGCCTGCCCAAAGGATCCCTTCCCCCTCCCCCGCATTGACCAAATTATCGATGCTACCGCAGGACACGAGTCATTGTGCTTCCTCGACGCATACTCCGGCTACCACCAAACCAAGATGGCAGAGTCCGACCAAGCCGCAACGGCATTTATCACACCATACGGCCCCTTCTGTTTCAACATAATGCCTTTCGGGCTCAAAAACGCCGGCGCAACATATCAGCGCATGATTCAGACATGTCTGGAGAAACAGATCAGCAAAATAGTGGAGGCATACGTAGATGATGTGGTCGTCAAAACCAAACATGTCGACTCTCTAATAGACGACTTGAGGCTCACATTCGACAACCTCCGAAAATACGACATCAAGCTCAATCTGGAAAAATGCATTTTCGGCGTACCAGCCGGAAAGCTCCTGGGCTTCATTGTCTCCAGTAGAGGAATTGAAGCTAATCCAGCCAAAATCTGAGCTCTGTCACAGTTGGCTACCCCAACAGACCTCAAACAAATCAAGAAATTAACTGGATGTGTGGCGGCTCTAAGCCGCTTTATCTCCCGCTTAGGAGAAAAGGCATTACCCCTTTATCGCCTCCTTCGGTGCACCGAACACTTTGAGTGGACGGACGCTGCCACAGCCAGATTGGAAGAAATTAAAGCCATACTGGCAACCAACCCAATCCTGTCCGCGCCAAACATCGGTGAACCAATGCTGTTGTACATTGCGGCAACTCATCAGGTTGTAAGCGCAGTGCTCGTCGTCGAACGAGAAGCGGACGGACATAAATTCCCCCGTCAAAAGACGGTATATTATGTATCCACTGTCCTCACTCCATGCAAGTCACGGTACCCACATTATCAAAAGATAGCCTATGCGGTATTCATGGCATCCCGGAAGCTGCGACACTACTTTCAAGAGTGTTCGATTACAATAGCCTCGGAAGTGCCACTTAATGCTATTATAAACAACCGCGACGCCACGGGCCGGATTGCCAAATGGGCCATTGAGCTCCTCCCATTCGACATAGCATACAAACCCCAGCGAGCCATTAAAACGCAAGTATTGGCCGACTTTGTCGCCGAATGGACGGAAGCCGAACTACCTAAAGAGTACGACACATACTCCAATTGGACCATGCACTTCAACGGCTCCAAAATGCTGGCTGGTCTGGGGGCTGGCATCGTCCTGACGTCCCCAACCGGAGATACAGTCCAATACATACTACAGATACTGTATATAGATTCCAACAACGCAGCCGAATATGAAGCCCTGTTACATGGTCTTCGGATGGCAGTTTCCATGGGCATTCAACGCCTGGAGGTGCGTGGGGATTCGAACCTTGCAATATCCCAAATAAATGGAGACTTTGATGCCAAGGATCCGAAGATGGCGGCCTATCAAACACCGTCCTAAAGATGTCAGCTTGATTCGAGGGGCTTGAATTTCACCATGTGGCTCGGGAAAACAATCAGGCGGCGGATATCCTCGCCCGCATCGGTGCAAAATGCGATGCGATCCCCCCAACATCTTTTTGGAGAGGTTGTTTAAGCCATTCGTGGTATGGGAAGGGGACACCAGTAACAATAGTCCAGACCTGGCCAAAATACCCAATACCGAACACTCTGACATAATCGGAGGCTCTGCCACCGAAATAACACCTTCAGCCCATGTAATAATGGCCATCATCGCCCCGTGGAAAGAACCATTCCTAGCCTACCTAACTAGGAAGGAACTTCTTGAGGACCAAAATGAGGCACGCTGCATAGTGCGGCAATCTAAAGCCTACAGGGTCCACGAGGGAGAGCTGTATAAAAAAAGTACTACCGCAATCCTTCAAAGGTGCATCTCCGGAGAGGAAGGGCGGAAGCTTTTGGCAGAAATTCACGCCGGACTCGGCGGCCACCACGCCGCAGCCCGAGCCCTTGTAAGCAAGGCCTTCCGTACAGGTTTTTACTGGCCGACGGCCTAGGCAGACGCACAGGACTTGGTCCAACGCTGCATCAGTTGCCAGCTTTTTGCAAACCAAAGCCACATGCCACCCACCTCCCTCCAAACAATCCCCATTACCTGGCCCTTTGCGGTCTGGGGGCTTGACATGGTTGGACCCCTTAAAGGGGGAACCCATAAGAAAAAATACTTACTGGTCATGGTGGATAAATTCACCAAATGGATAGAAGCCAAACCTGTTAAAACGACCAAATCCGGACCGGTGATAGACTTCATATCCGGGGTTGTACACCATTATGGCATCCCCCACAGCATCATCACTGACAACGGGACGAACTTCACGGTCGACGAGGTAAAACTCTGGTGCAGCAACATGGGCATCAAGCTCGATTATGCTTTTGTCTATCACCCACAAACCAATGGCCAAGTTGAGCGAGCAAATGGTCTTATCATGAGCGGCATCAAACCCAGACTAGTGCGGTCCTTAAAGGAGTCTAACACACACTAGGTAGAGGAGCTCGACTCTGTACTCTAGGGGCTGCGGACCACGCCGAATCATACTACCGGATACACACCCTTCTTTATGGTGTACGGCGTAGAGGCAGTTCTTCCCTGCGACATAATTCATGACTCACCTCGAGTACGCATGTACGAAGAAAGAGAAGCCGAGCTCGATCGGCAGGACAATCTGGACACCCTGGAGGAGGAGAGCGACGTGGCAAAAGCCCGTTCCACATTCTATCAGCAACAGGCTCACAGATACCAAAGCAGAGAAGTACGGGCCAAAACTTATAACGTTGGCGAGTTAGTTCTACGCCTGTCGGAGAAGAAAAAAACCAAGCTCGAGCCCAAATGGGAAGGTCCCTTCATTATTGACCAAGTTCTGACCGTTGAAGCATACCGTCTGCGGGATGCATCAAATAATCGACTTGAGCCGAACCCTTGGAACGCAGCCAGACTCCGAATATTCTACGCCTAGCGCCGGACTCTATGTTCATCTCTTTCCTCTGTCCATTTTTTGCATATACATTATCTGTCTTTTTTCTCTTTCTTTCTTTTATTCTTTCTCAAGGCCTTCAAGGGCCAACTTGTGCCCCGCTTGCACACTATTGACACGCTAACCGCGCCCATCATACCTGGGGGCTTCTTACACAGAAGCTTAATTATTTATCTAGGCTTCATGCCCCGCACATGTGTTATTCTTCCGCATGTACCTTTTCTTCACCATTATATGCATCGATATGACTTAAGTTTTGGCCAAGCTCGGTTGCTTGGCTCTTGTATTTATGCCCTACGTTCTCGTTAATTCGGCTAGGGCATAAGGGGAGCACCTCTGCGATTGTTACTGCCGGTTCAGCCGGATGTGTACCTCAGACTGGGTGAAGCTAAAAGCTAGCGTTCTTAAGGGAATACTCGGTCGGTGAACAAAAGATGATTTTTATTTATTTTCCATATGTGCCCCCAGATGTTTTTGCCTGCGTTTCCTCTCGCAGTCAGGACATGCACTTTAGGGCGTGCGTACCCAGGGAAAGGAACCCCTAACGGAACTATTCTCACTGGAAGATGTTTCTTACTACCCATGTAATATAATATAACTAGTTGGATACCTGTCAGTTCAAGCACTAATGACCCCTACGCCTGGTTTCCATGCATACCCCAGTTCTTATATAATTGAGCGGGTATTCAGACACACTCTGGATTATCGGGTCCTGAGGTTGAAGCGAAAAGGTCCGCTATGATAAATGATTTACAATCCGGCTAGAAGGCATTATACATGTCACTTTAATTACATAGTCATGTAGACTGACAAAATTCCTCTTCTATACCACCCAACAGGCTGTCTAGCCTACAATCCTGTTGGGAATACTTTGCGGCTAATTCTACTTGCCCATACACTAAGCTAACGGGGATCTCTTTCCCATCAGGCCCCACAGGTCCGACCTCGGCCATGTGGTTTGGGTCAGCCTTGGTACACCGCGTCTTCACCATGGCCCAGGCTTCCCTGGCACCTTGATGGCAGGCCAATATCTTCCATAATCGGAAGCGCTGCCGTGCTCCCATGAGCTTCTCCGCAAGCTCTCCAATGCCTTCTAGCAGGGAGACAGATGGCCACAAGGCCTGGGCAATACCTTGCATCACCTGCCGAACTTGTTCATGTAGTCGTGAGAGCTCGGGTAGAAGATCACCCGCAGACCCGGGCATCTCCTCCGCGGGACGATCCGTCAGCATACCTGCAGACATAATTCTGTTAGCCAGCTTCTCCGCCGCCCCCCTTTTAAGGGTTCATCCAAGCACTTACTGAAAATTCCGCGTCGAAGCCGCTTATTCCCCTTCTCGGAGTCCGCAAGCTGGGCTCGAACATCCTTTAGTTCCGTGCTCAGCTTGGTATTGGCATCTTGGAGATTGTTTTTGTCCTAGCAGACCTCAGTCAGCACGCGTTCGCCAGCCTTTAGCTGTCGTACGACATGCTGGTCCTCTGGATTCTCTCTAGATTCATCTGCAATATCATCTATTGTTAGATCTGTAGCCACACCGCACACTATATGGCACCTATCATTCTTTGAAAGAAATGTTACCAGCTGAGGACTTTTTAGGTTCCTTCAATGCGGCAACAGCAGCCTGAAGTTGGGTCTTGCATTCCTCCAGCTCCTGTGACAGTCGAGTATTCTTCTCTGTAAGAACCTGCACAATATATGATCCTTAAATCAGTTCTGCTAACTGTTTCAAGTCTTAGGGGCTACCGATACATATAATCGTCAGATTTGCTTACGTGTACATCCCTTACATACTGGTCCGCGGCTCTGGCTAGACCATTTTGAGCAGCACGGAGCTACGCGTCTCCAGAATTGAAGGCATCAAATGCCTCTGGTGAGAAGCAAGCGTCACGGAGTACGGCCCGGCGACGCCTATGATTCATGGCGCTCTTCACTTCTAAATTTGTAGCGGATAGTCTATCTGCATCCTCTGTAGGGGGAGTATCCGGCGTCCGCCCCATGTCATTGTCACACCCTAGCTAGATTATGCATTAGAGTGTGCATCATGTTTACCTTCATCAGAAAATTGAAATGGGGAAAGCAGAACCCCCAGCACCCCCCCTGAAATCAACTAGGGTTTACTAAAAATAAATTCAATGAACCTGAAATGCCCTTCAAAAATGTTCACCCTCTTTGCCTTGGGATAGAACCCTTGGGAAAAATGGTGCACATAATTTTAGGTCAACAAAAGGGGCATTGATTTAATTCATAAATATTTGTATTTGGGCATTTAAATGCTATTAAATAATTCAAATGCTCAAATAATATTGGATCTATTTTTTGGGCCACTGAAATATTTCAGTAAGTGTCCATAAATATTTTCAGGATTTTATAAAATGATTTAGTATTTAAACTAAATCAAAACGGAATAACAGAAATAGAAAAACACAAAAAAAAAAGAGGGAAAGGCCATGGGCCACTTACCTGGCCCATCTCCAGCTGGCGGCCCAGCCCACCCCGCTGCCTCCTGTCGTCCCCCTCCTCGGACAGAAGGACGCGGGCGTGTGCCCGACGCTCGCCGGCACGCGCGCGCGCCACCTCCCCCCCTGCGCGCCACCTCCTGCTTCCCGGACTCCCTCCCAATGCCACGGAGACGGCCACGCACCCCCTGGCCCTCTCATTCCTCCTCCCCCGTGCTCATCCCCTCCTCTGGCTCTCCCCCTCACTTCCACAGAACGCGGCCGTCGCCGCCGACGAGAACCACCACGGCCACAACCACCCCCTCGCCCCTCGGTTGTGCCCACGAGCTCCGCAACATCGTCCTCGACCCCCTCACCGAACCACGCCCCGCCGGAAGCCCTGCAGCGTCGACTTCGAGCTCTTCTTCAACCTCCGGCCGCCGGCGACCTCGTCCTCGATTCGCGCCGTCTAGGTCGTCCCCAGGCCCGCTGAGCTGCGCTTCGACCTCCCCGTGAGCTCCTCCGTCGTTTCCCCCTAACCCCACGGCCTAGCGCTCGTTGTAGCACCACTCCCCATGACGCCCGAAGCACACTGCCGCACGAGCTCGTTGCCGACGAGGCTCCGGTGGCCAATCGGCCCCGTGCATATGCCTGTTAGCTTTGCGGGAGCCTGCAGAACGCGTAGGTGCTACCCGTTGCTCCTCCCGTGCACGGTGGCGCCGTTTCCATCGGCGCCCGAACTCCGGCGACAGCCAAAGTCGTCGCCGGCGACGTCTCCGGCCACCCCGAGCTCAACCCTCACCACCAAGAGCTGCAGCTCGTTCCCAGGAGCCCGCAGATGCTCCCCGCTTTCCGTTTGGTGGCCGGAACGTGCAAATGCACTTCCTCCGCCGCGTCTGGCCTCGCCGGCGGCTAGACGCCGGCGAGTGTTGACCTTGACCATTGACTGGGTGGGCCCAGTTGACTCCCCTGAGTCAATGACAAGCGGGCCCCCCTACTAATTAAACCTGTTTAGTGTTAATCTAAATTAATTAGTTAATTAACTAAATGAGCCACTGACACACGGGTCCCACAGGTCAGGTTTGACCTGTACCGGCCTGTTGACTTGCTGACGTCATGCTGACGCAAGGCTGACGCAATAACTCCTTTCTGGATTTAATTTTATATAGAAAATTCCAGAAAATTGCCTAAACTTCAAAAATTCATAGAAATTCAACCATAACTCCAAATGAGACAAATTATATATGAAAAATTATCAGAAAAATCCAAGCTATCCATTGGTACTGGTTTCATGCATGTCAGAACAAGTTAAACCTGCTGTTTATGCAATATAAGGTGATGCACTAATATGATCAAGTTAAATGAGCTAACACTTGAACCTTTGGTTCAAATAAGCAATTACCCTTCTGTTTTAGCTTGCATTAGGCCAAGACACATCCATATTGCCATGTCATAGCATGCATCATATTGTTGCATATCGTCATGTGTTGATTGTGCTCGGTTGTGTTCTTCGTGGTAGGTTCTGCCTCCGAGGATATTCACGAGTATCCAACTAAAGGGCAGTATCCCGTTACCACTCCATCAGGCAAGCAACCATTGATCATTCCGATACAAACCCATGTTCTCGCTCCTGCTCTTGTTTACTGCAATAAGACAACACGATTCAAACTGCTGTGTGCTACGGTAGTTGAACCCTTATCCTCTGCATGACCTATCATTGCCACAGTAACTAGATGAAACCCACTAGCATGTGTAGGAGTTGATTGAGCCATGTTTTGTGATTCCTACCTTGCTATGCCTGCTATGCTTAGGGTTGTGTCAGGTCTGGTTCATCTGGGTGATGGGCTAGAGTGAAATGCTTGTGTCAGTAATATGAGGGATGTGTTGAACATGTTTTGGTAAAGGTATCGATGAGAGGCCATGTAGGAGTACATGGTGGGTTGTTTCATTGAGGCCGTCCCTAAGAACTGAGTTCTGTATGCGTGAATTAAGATTCAGCTACTACCACACATTGGGCCCTGAAATATGACCCCGCTCGACTTACTGACCCCTCTCGCCTCAGTCCAGGAGTTGCAACTAGTTTTTGGTGTTTGTAGGATATGTGTTGGTGGTCGTGCGTAGCGCTGACCCTAGGGGTGGGCTATGTTGCGGTAGATACACCGTGGCACGGTGTACCGAGTCACCCGTTTGGTGTCTCGGGAACCCTGTTCACATCGTTCGGGGCCGTTGAGGACACCCCGGCCGGATTTCCTCGCGGATGGAACCTGAATAGGCGATGACCCTGGACTAGAGACTTGTGAGGTTAGTCAGGTCGTGGTCTACACCCACGTCGGTTTTCGCTTGAAGTCTGCCGAGCACATTTCGTGTGCAGACGCTAAGTGGTGGAAACATGTGTGACGAAGTACACCCCTGCAGGGTATAAAACTATTCGAATAGCCACGTCCGCGATAAAGGACTACTTGATTGCATATACAGTTCATAGACAAGTTAAAGGATACTACTAAAAGACTCAAGATAAGTGTGAGTACCGAGGATGGCCCTCTCGTAGGATACGAGGGAGGATCCACGGTGGAGTATTGTGATGGTGAGTAGTGGACTCGTGTGCGAAAACTATTTTGCTAAAAGGTTCCGTAGGATAGCTTAGCCAAGAGTCAAAGCTGGCTTGCTGCATAAACCCCACCACCTTCTTGAGAATGAGCATGTATAGTAGGTTCTGATGTAAGACTTGCTGAGTACCTTTGTACTCATGTTTGCTTATTTATTGTTTTCAGACGACAACACTGCCCCCTCCGATGGGTTTTACGTAGACCTTGACGTCGACGAGTGACTAGCCACCCAGGTGGTGATCCAGGCCATGGAGGGCCCTACGTAGATAGATAGGCTTCAAGAAGCCTTCTTTCTTTCTAGAGTCTGTACTCAGACTAGTTGCTTCCGCTCGTGCTTGTATGACTGTATGACTTGAGTGTCGGGTCATGTGACCCCTACCTGTATGAATATGTTATGTATGGCTCCCTGGAGCCTTTAAATAAAGTACTTGAGTTGTAGAGTTTTGTTGTGATGCCATGTTGTATGTACTCATATCGGGCATATTGTGTGAATGATTGAAATGCTTGGTATGAGTGGGATCCGACAATCTAGTTGTTTGTCCTTCGCAGCCTTTCTTATGGGGAAATGTAGTCTAGTGCTCCTCGAGCCATAGTAGTCCGCTGCAGCCCGGTTCATCGGAGTCCTGCTAGCCCAGCACTACTGTTCAGGACACTTGACTGGCCGGCATGTGTTTCACTTCGTCCCTATGTCTGTCCCTTCGGGGAAATGTCACGCGGTGATCTCCGGACTCCTGTCTAGCCTGCTACAGCCCGGGATCCCCGGAGTCCTGTTAGCCCAGTGCTACAGCCCGGAATCACTCGTTGATGACCGACATGTTCGATGTGATTCATGTATGCCTGTCTCCATAGGTCTGTGCCGCTTTGGGTTCACGACTAGCCATGTCGGCCCGGGTTCTCGGTCATATGGATGCTAGCGACATTGTCATATACGCGAGCCAAAAGGCGCAAACGGTCCCGGGCCAGGGTAAGGCGACACCCGTGGGATACCATGCGTGAGGCCGCAAAGTGATATGAGGTGTTACCGGCTAGATCGATGTGGCTTAGAATCGGGGTCCTGACAGCGTTGGTATCAGAGCCGGACTGCCTGTAGGTTCGTTCCGCCAAACTGGTCGATGTCGAGTCTAGAAATGCTTTAGTTATATGTAAGGGAATTGATTGTGGGAGGGAACGTAAGGTTCTTTTACTCCTTTACCCTATGCTTCTGATCTGAGTCATTCTCTTCTCATTCAACGTGGGTTAAGGACTAGGCTCTCTTCTTCTATCAGGTTCACGTGTTACTAATCCGTAGTAGTTTATAGGATTATTGCTACGAGTTCCAGTCCAGTTTCTACTATTTTAGTACGTTGCTGTTTGAATCAGAACCTTGATATGATGCTATTGAGCGGTATTGTGAACTGTTGTGGATGTCTCAAATCTTTTCCTGGGCATTTACAGCCGTTATGCTGTCCAATTTTCCCTAGGAATTCTGATGTCTTTGTCTTGTGGTTGTGCTTTCAGATGGCCAACCATTCTCAAAATCAAGTGGTTCGCCTGACCAGGTGCCTCGACGTGCCCGGTCATACTGCTATGTTAGTCCGGGTCATGATCGAGACAGGATACCGTTGGTATCCCGAATACACTGTTGAAGAGCAGTTCCGCGACTTTAATCAAAGCCAGTATTTCTGCACCATCAGGATATTTCCTTCCTATCCTGGATCTACCGAGCCCCTTCACTGTTCCTATGGACTCGGAGTTACCGTTGAGATGGCTGTGCAGGATGCTGCCTACTCCATGATGACCATCTTGCGAGTCCGGACTGGCCTGCTTCAGAACACTGACTTCCGTTACATGCCAGCTTCACTTCCGGGAGCGCAGGGGTATCTTCAGGCTATCTATGCTGACTCCACTCAGGAGGACTCATTAACTCGTACCACCGCTGAGATGCTCGAAGATAAGGACCGAGAGAATCGGGCCTTGAGGCTGGAGCTTTTTAATACCCGTGCTAATCATTGGGCCACGTTGACTCGGTTTGCACCCGCGGTGCAAGCTGGATGTATGGATACCAGGGATCTATATCTTGTGAGAGTAGCTCTGCCAGACATGGTGGATTGGCGTGATGTGGGAGGCATCACCCCACCCCTTGGTCCCCGCAGGCCACCGTTTGTTGGTCCAAGACCTCATCCTAGCCCCTATGGTCCACAGGCTCCTCAGGACCGTCTGTTTCCGGATGATCACGTTGAACTTCCAGGCTATGGAGGTGACTTCTATGAGGACTACTACGGAGCTATCTGAGTTAGTAGTAGTACCACTAGTATTGTAGTAGTTGTATCCCCACTGTCCTGCGTGACTTGTGGAATACGACTTGGTGTGTATTCGATTCCGGAGGTGTAGACAAATAATGTATAGGGACTCGGAATGCCTCCGATGAGATGTAACGTCTACCTTCATAGTTGTACTATAGCATGGGCTTGTACTAAACTATGTATGACGAGTATGACCGTTGGTGTATATATGGCAGTTTTATATTACCATGGCATACGAATGAGCATCCCTGCATTCCGTGTTATCCTTACATTCTGCACTTCCTTGTTAAGTTTGAGCCATCCTTGTCTAAACCGTTGTCTTGTTTCCTCCTAGGATGGTCAACACCCGCGGCAACCCTGCTGTCCCGGAGCGGGGGGAAGCCAATGCAGCTAGAGGTGAAAATTTGCCTCACCCGCCTTCCCTGGCCGAAGTGATGCTGGAGGCGGAAAGGAACAAGCGTGAGACCAACTGCCTGCTGGAGCGGATTGAGCAGAACACTACACGCCACCCACGAAATGACTTGGTGTCAATCAACGACTTTATCAAGCTGTACCCACCAAAGTTTAACCATTCCGTCGAGCCCCTCGACGCGGATGATTGGCTTCGCAGCATCACCCACAAGCTACGTTCTGCCAACGTAGCCGAAGCCGACAAGGTTACCTATGCTGCCTATCATCTCGAGGGCCCCGCTAGCCATTGGTGGGAAAACTACGAAGCTATGCGCCCGGTGGGCCAAATCACTACCTGGGCTGAGTTCAGCGAGGCTTTCCGTGAGCATCACATTCCGGAAGGTCTCATGGATCGCAAGAGGGAGGAGTTCTGCAACTTCACCCAAGGAAGGCTGACTGTGGATGCATATAGCCGAGAATTTGGGAACCTGGCACGCTATGCTCCTGAAGAGGTTTCTACTGACGCCAAGAAGCAGGCAAGGTTCCGCAAGGGACTTAGCCCTGAGCTTCGCCGCGATCTCCGTCTGCACGAGTGCACATCCTTCCAGAAGCTGGTCAATAAAGCTATCAGTGCTGAGACAGGCCAGACTGATTATGACGCTTCACGCAAGCACTCCCGTGATTTTGGGTCTTCATCCGGCTCTGGAGCTCAGAAGCGCCGGGTGTGGATTCCAAGCACCGCACTGCCACCCAGATTCACCCCGAGGCCATCCTTTGAGGCGCCTCGTCCCAACCAGCAATTTGCACCGCCCAAGCCCTATGGTGGCCCCGCTGCTAATGTTGCTCCACGCCCCACTGTGGTAACCTGCTTCAAGTGTGGAGAACCGGGTCACTATAGTCGAGAGTGTCCCCAGAACAACCCCAATCAAGCTGGAAAGTCTGTTGGCCGTGGTAAGCCCACGGGAAAGACTTTCTACGCCAAGCCGGCCACCACTGCACGTGGCCATGTCAACTATGTTTCAGCCGAAGAGGCTCAAGAGGATCCCAACGTCGTCCTTGGTACGCTCCTTGTTAACTGCCATCCGGCATCTGTTCTTTTCGATACTGGAGCATCTCATTCATTCGTATCCGAGAATTATGCTCGGTTGCATAACACGACATTCTGTGACATGCCCACTTCCATGGTAATTCAAACTCCGGGTTCCAAATGGCAAACTTCTAGGGTAAGCCATGGGAACGAAATTCTTGTCGATAGGCTTGTTTTCCTTGCATCTTTAATAGCTCTCAAGTCCTCCGACATAAACATCATCTTGGGTATGGACTGGATGTCGGCTCATTATGCCAAGATTGATTGTGCCACTATAACCGTTCAACTTACTCATCCCTCGGGCAAGACAGTTGATGTCTTAACTCGAGTGGCCAAGCGCCAACTTTACTCTCTCAATGCCAACCCTCTTCCAGACCTTGAGGACATTCCGGTAGTCCGAGACTTCCCGGATGTGTTTCCGGAAGAACTACCAGGTGTTCCACCTGACCGGGATGTCGAGTTTGTGATAGACCTTGTTCCAGGAACCGTTCCTATTGCTAGAAGACCCTACAAGATGGCACCCTTAGAACTAGCCGAGCTTAAGAACCAACTCGATGAGTCCTTGAACAAAGGGTTCATCCGTCCTCGCTCCTCTCCTTGGGCTTGCCCCGTCCTCTTCGTCAAGAAGAAGGATGGAACGGATCGAATGGTTGTGGATTACCGACCTGTCAATCTGGTCACCATCAAGAACAAATACCCGCTTCCCAGGATCAACGACCTGTATGATCAGCTCGCTGGATCCTCAGTCTTCTCCAAGATGGATTTGAGGTTGGGCTACCATCAAATCAAAATCAGAAACGGGGACATTCCCAAAACGGCCTTTGTTACTCGTTATGGCCAATACGAGTACACCGTCATGTCCTTCGGTTTAACCAATGCCCCGGCCACCTTCTCCCGGTTAATGAACTCGGTTTTCATGGAGTACTTGGACAAATTCGTCGTAGTATACCTCGATGACATACTCATCTACTCCAAGAATGAAGAGGAACATGCCGAACATCTAAGGCTGGTATTGATGAAACTTCAAGAGCATCGCCTTTATGCCAAATTCTCCAAGTGTGAATTTTGGTTGTCAGAAGTGACCTATCTAGGCCATGTAATCTCTGGTAAGGGTATTGCTGTCAATCCCGAGCAAGTTCAAGCCGTCCTTGATTGGACTCCACCTGAAACGGTCAAGCAAGTTCGGAGTTTCCTTGGCCTAGCGAGCTATTGCCGCCGCTTCGTCGAGAATTTCTCCAAGGTTGCTAAACCTCTAACTGAACTCCTCAAGAAAGATAAAAAGTTCGAGTGGACTCCATAGTGTGAGTTCAGTTTTCAGGAACTGAAAAGACGCCTGACATCTGCTCCCGTACTGGTACCACCAGATTTCTCCAAGGACTTTATTATCTATTGCGACGCCTCGCGACAAGGACTAGGTTGCATACTCATGCAAGATCGTCAGGTAATTACCTATGCTTCACGGCAATTACACCCACATGAGGAAAATTATCCCACACATGATCTAGAGCTTGCAGCTGTAGTCCATGCACTCAAAACCTGGCGACATTACCTTCTCGGTAATTGTTGCGAGATCTTTACCGATCACCAAAGCTTGAAATATATCTTCACCCAACCAGATTTGAATCTTAGGCAAAGACGTTGGGTCGAGTTGATCTCGGGTTACGACTTAGGAATAACTTACACCCCTGGCAAGGCCAATGTCATGGCTGATGCACTAAGTTGTAAGTCCTACTGTAACAACCTGATGTTACAACAAAGTCAACCACTTCTCCATGAGGAATTTCGCAAGCTTAATCTTCACATTGTTCCTCAAGGATTCCTATCTACCCTGGTGGCGAAACCTACCCTTATGGATCAAATCATAGCTGCCCAAAAGCATGATAAGGGCATATCCCGGATTAAGGAAAACATTGCTAGCGGAGTAGCTAAATGTTTTTCCATGGATGAACAAGGTGCTGTCTTCTTCGAGAACCGCCTGGTGGTTCCCAAGAAACAACATCTACGCCAGATGATCCTTAAGGAAGCTGATGAATCCCCTCTCACCATTCATCCTGGTAGTACTAAAATGTATCAAGACCTACGCCAGAGGTTTTGGTGGACTAGGATGAAGAGAGAAATCGCTCAATACATTGCTAATTGCGACGTTTGTTGTCGTGTTAAAGCAGAGCATCAACGGCCTGCTGGCACCCTTCAACCTTTGGCTATTCCTGAATGGAAATGGGACAAAATCAGTATGCATTTCATCACTGGGTTTCCCAGGACCAAGAGAGGAAATAATGCCATCTTCGTCGTGATCGACCGTCTTTCCAAAGTAGCCCATTTTCTACCTGTTCATGAGAGTAACACTGCTAGCCAGCTAGCTGACTTATACATCTCCCGAATAGTGTCTCTTCATGGTGTCCCATTGGAAATTAACTCAGACCGTGGAAGTCTCTTCACCTCTCGATTTTGGGAAAGTTTCCAAAATGCTATGGGAACTCATCTCTCCTTTAGCACTGCCTTCCATCCTCAATCAAGTGGTCAAGTCGAGCGAGTCAATCAAATTCTGGAAGATATGCTCCGAGCTTCTGTTATCTCGTTCGGAATGAGTTGGGAGAAATGCCTTCCATTCGCGGAGTTTGCTTATAACAATAGCTATCAAGCTAGTTTGGGCAAAGCTCCCTTCGAAGTTCTCTATGGACGAAAATTTCGAACGCCTCTTAACTGGTCAGAAACCGGGGAAAGACAACTCTTTGGCCCGGATATGATTCAGGAAGCAGAAGAGCAGGTTCGCGTTATTCGTGAGAAATTGAAAACAGCCCAATCTCGCCAAAAGAGTCAATATGATCGTAAACATAAGCCTATGACATTTGAAATTGACGAGAAGGCTTACCTTCGGGTTACCCCGTTAAAGGGAACCCATCGCTTCGGTATCAAAGGCAAATTGGCTCCTCGTTACATTGGACCCTTTCGCATTCTTGCCAAACGAGGAGAAGTTGCCTACCAATTGGAACTACCTCCGCATCTTTCCAGAGTTCACGATGTCTTCCATGTTTCGCAACTCAGGCGTTGCTTCGCGGATCCTATCCGTGGAGTGGACCACGAAACGCTTGATTTACAAGATAACCTTTCTTATCGGGAATACCCTGTTCGTATCCTTGATCAAGCCGAGCGTACCACTCGACGTCATAATATCAAGTTTCTCAAGGTTCAATGGTCACACCATTCCGAGGAAGAAGCCACTTGGGAAAGGGAGGATCGTCTTCGACTCGAGTACCCCATCTTCTTCCCAGATGATCCTAAATCTCGGGACGAGATTCTATTGAGTGGGGGTGAGTTGTCACACCCTAGCTAGATTATGCATTAGAGTGTGCATCATGTTTACCTTCATCAGAAAATTGAAATGGGGAAAGCAGAACCCCCAGCACCCCCCCTGAAATCAACTAGGGTTTACTAAAAATAAATTCAATGAACCTGAAATGCCCTTCAAAAATGTTCACCCTCTTTGCCTTGGGATAGAACCCTTGGGAAAAATGGTGCACATAATTTTAGGTCAACAAAAGGGGCATTGATTTAATTCATAAATATTTGAATTTGGGCATTTAAATGCTATTAAATAATTCAAATGCTCAAATAATATTGGATCTATTTTTTGGGCCACTGAAATATTTCAATAAGTGTCCATAAATATTTTCAGGATTTTATAAAATGATTTAGTATTTAAACTAAATCAAAACAGAATAACAGAAATAGAAAAACACAAAAAAAATAAAGAGGGAAAGGCCATGGGCCACTTACCTGGCCCATCTCCAGCTGGCGGCCCAGCCCACCCCGCTGCCTCCTGTCGTCCCCCTCCTCGGACAGAAGGACGCGGGCGTGTGCCCGACGCTCGCCGGCACGCGCGCGCGCCACCTCCCCCCTGCGCGCCACCTCCTGCTTCCCGGACTCCCTCCCAATGCCACGGAGACGGCCACGCACCCCCTGGCCCTCTCATTCCTCCTCCCCCGTGCTCATCCCCTCCTCTGGCTCTCCCCCTCACTTCCACAGAACGCGGCCGTCGCCGCCGACGAGAACCACCACGGCCACAGCCACCCCCTCGCCCCTCGGTTGTGCCCACGAGCTCCGCAACATCGTCCTCGACCCCCTCACCGAACCACGCCCCACCGGAAGCCCTGCAGCATCGACTTCGAGCTCTTCTTCAACCTCCGGCCGCCGGCGACCTCGTCCTCGATTTGCGCCATCTAGGTCGTCCCCAGGCCCGCTGAGCTGCGCTTCGACCTCCCCGTGAGCTCCTCCGTCGTTTCCCCCTAACCCCACGGCCTAGCGCTCGTTGTAGCACCACTCCCCATGATGCCCGAAGCACACCACCGCACGAGCTCGTCGCCGACGAGGCTCCGGTGGCCAATCAGCCCCGTGCATATGCCTGTTAGCTTTGCGGGAGCCTGCAGAACGCGTAGGTGCTACCCGTTGCTCCTCCCGTGCATGGTGGGGCCGTTTCCATCGGCGCCCGAACTCCGGCGACCGCCAAAGTCGTCGCCGGCGACGTCTCCGGCCACCCCGAGCTCAACCCTCACCACCAAGAGCTGCGGCTCGTTCCCAGGAGCCCGCAGATGCTCCCCGCTTTCCGTTTGGTGGCCGGAATGTGCAAATGCACTTCCTCTGCCGCGTGTGGCCTCGCCGGCGGCTAGACGCCGGCGAGTGTTGACCTTGACCATTGACTGGGTGGGCCCAGTTGACTCCCCTGAGTCAATGACAAGCGGGCCCCCCCTACTAATTAAACCTGTTTAGTGTTAATCTAAATTAATTAGTTAATTAACTAAATGAGCCACTGACACACGGGTCCCATAGGTCAGGTTTGACCTGTACTGGCCTGTTGACTTGCTGACGTCATGCTGACGCAAGGCTGACGCAATAACTCCTTTCTGGATTTAATTTTATGTAGAAAATTCCAGAAAATTGCCTAAACATCAAAAATTCATAGAAATTCAACCATAACTCCAAATGAGACAAATTATATATGAAAAATTATCAGAAAAATCCAAGCTATCCATTGGTGCTGGTTTCATGCATGTCAGAACAAGTTAAACCTGCTGTTTATGCAATATAAGGTGATGCACTAATATGATCAAGTTAAATGAGCTAACACTTGAACCTTTGGTTCAAATAAGCAATTACCCTTCTGTTTTAGCTTGCATTAGGCCAAGACACATCCATATTGCCATGTCATAGCATGCATCATATTGTTGCATATCGTCATGTGTTGATTGTGCTCGGTTGTGTTCTTCGTGGTAGGTTCTGCCTCCGAGGATATTCACGAGTATCCAACTGAAGGGCAGTATCCCGTTACCACTCCATCAGGCAAGAAACCATTGATCATTCCGATACAAACCCATGTTCTCGCTCCTGCTCTTGTTTACTGCAATAAGACAACACGATTCAAACTGCTGTGTGCTACGGTAGTTGAACCCTTATCCTCTGCATGACCTGTCATTGCCACAGTAACTAGATGAAACCCACTAGCATGTGTAGGAGTTGATTGAGCCATGTTTTGTGATTCCTACCTTGCTATGCCTGCTATGCTTAGGGTTGTGTCAGGTCTGGTTCATCTGGGTGATGGGCTAGAGTGAAATGCTTGTGTCAGTAATATGAGGGATGTGTTGAACATGTTTTGGTAAAGGTATCGATGAGAGGCCATGTAGGAGTACATGGTGGGTTGTTTCATTGAGGCCGTCCCTAAGAACTAAGTTCTGTATGCGTGAATTAAGATTCAGCTACTACCACACATTGGGCCCTGAAATATGACCCCGCTCGACTTACTGACCCCTCTCGCCTCAGTCCAGGAGTTGCAACTAGTTTCTGGTGTTTGTAGGATATGTGTTGGCGGTCGTGCGTAGCGCTGACCCTAGGGGTGGGCTATGTTGCGGTAGATACACCGTGGCACGGTGTACCGAGTCACCCGTTTGGTGTCTCGGGAACCCTGTTCACATCGTTCGGGGCCGTTGAGGACACCCCGGCCGGATTTCCTCGCGGATGGAACCTGAATAGGCGATGACCCTGGACTAGAGACTTGTGAGGTTAGTCAGGTCGTGGTCTACACCCACGTCGGTTTTCGCTTGAAGTCTGCCGAGCACATTTCGTATGCAGACGCTAAGTGGTGGAAACATGTGTGACGAAGTACACCCCTGCAGGGTATAAAACTATTCGAATAGCCGCGTCCGCGGTAAAGGACTACTTGATTGCATATACAGTTCATAGACAAGTTAAAGGATACTACTAAAAGACTCAAGATAAGTGTGAGTACCGAGGATGGCCCTCTCGTAGGATATGAGGGAGGATCCACGGTGGAGTATTGTGATGGTGAGTAGTGGACTCGTGTGCGAAAACTATTTTGCTAAAAGGTTCCGTAGGATAGCTTAGCCAAGAGTCAAAGCTGGCTTGCTGCATAAACCCCACCACCTTCTTGAGAATGAGCATGTATAGTAGGTTCTGATGTAAGACTTGCTGAGTACCTTTGTACTCATGTTTGCTTATTTATTGTTTTCAGACGACAACACTGCCCCCTCCGATGGGTTTTACGTAGACCTTGACGTCGACGAGTGACTAGCCACCCAGGTGGTGATCCAGGCCATGGAGGGCCCTACGTAGATAGACATGCTTCAAGAAGCCTTCTTTCTTTCTAGAGTCTGTACTCAGACTAGTTGCTTCCGCTCGTGCTTGTATGACTGTATGACTTGAGTGTCGGGTCATGTGACCCCTACCTGTATGAATATGTTATGTATGGCTCCCTGGAGCCTTTAAATAAAGTACTTGAGTTGTAGAGTTTTGTTGTGATGCCATGTTGTATGTACTCATATCGAGCATATTGTGTGAATGATTGAAATGCTTGGTATGAGTGGGATCCGACAATCTAGTTGTTTGTCCTTCGCAGCCTTTCTTATGGGGAAATGTAGTCTAGTGCTCCTCGAGCCATAGTAGTCCGCTGCAGCCCGGTTCACCGGAGTCCTGCTAGCCCAGCACTACTGTTCAGGACACTTGACTGGCCGGCATGTGTTTCACTTCGTCCCTATGTCTGTCCCTTCGGGGAAATGTCACGCGGTGATCTTCGGACTCCTGTCTAGCCTGCTACAGCCCGGGATCCCCGGAGTCCTGTTAGCCCAGTGCTACAGCCCGGAATCACTCGTTGATGACCGACATGTTCGATGTGATTCATGTATGCCTGTCTCCATAGGTCTGTGCCGCTTTGGGTTCACGACTAGCCATGTCGGCCCGGGTTCTCGGTCATATGGATGCTAGCGACATTGTCATATACGCGAGCCAAAAGGCGCAAACGGTCCCGGGCCAGGGTAAGGCGACACCCGTGGGATACCGTGCGTGAGGCCGCAAAGTGATATGAGGTGTTACCGGCTAGATCGATGTGGCTTAGAATCGGGGTCCTGACAGTCAGCTTCCGCCTCTATGTCCGGTCCTGGAGCCCGACTGGTGGAAGCATCATCGGCAGCCTCACCGGACATATTCCAGCGAGCGTTTTTTCTGTTAAAGAAATATGGACGTCATTACATTTTGAGAAAGACGACAACCACAGAGCAGTGTTTTTGTGAGACCTCTGCGTCGGCATCTCCGTCCTGACCACCTTCCTTTTTGGCCTACCCGGCCTCGATGTCTCTTGTTGTCGAGTTGCTGCGGGTTCGGCACGGCATCACGAACGCCTTCCCTGTAAAACACCATATGTATATGGTAGGTGAAGTATCTAAAAGGGGATCCTAGTTTTTGGAGTTGGGATTTTGGTTTTTCTTACGAGCGACGCAGGGAGCAGTCCGGGATAGTCGGCCGTAATGGCCACCATGGCGTCATCACATCTCAATTGATAGAACTGCCGGTCTATCAGCTCCACGAATATGTCCGGATCTTCTTCGAGTCCAGGACCGAGTGCCCGGTCGGGGTCCTCTGGTTGTGGGGATGGGCTGTTGACCTCCCTTATGGCTTTTCGCAGTTCCTGCCGTAAAATGGCAAGGTGAGTACCTACGACAAAGAATGTGGGAAGAATGGGAGTAAGGGGATATAACTCACCCAGCTTGGAGGGTTGTACATGGAGAATCCATCCCGTGGCTTGATGCGGATGAACTCCTCTTCCTCTCCCTTGAACAGCTCGGACAGGATTTTTGCTAAAGCAACAACGTTGTCCGGACCCTTACGCCCGCAACGGGTGGCATCGTCTTCCCCGTTAAAACACCACAGGGGGTGCCCTCGATATTGAAATGGATGCACTCCCCGCATTATGCATGTTGACATAACCTCGATTACTGTCAATCCTAATTGAGCCAGCGCTTTAATCCGGTTCATCAGGTAAAGGACTTCTCCGTTGTCTTCCTCCTGGGGGCTCCGTGGGCGCCAGCTTCGGCGTTTCTTCAGAGGAGCATTGTTGAACTCAGGAAGACCCCGTCAAATAGGGTCCGGAAGGGGGACGTCCTCCATATAAAACCATTCCGAGGGCCAGTCCTCGGACGTCTTCTTCGGAGTACCAGACAGGTATCCGGTGTCGGCGATGCACCATATTCGGCTCCGCCCACTTGATAAAGTGACCCCTCCTGTGTGTGGGGGACGAGGCAAAATAACCTTTTCCACAGCTCGAAATGAGCCTCACAGCCCAGAAATAACTCGCAGTGGGCAACATAGCTGGCGATGTGTAATATGGAAGCAAGGGTGAAATTATGCAGTTGAAGGCCGTAAAACTCCAGGAGACCGCGGAGGAACGGATGAATTGGAAATCCGAGTCCCCTTAATAAGTAAGGAACAAGGCATACCCGCTCTCCCGTAGAGGGGCTGGGGAAGCTCTCTGCTTGCTCCCCGCCATTGTAGGTGGCGAGCCCAGCTCGGACGGGAACCATATACGCTGGAGGGAGAAATCCCTTAGTCTACAGTTCGACTAATCGACTGTGTGGGACAGAACACCTCTCCCGATCACCGGGCTTAGGGCTACAGGGGTGGGAGGAGGAGCTACGGAGGTCGGCCAAGCTGGAGTGGATTTTTCCAAAGTGCGCTCCAAAGGATTCTCACTGGGGGAGGATGATATGGATTGGATCTAAGAATCCCCATCCCTTTAATGGACAATTTATTTATCTGGCTAGGGGGGCAAATGTAAAAACGCCCTGGCTCCTCATATTCATTCGCCGCGTGGGAGATAGCCCTTATTGGGCGCAGAAGCCAAGATGTCCAACATTGATGGGGCCGGACACTTCTTAACAAACATTCAAAATTTGGAGAAGAACCCGCCTTGCAATGCCGAAAACAATATTGCGTGTCGGACTTGACGTCATTGAAGCCTGGTTCGGGGGCTGCTGAGGGAGTCCTGGATTAGGGGGTATCCGGACAGCCGGATTATATCCTTTGGCCGGACTGTTGGACTATGGAGATACAAGATTGAAGACTTCGTCCCGTGTCCGGATGGGACTCTCCTTGGCGTGGAAGGCAAGCTTGGCAATACGGATATGTAGATCTCCTTCCTTGTAACCAACTCTGTGTAACCCTAGCCCCCTCCGGTATCTATATAAACCGGAGGGTTTTAGTCCGTAAGACAACATACAATCATACCATAGGCTAGCTTCTAGGGTTTAGCCTCTCTGATCTCGTGGTAGATCAACTCTTGTACTACTCATATTATACGGAATAATCAAGCAGGACGTAGGGTTTTACCTCCATCAAGTGGGCCCGAACCTGGGTAAAACATCGTGTCCCTGGCCTCCTGTTACCATCCGCCTTAGACGCACAGTTCGGGACCCCCTACCCGAGATCTGCCAGTTTTGACACCGACCGAGTGTGTCTCGGAGTTATCAGACGATGAGTCCGATACCACCTGGCGCCGAGAACTCTTTCGGGTTCCGTGGCCTTCTTCTTGATCTTCTTCTCCAGCACCTAATGAGGAGTTGGGGTCCGCATCTCCGTCAGGAGAGCGTCTGCAGGGTCTCGGGCAGAGGGGCCGAGTAGTCAATCTGCTCCAATGTCTCCACCCAGTCCTGTCAAAGGCATGGGAGCTCAAATCCTGCACATGGTTAAACTATGAAAAATAAATACCCTATGAGATGTACAGAACTTACCGGATTCACAGGGCGCGTCGCGCTTAGCCCGCGGTCCTCAGTAAGGGGAGGGGGGACCTCGGCGCCCTTGAACAACACCTTCAAGACGTCCTTATGTGTCGTGTCAAAGAGCTCGTGTAGAGTCTGGTGCTGGACCGGGTCGAACTCCCATAAGTTGAAAGCCCGTGTTGACACGGGAGGATCCGGCGGAAGAGCATGACCTGGACTATGTTGACAAGCTTGAGTTTGTTGCCTATCATGTTCCAGATACACTTCTGGAGTCCGTCCAGCTCCACCGATGAGCCCTAGGACAGGCCCTTCTCCTTCCAGGAAGTGAGCCGTGTGGGGATTCCGGATCGAAACTCGGGGGCCGCCACCCAGTTGGTGTCGCGCGGCTCGGTGATGTACTACCACCCCGATTGCCACCCCTTTATGGTCTCCGCGTAGGAGCCCTCGAGCCATGTAACGTTGGGCATTTTTCCCACCATGGCTCCGCCGCATTCCGCTTGTTGGCCACCTACTACCTTCGGTTTGACATTGAAGGTCTTCAGCCACAGGCCGAAGTGAGGCCGGATGCAGAGGAAAGCCTCGCACACGAGGATGAACGCCAAGATGTTGAGGATGAAATTCGGGGCCAGATCATGGAAGTCCAGCCCATAATAGAACATAAGGCCGCGGACGAATGGATGGAGGGGAAACCCCATTCCGCGGACGAAGTGGGTGAGGAAAACCACCCTTTCGTGAGGTTTCGGGGTATGGACGATCTGCCCCATGGCTGGCAGCCGGTGCGCGATATCCGCGGCTAAGTATCCGGCCCCGCGGAGCTTTTTGATGTCTCCCTCCATAACAAAGGAGACCATCCACTTGCCTCCCGCTCCGGACATGTTTGGAGAGGGTTGAGGAGAACAATGTGGACTTGGGCGCTGGAGCTCGTGTGCGCGAGAATGGATGAGCAAGGAGGAAGAAGGCGTGGGTAGAAAAAGGTGAACCCTTATCCCTTTATAAGGGCGGACTAAACTATGCGCCCCACCAGCCTGGTAAAACTTGCTTATCCCCCAAGCATCGTAATTGATGGCGCAGTTGGGTTACCCGCGTCCGTATTGATAGGAATCCCGTAATAAGGGGACACGACCTCTGCTTTGACAAGACGTGCCAAGGAAACCGCCTCGCGAAACACGCTGAGGTTGGTTGTGAAAAACGATTTGAATGGTGACCTGGCTATTCTGTGATGTCACACTACAAAATGCGTCGGCAGATTAGATTTGTGAAAATATTATTCTCTCTACGGTTGTACGTGGAACTTGTTTTGCAGAGCCCGACATGATCCTCGTGTTCAAAATCTTCTATGAAGTATTCAGAGGAGGAACCCGCCTTGCAATGTCGAAGACAATCTGCACGCCGGACTCATCGTCATTGAAGCCTGGTTCAGGGGCTACTGAGGGAGTCCTGGATTAGGGGGTATCCGGACAGCCGGATTATATCCTTTGGTCAGACTGTTGGACTATGAAGATACAAGATTGAAGACTTCGTCCTGTGTCCGGATAGGACTCTCCTTGGCGTGGAAGGCAAGCTTGGCAATACGGATATGTAGATCTCCTTCCTTGTAACCGACTCTGTGTAACCCTAGGCCCCTCCGGTGTCTATAGAAACCGGTGGGTTTAGTCCGTAGGAACAACAATAATCATACTGATATGTCTCCGTCGTATCTATAATTTTTGATTGTTCCATGCCAATATTCTACAACTTCCATATACTTTTGGCAACTTTTTATACTATTTTTGGGAATAACATATTGATCCAGTGCCCCGTGCCAGTTCTGTTTGTTGCATGTTTTTTGTTTCGCAGAATATCCATATCAAACGGATTCCAAACGGGATAAAAACTGACAGAGATTTTTTTGGAATATATATGATTTTTGGGAAGAAAAATCCACGCGAGACGGTGCCCGAGGTGGCCACGATGCAGGGGGCATGCCCCTGACCCTCGTGGGCCACCTGTAAGGCGGTTGGTGCCCTTCTTTCGCTGCAAGAAAGCTAATATCCGGATAGAGACCGTGTCAAAATTTCAGCCCAATCGGAGTTACGGATCTCCGGGAATATAAGAAACGGTGAAAGGGAAGGATCTGAGAACGCAGAAACAGAGAGAGACAGAGAGACAGATCCAATCTCGGAGGGGCTCTCGCCCCTCCCACGCCATGGAGGCCATGGACCAGAGGGGAAACCCTTCTCCCATCTAGGGAGGAGGTCAAGGAAGAAGAAGAAGAAGGAGGGGGGGCTCTCCCCCTCGCTTCCGGTGGCACCGGAGTGCCACCGGGGGCCATCATCATCACCGCAATCTACACCAACACCTCCGCCATCTTCACCAACATTTCCATCACCTTCCCCCCTCTATCTACAGCGGTCCACTCTCCCGCAACCCGCTGTACCCTCTACTTGAACATGGTGCTTTATGCTTCATATTATTATCCAATGATGTGTTGCCATCCTATGATGTCTGAGTAGATTTTCGTTGTCCTATCAGTGGTTGATGAATTGCTATGATTGATTTAATTTGCTTGTGGTTATGTTGCTGTCCTTTGGTGCCCATCATATGATTGCGCGCGTGGATCACACCCTAGGGTTAGTTGTATGTTGATAGGACTATGTATTGGAGGGCAAGAGTGACAGAAGCTTCAACCTAGCATAGAAATTGATGCAAACGGGGTTGAAGGGGGGCCAATATATCTTAATGCTATGGTTGGGTTTTACCTTAATGAACATTAGTAGTTGCGGATGCTTGCTAATAGTTCCAATCATAAGTGCATAGAATTCCAAGTCAGGGATGACATGCTAGCAGTGGCCTCTCCCACATAATACTTGCTATCGGTCTAGTAAAGTAGTCAATTGCTTAAGGGGAAATTTTGCAACTCCTACCACCACTTTTCCACACTCACTATATTTACTTTATTGCTTCTTTACCTAAACAGCCCCTACTTTTTTTACGTGCTCTTTATTACCTTACAAACCTATCCAACAACACCTACAAAGTACTTCTAGTTTCATACTTGTTCTAGGTAAAGCGAACGTCAAGCATGCGTAGAGTTGTATCGGTGGTCCATAAAACGTGAGGGAATATTTGTTCTACCTTTAGCTCCTCATTGGGTTCGACAATCTTACTTATCGAAAACTATTGCGATCCCCTATACTCGTGGGTTATCAAGACCTTTTTCTGGCGCTGTTGCCGGGGAGCAATAGCGTGGGATGAATATTCACGTGTGTGCTTGTTTGCTTTATCACTAAGTAATTTTTATTTGCTGTTCTTAGTTGTTCTCTATATTTAGTTATGGATATGGAACACGAAATACCAAAAAAATTAGGTGTACTTTCTGCTCATGGAGATGGGGAACCTCCTAAAACCCTCGATGCTGGTTATGTGAAAAATATTATGTACTACTTCAATAACCCTGAGAAAACCCCATTCAATTATGTAATGGGAGTAACGTTGGATCAACGTGAATACTTTAGGGATTACCGCTTGACACAAAAAGGGAAACTATTATGGGATCAAATTCATATATTGAATTGGTATGCTAGGCAACTATGCTTGAGATATGATTATACTTGTTGCTCTAGGATGAAGGCTCCACACCTTCCCTTTTCATGCAAATTTAATGATAATAAGACCTTAGCTTCTTATGCTAATGGTATATATGATTACTATGATGTGGAACAAATAGAAGAATTTGTTGCTTTTATGGGTGCTTATGAAATTGAATCTATGTTTAAAGAGTTTGAAGATTTTGATGATGTTGTTTATAGACATGAAAATTTAGCTATCCTGAAATATTGTTATGAGAATTATGAATACAATTACGAAATTAATGCGCTTATTGAGAAAGTCTCCGCTGTCCAAGAAGAGACTAATATTTTGCAGGAGTCTATGGAAGAAGAAATTGATGAAACTGTGAGCTCATTGGATGAAAAAGATGATGAAGAGAGCGAAGAACAAACGGAGGAAGAGCGGATTAGCTACCCGTGCCCACCTTCTAATGAGAGTAACTCTTCAACTCATACATTGTTTAATTTCCCTTCGTGCTTACCGGAGGATGATTGCTATGATGATTGTTATGATCCCGTTGATTCTTTTGAAATATCCCTTTTTGATGATGCTTGCTATGCTTGTGGCCAAGATGCCAATACGAATTATGCTTATGGAGATGAACTTGCTATAGTTCCTTATGTTAAACATGAAATTTTTTCTATTGCATCCACGCATGATAGTCCTATTATCTTTTTGAATTCTCCCGACTACACTATATCGGAGAAGTTTGCACTTATTAAGGATTATATTGATGGGTTGCCTTTTACCGTTGCACATGATGATTTTGATGAATATAATATGCATGTGCTTGCTGCTCCTACTTGCAATTATTATGAGAGAGGAACTATATCTCCACCTCTCTATGTTTCCAATATGATAAAATTGCAAGAAACTGTTTATACTATGCATTGGCCTTTACTTTATGTGCATGAATTGTTCTTTTATGACATGCCGATGCATAGGAAGAGATTTAGACTTCGTCATTACATGATATATGTTACTTTGTGTTCACTACTAAATTATAAATCATTGTTAATTAAAATTGGCTTTGATATACCTTGGGATCCGAGTGGATCCATTACTTGAGCACTATATGCCTAGCTTAATGGCTTTAAAGAAAGCGCTGCCAGGGAGACAACCTGGAAGTTTTAGAGATTCATTTATTTATGTTTAGTGCTTTTATATAGTTTAAAAACAACAAAAATAAAGAGGGGAACCCAAAACTTTTTCAAAAAGGAAAGCGAAAGTGAGAAAGACAAGCATTGTTGAAGTGGGAGCTAGCCTTGAACTTTGTTCATGCTCATGGAAACTTTGTGAATCTTGATTACAGAAAATTTTCAATAAAAATAATTATCCCCTTGTACAATTCCATTTTATTATAAAAATAATGTGCCAAGGTTTGCCTTTAGGATGTTTATATTTGCTTCATGGTTTGTACGGTGTAGGACAGAAACTTTGGCTGTAGTGCGCAATTTTACATTTTTAGCTGGAACATCAAATGGTTCTGATTCTTTTTGCACTGTCTTCCTATACAAATTTTTTATTTGTCCTAATTTTGGCAGAATTTTCATGTATCAAAAGTATGGTGAATGTTCAGATTAACAGACTGTTCTGTTTTAGACAGATTCTGTTTTTGATGCATAGTTTGCTTGTTTTGATGAAACTATCAATTTATATTAGTGAATTAAGACATGAAAAAGTTATACTACAGTAGACACAATGCAAAAACAAAATATGAATTGGTTTGCAACAGTACTTAGAGTAGTGATTTGCTTTATTATACTAACGGATCTTACCGAGGTTTCTGTTGAAGTTTTGTGTGGATGAAGTGTTCCATGATTGAGAAGGTCTCGTTGTGAGAAGAAGGAAGAGAGGCAAGAGCTCAAGCTTGGGGATGCCCGAGGCACCCCAAGTAAATATTCAAGGAGAATCAAGCGTCTAAGCTTGGGGATGCCCCGGAAGGCATCCCCTCTTTCTTCAACAAGTATCGGTATGTTTTCGATTCGTTTCGTTCATGTGATATGTGCAATCTTGGAGCGCCTTTTGCATTTAGTTTTCATTTTTTATTTATGCACCATGCTGGTATGAGATAGTCCTTGGTTGATTTATAGAATGCTCTTTGCACTTCACTTATATCTTTTGAGTATAGCTTTATAGAATGCTTCATGTGCTTCACTTATATCATTTGAAGTTTGGATTGCCTATTTCTCTTTAGATAGACAACCGCCATTTGTAGAATGCTCTTTTGCTTCACTTATATTTGTTAGAGCATGGGCATATCTTTTGTAGAAAGAATTAAACTCTCTTGCTTCACTTATATCTATTTAGAGAGATGGCAGGAATTGGTCATTCACATGGTTAGTCATAAAATCCTACATAAAACTTGTAGATCACTGAATATGATATGTTTGATTCCTTGCAATAGTTTTGCGATATAAAGCTGGTGATATTAGATTCATGCTAGTGGGTGGTTGTGAATTGTAGAAATACTTGTGTTGAGGTTTGTGATTCCCGTAGCATGCACGTATGGTGAACCGTTATGTAACGAAGTTGGAGCATGAGGTATTTATTGATTGTCTTCCTTATGAGTGGCGGTCGGGGACGAGCGATGGTCTTTTCCTACCAATCTATCCCCCTAGGAGCATGCGTGTAGTACTTTGTTTTGATAACTAATAGATTTTTGCAATAAGTATGTGAGTTCTTTATGACTAATGTTGAGTCCATGGATTATACGCACTCTCACCCTTCCATCGTTGCTAGCCTCTCTAGTACCGCGCAACTTTCGCTGGTACCATAAACCCACCATATACCTTCCTCAAAACAGCCACCATACCTACCTATCATGGCATTTCCATAGCCATTCCGAGATATATTGCCATGCAACTTTCATCATCATCATATACATGACTTGAGCATTCATTGTCATATTGCTTTGCATGATCGTAAGATAGCTAGCATGAGGTTTTCATGGCTTGTCCATTTTTGATGTCATTGCTACGCTAGATCATTGCACATCCCGGTACACCGCCGGAGGCATTCATATAGAGTCATATCCTTGTTCTAGATATCGAGTTGTAATATTGAGTTGTAAGTAAATAAAAGTGTGATGATCATCATTATTAGACACATTGTCCCATGTGAGGTTATCAAAATAAAAGTGGCCAAAGAAGCCCCCCAAAAAGAGAGAGAGAGAGAGGCCAAAGAATCCTACAAAAAAGAAAAAAAGAAAAAAAAACAAAAAAAACAAAAAAATGAGAGAAAAAGAGAGAAGGGGCAATGTTACTATCCTTTTACCACACTTCTGCTTCAGAGTAGCACCATGTTCTTCATATAGAGAATCTCTTGAGTTATCACTTTCATATACTAGTGGGAATTTTCATTATAGAACTTGGTTTGTATATTCCAATGATGGGCTTCCTCAAATGCCCTAGGTCTTCATGAGCAAGCAAGTTGGATGCACACCCACTTAGTTTCAGTCTGAGCTTTCATATACTTATAGCTCTAGTGCATCCGTTGCATGGCAATCCCTACTCCTCACATTGATATCTATTGATGGGCATCTCCATAGCCCGTTGATACACCTAGTTGATGTGATACTATCTTCTCCTTTTTGTCATCTCCACAACCACCATTCTATTCCACCTATAGTGCTATGTCCATGGATCACGCTCATGTATTGTGTGAAAGTTGAAAAGGTTTGAGAACGTCAAAAGTATGAAACAATTGCTTGGCTTGTCATCGGGGTTGTGCATGATGTGAGTATTTTGTGTGGTGAAGATGGAGCATATCCAGACTACATGATTTTGTAGGGATAACTTTCTTTGGCCATGTTATTTTGAAAAGACATGATTGCTTTATTAGTAGGCTTGAAGTATTATTGTTTTTATGTCAAATGATAGACTATTGCTATGAATCACTCATATTTTAATATTCATGCCATGATGAGATATGTCATCAAGATTATGCTAGGTAGCATTCCACATTAAAAATTATTTTTTATCATTTACCTACTCAAGGACGAGCAGGAATTAAGCTTGGGAATGCTGATACATCTTCGTCGTATCTATAATTTTTAATTGTTCCATGCCAATATTCTACAACTTCCATATACTTTTGGCAACTTTTTATACTATTTTTGGGACTAACATGTTGATCCAATGCCCAGTGCCAGTTCCTCTTTGTTGCATGTTTTTTGTTTTGCAGAGTATACACATCAAACAGAGTCCAAACGGGATAAAAATTGACGGAGATTTTTTTGGAATATATATGATTTTTGGGAAGAAAAATCCACGCGAGACGGTGCCCGAGGTGGACACGAGGCAGGGGGCACGCCTGCCCCCCTGGGCGCGCCCCTGACCCTCGTGGGCCACTCGTAAGGCGGTTGGTGCCCTTCTTTTGCCGCAAGAAAGCTATTATCCGGATAGAGATCATGTCAAAATTTCAGACCAATCGGAGTTACGGATCTCCGGGAATATAAGAAATGGTGAAAGGGAAGAATCTGAGAACGCAGAAACAGAGAGAGACAGATCCAATCTCGGAGGGGCTCTCGCCCCTCACACGCCATGGAGGCCATGGACCAGAGGGGAAACCCTTCTCCCATCTTGGGAGGAGGTCAAGGAAGAAGAAGAAGGAGGGGGGCTCTCTCCCCCTCGCTTCCGGTGGCACCGGAGTGCCACCGGGGGCCATCATCATCACCGCAATCTACACCAACACCTCCGCCATCTTCACCAACATTTCCATCACCTTCCCCCCTCTATCTACAGCAGTCCACTCTCCCGCAACCCGCTGTACCCTCTACTTGAACATGGTGCTTTATGCTTCATATTATTATCCAATGATGTGTTGCCATCCTATGATGTCTGAGTAGATTTTCGTTGTCCTATCAGTGGTTGATGAATTGCTATGATTGATTTAATTTGCTTGTGGTTATGTTGCTGTCCTTTGGTGCCCATCATATGATTGCGCGCGTGGATCACACCCTAGGGTTAGTTGTATGTTGATAGGACTATGTATTGGAGGGCAAGAGTGACAGAAGCTTCAACCTAGCATAGAAATTGATGCAAACGGGATTGAAGGGGGACCAATATATCTTAATGCTATGGTTGGGTTTTACCTTAATGAACATTAGTAGTTGCGGATGCTTGCTAATAGTTCCAATCATAAGTGCATAGAATTCCAAGTCAGGGATGACATGCTAGCAGTGGCCTCTCCCACATAATACTTGCTATCGGTCTAGTAAAGTAGTCAATTGCTTAAGGGGAAATTTTGCAACTCCTACCACCACTTTTCCACACTCGCTATATTTACTTTATTGCTTCTTTACCTAAACAGACCCTACTTTTTTTACATGCTCTTTATTACCTTACAAACCTATCCAACAACACCTACAAAGTACTTCTAGTTTCATACTTGTTCTAGGTAAAGCGAACGTCAAGCGTGCATAGAGTTGTATCGGTGGTCGATAAAACTTGAGGGAATATTTGTTCTACCTTTAGCTCCTCATTGGGTTCGACACTCTTACTTCTCGAAAACTGTTGCGATCCCCTATACTTGTGGGTTATCACATACCATAGGCGAGCTTCTAGGGTTTAGCCTCTCTGATCTAGTGGTAGATCAACTCTTGTACTACTCATACTATCAAGAACAATCAAGCAGGGCGTAGGGTATTACCTCCATCAAGAGGGCCCGAACCTGGGTAAACATCTTGTCCCCTGCCTCCTGTTACCATTCGCCTAAACGCACAGTTCGGGACCCCCTACCCGAGATCCACCGGTTTTGACACCGACATAGGTGACAAAGCGCTCGTCGTAAACGGTTACGTCGATGCAAGCTTTGACACTGATCCGGATGACTCTAAGTCGCAAACCGGATACGTATTTATATCGAATGGTGGAGCTATCAGTTGCTGCAGTTCCAAGCAGAGCGTCATGGCGGGATCTACGTGTGAAGCGGAGTACATAGCTGCTTCGAAAGCAGCAAATGAACAAGTCTGGATGAAGGAGTTCATATCCGATCTAGGTGTAATACCAAGTACATCGGGTCCAATGAAAATCTTTGGTGACAATACTAGTGCAATTGCCTTGGCAAATGAATCAAGATTTCACAAGAGAACCAAGCACATCAAGGGTCCCTTCAATTCCATCCGCGATCAAGTCAAGGAGGGAGACATAGAGATTTGCAAGATATATATGGATCTGAATGTTGCAGACCCGTTGACTAAGCCTCTCTCACAAGCAAAAGTTCATCAGCACCAAGACTCCATGGGTGTTAGAATCATTACTATGTAATCTAGATTATTGACTCTAGTGCAAGTGGGAGATGCTACCTCTTGAGCATCGCGTTGGTTTTCCCTTGAAGAGGAAAGGGTGATGCAGCAAAGTAGCGTAAGTATTTCCCTCAGTTTTTGAGAACCAAGGTATCAATCCAGTAGGAGACTACACGCAAGTCCCTCGTACCTACAAAAACAAATAAGAACCTCGCAACCAGCGCGATAAAGGGGTTGTCAATCCCTTCACGGTCACTTATGAGAGTGAGATCTGATAGAGATAATAAGATAAATATTTTTGGTATTTTTATGATATAGATTGGAAAATAACGATTGCAAAATAAAATAGATTGGATACTTATATGATAAAAGATAGACCCGGGGGCCATAGATTTCTCTCGTGGCTTCTCTCCAGATAGCATAGGTATTACGGTGGGTGAACAAATTACTGTCGAGCAATTGATAGAAGAGTGAATAATTATGAGAATATCTAGGCATGATCATGTACGTAGGCATCACGTCCGCGACAAGTAGACCGAAATGATTCTGCATGTACTACTATTACTCCACACATCGACCACTATCCAGCATGCATCTAGAGTATTAAGTTCATAAGAACATAATAATGCATTAGGCAAGATGACATGATGTAGAGGGATAAAATCAAGCAATATGATATAAACCCCATCTTTTTATCCTCGATGGCAACAATACAATACGTGCCTTGCTGCCCCTGCTGTCACTGGGAAAGGACACCACAAGATTGAACCCAAAGCTAAGCACTTCTCCCATTGCAAGAAAGATAAATCTAGTAGGCCAAACCAAACTGATAATTCGAAGAGACTTGCAAAGATAACCAATCATACATAAAAGATTTCAGAGAAGAATCAAATATTGTTCATAGATAAACTTGATCATAAACCCACAATTCACTGGATCTCGACAAACACACCGCAAAAAGAGTTACATCATATAGATCTCCAAGAAGATCGAGGAGAACATTGTATTGAGATCCAAAGAGAGAGAAGAAGCCAACTAGCTAATAACTATGGACCCAAAAGTCTGTGGTAAACTACTCACACATCATCGGAGAGGCTATGGTGTTGATGTAGAAGCCCTCTGTGATCGATTCCCCCTCTGACGGAGCTCCGGAAAAGGCCCCGAGATGGGATCTCTTGGGTATAGAAGGTTGCGGCGGTGGAAATAGGGTTTCGTGGTGCTCCTGGATGTTTTCAGGGTATATGGACATATATAGGAGGAAGAAGTAGGTCGGTGGAGCTACAAGGGGCCCATGAGGGTGGGGCGCGCCCAGGGGGGCAGGCGCGCCTCCGTGCCTCGTGGCCTCCTCGTTGATTTCTTGACATCTACTCCAGGTCCCCTGGATCACTTTTGTTCCAAAAATAACTCTCCCGAAGGTTTCATTCCGTTTGGATTCCGTTTGATATTCCTTTTCTGCGAAACACTGAAATAGGCAAAAAAACAACAATTTGCACTGGGCCTTGGGTTAATAGGGTAGTCCCAAAAATAATATAAAGGTGTATAAATAAGCCCATTAACATCCAAAACAGATAATATAATAGCATGGAACAATCAAAAATTATAGATATGTTGGAGACATATCAGGAGACTGAAGGAAATATGCCCTAGTGGCAATAATAAAGTTGTTATTTATATTTCCTTATATCATGATAAATGTTTATTATTCATGCTAGAATTGTATTAACCGGAAACTTAGTACATGTGTAAATACATAGACAAATAGAGTGTCCTTAATATGCCTCTACTTGACTAGCTCACTAATCAAAGATGGTTAAGTTTCCTGACCATAGACATGTGTTGTCATTTGATGAACATGATCACATCATTAGAGAATGATGTGATGGAAAAGTCTCATCCGTTAGCTCAGCATAATGATCGTTTAGTTTTTCTGTTATTGCTTTCTTCATGACTTATACATGTTCCTTAGACTATGAGATTATGTAACTCCCGAATACCGGAGGAACACCTTGTGTGTTATCAAACGTCACAACGTAACTGGGTGCTTATAAAGATGCTCTACATGTGTCTTCGATGGTGTTTGTTGAGTTGGCATAGATCAAGATTAGGATTTCTCACTCCGTGTATCGGAGAGGTATCTCTGGGCCCTCTCAGTAATGCACATCACTATGAGCCTTGCAAGCAATGTGACTAATGAGTTAGTCACAACATGATACATTACGGAACGAGTAAAGAGACTTGCCGGTGACGAGATTGAACTAGGTATGATGATACCGACGATCGAATCTCGGGCAAGTAACATACCGATGACAAAGGGAACAACGTATGTTGTTATGCGGTTTGACCGATAAACATCTTTGTCGGTGTCAAAACCGGCGGATCTCGGGTAGGGGGTCCCGAACTATGTGTCTAGGCCAGATGGTAACAGGAGACAAGGGACACGAAGTTTTACCCAGGTTCGGGCCCTCTTGATGGAGGTAAAACCCTACGTCCTGCTTGATTAATATTGATGATGTGGGTGTTACAAGAGTAGATCTACCACGAGATCAGAGAGGCTAAACCCTAGAAGCTAGCCTATGATATGATTGTATGTTGGGATTGTTGTCCTACGGACAAAAACCCTTCGGTTTATATAGACACTAGAGAGGGTTAGGGTTACACAAGGTCGGTTACAAAGGAGGAGATATCCATATACGTATTGCCTAGCTTGCCTTCCACGCCAAGTAGAGTCCCATCCGGACACGAGACAAAGTCTTAAATCTTGTATCTTCATAGTCTAACAGTCCGGCCAATGGAGATAGTCCGGCTGTCCAGAGACCCCCTAATCCAGGACTCTCACAGTAACCCCCGAACCAGGCTTCAATGACAACAAGTCCGGCGCGCAGTATTATCTTCGGCATTGCAAGGCGGGTTCCTCTTCAAATTCTGTGTTCCTGTCGAAATAATGCCCGGTTCCTTGTGATGGTCTGTACTTCTTGGCCTCTATGCCCAATAATGGCCACTTTCCACGTGTCGAGCGAATGCGAAGAGCCAGGGTGTTTTCACATCTGCCCCCCTAGCTATGTAAATGAGCCGCCTATTTAAAAAGACGAGGATTCAGATCCAAATCACATCATCCTACCTTGCCGAGTCTTCATCAGAGCGTACCTGACAGAGATCCATTCCACCATGGCCGGTCGACGCAGCTCCTCCTCTCGCACCCCTAGTTCCAAGCCAGGAGATTGGGAGAGATGTTCCATCCCGCACAGCAAATTGGTGATGCTTCAGTCCAAGGGATTTCTTCCTCCAGCATACCTGGTCCCGGTTCAAGCCGGGCTTGCCACTTATTATGCCGGAGAGCAAGCGGAGAGCCGTCCCAATCCCTCCAAGGGAGAGCGGGTATGCCTTGTCCCTTATCTGGTAAGAGGGCTCGGATTCCCAACCCATCCGTTTCTCCGAGGGCTTATGGAGTTCTATGGCCTCCAGCTGCACAACCTTACGCCTGCCTCCCTGCTGCATATCACAGGATTCGTAGCCCTTTGCGAGTTATTTTTGGGTTGTGAGGCTCATTTTTCTCTGTGGAAGAAGTTGTTCTGCCTTGTGCCCTATTCTAAGAAGGGATCAATATATCAAGTGGGCGGAGCCGAAGTGTGGCGTATCGCTGGGACCGGATACCTATCCGGGACCGCGAAGAAGACGTCCGAAGACTGGCCTTCAGAATGGTTTTATATAGAAGATGTCCCCCTTCCGGACCCTATTCGGATCGGCCTTCCTGAGTTTGACAACGCCCCTTTGAAGAAGCGCCAGAGCCGGCGTCCATGGAGCCCCATGGAGGAAGACGACCGGGACATTCTTTATCTGATGAGACGGATAAGCTCTTTAGCTCGATCCGGATTGACCATGATCGAGGTCATGGCTATATGCATTATGCGGGGGGTGCAGCCGCTCCGGTATAGAGGCCACCCCATGTGGGACTTCAACGGGGAGGATGACGCCACCCGCCATGGCCTCAAAGGGCCGGGATCGACTGCTGATCTAATAAAGATCTTGTCCACTCTGTACAAGGGAGAAGAGGAGGAATTCCTCCGTGTCAACCCGCAGGGCGGATTTTCCATGTACAATCCTCCGGGGTAAGCGGGGATTTTTTCTCGCCCATCCGTTTCGTATTCTCGTAGTTTAAGTATTGAATCTAGCGATTTCATCACAGGAGCTGCGCCAGGCAGTAAAGGAGATAAACAGCCCTCCCCCACAGCTCGAGGACCCTGGACGGTCCCTTGACCCGGCCTCCCAGGAGGATCCGGACATATCCGTGGAGCTGATCGACGGGGTATTTTACCAAGGGAGTAATGACAATACCTTGGTGGCCATTACGGCCGATTACCCTGGGCTAGTTTCAGCCTCACAGGTGACTGAGACCGAAGTCCCAGCACTTAAAAAGGGATCCGTCCTTGTGCTCTTTTTTATTGTCGTACAACAGCCGTGTTTTGCAGGGTAGGTCCTCGGGGCAGAAGGCCGAGCCTGTGGCAACTAGCCAACAAGGGGCCGCTAGGCCAGGCAGGCTGAAAAGATCCACAGTCCGGATTGAGGCACCGGTGTAGCGGTATAGCGCGCCGTATTTATTGCAAGACATTATTTACAGAGGCATATTAACGCCCATGCCTTCCTTTCAGGAGAAAGAGCGCTCGCCGGACTATACCCGGAGAGGCTACCAACCGCGCCTTCACAAGCCAGGCTCCAAGGCCGGACTCAGGTATGGGAACGAGTACAAGGCGTGCACCGGGTGATCCTCCGACAGAGGATACGGATAGACTGTCCGCCACCCATTCTGAGGTGGAAAGTGCCATGAACCATAGGCGTCGCCAGACTGTTCTTCGTGACGCTTGTTTCTCCCAAGAGGCTTTGGATGCCTTCAACTCAGGAGATGCGCACCTCCGTGCCGCTCAAAATGGTCTAGCTAGAGCCACGGAGCAGTATGTAAAAGACATATGGGTGAGAAAATTTGATGATTATATATATCAGTAGCCCCTGAGACTTGAAACAGTTAGGATAACTGATTTAAGGATCATTTGTTATGTAGGTTCTTAAAGAAAAGAATACTCAACTGTCCCAGGAGCTGGAAGAGTGCAAAGCCCAACTTCAGGCCGCACTGTCCGCTGCGGGGGAGCCCAAAGAGACCCCCGCTGGTAACATATCCGTCAAATGATAAGTATCATATTAGAGTGCGACTTTATATGCAAATCTGACGATAAAATTGCAGATGATGCTGGAGTGAATTCGGATAAGCAGCAGCTCATACGCCAGCTAAAGGCTGGTGAGAGCGTGCTAACGAGGGTGAGGCAGGAGAAGAATGATCTCCAAGATGCCAACACCAAGCTGGGCGTGGAACTAAAAGATGTTCGTGCCCAACTGTCAGATTCTGTTAAGGAGAATCGACGGCTTTGACGCGGCATATTTAGTAAGTGCTTGAACGAACTTTGAAAAAGAGTTCGGTGAGGAAGCTGGCTGACAGAGTTATGTCTGTAGGTATGCTAACTGGACGTCCTGCCGAGGAGATGCCTAGTTCGACGGGTGATCTTCTTCCCGAGCTCGCACAGTTGCACGAACGAGTTCGGCAGGTGATGCAAGGCGTTGCCCAGGCCTTGTGGCCGTCCGTCTCCGTGCCCGAAGGCCTTGGAGAGCTTGCAGAAAAGCTGAAGGGAGCACGGCGGCGTTTCCGATTATGGAAGATATCGGCCTGCCGTCAGGCCGCCAGGGAGGCTTGGGCAATGGTGAAGACACGGTACACAAAGGCTGACCCGAACCACATGGCCGAAGTCGGACCTGTGGGGCCTGACGGCAAGGAGATCCCTGTGAATTTAGTGTACGGCCAAGTAGAATTGGCCGCGAAGTATTCCCAACAGGACTGTAGAGTAGACAGCCTATTGGAGGGCATTGAAGAGGAATTCAACCAGTCAAATTGACTATGTAATTGTAAAGTGACATATATGATGTCTTCTAGCCGGATTGTAGATCGTTTGTCGTGGCGGACCTTTTCGCTTCAACCTCGGGACCCGACAGTCTGGAGTGTATCCGAATACCCTCTCGGTTATATAAGAACCGGGGCATGCGTGGAGACCAGGCGTAGGGATCATTAGTGCTTTATCAGACAAGTGCCCAACTAGTTATGTTATATTACATGGGTAGTAAGAAACATCTTCCAGAGAGAATAGTTCCGTTAAGGGTTCCTTTCCCTGGGTAGGCATGCCCTAAAGTGCATTTCCGGACTGCGACAAGAAGCGCAGTAAAAACGTCTGGGGGCAGATATGGTTAATAAATAAAATTCATCTTTTGTTCACCGACCGAATATTCTCTTAAGAACGCTAGCTTTCGGCTTCACCCAGTCTGAGGTACACGTCCAGCCAACCCGGGGGTAACAATCGCAGAGGTGCTCCCCTTATGCCCTAGCCGAATTAACGGGAACGTAGGGCATAAATACAAGAGCCAGGCAACCCAGCTTTGCCAAAACTTAAGTCATATCGATGCATATGATGGTGAAAAAAGGTACATGCGGAAGTATAACGCATGTGTTGGGCGTGATGCCCAGGTAAATAATTTAAGCTTCTGTGAAAGAAGCCCCCAGGTATAGATAGTGCGGCTAGCACCTCTGTAATGTACACGTGAGGCACAAGGTGACCCTTGAAGGCCTAGAGGAATAAAAGAAAGAAAGGGAAACAAGACAGACGACGCATATGCAGAAAATGGACAAAGGGAGGGGTCTAACATAAAGTCCGGTGCTAGGCGTAGAATCTTCGGAGCCTGGCTGCATTCCATGGGTTCAGCTCGAGTCGACTAGTCAATGCATCCCGCAGTCAGTACGCTCCGCCGGTCAGAACTTGGTCGATGATGAAGGGACCTTCCCATTTGGGCTCTAGCTTGTTCTTTTTCTTATCCGGCAGCCGGAGAACTAGTTCGCCAACGTTATAAGTTTTGGCTCGTACTTCTCTGCTTTGATATCTGCGAGCTTGTAGCTGGTAAAATGCGGAATGGGCTTTGGCTACGTCGCGCTCTTCCTCCAAGGTGTCCAGACTGTCCTGCCGATCAAGCTCGACTTCTCTTTCTTCGTACATGCGCACTCGAGGTGAGTCATGAATTATGTCACAGGGCAAGACTGCCTTTGCGCCATACACCATAAAAATGGTGTGTATCCGGTACTACGATTCGGCGTGGTCCACAGCCCCCAGAGTACGGAGTCGAGCTCCTCTACCCAGTGCGTGTCAGACTCTGTTAAGGAGCGCACTAGTCTGGGTTTAATGCCGCTCATTATAAGACCATTTGCTTGTTCAACTTGACCGTTGGTTTGTGGGTGGTAGACTGAAGCATAATCGAGCTTGATGCCCATTTTGCTGCACCAGAGTTTTACCTCGTCGGCCGTGAAGTTCATGCCGTTATCAGTGATGATGCTGTGGGGGACGCCGTAGCGATGTACAACCCCAGATATGAAATCTATCACTGGTCCAGATTCGGCTGTTTTAATCGGTTTGGCCTCTATCCATTTGGTGAATTTATCCACCATGACCAATAAGTATTTTTTCTTGTGGGTTCCACCTTTAAGGGGTCCAACCATGTCAAGCCCCTAGACCGCAAAGGGTCATGTAATGGGGATTGTTCAAAGGGCGGTGGGTGGCATATGGCTTTGATTTGCAAAGAGCCGGCAACCGGCGCAACGCTGGACTAAGTCATGTGCGTCTGCTCGGGCCGTTGGCCAATAGAATCCTGTACGAAAGGCCTTGCTCACAAGAGCCTGGGCTGCGGCGTGATGACCGCTGAGTCCGGCATGAATTTCTGCCAAAAGGTTCCGTCCTTCCTCTTCGGAGATGCACCGTTGAAGGACTCCGGTAGCGCTTTTTTTGTACAATTCTCCCTCGTGGACCCTGTAGGCCTTTGATCGCCGCACTATGCAGTGTGCCTCATTTTGGTCCTCCGGGAGTTCCTGTCTAGTTAAGTAGGCCGGGAATGGTTCTATCCACGGGGCAATCATGGCCATTATTTAATGGGCTGATTATGTTGTTTCGGTGGCGGAGCCTCCGATTGTGTCAGGGATTTCGTTATCGGGTATTTTGGCCGGGTCTGGACTGTTGTTACCGGTGTCCCCTTCCCATGCTACGGATGGCTTGAAAATCCTTTCCAGAAAAATGTTGGGAGGGACCGCGTCGCGTTTGGCGCCAATGCGGGCGAGGATATCCGCCGCCTGATTGTTTTCCCGAGCCACATGGTGAAATTCGAGCCCTTCAAACCGAGCTGACATTTTTAGGACGACATTGCAATAAGCGGCCATTTTTGGATCCTTGGCATCAAAGTCTCCATTTATTTGGGATATCGCAAGGTTTGAATCCCCGCGTACCTCTAGGCATTAAATGCCCATTGATACTGCCATCCGGAGACCATGGAGATGGGCCTCGTATTCGGCTATGTTGTTGGAGTCTGTATACGTTATCTGCAGTACGTATTGAATGGTGTCTCCTGTTGGGGATGTCAAAACGACGCCAGCCCCCAGACCAGCCAACATTTTGGAGCCGTCGAAGTGCATGATCCAGTTTGAATATGTGTCGTACTCTTTAGGGAGTTCGGCTTCCGTCCATTCGGCGACGAAGTCAGCCAAAACTTGCGATTTAATAGCTCGCCGTGGTTTGTAAGTTATGTCGAACGGGAGGACCTCAATGGCCCATTTGGCAATCCGGCCCGTCAGGTCGCGGTTGTTTATAATATCGTTAAGTGGTACTTCCGAGGCTACCGTTATCGAACACTCCTGAAAGTAGTGTCGCAGCTTCCGGGATGCCATAAATACCGCGTACGCTATCTTTTGATAATGCGGGTACTGTGATTTGCATGGGGTAAGGACTGTGGACATGTAGTAAACCGGCTTTTGAAGGGGAAATTTGTGTCCTTCCGCTTCTCGCTCGACGACAAGCACTGCACTTTCTACTTGATGAGTTGCCGCAATGTATAATAGCATTGGTTCGCCAGTGTTTGGCGCGGCCAGGACTAGGTTTGTTGCCAATATGGCTTTTATTTCATTCAGTCCGGTCGTGGCGACGTCCGTCCACTCGAAGTTTTCGGTGCGCCATAGGAGGCGATAAAGGGGCAATGCCTTTTCTCCCAAGTGGGAGATAAAGCGGCTTAGAGCCGCCACGCATCCAGTTAATTTTTGTATTTGTTTGAGGTCAGTTGGGGTAGCCAACTGTGACAACGCTCGGATTTTGGCCATATTAGCTTCAATACCTCTACTGGAGACGATGAATCCCAGGAGCTTTCCTGCTGGTACGCCGAAAACACATTTTTCTGGATTGAGCTTCATGTCATATGTTCGGAGGTTGTCGAATGTGACCCTCAAGTCGTCTACTAGGGTTTCGACATGCTTGGTTTTAACGACCACGTCATCCACGTATGCCTCCACTGTTTTGCCGATCTGGTTTGCCAGGCATGTCTGAATCATGCGCTGATATGTTGCACCGGCGTTTTTTAGCCCGAAGGGCATTGTGTTGAAGCAGAATGGGCCGTATGGTGTGATGAATGTCGTTGCGGCTTGGTCTGGCTCTGCCATTTTGATTTGATGGTAGTCAGACTATGCGTCGAGGAAACACAATGAATCGTGTCCTGCGGTAGCATCGATGATTTGATCGATGCGGGGGAGGGGGAAGGGATCCTTTGGGCAGGCCTTATTAAGGTCCTTAAAATCGACGCACAAACGCCAGGATTTGTCCTTCTCTGGCACCATCACCAGGTTTGCTAGCCAGTCCGGATGTTTTATGTCTCTGATGAATCCGACCTCCAATAGCTTCTCCCATGGCTTGTCTTTTAGGCTCGGAGAAACGTCGAAGAGCCTGCTTGACTGGTTTGAATCCTTTTAGGATATTTAGGCTGTGTTCAGCCAGCCTGCTTGGGATTCCTGGCATGTCTGAAGGGTGCCAGGCAAAAATGTCCCAGTTCTCGCATAGGAACTCTCGCGGTGTGGCATCAACATCAGGGTTTAATTGTGCCCCGATGGAAGCTGTTTTTGTAGGGTCCATTGGATGGACTTGGAATTTGACTATTTCGTCCCCCGGCTTAAAGGAGGTGGACTTGGATCTTTTATCGAGTATCACGTCATCCCTGTTCACCGTGGAGCGCAGTGCAGTTAGTTCTTCGGCCGCTAGGGCTTCGGATAGTGCCTCAAGGGCCAGTGCAGCTGTCTTATTTTTGGCGCGGAGTGCTATGTCCGGATCACTAACAAGAGTGATGATTCCGTTGGGCCCGGGAATTTTGAGCTTCATGTACCCATAATTGGGTATGGCTTGGAAGATTGTAAACGCCGCCCGCCCTAATAGAGCATGGTATCCGCTGCTGAACGGGGCCACTTGGAATGTAATTTCTTCGGACCTGTAATTATCCGGCGTGCCGAATACCACGTCTAGTGTGATTTTTCCGGCGCAGCGTGCTTCCTGACTGGGGATGATTCCTCTAAAGGTTGTGCTGCTTTGCTTAATGCGGCTCCAGTCTATTTCCATCTTTTGAAGAGTTTCCTCGTAGATGAGGTTTAATCCGCTGCCGCCGTCCATGAGTACCTTGGTGAGTCGAAAGCCGTCCACGATTGGACTGAGGACCAGTGCGGCTGGTACTCGGGCTGTTCGGAATTTAGGTTCGTCACTGGCATTGAAGGTAATAGCCGTGTCGCTCCAAGGATTTGTTTCTGCTATGTGGAAGATTTCGGACGTGCTGCGGAGTGTCCGCTTCCGTCTTTTATTTGACGTGAAGGTCTCGAAGACCGTACTGTTGTCCTCGGGGTGGTGCTCTGTGGTTTTTGGGAGGAGTAGACCCTCACCACTTTTGGCCACCTGCCAGAGTATCCAGCATGCCCTAAGGCTGTGCGTTGGTATCGCATCCGCTGTACTATGAATTTTGCAGGGTCCATTGAGCCCTCCCTCCAGTACGGTTCCTTGCCCCGTAGAGGGCTTTATCTTTTTGGTAGTTAACACAGGTGTTGTCGTGGTTTTGTCACGACAGATGTCCTAGAGAAAGGACTTAGTCGTGGAGCCATCGCGACTGGTTAGCTTGAAGGGGTTAAAGCGGACATAGGGACGCAAGAGAGTTTATACTAGTTCGGCCCCTTTGATGAAGGTAAAAGCCTACGTCTAGTTGTGATGGAATTGATGGGGTTTCGATGACTAGGGAGCAAACAAGCTTCGCCTATGTCTCGAGTTGTTGTCTGTTGTCCTTGAACCGCCGCCGGGTCGTCCCCTTATATACACGGGTGACGCCCGTCGGTTCACAGAGTCCCAACACCAGTCGATATTCGTATCCGGGTTGGTCTCTCCTTATTCCTAACTTACAATACAAGTTTATATACAAATACCGATTTACAGCTACAAGTCTTAAACCGACTACGGGCCTTAGGCCCTCTTCTGCCTTCTTGGGCTTTTATCACTATTGAGCTACTAATGAAGTTGACCCGGCCCAGATAGGCCGGTTTACACCCAGCAGTAATATCCCCAACATTAGGCCCCAGATTGATTTGAACGGGTTCATGTCAATCCTTTAACAAAAACTTCATCTTCAACATCTTCTCATAAAATGGTAAACCGCCATGATGTCATCTTCTCTGGTTGCTGTAAACCGGAATGACGTCACCTGTCATAGCAAAGCTATCCATTATGCTTCCTTGTTTAATAGATCTGCGGAAATCGAGGCGACAGCTCCGTTTCGTGGCCCCATGATTGTCGCGCCTGACACATGTCCTTTTACCTTATAAATAGGACTGAAGGGTCATTTCTTTTCACCCCTTCATTTCATTCTTCTTCTTCTTCGTCGCGTCGCCAGCCTCGGAGCTCCGTCGCCGCCGTCAACTTGTGCACCAACCTTGGCCGCTGCATCAACCTGAACGCACCAGAGCCCCGCGGCAACCTTCCGCGTCTTCCTTAACTCTGGTAAACCTTCTGCTCTTCTCAACACAGATTTGTTCTAGGGTTTCATGTTGTTGCAGTGTTCATCACCTGTTCATGTTCATACACTAACCCTGGATGCATCTGTGAACCCCTGCTCTGTATAACGGTAGCTTTTAGTATCCGCCTTTAGTTTCATGCCCTAGACCATAGATCTCACATATATTTCTGCCCATTGATTCAATACTGTTCTGCCTTGAGCTTGTAAATATTTTTCTTATTTTCTGAACTTGCTTTAGATCCAACGCTGTAGAGAAATCTTGTGAAATCTGTTTCTGCACACTTATCCATCCGCCATCTCAGCTGTCTCCATGCTTAGATCAGGCGGTTTAACCTTGTAGAAAAAATTGCCAATCCGGTATATACCATTAGTCCCCTAGTTGAACCGCCAGATGTTGTTGCTTCATAAACTCCGTTTTAGATAGATATGTCTCCGGTTTATCATTGCGCATACCAATGTACCTTGATCAATGCATTTTTGAACCGGGATCTTCTACCTTGTAGATTTCCTCATGGCCAAGCAAGTATATGAGTGCAACTGGGTTCCTTCTCACGTCACAGAGGCTCAACTGGACGATCTAGTCCTGATTGGCGCTTTAGGCAGCAAAGATACCATCCATTGGAGGGCTCCTGGCAAAGAATGCCCTCCCACACCTCAAGAAGGAGAGGTCATTGTTTTTGTAGATCACTTAGCCTGGGGCTTTAAGCCGCCCGGTTCTAAATTTTACCGGGATGTTTTAGCCGATTTCCAACTCCATCTACAAGACATTGGCCCCAACTCTATTACAAATATGTGTCACTTCCAAGTGCTCTATGAGGTGTTCTTTCAAGAGGAGACCACAGTGGAATTGTTCAGAGACCTTTTCCATCTAAACTGTCGTACTGAGTTTACTGATCGCTCTAATACGGAGTTGGGTGGCGTGGCGATCCAGAAAAGGAAAGAGGTCACATACCCTCACGCCAAACTGCACAGCCACCCCAAAGAGTGGAATCAGACATGGTTCTATTGCAAAGACACCTCCCCTGCTGGTGAGAATCCCTTGCCTGGCTTTCGTCCGGAGCGGCTCAGCAATACACACCCTTTTCCACAAAGATTGACTGCCCAGGAGAGAAGCAAATATGGTCCTCAACTGTCAAAGCTCAGAGCCTTTATGGCCAACGGTTTAACAGGGGTTGATCTCGCTCACTGTTGGATATCATGGAGCATGCTGCCCCTTAGTCAGCACTCTGGTTTGATGTGCGAGTATACTGATAGTGTTGATGACCCACTGCGACGTTCCAAAATCCAGCTCTCTGATGAAGAAATCACAGAGGCTGTGAATAAGATGCTGAATGAACCGGAACACATCTGTGCTAGAATCGGCCTGCTTCCCTTCTGTGCCACCAACAAACCGCCAGCTGTAAGACTTTGATTTTTCCTTTTGCTGAATCTGTTATTAATATATCTGGTCATTGTTTAATATCAGTGTCTGTGTAATCAGGGCAATGATCCATTTTAGAGCAAGAAACTGCCGCAGGAGAAACCAGAAAAACCAAACAAGCCGGAAAGAACAACTCGGCAAAACACTAAAGCCGTGAAGAAGACTGCCCACAGGAAAAGAACCACTTCATCCTCTAATCCGACCCCTGATGATGATGTGGATAATCCAGACCTTGAGGTAGAGCTTGACTCACTTGGTTTATTTTTCATGCGTCTTATTGATGATGATATTTGTCAGGATGATGCCGAGGCCAGCCACGCGGATGCTGCAGAGGTAATTATTCTCTCTTCCGATTCAGAACCTTTGCCTTCACAAAAAATCCGTCAGGCAAACCGGAAAGTTAAATTTTCTCATCCTCTTGCTTATTTGGATCCTAAATTTCTTATGAAGACCCAACAACACGAAGCTCGTCGCACAACCCGGCACAGCGGCCAGGTAGTTACCTCCGCCGATTTACCAAACAGTCTGGTTCGGAAACGTCGTTCAAAGGTCTCTAATTTGCTTGTCAGTGCTTGTCCTAAAGCGGGCTGCTTTTGTCAACCTCTTAATCCGTCTGACTCCGATTACCAGGTTACTTCCGACTCCTCTTCTGGCGAGTCATCGGCTACTCAGCTGCCACCGCTTAAAACGGTGCTTGGGTAAGCTATTCTTATCATAATATTTACAGCACATCGCCTTGGAACATATGCTGTATTTGATTTTGTTATTCCTTTTAGGGCCAAACCTAGGCCAAGCAAGAAGGCTCGCCTGGACAAAGCGGCCGAAGAAGATGCCTTCCTTGAACCGGGCAAGACGCCAGATCTTGAAGCGACTATTCCTGATGATATACTCAATGATCCACCGTAGCAAGACAACGATCTTATTACTGAAGAAGTACCTATTGATACCTCAAATCCTGTCAATCAGCCCACAAGCTCCATCCGGATTGAGAAATCCACCGGTCCAACAAAGCCTACTCACAAGCCAACAGCCCCAGTGCAAACCAGCGGTACCAAGGATGATGAGGTTGTCATTACTGGCACTGGCCATACTGAGCCAAGCAATCCTGTCGCTTTGTCCAAACATTCTGCCAAGGAAGAATTTGCTGCCTTTGGCAAAGGCAAGTGGAACGCTCATCTGACGACTTACGCTGCTCTGAACGCCCAAGATATCCATTCCGGCTACATGAACCGGTTGTATACCAGTCGTGACTATGAAGCCGGTCTGGTTAATATGATGAAAGATAAATATGAGGTAACTTCCATATGCTCTCTCCTGCTTGTATGCTTCAATTCTTGCTGACTCTCCTAGCCCCCAAGGGCCGATTTGTAATCTTCTTTCAAACCGGGACTTACTAATATAAATCTTGATGCTTTGAAATTCGCTGATGTAGCCCCCAAGGGCCGGTTCAACTTAGCATAGTTAAACTGGTACTTTAAGTAATTGAGATTGCCGCATCAGAATATATACGAGCAAATAGCCATTAGCCCCCAAGTGCCAAGTTGAATACTTGTATTGATCTTGGGACTTTGTAAGCAATTGAAAGATGAAGATCGAATATGCATTAGCCCCCAAGTGCCAAGTGCATAACTTGTTATGTGGTTGGTACTTCAATCCTTGTACCGTTTTGTTGAAGCATATAACTGTCTGCATGCAGGCTGAGCTAAAGACGAAAGAAAACCAAGTCGCCGATCTCCAAGAAAACCTGAAAACCCAACAAGCTGAAACCTCCAAAGCAAAAGAGGAATTAGCCAGCGCTTTAAGCGCCATGGAACAGCTTAAGGAGAGCTTCAAGAAGAAGCAGGCGGATTGGGCCACTAAAAAGTCCACTTTAATCAAATGAGCAGAGGATGCCGAGGCTGCACTAAAACCGGTGGCGGATGAACTGACCAGTATAAAGCGGCACGTGCATGCCATGACCACTTCTATCTTTGGTAAGCCAGTTTGACTTCTGAATTGACTCGGCCTTCTTATAGAGCTGCCGGTTTAACCCTTTATGATATTTCAGGGACACGCATTGGTCACTTGGGGTCAGATGTGCGGAAGAAATTGAAAGCCGCCTACATGTTGGTCGAACAACTGTACACTGGTGCACAACGAATCATCTATACCGCATCCCACAACAAACCGGCGCCCACTTTGATTCAAGACACTCTGATGAAACTGTCGGTGCTTCCTACCCGGGTTGAAGAGCTCAAGAAATTTGCTGCTCGAACCGGTGCGATCAATGCTTTAATCCGGGCAAAAGCCTGGGTACCGGATTTTGATCCTGTTGAAACGGCTCAGGGCTATCCCAGCTTGAAGGAAGACGGGTCAGAGTTTGGTGAAGCGGATTTGCGAGCCATAAACCGGGTGGTGCGTCCGCTAGCTTGTCAATTGGCTAAAGAAGCAGACTTGTCCCATTATCAAGCCCAATATGACAATCAGAACAAGCGAATAGCTGCACCAATTCATGAATCGGAAAATCTTATCCCTCCAATACGTAAGCACACTTACGCTCCCGATATTGACCCGTCATTGCTGATCCATGATGAAGTTGTTTTTCAAACATTAATGGGAATCGACTAGACAACTGTTGATTTCCAGCCGCTGGGTAAAGAAACTGAAGCTGAAGCGGCGCAGGATGACCCACAACCATCAGGCCAGGCTGGTGACCAAGCTTGAACCGGAAGCCGGTTTAAAACTGCTTGTCCTTTGCAAAAAACAATGATCTTATTGTGGGCACCTTGTTGCCTTGTAATAAGTTAGCTGATACTTTTGATGTTGATATACCTTCGTGCATAATTTGCTCTTCCTTCGGGTGATGAACTTTCCAAAGTACTTTCTGCAATAAAAAATCTTCAAGTGCCACCGCGGTTGTACCCTCAAGCGGAATATGATGTCTGCATACATGAAAGCAAAACATCCAAAAAAAATTTAAGTATATGACCAAATTTTTGAGATACATAATACCTGCCATTGTTGAGCGTGAAGTTGGCTTGGCCAATCTTGAAGCGGAGTTTTATTAACCCACCCTGTTGGAGGAGATAGAAGCTCCCATATATATGACGCCGGTTTACTATGTAAACCGTGCCGGATTATAATAAACACCGTGTTACTCCATAAAAGGATGTTAACAACAAGGATCAAACCGAGCAAATAATCTCCGGATTGACATGAACTGTGTTCCGTCAATTGATTGGTTGAGAAACTTTGTCAGTTTAAAAAAACGCAATAAAAAAGCAAAAAACCCCTTCAAAGAAAAGTGTGAAGCAAATGCAATGACAAAACCGTTTGCAAAAAAGGTTTATTTGAGCTGATCAAATGGCGTTACCATGGCCGAACACGACCAAGCTCCCGTTAGGTGTAACTATGGTTCTAGTCAGCCAGGTCCCCAAATGAAACCGTGGCATTTATGCCGACCAAGTGGCATGGCAATGGTTCGGGTTCAACCAAGCCCCCAAGTGATTATGTGGCCTTAGGCCGACCAAGAGGCATGACTGGTTCAGACGTGACCAAGTCCCCAAGTGATCTGGTGGCTCTCGCCTATCAAGAGGTATGGTATTGGTTCGGATACGACCAATCCTCCAAGTGATATAACATGATGCTTTTTTAAAAAGCGAACTCAAGGGGTAAAACGGAGGCCGCTTTAGAGCAACTCCGTGTAACCACACATGATGTAAAAGAACAGATACCCCGCTTTAGCTGAGGTTCCGGTTTATTATATTTAATCATAGTATATACATCATCGTAATATGTACATAAGTATAGCCAATGGATCAGGTATAGTAAGGCCGAAGATGAGCTATGTTCCACGGCCTGTTGGTCTCCTCCTCTGATGTACGTGAGTCCTTATGCTCTGGAATATCGATCAGATAGTATGACCCGTTGTGCAGATTCTTGCTGACCACGAAAGGCCCCTCCCAAGGTGGGGATAGCTTATGCATATCAGTCTGATCTTGGATGAGCCGAAGCACCAAATCTCCTTCCTGAAAGGTTCTGGTTGTGACTCGGCGACTGTGATAACGACGAAGATCCTATTGGTAAATCGCCGATCGGGCGGCTGCTATGTCACGCTCTTCAGCCAACCGGTCCAAAGAATCTTGCCGTGTTGTCTCGTTGTCCGCTTCAACATAAGCCGTCACACGAGGGGAATCATGACGGATATCACTGGGGAGAACCACCTCCGCTCCATAAACCATGAAGAACGGTGTGTGTCCTGTTGACCTGTTGGGTGTTGTATTGATGCTCCATAACACAGATGGTAATTCTTCTACCCAACAACCCAGCGTTCTCTGCAAAGGAACCATGAGCCGGGGCTTGATGCCTCTCAAGATCTCTTGATTAGCTCTTTCTGCTTGACCATTGGACTGTGGGTGTGCCACTGATGAAACGTCGAGCCGGATGTGCTCCCGTTCGTAGAACTCCTTCATGGTACCTTTGGACAAATTGGTACCATTATCTATGATGATACTGTGTGGAAAGCCAAACCGGAAAATCACTTTTCTAATGAACTGAATCGCCGTGGCCGCATCACACTTGCTAACAGGTTCTGCCTCCACCCACTTTGTAAACTTGTCAACCGCCACCAGGAGGTGGGTCTTCTTATCTTTGGACCTTTTGAAAGGCCCAACCATATCCAGCCCCCAAGTCGCAAACGACCAAGTAATTGCGATCATTCTCAATTCTTAAGCCGGTACATGAGCACGTCTTGAAAATCTTTGGCAACCATCACATCGTCTGACCATATCCTCCGCATCAGCATGAGCAGTTAACCAATAGAAGCCATGGTGAAAAGCTTTAGCCACCAGAGACTTTGAACCGGCGTGGTGACCACAATCTCCTTCGTGGATCTCACGCAAAATTTCACGGCCTTCTTCAGGAGACACACAGCGTTGAAATGCTCCTGACACACTGCAATGATGCAACTCGCCATTGATAATAGCCATGGACTTGGATCGCCGGATTATCTGTCGGGCCAGAGTCTCATCCTCTGGTAACTCGCCCCGGTTCTTGTACGCCAGGTAAGGAAGCGTCCAATCTGGAATAAAATGAAGAGATGCCACCAATTGAGCCTCCGGATCAGGAATAGCCAAATCCGCTTCACCAGGGATCTTAACCGACGGGTTGTGCAGCACATCCAGAAAAACATTGGGCGGGACCGGTTTGCGCTGAGAGCCCAGCCGGCTTAAGGCGTCCACCGCTTCATTTTTCCGTCGGTCCACGTGGTCCACCTGATAGCCTTTGAAATGACCTGGAACAATATCCACCTCACGACAATATGTTGCCATGAGTGGGTCCTTGGAGTCCCAAGTGCCGGACACTTGCTGAGCCACAAGGTCCGAGTCACCGAAGCACTTAACTCGACTTAGATTCATCTCCTTAGCCATCCGGAGACCATGGAGCAAGGCTTCATACTCAGCTGCATTGTTAGTGCAAGGGAACATTAAGCGAAGAACATAACAAAACTTATCACCTCGTGGGGAAGTTAATACAACTCCAGCCCCCAAGCCTTCCAATTTCCTGGATCCGTCAAAATGGATGGTCCAATACGTGTGATCCGTCCTTTCTTCAGGTACTTGCATTTCCGTCCAATCATTGATGAAATCAACAAGTGCTTGAGACTTAACCGCCATCCGAGGCACATATTTCAGACCGTGCTGCCCAAGCTCTATAGCCCACTTGGCAATCCGGCCAGTTGCTTCCCGGTTCTGGATGATATCTCCCAAAGGAGTGGAACTGACCACCGTAATTGGATGCCCTTGGAAGTATTGTTTAAGCTTCCGAGGGAGGGCAAATGTCGTCTTCTCTTGGTCCTTAACTGCCATTTTGATCTGATGATAGCCAGAATATGCATCCAAAAAACTTAAATGCTCACAACCCGCCGTAGCATCAATAATTTGATCAATACGGGGGAGGGCAAAAGGATCTGCCGGACAAGCTTTATTAAGATCTGTGTAATCCACACACATGCGCCAGGTTCCGTTTTTCTTGAGTACCAGCACCGGATTGGCAAGCCACTCAGGGTGAAAATCTTCAACAATAAAGCTAGCTGCTAAGAGCCTGGCTACCTCTTCTCCAATCGCCTTGCATCTTTCTTTGTTAAACCGGCGGAGGAACTGTTTCACCGGTTTGTACTTAGGATCCACATTAAGGGTGTGCTCAGCGAGTTGCCTCGGTACACCTGGCATGTCAGAGGGCTTCCATGCAAAAATGTCCCGATTCTCACGGATGAACTTGATGAGCGCGCTTTCCTATTTCGGATCCAAATTAGCACTGATGCTGAACTGCTTGGATGAATCACCAGGTACAAAGTCAACAAGCTTAGTTTCTGCTGCCGATTTGAACTTCAGGGCCGGATCATGCTCCGTAGTTGGCTTCTTTAATGGAGTCATGTCCGCCGGATCAACATTGTCCTTATAATACTTCAGCTCCTCGGTGGCACAAACCGACTCTGCATAGGCCGCATCACCTTCCTCGCACTCCAAAGTGATTTTGCGGCTTCCACGAACTGTTATTGTCCCCTTGTGACCCGGCATCTTGAGCTGCAAATACACATAACAGGGTCGTGCCATAAACTTGGCGTAGGCCGGTCGCCCAAATAGGGCGTGATATGGACTTTGGATTTTCACCACTTCAAACATCAATGTCTCCGACCTGGAATCATGATCATCCCCAAAGGCCACTTCCAGAGCTATCTTACCGACAGGATATGCTGATCTCCCAGGTACTACACCGTGGAACACCGTATTAGACGGCTTAAGATTTTTATCTGTCAGTCCCATACGACGGAAGGTCTCATAGTACAAGATATTAATGCTGCTACCTCCATCCATGAGCACCTTGGTGAACTTGTAACCTCCCACCTGAGGCGCCACCACCAGAGCCAACTGACCCAGATTATCGACCTGGGGAGGGTGATCCTCTCTGCTCCATACGATTGGCTGTTCAGACCAACATAGATAACGGGGTATGGCTGGTTCAACAGAGTTGACCGCCCGCCTCTGAACCTTCCGGTCTCGCTTGTCCAAGCTAGTGGTGAAGACATGGTACTGCCCACTACTCAACTGCTTTGGGTTGCTCTGGTAACCTGACTGTTGCTGCTGTTGGTTGTAACCACCCTAGTTGTTCTGATTATTTTGACCATTATGTCCGCCTGGATTACCATTGAATCCCGAACTGGAACTTCCTCCACCGTAACCCGGCCCGGATCCTAAGCCACCGCCAGATTCGCAATCATACCGGAAATTATTAGAATTCTTGAACTCCTGCATAATAAAGCAATCCTTCCAAAGGTGGTTTGCTGGCGCCTCCTTCGTCCCATGTCTTGGACAGGGCTGGCTCAGTAGATAATTTAGGCGGTCCGGGTTAGGGTTGGGTGCCCCATTGCGGTTTTTCGGTCTACCCTTGCATCGCTGGCCATTGTCCTACGTGTTGGTATTAGCCACAAAGTCCATGTTACCATCCGCTTTACGCTTGCCTCCACCGCCGTTACCTGCCCAGTGATGTTGCTGACCTTTGGAGTTGTTGTTCCTCTTTCCCTTCCCTGCCTTGTCATCATCAGATTCGGGATCCTTGGTACTATCAGAATCAACATACTTCACCAAAGCGGCCATGAGGGTCCCCATATCCGTGCAATGACGCTTCATCCGTCCCAACTTTAGCTTTAGGGGCCCAAACCGGCAGTTGCCTTCTAGGGTTAATACTGTGGTGTCAGCGTTGATACGGTCTGATGAGTGTAACACTTGTGAAACACGGCGCACCCAATGAGTCATTGACTCTCCTTCCTCCTGAACGCAGGCAGCTAAGTCCACTATCGACATAGGCTGTTTACATGTATCCTTGAAATTGCTGATAAACCGGGCTCGTAATTGGGCCCATGAACTGATAGAATTAGCCGGCAAACTTTTTAACCAAGTACAGGCCGTTCCCTCAAGCATCATGGTGGAGTATTTCGCACACGCCGCGTCATCCACATCAAGCATCTCCATGGCCATCTCATAGCTCTCCACCCATGACTCTGGAGGTTGATCCGCCGTGTAATTTGGTACCTTGCGCGGGCCTTTGAAATCCTTGGGCAAGTGCACGTTGCATAAAGCGGGGATAAGGCAAGGCACCCCAAAGAACTAGAAGTAACACCAGGTTCGATCGAGATAGTTGGACGAACCGGCGTGAGCTGCCGAGCCTGATGTTGTGCAGCCAACTCGGCCTCCCTGTGCGCGCGGGCCCGGTCCACCACTCCCTGAGCGTTATCAGCACCACCCGCCGGGTTGTTGCCATGGGGTGCTCCACGTTGTTCATTACTCGATACTGCTGGTTCATCCATATGTCTGCTATAGCTCCGGCTTGGACGGGGAGTCGAGTGGATCCGGTCGCGGCTGTACGAGTACGCTTCTTGTTGAACCAAAGCTGTCCTCAGAAGTTCCTTGACCTGTCGCGTCTCTACTGCCTGCGGCGAGTCACCTTCAATTGGAATGGCCTCCAGCCGTGCACCAGCGGCAACAAGATTGTCCATTGGGTTGGAGTAGTGACCTGGAGGTGTTAAAGCAGCCTGAGGTATAACGGTGTTTTGACGAGGCTGAACCGGTGCACCAGTCCCAGGAGCTTCTGCCCGGTTTCCCTCCAGCGGATTGCCGGTTCCTGACCCTGGAGTGTTGAAAAGGTCTCTGGCCTCGAAAACCGGAGGTAAATGGGATCGGTGCTTCCTCCTTATGACTTCATGCGACGCGTTCTGGTCCAACATAAGCCTGTAAGCTTGTGCGTCTAAAGCGGCCTGCTCTGTGGCCATCCTGGTGTCCTCAACTGCTAGATCCGCCTTGGCCTGGGTGATCTATTCCTTTACCTTTGCAATCTCCATGTTGTGAACGCCCTGATCCGGCGGATTAGCTTCCTCCATAAGCACAGCCAATGCATCAAATAGCTCTGATAGAACCTAAGCCGGCGGGCGCACAGGGCCTCCTGCCCCGGCAGCCGTCGCCGCTGCTGAACCAGAGATTGTTGCCGCAGCTGTCGAAGAATGAAGCGCTGCTTGTGTTCTGGCCATGAATATTCCAACTCAGTTGGGCAGATCGGAGGGGTCCGGAATACTGTCGCCATCGGAACAGCCCCCAATCCGGCCGTCTTGTAGCTGATAAAGAGACTCGGTTTCTCCGGTCGAAGACTCGTCATCGGAACAAACAACGGTCTCGCCGTGAGATTCAGATCCGTCCTCATAACTTCCTCTATGGATGACTCCCACGAAGGCACGCTTCATGGCCGGTTTAACCCGGGCAGATCGCGCACGCTAAGCCGTCTCGACGAGGTCGGTGCAGATGTCCAGCTCAGGGCCCGGTTCACCGATCTTGCCAATGAAAACATGAATGCCACCAAAGGGGACCCGGTACCCGTACTCAACTAAGCCGGCCTCGGGGCCCCAGCCTGCATCGTCGATGTAGAGCTTACCGCGATGACTCTTAGTCATCCGGCATACAACGTAGCCCTCGAGTCCTTCAAAGCGGCCCTCCAAGAACCTGAAACCATCGTGCGATCGCCCCACAGTGGGCGCCAACTGTCGTGGTTTTGTCACGGCAGATGTCCTAGAGAAAGGACTTAGTCGTGGAGCCATCGTGACTGGTTAGCTTGAAGGGGTTAAAGCGGACACAGGGACGCAAGAGAGTTTATACTAGTTCGGCCCCTTTGATGAAGGTAAAAGCCTACGTCTAGTTGTGATGGAATTGATGGGGTTTCGATGACTAGGGAGCAAACAAGCTTCGCTTATGTCTCGAGTTGTTGTCTGTTGTCCTTGAACCGCCGCCGAGTCGTCCCCTTATATACACCGGTGACGCCCGTCGGTTCATAGAGTCCCAACACCGGTCGATATTCGTATCCGGGTTGGTCTCTCCTTATTCCTAGCTTACAATACAAGTTTATATACAAATACCGATTTACAGCTACAAGTCTTAAACCGACTACGGGCCTTAGGCCCTCTTCTGCCTTCTTGGGCTTTTATCACTATTGAGCTACTGATGAAGTTGACCTGGCCCAGATAGGCCGGTTTACGCCCAGCAGTAATATCCCCAACAGGTGTATTGTGATAATGCACCCTTTTATTTCGGACTGGGTTTGTATTCAGGGCCGGATTATCTCAAAATTTTATTTCGGTTTTCCAGGCGCTTTCCATCGCACAGTACTTTCGTACTATGGACACCAAGTCGGCAAAGCGTGTAATTTTGCAACGGACGTATGGCGTTGAGGTTTCCCTTCTCCGTGCAATTATTGCAGAAGAGTGAAATTGCGTCTTCCTCACGGTAGTCCTTTATCCTGTTCTTGACCAGGAGGAATCTGGCCCAGTAATGGTGTACTGTTTTTGCGGGCTCTTGCCTAATTTGGGATAGATCACGTATGCTTGGGTGGGTTGGTGGAATTGAATCCAAATCCTCACCCAATCTCAGGCTCAGTGGCCAAGGAGTTTCCGAACTCAAAAGTTTGGATTCTTGGATGTTTTCCGGTAAATCTGGTCCGCTGTCTAATTCTGGGTTCAGGCTTTGAGTGACATCCTCCCTCCGCGGGTATCCGGCTTGGAGGGATCGGGAATCCGGACGTAGCTAGTCCTTAAGATAGATGAAGTTTTGCCGCATTGTTCTTCCACAACTGCAACATGATGGGTGACCTGGGGAGAGTTAATTTCTCTTAGATCGGGTTTAGGCCCAATCTGATCGTAGTCTGTACCGACTCCCAGGGCGGCGATACGATCCAAGAGCTCGTTCAGGGAAGAGAGCTCCATTGGATCTAACTGCTCGGCAAGTTCCGAGTTGATGTGAAGATTGCTTTTGATGACCCGAGAAGTCATCGTCGGCGCAGCGGCCGAACAGGCGGTCATAAGAAAACCACCTAGCCGGAGAGTTTGGCCGATAGCCAGAGCTCCCTCAGCGATAGTGCCGTCTTTAAAGACAGTACGAGACATCCTTCCTTGTGGCGACGGCACAGCGGAACTCTCAATGAAAGCACCAATGTCGGTGTCAAAACCGGCGGATCTCGGATAGGGGGTCCCGAACTGTGCTTCTAGGCCGGATGGTAACGGGAGACAAGGGACACAAAGTTTTACCCAGGTTCGGGCCCTCTTGATGGAGGTAAAACCCTACGTCCTGCTTGATTAATATTGATGATATGGGTGTTACAAGAGTAGACCTACCACGAGATCAGAGAGGCTAAACCCTAGAAGCTAGCCTACGGTATGATTGTATGTTGGGATTGTTGTCCTATGGACTAAAACCCTTTGGTTTATATAGACACCGGAGAGGGTTAGGGTTACACAAGGTCGGTTACAAAGGAGGAGATATCCATATACGTATTGCCTAGCTTGCCTTCCACGCCAAGTAGAGTCCCATCCGGACTCGAGACGAAGTCTTCAATCTTGTATCTTCATAGTCTAACAGTCCGGCCAATGGAGATAGTCCAGCTGTCCGGAGACCCCCTAATCCAGGACTCCCACAATCTTCGTAGAATATGTAAGAGCCAATATGAGCATCCAGGTTCCGCTATTGGTTATTGACCAGATATATGTCTTGGTCATGTCTACATAGTTCTCGAACCCGTAGGGTCCGCACGCTTAACGTTCGATAACGAATTGTATTATGAGTTATGTGTTTTGATGAACCTAAGTTTTTTCGGAGTCTCGGATGAGATCACAGACATAATGAGGAGTCTCGAAATGGTCGAGACATAAAGATTCATATATTGGAAGGCTACATTCGGAGACCAGAATGGTTCGTGTCGTTTCAGATAAGTTTTGGAGTACCAGGGGTTACCGGAACCCTCCCCCCGGGGGGTTAATGGTCCACATGGGCCGTAGTGGAGAAGAGAGAGGGCCGGCCAGGAGGTGGCGCGCACCCCCCCCCCTTGCCCGGTCCGAGATGGACAAGAGGTGGGGGCGGCGCCCCCCTCCTTCCTTCTCTCCTCTTCCTCCTTCCCTTCTTCTCCTACTTGGAATAGCAAAGGGGGACTGAATCCTACATGGAGCGGGAGTCCAAGTAGGACGCCCCCCATGGCACGCCCCCTAGGGCCGTGTCGGTGTCAAAACCAGCGGATCTCGGGTAGGGGGTCCCGAACTATGCGTCTAGGCCGGATGGTAATAGGAGGCAGGGGACACGATGTTTTACCCAGGTTCGGGGACTCTTGATGGAGGTAAAACCCTACGACCTGCTTGATTGATATTGATGATATGGGTAGTACAAGAGTAGATTTACCACGAGATCAGAGAGGCTAAACCCTAGAAGCTAGCCTATGGTATGATTGTATGTTATTCTACGGACTAAAACCCTTCGGTTTATATAGACACCGGAGAGGGTTAGGGTTACACAAGGTCGGTAACAAAGGAGGAGATATTCATATCTGTATTGCCTAGCTTGCCTTACACGCCAAGTAGAGTCCCATCTGGACACGAGACGAAGTCTTCAATCTTGTATCTTCGTAGTCCAACTGTCCGGCCAGAGGATATAGTCCGGCTGTCCGGAGACCCCCTAATCCAGGACTCCCTCAGTAGCCCCTGAACTAGGCTTCAATGACGATGAGTCCGGCGCGTAGTGTTGTCTTCGGCATTGCAAGGCAGGTTCCTCTCCAAATTCCGTGTAGCTATTGAAATAGTGTCCGGCCTTTTGTGAATGTTGCACTCCTTGGCTTCCACGCCCAATAATGGCCACTTTCCACGTGCCGAGCGAATGTGAAGAGCCAGGGTGTTTTTACATTTACCCCCCTAGCTGTGTGAATGAGCTGCCTATTAAAAAGACGAGGATTCAGATCCAAATCACACCATCCTCCCTCGGCGAGCCTTCATCGGAGCGCATTCGACATGGATTCATTCCATCATCGCCGGTCGACGCAGCTCCTCCTCTCGCTCCCCTAGCCCGAAGCCTGGAGATTGGGAGAGATGTTCCGTCCCGCACAGCAAATTAATGATGCTTCAGACCAAGGGATTTCTTCCCCCAGCATACGTGGTCCCAGTTCGAGCCGGGCTTGCCACCTATAATGGCGGAGATCAAGCGGAGAGCCTTCCCAATCCCTCCAAGGGAGAGCGGGTATGCCTTGTCCCTTATTTGGTAAGAGGGCTCGGATTTCCAATTCATCCATTTCTCCGGGTGCTCCTGGAGTTCTACCGCCTCCAGTTGGATAACCTTACGCCTGCCTCCATGCTGCATATCGCGGGATTCATAGCCCTTTGCGAGTTGTTTTTGGGCTATGAGGCTCATTTCGCTCTGTGGAGGAAGTTGTTCTGCCTTGTGCCCCGTTCTCAGAAGGGGTCAATATATCAAGTGGGCGGAGCCGAAGTGTGGCGTATTGCCGGGACCGGATACCTGTCTGAAACCCCAAAGAAGTCGTCCGAAAACTGTCCTTCAGAATGGTTTTATATAGAAGACGTCCCCCTCTCGGATCCTATTAGAATCAGCCTTCCTGAGTTCGACAACGCCCCTTTGAAGAAGCGCCGGAGCTGGCGTCCATGGAGCTCCCAGGAAGAACATGACAGGGACGTTCTTTGCCTGATGAGCCGGATAAGTTTTTTAGCTCGATCCGGATTGACCATGATCGAGGTCATGGCCATATGTATTATGCGGGGGGTGCAGCCGCTTCAATATAGAGGCCACCCCATGTGGGATTTCAACGGGGAGGATGACGCCACCCGCCACGGCTGCAAAGGGCCGGGATCGGCTGCTGGTCTAATAAAGATCTTATCCACTTTGTACAAGGGAGAAGAGGAGGAATTCCTTTGTGTCAACCCGCAGGGCGGATTTTCTATGTACAATCCTCCGAGCTGGGTAAGCGGAGACTTTTTCCCGCCCATCCGTTTCGTATTTCCGTAGTTAAGTATTCAGTCTAGCGATTTCATCGCAGGAGCTGCGCCAGGCTGTAAAGGAGATAAACAGCCCTCCTCCACAACCCGAGGACCCTAGACGGTCCCTCGACCCGGCCTCCCAGGAGGATCCGGACATATCTGTGGAGCTGATCGATGGGGTATTTTACCAATCGAGTAATGACAATGCTTTGGTGGCCATTACGGCCGATTACCCTGGGCTACTTCCAGCCTCACAGGGACTGAGACCGAAGTCCAAACACTTCAAAAGGGGATCCGTCCTTGCGCTTTTTTGATTGCCGTATAACAGCCGTGTTTTGCAGGGGAGGTCCTCGAGGCAGAAGGCCGAGCCTGCGGCAACTAGCCAACAAGGGGCCGCGAGGCCAGGCAGGCTGAAAAGACCCGCAGTCTGGATTGAGACACCGGCGCAGCGGTACGGCATGCAATCTTTATTGCAAGACATTATTCTCAGAGGCATACTAACGCCCATGCCTTCTTTTCAAGAAAAAGAGCGCTCGCCGGACTATACCCGGAGAGGCTACCAATTGCGCCTCCACCAGCCAGGCTCCAAGGCCAGATTCGGAGGCGGGAACGAATACGAGGCGTGCGTCAGGCGCTCCTCTGACAGAGGATGCGGATAAACTGTCCGCCACCAATTCCGAGGTGGAAAGTGCCATGAACCACCGGCGTCGCCGGACTGTTCTTCATGACGCTTGTTTCTCCCAAGAGGCATTGGATGCCTTCAACTCGGGAGACGCGTACCTCCGTGCCGCTCAAAATGGTCTAGCCAGAGCCACGGAGCAGTATGTAAAAGACATACGGGTGAGAAAATTTGGTGATTACATATATATCAGTAGCCCCTGAGACTTGAAATAGTTAGGGTAACTGATTTAAGGATCATTTGTTACGCAGGTTCTTACAGAAAAGAATACTCAACTGTCCCAGGAGCTGGAAGAGTGCAAAGCCCAACTTCAGGCCGCACTGGCCGCAGCAGGGGAGCCCAAAGAGACCCCCTCTGGTAACATATCCTTCGAATGATAAGTATCATATTGGAAGGCGGCGTATATGCAGATCTGATGATAAAATTGCAGATGAAGCTGGATTAAATCCGGATAAGCAACAGCTCATACGCCAGCTGAAGGCCGGTGAGAGCGTGCTTACGAGGGTGAGGCAGGAGAAGAATGATCTCCTAGATGCCAACACCAAGCTGGGCGTGGAAATAAAAGATGTTCATGCCCAACTGTCATACTTTGTTAAGGAGAATCGGCGGCTTCAACGCGGCATATTTAGTAAGTGCTTGAACGAACTTTGAAAAAGAGTTCGGCGAGGAAGCTGGCTGACAGAGTTATGTCTGTAGGTATGCTAATAGGTCGTCCTGCCGAGGAGATGCCCGGTTCAACAGGTGATCTTCTTCCCGAGCTCTCACAGTTGCACGAACGAGTTCGGCAGGTGATGCAAGGCGTCGCCCAGGCCTTGTGGCCATCTGTCTCCATACCCGAAGGCCTTGGAGAGCTTGCAGAAAAGCTGAAGGGAGCACGGCGGCACTTCCGATTATGGAAGATATCGGCCTGCCATCAGGGCGCCAGAGAAGCCTGGGCAATGGTGAAGACACGGTACACGAAGGCTGACCCGAACCACATGGCCGAAGTCGGACCTGTGGGGCCTGATGGGAAGGAGATCCCTGTGAGCTTAGTGTACGGCCAAGTAGAATTGGCCGCAAAGTATTCCCAACAGGACTGTAGACTAGACAGCCTATTGGATGGTATTGAAGAGGAATTCAACCAGTCAAATTGACTATGTAATTTTAAAGTGACATGTATAATGCCTTCTAGCCGGATTGTAGATCGTTTGTCGCGGCGGACCTTTTCGCTTCAACTTCGGGACCTGACAGTCTGTAGTGTATTCGAATACCCTCTCGGTTATGTAAGAACCGGGGCATGCGTGGAGACCAGGCGTAGGGGCATTAGTGCTTTATCAAACAAGTTCCCAACTAGTTATGTTATATTACATGGGTAGTAAGAAACATCTTCCAGGGAGAATAGTTCCGTTAAGGGTTCCTTTCCCTGGGTAAGCATGCCCTAAAGTGCATGTCCGGACTGCGATAAGAAGTGCAAAAAAATCATCTAGGGGCAGATATGGATAATAAAAGTCATCTTTTGTTCACCGATCGAATATTCCCTTAAGAACGCTAGCTTTCGGCTTCACCCAGTCTGAGGTACACATCCGGCTGACCCGGCGGTAACAAACGCAGAGGTGCTCCCCTTATGCCCTAGCCGAATTAACGGGAACGTAGGCCATAAATACAAGAGCCAGGCAACCCAGCTTGGCCAAAAATTAAGTCATATCGATGCATATAATGGTGACAAAAGGTACATGCGGAAGTATAACACATGTGTTGGGCGTGAGGCCCAGGTAAATAACTTAAGCTTCTGTGAAAGAAGCCCCCAGGTATGAAGAGTGCGGCTAGCGCATCTGTAATGTACGAGTGAGGCACAAGGTGACCCTTGAAGGCCTAGAGAAATAGAAGAATGAAAGGGAAACAAGACAGATGATGCATATGCAGAAAATGGACAAAGGGAGGGGACTAACATAGAGTCTGGTGCTAAGCGTAGAATCTTTAAAGCCTGGTTGTGTTCCATGGGTTCGGCTCGAGTCGACTAGTCGATGCATCCCGCAGTCGGTACGCTCCACCGGTCAGAACTTGGTCGATAATGAAGGGACCTTCCCATTTGTGCTCGAGCTTGTTCTTTTTCTTATCCGGCAGCCATAGAACTAGTTCGCCAACGTTATAAGTTTTGGCCCGTACTTCTCTGCTTTGGTATATGCGATCCTGTTGCTGGTAAAATGCGGAACAGGCTTTGGCTACGTCACACTCTTCCTCCAAGGTGTCCAGACTGTCCTGCCGATCGAGCTCGGCTTCTCTTTCTTCGTACATGCGCACTCGAGGTGAGTCATGACTATGTCACAGGGCAGGACTACCTCTGCGCCGTACGACATAAAAAACGGTGTATATCCGGTACTACGATTCGGCGTGGTCCGTGGCCCCCAGAGTACGGAGTCGAGCTCCTCTACCCAGTGCGTGTTAGACTCCGTCAAGGAGTGCACTAATATGGGTTTAATGCCGCTCATTATAAGACCATTTGCTCATTCGACTTGTCCGTTGGTTTGTGGGTGATAGACTGAAGCATAATCGAGCTTGATGCCCATTTTGCTACACCAGAGTTTTACCTCGTCAGCCGTGAAGTTCGTGCGGTTATCAGTGATGACGCTGTGGGGGACGCCGTAACGGTGTACAACCCCGGATATGAAATCTATCACCGGTCCGGATTCGGCTGTTTTAACCGGTTTAGCCTCTATCCATTTGGTGAATTTATCCACCATGACCAATAAGTATTTTTTCTTGTGGGTTCCCCCTTTAAGGGGTCCAACCATGTCAAGCCCCCAGACCTCGAAGGGCCATGTAATGGGGATTGTTTGGAGGGCGGTGGGTGGCATGCGGCTTTGATTTGCAAAGAGCTGGAAACCGGCGCAACGTTGGACCAAGTCCTGTGCATCTGCCCGGGCCGTTGGCCAATAGAATCCTGTACGGAAGGCCTTGCTTACAAGAGCCCGGGCTGCGGCGTGATGACCGCCGAGTCTGGCGTGAATTTCTGACAAAAGGTTCCGCCCTTCCTCTTTGGAGATGCACCTTTGAAGGACTCCGGTAGCGCTTTTTTTGTACAATTCTCCCTCATGGACCCTGTAGGCCTTGGATCGCCGCACTATGTCGCGTGCCTCATTTTGGTCCTCCGGAAGTTCCTGTCTAGTTAGGTAGGCCAGGAATGGTTCTGTCCACGGGGCAATAATGGCCATTATTTCGTGGGCTGAATGTGTTATTTCGGTGGCGGGGCCTCCGATTGTCTCAGAGAGTTCGGTATCGGGTATTTTGGCCGGGTCCGGACTGTTGTTACCGGTGTCCCCTTCCCATGCTACGGATGGCTTGAAGAGCCTTTCCAGAAATATGTTGGGAGGGACCGCGTCGTGTTTTGGTGCCGATGCAAGCGAGGATATCCGCCGCCTGATTGTTTTCCCGAGCCACATGGTGAAATTCGAGCCCCTCAAACCAAGCTGACATTTTTAGGACGGCATTGCGATAAGCTGCCATTTTCGGATCCTTGGCATCAAAGTCTCCATTAATTTGGCATATTGCGAGGTTCGAATCCCCGCGCACCTCTAGGCATTGAATGCCCATGGATACTGCCATCCGGAGACCATGTAGAAGGGCCTCATATTCGGCTGCATTGTTGGAGTCCGTATACATTATCTGTAGTACGTACTGAACCGAATCTCCTGTTGGGGACGTCAAAACGACGCCAGCCCCCAGACCAGCCAACATTTTGCAACCATCGAAGTGCATGATCTAGTTTGAATATGTGCCGTACTCCTTGGGGAGTTCGGCTTCCATCCACTCGGCGATGAAATCAGCCAAAACTTGCGATTTAATAGCTCACCGTGGCTTGTAAGTTATGTCAAATGGGAGGAGCTCAATGGCCCATTTGGCAATCCGGCCCGTCACGTCGCGGTTGTTTATAATATCGTTAAGTGGTACTTCCGAGGCTACCGTTATCGAACACTCTTGAAAGTAGTGTCGCAGCTTCCGGGATGCCATAAATACCGCGTACGCTATCTTTTGATAATGCGGGTATCGTGATTTGCATGGAGTAAGGACAGTGGATACATAGTAAACCGGCTTTTGAAGGGGGAATTTGTGTCCGTCCGCTTCTCGTTCGACGACGAGCACTGCGCTTACTACTTGATGAGTTGCCGCAATGTATAATAGCATTGGTTCACCAATGTTTGGCGCGGCCAGGACTGGGTTTGTTGCCAATATGAATTTTATTTCGTTGAGTCCGGCCGTGGCAGCATCCGTCCACTCGAGGTGTTCGGTGCGCCGGAGGAGGCGATAAAGGGGTAATGCCTTTTCTCCCAAGCGGGAGATAAAGCGGCTTAGAGCCGCCACGCATCCAGTCAATTTTTGTATTTGTTTGAGGTCTGTTGGGGTAGCCAACTATGACAACGCTTGGATTTTGGCCGGATTAGCTTCAATACCTCTACTGGAGACAATGAATCCAAGGAGCTTTTCGGCTGGTACGCCGAAAACGCATTTTTCCGGATTGAGCTTGATGTCATATGTTCGGAGGTTATCGAATGTGAGCCTCAAGTCGTCTACTAGAGTTTCAACATGCTTGGTTTTAACGACCACGTCGTCTACGTATGCCTCCACTGTTTTGCCGATCTGGTTTGCCAGACATGTCTGAATCATGCGCTGATATGTTGCGCCGGCATTTTTGAGCCCGAAGGGCATTGTGTTGAAGCAGAATGGGCCGTATGGTGTGATGAATGCCGTTGCGGCTTGGTCTGGCTCTGCCATTTTAATTTGATGGTAGCCGGAGTATGCGTCGAGGAAACACAATGAATCATGTCCTGCGGTGGCGTCGATGGTTTGATCGATGCGGGGGAGGGGGGAAGGATCCTTTGGACAGGCCTTGTTAAGGTCCTTAAAATTGACGCACAAGCGCCAGGATTTGTCCTTCTTTGGTACCATCACCAGGTTTGCTAGCTAGTCCAGATGTTTTATGTCTCTGATGAATCCGGCCACCAATAGCTTGGCTAGTTCCTCTCCCATGGCTTGTCTCTTAGGTTCGGATAAACGCCGAAGAGCCTGCTTAACTGGCTTGAATGCTTTTAGGATATTTAGGTTGTGCTCGGCCAACCTGCGTGGGATTCCTGGCATGTGTGAAGGGTGCCAGGCAAAAATGTCCCAGTTCTCGCGTAGGAACTCTCGTAGTGCGGCGTCGACATCAGAGTTTAATTGTGCCCCGACGGAAGATGTTTTTGTAGGGTCTGTTGGATGGACTTGGAATTTGACTATCTCGTCCGCTGGTTTAAAGGAGGTGGACTTGGATCTTTTATCGAGTATCACATCGTCCCTGTTCACCGTGGAGCGCAACGCAGTTAGTTCCTCGGCCGCCAGGGCTTCGGATAGTGCCTCGAGGGCTAGTGCGGCTGTCTTATTTTCGGCGCGGAGTGCTATGTCCAAATCACTGGCAAGAGTGATGATTCCGTTGGGCCCGGGCATTTTGAGCTTCATGTACCCATAATGGGGTATGGCTTGGAAGATTGTAAACGCCTCCCGCCCTAGTAGAGCGTGGTATCCGCTGCTGAACGGGGCCACTTGGAATGTAATTTCTTCGGACCTGTAATTATCCAGTGTGTCGAATACCACATCTAGTGTGATTTTCCCAGCACAGCATGCTTCCCGACTGGGGATGATTCCTCTAAAGGTTGTGCTACTTTAGAGGAATCCAATGCGGCTCCAGTCTATTTCCATCTTTTTAAGAGTTTCCTCATAGATGAGGTTTAATCTGCTGCCGTCGTCCATGAGTACCTTGGTGAGTCGAAAGCCGTCCACGATTGGACTGAGGACCAGTGCGGCTGGTGCTCGAGCTGTTCGGAATTTGGGTTCGTCACTGGCATTGAAGGTAATAGCCATGTCACTCCAAGGATTTGTTTCTGCTACATGGCAGATTTCGGCCATGCTGCGGAGTGTTCGCTTGCGTCTATTATTTGACACGAAGCTCTCGAAGACCGTTAACACAGTGTTGTTGTCCATGGGATGGTGCTCTGTGGTATTTGGGAGGAGTATATCCTCACCACTTTTGGCCACCTGCCGTAGTATCCAACATGCTCTAAGGCCGTGCGTTGGTATCGCATCCGTTGTACTATGAATTTTGCAGGGTCCGTTGAGCCATCCCTCCAGTACAGTTCCTTGCCCCGTAGAGGGCTTTTGCTTTTTGGTAGATAACCCAGGTTTATTTTGATAATGTCCCCTTTTACTTCGGACTGGGTTTGTATTCAGGGCCGGATTATCAGAAAATTTTATTTCGGTTTTCTAGGCGCTTTCCATCACACAGTACTTTCGTACGATGGACACCAAGTCGGCAAAGCGTGTAATTTCGCGGCGACTTATGGCGTTGAGGATTCCCTTGTCCGTGCAATTATTACAGATGAATGAAATTGCGTCTTCCTCGCGGCAGTCCTTTATCCTGTTCATGACCAGGAGGAATCTGGCCCAGTAATGGTGTACTGTTTCTTCGGGCTCTTGCCTAATTAGGGATAGATCGCTTATGTTTGGGTGGGTGGGTTTAATTGAGCCCGAATCCTCACCCAATCTGAGACTCAGGGGCCAAGGAGCTTCCGAACTCGGAAGTTTGGATTCTTGGATGTTTTCCGATAAATCTAGCCCGCTGCCTGACTCTAGGTTCAGGCCTTGAGTGACATCCTCCCCTCCGCAGGTATCCGGCTTGGAGGGATCAGGAATTCGGTCATAACTAGTCCTTAAGATAGATGAAGGGTTGCCGCATTTTTCCTCCACCACTGCAACGTGATGGGTGACCTGGGGAGAGTTGATCTCTCTCAGATCGGATTTAGGCCCAACCTCATCGTAGTCTGTAGCGACTCCCAGGGTGGCGATGCGATCCAGGAGCTCGTTCAGGGAAGAGCGCTCCATTGGATCTAACTGCTCGGCGAGTTCCGAGTTGACGTGAAGATTGCTTTCGATGACCCGAGAAGTCATCGTCGGCGCAGTGGCCGAACAGGCGTCATAAGAAAACCACCTAGCCAGAGAGTTTGGTCGACAGCCAAAGCTCCTTTAGCAACAATGTCGTATTTAAAGACGGGATGAGACATCCTTCCTGGTGGCGATGGCACAGCGGAACTCTCAATGAAAGCACCAATGTCGGTGTCAAAACCGGCGGATCTCGGGTAGGGGGTCCCGAACTGTGCGTCTAGGCCGGATGGTAACAGGAGGCAGGGGACACGATGTTTTACCCAGGTTCGGGCCCTCTTGATGGAGGTAAAAACCTACATCCTGCTTGATTGATATTGATGATATGGGTAGTACAAGAGTAGATTTACCACGAGATCAGAGAGGCTAAACCCTAGAAGCTAGCCTATGGTATGATTGTATGTTATTCTACGGACTAGAACCCTTCGTTTTATAAAGACATCGAAGAGGGTTAGGGTTACACAAGGTCAGTTACAAAGGAAGAGATATTCATATCCGTATTGCCTAGCTTGCCTTCCACGCCAAGTAGAGTCCCATCCAGACACGAGACGAAGTCTTCAATCTTGTATCTTCATAGTCCAACAGTCCGGCTGTCCGGAGACCCCCTAATCCAGGACCCCCTTAGGCCGGCCACCTCTCCTCCCCCCTTTATATACGTGGGAAGGGGGCACCCCAAAGGCACACCAAGTCTTCTCTTAGCCGTGTGCGGTGCCCCCCTCCACAGTTACACACCTCGGTCATATCGTTGTAGTGCTTAGGCGAAGCCCTGCGCCGGTAACTTCATCATCACCATCATCACGTCGTCGTTTTGTTAGAACTCTCCCTCGTCCTCAACTAGATCAAGATATCAAGGGATGTCATCGAGCTGAATGTGGAGGTGCCATATGTTCGGTGCTTGGATCGGTTGTATCGCGAAGACGTTCCACTACATCAACGCGTTATTAAACGCTTCCGCTTTCGGTCTACGAGGGTACGTGGACACACTCTCCCCTCTCGTTGCTATGCATCTCATAGATAGATCCTGCGTGATCATAGGAATTTTTTTAAAATACTGCGTTCCCCAACAATCCAGGCAAGCACACCCAGCTACTGGACCCCGTTGTGGGGGGTTGCCGCCTCTCACGCGCCCTTAGGACGGAGGCAATGGCCCTAACATTGTCTTCACTGATACCATAGAAAAGATGAAGATCTCCCTATCAAGACTTCGGATGTCGAACGTGGGCTTCCATGGGGTAGAGTCGGGCTGCCCGAAACATCCCTTAGGCAAGATCGAAATCAATGTCGTCTTTAGAGACGAGTCAAATTACTAGAGCAAAACCATTCGGTTCAAGGTCGCCGCCTTCCAAAGCGGCTGCCATGCGATCTTGGACAGGCTCATGTATGTAAAATTCATGGCGGTCCCATCCTACGCCTACCTATAGCTGAAGATGCCCGGCTCGAACGGCACGATCATCGTCTGAGGAAGCACGAAGAATGCCTACAAAGCCAAAGTGGAAAATGTGGAGCTCGCTGAGGCTGCGTTGGCCTCCGTCGAGCTCCCTAAGATAAGAAAACTGATAGGGCCATATGAGGCCTGGTGACCCACAAGTATAGGGGATCAATTGTAGCTCTTTTCTATAAGTAAGAGTGTCGAACCCAACGAGGAGCAAAAGGAAATGACAAGTGGTTTTCAGCAAGGTAATGTCTGCAAGTGCTGAAATTGTAAGTAATAGAGTAGTTTGATAGCAAGATATTTTATAATGATCAAGTAATGATAATAGTAACAAAAGTGCAGCAGGGTAGCCCAATCCTTTTGAGGCAAAGGACATTCCAAAATGGTCTCTTATAATAAGCAAAGTGTTCTTGAGGGTACACGGGAATTTCATCTAGTCACTTTCATCATGTTGATTCGATTTGTGTTCGCTACTTTGATAATTTGATATGTGGATTGACCGGTTCTTAGGTGTTGTTCTTACTTGAAAAAACCTCCTACTTATCATTAACCCCCTCGCAAGCATCTGCAACTACGAGAAAAGTATTAAGGATAAATCCTAACCATAGCATTAAACTTTTGGATCCAATCGGTCCCTTACGGAATAGCGCATAAATTAGGGTTTAAGCTTCTGTCACTCTCGCAACCCATCATCTAATAACTACTCCACAATGCATTCCCTTAGGCCCAAATATGGTGAAGTGTCATGTAGTCGACGTTCACCACTAAGGGAATCACAACAGACATACTATCAAAATATCGAATACATATCAAGTTCACATGATTACATGCAACATGATTTCTCCCGTGACCTCAAGAACAAAAGTAACTACTCACAAATGATAGTCATGCGCAAGATCAAAGGGGTATTACATAACATACTGGATCTGAACGTATAATCTGCCACCAAATAAACCATATAGTAATCAACTACAAGATGTAATCAACACTACTAGTCACCCACAAGCACCAATCTATAGTTCCGGTAACGAGATTGAACACAAGAGATGAACTAGGGTTTGAGATGAGATCATGTTGTTGAATTTGTTCATGGAGATTTCCCTCCCCAAGATGGGAGAGTTGTTGGTGATGATGATGACGATGATTTCCCCCTTCGGGAGGGAAGTTCCCTCGGCGGAATCGCTCTGTCGGAGGGCAAAAGAGCTCCTGCCCAAGTTCCTCCTCAAGATGGCGGCACTCCGTCCCGAAAGTCCTCTCCCTATTTTTTCTAGGTCAAAATGACTTATATAGCAGAATATGGGCACCAGAGGTGGGCCTGGGTGAGCACAACCCACCAGGGCGTGCTTGGGCTCCCTGGCGCGCCGAGGTGGGTTGTGCCCACCTCGTGGACCCCCTCTGGTACTTATTGGCTCCAATATTCCTCATATATTCCATAAATCTCCATAAAGTTTCAACTTGTTTGGAGTTGTGCAAAATAGGTGGCCAGACGTAGCTTTTCCAGGTCCAGATTTCCAGCTGCCGGAATTCTCCCTCTTTGTGTGTACCTTGCATATTATGAGAGAAAAAGGCATTAGAATTACTCCAGAAAGCATTATTATGCATAAAAACACCATAAATAACAGTAGGAAGACATGATGCAAAATGGACGTATCAACTCCCCAAGCTTATACCTTGCTTGTCCTCAAGCAAAAACTGAAATCGAAAAACATGTCCACATGCTTAGAGAGAGACGTCAATAAAAACAAAATACAGACATAGAAGCATCATGTGAATTATTATAACAGCAACAAACTTTAACATAAAACTTCTATCATAGAACTTTGATCATAGACTTCTCATGAATAAGTAACAATTCATCACACTATCGAAGTATAAAGCATAAACTCTATTAGAAACCAACAAACTATGTTCTCAGTCAACTTTGCAACTACAATTCATCATGTTTTCAGGAAGGGTCACGTATCGGAGCCTTTAGGCAAGTCCACATACTCAACCATCATATAGTCTTCTATGATTGCTAACACTCACCGCATACACATGAGCAAAACATTTCAACCGGACACATAGAAAGATAGGGGCTTATAGTTTCGCCTTCCAACATATTCACCTCAAGGGTGACGTCAATAATAATGAATTATGCCACCCATATTCAACTGGACATATGTGCCTAGATCTTTCCTCACCACATGACGCTTGCCAAAGGATAAAAATAAAAAGGAATAGAGATAAAACTTTGACTCATGCATAAAAGTAAAGACATAAAAGTAAAAGATAGGCCCTTTGCAGAGGGAAGCAGAGGTTTCCATGCTCTTATTTGTTTGTATGCTCAACCCCTTAGTGCAAAAGAATGTCACGTTGTATTGCCCCTTGTGATGGCAACCTTTATTATGCAGTCTGTCGCTTTTATTCTTCACCATCACAATTTCGTACAATGCTCAATTTTCTCTTGCACTAAATGATCTCACTTTTAGAAGCAATTTTTATTTCCTTATTGCACCAATGACAGCTTACTTGAAGGATCTGACTCAATCCTTAGGTAGGTATGGTTGACACTTGAAAATAAGATTGGGTTTAAGGGTTTTTGGATGCACAAGTAGTATCTCTACTTTGTGCGGAATTTTTGTCTAGCAAAGATAGGGGCAAGCACCACATGTTGAAGGATCTACGACAATATAACTTTTATGTGAATATGAACAAACATAAATCATTAGTTTGTCTTACTTGTCCAACGTCAACAATTTTGGCATATAATATTTTGATGGGGGCCCATAGTCACAAAAAGATTTCCAGGATAGTATATTTATATGTGAATCTTCTCTTCCCTTATTACTTCTTTCATGAGTTGCATCATTGACCAATGCTATGTTTGTCAAACTCTAACAAAAATTTCTACTTATACTTTTCCTTATGTGGTGTCATCACCTACCATAATATTACATATGATCTTATTCATTTATTTCCTTTCTTTTTATTGGAACATGAAAGTAAAGAAAGCAAAAAACTCAAACTAAACTTTATTATATATCTCGCACATGATTACAAGGATAGATCACTAAGAAAACTCTCGAAAAGAAAGGATCCGACTGAACTTTTATTCATCTAAAGCAAAAGATAACTATGGATCAAACTAAGATAAGTAAAGGCAAAAAGATAGTGGGGTGATATGATACCGGGGCACCTCCCCCAATCTTGGCGGAAGCCAAGGGGAGTGCCCATACCCGATACTCAATTTTCTTTTGGTGATGAAGTAGAGACGATCCTGTCCTTCACGATCAAGAGATTTTCCAATCTATGGATGACACTCCGGAGGAAGATGATGTGCTCTTGATGCAGAATATTTTCACGAGTGAGATATTTATTTTGCACACAAACCGTTTCGATGATTCGAAAGGCTTTTGAGGGAGTCCTGGATTAGGGGGTCTCCGGACAGCCGGACTATATCCTTTGGACGGACTGTTGAACTATGAAGATACAAGATTGAAGACTTCGTCCTGTGTCCGGATGGGACTCTCCTTGGCGTGGAAGTCAAGCTTGGCAATACAGATATGTAGATCTCCTCCCTTGTAACCAACTCTGTATAACCCTAGCCCCCTCCAGTGTCTATATAAATCGGAGGGTTTAGTCTGTAGGACTGTTGGGGAACGCAGTAATTTCGAAAATTTTCCTATGCACACGCAACATCATGGTGATGCACAGCAACGAGAGGGGAGAGTGTTGTCTACGTACCAACGCAGACCGACTGCGGAAGCGATCACACAACATAGAGGAAGTAGTCGTACGTCTTCCTTCCGATCCGACCGATCCAAGCACCGTTACTCCGGCACCTCCGAGTTCTTAGCACACGTTCAGTTCGATGACGTTCCTCGGGCTCCGATCCAGCAAAGTGTCGAGGAAGAGTTTCGTCAGCACGACGGCGTGGTGACGATCTTGATGTACTACCGACGCAGGGCTTCGCCTAAGCACTACAACGGTACGATCGAGGTGGAATTTGGTGGCAGGGGGCACCGCACACGGCTAAGGAACGATCTCAAGGATCAACTTGTGTGTCTTGGGGTGTCCCCTGCCCCCGTATATAAAGGTTGGAGAAGGGGGGCCGGCCGGCCAGGGAGAGGGAGGCGCAGGGGAGTCCTACTCCCACCGGGAGTAGGACTCCTCCCTCCAATCCTAATCCAATTAGGACTCTCGGGGGGAAAGGAGAAAGAGGGGGGGTCGGCCCCTTCTCCTAGTCCTACTAGGACTTGGGGAAAGGGGGGGCACCGGCCAGCTTATGGGCTGCCCCTTTTCTCTTTTTCCACTAAGGCCCAATAGGCCCATTAGTCTCCCGGGGGGTTCCGGTAACCCTCCCGGTATTCCGGTAAAATCCCGATTTCACCCGGAACACTTCCTATGTCCAAACATAGGCTTCCAATATATCAATCTTTACGTCTCGACCATTTTGAGACTCCTCGTCATGTCCGTGATCTCATCCGGGACTCCGAACAACCTTCGGTACATCAAAATGCATAAACTCATAATAACTGTCATCGTAACGTTAAGCGTGCGGACCCTACGGTTCGAGAACAATGTAGACATGACCGAGACACGTCTCCAGTCAATAACCAATAGCGGGACCTGGATGCCCATATTGGCTCCTACATATTCTACAAAGATCTTTATCGGTCAGACCGCATAACAACATACGTTGTTACCTTTGTCATCGGTATGTTACTTGCCCGAGATTCGATCGTCGGTATCCAATACCTAGTTCAAACTCGTTACTGGCAAGTCTCTTTACTCGTTCCGTAATACATCATCTCACAACTAACATATTAGTTGCAGTGCTTGCAAGGCTTATGTGATGTGCATTACCGAGAGGGCCCAGAGATACCTCTCCGACAATCGGAGTGACAAACCCTAATCTCGAAATACGCCAACCCAACATATACCATTGGAGACACCTGTAGTACTCCTTTATAATCACCCAGTTACGTTGTGACGTTTGGTAGTACCCAAAGTGTTCCTCCGGTAAACGGGAGTTGCATAATCTCATAGTTATAGGAACATGTATAAGTCATGAAGAAAGCAATAGCAACATACTAAACGATCGGGTGCTAAGCTAATGGAATGGGTCATGTCAATCAGATCATTCAACTAATGATGTGACCTCGTTAATCAAATAACAACTCTTTGTTCATGGTTAGGAAACATAACCATCTTTGATTAATGAGCTAGTCAAGTAGAGGCATACTAGTGACACTCTGTTGGTCTGTGTATTCACACATGTATTATGTTTCCGGTTAATACAATTCTAGCATGAATAATAAACATTTATCATGATATAAGGAAATAAATAATAACTTTATTATTGCCTCTAGGGCATATTTCCTTCAGTCTCCCACTTGCACTAGAGTCAATAATCTAGATTACACTGTAATGATTCTAACACCCATGGAGCCTTGGTGCTGATCATGTTTTGCTCGTGGAAGAGGCTTAGTCAGCGGGTCTGCAACATTCAGATCCGTATGTATCTTGCAAATCTCTATGTCTCCCACCTGGACTAAATCCCGGATGGAGTTGAAGCGTCTCTTGATGTGTTTGGTCCTCTTGTGAAATCTGGATTCCTTTGCCAAGGCAATTGCACCAGTATTGTCACAGAAGATTTTCATTGGACCCGATGCACTAGGTATGACACCTAGATCGGATATGAACTCCTTCATCCAGACTCCTTCGTTTGCTCCTTCCGAAGCAGCTATGTACTCCGCTTCACATGTAGATCCCGCTACGACGCTTTGTTTAGAACTGCACCAACTGACAGCTCCACCGTTTAAAGTAAACACGTATCCGGTCTGCGATTTAGAATCGTCCGGATCAGTGTCAAAGCTTGCATCAACGTAACCTCTTACGGTGAGCTCTTTGTCACCTCCATATACGAGAAACATATCCTTAGTCCTTTTCAGGTATTTCAGGATGTTCTTGACCGCTGTCCAGTGATCCATTCCTGGATTACTTTGGTACCTCCCTGCTAAACTTATAGCAAGGCACACATCAGGTCTGGTACACAGCATTGCATACATGATAGAGCCTATGGCTGAAGCATAGGGAACATCTTTCATTTTCTCTCTATCTTCTGCAGTGGTCGGGCATTCAGTCTGACTCAACTTCATACCTTGTAACACAGGCAAGAACCCTTTCTTTGCTTGATCCATTTTGAACTTCTTCAAAATCTTGTCAAGGTATGTGCTTTGTGAAAGTCCAATTAAGCGTTTTGATCTATCTCTATAGATCTTTATGCCTAATATGTAAGCAGCTTCCCCGAGGTCTTTCATCGAAAAACTTTTATTCAAGTATCCCTTTATGCTATCCAGAAATTCTATATCATTTCCAATCAGCAATATGTCATCCACATATAATATTAGAAACGCTACAGAGCTCCCACTCACTTTCTTGTAAATACAGGCTTCTCCAAAAGTCTGTATAAAGCCAAATGCTTTGATCACACTATCAAAGCGTTTATTCCAACTCCAAGATGCTTGCACCAGTCCATAAATGGATCGCTGGAGTTTGCATACTTTGTTAGCTCCCTTTGGATCGACAAAACCTTCTGGTTGTATCATATACAACTCTTCTTCCAGAAATCCATTCAGGAATGCAGTTTTGACATCCATCTGCCATATTTCATAATCATAAAATGCGGCAATTGCTAACATAATTCTGACGGACTTAAGCATCGCTACGGGTGAGAAGGTCTCATCGTAGTCAACTCCTTGAACTTGTCGAAAACCTTTCGCGACAAGTCGAGCTTTATAGACAGTAATATTACCATCAGCGTCAGTCTTTTTCTTGAAGATCCATTTATTCTCAATTGCTTGCCGATCATCGGGCAAGTCAACCAAAGTCCATACTTTGTTTTCATACATGGATCCCATCTCAGATTTCATGGCCTCAAGCCACTTTGCGGAATCTGGGCTCACCATCGCTTCTTCATAGTTCGTAGGTTCATCATGATCTAGCATCATGACTTCCAGAACTGGATTACCGTACCACTCTGGTGCGGATCTCACTCTGGTTGATCTACGTGGTTCAGTAGTATCTTGTTCTGAAGCTTCATGATCATCATCATTAGCTTCCTCACTGATTGGTATAGGCGTCGCAGAAACAGTTTTCTGTGATGTACTATTTTCCAATAAGGGAGCAGGTACAGTTACCTCATCAAGCTCTACTTTCCTCCCACTCACTTCTTTCGAGAGAAACTCCTTCTCTAGAAAGTTTCCGAATTTAGCAACAAAAGTCTTGCCTTCGGATCTGTGATAGGTGTATCCAATAGTTTCCTTTGGATATCCTATGAAGACACATTTCTCCGATTTGGGTTCGAGCTTATCAGGTTGAAGCTTTTTCACATAAGCATCGCAGCCCCAAACTTTAAGAAACGACAACTTTGGTTTCTTGGCAAACCATAGTTCATAAGGTGTCGTCTCAACGGATTTTGATGGTGCCCTGTTTAACGTGAATGCGGCCGTCTCTAAAGCATAACCCCAAAACGATAGCGGTAAATTAGTAAGAGACATCATAGATCGCACCATATCTAGTAAAGTACGATTACGACGTTCGGACACACCATTACGTTGTGGTGTTCCGGGTGGCGTGAGTTGCGAAACTATTCCACAATTTTTCAAATGTACACCAAACTCGTAACTCAGATATTCTCCTCCACGATCAGATCGTAGAAACTTTATTTTCTTGTTACGATGATTTTCAACCTCACTCTGAAATTCTTTGAACCTTTCAAATGTTTCAGACTTATGTTTCATTAAGTAGATATACCCATATCTGCTTAAATCATCTGTGAAGGTGAGAAAATAACGATATCCGCCACGAGCCTCAATATTCATCGGACCACATACATCGGTATGTATGATTTCCAATAAATCTGTTGCTCTCTCCATAGTACCGGAGAACGGTGTTTTAGTCATCTTGCCTATGAGGCACGGTTCGCAAGTACCAAGTGATTCATAATCAAGTGGTTCCAAAAGCCCATCAGTATGGAGTTTCTTCATGCGCTTTACACCGATACGACCTAAACGGCAGTGCCACAAATAAGTTGCACTATCATTATTAACTTTGCATCTTTTGGCTTCTACATTATGAATATGTGTATCACTATCTTCGAGATTCAACAAGAATAGACCACTCTTCAAAGGTGCATGACCATAAAAGATATTATTCATATAAATAGAACAACCATTATTCTCTAATTTAAATGAATAACCGTCTGGCATTAAACAAGATCCAGATATAATGTTCATGCTCAACGCTGGCACCAAATAACAATTATTTAGGTCTAATATTAATCCCGAAGGTAGATGTAGAGGTAGCGTGCCGACCGCGATCACATCGACTTTGGAACCGTTTCCCACGCGCATCGTCACCTCGTCCTTTGCTAGCGTCCGCTTATTCCGTAGTCCCTGTTTCGAGTTGCAAATATTAGCAACAGAACCAGTATCAAATACCCAGGTGCTACTGCGAGCTCTAGTAAGGTACACATCAATAACATGTATATCACATATACCTTTGCTCACTTTGCCATCCTTCTTATCCGCCAAATACTTGGGGCAGTTCCGCTTCCAGTGACCAGTCTGCTTGCAGTAGAAGCACTCAGTTTCAGGCTTAGGTCCAGACTTGGGTTTCTTCTCCTGAGCAGCAACTTGCTTGCTGTTCTTCTTGAAGTTTCCCTTCTTCTTCCCTTTGCCCTTTTTCTTGAAACTAGTGGTTTTGCTAACCATCAACACTTGATGCTCCTTCTTGATTTCTACCTCCGCAGCTTTCAGCATTGCGAAGAGCTCGGGAATAGTCTTGTTCATCCCTTGCATATTATAGTTCATCACGAAGCTCTTGTAGCTTGGTGGCAGTGATTGGAGAATTCTGTCAATGACGCAATCATCTGGAAGATTAACTCCCATCTGAATCAAGTGATTATTATACCCAGACATTTTGAGTATATGCTCACTGACAGAACTGTTCTCCTCCATCTTGCAGCTATAGAACTTATTGGAGACTTCATATCTCTCAATTCGGGCATTTGCTTGAAATATTAACTTCAACTCCTGGAACATCTCATATGCTCCATGACGTTCAAAACGTCGTTGAAGTCCCGATTCTAAGCCGTAAAGCATGGCACACTGAACTATCGAGTAGTCATCAGCTTTGCTCTGCCAGACGTTCATAACATCTGGCGTTGCTCCAGCAGCAGGCCTGTCACCCAGCGGTGCTTCCAGGACGTAATTCTTCTGTGCAGCAATGAGGATAATCCTCAGGTTACGGACCCAGTCCGTGTAATTGCTACCATCATCTTTCAACTTTGCTTTCTCAAGGAACGCATTAAAATTCAACGGAACAATAGCACGAGCCATCTATCTACAATCAACATAAACAAGCAAGATACTATCAGGTACTAAGTTCATGATAAGTTTAAGTTCAGTTAATCAAATTACTTAGGAACTCCCACTTAGATAGACATCCCTCTAATCTTCTAAGTGATCACGTGATCCAAATCAACTAAATCATAACCGATCATCACGTGAGATGGAGTAGTTTTCAATGGTGAACATCGTTATGTTGATCATATCTACTATATGATTCACGCTCGACCTTTCGGTCTCCGTGTTCCGAGGCCATATCTGTATATGCTTGGCTCGTCAAGTATAACCTGAGTATTCTGCATGTGCAACTGTTTTGCACCCGTTGTATTTGGACGTAGAGCTTATCACACCCGATCATCACGTGGTGTCTGGGCACGACGAGCTTTGGCAACGGTGCATACTCAGGGAGAACACTTCTTGATAATTTTAGTGAGAGATCATCTTATAATGCTACCGTCAATCAAAGCAAGATAAGATGCATAAAAGGATAAACATCACATGCAATCAATATAAGTGATATGATATGGCCATCATCATCTTGTGCTTGTGATCTCCATCTCCGAAGCACCGTCATGATCACCATCGTCACCGGCGCGACACCTTGATCTCCATCGTAGCATCGTTGTCGTCTCGCCAATCTTATGCTTTCACGACTATCACTACCGTTTAGTAATAAAGTAAAGCATTACATCGCGATTGCATTGCATACAATAAAGCGATAACCATATGGCTCCTGCCAGTTGCCGATAACTCGGTTACAAAACATGATCATCTCATACAATAAAATCAGCATCATGCCTTGACCATATCACATCACAACATACCCTGCAAAAACAAGTTAGACGTCCTCTACTTTGTTGTTGCAAGTTTTACGTAGCTGCTACGGGCTTAAGTAAGAACTCATCTCACCTACGCATCAAAACCACAACGATAGTTCGTCAAATAGACTCCGTTTTAACCTTCTCAAGGACTGGGCGTAGTCACACTTGGTTCAACTAAAGTTGGAGAGACAGTCTTCCGCAAGCCATCTGTGTGCAAAGCACGTCGAGGGAACCGGTCTCGCGTAAGAGTACGCGTAAGGTTGGTCCGGATCGTCCCACCCAACAATAACGCCGAACCAAAGTATGACATGCTGGTAGGCAGTATGACTTGTATCGCCCACAACTCACTTGTGTTCTACTCGTGCAAATAACATCAAACCATAAAACCTAGGCTCGGATGCCACTGTTGGGGAACGCAGTAATTTCGAAAATTTTCCTACGCACACGCAAGATCATGGTGATGCACAGCAACGAGAGGGGAGAGTGTTGTCTACGTACCAACGCAGACCGACTGCGGAAGCGATCACACAACGTAGAGGAAGTAGTCGTACGTCTTCCTTCCGATCCGACCGATCCAAGCACCGTTACTCCGGCACCTCCGAGTTCTTAGCACACGTTCAGTTCGATGACGATCCTTGGGCTCCGATCCAGCAAAGCGTCGAGGAAGAGTTTCGTCAGCACGACGGCGTGGTGACAATCTTGATGTACTACCGACGCAGGGCTTCGCCTAAGCACTACAACGGTACGATCGAGGTGGAATTTGGTGGCAGGGGGCACCGCACACGGCTAAGGAACGATCTCAAGGATCAACTTGTGTGTCTTGGGGTGTCCCCTGCCCCCGTATATAAAGGTTGGAGAAGGGGGGGCCGGCCGGCCAGGGAGAGGGAGGCGCAGGGGAGTCCTACTCCCACCGGGAGTAGGACTCCTCCCTCCAATCCTAATCCAATTAGGACTCTCGGGGGGAAAGGAGAAAGAGGGGGGCCGGCCCCTTCTCCTAGTCCTACTAGGACTTGGGGAAAGGGGGGGGCGCCGGCCAGCTTATGGGCTGCCCCTTTTCTCTTTTTCCACTAAGGCCCAATAGGCCCATTAGTCTCCCGGGGGGTTCCGGTAACCCTCCCGGTATTCCGGTAAAATCCCGATTTCACCCGGAACACTTCGTATGTCCAAACATAGGCTTCCAATATATCAATCTTTATGTCTCGACCATTTCGAGACTCCTCGTCATGTCCGTGATCTCATCCGGGACTCCGAACAACCTTCGGTACATCAAAATGCATAAACTCATAATAACTGTCATCGTAACGTTAAGCGTGCGGACCCTACGGTTCGAGAACAATGTAGACATGACCGAGACACATCTCCGGTCAATAACCAATAGCGGGACCTGGATGCCCATATTGGCTCCTACATATTCTACGAAGATCTTTATCGGTCAGACCGCATAACAACATACGTTGTTCCCTTTGTCATCGGTATGTTACTTGCCCGAGATTCGATCGTCGGTATCCAATACCTAGTTCAATCTCGTTACTGGCAAGTCTCTTTACTCGTTCCGTAATACATCATATCACAACTAACATATTAGTTGTAGTGCTTGCAAGGCTTATGTGATGTGCATTACCGAGAGGGCCCAGAGATACCTCTCCGACAATCGGAGTGACAAACCCTAATCTCGAAATACGCCAACCCAACATATACCATTGGAGACACCTGTAGTACTCCTTTATAATCACCCAGTTACGTTGTGACGTTTGGTAGTACCCAAAGTGTTCCTCCGGTAAACGGGAGTTGCATAATCTCATAGTTATAGGAACATCTATAAGTCATGAAGAAAGCAATAGCAACATACTAAACGATCGGGTGCTAAGCTAATGGAATGGGTCATGTCAATCCGATCATTCAACTAATGATGTGACCTCGTTAATCAAATAACAACTCTTTGTTCATGGTTAGGAAACATAACCATCTTTGATTAACGAGCTAGTCAAGTAGAGGCATACTAGTGACACTCTGTTGGTCTATGTATTCACACATGTATTATGTTTCCGGTTAATACAATTCTAGCATGAATAATAAACATTTATCATGATATAAGGAAATAAATAATAACTTTATTATTGCCTCTAGGGCATATTTCCTTCAAGGACAACAACAATGATACCATAGGCTAGCTTCTAGGGTTTAGCCTCTATGATCTCGTGGTAGATCAACTCTTGTAATACTCATATCATCAAGATCAATCAAGCAGGACGTAGGGCATTACCTCCATCGAGAGGCCCCGGACCTGGGTAAACATCGTGTCCCCTGCCTCCTGTTACCATCCACTTTAGACGCACAGTTTGGGACCCCCTACCCGAGATCCGCCGGTTTTGACACCGACATTGGTGCTTTCATTGAGAGTTCCATTGTGCCGTCACTTTAAATGCTTGATGGCTCCTTCGATCATCGGTAACGGTGCGGTCTAGGGTGAGGATTTCCTCCGCGGACAGATCTTCTTATTCGGCGGCTTCGCACTACGGGCCAACTCGCTTGGCCATCTAAAGCAGATCGAGAGCTACGCCCCTGGCCATCAGGTCAGGTTCAGAAATTTAACTACACTACCAACATCCGCGAAGACTTGATCTTCGACGGATTCGAGCCCATGTCAGGTGCGCTGCACAATCACGACGAGCATGACGTAACTCTGCCATCGGATAGTGTTCGGGAGATCACACCTGCAACTACTCCGGCCCTCAATCTGGAGCAAACTGCGCCATCCGATGACGGGGGATAGACCCCGCCAAGGAGGCCGCACTCTCAGTGGCAATGGAGCCGGATACTGACTTCACCCCTTACGAGAGCCGTATTGCCGAACCACTGGATTCGTCCCCGGCCATGGACTCCGATCCGCCTGCGTCCGTGCCTATCGAATCTAATTGGGCACCGATCATGGAGTTCACCTCCGCGGATATCTTTCAGCACTCACCTTTTGGCGACGTGCTAAATTCATTAAGGTCTCTCTCCTTGTCAGGAGAACCTTGGCCGAACTATGTCGGGCTAGAATGGGATGCGGACGACGTAGAAATTCGCTACCCACCCACCACCCACTTAGTAGCCACTGTCGATGATTTAACCAACATGCTCGACTTCGACTCCGAAGACATCGACGGTATGGACGATGATGCAGGGGACGAATAGGAACCACCGCCCACAAGGCGCTGGACCGCCACCTCATCATATGATATATACATGGTGGACACCCCCAAAGAAGGCAATGGTGACGAGACAACGGAGGATGACCCCTCCGAGAAGCAACCCAAGCGCCGACGTCAGCGGCGCCGCTCTAAGTCCCGCCATAGCAAAAGTAGTGATACCGGCACAAGAGACAATAACACTCCGGAAAGTGCCGAAGATGACAACAATCCCCTCTAGCATGATTTAGAGTGGGAGGGTGAACAAGCTAGCCCTCCAGAGCGGGCAGCAGTTGGAGAATTGGAGGAGGAAAATTACATGCCTCTCTCCGAAGACGAGGTGAGCCTCGGCGACGAAGAATTTATCGTGCCTGAGGATCCCGTCAAGCATGAGCGCTTCAAGCGCCGGCTTATGGCCACAGCAAATGGCTTGAAGAAAAAGCAACAACAGCTTCAAGCTGATCAACATCTGCTAGCAGACAGATGGACCAAAGTCCTTGCGGCCGAGGAATACGAACTCGAGCGCCCCTCCAAGAGTTACCCAAAGCGCAGGTTGCTACCTCACCTGAAGGAGGAAGCATTGAAACCTACATCACCAGTGTACGATGCGGCTGACCGGCCACCTCGTGGCCGAGCTAGAGAGGCGTTTCAGCCCGAAGTTCAGCATGCACCCCGCCGCCACTCAAACAAAAATACCAAGGCCTGGGGCAACACACGGGACCCGCGAGACGTATTGGACAGCAGGGCAAAACATGCAAGGTCGATATACGGGTCACGGGGGCGCGCACCAACACGGGACGATGACCGTCACGCCGGATACACTAAAAGTAAATCTGGTCAGGCCAAATACAACAGACAAGACTCATATGAACTGCGTCGTGATATAGCCCAGCACAAAGGTGCCGCACACCCCCTATGCTTCACTGATGAAGTTATGGATCATGAATTCCCGGAGGGTTTTAAACCCGTAAACATCGAATCGTATGATGGTACAACAGATCCTGCTATATGGATTGAGGATTTCCTCCTTCACATCCACATGGCTCGTGGTGATGATCTGCATGCCATCAAATACCTCCCACTAAAACTCAAAGGACTAGCTCGGCATTGGCTGAATAGCTTGCCAGCAGACTCCGCCGGCAGTTGGGAGGATTTGGAAGACACATTCCTTGACAACTTCTAGGGCACTTATGTGCGACCATCGGATGCTGATGACTTGAGCCATATAACTCAGCAGCCAGGGGAATCGGCCAGGCAATTCTGGACACGGTTCCTAACTAAGAAAAACCAAATCATCGACTGTCCGAATGCAGAGGCCTTAGCAGCATTCAAGCATAACATCCATGACGAGTGGCTCGCCCGGCACCTCGGCCAGGAGAAGCCGAAGTCTATGGCAGCCCTCACAACACTCATGACTGACTTTTGCATGGGCGAGGATAGCTGGCTGGCTCACAACAACAACACATCAAGGAGTCCGGGCACTTCGGATACCAAAGATGCCAACGGCAGACCACGTCGTCACAGACAAAAGCGCCGCAACAACGGCGATAACACCGATGATACGGAAGTCAATGCCGGATTTAGAGGCTCTAGATCCGGTCAGCAGAAAAAGCCATTCAAAAGAAGTACTCCGGGCCCATCCTGTTTGGACCGCATACTCGATCGCTCGTGTCAAATCCACGGCACCCCCGATAAGCCAGCCAATCACACCAACAGAGAATGTTGGGTGTTCAAGCAGGCCGGCAAGTTGAATGCCGAAAACAAGGACAAGGGGCTGCATAGTGATGACGAAGAGGAGCCCCGGCCGCCGAACACTGGAGGACAGAAGAGGTTCCCCCCACAAGTGAAGACGGTGAACATGATATACGCAACCCACATTCCCAAGAGGGAATGGAAGCGTGCACTAAGGGACGTCTATGTGATAGAGCCCATCGCCCCAAAGTTCAACCCATGGTCCTCTTGTCTGATCACTTTCGATCACAGGGACCACCCCACTAGTATCCATCATGGCGGATCCGCCGCATTGGTCCTAGACCCCATCATCGACGGATTTCACCTCACTCGAGTCCTTATGGACGGCGGCAGCAGCCTGAACCTGCTCTATCAGGATACAGTGCGCAAAATGGGTATAGATCCCTCGAGGATCAAACCCACCAAAACCACCTTTAAGGGCGTCATCCCAGGTGTAGAGGCCCGTTGCACGGGCTCAATCATACTGGAAGCGGTCCTCGGATCTCCGAACAACTTCTGAAGCGAGGAGTTAATCTTCGATATCATCCCGTTCCGCAGTGGCTATCACGCACTGCTTGGGCGAACCGCATTTGCAAAATTCAATGTGGCACCGCATTACGCATACCTCAAGCTCAAGATGCCAGGACCTAGGGGGTCATAACAGTCAATGGAAATACAGAACGCTCACTCCGCACGGAAGAGCACACTGCAGCCCTCACAGCAGAAGCACAAAGCAACCTTCTAAGGCGAACCGCCAATTCGGTGGTACAACCCCCGGACACCGTCAAGCGAGTCCAGAGTAACATGCAACAGGATCGCCTGGCACGTTCAGAGCTCGCCTAGCAATTCGGCCCCCGTCCTAGTCCCATTCAAGCGACGAAATTCATGTCGCGCGTCCATAATTACGCACTGAAAATACCATGGGCATAGGCGGGGGCATGATCAGGGCATGTCCCACAATGCGGCTTAACCACCCTAGGGGTTGCATACCTTTATCATTTTTTCTCTTTCAGGACCTTACTCTCTGGAAGCCCTTTCCGGCAGTAGGATTGTCGGACACATTACGAGAAGGAACAACCAAGGAGGTAAGAAACTAAGACATACAAGGGAACCCCCAGGTGATCTCTAATAATAATCGATATACCGACTTTTTACTATCCTTACGCAGCTTGCCCTTGGATAGGACATGTCAAATAGTCATATTTTTTGCTTATTGCACTACTTGTATCAGTACGCTTCGACGTATTATTTAAATAACAATGCATAGCATTAGTCTATTATTGCATTATCCATCCCTTTTTTCTTATATGTTCATTTACAATGACTTGCACCCGTACATTCTGGTATGGTCAATACGCTAGGGGCTTTCGTTTACCCCATAATACGACATGAGAAGTTCGAACACTTTCGACAGTGTGGCACCCCGAACTTATAGCATTATATATATCAGCTCCGAATCATGTCTTGGGTCAATAGTTGGGTTTGCCCGGCTCCCATGCTTTGGTACCTTACGTTCCGCTATATCGGCTAAGGGAGCGCTGGGAGAACTACTGCGATTGTGTCCCGGTTCTTCCGGACAAGCACCTCAGTAGAGAAAGCCGAAAACTGACTGTCATGATAAGGCGAGAGTTGGTCGCTGTTCGAGAGGTCTCAAGTCCTTAAAGACTTTTTCTGCTTCAGGCGAGGAGTCGGCCTTGCCCGACTTAGGCGTATATAGCGCCCCAAATTCGGCCTTTCGAATTCTAGGGGCTTCGCAAAAATTTAAAATTGTAGACTTCTATGGCTAAGTGAGAGTGATAAAGCCTTATAGTCCGATTGCCTAGTTTGTTGTGCTGAACACCTCCCTCGAAGGACCCAAAATTGGGAAAAAGAGTGCTCAGGTTTATCCCGAACACCCCAGTACAAGTTACATGGGGGCAGAAGCTGACAACTGGCCAACTCTCAGATTTTATAAACGGCAGCACAGAAGGTAATATTTTAAATTCAAAAAGTGTTGCATAGCGCAAATGAACTCGTTTCACATTACAGGATCACATGAGCATGTTCGTTCAAAAATTACATCCCTAGCACATTCATCCGCCACAAGGCGGGAACCCTTCAGGACACTGTCATAAGACATTTCGGGGCAGTGATGCTCCTTGCCCTCCGGCGGCCCCTCCTTCACCAGCTTCACGGCGTCCAGCTTCGCCCAGTGCACCTTCGCCCGGGCAAATGCCCTGCACGCACCCTCGATGCAGACGGACCGCTTTATGACTTGAAACCATGGGCAGTCATCCACAAGCCGCCTCACCAGACCGAAGTAGCTGCTAGGCCGGGGATCGCCAGGTCACATCCGGACTATAAGACCCTTCATGGCCTGTTCGGCCGCCTTGTGAAGCTCGACCAGTTGCTTCAGCTGGTCGCTCACGGGCATTGGGTGTTCGGTCCCAGTATACTGAGACCAGAACAACTTTTCCGTCAAGCTCCCCTCCTCAGCTCGGTAAAACTCCGCGGCATCTAGCACACTGCGGGGAAGATCTGCGAACGCTCCTGGAGAGCTCCGAACTCGGGTAAGTAAAAGGAAAGTTTCCTTCACATGCTTGCTTTGCATAATGAATGCCTTACCTGATGCCATCTTCTTCACCACATCAATCTCATGGAGGGCCTTGTGGGCTTCAACCTTGGCGCTCCGTGCGCTTTCGAGCGCCTTCGCAAGCTCGGACTCTCGCGTCTTAGAGTCAAGCTCCAAGGACTCATGTTTTTTGGCAAGAGCCTTGAGCTCTTGCTGCACCTCGCCTACCCGGGCTTCTTGCTTTTCCCGCTCAATGCGCTCCTTGGCCGCTTTGTCTTTGGCCTCGGACAGCGCCTTCTTCATGGTCGCCACCTCGGTCGTGGCCCCTGGCAAATTCATGATGATCCTATTACTTTACAAACCGAGCTTCTTTTTTAATGTATAGACAAGGTATTGCTTACCTTTGCTCTCCTCGAGCTGCCTCTTGGTAAGGCCGAGCTCGTCCTCGGACCGCTCCAGGTCCTGCATCAGTGCAGCAACCTCTGCATTACGTGCGGCAGCGGCCAGCAGTGAAGCCTGCACATGCACACAGACATATTCTAATCAGACTCCTGAGTCATTATTTGATCCTCTATTCGGTCTTTCTTCGCGAACGCCAAACAGAGCATCAGGGGCTACTGTCTATGTGGTAATATTTTCCTATATTTTGATTGCTTACCTGAAAGCCTGTTACGAGGCTGGCACAAGCTTTGGTCAGTCCGTTCTTGGCGGACTGAACTTTCTCAATCACCGCACTCATGATAGTGCAGTGCTCTTCGTCGATGGAATCGCCGCGAAGCGCTTCCAGCAAGTTGGCCGGCACGGCGGCTTGCCCCTCTTAACGGGGGATTTCCTGCCGGAGTCCGGAACCACCGAAGGTTCTAGGGCATTGTTCGGCTGGGGGCCGAACTTGGAGCCCATGGGAGTCTTGCTCCCTTTGCGCCTAGGGTCCGGAAGGTCGCCTCGAGGCACCCCTAGGACTACCTCCCCTCGGCTCAGTGCCTTTTGGGTCAATACCTCGACGTTATCCGTAGGGCAAGGGGTGGAGGCGGTCGGAAGTGAATCGCTATTCATATCTGACGAGTCCAATGAACCGTCCGACAAAGATACATCGAGATGGGCTCGGGACGGACTGCATAATCATATTCGGCGTAATGAGAAGCAGTGCAATAAAACATACCATGAATTACTATGGTATCCGGATACTTACGACTTCGCCAGGGGCTTCTCCCTGGGTAACCACTCGTCGCCGCAGTAGGCGACTGTCGTGGAGCAGTCCGGAAGGAGGGTCCTTCCCTTCTTGGACCCTTCGGCCTCCCTTGTTGGGTCGGCCTTCCTTTTATTGTCTCCCCCGGCTAGGAGGGAACTTTCTTCTTCCTCCTCGTTTTTGTGGCAGGAGTGCGCTTCAGAGTTATTGTACGATGAGTCCGATATAACCTGGCGCCGGAGACCCTTTCGGGTCCCCGTGGCCTTCTTCTTGGCCTTCTTCACCGGCACCTCATAAGGCATCGGAACCAGCATCTCCGTTAGGAGAGCATCTGCAGGATCTTCAGGCAGGGGGGCTGGGCAATCGATCTGCTCCGCTGTCTCTGCTTAGTCATGTTAATGCCATGGGAGCTTAGATCCTGCACATGATTAAACTGGGGCAAATAAATATCCTGTGAGATATAAAAACTTACCAGATTGGCATGGCGCTTTGCGCTGAGTCCGCGATCCACGGTAAGGGGAGGAGGTACCTCGGCGCCCTAGAACAGCACCCTCCAGATGTCCTTGTGCGTCGTGTTGAAGAGCTCTCGCAGTGTCTGGTGCTTGGCCGGGTCGAACTCCCACAAATTGAATGCCCATCGTTGACACGGGAGAATCTGGCAGAAGAGCATGACCTGGACCATGTTGACGAGCTTGATTTTCTTGCTCATCATGTTCCCGATGCAGGTCTGGAGTCCAGTCAGCTCTACCGGTAACCCCAGGACAGTCCCTTCTCTTTCAAGGAAGTGAGCCGCGTGGGGATTCCGGATCGAAATTTGGGGGCCGCCACCCAGTTGGTGTCGCACGGCTCAGTGATGTAGAACCACCCCGATTGCCACCCCTTTATGGTCTCCACATAGGAGCTTCGAGCCAGGTGGCGTTAGGTATTTTGCCCACCATGACGCCTCCGCACTCCGCCTGCTGGCCGACCACCACCTTCGGTTTAACATTAAAGGTCTTCAGCCACAGGCCGAAGTGGGGCCTGATGCGGAGGAAAGCCTCGCACACGACGATAAACGCCGAGATGTTGAGGATGAAATTGGGGTCCAGATCATGAAAATCCAGCCCGTAGTAGAACATGAGCCCGCGGACAAACGGGTGAAGGGGAAATCCCAGTCCGCGGACAAAGTGGGTAAGGAAAACTACCCTCTCATGGGGTGCGGGCATAGGGATGACCTGCCCCGCACCTAGCAGCCGGTGCATGATGTCCGCGGCCAGATATCCGGCTTCCCGTAGCTTTGCGATGTGCTCCTCCGTGACGGAGGAGACCATCCACTTGCCTCCTGCTTCGGACATGCTTGGAGTGGTTTGAGAAGAAAGACGCGAACTTGGGCGATGGAGCTCGAGTGAGCGATAATGGATAAGCAAGGAGGAAGAAGGCGTGGGTAAAAAGGGTGAATCTTTGTCCGTTTATAAGGGTGGAGGAGGTGATGCGCCTCCCCACTTACCTGGTAAAATCGCTTATTCCTCGAACGCCGTAATTGATGGCACGGTTGGGTTACCCATACCCGTATTGATGAGAATCCCGTGATAAGGGGACACGATCTCTACTTCGACAAGACGTGTCAAGAAAACCGCCTCGCGATATGTACAGTGCTGGTCGAGAAAAACGGTTCAAATAATAACCGGGCCATGGCATGATGTCATGTTGCAAAACGTGTCAGTAGATTAGATTTGTGGAAATATTATTCTCTCTATGGTGGTATGTGGAATTTGTCTTGCAGATCCGGACACTATCCTTGTGTTCAAAATCTTCCATGGAGTATTCGGAGGAAGAACCCGCCTTGTAATGCCGAAGACAAATCTGCGCGCTGGACTCATCGTCATTGAAGGCTGGTTTAGGGAATACTGAGGGAGTCCTGGATTAGGGGGTCTCCAGACAGCCGGACTATATCCTTTGGCCGGACTGTTGGACTATGAAGATACAAGATTGAAGACTTTGTCCCGTGTCCGGATGGGACTCTCTTTGGCGTGGAAGGCAAGCTTGGCAATACGGATATGTAGATCTCCTCCCTTGTAACCGACTCTGTATAACCCTAGCCCCCTCCGGTGTCTATATAAACCGGAGGGTTTAGTCCGTACAACAACAACAATGATACCATAGGCTAGCTTCTAGGGTTTAGCCTCTACGATCTCGTGGTAGATCAACTCTTGTAATACTCATATCATCAAGATCAATCAAGCAGGACGTAGGGTGTTACGTCCATCGAGAGGGCCCGAACCTGGGTAAACATCGTGTCCCCTGCCTCCTGTTACCATCCTCCTTAGACGCACAGTTCGGGACCCCCTACCCGAGATCCACTGGTTTTGACACCGACAGCTTTAATCTCAGTCGGGGTAAGGTGAGCATAGTAAGGTTTAAGGATATCTTCTTCTTCGTCCTCAGCAGGCCAGGCCTTCTCAGCTACCGGTGCTTGATCTCTGGTAGCCTCCTTGCTCTTGTCTCCCTTGACAGCTTCTACAGGCTCTTCTCTCTTCATCTCAATCCTCATCAACCAAGCATCCTCTTCCATGTTGTTGGAGGAGGAAGAAGACATGATGCCTGGCTCAAGAGATCTGACCAAAAACAGCAAGAAAAGAGAACAGAAGATTTCTCCGCAATACGGTGGTCAATAGGTTCGAGGGGTATATAAAGATTTTTTATCTTGGGAAACAAGCAAACTATAGAAAAATGGAGTCCGGAAGGTACCCGAGGTGGGCACAACCCACCTAGGCGCGCCCTGGTGTCTTGTGCCCACCAGGGTACACTTCTTGGAAGTTTCTTATTTTCCTAAAAAAAAATATATTCCAAAACTGACAAAAAAATATTTTTGCGGATTTTCTGGAGTCTGTTTACTTGTCGTATCACGTACTTCCTCTTTTTAACAATTCTGGAGTGTTCCGGAAGGACTCTTCTATGTGTTCTTCCGGTGTCATAGTTTGGATAATATTACTTTCAACATTAATGGGCATACCTGAGATATAATGTTTTATTCATTGCCCATTAACAACCTTCGGGTTAGTACCTTTGGCATTATTTATTTTGATAGCTCCGGACCGATAAACCTCCTCGACAACATAGGGTCCTTCCCATTTGGAGAGGAGCTTTCCTGCAAAGAATCTAAAATGAGAGTTGTACAAAAGAACATATTCTCCAACTTTAAACTCGTGCTTTTGGATTCTTTTACATGCCATCTTTTAACTTTTTCTTTAAATAACTTGGCATTTTCATAAGCTTGGTTTCTCCATTAATCTAAAGAGCTAATATCAAACAACCTCTTTTCACCAGCAAGTTTGAAATCATAGTTGAGCTCTTTAATTGCCCAATATGTTTTATGTTCTAACTCAATAGGCAGATGACAAGCTTTTCCATAAACCATTTTATAAGGAGGCATGCCCATAGGATTTTTATATGATGTTTTATAAGCCCAAAGTGCATCAACTAATTTCTTAGACCAATTCTTCCTGGACCTATTGACAGTATTTTGCAAAATTAATTTTATTTCTCTATTGCTAAGTTCAACTTGACCACTAGACTGAGGATGATAAGGTGATGCAATTTTATGGTTAACATCATACTTGGCAAGCATTTTACGGAAAGCACCATGAATAAAGTGTGAATCACCATCGGTCATTAAATATCTAGGGACTCCAAACCTTGGGAAAATAACTTCCTTAAGCATTTTAATAGAAGTGTTGTGATTAGCACTACTAGTTGGAATAGCTTCTACCCACTTAGTAACATAATCAACACCAACCAAAATATGTGTACACCCATTAGAGGAAGGGAAAGGTCCCATATAATCGAATCCCCAAACATCAAATGGTTCAACAGCAAGTGAATAATTCATAGGCATTTCTTGACGCTTACCGATAATACCTATTCTTTGACATTCATCACAAGATAAGACGAACTTACGAGCATCCTTGAAAAGAGTAGGCCGATAAAATCCAAACTGCAATACCTTGTGAGCAGTTCTGTCTCCCGCGTTGTGCCCTCCATAAGCTTCGGAGTGACATTTTTGTAGGATTTGTCCCTATTCATGCTCTGGTACACAACGTCTAATAATACCATCTACTCCTTCTTTATAAATATGTGGGTCATCCCAAAAGTAATGTCTTAAATCATAGAAGAATTTTTTCTTTTGTTGGTATGTAAAGCTAGGTGGTAAATATTTAGCAACAATGTAATTAGCATAGTTTAGCATACCAAGGAGTTTTATGAGAAACATTTATTGCAACTAACTACTCACCAGGATAACTATCATCAATAGGTAGTGGGTCATCAAGCACATTTTCAAGCCTAGACAAATTATCAGCTACAGGGTTCTCTGCTCCTTTCCTATCAGTGATATGTAAATCAAATTCTTGTAGCAAGAGAACCCATCAAATAAGTCTAGGTTTAGCATATTTCTTTTCCATAAGATATTTAATAGCAGCATGATCAGTGTGAACAATTACTTCTGAATCAACAATGTAAGATCTAAATTTATCATAGGCAAACATCACTGCTAGAAATTCTTTTTCAGTAGTAGCATAATTTTTTGAGCACTGTCTAGAGTTTTACTAGCACAATGAATAACATTTAATTTCTTATCAACTCTTTGTCCTAGAACAACACCAACAGCATAATCACTAGCATCAGACATAATTTCAATATACAAGTTCCAATCAGGTGGTTGAACAATAGGCGCATAAATTAAGCCTTTCTTGAGTGTTTTGAAGGCTTCTAAACAATCATCATCAAAAACAAAAGGAACATCCTTTTGCAAAAGATTTGTAAGAGGCCTAGAAATTTTAGAAAAAGTCTTTGATAAATATCCTATAGAAACCAGCATGACCTAAGAAACTACGAATACCTTTGATATCTTTAGGACATGGCATTTTCTCAATTGCATCAACCTTAGCTTTGTCCACTTCAATACCTTTTTCAGAAATTTTATGACCCAAGACAATACCTTCATTAACCATAAAGTGGCACTTCTCCCAATTCAAGACAAGATTGTTTGTTCACATGTCTGCAAAACTTGATCAAGATTTCTTAAATAATCATCAAAAGACTTCCCATAAACAGAGAAGTCATCCATGAAAACCTCAACAATCTTTTCACAAAAGTCAGAGAATATAGCAGTCATACATCTTTGAAAGGTAGCAGGTGCATTGCATAAACCAAAAGGCATAAGTCTATAAGCATAAGTTCCAAAGGGACAAGTAACAGTGGTCTTTTCTTGATCAGGTTGAGAAACAGGTATTTGTGAAAAACTAGAGTATCCATCAAGGAAGCAAAAATGTGTGTGCTTAGATAGTCTTTCTAGCATTTTATCAATAAAAGGCAGAGGGTAATGATCTTTTCTAGTTGCTTTGTTTCATTTTCTAAAGTCAATTACCATTCTATGGCCTGTAACAATTCTTTATGGAATAAGTTCATTCTTATCATTAGGAACAAGAGTGATACCTCCCTTCTTAGGGACACAAATGAATAGGACTTACCCATCTACTATCAGCTATAGAATAGATTATGCCTGCTTCCAGAAGTTTTAATATTTCCGTTCTTACCACTTCCTTCATCTTTGGATTTAAACGACGTTGGTGGTCAACAATGGGTTTAGCATCACGTTCCATATTAATCTTCTACTGATATGAATGGGACTGATGCCCTTTAAATCATCAAGAGTATATCCAATGGGAGCTCGGTGCTTCCTCAGAACTTTCAATAATCTTCCTTCTTCATGTTCTGAAAGGTTTGCACTAATAATAATAGGATATATCTCCTTCTCATCAAGATAAGCATATTTCAAAGTGACTGGCAATTGTTTTAATTCAAACACAGGATCGCCTTTAGGTGGAGGAGGACCTCCTAGAGTTTCAATGGGCAAATTGTGTTTAAGTAGAGGACGTTGTTCAAAGAAAATCTTATCTATTTCATTTATTTCATGCATATGCAAATCATTTTCGTGGTCTGGCAGATATTGTTCTAGAGGATCAGTAGGAGGCACAGCAACAGAAGCAAGACCAATTATTTCATCCTTACTAGGCAATTCTTTTTCATGAAGCTTTCTACTAAACATAGAAAATTAAACTCATGAGACTCATCACCTAAGCTAACACTAACAGTTTGTTTCTCATAATCAATTTTAGCATTAACGGTGTTCAAGAAAGGTCTACCAAAGATAATGGGACAAAAGTCATCTTGTGGGGAACCAAGAATAAGAAAATCGGTAGGGTACTTTATTTTCCCACACAAGACTTCAACATCTCTAACAATCCCAATTGGTGATATAGTATCTCTATTAGCAAGTTTAATAGTAACATCAATGTCTTCTATCTCTACAGGTGCTATGTCATTCATAATTTCTTAATATAAGGTATAGGGAATAGCACTCATGCTAGCACCTATGTCACATAAACCATGATAACAGTGATCTCCTATTTTAACTAAGACAACGGGCATGCCAACAACGGGTCTATGATTATCCGTTCTATTGGGTTTGACAATTCTAGTAGCTTCATTATAGAAGTAAATAACATGCCCATCTATATTTTCTTCCAGGAGATCCTTAACCATCACAACACTAGGTTCTACTTTGATTTGTTCATCAGGTTTAGGTGTTCTAATATAACTCTTGTTAACCACAGTTGAAACTTTAGCATGTTCATGTATCCTAATAGGGAAAGGTGGTTTCTCAATATAAGCAGTAGGAACAACTAGATCAACATTATAAAGTATAGTTTTCTCTTTAGCTAATTACAGTTATTTAATTTCTTCCTTAATAGGTGGGTGATATTTAAACCACTTCTCTTTAGGGAGATCAACATGAGTAGAAAATGATTCACAAAAGGAGGCTACTATCTTAGAGTCAAGTTCATATTTAGTGCTAAACTTTTGGAAAGCATCGGTATTCATAAAAGACTTAACACAATCATATTTAAGCTTAATACCCGACTCTTTACCTTCTCGAGTTCCCAATCTTCAGAGTTGCGTTTAATTCTTTTCAAAAGATCCCACCAAAATTCAATAGTCTTCTTCATAAAAGAACCAATATAAGAAGTATCGAGCATGGATTGATCATCACAAGAAAGCCGAGCATAAAAATTCCAAATAATAATTTCTCTTGAGAGCTCATGATTGGGGCATGAATATAACATTGAATTAAGCCTCCCCCAAGCTTGGGCGATGCTTTCTCCTTCGCGAGGCCAAAAATTATATATGTAGTTTGATACGTCCATTTTGCATCATGTTTTTATATCGATATTTATTGCATTATTGGCTGTTATTGCACATTATGTCAAAATACTTATGCCTATTCTCTCTTATTTTACAAGGTTTACATGAAGAGGGAGAATGCCAGCAGCTGGAATTCTGGGCTGGAAAAGGAGCAAATATTAGAGACCTATTCTGCACAACTCCAAAAGTCCTCAAACTCCACGGGAGTCATTTTTAGAATATATAAAAATATTGGGCAAAGGAAGCACCAGAGGGGGGCCGCCCACCATCCACGAGGGTGGGGGCGCGCCCTACCCCCTGGGCGCGCCCCCTGCCTTGTGGGCCCCCTGGCAAGCCTCTGGTGCCCATCTTTGGCTATATGAAGTCTTTCATCCTGGAAAAAATCATAAGCAAGCTCTCAGGACGAAACTCCGCCGCCATGAGGCGGAACCTTGGCGGAACCAATCTAGGGCTCCGGCGGAGCTGTTCTGTTGGGGAAACATCCCTCCGGGAGGGGGAAATCATCACCATCGTCATCACCATCGATCCTCTCATCGGGAGGGGGTCAATCTCCATCAACATCTTCACCAGCACCATCTCATCTCAAACCCTAGTTCATATCTTGTATCCAATCTTTGTCTCAAAACCTCAGATTGGTACCTGTGGGTTGCTAGTAGTGTTGATTACTCCTTGTAGTTGATGCTAGTTGGTTTACTTGGTGGAAGATCATATGTTCAGATCCTTTATACATATTAATACCCCTCTGATTATGAACATGAATATGATTTGTGAGTAGTTACGTTTGTTCCTGAGGACATGGGAGAAGTCTTGCTATAAGTAGTCATGTGAATTTGGTATTCGTTCAATATTTTGATGAGATGTATGTTGTCTTTCCTCTAGTGGTGTCATGTGAACGTCGACTACATGACACTTCACCATTGTTTGGGCCTAGAGGAAGGCATTGGGAAGTAATAAGTAGATGATGGGTTGCTAGAGTGACAGATGCTTAAACCCTAGTTTATGTGTTGCTTCGTAAGGGGCTGATTTGGATCCATATGGTTCATGCTATGGTTAGGTTTACCTTAATACTTCTTTTGTAGTTGCGGATGCTTGCAAGAGGGGTTAATCATAAGTGGGATGCTTGTCCAAGGAAGGGCAGTACCCAAGCACCGGTCCACCCACATATCAAATTATCAAAGTAGCGAACGCGAATCATATGAGTGTGATGAAAACTAGCTTGATGATAATTCCCATGTGTCCTTGGGAGCGCTTTCCTTTATATAAGAGTTTGTCTAGGCTTGTCCTTTGCTACAAAAAGGATTGGGCCATCTTGCTGCGCCTTATTTACTTTTATTACTTGTTACCCGTTACCAATTACCTTATCACAAAACTATCTGTTACCAATAATTTCAGTGCTTGCAGAGAATACCTTACTGAAAACTGCTTATCATTTCCTTTTGCTCCTCATTAGGTTCGACACTCTTACTTATCGAAAGGACTACGATAGATCCCCTATACTTGTGGGTCATCAAGACTCTTTTCTGACGCCGTTGCCGGGGAGTGAAGCACCTTTGGTAGGTGGAATTTGGTAAGGAAAAATTTATATAGTGTGCTGAAATTTACTATCACTTGTTACAATGGAACATAATCCTTTGAGGGGCTTGTTCGGGGTATCTTCACCCCGACCAGTAGAGCAAAGAGTTGCTCCTCAACCTACTGAACCTACTGAAAATGTTTACTTTGAAATCCCTTCAGGTATGATAGAGAAACTGCTAGCTAATACTTTTACAGGAGATGGAACATTGCATCCCGATTTGCACCTAATTTATGTGGATGAAGTTTGTGGATTATTTAAACTTGCAGGTATGCCCAAGGATGTTATGAAGAAGAAGGTCTTACCTTTATATTTGAAGGGGAAGGCATTGACATGGTTTAGGCTATGTGGTGATATTGGATCATGGAACTACAACCGATTGAAATTGGAATTTCATCAGAAGTTTTATCATATGCATCTAGTTTATCATGATCGTAGTTATATATATAATTTTTGGCCTCGTGAAGGAGAAAGCATCGCTCAAGCTTGGGGGAGGTTTAAGTCAATATTATATTCATACCCCAATCATGAGCTCTCAAGAGAAATTATTATTCAAAAAATTTATGCTCGGCTTTCTCTCAATAATCGCTCCATGCTCGATACTTCTTGTACTGGTTCTTTTATGATTAAGACTATTGAATTCAAATGGGATTTATTGGAAAGAATTAAGCACAACTGGGAAGATTGGTAACTCGATGAAGGTAAAGAGTCAGGTATAACACCGAAGTTTGATTGTGTTAAATATTTTATGGATACCGATGCTTTTCGTGAATTTAGCACTAAATATGGACTTGACTCTAAGATAGTAGCTTCTTTCTGTGAATCATTTGCTACTCATGTTGATCTCCCTAAGGAGAAGTGGATTAAATATCATCCTCCCATTGAATTAAAAGTAGTTGAACCTATTAAAGTTGAAGAAAAGACTATCACTTATAATGTTGATCCTATTGTTCCTACCGCTTATATTGAGAAACCACATTTCCCTACTAGAATAAAGGATCATGCTAAAGCTTCAAGTGTGGTCAACAAAAGTAACATTAGAACACCCAAACCATCTGAGAAAATTAAAGTTGAACCTAGTATTGCTATGGTTAAATATCTCTTGTCCGATAATATTGATGGGCATGTTATTTACTTTTGTGATGAAGCTGCTAGAATTGCTAGGCCCGATACTAAAAATAAACATATACCTGTTGTAGGCATGCCTGTTATTTCTGTTAAAATGGGAGATCATTGCTATCATGGCTTATGTGATATGGGTGCTAGTGAGAGTGCAATACATCATTCTTTATATGAAGAAATTATGCATGATATTGCACCTGCTGAGATAGAAGGTATTGATGTTACAATTAAGCTTGCCAATAGAGATACTATTTCACCGATTGGGATTGTTAGAGATGTTGAAGTCTTGTGAGGGAAAGTTAAATATCCTGGTGATTTTCTTGTTCTTGGTTCCCCACAAGATAACTTTTGTCCCATTATATTTGGTAGACCCTTCTTGAATACTGTTAATGCTAACATAGACTTCAAAAAAATATTGTTTCTGTTGGTTTAGGGGATATGTCTCATGATTTTAATTTTGCTAAATTCCGTAGAAAACCCCATGATAAAGAATTGCCTAGTAAAGATGAAACTATTGTTCTTGCTTCTATTGCCATGCCTCCTAATGATCCTTTAGAACAATATTTGCTAGACCATGAAAATGATATGTTTATGAATGAAAGAGCGGAAATAGATGAAGTATTCTTTAAACATGGACCTATTTTGAAACACAACTTGCCTGTTGAAATCCTAGGGGATCCTCCTCCACCCAAGGGTGATCCCGTGTTTGAGCTTAAACCATTTCCTGATACTCTTAAATATGCTTATCTTGATGAAAAGAAGATATATCCTGTTATTATTAGTGCTAATCTTTCAGAGCAGGAAGAAGAGAAATTATTGAAAACTCTGGAGAAGCACCGTGCTGCTATTGGATATACTCTTGATGATCTTAAGGGCATTAGTCCCACTCTATGTCGGCACAAAATAAAATGGGACAATTGCATTTTTACCCCTAGTTGGTTCCTACCCACGGGTTTTGCCCTTACTTTTTGAGCTTGCTCAGTTTTGCCCTTATTTTTTCCATCGAGGTCCCTCGAATGCCCTTTGACCGTTTGACCAAAACTTTGGAAATTCATAACTAATTCATATGAACTCAGAAAAATGCAAATAAGATATCAAAATGTTCAGATAAACATTACCTTTATGTGCATATCATTTGCATTCAGGACAAAAGCACCCTTTAAACTACCTGAGGTGATTAATGTTATTAACATTATTAAAAATAAAAAGGTATAAACAATATTTTTTTCATGAATAAAAATTACATGCAAATGTAGGTGATGTTTTTTGAATATCCAGATATCGTATTTGCATTTTCTGAGTTCATATCATCTTGTTAAGAATGTTCTTTTTATTTTTAATAATGAAATTTTTTTGGAAAAAGATGCTAAACCGGTTGTTGATCACCAGTGATGGTTAAATCCTAAGACGAAAGGAGTGGTAAGAAAAGAAATACTAAAGCTTCTGGAGGCAGGTATAATTTATCCCGTTGCTGATAGTCAGTGGGCAAGTCCTGTCCATTGTGTCCCTAAGAAGGGAGGTATTACTGTTGTTCCTAATGATAAAGATGAATTGATCCCACAAAGAATTGTTATAGGTTATAGAATGGTAATTGATTTCCGCAAACTAAATAAAGCTACTAAAAAGGATCATTACCCTCTACCTTTCATTAATCAAATGCTAGAAAGATTATCCAAACATACACACTTTTGCTTTCTAGATGGTTATTTTGGTTTCTCTCAAATACCTGTGTCAAAAGAGGATCAGGAAAAGACCACTTTTACTTGCCCTTTTGGTACCTTTGCTTATAGACATATGCTTTTTGGTTTATGTAATGCACCTGCTACCTTTCAAAGATGCATTACTGCTATATTCTCTGACTTTTGTGAAAAGATTGTTGAGGTTTTCATGGATGATTTTTCTGTATATGGAACTTCTTTTGATGATTGCTTAAGCAACCTTGATCGAGTTTTGTAGAGATATAAAGAAACTAATCTTGTCTTGAATTGGGAGAAGTGCCACTTTATGGTTAATGAAGGTATTGTCTTGGGGCATAAAATTTCTGAAAGAGGTATTGAAGTTGATAAAACCAAAGTTGATCCTATTGAAAATATGACATGTCCTAAGGACATTAAAGGTATAAGAAGTTTCCTTGGTCATGCCGGTTTTTATAGGAGGTTCATTAAAGACTTCTAAAAAAATTCCAGGCCTCTGACTAATCTCTTACAAAAAGATGTTCCTTTTGTCTTTGATGATGATTGTGTAGAAGCATTTGAAATACTTAAGAAAGCTTTGATTTCTGCACCCATCGCTCAGCCTCTTGATTGGAATTTACCCTTTGAAATTAAATGTTGTAGGTGATGTTCTAGGACAAAGAGTTGATAAGAAATTAAATGTTATCCAATATGCTAGTAAAACTCTAGACAGTGCCTAGAGAAATTATGCTACTACTGAAAAGGAATTTTTAGCAGTTGCATTTGCCTGTGATAAGTTCAGACCTTATATTGTTGATTCAAAAGTAACTGTTCACACTGATCATGCTGCTATTAAATATCTTATGGAAAAGAAAGATGCTAAACCTAGACTTATTAGATGGGTTCTCCTACCACAAGAACTTGATTTGCATATTATTGATAGAACAGGAGCTGAGAACCCCATTGCAGACAACTTGTCTAGGTTAGAGAATGTTCTTGATGACCCACTACCTATTGATGATAGCTTTCTTGATGAACAATTAGTCGTCATAAATGCTTATCGTACTGCTCCATGGTATGCTGATTATGCTAATTACATTGTTGCTAAATTTATACCACCTAGTTTCACATGCCAGCAAAAGAAAAAGGTTTTCTATGATTTAAGACATTACTTCTGGGATGACCCACACCTTTATAAAGGAGTAGATGGTGTTATTAGACGTTGTGTACTTGAGCATGAACAGGAACAGATCCTACGCAAGTGTCACTCCGAGGCTTATGGAGGACACCATCCTGGAGATAGAACTGCACATAAGGTATTGCAATACGGTTTTTATTGGCCTACTCTCTTCAAGGATGCCCGTAAGTTTTTCTTGTCTTGTGATGAATGTCAAAGAATTGGTAATATTAGTAGATGTCAAGAAATTCCTATGAATTATTCACTTGTTATTGAACCATTTGATGTTTGGGGCTTTGATTATATGGGACTGCTTCCTTCCTCTAATGGGTATACACATATTTTAGTTGTTGTTGATTACGTTACTAAGTGGGTAGAAGCTATTCCAACTAGTAGTGCTGATCATAACACCTCTATTAAGATGCTTAAAGAAGTTATTTTTCTGAGGTTTGGAGTCCCTAGATACTTAATGACTGATGGTAGTTCACATTTTATTCATGGTGCTTTTCGTAAGATGCTTGCTAAGTATGATGTTAATCATAGAATTGCATCTCCATATCATCCACAGTCTAGTGGTCAAGTAGAACTGGGCAATAGAGAGCTTAAATTAATTCTGCAAAAGACTGTTAATAGATCTAGAAAGAATTGGTCCAAGAAACTTGATGATGCATTATGGGCCTATAGAACTGCATATAAAAATCCTATGGGCATGTCACCGTATAAAATGGTTTATGGAAAAGCATGTCACTTACCTCTCGAACTAGAACATAAGGCATATTGGGACATTAAAGAGCTCAACTATGACTTCAAACTTGCCGGTGAGAAGAGATTATTTGATATTAGCTCACTTGATGAATGGAGAACCCAGGCCTATGAGAATGCCAAACCGTTTAAAGAAAAGGTTAAAAGATGGCATGACAAAAGGATACAAAAATGTGAGTTTAATGTAGGTGATTATGTATTGTTATACAACTCTCATTTAAGATTTTTTGTAGGGAGACTCCTCTCTAAATGGGAAGGTCCTTACGTTATCGAGGAGGTCTATCGTTCTGGTGCCATAAAAATCAACAACTTTGAAGGCACAAATCCGAGGATAGTGAACGGTCAAAGAATCAAACATTATATCTCAGGTAATCCTATAAATGTTGAAACTAATGTTATCGAAATCGTAACCCTGGAGGAGTATATAAGGGACACCTTCCAGAACGTTTCAGCCTTCGAAAAGGAAGAGGTATGTGGTATGGTAAGTAAACCGACTCCAAAACAGTTCTAATAGCATTTTTTCTCCGTTTTGGAATATTTAAGAAAATAGGAAAATAAGAAGCAGTCCGGAAAGGACACGAGGCATCCACGAGGGTGGAGGGCACGCCCCCTACCTCGTGGGCACCTCGTGTTCCCTCCGGACTCCGTTTTCTTGCACGGTACTTCTTTTGGTCGGTAAAAATTCACTATATAATCTCCCGAAGGTTTTGTCCACCATACCACACAAATATCTTCCGTTTTTTGAGCTGTTTTCTGCCAGAGTTGTCAAGGCCAGGCATCCTGTCGTCCCCCTCCCCCAACAATGAGGGCGACAATGCTTGGCTAGTGAAGATAGAGCTGAAGAGAGAAGAACCCAGGGAGATCAACAAGGATGATAGGATCAAGAAGGCCACGGAGGATCAAGCTCCGACAACAGAAGAAGAAGACATCCTTCAACCTCATTATAATCTTCTTACCCCAACTGAGATATTTTGTTGAAGGAGCATATCACCGCACTCAAGGGCATTATTCGCAAATTGGAGGATCTCCTATGCTCGATGTGCGACGCTACATCATCAACAACTCCATCATTGCTACCTCTTGAGCACTGCGTTGGATTTCCCCGAAGTGGAAGGGATGATGCAGCAAAGTAGCGTAAGTATTTCCCTCAGTTTTTGAGAACCAAGGTATCAATCCAGTAGGAGGCTACGCTCGAGTCCCTCGTACCTACACAAAAACAATAGCTCAACGCAACCAATGCGCTTAGGGGTTGTCAATCCCTTCACGGTCACTTACGAAAGTGAGATCTGATAGAGATAATAAATAATATATTTTTTTGGTATTTTTGGTATAGAGATGCAAAGTAAGTAAAGTAAAAGCAAAGCAAAGCAATAATAAAGTGATGGAGATTGATATGATGAGAAAGAGACCCGGGGGCCATAGGTTTCACTAGTGGCTTATCTCAAGAGCATATGTATTCTACGATGGGTGAAAAAATTACTGTTGAGCAATTGACAGAATTGAGCATAGTTATGAGAATATCTAGGTATGATCATGTATATAGGCATCACATCTGAGACAAGTAGACTGAAATGATTCTGCATCTACTACTATTTCTCCACTCATCGACTGCTATCCAGCATGCATCTAGAGTATTAAGTTAAAAACAGAGTGACGCCTTAAGCAAGATGACATGATGTAGAGGGATAATTTCATGCAATATGATAAAAACCCCATCTTGTTATCCTCGATGGCAACAATACAATATGTGCCTTGCTGCCACTTCTGTCACTCGGAAAGGACACCGCAAAATTGAACCCAAAGCTAAGCACTTCTCCCATGGCAAGAACAACCAATCTAGTAGGCCAAACCAAACTGATAATTTGAAGAGACTTGCAAAGATAACCAATCATACATAAAAGAATTCAGAGAAGATTCAAATATTATTCATAGATAGACTTGATCATAAACCCACAGTTCATCGGTCTCAACAAACACACCGCAAAAAGAAGATTACATCGAATAGATCTCCACAAGAGAGGGGGAGAACATTGTATTGAGATCCAAAAAGAGAGAAGAAGCCATCTAGCTACTAGCTATGGACCCGTAGGTCTGAAGTAAACTACTCACACTTCATCGGAGGGGCTTGGATGATGATATAGAAGCCCTCCGTGATCGATGCCCCCTCCGGCGGAGCTCCAGAACAGGCCCCAAGATGGGATCTCGTGGATACAGAAAGTTGCGGCGGTGGAATTAGGTTTTTGGCTCCGTCCCCGATCATTTAGGGGTACGTAGATATATATAGGAGGAAGAAGTACGTCGATGGAGCTTCGAGGGGCCCACGAGGCAGGGGGCGCGCCCTAGGGGGGCTCCCCCTACCCTCGTGAGCACCTCATGGCTTTCTTGACGGAGGGTCCAAGTCTCCTGGATCTTATCTGATGAGAAAATCACGTTTCCGAAGGTTTCATTCCGTTTGGACTCTGTTTGATATTCCTTTTCTTCGAAACCCTAAAACAGGCAAAAAAACAGCAATTCTGGGCTGGGCCTCCGGTTAATAGGTTAGTCCCAAAAATAATATAAAAGTGGAAAATAAAGCCCAATAATGTCCAAAACTGTAGATAATATAGCATGGAGCAATCAAAAATTATAGATACGTTGGAGACGTATCAAGCATCCCCAAGCTTAATTCCTGCTCGTCCTCGAGTAGGTAAATGATAAAAACAGAATTTTTTAATGCGGAATGCTACTTGGCATAATTTTAATGTAATTCTTCTTAATTATGGTATGAATATTCATATCCAAAAGATTCAAGACAAAAGTTCATATTGGCATAAAAATGATAATACTTCAAGCATACTAACTAAGCAATTATGTCTTCTCAAAATAACATGGCCAAAGAAAGTTCATCCCTACAAAATCATATAGTTTAGTCATGTTTCATTTTTGTCACACAAGAATGCTATCATCATGCACAACCCCGATGACAAGCCAAGCAATTGTTTCATACTTTAGTAATCTCAAACCTATAAACTTTCACGCAATATATGAGCGCGAGCCATGGACATAGCACTATGGGTGGAATAGAATATAATGAAGGGGGCTTATGTGGAGAAGACAAAAAAGGAGAAAGTCTCACATCAACGAGGCTAATCAATGGGCTATGGAGATGCCCACTGATTGATGTTAATGCAAGGAGTAGGGATTGCCATGCAATGGATGCACTAGAGCTATAAATGTATGAAAGCTCAACGAAAGAAACTAGTGGGTGTGCATCCAACTTGCTTGCTCACGAAGACCTAGGGCACTTGAGGAGGCCCATTGTTGGAATATACAAGCCAAGTTCTATAATGAAAAATTCCCACTAGTATATGAAAGTGATAACATGAGAGACTCTCTACTATGAAGATCATGGTGCTACTTTGAAGCACAAGTGTGGTAAAAGGATGGTAACATTGTCCCTTCTCTCTTTTTCTCTCATTTTTTGGGCCTTCTCTTTTTTATGGCCTTTCTCTTTTTTTGGGCCTTCTCTTTTTTATGGCCTTCCTTTTCTTTTTTTATTCCTCACTTGGGACAATGCTCTAATAATGATGATCATCACACTTCTATTTATTTACAACTCAATGATTACAACTCGATACTAGAACAAAAATGACTCTATGTGAATGCCTCCGGCGGTGTACCGGGATATGCAATGAACCAAGAGTGACATGTATGAAAGAATTATGAACGGTGTCTTTGCCACAAATACTATGTCAACTACATGATCATGCTAAGCAATATGACAATGATGAATGTGTCATGATGAACGGAATGATGGAAAGTTGCATGGCAATATATCTCGGAATGGCTATGGAAATGCCATAATAGGTAGGTATGGTGGCTGTTTTGAGGAAGATATAAGGAGGTTTATGTGTGAAAGAGCGTATCATATCACGGGGTTTGGATGCACCGGCGAAGTTTGCGCCAACTCTCAATGTGAGAAAGGGCAATGCACGGTACCGAAGAGGCTAGCAAGGGTGGAAGGGTGAGAGTGCGTATAATCCATGGACTCAACATTAGTCATAAAGAACTCACATACTTATTGCAAAAATCTACAAGTCATCAAAAACCTCGGCACTACGCGCATGCTCCTAGGGGGATAGATTGGTAGGAAAAGACCGTCGCTCGTCCCCGACCGCCACTCATAAGGAAGACAATCAAATAACACCTCATGTTTCAAATTTGTTGCATAACGTTTACCATACGTGCATGCTACGGGACTTGCAAACCTCAACAAAAGTATTTCTCAATTTCACAACTACTCAACTAGCATGACTTTGATATTATTACATCCATATCTCAAAACAATCATCAAGCATCAAACTTTTCTTAGTATTCAACACACTCATAAGAAAGTTTTATTATTAATCTTGCATACCAAGCATATTAGGATTTTAAGAAAATTACCATGCTATTAAGACACTCCAAATAATCTAAGTTAAGCATGAGAGAACAATAGTTCCTATAAAACAAATCCACCACCGTGCTCTAAAAGATATAAGTGAAGCACTAGAGCAAAATTATAAAGCTTAAAAGATATAAGAGAAGCACATAGAGTATTCTATCAAATTCCAAATAATGTATGGCTCTCTCAAAAGGTGTGTACAGCAAGGATGATTGTGGTAAACTAATAAGCAAAGACTCAAATCATAAAAGACGCTCCAAGCAAAACACATATCATGTGGTGAATAAAAATATAGCTCCAAATAAAGTTACCGATAGAAGTAGACGAAAGAGGGGATGCCTTCCAGGGCATCCCCAAGATTTGGCTTTTAGGTGTCCTTAGATTATCTTGGGGGTGCCATGGGCATACCCAAGCTTAGGATCTTGCCACTCCTTGTTCCATAATCCATCAAATCTTTACCCAAAACTTGAAAACTTCACAACACAAAACTTAAAGTAGAAAACTCATGAGCTCCGTTAGCGAAAGAAAACAAAAGAGCACTTCAAGGTACTGTAATGAACTCATTCTTTATTTATATTGGTGTTATACCTACTGTATTCCAACCTCTCTATGTATTATAAACTATTTTACTAGCCATAGATTCATCAAAATAAGCAAACAACACAAGAAAAACAGAATCTGTCAAAAACAGAACAGTCTGTAGTAATCTGTAGCTAGCGCAAGATCTGGAACACCAAAAATTCTAAAATAAATTTCGAGACGTGAGTAATTTATCTATTAATAACCTTCAAAAATAATTAAATAAATATCACTTTCCAAATAAAAATGACAGCAATTCTCGTGAGCGCTAAATTTTCTGCTTTTTACAGCAAGTTCAATCAAGACTTTCCCCAAGTCTTCCCAATGGTTCTACTTGGCACAAACACTAATAAAACACAAAAAACACAACCAAAACAGAGGCTAGATAATTTATTTATTACTAAACAGGAACAAAAAGCAAGGAATAAAAATAAAATTGGGTTGCCTCCCAACAAGCGCTATCGTTTAACGGCCCTAGCTAGGCATAACAAGCAAGAATAGATCTAGGTATTGCCATCTTTGGTAGGCAATCCATAAGTGGCTCTCATGATAGATTCATATGGTAATTTTATTTTCTTTCTAGGGAAGTGTTCCATGCCCTTTTTTAGTGGAAATTGAAATCTAATATTCCCTTCCTTCATATCAATAATTGCACCAACCGTTCTAAGGAAAGGTCTACCAAGAATAATAGGACATGAAGGATTGCAATCTATGTCAAGAACAATAAAATCTATGGGCACATAATTCCTATTTGCATGTAACGCCTCGAGACCGATGTGCCAGGTGTCTTCCAGTTATTCGCCGGCATTGCCATGTCATTTTCTTGCGTGTTGCTTTTCATCATGTCATCATGTGCATTGCATCATCATGTTTTCAAAACTTGCATCCGTCCCGGTCTCCTCGTTCCTTCCCTTGTCCGTTTTGAGCCCAGACACACTTGCACGCGCCTGCGGCATGTCCGAAATAGTATTTTATAAGTGGCCGGGAAATGTTCTCAGAATGGGATGAGAGTTGACGTGTGGTCTTATTATAGTGTAGATAGACCGCCTGTCAAGTTTCATCGCATTCGGAGATCGTTTGATGCCCCAACGGATAACTATAGCGGCAGTATAGCCGGTCTAACATCGGACATTTTCGGTCTCCGGAAACCGTGTCGGGCTACATCTCTCCCCTCTTCTCTCAGACCAACCCGCTCTTCACAATCCGCCAGACCCAACCTAACCTCTCTCGTCAGCCCGCGACCCTCCTCGCGCGCGCGCCCGAAAGTTGTCACGGACCCGACCCGGACTCTCGCCACCGTTGGGTCCGGAACATCCCCAAACATCTACAAAACATCTCCGTTTTGTTAATTGGACTTCTTAGTCTATTTTTCTCGACCGCCTGATTACGATCGGATGAATCGAATACCCCCCTAACCTAATCCAATAACGTATATATATTGACCAACCCTAAAATTTAGGTCGTTTGTCCCATCGCCGCCGCCACTCCACCTACTCTCCTTTTTCTCGGGATCCCCTCCTCCTCGATCTCAACACCACCAAGCCACCTTGGCGGACCTCGCTCGAGCTCCACCGGCTACCAGCAGCAGCAGCAAGCGAAGCCACCGGAGCTCCTTCCTCCTCCTCCTCTGCCCGAGGCTGCTGCCTCCTCGTGCCCTCGTTCCCGAGCTCCATCGAGAGGAGAGGAGCCCCCGCAAGGCACTGCTCCGCCCTGCTGTCCTTGTCGTTGACCCTCGCAAGCGTCGCCCCGACCCAGGCCAGTGCCCGGTTTCCCTCTCCTTCCTTCTCCCCATCTTGCTTCTCCTCCTCCTCTCATGGCTCTCTCTTCCGTGGAGTGCAGGAACCTCGTCGCCCGCTGTTCGTCATCGTCCACCACGGATCCACGCAATCTCCGACCAAATCCGACTGGCACTCCGCCGCACTTGCCCGTTCCGGCTGGATCCCGGCAGCTAGGCCCCGTCCCCGGTTGCCGGTGCCCTCGCCGGAGAGCCCCTGCTTCAAACCCCTGCTGCTGTTTCTGTTTCTTCAGAGAAGAGGACAGCAGCGCCTTGTCCCGCTCCTGTTGACCACGCCCCGCCTGCATCGCACCTCTCCCCATGCCCGGATCCACCGCCGCACCGTCCTGGAGCCTCGCCAAGTCCCTGAAGCCGTCGCCCCAAGTCCTCCTGCGTCGCTCCCAAGACCGGTAGCCGCCCTGCTGCCATGTTTCACTGCACCGAACCGTTGCGTTCTTCATCTTCGTCAGAACACGAGCAAGACCAGGCTTCGTTGACCCTTTCGATCTTGCCAAGCAGGCCGGCCCAGCGCGCCCTCTGCGGGCCTCCTTCCTCTCCACCGCCTTGGGCCAAAGCCCATGGTGAGGCCCCAGTGCCCCCTTTTTTTTGTTTTTTCTCTCTGTTGGTCCAGCCTGCCATGTTTCGGCCCATTGGTATTTTTTTCAGCGCGTCGATTTTCCTTTTATTCCAGCGAATTACAGTTTTACAGAAAAACCCTCATACTCCATGCATATTAAACTCAACAACCGTGCATCGGATTAAAACAATTTATATATGAAATATGCTTAGTTTTTCATCTAGTTTCATAATATGTCATTTTCATCCATGTTTAGAATGTTTAAAATGTTGTTTGCATAAAATTTGCCCCTATGCCATGTTAAAATGCTTTAATTCATAACTATTTAACCGTAGCTCCGAATTAAATTATCTTTATATGTAAATGGGATAGAATTTTGCCTAGTTTATCATGGTTCACTTACTTTGCATGTTTAACAACTATAAAATATGGTTTAGGGCAGAACAGTACCAAACCTTAAAACATGCACATGAGGAGTTACCGGAATTGTTGTTCGTTGCTACCGGCCTCATTTAAATTGCTTAGTTAGATAGTTTCTTTTATGCTTCACCTCTTGCCATGCTTAAGAACATTTAATATTGTTGGGTACATAACCGAGAGAGAACTAAATAAGTCATGTGGTGTTTTCGTCAATATGCAACTCGTTGCATATTGAGCTCCACTTAATTTGTAGGATTTTTTGTGCACTTTGCCATGCCATGCTTCATTAAACCGGACATGCATCATGCTTGTTTGCGCTTCGTGCCATGATTATGTGATGGTTGTTTACCATGCGGTTTGCTTCTTTCCGGTGTTGCTTCTTCGGGTTGGTTCCGATAACGTCGTGTGTGTGAGGATCCGTTCGACTACGTCCGTTTATCTTCTTCATGGACTCGTTCTTCTTCCTTGCGGGATTTTAGGCAAGATGACCATACCCTCGAAATCACTTCTATCTTTGCTTGCTAGTTGCTCACTCTTTTGCTATGCCTATGCTGCGATACCTACCACTTGCTTATCATGCCTCCCATATTGTTGAACCAAGCCTCTAACCCACCTTGTCCTAGCAAACCGTTGTTTGGCTACGTTACCGCTTTGCTCAGCCCCTCTTATAGCGTTGTTAGTTGCGGGTGAAGATTGAAGTGTGTTCCTTGTTGGAACATGGAGATGTTGATCCTTGTTGGAACATGTTTACTGGTTGGGATATCACAATATATCTTATTTAATTAATGCATCTATATACTTGGTAAAGGGTGGAAGGCTCGGCCTTATGCCTGGTGTTTTGTTCCACTCTTGTCGCCCTAGTTTCCGTCATATCGATGTTATGTTCCCGGATTTTGCGTTCCTTATGCCGTTGGGCTATAATGGGAACCCCTTGACAATTCGCCTTGAATAAAACTCTTCCAGCAATGCCCAACATTGGTTTTACCATTTGCCACCTAGCCTCTTTTTCCCTTGGGTTCCGTGGACTCAAGGGTCGTCTTTATTTAAACCCCCGGGCCAGTGCTCCTCTGAGTGTTGGTCCAACCTGTCAGCCGCCGGTGGCCACCAGGGGCAACTCTGGGCTGGCCTACCGGAAGTTTAGACAATCTGAGTGTGCCCTGAGAACGAGATATGTGCAGCTCCTATCGGGATTTGTCGGTACATTCAGGCGGTGTTGCTGGATTTGTTTTAACTTGTCGAAGTTGTCTTGTAGAACCGGGATACCGAGTCTGGTCGGAATGTCTCGGGAGAAGGTATATCCTTCGTTGACCACGACAGCTTGTCATGGGCTAAGTTAGGACTCCCCTGCATGGATTTGAACTTTCGAAAGCCGTGCCCGCGGTTATGGGAAGATGGGAATTTGTTAATGTCCGGTTGTAGAAAACCTGAAGTTGACCTTAATTAAAATACACCAACCGCGTGTGTAACCGTGATGGTCTCTTCTTGGCGGAGTCCGGGAAGTGAACACGGTGTTGGAGTTATGCTTGGCGTAGGTTGTTCTAGGATCACTTCTTGATCATAGTTCTCGATAGTGCTTTGCCTTCTCTTCTCGCTCTCATTTGCGTATGTTAGCCACCATATATGCTTGTCGCTTGCTGCAGCTCCACCTCATACCTTTACCTTACCTATAAGCTTAATTAGTCTTGGTCGCGAGGGTGCGAGATTGCTGAGTCCCCGTGACTCACAGATACTTCCAAAACCAGTTTGCAAGTGCCGATGAGACCGTGCAGATGACGCAACCAAGCTCAGGAGGAGCTCGATGAAGATCTTGTCCTTTGTGTTGTTTCGTTCTAGTTGATCAGTAGTGGAGCCAAGTTGGGGTCGATCGGGGACCTTGTCGCATTTGGGGTTCTTTCTTTTATTTTGGTTCCGTAGTCGGACCTTGTTTGTATCTGGTTGATGTAATGCTTTATTCATGTAATTGTGTGAAGTGGCGGTTGTAAGCCAACTATGTATCTTTTCCCCTATTGTATTACATGGGCTGTTTGCGAAGATTACCTCACTTGCGACATTGCTTTCAATGCGGTTATGCCTCTAAGTCGTGCTTCGACACGTGGGAGATATAGCCGCATCGAGGGCGTTACATTGCAACAATAAGAACATCATTAATTCTTCCCATAGGTTTCTTAATAGTGGAATCCGCAAGATGCAAGTTTAGAGAGCAATCATCAAAATCACGAAAATATAGTAAGTCACACAAAGTTTTGGGAATAGTAGAGACACTAGAACCCAAATCACACAAAGCATTAAACTCATAATTTTTAATTTTAATTTTAATAGTTGGTTCCCACTCATCATAAAGTTTTCTAGGGATAGAAACTTCTAGCTCAAGTTTTTCTTCATAAGATTGCATCAAGGCATCAACGATATGTTTAGTAAACGCTTTATTTTGACTATAAGCGTGAGGAGATTTTAGCACGGATTGCAACAAGGAAATACAATCAATTAAAGAGCAATTTTCATAGTTAAATTCCTTGAAATACATAATAGTGGGTTTAGCAAGATCTAGGGTTTTAATTTCTTCAATCCCACTTTTATCAAATTTCGCATCAAGATCAACAAATTCCGAATTCTTAGAACGCCTTCTAGGTAAAGGTGGATCATATTCAGTCCCATTATTATCAAGATTCATATTGCAAAACAAAGATTTAATAGGGGACACGTCAATAACTTTTAGATCTTCATCGTTATTTTCATAGGGATCCGGTTTAGCGGTCATCTTATTGACTAAGGTAGCTTGCATATCCGAAATTTCAGCAGTTAATTTTTCAAGATGGGCAATTTGGGATCTTATACCATCAAATTCTTTAGACATATAATAGAGCTCTTTATTCATATAATTCATGAAACTTTTTTGTTCCTTAAGCTCATTTCTAAAGAAATTATTATGCCCAAATTGCAAAACCATAAACTTCCTGACGTTGTTTTCGATCTCCTCTAACCTTTTAAGGTGAAGATCACCAAATCTAGGTAGAGCCATCGCGACAAACAAGCAAACTAACACACGAGCAAACAAAAAGCAAACGGGCAAAAAGGCAAACGGAGAAAGAGAGGGAGGATAGAGAGAGAGAGGGCGAATGAAACGGCAAGGGTGAATTGGGAGGAGAGGAAAACGAGAGGCAAATGGCAAATAATGTAATGCGGGAGATAGGGATTGTGATGGGTACTTGGTATGTTGACTTTTGCGCAGACTCCCCGGCAATGGCGCCAGAAATGGCTCGTTGACGCGGGATAAAATTTTAACTTGACTTCCGTGAGCCTCCCCGGCAACGGCGCCAAAAATTCTTCTTGCTACCTCTTGAGCACTGCGTTGGATTTCCCCGAAGAGGAAGGGATGATGCAGCAAAGTAGCATAAGTATTTCCCTCGGTTTTTGAGAACCAAGGTATCAATCCAAAAGGAGGCTACGCTCAAGTCACTCATACCTACACAAAAACAATAGCTCAACGCAACCAACGCACTTAGGGGTTGTCAATCCCTTCACAATCACTTACGAAAGTGAGATCTGGTAGAGATAATAAATAATATTTTTTGGTATTTTTGGTATAGAGATGCAAAGTAAGTAAAGTAAAAGCAAAGAAAAGCAATAATAAAGTGATGGAGATTGATATGATGAGAAAGAGACCCGGGGGCCATAGGTTTCACTAGTGGCTTCTCTCAAGAGCATAAGTATTCTATGATGGGTGAACAAATTACTGTTGAGCAATTGACAGAATTGAGCATAGTTATGAGAATATCTAGGTATGATCATGTATATAGGCATCACGTCCGAGACAAGTAGACCAAAACGATTCCGCATCTACTATTATTACTCCACTCATCGACCGCTATCCAGCATGCATCTAGAGTATTAAGTTAAAAACAGAGTAACACCTTAAGCAAGATGACATGATGTAGAGGGATAATTTCATGCAATATGATAAAAAAACATCTTGTTATCCTCGATGGCAACAATACAATACGTGCCTTGCTGCCCCTTCTGTCACTGGGAAAGGACACCGCAAGATTGAACCCAAAGCTAAGCACTTCTCCCATGGCAAGAACAACCAATCTAGTAGGCCAAACCAAACTGATAATTCGAAGAGACTTGCAAAGATAACCAATCATACATAAAAGAATTCAGAGAAGATTCAAATATTATTAATAGATAGACGTGATCATAAACCCACAATTCATCGGTCGCAACAAACACACTGCAAAAAGAAGATTACATTGAATAGATCTCCACAAGAGAGGGGGAGAACACTGCATTGAGATCCAAAAAGAGAGAAGAAGCCATCTAGCTACTAGCTACGGACCCGTAGGTCTGAAGTAAATTACTCACACTTCATCGGAGGGGCTTGGATGATGATATAGAAGCCCTCCATGATCGATGCCCCCTCCGGCGGAGCTTCGAAACAGGCCCCAAGATGGGATCTCGTGGATACAGAAAGTTGCGGCGGTGGAATTAGGTTTTTGGCTCCGTCCCCGATCGTTTGGGGATACGTGGATATATATAGGAGGAAGAAATACGTCGGTGGAGCTTTGAGGGGCCCACGAGGCAGGGGGCGCGGCCTAGGGGTGCGCCCCTACCCTCGTGAGCACCTCGTGGCTTTCTTTACGGAGGGTCCAAGTCTCCTGGATCTTATCTAATGAGAAAATCACGTTTCCAAAGGTTTCATTCCATTTGGACTCTGTTTGATATTCCTTTTCTTCAAAACCCTAAAACAGGCAAAAACAACAATTCTGGGTTGGGCCTCCGGTTAATAGGTTAGTCCCAAAAATAATATAAAAGTGGAAAATAAAGCCCAATAATGTCCAAAACATTAGATAATATAGCATGGAGCAATCAAAAATTATAGATACGTTGGAGACGTATCAATCATCACCACCTCCGAAGAAAGAGTCATAAACACATGGGTATGGGCACTCCCCTTGGCAACTGCCAAGCTTGGGGGAGTGCCCCGGTATCGTATCACCATCACACTTTTATCTTTACCGTTTTTCTAGTTCGATCCTTTTGGTAATATCTCGATCTAGTAGAATAAAGTTTTAGTATGATTTAGTTTTGAGTTTTGCTTTATGATCCTTCTATGTAATCGAGTCTGTGAGCCATATATAATAAAGATTAGTGTTGAGTCAAGGGCTTGGTTATCTTGCTATGATCTTGAAGAAAAAAAGGGGAGAAAGAATAAAAAGAAATAAAGAGATCATATCGATCTTATGGAGAGTAATGACTTCACACATAAAGAGCGTGATGAAAAAAGTTGTTGAGAGTTGACAAACATAGTTTTGGTCATCGTTGCAATTAATAGGAAGTAATAAAGAAAGAGAGGTTTTCACATATAAATATACTATCTTGGACATCTTTTATGGTTGTGAGCACTCATTAAAATATGACATGCTAAAAAGTTGGTGTTGGACAAGGAAGACAACATAATTGGTTATGTTTTCTTACATTGGAAATAAATTACATTGTCATGGATCATCCAACATGTTGACCTTTCCTTTCCCCCTCATGCTAGCCAAATTATTTGCACCAAGTAGAGATACTACTTGTGCTTCCAAATATCCTTAAACCCATTTTTGCCATGAGAGTCCACCATATCTACCTATGGACTGAGTAGGATCCTTCAAGTAAGTTGTCATTGTTGCAAGCAATATAAATTTCTCTCTAAATATGTATGATTTATTAGTGTGAAGAAAATAAGCTTTATACGATCTTGTGATGTGGAAGAAATAAAAGCGACGGACTGCATAATAAAGATCCATATCACAAGTGGCAATATAAAGTGACGTTCTTTTGCATTAAGATTTCGTGCATCCAACCATAAAAGCACATGACAACCTCTGCTTCCCTCTGCGAAGGGCCTATCTTTTATTCTTGTCTTATACTTTATACAAGATTCATGGTGATCTTCACCTTTCCTTTTTACATTTTATCCTTTGGCAAGCACTATGTGCTAGAAAGATCCTGATATATATAGCTAATTGGATGTGAGTTTTCATGAACTATTATTGTTGACATTACCCTTGAGGTAAAAGGTTGGGAGGCAAAACTATAAGCCCCTATCTTTCTCTGTGTCCGATTAAAACTTCATACCCATAAGTATTGCGTGAGTGTTAGCAATTGTGAAAGACAAAATGATAGTTGAGTATGTGGACTTGCTGAAAAACTCTTATATTGACTCTTTCTGATGTTATGATAAATTGCAATTGCTTCAATGACTGAGATTATAGTTTGTTAGTTTTCAATGAAGTTTCTGATTCATACTTGAAATTGTGAATCAATTGTTACTTTAGCATAAGAAATCATATGACAATATATATATATATGCTTGTAACATCCCAAATTTCCAATTTGGCATGTTATACATAGGTCATTCATGCATATCATATTTTACTACATTTTTGCTTTGCGATCCTTGAAATTCTAAGCAACTCAAGGACCCACAGAGAGAGAGTTGGGGATTTCACGTTTTTCATATTTGAATTTTATCAAATATCAAAACAAAGATCATTTTGGTTTTAATTATTTCGCACTTCGAAAATATTTCTAATCAAAATATATGAGAGGAGATAACATGACTTCTCCAAAATAAAAGGGAATATTGGAGGAAAAATATTAAAACCAAATAAGTAATTTTATTTGGATTTTTATTGCTATTTTATTTGAATTAGGAAAAAAAATGTGTTTTTCAAAATTTCTTTAGAGGCCTAAATAAATGTTCACTTTGTCCGCAATATAATTAGAGGACCGTGAAAATTTATTTCAGGATTTTTGGAGTCCGTTTAGTATTTCTTTCGTTAGTTTTTCTGTGCCATGATTTACTAAAAAAAGGTGAACCGACATAACCGGACACTACTAGGGAAAAGCCTATACACAAAATCTTACCAGCAGCGCGCTTTAAAATCAGGCGCTGCTGCTAAGTAGCAGTAGCGCGGGTTTTTAACCCTCGCTACTACTAAGTTGATAGCAGTGGCGCTGGTTTTTTACCCTCGCTACTACTAAGCGGTCTCTACCGTGCCCCCCGGGACATGCCATAGTAGTAGCGCGGGTTTTTAACCCTCGCTACTACTAAGTTGATAGCTGTAGCACTGGTTTTTACCCCTCGCTACTACTAAGCGGTCTCTACCGTGCCCCTGGGCCATGCCATAGTAGTAGCGAGGGTTATAAACCCGCGCTACTACTAAGTTTTTACCCCTCGCTACTACCAAGAGGTCTCAACCGTGCCCCTCCGGGACATGCCATAGTAGTAGCGAGGGGTAAAATCCCTCGCTACTACTAAAGGTCCCATTTTGAAACTCTACCCCCCCCCCCCGGTGGATCGCCTTTTCGGTTTTGTAAAAAGCAAAAGAAAATGATAAAAACTTCAAAAATTAAAATCCTTCGAGATGTAGTTATGTTACTACATCTACTAGTTAGGAAAATTTAAAAACTTAAATTTGGACATGTTTTGCAAAAAGTGTAGGGAAAATGTAAAACGGCTATAACTTTTGCATACGATGTTAGAAAAAAAGTATAATATATCAAAATGTTTCAAAAATTAAAATCCTTTGAGATGTAGTTATGTTACTACATCTACTAGTTAGGAAAATTTAAAAACTTAAATTTGGACATGTTTTGCAAAAAGTGTAGGGAAAATGTAAAACGGCTATAACTTTTGCATACGATGTCAGAAAAAACGTATAATATATCAAAATGTTCAGCACGAAAATCCGCATACGATGGAGACTGCCTACGGCCTGTTTGCAAATTTTTAGAATCCTCAAATTCTAAAAGGAAAAAAAGTTATGCTCAAATTTCAGTTTTTTTTAATTTTGGTCAAATCTGGTCAAACTGTGGTCAAACTACTTATTCAACAAGTATTAGTGTTGCTAAATAATTATTCAAGAATATTAGTGTTACTAAATAACTATTTCAGTTTTTTGGAATTTTGGTCAAATCTGGTCAAACTTTGGTCAAAATGTGGTCAAACTCCTTATTCAAGAAATATTAGTGTTACTAAATAATTATTGTTTTTTAGAACAATAGTTTTAAACTCAAACAGCGAAATGTGTGACTTCATGCTCAAGCTAAACTCCCGAGGGTTAATAGGATTGACATCTTACTATTGTTAGGAAAACAACAAGTGCAGACTTGGAATCGAGGGAGAATAGAACCCGGAAGTTAAGGGTGCTCAGGCTGGCGTAGTGAGAGGATGGGTGACCGTCCGGGAAGTTAGATGATTTGGAATGATGAGGGGTGATTAGAGATTAAATTGAGCAGCGATGAGGGTGATTAGAGATTAGAGGTTAAAATAATTCAGAAATTTGAAAATTCGCGCAGAAAATTTAAAAAAAATCCGCAGGTTAGTAGTAGCGTGGGTTTTTACCCACTCTACTACTAACGGACGTAGTAGTAACGCAGGTGGCACCCGCGCTGCTACTATACATTAGCTGTAGCACCTTATTAGTAGCGCCGGCCCCCGCGCTGCTAATAGGCCCAAAACCCGCACTGCTGCTAGGCTTTTCCCTATTAGTGGGACCGTGTTTGACTAGGACTCCTAGCCCGGCCGGCCTTTATAAGCCGGGAGGCCCGACCCCGCCAAACCGAGCCCTCCGCCGCCACCGCGCGCAACCGTCGCCCCATCCCGACGTCGCCACCCGTCGTCCCGCCGGAGCCCCGCCACCGGTTTTCACGAGAAAACCGTTTATTTTTTTAGAAACCCTAGTTCGTTTTGTTTAGACCGGTTCGTTTTTTTCCGGTTTAGTTAAATAGCGGACATTCGTCCATACGTTTGTTTTAACGAACGATGTTCATCCGTTAGCCGCAGACAGCGAACGTTTTTCGTTAGTTTTTCTTTTTCCAGGGTTTTTCCGCGATTATTTTCGATCGCGATTTCTGCCCTAATCTTCGTTTTAGTATATCTTTTCGCTCGTTTATCCAAATCAGGTGAAACAAGCACCTAGATCTTTGTCTCGAAGCCCTCTTTCTGTTTAACCAACTTGAACAAGATTTTGGTACTGTAAAATTTGACTTTAGTCCAGATTAGTAATCGGATCTTGTTTCTTTCGTAGTTTGAGTTTCGTTGCTCCGTTTGATTTGATTCTTTTTGCAAACCGGAGTTTTTTAGTTGAACTTTCTGGTTAGATCTTCTTATTTGAGTTTTACCCGTGCTTCTTTGCTTGAGTGCTTCTGTATGCTATTGTTTGTTTGCGATAGAATTCCCGGAGTGCGAAGCGTGCTACTACGAGTCTTTAGGATTTGCAGATCGTCATCAAGGCAAGTAACACTTTGATCATACCCCTTTATTACCCAGTTTTTATGCATTAGTTTCAACCCTCACACATTGCATGAGTAGGATCTCTTAACATGTGGGTCTAGGAAGTAGATGATGAGGTAGAACCTATTACCTGTTTTATTATCAAACCCTTGGGAGTTGCTTCTACGTTATGCTTATTTTGACATGCTATGTCATAGACGTGGATTGGGTTTGAGAGTATCCATGACAGTTGTGAGTTGTTAATTAATGGTTCAACTTAAGGTGGCAACTTTAATGCACATTTGGGTGGATTGCTTGTGGGCACCTGGAGAATCCAATGTTGTCCGAGGATATCCCGGAGTACCCGTGTGATCATCCTACGGTCCTCCACCCAGGCTCGAAGGGATCATAAGATTATTCATGCTAGAAACTTCGTGTGCAGCCACAAACAATTATGGGCTCTGGCATAGTTGAGTATGTTGTGTGACCTCTTTCAGTGGTGGGCTAGCAGATGTAGGGGAAAGTAGGTGTAACTGTCCACCCAAGGTAAAGAGTTGATGCTTCTGAAAGACTGTGTCTCGGTCATCCGTTTCTCAAACACCTTGTAGTGCGAGAAATCCAACGGAGGAGATCGAGTCTTGTGGGGAAAAGTGTGCAAACCTCGGCCGAGTGTATAAACTAATCATGGTTAGCCGTGTCCCCGATTATGGACATGTTGAGTATCTGGTACTTGAATTATTGATTTGATCTCATCACTCTAAATTAATTTGTTGGGATGTTAATGACTACTTTAATTGGGATTGAGTTGGAGGAACCTTCTCAATGTTTCAACTACCATGATAGTTAAATAAAATATATTCCTTTGTTGTAGGGGAAAATTGGCTTTTCGCAAAACAATATGACCATAGAGCCTCCACCAACCATATATGCATGTAGTGATAGCATTTATCTGTTCATTGCTCTCTTGTGTTATATTGCCAGCATATTCCATATGCTGACCCGTTTCGGGCTGCAACATATCATGTTGCAGACTTTTCAGACGAAGAGTAAGGTGCGCTGGGTCGTTTGTCATGCACTCAGCTATGCCGTTGAAGTTGATGGACTTGCTTTATCTTCCAAGTCTTCCACTGTTATCTTATTTATATGGCCTTAAGCCATATTTATTATAATAAGTTCTCTTTTGAGACATTCGATGTAATAAGTGTGTGATTGCTACTCTATTATAAATCCTTCGAGTACTGTGTGTGTCAGCATTACCAATCGAGGGATGACACTGAAGCACAGTGACTTGACCGTCTGAGGTCGGGTCGCTACAAGATAGTATCAGAGCACACACTGAATGTAGGACACGACCACTAAGATGAGCCATAGGTCACTCTTCTCTACTCATTCCTGGCTCCTCTCCATTTTCTACTCTTTAGGATGGCGGACTCAAGGAATAAGTTTACACAGTCGGATGAAGACACACACTTTGGACGACACTTGAAGGAAGTCGCTAGGTATCTGAACATCGGAATACCAAGCTTCACCGGGACCTACACTGCCGCACTACCAGAAGAGGAACGTTGGATGATTCGAGTTCAAGTTTCAGGAAGGACATTCATGCCAGTCACTGAACCCATAGAGTTTTCTTTTGATGCACCAACCTGGAGTCTAGGCAAGAGCATGGTAGCCCATATTGCTATGGGCGCATCGGCGAAGTTTACCACAAGGAGCTTAAGGATACTATCTACCAGATATCTGGGTGCCGAGATGAGCAATGGGAGATGATCGGCACCAGGAAGGACAGGTCCATTGCAGCATTCATCCAGGAGTTAAATCATCACATACGTCGCCAGGAGAACCAGATGTGCGCAAGCATGATAGATTTGAAGAAGGCGATGACCAAGATCACAGAGCTAGAAGAGGAGCTCAAGTCTACACGAGATGGATATGAGGAGGAAATGACGGTACTTGTGGAGATGAATGACGACCTGACAAGGAAGCTAGGAGTTTTCATGGAGACCCCATGCCAGGAGGAGAAGACGACGAACCTAAGGAGATTCGTTCTGAAGACTACATCATCATCGACGACACCGACTCTGACCCCGATGGTAGTGATGATGACTATGAAAACGAAGCTAGAGCGGATATCATGGAGTCTTCCACCGATCAAAATTTCTAGTAGACAACCAGATGATCAGTAGTGTTCCCCCATGTATATAAAATAGTCCGAGCACTGTAACGATAGTCAGATCGATTGTATGCCCTTGTTTGATTGATTGAGTGATATGATATGATTGTGTTTGTCTCATGTGCATATGGGTAGTGCTTTCTCATTAGACCTCATTCTATTATAATCTTTCCCCTCTAAACCCATCAGATGCCTCCGAGACGTGACCCCGGATTTGCTTTCCCACCAGAGCTCACTCAGTTGATCCAGCAGCAGAACACACTGATGCAGTTGCTAGTTCAGAATCAGGGCAACAACAACAACAACAACAACAACAACAACAACAACAACAACAACAACAACAATAACAACAACCCACCGCCACCACCTCTAGTTGAAAACTTGGCCTGTTTTCTGAGGTTACAACCACCAGTGTTTTCCAGTAGCACCGAGCCCATAGTTGCAGATGACTAGCTACGTAGGATTGGAAGGGAGTTAACCACTACCGGTTGCACAGATGCTGAGAAGGTGCGTTTTGCCGCACACCAATTTGATGGACCCGCAGCCGCATGGTGGGAGAATTACACATCCACTTTCCCCATAGCCAATGTTACTTGGGAGCAATTTCAGCAAGCATTCCGCACAGCCCATGTCTCAACTGGAGCTATGAGCATGAAGAAGCGTGAGTTTCACAACTTATGCCAGGGCAACCGTACTGTGGGGCAGTACGTGGAGGAGTTTAGTAAGTTATCTCGCTATGCCCCTGATGATGTAGCCATAGATGCCGCGAAGAAGGAGAAGTTTATGGAAGGGTTGAATGATGAGATGAGCATGCAGTTGATGGTGGCAACATTCAACAACTACCAGGAGTTGGTAGACAAGGCTCTTATGATTGAAGGGAAGCAGCAGCAGATTGAGAGCCGCAAGATGAAGTATGGGCAAGGAAAGTACAATTCAGGAGCTCAGCAGAAACCCTGTTTCACCCCGAACGCTGGAGGATTTACCCATAACCATGGAGGCCATAACCATAATGGAGGAATTCCGCATAACCACCACGGCCCTAGGAATGGAAATGGGAGTGGAGCAGGTAGCAATCAGAACCGCTCTAACCCAGCAACGCCCGCCAAGAAGGACCTGAGTCACATTACTTGTTTCAAGTGCGGGAAGACTGGACACTACACCACCGAGTGTTCTGAAGCAAAGAATGGGAATGGCAAAGAAAGCTCTGTGAAGAAGCCCAACCCTTTCAACAAGGGACAAGTGAACCACATGAACATGGAGGAGGTTGAGGAGCAGCCTCATGCTGTTATCGGTGAGTTTTTGGTTAAGTCATTTACCGTAATAGTTTTTTTATACTGGTGCATCGCATTCATACATTTCAAGGGGATTCGTGGATAAATATAAGTTGCCCACCAAGGTACTTAGGACACCCATGTTAGTAAGCTCACCAAGAGCAGAGTATATGGCTAGCTAGGGATGTTTTCAGATGCCATTGACCATAGGTAGGCATGTTTTCCCCTCACACTTGATAATTTTGGAATCCCAAGGATTGGATGTGATACTCGGTATGGATTGGCTATCGATGTATGGAGGAAACATCGATTGCACTACTAAGTCAATTCTGCTCACAACACCGGAAGGGAAAAGTATTAAGTATGTATCCAGGTATACTCCTAAGAGTACTCACGTAAATTCCCTCTCGGGAGTTGTTCAGGAGGAAGTGCCTGTAGTGAAGGATTACCTAGATGTATTTTCAGAGGAACTACCAGGCATGCCCCGGATCGAGACATTGAGTTTTTGATAGAGTTAATGCCAGGCACCGGACCAATATCAAAGAGACCATACCAGATACTGGCAAATGATCTGGAGGATATTAAGAAACAGATTAAGGAGTTATTGGAGAAAAGGTACATTCAATGAAGCTCGTCACCATGGGGAGCCCCAGTGCTCCTGGTTGAGAAGAAGGATAAGTCTCTGAGAATGGTGGTTGATTATCGGGCATTGAATGAAGTAACAGTCAAGAACAAGTACCCCCTGCCGATGATCAATGATCTGTTTGACTAGTTGCAAGGAGAAAAAGTCTTTTCCAAGATCGATCTTCGATCAGGATACCACCAGCTGAAGATTCGAGAACAAGATATACCTAAGACAGCTTTCACCATAAGGTACGGGCTATACGAGTACACGGTTATGTCATTTGGATTGACTAATGCCCCTTCCTATTTCATGAGCATGATGAATAAGGTATTCATGGAGTTCTTGGATAAATTTGTTGTGGTGTTCATTGATGATATCTTGGTATACTCGAAGAATGAAGAAGAGCATAAGGAGCATTTGTGTTTAGTTCTCGAGAAGCTCAGGGAACACCAGTTATACGCCAAGTTCAGCAAATGTGAGTTTTGGTTGAAGGAAGTAGGATTCCTTGGGCATGTTATATCAGGAGAAGGTATAGCCGTAGACCCTACCAAGGTTCAGTCAGTCACTAGTGGTTGGCACCCACCTCAGTTGGAGAGATCCGCAGTTTTCTTGGACTCGCGGGATATTACCGGAGATTCATTGAGAATTTTTCTAAGATTGCGAAGCCCATGACGGCATTGTTGAAGAAGGACACCAAGTTCCATTGAACTGAAGAATGTGAAGCAAGTTTCCAGGAGTTGAAGAAACGTTTGACTACGACCCCAGTGCTGATTCTGCCAGATATATGCAAGGATTTCCATGTATATTGCGACGCCTCCCGCTTAGGACTTGGAAGTGTACTTATGCAAGACAGAAGAGTTGTTTCGTATGCCTCACAACAACTTCGACCACATGAGTTGAATTATGCCACACATGATGTGGAGTTAGCAGCTGTAGTGCATGCACTCAAAACCTGGAGACATTTTCTTATTGGGAACCATTGTGATGTGTACACGGATCACAAGAGTTTGAAGTACATGTTTACTCAGAAGGAGTTGAATCTTAGGCAGAGGAGATGGTTGGAGCTCATAAAGGATTATGATATGAAATTGCACTGTCATCTTGGCAAGGCCAACATCATAGCAGACGCTTTGAGCCGGAAGAGTTATGTCAATACCTTTGTAAGCAAAGAATTGCCAATGGAGTTAGCAGAAGATCTCAGGGAGCTTCATTTGGAGATAGTTCCTAGAGGTTTTGTTACAACAATGGAAGTTCAGTCGACATTATTGGGAAAGATTCGAGAAGCTCAGAAGGATGACAAAGAAATTGCCGAGATAAAGGAGAAGATGAGTGAAGGTAAAGCCAAAGGTTTTTGTGAGGATGAGCACGACACCTTGTGGTTTTAGGACCGTATATTTGTGCCCAATAATGCCGAGATCAGGAAGTTGATACTACAGGAAGCTCATGACTCACCATACTCGATACACCCCAGAAACACCAAGATGTATTTGGATTTGAAGGACCGTTTCTGGTGGACTGGAATGAAGAAGGACATTGCCGAGTATGTAGCCATATGTGATGTATGTCAAAGAGTGAAGGCAGAACATCATAAGCCAACAGGATAACTACAGCCTATGCCGATACCCGAATGGAAGTGGGACAAGCTTGGCATTGATTTTATCACCAGATTACCCAGGACCCGATTGGGATATGATTCTATCTGGGTAGTAGTGGATCGTTTGACCAAAGTAGATCACTTTATCCCCGTGAAGACCACTTATACCAGTGCGAAGTTGGCCAAGATATATATGACCAGGATCATATGTCTGCATGGAGTTCCGAGGACCATCGTATCAGATAGAGGAACGCAGTTTACTTCAAAGTTTGGCACTAGCTGCACCAGACTTTGGGTACTAGGCTAGAGTTCAGTACCGCTTTTCTTCTGCAGACAGATGGATAGACCGAGAGGGTCAATCGGATTCTGGAGGACATGCTGAGAGCTTGTGCGCTAGACTATGGATCTAGTTGGGATGACAATCTGCCCTACGCGGAGTTCTCATACAACAACAGCTATCAGGCCAGTTTGAAGATGGCACCGTTCGAAGCCCTGTATGGAAGAAGATGCCAAACACCGTTGATGTGGGATGAAGTTGGAGACCGTCTGTTGTTTGGACCAGATTTGATTTAGGAGTCTGAAGAGAAGGTTAAGCTGATTCAATATAGACTGAAGGTAGCTCAGTCCAGACAGAAGAGCTACGCAGACTCAAAATGCAAGGAGGTAGTCTATGAAATCGGAGACAGAGCATATCTCCGTGTGTCACCACTGTGAGGTGTTAAATGTTTTGGAGTTAAGGGAAAGTTAGCCCCGAGATTTGTAGGACCGTACCGTGTTTTGGAATGTATGGGAGCGGTGGCCTACAAGTTGGAGTTGCCCGAAGGATTGTCAGGAGTTCATGATGTGTTTCACGTTTCCCAGTTGAAGAAGTGCCATGCAGAGATGGCCGAGATTCCTCTAAGAGATACAGTTCCCCTAGAAGCAATTCAGTTGGATAGTGATTTGACCTATGAGGAGAAACCAGTCAAGATCCTCATGGTTGCCGGCCGAGTTACCCGCAGCAAGGTTATTAAGTTTTGCAAAGTCCAGTGGAGCCACCATACTGAGGACGAAGCCACCTGGGAACGAGAGGATGATCTATGCAAAGACCACCCACACCTATTTTCTAGCCAACCCGAATCTCGAGGGCGAGATTCATCTTAAGGGGGTAGGTTTGTGACATCCCAAATTTTCAATTTGGAATGTTATACATAGGTCATTCATGCATATCATATTTTACTTCATTTTTGCTTTGCGATCCTCAAAATTCTAAGCAACTCAAGGACCCACGGAGAGAGAGTTGGGGATTTCACGTTTTTCATAATTGAATTTTATCAAATATCAAAACAAGGATCATTTTGGTTTTAATTATTTTCCTCTCCGAAAATATTTCTAATTAAAATATATGAGAGGAGATAATATGACTTCTCCAATATAAAAGGGACTATTGGAGGAAAAATATTAAAATCAAATAAGTAATTTTATTTGGATTTTTATTGCTATTTTATTTGAATTAGGAAAAATGTGTTTTTCAAAAATTCTTTAAAAGCCTAAATAAAGTTCACTTTGTCCGCAATATTATTAGAGGACCGTAAAAATTTATTTCAGGATTTTTGGAGTCCGTTTAGTATTTATTTCGTTAGTTTTTCTGCGCCAGGATTTATTAAAAAAAGGTGAACCGACCTAACCGGGCCGTGTCCGACTAGGACTCCTGACCCGGCCGGCCTTTATAAGCCGGGAGGCCCGACCCCGCCAAACCTGAGCCCTCCGCCGCCGCCGCCGCTCGTCACCGGCCCGTCCCGCCGTCGCCACCCGCCGTCCCGCCGGAGCCCCGCAGACGCCCATCGCCACCGGAGCCGTCGTCCTGCCGTCGGACCCGATCTCGCCGGAGGTATAACCACCGCCGCCGCCGGACCCGATCTTGCCGGAGGTATAACCGCCACCGCCGGTTTTCGTAAGAAAACCGTTTGGTTTTTTTAGAAACCCTAGTTCGTTTTTTAGATCGGTTCGTTTTTTCTCGGTTTAGTTAAATAGCGGACGTTCGTTCGTACGTTTGTTTTAACGAACGTTGTTCATCCGTTAGCCGCAGACAGCGAATGTATGTTCGTCAGTTTTTCTTTTTCCAGGGTTTTTCCGCTATTATTTTCGATCACGATTTCTGCCCTAATCTTCGTTTTAGTATATCTTTCGCTCGTATATCCAAATCAGGTGAAACAAGCGCCTAGATCTTCGTCTCGAAGCCCTCTTTCTATTTAACCAACTTGAACAAGATTTTGGTACTGTAAAATTTGACTTTAGTCCAGATTAGCAATCGGATCTTGTTTCTTTCGTAGTTTGAGTTTCGTTGCTCCGTTTGATTTGATTCTTTTTGCAAACCAGAGTTTTTTCAGTTGAACTTTATGGTTAGATCTTCTTACTTGAGTTTTACCCGTGCAACTTTGCTTGAGTGCTTATGTATGCTATTGTTTGTTTGCGATAGAATTCCCAGAGTGCGGAGCGTGCTACTACAAGTCTTTAAGATTTGCAGATCGTCATCAAGGCAAGTAACACTTTGATCATACCCCTTTATTAACCAGTTTTTATGCATTAGTTTCAACCCTCACACATTGCATGAGTAGGATCTCTTAACATGTGGGTCTGGGAAGTAGATGATGAGGTAGAACCTATTGCCTATTTTATTATCAAACCCTTGGGAGTTGCTTCTATGTTATGCTTATTTTGCCATGCTATGTTGTAGACGTGGATTGGGTTTGAGAGTATCCATGACAGATGTGAGTTGTTAATTAATGGTTCAACTTAAGGTGGCAACTTTAATACACATCTGGGTGGATTGCTTGTGGGCACCTGGAGAATCCAGTGTTGTCCAAGGATATCCCGGAGTACCCGTGTGATCATCCTACGGTCCGCCACCCAGGCTCAAAGGGATCATACGATTATTCATGCTAGAAACTTCCGTATGCAGCCACAAGCAATTATGGGCTCTGGCATAGTTGAGTATGTTGTGTGACCTCTTTCAGTGTTGGGCTAGCAGATGTAGGGGAAAGTAGGTGTAACTGTCCACCCAGGGTAAAGAGTTAATGCTTCTAAAAGACTGTGTCTCGGTCATCCGTTTCTCAAACACCTTGTAGTGTGAGAAATCCAACGGAGGAGATCGAGTCTTGTGGGGAAAAGTGCACAAACCTCTGCAGAGTGTATAAACTAATCATGGTTAGTCATCTCCCCGGTTATGGACATCTTGAGTATCTGGTACTTGAATTATTGATTTGATCTCATCACTCTAAATTATTTTGTTGGGATGTTAATGACTACTTTAATTAGGATTGAGTTGGAGGAACCTTCTCAATGTTTCAACTACCATGATAGTTAAATAAAATATATTCCTTTGTTGTAGGAAAAATCGGCTTTTCGCAAAACAATATGACCATAGAGCCTCCACCAACCATATATGCATGTAGTGATAGCATTTATCTGTTCATTGCTCTCTTGTGTTATATTGCCAGCATATTCCATGTGCTGACCCGTTTCGGGCTGCAACATATCATGTTGCAGACTTTTCAGACGAAGAGTAAGGTGCACTAGGTCATTTGTCGTGCACTCGGCTATGGCGTTGGAGTTGATGGTGTCGGATTTCGGGTTCCGGCAGACCCTTATGGTTCGAACACTGGGTGCGCGCGGAAATCACGTCCTCAACCTCCCCGTCTCACAAAGATCTAAACTACTAAAGGAATCACACAAGGGACACAAGATTTATACTGGTTCGGGCCACCGTTGTGGTGTAATACCCTACTCCAGTGTGTGGTGGATGGATTGCCTCCTGGGCCTGGTGATGACGAACAATACAAGGAAGAACAACCTCGCGAGGGTCTGTTCTTAGCTGGGGCGATGAACTGCTAGGAGGAGTTTAGTTGCCCTTCACCCTCTCTCTCTCTGACTTCGGTCTCCCTATCATGTGGGTGGCTGGTCCTATTTATAGAGGCCCTGGTCCTCTTCCCAAATATCGAGCAGGAAGGGAGCCAACAATGGCTGGCTAATTTGAAGGGGGACAGCAAGTACATCTATCCTGACTAAAGGTGGTCTTCGCCTGCGAAAGACTCCGCGGTGACGCCGTGCTGGGCTCCATGGTGACCTCCGTCTTGTAGTCCGCTTGGTCCTGGTCTCGTTGCACCGAAATGGCAACCTTTGCCTGATGCCTCGGTACTCCACGGCTGCGCTTGCCCCCTTTGCACCAAAAAGGAAAGGAGGACGCTGCGCGCGCTGGCGCCCGCCTGGCACCCTCGATCGTCATGGCTTGCATCAGTGGCACCTTGCGAGGTACCCGCCTTGAACTCTCCGCCTCCTCGCGAGCCAGCCTGACGAGGCTATGCCCGAGGATGCGTCGTGTTGTCCGCCTCGCGAGGCTTGGCCCCTCGCGAGGGTCTTGAGTCTTGTGCTGGTGAAGATGGGCCGGGCTGGGCCCCCACTTGAGCCACGCCGCAGGCCGCAGGCACGCAAGTCTGGGGACCCCCGTTCCCAGAACGCCGATAGTAGACCCCGGGCCCAAGGCGCACACGGACTTGGCCGTGCCGAGAGGCGAAAGGGCGAAGCGCCGCGGGCCCTAACAGCTTGCGGCCTTGGGCGCCGCGTGGCGGTTGATTGGACGTGGGCGACTCCACTTCCCCAGGACGCCTTGGTGATCGTGCGAGTTGGACAAGTCCCTGCATGCAGATCGTGTTATGATTACCTGCAATCGTGGAGGCCGGCGGTTGGCCTTCGCCGGCTATAAGTACGGCACCGCGCGTGCCCTTCCAATCCATCTCTTCTTGCTCTCTCATTCACCTCAGTTCTCGCTCCGTCTTGCTGAGATGACTCCATCGAGGAGGTACTCGGCTGCAGAGAAGGGGAAGGCCCTCCAGGTTGGTCCTACCTCTCCCCCGCCCAAGCGCGGTCGTGGGCGCCCTTAGAAGCATCCGGTGGCCGCCCCGGCCGCGTTCGGTGGCCATGGGGGCGGCTCCCAGTGCGGCGGCGGGCGAGCAGCCGTAGCCGAAGGACGCGCCTGGGTCGCGCGTTCTCCCAGGCCGCGCTTTCGCGTTGTGCAGGCGCTGCCGGAGTTCGTCATCTGGTCGGCGGAGCCGACTCGCGCCCGGCTCTCGCTTCCTCGCTTCCTCCTTGGTGAACTCCCGGCCGGCGCTCCTGGTGGCCTCTGGCTCCAGGCGGAGGGCTGCTGCAGCAGGTCCTCGTGGGTCACGCTGGAGGTCTCCGCCAGTGGGGGCTTGGCCTTCACTTGTGGCTGGCTGGCGTTCGCCCGCGCTCGCGGCCTGGAGCGTTGGTGCACTCTGCACTTCAGGTTCGACGGCGACGCCACCCTCTATGTGAGGGTGTTTGGGGAAGATGGTCGCCGCGCGGGGTGCTGCCCTGAGGACGACGACCGCGTCCGCGGGCCCTGCTCCGATGGCGGAATCCGCGACTCCCCAAGCTTCGTCGGCTCTTCCTCAAGCGGCTCTTCCAGCGGTGGCAGCAGTCCTCCCCCGCACCGTCGAGCTTGCTTGGGAGGTGGCGGTTCGTCCGCCCGCCGTCATGCCCCGGTGAAGCGCGAGAGGGAGTCCGCCTGAGGCCCTGCGGCAGCCCATGTCGCCTCCGCGGGCCAATGTGAGGGGGGCTGCGCCGGGCTCCTCTTTTTCCTTTCTCTTTCATTCCCTGTGTAAGACAGAACAGCTGCATGGAGCCCCCTTGGGGCGTGTTGGGAAACATTGTTGTTTTAGCTATTACCTTGACCTCATTTTTTGCACCTCTTGATTTCTCGCCTGTGCGTAGATAGTTTTTGACCCCTGCCGGGGGGTGGGGCGACCGACCCAGGCCCTGTGTGCGTGTCGCGGTGCTCGAGGGGCACGGACTAGCAGGGGTGCTCCTGTAATGTGCCAGGGTCGTGAAAACCTTCCTGCGGCTAGAGTAGAAACCCTCGCGAGGACGTCTAAGCACCATCCCTCGCGAGGTTGTTCATGAGAGAAACCAAAGCGAGGAGTGAAAATCGACGAACCACAAATCAGCAACAGCGACAACTTCAATAAGACTCCAAATGCAAACAAACACGTCAACTGCGGAAAGCAAATGAAAAAGCCGCGTCCGGCACCTAATCTAGTCTTCGACGTCTTCTCACCAGCGCGGAGCTAAGTGCTGCCACTGGGCGTGGGAGGGAGCCCCAGGGCCTGAGGCCGGCGCTCCTGAGACTCCGGGGCGTGTACAGCCCCACTCATTATTACGTGAGAGTGTCACGGGGCGGCGAGCTTCATAGGCATTGGCCTTGCTTCACAGGCTCCGGGCCTTTTCCAAAGCGATAGCTTCACAGGCGCTCGCCTTGCTTCACACGCTCTGGGCCTTTTCAAAAAGAGATGATCTTCATAGGCACTCGCCTTGCTTCACAGGCTCCGGGCCTTTTTCCAAATCGATGATCTTCACAGGCACTCGCCTTGCTTCACAGGCTCCGGGCCTTTTTCCAAAGCGATGATCTTCACAGGCACTCGCCTTGCTTCATAGGCTCCGGGCCTTTTTCCAAAGCGATGATCTTCACAGGCACTCGCCTTGCTTCACAGGCTCCGGGCCTTTTTCCAAAGCGATGACCTTCACAGGCACTCGCCTTGCTTCACAGGCTCTGGGCCTTTCCAAAAAGTGATGATCTTCACAGGCATTTGCCTTGCTTCACGGGCTCTGGGCCTCTTCAGGGGTAGAACCTCCGGAGGTGCTGGATGTTCCACGCGTTCTGGACCGGCACTCCCTCCTGAGTCTCCAAACGTGCAGAGCCGGACCTGGAAACATGAACAACCTTGAACGGGCCCTCCCACATGGGAGAGAGCTTGTGCAACCCCTCCCTGGAGAGAACCCGCCTGAGCATGAGGTCTCCTACCTCCAGAGTCCTGGGGCGGATGTTGCGGCAGTGATATCGCCGCAGCGCCTGCTGATACCTCGCCGCTCGCAGCGCGGCCTCTCGGCGACGTTCCTCCCCCAGCACAAGGTCCATCCCCCGCATGGCATCCTGCTGCGCCTCGTCGAACGCCAGGACCCGCGCGGAGCGACATCTAACCTCGTGAGGGAGGACTGCTTCCGCTCCGTAGACCAGGAACAATGGGGTCTCCCCAGTCGGTTTGGTCGCGGTGGTGCAGATGGACCACAGCACGGACTGCAGCTCGTCGTACCATCCTCTGCCGCAGGCTTCCAGCTTCTTCTTGAATGTCCTGGTCTTGAGGCCCCTCAGGACCTCCGCGTTGGCTCGCTCGGCCTGGCCGTTGCTTCGGGGGTGCGCCACTGAGGCGTAGCATATCTGCGTTCCAAGGTTAGCACAGTATGTTTTGAAGAGGTTACTGGTGAACTGCGAACCGTTGTCTGTGATGATGCGATTCGGCACCCCGAACCGGCTTACAATGCCCTTGATGAACTTGACCGCGGAACCCGCGGGGATGGCGCGGACAGCCTCCACTTCAGCCCACTTGGTGAATTTGTCCACGGCAACGTAGAGGTAGCGATAGCCCCCTGGCGCCCGAGGAAACGGGCCCAAAATGTCCAGCCCCCAGACCGCGAATGGACACGAAAGGGGGATGGTCTGCAAGCCTCCTGCTGGCTGATGGATCTGCTTGGCGTGGAACTGGCAGGCTTCGCAAGCCTTTACCAATTCGATTGCATCGTTGAGCGCGGTGGGCCAATAGAAACCGCTGCGGAATGCCTTGCCGACGAGGGTCCGTGATGATGAGTGGTGCCTGCAGTCCCCGCCGTGTATGTCCTCCAGTAGTTCCTTTCCTTGTTCCCTGGAGATGCAACGCAGAAGTACATCGTTTGGTCGCTTTCGGTAGAGTTCTCCATCTCTGATGCAGTATGCCGTGGCCTGCCGCGCCACTCGCTCCGCTTCCTCCTCTCTCTCCGGCAAGGTCCCTTGCGCCAGGTAGCTCCGGAGCTCGGTGATCCAACAACTCTCCTGAGGTTCCATCGCTAGGAGCAGGCGCGCTCCTGAGGCCGGGCCACGGGTCAGAGCTCCCGAGGCAGGTGGCTGGGGGAGCTCTTCCAAGGGTTGAGCCGTGTTTGACAGTGACGGCAGAGCTGAGGGCTTGAAGAGCCGCTCCTCAAAAACGCCGGGCTCCTGGGGCAACCGCCTGGACGCGCGCTTGGCGATATCGTCGGCCTCCTGATTGGTGCCGCGAGGCACATGCTGCAGTTCCAGCCCCCAGAACTGCTTTTCCATCCTGCGGACCTCCGCTAGGTAGGCCTCCATATGCTCGTCCTTCGGCTCATACACCTTGTTGGAGAAGTTGACTAGGAGCTGCGAGTCGCCCTTGACGGTGAGGCGTTTCACTCCCAGGGCTACTGCGGCCTTCAACCCGGCTACCAGTCCCTCATATTCTGCAATGTTGTTGGAGACCTTTTCACCTTGCTGGAAACAGAGCTGCACGGCGTAGTAGAGCTTATCCTGAGTGGGTGATATCAGCACCGCACCAGCCCCCGTGCCGTGTCTGGAGAACGCCCCATCGAAGTACATGACCCAGCCTTCCGGCGCCTCACTCCCTGGAGAGAGGGACCGATCCTCGTTGTCGCTGAGGCCTAGTGCCTCCGCCCATTCTGCTATGAAATCCGCCAATGCTGCCCCTTTGATGACCCTGGTTGTGCTGAACTCGAGCTGAAACGCCTGCAACTCTATGTTCCACTCGGCGACCCTTCCGGCTGAGTTAGGGCTCCTAAGCACTCTCTCCAGGGGGTATGACGAGACGACTTTGATGGGATGAGCCTGGAAGTAGTGACGCAGCTTGCGCGAGGCTACCAGTAGCGCGAGGAGGAGCTTCTGAGGCATTGGGTACCGTGCCCTCACGTCCCGTAGCACCGTGCTAACAAAGTAAACTGGGTGCTCGACAAGGCTGGGAGCATCTGGGGTTGCCGCGCCCTCGGGAGGTAAGGGCGCCTCACGGGGAGACGTGGCCTCGGGAGGTGGACCATCTGGTCGGGTGGCCTCTCCTGCCCCTGGTGCATTCCTCGGCAGCTGACCCTCCTCAGCCGCAGTTATGGCTTCTGCAGGCTTTCCTTGTTCCCGTTTTGTCCTGCCTCGGGCTGCCGCTGCGGCCTTGGCTTGGCGCTCCTCCCTAACCGCCACCAGGGCTATGCTGGCGGAGTAGGGTGTGGCAGCGAGGTACAGCAGTAGGGGCTCCTGAGGGCGCGGAGCCACCATGACTGGGGGACTAGTCAGGTACCTCTTGAGATCTTGAAACGCCTTATCTGCCTCTTCAGTCCATTCAAAGGGCCCCTTCTTCTTCATCAGCTGAAAGAAAGGCAGCGCTCGTTCTCCCAATTTGGAGATGAAGCTCCCTAGTGCGGTCACGCGCCCAGTAAGCTTCTGCATCTCTCTGAGGGTCTTCGGCGGGCTCATGTCCTCGACCGCCTTGACCTTCTCGGGGTTGGCCTCGATGCCACGATGGGACACGAGGAACCCCAAAAGCTTGCCCAAGGGGACGCCAAACACACATTTCTCTGGGTTGAGCCGCAGGTTTACTGCGTCGAGGCTCGCAAAGGTCTCCTCCAGGTCTTGTATCAGGGTCTTGGCCTCCCGAGACTTTACCACAATGTCATCTATGTAGGCCTCGACATTCTTTCCGAGTTGTGGGCCCAAGGCGATGTGCATCAGCCGCTGAAAGGTTGCTCCCGCATTGCGCAGCCCGAACGACATGCATGTATAGCAGTATACCTCGCACGGGGTCAAGAAGGCGGTCTTCTCGACGTCTTCTACCACCATCTTGATCTGGTGATACCCGGAGAAGGCGTCCAGGAAGCATAGCAAGTCGCACTCCACAGTGGAGTCGACGATCTGGTCGATGCGGGGGAGCGGAAACGGATCTTGCGGGCATGCCTTGTTAAGGTTGGTGAAGTCGACACACATGCGTTCCTTCCCCCCTTTCTTGGGCACAACAATAGGGTTGGCCAACCAGTCCAGGTATCGGACCTCGCGAATGACCCCAGCGGCTTCTAGCTTGCGGGTCTCTTGAACAATGAAGGCCTGCTTCTCCACGGACTGCCGCCTGGCCCTCTGCTTCACGGGGTGCACATTTGGGCACACGTTGAGGTGATGCTCGATGACACTCCTGGGGATCCCCGCCAGCTGATCGGGCTCCCAAGCAAATACCTTCTTATGTGCGCGCAAGAACTTGACCAAGGCCTCCTCCTGCTCAGGCTCAAGGTTGGCGCCTATGGTGAAAGTGGCACTGGAGGACCCGTCCTCGTCGACGGGTATCTGCTTGGTCTCTGCCTTGTCCTAGGTGAATAACTACTTCTTCTTGGCGGGCGCAGCCCCCTTGGGCTCAGGGGCCTCCGCGTTGGCGGGCCGTGCCGACGCCGCTGTCTTGAAGGCGAGCTCGAGTACTCGCAGGGCGTCCCTGGTGTCCCCGCGCACGGTGAGGGTACCATTGCTCCCGGGCATCTTCATGAGGTTGTACGCCGGGTGCGTGGCGGCCATGAACTGGGCCAGTGCCGGGTAGCCGAGGATGGCGTTGTAAGGAAGGCCGATGGGGGCAATGTCGAAGTCGACCGTCTCTGTGCGGAAGTTGTCGTAGGTGCCGAAGGTCACCGGGAGCCGGATCTGTCCCAGGGAGTCAGATGATCCGCCCCCGACGCCCGAGAAGGATCGGCTGGGTCACAGCCGCTCCCGGGGTATGCAGAAGAGGTCGAAAGTCTCGACCGAAAGCACGCTGAGGCCTGCACCGCCATCGATGAGGGTTCGGGTGACGGCCACCTGGCAGATGGTGGGGGTGCACAACAAGGGGAGCGCGCCTGAGCTGACCGGGTTGGTGGGGTGGTCCTCCGAGCTGAAGGTCAGATCGACCTCGCTCGCTGCCCGGTCCGGGGGAGCCCCCTACCGTGTGGCAGCGGTGCTAACCCGGCGGGCGAAAGGCTTGACGTGGCGACTTGTGGGCAGCGCCTGCGAGCCGCCCAGGAGGGCCGCAATGACCGAAGGCGTCGGTGTCGCGGCGCAGTTACTCTGTCGCGTTGGCGGATGCTGGGGTGGTGCTTGCAGCTTGTTTCCCGCCGAGCCGGTGGCGGTGTTGACGGTAGGCGGCAGGGGACGACGAGAGCGCCCACCGGCGAGGGCCGCCGGGGCGGCGCGAGCCTGGCTGGCGCCGCGCATGGTTGCGGCGGCCGGAGGAGGGCGGAGCGGTGGAAGACGGATCCCGGCGCACCCCTACCTGGCGCGCCAAATGTCAGATTTCGGGTTCCGGCAGACCCTTAAGGTTCGAACACTGGGGTGCGCGCAGAAATCACGTCCTCAACCTCCCTGTCTCACAAAGATCTAAACTACTAAAGGAATCACACAAGGGACACAAGATTTATACTGGTTCGGACCACCATTGTGGTGTAATACCCTACTCCAGTGTGTGGTGGATGGATTGCCTCCTGGGGCTGGTGATGACGAATAATACAAGGAAGAACAGCCTCGCGAGGGTCTGTTCTTGGCTGGGGCGATGAACTGCTAGGAGGAGTTCAGTTGCCCTTCACCCTCTCTCTCTCTCTCTCTCTCTCTCTGACTTCGGTCTCCCTATCATGTGGGTGGCTGGTCCTATTTATAGAGGCCCTGGTCCTCTTCCCAAATATCGAGTGGGAAGGGAGCCAACAATGGCGGGCTAATTTCAAGGGGGGGCAACAAGTACATCTATCCTGACTAAAGGTGGTCTTCGCCTACGAAAGACTCTGCGGTGACGCCGTGCTGGGCTCCATGGTGACCTCCGTCTCGTAGTCCGCTTGGTCCTGGTCTCATTGCACCGAAATGGCAACCTTTGCCTGATGCCTCGGTACTCCGCGGCTGCGTTTGCCCCCTTTGCACCAAAGAGGAAAGGAGGACGCTGCGCGCGCTGGCACCCGCCTGGCACCCTCGATCGTCATGGCTTGCATCACTGGCACCTCGCGAGGTACCCGCCTTGAACTCTCCGCCTCCTTGCGATCCAGCCTGACGAGGCTATGCCCGAGGATGCGCCGTGTCATCCGCCTCGCGAGGCTTGGCCCCTCGTGAGGGTCTTGAGTCTTGTGCTGGTGAAGATGGGCCGGGCTGGGCCCCCACTTGAGCCACGCCGCAGGCCGCAGGCAGGCAAGTCTGGGGACCCCTGTTCCCAGAACGCCGATGGATGGACTCGCTTTATCTTCCTAGTCTTCCACTGTTATCTTATTTATATGGCCTTAAGCCATATTTATTTTAATAAGTTCTCTTTTGAGACATTCGATGTAATATGTGTGTGATTGCTACTCTATTATAAATCCTTCGAGTACTGTGTGTGTCAGCATTACCGATCTAGGGATGACACTGAAGCACAGAGACTTGACCGTCTGAGGTCGGGTCGCTACAAGATGGTATCAGAGCACACGCTGAATGTAGGACTCGACCACTAAGATGAGCCATAGGTCACTCTTCTCTACTCATTCCCAACTCCTCTCCATTTTCTACTCTTTAGGATGGCGGACTCAAGGAATAAGTTTACACAGCCGGATGAAGACACGCCCTTTGGACAACACTTGAAGGAAGTCGCTAGGTATCTGAACATCGGAATACCAAGCTTCACCGGGACCTACACCACCACACTACCAGAAGAGGAACATTGGATGATTCGAGTTCAAGTTTCAGGAAGCACATTCATGCCAGTCACTGAACCCATAGAGTTTTCTTTTGATGCAGCAACCTGGTGTCTAGGCAAGAGCATGGTAGCCCATATTGCTATGGGACACATCGACGAAGTTTACCACAAGGAGCTTAAGGATACTATCTACCAGATATTTGGGCGCCGAGATAAGCAATGGGAGATGATCAGCACCAGGAAGGACAGGTCCATTACAGCATTCATCTAGGAGTTAAATCATCACATACGTCGCCAGGAGAACCAGATGTGTGCAAGCATGATAGATTTGAAGAAGGCGATGACCAAGATCACAGAGCTAGAAGAGGAGCTCAAGTCTACACACGATGGATATGAGGAGGAAATGACGGTACTTGTGGAGATGAATGACGACCTGACAAGGAAGCTAGGAGTTTTCATGGGAGACCCCGCGCCAGGAGGAGAAGATGATGAACCTAAGGAGATCCATTCTGAAGACTACATCATCATCGATGACACCGACTCCGATCCTGATGGTAGTGATGATGACTATGAAGACGAAGCTGGAGCGGATATCATGGAGTATTCCACCGATCAAAATTACTAGTAGACCACCAGATGATCAGTAGTGTTCCCCCATGTATATAAAATAGTCCGAGCACTGTAACGATAGTTAGATCGATTGTATGCCCTTGTTTGATTGATTGAGTGATATGATATGATTGTGTTTGTCTCATGTGCATATGGGTAGTGCTTTCTCATTAGACCTCATTCTATTCCAATCTCTCCCCTCTGAAAGACTGTGTCTTAGTCATCCGTTTCTCAAACACCTTGTAGTGCGAGAAATCCAACGGAGGAGATCGAATCTTGTGGGGAAAAGTGTGCAAACCTCTACAGAATGTATAAACTAATCATGGTTAGCCGTGTCCCCGGTTATGGACATCTTGTGTATCTGGTACTTGAATTATTGATTTGATCTCATCACTCTAAATTAATTTGTTGGGATGTTGATGACTACTTTAATTGGGATTGAGTTGGAGGAACCTTCTCAATGTTTCAACTACCATGATAGTCAAATAAAATATGTTCCTTTGTTGTAGGGAAAAATTGGCTTTTCGCAAAACAATATAACCATAGATCCTTCACCAGCCATATATGCATGTAGTGATAGCATTTATCTGTTCATTGCTCTCTTGTGTTATATTGCCAGCATATTTCATGTGCTGACCCGTTTCGGGCTGCAACATATCATGTTGCAGACTTTTCGGACGACGAGTAAGGTGCGCTAGGTCGTTTGTCGTGCACTCAGCTATGTCGTTGGAGTTGATGGGCTCGCTTTATCTTCCAAGTCTTCCGTTGTTATCTTATTTAGATGGCCTTAAGCCATATTTATTATAATAAGTTCTCTTTTGAGACATTCAATGTAATAAGTGTGTGATTGCTACTTTGTTATAAATCCTTCGAGTACTGTGTGTGTCAGCATTACCGATCCAGGGATGAGACTGAAGCACAGAGACTTGACCATCTGAGGTCGGGTCGCTACATTGTTATTCTAAGAATGATCATGATGCCCTCATGTTCGTATTTTATTTTATCGACACCTCTATCTCTAAACATGTGGACATATTTTTCGATATCGACTTCCCCTTGAGGACAAGCGAGGTCTAAGCTTGGGGGAGTTGATACGTCCATTTTGCATCATGTTTTTATATCGATATTTATTGCATTATGGGTTGTTATTACACATTATGTCAAAATACTTATGCCTATTCTCTCTTATTTTACAAGGTTTACATGAAGAGGGAGAATGCCGGCAGCTGGAATTCTGGGCTGGAAAAGGAGCAAAGATTAGAGACCTATTCTGCACAACTCCAAAAGTGCTGAAAATCCACGGGAGTCATTTTTAGAATATATAAAAAATATTGGGTGAAGGAAGCACCAGGGGGGCCACCCACCATCCACGAGGGTGGGTGCGCGCCCTACCCCCCTGGGCGTGCCCCCTGCCTCGTGGGCCCCCTGGCAGGCCTCCGGTGCCCATCTTTGGCTATATGAAGTCTTTCGCCTTGGAAAAAATCATAAGCAAGCTCTCGGGATGAAACTCCGCCGCCACGAGGCGGAAACAATCTTGGGCTCCGGCGGAGCTGTTCTGTCGGGGAAACATCCCTCCGGGAGGGGGAAATCATCACCGTTGTCATCACCATTGATCCTCTCATCGGGAGGGGGTCAATCTCCATCAACATCTTCACCAGCACCATCTCATCTCAAACACTAGTTCATCTCTTGTATCCAATCTTTGTCTCAAAACCTCAGATTGGTACATGTGGGTTGCTAGTAGTGTTGATTACTCCTTGTAGTTGATGCTAGTTGGTTTACTTGGTGGAAGATCATATGTTCAGATCCTTTATGCATATTAATACCCCTCTTATTATGAACATGAATATGATTTGTGAGTAGTTACGTTTGTTCCTGAGGACATGGGAGAAGTCTTGCTATAAGTAGTCATATGAATTTGGTATTCGTTCGATATTTTGATGAGATGTATGTTGTCTTTCCTCTAGTGGTGTCATGTGAACGTCGACTACATGACACTTCACCATTGTTTAGGCCTAGAGGAAGGCATTGGGAAGTAATAAGTAGATGATGGGTTGCTAGAGTGACAGAAGCTTAAACCCTAGTTTATGCGTTGCTTTATAAGGGGCTGATTTGGATCCATATGTTTCATGCTAACGTTAGGTTTACCTTCATACTTCTTTTGTAGTTGTCGATGCCTGCAAGAGGGGTTAATCATAAGTGGGATGCTTGTCCAAGGAAGGGCAGTACCCAAGCACCGGTCCACCCACATATCAAATTATCAAAGTAACGAACGCGAATCATATGAGCGTGATGAAAACTAGTTTGACAATAATTCCCATGTGTCCTCGGGAGCGCTTTACTTTATATAAGAGTTTGTCCAGGCTTGTCCTTTGCTACAAAAAGGATTGGGCCATCTTGCTGCACCTTATTTACTTTTATTACTTGTTACCCGTTACCAATTACCTTATCACAAAACTATCTGTTACCGATAATTTCAGTGCTTGCAGAGAATACCTTACTGAAAACTGCTTATCATTTCCTTCTGCTCCTCGTTGGATTCGACACACTTACTTATCGAAAGGACTACGATAGATCCCCTATACTTGTGGGTCATCATAGTTCCAATCACATTGAACTAGATGCATAGGATAATTTTTTTGGTGAAATTCCAATTTCAATCGATTCCAATTCCAAGATCCAATATCATCTCATAGCCTATACCACGTGAATGCTCTTCCCTTCAAAGATAAAGGGAAAACCTTCTTCTTAAATTCATCTTTGGGTAAACCTGCAAGCTTAAACAATCCACAAATTTCTTCCACATATATCAGATGCATATTAGGATGTTTGGTTCCATCTCCTGCATAAGGATTAGCTAGCAGTTGTTCTATCATACCCGAAGGAATCAAAAATTCAATAGTTTCAGTAGGTGCAGTAGGTTGATGGGTAGCTAATTGTGGTTCCATTCAAGGTGAAGATACCCCGAACAAACCTCTCAAAGGATTGTTTTCCATAGTAACAAGTGACAGTAAATTTCAGTACATTATATAAATGTTTCCTTACCAATTTCCACTTACCAAAGGCGCTTCACTCCCCGGCAACGGTGATGAAGCTATGTACCTAGGGTAGGGTCATGGATCTGTCCAAGATACCCTCCCCAAGGACATCTCTAAAGGAACCAGAAGTGGTCGAAGCAAAATCATCATCCACTCGACCGTGAAGCTATGTTCCACTCGGCAGTATAGAAGACACTCGACTATGCGAACAACCACTCGACGATACGAGAAACCACTCGGAGTGTAGAAGGCCTAACATCACTCAGGATAACAATGATCGGTCATTCACTCTGCAACCTTAAAGATCAGTTATATCTCTTTATTACTAGCATTACTAGTAACGCCCTGCCTTAATGTACATTGAACCCTTTGTAACGTGGGCTGGCTGGGGTCCTAGCGCACTCTATATAAGCCACCCCCCTCCTCCGAGACAAGGGTCCGCACCCTTTGTAATTCACACGCATATATCCAGTCAACCGCCTCCGGGCTTCGAGATGTAGGGCTGTTACTTCCTCCGAGAAGGGCCTGAACTCCTAAAACTCACGTGTACAACTCCTCCATAGCTAGGATCTTGCCTCTACATTCCTACCCCCTATTCTACTGTCAGGCTTAGAACCACGACAGTTGGCGCCCACCTTGGGGCAGGTGTCTTAGCGACTTGTTGGAGAAGTTGCAATTTTTCCGATCCCCTTCATCATGGTTTCAGGCGGAGGTTTGGCTGAGGGCCGCGAGATCCGTCTCGGCGCGCTCGTGTTTGTCGCCGACGACTCCTCTTGGCTTCAAGAGGCTCCACTCGACGTCGACGCACTCCCTGCCCGCGGGGCGACGCACTTTCGCGCGTGCGTCCATGGCATCCTCCTGCGGCAGCCGTCGACCCAGTATCAGTCGGCTCCAGCAGCTTTCACCTTCCCTGTGGCCCGCCGGAGCAAACTTTCCGGTCGGTCGAGGCTTTAGCGGTGGGTGAGGCATGCGGTGGCTCGCCAGTCGGCCACCCCTCAAGTCACGGCAATCGAACCCGAGGAAACTCTCTACGGCCTGTTCGATCTGTCGACTGGCTCCGTAGAGACTCCATCCGAGTGTGACAGCAGCGACCCAACGGCAGAAGTTTTGATGGGGACGGCGATCCGTCGCGCGTTCATGAAGAGTACCGCCCCGAACCCTTCTCTTCGCAGCAGAGGGAGGAACTTTGCCGCCGGAACATGGATGCACTGCATACTCCTATAATTGGAGAAACCCCTAAGGCCCAGGCCTTGGAGCAGGCGCGCCTGGCCAACTTGGTTGAGCGCACTTGACTAGAGAACCTCCAGCGCGCACTCGATGATCGCGCTCGGCAGCGTGCTCTCGAATCCAGTTGATGCCAACTTTTTCCGCCTCCGACTCAGGTATACCGAACCCCGATCTAGAATCTAGTAGCTGCTGCCCGGATAGCGGAGTCGATCCAACCTGCCCAGTTAGAAGCTGGCCGAGGTCTGGTGCAGATCCGAGCTTTGCTCCGGGCAGCGGGAGAACAGAATACAGCCGTATCTCAGTCGCGGAATAGGATCCATAGCAGATCCGTGGTTGCAGACACAGTTCAGTCGGCTCACAGCCCAAGATCGCCCCCGAGGCGTGAGGGACGTGGAGATCGACGAGATCAGTACAGAAACCGTGAGCAGTATGATCACCGAGTCGATCGCGATGATCGTCGTCGAGTGCCCACGCCTCCCACAAGGAGTGGGTCGTATGTGCCTCGACAACATGGTTACAGGTGCCCTCATAGTGTTGGGCAAGGGATTCCAGTCGACCCCAGGGAGCGAGGCTTTGATGCGAGATATATTCTCGTTCAGGGCTTGGTCGACAGAAACAGAGCTCACTGAGAGGGCCATGACAGGGATCCACAAACCAGCAACAGGGTGCATGTCTCAGGTCCAGAGTGCTTCAGTAGAGCCATCAGGGCTGCAGTGATTCCCCCCAACTTCAGGTTGGCGACTGGAGTCAGTAAGTTCACTAGTGAGTCCAAGCCTGACACTTGGCTTGAAGACTACCGAGTGGCTGTCCAGATTGGTGGCGGCAATGATGAAGTGGCCATGAAACACCTTCCTCTGATGTTGGAGGGCTCGGCTAGAGCATGGCTGAATCAGTTGGCACCTAGCAGTATTTATACTTGGGAAGATCTTGCCCGACTATTTGTCAGAACATTCGAGGGCACTTGCAAACGGCCGGCAGGTTTGACAGAATTACAGTGTTGTGTTCAGAAACCGAATGAAACTTTGACGGATTATATCCAGAGATGGATCACCCTGCACCACATGGTGGAGGATGTGTCTGATCATCAGGAAATTTGTGCCTTTAAGGAAGGTGTCAAGTATCGGGAGTTGAATCTGAAATTCGGTCAGACAGAAAATATGACTCCGACTCGGATGATGGAGATTGCCACCAAGTATGCCAATGGTGAAGAAGAAGAACGACTCCAGAGTGGCAAACACAAAGCAGTCTCCCATGAATCCGGAGGAGGAAACTCCGGTCGGAAACAGAAGCGCAAGGCCGAGCCAGCTGCTCCTGGTGAAGCCTTAGCTGTGGTTCAAGGAAAGTTCAAGGGGAAGCCCAAAGGGCCGTGGAACCCCAAGAAAGTAAAAGATCAAGATGGAAATAATGTGTTGGATCTGCCGTGCCACATCCACACCAAAAAAGATGAAGAGGGTAATTTCATTTACCCAAAGCACACCACTCGGCAGTGTCGACTCCTAATCCAGCAATTCCGAGAGAAACAACCCAAGGAAAAGGAGAAGGAAGCAAACAAGGCTGAGGATGAGGAAGAGGATGATGATGGTTATCCCCACGTGAATTCCACTCTGATGATTGTTGCTGACGTTTAGAGCAAAAGTCGATTGAAAGTCATCAACGGAGAAGTGAACATGGTCGCTTTGGTGACACCCAGTTATTTGAAGTCGTCATAGACGACCATCACATTCGACCAGTCCGATCATCCAGCGCACAAAGCCACCCCTGGGAGGCAAGCACTGGTGGTCGACCCGGTGGTCGAAGGCACCCGACGGACAAAGGTCCTGGCGGATGGTGGCAGTGGCCTGAACATACTGTATGCAGAGACGTTGAAGGGAATGGGCATTCTGATATCCAGACTCAGCGAAAGCAATAAGAGTTTCCATGGGGTCATTCCAGGCAAGAAAGCTGCATCACTCGGCCAGATTGCTCTCGACGTGGTTTTCGGTGATTCCAAGAATTACCGCAAAGAAAAGTTGACATTTGAAGTTGTGGATTTCCAGAGTGCCTATCATGCCATTCTGGGCAGGCCAGCTTATGCACGTTTTATGGCTCGACCATGTTATCTGTACCTCAAATTGAAGATGCCTGGTCCCAAAGGGGTGATCACTATCATTGGTAATCGAAAGAAGGTAGAAGAGTGCTTCCAGAAGGGTTCAAAGATCGCCGATTCACAGATGGCCATGGCAAAATTGCAAGAATATCAAAAAATGCAGATCCGAGTGATTTGTTGCGAGCCAAGAAGCCAACCATAGATTCAGCATTCCAGTCGTCTGGTGAAACGAAGTCGATTCACATTCACCCGACAGACCCCAATGCTGCTCCGACTCACATTTCAACCATACTCGACTCCAAATAGGAAGAAGCACTCATCCAGTTCCTCCATGAGAACTGGGACATCTTTGCATGGAAACCTTCGAACATGCCAGGTGTTCCCAGGGGACTGGCTGATCATCGTTTGCGAGTCGACCCAAAAGTGAAACCAGTCAAAGAACATCTTTGACGGTCTGCCGTGCAGAAGAGGAAGGCAATCGGTGAAGAGGTGGCTCGGCTTTTGGCAGCTGAGTTTATCCGTGAAATTCACCACTCCGAGTGGTTAGCTAATGTTGTCATGGTCCCAAAGAAGGACGACTCACTTCGCATGTGCATTGACTTCAAGCATATCAATCGGGCCTGCCCGAAAGATCACTTTCCTCTCCCTCGCATTGACCAGATAGTCGACTCGATTGCGGGGTGCGAGCGTTTGTCCTTTTTGGATGCCTACTCTCGGTACCACCAGATCCGTCTGTACAGACCCGATGAGATAAAAACGGCTTTCATCATCCCATTTGGGTGCTTCTGTTAAGTCACTATGCCATTCGGTTTGAAAAACACTAGAGCCACATTCATGCGGATGATTCAGAAGTGCCTGCTCACTCAGATCAGTCGGAATGTGGAAGCATACATGGATGACATTGTGGTCAAGTCACGTAAAGGTTCCGACCTACTGACTGACCTTGCTGAAACCTTTGCCAACCTCAGAAGGTATGATATCAAGCTCAATCCATCAAAGTGCACGTTTGGAGTTCCGGGCGGAAAATTACTCGGTTTCCTCGTTTCCGAACGAGGGATTGATGCTAACCCAGAGAAAGTGGGTGCTAAACTCCGAATGAAACGCCATGTGCGTGTGCATGATGTCCAGAAGCTTACTGGTTGCTTGGCCGCCCTAAGTCGATTCATTTCCCACCTCGGTGAAAAGGCACTGCCTCTTTACCAACTGATGAAGAAATCAAATAAGTTCGAGTGGACTCCTGAAGCTGATGCAGCATTCGCAGAGCTAAAAGCCCTGCTTTCCACCCAGCCGGTGCTTGCTGCCCCAATCAGCAAAGAGCCTTTACTACTTTATATAGTAGCCACTGGGCAAGTCGTCAGTACAGTACTTACGGTCGAGCGGGAAGAAGAGGGAAAAGCCTATAAAGCTCAGCGCCCAGTTTATTATATTTCTGAAGTCCTGACTCCGTCAAAGCAGAGATATCCGCACTATCAAAAGCTCGTTTATGGGATTTACATGACCACGAAGAAGGTTGCACACTATTTCTCTTATCACTCTATTACGGTCGTCGGCGACGCTCCATTGTCAGAGATTCTGCACAACAAAGATGTAACTGGTCGAGTGGCAAAATGGGCGATTGAACTCCTCCCCTTAGATATCAAGTTTGAGGCCAAGAAAGCTATTAAGTCCCAAGCAATAGCAGATTTCCTCGTCGAGTGGATTGAACAACAACTACCGACTCAGGTTCACTCGGAGCACTGGACCATGTTCTTTGATGGATCCAAAATGCTGAATGGTTCCAGTGCTGGGGTGGTTCTGGTATCCCCCCGAGGAGACAAGCTCAGATATGTCCTCTAGATTCATTTTGATTCTTCCAATAATGAAGCTGAGTATGAAGCACTCCTATATGGGTTGGGTATGGCCATCTCACTCAGCGTCCGTCGCCTCATGGTCTATGGTGACTCAGATTTGGTAGTCAATCAAGTGATGAAGGAGTGGGATGTCAGAAGCCCAGCCATGACTGGTTACTGCAATGCGGTGAGGAAGCTGGAAAAGAAGTTCGAGGGGTTAGAGCTCCATCACATACCCCGACTAAAAAATCAAGCAGCCGATGACTTGGCAAAGATAGGTTCCAAGAGATAAGCCATTCCCAGCAATGTGTTTTTGGAGCATATTCACATGCCGACAGTTCAGGAAGATCCTTTTACTGAAGAGCCCCCGCAACCTAGGAGTGCCACAGATCTGACTGAAGTCGAGGTCCCAGCCATGGTCGACCTGATCATGGAGGTTCTGGCCATTACTCCTGACTGGACAGTGCCGTACATTGTGTACATCCTTAGGAAAGAACTCCCAGAGGACAAGGAAGAGGCTCGACAGATCGTCCATCGATCCAAGGCCTTTACTGTTATAAGAGGACAACTGTTCAGGGAAAGCGTGACTGGAGTCGGTCAAAAGTGCATAACGCCAGAAGAAGGTCAAATGATCCTCAACGACATCCACTCGGGGACCTGTGATAACCATGCGTCCTCTCGGGCCATCGTGGCTAAAGCATACCGAGCCGGATTCTATTGGCCGCGAGCAAATGAAATGGCGAAAGATATAGTCGACAGATGTGAAGGCTGACAGTTTTACTCTGACATGTCTCACAAGCCAGTGTCAGCCCTGAAGACCATTCCCCTCGTCTGGCCCTTTGCTGTTTGGGGGTTGGATATGGTTGGACCACTGAGAACTGGTAGGAGTGGATTCACTCATGTGCTCGTAGCAGTCGACAAGTTTACTAAATGGATCAAAGCTAAACCTATCAAGAAACTTGAGGCCAGCACCGTTGTCAGTTTTATCAGAGAATTGACATTCAGATATGGAGTTCCACACAGCATCATCATGGACAACGGGTCGAACTTCGATTCTAATGAGTTTAGAGCTTTCTGCGCTTCTCAAGGCACACGAGTCGACTATGCTTCAGTCTCTCACCCATAGTCGAACGGACAAGCAGAAAGAGCCAATGGCCTAATTCTCAAAGGACTGAAGCCCCGACTGATGCGTGATCTCAAACACGCAGCAGGCGCTTGGGTCGATGAACTTCCGTCAGTTTTGTGGGGTTTAAGGACAACTCCCAATCGGTCGACCGGACGAACTCCTTTCTTCTTGGTCTATGGAGCCGAAGCTGTTCTGCCAAGTGACCTGCTCCACAACGCACCCCGAGTCGAGCTCTTCTCCGAAGAGGAAGCAGAGCAGGCCCGGCAAGATGCAGTCGATCTCTTAGAGGAGGAAAGAGAGATGGCCTTCATCCGGTTGGGTGGGCTTAGCCGCGAATCTGTTTCGCCTAAGTTCGAAAGAAAATCCTACCGAGTGATGGGTAAACCTCTCACTCGGAGGCTTAGCCGCGGATCCGTTTCGCCTAAGTTTGTAAAATCCTACCGAGTGGTGAACAATCCTCCCACTCGGGGGCTTAGCTGCACTCCAGTACTCGCCTAAGTTCTCTCACTCGAAGACTTAGCTGCAATCCGGTACTCGCCTAAGTTTTACAAAATCCTACCGAGTGGAGAGCAACCCTCCCACTCGGGGGCTTAGCTGTAGTCCAGTACTCGCCTAAGTTTAAAAAATCCTACCGAGTGGAGAGCAACCCTCCCACTCGGGGGCTTAGCTGCAGTCCAGTACTCGCCTAAGTTTAAAAAATCCTACCGAGTGGAGAGCAACCCTCCCACTCGGGGGCTTAGTTGCAGTCTAGTGCTCGTCTAAGCTCTCCCACTCGGAGGCTTAGCTGCAGCCCAGTACTCGCCTAAGTTTAAAAAATCCTACCGAGTGGAGAGCAACCCTCCCACTCGGGGGCTTAGCTGCAGTCTAGTACTCGCCTAAGCTCTCCCACTCGGAGGCTTAGCTGCAGTCCAGTACTCGCCTAAGTTTAAAAAATCCTACCGAGTGGAGAGCAACCCTCCCACTCGAGGGCTTAGCTGCAGTCTAGTACTCGCCTAAGCTCTCCCACTCTGAGGCTTAGCTGCAGTCTAGTACTCACCTAAGTTTGTAAAATCCTACCGAGTGGGGAGCAACCCTCCCACTCGGAGGTTTGGAGCTATGCCACAAGTATAACGTGCGCTCCATCCCTATCTGCAAGGACGATGAGGTGCAGGTCGACTGCAACCTTCTCCTTCGGAGCTACGCCACAAGTACAACGTGTGCTCCATCCCTATCCGCAAGGACGACGAGGTGCAGATCGACTGCAACCTTCTCCTTCGGAGCTACGCCACAAGTACAACGTGCGCTCCATCCCTATCCGCAAGGACGACGAGGTGCAGGTCGACTACAACCTTCTCCTTCGGAGCTACGTCACAAGTACAACGTGCACTCCATCCCTATCCGCAAGGACGACGAGGTGCAGGTCGACTGCAACCTTCTCCTTCGGAGCTACGCCACAAGTACAACATGCGCTCCATCCCTATCCGCAAGGACGATGAGGTGCAGGTCAACTGCAACCTTCTCCTTCGAGACTACGCCACAAGTACAATGTGCGCTCCATCCCTATCCGCAAGGACGACGAAGCACAGGTCGACTGGAGTCGTCACCTCAGAGCTGCATCTCCAGCACAAAGACTATTCAGAGCAGAGAACAAAGTCCACTTGAAGGCAAAACACAAGCATATTCGGAAATAAACCAAATTCAGATAAATCCTAAGGTTCCAAGCAGCAAACCAAAAGTACTCAAACATCAAGCCCGAAGGAGTTTAACGGTTACAGCAACCACTCGGCATTCCGAGGCAAATTTAAAGCAGATTCAAGTCTCATAAGTTCATTCACTCGACAAGAGGAGGGCTGGCAGGCTCGACGAATTCGTCCAGGTCGATTCCATCCGCGATCCGAGTGGCAGCAGCGATGAAAGTCTCCATGAAGGACTGGAAGTCATGCCTTTTAGTGTTAGTGACCTTGATCGCCGCCAGCTTGTCTTCAGGAGATTCCTTGCAGTGGACTCGCACCAAGGACAGCGCCACGTCAGCACCACACCGGGCGGAGGACTTCTTCCATTCCTGCACTCGGTCAGGGATCTTGTTGAGTCGAGCCATCAGGGACTCCAGGTCATTTTGAAGCGTCGCCCTTGGCCAGAGCAATGTGTCGACTCATGAGACTGCCTCCTTCAGGCGCGCGAGGTAGCTTGTGACGCTGGCGACACGAGACTCTAGTCGGAGCACGTTCATTGCAGTTTCGTCGCAAACTCGAGAAGCGATAGGGTCCAGACCCGTCTCGACCTTTCCAGTTTCCTCATCAAAGTCTTGGCAGAATTCTGCAGCCAAAAATTAGTGAGTCGACCGGACATGATCCGTTCGCAAGCATCAACACAGTCGGTTTAAAAGAAATACCTTCCAACATAAGATAAAGCTTCTTGGCGAGAGTTCTCAGATAAGCCTCCGTGTCATTCCTCTTGTGGACCGCAGACTCCAGCTTTTCATTCAGGGTAATTTTGTCCTTCTTCAGACGACTCACCTCTCGGTTAGACTCGTTGAGACAGGACTTCAGCTTGGTCACCTCCCCTTCCAGTGCTTTGACTGAAGCCAGCTTCTGGTCTGCGAGGGCAGTTTTATCTTGGGCTTCCTTCTATGCAGCGGCGAGGTCCGAGTCCTTCTTCTCCAGAGCCAACTTCATTTTCTCTGCAAAAGAAGCAATCGGATCAGACAAGAGCTCAAAGAAATGTTTTAAAAAGACAGTCGACAGGCAGTTACCTTCCATACCGGCAGCTTCGTCTTGAGCTTTCTTCAGATTCTGCCGGGCCAACTCCAAGTCAAGGTTGAGTTGCCTCTGCTTCTCCTCAAGTTCAGCAAACTTGGAAATGAGAGTACAAGACTTCTGCAAAAGGCAAAAGACGTGTCAATCGACAATATCAAAGGTTGTTCACTTCTGAGTGGATAAAACTTAAAGAAGTTCGCTTAGACCCCAGCCGACTGCACGCAGTCGACTACGGTCTCAGGGACTACACCCAGCGGGTGCACTTGGCGTTCCCCCGCTAATTAAGACCCAACTCGACCGGTCCGCTCGGGTCAAGTCAAAAAAAACTTTTCAGACCCCAGTCGACTACCAGCAGTCGACTGCGGTCTCGGGGACTACACCCAGTGGATGCACTTAGCGTGCCCCCACCGGTTCCGATCTCATTCGACCGGTCCGCCTGGGTCGAGTGGAAGAAAAGAAAGGAAGGCAGAATTCAAACCCCAGTCGACTGCGGTCTTGGGGACTACACCCAGTGGGTGCACTTGGCGTGCCCCCACCGGTTCAGATCCTACTCGCCCAGACCGAGTGCAAGAACGCAACTACCAAAGACAACAAAACACCCAGTGGGTGCACTGATTTGACGCAAACAACAGGAGATTGTATAGAAGAAAATTTTTCGGGTAGCATATCATGATAGAGCAAGGTCGGTTGAAAGTCTACTTACCTGGACATTGGCCCGGAGAGCAGCGCTGGCATCATAAGCAGCCTGGCCATTCTCATGCACCGTCTTCATCCGCTCCATCATCACGTCAGCCTGGCGGATGGCTTCCGCAGCCGCTTCCGACTGATTGTCCGGAACAGGGTAGCTGGTGAAAAAGAGTGTAGACGACCCAGGTGTGGCAGCTTGGAGCTCTGTGGCGTAGAGTTGGACGACTGAAGGAATCACCGGTGCAGTCGACGATGCGGGGTGCTCACTCAACAAGGGTGCAGCGAAGGTTACAGAGGCCCTGCCCATGTCTTCAGATTGACAGACGGGTGGTGTTGTTGTTGGCCCTTGCTGAGACATCTTGCCAGCTGCTACCTTTTTGCTCTTACTGGGCTTAAGAGTCACATCTTCATCGTCATCTGGAAGATCGATGATGTTGGGTGGAGCTGCAAGACAGATCAGTCGACCTCAAGTGAACCACTAGAATGCAATCGACCAAATAATCAAGGACAAGATCATAAGAGTTTCTACCTGGATTGGAGGTAACCGCGTCTTCCATCTCCTCGTCTCGATACTGGAGGGAAGAGGTTCCCGATGTAGCAGCACTGCAAGTGTCCGTACTCAGTTGGTTATGTTCTGTTGCTCGAGTCGACGAAAAGAACAAGTCAGATGGTTACCCGGAGATGGTAGGGACGGTCACTTTGATCCTGGGCAAAGCCTTGGGTAGTTTGGAGGAGGTAGCCTTTGGTGCTTTTGGAGCTGGAGGCGGCACAACCTTGGGCTGCTTTGGGGCCTTCTCAATCGGCGCTGGAGAAGACATCCGGGGGACCTTCGAAGACGGCCCAGTGGGCGCGGTCGCCAGGTCCGAGGTGCTCGCCGGGTCGTGTGCGTGCTTGGATCTCCTCTCTCTGCGAGGAGGCGAGTCGGCTTCTTCGTCATCGCTCGAGTCGTCGCTCTCCTCATCCTGCTCTGCATCCGAGTGCCACTGGCCGCTCTCGCCCCCGCTCACTCCCTCCTCGACGTCTTGCTCTTGCACTCCGTTGGGCATCGAGTACATGTCAATGAGAGCCTGAAAGAACAACGAGCAAAAGGAGTACAGTCGACCATCAACAAGGTGTCACACAGTGAATCGGAAAGACATTTGGGAAAACAGAATCATACCTACTCCGGCTGGCGTGAATGGTCAAATGGAATCACCCTCCTAGACCCTCGGGGGTTGTCTTTGTTGCTGGTGGTTCCCATCAGCCACTTCTCCAAGATGTCCTCACTGACGTCCTCCGGGTGGATCCGAGTGGAGTCCTCGAGTCCAGAGTACATCCACATCGGATGATCACGGGCCTGGAGCGGTTGGATGCGTCGACCGAGAAAGACCTCCAGCAGGTCCATCCCAGTCACCCCATCGTGGACGAGTTGGACGACCCGCTTGACCAGCACCTTGACATGTGCCTTCTCTTCGGGGACCACCTTCAAGGAGGAGGGCTTCTCCACTCGAGCCAGGGAAAAGGGAGGAAGTCTGGTCGACTGACCCGAGGTCGGCTGATCCTTGCAGTAAAACCAAGTCGACTACCAGCCGCGGACCGAATCGGGAAGGATCATCGCCGGGAAGGTGCTCTTGTTCCTCATCTGGATCCCCAGGCCCCCGCACATCTGGATCACGTGCGTCCTCTCATCACTCGGATTGGCCTTTTTGACCGACTGGGAGCGGCAGGTGAAGATATGTTTGAAGAGGCCCCAGTGCGGTCGACAGCCCAAGAAATTTTCACACATTGACACAAAAGCAGCCAGATAGACTATGGGGTTTGGAGTGAAGTGGTGGAGCTAAGCCCCAAAGAAGTTCAAAAAGCCCCGAAAGAAAGGATCGGGAGGCAGAGAAAATCCGCGATCGATGTAGGTGGCGAGAAGAACGCACTCACCCTCCCTTGGCCGCGGCTCGGTCTCGCTCCCCGGGAGCCGCGCCGATTTGTGGGGGATCATTCCTCCCTCCACCAGGTCGTCGAGGTCGTCCTGGCTGATCATCGAGCGGATCCAGTCGCCCTGGATCCAGCCTGGCGGCAGGCCGGATCTCGACGAGGATCCGCCCAGGCTGGTCCGCTTGCCCTTTGCCTTCGCGGTCGCCTTCTTCGCGCGCTCCAGGGCCACCGTCTTCTCTTTCCCCATGGCGAAGGATCGAGTTCGAGCGAGGGTCCGGCGACGAGAGCAGAAGCAAGCATGGTGGAGAGGTCAGAGGAAGAAGAAAAGAGAATGGGAGCCCACGGTGCAGAGACCCAGTCCGGTGCCTTTTATAAGGTCATTCCCCGAGTGACTGACTGGTAGGCCCAGACAATCTAAACAAATCCCGCAACAGTCGCGCACACAGTACGTGGAGAAAAAGGTGGCACGAAGATCGAGGAGATCTGCCTAATCCGTCTCGATTACCACGGCCTCGCCCGTCTGGCGCGCTTCCTGAAATTCGAATCCCGCGAAATCCGCGGAGATCAGAGCAACTGGTCAGATCGAAAACATCCTCCACATTATCATTCGGAATTCTACCGTGAAAGTTCACTTGACAAAAACTAAGAATGGACCAAGGCGTCTGAAAAATAAGTTGATGTTGTCTCCTTGGTTCATTGTTCCAGAACAAGTTATACTCATAGCACAAAGAATGAGTCAGAAGTGTTCCCAACTCCTTCCTCACTCAAACCCTGATCCATTCGGGGGCTAATGATGAAGCTATGTACCTAGGGTAGGGTCATGGATCTGTCCAAGATACCCTCCCCGAGAACATCTCTAAAGGAACCAGAAGCGGTCGAAGCAAAATCATCATCCACTCGATCGTGAAGCTATGTTCCACTCGGCAGTATAGAAGACACTCGACTATGTAAACAACAACTCGACGATACGAGAAACCACTCGGAGTGTAGAAGGCCTAACGTCACTCAGGATGACAACGGTCGGTCATTCACTCTGCAACCTTAAAGATCATTTATATCTCTTTATTACTAGCGTTACCAGTAACGCCCTGCCTTAATGTACATTGAACCCTTTGTAACATGGGCTGGCTGGGGTCCTGCGCACTCTATATAAGCCACCCCCTCCTCCGAGACAAGGGTTCGCACCCTTGTAATTCACACGCATATATCCAGTCGACCGCCTCCGGGCTCCGAGATGTAGGGATGTTACTTCCTCCGAGAAGGGCCTGAACTCGTAAAACTCGCGTGTACAACTCCTCCATAGCTAAGATCTTGCCTTTACATTCCTACCCCCCTATTCTACTGTCAGGCTTAGAACCACGACAAACGGCGCCAGAAAATAACCTTTATGACCCACAAGTATAGGGGATCAATTGTATCTCTTTTCGGTATGTAAGAGTGTCGAACCCAACGAGGAGCAGGAGGAAATGACAGGTGGTTTTCAGCAAGGTAATGTCTGCAAGTGCTGAAATTGTAAGTAATAGAGTAGTTTGGTAGCAAGATATTTTGTAATGAGCAAGTAATGATAATAGTAACAAAAGTGCAGCAAGGTAGCCCAATCCTTCTGAGGCAAAGGATGGGCCAAAACGTTCTTTTATAATAAGCAAATCGTTCTTGAGGGTACACGGGAATTTCATCTAGTCACTTTCATCATGTTGATTCAATTCGTGTTCGCTATTTTGATAATTTGATATGTGGGTGGACCGGTTCTTAGGTGTTGTTCTTACTTGAACAAACCTCCTACTTATGATTATCCCCCTCACAAGCATCCGCAACTACGAGAAAAGTATTAAGGATAAATCCTGACCATAACATTAAATTTTTGGATCCAATCGGACCCTTACGGAATAACGCATAAACTAGGGTTTAAGCTTCTGTCACTCTCGCAACCCATCATCTAATAACTACTCCACAATGCATTCCCTTAGACCCAAATATGGTGAAGTGTCATGTAGTCGACATTCACATGACACCACTAAGGGAATCACAACATACATACTATCAAACACATATCTAGTTCACATGATTACTTGCAACATGATTTCTCCCATGACCTCAAGAACAAAAGTAACTACTCACAAATGATAATCATGCTCAAACTCAGAGGGGTATTAAATAGCATATTGGATCTGAATGTATAATCTTCCACCAAATAAACCATAAAGTAATCAACTACAAGATGTAATCAACACTACTAGTCACCCACAAGCACCAATCTATAGTTCCGGTAACAAGATTGAACATGAGGGATGAACTAGGGTTTAAGATGAGATGGTGTTGTTGAAGATGTTGATGGATATTGCCCTCCCCAAGATGGAAGAGTTATTGGTGATGATGATGACAATGATTTCCCCCACCGTGAGGGAAGTTCCCCCAGCGGAATCGCTCCGCCGGAGGGCAAAAGTGCTCCTGCCCAAGTTCCGCCTCGAGATGGCGGCGCTTCATTCCAAAAGTCCTCTCCCCATTTTTTCTAGGTCTAAATGACTTATATACCAGAAGATGGGCACCGGAGGTGGGACTGGGTGAGCACAACCCACCAGGGCACCTGGGCTCCCTCACGTGCCTAGGTGGGTTGTGCCCACATGGTGGGCCTTGGTATATAAGTCCAATTATCCATGCTATACAGAAAAGAATATGATATGACATGATAGGCAGCATTCCACATCAAAAATTCTGTTTTTGTAACTTACCTACTCGAGGACAAGTAGGAGTTAAGCTAGAGGCAATAATAAATTGATTATTATTATACTTCCTTGTTCATGATAATCGTTTATTATCCATGCTATAATTGTATTGATAGGAAACTCAGATACATGTGTGGATACATAGACAATACCATGTCCCTAGTAAGCCTCTAGTTGACTAGCTCGTTGATCAATAGATGGTTACGGTTTCCTGACCATGGACATTGGATGTCATTGATAACGGGATCACATCATTAGGAGAATGATGTGATGGACAAGACCCAATCCTAAGCATAGCACTAGATCGTGTAGTTCGTATGCTAAAGCTTTTCTAATGTCAAGTATCATTTCCTTAGACCATGAGATTGTGCAACTCCCGGATACCGTAGGAATGCTTTGGGTGTGCCAAACGTCACAACGTAACTGGGTGGCTATAAAGGTGCACTACGGGTATCTCTGAAAGTGTCTGTTGGGTTGGCACGAATCGAGACTGGGATTTGTCACTCTGTGTGACGGAGAGGTATCTCTGGGCCCACTCGGTAGGACATCATCATAATGTGCACAATGTGATCAAGGAGTTGATCACGGGATGATGTGTTACGGAACGAGTAAAGAGACTTGCCGGTAACGAGATTGAACAAGGTATCGGGATACCGACGATCGAATCTCGGGCAAGTATCGTACCGATAGACAAAGGGAATTGTATACGGGATTGATTAAGTCCTTGACATCGTGGTTCATCCGATGAGATCATCGTGGAACATGTGGGAGCCAACATGGGTATCCAGATCCCGCTGTTGGTTATTGACCGGAGAACGTCTCGGTCATGTCTGCATGGTTCCCGAACCCGTAGGGTCTACACACTTAAGGTTCGATGACGCTAGGGTTATAAAGGAAGTTTGTATGTGGTTACCGAATGTTGTTCGGAGTCCCGGATGAGATCCCGGACGTCACGAGGAGTTCCGGAATGGTCCGGAGGTAAAGATTTATATATGGGAAGTCCTGTTTTGGTCACCGGAAAAGTTTCGGGGTTTATCGGTAACGTACCGGGACCACCGGGAGGGTCCCGGGGGTCCACCAAGTGGGGCCACCAGTCCCGGAGGCTTGCGTGGGCCAAGAGTGGTGAGGGACCAGCCCCTGAGTGGGCTGGTGCGCCTCCCACAAGGCCCAAGGCGCAGCAAAGGAGGAGAAGGGGAAACCCTAGGCTTAGATGGGCCCTAAGGCCCACCCTAGGCCCCCCCTCTCTCCCCCTCTTGGCCGCCTCCCCTTTCCCATCTAGGGCTGCCGCCCCCCTAGGGGTGGGAACCCTAGAGGGGGCGCACCCTCCTCCCTCTCCCCTATATATAGTGAGGCCTAGGGGCTGCCCATAACACGCGATTTGATCTCTCTCATTGGTGCAGCCCTCCCTCTCTTTCTCCTCATATCCTGCGGTGCTTGGCGAAGCCCTCCAGGATTGCCACGCTCCTCCACCGCCACCACGCCGTTGTGCTGCTGCTGGATGGAGTCTTCCTCAACCTCTCCCTCTCTCCTTGCTGGATCAAGGCATGGGAGACGTCACCGGGCTGTACGTGTGTTGAACGCGGAGGTGCCATCCGTTCGGCACTAGGATCTCCGGTGATTTGGATCACGACGAGTATGACTCCTTCAACCCCGTTCTCTTGAACGCTTCTGCTTAGCGATCTACAAGGGTATGTAGATGCACTCTCCTTCCCCTCGTTGTTGGTCTCTCCATAGATAGATCTTGGTGATACGTAGGAAAATTTTGAATTTCTGCTACGTTCCCCAACAGTGGCATCATGAGCTAGGTCTATTGCGTAGATTCTATGCACGAGTAGAACACAAAGTAGTTGTGGGTGTTGATCTTGTTCAATATGCTTACCGTTACTAGTCCAATCTTGTTTCGACGGCATTGTGGAATGAAGCGACCCGGACCAACCTTACACGTACGCTTACGTGAGACCGGTTCCACCGACTAACATGCACTAGTTGCATAAGGTGGCTGGCGGGTGTCTGTCTCTCCCACTTTAGTCGAAACGGATTCGATGAAAAGGGTCCTTATGAAGGGTAAATAGCAATTGGCATATCACGTTGTGGTTTTGCGTAGGTAAGAAACATTCTTGCTAGAAACCCATAGCAGCCACGTAAAACATGCAAAAAACAATTAGAGGACGTCTAACTTGTTTTTGCAGGGTATGCCATGTGATGTGATATGGCCAAAAGGATGTGATGAATGATATATGTGATGTATGAGATTGATCATGTTCTTGTAATAGGAATCACGACTTGCATGTCGATGAGTATGACAACCGGCAGGAGCCATAGGAGTTGTCTTTATTTATTGTATGACCTGCGTGTCATTGAACAATGCCATGTAATTACTTTACTTTATTGCTAATCGTTAGCTGTAGTAGTAGAAGTAATAGTTGGCGAGCAACTTCATGGAGACACGATGATGGAGATCATGGTGTCATGCCGGTGACAAGATGATCATGGAGCCCCAAGATGGAGATCAAAGGAGCTATATGATATTGGCCATATCATGTCACTATTATTTGATTGCATGTGATGTTTATCATGTTTATACATCTTATTTGCTTAGAACAACGGTAGGAAATAAGATGATCCCTCGTTAAAATTTCAAGAAAGTGTTCCCCCTAACTGTGCACCGTTGCGACAGTTCGTGTTTCGAAGCACCACGTGATGATCGGGTGTTAAACTCTTACGTTCACATACAATGGGTGTAAGCCAGATTTACACACGCGAAACACTTAGGTTGACTTGACGAGCCTAGCATGTACAGACATGGCCTCGGAACACAGAAGACCGAAAGGTCGAACATGAGTCGTATAGAAGATACGATCAACATGAAGATGTTCACCGATGTTGACTAGTCCGTCTCACGTGATGATCGGACACGGCCTAGTTGACTCGGATCATGTAATCACTTAGATGACTAGAGGGATGTCTATCTGGGTGGGAGTTCATAAGATGAACTTGTTTATCCTGAATATAGTCAAAAGGATTTTGCAAATTATGTCGTAGCTCGCGCTTTAGTTCTACTGTTTAGATATGTTCCTAGAGAAAATTTAGTTGAAAGATGATAGTAGCAATTATGCGGACTAGATCCGTAAACTGAGGATTGTCCTCATTGCTTCATAGAAGGCTTATGTCCTTAATGCACCGCTCAGTGTGCTGAACCTCGAACGTTGTCTGTGGATGTTGCGAACATCTGACATACACATTTTGATAACTACGTGATAGTTCAGTTAAACGGTTTAGAATTGAGGCACTGAAGACGTTTTGAAACGTCGCGAAACATATGAGATGTTTCGAGGGCTGAAATTGGGATTTCAGGCTCGTGCCCACGTCAAGAGGTATAAGACCTCCGACGATTTTCTTAGCCTGCAAACTAAGGGAGAAAAGTTCAATTGTTGAGCTTGTGCTCAGATTGTCTGAGTACAACAATCATTTGAATCGAGTGGGAGTTGATCTTCTAGATAAGATAGTGATGTTTCTCCGAAGTCATTACCACCAAGCTGCTAGAGCTTTGTGATGAACTATAATATATCAGGGACATATATGATGATCCTTGAGATATTCGTGATGTTTGACACCACAAAAGTAGAAATCAAGAAGGAGCATCAATTGTTGATGGTTGGTGAAACCACTAGTTTCAAGAAGGGCAAGGGCAAGAAGGGATACTTCATGAAACGGCAATTCAGCTGCTGCTCTAGTGAAGAAACCCAAGGTTGAACCCAAACCCGAGACTAAGTGCTTCTGTAATAAGGGGAACAACCACTGGAGCAGAATTACCCTAGATACTTGGTAGATTAGAAGGCTGGCAAGGTCGATAGAAGTATATTGGATATACATTGTAGTGATGTGTACTTTACTAGTACTCCTAGTAGCACCAGAGTATTAGATACCGGTTCGGTTGCTAAGTGTTAGTAACTCGAAATAAAAGCTACGGAATAAACGGAGACTAGCTAAAGGTGAGCTGACGATATGTGTTGGAAGTGTTTCCAATGTTGATATGATCAAGCATCGCACGCTCCCTCTACCATCGAGATTAATGTTAAACCTAAATAATTGTTATTTGGTGTTTGCGTTGAGCATAGACATGATTGGATTATGACTGTAGCGATACGGTTATTCATTTAAGGAGAATAATGGTTACTCTGTTTATTTGAATAATACCTTCAATGGTCTTGCACCTAAAATGAATGGTTCATTGAATCTCGATCATAGTAATACACATGTTCATGCCAAAAGATATAAGATAGTAATGATAGTACCACCTACTTGTGGCACTGCCACTTAAGTCATATTGGTATAAAACGCATGAAGAGGCTCCATGTTGATGGATCTTTGGACTCACTCATTTTTGAAAAGTTTGAGACATGCGAACCATGTCTATTGGTGTATATGCATGAAGAAACTCCATGCAAATGGACCATTTGGACTCACTTGATTTTGAATCACTTGAGACATGCAAATCATACCACATGGGCAAGATGACTGAAAGCCTCGTTTTCAGTAAAATGGAACTAGAAAGCAACTTGTTGGAAGTACTACATTTTGATGTGTGTAGTCCAATGAGTGCTGAGGCATGTAGTGGATATCGTTATGTTCTTACTTCACAGATGATTTGAGTAGATGTTGAGTATATTTACTTGATGAATCACAAGTCTGGATTATTGAAAGGTTCAAGTAATTTCAGAGTGAAGTTGAACATCGTCGTGACAAGAGGATAAAATGTCTATGATATGATCGTAGAGATCTGAATTACGAGTTTGGCACAGAATTAAGACATTGTGGAAATTGTTTCACAACCAATACAGCCTGGAACACCATAGTGTGATGGTGTGTCCGAACATCATAACAGCACCCTATTGGATATGATGCATACAATGATGTCTCTTATCGAATTACCACGATAGTTTATGCGTTAGGCATTAGAGACAACCACATTCACTTTAAAGAGGGCACCACATAATTCCGATGAGATGACATCGTATGAACTATGGTTTAGACAAACCTAAGCTGTCATTACTTAAAAGTTTGGGGCTGCGACGCTTATGTGAAAAAGTTTCAGGCTGATAAGCTCAAACCCAAAGCGGATAAATGCATCTTCATAGGACACCCAAAACAGTTGGGTATACCTCCTGTCTCAGATCCGAAAGCAATAAGGGATTGTTTCTTGAATCAGGTCCTTTCTCGAGGAAAAGTTTCTCTCGAAAGAATTGAGTGGGAGGATGGTGGAGACTTGATGAGGTTATTGAACCGTCTCTTCAACTTGTGTGTGGCAGGGCACGGGAAGTTGTTCCTGTGGCACCTACACCAATTGAAGTGGAAGCTTATGATAGTGATCATGAAACTTCAGATCAAGTCACTACCAAACCTCATAGGATGACAAGGATGCGTACTACTTCAGAGTGGTATGTAATCCTGTCTTGGAAGTCATGTTGCCAGACAACAATGAACCTACGAGCTATGGAGAAGCGATGGTGGGCCTGGATTCCAAAATGGCTCGAGGCCATATAATCCGAGAGAGGATCCATATATGAAAACAAAGTGTAGACTTTGGAAGAACTACTTAATGGTCGTAAGGCTGTTAGGTACAGATGGATTTTAAAAGGAAGACGGACAATGATGGTAAATGTCACCATTAAGAAAGCTCGACTTGTCGTTAAGATGTTTTCCGACAAGTTCAAGGAGTTGACTGCGATGAGACTTTCTCACTCGTAGCGATGCTAAGAGTCTGTTGGAATTATATTAGCAATTACTGCATTATTTATGAAATCTTGCAGATAGGATATCAAAACATTGTTTCCTCGATGATTTTCTTGAGGAAAGGTTGTATGTGATACAACCGGAAGGTTTTGTCAATCCTGAAAGATGCTAATAAGTATGCAAAGCTCCAGCAATCCTTCTAAGGACTGGAGTAAGCATCTCGGAGTTGGAATGTATGCTTTGATGAGATGATCAAAGATTTTGGGTGTATACAAAGTTCATGAGAAACTTGTATTTCCAAAGAAGTGAGTGGGAGCACTATAGAATTTCTGATGAGTATATGTTGTTGACATATTGTTGATTGGAAATGAAGTAGAATTTCTGGAAAGCATATAGGGTTATTTGGAAAGTGTTTTTCAATGGAAAACCTGGATTAAGCTACTTGAGCATTGAGCATCAAGATCTATAAAGATAGATCAAAACGCTTAATGGTACTTTCAAATGAGCACATACCTTGACATGATCTTGAAGGTGTTCAAGATGGATCAGTCAAAGAAGGAGTTCTTGCCTGAGTTGTAAGGTATGAAGTTAAGACTTAAAGCTCGACCACGGCAGAATAGAGAGAAAGGACGAAGGTCGTCCCCTATGCTTAAGACGTAGGCTCTACAGTATGCTATGCTGTGTACCGCACCTGTAGTGTGCCTTGCCATGAGTCAGTCAAGGGGTACAAGAGTGATCCAAGAATGGATCACAGGACAACGGTCAAAGTTATCCTTAGTAACTAGTGGACTAAGGAATTTTCTCGATTATGGAGGTGGTAAAAGAGTTCGTCGTAAAGGGTTACGTCGATGCAAGCTTAACACCTATCCGGATAGCTCTGAGTAGAGATACCGGATACGTATAATGGAGCAACAATTTAGAATAGCTCCAAGTAGAACAGTTATTTGGAATAGCTCCAAATAGAACATGGTAGCTACATCTAGGAGATGACATAGAGATCTGTAAAGCACACATGGATCTGAAAGGTTCAGACCCGTTGACTGAAACCTCTCTCACAAGCAACATGATCAAACCCAGAACTCATTGAGTGTTAATCACATAGTGATGTGAACTAGATTATTGACTCTAGTAAACTCTTTGGATGTTGGTTACATGGCGATGTGACCTATGAATGTTAATCACATGGCGATGTGAACTAGATTATTGACTCTAGTGCAAGTGGGAGACTATTGGAAATATGCCCTAGAGGCAATAATAAATTGATTATTATTATACTTCCTTGTTCATGATAATCATTTATTATCCATGCTATAATTGTATTGATAGGAAACTCAGATACATGTGTGGATACATAGACAATACCATGTCCCTAGTAAGCCTCTAGTTGACTAGCTCGTTGATCAATAGATGGTTACGGTTTCCTGACCATGGACATTGGATGTCGTTGATAATGGGATCACATCATTAGGAGAATGATGTGATGGACAAGACCCAATCCTAAGCATAGCACTAGATCGTGTAGTTCGTATGCTAAAGCTTTTCTAATGTCAAGTATCATTTCCTTAGACCATGAGATTGTGCAACTCCTGGATACCGTAGGAATGCTTCGGGTGTGCCAAACGTCACAACGTAACTAGGTGACTATAAAGGTGCACTACGGGTATCTCTGAAAGTGTCTGTTGGGTTGGCACGAATCGAGACTGGGATTTGTCACTCCGTGTGACGGAGAGGTATCTCTGGGCCCACTCGGTAGGACATCATCATAATGTGCACAATGTGATCAAGGAGTTGATCACGGGATGATGTGTTACGGAACGAGTAAAGAGACTTGCCGGTAACGAGATTGAACAAGGTATCGGGATACCGACGATCGAATCTCGGGCAAGTATCGTACAGATAGACAAAGGGAATTGTATACGGGATTGATTAAGTCCTTGACATCGTGGTTCATCCGATGAGATCATCGTGGAACATGTGGGAGCCAACATGGGTATCCAGATCCCGCTGTTGGTTATTGACCGGAGAACGTCTCGGTCATGTCTGCATGGTTCCCGAACCCATAGGGTCTACACACTTAAGGTTCGATGATGCTAGGGTTATAAAGGAAGTTTGTATGTGGTTACCGAATGTTGTTCGGAGTCCCGGATGAGATCCCGGACGTCACGAGGAGTTCCGGAATGGTCCGGAGGTAAAGATTTATATATGGGAAGTCCTGTTTTGGTCACCGAAAAAGTTTTGGGGTTTATCGGTAACGTACCGGGAGGGTCCCGGGGGTCCACCAAGTGGGGCCACCAGTCCCGGAGGCTTGCGTGGGCCAAGAGTGGTGAGGGACCAGCCCCTGAGTGGGCTGGTGCGCCTCCCACAAGGCCCAAGGCGCAACAAAGGAGGAGAAGAGGAAACCCTAGGCTTAGATGGGCCCTAAGGCCCATCCTAGGGGGCGCCCCCCCTCTCTCCCCCTCTTGGCCGCCTCCCCTTTCCCATCTAGGGCTGCCGCCCCCCCTAGGGGTGGGAACCCTAGAGGGGGCGCACCCTCCTCCCTCTCCCCTATATATAGTGAGGCCTAGGGGCTGCCATAACACGCGATTTGATCTCTCTCATTGCTGCAGCCCTCCCTCTCTTTCTCCTCATATCCCGCGGTGCTTGGCGAAGCCCTGCAGGATTGCCACGCTCCTCCACCGCCACCACGCCATTGTGCTGCTGCTGGATGGAGTCTTCCTCAACCTCTCCCTCTCTCCTTGCTGGATCAAGGCATGGGAGACGTCACTGGGCTGTACGTGTGTTGAACGCGGAGGTGCCGTCCATTCGGCACTAGGATCTCCGGTGATTTGTATCACGACGAGTACGACTCCTTCAACCCCGTTCTCTTGAACGCTTCCGCTTAGCGATCTACAAGGGTATGTAGATGCACTCTCCTTCCCCTCGTTGCTGGTCTCTCCATAGATAGATCTTGGTGATACGTAGGAAAATTTTGAATTTCTGCTACGTTCCCCAACAATACCTACCGCCGATGTGCTGCATCATCCCTTCCTCTTTGAGGAAATACTGACGTAGCTTCAAGTGACATCAAAAGGAATTTCTGGCGCCGTTGCCGGGGAGGATCTTCAACATATACCAGGTTCCTAATCACAAATCTCATTTCCTTGCAATTTACACCATTTTCCATTTGCCTCTCATTTTTGTCTCCCTCACTTCACAAAAAAATGCCGTTTTATTCGCCCCTCTTTTTCCGACGTCGTTTTCTTGCCGGATCCGTTTTTGAGTGCAATCTTGTTGTGTGGTCATCATAACTCAAGAGAACACAAAGTTATGTGATTTCTCGAAAACAACAATGATTTTATTGGCACTCCGCTTGCTCCTCCTGCCACTAGTGCGGAGACTTGTGATATTAATAGTGCTTTGCCGAATCTTGTTATGAAAGACCAATTTTCCGGTACTCCTAATGAGGATGTCGCGTCCCATCTTAATACCTTCATGGAATTATGTGATATGCAAAAGAAAAAAGATGTGGACACTGATGTGGTGAAGATGAAATTATTTCCGTTCTCTTTGCGTGATTCTGCAAAAAATTGGTTCTCTTCTTTGCCTCGCAATAGTATCGATTCTTGGAATAAGTGCAAAAATGCTTTTATCACTATGTATTTTCCTCCCACAAAAATTATTTCCCTTAGAACCCAGATGTAACACCCTCGATGCGACTATAGCTCCCGCGTGTCGAGGCACGACTTAGAGGCATAATCGCATTGAAGGCATATGTCGCAAGTGAGGTAATCTTCACACAACCCATGTAATACATAAGGGAAAGAGATACATAGTTGGCTTACAATCGCCACTTCACACAATTACATGAATAAACATTACATCAATCAAATACACTCAGGGTCCGACTATGGAACCAAAATAAAAGAACCCCTAATGCGACAAAGGTCCCCGATCGACCCCAACTGGGCTCCACTACTGATCAACTAGAACGAAACAACATAAAGGACAAGATCTTCATCGAGCTCCTCCTGAGCTTGGTTGCGTCATCTGCACGGACTCATCGGCACCTGCAAACTGGTTTTGGAAGTATCTGTGAGCCACGGGGACTCAGCAATCTCGCACCCTCGCGATCAAGACTATTTAAGCTTATGGGTAAGGTAAAAGTATGAGGTGGAGCTGCAGCAAGCGACTAGCATATATGGTGGCTAACCTATTCGCAAAAGAGAGCGAGAAGAGAAGGCAAAGCACGATCGATAAAAGTATGATCAAGAAGTGATCCTGGTCTACCTATGTCAAGCATAACTCCAACAACCGTGTTCACTTCCCGGACTCCGCCGGAAAGAGACCATCACGGTTACACACGTGGTAGATTCATTTTAATTAAGGTCAACTTCAGGTTTTCTACAACCGGACGTTAACAAATTCCCATCTGCCCATAACCGTGGGCACGGCTTTCGAAAGTTCAAATCCCTGCAGGGGTGTCCCAACTTAGCCCATCACAAGCTCTCACGGTCAACGAAGGAATAGACCTCCACCCGAGACATTCCGATCAGACTCGGTATCCCAGTACAACAAGACATTTCGACAGGGTAAAACTAAACCAGCAACACCGCCCGATGCGCCGACATCCTGATGGGAGCTGCACATATCTCGTTCTCAGGGCAACACCGGATGATACATCCTACGAGTAAAACCAGCCCTCAAGTTTCCCCGAGGTGGCCCCGCAGTCTACTCAGTTCGGACCAACACTTAGACAAGCACTGGCCCGGGGGTTAAAATAAAGATGACCCTTGGGCTGGCCTAACCCAAGGGAAAAAGGCTAGGTGGCGAATGGTAAAACCAAGGTTGGGCATTGCTAGAAAAGCTTTACTTAAGGCAAACTGTCAAGGGGTTCCCATTATAGCCCAACCGCGTAAGGGACGCAAAATCCGGGAACATAACACCGATATGACGGAAACTAGGGCGGCAAGAGTGGAACAAAATACCAGGCATAAGGCCGAGCCTTCCACCCTTTACCAAGTATATAGGTGCATTAATTAAATAAGATATATTGTGATATCCCAACAAGTAACCAATGTTCCAACAAGGAACAACATCTCCATGTTCCAACAAGGAACAATCTTCAAACTTCACCTGCAACTAACAACGCTATAAGAGGGGCTGAGCAAAGCGGTAACATAGCCAATCAACGGTTTGCTAGGACATTGGTGGGTTAGAGGCTGAACATGGCAATTTGGGAGGCTGACAAGCAAGTGGTAGGCATCGTAGCAATGGCATAGCAAAAGAGCGAGCAAACTAGCATAGCAAAGATAGTAGTGATTTCGAGGGTATGATCATCTTGCCTGAAATCCCGCAAGGAAGAAGAACGAGTCCATGAAGAAGACAAACGGACGAAGACGAACGGATCCTCACAACACGACGTTATCGGAACCAACCCGAAGAAGCAATCACTGGAAAAGAAGCACACACAACATAGTAAACACCCATGACAACAACATGGCACGATGCGCAAACAAGTATGATGCATGTCCGGTTTAATGAGGCATCGCATGGCAAAATGCACAAGCAATCCTACAAATTTAAGTGGAGCTCAATATGCAACTCGTTGCATATTGACAGAACACCACATCAATTATTTAGTTCTCTCTCGGTTATGTACCCAACAATATTAAATGTTGATTAACATGGCAAGAGGGTGGAGCATAATTAAACTACCTAACTAGACAAGTTTAAATGAGGCCGGAAACAACGAACAACAATTCCGGAAAATCCTCATATGCATAATTTAAGGTTTGGTACTGTTCTGCCCTAAACATAATTTTAGAGTTGTTTAACATGCAAAACAATGTCACCATGATAAACTAGGCAAAATTCTACCCCATTAACATATAAAGTTTATTTAAATCGGAGCTACGGTTATTTAGTTATGAATCAAATCATTTTAACATGGCATAGGGGCAAATTTAAACAAACATCATTTTAAGCATTTCAAACATAGATGAAAGTTGGATATTATTAATCTACACAAAATTCTAAGCAAGTTTCATATTAAGCTTGTTTTAATCCGATGCACGGTTTGTGAGATATTAAATGCATGAAGATGAAGGACTAATCTGTAAAACAGCAGTCTCCTGGAAATTAGATCAAATCGTAGATCTGAAAAAACAGGAACTGGGCCACATCTCGGGCGGACTGGGCTGAATAGAGAGGAGGGGCTAGAAGGGGCGCTCACCCATGGCCAAGGCCCGGTCGGAGGAAGAGGCCGGGCAGGCCGGTAGCTGGGCCATGACGTGGCGCTGGGCCGGGAGAGCCAAGGCGGCCCACGCGAGCGAGGGAGGCAGCCCAGGCGAGCGAGGCGTCGTCCTCCTCGCGCCTGGCGCACGAGCAGGAATAGAGGCGGCGGCGCCCTAGGTCAACGGCGGCGCAAACGTCGACTCCAGCAGGCGGGCACGGTGGGGATCTGCGGGAAGGCATCGGGAATGGGCAGATCCGGATGCTGGGTCTCCAGATCCGGCGACGAGGATGCACGGGGCGGCCCGAGCGCGGAGATCCCTGGTGGTCATGGCGGCGCGGCTCCCTGGGAAGCACAGAGAGAGAGGGGGGGCTCGGGATGAGAGAGAGAGCTAGGGGAAATCGAGAGATGGCGCGGGGCGGCATGACCTGAGGACGGCGGCGGCAGCGGAGCAGCTTCCAGTGATGAAGGCGGCGGCGGCCGGCGTCTCCCCGGCGAAGTCCGGCGAGACTCCGGCGGTTGGCGAGCGAGGCGGAGTGGGGCTCTGCACGGCGGTGCGGGACGCGGGCGCCTCGGGCCCAGATCGACCCGGGGCGGGCCTGAGATGGACTCCAGCAGGCCCTGCGGGGGGAGGAGGGAGGCAGGGGCGATGTGGCGGCGTAGGATTGGTGGAGAGCTCCTGGCCCGCGGCGGCTGGCCAGTTGGGCGGCGCCAAGTGGCAGCGGAGGGCTTGGCCGGCGCGGAAAACGAAGAAGGCGACGGCGGCTGATGATTGGGGCGGCGCGGAAATGGAGGGGGGTAGGTAGGAGGCCAAAAATGGCAGGGGAGGCGTCTATATATAGAAAGGGGGCTAGGGTTGGGGGTTTTGCTCCGTTTCTGGACCCTCCGATCGCAAACGAACGGCCCCGGGCGGAGGGGGAAAACTAGATGGGGTTTTGTGGGTTGTGTAGGAGGGTTAGGCTGAGAGGAGAGAAGAGAGGGAGGCCCGGCATCTATTTCCGGAGACCGAAAACGTCCGACGTTTTGACCGGCTACTATTGCCGCTATATTTATCCGTTGGGGCGTCAAACGAACTCCGATTGCGATGAAACTTGACAGGCAGTCTGTCTACAGTAATATAAGACCGCACACCAAATTTCAACCCAATCCGAGAACATTTTCCGGCCACTTATAAAATAATATTTCGGACGTGCCGCGGGCGCGTGCGAGTGTGGTAGGGCTCAGAACAGACAACGGAGAGAATGAGGAGGCCGAGACGGATGCAAGTTTTGAAAACATGATGATGCAATGCACACGATGACATGATAAGATGCACACGCAAGCAAATGACATGGCGACAACGGCGAATAACTGGACGACACCTGGCACATCGGCCTCGGGGCGTTACACCAGATCATGAATTTTAAGCAACTGGAACATGAGCATGTTGCACAATCTTGGGAAGGATGAAAATGATGCTAAGGAATTGCCCAACTCATGGGTTAAATCTTTGGATGATCATACAATATTTTTATGCGGGGTTGAATTTTGTTTCTCGCAATCTTTTAGATTCCGCCGCGAGTGGTACTTTTATGGAAATTACTTTGGGTTAAGCCACCAAATTGCTTGATAATATTATGGCAAATTATTCGCAATGGCATACCGAAAGAGCTCCTACTAGTAAAAAAGTTAATTCGGTTGGAGAAATTGTTGGGGAACGCAGTAATTTCGAAAATTTTCCTACGCACACGCAAGATCATGGTGATGCACAGCAACGAGAGGGGAGAGTGTTGTCTACGCACCAACACAGACCGACTGCGGAAGCGATCACACAACGTAGAGGAAGTAGTCGTACGTCTTCCTTCCGATCCGACCGATCCAAGCACCGTTACTCCGGCACCTCCGAGTTCTTAGCACACGTTCAGCTCGATGATGTTCCTCGGGCTCCGATCCAGCAAAGCGTCGAGGAAGAGTTTCGTTAGCACGACGGCGTGGTGACGATCTTGATGTACTACCGACGCAGGGCTTCGCCTAAGCACTACAACGGTACGATCGAGGTGGAATTTGGTGGCAGGGGGCACCGTACACGGCTAAGGAACGATCTCAAGGATCAACTTGTGTGTCTTGGGGTGTCCCCTGCCCCCGTATATAAAGGTTGGAGAAGGGGGGGCCGGCCGGCCAGGGAGAGGGAGGCGCAGGGGAGTCCTACTCCCACCGGGAGTAGGACTCCTCCCTCCAATCCTAATCCAATTAGGACTCTCGGGGGGAAAGGAGAAAGAGGGGGGGCCGGCCCCTTCTCCTAGTCCTACTAGGACTTGGGGAAAGGGGGGGCGCCGGCCAGCTTATGGGCTGCCCCTTTTCTCTTTTTCCACTAAGGCCCAATAGGCCCATTAGTCTCCCGGGGGGTTCCGGTAACCCTCCCGGTATTCCGGTAAAATCCCGATTTCACCCGGAACACTTCCTATGTCCAAACATAGGCTTCCAATATATCAATCTTTACGTCTCGACCATTTCGAGACTCCTCGTCATGTCCGTGATCTCATCCGGGACTCCGAACAACCTTCGGTACATCAAAATGCATAAACTCATAATAACTGTCATCGTAACGTTAAGCGTGCGGACCCTACGGTTCGAGAACAATGTAGACATGACCGAGACACGTCTCCGGTCAATAACCAATAGCGGGACCTGGATGCCCATATTGGCTCCTACATATTCTACGAAGATCTTTATCGGTCAGACCGCATAACAACATACGTTGTTCCCTTTGTCATCGGTATGTTACTTGCCCGAGATTCGATCGTCGGTATCCAATACCTAGTTCAATCTCATTACTGGCAAGTCTCTTTACTCGTTCCGTAATACATCATCTCACAACTAACATATTAGTTGCAGTGCTTGCAAGGCTTATGTGATGTGCATTACCGAGAGGGCCGAGAGATACCTTTCCGACAATCGGAGTGACAAACCCTAATCTCGAAATACGCCAACCCAACATATACCATTGGAGACACCTGTAGTACTCCTTTATAATCACCCAGTTACGTTGTGACGTTTGGTAGTACCCAAAGTGTTCCTCCGGTAAACGGGAGTTGCATAATCTCATAGTTATAGGAACATGTATAAGTCATGAAGAAAGCAGTAGCAACATACTAAACGATCGGGTGCTAAGCTAATGGAATGGGTCATGTCAATCAGATCATTCAACTAATGATGTGACCTCGTTAATCAAATAACAACTCTTTGTTCATGGTTAGGAAACATAACCATCTTTGATTAACGAGCTAGTCAAGTAGAGGCATACTAGTGACACTCTATTGGTCTATGTATTCACACATGTATTATGTTTCCGGTTAATACAATTCTAGCATGAATAATAAACATTTATCATGATATAAGGAAATAAATAATAACTTTATTATTGCCTCTAGGGCATATTTCCTTCAGTCTCCCACTTGCACTAGAGTCAATAATCTAGATTACACAGTAATGATTCTAACACCCATGGAGCCTTGGTGCTGATCATGTTTTGCTCGTGGAAGAGGCTTAGTCAACGGGTCTGCAACATTCAGATTCGTATGTATCTTGCAAATCTCTATGTCTCCCACCTGGACTAAATCCCAGATGGAGTTGAAGCGTCTCTTGATGTGTTTGGTCCTCTTGTGAAATCTGGATTCCTTTGCCAAGGCAATTGCACCAGTATTGTCACAGAAGATTTTCATTGGACCCGATGCACTAGGTATGACACCTAGATCGGATATGAACTCCTTCATCCAGACTCCTTCGTTTGCTGCTTCCGAAGCAGCTATGTACTCCGCTTCACATGTAGATCCCGCTACGACGCTTTGTTTAGAACTGCACCAACTGACAGCTCCACCGTTTAAAGTAAACACGTATCCGGTCTACGACTTAGAATCGTCCGGATCAGTGTCAAAGCTTGCATCAACGTAACCTCTTACGGTGAGCTCTTTGTCACCTCCATATACGAGAAACATATCCTTAGTCCTTTTCAGGTATTTCAGGATGTTCTTGACCGCTGTCCAGTGATCCATTCCTGGATTACTTTGGTACCTCCGTGCTAAACTTATAGCAAGGCACACATCAGGTCTGGTACACAGCATTGCATACATGATAGAGCCTATGGCTGAAGCATAGGGAACATCTTTCATTTTCTCTCTATCTTCTGCAGTGGTCGGGCATTGAGTCTGACTCAACTTCATACCTTGTAACACAGGCAAGAACCCTTTCTTTGCTTGATCCATTTTGAACTTCTTCAAAATCTATTTTGAACTTCTTCAAAATCTTGTCAAGGTATGTGCTTTGTGAAAGTCCAATTAAGCGTTTTGATCTATCTCTATAGATCTTTATGCCTAATATGTAAGCAGCTTCCCCGAGGTCTTTCATCGAAATTTTTTTATTCAAGTATCCCTTTATGCTATCCAGAAATTCTATATCATTTCCAATCAGCAATATGTCATCCACATATAATATTAGAAACGCTACAGAGCTCCCACTCACTTTCTTGTAAATACAGGCTTCTCCAAAAGTCTGTATAAAGCCAAATGCTTTGATCACACTATCAAAGCATTTATTCCAACTCCGAGATGCTTGCACCAGTCCATAAATGGATCACTGGAGTTTGCATACTTTGTTAGCTCCCTTTGGATTGACAAAACCTTCTGGTTGTATCATATACAACTCTTCTTCCAAAAATCCATTCAGGAATGCAGTTTTGACATCCATCTGCCATATTTCATAATCATAAAATGCGGCAATTGCTAACATAATTCTGACGGACTTAAGCATCGCTACGGGTGAGAAGGTCTCATCGTAGTCAACTCCTTGAACTTGTCGAAAACCTTTCGCGACAAGTCGAGCTTTATAGACAGTAATATTACCGTCAGCGTCAGTCTTTTTCTTGAAGATCCATTTATTCTCAATTGCTTGCCGATCATCGGGCAAGTCAACCAAAGTCCATACTTTGTTTTCATACATGGATCCCATCTCAGATTTCATGGCCTCAAGCCACTTTGCGGAATCTGGGCTCACCATCGCTTCTTCATAGTTCGTAGGTTCATCATGATCTAGCATCATGACTTCCAGAACTGGATTACCGTACCACTCTGGTGCGGATCTCACTCTGGTTGATCTACGTGGTTCAGTAGTATCTTGTTCTGAAGCTTCATGATCATCATCATTAGCTTCCTCACTGATTGGTATAGGCATCGCAGAAATAGTTTTCTATGATGTACTATTTTCCAATAAGGGAGCAGGTACAGTTACCTCGTCAAGCTCTACTTTCCTCCCACTCACTTCTTTCGAGAGAAACTCCTTCTCTAGAAAGTTTCCGAATTTAGCAACAAAAGTCTTGCCTTCGGATCTGTGATAGAAGGTGTATCCAATAGTTTCCTTTGGATATCCTATGAAGACACATTTCTCCGATTTGGGTTCGAGCTTATCAGGTTGAAGCTTTTTCACATAAGCATCGCAGCCCCAAACTTTAAGAAACGACAACTTTGGTTTCTTGCCAAACCATAGTTCATAAGGTGTCGTCTCAACGGATTTTGATGGTGCCCTGTTTAACGTGAATGCGGCCGTCTCTAAAGCATAACCCCAAAACGATAGCGGTAAATCAGTAAGAGACATCATAGATCGCACCATATCTAGTAAAGTACGATTACGACGTTCGGACACACCATTACGTTGTGGTGTTCCGGGTGGCGTGAGTTGCGAAACTATTCCACAATTTTTCAAATGTACACCAAACTCGTAACTCAGATATTCTCCTCCACGATCAGATCGTAGAAACTTTATTTTCTTGTTACGATGATTTTCAACCTCACTCTGAAATTCTTTGAACCTTTCAAATGTTTCAGACTTATGTTTCATTAAGTAGATATACCCATATCTGCTTAAATCATCTGTGAAGGTGAGAAAATAACGATATCCGCCACGAGCCTCAATATTCATCGGACCACATACATCGGTATGTATGATTTCCAATAAATCTGTTGCTCTCTCCATAGTACCGGAGAACGGTGTTTTAGTCATCTTGCCTATGAGGCACGGTTCGCAAGTACCAAGTGATTCATAATCAAGTGGTTCCAAAAGCCCATCAGTATGGAGTTTCTTCATGCGCTTTACACCGATATGACCTAAACGGCAGTGCCACAAATAAGTTGCACTATCATTATTAACTTTGCATCTTTTGGCTTCTACATTATGAATATGTGTATCACTATCTTCGAGATTCAACAAGAATAGACCACTCTTCAAAGGTGCATGACCATAAAAGATATTATTCATATAAATAGAACAACCATTATTCTCTGATTTAAATGAATAACCGTCTCGCATTAAACAAGATCCAGATATAATGTTCATGCTCAACGTTGGCACCAAATAACAATTATTTAGGTCTAATATTAATCCCGAAGGTAGATGTAGAGGTAGCGTGCCGACCGCGATCACATCGACTTTGGAACCGTTTCCCACGCGCATCGTCACCTCGTCCTTTCCTAGCGTCCGCTTATTCCGTAGTCCCTGTTTCGAGTTGCAAATATTAGCAACAGAACCAGTATCAAATACCCAGGTGCTACTGCGAGCTCTAGTAAGGTACACATCAATAACATGTATATCACATCTACCTTTGCTCACTTTGCCATCCTTCTTATCCACCAAATACTTGGGGCAGTTCCGCTTCCAGTGACCAGTCTGCTTGCAGTAGAAGCACTCAGTTTCAGGCTTAGGTCCAGACTTGGGTTTCTTCTCCTGAGCAGCAACTTGCTTGCTGTTCTTCTTGAAGTTTCCCTTCTTCTTCCCTTTGCCCTTTTTCTTGAAACTAGTGGTTTTGCTAACCATCAACACTTGATGCTCCTTCTTGATTTCTACCTCCGCAGCTTTCAGCATTGCGAAGAGCTCGGGAATAGTCTTGTTCATCCCTTGCATATTATAGTTCATCACGAAGCTCTTGTAGCTTGGTGGCAGTGATTGGAGAATTCTGTCAATGACGCAATCATCTGGAAGATTAACTCCCATCTGAATCAAGTGAATATTATACCCAGACATTTTGAGTATATGCTCACTGACAGAACTGTTCTCCTCCATCTTGCAGCTATAGAACTTATTGGAGACTTCATATCTCTCAATTCGGGCATTTGCTTGAAATATTAACTTCAACTCCTGGAACATCTCATATGCTCCATGACGTTCAAAACGTCGTTGAAGTCCCGATTCTAAGCCATAAAGCATGGCACACTGAACTATCGAGTAGTCATCAGCTTTGCTCTGCCAGACGTTCATAACATCTGGCGTTGCTCCAGCAGCAGGCCTGTCACCCAGCGGTGCTTCCAGGACGTAATTCTTCTGTGCAGCAATGAGGATAATCCTCAGGTTACGGACCCAGTCCGTGTAATTGCTACCATCATCTTTCAACTTTGCTTTCTCAAGGAACGCATTAAAATTCAACGGAACAATAGCACGAGCCATCTATCTACAATCAACATAAACAAGCAAGATACTATCAGGTACTAAGTTCATGATAAGTTTAAGCTCAGTTAATCAAATTACTTAGGAACTCCCACTTAGATAGACATCCCTCTAATCTTCTAAGTGATCACGTGATCCAAATCAACTAAACCATAACCGATCATCACGTGAGATGGAGTAGTTTTCAATGGTGAACATCGTTATGTTGATCATATCTACTATATGATTCACGCTCGACCTTTCGGTCTCCATGTTCCGAGGCCATATCTGTATATGCTTGGCTCGTCAAGTATAACCTGAGTATTCTGCGTGTGCAACTGTTTTGCACCCGTTGTATTTGGACGTAGAGCTTATCACACCCGATCATCACGTGGTGTCTGGGCACGACGAACTTTGGCAACGGTGCATACTCAGGGAGAACACTTCTTGATAATTTAGTGAGAGATCATCTTATAATGCTACCGTCAATCAAAGCAAGATAAGATGCATAAAAGGAGAAACATCACATGCAATCAATATAAGTGATATGATATGGCCATCATCATCTTGTGCTTTTGATCTCCATCTCCGAAGCACCGTCATGATCACCATCGTCACCGGCGCGACACCTTGATCTCCATCGTAGCATCGTTGTCGTCTCGCCAATCTTATGCTTCCACGACTATCACTACCGCTTAGTAATAAAGTAAAGCATTACATCGCGATTGCATTGCATACAATAAAGCGACAACCATATGGCTCCTGCTAGTTGCCGATAACTCGGTTACAAAACATGATCATCTCATACAATAAAATCAGCATCATGCCTTGACCATATCACATCACAACATACCCTGCAAAAACAAGTTAGACGTCCTCTACTTTGTTGTTGCAAGTTTTACGTGGCTGCTACGGGCTTTAAGTAAGAACTCATCTCACCTACGCATCAAAACCACAACGATAGTTCGTCAAATAGACTCCGTTTTAACCTTCTCAAGGACCGGGCGTAGTCACACTTGGTTCAACTAAAGTTGGAGAGACAGTCTTCCGCAAGCCATCTGTGTGCAAAGCACGTCGAGGGAACCGGTCTCGCATAAGAGTACGCGTAAGGTTGGTCCGGATCGTCTCACCCAACAATACCGCCGAACCAAAGTATGACATGCTGGTAGGCAGTATGACTTGTATCGCCCACAACTCACTTGTGTTCTACTCGTGCAAATAACATCAAACCATAAAACCTAGGCTCGGATGCCACTGTTGGGGAACGCAGTAATTTCGAAAATTTTCCTACGCACACGCAAGATCATGGTGATGCACAGCAACGAGAGGGGAGAGTGTTGTCTATGCACCAACGCAGACCGACTGCGGAAGAGATCACACAACGTAGAGGAAGTAGTCGTACGTCTTCCTTCCGATCCGACCGATCCAAGCACCGTTACTCCGGCACCTCCGAGTTCTTAGCACACGTTCAGCTCGATGACGTTCCTCGGGCTCCGATCCAGCAAAGCGTCGAGGAAGAGTTTCGTCAGCACGACGGCGTGGTGACGATCTTGATGTACTACCGACGCAGGGCTTTGCCTAAGCACTACAACGGTACGATCGAGGTGGAATTTGGTGGCAGGGGGTACCGTACACGGCTAAGGAACGATCTCAAGGATCAACTTGTGTGTCTTGGGGTGTCCCCTGCCCCCGTATATAAAGGTTGGAGAAGGGGGGGCCGGCCGGCCAGGGAGAGGGAGGCGCAGGGGAGTCCTACTCCCACCGGGAGTAGGACTCCTCCCTCCAATCCTAATCCAATTAGGACTCTCGGGGGGAAAGGAGAAAGAGGGGGGGCGGCCCCTTCTCCTAGTCCTACTAGGACTTGCGGAAAGGGGGGGCGCCGGCCAGCTTATGGGCTGCCCCTTTTCTCTTTTTCCACTAAGGCCCAATAGGCCCATTAGTCTCCCGGGGGTTCCGGTAACCCTCCCGGGGGGTTCCGGTAACCCTCCCGGTATTCCGGTAAAATCCCGATTTCACCCGGAACACTTCCTATGTCCAAACATAGGCTTCCAATATATCAATCTTTACGTCTCGACCATTTCGAGACTCCTCGTCATGTCCGTGATCTCATCCGGGACTCCGAACAACCTTCGGTACATCAAAATGCATAAACTCATAATAACTGTCATCGTAACGTTAAGCGTGCGGACCCTACGGTTCAAGAACAATGTAGACATGACCGAGACACGTCTCCGGTCAATAACCAATAGCGGGACCTGGATGCCCATATTGGCTCCTACATATTCTACGAAGATCTTTATCGGTCAGACCGCATAACAACATACGTTGTTCCCTTTGTCATCGGTATGTTACTTGCCCGAGATTCGATCGTCGGTATCCAATACCTAGTTCAATCTCGTTACTGGCAAGTCTCTTTACTCGTTCCGTAATACATCATCTCACAACTAACATATTAGTTGCAGTGCTTGCAAGGCTTATGTGATGTGCATTACCGAGAGGGCCCAGAGATACCTTTCCGACAATCGGAGTGACAAACCCTAATCTCGAAATACGCCAACCCAACATATACCATTGGAGACACCTGTAGTACTCCTTTATAATCACCCAGTTACGTTGTGACGTTTGGTAGTACCCAAAGTGTTCCTCCGGTAAATGGGAGTTGCATAATCTCATAGTTATAGGAACGTGTATAAGTCATGAAGAAAGCAATAGCAACATACTAAACGATCGGGTGCTAAGCTAATGGAATGGGTCATGTCAATCAGATCATTCAACTAATGATGTGACCTCGTTAATCAAATAACAACTCTTTGTTCATGGTTAGGAAACATAACCATCTTTGATTAACGAGCTAGTCAAGTAGAGGCATACTAGTGACACTCTGTTGGTCTATGTATTCACACATGTATTATGTTTCCGGTTAATACAATTCTAGCATGAATAATATGTTGGAAATATGCCCTAGAGGCAATAATAAAAGCATTATTATTATATTTCCTTGTTCATGGTAATTGTCTTTATTCATGCTATAATTGTGTTATCCAGAAATCGTAATACATGTGTGAATAACAGACACCAACATGTCCCTAGTAAGCCTCTAGTTGACTAGCCCGTTGATCAACAGATAGTCATGGTTTCCTGACTATGGACATTGGATGTCATTGATAATGAGATCACATCATTAGGAGAATGATGTGATGGACAAGACCCAATCCTAAACATAGCATAAAGATCGTGTAGTTCGTTTTGCTAGAGTTTTGCAATGTCAAGTATCTTTTCCTTAGACCATGAGATCGTGCAACTCCCGGATACCATAGGAGTGCTTTGGGTATACCAAACGTCACAACGTAACTGGGTGACTATAAAGGTAGACTACGAGTATCTCCGAAAGTATCTGTTGGGTTGGCACGGATCAAGACTGGGATTTGTCACTCCGTATGACGGAGAGATATCACTGGGCCCTCTCGGTAATGCATCATCATAATGAGCTCAAAGTGACCAAGTATCTGGTCACGGGATCATGCATTACGGTACGAGTAAAGTGACTTGCCGGTAACGAGATTGAACGAGGTATTGGGATACCGACGATCGAATCTCGGGCAAGTAATATATCGATTGACAAAGGGAATTGCATACGGGGTTGATTGAATCCTCGACATCGTGGTTCATCCGATGAGATCATCATGGAGCATGTGGGAGCCAACATGGGTATCCAGATCCCGCTGTTGTTTATTGACCAGAGAGTCGTCTCGGTCATGTCTGCTTGTCTCCCGAACCCGTAGGGTCTACACACTTAAGGTTCGGTGACGCTAGGGTTGTGAAGATAAGTATATGCAGTAACCCGAATGTTGTTAGGGGTCCCGGATGAGATCCCGGACGTCACGAGAAGTTCCGGAATGGTCCGGAGGTAAAGAATTATATATATGATGTGCAGTTTCGGCCATCGGGACAAGTTTCGGGGTACCCGGTATTGTACCGGGACCACCGGAAGGGTCCCGGGGGTCCACCGGGTGGGGCCACCTATCCCGGAGGGCCCCTTGGGCTGAAATAGGAGGGAACCCAGCCCATAGTGGGCTGGGGCGCCAGCCCCCCCAAGGCCCATGCGCCTAGGGTTGGGGAGGGAACCCTAAGGGGGGCGCCCCCTTGCTTGGGGGGCAAGCCCCCCACCCCTGGCCGCCGCCCCCCTGGTAGATCCCATCTACCAGGGCCGGCGCCCCCCTGGCACCCCTATATATAGTGGGGGAGAGGAGGGACTTGATCCCCACGCCTTTGGTGCTTCCCTCTCTCCCCGTTACTTCTTCCTCTCTCGTAGTACACGGCGAAGCCCTGCTGTCGTGACGCCCTGCATCCACCACCACGCCGTCGTGCTGCTGGATCTTCGTCAACCTCTCCTTTCCCCTTGCTGGATCAAGAAGGAGGAGACGTCTCCCGTCCCGTACGTGTGTTGAACGCGGAGGTGCCGTCCGTTCGGCGCTGGTCATCGGTGATTTGGATCACGTCGTGTTCGACAACATCAACCTCGTTCTAACGAACGCTTCCGCTCGCGATCTACAAAGGTATGTAGATGCATCTCGTGACTCGTTGCTAGATGAACTCCTAGATGATCTTGGTGAAACGAGTAGGAAAATTTTTGTTTTCTGCAATGTTCCCCAACAGTGGCATCATGAGCTAGGTCTATGTGTAGTTCTTCTTGCGCGAGTAGAACACAATTCGTTGTGGGCGTGGATTTGTCAACCTTCTTGCTGCTACTAGTCTTTTCTTGCTTCAGCGGTATTGTGGGATGAAGCGGCCCGGACCAACCTTACACGTACGCTTACGTGAGACCGGTTCCACCGACTAACATGCACTGGTTGCATAAGGTGGCTGGCGGGTGTCTGTCTCTCCCACTTTAGCTGGAGCGGATTCAATGAACAGGGTCCTTATGAAGGGTAAATAGAAGTTGACAAATCACGTTGTGGCTTTCACGTAGGTAAGAAAACGTTCTTGCTAGAACCCTAATTCAGCCACGTAAAACTTGCAACAACAATTAGAGGACGTCTAACTTGTTTTTGCAGCAAGTGGTTTGTGATATGATATGGCCAAAGTTGTGATGAATGATGAATGATCTATATGTGATGTATGAGATGTTCATGCTATTGTAATAGGAATCACGACTTGCATGTCGATGAGTATGACAACCGGCAGGAGCCATAGGAGTTGTCTTTATTCTTTTATATGACCTGCGTGTCATTGAGAAATGCCATGTAAATTACTTTACTTCATTGCTAAACGCGTTAGCCATAGTAGTAGAAGTAATAGTTGGCGAGCAACTTCATGGAGACACGATGATGGAGATCATGATGATGGAGATCATGGTGTCAAGCCGGTGACAAGATGATCATGGAGCCCCAAGATGGAGATCAAAGGAGCTATGTGATATTGGCCATATCATGTCACGTTTATTATTTGATTGCATGTGATGTTTATCATGTTTTGCATCTTGTTTACTTAGAACGACGGTAGTAAATAAGATGATCCCTCATAACAATTTCAAGAAGTGTTCTCCCCTAACTGTGCACCGTTGCTAAAGCTCGTCGTTTCGAAGCACCACGTGATGATCGGGTGTGATAGATTCTTACGTTCACATACAACGGGTGTAAGACAGTTTTACACATGCAAAACACTTAGGGTTAACTTGACAAGCCTAGCATGTGCATAGACATGGCCTCGGAACACAGAAGACCGAAAGGTCGAGCATGAGTCGTATAGAAGATGCGATCAACATAAAGATGTTCACCGACGTTGACTAGTCCGTCTCACGTGATGATCGGACACGGCCTAGTTAACTCGGATCATGCAATACTTAGATGACTAGAGGGATGTCTAATCTAAGTGGGAGTTCATTATATTTTGATTAGATGAACTTTGCTATCATGAACATTAGTCTAAAAATATTTTACAATATGTCTTGTAGATCAAATGGCCCACGTAGTCCTCAACTTCAACGCGTTCCTAGAGAAAACCAAGCTGAAAGACGATGGTAGCAACTATACGGACTGGGTCCGGAACCTGAGGATCATCCTCATAGCTGCCAAGAAAGATTACGTCCTACAAGCACCGCTAGGTGAAGCTCCCGTCCCACAGAACCAAGACGTTATGAACGCTTGGCAGACACGTGTTGACGACTACTCCCTCGTTCAGTGCGGCATGCTTTACAATTTAGAACCGGGGCTCCAAAAGCGTTTTGAGAGACATGGAGCATATGAGATGTTCGAAGAGCTGAAAATGGTTTTCCAAGCTCATGCCCGGGTCGAGAGATATGAGGTCTCCGACAAGTTCTTCAGCTGTAAGATGGAGGAAAACAGTTCTGTCAGTGAGCACATACTCACTATGTCTGGATTACATAACCGCTTGACTCAGCTGGGAGTTAATCTCCCGGATGATGCGGTCATTGACAGAATCCTCCAGTCGCTTCCACCAAGCTACAAGAGCTTTGTGATGAACTTCAACATGCAGGGGATGCAAAAGACCATTCCTGAGTTGTTCTCAATGCTGAAATCAGCGGAGGTAGAAGTCAAGAAGGAACATCAAGTGTTGATGGTCAATAAAACCACTAAGTTCAAGAAGGGCAAGGGTAAGAAAGCCTTCAAGAAGGACGGCAAGGAAGTTGCTGCGCCCGTCAAGCAAGCTGCCGGGAAGAAGCCAAAGAATGGACCCAAGCCCGAGACTGAGTGCTTTTATTGCAAGGGGAGCGGACACTGGAAGCGGAATTGCCCCAAGTACTTAGCAGACAAGAAGGCCGGAAAAACAAAAGGTATATGTGATATACATGTGATTGATGTGTACCTTACCAGTAATCATAGTAGCTCTTGGGTATTTGATACCGGTGCAGTTGCTCACATTTGTAACTCACAGCAGGAACTACGGAATAAACGGAGACTGGCGAAGGACGAGGTGACGATGCGCGTCGGGAATGGTTCCAAAGTCGATGTGATCGTCGTCGGCACGCTACCTCTTCATTTACCTACGGGATTAGTTTTAAACCTCAATAATTGTTATTTAGTACCAGCTTTGAGCATGAACATTGTATCGGGATCTCGTTTAATTCGAGATGGCTACTCATTTAAATCCGAGAATAATGGTTGTTCCATTTATATGAGAGATATGTTTTATGGTCATGCTCCTATGGTGAATGGTTTATTCTTAATGAATCTCGAGCATAATGCTACACATGTTCTTAGTGTGAATACCAAAAGATGTAAGGTTGATAATGATAGTCCCACATACTTGTGGCACTGCCGCCTTGGTCACATAGGTGTCAAACGCATGAAGAAGCTCCATGCTGATGGACTTTTAGAGTCTCTTGATTATGAATCATTTGACACGTGCGAACCATGCCTTATGGGTAAAATGACCAAGACTCCGTTCTCAGGAACAATGGAGCGAGCAACCAACTTATTGGAAATCATACATACTGATGTGTGCGGTCCAATGAGTGTTGAGGCTCGCGGTGGCTATCGTTATGTTCTTACTCTCACTGATGGTTTGAGTAGATATGGATATATTTACTTAATGAAACACAAGTCTGAAACCTTTGAAAAGTTCAAGGAATTTCAGAGTGAGGTTGAGAATCAACATGACAGGAAAATCAAGTTTCTACGATCAGATCGTGGAGGAGAATACTTGAGTCACGAATTTGGCACACACTTAAGAAAATGTGGAATAGTTTCACAGCTCACGCCGCCTGGAACACCTCAGCGTAACGGTGTATCCGAACGTCGTAATCGCACTCTATTAGATATGGTGCGGTCTATGATGTCTCTTACCGATCTGCCGCTATCTTTTTGGGGTTATGCTTTAGAGACTGCCGCATTCACTTTAAATAGGGCTCCGTCGAAATCCGTTGAGACGACACCGTTTGAATTATGGTTTGGAAAGAAACCTAAGCTGTCGTTTCTAAAAGTTTGGGGATGCGATGCTTATGTCAAGAAACTTCAACCTGAAAAGCTCGAACCCAAGTCGGAAAAATGCGTCTTCATAGGATGCCCAAAAGAAACTATTGGGTATACCTTCTACCTCAGATCCGAAGGCAAGATCTTTGTTGCCAAGAATGGATCCTTTCTAGAGAAAGAGTTTCTCTTGAAAGAAGTAAGTGGGAGGAAAGTAGAACTTGATGAAGTATTACCTCTTGAACCGGAAAATGGCGCAACTCAAGAAAATGTTCCTGAGGTACCAGCACCGACTAGAGAGGAAGTTAATGATAATGATCAAGATACTTCTGATCAAGCTCCTACTGAAATTCGAAGGTCCACAAGGACACGTTCCGCACCAGAGTGGTACGGCAACCCTGTCTTGGAGATCATGTTGTTAGACAACGGTGAACCTTCGAACTATGAAGAAGAGATGGTGGGCCCGGATTCCGACAAATGGCTAGAAGCCATGAAATCCGAGATAGGATCCATGTATGAAAATGAAGTATGGACTTTGGCTGACTTGCCCGTTGAACGGCGAGCCATAGAAAATAAATGGATCTTTAAGAAGAAGACAGACGCGGATGGTAATGTGACCATTTATAAAGCTCGGCTTGTCGCTAAGGGTTATCGACAAGTTCAAGGGGTTGACTACGATGAGACTTTCTCACCGGTAGCGAAGCTAAAGTCCGTCCGAATCATGTTAGCAATTGCCGCGTTTTACGATTATGAAATATGGCAAATGGACGTCAAAACGGCATTCCTTAATGGTTTCCTTAAGGAAGAATTGTATATGATGCAGCCGGAAGGTTTTGTCGATCCTAAGAATGCTGACAAGGTGTGCAAGCTCCAACGCTCGATTTATGGGCTGGTGCAAGCATCTCGGAGTTGGAACATTCGCTTTGATGAGATGATCAAAGCGTTTGGGTTTACGCAGACTTATGGAGAAGCCTGCGTTTACAAGAAAGTGAGTGGGAGCTCTGTAGCATTTCTCATATTATATGTAGATGACATACTTTTGATGGGAAATGATATAGAACTCTTGGACAACATTAAGGCCTACTTGAATAAGAGTTTTTCAATGAAGGACCTTGGAGAAGCTGCTTATATATTAGGCATCAAAATCTATAGAGATAGATCGAGACGCCTCATAGGTCTTTCACAAAGTACATACCTTGATAAGATATTGAAGAAGTTCAATATGGATCAATCTAAGAAGGGGTTCTTGCCTGTGTTACAAGGTATGAAATTGAGCTCGGCTCAAAGTCCGACCACGGCAGAAGAAATAGAAGAGATGAGTGTCATCCCCTATGCCTCAGCCATAGGTTCTATTATGTATGCCATGCTGTGTACCAGACCTGATGTAAACCTTGCCGTAAGTTTGGTAGGAAGATACCAAAGTAATCCCGGCAAGGAACACTGGACAGCGGTCAAGAATATCCTGAAGTACCTGAAAAGGACTAAGGAGATGTTTCTCGTTTATGGAGGTGACGAAGAGCTCGTCGTAAAGGGTTACGTCGACGCTAGCTTCGACACAGATCTGGATGACTCTAAGTCACAAACCGGATACATGTATATTTTGAATGGAGGGGCAGTAAGCTGGTGCAGTTGCAAGCAAAGCGTCGTGGCGGGATCTACATGTGAAGCGGAGTACATGGCAGCCTCGGAGGCAGCACATGAAGCAATATGGGTGAAGGAGTTCATCACCGACCTAGGAGTCATACCCAATGCGTCGGGGCCAATCAAACTCTTTTGTGACAACACTGGAGCTATTGCACTTGCCAAGGAGCCCAGGTTTCACAAGAAGACAAGGCACATCAAGCGTCGCTTCAACTCCATTCGTGAAAATGTTCAAGATGGAGACATAGAAATTTGTAAAGTACATACGGACCTGAATGTAGCAGATCCGTTGACTAAACCTCTCCCTAGGGCAAAACATGATCAACACCAGAATTCCATGGGTGTTCGATTCATCACAATGTAACTAGATTATTGACTCTAGTGCAAGTGGGAGACTGTTGGAAATATGCCCTAGAGGCAATAATAAAAGCATTATTATTATATTTCCTTGTTCATGGTAATTGTCTTTATTCATGCTATAATTGTGTTATCCAGAAATCGTAATACATGTGTGAATAACAGACACCAACATGTCCCTAGTAAGCCTCTAGTTGACTAGCCCGTTGATCAACAGATAGTCATGGTTTCCTGACTATGGACATTGGATGTCATTGATAACGAGATCACATCATTAGGAGAATGATGTGATGGACAAGACCCAATCCTAAACATAGCATAAAGATCGTGTAGTTCGTTTTGCTAGAGTTTTGCAATGTCAAGTATCTTTTCCTTAGACCATGAGATCGTGCAACTCCCGGATACCGTAGGAGTGCTTTGGGTATACCAAACGTCACAACGTAACTGGGTGACTATAAAGGTAGACTACGGGTATCTCCGAAAGTATCTGTTGGGTTGGCACGGATCAAGACTGGGATTTGTCACTCCGTATGACGGAGAGATATCACTGGGCCCTCTCGGTAATGCATCATCATAATGAGCTCAAAGTGACCAAGTATCTGGTCACGGGATCATGCATTACGGTACGAGTAAAGTGACTTGCCGGTAACGAGATTGAACGAGGTATTGGGATACCGACGATCGAATCTCGGGCAAGTAATATATCGATTGACAAAGGGAATTGCATACGGGGTTGATTGAATCCTCGACATCGTGGTTCATCCGATGAGATCATCATGGAGCATGTGGGAGCCAACATGGGTATCCAGATCCCGCTGTTGGTTATTGACCAGAGAGTCGTCTCGGTCATGTCTGCTTGTCTCCCGAACCCGTAGGGTCTACACACTTAAGGTTCGGTGACGCTAGGGTTGTGAAGATAAGTATATGCAGTAACCCGAATGTTGTTAGGGGTCCCGGATGAGATCCCGGACGTCACGAGAAGTTCCGGAATGGTCCGGAGGTAAAGAATTATATATATGATGTGCAGTTTCGGCCATCGGGACAAGTTTCGGGGTACCCGGTATTGTACCGGGACCACCGGAAGGGTCCCGGGGGTCCACCGGGTGGGGCCACCTATCCCGGAGGGCCTCTTGGGCTGAAATAGGAGGGAACCCAGCCCATAGTGGGCTGGGGCGCCAGCCCCCCCAAGGCCCATGCGCCTAGGGTTGGGGGGGGAACCCTAAGGGGGGCGCCCCCTTGCTTGGGGGGCAAGCCCCCCACCCCTGGCCGCCGCCCCCCCTGGTAGATCCCATCTACCAGGGCCGGCCCCCCCCTGGCACCCCTATATATAGTGGGGGAGAGGAGGGACTTGATCCCCACGCCTTTGGTGCTTCCCTCTCTCCCCGTTACTTCTTCCTCTCTCGTAGTACACGGCGAAGCCCTGCTGTCGTGACGCCCTGCATCCACCACCACGCCGTCGTGCTGCTGGATCTTCGTCAACCTCTCCTTTCCCCTTGCTGGATCAAGAAGGAGGAGACGTCTCCCGTCCCGTACGTGTGTTGAACGCGGAGGTGCCGTCCGTTCGGCGCTGGTCATCGGTGATTTGGATCACGTCGTGTTCGACAACATCAACCTCGTTCTAATGAACGCTTCCGCTCGCGATCTACAAAGGTATGTAGATGCATCTCGTGACTCGTTGCTAGATGAACTCCTAGATGATCTTGGTGAAACGAGTAGGAAAATTTTTGTTTTCTGCAACGTTCCCCAACATAATAAACATTTATCATGATATAAGGAAATAAATAATAACTTTATTATTGCCTCTAGGGCATATTTCCTTCAGAAATTTCTTCTTTGAGTGAAAAAGTTGATGCTCTTATGAAATTGGTTGCTAGTAAAAGTGCTCCTATTGATTTTAATGATATGCCTTTGTCTACTTTGATTGAGCAAAATAGTGATGCCATTGATGTGAATTTTATCTCTAGAAATAATTTCAACAACAATGCTTATAGAGGTAATTTTAATCCTAGGCCTTTTCCTAGTAATTACTCTAATAATTATTGTAATTCCTATGGAAATCAATCTTATAATAATAATAGGAACACCTCTGATCATGAGAATAATATTAAAGAATTTATCAATACACAAAAAGTTTTCAACACTTCCATAGAAGAAAAGTTGAGTAAGATTGATGATTTGTCTAGAAGTGTTGATAGAATTGCTCATGATGTGGAAAATATCAAGATGAAAATTTGTGTGCCTAAGGTTGATGAATCAATTAAAGCTCTTTATGTTTCTATATATTAAAGTAAGAAAAGAACCGCTACGCTTAGAGCTAAAAGAGAACTTCTAGAAAAAAAGCGTTTTCTAGTGATTTCTTTCGCAAAAGTGATGAAGATCTTAAGATGATTGGTGTTTCTTCTATTGATTCCTTGTTTAGTAAAGTTAATATTGATGAAAAAGGGACCGGAGAAGAGTCAACTTTAGGTAGAAGGCGTCCCAATATTTCGGAGGGTGAAAATCTTATTGAGAAAATTGATGAAAGTGGGTTTGGAGAGGTCAAAACTTTAGCTAGTGATGTGCCCACTCTTTTGGATTACAAAGACTTTAATTATGACAGTTGCTCCTTGATTGATTGTATTTCTTTGTTGCAATCCATGATAAATTCACCCCATGCTTATGTACAAAATAAAGTTTTTACTAAACATATTGTTGATGCTATGATGAAGCTTTTGAAGAAAATTGGAATTATAAGTATCAATTCCTAGAAAATTGCATGATGAATGGGAAACTACTATCAAAGTGAAGATTAAAAATTATGAGTGTTTTGCTTTGTGTGACTTGGGTGCTAGTGTTTCTACAATTCCGAAATCTTTATGTGATGTGCTTGATCTTACCGATCTTGAATCATGCTCTTTAAATTTGCACTTAGCGGATTCTACTATTAAAATGCCTATGGGAAGAATTAATGATGTTCTTATTCTTGCAAATAGGAATTATGTGCCCATAGATTTTATTGTTCTTGATATTGATTGCAATCCGTCTTGTCCAATTATTCTTGGTAGACCGTTTTTACGCACTATCGGTGCCGTGATTGATATGAAAGAAGGCAATATTAAGTTCCAATTTCCTTTGAGGAAGGGTATGGAACACTTTCCTAGAATAAGAATTAGGCCACCATATGAATCAATCATGAGGACATCTTATGGATCTCGAACCAAAGATGACAAAACTTAGATCCTTGCTTTATGCCTAGCTAAGGGTGTGAAACTATAGCGCTTGTTGGGAGGCAACCCAATGAATAAAATTTATTTTTTGCTTTTTGTTTCCTGTTTTTGAGTTTTAGCACAATTATGCTACTATTATGATTGTGTTTTTTTATGTTTTAATTAGTGTTTGTCCAAGTAAAGCCTTTAGGATCTTCTTGGGTGATAGTTGTTTGATCTTGCTGAAAAAACAGAAACTTTTGTGCTCACGAAAATAATTTTAGTTTTTTACCAGAGAGCTATAAAATACTCATTCTACTTGCAATGGATCAATATACAAATTTCTCAGGTCGTCCTAATTTTTCAGAATTTTTGGAGTTACAGAAGTATTCGAAATAGTCAGATTACTACAGACTGTTCTGTTTTGACAGATTCTGTTTTCTTTATGTTGTGTGCTTATTTTGATGGCTCTATGGTTTTCTTTGATGATTTTTTGACATAGAAAAGTTGGAATATGGTAGATATAATGCAAAAACAAAATATGAATTGGTTTGATACAACACTTATAGTAGTGATTTATTTTCCTTACACTAACGGATCTCACGAAGGTTTTGTTGAGTTTTGTGTGATTGAAGTTTTCAAGTTTGGGGTCATCTTATGATGGATGAAGGAATGATGGAAGAGCCTAAGCTTGGGGATTACCCGGCATCCCAGGATATTATCCAAAAATGATCAACCAACTAAGCTTGGGGATGCCCCCGAGTGGCATCCCCGCTTTCTTCCAACGACCATCGTTATTTTACTCGAAACTATATTTTTATTCGTCACATGATATTATGTGTTTTGCTTGGAGCGTCTTGTATCATATGAGTCTTTTCTTGTTTTATTTTGTATTTTAAGTCATCAATCCTTGCTGGACACACCTATTTGACAGAGCCAAAATTATGTCATGACTTGTTAGAATTGCTCTCTATGCTTCACTTCATTTTTTATGAGCAATGGACTTGCTCTAGTGCTTCACTTGTATATTTTTGAGCATGGTGTGCTTTAGTATTTTTTGAAGAAATTCTCTCTTGCTTCACTTAGATTTATTTGAGAGTTAGTAAAATTTTCAAGAAAATCTCTCTTGCTTCACTTAAATTAATTTGAGAGAAAGAAAAATTTATTATGCTCATGATCTTCACTTATATTTGTTTGAGCTTATGAAAAGCAACACATGAAAATTAGTCCCAAAGTGGTAGATATCCAAGAAGGATATAATAAAAACTTTCATGAAGATCATTGGACAAAACAAACTTGATTCTTAGTAATAGTTTTGAGATATGATGATGTGATATGTGAGTCATCGTGATGAGTAATTATGCTTTAGTAGGAATATTGGTGTTAACATTTGTGATTCCCTATGCAAGTATGAAAGTCAATAATCTTGCGATGAAATTATATCCTACTTGTGGTGCATTATTCGGTGTTATTTATGCTTAAGGCTTGCTTATGAGATTATTCGTTTCTTGGTTGGTCGCTTCTCAATCTTCTGCTAGCCTTCATTTTGCACCAAGTATGATCACTACTTGTGCATCCAAAAACCTTTAAACCAGTTTTGCCACATGAGTCCACTATATCTACCTATATGCGGTATTCTTTTGCCGTTCTAAGCAAATTTGCATGTGCCATCTCTAATTTTCAAAAATAAACTTCTCTTTTGTGTGTTCGCTTCGCTCACGGAGCGGTGAGGGGTGGCTAATATTTTCCATGCTAGATGTGTTATTCTCAAGATGAGTGTTTATTCACTTGTCATTGCAGGAGAGTAAGGCAAAGGTATTAGGGATGCCCAGACCCAAAATGCAAAACATGAATTTACTTTATGTTGTCAAATAATAAATTTCTTGGAAAGTGTTGGTATGGACGGAAACCGTGGATACAGCTAGCCATGGAAAATGAAAGTATGGTGGAAAAAGGAATAAACTTTATTTTATGTTTGGGAACCGTCTATGATATATCTATGCATGAAAAGTGTTTGGAACTCTAAGTCGTTTTCGTTGGTGGGATGGATACACCTCTCAAAATGTTTTTATCTCTAAGTTTTTCGCTTTGAACTCTGGCACCTCTACAAATCCCTACTTCCCTCTGCGAAGGGTCTTTCTTATTGAATTTGTTTTTTGAATTTGAGTCTCCATCCTCTCTTATAAAAGCACCAACTAGGAGGCAATATGAACGTACTTAAGTATTGGGTGTAGCTAATATTCGAGTGTGCTTCATGAATGGATCAATGGTTGAGCATGATGGGCTAGGGATAACTTATTTTAGCGTTGATATTTTGAAAGACATGGTTGCTTGTTGATATGCTTGAGTATCTAAATTATTATGTCAAACTAGACTATTGCTTTGAATCACATAAAAGTCCAATTGTCCATGCTATAAAGAAAAGAATATGATATGACATGATAGGCAGCATTCCACATCAAAAATTCTGTTTTTATCACTTACCTACTCGAGGACGAGAAGGAGTTAAGCTTGGGGCTGCCGATACGTCTCCAACATATCTATAATTTTTTATTGTTCCATACTGTTATATTATCAATCTTGGATGTTTTATAATCATTTTATATCATTTTTTGGTACTAACCTATTGACATAGTGCCAAGTGTCAGTTTTTTCCTGTTTTTACGTGTTTTTACATCGCAGAAAATCTATCAGACGGAGTCCAAATGCCACGAAACTTTACGAAGATTTTTTATGGGCCAGAAGGAACACAACGAGTCCTGGCTGCGCCTGGGGTGCCCTGGGAGGGCACAACCCACCAGGGCACGCCAAGAGGCCCAGGCGTGCCCTGGTGGGTTGTGCTTGTGCCCACCTCGGGTGCCCCCCGAACCGCCTCTTTGCTCTATAAATACCGAAAAAATGCCAGAACCCTAGAGGCATCGACGAAATATTCATCCAGCCGCCGCAGAGTCCCGAACCACCAGATCCAATGTAGACACCATCTCAAATGGGGTTCACCACCTCCATTGGTGCCTCTCCGATGATGCATGAGTAGTTCTTTGTAGACCTTCGGGTCCGTAGTTAGTAGCTAGATGGCTTCATCTCTATCTCTCTCTTGATCCTCAATACAATGGTCTCTTGGATATCCATATGATGTAACTCTTTTGCGGTGTGTTTGTTGGGATCTGGCGAATTTTGAGTTTATGATCAGTTATATCTTTTTATATCCATGAAAGTATTTGAGTTTTTTTGATCTTTTATGCATGATTGCTTATAGTCTCGTATTTCTTCTCGAATATTTGGGTTTTGTTTGGCCAACTTGATCTATTTATCTTGCAATGGGAAGAGATGCTTTGTAGTGGGTTCGATCTTACGGTGCTTGATCCCAGTGACAGAAAGGGAAACGACATGTATGTATCGTCGCTACTAAGGATAAAACGATGGGATCTATCTCTACATAGATAGATCTTGTCTACATCATGGCATTGTTCTTATTGCATTACTCCGTTTTTCCATGAACTTAATACACTAGATTGCATGCTTGATAGCGGTCGATGTGTGGAGTAATAGTAGTAGATGCAGGCAAGAGTCGGTCTACTAGTCTTGGACGGGATGCCTATATAATGATCATTGCCTGGATATCGTCATGGGTATTTGAAGTTCTATCAATGCCCAACAGTAACTTGTTCATCCACCGCTTTGCTATTTTTCTTGAGAGAAGCCACTAGTGAAACCTACGCCCCCCCCCCCCCCCCCGAGTCTCTTTCTCATATTATTTGCCTTTGCGATATACTTTTATTTGCTTTTATTTTCAGATCTATTAATCCAAAAACCCAAAAATACTTTGCTACACTTTATTTATTTGCGATCTATTTATCCAATCTATTACAACCTTTTTACCATCACGCACCAATTTCTGGCACCGTTACCCGAAAGGGATTGACAACCCCTTTAACACGCCGGGTTGCGAGGATTTGTTATCTGTGTGCAGGGGTTGTTTATGTTGTGTTGCTTGGTTCTCCTACTGGTTCGATAACCTTGGTTGGAAATACCTACCGCCACTGTGCTGCATCATCCCTTCCTCTTTGGGGAAATACCAACGTAGCTTCAAGCGACATCACTATTCCGTAAGGGACCGATTGGATCCAAAAGTTTAATGCTATGGTTAGAATTTATTCTTAATACTTTTCTCATAGTTACAGATGCTTGCGGGAGGGTTAATCATAAGTAGGAGTTTTGTTCAAGTAAGAACAACACCTAAGCACCGGTCCACCCACATATCAAATTATGAAAGTAGCGGACACGAATTAAACCAACATGATGACAGTGACTAGATGAAATTCCCGTGTACCCTCAAGAATGCTTTGCTTATCATAAGAGGCCGTTTTGGCCTGTCCTTTGCCTCAAAAGTATTGGCTACCTTGCTGCACTTTTGTTACTACTATTGTTACTTGCTCGTTACAAATTATCTTGCTATCAAACTACTCTGCTACTTACAATTTCAGCACTTGCAGACATTACCTTACTGAAAACTACTTGTAATTTCCTTCTGCTCCTCATTGGGTTCGACACTCTTACTTATCAAAAAGAGCTACAATTGACCCCCTATACTTGTGCGTCATCTGTGGGGACCTCTGGTACTTATTGGCTCCAATGTTCCTCATATATTCCATAAAAAATCTCCGTAAAGTTTCAGCTTGTTTGGAGTTGTGTAGAATAGGTGGCCTAACGTAGCTTCTCCTAGTCCAGATTTCCAGCTGCCGGAATTCTCCCTCTTTGTGTGTACCTTACATATTATGAGGGAAAAGGCATTAGAATTACTCCAAAAAGCATTATTATGCATAAAAACATCATAAATAATAGTAGGAAAACATGATGCAAAATGGACGTATCAAGGCCGAGCTCCCCAAAAGCCACGACCTGGTCCCATCTTTCGGTCGACAAAAGCAAACCAAGATATTCCAGGTCCACCCTGAAGACCCCAACAAAACTGTAACCATTAGCGGAGATCTCTCAGAGGGCTAGGAGGCAGAGCTCCTTGCCTTCCTCGGAGCCAACTGGAACATATTCGCATGGAAGCCCGCCGACATGCATGTCGGGAGTGCCGATAGAGAAAGCCTAACACTGCCTAAATGTTCGGAAGGACGGGAGGCTGGTAAAGCAGGCCCTATGGCGCTTCGCTACAGAAAAATGAATGCCGATATGAGAAGAGATAACACGCCTACTCGCGGCCAAGTTCATAAGGGAGGTCGCGCACCCGGAGTGGCTGGCAAACCCCATGATGGTGCCAAAGAAGAACAATACATGGCGCATGTGCGTGGACTACACCGACCTCAACAAGGCATGCCCCAAGGACCCATTCCCGCCGCCAAGGATCGTCCAGATAATCGACTCCATTGTAGGGTGTGAACACCTATGCTTCCTGGATGCATATTCAGGATACCACCAGATACGGATGAAAGAATCTAACCATGAGATGACCTCCTTCATTACGCCGTATGGGCCCTTCTTCTATGTCACAATGCCATACGGCCTCAAAAAACGCGGGGCTACGTACCAACAGACGATGCAGAAGTGTTTCAGTAAACAGATCGGGGTAAATGCGGAGGTCTACATAGATGACATCATGGTAAAATCCAAACAAGGATCAAGCCTCCTCGCCGACCTCCAACAGACCTTCGGCCACCTCCGTAATTTTAGTATGAAGCTAAACCCCGACAAATGCGTCTTCGGGGTCCCCGTAGGTCAGCTCTTGGATTTCATTATATCCCAACGAGGATAGAGGCAAACCTAGAGAAGATAAAAGCCATAGTGGCCCTCGAGACCCCTGAGATGGTACATGACATACAGAAGCTCACGGGCTGCATGGTGACCTTGAGCAGGTTCATCTCAAGGCTGGAGAAGCCAGACAAGCATTCGCCGACCTCAAGACGCTGTTACAATCAAACCCGCTCCTGGTATCCCCAGCCCAATCGGAACCCATGTTGCTCTACATTGCAGCAACAACCCAAGTAGTCAGTGTGGTCATCGCTGTCGAATGAGAGGATGCCTGAAAGATACACCACACGCAACACCCGGTGTACTACCCAGCAAGGTACTTACGCCTTGCAAGACAAGGCTGCAAGAAAGTTGCGACATTACTTCCAAGCCAACCCAATAACGGCGGTCAGCCAGGCGCCGCTATCCGACATCATCAACAACAAAGATGCCACAGGTTGCGTGGCGAAATGGGCAATCAAACTCTTACCGTTTGAGCTCTCTTACAAGCCGCATACGGCAGTGCAATCTCAGGCCATTGCCGACTTCCTCATAGAATGAACAGAGGCCCAACAGGTCCCCAAAAACATCGACCTCGAGTACTGGACAATGTACTTTGACGGGTCGATGACACTACAAGTACCGGGGGCTAGAGTAGTCCTCGTCTCCCTATAGGCAACAAAATGAACTACATCCTCCAACTACATTTTCGGGACTCCAACAACGTAGCAGAATATGAAGCCCTCCTGCACGGGCCCCAGAACGCGGTCTCCATGGGCATCTGATGTCTCATCTGTCGCGACGACTTCGACCTCGTGGTCCAACAGGTCATGAAAACATTTGACACCAGGGACCCCAAGATGGCAGCATACCACGCCGCCGTCCGAGCACTCGAAGGAAAATTTGACGAACTCGAATTAGATCACGTCGAATGAAGCGACAACATCATAGCAGAGAACCTCGCACGGGTCAGATTGTCCAGAGAACCCGTGACAAACAAGACCTTCCTGGACATACTACACCTCGAAATCTAACATGTTATATATGAAAATTCCTCAGAAAAATGTGTAAATTTCAAATATGTCATTATCTTGCATGCCAATCATTTCAAAGAATCTTATTTTCTTCTTTTTGTTTAATTTTTCTTTTATCGGGCATATTCAAATACTTTTCAAAATATTGACATTTTTCAAATCCTAACTTGAAGTCTAGCATGTTATATATGAAATTCCTTAGAAAAATGTGTAGATTTCAAATATGCTATTATCCTTGCATGTCAATCATCTCTAAAATTAGGTTTAGGATGCAACCTTAATTAATACCTTTTTATATGTGGTATTTTGGAAATGCCTATTATATATATGTTCCTACACCATTTAAATTGAGTACATACGGTAGCTTGATGCTTTCACAAAAGGGAAAACTTTGTTTTTGCCAATTTTACTTATGCCACTCTAGAATTTGACATATCACTTTTGTCACTCTTGGCTTTTGACAATACATCATAAATGCCATTTCATGGCAAAAATGATAATTTTTTATTTCACTTTTGCTACTCTTAGCTTTTGACAATGTATCACAATTGCCACTCTGAAAATGCTGCTTTTGCCACGAAATGGCAAAAGTGATATATTGTCAAAACTAAGAGTGGCAAAAGTGAAATGTCAAATTCTAGAGTGGCATAAGCAAAGTGGGAAAAAACTAGAGTGGCAAAAACAAAGTTTTCCCTTCACAAAAATTATTATTGGCACCGTAGGGGATGTTGATTCCTACTAAAATTACAACAGGTGTACAATCGTCCTCTCTATTTTGCACAATGTACAGTAACCGACCCCTGGTCAATGATGTACACTAAAGTACTGATACGAGCTTTATGTAAACCAGTGGCTTAACATTGATTTTCATAGTTTGAAATCGTGCCTACAAAGTTTTCTCCTGACAATATCGATGTTCATATGCAACCTTGAACATTTGATATGCATGTTCTTATAGTTGATTGTTTTCGATGTAGACGTCTAATATGTTTGTAACTAAACCAAATCTAATTTGGATTACATTTGCAAACACATATAGCAACAAGACAAAAATAATGATTCTTATGCATAAGTTATCATTTGAGTACTAAAATGTACTTCTCTATTTTCATACTAATCCAATATTTGCTGGTCATCACTAAGGAGGAACGGCAACAAAAACATAAAAGAGATAGCGGTAGCTAGGTAGATTTCTTTTTTGTTATTTAACAAATTGGAAACACATGAGTACACTTTAAAAATCAACTCACCCCATTTTGTTTGTCGTGCAACATCGTGAAAGATTTCAAAGGATTTGTCTCGGTGCAACACACGAACATGTTTGCTAGTAAAAAAAGAGGGAGTATGGTTTATTTGCAAATCACACCATGTGATCACAATAGCGCCCCTCCGAAACTCGAAAGGACAGATGAATAAACGCAATTTATTTTTGAAAAAAAAAACTGTCAGCAAAACAGATGGCAACGACGGAAAAGCAAGAGAGATCACGGATCCGTGATCCGGGTCCACGAAGTAATCGCGAGCAAGACAGACAGGCAGCGGCAACCACGGAACAAATCCGATCACGTTGCCCTGCGGCTTGGCCTAGACTAGACCCCACGACTCCCATCTCGACCACTCCCGTGGACTCCCTCGCGCCCTCCCTCCTCCTGTCGTGTCCTCCCACCCCCCCGCGCGGTGGTCGCCGGAAGCAGCGCCCCACAGTCGGACGCTCGTCAGATCCGCCGCCGCCTACGCCAAGATGAACGACACCGATGTCTCCAAGCAGATCCAGCAGATGGTGCGGTTCATCCGCCAGGAGGCCGAGGAGAAGGCTGGCGAGATCTCCGTCTCCGCCGAGGAGGTTAGTTCTTCCCCGTTTACTCTCCATCTCGAAGGTTCCAGAACCTTCTCGATGCGCGCCTCCTTGGTTTGGAACGCTCGATCTGTTCATCGCGCCCTGTCATCTCGAAGCATCCAGCCTTAGGGGCCGCTCGATTGTTTAAGCCTAAGGTTTCAATTTTGGGATTGTGAGATCTGTGTCCAAGTGACGAAGCGCGCTAGCTCCTAGGTAGATCCAGAAGCGTCTAAATTTTGGTTCTATCGTTTAAGCTAATCTCAGTGCACGGAATAAAGCTAGAAGCCTCCAGATCGCGGTGTTTTGGGCCGTAGCGTACGCTACTCTCCCCTCCCCTTGTCGAGTTGAATGAATTCAGGTACCTGCATGGCTGAATCGATACTGTGTGATTTTGGAGGACGGGGAGCAAACTCAAGCTTGAACTGAACCGGGAACTTAAGTTTGTGCATGCATTGTTCCATTTGCTTCTGGTGGTACTAGAAGCAAAGCTGGAGCTTAATCTTGATGGGAAAAATATGACGTGCTTAAAACATGTTGCAAAAAGTCTTCGAATCAGCTGTTCAGCACCCTTCGTTCCCTGCTACCTTGTGATCTTTAGTTCTGCTCACCCAAACCTCGGATCCACAACGCTTGTAGGCCGCACCATTAACCATTGTGAATCATAGCACCATTTTATTCACGTAAGTAACTATGAAGGGAAATAGTTATTCGAATACAGATGCTATAAATACCAGTATTGTTTGGTTGCGGGATGAGTCGGTGTATACTGGATGTTGAGCAAAACACTTGCCTAATGTTTGTTATGTATTATTATGCGCTTCTTTGTTTGTTCTAGTCTCTTCATAGCTGGGTACAGCACGCATGCTTACGTAATTGTATGTGTATGATCCCTGGGTTTTCAAGATCTATTATTGTGTTCCCGTGTAAAATCAAGCCATATAGAATACAGCGTCGTTAAGCCTAGGAGACATGATTTGTCAGCATTCTGAGTTTCCAGAGCTAGGATAATGCTTTGTCTGTGAAGCAACCGGCCATCCTTTTGTGACTAAGGTTGTTTCCTTTCCTGAAGTTATTACTCACCATGGGAAAGATATGTCTGTTTTCTGTCATATTTTCCATGATTTCCGTCCCACCTTTCATGATTATTGGCCATGCATGTTTTGGTTTTATCCTCTTTTCTTTGCCGGAAGTTGTTTACTCATCTTATAATTTGTTTCTTAGGTTTGACATGTTTGTATAATTACGTGCAGGAGTTCAACATTGAGAAGCTGCAACTTGTTGAAGCTGAGAAAAAGAAGATCAGGCAAGAATATGAGCGGAAAGAGAAGCAGGTTGATGTTCGGAAGAAAATGTGAGGCTTTAGTTCTCTGAATCACCTCTTTCTCCACGATCATTCTGGAATGCTATAATGTTATCAACTGCATTGCATCTTGAGAAATTTGAAAACATATTCCACACCATATTTATATCAGAATATGTTGTAGACAGAGCTGAGCGACATATATTACAACAAATTTATATCAATGATGTGAACCAACGCGGCACAGGATAACTGTAAATTGCTTCACCCTCACAGCTTTATCGGTGATAACCATCGGTTAATCTTGAACTTCTTGACACTTACTGATATATACAACGGTATTATATATGAGCTCAAACAGTTTGTAATATTTGCATAACTTGACTGCAGTAAACTTATCTGTTGACTGAAGACTTATCCTGAAGAGTGAAGACAAAGTTGTAAAACTGTGAACTGCTGCTTGCATTTGGTCTCAGGAATAAATAGGAGATATGTTGAAGTAGTATGAACTTTAAAGTAGAATATTCCATATGTTAAAAACTTAAAAGCAAGTATGAAAAGAAAGCTACTGTTGATGACAAGGTAAAATATAGAGCAGCACGGGAAGATTTAGAAATGTAATTCTAGAACAATGTAACCTTAGTATCATGTTGCATATAATTAAAGTGGAGTGCTGATTGTTGAGTATGAGATGTTCTCTTTTTGTGGTCGTAGATGAAACATTAGTTAAAGTCCATGGTTCGTCGCAAGCATCTGCACTGATATTTATGCGGTTATCCCTACATTACCTGATGAATCATTGTTCTTTTGTCAGTGAGTACTCTATGCAGCTGAATGCTTCTCGCATCAAAGTGCTTCAGGCCCAGGATGACCTGGTTAATAAAATGAAAGAGGATGCAATGAAGGAACTCCTGAATATCAGCAGCAACCACCATGAATACAGGAATCTGTTAAAAGAACTCGTTGTTCAGGTTTGTTTGAGCGTACCAAACACAAACCTTTTCCTCATCTCGAAATATTGTTGGCTAACTCATATAATAACGCTTCTTTTTTACCGGATAATATACAGGGCCTGCTTCGGTTGAAAGAGCCAGCTGTACTGCTCCGCTGCCGCAAAGAAGATCACCATAATGTGGAATCTGTACTGCATTCAGCAAAGAATGAGTATGCATCAAAAGCAGATGTCCATGAGCCAGAGATACTCGTTGACCACAGTGTCTACCTGCCACCTTCTCCGAGCCATGGTGATGAGCACGGCCAGATTTGGTAATGCATTGGAAATTATTTCTTGGGGTGTTACTTTATTGGTTCCTTACCGTAGATTTATTGGTTCCTTACAGTATCTAATTGTGTGCTTCTAGATTTGTCTTTATCTGTATTCACATAAAATAGACATTTGAAATCCGTAGTCATTTAATAGTTTCATGCTAGTTATTGACCTCAGTCCTTGTCATTATTGTGCTGTTTATGCAGCCATGGAGGTGTTGTGCTGGCTTCTCGAGATGGAAAGATTGTGTTTGAGAATACAGTTGATGCAAGGCTTGAAGTTGTTTTCCGCAAGAAATTGCCAGAGGTGCGTTCATTCAGCTCATCTTCCAATATATTTTGTTTTGCCACTGCGTCATTGTGCACAATTCTAAAGAAAACGATTCTAATGTGATTCCTTTCTAACGTTCTGCATCTCTTGCTAGATCTCATTTAGTGCTAGCATGAACCTCATAGAAGCAGTATTACAAATGGTTTTGCATTTCATTATGATTAGTTGATTGCTGAATATGCCATTTCAGCGTGCTTGTCACATTTTTCTGGATAAATCAACAATGTTCGTAAATACTGAAGTGTTCAAGTATGACATCATCATTTAGTTTGTTGTAGGAAATGTCCATTATACTCCCTGACTAGTCACAGTTTTATTTGATAAGCAACCCCTGATGAGAAGAAATTACATGCTATACCCCTGCTTTGCTAAACCAGTTCCCTTCAGGGTTATCTGGAAAAACACAATACTTTGGAGGAATACTCTGCCCTTTTTGCTTTGCTGTAACAAACAGTGATGATTCTTTTGTAACGGTGTATATCCCCCCCCCCCCCCCCACCCACCCCACCCAACCCCTGTAGAGGACATGCAACATCGTTCCCTATTTTATGGAGAAAACAGTTGATCATTGGCATTAAAATTATCTTAATATCTCAGTCTATTTTACATACAAAAAGTTGATCCTCAACATGAAAAATGTTTTAATATCCGTGTTTCCTTGCAGATCCGGAAGCTTCTTGTTGCGGCATAATGCACACTTGTATTTTGGTGATGGTACAGCTGTTTCTATGTAAAATGGCTGCTGGTTTGACCCCCAGCAGGTGCAACCAACTCCGCCCGGTTTTGCGAACATTGATTGTTTAAAGTATCCCATCTTCTTATGTAAACACTACTTATTTGTTCATTATTGTCGCTGAGCACAAACTATTTGGACGAACTTTGCTCTGAGGAATAATAAATAAAGCACCGTCGGATTGTGTTTATGAACTACTTGCTCCAAAAACCCGTCCTCAGCTTGGATTGCAGGATGCAACTTGCCTGCATGAAGCGGGAATCGCTTGGATTGCTGGTTGCAACTCGCCTGCATGAAGCAGGAATCACCATACGGTTCTTATCAGACCTTTTGAGAACATGTGTTTAAGTGTTGGTGCGTCTGTTTTGTTTCACCACTGGCCCACCTCAATTGCTGCACAGTTGGGTTACGTTGTCCTTTGTGCTAAGCTAACTGAGCCAATCTAAAAAGGCCCAGTCAGACTTTGCTTGTAGCGGGAACGTCTACAAAATACTCCCTCCGTTTCTAAATATAAGTCTTTGGAGTGATTTCACTATGGACCACATACGAAGCAAAATGAGTGAATCTATACTTAAAATGCATCTATATGCATCCGTATGTAGTTCATAGTGGAATCTCTACAAAGACTTATATTTAGGAATTAAAATGCATCTATATGCATCTGTATGTAGTTCATAGTGGAATCTCTACAAAGACTTATATTTAGGAACGGAGGGAGTACTAAGCTTCGATTCACGACACTTAACTGTACACAGCAAAGCCGTGTCCCACGCGAGGCCAACAAGGGGTAGCAGGAAAAATTCTCCTAAAAAACAGGGGGTACAAGAGTACAAAATATAGTCTATTTTTGGAGAGCGGCTAAATGCCTCCCGAGTTCAACTACTTGCTAGCAGTAAAATAAATAAAAAAACTAGAAAAGAAATAGTAATAACTGCTTTTTTTGGCATAGAAGATGTTTGAGTGCGTGAGGTCCGTGCCAATTTTCAGCTCGTTTGGAACATCCGAGTAGCTCTCAGCAAAAAAATTGGAGTGCGGATATGTTTACTATTTGTGCACTATTCTGACTCATTATTTTTGGGGGCTGATAGGTGCCAGGGCACGCCCAGATTTGGTCCAGTCCTACCGGAGCCACATGATGCATGCGTTCCAGGCCGCATGGTTCAGCGCCCCCCTCCTCGCGCGTCGTCCCCTCCTTCCTCCTCGCTTCTTCCTTCTCCCGCATCGTTCAATTGAAAAAAGGGAGCAACCACCGCGCACTGGAGGGGGGGGGGGGGGAGGCTGCGGCGAGTGCCAGCGACCCTCGTTGTTAGAATTGTGTCGAATATTATTGTACAAGTTAGGTTACGGTTGGACTTGGCTTTGGATTGTGTGTAGACAGGGTAGGAGTTGTGTCCTAATAGGACACTTGTATCCTAGACCTCTTGTATATATCGGAGGTAGACACACGATGTAACCTATGCCAACATAATAGCACAGGTACGCGGGGGAGCCGGCGGCGTGTGCCAGCGTCCAGGGCGGCCGGGGTGCGGTATTGTGAAGGTGTCACGGGGAGGAGCGCCCGTAGTCAGGCCTCGGGGATGTAGCCATATGGTGAACCTCGTTAACAAATCTCGGTGCCATGCTTGTGTGATTGCTTGGTCCTCGGTAGATCGACGGAGCGCCTTGGATTTATTCTAACAAGTGGTATCATGAGCAAGGTTCGAAGAGGCTGTGGAAGTTGATTCAGAGGAGGAAGAACGTATCAACGGACTTGTATGCAAAGGGATCGCAGCTGTGAGAACGAAGTTAGTCGGCGAGTTGTTGCTGGCTAGTTGTATCGAGAAGCAGGGGCGGATCCAGCCCAGCCCAGCGCCCCGGGCCCCCTTCATATACTGTAGCAATTGCTACAGTATTTTCGTTACAGTCCCTGAAGAAAATGGGCCTCACGCCCCAGGCCTGGGCCCCCTGGCCTGGGGCCTAGATCCGCCACTGTCCAGAAGGCAGCGATGAAGTGTTCGCGGTTGTTGTAGTTCTTCAATAAGCCTCCGCAAACCAAAAAAAACCATTGAAAAAAGACTCCCGTGTCGCTCCCCGCAGCGGCCCGGGAGAACCCTAAATCGCCGCCGCCAGTCAACTTCCCGCCTCGCTCTACCCTCCTCGCCGCCGCCGGAGTACGCCGGCGGGCAAAGCCCGAGCGGCGGCGGCGGGGTCTTCTCCATCTCGCGAGGAGCACGAGCTGCGCGGGGGCGGCTCGACCACGGGGATGTGGATCTCGACGAGGCGCCGTCGGGTTCCTGGCGACTGACGGGCGACGCGGTCGTCAGCGTGCGCGTTGGGAGGGCGCGTCCTTGCTGCGCCTTGGCGCGGGCGGCGTGGTTCTGGCACGGCCGTCGGCGCGCGAGGTGGCGGGGGGAGCGCTGCAGGGTGGCGCGGATCTGGCGCGGCCGCCGGCGTACGAGGTGGAGGGGAGAGCGCAGCGGGGTGGCGCAGATCTGATGCGGCCACCGGCGCGCGTGGTGGAGGAGGAGCGCTGCAGGGTGGCGCGGATCTGACGCGGGCGCGGGGTGAACGCCGCCGGCGCCCCCAGCGAGGATCTGCTTGGTGGCGGCGTCGGTACATGAGGAAGGTTGGCGACACGGCGGTGAGGGGCTCCAAGCCCGATCTGAGTTTGGACGGTCCTGCGCCCAGATCTCGATAGCCGGTGGCGCCTGGATAGGGGAGGCGGGAGCGGTGGCCCGGTGGATGCTGGTGGGTTCCCCCTTGCAAGCGTGTGCACGTCCAGCTCCTGGAGCAGGGGCGCCTTCCAGCCGGTTGGTGCTAGAGGAAGCTCGGGCAGACCAGATCCAGCACGGAGGTCCGGTCCTTGCGCGCGGCGGCGCGAGCACGTTAAGTCTTGGCTTGGTTTTGCTCTGTTCGGCGCGCTGCGGTGCGGGCCGGTCAACTATGGTTCTACTTCGGTATTTCCTGTGCGCTGCGGTGCGAATTCTCGCCCAGATCTGCGCACGGAGCCGGAGGATGGCCGGAGTCGATTTGGTTCGCCCAGGTCCTGCGAACGGCGGTGCGGACCGGTCAGGTTGGCGTGTGCTCGCCTAGGTTCTGCGTGCGGTAGCGACTATACCATGTCTGGTTGTGTGCTTGGCCTTGTTCTGCCCGGTGGTGTTGGGCTGGTCTCGGATTCTGGATGGTTGGCAGAAGGCTTGACTCCGGATGAAAATCTTGCATCGACCTCGTCGGTGCCGACGGTAACGGCATTTTTGGATGTCGTCTTCTTCCTTGGAGGTGCCGCCGTGGAGCTCATTGCTCTTCTTGCCTTATGCAGAGGTCTCCGGGTGAAAACCTAAGATCTGGCGGAGCCAGATCGGATGACGGTAGTGTTCTAGATACCATTTCCTTTTTGGAGGCGTCATCTTGGAGGCCTCGACGATGGATTTCGATGATGTGCACGGTTGCTGGCGGATCTTGGGTTTGTGTTGGTGTCGGCGGGTGTTCATTTTTTTCTTTTTTTTCTGCACCAGCCTTTTTGCTGTGCTTTCCTCCGTTGGAGGTGTTCTGTTACTCCCCTTCTGATCAATGAATTTGACAAGTTTTGCCAACATTCAAAAAAAAGTTCTTCAATAAGCAATCGGGATTGACAGCAGCTGGCATCGGTGAGTTGTATCAGCGGGCGGCTAGATCGGATCGATAGGCAGGCGGCAAAAGCATCAGGCGAGACGCGGCGATTGATCAGGTGCATCAATCGGGCGAGCATACATAAATCCCGTGAGGTCGGATCAAGCTGGCGACGTATCGAGGTATTGATCGACTCGGTTTCGACGAGATTGATGCGGTGAAGGAACATGGACAAGTCGGTCCAGTCCGAGGCGCGTACGGGCAGCAGAGTCTTGACGAGAGGGATCGATCAAGTCTCGATCGGTTGGGCACCTGCAGCAGGAAGCTGCAACGCAGGGGCAAAGGCCTAGGTCAGGCGTGGCCCGCAGGTGGTGCAGGAGACCGTGTGAAAGCAGGCAAACGGCTGCATGGGCCAGGGCCCAGGAAGGCTGTTTGGCAGGCTGAAGCTTGCGCTAGCGATCGCGGATCGTGGTTAGCAGGGGCTGGAGCGTACAGAACCGATGGAAGCCATGCAACGAGGATTTGTTGAGAAGAAAAAAAGGTTTGGAGCAAGTCCCGATGTGTAGACCTGTGTCCATGAGCATCACGGTGTGGATCAAAGTTATTTGTTCTTGTGTGCTAAACATACACGGAAGGATAATAGGAAAAGGGAAAAGTTCTGAAGAAAAGGGTCCACGCATACACGTAGAAGCTGTAAGCAATCCAAGGCAAGAAAAATAATTTGTGCGGAGGACCACTATGGTCAAGATTGCATGAGATTTTTTTTCTGGTGTCAAGTTTGCTGGAACTTATTTGGAGCGTGTGCAGCAAGGACCGCAACACGCACATAAGGCTTGGAGGAGCCTAGATTGCGACGTGGCAAGATCATGCAAACACAGGGCGTCAAAGCAAGGCACGAACATGACGCAGGGTGAAGCATGATTGCAGTCGGACGAGTTCGGCTAGGGTCAGACATATAAGGCAGCCGGCCTGGACAGTCTGGCGGATCGGCGGAGATGTCGGTCATAAGCAGAAGACGACGGTGTTTTCAGCGACGACGACATAGGAGCGTGATGCTGATGGTGGCCGATATCTGGGGCGTGGAAACACGTGGTGCAGGCTTGAGGCTTGTGCGGCTTCGACAGACTATTGCGCAGGGTTGATTCAAGACGGTGCACATGAGAGCCTGGAATCGACATGGCGCGGGAGGGTGGCATGTACAACCACCATGGAGTCATGTTGAAGGTGGAGTTGGAGTCTGATGGAAGACTACACTCTGTGCTGATGGAGGGGCTACAGTGTAAGATATCAGAGAATCGAAGCCCATTTCAGCGGGATAGCGAGAGACACGTGGTTTCAGACTGGGTACCAGTGGTCTGATGGAGGCATGATACTCGACATCGGTCGGTGATGATCGATGGATCTCTGAAGTGGGAGTTGAGGCAGTGGGGGCTAGCTACCCGAGAGATTCGACCAGGACAGCAGAGGCTCGACGCGGTGATAGCGGCGAGGCGTGCGGTAAGCACGGGACACAGCGATAGGCCAAGGCACTGGTGGTCAGACATGTGGTCAGACAAATTGTGCAGGGGTGCTGAAGCAGTGTTGACGAGTACCGGATTCAAGTTGGTGACTGGGTCTATCGGTGCCGGAATATGGACAAGAGTTGACCATGGAGAATCTGTGAAAGTGACGGAAAGTCTGAAATTGTCAAAAATAGAGAGAGTACATGGTCGTATATTCTATGGTGTTCGGTGCACATGGCAAAGTGCGGATGACAAGTACAGAAGGAGGTGGAGTGCTATAGCTGTGGGACATGTCAGAGACTATCCGGGGAAAAGGGTGAGACAACTGTGAATTTGACTCAAAGTGATACAGGGCGACGGTGAAATTCCTTCAAGTTTCAGACAGACGGTCATGAAAGAGCGGTGATGTTGAGTTCAGGTAACTCTTATATGTGACACCCAATATGTGAGTTGTTTATTTTCACGCAGATTAATGATCAGTGTGTGATGGCATTGAGCGGATACTCCGGAAGTTGGGAGCACAAAGTAGAGTAACAAGGAACTTAATTTTTGCTCGAGTGTTGACTGTGATGAAGACGAGAAGGGACTACAGTTGCAGGTGGAGTCACATGGAGTCTGGGAGTAGCAGCGGTGCTCATGGTGTATCTCAAGTCCAATGTACATGGAGGTTCGACGCACGGACGAATTTAAGATGGTGGAGAATATTCGCCAAGGTGGAGTTTGTTAGAATTGTGTCGAATATTATTGTACAAGTTAGGTTACAGTTGGACTTGGCTTTGGACTGTGTGTAGACAGGGTAGGAGTTGTGTCCTAATAGGACACTTGTATCCTAGGCCTCTCATATATATCGGAGGTAGACACACGATGTAACCTATGCCAACATAATAGCACATGTACGCGGGGGAGCCGGCGGCGTGTGCCGGCGTCCAGGGCGGCCGGGGTGCGGTATTGTGAAGGTGTCACGTGTTGGGGAACGTAGTAATTTCAAAAAATTTCCTACGCACACGCAAGATCATGGTGATGCACAGCAACGAGAGGGGAGAGTGTTGTCTACGTATCCTAGTAGACCGACAACGGAAGCGTTATGACAACGCGGTTGATGTAGTCGTACGTCTTCACGGCCCGACCGATCAAGCACCGAAACTACGGCACCTCCGAGTTTTAGCACACGTTCAGCTCGATGACGATCCCCGGACTCCGATCCAGCAAAGTGTCGGGGAAGAGTTCCGTCAGCACGACGGCGTGGTGACGATCTTAATGTTCTACCGTCGCAGGGCTTCGCCTAAGCACCGCTACAATATTATCGAGGAGTATGATGGAAGGGGGCACCGCACACGGCTAAGAAAACGATCACGAGGATCAACTTGTGTGTCTAGAGGTGCCCCCTGCCCCCGTATATAAAGGAGCAAAGGGGGGGGGGTGCGGCTGGCCCTAGGAGAAGGCGCGCCGTAGGAGTCCTACTCCTACCGGGAGTAGGACTCCCCCCTTTCCCTAGTTGGATTAGGACTTGGGGGGAAGGAGGAGAGGGAAGAAAGGAAAGGGGGGGGGGCGCTGCCCACTCCTTGTCCAATTCGGACTTGGGGGGGGGGGGGGAGGGGCGCGCGGCAGCCCCTAGGCCTCCTCTCCTCTTCCTCCACTAGGCCCATTAGGTTACCGGGGGGGGGGGGTTCCGGTAACCTCCCGGTACTTCGGTAAAATGCCGATTTCACCCGAAACACTTCCGATGTCCAAACATAGGATTCCAATATATCAATCTTTATGTCTCGACCATTTCGAGACTCCTCGTCATGTCCGTGATTTCATCTGGGACTCCGAACAAACTTCGGTACATCAAAATATATAAACTCATAATGAAACTGTCATCGAAACCTTAAGCGTGCGGACCCTACGGGTTCGAGAACAATGTAGACATGACCGAGACACGTCTACGGTCAATAACCAATAACAGAACCTGGATGCTCATATTGGCTCCCACATATTCTACGAAGATCTTTATCGGTCAGACCGCATAACAACATACGTTGTTCCCTTTGTCATCGGTATGTTACTTGCCCGAGATTCGATCGTCGGTATCTCAATACCTAGTTCAATCTCGTTACCGGCAAGTCTCTTTACTCGTTTCGTAATACATCATCTCGCAACTAACTCATTAGTTGCAATGCTTGCAAGGCTTATGTGATGTGCATTACCGAGAGGGCCCAGAGATACCTCTCCGACAATCGGAGTGACAAATCCTAATCTCGAAATACGCCAACCCAACATGTACCTTTGGAGACACCTGTAGAGCTCCTTTATAATCACCCAGTTACGTTGTGACGTTTGGCAGCACACAAAGTGTTCCTCCGGCAAACGGGAGTTGCATAATCTCATAGTCATAGGAACATGTATAAGTCATGAAGAAAGCAATAGCAACATACTAAACGATCGGGTGCTAAGCTAATGGAATGGGTCATGTCAATCACATCATTCTCCTAATGATGTGATCCTGTTAATCAAATGACAACTCATGTCTATGGTTAGGAAAGATAACCATCTTTGATCAATGAGCTAGTCAAGTAGAGGCATACTAGTGACACTCTGTTTGTCTATGTATTCACACATGTATTATGTTTCCGGTTAATACAATTCTAGCATGAATAATAAACATTTATCATGATATAAGGAAATAAATAATAACTTTATTATTGCCTCTAGGGCATATTTCCTTCAGTCTCCCACTTGCACTAGAGTCAATAATCTAGTTCACATCGCCATGTGATTTAACATCAATAGTTCACATCACCATATGATTAACACCCATAGTTCACATCGACATGTGACCAATACCCAAAGGGTTTACTAGATTCAATAATCTAGTTAACATCGCTATGTGATTAACACCCAAAGAGTACTGAGGTGTGATCATGTTTTGCTTGTGAGAAAAGTTTAGTCAACGGGTCTGCCACATTCAGATCCGTAAGTATTTTGGCAAATTTCTATGTCAACAATGCTCTGCATGGAGCTACTCTAGCTAATTGCTCCCACTTTCAATATGTATCCAGATTGAGACTTAGAGTCATTTGGATCAGTGTCAAAACTTGCATCGACGTAACCCTTTACGACGAACCTTTTGTCACCTCCATAATCGAGAAACATATCCTTATTCCACTAAGGATAATTTTGACCAATGTCCAGTGATCTACTCCTAGATCACTATTGTACTCCCTTGCCAAACTCAGGGCAGGGTATACAATAGGTCTGGTACACAGCATGGCATACTTTATAGAACCTATGGTTGAGGTATAGGGAATGACTTTCATTCTCTCTCTATCTTCTGCCATGGTCGGGTTTTGAGTCTTACTCAACTTCACACCTTTGTAACACAGGTAAGAACTCCTTCTTTGACTGTTCCAGTTTGAACCACTTCAAAATCTTGTCAAGGTATGTACTCATTGAAAAACTTATCAAGCGTCTTGATCTATATCTATAGATCTTGATGCTTAATATGTAAGCAGCTTCACCGAGGTCTTTCTTTGAAAAACTCCTTTCAAACATTCCTTTATGATTTGCAGAATAATTCTACATTATCTCCGATCAACAATATGTCTTTCACATATACTTATCAGAAATGCTGTAGTGCTCCCACTCACTTTCTTGTAAATACAGGCTTCACCGCAAGTCTGTATAAAACTATGTGCTTTGATCAACTTATCAAAGCGTATATTCCAACTCTGAGATGCTTGTACCAGTCCATAGATGGATCGCTGGAGCTTGCATATTTTGTTAGTACCTTTAGGATTGACAAAACCTTCTGGTTGCATCATATACAACTCTTCTTTAATAAATCCATTAAGGAATGCAGTTTTGTTTATCCATTTGCCAGATTTCATAAAATGCGGCAACTGCTAACATGATTCGGACAGACTTAAGCATAGATACGAGTGAGAAATTCTCATTGTAGTCAACACCTTGAACTTGTCGAAAACCTTTTGCGACAATTCTAGCTTTGCAGATAGTAACACTACTATCAGCGTCCGTATTCCTCTTGAAGATCCATTTAATCTCAATGGCTCGCCGATCATTGGGCAAGTCAATCAAAGTCCATACTTTGTTCTCATACATGGGTCCCATCTCAGATTTCATGGCCTCAAGCCATTTTGCAGAATCTGGGCTCATCATCGCTTCCTCATAGTTCGTAGGTTCGTCATGGTCAAGTAACATGACCTCCAGAACAGGATAACCGTACCACTCTGGTGTGGATCTTATTCTGGTTGACCTACGAGGTTCGGTAGTAACTTGATCCGATGTTTCATGATCATCATCATTAACTTCCTCACTAATCGGTGTAGTAGTCACAGGAACAGGTTTCTGTGATGAACTACTTTCCAATAAGGGAGCAGGTACAGTTACCTCATCAAGTTCTACTTTCCTCCCACTCACTTCTTTCGAGAGAAACTCCTTCTCTAGAAAGGATCCAATCTTAGCAACGAATATCTTGTTGGAAATATGCCCTAGAGGCAATAATAAAATGGTTATTATTATATTTCTTTGTTCATGATAATTGTCTATTGTTCATGCTATAATTGTGTTATCTGGAAATCATAATACATGTGTGAATACATAGACCACAACACGTCCCTAGTGAGCCTCTGGTTGACTAGCTCGTTGATCAAAAGATAGTCATGGTTTCCTGACTATGGACATTGGATGTCATTGATAACGGGATCACATCATTAGGAGAATGATGTGATGGACAAGACCCAATCCTAAGCATAGCTCAAAGATCGTGTAGTTCGTCTGCTGTAGCTTTTCCGAATGTCAAGTATCATTTCCTTAGACCATGAGATTGTGCAACTCCCGGATACCGTAGGAGTGCCTTGGGTGTGCCAAACGTCACAACGTAACTGGGTGACTATAAAGGTACACTACAGGTATCTCCAAAAGTGTCTATTGGGTTGGCACGAATCGAGACTGGGATTTGTCACTCTGTATGACGGAGAGGTATCTCTGGGCCCACTCGGTAATGCATCATCATAATGAGCTCAATGTGACCAAGTGGTTGATCACGAGATCATGCATAGTGACTTGCCGGTAACAAGATTGAACAAGGTATTGGGATACCGACGATCGAGTCTCGGGCAAGTAACGTACCGATTGACAAAGAGAATTGTATACGGATTGATTGAATCCTGTGAGAGAGAGTTGAGTGTTGGGGAGACTATCATTTGAAGCACAAGAGCAAGGAGTTCATCATCAACACACCATTTGTTACTTCTTGGAGAGTGGTGTCTCCTAGATTGGCTAGGTGTCACTTGGGAGCCTCCGACAAGATTGTGGAGTTGAACCAAGGAGTTTGTAAGGGCAAGGAGATCGCCTACTTTGTGAAGATCTATCGCTAGTGAGGCAAGTCCTTCGTGGGCGATGGCCATGGTGGGATAGACAAGGTTGCTTCTTCGTGGACCCTTCGTGGGTGGAGCCCTCCGTGGACTCGCACAACTGTTACCCTTTGTGGGTTGAAGTCTCCATCAACGTGGATGTAGGATAGCACCACCTATCCGAACCACGGGAAAACATCCGTGTCTCCAATTGCGTTTGAATTCTACAAACCCTTCCCTTTACATTCTTGCAAGTTGCATGCTTTACTTTCCACTGCCTATATACTCTTTGCATGCTTGCTTGATATGTATTGTGAATGTTGAAATTGTGCCTAAACTCCACTTAAACCGAAAAAGCTTAAAAACTGCAACTTTAGCATTAAGTGTCTAATCACCCCCCCTCCAGAGACATCTACTTCAAGGTCCTACACTTAAGGAAGAATTGTATATGATGCAGCCAGAAGGTTTTGTCGATCCTAAGAATGCTGACAAGGTGTGCAAACTCCAACGCTCGATTTATGGGCTGGTGCAAGCATCTCGGAGTTGGAACATTCGTTTTGATGAGATGATCAAAGCATTTGGGTTTACGCAGACTTATGGAGAAGCCTGCATTTACAAGAAAGTGAGTGGGAGCTCTGTAGCATTTCTCATATTGTATGTGGATGACATACTGTTGATGGGAAATGATATAGAATTCTTGGAAAGCACAAAGGCCTACTTGAACAAGTGTTTTTCAATGAAGGACCTTGGAGAAGCTGCTTATATATTAGGCATCAAGATCTGTAGAGATAGATCGAGACGCCTCATTGGTCTTTCACAGAGTACGTACCTTGACAAGATATTGAAGAAGTTCAAAATGGATCAGTCAAAGAAGGGGTTCTTGCCTGTATTGCAAGGTACGAGATTGAGCACAGCTCAATGCCCGACCACGGCAGAAGATAGAGAAAAGATGAGTGTCGTCCCCTATGCCTCAGCCATAGGGTCTATCTTGTATGCTATGCTGTGTACCAGACCTGATGTAAACCTTGCCGTAAGTTTGGTAGGAAGGTACCAAAGTAATCCCGGCATGGAACACTGGACAGCGGTCAAGAATATCCTAAAGTACCTAAAAAGGACTAAGGATATGTTTCTCGTTTATGGAGGTGACGAAGAGCTCGTCGTAAAGGGTTACGTCGATGCTAGCTTCGACACAGATCTGGATGACTCTAAGTCACAAACCGGATACGTGTATATTTTGAATGGTGGGGCAGTAAGCTGGTGCAGTTGCAAGCAAAGCGTTGTGGCGGGATCTACATGTGAAGCGGCGTACATGGCAGCCTCGGAGGCAGCACAAGAAGCAGTCTAGGTGAAGGAGTTCATAACCGACCTAGGAGTCATACCCAATGCGTCGGGCCCGATGACTCTCTTCTGTGACAACACTGGAGCTATTGCCCTTGCCAAGAAGCCCAGGTTTCACAGGAAGACCAGGCATATCAAGCGTCGCTTCAACTCCATTCGTGAAAGTGTTCAAAATGGAGACATAGAGATTTGTAAAGTACATGCAGACCTGAATGTGGCAGATCCGTTGACTAAACCTCTCCCTAGAGCAAAACATGATCAACACCAGAACTGCATGGGTGTTCGATTCATCACAATGTAACTAGACTATTGACTCTAGTGCAAGTGCGAGACTCTTGGAATTATGCCCTAGAGGCAATAATAAAATGGTTATTATTATATTTCTTTGTTCATGATAATTGTCTATTGTTCATGCTATAATTGTGTTATCTGGAAATCGTAATACATGTGTGAATACATAGACCACAACACGTCCCTAGTGAGCCTCTAGTTGACTAGCTCGTTGATCAAAAGATAGTCATGGTTTCCTGACTATGGACATTGGATGTCATTGATAACGGGATCACATCATTAGGAGAATGATGTGATGGACAAGACCCAATCCTAAGCATAGCTCAAAGATCGTGTAGTTCGTCTGATGTAGCTTTTCCGAATGTCAAGTATCATTTCCTTAGACCATGAGATTGTGCAACTCCCGGATACCGTAGGAGTGCCTTGGGTGTGCCAAACATCAGAACGTAACTGGGTGACTATAAAGGTACACTACAGGTATCTCCGAAAGTGTCTGTTGGGTTGGCACGAATCGAGACTGGGATTTGTCACTCCGTATGAGGGAGAGGTATCTCTGGGCCCACTCGGTAATGCATCATCATAATGAGCTCAATGTGACCAAGTGGTTGATCACGGGATCATGCATTACAGCACGAGTAAAGTGACTTGCCGGTAACGAGATTGAACGAGGTATTGGGATACCGACGATCGAGTCTCGGGCAAGTAACGTACCGATTGACAAAGGGAATTGTATACGGATTGATTGAATCCTCGACATCGTGGTTCATCCGATGAGATCATCATGGTGCATGTGGGAGCCAACATGGTTATCCAGACCCCGCTGTTGGTTATTGACCGGAGAGTCGCCTCGGTCATGTCTGCATGTCTCCCGAACCCGTAGGGTCTACACACTTAAGGTTCAGTGACGCTAGGGTTGTAGAGATATTAGTATGCAGTAATCCGAAAGTTGTTCGAAGTCCCGGATGAGATCCCGAACGTCACGAGGAGTTCCGGAATGGTCCGGAGGTAAAGATTTATATATAGGAAGTCCAGTTTCGGCCATCGGGAAGGTTTCGGGGGTCGCCGGTATTGTACCGGGACTACCGGAAGGGTCTCGGGGGTCCACCGGGTGGGGCCACCTATCCCGGAGGGCCCCATGGGCTGAATTGGGAGGGGAACCAGCCCCTAGTGGGCTGGTGCGCCCCCCCTTGGGCCTGCCCTGCGCCTAGGGTTGGGAAACCCTAGGGGTGGGGGCGCCCCCCACTTGGCTTGGGGGGGAAGCCACCCCTTTGCCGCCGCCCCCTTGGAGATCCATCTCCTAGGGCCGGCGCCCCCAAAGCCCCTATATAAAGAGGGGGAGGGAGGGCAGCCACACACCTTTGCTCTTGGCGCCTCCCTCTCCCTCCGTAACACCTCTCCTCCCCACTTGCGCTTGGCGAAGCCCTGCCAGGATCCTGCTGCATCCACCACCACGCCGTCGTGCTGCTGGATCTTCATCAACCTCTCCTTCCCCCTTGCTGGATAAAGTTGGAGGAGACGTCTTCCCAACCGTACGTGTGTTGAACGCGGAGGTGCCGTCCGTTCGGCACTTGGTCATCGGTGATTTGGATCACGTCGAGTATGACTCCATCAACCCCGTTCTCTTGAACGCTTCCGCGCGCGATCTACAAGGGTATGTAGATGCCCTCCTTTCTCCCTCGTTGCTAGATGACTCCATAGATTGATCTTGGTGATGCGTAGAAAATTTTAAAATTCTGCTACGTTTCCCAACATATCTTGCCTTCGGATCTGTGATAGAAGGTGTACCCAACATTTTCTTTTGGGTATCCTATGAAGACACACTTCTCCGATTTGGGTTTGAGCTTATCAGGTTGAAATTTTTTCACATAAGCATTGCAACCTCAAACTTTAAGAAACAACAACTTTGCTTTCTTGCCAAACCACAGTTCAGATTGTGTCGTCTCAACGGACTTAGATGGTGCCCTTTTTAACGTGAATGCAACTATCTTTAATGCATAACCCCCAAAATGATAGTGGTAAATCGGTAAGAAACATCATAGATTGCACTATATCCAATAAAGTACGGTTATGATGTTCGGACACACCATTATGCTGTGGTGTTCCAGGTGGCGTGAGTAGTGAAACTATTTCACATTATTTTAACTGAAGACCAAACTCGTAACTCAAATACTCTTCTCCATGATTAGATCGTAGAAACTTTATTTTCTTGTTACGATGATTTTCCACTTCACTCTGAAATTCTTTGAATTTTTCAAATGTTTCAGACTTATGTTTCATCAAGTAGATATACACATATCTGCTCAAATCATCTATGAAGGTCAGGAAATAACGATACCCGCCGCAAGCTCCAACACTCATCGGATCGCATACATCAGTATGTATTATTTCCAATAAGTCAGTTGCTCGCTCCATTGTTCTGGAGAACGGAGTCTTAGTCATCTTGCCCATGAGGCATGGTTCGCAAGCATCAAGTGATTCATAATCAAGTGATTCCGAAAGTCCATCAGCATGGAGTTTCTTCATGCGCTTTACACCAATATGACCTAAACGGCAGTGCCACAAATAAGTTGCACTATCATTATTAACTTTGCATCTTTTGGCTTCAATATTATGAATATGTGTATCACTACGATCGAGATCCAATGAACCATTTTCATTGGGTGTGTAACCATATAAGGTTTTATTCATGTAAACAGAACAACAATTGGTCTCCAACTTAAATGAATAACCGTATTACAATAAACATGATCATATCATATTCATGCTCAACGCAAACACCAAATAACACTTATTTAGGTTCAAGACTAATCCCGAAAGTATAGGGAGTGTGCGATGATGATCATATCAATCTTGGAACTACTTCCAACACACATCGTCACCTCACCCTTAACTAGTCTTTGTTCATTCTGCAACTCTCGATTCAAGTTACTAATCATAGTAACTGAACTAGTATCAAATACTGAGGGGGTTGCTATAAACACTAGTAAAGTACACATCAATAACATCTATATCAAATATACTTATGTTCACTTTGCCATCCTTTTTATCCGCCAAATACTTGGGGCAGTTCCACTTCCAGTGACCAGTCCCTTTGCAGTAGAAGCACTTAGTCTCAGGCTTAGGATCAGACTTGGGCTTCTTCACTTGAGTAGCAACTTGCTTGCCATTCGTATTGAAGTTCCCCTTCTTCCTTTTGCCCTTTTCTTGAAACTAGTGGTCTTGTCAACCATCAACACTTGATCCTCATTCTTGATTTCTACCTTCATCGATTTTATCATCATGAAAAGCTCGGGAGTCGTTTTCGTCATCCCTTGCATACTATAGTTCATCACGAAGTTCTACTAACTTGGTGATGGTGACTAGAGAATTCTGTCAATCACTATCTTATCTGGAAGATTAACTCCCACTTGATTCAAGCGATTGTAGTACCCAGACTATCTGAGCACATGCTCACTAGTTGAGCAATTCTCCTCCATCTTTTATCTATAGAACTTGTTGGAAACTTCATATCTCTCAACTCGGGTATTTGCTTGAAATATTAACTTCAACTCCTGGAACATCTCATATGGTCCATGACATTCAAAACGTCTTTGAAGTCCCGATTCTAAACCGTTAAGCATGGTGCACTAAACTATCAAGTAGTCATCATATTGAGCTAGCCAAACGTTCATAACGTCTGCATCTGCTCCTGCAATAGGTCTGTCACCTAGCGGTGCATCAAGGACATAATTCTTCTGTGCAGCAATGAGGATAAACCTCGGATCATGGATCCAATCCGCATCATTGCTACTAACATCTTTCAACACAATTTTCTCTAGGAACATATCAAAATAAACACAGGGAAGCAACAACGCGAGCTATTGATCTACAACATGATTTGCAAAATACTACCAGGACTAAGTTCATGATAAATTTAAGTTCAATTAATCATATTACTAAAGAACTCCCACTTAGATAGACATCCCTCTAATCCTCTAAGTGATCATGTGATCCAAATCAACTCAACCATGTCCGATCATCACATGAGATGGAGTAGTTTCATTGGTGAACATCACTATGTTGATCATATCTACTATATGATTCACGCTCGACCTTTCGGTCTCCGTGTTCCGAGGCCATATCTGTATATGCTTGGCTCGTCAAGTATAACCTGAGTATTCCGCATGTGCAACTGTTTTGCACCCGTTGTATTTGAACGTAGAGCCTATCACACCCGATCATCACGTGGTGTCTCAGCACGAAGAACTTTTGCAACGGTGGATACTCAGGGAGAACACTTCTTGATAATTAGTGAGAGATCATCTTAAAATGCTACCGTCAATCAAAGCAAGATAAGATGCATAAAAGATAAACATCACATGCAATTAATATAAGTGATATGATATGGCCATCATCATCTTGTGCTTGTGATCTCCATCTTCGAAGCACCGTCATGATCACCATCGTCACCGGCGCGACACCTTGATCACCATCGTAGCATCGTTGTCATCTCGCCAATCTTATGCTTCCACGACTATCGCTACCGCTTAGTGATAAAGTAAAGCATTACAGCGCAATTGCATTGCATACAATAAAGCAACAACCATATGGCTCCTGCCAGTTGCCGATAACTCGGTTACAAAATATGATCATCTCATACAATAAAATTTAGCATCATGTCTTGACCATATCACATCACAACATGCCCTGCAAAAACAAGTTAGACGTCCTCTACTTTGTTGTTGCAAGTTTTACGTGGTTGCTACGGGCTTAAGCAAGAACCAATCTTACCTACGCATCAAAACCACAACGATAGTTTGTCAAGTTGGTGCTGTTTTAACCTTCGCAAGGACCGGGCGTAGCCACATTTGGTTCAACTAAAGTTGGAGAAACTGACACCCGCCAGCCACCTATGTGCAAAGCACGTCGGTAGAACCAGTCTCGCGTAAGCGTACGCGTAATGTCGGTCCGGGCCGCTTCATCCAACAATACCGCCGAACCAAAGTATGACATGCTGGTAAGCAGTATGACTTATATCGCCCACAACTCACTTGTGTTCTACTCGTGCAAATAACATCAACGCATAAAACCTGGCTCTGATACCACTGTTGGGGAACGTAGTAATTTGAAATTTTTTCCTACGCACACGCAAGATCATGGTGATGCACAGCAACGAGAGGGGAGAGTGTTGTCTACGTACCCTAGTAGACCGACAGCGGAAGCATTATGACAACACGGTTGATGTAGTCGTACGTCTTCACGGCCCGACCGATCAAGCACCGAAACTACGGCACCTCCGAGTTTTAGCACACGTTCAGCTCGATGACGATCCCCGGACTCCGATCCAGCAAAGTGTCGGGGAAGAGTTCCGTCAGCACGACGGTGTGGTGACGATCTTGAGGTTCTACCGTCGCAGGGCTTCGCCTAAGCACCGCTACAATATTATCGAGGAGTATGGTGGAAGGGGGCACCGCACACGGCTAAGAAAACGATCACGAGGATCAACTTGTGTGTCTAGAGGTGCCCCCTACCCCCGTATATAACGGAGCAAAGGGGGGGGGGGGTGCGGCCGGCCCTAGGAGGAGGCGCGCCGAAGGAGTCCTACTCCTACCGGGAGTAGGACTCTCCCCTTTCCCTAGTTGGATTAAGACTTGGGGGAAGGAGGAGAGGGAAGAAAGGAAAGGGGGGGCGCTGCCCCCCCCCCCTCCTTGTCCAATTCGGACTTGGGGGGGGGGAGGGGCGCATGGCAGCCCCTAGGCCTCCTCTCCTCTTCCTCCACTAGGCCCATTAAGGCCCATTAGGTTACCCGGGGAGGGGGGGTCCGGTAACCTCCCGATACTCAGGTAAAATGCTGATTTCACCCGGAACACTTTCGATGTCCAAACATAGGCTTTCAATATATCAATCTTTATGTCTCGACCATTTCGAGACTCCTCGTCATGTCCGTGATCACATTCGGGACTCCAAACAAACTTCGGTACATCAAAATATATAAACTCATAATGAAACTGTCATCGAAACCTTAAGCGTGCGGACCCTACGGGTTCGAGAACAATGTAGACATGACCGAGACACGTCTTCGGTCAATAACCAATAACGGAACCTGGATGCTCATATTGGCTCCCACATATTCTATGAAGATCTTTATCGGTCAGACCGCATAACAACATACGTTGTTCCCTTTGTCATCGGTATGTTACTTGCCGGAGATTCGATCGTCGGTATCTCAATACCTAGTTCAATCTCGTTACCGGCAAGTCTCTTTACTCGTTTCGTAATACATCATCTCGCAACTAACTCATTAGTTGCAATGCTTGCATGGCTTATGTGATGTGCATTACCGAGAGGGCCCAGAGATACCTCTCCGACAATCGGAGTGACAAATCCTAATCTCGAAATACGCCAACCCAACATGTACCTTTGGAGACACCTGTAGAGCTCCTTTATAATCACCAGTTACGTTGTGACGTTTGGCAGCACACAAAGTGTTCCTCCGGCAAACGGGAGTTGCATAATCTCATAGTCATAGGAACATGTATAAGTCATGAAGAAAGCAATAGCAACATACTAAACGATCGGGTGCTAAGCTAATGGAATGGGTCATGTCAATCACATCATTCTCCTAATGATGTGATCCCGTTAATCAAATGACAACTCATGTCTATGGTTAGGAAACATAACCATCTTTGATCAACGAGCTAGTCAAGTAGAGGCATACTAGTGACACTCTGTTTGTCTATGTATTCACACATGTATTATGTTTCCGGTTAATACAATTCTAGCATGAATAATAAACATTTATCATGATATAAGGAAATAAATAATAATTTTATTATTGCCTCTAGGGCATATTTCCTTCATCACGGGGAGGAGCGCCCGTAGTCAGGCCCCGGGGATGTAGCCATATGGTGAACCTCGTTAACAAATCTCGGTGCCAAGCTTGTGTGATTGCTTGGTCCTCGATAGATCGATGGAGCGCCTCGGATTTATTCTAACACTCGTCATACCCCCCTAGTGTTGGGGAACGCAGTAATTTCGAAAATTTTCCTACGCACACGCAAGATCATGGTGATGCACAACAACGAGAGGGGAGAGTGTTGTCTACGTACCAACGCAGACCGACTACGGAAGCGATCACACAACGTAGAGGAAGTAGTCGTACGTCTTCTTCCCGATCCGACCGATCCAAGCACCGTTACTCCGGCACCTCCGAGTTCTTAGCACACGTTCAGCTCGATGACGTTCCTCGGGCTCCGATCCAGCAAAGCGTCGAGGAAGAGTTCCGTCAGCACGACGGCGTGATGACGATCTTGATGTACTACCGACGCAGGGCTTCGCCTAAGCACTGTAACGGTACGATCGATGTGGAATTTGGTGGCAGGGGGCACCGCACACGGCTAAGGAACGATCTCAAGGATCAACTTGTGTGTCTTGGGGTGCCCCCTGCCCCCGTATATAAAGGTTGGAGGAAGGGGGGCCGGCCGGCCAGGGAGAGGGAGGCGCAGGGGAGTCCTACTCCCACCGGGAGTAGGACTCCCCCCTCCAATCCTAATCCAATTAGGACTCTCGGGGGGAAAGGAGAAAGAGGGGGGGCCGGCCCCTTCTCCTAGTCCTACTAGGACTTGGGGAAAAGGGGGGGGGGGGGCGCCGGCCAGCTTATGGGCTGCCCCTTTTCTCTTTTTCCACTAAGGCCCAATAGGCCCATTAGTCTCCCGGGGGGTTCCGGTAACCCTCCCGGTATTCCGGTAAAATCCCGATTTCACCCGGAACACTTCCTATGTCCAAACATAGGCTTCCAATATATCAATCTTTATGTCTCGACCATTTCGAGACTCCTCGTCATGTCCGTGATCACATCCGGGACTCCGAACAACCTTCGGTACATCAAAATGCATAAACTCATAATAACTGTCATCGTAACGTTAAGCGTGCGGACCCTACGGTTCGAGAACAATGTAGACATGACCGAGACACGTCTCCGGTCAATAACCAATAGCGGGACCTGGATGCCCATATTGGCTCCCACATATTCTACGAAGATCTTTATCGGTCAGACCGCATAACAACATACGTTGTTCCCTTTGTCATCGGTATGTTACTTGCCCGAGATTCGATCGTCGGTATCCAATACCTAGTTCAATCTCGTTACTGGCAAGTCTCTTTACTCGTTCCGTAACACATCATCTCATAACTAACATCTTAGTTATTATGCTTGCAAGGCTTATGTGATGTGTATTACCGAGAGGGCCCAGAGATACCTCTCCGACAATCGGAGTGACAAACCCTAATCTCGAAATACGCCAACCCAACATCTACCATTGGAGACACCTGTAGTACTCCTTTATAATCACCCAGTTACGTTGTGACGTTTGGTAGTACCCAAAGTGTTCCTCCGGTAAACGGGAGTTGCATAATCTCATAGTTATAGGAACATGTATAAGTCATGAAGAAAGCAATAGCAACATACTAAACGATCGGGTGCTAAGCTAATGGAATGGGTCATGTCAATCAGATCATTCAACTAATGATGTGACCTCGTTAATCAAATAACAACTCTTTGTTCATGGTTAGGAAACATAACCATCTTTGATTAACGAGCTAGTCTAGCAGAGGCATACTAGTGACACTCTGTTTGTCTATGTATTCACACATGTATTATGTTTCCGGTTAATACAATTCTAGCATGAATAATAAACATTTATCATGATATAAGGAAATAAATAATAACTTTATTATTGCCTCTAGGGCATATTTCCTTCAGTCTCCCACTTGCACTAGAGTCAATAATCTAGTTTCACATCGCCATGTGATTTAGCAGCAATAGTTCACATCACCATGTGATTAACACCCATAGTTCACATCGTTATGTGACCAACACTCAAAGGGTTTACTAGAGTTAGTAATCTAGTTCACATCTCTATGTGATTAATACCCAAAGAGTACTAAGGTGTGATCATGTTTTGCTTGTGAGATAATTTTAGTCAACGGGTCTGTCACATTCAGATCCGTAAGTATTTTGCAAAATTTTTTGTCTATAATGCTCTGCACGGAGCTACTCTAGCTAATTGCTCCCACTTTCAATATGTATCTAGACCGAGACTTAGAGTCATCTAGATTAGTGTCAAAACTTGCATCGGCGTAACCCTTTACGACGAACCTTTTTTATCACGTCCATAATCGAGAAACATATCCTTATTTCACTAAGGATAATTCTGACCGCTGTCCAGTGATCTACTCCTAGATCACTATTGTACTCCCTTGCCAAATCAGTGCAGGGTATACAATAGATCTGGTATACAGCATGACATACTTTATAGAACCTATGGCCAAGGCATAGGGAATGACTTTCATTCTCTTTCTATCTTCTGCCGTGGTCGGGCTTTGAGTCTTACTCAACTTCACACCTTATAATACAGGCAAGAACTCTTTCTTTGACTGCTCCATTTTGAACTACTTCAAAATCTTTGTCAAGGTATGTACTCATTGAAAGAACTTATCAAGCGTCTTGATCTATCTCTATAGATCTTGAAGCTCAATATGTAAGCAGCTTCACCGAAGTCTTTCTTTGAAAAACTCCTTTCAAACACTCCTTTATGCTTTACAGAATAATTCTATATTATTTCCGATCAACAATATGTCATTCACATATACTTATCAGAAATGCTGTAGTGCTCCCACTCACTTTCTTGTAAATACAGGCTTCACCGCAAGTCTGTATAAAACTATATGCTTTGATCAACTTATCAAAGCGTATATTCCAACTCCGAGATGCTTGCACCAGTCCACAGATGGATCGCTGGTGCTTGCACATTTTGTTAGCACCTTTTGGATTGACAAAACCTTCTAGTTGCATCACATACAAATCTTCTTTAATAAATCCATTAAGGAATGCAGTTTTTTGTTTATCCATTTGCCAGATTTCATAAAATGCGGCAATTGCTAACATGATTCGGACAGACTTAAGCATAGATACGAGTGAGAAAAACTCATCGTAGTCAACACCTTGAACTTGGCGAAAACTTTTGCGACAATTCTAGCTTTGTAGATAGTAACACTACTATCAGCGTCCGTCTTCCTCTTGAAGATCCATTTATTTTCTATGGCTTGCCGATCATCGGGCAAATCCATCAAAGTCCATACTTTGTTCTCATACATGGATCATATCTCAGATTTCATGGCCTCAAACCATTTCGCGGAATCTGGGCTCATCATCGCTTCCTCATAGTTCGTAGGTTCATCATGATCTAGTAGCATGACTTCCAGAGAAGGATTACCGTACCACTCTGGCGTGGATCTTACTCTGGTTTACCTACAAGGTTCGGTAGTAACTTGATCTGAAGTTACATGATCATCATCATTAGCTTCCTCACTAATTGGTGTAGGTGTCACAGAAACAGTTTTCTGTGATGTACTACTTTCCAATAAGGGAGCAGGTACAGTTACCTCATCAAGTTCTACTTTCCTCCCACTCACTTCTTTCGAGAGAAACTCCTTCTCCAGAAAGTTTCCGAATTTTAGCAACAAAAGTCTTGCCTTCGGATCTGTGATAGAAGGTGTATCCAATAGTTTCCTTTGGATATCCTATGAAGACGCACTTCTCCGATTTGAGTTTGAGCTTATCAGGATGAAACTTTTTCATATAAGCGTCGCAACCCCAAATTTTAAGAAACGACAGCTTAGGTTTCTTGCCAAACCATAGTTCACACGGTGTCGTCTCAACGGATTTAGATGGTGCCCTATTTAACGTGAATGCAGCTGTCTCTAATGCATAACCCCAAAACGATAGTGGTAGATCGGTAAGATACATCATAGATTGCACTATATCCAATAAAGTACGGTTATGACGTTAGGACACACCATTATGCTGTGGTGTTCCATGTGGCATGATTTTGTGAAACTATTCCACATTGTTTTAATTGAAGACCAAACTCGTAACTCAAATATTTTACCTCTACGATCATATCGTAGAAACTTTTATTTTCTTGTCACGATGATTTTCCACTTCACTCTGAAATTCTTTGAACTTTTCAAATGTTTCAGACTTATGTTTCATCAAGTAGATATACTCATATCTGCTCAAATCATCTATGAAGATCAGAAAATGATGATACCTGTCGCGAGCCTCAATATTCATCGGACCACATACATCAGTATGTATGATTTCCAACAAATCTGTTGCTCGCTCCATTGTTCCGAAGAATGGAGTTTTAGTCATCTTGCCCAAAGGGCATGGTTCGCAAGCATCAAGTGATTCATAATCAAGTGATTTCGAAAGCCCATCAGCATGGAGTTTCTTCATGCTCTTTATACCAATATGACCCAAACGGCAGTGCCACAAATAAGTTGCACTATCATTATTAACTTTGAATCTTTTTTTTTGGTTTCAATATTATAAATATGTGTATCACTATGATCGAGATCCAACGAACTTGTTTCATTGGGTGTATGACCATCGAAGGTTTTATTCATGTAAACAGAACAACAATTATTCTCTGACTTTAATGAATAACCGTATTGCAATAAACATGATCAAATCATATTCACGCTCAACGCAAAAACCAAATAACACTTATTTAAGTTCAACACTAATCCCGAAAGCATAGGGGAGTGTGCGATGATGATCATATCAATCTTGGAACTACTTCCAACACACATCGTCACTTCACCCTTAACTAGTCTCTGTTTATTCTGCAACTCCCGTTTCGAGTTACTAATCTTAGCAACTGAACTAGCATCAAATACTGAGGGGTTGCTATAAACACTAGTATAGTACACATCTATAACATGTATATCAAATATACTTATGTTCACTTTGCCATCCTACTTATCCGCCAATCACTTGGGGTAGTTCCGCTTCCAGTGACCAGTCCCTTTGCAGTAGAATCACTTAGTCTCAGGCTTAGGATCAGACTTGGGCTTCTTCACTTGAGCAGCAACTTGCTTGCCGTTCTTCTTGAAGTTCCCCTTCTTCCCTTTGCCCTTTTCTTGAAACTAGTGGTCTTGTCAACCATCAACACTTGATGTTTTTCTTGATTTCTACCTTCGTTGATTTCAGCATCACGAAGAGCTTGGGAGTTGTTTCCGTTATCCCTTGCATATTATAGTTCATCACGAAGTTCTACTAACTTAGTGATGATGACTAGAGAATTCTGTCAATCACTATCTTATCTGGAAGATTAACTCCCACTTGATTCAAGCGATTGTAGTACCCAGACAATCTGAGCACATGCTCACTAGTTGAGCGATTCTCCTCCATCTTTTAGCTATAGAACTTGCTGGAGACTTCATGTCTCTCAACTCGGGTATTTGCTTGAAATATTAACTTCAACTCCTGGAACATCTCATATGGTCCATGACGTTCAAAACGTCTTTGAAGTCCCGATTCTAAGCCGTTAAGCATGGTGCACTAAACTATCAAGTAGTCATCATATTGAGCTAGCCAAACGTTCATAACGTCTGCATCTGCTCCTGCAATAGGTCTGTCACCTAGCGGTGCATCAAGGACACAATTCTTCTGTGCAGCAATGAGGATAAACCTCAGATCACGGATCCAATCCGCATCATTGCTACTAACATCTTTCAACACAATTTTCTCTAGGAACATATCAAAATAAACACAGGGAAGCAATAACGCGAGCTATTGATCTACAACATGATTTGCAAAATACTACCAGGACTAAGTTCATGATAAATTTAAGTTCAATTTAATCATATTACTTAAGAACTCCCACTTAGATAGACATCCCTCTAATCCTCTAAGTGATCACGTGATCCAAATCAACTAAACCATAACCGATCATCACGTGAGATGGAGTAGTTTTCAATGGTGAACATCGTTATGTTGATCATATCTACTATATGATTCACGCTCGACCTTTCGGTCTTCGTGTTCCGAGGCCATATCTGTATATGCTTGGCTCGTCAAGTATAACCTGAGTATTCTGCGTGTGCAACTGTTTTGCACCCGTTGTATTTGGACGTAGAGCTTATCACACCCGATCATCATGTGGTGTCTGGGCACGACGAACTTTGGCAACGGTGCATACTCAGGGAGAACACTTCTTGATAATTTAGTGAGAGATCATCTTATAATGCTACCGTCAATCAAAGCAAGATAAGATGCATAAAAGGATAAACATCACATGCAATCAATATAAGTGATATGATATGGCCATCATCATCTTGTGCTTTTGATCTCCATCTCCGAAGCACCGTCATGATCACCATCGTCACCGGCGCGACACCTTGATCTCCATCGTAGCATCGTTGTCGTCTCGCCAATCTTATGCTTCCACGACTATCACTACCGCTTAGTACTAAAGTAAAGCATTACATCGCGATTGCATTGCATACAATAAAGCGACAACCATATGGCTCCTGCCAGTTGCCGATAACTCGGTTACAAAACATGATCATCTCATACAATAAAATCAGCATCATGCCTTGACCATATCACATCACAACATACCCTGCAAAAACAAGTTAGACGTCCTCTACTTTGTTGTTGCAAGTTTTACGTGGCTGCTACGGGCTTTAAGTAAGAACTCATCTCACCTACGCATCAAAACCACAACGATAGTTCGTCAAATAGACTCCGTTTTAACCTTCTCAAGGACCGGGCGTAGTCACACTTGGTTCAACTAAAGTTGGAGAGACAGTCTTCCGCAAGCCATCTATGTGCAAAGCACGTCGAGGGAACCGGTCTCGCGTAAGAGTACGCGTAAGGTTGGTCCGGATCGTCTCACCCAACAATACCGCCGAACCAAAGTATGACATGCTGGTAGGCAGTATGACTTGTATCGCCCACAACTCACTTGTGTTCTACTCGTGCAAATAACATCAAACCATAAAACCTAGGCTCGGATGCCACTGTTGGGGAACGCAGTAATTTCGAAAATTTTCCTACGCACACGCAAGATCATGGTGATGCACAGCAACGAGAGGGGAGAGTGTTGTCTACGTACCAATGCAGACCGACTGCGGAAGCGATCACAGAACGTAGAGGAAGTAGTCGTACGTCTTCTTCCCGATCCGACCGATCCAAGCACCGTTACTCCGGCACCTCCGAGTTCTTAGCACACGTTCAGCTCGATGACGTTCCTCGGGCTCCGATCCAGCAAAGCGTCGAGGAAGAGTTCCGTCAGCACGACGGCGTGATGACGATCTTGATGTACTACCGACGCAGGGCTTCGCCTAAGCACTGTAACGGTACGATCGATGTGGAATTTGGTGGCAGGGGGCACCGCACACGGCTAAGGAACGATCTCAAGGATCAACTTGTGTGTCTTGGGGTGCCCCCTGCCCCCGTATATAAAGGTTGGAGGAAGGGGGGCCGGCCGGCCAGGGAGAGGGAGGCGCAGGGGAGTCCTACTCCCACCGGGAGTAGGACTCCTCCCTCCAATCCTAATCCAATTAGGACTCTCGGGGGGAAAGGAGAAAGAGGGGGGGCCGGCCCCTTCTCCTAGTCCTACTAGGACTTGGGGAAAAGGGGGGGGGGGGGCGCCGGCCAGCTTATGGGCTGCCCCTTTTCTCTTTTTCCACTAAGGCCCAATAGGCCCATTAGTCTCCCGGGGGGTTCCGGTAACCCTCCCGGTATTCCGGTAAAATCCCGATTTCACCCGGAACACTTCCTATGTCCAAACATAGGCTTCCAATATATCAATCTTTATGTCTCGACCATTTCGAGACTCCTCGTCATGTCCGTGATCACATCCGGGACTCCGAACAACCTTCGGTACATCAAAATGCATAAACTCATAATAACTGTCATCGTAACGTTAAGCGTGCGGACCCTACGGTTCGAGAACAATGTAGACATGACCGAGACACGTCTCCGGTCAATAACCAATAGCGGGACCTGGATGCCCATATTGGCTCCCACATATTCTACGAAGATCTTTATCGGTCAGACCGCATAACAACATACGTTGTTCCCTTTGTCATCGGTATGTTACTTGCCCGAGATTCGATCGTCGGTATCCAATACCTAGTTCAATCTCGTTACTGGCAAGTCTCTTTACTCGTTCCGTAACACATCATCTCATAACTAACATCTTAGTTATTATGCTTGCAAGGCTTATGTGATGTGTATTACCGAGAGGGCCCAGAGATACCTCTCCGACAATCGGAGTGACAAACCCTAATCTCGAAATACGCCAACCCAACATCTACCATTGGAGACACCTGTAGTACTCCTTTATAATCACCCAGTTACGTTGTGACGTTTGGTAGTACCCAAAGTGTTCCTCCGGTAAACGGGAGTTGCATAATCTCATAGTTATAGGAACATGTATAAGTCATGAAGAAAGCAATAGCAACATACTAAACGATCGGGTGCTAAGCTAATGGAATGGGTCATGTCAATCAGATCATTCAACTAATGATGTGACCTCGTTAATCAAATAACAACTCTTTGTTCATGGTTAGGATACATAACCATCTTTGATTAACGAGCTAGTCTAGCAGAGGCATACTAGTGACACTCTGTTTGTCTATGTATTCACACATGTATTATGTTTCCGGTTAATACAATTCTAGCATGAATAATAAACATTTATCATGATATAAGGAAATAAATAATAACTTTATTATTGCCTCTAGGGCATATTTCCTTCACCTAGCCCGAGATTGAAGCACCGTCGCAAACCCAGCCATGGCTGCTAGGGCACGCCATGCCATGGTCTCCTCGATCTCCATGGTCCTCGCCACCATGGGATGCAGCTCTGACGCTGGCTTGTTCCAGCGCGCGGATGACAATGACAGTAAAAAATTGATGACTGTAGCTCACCCGCCGGCCTGTTTCCAACTCGCGACCACCGTGGTTCTAGCATCTCCCCGCATCACCGCCTCAACTCGTCGTCATCGTCTGCTCGGACCACCGTGTTCCCCTCCAAAAAAAATCAAAACACAATTGGTTTTGTTGGTGGCAGCAAAAACACATGCCGATTCCAGCAAAAATTATCCATGATTCCAGCAAAAACACATCATCGCCGCCGGTTATAGTAAAGAACTCTCATCTACCCATGCATCAATTTTTTTGCTGGTTCCAGCAAAAAAGAATTCGACGACATCCGGTCCCAGCACCGGCCAATAGTGGTTGCAGCAAGCATGGACTCTGGTTCCAGCATCTCTAGACTTGGTTGCAACAAAAAAACTTCATGTTGTAGCACCGGAGCCCCCCGTCTCCACCACCGTCAGCTGCTAGTTGCAGCAACCATGGCCATCGGTGAGGAGAGCTTGCGGTGGTTCGCGAGCAGTGTGGAGGAGAGAAAATTGTGGTTGTGAAGAGCAGTGGCTAGAGGTAGAAGAAAAGGCAAAAGGAAAGGCCATTGAAAGGATACAGATAAGAAAGGGGGTGGTTGTGCGAGGCCCACCACTGACACATGTCTTGCGCGGGGGTTGATTTCGTGCATGATGGACCTCTAAACGTTTCCCATTATTTTTACTGAGAGCTATTCAAATGTCCAAACGAGATGGCAATTGGCATGAACCTTGCGCACTCAAATATCTTCCACTAAAAAAATTCAGAATTTTTTTTTAAAATAGTATTATTTTATTTTATTTTTCATCAAGATCCGATGAGCTCGGGTTCGAATCCTGTTATTTTTGTCCGTATTTATGCTGAGCCAGATCACATATACTCTCTCCGTTTAAAATAGATGACCCAACTTTATACTAATTTGTACTAAAGTTAGTATAAAGTTGAGTCCTCTATTTTGAAACGGAGGGAGTACAAGCCAAAATCAATGGACATACCAAACACGCCCAAGTTAGCAATTGTGCGAATCTTGCCAGGCCGTGTCACCGCAAACCTATTTAACAGCTCCCTGCACTTCGCTTACTATCTATTGGCTGCCAGCGACAGTAAAAGACACCACATATACTACTCTCTTCCCTTCTCCTCGGGAAAGCAGACGCAGTGGTGGTGGTGGGAGGCTGGGAGCACGAGAGGTTCCCGACGCGACGAAACGAAAGAGAGAGAAGAAAGAAAAGGGCATCATCCACCAGGGTAACGTGGGAAGGAGTAAACAAGGGGTTGCAGCATAGGAAAAGACCACTCCACCATACACGGCCCCCTTGTGAAACCCCAACTCATGCTCCGCCGGGCCGTGTTGCTGTGTCCTGTGCTGTTGCGCCTCTTGCGCCGCCCCGAGATTCTCCTTCCGCGCTGCCGTTTGGGATCGGCGCTGCAACGGCCGCGCGCCGGCACGTGTTACAAAACAACCGTGCACCAGCCGATTCTTGGCACCTGCCGCGTCCACTCTCCCTCGCGATTTAGGGTTTTTTATTCCAGCTCCATGCACAGGCCGGCGATGCTGGGCTGTGATGACTTGTGATTTTTTGGGAAATTATCAGGCGCGCAGGTGCGGGTGCGGACCAGCAGCGGCGGCTATACGATTGCTTCACGATCCGTAAAGTCGCTGGATCCTATACTAGGGTATAGTAAATTTTAAGTTTTAGTTTTTGAAATTTACAAATTTTTGTCATGGGTTCTAAAACTTAGGATTAAGTTTCAAAAGTTAATTTTTTTTCTCGGTTGCAGGATTTGAAACTCGGCCGGTCGCTCATACCAAGTTTTAGAAGTTCAAACTTGATGAAAATTTTCACCCGCAAAAAAAACTTGATGAAATTTTAAAAACTTGTCAAAACATATTGAAAATGGATCTCATTTCACCAGAAATAAGAATACGCAAACAAAATATAATTTAGACCTTTGGTTTAAATTATATGAAAGATTAAAAGTTGAAAGCCAAAAAATGGGGTTGCATGCCCCCGCACCCGTGTGCTACAAATTCATTTTCATTTTTTCTTCATAAATAACCGTTTTACACGTCACATAGTGTAATTTCAACAAGCTTTTACACGGCCGTAAATTATCATCTTTTTGTAGGGGTTAGCCCCATAAATTACTAGCAACTCATTATGTTTTTTAAAAACCCAAAAAGGTAGATCCAATTAATCTCGGTCATCTAATCATGTCAATCCAACAATCTAGACCGCTTCAATGTCGAGCGCTTAACACGTTTCTTTTGTAGGGGTTAGCCCCATAAATTACTAGCAACTCATTATGTTTTTTTGAAAGACCCAAAAGGATAGATCCAATTAATCTCGGTCATCTAATCATGTCAATCCAACGATCTAGACCGCTTCAATGTTGAGCGCTTAACACGTTCTTTTTGTGGGGGTTAGCCCCATAAATTACTGGCAACTCATTATGTTTTTTTGAAAGACCCAAAGGGATAGATCCAATTAATCTCGGTCATCTAATCATGTCAATCCAACGATCTAGACCTCTTCAATGTCGAGCGCTTAACACGTTTAGCGTGTAGTTAATTTCATGCCAAATATAGTGCTAATCACATAATAAACGCAAATAATATCCTACTTAACATCTGCATGCACTTAATATACTTTCAAATTAACGTGCATTACACGTACACATTGACTAATTCATTAGAAATAACCATTACATCGTTTATGAGAATTGGTACAATATCACTATTTGGCTTCTCGAACCATCAAGAAATGAAAGAAAATCTAGCCAATTTTGCAAGTTCATGAGCAACTTTATTTGCTTCTCTGTTACAACAATGCTCAAATCTAGAAATAGGAAAAATCAAAAGCTAAATGAAACCAATCATCCAAAATTGCCGCCGCTGCTTCCGGCGATCGTCCTCCTTCTTTTATGGTGTCGATCACCTCCATATTATCCGAGTTAATAATAATGCGGTTGCATCCTGTCCTTTGCGCCGACGATAGGACGAATTTTAAGGCCAAAGCTTCAGCCATCAGTACATCCGCGCATCTGTCAATTTTACCATTTTCCCAGCGATGAACCTACCTACATCCGCATACCAGTGAACCTTACCATTTCCCCATCAACTAATTATGTTAGTTTTACATAAGTCACTCGGCTCTTTTCCAAGAGCATCTACAACCAAAAGTACCAAAATACGGTCCCTAACTCGAACGCGTTCGGGCGTGTCCGCCTACAGTGACCGGACATCACATAAAAATCGCACGCCGTAACCATGTACCTCAAACTTGAAACCTCACATCCATACTAGCAATGTAGATAAAGAACCTACGTACTACGTACATATCTAAACTACTTATCGTCGAAGATGTCCACTATCTCTGTGCTCGGCTCCGGGTAGATGGGCGCGTGTGGTAGCTTCGCCGCGTGCGGCAGCTCCGGCCTGTCGCTGTCCGAACTAGAGGCGAAGAACTCATGGATCTACGCCCTCTGCTGGATGAAGCGGCGGTTGGACTCTACATATGGCTTATCTTGGAGGGATTCAAGGATGGCGGTCTGCCCCGCCATCTGAGCGACCCTGAACTCTGCCATGGCGTCCTCCATGCCAAAGCCTGCAGCCGGCTCCTCCATCTCTGGCTCCGCCGCGTCGTCCGCTTCGGGATCCTCCTCCTCCATGGGCCGGGGGTCCTACTCCGCGTCCGGCTGCTGCTGCGGCTCCTCCACCTCCTTGTAGCCGGAGGCAGAGCGGGAGCGACACGAGCAACGCGCTTGGCCCGGATCTCCTCCTCGATCTACAACCGACGTTCCGGCATCAACATTGCATAGTCAATGATCCTCTGCCCGGCCATGGTCACAGGGCGGTGGGAGGGAGAGGGAAGGTGGCAACACAGTAGAAGGCAGAGTAAAGGAATGGGACGGGCTAGGGTTCCGCCGCCAGCATCCGGCTTAAATAGATGGACTTGCTCCCTCAGGCGGCACACTGGAGCGGCGCCACACGACGACATGAATGCATCCGCACTGAGAACCGACTGAGGCGCCCGTGAGCCCGCCGATCTTTGCGTGTGACGGCGTGGGCCCTTCCGGCCAGTCCGACATGGCGGGCGTGCCCGGGCATGTCCGGGCCTCCCCGTATCTCCAACGCCGAGCCCTAAACTGGACACAGCATACGTCCACGGACATTGATACAGAGTCGGTCATTCAAAGCTATCCACATATGTCCAGTTACATTTTGGATTTAAACAAAAATAAACTGAGCAAATTTGATGCATATTTAAACAAATCAGACGAAATTCATTCATACTTGAATAATTTTTTACATAAAACCGGATGCTTTTCATTTAAACCGAAGCAAACTCGTTGCATTTCGACATACTTAGACTTAACCATACTCTAAAGCTAATCTAAATGACCGTTGGCGCCCATTCCCCATTTCCAGCAGGCCATGAGCCCCGGGAACAGAAGTTCCGCCTCCATATCCTGCAATCTACTAATCGGCCAACGATTAGAGCCCGCCAGGTTTGGCTTCATCACGAGCGGAAGAGCGGTGGCCTTCCTAGGACCCGAGCGCTGGCGACCTACCATGTTCTACTCTTTCTTGCTGTCGGTGGCACCCGCGTGTTGGGGAACGTAGTATTTCAAAAAAAAAACCCTATGATCACGCAAGATCTATCTAGGAGATGCATAGCAACAAGAGGGGAGAGTATGTCTACGTACCCTCGTAACCGAAAGCGGAAGCGTTATGAAACGTGGTTCATGTAGTCGAACGTCTTCGCGATTCAACCGGTCAGGTACAGAACGCACGACACCTCCGCGATCTGCACACGTTCAGCTCGGTGACGTCCCTCGTACTCTTGATCCAGTTGAGGCCGAGGAAGAGTTTCGTCAGCACGATGGCGTGATGATGGTGATGATGAATCTATCGATGCACGGCTTCGCCTAAGCACTACAATGCTATGACCGAGGTGGAATTTTGTGGAGGGGGGGGCACTGCACACGGCTAAACAATCAACTTGTGTGTCTATGGCGTGCCCCCTCCCCCGCATATAAGGGGGGGGAGGAGGAGAGGGCTGGCCCTCATAGGGCGCGCCCAAGGGGGGGGGAGTCCTACTCCTAGTAGGAGTAGGTTTCCCCCCTTCCTAGTTCGAGTAGGACAAGAAGGAAGAGGCAGAGGGAGAGAATGAAAGGGGGGCCGCCCCCCACCCCAATGCGGATTGGGCTTGGGGGGAGGCGCCCTCCACCTGGCCGCGTCTGATGATCCACAAGTATAGGGAAACTATCATAATCCATTCGATAAGTAAGAGTGTCGAACCCAACGAGGAGCAGAAGAAAATGACAAGCAGTTTTCAGTAAGGTATTCTCTGCAAGCACTGAAATTATCGGTAACAGATAGTTTTGTGATAAGGTAATTTGTAATGGGTAACAAGTAATAAAAGTAAATAAGGTGCAGCAAGATGGACCAATCCTTTTTGTAGCAAATGACAAGCCTGGACAAACTCTTATATAAAGGAAAGCGCTCCCGAGGACACATGGGAATTATCGTCAAGCTAGTTTTCATCACGCTCATATGATTCACGTTTGGTACTTTGATAATTTGATATGTGGGTGGACCGGTGCTTGGGTACTTCCCTTACTTGGACAAGCATGCCACTTATGATTAACCCCTCTTGCAAGCATCCGCAACTACAAAAGAAGTATTAAGGTAAACCTAACCATAGCATGAAACATATGGATCCAAATCAGCCCCTTACGAAGCAACACATAAACTAGGGTTTAAGCTTCTGTCACTCTAGCAACCCATCATCTACTTATTACTTCCCAATGCCTTCCCCTAGGCCCAAACAATGGTGAAGTGTCGTGTAGTCGACGTGCACATGACACCACTAGAGGAAAGACAACATACATCTCATCAAAATATCGAACAAATACTAAATTCACATGACTACTTATACCAAGATTTCTCTCATGTCCTCAGGAACAAACGTAACTACTCACAAATCATATTCATGTTCATAATCAAAGGGGTATTAATATGCATAAAGGATATGAACATATGATCTTCCACCAAATAAACCAACTAGCATCAACTACAAGGAGTAATCAACAGTACTAGCAACCCACAGGTACCAATCTGAGGTTTTGAGACAAAGATTGGATACAAGAGATGAACTAGGGTTTGAGATGGTGCTAGTGAAGATGTTGATGGAGATTGACCCCCTCCCGATGAGAGGATCGATGGTGATGATTTCCCCCTCCCGGAGGGATGTTTCCCCGGAAGAACAGCACCGCCGGAGCCCTAGATTGGTTCCGCCTCGAGGCGGCGGAGTTTCATCCCGAGAGCTTGCTTATGATTTTTTTTCCAGGGCGAAAGACTTCATATAGCCAAAGATGGGCATCGGAGGCCTGCTAGGGGGCCCACGAGATAGGGGGCGCGCCCAGGGGGGTAGGCGTGCCCCCACCCTCGTGGATGGTGGGTGGCCCCCTCTGGTGCTTCCTTCGCCCGATATTTTTTATATATTCTAAAAATGACCCCCGTGGAGTTTTAGGACTTTTGGAGTTGTGCAGAATAGGTCTCTAATATTTGCTCCTTTTCCAGCCCCAAATTCCAGCTGCCGGCATTCTCCCTCTTCGTGCAAACCTTGTAAAATAAGAGAGAATATGCATATGTATTGTGACATAATGTGTAATAACAGCCCATAATAAAATAAATATCGATATGAAAGCATGCTGCAAAATGGACGTATCAGCCTCCTCCTCTCTTCCACTAAGGTCCAATAAGGCCCATTGACTCCCCGGGGGGTTCCAGTAACCTCCTGGTACTCCGGAAAATGCCCGAAATCATCCAGAACCATTTCGGTGTCCAAACATAGCCAGCCAATATATCGACATTTATGTCTTGACAATTTCGAGACTCCTCGTCATGTCTGTGCTCACATCCTGGACTCTGAACTGCCTTCGATACATCAAAACACATAAACTCATAATACCGATCGTCATCGAAAGTTAAGCGTGCTGACCCTACGGGTTCGAGAACTATGTAGACATGACCGATACTCATTTCCGGTCAATAACCAATAGCGGAACCTGGATGCTCATATTGGTTCCTACATATTCTACGAAGATCTTTATCGGTCAAACCACATAACAACATACGTTGTTCCCTTTGTCATCGCTATGTTACTTGCCCGAGATTCGATCGTAGGTATCTCAATACCTAGTTCAACATCGTTACCGGCAAGTCTCTTAACTCGTTCCGTAATGCATCATCCCACAACTAACTCATTAGTCACATTGCTTGCAAGGCTTATAGTGATGTACATTACCGAGAGGGCCCAGAGATACCTCTCCGATACATGGAGTGACAAATCCTAATCTTGATCTATGCCAAGTTAACAAACACCATCGGAGACACCTGTAGAGCATCTTTATAGTCACCCAGTTACGTTGTGACATTTGATGCACACTAAGTGTTCCTCCGGTATTTGGGAGTTGCATAATCTCATAGTCATAGGAACATATATAAGTTATGGAGAAAGCAAGAGCAATAAACTAAATGATCATAGGGCTAAGCTAACGGATGGGTCAAGTCAATCACATCATTCTCTAATGATGTGATCCGTTCATCAAATGACAACTCATATATATGGTTAGGAAACTTAACCATCTTTGATTAACGAGCTAGTCAAGTAGAGGCATACTAGTGACACTTTTTTTGTCTATGTATTCACACATGTACTAAGTTTCTGGTTAATACAGTTCTAGCATGAATAATAAACATTTATCATGATATAAGGAAATATAAATAACAACTTTATTATTGCCTCTAGGGCATATTTCCTTCAGTCTCCCACTTGCACTAGAGTCAATAATCTAGATTACATTGTAATGATTCTAACACCCATGGAGGCTTGGTGTTGATCATGTTTTGCTCGTGAGAGAGACTTAGTCAATAGGTCTGCAACATTCAGATCCGTATGTATCTTGCATATCTCTATGTCTCCCTCCTTGACTTGATTGCGGAAGGAATTGAAGCGTCTCTTGATGTGCTTGGTTCTCTTGTGGAATCTGGATTCCTTTGCCAAGGCAATTGCATCAGTATTGTCACAAAAGATTTTCATTGGACCCGATGCACTAGGTATGACACCTAGATCGGATATGAATTCCTTCATCCAGACTCTTCATTTGCTGCTTCTGAAGAAGCTATGTATTCTGCTTCACACGTAGATCCCGCCACGACGCTTTGCTTAGAACTGCACCAACTGATAGCTCCACCATTCAATAAAAATACGTATCCGGTTAGTGACTTAGATTCATCCGAATCAGTGTGAAAGCTTGCATCGACGTAACCATTTACGACGAGCTCTTTGTCACCTCCATAAATGAGAAACATATCTTTAGTCCTTTTTAGGTATTTCAGGATATTCTTGACCGCTGTCCAGTGATCCACTCCTGGATTACTTTGGTACATCCCTGCTAAACTAATAGCAAGGCACACATCAGGTCTGGTACACAGCATTGCATACATGATAGAACCTATGGCTGAAGCATAGGAAATGACTTCCATTTTCTCTCTATCTTCTGCAGTGGTCGGGCATTGAGTCTGTCTCAACTTCACACCTTGTAACACAAGCAAGAACCCTTTCTTTGCTTGATCCATTTTGAACTTCTTCAAAACTTTATCAAGGTATGTGCTTTGTGAAAGTCCAACCAAGCGTCTTGATCTATCTCTATAGATCTTGATGCCCAATATATAAGCAGCTTCACCGAGGTCTTTCATTGAAAAATTCTTATTCAAGTATCCTTTTATGCTATTCAGAAATTCAGTATCATTTCCGATCAACAATATGGCATCCACATATAATATCAGAAATGCTACAGAGCTCCCACTCACTTTCTTGTAAATACAGACTTCTCCAAAAGTCTGTATAAAACCATATGCTTTGATCACACTATCAATGCGTATATTCCAACTTCGAGATGCTTACACCAGTCCATAAATGGATTGCTGGAGCTTACACACTTTGTTAGCACCATTTGGATCGACAAAACCTTCTGGTTACATCATATACAACTCTTCTTTAAGATATCCATTAAGGAATGCAGTTTTGACATCCATTTGGCAAATTTCATAATCATAAAATGCGGCAATTGCTAACATGATTCAGACGAACTTAAGCATCGCTGCGGGTGAGAAGGTCTCATCGTAGTCAACTCCTTGAACTTGTCGAAAACCTTTTGCAGAAAGTCGAGCTTTGTAGATGGTAACATTACCATCAGCGTCAGCCTTCTTCTTGAAGATCCATTTCTTCTCTATGGCTTGCTGATCATCGGGCAAGTCAACCAAAGTTCACACTTTGTTCTCATACATGGATCCCATCTTAGATTTCATGGCCTCAAGCCATTTCACGGAATTTGGGCTCATCATTGCTTCCTCATAGTTCGTAGGTTCGTCATGGTCAAGTAACATGACTTCCAGAACAGGATTACCGTACCACTCTGGTGCGGATCTTACTCTGGTTGACCTACAAGGTTCGGTAGTAACTTGATCAGAAGTTTCATGATGATGGTCATTAGCTTCCTCACTAATTGGTGTAGGAATCACATGAACTGATTGCTATGATGGACTACTTTCCAATAAGGGAGCAAGTACAATTACCTCATCAAGTTCTACTTCCCTCCCACTCACTTCTTTCGAGAGAAACTCCTTCTATAGAAAGGGTCCATTCTTAGCAACGAATATCTTGCCTTCGGATCTGTGATAGAAGGTGTACCCAACAGTCTCCTTTGGGTATCCTATGAAGACACATTTCTCCGATTTGGGTTCGAGCTTATCAGGTTGAAGCTTTTTCACATAAGCATCGCAACCCAAACTTTAAGAAACGACAACTTGGGTCTCTTGCCAAACCATAGTTCATAAGGTGTCGTCCCAATGGATTTTGATGGTGCCCTATTTAACGTGAATGCAGCCATCTCTAAAGCATAACCCCAAAACGATAGCGGTAAATCAGTAACAAACATCATAGATCGCACCATATCCAATAAAGTGCGGTTACGACGTTCGGACACACCATTTGCGTTGTGGTGTTCCGGGTGGCGTGAGTTGCGAAACTATTCCGCGTTGTTTCAAATGAAGACCAAACTCGTAACTCAAATATTCTCCTCCACGATCAGATTGTAGAAACTTTATTTTCTATTACGATGATTTTCCACTTCACTCTGAAATTCTTTGAACTTTTCAAATGTTTCAGACTTATGTTTCATCAAGTAGATATACCCATATCTGCTCAAATCATCTGTGAAGGTCAGGAAATAACGATACCCGCCACGAGCATCAACACTCATCGGACCGCATACATCAGTATGTATTATTTCCAATAAGTCCGTTGCTCGCTCCAATGTTTCGAAGAACAGAGTCTTAGTCATCTTGCACATGAGGCATGGTGCGCAAGCATGAAGTGATTCATAATCAAGAGATTCCAAAAGCCCATCAACATGGAGTTTCTTCCTGCGTTTACACCAATATGACCTAAACGGCAGTGCCACAAATAAGTTGCACTATCATTATTAAACTTATATCTTTTGGCTTCAATACTATGAATATGTGTATCACTACTATCAAAATTTAGTAAAAATAGACCACTCATCAAGGGTGCATGACCATAAAAGATATTATTCATATAAATAGAACAACCATTATTCTCTGATTTAAATGAATAACCGTCTCGCATCAAACAAGATCCAGATATAATGTTCATGCTTAACGCTCGCACCAAATAACAATTATCCAGGTCTAAAACTAATCCCGAAGGTAGATGTAGAGGTAGTGTGCCGACGGCGATCACAACGACTTTGGAACCATTTCCCACGCGCATCGTCACCTCGTCCTTAGCCAATCTTCGCTTAATCTGTAGCCCATGTTTCGAGTTGCAAATATTAGCAACAGAATGAGTATCAAATACCCAGGCGCTACTGCGAGCATTAGTAAGGTACACATCAATAACATGTATATCAAATATACCTTTCACTTTGCCATCCTTCTTATCCGCCAAATACTTGGGGAAGTTCCACTTCGAGTGACTAGTCCCTTTGTAGTAGAAGCACTCAGTCTCAGGCTTAGGTCCAGACTTGGGCTTCTTCACTTGAGCAGCAACTTGCTTTCTGTTCTTCTTGAAGTTCCCCTTCTTCCCTTTGCCCTTTTTCTTGAAACTGGTGGTCTTGTTGACCATCAACACTTGATGCTCCTTCTTGATTTCTAACTCCGCGGCCTTTAGCATTGTGAAGAGCTCAGGAATTGTCTTATCCATCCCTTGCATATTATAGTTCATCACGAAGCTCTTGTAGCTTGGTGGCAGTGATTGAAGAACTCTGTCAATGAAACTATCATCAGGAAGATTAACTCCCAGCTGAGTTAAGTGATTGTGGTACCCAGACATTCTGAGTATATGTTCACTGACAGAACTATTCTCCTCCATTTTGCAGCTATATAACTTATTGGAGACTTCATATCTCTCAATTCGGGCATTTGCTTGAAATATTAACTTCAACTCCTGGAACATCTCATATGCTCCATGACATTCAAAACGTCGTTGAAGTCCCGGTTCTAAGCCGTAAAGCATGGCACACTGAACTATCGAGTAGTCAACAACTTTGCTTTGCCAGACATTCTTAACGTCGTCAGCAGCATTTGCAACAGGTTTGTCACCCAACGGTGCTTCCAAGACGTAATTCTTCTGTGCAGCAATGAGGATAATCATCAAATCACGGACCCAATCCATGTAGTTGCTACCATCATCTTTCAACTTAGCTTTCTCTAGGAACGCATTAAAATTCAATGGAACAACAACACGGGCCATTTATCTACAACAACATAGACATGCAAAATACTATTAGGTACTAAGTTCATGATAAATTAAATTTCAATTAATCATATTACTTAAGAACTCCCACTTAGATAGACATCCCTCTAATCATCTAAGTGATCACGTGATCCATATCAACTAAACCATATCTGATCATCACGTGAGATGGAGCAGTTTTCAGTGGTGAACATCATTATGTTGATCATATCTACCATATGATTCACGCTCGACCTTTCGGTCTTAGTGTTCCGAGGCCATATGTGCATATGCTAGGATCGTCAAGTTTAACCCGAGTATTCTGCTTATGCAAAACTGGCTTGCACCCGTTGTATGTGAACGCGGAGCTTATCACACCCGATCATCATGTGGTGTGTCGACACGATGACTGTAGCAACGGTGCATACTCAGGGAGAACACTTATACCTTGAAATTTAGTAAGAGATCATCTTATAATGCTACCGCCAAACTAAGCAAAATAAGATGCATAATGGATAAACATCACATGCAATCAAATATAAGTGATATGATATGACCATCCTCATCTTGTGCCTTTGATCTCCATCTCCAAAGCACCGTCATGATCACCATCATCACCGGCTTGACACCTTGATCTCCATCGAAGCATCATTGTCATCTCGCCAACTATTGCTTCTATGACCACTGCTACCGCTTAGTGATAAAGTAAAGCAATTACATGGCGATTGCATTTCATACAATAAAGCGACAACCATAAGGCTCTTGCTAGTTGCCGATAACTGTGTTAGAAAACATGATCATTTTATACAACAATTTATATAATCACGTCTTGACCATATAACATCACAACATGCCCTGCAAAAACAAGTTAGATGTCCTCTACTTTGTTGTTGCAAGTTTTACGTGGCTGCTACAGGCTTCTAGCAAGAACCGTTCTTACCTACGCATCAAAACCACAACGTAGTATAGTGATTGCTTTTTGATCTTCAGAAAAACCTTGTTCATTGAAACGTATTGAACTAAAGTTGGAGAAACAGACACCCACTAGCCACCTGTGTGCGAAGCACGTCGGTAGAACCAGTCTCGCGTAAGCGTACGTGTAATGTTGGTCTGTGCCGCTTCATCCAACAATACCGCCGAATCAAGAATCAACTAGTGACGGCAAGCAATATGTATATACCCACGCCCACAACTCCTTTGTGTTCTATTCATGCATAAAACATCTACGCATAGACCTGGCTCGGATGCCACTGTTGGGGAACACGGTATTTCAAAAAATTCCTACGATCACGCAAGATCTATCTAGGAGATGCATAGAAATGAGAGGGGAGAGTATGTCTATGTACCCTCGTAGACCGAAAGCGGAAGCGTTGTGAAACGCGGTTGATGTAGTCGAACGTCTTCGTGATTCAACCGATCAAGTACTGAACACATGGCACCTCCGCGATCTACACACGTTCAGCTCGGTGACGTCCCTCCTACTCTTGATCCAGTTGAGGCCGAGGGAGTGTTTCATCAGCACGACGACGTGATGATGGTGATGATGAAGTTACCGACGCAGGGCTTTGCCTAACCACTACAACGATATGACCAAGGTGGAATTCTGTGGAGGGGGGACAACACACGGCTAAACAATTAACTTGTGTGTCTATGGGGTGCCCCCTCCCCCATATATAAAGGGGGGAGGAGGAGAGGGCCGACCCTCATAGGGTGCGCCCAAGGGGGGGAGTCCTACTCCCAGTAGGAGTAGGTTTCCCCCCTTCCTAGTTGGAGTAGGAGAAGAAGGAAGAGGAAGAGGGAGAGAAGGAAAGGGGGGGCCAGCCCCACCCCAATTTGGATTGGGCTTGGGGGGCGCGTCCTCCACCTGGCCGCCTTCTCCTCTCTTCCACTAAGGCCCAATAAGGCCCATTGACTCCCGGGGGGTTCCGGTAACCTCCCGGTACTCCAGAAAATGCCTGAACACATCCGAAACCATTCTGGTGTCCAAACATAGCCTTCCAATATATCATTGTTTATGTCTCGACCATTTAGAGACTCCTGGTCATGTCCGTGATCACATTCGGGAGTTCGAACTACCTTCGGTACATCAAAACACATAAACTCATAATACCGATCGTCATCGAACGTTAAGCGTGTGGACGATACAGGTTCAAGGACAATGTATACATGACCGAGACTCATCTCCGGTCAATAACCAATAGCGGAACTTGGATGCTCATATTGGTTCCTACATATTCTATGAAGATCTTTATCGGTCAAACTACATAACAAAATACGTTGTTCCCTTTGTCATTAGTATGTTACTTGCCTGAGATTCAACCATCGATATCTCAATACCTAGTTCAATTTCGTTACCGGCAAGTCTCTTTACTCATTCCGTAATGCATCATCCCGCAACTAACTCATTAGTCACATTTCTTGCAAGGCTTATAGTGATGTGCATTACCGAGAGGGCCTAGAGATATCTCTCCGATACATGGAGTGACAAATCCTAATCTTGATCTATGCCAACTTAACAAACACCATCGGAGACACCTGTAGAGCATCTTTATAGTCACCCAGTTATGTTGTGACGTTTGATAGCACACTAAGTGTTCCTCCGGTATTCGGGAGTTGCATAATCTCATAGTGAAAGGATCGAGAAGAGTTGTCTAGAGGGGGGTGATTAGACACTAAGTGCCAAAAGTTGCAGTTTTTAATATTCTTAAGTTTAAGTGGAGTTTAAGCACAAGTTTAACAAACACAATACATATCAAGCAAGCATGCAATGAGTATATGAGCAGCGGAAAGTAAAGCATGCAACTTGCAAGAATGTAAAGAGAAGGGTTTGGAGTATTCAAACGCAATTGGAGACACGGATGTTTTCGTCGTGGTTCCGATAGGTGGTGCTATCGTACATCCATGTTGATGGAGACTTCAACCCACGGAGGGTAACCGTTGCGCGAGTCCACGGAGGGCTCCACCCATGAAGGGTCCACGAAGAAGCAAGCTTGTCTATTCCATCACGTCCGTCGCCCACGAAGGACTTGCCTCACTAGCGGTAGATCTTCATGAAGTAGGCGATCTCCTTGCCCTTACAAACTCCTTGGTTCAACTCCACAATCTTGTTGAAGGCTCCCAAGTGACACCTAGCTAATCTAGGAGACACCACTCTCCAAGAAGTAACAAATGGTGTGTTGATGATGAACTCCTTGCTCTTGTGCTTCAAATGATAGTCTCCCCAACACTCAACTCTCTCTCACAGGATTTGGATTTGGTGGAAAGAAGATTTGAGTGGAAAGCAACTTGGGGAAGGCTAGAGATCAAGATTCATATGGTTGGAATGGAATATCTTAACCTCAACACAAGTGTAGGTGGTTCTCTCTCAGAAAATGTGTATTGGAAGTGTAGGTATGTTCTGATGGCTCTCTCTATGAATGAAGAGTGGGTGGAGGGGTATATATAGCCTCCACACAAAATCTAACCGTTACACACAATTTGCCAAACTCGGTGGGACCGAATGGTTAAACTCGGTCAGACCGATTCAGCAAACCTAGTGACCGTTAGGATTTTCGGTGGGATTGAGATGCAACTCGGTAGGACCGATATGGTTAGGGTTAGGGCATAACGTAATCTCGGTGTGACCGATTACACAAACTCGGTGGGACCGATTTTGGTAATAAGCTAACCAGAGAGTTGGTCAGGTAAACTCGGTGGGACCGATTCGCTCATCTCAGTGAGACCGAAATGTTACAAAAGGGAAACAGAGAGTTTACATTGCAATCTCGGTGGGACCGATCGCTCATCTCGGTAAGATCGAAACGTTATGAAGGGAAACAGAGAGATTACAATCCCATCTCGGTGAGACCGAGATCCCTATCGGTGAGACCGATTTGCCTAGGGTTTGTGGTAGTGGCTATGACATTTTAAACTCGGTGGCGCCGGATAGAAAGAATCGGTGGGGCCGAGTTTGACTTTTGGTTTAGGTCATATATGGATGTGGGAAGGTAGTTGAGGGTTTTGGAGCATATCACTAAGCACTTTGAGCAAGCAAGCCATTAAGCAACACCTCATCCCTCCTTGATAGTATTGGCTTTTCCTATAGACTCAATGTGATCTTGGATCACTAAAATATAAAATGTAGAGTCTTGAGCTTCAAGCTTGAGCCAATCCTTTGTCCTTAGCATGTTGAAGGGGTTCCACATCCTCTAGTCCATGCCACTCCATTGTTGAACTTATCTGAAACATACTAGGTAAAAGTGTTAGTCCAACAAGAGATATGTTGACATTAATTTCCAAAACCACCCAGGGAGCACTTGTGCTTTCAATCTCCCCCTTTTTGGTAATTGATGACAACATACATCAAAGCTTTAGATAAAGATATAGAGAATAGCAAGTAAAGCTTTGGAAAGACATGTAACATGCATAGGCTCCCCCTACATGTATGCAATCATGTGAATATTGAATATAGGAGCATGTGAATGCGTAAACATGACAGAGTAAGCAATGTGTTACATGTATCTTGGCTATATGCATCAGAGCAAATGATGTGAATGTGAGAAATGTACCTTCATGCTCATGAGTCCTTCTTGCAAACAGTATGTACATCAGCAAGAACTTCTCATTCACATGACTGTGATGCATATATTTACCTTGTGGTATTGAGTTGGCTTAGGATGGGATGAACCTGCGCAAACAAGGTTCAATAACACAGATATACCTACTGACCAGAGCAAGCAAGAGAAACCACAAGAGAACCAAGATTGGGATGACATGTAGAGTGAGTACTAAGTACCACATTGGATATAGACATGTCCCCAAAGGTAAAGATATGCAATAAAGTCAGAGATTTCCTTCCCTTAGATGTCTTGCTCCCCCTGAATCTGCATGGGATATTGGGAGAAGATAGGGAACAGAAAATCAGAGCAACAAAAAAGGAAACAACAGAGCTTGAGCTAAAGCAAGCAACCAAACATGTCTTTCCCCTCTTAAAGACATGTGACATCTCTCCTCTTGAACACCAAGCATCTGGGGTCTTTGATGATATTACTTTCTCCTAGTTGAGAAACTCTCTCCCCCTGAGTATTCTCTCTTTCTCCCCCTATAGGAAGGATTAAGCTTTGATGTGATCTCTCTCTCCCCCTTTGACATCAATTTCCAAGAAGGGCTCTTATGGACATGTGATACAAATGGGTTGGTCCTCGAGTCACAGAGTAAAGCAGCATGTCTAATATGATGCTGGTAGAGGACAAGAATCATTGAGTGGAGCTGGAGCAAACAGAAATCAGGAATAAGTGGCAAGTTGGTTTTCCTGTGGTGGAATCGGTGACTCCGAGTTGTGTGCTTCGGTTGCACCGAAAGATTTCGGTTGGGCCGAAGAGAACAAACCGGTGTGACCGAGTTCATTAGAGTGAAACCACTTGTCACCTCAGCTCACTAGACAAGTAAGATCTCACAAGGATATGCAAGGAATTTACTGAAAGATTTGCAATGAATTGGATGCAGAAAATGCAGAACAAAAAGGAAAGAAAAGAAACTAAAAGTTCTAGATGAAGTTTTTCTTGAAGGGGAAACAAATATGCAAGAGACAAAAGCACGGAGACACACACGAGAACTTCATCTAGAGATGGTCGGCGACAAAGTCACCTATGTTAGAGTATATTGACTTAGGAGTCAAGTGAGAGCACTTGATCATAGGTCATACTCATCGTTTAAGCTCAAACTGGGGTTACCATTTTTCGTTTAAGCCCTTTGATGTATTCACATCTTGTCGAGTTGCTTTGACTCATGACTTGGAGTAAAGCTTCTCTAAGATGGAATAACATACCTTGGGTGGTGGTGTTGATCTTGCTCATGTAGTTGAACTTGTGTGGGTTGGTCAAGGTTGATGTAGTTCATCAAGGGTTGGGAGCACCACTTGGAGTTTGAGTTCATCTACCTACATGGGTTAGCTTTGCAAGGAATAGCACTTGTGTATCCAAAATGACAATCATGAGACTCAACATAGAATTTGCCAAAGGATATGTTTGAATGGTTTCGTGCTTCCTTGTCTTCAACCACCATTGTGTAGAGACTTGGTGATGTAGAGATTGCTCAAGATGTGAGTGAGTTGCAATCTCATAGATTTATATTCAACCAAGTACCTACACGGGTTAGATAACATGCAAGGTACAAATATATCCAAGACATATGAATAGCATCATAAGAGAAATATCGAGGATTAGTCATAGGCTCATGCCCCGCATGTATCAAATGGAGTTCCTACTCCAAGTTTGAAGCATCAATGATGTTCAATTCACCTCTCAACCTGCAAAACACTTTCTCATCAAGTGGTTTAGTGAATATATCCCCTAATTGCTTATCGGTGCGAACATGCTTAAGGTTAATGTCCCCTTTTGCAACATGATCTCGAATGAAATGATGACGAACTTCAATATGCTTAGTTCAAGAATGTTGCACGGGATTGTGAGCAATCTTAATAGCACTTTCATTGTCACATAGCAATGGAACATGTTTCACATATATCCCATAATCTTTAAGAGTTTGGGTCATCCAAAGTAATTGAGCACAACATGAACCAGCGGCAATGTATTCCGCTTCGGCGGTGGATAAGGATACCGAGTTTGGTTTCTTGGAAGACCAAGACACACGAGATCTACCAAGGAATTGACTAGTACCCGAAGTGGATTTTCTATCAACCTTGTCTCCGGCATAGTCCGAATCGGAGTAGCCAACAAGATCAAAAGAGGACCTCTTAGGATACCAAATGCCAAAATTTGGTGTATGGATTAGGCATCTCACTATCCTTTTCACAGCCTTAAGATGACACTCTTTAGGAGCAGGTTGATATCATGCACACATGCACACACTTAGCATAATATCGGGACGAGAGGCACATAGATATAACAATGAACCAATCATAGAGCGATAAACCTTTTGATCAACCGGTTCACCATCTTTGGTCAAATCAAGATGTCCACTAGTAGGCATGGGTGTAGTCATACCTTTGCATTCTTGCATATTGAACTTCTTGAGTAAGTCCTTGGTGTACTTCGTTTGAGAGACAAAGGTACCTTCCTTAGTTTGCTTCATTTGCAAACCGAGAAAGAATTTGAGTTCACTCATCATAGACATCTCAAACTTCTCCGACATTAGCTTTCCAAACTTCTCACTAAAATGAGGGTTAGTTGAACCAAATATGATATCATCAACATAAATTTGGCACACAAATAGTTCTCCATTAACCCTTTTAGTAAAAAGAGTAGAATCAATTTTACCAATTTCAAAGCCTTTTTCAATAAGGAACTTGGTCAAGCATTTATACCATGCTCTAGGAGCTTGTTTAAGACCATAAAGGGCTTTGTGAAGTTTGTAAACATGATTAGGTTTCTTAGGATTGACGAAGCCGGGAGGTTCCTTAACATAAACTTCCTCCTCAATTTTGCCATTTAGAAAAGCACTTTTAATGTCCATTTGGTACAAGGTGATATCATGGTGATTAGCATAAGCAAGTAAGATGCGAATGGACTCAAGTCTAGCAACGGGGGCGTATGTCTCACCATAGTCCATACCTTCAACTTTTGTGTAGCCTTGGGCGACGAGACGTGCTTTGTTGCGAACCACTTGTCCATATTCATCTTGCTTGTTGCGAAACACCCATTTGGTACCAATGATGTTGTGGTTGTTGTCGGGCTTCTCGACCAATGTCCACACTTGATTTCTCTCAAAGTTGTGTAGCTCTTCATGCATAGCGTTTATCCAGTCCGGATCCTCCAATGCTTCTTCAACCTTCATAGGTTCAATGCTAGAGATGAATGAGTAATGTTCGCAAAAGTTAGCTAAACGAGTTTTAGAGCGAGTGATTCTCCCGGTTTGGATATCATTGTAGATTTGCTCGACGGGATGATCCTTAGCAATTCTTGCTCAAACTCGTGAAAGCTTTTGCTTGGGTCGGGGTGGAACATCCTCTTCATCTTGTGCTTCTTCTTGGCCTTCTTCATTGTTGACGTTGTTGTTTTCTTGTCGTGGTGGAGAAGGAGGTTGTTGATGTTCATCTTGGTGCGCTTCCTTGTTTTCTTCATCTTGGCGTGTCCCACTTGTGGATGCTTCCGTATCAACTCTTGGTTCACCTTGTCGTGAGGTAGAAGCTTCCACTTAGACGGACGAGGTACTCTTCTTCACTTCCGTTGGACGAATCTTGCCAATGGACAAGTCCTGAATTGCTTCCGAAGGGTCTTTGTCTCCTACATCAATTGGCAATTGCTCTACTTGCGAGCCGTTAGATTGATCAAACTTCACATCTACCATCTCTTCAACCTTTCGGGTGAAATTGTTGTAGACACGGTAAGTGTGAGAGTTTGAGCCATAACCAAGAAGGAAACCTTCATGAGATTTAGGAGCAAATTTAGAACGACGATGCTTATCAAGAATGTAGCACTTTGAGCCGAATACTCGAAAGTATCCAACTTGGGGTTTGTTACCGGTGAGGAGCTCGTATGTTGTCTTGCCGAGTAGCTTGGGAAGATACTCCCTCCGTCCGCCAAAGAGTGAACGTCTGGGTTTTCTAAGACAAAATAAGGATTTTGCAAAAAAAAAACCCTCCCACCACTCAATTAAGGCACCATAGATTTGCCACTGCTTCGATTTTTGCAGCAGGAGTAAATGAGAAGGGAGAAGTACTCCCTCCGTCCGCCAAAGAGTGGACGTTTAGAGGCCAGTGTTTTTCCCAGAATAAGTGTATGTCTGCGTTGCGCTAGGTACTTTTGCATTCGCCCCCCTGGTCCACGCCTCGAGTGTCACTCCAGCGCAAACGAATCACCGCACGCAAACTCCCCAATCCTCTTCCTCTCCCCCAACGATCCTCTCCTCCGATCCAATCCCAAATCGCCGTCGGTCCAACCTCCAATCCAGGGCCTCCCCCTCTCACCCCAAATCGATGCCATCCCGTCCATATAAACAGCCGACAAGGTGGCGTCCATCGCACTGGAGCCATGGCAGGCGGAGCAGCGGGTGGAGGAGCAAAATTCGGTGATGGCAAGCTAGCCAAGGCCGTCGCGACGGCCGGCAGCGCAGCACGCGACCGCAACGGATCTGGTTCTGGAGGCCCCGTCCGTGCGTGTCCAGGCAGGTTCCGACCGTGGTCGCCCTCGTACGTCAGTCGGCGGCGTCGGTTCGGTGTGGGAGCCAAGATTGTCGACCCAGATGAGGATGCAGTGGGTGATGGTGAAGCCGGTGCTGTGGCTAACCAGGACGGCGCGGCGGCAGGTGCTGGGCAAGATGGCACGACAGCAGGAGTGCGTCCTGGGGCTGACCAGGAGACCGCGGCTGCAGGTGCTGGGCATGTCGCTGAGAAGAGCAGCAATGTGACGCCCGGATAATCAAGCTACAGTAACCCTCTAGTAATGATGCCACGTCACCTCGATCATTGTTGATAATCTCGAGTTAGTTCAGAACCGATCCAAATTCAAATTTGAATTAAAGTCAAAACAATTAAAGTTTTCAAAAGTCAAAACTAAATTGTTCCTAATGTGTCAAATAATCCATAATAAATGTTGGTGCAGAAATCATCTTTTAATAAAATACTTAAATGCACTAAATAAATTAAAACAGTATAAAACTATAATTTAAATGCTCTTAAATTAATAAACAAATACAGACTACTTTAATTAATGTGCCAAGTTAATTGTGGTAATGGAAAATTTAGTAACACTAATTTAGAGACTCTTATTGTGTTTTACTTAAACTAAAGCAATTAAGGTTAAAAAAAAGGAAAACAAAAGAAAACTAACAAAATAGAAAAAAAGGGGAAACACCCCCCCCCCACTGGGCTCCGGCCCAGCAGGCCATTGGGCCATCCACCTGGTAGGCCCAACTGCCCCCCTGCATAACCCCCCGCTACCAGAAAACCCTAACCCCATCCCCCCACTCCCCCACGACCGCAACCACCCCCACTCCCTCATCTCTCCCTCTCATCCGATCCAGATCGGATCGGGTCGTCCCCGTCGCCCCGCCGCCGTTCACCATCGCCACCACCGCCCAACGCCCTCCTCCCCAACCGTCTTTCCCGGCGCCCCCACGCTCGGCTGGTTCTGGAACGGGAGGGGCCCGATCCCGCGCCGCCCTACACCCCCGATCCCGACGCCCGTCGCCGCGACGACCTCGCCATCCCGCGCCAGGACGCCGCGCCCGGAGCCCGCGCCTCCTCACCGGCCTGCACCTCGTCTCCGCCACGCACGTCGTCGCCGTCGCCCTCCCCAACCCCCACTGCCCCGTTCCCTACGCCCCAATGTGAGCCCGCTGCCGCGCTCGTCTCCGCGCTCCTCTCTCGCGCCTCTGCTCACCGCGGCCTCGTCGTGACCGGCGTGCCTCCGCACGCGCCGTGGCCGCGCCCTCTCCCTCCCGCTGCAGCCTCGTCCAGCGCACGCGTGCGCCAGCTCGCCTTTCGCCACGGCCCCCTCCCCGCACCGCGCTGCGTCGCTGGCGGCCGTTGCCTCGAGCCCCTGCCCGCCGTGTCCGGCCTCCCTCCTCGGCGTCCACAGCGCCGCTCCGGCGTCGACCTCGTGCTTGCCGCGGCCTCCTCCCCCCCCACATGCAGGCGACGCCCCACGCCCACGGCCCCACTCCGGCGCCGCCCTGCTGCTCTCCTGCCGGCGCCCCCCCTCCGGTGGCCGCCCGCGCATCACCGCGGCCTCGCCTCGCTGCCTCGCGGGCGGGCTTGACCCCGTACGGGTTGCGCCCGCTGCCCGCCTGCCCGTCGCCCGCTATTGGCCCCTGTGCCTATGGCGAACGGGGCCCACCCTGAGAACAAAAAAAAAGAAAAGGAAAAGGAATTAAAATAAATAATAAATAAAATTATTAAGTTAATTAATTAATTAAAGGATTAATTAACTTAATTAATCTTGCTTAATTAACCTAATTAATTAACTAAACTAGTCAAACCTGTTTAGTTAGCCTGAGTCTATGACAGGTGGGTCCCACTGGACCCACAGACCAGTTTGACTTTGATCAGCTGGGTTTGACCTGCTGACGTCATGGTGATGTCATGCTGACATCACCTTTCACTGTTCTGGATAATGTTCAATTTAAATAATTTAAATACATCCTAAAAATGATTTAAATCTTTTAAAATTAATATAAAATAAACCGTAGCTCGGATGAAAAAGCTTTATACATGAAAGTTGCTCAGAACGACGAGACGAATCCAGATACACTCCCCGTTCGTCCGCCACACATTCCTAACCTATCGAACACGCAACTTTCCCCCTCCGGCTCCTCTGCCCGAAAACGCGAAACACCGGGGATACTTTCCCGGATGTTTCCCCCCTTCACCGGTATCATCACGTACCGCGTTAGGGCACCTCTAACGCCGTTACTTGTCATGTCATGCACCACTATGCATCTGCTTGCTTACATATTTATTGTTTCTCCTCCCTCTTCTCTCGATAGACACCGAGACCGACGCCGCTACTACCCAGTACGACTACGGAGTTGACGACCCCTCTCTCTTTCCAGAGCAACCAGGCAAGCCCCCCCCTTTGATCACCAGATACCGCCTACTCTTCTCTATACTGCTTGCATTAGAGTAGTGTAGCATGTTACTGCTTCCCGTTAATCCTATACTGATGCATAGCCTGTCCTTGCTACTACTGTTGTTACCTTTACCTGCAATCCTAATGTTTAGTATAGGATGCTAGTTTATCATCAGTGGCCCTACATTCTTGTCCGTCTGCCATGCTATACTATTGGGCCGTGATCACTCGGGAGGTGATCACGGCTATATACTATATACTTTATACATGATACATGTGGTGACTAAAGACGGGTAGGCTCGTAGGAGCACCCGCGAGTGGATCTTTGAGGCGGAGCGACAGGGCAGGTTCCGACCACCTAGGAGAGAGGTGGGCCTAGCCCTGGTCGGCGTTCGCGGACACTTAACACGCTTAACAAGATCTGGGTATTTGATCTGAGTCTGGCCATTTGGTCTATACGCACTAACCATCTACGTGGGAGCAGTTATGGGTATCCCGACGTCGTGGTATCAGCCGAAGCCTTCGTGACGTCAGCGACTGAGTGGCGCGCGCCGGATTGGACTGGAAAGCCACTAGGCTAGGTCTGCTTCCGGCCGCGTACGCAACGTGCAGGTGTGCAAAGGGCGATGGGCCCAGACCCCTGCGCCATAGGATTTAGACCGGCGTGCTGACCTCTCTGTTGTGCCTAGGTAGGGCTGCGACGTGTTGATCTTCCGAGGCCGGGCATGACCCAGAAAAGTGTGTCCGGCCAAATGGGATCGAGCGTGCTGGGGTATGTGGTGCACCCCTGCAGGGAAGTTTATCTATTCGAATAGCCGTGTCCCTCGGTAAAAGGACGACCCGGAGTTGTACCTTGACCTTATGACAACTAGAACCGGATACTTAATAAAACACACCCTTCCAAGTGCCAGATACAACCGGTGATCGCTCTCTCACAGGGCAACGAGGAGAGGATCATCGGTTAGGATTATGCTATGCGATGCTACTTGGAGGACTTCAGTCTACTCTCTTCTACATGCTGCAAGACGGAGGCTGCCAGAAGCGTAGTCTTCGACAGGATTAGTTATCCCCCTCTTATTCTGGCATTCTGCAGTTCAGTCCACATATGATACCCTTATTCCATTTGATACCCATGCATATGTAGTATAGCTCCTTGCTTGCGAGTACTTTGGATGAGTACTTACGGTTGCCTTCTCCTTCTTTTCCCTCTATTCCTTCTACCTGGTTGTCGCAACCAGATGTTGGAGCCCAGGAGCCAGACGCCACCGTCGACAACGACTCCTACTACACCGGAGGTGCCTACTACTACGTGCTGCCGGCTGACGACGACCAGGAGTAGTTTAGGAGGATCCCAGGCAGGAGGCATGCGCCTCTTTCGATCTGTATCCCAGTTTGTGCTAGCCTTCTTAAGGCATACTTGTTTAACTTATGTCTGTACTCAGATATTGTTGCTTCCGTTGACTCGTCTATGATCGAGCTCTTGTATTCGAGCCCTCGAGGCCCCTGGCTTGTAATATAATGCTTGTATGACTTATTTTATTTGTAGAGTTGTGTTGTGATATCTTCCCGTGAGTCCCTGATCTTGATCGTACACGTTTGCGTGTATGATTAGTGTACGATTAAATCGGGGGCGTCACAAGCAAGCAGTACTAGCTCTGTAAGTTTGGCTTGATGCAAATCTTGGCTTTTAGTTACTGGCGTTCAACTTAATGCAAGTCCTAGTGGTGATGTAGAGGGAGATCTAAGTATGGGTGTGTATCCTTAAAATTTCAAGTATGAACAATCTGTAGTGGTTAAATGACAGACATGACTATGATGATCTGTCGCATAAATAAGGTATTTTCTTGATGAATGAGTCCTGGTCTCTAAAGTGGTGACTATATTTTCTGTCTCTAGCTATTTTGAGTCATCAGATGATGGACTTCTAGATTATCAATTTTGTTGAACAGATTTGGCATGAAAATTACTTTGACTATTGAAGCAAGATGATGTATATTTTCAGATTATCTATTTTGTTCCAATTTAAGTGGATAAATAATTGAATAAATAAATGATGATCTCAATAAGTAGTTGGAAAATTGATTTTAACCAAAATTCTAGCATTACAAAAGTCCAACATTACAAAACGTTGTCGAGAAGTCCCGCAAGAACTATTACAACTTATAGTCAGCTATGATCTGCATGGCGCTCTCGTAGAGTTCGCGATCACACCCTAAAACATCAGGTAGATTTCCTGTACACTCTAGGCCATCCTTGTACATGTGAGGGATCTTGTAGTCATTGCCTCCACCTATTTTCATTACCTCAATTAAGCAACTCTGTAGTGTAAGGAAAATCCTGTTTATCTTATCGGCATCATAAGCATGATATTCGTGCTGCACATTGTTGATTAGCTCATCTAAATTATTAGAGACTAGCCTATCTGACATGGACTGTAGTGAAGAAAATAGGCCAAGGTCTAGAGCGTTCATATCCGGTGAGTTCGCAGGCTGTTGCATGAGGCGAATATCAAGCCCAGTTTGGGCAACGGCACTAAGAAAACCTGGGTCATTACTTGGGACATGCGAGGGTGCATTGTCTTGCTGGGTCCATATAGTCTCACCAGCGAGCTCTTGAGGCCAAACTGCTTGAATAGCTGGTAGTACCTTTTGAATCAAAAACTCCCTCGACGTATCTCTCTTAACACTGATTGTTTTGGTGATCAGCGTCCCTCTTGGATGGTTATCACTTTTCCTTGGCGCTGGCTCCTACGACCAACAACACAACTCAAGTTAGATTAAGTATGGATGTGTCTAATAAATAAAAGAGTAAAGGTTGAAATTCACCTTTTTGATAAACGGCCAAATGCCTATCTTTCCATCAAAAATGCAAATACCTTCTGCATTATATCTAGGCCTGCCTATTACAACCAAAACCATTATTTTTCCAATGGAGTTTTTATTTTGCACAGTCCTATGTGGGTTTTCTTCTGATGGCAGCTTGTAGAATTTCATGGTCTTTTGGGTGGTGTTAAACCACTTTTCATCTAAATGTAATATGTTGCGCATGTCCTTGAATGTGGGCTTATTTGGCAAACTTTGCGGGTCAAACATAGAGAGACAATGCCGCAGCCTAGCCTTCATGTTTGCTTCCTTCAAATATGGCTTGAGTGAGCTGGAATGCCTATCTAGCAAACCTTCCGTAAACATCCTATGTAGCGTGCTTTTCTTCACACCCAAAGCTCTTGCAAGACTACATATAGTTCTCCTTTGACTCCGAGGAATCTCTGGAACCCTACCAAGGTCAACTACAATCCTTTTGCGACCACATTTTTTTGGCTTCCTTGATCGTACATCAATGGGTATGCCTTGTAGAAGACACTCCTTCACCCTCCTCCAAACGCGTCTAACCTTGTACACTGAAACTTGGAACATGTTTGCAACTTCTCTGGTTGTGGTCTTCTTTAATCTCTGGTCGACACTTCTTGCTAGCAATTCTTCATAAATACCAGTCCTTTGCAAATCTGTTAAATTCTTGTATTTGTATTCATTATGAACTTGTTCACTAGCTTCTTGCTCCACATCCATATCTTCATCTGGTGCTGAATCATACATGGCTTCATGCGGTTCTGAATCGTCAAGCTCTTCTTCGTCAAACTGAATCTCTATATCGCCGGCATACACACCATAGTCCTCCGGGTCAACATGAAGGTTATCTAGAGCTTCATCCATTGCTTGCACTTCCTCTTCCATGCTCTGGAAAAAACCACCGTGGTCTTCAAGTTCATCGTCTACAAGGTGAGGTTATGTGAGTAGTTGAATAAGATCGTAATTAAACATTCAAATGTGTTAACTAAATTGTTTTACTAACCTGATTCATCTGATTCATGCAGGTCCTCTTCTCCATGGGCAACATCGGCCTCATGTTCCTCTTCTCCATGGGCAATGTCGGCCTCATGTTCTACATGAAGACACCATCAGGATTAGCTACAATATGCATAAGAATTGAACATGTGCATATGGTCAAGATGTACCAGGGTTCATGTTCAGATCGAAGTGATGTCCAACCAGTGGTACTTCTTCATGCAAGGGAGGCTCATGTTCATCTTCTCCAGCAAATTAATGGCCGGCCTGGAGTACTTCTTCATGCAGGTGAGGCTCAAAACCAACCTGGGGTTCTTCAAGCAAGGCAGCCTCATGTTCGTCCTCTACAGTTAAGAAGAAACATCAGCATGTGCACATGTTCAAGGGGAACAAATGAAAAGATGATCAAGATGTACCTGGGTTCATGTTCAGATCGAAGTGATGACCAAACTGGAGCACTTCCTCATGCAAGGGAGGCTCATGTTCATCTTCTCCCTCTCTAGGTGCTATATTCAAGCGAATGGCCATGGTCTGTGTGTGTGTTGTTTTACTTGCTGCAACTGTGCTGGCTTTATAGCTGGGCACAGACGCTTCATCTACTGAAATTATAAACTTGGCGCCTCTAATTTCTGTAATCTGGCGCCTCTAATTTCTGTAGTGAGTACTAGTACTAGTACTTGCTGGCGGGAAGTACTGTGGCGGGAGCAAAATTCTGTTGGTAAAGTTATGTTTTACTTCTCCCTTCTCATTTACTCCTGCTGCAGAAATCAAAGCAGTGGAAAATCTGTGGTGCCTTAATTTAGTGGTGGTAGGTTTTTTTTTGCAAAATCCTTATTTTGTCTTAGAAAACCCAGACGTCCACTATTTGACGGACGGAGGGAGCAAAACATAACTTTACCAACAGAATTTTGCTCCCGCCACAGTACTTCCCGCCAGCAACAACTAGTACTAGTACTCATTACAGAAATTAGAGGCGCCAGATTACAGAAATTAGAGGTGCCAAGTTTACAATTTCAGTAGATGAAGCGTCTGTGCCCAGCTATAAAGCCAGCACAGTTGCAGCAAGTAAAACAACACACACACAGACCATGGCCATTGACTTGAATATAGCACCTGGAGAGGGAGAAGATGAACATGAGCCTCCCTTGCATGAGGAAGTGCTCCAGTTTGGTCATCACTTCGATCTGAACATGAACCCAGGTACATCTTGATCATCTTTTCATGTGTTCCCCTTGAACATGTGCACATGCTGATGTTTCTTCTTAACCGTAGAGGACGAACATGACACTGCCTTGCTTGAAGAACCCCAGGTTGGTTTTGAGCCTCACCTACATGAAGAAGTACTCCAGGCCGGCCATCAATTTGCTGGAGAAGATGAACATGAGCCTCCCTTGCATGAAGAAGTACCGTTGGTTGGACATCACTTCGATCTGAACATGAACCCTGGTACATCTTGACCATATGCATATGTTCAATTCTTATGCATATTGTAGCTAATCCTGATGGTGTCTTCATGTAGAACATGAGGCCGACATTGCCCATGGAGAACAGGAACATGAGGCCGATGTTGCCCATGGAGAAGAGGACCTGCATGAATCAGATGAATCAGGTTAGTAAAACAATTTAGTTAACACATTTGAATGTTTAATTACCATCTTATTCAACTACTCACATAACCTCACCTTGTAGACGATTAACTTGAAGACCACGGTGGTTTTTTCCAAAGCATGGAAGAGGAAGTGCAAGCAATGGATGAAGCTCTAGATAACCTTCATGTTGACCCGGAGGACTATGGTGTGTATGCCGGTGATATAGAGATTCAGTTTGACGAAGAAGAGCTTGACGATTCAGAATCGCATGAAGCCATGTACGATTCAGCACCAGATGAAGACATGGATGTGGAGCAAGAAGATAATGAACAAGTTCATAATGAAGACAAATACAAGAATTTAACAGATTTGCAAAGGACTGGTATTTATGAAGAATTGCTAGCAAGAAGTGTCGATCGGAGATTAAAGAAGACCACAACCAGAGAAGTTGCAAACATGTTCCAAGTTTCAGTGTACAAGGTTAGACGCGTTTGGAGGAGGGTGAAGGAGTGTCTTCGACAAGGCATACCCGTTGATGTACGATCAAGGAAGCCAAAAAACTGTGGTCGCAAAAGGATTGTAGTTGACCTTGGTAGGGTTCCAGAGATTCCTCGGAGTCAAAGGAGAACTATACGTAGTCTTGCAAGAGCTTTGGGTGTGAAGAAAAGCACGCTACATAGGATGTTTACGGAAGGTTTGCTAGATAGGCATTCCAGCTCACTCAAGCCATATTTGAAGGAAGCAAACATGAAGGCTAGGCTGCGGCATTGTCTCTCTATGTTTGACCCGCAAAGTTTGCCAAATAAGCCCACATTCAAGGACATGCGTAACATATTACATTTAGATGAAAAGTGGTTTAACACCACCCAAAAGACCATGAAATTCTACAAGCTGCCATCAGAAGAAAACCCACATAGGACTGTGCAAAATAAAAACTCCATTGGAAAAATAATGTTTTTGGTTGTAATAGGCAGGCCTAGATATAATGCAGAAGGTATTTGCATTTTTGATGGAAAGATAGGCATTTGGCCGTTTATCAAAAAGGTGAATTTCAACCTTTACTATTTTATTTATTAGACACATCCACACTTAATCTAACTTGAGTTGTGTTGTTGGTTGTAGGAGCCAGCGCCAAGGAAAAGTGATAATCGTCCAAGAGGGACGCTGATCACCAAAACAATCAGTGTTAAGAGAGATGCGTCGAGGGAGTTTTTGATTCAAAAGGTAATACCAGCTATTCAAGCAGTTTGGCCTCAAGAGCTCGCTGGTGAGACTATATGGATCCAGCAAGACAATGCACCCTCACATGTCCCAAGTAATGACCCAGGTTTTCTTAGTGTCGTTGCCCAAACTGTGCTTGATATTCGCCTCATGCAACAGCCTGCGAACTCACCGGATATGAATGCTCTAGACCTTGGCCTATTTTCTTCACTACAGTCCATGTCAGATAGGCTGGTCTCTAATAATTTAGATGAGCTAATAAACAATGTGCAGCACGAATATCATGCTTATGATGCCGATAAGATAAACAGGATTTTCCTTACACCACAGAGTTGCTTAATTGAGGTAATGAAAATAGGTGGAGGCAATGACTACAAGATCCCTCACATGTACAAGGATGGCCTAGAGCGTACAGGAAATCTACCTGATGTTTTAGGGTGTGATCGCGAACTCTACGAGAGTGCCATGCAGATCATAGCCGACTAGAAGTTGTAATAGTTCTTGCGGGACTTCTCGACAACGTTTTGTAATGTTGGACTTTTGTAATGCTAGAATTTTGGTTAAAATCAATTATCCAACTACTTATTGAGATCATCATTTATTTATTCAATTATTTATCCACTTAAATTGGAACAAAATAGATAATCTGAAAATATACATCATCTTGCTTCAATAGTCAAAGTAATTTTCATGCCAAATCTGTTCAACAAAATTGATAATCTAGAAGTCCATCATCTGATGACTCAAAATAGCTAGAGACAAAAAATATAGTCACCACTTTAGAGACCAGGACTCATTCATCAAGAAAATACCTTATTTATGCGACAGATCATCATAGTCATGTCTGTCATTTAACCACTACAGATTGTTCATACTTGAAATTTTAAGGATACACACCCATACTTAGATCTCCCTCTACATCACCACTAGGACTTGCATTAAGTTGAACACCAGTAACTAAAAGCCAAGATTTGCATCAAGCCAAACTTACAGAGCTAGTACTACTTGCTGCTCTTCTTGGCGACATGCCCAGCACCTGTAGCCGCGGTCTCCTGGTCAGCCCCAGGACGCACTCCTGTTGCCGTGCTGTCTTGCCCAGCACCTGCCGCCGCACCGTCCTGGTTAGCCACAACACCGGCTTCACCATCACCCACTGCATCCTCATCTGGGTCGACAATCTTGGCTCCCACACCGAACCGATGCCGCCGACTGACGTATGAGGGCGACCACAGTCGGAACCTGCCTGGACGCGCACGGACGGGGCCTCTAGAACCAGACCCATTGCGGTCGCGTGCTGCGCTGCCGGCCGTCGCGACGGCCTTGGCTAGCTTGCCATCGCCGGATTTCGCTCCTCTACCCACTGCTCCGCCTGCCATGGCTCCAGTGCGATGGACGCCACCTTGCCGGCTGTTTATATGGACGGGATGCCATCGATTTGGGGTGAGAGGGGGAGGCCCTGGATTGGAGGTTGGACCGACGGTGATTTGGGATTGGATCGGAGGAGAGGATCGTTGGGGGAGAGGAAGAGGATTGGGGAGTTTGCGTGCGGTGATTCGTTTGCACTGGAGTGACGCTCGAGGCGTGGACCAGGGGGGCGAATGCAAAAGTACCAAGCGCAACACAGACGTACACTTATTCTGGGAAAAACACTGGCCTCTAAACGTCCACTCTTTGGCGGACGGAGGGAGTACAAGCGATTTGTTGCATGACAAGCTGTCTCGACCGCTTCCGCCCAAAAGTGCTTTGGCGTTTTGTACTCATCAAGCATCATTCCTGCCATCTCGATAAGAGTCCGGTTCTTCCTTTCAACAACTCCATTTTGTTGAGGTGTGTACGTAGCCGAGAACTCGTGTGAAATCCCTTCTTTGTCAAGAAAGGTGTCCACATTTGCGTTCTTGAACTCCGTTCCGTTGTCGCTCCGAACCTTCTTGATCTTCACGTCAAACTGATTTTGGGCCTTCCTAGCGAAGTTTTTGAAGATCTTTTGGACCTGCGATTTGTCATCAAGAAAGAACACCCACGTAAATCTTGAAAAATCATCAACTATGACTAGACCAAATGAGTTACCACCGAGACTCTTGTAGGCATTTGGACCAAAGAGATCCATGTGAAGTAGCTCGAGTGGTCTTCTTGTGGTCATGATGTTCTTCGCGCGGTGACTTCCTCCAACTTGTTTCCCTGCTTGATAAGCACTACAAAGTCTATCCTTGTCAAATATGACATCTTTTATTCCAAGGATATGATCACCTTTAATAAGCTTATCAAGATTTCGTATACCAACATGACCTAGTCTTCTATGCCACAACCAGCCTTTAGAAGATTTGGTAATTAAGCAAGTTCTAGGTTGAGCCTTTTTAGTGAAATCAACAATGTAAAGATCTCCTCTACGTATACCGGTAAAGACCATTTTATGATTGTCTCTATGAAACACTTGGCAATCTACTTCAGTGAATAAGACATTGAAACCAAAATCCGCAAGTCTAGAAACTGAAAGTAAATTGTATCCTAGGGATTCAACGATCATGACATTTTGTATGGAGCTATCATGTGAGATGGCCACCTTACCAAGGCCAACCACCTTACCCTTTGAATTATCAACAAAAGTGACATATTTTAGAGGGCCGTCGTTTTCAGCAAGCTCACGGAACATATCTTTATCTCCGGTCATATGATCAGTACGTCCACTATCAAGGACCCATTCCTTTCCTCCAGCCATGTAGCCGCGAAGATTTGCCATAAGACCAAAATGCCTCATTGCATCATCAAGATCATAGTCACTATCATCATCTTCATCATAGTATCCATGTTCAACATCATCTTGTGATTGATCAATTCCTAGAGAGGGTAATTCATTAGATAAATGATCATCACAATGGTTACCTTTATGAATTCTAATAGCTTCGGATATGACATCGCTAATGATTCCAACATTTCCTTTAGCACACATGAGATTGGTAAGCTCAAATAGACAATCACCAAAGCTAGGATCACTAGAGTTCATCTTACTCAAGGCAATAGACTTATGGAGAATTTCGTCTAAATTTTTCAAGGAATAATCTGGAAATTGTTCCTCAAGAAATCTCCATATGGTGTAAGCACACTTGAGAGTAGGCAAACATCTAATCAAGTTTCTAGGCAAGCCTCTAATGATGAGCTGAACAGTTCTAAGATTGCGAATCATGTCAATATCTTCATCTAGGGTAGGGTGCAAAGGATCAACATGAGGTGCACAAGGGCTAGTAATGTACTTATTCAAATGATATTCATTGAAAATCTCAAGCATTTCATTTTTCTACTCATGAAAATACTCTCCATCAAGAATAGGCACTCTATGTCTAAGACTCCCCAAAGTAGACACATCCATCTTCCTCCAATGGTGTTTAAACCAAGGCAATGGAGATCAAAGCTCTGATACCAATTGAAAGGATCGAGAAGAGGTGTCTAGAGGGGGGGTGATTAGACACTAAGTGCCAAAAATTGTAGTTTTTAATATTCTTAAGTTTAAGTGGAGTTTAAGCACAAGTTTAACAAACACAATACATATCAAGCAAGCATGCAATGAGTATATGAGCAGCGGAAAGTAAAGCATGCAACTTGCAAGAATGTAAAGAGAAGGGTTTGGAGTATTCAAACGCAATTGGAGACACAGATGTTTTTGTCGTGGTTCCGATAGGTGGTGCTATCGTACATCCACGTTGATGGAGACTTCAACCCACGGAGGGTAACGGTTGCACGAGTCCACGGAGGGCTCCACCCACGAAGGGTCCATGAAGAAGCAACCTTGTCTATTCCATCACGGCCGTCGCCCACGAAGGACTTGCCTCACTAGCGGTACATATTCACGAAGTAGGCGATCTCCTTGCCCTTACAAACTCCTTGGTTCAACTCCACAATCTTGTTGGAGGCTCCCAAGTGACACCTAGCCAATCTAGGAGACACCACTCTCCAAGAAGTAACAAATGGTGTGTTGATGATGAACTCCTTGCTCTTATGCTTCAATGATAGTCTCCCCAACACTCAACTCTCTCTCATGGGATTTGGATTTGGTGGAAAGAAGATTTGAGTGGAAAGCAACTTGGGGAAGGCTAGAGATCAAGATTCATATGGTTGGAATGGAATATCTTGACCTCAACACAAGTGTAGGTGGTTCTCTCTCAGAAAATGTGTATTGGAAGTGTAGGTATGTTCTGATGTCTCTCTCTACGAATGAAGAGTGGGTGGAGGGGTATATATAGCCTCCACACAAAATCTAACCGTTACACACAATTTGCCAAACTCGGTGGGACCGAATGGTTAAACTCGGTCGGACCGATTCAGCAAACCTAGTGACCGTTAGGATTTTCGGTGGGACTGAGATGCAACTCGGTAGGACCGATACGGTTAGGGTTAGGGCATAACGTAATCTCGGTGTGACCGATTACACAAACTCAGTGGGACCGATTTTGGTAATAAGCTAACCAGATAGTTGGTCAGGTGAACTCGGTGGGACCGATTCGCCCATCTCGGTGAGACCGAAATGTTACAAAAGGGAAACAGAGAGTTTACATTGCAATCTCGGTGGGACCGATAGCTCATCTCGGTAAGACCGAAATGTTACGAAGGGAAACAGAGAGATTACAATCCCATCTCGGTGAGACCGAGACCCCTATCGATGAGACCGATTTGCCTAGGGTTTGTGGCAGTGGCTATGACATTTGAAACTCGGTGGCGCCGGATAGAAAGAATCGGTGGGGCCGAGTTTGACTTTTGGTTTAGGTCATGTGTGGATGTGGGAAGGTAGTTGAGGGTTTTGGAGCATATCACTAAGCACTTTGAGCAAGCAAGCCATTAAGCAACACCTCATCCCTCCTTGATACTATTGGCTTTTCCTATAGACTCAATGCGATCTTGGATCACTAAAATATAAAATGTAGAGTCTTGAGCTTCAAGCTTGAGCCAATCCTTTGTCCTTAGCATCTTGAAGGGGTTCCACATCCTCTAGTCCATGCCACTCCATTGTTGAACTTATCTGAAACATAGTAGGTAAAAGTGTTAGTCCAACAAGAGATATGTTGACATTAATTATCAAAACCACCCAGGGAGCACTTGTGCTTTCACATAGTCATATGAACATGTATAAGTTATGGAGAAATCAATATCAATAAACTAAACGATCATAGGGCTAACTAACGGATGGGTAAAGTGAATCACATCATTCTCTAATGATGTGATATGTTCGACAAATGACAACTCATGTATATGGTTAGGAAACTTAACCATCTTTGATTAACGAGCTAGTCAAGTAGAGGCATACTAGTGACACTTTGTTTGTCTATGTATTCACACATGTACTAAGTTTCCGGTTAATACAATTCTAGCATTAATAATAGACATTTATCGTGATAAAAAGAAATATCAATAACAACTTTATTATTGCCTCTAGGGCATATTTCCTTCACCACGGACGTGCCAGCTTCGTGGTCATGGCGGCGGGGTGCGGGCATGGTAAAGCTAGCGACTGTTGGGGAACACAATATTTCAAAAAAAATTCTACGATCACGCAAGATCTATCTAGGAGATGCATAGCAACGAGAGGGAGGAGTGTGTCTACGTACCCTCGTAGACCGAAAGCGGAAGTGTTAAGTAACGCGATTGATGTAGTCGAACGTCTTCGCGATCCAACCGATCAAGTACTGAACGCACCACTCCTCCACGATCTGCACATGTTCAGCTCGGTGACGTCCCTCGTACTCTTGATCTAGTTGAGGCCGAGGGTGAGTTGCGTCAGCACGGCAGCGTGTTGACGGTGATGATGAAGTTACCGACGCATGGCTTCGCCTAAGCACTACGACAATATGACCGACGTGAAAAACTGTGGAGGGCAGCACCGCACACGGCTAAAGATCAACTTGTGTGTCTATGGGGTGCCCCCTCCCCCGTATATAAAGGAGGGGAGGAGGAGGAGGGCCGGCCTCAAGGGGCTCCCAAGGGGGGATTCCTAGTAGGAGTAGGTTTCCCCCCTTTCCTAGTCCAAGTAGGAGAAGAAGGAAGGAGAGGAAGAAGAGAAGGAAAGGGGGGGGGCTAACCCTAGTCCAATTCGGTTTGGGCTAGGGGGGGGCACACCTTGGACTGGCTCCTCTCTTTCACCATTAGTCCCATGAGGCCAAATAACTTCCCAAAGGGGGTTCCGGTAACCCCTAGTACTCCAAAACTTATCCGAAATCACCTGAACTATTCCGGTGTAACACCCTCGATGCGACTATATCTCCCACGTGTCGAGGCACGACTTAGAGGCATAATCGCATTGAAGGCGATGTCGCAAGTGAGGTAATCTTCACACAACCCATGTAATATAATAAGGGAAAGAGATACATAGTTGGCTTACAATCGCCACTTCACACAAATACATGAATAAAGCATTACATCAACCAAATACAAACAAGGTCCGACTACGAAACCAAAATAAAAGAAGAACCCCAAATGCGACAAAGGTCCCCGATCGACCCCAACTGGGCTCCACTACTGATCAACTAGAACGAAACAACATAAATGAACAAGGTCTTCAACGAGCTCCTCCCGAGCTGGGTTGCGTCATCTGCACGGACTCATCGGCACCTGCAAACTGGTTTTGGAAGTATCTGTGAGCCACAGGGACTCAGCAATCTCGCACCCTCGCGATCAAGACTATTTAAGCTTATGGGTAAGGTAAAGGTATGAGGTGGAGCTGCAGCAAGCGACTAGCATATATGGTGGCTAACATACGCAAAAGAGAGCGAGAAGAGAAGGCAAAGCACGGTCGGTAAAAGTATGATCAAGAAGTGATCCTGGACTACCAACGTCAAGCATAACTCCAACAACCGTGTTCACTTCCCGGACTCCGCCGGAAAGAGACCATCACGGTTACACACGCTGTTGATTCATTTTAATTAAGGTCAAGTTCAGGTTTTCTACAACTAGACATTAACAAATTCCCATCTGCCCATAACCGCGGGCACGGCTTTCGAAAGATCAATCCCTGCAGGGGTGTCCCAACTTAGCCCATCACAAGCTCTCACGGTCAACGAAGGAATAGACCTCCTCCCGAAACGTTCCGATCAGACTTGGTATCCCGGTACTCCAAGACATCCTCGACAATGGTAAAACAAGTCCAGCAAGACCACCCGATGCGCCGACATCCCGATAGGAGCTGCACATATCTCGTTCTCAGGGCACACCGGATAAGCTAAGCGTACAGGAGCCGACGTAACCCAAGTTGCCAAGGGATGGCCCTGCACGGTGCTCTGGGTTGGACCAACACTTAGACAAGCACTGGCCCGGGGGGGTTAAAATAATGATGACCCTTGGGGGCGCGACCCCCAAGGGAAAAGAAAAAGGCTGGGTGGCGAATAGTAAAACCAAGGTAGGGCCTTGCCGGAGGAGTTTTATTCAAAGCGAACTGTCAAGGGGTTCCCATTATAACCCAACCGCGTGAGGAACGCAAAATCCGGGAACATAACACCGATATGACGAAAACTAGGGCGGCAAGAGTGGAACAAAACACCAGGCATAAGGCCGAGCCTTCCACCCTTTACCAAGTATATAGATGCGTTAATTAAATAAGATATGTTGTGATATCCCAACAAGTAAACATGTTCCAAGCAAGGAACAACATCTCCATGTTCCAACAAGGAACAAACTTCAATCTTCACCTGCAACTAACAACGCTATAAGAGGGGCTGAGCAAAGCGGTAACATAGCCAATCAACGGTTTGCTAGGACAATGGTGGGTTAGAGGTTGAACATGGCAATTTGGGAGGCTGACAAGCAAGTGGTAGGCATCGTAGCATTGGCATAGCAAAAGAGCGAGCAAACTAGCATAGCAAAGATAGTAGTGATTTCGAGGGTATGATCATCTTGCCTGAAATCCCGCAAGGAAGAAGAACGAATCCATGAAGAAGACAAACGGGCGTAGACGAACGGATACTCACAACACGACGTTACCGGAATCAACCCGAAGAAGCAATCACCGGAAAAGAAGCACACAACATAGTAAACAACCACGGCATAAACATGGCATGATGCACAATCAAGTATGATGCATGTCCGGTTTAAATATGCATGGTATGGCAAAGTGCACAAGCAATCCTACAAATTAAGTGGAGCTCAATATGCAACGGGTTGCATATTGACGGAACACCACATCAATTATTTAGTTCTCTCTCGTTTATGTACCCAACAATATTAAATGTTGATTAACATGGCAAGGGGTGAAGCAAATGAAAACTACCTATCTAGTCAAGGTTAAATGAGGCCGGAAGCAACGAACAACAATTCCAGTAAATCCCCATAGCATATTTTAGATTTGGTCCTGATCTGTCCTAAACACAATTTTAGAGTTGTCAAACAGGCAAAACAAGTGAACCAAGTTAAACTAGGTATTTTCTACCCCATTTACATATAAAGATTATTTAATTCGGAGCTACGGTTATTTAGTTATGAATTAAATCATATTAGCATGGCATAGGAACAAATTAATGCAAACAACATTTTAAATATTTCAAACATAGGTGAAAGTTGGATATTATTAATCTACACAAAATTTTGAGCAAGTTTCATATATAAATCATTTTAATCCGATGCACGAATTGTGAGTTATTAAATGCATGAACATGGGGGACTATTCTGCAAAACTGGCATCTCTGGATAATAGACAAATCGCAACAGAGGAAAAAAATGCATCGGGCTGAAACTGGGCAAGCCCAATCAGCAGGGAAAAAAATAGAGGCGGGCGCACTGGGTCGGCTCACCCTGGGCCTTGGCCCAGTCGGAGGGAGAGGCAGGCTGAGGCGAGGCCGGCTGGAGCTGGGCCTTGGGGCGCTCGCGCTGGACGAGGCCCGAGCGGCGCGATGGACCGAGGATGGCGAGGAGGCCCACGCGCGGGAGGAGGCGGAGGCGCTGGGCCTTGGCTCTGGGCCGGTGCGGAGGAGGGGGCCCACGCGGGCGCTCGTCGTCCTCCTCCTCGATCCCGCCTGGATCGAGGAAGGCAGAGGCGGCGGCGGCGCCGTTCGCCGGCGGGGCAGCGGCAAGGAGGGGCGGAGGAGGCGCGGGAAGGCCGGGAAGGAGCGGATCGGCGCATGGGGAGCTCGGATCCGGCATCGGACGAGGTCAACGGTGACGGGCGAGGTCGCGGAGGCCGGCGACGAACTCCATGGCGGCTCTGCAAAACAATGGTGGCGGCGGCGCGGGCTTAGAGGAGAGGAAGAGCAGGGGAGGAAAAAGAGGGGAAGAGGAGGCGCGGGCACTGCCTGGCCGAGGGCGCAACGACGGTGGAGCTCGGGTGGCCGGAGCGGTGAGGCGGCGAGGAACTCCGGCAACGTGCGGCACGGCGGCGGCGGCGCGGGCTCGCGCGGGCCCGATCCGGGCTCCGCGGGCCACGCGGAGGTGGGAGGCGGCGGCTGCCATGTGGCGCAGTGGGATTGGAGGAGGGAGGCAGTGGTGACGACGTGGCGGCTTCTGATTGGCTGGAGTGAGGTGGCGCGCGGGGGCGGACATGTCCGGTCGATGTGGATGTGTCCGGCGCGCGAGGAGAGGGAGAGATCTAGGGTTAGGGGTGGATGGCACCGCGAATTTCGGAGGGGGGTGTATATATAGGCATAGAGGGAGCTAGGAGATTCCAAATGAGGTGCGGTTTGCGGCCACGCGATCGTGATTGAACGACCGAGACGATGGAGCAGAGTTAGGTGGGTTTTGGGCCACTTTGGAAGGGTGTTGGGCTGCAACACCCACGAGGCCTTCTCGGTCCCTCGGTTAACCGTTGGAGTATCAAACGAAGCCCAAATGATACGAAACTTGACAGGCGGTCTACCGGTAGTAAACCAAGGCCGCATGACAAGTCTCGGTCCAATCCGGAAATGTTTAATCCCCACACATGAAAGAAAGGTAGAAATGACCACCGGAGGAGAACGAAGCGCCGGAATGCAAAACGGACAACGGGGAAAAGGCTCGGATGCATGAGACGAACACGAATGCAAATGCAATGCACATGATGACATGATATGAGATGCATGACACGCAAGCAATGACAACGCAACAACAGCGAATAACTGCACGACACCTGGCACATCGGTCTCGGGGCGTTACAACACTCCACCACTACGAGAGGATCTCGTCCCGAGATCTAGAATGGCACCGGAGGGAAACAACGGAAGAGAAAAGAGGAGAGGTAAAACTAAGTTGCTTCGTTGACAAACGAGTGGAACCACAACCTTGAGAGGTTGAATGCATTCGAGACAGAATTCAACGAAGGTGAACAAGGTCGAAAACAGTCATTTAGAAAAGAGGAAGAAAGAACATTGCGAAAAACCTTGAGGTTGAAGGGAAGATATATATTGAAAACACTCCGGTTAAGGAAGGAGATCAAGGAGAAACCAAAATTCGGGCAGCACTCCGGTTGAAAAGAAAAGGAATTGAATAATAACTTGATAAGATGAGAAGATACTTGATGAAATCACAATACACTGCCTCCGTAACTATTGAATGAATGGAACAAGGGGTAAGAAAGATCTCAGACAACACTCCGGTTGAGAAGGGACTCAAAATTTGATAAGATGAGAGAGCTCAAATGAAAACATGACACTCTGGTTGAGAAAGGGATGCAAGACTTGATAAGGCGAAAAGAACTTGAACAAAGGGGCACAATACTCCGGTTAAGCAAGATAGGGAAGGAATAAGAGTGATATAATTTGGACAGCACTCTGTCTGTAAATGGAAGGAATTGAACTTGACAAGATGAGAGGATACTTGTAAAGAGGACACAACACTTAGATAAAAGTATAGGCATGGAAAGATCATGATCTTTGACAAAACGAGATGATGGGTTGAAAAGATGAACATCACAATGCCTCCGGAACAAAAGAATAGAAGATAGATAATTGAAATAGGAGAATGGAGAAGAAAATGCCAACTTCTGCCACAAAAGAGCTTGACAAGGCATCTTTAGGAGAAAAAGTCGAACGGAATTGTTGTAAAAAACAACAACGAAAAGAGTAATCATGATATATGGTCTTATGGAATACAACTCAAATTATGAGGTGACAACCTGCCACTCACGGGAAGAGAATTGGGTTGGAATGAACAAGGAGACGAGAAACTATTTCACCGGGAGGATAAATGAAAAACTTGGATCATATATAAGCACCATAATAACAACAATCCTTAGGGAAGGCTTTAGGTGAAGTATAACCCAAGATAATTCCAATGACGAGATTGATGGATTTAAAATACCTCATTCTTAATAACATGTGAAACAAGAACTCAAATTATCAAGAATGATGTAAAACCACCTCCGGTAATATGGTAGAAAGAATTGCACTCCGGATTGCAAGATGAAGAAAACTTGAGCTCCTTAGAAAAGAATCTCGATGCAAACTTCGAGAAGGGATTAAATCCTTTATGAACCATCATGTAGAACCTCCATGAAGAAACTCCGGTAAACAAAAGGATGATAAAAGCAAAAGAAGTTGAAAACACAAGGTGAAACCTTGTAATGATTTAGAAGGAGCTTCGCGACGAGATAATGCAGAAAAGGTAAGAACTCCGGAAAGAAATGATAAGATGAGCAATTGAGATCAAAATCTTGATGAACCTCCGGAATAGGAAATTGATCACTTGGATGAAACAAGAATAAGAATTATGTTATGCTCGTCCTTCATCAATTAAATTGATGACAAACCATGGATTTGGCACACTACTTATTCTCATAGAAAGGATTAAGAGAGATACAGCGCAAACTTAATGGACCACCAGTAGGATTGAAACAATGAATGAATTAATATGACAACGAATGACGAGAACTCTTAAACAAACCACCGTGATAATTGAAAAGGAAAACGAAGAGAAGATAAAGAAACACCAGGAAGAACTATAAATGAATGAAGATGCTTGAGAAAATTTAGATACATGAGAACGAAGAGATCACGAGCCGATTAAAGATCACTTGAACGAAGCACCGGTAAAATTGGAGAATGATAGCTGAAAGCTGAGAATGAATAAACCTGACTTGATGGACTCCGGATAACAAACTAAGACGACTCTTAAATTGCTCCGGAACTGTGAAAAGAATACTCACGATCGAAACAATTATGAGAGGATGGCAACGAGCTAGAATCACGAATCTTGAAAGAATGGAGCAAGATTAAAGAGAAACTCTTCTTCGATCTTCAAATGACAACGAGAAACACCACCGTGAACTGTTGAGGCACTCTGGAATGAATAATGGAAAAGGTTAAGCCAACGATGAAAAGAATTTGAAAGATCTTGGAGAAGGATATTTGACTTATGACAATTCATTCTTACGTCAAACTTTAGAAAAGAATTTGAAAAGCTCCGGAAAAATAAGAAGAGTCAGGTAAGATCCTGGGAAAAGACCTGTGGGTTAGGGCCCACTCAAAAGAAAACACCGTTGAAATGATTTAAAAGAGAGATTTCACCGGTTGAATAAAAAGGCTTGAATGATATAACATCCTTGAAATAGTTTGAATGCAGAAGAGTGGATACACGAATCTTCGAGATATCTTCAGCACTCCGGAACAATTAAATAGCGAGAAGTGAATGAATATGAGGTGCACCGGCATGAGAAAGCATTAGAAACGAGGGAAAAGGGATATGATCAACACCAAAAACTTGAATAGAATCCACCGGAGAAGAAAACGAGTGAAGAGTGACGAACTAGTAGAACATCTTCTTGAGAACCACCGGGTAAGAACATAGACGGAAAAGAATGGAGAGGCTTCCCATCAATAAAATGGATACTCGATTAAGAAATCCGAATCCTTAAAGAAACACAAAGGGAGGGAGGGCGGGAAAAACAAAGACAATTTGGAATGGATGGAACAAACACCGTAGAGAAGAACTGATAATTGATCTTGTAAATGTTGAAGTGAACGGATCCACTTGAGGAGAGACACACCGGTTGAAAAGAATTAACATGACAATCTCGATTATCATGAAGGATTAGTATTCGCATAGGAATATGAGAACACCACTTGAGGAAGGTATGGAATCAACACTTGACATTGAAGCAACTCGAATACCACAACTCAAAACAAAAACAAAGGATTGGCTTGCGGAATAAGCCGGAACAAACATATGATAGAGATTTCGTCCGAAGTTTTCGTGGTGGGACCTACACGGGCTCGATCGTACAACACCATCATGTACAAGGCAGTGCACATGACATATGAAGCGTCCCCGAGTCAGCATAGCCAAGGACTCTTTAAGACACAACGAGACCACTGTAAAATCGACCGTGAATAGGCGAACCACTAGACGTCGAACCCCAATTTCATATCATATATCTGTCGGAAAGATATCCTAAGAGCTACTTGAATTCCCACCTATGAAACTCCCGAAACTTTCCGGTTATGCAATCAGGTGTTGGGGATACAGGGGAAGCATAATATCTCACCCAAACTAGCAATACCTACATCCAGATGTATCCATCCTTCAACACATAACCAAGAAACCTTCGGAAACCATCTACCTCAACCTTCGAAAAGCATCTGTTATACAAGTTATGGCGATACTCCCGAACTCCCGCCCCAGTACTGGGTGGCGTCGAGGTTATCTCACCAACGAACTGCATAAAGGAGATTTTCGATGTCGCGAACATATCTCAAGTATACCAGAATTGCAACGATAAAATTATGATGACAACACCTCAGAGCTCAACTCCCCGGGACACTTCCACTAAACCCCTGACAGGAGGCACCAAGACAGTATTCTCATCATAAGCCATCGGAACAAATCCAAGATACTCGCGTGATCCTAAATTTTTTTTAGTGAAATTTGAGAAGAGAAGAATCAAAACTCTACGTCAGGATGCCTTACCAGAGCGATGAGGAGACTGGGAAGTAAAAAGAATTCCTAAACTCTCCGATATATATAATCCTAAATGACTCAAAACATTTTTCTAGACACAACTCGGCCGCTAAAAACAATCAAGAAATGGGGCTCCTAAGGTCGGGGAAGGCTCTGATACCAACTTGTAACACCCTCGATACGACTATATCTCCCACGTGTCGAGGCACGACTTAGAGGCATAATCGCATTGAAGGCGATGTCGCAAGTGAGGTAATCTTCACACAACCCATGTAATATAATAAGGGAAAGAGATACATAGTTGGCTTACAATCGCCACTTCACACAAATACATGAATAAAGCATTACATCAACCAAATACAAACAAGGTTCGACTACGAAACCAAAATAAAAGAAGAACCCCAAATGCGACAAAGGTCCCCGATCGACCCCAACTGGGCTCCACTACTGATCAACTAGAACGAACCAACATAAATGAACAAGGTCTTCAACGAGCTCCTCCTGAGTTGGGTTGCGTCATCTGCACGGACTCATCGGCACCTGCAAACTGGTTTTGGAAGTATCTGTGAGCCACAGGGACTCAGCAATCTCGCACCCTCGCGATCAAGACTATTTAAGCTTATGGGTAAGGTAAAGGTATGAGGTGGAGCTGCAGCAAGCGACTAGCATATATGGTGGCTAACATACACAAAAGAGAGCAAGAAGAGAAGGCAAAGCACGGTCGGTAAAAGTATGATCAAGAAGTGATCCTGGACTACCAACGTCAAGCATAACTCCAACAACCGTGTTCACTTCCCGGACTCCGCCGGAAAGAGACCATCACGGTTACACACGCTGTTGATTCATTTTAATTAAGGTCAAGTTCAGGTTTTCTATAACCGGACGTTAACAAATTCCCATCTGCCCATAACCGCGGGCATGGCTTTCGAAAGATCAATCCCTGCAGGGGTGTCCCAACTTAGCCCATCACAAGCTCTCATGGTCAATGAAGGAATAGACCTCCTCCCGAGACGTTCCGATCAGACTCGGTATCCCGGTACTCCAAGACATCCTCGACAATGGTAAAACAAGTCCAGCAAGACCACCCGATGCGCCGACATCCCGATAGGAGCTGCACATATCTCGTTCTCAGGGCACACCGGATAAGCTAAGCGTACAGGAGCCGACGTAACCCAAGTTGCCAAGGGATGGCCCTACACGGTGCTCTGGGTTGGACCAACACTTAGACAAGCACTGGCCCGGGGGGGTTAAAATAATGATGACCCTTGGGGGCGCGACCCCCAAGGGAAAAGAAAAAGGCTGGGTGGCGAATAGTAAAACCAAGGTAGGGCCTTGCCGGAGGAGTTTTATTCAAAGCGAACTGTCAAGGGGTTCCCATTATAACCCAACCGCGTGAGGAACGCAAAATCCGGGAACATAACACCGATATGACGGAAACTAGGGCGGCAAGAGTGGAACAAAACACCTGGCATAAGGCCGAGCCTTCCACCCTTTACCAAGTATATAGATGCGTTAATTAAATAAGATATGTTGTGATATCCCAACAAGTAAACATGTTCCAAGCAAGGAACAACATCTCCATGTTCCAACAAGGAACAAACTTCAATCTTCACCTGCAACTAACAACGCTATAAGAGGGGCTGAGCAAAGCGGTAACATAGCCAATCAACGGTTTGCTAGGACAATGGTGGGTTAGAGGTTGAACATGGCAATTTGGGAGGCTGACAAGCAAGTGGTAGGCATCGTAGCATTGGCATAGCAAAAGAGCGAGCAAACTAGCATAGCAAAGATAGTAGTGATTTCGAGGGTATGATCATCTTGCCTGAAATCCCGCAAGGAAGAAGAACGAATCCATGAAGAAGACAAACGGGCGTAGACGAACGGATCCTCACAACACGACGTTACCGGAATCAACCCGAAGAAGCAATCACCGGAAAAGAAGCACACAACATAGTAAACAACCACGGCATAAACATGGCATGATGCACAATCAAGTATGATGCATGTCGGGTTTAAATATGCATGGCATGGCAAAGTGCACAAGCAATCCTACAAATTAAGTGGAGCTCAATATGCAACGGGTTGCATATTGACGGAACACCACATCAATTATTTAGTTCTCTCTCGTTTATGTACCCAACAATATTAAATGTTGATTAACATGGCAAGGGGTGAAGCAAATGAAAACTACCTATCTAGTCAAGGTTAAATGAGGCCGGAAGCAACGAACAACAATTCCGGTAAATCCCCATAGCATATTTTAGATTTGGTCCTGATCTGTCCTAAACACAATTTTAGAGTTGTCAAACATGCAAAACAAGTGAACCAAGTTAAACTAGGTATTTTTCTACCCCATTTACATATAAAGATTATTTAATTCGGAGCTACGGTTATTTAGTTATGAATTAAATCATATTAGCATGGCATAGGAGCAAATTAATGCAAACAACATTTTAAATATTTCAAACATAGGTGAAAGTTGGATATTATTAATCTACACAAAATTCTGAGCAAGTTTCATATATAAATCATTTTAATCCGACGCACGAATTGTGAGTTATTAAATGCATGAACATGGGGGACTATTCTGCAAAACTGGCATCTCTGGATAATAGACAAATCGCAACAGAGGAAAAAAATGCATCGGGCTGAAACTGGGCAAGCCCAATCAGCAGGAAAAAAAAAGAGGCGGGCGCACTGGGGTCGGCTCACCCTGGGCCTTGGCCCAGTCGGAGGGAGAGGCAGGCTGAGGCGAGGCCGGCTGGAGCTGGGCCTTGGGGCGCTCGCGCTGGACGGGGCCCGAGCGGCGCGATGGACCGAGGATGGCGAGGAGGCCCACGCACGGGAGGAGGCGGAGGCGCTGGGCCTTGGCTCTGGGCCGGTGCGGAGGAGGGGGCCCACGCGGGCGCTCGTCGTCCTCCTCCTCGATCCCGCCTGGATCGAGGAAGGCAGAGGCGGCGGCGGCGCCGTTCGCCGGCGGGGCAGCGGCAAGGAGGGGCAAAGGAGGCGCGGGAAGGCCGGGAAGGAGTGGATCGGCGCATGGGGAGCTCGGATCCGGCATCGGACGAGGTCAACGGTGACGGGCGAGGTCGCGGAGGCCGGCGACGAACTCCATGGCGGCTCTGCAAAACAATGGTGGCGGCGGCGCGGGCTTAGAGGAGAGGAAGAGCAGGGGAGGAAAAGAGGGGAAGAGGAGGCGCGGGCACTGCCTGGCCGAGGGCGCAGCGACGGCGGAGCTCGGGTGGCCGGAGCGGTGAGGCGGCGAGGAACTCCGGCGACGTGCGGCACGGCGGCGGCGGCGCGGGCTCACGCGGGCCCGATCCGGGCTCCGCGGGCTGCGCGGAGGTGGGAGGCGGCGACTGCCATGTGGCGCAGTGGGATTGGAGGAGGGAGGCGGTGGTGACGACGTGGCGGCTTTTGATTGGCTGGAGTGAGGTGGCGCGCGGGGGCGGACATGTCCGGCCGGTGTGGATGTGTCCGGCGCGCGAGGAGAGGGAGAGATCTAGGGTTAGGGGTGGATGGCACCGCGAATTTCGGAGGGGGTGTATATATAGGCATAGAGGGAGCTAGGAGAGTCCAAATGAGGTGAGGTTTGCGGCCACGCGATCGTGATCGAACGACCGAGACGATGGAGCAGAGTTAGGTGGGTTTTGGGCCACTTTGGAAGGGTGTTGGGCTGCAACACCCACGAGGCCTTCTTGGTCCCTCGGTTAACCGTTGGAGTATCAAACGAAGCCCAAATGATACGAAACTTGACAGGCGGTCTACCGGTAGTAAACCAAGGCCGCATGACAAGTCTCGGTCCAATCCGGAAATGTTTAATCCCCACACATGAAAGAAAGGTAGAAATGACCACCGGAGGAGAACGAAGCGCCGGAATGCAAAACGGACAACGGGGAAAAGGCTCGGATGCATGAGACGAACACGAACGCAAATGCAATGCACATGATGACATGATATGAGATGCATGACACACAAGCAATGACAACGCAACAACAGCGAATAACTGCACGACACCTGGCACATCGGTCTCGGGGCGTTACATCCGGTGTCCGAATGTAGCCTTCCAATATATGAATATTTATGTCTCGACCATTTCGAGACTCCTCGTCATGTACGTGATCACATTCGGGGCTCCAAACAACCTTCGGTACATCAAATCACATAGCTCATAATACATATCGTCATCGAACGTTAAGCGTGCGGACCCTACGGGTTCGAGAACTATGTAGACATGACCGAGACACATCTCCGAACAATAACCAAAAGTGGAACATGGATGCTCATATTGGTTCCTACATATTCTATGAAGATCTTTATCGATCAAACCGCACAACAACATACGTTGTTCCCTTTGTCATCAGTATGTTACTTGCCCGAGATTCGATCATCGGTATCATCATACCTAGTTCAATCTCGTCACCGGCAAGTCTCTTTACTCGTTCCGTAATGCATCATCCCATGACTAACTCATTAGTCACATTGCTTGCAAGGCTCATAGTGATGTGCATTACCGAGAGGGCCCAGAGATACCTCTCTGATACACGGAGTGAGAAATCCTAATCTCGATCTATGCCAACTCAACAAACACCATCGGAGACACCTGTAGAGCATCTTTATAATCACCCAGTTACGTTGTAACGTTTGATAGCACACAAGGTGTTCCTCCGGTATTCGGGAGTTGCATAATCTCATAGTCTGAGGAACAAGTACAAGTCATAAAGAAAGCAGTAGCAATAAACTAAACGATCCTAGTGCTAAGCTAACGGATGGGTCTTGTCCATCACATCATTTTCTAATGATGTGATCACGTTCATCAAATGTCAACACATGTCCATGGCTAGGAAACTTAACCATCTTTGATTAACGAGCTAGTCAAGTAGAGACATACTAGGGACACTCTGTTTGTCTATGTATTAACACATGTACTAAGTTTTCGGTTAATACAATTCTAGCATGAATAATAAACAATTATCATGATATAAGGAAATATAAATAACAACTTTATTATTGCCTCTAGGGCATATTTCCTTCACTCTCCCACTTGCACTAGAGTCAATAATCTAGTTCACATCGTCGTGTGATTTCACACCAGTAGTTCACATCTTTATGTGATTAGTTCACATCTTCATGTGACTGATACCCAAAGGGTTTATTAGAGTCAATAATCTAGTTCACATCACTATGTGATTAACACCCAAAGAGTGATCATGTTTTGCTTGTGAGAGAAGTTTAGTCTACGGGTCTGCAACATTCAGATCCGTATGTATTTTGCAAATTTCTATGTCTACAATACTCTGCACGGAGCTACACTAGCTAATTGCTCCCACTTTCAATATGTATCTAGGTTGAGACTTAGAGTCATCTAGATCGGTGTCAAAATCTTGCATCGACGTAACTCTTCACGACGAACTCTTTTATCACCTCCATAACCGAGAAATATTTCCTTAGTCCTCTAAGGATAATTTTGACCGCTGTCCAGTGATCTACTCCTAGATCACTATTGTACTCCCTTGCCAAAATCATGATAAGGAATACTATAGGTCTGGTACACAGCATAACATATTTTATAGCACCTATGACTGAGGCATAGGGAATGACTTTTCATTCTCTCTCTATTTTGTGTCGTGGTCGGCTTTTGAGTCTTTACTCAACTTCACACCTTGCAACACATGCAAGAACTCCTTCTTTGACCGTTCCATTTTGAACTACTTCAAAAACATATCAAGGTATGTACTCATTGAAAACTTTATCAAGCGTCTTGATCTATCTCTGTAGATCTTGATGCCCAATATGTAAGGAGCTTCACCGAGGTCTTTCATTGAGAAATTCTTATTCAAGTATCCTTTTATGCTATCCAGAAATTTAGTATCATTTCCGATCAACAATATGTCATCCATATATAATATCAGAAATGCTACAGAGCTCCCACTCACTTTCTTGTAAATACAGGCTTCTCCAAAAGTCTTTATAAAACTATATGCTTTGATCAACTCATCAAAGCATATATTCCAACTCCGAGATGCTTGCACCAGTCCATAGATGGATCGCTGGAGCTTGCACACTTTGTTAGTACCTTTAGGATTGACAAAACCTTCTGTTTGCATCATATACAACTCTTCTTTAATAAATCCATTAAGGAATGTAGTTTTGATATCCATTTGCCGGATTTCATAAAATGCGGCAACTGCTAACATGATTCGGATAGACTTTTAAGCATCGATACGAGTGAGAAAATCTCATCGTAGTCAACACCTTGAATTTGTTGAAAACCATTTGCGATAATTCGAGCTTTGTAGATAGTAACACTACTATCAGTGTTCGTCTTCCTCTTGAAGATACATTTATTCTAAATGGCTCACCGATCATCAGGGAAGTCAATCAAAGTCCATACTTTGTTCTCATACATGGATCCTATCTGAGATTTCATGGCCTTAAGCCATTTCACAGAATCTGGGCTCATCATTGCTTCCTCATAGTTCGTAGGTTCATCATGGTCTAGTAACATGACTTCCAGAACAGGATTACCGTACCACTCTGGTGCGGAACGTATTCTGGTTGACTTATGAGGTTCGGTAGTAACTTGATCTAAAGTTTCATGATCATCATCATTAACTTCCTCACTAACTGGTGTAGGCATCACTGGAACTGATTTCAGTGATGAGCTACTTTCCAATTGGAGAGAAGGTACAATTACCTCACCAAGTTCTACTTTCCTCCCACTCACTTCTTTCGAGAGAAACTCCTTCTCTAGGAATCTTAGCAACAAAGATCTTGCCTTCGGATCTGTGATAGAAGGTGTACCCAACAGTTTCTTTTGGGTATCCTATGAAGATGCACTTCTCCAATTTGGGTTTGACCTTATCAGGCTGAAAAATTTCACATAAGTATTGCAACCCCAAACTTTAAGAAACGACAGCTTAGGTTTCTTGCTAAACCACAATTCATACGGTGTCGTCTCAATGGATTTTTAGACGGTGCCCTATTTAATGTGAATGCAGCTGTCTCTAATGCATAACCCCACAATGATAGTGGTAAATCGGTAAGAGACATCATAGATCGCACCATATCTAATAAAGTACGGTTACGACATTCAGACACACCATTACGCTGTGGTGTTCCAGGTGGCGTGAGTTGCGAAACTATTCGACATTGTTTCAACTGAAGGCCAAACTCGTAACTCAAATATTTCGTCCCCGCGATCATATCGTAGAAACTTTATTTTCTTGTTATGATGATTCTCCACTTCACTCTGAAATTCTCTGAACTTTTCAAACGTGAAGGTCAGAAAATAACGATCCCTGCCGCGAGCCTCAACACTCATTGGATCGCATACATCAGTATGTATTATTTCCACTAAGTCTGTTGCTCACTCCATTGTTTCGGAGAACGGAGTCTTAGTCATCTTGCCCATGAGGCATGGTTCGCAAGTATCAAGTGATTCATAATCAAGTGATTCCAAAAGTCCATCCGCATGGAGTTTCTTCATGCGCTTTACACCAATATGACCTAAACGGCAGTGCCACAAATATGTTCCACTATCGTTATTAACTTTGCATCTTTTGGCTTCAATATTATGAATATGTGTATCACTACGATCGAGATTCAATAAACCATTCACCTTAGGTGTATGACCACAGTAGGTTTTATTCATGTAAATAGAATAACAATTATTCTTTGACTTAAATGAATAGTCGTATTGCAATAAACATGATCCAGTCATATTATGCTCAAGCAAACACCAAATAACATTTGTTTTAGGTTCAACACTAATCCCGAAGGTAAAGGGAGCGTGCGATGGTGATCTTATCAACCTTGGAATCACTTCCAACACACATCATCACCTTGCTCTCAACTAGTCTTTGTTCATTTTGTAACTCCTGTTTCAAGTTACTAATCATAGGAACTAAACCAGTATCAAATACCCAGGGGTTACTATGAACACTAGTAAAGTACACATCAATAACATGTATATCATATATACTTTTGTTCACTTTGCCATCCTTCTTATCCGCCAAATACTTGGGGCAGTTCCGCTTCCAGTGACCAGTCCCTTTGCAGTAGAAGCACTTAGTTTCAGGCTTTGGTCTAGCTTTGGGCTTCTTTATGGGAGTGACAACTCGCTTGTCATTCTTCTTGAAGTTCCCTTTCTTTCCCTTGCCCTTTTACTTGAAACTAATGGTCTTGTCAACCATCAACACTTGATGCTTTTCTTGATTTCTACCTTCATCGATTTCAGCATCGCGAAGAGTTCGGGGAATCATTTTCGTCATCCCTTGCATATTATAGTTCATCATGAAGTTCCAGTAACTTGGTGATAGTGACTAGAGAACTCTGTTAATCAATATCTTATCTGGAAGATTAACTCCCAATTGATTCAAGAAATTATTGTACTCAGACATTCTAAGCACATTCTCACTGGTTGAGCTATTCTCCTCCATCTTGTAAGCAAAAATACTTGTCAGAGGTCTCATACCTCTCAACTCGGGCATGAGTCTAAAATACCAATTTTAACTCTTGGAACATCTCATATGCTCTGTGGCGTTCAAAACGTTTTTGAAATCCCGGTTCTAAGCCATAAAGCATGGTGCACTAAACTATCAAGTAGTCATCGTACCGAGCTTCTCAAACGTCCATAACGTCTGCATCCGCTCCTGCAATAGGTCCGTCACTTAGCGGTGCATCAAGGACATAATTCTTCTATGCAGCAACGATGATAATCCTCAGGTCATGGATCCAATCCGCATCATTGCTACTATCATCTTTCAACTTAGTTTTCTCTAGGAACATATCAAAAATAAAACAAGGGAGCTATACGCGAGCTATTGATCTATAACATAGATATGCAAATACTATAAGGTACTAAGTTCATGATAAATTAAAGTTCAATTAATCATATCACTTAAGAACTCCCACTTAGATAGACATCCCTCTAGTCATCTAAATGATCACGTGATCCACATCAACTAAACCATGTCTGATCATCTCGTGAGATGGAGAAGTTTTCAATGGTGAACATCACTATGTTGATCATATCTACTATATGATTCACGCTCGACCTTTCGGTCTCAGTGTTCCGAGGCCATATCTGCATATGCTAGGCTCGTCAAGTTTAACCCGAGTATTCCGCATGTGCAAAACTGGCTTGCACCCGTTGTATGTGAACATAGAGCTTATCACACCCGATCATCACGTGGTGTCTCGGCATGACGAACTGTAGCAACGGTGCATACTTAGGGAGAATACTTATACCTTGAAATTTAGTGAGGGTCATCTTATAATGCTACCGCCGCACTAAGCAAAATAAGATGCATAAACGATAAACATCACATGCAATCAATATAAGTGATATGATATGACCATCATCATCTTGTGCCTTAGATCTCCATCTTCAAAGCACCATCATGATCACCATCGTCACCGGCTTGACACCTTGATCTGCATCGTAGCATCGTTGTCGTCTCGCCAACTATTGCTTCCACGACTATCGCTACCGCTTAGTGATAAAATAAAGCAATTACATGGCGATTGCATTTCATACAATAAAGCGACAACCATATGGCTCCTGCTAGTTCCTGATAACTTTGTTACAAAACATGATCATCTCATACAAGAATTTATATAATCACGTGTTGACCATATCACATCATAATATGCCCTGCAAAAAAAAGATAGACACCCTCTACTTTGTTGTTGCAAGTTTTACGTGGCTGCTACGGGCTTAGCAAGAACCGTTTTTACCTACGCATCAAAAACCGCAACGATTTTTTGTCAAGTGTGTTGTTTTAACCTTCAACAAGGACCGGGCGAAGTCACACTCTATTCAACTAAAGCTGGAGAAACAAACACCCACTAGCCACCTGTGTGTGAAGCACGTCGGTAGAACCAGTCTCATGAACACGGTCATGTAATGTCGGTCTGGGGCGCTTCATCCAACAATACCGCCGAATCAAAGTATGACATGTTGGTAAGCTATGACTATTATCGCCCACAACTATTTGTGTTCTACTCGTGCATATAACATCTACGCATAGATCTGACTCTGATACCACCGTTGGGGAACACAATATTTCAAAAAAATTCCTACGATCACGTAAGATCTATCTAGGAGATGCGTAGCAACGAGAGGGGAGAGTGTGTCTACGTACCCTCGTAGACCGAAAGTGGAAGCGTTAAGTAACGTGGTTGATGTAGTCGAACTTCTTCGCGATCCAACCGATCAAATACCAAACGCATGGCACCTTCACGATCTGCACACGTTTAGCTCGGTGGCGTCCCTCGTACTCTTGATCCAGCTGAGGCCGAGGGTGACTTGCGTCAGCACGATGGCGTGTTGACGGTGATGATGAAGTTACCGACATAGGGCTTCGCCTAAGCACTACGACAATGTGACCGAGGTGGAAAACTGTGGAGGGGGCACCGCACACGGCTAAAGATCAACTTGTGTGTCTATGGGGTGCCCCCGTCCCCCGTATATAAAGGAGGGGAGGAGGAGGAGGGCCGGCCTCAAGGGGTGCGCCCAAGGGGGGGGGATTCCTACTCCTAGTAGGAGTAGGGTTCCCCCCTTTCCTAGTCAAAGTAGGACAAGAAGGAAGGAGAGGAAGAAGAGAAAAAAAGGGGGGCGGCCCCACTAGCCCTAGTCCAATTCGGTTTGGGCTAGGAGGGGCGCGAGCCACACCTTGGCCTGCCTCCTCTCTTCCACCATTAGGCCCATGAGGCCCAATAACTTCCCAGAGGGGGTTCCGGTAACCCCCGGTACTCCGAAACTTATCCGAAACGACCCGAATCATTCCGGTGTCCGAATGTAGCCTTCCAATATATGAATCTTTATGTCTTGACCATTTCGAGACTCCTCGTCATGTCCGTGATCACATCCGGGACTCTGAACAACCTTTGGTACATCAAATCACATAACTCATAATACATATCGTCATCGAACGTTAAGCGTGCGGACCCTACGAGTTCGAGAACTATGTAGACATGACCAAGACACATCTTCGGTCAATAACCAATAGCGGAACCTGAATGCTCATATTGGTTCCTACATATTCTACGAAGATCTTTATCGGTCAAACCGCACAACAACATACGTTGTCCCCTTTTTCATCGGTATGTTACTTGTCCGAGATTCGATCGTCAGTATCATCATGCCTAGTTCATTGTTGTCATCAGCATGTCTCTTTACTCATTCCGTAATGCATCATACCGTGACTAACTCATTAGTAACATTGCTTGCAAGGCTCATAATGGCGTGCATTACCGAGAGGGCCCAGAGACACCTCTTCGATACATGGAGTGACAAATCCTAATCTCAATCTATGCCAACTCAACAAACACCATCGGAGACACCTGTAGAGCATCTTTATAATCACCCAGTTACGTTGTGATGTTTGATAACACACAAGGTGTTCCTCCGGTATTCGGGAGTTGCATAATCTCATAATCCGAGGAACATGTATAAGTCATGAATAAAGCAATAGCAATAAACTAAACGATCATAGTGCTAATCTAACGGATGGGTCTTGTCCATCACATTATTCTCTAATGATGTGATCTCGTTCATCAAATGTCAACACATGTCCATGGCTAGGAAACTTAATCATCTTTGATTAACGAGCTAGTCAAGTAGAGGCATACTAGGGACACTCTGTTTGTCTATGTATTCACACATGTACTAAGTTTCCAGTTAATACAATTCTAGCATGAATAATAAACATTTATCATGATATAAGAAAATATAAATAACAATTTTATTATTGCCTCTAGGGCATATTTCCTTCAGCGATGTTGTCCTCGTCCTCGCTCTTTACGTAGACTTCATCCGCCTGCTCGTCGATCTCCTTGAAGATGGCTTCTAACTCCACCCGATGGAGATGGTATCGCCAGCGATCGTGGCGGATGTTGCAGACGGAGCGATACGAGTCGAGTAGCGTCTCTTGCTCGGCCACGTCCATGTGTTGACGCGATGGCTGTGTTGGCGCCGAGTTGTTCCTTCGTGCGTCGGTGCTCCTCGAGGAGGCAGAGGTTGTACTCCTAGTCGACCTGCGCCTGTTGGAACGCGACGTCCTGCTCGGCCAACACCATATCGATGTAGTGAGCACGTGCCTCACGCATGGTGATGCCAGCATGGACCGGCGAGGAGGGTGGCGTTGGCTCGTCGTATGGTGCCTCCTCCATTGGGGCATCCACAACACTGGCCTCTGCCTGCCGGCCGTCCTGTCAACCGACTGCAACAACGGCGATCTCCTGCTTGGGGAGAGAATGTCTCAAATGGCTTTCGAGATCGAGGAGAGGCCATGACAAGCATGGTGCAGAGAGGAGAAAGGGAGCGCAGGAGGATGGACACGGCTATGGCCGGGGCTGGAGTTTAAATAGCGGGCGGATGGCAAGGCAATCGGAGGTGGTTAACGGTTGGCAGCAGATGGATGAACGGGTGGCACAGGAGCAGGTTCCTCGAATCCGCACATGTTTAATGTAGATAGGCGGACGGACTGGCTGTTGTTTGAACACGAAGCAGTTAGATGCACCGGGAAGCGGTGCAGGCGGCGCTTCAATGCCGGAGCGACGTGAGAGGTCGCATCTGCTCTGGGTCGACATGAATGCGGAACTGGAGCGGCGCTGACTGCTTCCGGCAGGAAAGGGCGTGGGCGAGGGAGAAGGGTGCAAGTTGTCCAAGGCAGTCAGAAACGGGCGGTGCAGCGGTTCGGACCCCTCATAGCCCCCCAATTTGCTTCCGGTTTACGGAAAAAATAAGTCCAAACCGCCGTAGGACCACATTGGATGACAAAATATGTTTAGACCGTGCAGTCCAGACCGGACGAGGAGACTGGCCGGCGTACCAGAGCCCTAGAGGCAGACATCAAATAGGGATGTACCCTCCTCGCAGAAAAAGTAGGTATGTACCCTATACTATGGTTCACTGGTCAGAGTAATACTAGTACAGTATTGAGCAATGTCCATGTGTGCACGCAACTTTTTTTCAGAAAGAGGCGCACAGACAAGACTGTTTGATTCATACCATATGCTACCACACACAAACAATGAAATCATATATCGTTGTACATGCTACAGATGACTGATAAATCAAATAAAAATATATTTTCTGAACTGTTTATAGAGCCAGAAAGTAAATACAGCTCGCATAGTAATCTCTGAATGCATCAGAAGAACAACTCTTTATAGAGCCAGAAAGTAAATACAGCTCGCATAGTAATCTCTGAATGCATCAGAAGAACAACTCTTTATTTCATATGGAGCAGTAAAACAATTAGTAATAGGATATCAAGATATCCCTGCAAAAAGAAAAAAAATAGGGTATCAAGATAGGTATCAACTATGGGGAAATGATAGTACTACTGTATTTCATTAGTCACACAAACCAAATTATCAAAAAATAAAATAAAATAGGTGCAGCACCAACATCGAAACTTGTTTGAAATCTCTCAGTAACCTTCCAGTGAGAATCTCGATCAACATTGACTCCACAAGTACAGATGGGAAAGGAAGCTCTCCAATATTGACCGCATTCCAGATTGTATTGACGGTACAATGTCTAAATTTGGAAGACATGAATGCTAACCTTGAATGTAGGATAGCCAATAGTCGAGGCCTTGACAATCAAATCAAAGTAAATCACACAGTTGAAAAGCATGGTCACCGTAGATGGGAAACCTTTTAGACAGGCCCAAACCACAAAAAGTTTATTCCTTTGAAGGAAATAAAAGGGGCATAGATAGATCACAACCTGCAGATCTATTTTGGAGCTGCATCTTGAAACATCTAGAAAAATGCGTTTAGTATGGTTCAAAGAAACAAAAGTTCAACAAGAAACTCCAAGACCATTTTATGCATGAGAACTGCGAGCAAGGGAGCACCCTTCAGTCCAACCACAAACAACGTCGAGCTAAATATTAGCTCCCGCGTCATCCAGTCGGCTACCAAGACATGCGCTCCGCCTTGGTTCTTGGTAGGTGAATGGATGAATCGGCAGCTAATTAAACCCTACAACCATCTGAGAGTGGACTGAAGAGAGCTCTCTCACACAGAAGGCGCTAGCTGCCTAGCTTATGGCCTCATCTGCTTGAAAAGATAGAGTAGCAAGAGAGGAAGGGAACAAAACAGGCACAATGACGAAGCCAACTCATCTACATCTTCTCATCCAGTATGGCACAAGAGGAAGCAAGTTTGCACATCAAGACTATCGGAAGCACACCGAGTGAACTATGTTTCAGAGGAAAAATACCAGAAGATCACGCGAGGACGATGGAGTAACACACAGGCGGAAGATAAGGCAAAAGATTGAGAATAGAGAGGTTGGGAATAGGATGAGTAGTTTTCTTGTATGCTGGAAGCTGGAGAAATAGTTCGGCTCAACGTTCCGAACGGAAGAGGGGCTTTAAATAAGTATGGAGGAGAGAGATGACATCATTTCAACCAGCACAGCCTAATGGCCACATGTACTGCTCGTGTTCAGCTTTTTTTTTTAAAAGAAGGCGTGCTCCCGGCCTCATCTGAATGATGCATGCAGTCATATTATTAAAAGTCTCAAAGATCAAACAGTTTTCAAAGTTTTACAGCTTGCAAAAGGAGTAGGACAACCAAACAATAAAAGACCTCAAGATTACAACCGGTGATATTAACAGAATTAGAGACCTAGACTCCTATCCTGTTAGGTGACCGCCATCCAAACCGGTTGAATATAACCCGTGCTACTATCTTTTATTGGTTGCACCCGGTAACCAGCGGCTCCCTGGATTCCATAGAAGTGAGTAAGGACCACGTACGGATCCATGCGGTAGCTCTGAAGATAACCTGCAAGAAGTTTAAAAATTGTTGCCTATTAAAGATCATATTATTCCTGCAGTTCCATATAGCCCACAATAATGCACATATTCCAACTCGAATATGAGCCGCAGTAATACGGTCTACCCCATCTAACCATATCCCAAACAACGTTTCAATGTTAATTGGAGGGGCAATGTTGAAAGGTATATGGATTGTTCGCCACAATAATTTAGCCAAAGGACAATCAATAAAAAGGTGTTGTATTGTTTCATTATTATCACAAAAACAACATCGTGAGCTGCCTATCCAATACCGTTTTAACATATTGTCTTTGGTAAGAATCACTTGTTTGTGTACAAACCACATGAAAAAATTTATACACAAAGGAACCTTAACTTTCCAGATATTAATGGATCTCGAGAGTGGGCCAGAGTTAATTAGGTCCAAATAAAATGATTTGACAGTGAACAAACCATTTTTGGTCAATCTCCAATGTAATGAATCCGGTTGGTCGGTTAATTGAACATCCATCACTCTCCGTACCAGATGTATCCATGAATTCCATCTCTCCCCAACCAAAGATCGCCTAAACGGAATATTTAAAGGGACCGATTGTAATATGGTGCCAACATAATCTTCCTTAATTACGTTGGACAATATTATATAAACTTAGATATTGAATGGCTAAAGGCGTCTCCCTCAGCCATGTATTCTCCCAAAATCGTATTGACATCCCATTGCCAACAATGAATTTGGTTCTATGAAAGAATACAGTTTTTAATTCTCATTAGCCCTTTCCAGAAAGGCGAATCAGACGGCCTCATGTTTACTTGTGCTAAAGTTTTGGACTGTAAATATTTGTTTCATAAAATTTTTGCCCACATCCCGTCGGTCTCTGCCGAAAGCCTAAAAAGCCATTTGCTCATAAGGCATTTATTCTTGATCTCCAGGTTCTCAATACCGAGACCTCCCTGATCCTTAGGTCGACATAATATATCCCAGCAAGTTAAGCGGTGTTTCTTCTTGGCCTCATCAGACTGCCAGAAGAATCGAGATCGAAAGAAGTCTAGTCTCTTTGTACCCCTTTAGGCACCTCAAAAAAGGATAATAGAAACATCGGCATACTCGTCAGAACTGAGTTAATGAGTACTAGTCTACCACCGTAGGACATTAACTTGCCCTTCCAACAACTAAGCTTCTTTTTAATTCGATCCTCGATGAACTTCCACTCCTTAATGGATAATTTCCGACGATGAATAGGTATGCCCAAATAGCTGAAAGGCATTGACCCTAATTCACAGCTGAACAAATGTCTGTAAGTATCTTGCTCATCTTTGGCCCTACCAAAGCAAAATAACTCACTTTTGTTAAAGTTTATTTTAAGTCCCGATAATTGCTCGAAGAGATATAAAACCAATATCATATTCCGAGCTTTTGCAACATCATGCTCCATGAATATAATAGTGTCGTCTGCGTATTGTAAAATGGATACTCCATCATCTACCAGATGGGGAACTAAACCATCTACTAGGCCATTCTCCTTAGCCCTGCCAATAAGCACGTTCAACATATCTGCCACTATATTAAAAAGAAGCGGAGACATGGAATCCCCCTGCCTCAATGTGCTCATGTTCAGCTTGGATGGATTAAAAAAGAGTGAAGTGCATCCTGGATTTTGGAACTATTCAGAGTTGTCGTGTAGGTTTTCAAAGTATAAAAATGCCATTTAAATCTTTTAATTCAATAAATATGTACATACATGGCACCTTTGAAATACTTTGCGGACCTATGTGACATCTATGAAATATTTTGAATGACACACATATTACACTTTGAGAACTTTAAAAAAAAAGAGGAAGACCCTCGGGCTCTGCATCTAAGAGATGCATGCGGCTATTTAATTGATTATATTCGAGGACTTTACAAAGTAAAACAACAATATGCCTGAATCCGCCATCTTGGCAACATCTGCCGCTATTTCTTTTCATATAATGAAGGGGTGCAAGCTGGGACACATACCCAGGCCTCTCACCTAAGCCTAATATCTAAAGTCGGAGCCCCGACCGAGCCATCTACCGGGTCCGGGGCACAAACCGGTTCGACGCACTCACATGTGTCGTCGCCGTCATCTTTCACTGGTCCATCTTCAGAGCAGATTGAGGTGTCAACCTTGGCAGGTCCTCCGCCATCGACGCCAAACGACGAGCTCCACCTACGCGAGTCTTGGCAAGTCCTCCACCATGGACGCCAAAGGACGACCTCCACCGACGGGAGTCCATCTTCAAGAAACATACGTAGATCCATGCTAGGATAGGTCCGCACCACCGCCGTCGCCCACCACCCACAAGCGCCACCCAATCCCAAGGTTCCCAAAGCGGCACCTTCAAGAAGGGAACGACGCCGTGAGCGCCGCCGCCGCCCAACAAAGTTAGGGATTTTGCCCGGGAGACCTAGGAGAAGGAGAAGTGAGGAGATCAGTGCATACTGACGCCTCCAAGGAGGAGAATGTCGCCCTGGTCGTCGCCGTCGGCGCGGCCGGCCATGGCTGGCAAGGGATTTCGCCCGAACTGGATCCCCGCCACCAGCAGCGCCTCCTGTACAGAACTGGCGACCAAGGGAAGCGCGACCCAACCAGGCTGGCCCGTACGCCGAACAGGGGAGGAGGGGAGGCGCCAGATCGCGCGTACCGGCCGCCGCAGAAGCCATCGCCAGCCGCCAACGACCACCGGGATCCCGCCGCCCGTGTGGCCACGACGCCAGATCCACCGCCCACACGACTGCTCGCTGGAGCCTGTCGTGCCTCGCCAAAGGTGCCACGGCTCCAGATCCGAGACTCCCCACGCAGAGGCAGGGCAGCCGAGACCCTGCCGCCACCATCCTTGGCGCCCCGGGCTTGCCCGACGGCTGCCTCAGGCGGCAGCAAGGAGATGGGGCGAGGTGGGGAGGGGGCCGCGGCGGCGCAGCTAGGGTTCCCCTGTCGCTGCTGGGGGAGGCGACGTGGGGGTCGCGAGTTTTCAAAGTTGCCAAAGTTATCGGCCGGGCTTCGTGTACCCAAAGTAGAATAGTCCGAGGACCTAAGATGCATTTCACTCTAAAAAATGGTAACTATGTGAATTTAGGATGATGTGTACTACTCCCTCGTCCGGGGTTACTGTGCCCCCTTGTATTTTGGATCAAACTTTGATCATCTATATGATAGTCAAAATATGAGGTATATGATAAAAATTATATTATTGTATTTGTTTTTGAAAATTATTTTTTACATTATATTTTTTGGTGACATATAGTTCATATCTTTGCTGTTAAATTTATTGTGAAACTTTAAACCAATTTTCAAATAAAGATTGACAAACCCACACACAGAGAGAGAGAGAGAGCAACTTATATGCTTTCTCGCCAACATGATTATGGTTTATGTACCTGTGGTTAAACAACCTCCTTACTCACAACTTGATCTAATAAAATGCTAATCAATCTTAATATGTTTAGTTCTAACATGAACTACTGGGTTGGCTACATATAAGTTGGACCAAGGTTATCACAACACAACCATGATATTTGTGCATGTGGCATACCTAATACACCTAGCAAGGACCACATCCAACTATATTGTTGCATTCGCAAGAGCTTTATATTATGCCTTTGTACTCGACCTTGACATTGTTGTCAGTGGTCTTGAGACCAGTGGTGTCGTCAAGCGACAACGTATTTGTTCGGAGGGTGTGCGAGCGGCAGATTGAGACAACTAAGAACCAACATGCAGTTGTATGGTTACGAGGTGATTGTTTCCCATCCACCACGAATGAAATCCTAGATTTGATGTTTGTGTGTCTCATAAATACGGAATATTTTCCAATGGAAGGTGATATCCCCGTCGAGAACAAGGTTCATGTGGTGTCTTTATCGTTAATCCAGTCACTTGAAAATGCTCATAGAGATAAAGTGTGTGTTTATATGTGTGAGCGTACGTGCGAGTATATGTGAGGGTCTTTGTATTGTGTTTTCTAAGGGAAAAGAGAGAGAAAAGGTAGACGACTAGGCTCCGGTTTGTTCAACATAGGAGACATGAATATCTCCTTGGTTGATAGTAGATCGTTTGCAATCCTAGATTCGTTATCAAGTTCCAACAAAAGCGCATATTCTAAGCAAACTCGTGGGCTGTTCAAACCTAGTTCATTAGTGCTACTAGTGCCCAGGATTTTGATGCCAGTACTCTATACGCCCTTAATCAGCTCCTGTCCTTTGGTCAAGAGACATTTTACGTACATCAGACGAGCAGAGTTGGCCGGCAAGAGGGCAGCCGATCGACAAGACAAAGTGCCTCCCGCGGTTGGCCCGCCGTGCCGCAAGCCGCTGTAACAGAAACGCTGACGAGGTTGAGGCTGCACAAATGTGAGCTCTCCCTGGTACAAGGATCACCAACCCTCCCAGCTAGCTGCTCGGCCTGCAACTTGCGTCGCCATGCTCCCACGCAGAAGAAAAGATGGCCGGATTGGCCCGGCCTCGGTTTCCCAAAAATTGAACGGCCTCGGTTTCCCAAAAATTGAAGCACAGCTGACTATAGAGGCATGAGCTAGCTCATGTGGGTTAGTGAAGCACTCGTCTAGCTGGTGCAGGATTTGTTCGGACTTCGCGTTTCTATAGTTGAAGCACAACCGACCATGACTCATGTGCTTGACTGGGCTAGCTGCAGCCTGCAGGTAGGCGCTAGTTACCTAACCTAGCTCATGGCTATGGTGAGGAGCAGCGCAACAGGAGGCGAGGGGCATGGGCGCCGGTACGATGCGTAGCTGTAGTGAGGACGAGCGAGGGCGGGGGCGAACGGCTGGTGAGTGGTGACAGCAGGGGCGAGGGGAATATGAACAGGATTGGTCCCGCGTGCGCCGTGACTGCAGGAGGAAATCGCTGATTGAAAGGAAATTCAGTTGACTAAAGTACCCTTTACATTTACCGTTGGATTAGATTAATACTACACACTACAAGCAGCAGTATGATGTACCGTGAAATTTCTCTTGGTCAAGTCTCTCTCTCGCCTTCCATTTTCTCGAGAATCTTAAATACAGACCTCAGCATAACTATGGAATCGTTCAACTAGTGAAACGATCGGTAAATTATACAGTATTTTAGACTGGATACCAACATGCCTACAGAGACTATGGTAATATAGGTGCTGGGTAGTAGGTGATGTGGCACTCAGCAGACATGGAATCAAGTCGATCCCATTAAAAAACGGATCGATCAAAGTGCAGAAAGAGATATTTTGTCGGGAATAATAGAGGAAACAAGACGAGACCGATCGAGTGATGACCAGTGTACTTCGTTGTACTACTAGCGTAGGAGTAGTTCTCTAGCTCCTTCGTCGACATGGTAGTAGGAGTAGTATCCATGGCCGCGTCTCGTCATTTCATAAACTGTTCTCTCACGCCAACTCCACCGCCGCGCGATCTTATCTTATCCGCTCCCATCTGTTTGGGGTAAAATAAACAAATCAGACGGTCCAACGCGCGGGCGTAAACAGACATTTGTCCACTTTGTGTCCGCTTTCGACCCATCCACGGACCAAGTTTGCGTCGGTTTTGGGATGAAACGGACATCGCGTGGACGGGCGGGACGTGCGCGCTTGTCCTCCCCTGGCACGCCTGTCGGTGGAAGAAACCAAACACCCCCCCCCCCCACGCCTCATTTGGCGCCATTTCCACAAACCCTCCCACGTCCCTTCCGCCCACCCCCTCTCTCCCCTGTCCATGGCCGACGCCCCGCCGAATTCCGGCGGCCTGGCCGTCGACCCGCCCACAAAGGTGAAGAAGAAGGCGGCCAAGGCGCCAAGGAAGCCGCGGTCGGAGTGCACACCGGAGGAGATCGCCAAGTTAAACGCGAAATCGGCGAAGAGGAGAGAGCGGAGAGCGGTCGTCAAGGTTAATGCCACCGCGGCCAAGTTCACCGCCCAGTGCGATGCGATGGAGGCCACGCGGCGCAAGGCCGCAGTCGAAGAGAAGGAGGACCTCGTCAACGAAGCGCACGCCCTCCTCATGCTTGGCATGGGCCGTCCGGCCGGGTTCCCTGTAGCGGCCGTCGGCCCCGCGAGCACAGGCTTGTCGGTCGCCCGGCCTCCGCACTGCCAGTCGCCGACGTCGCGGACCGCGCCCATGTCGCCCGACTTTCCTCCGTCAAGGCACGACGGCCAGACCCGTTTCTCGGGGTCGCCGGACGTGGGCTTGTTCGCGCCTTCCACACCGCGTCCCGTGGCCATCATCGACCTCAACGTCACGCCTGGGTCCAGCAGTGGCGGCCGGGCGTCCGTCGAGATGCAAAGAAAGCAAGCACGGGCACCGTTCACGGGCATCATGCCGGCCCCCACGTCTTGTTTGATGGAATGCCAACACCAACGCCAATGGCCGACGACCCCTTCTACAACCAGTACATTGAGTACGTGATCTTCGAAGGTGGGCATGGCCGTGCCTACGACCCCAAAGAGACCCAAAGTCAGGATGGCCACGCCCAGTACGTGCACGATGAAGAGGCCGAGGGGCAAGACCAACTCCAAGGTTGATGACATACGTGATGCCTCATCCATGGCATTGCATGACACTTTGCATGGCATGATGTCTCAAAAGGATGTGAGAGACGAGAAGAAGCGGCAAGGCAAGGACGAGCAAATGAAGCAATACCTAAACCTTCAAAGAAAGCAGCTTGAGATGGAGGAGGCGGCCAAGAAAAGGAAGATCGACATGGAGGAAGCGGCCCGGCAAAGGCAGCTCGACATGGAGGTGGCGGCCCAGCAAAGGCAGCTCGACATCGAGGCCGACAACGTCAAGGCCAGGCAGAGGCAGCTCGACATCGAGGCCACCAATGCCGCAACCAAAGCAAAGGAGGTGGCCCTTGCGATCATGAGCGTGGACTTGTCGAAGATGGGCGAGAATACGAGGGCCTGGTTCGAGGCCAGGCAGAAAGAGATGCTCGACGCCGAAAGCCTGAACTAGGTCGTCTGATCGGCGTGTCCGTTCTTTTTTGGAGGCTCGCATGGGTGCCCCCCGCCCGCTGGGCCGCTGGCAGTGTGCCGGCGAGAAAATATTTATTTTGGTGGCCGGCTGTGTTGTCGGCCGCTGGCTGTGTTATCGGCGAGGACAACTATTCATTTTAAAGGCTGGCTGATGCTGACGATGAACGTGTAGGCTGCTGGCTCTGTTGCCGGCGTGATGAACCGGGGCCGCTGGTCTGAACTAGGGCTTGACATTTGAAACGTTGCTTTTGGTTTTTTAAATAGACGTGGACAGGATGGGGCAAATGGATGCGCCCGCGCGCTAGACGCACGGTCACCGCATTTCAGAACACGCTCAGACACGATCCTAAATTTTTATCCAAATAGACAGAATCCGTACAAAATAGACGTCTGATTTGAGATCGTGCGGTGGAGTTGGCATCACATCGGTGTCGTCTGATCCGTGCAGGGTTCTGATTAGAAGTAAGATTCTTTATGCTCGACTTGAAATGACACACCTCGATCAACATATCAAAGGAGCATCGCATGTTCGCATGCATGCACTTCCCTCCCTGACTCGTCTCTCCCGGCCGGCCACAGTGAGAAACGATCGTGTCTCGGTCCATGTGGAACTTACTTGCCTCGGTCAGTAAGCGACCGGAACTGGAAGTACCAATGCCGAACGATGTGGCATCACCTTTTTCTGTAAACAAGTCGTTTCGAGGATACGACGAGAGCTCAGCCGCGTAACACTGGGTATTATCGATGCCAGCAGCATGATGATAAGCTCCCGTGATGTCTTTTCTCTCGCTGGCAGGGATTCTGGCACTTGACCATCAATCTGTTCCCTCGACTTTTCTGTAAGCCTGTGTGGGCAAATTTGGACCACAAACCAATTTCTCAGGCGTAACACCGGTGGAAATCATTCCAATACATACAGCTAAGCTTCTGGCCTTTGTAGGAGTTCGAAGCTTTAGAATAACTAACCCAAAGCTATGCATGGTGATGGTAGACTAGTTCATGGACTGCATTGCGGCTAGTTGGACGGAGCGGCCGCGACGACAACTGCGACTAAAGGTGCATGCAACTGCAAGTTCCCATGCATGTCCATGCATCTGCAGGCAAGTTCCCATTATAAACCCTCCAATTACAGCTGGTTCCGTCCCCAGCCTCGCTCTGAGATGGGTCTTGTTTCCAAAACTAAGCGAGGCTCGTATTCATTTTCTTTTGAAAAAAAGGAAGACCCCTGGCATTTGCATCTGCTGATGCATACAACAACTTTATTAATTATTCATAACGACCTTATAAAATAATACATCAGTAAATCTAAAGCCATTATATTGGTAACATATATCACTACTTCTATCCACTTGATTAAGGGTGCTGATAGTCCGAGCCTAATATCAAACAGACCTCGCATCTAAACCTAACATCTAAAATTGGAGGCCCTAGCCAAGCTATATACCTGGTCTGGGGCACGCACCAGTCCGACGCACTCCCAGAGGCCGCCGCCGCCGCCTTCCACCAATCCATCTTCAGAGCAGGTCTGCCATTGACGCCACCACGACGCCAGACGACGCCATCGTCTTGCGCGAGTCCGTCTACACACATCGAACGCCAAGACTGCACCCGCTCCATCAAAGATGCCGTCCGCTGGTCCCTTGAGCCCGTGCACACCTCCAAGACTGACGTCCCTAAGGAGGAAACGACGCAAGAGCGCCGCCGTCATCCGATCTACCGACCTAGGGTTTCCCCCGAAGATAACAGATAGAGATCTAGAACTTCTTCACGGCGATATCTTCAAGAATAGAACGACACAGAAGAGCTCCGCCATCGCCGGCCTTGGCATCTAGTTGAGCACAAGGTTTTTCACTCAGATCTGTTCGAAAAATCTCCATCAAGTCTTGTGTACGGATCACCGCCATCTTTACCGGGGACTGAAAGTAGGATCCAGGCCGTCGCCACCTGACCAGCCAGCAGCCGCGCCGCGCGAGCAGCAGGGCCGCCCGCAAACCCCAGCCGCACCACCGGAGAGCACTACACCAGACCCTGCCGCCGACCCAAGAGAGGACGATGCCACGTACGCCCAATAGCCACCACCGCCAGCACGTCTCGTCGCACCGCCGTGCCCTATACTTGCACCGCCACTAGAAGAAAGCGTCTCGCGCTGCCATCCTCGGGCAGGAGGAGAAGACGGCCCTGTCGCCACCTAGGCCGAGCGGGCTTTGCCTGGCGACCCGTGCCGACGGCGACGAGGAGGGGCGGAGGAGGGAGGAAGGGCGAGGAGCGGCAGATCTGGGATTCCCCCGGGTGGCCGCGGGGATGGCGCAAGGAGAAGAGAGTTGTGGGACGGGCTTCAGAATCTCGTGGTAGCAAGGCTCATGCTATACGATCAACACCGACAACATCGTGGAAGTACTAACAGACCTGAGACTGACCTTGGGGACCAGCTTGTTCGTGGTCCTGCCTGCTGCCACTTTACTGAGGGGTCTGCACATTGGTATAGTCTGATATTAACCGGTCGTGTTCTCGAGGGGAATAGCGAACGGGCATACAACTCAGCTGAAAGGATCGATATGCTTGACTAGAGGGGGGGTGAATAGGCAACTACCAATTTTTAGCTTTTCTTTACCAAATTAATCTTTGCATCAAAGTAGGTTGTCTAGATGTGCGACTAAGTGAGCAACCTATATGATGCAACAACAACAAGCACACAAGCAAGCAAGGGAATAAACACTAAAGAGCTTGCACAAGTAAAGGTAAGAGATAACCAAGAGTGGATCCGGTGAAGACGAGGATGTGTTACCGAAGTTCCTTCCTTTTGAAGGGAAGTACGTCTCCGTTGGAGCGGTGTGGAGGCACAATGCTCCCCAAGAAGCCGCTAGGGCCACCGTATTCTCCTCACGCCCTCACACAATGCGAGATGCCGTGATTCCACTATTGGTGCCCTTGAAGGCGGCGACCGAACCTTTACAAACAAGGTTGGGGCAAACTCCACAACTTAATCAGAGGCTCCCAACAAGACCACGAAGCTTCACCACAATGGAATATGGCTCCGAGGCGACCTCAACCGTCTAGGATGTTCAAGCACCCAAGAGTAACAAGATCCGCTAAGGATGAATGGGGGAATCAAAAATCCCTTGGTGGAAGTGTAGATCGGAGCCTTCTCAACCACTCCCGAGCAAATCAACGAGTTTGATTGGCTAGGGAGATAGATCGGGCAAAGGGAAGCTTGGAGTATTTAATAGAGCTTGAGCAATAAATGGTGCTTTGGCAATAATGAGGCTTGGGGGCAAGAGGTGGGTCAAGGAGGGGGAAGAAGATGGCCTTTTATAGTGGGGGGGAACAAACCAACCGTTACCCCCACCCAGCCCCGCAGAGAGCGGTACTACCGCGGAGGCAGAGCGGTACTACCGCTCCCACCCAGCGGTACTGCCGTGCCAGACGAGAAGGGGCTGGGCTGAAACCCAGAGCGGTACTGCCGCGGCGACAGGGCGGTACTACCGCGCAGAGCAGCACTACCGCCACTACAACCGCAGCAAGTACCGCAAAACCCAACACGAGAAAATGCGCACTCGAATCGAAGCAGTAGGAGCACGGAGGCACAGCGGTACTGCGGCTGAGCCCAGCAAGCGGTACTACCGCTCGGAGAGCAGCAGCCGTACTACCGCACAACAGCTGTGTCGAGGTGGTAGGAGCACGGAACCGCAGGGGTAATGCTGCTGAGGCCATCAAGCGGTACTACCGCTCCGAGGAGCGGTACTGCCGCTTAGTGAGCCTCAGCGGTACTACCGGTGTGGCCCGCGGTACTACCGCTGGGTCCAGGAAAAGTAGAAGAGAAGAGAAAGGAAAAACTCCAAAGAGGCGGAAACAAATGGAGGGTGTGAAGAGGACGTGTACGTGTTGATTCCACCCAAACCATACCGGAGCAGATCCCCTCTTGATAGTACGGTGACTACTACGAAACTAAGTCCACCACCAAAGTTACGAAAGAAACTACACCGTCTTGAGAAGAGCGCCGAGGGGAAATAATCGTTCCGTGCCGAAGAATGAATATCTGCAAATACTCAAGGCACCCGATTAGTCCGCAAATGCATTGTCATCAATCACCAAAACACCGTAGGGATAAGTATGCCCTTACAATCTTCCCCTTTTTGGTGGATTGATGACAATACGGGATTTGCACATACAAGAGTAATGACATGGAATGCAAGAGAGCACATGCCTCTAAAATATATAGAGAGACTCCCCCTAGATGTGTGCAACTTAGAAAAGTGCTTTGGACTGCACGGCACACATACTAGGATCACGGCTCCCCCTATATTTTCGAGACCAACAACCTAAGCAAGATATATGGGAGCAACATATATGATAGGATAAGCAAGCAGGCTATAGGATACCGAGGTGCAGAAACATAGATAAGATAACAGAGGTAGCATAAGACTTACACCATAAGACGAGAACTAAGGGTCTCACAACAAGCCAACCAAGAGAAACGCACAAGAAACCACAGAAAACAAAACACGACACAAGAGGCAAAACAAGCAAATCCCTACACTCTCTACCCCTTTGGCAGCGAGACACCAAAAAGGGCAGAGAGAGACACTACAGCTCCAGGTGATCATCACATCTCAGCATCGTCATCATGGGTAGAAAACTGCTCTGCATCGGAGTCGGTCCAGTGACAGTTCTGATGAATCCAGTCCTCCTCTTCAGTGATCTGTCCCTCAGACCCACTGACAACAGTGGCACCCAGCTGGCGCATGATCTCCTTGTGGCGCGTCCTGGCATTCTTCTCCGCCACATGAGTCATGTACTGACCATGGGACTCCATGCAGAAGAGCTTCTTCATCTTGCGCTTGAGCTTCTGGGCCCAAGATGGTTCTGCACTAGAGTGGCCAAAGTCCTCATCGTGGGCAGCAGGAGCATCCTCAGAATCCATGGCAGCCGGGCCCCCTGTGGCAGTAGTAGCAGAAGGACCCCCTGTGTGAGGCGCAGTCCAGTTGTCCTTCTTCCTCAGGCGCTTGATCTCACGAGAAACCAAATCTCCAGTTTCTAGCAGCACTCTTGGATAAGTCTGTGCCCAAGCCCTCTCAATGAGCCTCATGATGAAGGGACCATAGATAGGACACTTGCGCTCAGACACGGCAGATAGGAGTTCAGACCACATGACATGGGAGATATCCAAGCTCTCTCCAGTGTTTGCTTCCTTCTCATGCTGACAGAAAAGGAGCATGTCCACGAGGTAGGAGTGGACCTGATCCAGATTCCCAATGCGAGGGAAGAGAGTCTCACGGAAGATGCGATGAAGAATATCCAGATATGGGCACAGCTCGTAGGTCTTCTTCTCAGTGACAGGGTGAGTCTTCACGGTGCAGTAGGGCCAAAGGGCTTGCTTGTGGGTGGAAGTAATATTGTGGTGAGGACGGAAACCGACAGGAGTCTCAAGCCCGTTGTCCACCACATCAAGCAACTCCATAAACTCCCGCCACTGGACAGAGAGCCGCTTGCCATTGGTCATCCAAGTCAGAGTCCTGTCGCCATCTGTCCCAAGATGGACGGTGGCATAGAATTGAGCCACCAAATCTGCATCGAAGTCCTTGTTGAACTGCATGATTCTGAGGATATTCAGCTGAGTGCACATCTGTAGGGCTTCTCCAAAGTACTCTGGGTCTTTCTCCATAGCATCAGTGTCAATGGAGCGAACATCAACATACAGATTCTTCTTGGCCTTGATCACATCGAAGTAGACGGCAAACTGAAACCGGTTCCAGAATGGGCGGTTGACCAAAGAGGCCTCTTGCTCCACCGCATAGGGGTTGCGGCGGCGCTTCTCCCAAAATTCCTTATTGCTCATCTCAGTCACAGTCTTCCCTTTTGGCTTGTTTGCGGCTCGCTTCGATTGCTGAGGAGGTGGAGGAACACTTGCAGAAGCATTTGCTGGAGGTGGTTGGGTGCGCGAGGAACCACCGACAGGCTCTGAGGTCCGGTAGCGCTTGGAGGTGGCACGCCCTGGGTTGATACGGCGTCCTTGCTGCTCGGAAAGGTCATCACCTGGAGCCAAAAACACAAAAAGGCGTAAAACAACCAGAAGAAACGAGCATAAGCCAATAAACACAACAGGAAGATCAAGGTAAGGCAGGAGAATGATGGAAACTGGCAAGCAGCGGTAGTACCGTGACCTGTCCGCGGCAGTACCGCCCCAAGCGGTAGTACCGCTCCGAAGGGAGCGGCAGTACCGCTCCAAGCGGTAGTACCGCTCCGAAGGGAGCGGTAGTACGGCTTGAGGCGGATAAACAACAGTTTCAAAGCACAAGGCGGTGAAACAATGGTTTACTACTACCGTGGACAGATCCGGCACTACCGGCCTACCAAATTCAAAAATAATCCTACCAAACATCAATCTAGATGATTTAATTGCCTTCTCCAACCAACTCAAGCCTAGATTTAGCCAAAAATCTAGAGATGCAACCACCATTGCCCCTAAAGCACAAGAACTAAAAAGCAAGACCAAAAGAGAGAAGGAACGGGGGCAATACCGGCATCCATGGCAAGAGGACGAGGTGGGGATCGACTCCACCGAAGGAAATGGAGAGGAGCGCCCCGGAGGAGGAGATCCACCGGAGCCCTTCTGCGACTGAACGGAGTTGGAGAGAGAGGGAGAGGCACGAGGGGGCGAGCGAATGGGTATGGGGGAGAAGAAACCTCCCCCTGCCCCGATAAAAACCCCTGGCCCCGTCCCGCAGCGGTAGTACCGTGCTGGGGAGCGGTAGTACCGCTTATCAGCGGTAGTGCCGCTCGCCAGCAGTGGCAGTACCGCCCAGCACAACCCAGCAACAAGACAGCAGGGCTAAGCTCAAAAAGAAAAAGGAAAACGCAATGGATAAACAAGAGAACACACCAGAAAAAAAGGGCAAGGAACCCCCCTTCAAGAGAGGGCGGTGGCCGAAGCCACCTATGTTTGAGTCAAGAGGTATGGCGCCGCGAAGATTTTAACCTTGGGCCCATGACCAAAACTCATCTTTTAAACACACGTGCCATCGTAATGGCTAGAGAGAAAGACTTGATCAATTTATGCATAATGGGGGGAGGGAGAGTTCATTGAGAGAACACCACTCCCCCTATGTCCATGCCTACACCTAAACTAGACAACAAATTGAGCGTGGTAGGGTGTGCACGGGTTCAAGCAACATTGCTCGAATCAATGATATTTAGCTCATGCCTTAACTCGCGAAATCTTGCTTCATCCAAGGGCTTCGTGAAAATATCTGTAAGGTTGTCATGAGTGTTGACATAGTTGAGCTCGACCTCTCCTCGCCTAATGTGATCCCGGATAAAGTGATACCGAATCTCAATATGCTTCGTCTTGAAGTGTTGCACCGGGTTGAGAGAAATCTTGATGGCACTTTCATTGTCACACCAAAGAGGCACTTTGTCACAAGTGACACCGTAATCCTTTAAAGTTTGCCTCATCCATAAGAGTTGTGCACAACAACTACCGGCTGCCAAATACTCCGCTTCGGTGGACGAGAGAGACACACAACTTTGCTTTTTGGAAGACCAACTCACCAAAGAGCAACCAAGGAATTGGCACCCTCCGGAAGTGGACTTCCTATCCACTTTGTCTCCCGCCCAATCGGAATCCGAGTACCCTACAAGCTTGAAGTTTGATCCTCTTGGGTACCATAAGCCAAAGTTTGGGGAATGAGCCAAATATCGAAAGATTCGTTTGACCGCCACATAGTGACTTTCCTTAGGTGCGGCTTGAAACCGTGCACAAATTCCCACACTCAACATGATGTCCGGTCTAGATGCACAAAGGTAAAGCAAGGATCCAATCATGGAGCGATATACCTTTTGATCCACCGCTTTACCATTGGGATCTAGGTCAAGTTGGCACTTGGTGGTAATTGGGGTGGAAGCCGGCTTGACGTCACTTAGCTTGAATCTCTTGAGCATGTCTTGAGTGTATTTGGATTGATTGATGAAGGTTCCTTCTCTTCTTTGCTTCACTTCGAACCCTAGAAAGAACTTCAACTCCCCCATGGATGACATCTCGAATTTTGAGGTCATGAGAGCGGCAAATTCCTCATTGAAAGTTTTGTTAGGAGAACCAAAGATAATATCATCAACATATAATTGGCACACAAACAACTCCCCTTTGACCTTCTTAGTAAAAAGAGTGGGGTCGATTATCCCAACTTCAAACCCACGGTCTTGTAACAACTCGGTAAGGTGGTCATACCACGCACGTGGGGCTTGTTTAAGGCCATAGAGTGCCTTATCGAGTTGATACACATGATCGGGAAAGTAGGGATCCTCGAACCCGGGGGGTTGCTTGACATATACCAATTCATTAATGGGACCATTAAGAAAAGCACTCTTTACATCCATTTGATGTAACTTGAAGTTATGATGAGAAGCATATGCAATCAACATGTGAATGGATTCAAGATGAGCAACGGGAGCAAAGGTTTCACCATAGTCGATGCCCTCGACTTGGGAGTAGCCTTGTGCTACCAAACGAGCCTTGTTGCGAATGATGATCCCATGAGCATCTTGCTTGTTCTTGAATATCCACTTGGTTCCAATGACATTGTGGGTCTCCGTTGGCCTTGGCACCAATCTCCACACTTTGTTGCGCTCGAAGTTGTTGAGTTCTTCATGCATGGCATTGAGCCAATCCGGATCTTCTAGCACCTCATAGACCTTGTGGGGTTCCACACAAGAGACAAACGCGTGATGCTCACAATAATTTGCTAATTGTCTACGAGTGCTTACCCCCTGTCTTAAGCTTCCAAGCACATTCGTCATGAGATGATCCTTGGTGGTGAGCTTGGAAGCAACTTTGGCGGCACGACGCTCTAATTCCTCCTCGGTGGTGAGTCGAGGAGCGGTTACTTGATCATCTTGAGCGTCGTCATGAACTTGTTCTTGGTCTTGAACTTGCTCGGGGGAGTGAACTTGACCTTGGGCATCACTTGGTGTGTCAACACCGTCTTGAGTATGATCTTGCCCTAGGTCTTGTCCATGAGGTTGAGGGCCTTCACTTTGTTCTTCGGAAGCGTGTGAGCCTTGGGTTGGTGATGGCTCCACTTGAGTGGAGCATTGTCCTTCTCCTTCGGCCACAAGGGGTTCCTCAATGGGTAGGATGAAATCCACACCCATTCTTCTTATGGCTTGAGGAGGAATTTCATCACCTACATCACAAGTGCCACTTTGCTCCACTTGGGAGCCGTTATTTTCATCAAACTCCACGTTACACGTCTCCTCAATAAGTCCCGTGGATTTATTGAGGACACGGTAAGCATGAGAGTTTGTAGCATAACCAACAAATATGCCCTCATAAGCTCTGGCCTCAAATTTAGACAACCGAACACCTTTCTTGAGAATGAAACACTTACACCCGAATACCCGGAAGTACTTGAGGTTGGGCTTGTTACCGGTGAGTATCTCATAAGGAGTCTTGTTCAAACCCTTACGGAGGTAGAGCCGATTTGATGCATGACACGCGGTGTTGATGGCTTCGGCCCAAAAGTTGTACGGAGACTTGAACTCCGCCATCATGGTCCTTGCCGCATCCATCAATGTCCGGTTCTTTCTCTCTGCAACACCGTTTTGTTGAGGGGTGTATGGTGCGGAATATTGATGCTTGATTCCCTCATCGCTAAGAAATTCATCCAAGGTGTATGGTGCATTGTGTTGACGTTGTGCTTCATTGGCAAAGTCAATGACGGTTTGTTGGGTCTCGCTCTTCCTCTTGAAGAAATACACCCAAGTGTACCTTGAATAGTCATCCACAATCACCAAGCAATACTTTCTACCTCCAAGACTATCGAAGGATGGAGGTCCAAATAGATCCATGTGAAGGAGCTCCAAAGGCCTCTTTGAATAAATGATAGTTGTGGGAGGGTGAGCCTTCTCATGTAGCTTTCCTTCGATACAGGCACTGCAAGCACGATCTTTAGAAAAACTAACATTCGTTAGTCCACGGACATGGTCCCCCTTTAGGAGACTTTGCAAAGATCTCATATTGACATGGGCTAAACGGCGATGCCAAAGCCATCCCACATCAACTTTAGCCATTAGGCATGTCGCGGTCTTAGTGGGTCGCTCCGAAAAGTTAATCACATATAGACCGTTTTTGACATGCCTAACAAAGGCTACTTTAAGAGTCTTGCTCCACAAGAGGGCCACGGAATCGATATCAAAGAAAGTGGCAAAGCCCATGATTGCAAGTTGATGAACAGAAAGTAAATTGTATGTAAGGGACTCAACAAGCATGACCTTCTCGATCGTGAGATCATGAGAGATGACCACCTTGCCAAGACCCAATACCTTAGAAGATGAGGCGTCACCCCACTCGACATTGGTGGGCATAGATGGAACCTTGTGCACGTTCACCACCAAGTCCTTGCTTCCGGTCATATGATATGTAGCTCCGCTATCGAGCAACCATGATCCACCACCGGAAGCAAACACCTACAAGAGATCAATGCTTGGTTTTAGGTACCCATTTTGTAATGGGTCCTTTGATATTAGTAACAAGGGTCTTAGGAACCCAAATAGATCATTCAATGTATTCATTAATAGAACCAACAAATTGGCATAAACATGCCCATCATTAGCACGGCACAACACATAGGAGGGATTGAAATCGCCGGCTTGGTTGGGTGAGGTGACATTGCCCTTCTTGACTTTGTTCTTCCTCTTCTCCTCGGGGACACTCTCTCCCGCCCTCACAAAAGTTTGCATGAGGGGAGGAGGTCGTTTGGTCTTGTCATTCTTCTTCTTATTCTTGGAGTTGGGGACGTACCCAACCCCTTCCTTCGCCACACCTCCCTTTTGGTTGATCAAGAGATCATTGAGGTTCTTCTTGCCTTGTATGCACGTCACAAGGCCTCTCTCAAGTTGCGCCTTCAACGTTGCATTTTCCTCAACAAGATGCATATGCTCACAACACGGGTTAGTAGCATTTGTGTTATCAAGTAAAACCATATGAGGAAAAGTTGCTTTCTCCTTAGTTAGCTTCACTTGGAGTTGATCATGAGACTCCTTGAGACTAGCGTGAATACCCTTCAAGGCCTTGTGGGCCTTGTCAAGTATATCAAACTCCTCTTTGAGTCTAGAAAGATCAACCCCGAGTTTGGCCTTCTCGGAGTTTAGTACACGAGACACAACTAGGGCATGATCATAATCTTTCTCTAACTTAGCATGATCAACGTTGTGTGACTCCTCAAGAGCCAAACAAAGACCACGCTCTTCCTCAAGAGCATTGGAAAGATCCGAAATCTCATCGGCATAGTCACGACTATGCCCTTCCATCTTCGAGATGGTGTCTTCGTGAGCCTCGATCATGTCATTGGCCTCACCAAGTTGTTCCAAGAGAGCAACAAAGTGCTTCTTGGATTTTCCCTTGAGTTTACCCATAAAGGCCTCAAACTCGTTAGCCTGCACATTAGCTCCCTCAACTTCATTAATGCAATCCAATGGGGAAGGATGATTAATGATGGTAGTTTTGATGTTGGGGGTTACCATGTTGGTGGCTTTAGCCATGAGGCACTTGGCGTTGATGCTCTCGTTGGGTGAGTCGAAGAGAGACACTTGTGACGTTGTTGCAATGGCAACGGAGGCCATGGCAACCGTCTCATCATATTCATCATCGTCATCATCCTCATTGTACTCTTCTTGCACAACCAAGGCCTTGGGAGGAGTCTTCTTGGTGAAGTTGTTCTTGTTGGGGAACGACTTGGCCTTGTCCTTTCGGATGAGTTTGCCACCATTGTCTTCCCTCTTCTCATACGGGCATTCCGCAACGAAATGACTCACGTTGCCGCAATTGTAGCAAGTCCTCACACGTTGCTTGCCCCTTGTCCCACTCGAGTTGTTTTTGCTAAAGTTGGGCCTCGAGTTTTTCTTGCTCCAAAATTGCCTTGAAGCAAGAGCCATGTGTTCATGATATGCATACTTTGTATCTTCGGGGTTGCTCTCCTCTTCTTCCTCTTCTTCTTCTTCCACGGTGAGCTTTGCCTTCAAAGCAAGGTTGGGCTTCTTTGCCCGTTGAGACCGGAGCACCGCATTGTCGGCGGTCTTGTCCAAAATGTTCATGGCCACAAACTCATCCAACACCTCGCTTGAGGTCAAAGTGTGGAAGTCCGGTCTTTGTCGGATGACGGAGGACATGGCCTTGTGGTAGGGCATCATTGCCTTGAGGAATTTGCGCTTGATCCAATTATCATCCGTGTCCTTGCTCCCGTGATCTTGTAGTGAGACCGCGAGTTTGGTGACTCTCCGAAAAAGCTCACGAGGCTCTTCATCTTCCTTCATTGCAAACTCATCGGCCTCATCTTGTACCACTTCATAGTTGGAGCGTTGAATGCTTGCGCTTCCCCGGTAGAGAGACACGACACAATGCCATGCATCTTTGGCCAAGGAGAAAGGACGAAGATGAGGTAGGTCTTCGGGTGGAATTGCATCTTGAATGATGAAGAGAGCGTTCTCATTGAATTGATTGTCCGCGGCTTCTCGAGGAGTGAGGTTGCTTGGATCATGTGGGTAAAAACCTTCTTCAATGATTCTCCAAAGGTTAGTGTTCACATGATTTAAATGACGTTTAAAGCGGTAAACCCAAGAATCAAAATCCTCATTTTTCACAATCTTAGGAGGAGGACCGGCAAGATTCAAATGAGTAGAAGGAACCGGTCCACCATAAAAAAGTGGTGGTTCCACATGGGCAAAGATGCCGGTGCCATTCTTGCCACTAAAAGAAGGAGCCTTTTCACTACTAGCTTCCCCCTTGTCGGGGGTAGCATCCGATACCTTGTTGGCGGGATCCCCCACTTTCAACGGTGCGGTGGATAGTTTAAGCCCCTCAAGGAATTTAGTAAGCATGCTTTCAACTTCGGTCGTCATGGAGGTTTTCAATGTCTCCAAGGCTACATTGAACTCCTCACGAGAGACCGAAGTTCCCCCATCGCCCGTAGACGAGATAGGATTCACACCGGAGTGTTCCTCCGCACCGTCTATGGTATCAACCATACTCTTTGGACGGTAAAGTCCTTAATAAAGAGACGAGGCTCTGATACCAATTGAAAGGATCGATATGCTTGACTAGAGGGGGGGGGGGTGAATAGGCAACTACCAATTTTTAGCTTTTCTTTACCAAATTAATCTTTGCATCAAAGTAGGTTGTCTAGATGTGCGACTAAGTGAGCAACCTATATGATGCAACAACAACAAGCACACAAGCAAGCAAGGGAATAAACACTAAAGAGCTTGCACAAGTAAAGGTAAGAGGTAACCAAGAGTGGATCCGGTGAAGACGAGGATGTGTTACCGAAGTTCCTTCCTTTTGAAGGGAAGTACGTCTCCGTTGGAGCGGTGTGGAGGCACAATGCTCCCCAAGAAGCCACTAGGGCCACCGTATTCTCCTCACACCCTCACACAATGCGAGATGCCGTGATTCCACTATTGGTGCCCTTGAAGGCGGCGACCGAACCTTTACAAACAAGGTTGGGGCAAACTCCACAACTTAATCAGAGGCTCCCAACAAGACCACGAAGCTTCACCACAATGGAATATGGCTCCGAGGCGACCTCAACCGTCTAGGATGCTCAAGCACCCAAGAGTAACAAGATCCGCTAAGGATGAATGGGGGAATCAAAAATCCCTTGGTGGAAGTGTAGATCGGAGCCTTCTCAACCACTCCCGAGCAAATCAACGAGTTTGATTGGCTAGGGAGATAGATCGGGCAAAAGGAAGCTTGGAGTATTTAATGGAGCTTGAGCAATAAATGGTGCTTTGGCAATAATGAGGCTTGGGGGCAAGAGGTGGGTCAAGGAGGGGGAAGAAGATGGCCTTTTATAGTGGGGGGGGGGGACAAACCAACCGTTACCCCCACCCAGCCCCGCAGAGAGCGGTACTACTGCGGAGGCAGAGCGGTACTACCGCTCCCACCCAGCGGTACTGCCGTGCCAGACGAGAAGGGGCTGGGCTGAAACCCAGAGCGGTACTGCCGCGGCGACAGGGCGGTACTACCGCGCAGAGCAGCACTACCGCCACTACAACCGCAGCAAGTACCGCAAAACCCGACACGAGAAAATGCGCACTCAAATCGAAGCGGTAGGAGCACGGAGGCACAGCGGTACTGCGGCTGAGCCCAGCAAGCGGTACTACCGCTCCGAGAGCAGCAGCCGTACTACCGCACAACAGCTGTGTCGAGGCGGTAGGAGCACAGAACCGCAGGGGTAATGCTGCTGAGGCCATCAAGTGGTACTACCGCTCCGAGGAGCGGTACTGCCGCTTAGTGAGCCTCAGCGGTACTACCGGTGTGGCCCGCGGTACTACTGCTGGGTCCAGGAAAAGTAGAAGAGAAGAGAAAGGAAAAACTCCAAAGAGGCGGAAACAAATGGAGGGTGTGAAGAGGACGTGTACGTGTTGATTCCACCCAAACCATACCGGAGCAGATCCCCTCTTGATAGTACGGTGACTACTACGAAACTAAGTCCACCACCAAAGTTACGAAAGAAACTACACCGTCTTGAGAAGAGCGCCGAGGGGAAATAATCGTTCCGTGCCGAAGAATGAATATCTGCAAATACTCAAGGCACCCGATTAGTCCGCAAATGCATTGTCATCAATCACCAAAACACCGTAGGGATAAGTATTCCCTTACATCAGCTGAGGGAAACTCCATTAGAGCAAGTATAATAAGGTGATGTAAGAGGGCTATAAGGATTTAAATATTATATTGTTGCCGAGTTGGAAAAGAGAGAAGAGATGCGGGTTGTAGGCTTATAGCCGGCTGTAACACACGAGCTCTAAGAAGGTATGAGAGAGAGGAAGGTGGGACATATATTGATAAAACAGTACTTTCTTATAGCTAACTATTATACGTGTTGACTATTAGATTGACTATAGATGACATGACTGTTGAAGTAATTATGCATCTCTGGGATACCATTTTGTAGGAACTGATTGCATCTAGATCACCTAAAAAGCATGAACAGAGAAGGTTTAGGGAATCTTTACATGTCACGGCAGTGGACATGATCGCCTGCTCAATGCAGGCGTGATGCAGGGGTGATGTAGTCGAGGTAGCAGTCCTCCTCAATGTCCTGATGCCCTCAGAACGCCACCGGCACTGCCCGGGGACAGCAGCGGCGGCTGGAGTAGGTCTTCCCGTCACTGCAGCGCTCCCCCCGATCGGATGGGGTGAGAGAATATCGGGAGGGGAGTGAAACCGTACGGAAATTGTGATTGCGCAGGCTGCCAACCCTCTCCCGTACCCCCTTTTATGTAGCGCTGGCGACAGGGGACCTAAACCATCAGTTGGTTTGGGTGCCCCCGATCAGGGCGCCTTAGTTGGGAGAAAAAGCCCACGTACGTTGGTGCGTGGGGCCTTTTTCTTTAACATTATCTTTCCCTTTTTCTGTTAGACTAATAGATCTAACTGGCCTGTTAAGCCGTCAGATCAAAACCAACACTCTCCCCCCCTGATCGTTAGGCTTAACTTCATTCGCCCATTCTACATAGGAATGATGTACCAAAGTGAGGTGTTACAACAGCTCGAAATGCCATGGAACCTCAACACTTATAGCACACCCGCCTATTTCGAAATGGAAAACATTTTGCTAATTGGGGAGTGGTTCATTTTAATGGCCCTCTTATTCCAGAATCATAAGGCTTCCAGTAGTCCCATGCCGGCAACATGCTCACAAAAAATACTGGGTGGTAAGCCTTTTGTTAGCGGATCCGCAAGCATATGCTTCGTTCTTATGTGTTTAACATCAACTGTTTGATCCTGGATTCTAGCTTTCACAACACGATACTTTATGTCAATGTGTCTGGCAGCATTACTTGACCTGTTGTTACTCGTATAGAAAATTGCTGGTTCATTATCGCAGTACAGTAAAATTGGTTTAGATATGCTGTCAACCACTTTAAGTTAGGGAATAAAATTCTTTAGCCATACAGCCTGCCCGATGGTCTCATAACATGCTACAAATTCTGCTTGCATCGTAGATCCAGAAGTTAAGGTTTGTTTGGAGCTTTTCCACGATATAGCTCCTCCCGCGAGTGTGAATATATAACCTGACGTGGATCTCTTACTATCCACACACCCGGCAAAATCAGAGTCTGAATAACCAACAATTTCTAGGTTATTAGTTCTTTTATATGTAAGCATGAAATCCTTAGTTCCTTGCATATAACGCAAGACTTTCTTTGCGGCCTTCCAGTGGTCCGGTCCAGGATTTGATTGGTATCTGCCAAGCATCCCGGTTACAAAACATAAATCTGGGTGTGTACACACTTGAGCATACATGATGCTTGCGACAGCTGAAGCATAGGGAATCGACTTCATCTGATCAGTTTCACATTGGTTCCTCGGACATTGAAATGTCCCAAACTTATCGCCCTTGACTATAGGAGCAGGTGAGGGTGAGCACTTATGCATATTGAATTTTTTCAGTACTCTCTCAAAGTATGCCTTCTGAGATAGTCCGAACGTTCCTCTGGACCTATCTCGATGAATCTCGATGCCGAGGACATACGAGGCTTCACCAAGATCTTTCATATCAAGACTGGATGACAGAAAATTCTTGGTGTCATGCATCATATCCTTATCGCTACATGCCAACAATATGTCATCAACGTATAGGACTAAAAAAGTGAACCTACTGCCTTTAAACTTAACGTATATGCAGTTGTCCACAACATTTTCGGTGAAACCAAAAGTTTTGGTAATTGTATCAAACTTGAGGTACCACTCTCTTGAAGCTTGCTTCAAGCCATAAATCGATTTCTTTAGATGACATGCCAAATGTTCCTTCCCTTCCACAACAAAGCCTTCTGGCTGAGCCATGTAAACGTTTTCTTTTAAGTCACCATTTAGAAATACCGTTTTAACATCCATTTGGTGTAGTTCTAGGTCGTAATGAGCTACTAAAGCCATTATGATTCTGAAAGAATCCTTGGTTGACACAGGAGAGAAGGTTTGCTTATAAGCAATGCCTTCTCTCTGTGTATACCCTTTTGCCACTAGCCTTGCTTTGAACCGTTTGACATTCCCTTTGGAATCATACTTGGTTTTGTAGACCCACTTGCAGCCTACTTTCTTAGCTCCATCGGGAACTTCTACTAAGTCCCATACGTCGTTTGAGCCCATAGATTTCAACTCGTCTTCCATGGCAACCAACCATTTGGACGAATTTTCGCTTTTAATGGCCTCCTTATAAGAGGTTGGATCCTCCACCTTTCCCAGACCATTCATATCCTCAATCATGGAAGTGATATAGTCGTCTGATATGGCTTTCTTCCTCTCACGCCATGGTCTACCCACATGAGGAGGTGGTGGTGGTACATCATCATTTTGTGAATCATTATTTTCCTGGTGGTCCTGATTTGTGTCTGGATTTTCATTATTAGTCTCCGGATCACCATTTGACTGAGAAACTGAACCATGAGATTCAGGATCATCAGTTGTCACATTTCTTCGTATTGGAAAAACAATCTCTTGGATAATCGGGGATGGTGCACAAACCCGCTTCTCCTCAAGATCGATCTCCCTTAACTTAGTGACCTTATTATCCTCAAAAAATACCGCTTGCATAGTCTCCACAAACTTGGTGGCATGACTTGGACAATAAAAATGATATCCTTTTCCCCTATGAGGGTATCCAACAAAGAAACAACTAACTGTTTTTGGATCCAATTTCTTAAGTTGTGGATTGAAAACTTTAGCTTCAGTAGGGCAACCCCACACTCGTAAGTAATTCAAGCTCGGTTTCTTTCCCGCCCACATCTTGTAAGGTGTGTTCGGTGCTGACTTAGTTAGAGCAAGATTTAGTATGTGTGCAGCTGTCTTTAATGGCTCTATTCAAAGGCTTACTGGTAAACTAGAGTGATTAAGCATGCTTCGCACCATATCCATAAGGGTGCGGTTGCGACGCTCGGCCACACCATTTTGTTGTGGTTCACCAGGCATTGAGTATTGAGCAATGATTCCATTTTCAGATAAGAACTTGGCAAAAGGTCCAGGAATCTGCCCATAAGGAGCATGCCTACCATAATACTCTCCCCCGCGATCAGACCGTACAACTTTGATTTTCGCGTTCAGTTGATTTTCAACCTCCGCTTTATAGACTTTGAATTTCTCCAAAGCTTCCGATCGGTCACGTATGGGATAAATATATCCATAGCGGGAAAAGTCGTTTGTGAATGTAATGAATGAATCAAAACCATCTACAGACTTAACATTAAGGGGTCCACATATGTCGGTGTGAATTAATTCTAAAACCCCTGTGGCTCTTACTGCTCCTTTCTTAATTGTTTTTGCGAATTTTCCTTTAATGTAGTCGACACATTTGTCCGCATCTGAGAAGTCTAATGGGAGGAGTATTTCATTTTTAACTAAGCATTCCATTCCCCCCCTCGAAATGTGGCCCAAACGACAATGCCACTATTTCGAAGAATTACTAACTCCTTTCCATTTCTTCTCAACATTAATTTCATCACTCACATGCATAACTGAATCATTATTAAGAGATAACATGTATAGTTGGCCTCGTCTAACACCGATGCCTACATTCTTATTACATTTGATCAAAGCAAATTGTTTCTTGCCAAAATGGCACTCATACATATCATCATCTAAACGAGAAACTGGAATCAAATTCCTACTCAAGGTAGGCACATAAATAACATTATTCAATCTAAGAGTGTGGCCAGTGTGTAGCTCCAACGTGAGAGATCCCACAGCTTCAACATCGGCCTCAACTCCGTTCGCAACCTTAAGCTTTCTTGTTCCTCCTCTTATAGTTTGGATCGTATCGAATCCCTGCATAGAGTTAGCAACGTGAGTGGTCGCCCCTGAGTCAATCCACCATGACTTTATAGAAAAATCGACATAAAAAGATTCATCTACAAAAGTAATTCATCAATACCTCTTTTGTTCATTCATTTTAGAAAGCCTGGGCAGTCCCTTTGATAGTGTCCCTCCTCTTTGCAGAAGTTACAAGCATTTTCTCCAGCAGTGGAGCTGCTAGGAGCAGAAGAAGAATTGCCGGCTTCTTTACCCTTGAATGCCTTAGGGTTGAATGGCTTAGTGCCTTCTTTCTTGACTTGCTTTTTCTAAGGCTTGGAAAAACCTTGCCCGTCATGCTTTCTCTTGTTAGAGCCAACATGAAAAACATAGTCTTTCTTCTGCCTCATGATCCTCTCTTCCTCCTGGACGATCCTTGCGGTCATCTCAGAGAGTGGCCATTTTTCCTTTAGAAAGTTATAGTTGACCTTAAATTGTTCAAACTCTTCTGGAAGAGACTCAAGAATAATTATGACAAGAAGGGCTTCACTTAAAGAACACTCCAAAGCCTTAAGTTTGGTGTAAGCATTTACCACCCTCAATATGTGTTGCCTAACGTTTCCGTCAATAGTGTATTTCTGAAAAAGTTTAGCAAAAAACTCATGAGCATACACTTTGTCGGAGCCTTTAAATTGCTCCTCCATTTCAGTGAGGAATTCTTTAGCATTGTCTTTCTTAGGGAGTGCTTCAGAAATGTCCGACGATATTGTCGCTTTCATAATGAGAAGCGCAATATGGTTGGACTTGTTCCACTTTTCCATCTTATCATCATAGTCTTTCTTTAGTTATGCATACCCTGTAACACCTGCCACAGGTGCCACAGGTTTTTCTTTCCTCAAGGCATAGTCAAACTCATTACAACCTAAACATAATTCGACTTGGGACTTCCAACGAGGGAAGTTACTCCTCGTAAGTGGTTCGATCATGTCGGACCGAAATGGAGCGGAAGCTGAAATCATCATAAAAATTCATAAGTAAACTTGCATGATTATAAATTTACGTTGGTAAATAAACAAACATGCCAAGTATTTAATTTCAACTCCATGTCAAAACACCATTGGGCAGAAAAAACATGGAATTAAAATATCATAGGGGATGACTCATAATAATAAAACAACGTTGGTCCGAATTAAAATTAGAGTCATTTCATTCTGAACTTAAACATCAACATAAAAGAAAATATCATTATTTTTGATGTCTAAAAATTCATCATGCAAAACACATAATAAATCCTGAATAAAATATCTCGTTGGTTCAATTTTACCCAGAATAATAATGTGTTCATTTTAGTTTTAGGCATTTTCTGTTTTAAACGGTACAAAAACATAATAAGTATTAACTTAAATGCACTGGAAAAAAACAGAAAAACGCGATAGTGATTTTGGCCCAATACGGCTGTCCGAAATGCAGCTTAGTCCAGTAGCATTTTTTTTGGACGGAAACAACCTGGGCTGAAGCCCGCGGCCGGATATGGCCCGTTAAACACCCGTCGGCCCAGCAGGGAGCCACGCGATGCTCTCAGTCGTCGGATCGAGCCGACGGCTCGGATCGCCCCGCGGCTGAGCAAAAACAGTGGCGTGGTCAAAAACCCTAGACCATTTCCTCCCCTCCTCCCCGAGTCTCACTCTCTGGCAGAGCGACGGCGGCCCAAAAGGTGCGCCGGCCATGGCGGCGCGGCGGCTGCGCTCGCTGGAGGAGCGTGCAACAGGATGAATCCCGCGCGCTCCCCCGTCGAACGTGGCCCCGACGTCCGTGCTCATGGCGCATCAAGGGAGGAGGGACGCCGGCGACCGCGACATGAGGGGCGACGACGACGAGCTCGTCCATTCGAGTGGCGGCGGTGGCGGCTAGTCAATGTTCCGCGCGTCGCTCCGGTGGGAGGCGACGGCGTCGTGGCGTCTCCGCCCTCGCACCACGGTGGACGCTGTGCGGGCCCCGAAGGGAAAGGCGGCTACGCGGCGCATTAGGTGAGCCTATGCCTCATTCTTCTCCAATTCATGTTCATCAATGCTTATTTTGGATTAAGAGCATCCCTGGTTGCAGAATGAGTGTACTTTCGAATTGGGGATAAAAACTAGGGTTCTTGATGTGGGGATTCTACTGTTTGTATACTGTTTAGACCTCTGCCTTCTAATTTGCTTAGTGCATATGGAAACAGAACTTAAGCATGTTCAATTTTAATCAACTTAACATGAAGGTGAGCATGAGATCTTAACTGAGATTAATTAAAATTGATGAACATAGGTGACGGTAATGATCCGTAGCAAAATTAGGGTATCACATAATTATTTGCAGACGACAATTGGCATGAACATCAAACAGTAGCATGAGCATGGGGCTAAAACTTTCAATCTTGATCATAAAACCCTAAACCTGACTTGATCTAAACTTCATGTTGATCTACAGATCAATGATATAGGGACCTATTGCAATCAAAATTGGCGACTGATACCATTGTTGGAGTAATTATGCATCTCTGCGATACCATTAGTAGGAACTGATTGCATCTAGATCACCTAAAAAGCATGAACAGAGAAGGTTTAGGGAATCTTTACATGTCACGGCAGTGGACATGATCGCCTGCTCGATGCAGGCGTGATGCAGGGGTGATGTAGTCGAGGTAGCAGTCCTCCTCAACGTCCTGATGTCCTCAGGACGCCACCGGCACTGCCCGGGGATAGCAGTGGCGGCTGGAGTAGGTCTTCCCGTCGCTGCAGCGCTCCCCCCGATCGGATGGAGTGAGAGAATATCGGGAGGGGAGTGAAACCGTACGAAAATTGTGATTGCGCAGGCTGCCAACCCTCTCCCGTACCCCTTTTATGTAGCGCTGGCGACAGGGGACCTAAACCATCAGTTCGTTTGGGTGACCCCGATCAGGGCGCCTTAGTTGGGAGAAAAAACCCACGTACGTTGGTGCGTGGGGCCTTTTTCTTTAACGTTATCTTTCTTTTTTTCTGTTAGACTAATAGATCTAACTGGCCTGTTAAGCCGTCGGATCAAAACCAACAATGACAACTTGCTATAGCTAGCAACGGTCTATATTATTAACCATGCTCTTACTCCAACGTGGTTCACCAAACTACCCTCAATTGTCCAGACAGTTTTCATCATTCAACATGGGGCACCAAGTTTGTTCAGACATCCGAAATCCCACAAATCAAAATCAAACCGGAAAGCTTTGCTAGTGTCCGGACATAGGCGACGTACGCATCCGACTGTGCATTCCCACATAGAACCCTTGTTGCTCGTTCCTCCCCCGAACCCTTCGCCCGCATTCATGTCACTCCGAGCAGACATGACCAAACAGCCGCTTACCACCTTCATGTCGCTCAGACTGTCATGACCATACGGCTCACCGTCAAGGGCAAAGGCTGGTCGAGTTTGAGTGCTTGGCCCGACTCACAGGTAATGGCAGGTAACGCGGATCCGCAGTTGACCCTCGCCGCCGGGTGGAGAGAGTCGAGCAGCTGCGCAAGGAGCACACAACGACAACTGACGAGGGCTGCCGTGGCCACTGGGATGCCTTCAGCCGCTGGAATGACGATGACAACGTCGAAGTGGACAATGATGGAGGTGTCGACAGAGGTCATGCCTACGTGTCACAATCGGTACTTTGCTAAGTTCTTAGATTTTGTTAAATTTCGTCCTTATGGATGTAAAATATCAAAATTTAACAAATATCCTTCATTTAAAATTAAATTCACCCGCTTTTTGAATAATCATTTGAAATAAGATGGACATATGATGCACCATGTAAAATGGTCGCCTCTCTTACCGCTGTTCCCGGACACGTCTGTTTGATGAACCTCGTTGGAGTTGGCCTTAGACTAAGAAAGCTTATTAAATACTTCATCTGTTCACAAATATAACATGTTCTAAATATTTCAATATGAACTACATGCAGACTGAAAATGAATGAACAACACTAAAATACATATATATACACCTGACTTAAAAAGTAAGAATATCTTAGTATAATAGCAAATGGAGGGAACACCTTAATACAACAATGTTGTTATCCTTTCTGAGGACGTTGTTGTGGAGTTTAAGTGTTTTAGGGCGTGTGGTGGCATTGTACTAAGATTTTTCTATGCTCTATTTTTGGATAGTCGTGTCATGTGTAATATGGTTGTCCTGAGATCAGCGTTGTTTGAGGGTTATTTTATCACCTTGTATCGTTGAGATGTAGGTTGTTGCTTTATATACAGTGAATGGAGGGAGCACTAGAGTACACGCTCCTCCCGGAGATAATTCACATGAAAACAGAATCCTGTTCCGCAGTGCAATTATTCCGTCAGGATGAACCGCGCAACAGGCAGTGGGACCACGCGAGAAGATCTGTCCAGGAGCTCACTTTTGTTCATTTCTGCACAACAATTCAGGACCTCACTTAAGATTGATCTGGTGCTGGGCGTGGATGATCTGAGGCATGCATATTGATGTATGCACTCACTCTAGATTGTACATGCATTTCCATATTTCAACAAGTCCACGCGATTCGCTTTTATTTGAAGGAAAAGGCCATCGTGGCGGCTTATATTTCATGTGAGAACACCATTTATGGAACATACTATTTTACCTGAAAAGGGGCGTTTTTATTATTTAAAAGATTTAAGCATTACACTCGGCCTCTGCATAATTAAAATGCATATAACCAAAAAAACCCTCTCACATAAACGAAAAATAAAAAGGCAAAATACAAAGAAACATTTAGACTCCGTATAACGCCTAAAGCGGAGGGGGGCTAATCCTAAGTTCATGTTGCCACCCATGTTGGGTAAAATTGTTCCTCGCTATATCCTTCAATCATGTACACACCCCCGTAAACAGGTCACGATTCTCCACGCGTTGTAGAGAGAATCATAAATGAAGAGTCCCGGTACATCTGTAGATAACCTGCAACAGAGAAGTACTTTTATTGCTAAAAATATTGTCATTTCTACATAGCCAAAACGACCAAATAATGGCAAGCGCTCCCACCCTGAGAAAGTTCTAAACTTGTGATCAATCCCATGTAACCAGTTGCCAAATGCATTAGCAATATTACAGGGAGGATACAAGCAAGAAGCTATTTGGCTGACTGACCATATAGGACGAGCTAATTTGTATTGGAAAAATAAATATTTTATTGTCTCCTCATGGTGACAAAAGACAGATTGCAGACTTCCATGCCAATTCCTCTTAATAAGGTCACATTTAGTAAGAATGACTCCGCTACGAAGATCCCATGCAAAGATTTTATTCTTAAGAGGTATCTTCATCTTTCAGAACTTCTTGTTATTATCAACTCGCACATCAGACTGGATTACGCTCCATACATAGACTCCACTAAGAATTGTCCATTCCCATGGAGGTTCCATTTGAATACATCAGACCCATGTGAGAATTGCATCGTGGACAACCGCTGAAGCAGAATGTTCCACGATTGTAGTCTGGGTCCAATTAAATCTCTTCTGAACGTCACATTTAGCGGAAATGATTTCATTAACGTGGCGATAGTATCACCCTTGTGGCGCACAATGTTGTATAGAGCCGGATATTGTTCCCAGAGTGTGGCATTTCCTAGCCACTTGTCCTTCCAGAATTTAATTTCCGAGCCGTCCTTAATCGAGAAGGATCCATAACAGAAGAAATATTTCTTCGTAGCCATTAGACCCGCCCGAAAGTGGGAATCCCCGGGCTTCCTGTATATTTGGGATACCGCCTTGGAACCCACATATTTCTTTCTTAAGAGGGTTTGCCATACACCATCTTTCGTTAGTAATTTAAACAACCATTTGCCGAGGAGGGACCTATTCTTAACCTCAAGGTCATGAATTCCCAACCCGCCTTGGTCTTTGGGATGGCAAACCACACTCCATTTAGCCAGTTGATATTTCTTGCTCTCGCTATCTCCTTGACAAAAGAATCTTGATCAGAAGTAATCAAATCTATGTAGAACTACTTTCGGCAACTGGAAGAAGGAAATCATATATAGTACCATATTACTTATTACTGAATCGAAGACCAATCTTTTCACCCAAAGACAACAGTTTACCTTTCCAACTGCTAAGTCTTTTTTCAGTCTCTTCTCGGCTGTAACCGTACTTTATTAGATATGATGCGTTCTATGATGTCTCTTACAGATTTACCACTATCGTTTTGGGGTTATGCATTAGATACATCCGCATTCACATTAAATAGGGCACCATCGAATTCCGTTGAGACGACACCATATGAACTATGGTTTGTCAAGAAACCTAAGCTGTCGTTTCTTAAAATTTGGGGATGTGACACTTATGTCAAAAGATTTCAGCCTGATAAGCTCGAACCGAAATCGGAGAAGTGCGTCTTCATAGGGTACCCTAAGGAAACAATTGGGTACACCTTCTACCACAGATCTGAAGACAAGATTTTTGTTGCCAAAAATGGATCCTTTCTAGAGAAGGACTTTCTCTCGAAAGAAGTGGCTGGAAGGAAAGTAGCACTTGATGAGGTAATTGTACCTTCTCTCAAATTGGATAGTAACACATAGAGAAAACCGTTCCCGTGATGCCTACAGTAACTAGAGAGGATGGTTTTAACGGAACATTTCTAAAATCTTGCTGGCACATCGTCAAAGAAGACTTTTATAAGTTATGTGAAGATTTCTATGATGGCAACTTGGATCTCACCAGTGTCAACTCGGGCTTTATCACGCTGATACCGAAAGTTCCTTCGCCCGAAACATCCAGTGACTTCCCTCCCATCACACTGCTGAACTGCTGCATGAAAATTATCACAAAGGTACTGGCCAATGGTCTACAGAAACTCGTCCTAAAGATTATTCATAAAAATCAATACAGATTCATCAGGACCAGAACGATCCAAGATTGTTTGGCGTGGGTGTTTGAATACATATATCAATGCCAATCTTCCAAGAAACCCATCATCCTCCTGAAGCTAGACTTCGCGAAGGCGTTCGATACAATTGAACACTCGTCCATGATTGAGATAATGAGGCATATGGGTTTTTGTGATCGATGGTTGAATTGGATCAAAATGATCTTCAGCTCGGGGACATCATCGGTCCTCCTTAATGGGGTTCCCGGCCGACAATTTTTATGCAAGTGTGGTGTTCACCAGGGGGATCCTCTCTCCTCGCACATATTTGTCCTCGTCGCGGACCTCTTGCAAGTAGCAATTAATGATGCGCACAGAAACGACTTGATTCAACTGCCTATTCCAAGCAGACGATCGACAGATTACCCGGTGATACAATACGCGGACGACACCATTATGATCATGCCGGCTTGCCCCACACAAGTCGCTCACATGAAGGAGATCCTACTGGACTACGCTGACTCCATTGGGCTAAAGATAAACTTCCGCAAGTCAATGATGATTCCGCTCAATGTACATGATGATCTCGTAAATCAATTGGCGCAGATACTACAATGCTCCATTGGGTTGACACCGTTCACTTATCTCGGGCTGCCGATGGGGACTACTAGGCCATCGGTATCAGACCTTATGCCAGTGGTGGAAAATGCCGAGCGCAAGCTATCCTCCACCCTCTGTATGCTGAACCAGGGGAGCAAACTGACCCTGCTGAACTCGTTGATTACCTCGCTAATGATATACCCCACGTGCACCCTCAAACTTCCCCCCAAGATAGTGCAGTACCTAGACAAAATAAGAAGGAGATGTCTATGGCGCAAGAAAACAGAGAACAGTGAGTCCTGCAACTCACTGGCTGAATGGGATCTAGTGTGCAGACCGAAATCACGTGGAGGCCTCGGAATCCTTGACATAAAAGTCCAAAACCAAGGATTGCTGATGAAATTCCTACAAAGCTTCTACAACAAAAAAGATACGCCCTGGTGTGAACTTATTTGGTCCACGTACTATGATGGTGAAATCCCTCATGCGGCCGAGCCCTGCGGGTCATTTTGGTGGCGGGATGTGATGAACCTTAGCAATACATACCATGGGATCACCCAGGTGACTGTCGGAGATGGTTCCACCGTCCTCTTCTGGAAGGATCTATGGCTCGAACAACCGCTGGAAACTTCTCATCCCAGGGCTTTTCCGTTTGTCAGAGAGGAGGACTCTTCGGTAGCTCACTTTCTTGCGATGACCAACCTGCAAGATGAGTTCTTCCTCCCCCTCTCCCTAGAAGCAAGAGATGAACTACGGGAGTTACAGGAACTGACAGCGTGCACGCACCCTGCCATTGGGGAAAACGACGTGTGGTCTTGTGTATGGGGAGCCAAATACTCATCTCGACAGTTTTATGCCTACTACTTCAGAAATGTGTCTGCGGATGAGACCTTTCAATGGATTTGGAAATCTAAATGTACAATGAAAATCAAAGTTTTCACGTGGTTGCTCGCAGCTGATCGCGCTAACACTAAAAACATGCTGAGAAGACGACACTGGAACGTTGCAGATGGAACCAATTGTGCCCTGTGTGGCAATGGGGAAGAGGAAACAGTGGAGCACCTATTTTTTGACTGTCCGTTTAGTGCTGAATGCTGGGGAGAAATCAGGATGCAATTTGTTGACCCGGGTGGCCATCTGGTCAAAATCCATCAAGGAAAGGAAAACTGGACCCAACCCATGTTTATGGAGATCTTTATGACGGCGGCGTGGGCAATCTAGAAGGAACGTAATGATAAAATATTCAGGAGTATCCCCAACTGGCTCCCCTCTTGGAAGAAAAGGTTTAAGATGGATTTTCTCTTCTAGCTCATAGAGTCAAACCCTCCTTAGTGGGGTTCGTGGAAAGTTTTGTAAACTCCATTGTATAAGAGTAACTTTGTGTTAGTTGTAACATACTGCTTCTCCTTATCACCCCCTCACCATGTGATTGGAGGATGAGGATGTAGGGTCAGAGGATACCCCCTTGGGTGCACATGTGTACCCCTACAAAATGTATTTGGTGTAAAAATGAATGAAAAATGTCAGTAGGAGCCTCTCCTACTGTCTTTGATTGATTAAAAAAACAGTAACTAGAGAGGAAGTTAATGATGATGATCATGAAACTTCAGATCAAGTTACTACTGAACCTCATAGGTCGAACAAAGCACGTTCTGCACCAGAGTGGTATGCTAATCATGTCCTGGAAGTCATGTTATTAGACCATGGCGAACCTACGAACTATGAAGAAGCTATATAGACAGTAGGTGCTCCTTCCCGTGCGGCGGCGCCGCGCCGCACCGGGGCCAACCCGCCGGGCCTCCTTCTCCTCCCCCAGCGAATGACCCTCCCGCCGCCGCCGCCGCCGATGGCACCGTAGGCTAAGCCTGCAGGCTGCAACAATGGCGGTGGCAACCTTCCTCGGCCGTCGATTGGATCTGGGTGGCGGTGACCCACTCTGGCCAATTCAAGGGTGGCGGTGTAGGCCGGCGACGACTAGGGTTGTCGTGCTGGCGACGGCGAAGAGATCAAGTTGGCGGCTAGGGTTCCCGATCTAGATCCCATTCGAATCTGGGTGGTGGTTCCTCGAGCCATCATGCGCACCCTTTGTTTTGGCGCGGCAAGCGGCCTCTGGCCTAGGCCCGTGACACGAGGACGTTGAGGGCTCCGGCCCTGGGCGTGGAGGTGGTGGCCATCTTCTTCATCGGAGGTGGTTGGCTAGATGGTTGTGGATTCTCGCATCCAGTCCCGGCATCGAGTGGGGAGACGAGGCTGCCGGTGAAAACCATGCTATGACTCGGGTCATGGCGGGTGATGGCGGCATTTTTGCGTCATTATCTTGTTGAAGACATCACCACCGCAGCTTCTGTCGACTTGCTTTCGCTGCTCTAGGTGAAAACCTAGATCCGGAGTTTCTGGATCGGATGATGGCGGTGCTTTTGGCGTCGTTTTCCCTCATGGGGGCATCTTTTTTTGAGCAGCGGCTAGATGTAGGACCAGAGGACAGATTCTTTGGTGGAGCGGTGCGTCATCTCACTCATTGATGGCGGCTGGTTTCGGCGGCATGGCGCTGTGGTGACTCGGCGTCCGATGCGCGGACATGGACTCGTGTAGGAGGGTGACACGGTCTAGCATCGTGATGGCATCGACGACAGCTAGACCGGGCAAGGTAGATGCAACAGTACAACTCTGAAGATGGATTGGCGGCAAGTGGCTGTGGTGGCCTCATACCCGGCAGGCGTCCTGGTTGAGGAGTGCGCCGGACTGGTGAGTGACCCATACCCGGCAGGCGTCCTGGATGGGACCTCCAGTCTTAGATGTTAGGTTTGGCTGTGATGTCTGTTTGGTATTAGGCCCAGACTATCGGCATCCCTTCATCAATTGGATAGGAGTAGCGACAGATGTTGCCTGGACGGTGGCATTACTCTTATTGTTGTTTTGCTTTGTAAGGTCTTGTGTGAACAATTAATAAAGTGGCTGCATGCATCGGCCATATGCAGAGGCCGGGGGTCCTCCTCCATTTCCATAAAAAAATGAGGAATCTATGATGAGCCCAAATTCCGATAAATGGCTTGAGGCCATGAAATCTGAGATATGATCCATGTATGAGAACAAAGTATGGACTTTGCTGGACTTACCCGACGATTGAAAAGACATTGAGAATGAATGGATCTTCAATAAGAAGACAAATGACCCTGATGGTAATGTCACTATCTACAAAGCTCGACTTGTCGCAAAGGGTCTTCGACAAGTTCAAGGGGTTGACTACGATGAGACTTTCTCACCCGTAGCGATGCTTAAGTCAGTCCGAATCATGTTAGCAATTGCCACATTTTAAATAAAATCTAGCAAATGGATGTCAAAACTGCATTCCTTAATGGATTTCTTAAAGAAGAGTTGTATACGATGCAACCAGAATGTTTTGTCGATCCTAAAGGTGCTAAAAAGTGTGCAAGCTCCAGTGATCCATCTATGGACTGGTGCAAGCATCTCGGAGTTGAAATATATGCTTTGATGAGGTGATCAAAGCATATGGTTTTATATAGACTTACGGTGAAGCCTGTATTTACAAGAAAGTGAGTGGGAACTCTATAGCATTTATGATATTATATGTGGATGACATATTGTTGATTGGAAGTGATATACAATTTCTGGATAGTATAAAAGGATACTTGAATAAGAATTTTTCAATGAAAGACCTCGGTGAAGCTTCTTATATATTGGGCATCAAGATCTCTAAGAATAGATCAAGACACTTAATAAGACTTCCACAAAGCACATACCTTGATAAAGTTTTGAAGAAGTTCAAAATGGATCAGTCAAAGAAAGGGTTCTTGCATGTGTTACAAGGTGTGAAATTTAGTCATACTCAAAGCCCGACCACTGCAGAAGATAGAGAGAAAATGAAAGTCATTCCCTATGCCTCAACCATAGGTTCTATCATGTATGCTATGTTGTGTACCAGACCTGATGTGTGCCTTGCCATAAGTTTGGCAGGGAGGTACCAAAGTAATCCAGGAGTGGATCACTGGATAGCAGTCAAGAACATCCTAAAGTACTTGAAAAGGACCACGGATATGTTTATCATTTATGGAGGTGACGAAAGCTCGTCGTAAATGGTTATGTCAATGCTAGCTTTGACACTAATCTGGATGACTCTAAGTAACAAACCGGATACATATTTATATTGAATGGTGGAGCTGTCGGTTGGTGCAGTTCCAAGTAAAGCATCATGCGGGATCTACGTGTGAAGTGGAGTACATAGTTGCTTCAGAAGCAGCACATGAAGGAGTCTGGATGAAGGAATTCATATCCGATCTAGGTGTAATACCCAGTGCATCAGGTCCAATGAAAATCTTTTGTGATAACACTGGAGCAATTGCCTTAGTGAAGGAATCTAGGTTTCACAAGGGAACCCAACACATCAAGAGAGCTTCAACTCCATTCATGAAAAGGTCAAGGATGGAGACATAGAAGTGTGCAAAATACATACGGATCTGAATGTAGCAGGCCCATTGACTAAGCCTCTTCCGCGAGCAAAACATGGTCTGCACCAAGACTCCATGTGTGTTAGATTCATTACAATGTAATCTAGATTATTGACTCTAGTGCAAATGGGAAACTGAAGGAAATATGCCCGAGAGACAATAATAAAGTTGTTATTTTATATTTCCTTATTCATGATAAATGTTTATTATTCATGCTAAAATTGTATAGATTGGAAACTTAGATACATGTATGGATATATAAACAAAATACCATGTCCCTAGTGAGCCTCTACTAGACTAGCTCGTTGATTGATACATCTCCAACGCATCTATAATTTTTTATTGTTCCATGCTATTATATTATCTGTTTTGGAAGTTTTATATGCACTAATATGCTATTTTACATTATTTTTGGGACTAACCTATTAACCTATAGCCCAGTGTCAGTTTCTATTTTTCCTTGTTTTTTAGCTTCGCAGAAAAGGAATATCAAATGGAATAAAACTTTCGCGGTGATTTTTCTTGGACCAGAAGACATCCGTAGGACTTGGAGTCCAAGTCGGAAGACCCATGAAGCGGTGACAAACCGCAGGGGCGCGCCCTAGGGGGGCGTCCTCTGGCTTGTGGCCCCCTCGGGAGTCCACCGACCTACTTCTTCCTCCTATATATTTTCATATATTCCAGAACCACCAAAAAGAGCGACGAAAATACTTTTCCACTGCCGCAACCTTATGTTCCCGTGAGATCCCATCTTGGGGCCTTTTCCGACATCCTTCCGGAGGGGGATTCAATCACGGAGCACATCTACATCAACTCTATTGCCCTTCTGATGAAGCATGAGTAGTTTACCATGGACCTACGGGTCCATAGCTAGTAGCTAGATGGCTTATTCTCTCTCTTTGATTCTCAATGTTCTTGGAGATCTATCCGATGTAATCTTATTTTGCGGTGTGTTTGTCGAGATCCGATGAATTGTGGATTTATGACCAGCTTATCTATGAATATTATTTGAGTCTTCTCTGAATTCTTATATGCATGATTTGATGTCTTTGTATTTCTCTTCGAATTATCGGTTTGGTTTGGCCAACTAGATTGGTTTTTCTTGCAATGGGAGAGGTGCTTAGCTCTGGGTTCAATCTTGCGTGACTTCACCCAGTGACAAAGTAGGGGTAGTGAGACACATATTGAATTGTTGCCATCAAGGATAAAAAGATGGGTTTTTCATCATATTGCTTGAGTTTATTCCTCCACATCATGTCATCTTACTTAAGGCGTTACTATGTCTTAGTGCAACAAACCCTGGGTCCGTTGCCCAGACTATGCACAGGCACGGGAGCAAGTTTATAGCACTAAGGACATGCCAAAGTACAAGAAATCAAGATTCTCATAAGGCCAACATGCAGATCAAGAGGACCAAACCATGCCAGAGGAGTAAGAAACCATCAAGAGAAAAGCCTCCCTTGCCGGGCAGGCGAGCTCGGCAAGGGCGGGGATACCCCCGGAAGAAGGCCTCCAAGACACCCCAGTAGGGCCTGCTGGGCTCACGGAGACGCAGCTACCTCACTAAACCACTTCACCACGATGCATGTCATTGATCAGTGCAGTGTTAAGCCGCAAAATGACTAAGTGGCAGCCATCTCCCACATGGCGGCTTCTTTCTACAGGGAATACCCACAGATGACACCCGTCCTATGACGTGTCAAGCGAACAGGCGCGAATCTAGCAAAACCACCCGTCAAGGCTTGCCGGGCAAGCGACGATGTGACGTCGAGCGGCACATTTAATGCGCTCTGTCAGCCTGCAGAGTTAGGTATGATAGCTCAGTTTGCTATCTTACCAGTGCATAATGACTGATTTGCCACTGTGGTGACCCCTTAACCTATAAAAGGAGGCTCGAGGCAACCTTAGAAAGGGTGGACACTAGATTAGCAAATCCACCCCCTCATATTTCATACGCACATAGCCGTTTAGCCCTAAGGCGACCCTGCTGGGCGAACGGGCTACGACCATCACCATCTTTCTGTTGGGGAACGTAGTAATAATTCAAAATTTTCCTATGTGTCACCAAGATCAATCTAGGAGATACTAGCAACGAGAGAGAGGGAGTGCATCTTTATACCCTTGAAGATCGTTAAGCGGAAGCGTTACAAGAGCGCGGTTGATGGAGTCGTACTCGCGGTGATTCAAATCGCGGAAGATTTGATCCAAGAGCCGAATAGACGGCGCCTCCGCGTTCAACACACGTACTGCCTGGGGACGTCTCCTCTTTCTTGATCCAGCAAGGGGAGAGGAGAAGTTGAGGGAGAGCTCCGGCAGCACGACGGCGTGGTGGTGGAGCTTGCGGTTCTCCGGCAGGGCTTCACCAAGCACTACGGGGGAGGAGGTATTGGAGGGTGGAGGATTGCGCCAGGGGAAGGGGTGCGGCTGCCCTCCCACCCCCACCTATTTATAGGGTGAAGGGGCGAGGGGGCCGCCACCCTAGATACATGTAGAGGGGGGGCGACGGCCAGGAGGGGGGACTTGCCCCCCAAGCAGGTGGGAGGCGCACCTCCCCCTAGGGTTTTCAACCCTAGGCGCATTGGGCCCTTGGGGGGGGGGCACTAGCCCACTAGGGGGCTGGTTCCCACCTATATTCAACCCACTAAGTCCTCCGGGGCAGGTGGCCCCACCCGGTGGACCCCCGAACACCTTTCGGTGGTCCCGGTACAATACCGATAACCCCCGAAACCATTCTGGCGACTGAAACTAGACTTCCCATATATAAATCTTCACCTCCGGACCATTCTGGAACTCCTCGTGATGTTTGGGATCTCATCTGGGACTCCGAACAATCTTCGGTAACCACATACAGTTTCCCATAACAACTCGAGCGTCATCGAACCTTAAGTGTGTAGACCCTACGGGTTCGGGAACCATGCAGACATGACCGAGACGTCTCTCCGACCAATAACCAACAGCGGGATTTGGATACCCATGTTGGCTCGCACATGTTCCACGATGATCTCATCGGATGGACCACGATGCTGGGGATTCAATCAATCCTGTATACAATTCCCTTTGTCCATCGGTATGTTACTTTCCCGAGATTCGATCGTCGGTATCCCCATACCTCGTTCAATCTCGTTACCGGCAAGTCTCTTTACTAGTTCAGTAATGCATGATCCCATGGCTAACTCCTTAGTCACATTGAGCTCATTATGATGATGCATTACCGAGTGGGCCCAGAGATACCTCTCAATCATATGGAGTGACAAATCCCAGTCTCGATTCGTGCCAACCCAACATACACTTTTGGAGATACCTGTAGTGCACCTTTATAGTCACCCAGTTACTTTATGACGTTTGATACACCCAAAGCACTCCTACGCTATCCGGGAGTTGCACAATATCATGGTCTAAGGAAATGATACTTGACATTAGAAAAGCTCTAGCAAATGAACTACACGATCTTGTGCTATGCTTAGGATTGGATCTTGTCCATGACATCATTCTCCTAATGATGTGATCCTGTTATCAACGACATCCAATGTCCATGGTCAGGAAACCACATCCGTCTATTGATCAACGAGCTAGTAAACTAGAGGTTCACTAGGGACATGTTGTGGTCTATGTATTCACACATGTATTACGGTTTCTGGTTAATACAATTATATCATGAACAAGGAAATATAATAATAACTATTTTATTATTTCCTCTAGGGCATATTTCCAACAGTCTCCCACTTGCACTAGAGTCAATAATCTAGTTACATTGTGATGAATCGAACACCCATAGAGTTCTGGTGCTGATCATGTTTTGCTCGTGGAAGAGGTTTAGTCAACGGATCTGCGACATCAGATCCGTATGTACTTTACAAATATCTGTGTCACCATCTTGAATATATTGATGAATGGAGTTGCAGCGACGCTTGATGTGCCTGGTCTTCTTGTGAAACCTGGGCTCCTTGGCAAGGGCAATAGCTCCAGTGTTGTCACTGAAGAGAGTCATCAGGCCCGACGCATTGGGAATCACTCCTAGGTCGATGATAAACTCATCATCAACACTGCTTCGTGTGCTGCCTCCGAGGCAGCTATGTACTCCGCTTCACATGTAGTTCCCGCCACGACGCTTTGTTTGCAACTGCACCAGCTGACTGCCCACCATTCAAAATATACACGTATCCAGTTTGTGACTTGGAGTCATCCAGATTTGTGTCAAAGCTAGCATCGATGTAACCCTTTACGACGAGCTCTTCGGCACCTCCATAAACGAGAAACATATCCTTAGTCCTCTTTAGGTACTTTAGGATATTCTTGACCGCTGTCCAGTGTTCCATTCTGGGACCACTTTGGTACCTCCTTACCAAACTTGCGGCAAGGTTCATATCAGGTATGGTACACAGTATGGCATACATAATAGAACCTATGGCTGAGACATAGGGGATGACACTCATCTTTTCTCTATCTTCTGCCGAGGTCGGGCATTGAGCTGTGCTCAATCTCACACCTTGCAATACAGGCAAGAACCCCTTCTTGGACTGATCCATATTGAACTTCTTCAATATCTTGTCAAGGTATGTGCTTTGTGAAAGACCATTGAGGCGTCTCGGTCTATCTCTATAGATCTTGATGCCTAATATGTAAGCAGCTTCTCTAAGGTCCTTCATTCAAAAACACTTATTCAAGTAGGCCTTTCTGCTTTCCAAAAGTTCTATATCATTTCCCATCAATAGTATGTCATCCACATATAATATGAGAAATGCTACAGAGCTCCCACTCACTTTCTTGTAAATACAGGCTTCTCCGTAAGTCTGTATAAACCCAAACGCTTTGATCATTTCATCAAAGCGAATGTTCCAACTCGGAGATGCTTGCACCAGCCCATAGATGGAGCGCTGGAGCTTGCATACCTTGTCAGCATTCTTAGGATCGACAAAACCTTCCGACTGCATCATATACAATTCTTCCTTAAGGAAACCGTCATGGAATGCCGTTTTGACGTCCATTTGCCATATCTCATAATCATAGAATGCGGCAATTGCTAACATGATTCAGATGGACTTCAGCTTCGCTACGGGTGAGAAGGTCTCATTGTAGTCAACTCCTTGAACTTGTCGATAACCCTTAGCGACAAGCCGAGCCTTATAGACGGTCACATTACCATCCATGTCAGTCTTCTTCTTAAAGATCCACTTATTCTCTATGGCATGCCGATCATCGGGCAAGTCCACCAAAGTCCATCTTTGTTTTCATACATGGATCCTACCTCGGATTTCATGGCTTCAAGCCATTTGTTGGAATCTGGGCCCGCCATCGCTTCTTCATAGTTTGAAGGTTCACCGTTGTCTAACAACATGATTTCCAGGACAGGGTTGTCATACCACTCTGGTGCGGAACGTGTCCTCGTGGACCTACAAAGTTCAGTAGCAACTTGGTCCGAAGTTTCATGATCATCATCATCAACATCTTCTCTAGTCAGTGCAGGCACCACAGAAATATTTTCTTGTCCTGCGCTACTCTCCGGTTCAAGAGGGGGTACCTCATCAAGTTCTACTTTCCTCCCACTTACTTCTTTCGAGAGAAACTCTTTCTCCAGAAAGGTTCCATTCTTGGCAACAAAGATCTTGCCTTTGGATCCGAGGTAGAAGGTATACCGAATAGTTTCCTTAGGGTATCCTATGAAGACACACTTTCCCAATTTAGGTTCGAGCTTTTCAAGTTGAAGTTTCTTGACATAAGCATCGCATCCCCAAACTTTCAGAAACGACAGCTTAGGTTTCTTCCCAAACCATAATTCATACAGTGTCGTCTCAAAGGATTTAGACGGTGCCCTATTTAAAGTGAATGCGGCAGTCTCTAAAGTATAACCCCCAAATGATAGCGATAGATCGGTAAGAGACATCATAGATCGCACCATATCCAATAGGGTGCGATTACAACGTTCGCACACACCATTACGCTGAGGTGTTCTAGGCGGCATGAGTTGTGAAACAATTCCACCTTTTTCCTTTAGTGCGTGCAAACTCGTGACTCAAGTATTATCCTCCATGATCTGATCATAAGAACTTTATTTTCCCATCATGTTGATTCTCTGCCTCACTCTGAAATTCCTTGAACTTTTCAAAGGTCTCGGACTTGTGTTTCATCAAGTAGACATACCCATATCTAGTTAAGTCATCAATGAGGGTGAGAACATAATGATAGCCACCGCGAGCCTCAACGCTCATTGGACCGCATACATCAATATGTATTATTTCCAACAAGTTGGTTGCTTGCTCCATTGTTCCGGAGAACGGTGTCTTGGTCATTTTTCCCATGAGGCATGGTTCACACGTGTCAAATGATTCATAATCAAGAGACTCCGAAAGTCCATCTGTATGGAGTTCCTTCATGCGTTTGACACCAATGTGACCAAGGCGGCAGTGCCACAGGTATGTGGGACTATCATTATCAACCTTACATATTTTGGCATTCACACTATGAATATGTGTAACATCACGTTCGAGATTCTATAAAAATAAACCACTGGCCAGCAGGGCATGGCCATAAAACATATCTCTCGTATAAATAGAAAAACCATTATTCTTGGATTTAAATGAGTAGCCATCTCGCATTAAACGAGATCCAGATACAATGTTCATGCTCAAAGCTGGCACTAAATAACAATTATTGAGGTTTAAAACTAATCCCGAAGGTAGATGTAGAGGTAGCGTGCCGACGACAATCACATCGACCTTGGAACCATTCCCGATGCGCATTGTCACCTCGTCCTTCGCCAGTCTCCACTTATTCCGCACCTCCTGTTTTGAGTTACAAATGTGAGAAACCCCACATGTATCAAATAGCTAGGAGCTACTACGAGCGCTGGTGAGGTACACATCAATAACATGTATATCATATATACCTTTGGCGTTGCCGGCCTTCTTATCCGCTAAGTACTTGGCGTAGTTCCGCTTCCAGTGACCATTTCCCTTGCAATAAAAGCACCCAGCCTCGGGCTTGGGTCCATTCTTTGGCTTCTTCCCGACAACTAATTTACCGGGCGCGGCAACTCCCTTGCCGTCCTTCCTGAAGTTCTTCTTACCCTTGCCTTTCTTGGAACTCGTGGTCTTATTCACCATCAACACTTGATGTTCCTTTTTGATCTCCACCTCAGCTGATTTCAGCATCAAATATAACTTAGGAATGGACTTCTCCATCCCTTGCATATTATAGTTCATGACAAGGCTCTTGTAGCTAGGTGGAAGCGACTGGAGGATCCTATCAATGACTGATTCATCTGGAAGATTAACTCCCAGCTGAGACAAGCGGCTGTGCAACCCAAACATTTTGAATATATGCTCGCCGACATAACTAGTTTCCTCCATCTTACAACTGTAGAACCTGTCGGAGACTTCATATCTCTCGACCCGGGCATGAGCTTGGAAAATCATTTTCAGCTCTTGGAACATCTCATATGCTCCATGTTGCTCAAAATGCTTTTGGGGCCCCGGTTCTAAGCTGTAAAGCATGCCGCAGTAAACCAGGGAGCAATCATCACTACGCGACTGACAGGCGTTCATAACGTCTTGAGTTGCTGGGAAAATGGGTGCGTCACCTTGGGGTGCATCAAGGACATATGCTTTCTTGGCAGCTATGAGGATGATCCTCAAGTTACGGACCCAGTCCATATAGTTGCTACCATCGTCTTTCAACTTGGTTTTCTCTAGGAACGCGTTGAAGTTAAGGGCAACATTAGCATGGGCCATTGGATCTACAAGATAGATTGTAAAGACAATTTTAGACTAAGTTCATGATAATTAAGTTCATTTAATCAAATTATTTAATGAACTCCCACTCAGATAGACATCCCTCTAGTCATCTAAGTGATACATGATTTGAATCCACTAGGCCGTGTCCGATCATCACGTGAGACAGACTAGTCATCAACGGTGAACATCTCCATGTTGATCGCATCTACTGTACGACTCATGTTCAACCTTTCGGTCTCTCATGCTAGGCTCCTCAAGTCAACCTAAGTGTTTCGCATGTGTAAATCTGGCTTACACCCGTTGTATGCGAACATTAGAATCTATCACACCCGATCATCATGTGGTGCTTCGAAACAACGAACCTTCGCAACGGTGCACAGTTAGGGGGAACACATTTCTTGAAATTTTAGTGAGGGATGATCTTATTTATGGTACCGTTGTTCTAAGCAAATAAGATGTGAACATGACAAACATCACATGCAAATCATAAAGTGACATGATATGGCCAATATCATCTTGCGCTTTTGATCTCCATCTTCGAGGCACGGCATGATCACCATCGTCACCGGCATGACACCATGATCTCCATCATTGTGTCTTCATGAAAATTGTCTCGCCAACTATTACTTATACTACTATGGCTAACGGTTAGCAATAAAGTAAAGTAATTACCTGGTGTTTTCATTGACATGTAGGTCATACAATAAGTTAAGACAACTCCTATGGCTCCTGCTGGTTGTCATACTCATCGATATGCCAGTCATGATTCCTATTACAAGAACAAGATCAATCTCATACATCACATATATAATTCATTATATCCTTTTGGCCATATCACATCACATAACATATCCTGCAAAAACATGTTGGGCATCCTCTAATTGTTGTTGCATGTTTTACATGGCTGCTATGGGTTTCTAGCAAGAATGTTTCTTACCTACGCAAAAGCCACAACGATGATATGCCAATTGCTATTTACCCTTCATAAGGACCCTCTTCATCAAATCTGATCCGACTAAAGTGGGAGAGACAGACACCCGCTAGCCACCTTATGCATCAAGTGCATGTCAATCGGCGGAACCAGTCTCACGTAAGCGTACTTGTAAGGTCGGTCCGGGCCACTTCATCCCATAATGCCGCCGAATCAAGATAAGACTAGCAATGGTAAGCAAATTGACCAAATCATCACCCGCAACTACATTGTGTTCTATTCGTGCATAGAATCTACGCATAAATCTGGCTCTGATACCACTATTGGTGAACGAAGTAATAATTCAAAATTTTCCTATGTGTCACCAATATCAATCTAGGAGATAGTAGTAACGAGAGATAGGGAGTGCATCTTCATACCCTTGAAGATCGCTAAACGGAAGTGTTACAAGAACGCGGTTGATGGAGTCGTACTCGCGGCGATTCAAATCATGGAAGATCCGATCCAAGCCCTGAACGGACGGCGCCTCCGTGTTCAACACACGCACAGCCCAGGGACGTCTCCTTCTTCTTGATCCAGCAAGTGGAGAGGAGAAGTTGAGGGAGAGCTCTGGTAGCACGACGGCATGGTGGTGGAGCTTGCGGTTCTCCGGCAGGGCTTCGCCAAGCACTACGGAGGAGGAGAAGGTGTTGGAGGGTGGAGGGCTGCGTTAGGGGAAGGGGTGCATCTGCCCTCCCACCCCCACCTATTTATAGGGTGAAGGGGAGAGGCGGCCGGCCCCTCTAGATGCATCTAGAGGGTGGGGGCGGCGGCCAGGAGGGGGAGACTTGCCCCCCAAGCAGGTGGGAGGCGGCCCCTCCCCCTACGGTTTTCAACCCTAGGCGCCTTGGGGGCGCACCAGCCCACTAGGGGGCTGGTTCCCACCTATATTCAGCCCACTAAGTCCTCCGGGGCAGGTGACCCCACCCGGTGGACCCCTGGACACCTTTCAATGGTCTCGGTACAATACCGATAACCCCCGAAACCATTCCGGTGACTGAAACTGGACTTCCCATATATAAATCTTCACCTCCGGACCATTCGGAACTCCTCATGACGTCCGGGATCTCATTCGGGACTCTGAACAATCTTTGGTAACCACATACAATTTCCCATAACAACTCTAGCATCACCGAACCGTAAGTATGTAGACCCTACGGGTTCGCGAACCATCACTACAAAAAAAGACACATCCGTGACATTTTGGGCCAAACAAATTTTTTTTCTATCATACATATGACACTTCTATGACGATAATTGTGACAAAACCCGGTATCATCATAGATGTGGTGGGCTCCTACTTCTATGACAAAAAAATCATGATAGAAAATGGGCTTTTCGTCCTTGGCGGGCCGGAGACGCAGCTGCATGACATTCTTTGGGCCGTCCATGACAGAAAAAACCGTGGTAGAAGCAAGGGCAAGGAAAATTTCGGGGAGTTCCTGGTTACGGTGGGAGGTCGGGGGCCGAGCGATGCGCGTTTCTCTCATACACGTACGCGTGTGTGTGCGAGGCGTTGGCTCTAACTGAACCCAAGCGAGGCGTTGGGCTCTAACTGAACCCGAGCGATTGCACTGCAGGCTACGCGTTACTGAACCCGAGCGATCGATCGATGGCTGTTAACTGAACCCGATCGAGCGATTCCTTCGCTACTGCTGCTAACTGAAGCCGATCGATGCTGCCTCTGGATGAACAGTGAGCATTGGGGGGGGGGATTTGGATGAACAGTTCCCGGTGGGGGTGGATGAACAGGACCCCGTGGTGTTGCCTCTAGATGAATAGGACCCCGATCGATCGAGCCGGTTGGGGCTGGATGAACATGACCCTGTGGAGGGCTGGATGAACAGGACCGCCCCGTGGAGGGCAGGATGAACAGTAGACGGTGGAGGGCAGGATGAACAGTAGCCCGTGGAGGGGTGGTTGAACAGGAGCCCGTGGAGATGGCTGGTTGAACAGTAGCCGGTGGAGTAGCACGCGATGGAGGCTGGATGAACAGGAGCCCGTGGATGAACAGTCGCAGGTGGAGGCTGGAGGAGGTCGATGGTGGATGAACAGTAGCTCGTGGAGGCTGGATGGGGTCGACGGTGGAGATGAACAGTATCCCGTGGAGTCCTGTTTTGCGGTACGCCACACCCTCCCGATGAACAGGACCCCCGTTTCGACCATAGCGATCCAACACAAGTCCGTTTCGTCTATTTTGCGGTACGCCACACCCCTCCCGATCAACAGGACCTCCGTTTCGACTGTAGGAGGTCCGTTTCCTCCATTTTGTGGTACAACAGACCCCTCCCGATGAACAGGAACCCGTTTCAAATGTTGTCGGTCAAACACAAGGCCGTTTCCTCCGTTTTGCGGTATGCCAGGCCTCGTTTCCGTCACCTGTTCCGTCCAAGCCCTCCCGATGAACACGACCATGCATTCCGTTCCGACCCAGCCGGTTGGCTCCCACGCGTTCTATTGCCTCCCCATGAACACGACGCATTCCGTTGCCTCCCCATGAACACGACGCATTTTGTTGCCTCCCCATGAACACGACGACGACGCTGTTTCTCCATTCCGACCCAGCCATGTACACGATCCCTGGCCGTACATATGCGCGAGTAGGCGTTCGAGACCCCGCCCGTATGTACACATACGTGACCGTATTTTCTTTCTTGCACCCTGGCCATTGTATGTACGTGTACATGCTACGTGCGCGCCTCTACTACGACACATGCGCGCCTCTACTACGACACGTGCGCGCCTCTACATTGACCAGTATGTACGTACACGTTCGCGACCAGAATGACAACGCTACGTACGCTTCGACCAGGTGGGTCCCGACTGTCAGGCACTTCCTTGCCTGCGAAGATGTAGCTGGTGGGTCCCAGCAGTCAGGGGGTGAATCGTTTTTTTGCCCGGACGAACTTCCTTGCATGCGAAGATGTAGCTGGTGGGTCCCAGCAGTCAGGGGGAAACGTTTTTTCATGAAATAGAGTGGCCTGTCCGGTGGGTCCCAGCTGTCAGGTGGGGGAATCATTATTTTCCGTGTAATAAGGAGGCACTTCCTTGCTGCGGCCGTGGACCCAGCTGTCAGCCTCTCCACGTACAGTCCACGTCCGATGGAAGTCGTTCCTTGACCACGTTGACCACGCCGCGCCGAGAGCACCAGGGCGGTGGACGACGGCGAGGCCTAGGAAGGGGACGACACAGAAGCAGGGAAGACTCGGCAGTTGTTTCCCATGCGGAGGGGAGTACGACTGTACGAGGGTTTATTGGTTCATCTACCATCGCCGGAGTATAACAGCAGGTGTGGGTGAGTAGAGGGATGGCTAGGCCAGTGATGGGAGTACAGTCGGGCGGTGAGGCATGCGCGGCAGCACAGCCGGCCGCGAGGAGGAGGGAGCAGGCAGTCCCGCCGATACTTGTTTGAGCGGCTGGAGCAGGAAGAGCAGAGATTGAAGAAGCACGACGGCCGTTGGATGTACATCCAACAGTCAGTGCTTGTGCGTCAACCTTTTTTTAGGAAAGCCTCAAATCTGTGGAAAACAGCATACAACCCATTTGCCATTATTTCTAATAATTTACAGCCTATTTGCTAATTCTTAAGGTTTTTTTGGAGCCCATATTCTTTTTTTAGCATTACAACCCATATTGTGGCAACGGTTAAAAAATTATACGAAATTTTGCATATTTCGGTGCGGTCCGAACTGTTTTTAATCCCGAAATTTCGACTCACATTCAAACTGATTTAAAAAATAAATGTATATCAATATAAAATCCAACAAATTCTCCATGCATAAAAATTAATGTAATTTAAAATCTTGAAATGAAAAAAAAGATATTTGAAACTAATTGCCGGTTTGATGTGTTTTAAAAATGTACAACCCATTTCTCATTACTGATGGGCCATTTTCTCGGCCAGCCGAATGAAAGCTCTCCTCATCTTGAAAGATTTGCAGCCCAACAGGCCTAACAAAGCGAATTACTTGGCAAATCACAAAAAACTGGGCTGTGGCCATGGACCCAGCTGTCAGCCTCTCCACGTACAATACTCTTTCGATGGAAGTTGTTCCTTGACCACGTTGACCATGCCGCGCGGAGAGCACCACAGCGGTGGACGACGGCGAGGCCTAGGAAGGGGACGACGTGGCAGTGGAAGCCCGCGCGGAGAGGACTACGAGGGTTCACTGGTTCAGCTGCGGTGTGAGGCTGCCATCGCCGCAGGGCCTGGCTAGCGGTGGGAATAGTAGGGGCGGTGAGGCCTCTACGGTAGCACAACCGACCACGGGAGGCAGGAGCATGCAGCACGACCAACGCTACTTTGGGCGGCTGGAGCAAGAAGACCAGAGGTTGAAGAAGCACTACATCCGTTGGATGGACATCGTACGGTCACTGGAGCTAGAATCGTTCATATTGACTAAGTTGACAAAGCCCTTCATCCCCGTCAACTTAGTAGGCCCACAAGTCAGCCTCCCAGTAAGGTGGGTCCCAGCTAGCCGAGGGAGTATTCGTTTTTTTGTGCGTAATAAGGAGGCACTTCCGGTGGGTCCGAGCTGACAGCGGGGGGAACGTGTTTTTCGTGAAAGACGGTGGCCCGTCCGGTGGGTCCCAGCAGTCAGGGGGAAACGATTTTTTTTTGCAAAATACTGGTGGCCCGTCTGGTGGGTCCCTGCTGTCAGGTGGAGGAATCATTATTTTTCGCGTAATAAGGAGGCACTTCCTTGCTGCCGCCGTGGACCCAGCTGTTAGCCTCTCCACGTATAGTCCATGTCCGATGGAAGTAGTTCCTTAACCACGTTGACCACACCGCGCCGAGAGCACCAGGGCGGTGGACGACGGCGAGGCCTAGGAAGGGGACGACGCGGAGCCGATGAAGACGTGGCAGTGGATGCCCACGCGGAGAGGAGTATGAGGGTTCACTCGTTCGGCTGCGGTGTGAGGCTGCCGTCGCCACAAGGCCTGGCTAGCGGTGGGAATAGTAGGGGGCGGTGAGCCCTCCTCGGCAGCACAACCGGCCACGAGAGGCAGGAGCAGGCGGCACAACCGACGCTGCTTTGGGCGGCTGGAGCAAGAAGACCAGAGGTTGAAGAAGTACTACGCCCGTTGGATGGACATCGTACGGTCACTGCAGCTAGAATCGTTTATATTGACTAAGTTGACAAAGCCCTTGGTACGTCAACTTAGTAGGCCCACAGATCAGCTTTCGAAATGGTGCGCACCAGATGTCAGGGGGAGGAATTATTTTTTGGGCGGGTGAAGCTAGAATATCCGAGATTGAAGAAGAAGCACGGCATCCGTTAGATGGACATCCAACAGCCACTGCTGTTAGAACCGTGTGTTGGCTATAAGTTGACAAAGCCTTGCATACGCGTCAACTCTGTTTTTCTTGGGGATGCGTCAACTTAGTAAGGCCAGAAGTGTGTGGCAGAGAACTTATAGCCCATTTGAGATTTGTAAGAATGTGTAGCCCATTTCTGAATTCTAATAGAATTTACTACATCCCATTTATAGTTTGTTAAAAGTACAGCCCATTTCAACCAACCGTTCAAAACGGAATTCAATAAAATTCCCACATTTTGATGGGATCCAAAACATTTTTATCCCAAAATTTCTAGTCAGATTAAATATGATTTCAATATAAATTTATATTACGTAAAAATCCAACAAAACATTGCACTCACAACAATTAATGAAATTAAAATTTTCAATATCCAAAAATAATATTTTATAAAGTAATCACGTGTTTGGTGCATTTTTTATAGTTACTGCCCAGTTTTTATAATTACATCCCATTTATTATTTCTTAAAGCCTATTTTCTTGTTAAGCCTAATGCATCCCTCCTAGGAAAGATTTGTAGCCCAGCGGGGCGGAGAATAACAACTTGACCTTGCCTGGGTATTCCTAAAAAAAGTATAGCCGGGCTAGCCATTTTCAGCTTGAAAAAAAATTAATATCTGGGCTGGATATCTGGCCTGGGCTAGACGGGCCACAGCCCGCCCAGTTAATATGTGCAGCGATGTTTTCATTGTTGTTCAGAGGAGAAAAATTAATATCTAGGCTAAACATCAAAAAACTCTGCAGTGCTCACACCCCAAAACACAAATACTGCTCGAGCTGCTTGGTCCCAGCTGTCGGCCGCTTCTTGTACAATTCTCTCGTTTATTGACTACTACATAGGTTGACAATGGTGTGGGACAGTGATGTCATGAAACCAGGGGGAAGCAAAATAAATTACTCCAGCGAGCGTTTCCACCTCTGCCTCGTTGTCTCCAGTGGAAACCCCTTTCCTCCCTTTTTTTGCTCGGGCAAGGACCAATGCATGCAGCACGTCCATGCGGTTATTAGGCAAGAAATAAAAGCGCTTTGCATGCTATGAATTACGATGGCCTGCATGGGTAGCTAAGAAGGCATCCTCTTAACTGTTGTCATTAAATGTTGTGTCTAGAAAAGAGAAATATTCTTTTTTTCCCACCAATCTGCTTGCACCTAGGTCGTGATGCACCTTCTAATACGACTTATTCACCTAGACGGAGGGAGTATAGTTTTTTACATACATATATATATATATATATATACATATATATATATATAATAACGAGGCACTTGCGTACATGAGGCTATGGACCTGGTGGGTCCTCATTGTCATCCTCTCCAAGTAAAGTCATCTCCTCGCCCGCGCGCGCTTTCCGCCCGAAACAGTCAGCGCCGCCCGCCCCGCTTCCCAGTGCAGGCGATTGCTCCGCCTTCAAACGACACAAGTGTTGTCCGTCCGTCCATCTGCCGCCCACATTAATAATACGCGGTTGCTGAGGCGGCTACTCCGGCGCCACACGTCCGTCCCTCCGCCTGCCCATCCTTGCTATATAAACTGCTGCGCCAGCCATAGCCGCAGTCATCCGCATTCGTTCCCTTTCTCCTGTCCACACCACTACTGCCCACCATGGCTTCCTCGCGCTCCAGCGCTCTTCGGGACGGGCGAATGATGGACCACAAGGAGATGGTAGCCATTGCTGCCGACCGGCTGGCCGGCAGGCAGCCAGAGGACGACGACGTCCCAATGGAGAACATGGTAGTCGACGATCCGACACCAACCCCCTCCTCCACGCCATCCTCGCCGGTGCATTGCACCATGACCATCGGCGAGGCCCATGCCCAATATATGGACAGCGTGAGGCAGATGCGTCAGGAGCAGTTCTGGGAGGCGCAGGCCGATGCCGCCTACAACCACCATCTCCTCCAGGAGCACCTGCAGGCGGAGGAGCAGATCGCCGCGGAGCAGGAGGCGTTGCTCGACTCGTACCGCTCCGCCCGCAAGGGCCGCCTCTAGCGCTGGCGGTACCGCATGCGGGTGGCGGAGGCTGCGGCCGCCTACAAGGAGGCTAGCAAAGAGGGCAATGAAGCGGGCGAGGCACTGTTTGGCGAGACCAAGGACGAGGCAGAGGACAATGCCGGCTCCAACGAGTCCCCGCTCCGCTGGCGTCGACGAGGCCCTGCTCTGCCGAGGCCCCGCGGTGCCAACAACGAGGCAGAGGACACCACCGGCTCTGCCGAGGCCCCGCCCCACCAACAATGAGGCAGAGGACATCGCCGGCTCAGCCGAGACCCCACCCTGCCGGCAACGCGGGGGAGGATTTCCATCGCTCCGCTGAGGCGCCGCCCGCCGGCAACGAGACAGAGGACATCGCCGGCTCCACCGAGGCCCCACCCCGCTGCCAACGAGGCCGCGCCACACAGAAAACGAGGAAGAGCAGAACATGGTAGGTCGCCGCCGCTCGGGTCCAAGTAAGGCCACCGCTGCTACCCTCCTGTTGAAGCCAAGCTAGGCGGGTTGACCATTGACGGCCTGTTAGCTTCTTGGCGGCGACGTGGAATCGGGGAGTTCTGCTAGAGAATAACGCTGCTTCTACTTAACTGCTGGTGCAGTTGGCTGACTGACACGTGGGCCCAACAGGCCACATGTCAGTTACGCAACTGCACCTGCAGTTAAGTCACTGAAGCTTATGTTCGTCTCAGCGGGACACAGATGGGTAGCTTCTCTTAATTAATTATACCTCCAGCGCACCCCTTTTTAGTTGAAGAATGTATGAAATGTAATGAAATCTGCCATGTTTATATGAAAGTCGACCGTGTATGAATGAATTTATTTCGATTAGTTCGAATTCCTGTATCACTGGCATTGGATGAACATGCAAAACAATACGTACTAGCATTATTCCCAGGGTGATCACCTCGTTTGCAGCAGTTTCACATGTACTCCTTCGGTCCTTTCTAGTCTACAGTCAAAGTATCTCTACTTTGACCAATCTTATACAAAAAAGTATGCACTTTCACAATGTGTGAAGTAAAAAGGAACAGAAGGAGTACAAAGAGTTTGAGCAGCTTTTTAGTGTTTCTATACATTGCAATCAAACACACAGGCCTGGCAATTCATAGAGAACATTCAAAACAATCAATGATTATGCATCTCAGCGACTCACATGTCAGAGGCAATATTTACTTCACAACTAAAGAATAAAGAAAAAATTGATCGACGCTGCTGACAGCAAAGGGCGTCCCATTCAAAAATATGAAACGCATGTCTTGCTAAAATCAATGAGCAAAATTTGACAACGTTGTCCCATTCCAAAATATCAAATGCCCACGATTGTGGAATGGGCAGGGTTTTCCATCAGTTCAGACATTTGTCACAGCAAAAAAAATGGAGATTTTGTCAGTCCTTCTGAGCTGAAGTGTAGGACCTTGAAGTAGATGTGTCTAGAGGGGGGTGATTAGACACATAATGCTAAAGTTGCAATTTTTAAGCTTTTTCGGTTTAAGTGGAGTTTAAGCATAATTTCAACAATCACAATACATATCAAGCAAGTATGCAAAGAGTATATAGGCAGCGGAAAGTAAAGCATGCAACTTGCAAGAATGTAAAGGGAAGGGTTTGGAGAATTCAAACGCAATTAGAGACACAGATGTTTTTCCCGTGGTTCAGATAGGTGGTGCTATCCTACATCCACGTTGATGGAGATTTCAACCCACGAAGGGTAACGGTTGCGCGAGTCCACGGAGGGCTCCACCCACGAAGGGTCCACGAAGAAGCAACCTTGTCTATCCCACCATGGCCATCACCCACAAAGGACTTGCCTCACTAGCGGTAGATCTTCACGAAGTAGGCGATCTCCTTGCCCTTACAAACTCCTTGGTTCAACTCCACAATCTTGTCGGAGGCTCCCAAGTGACACCTAGCCAATCTAGGAGACACCACTCTCCAAGAAGTAACAAATGGTGTGTTGATGATGAACTCCTTGCTCTTGTGCTTCAAATGATAGTCTCCCCAACACTCAACTCTCTCTCATAGGATTTGGATCTGGTGGAAAGAAGATTTGAGTGGAAAGCAACTTGGGGAAGGCTAGAGATCAAGATTCATATGGTAGGAATGGAATATCTTGGTCTCAACACATGAGTAGGTGGTTCTCTCTCAGAACATATGAGTTGGAAGTGTAGATGTGTTCTGATGGCTCTCTCCACGAATGAAGAGGAGGTGGAGGGGTATATATAGCCTCCACACAAAATCCAACCGTTACACACAGTTTTCCAATCTTGGTGGGACCGAATCAACAAACTCGGTCAGACCGAAATAGTAAACCTAGTGACCGCTAGAGATTTTCGGTGGGACTGACATGCAACTCGGTAGGACCGATTCTGTTAGGGTTTGGGCATAACGTAATCTCGGTGAGACCGATTACACAAACTCGGTGAGACCGATTTTGGTAATTAGCTAACCAGAGAGTTGGTCAGGCAAACTCGGTGGGACCGATTTTCTCTTTCGGTGTGACCGAAAAGTTACAAAAAGGAAACAGTGAGTTTACATTGCAATCTCGGTGGGACCGATTCGCTCTTTCGGTGAGACCGAAAAGTTATGAACGGGAAACAGAGAGTTTGCAATCCCATCTCGGTGAGACCGAGATCCCTATCGATAGGACCAAATTGCTAGGGTTTGGCAGTGGCTTATGACAAGTGAAACTCGGTGGCGCCGGATAGAAAGAATCGGTATGACCGAGTTTGGCTTAGGGTTTAGGTCATATGTGGAAGTGGGAAAGTAGCTGAGGATTTTGGAGCATATCATTAAGCACATGAAGCAAGAGGCTCATTAAGCAACACCTCATCCCTCCTCGATAGTATTGGCTTTTCCTATGGACTCTATGTGACCTTGGATCACTAAAATGTAAAATGAAGAGTCTTGAGCTTCAAGTTTTAGCCAATCCTTTGTCCTTAGCATCTTGGAGAACTTCCCACAACCTTTAGTCCATGCCACTCCATTGTTGAACTTATCTGAAACATACTAGATGAAAACGTTAGTCCAACAAGAGATATGTTGTCATCAATTATCAAAACCACCTAGGAAGCACTTGTGCTTTCATGAAGTTAGTTTGGTCTTGTGGGAATGTAACCATCCTTCAACTGCTCCTTCCGATGATAAGATAGACAGGGCTTGTTCATCCTGGCATAATCGGAACTAGTCACTTCACGTACTCCATATTCTTCTTCAGAGGAAGATGATCCTGTTGTGCAAAGACAAGAGGACTACTAAATGCTAGCATCACTGTTTGCTCGAAAAAAAGGAAAGGAAATATTTAAAACAGCACAAATGAAGCACTTCTCAAGGACAATACCACTTTTTCATGACAGTATCTAAACAGTAGCACAACACCAATAGAGATGACAAAGCTCAATCATATGGAAGAAATCAGTGGGCGAGTACCAACCTTTGTCAGGAGGCTTATTGTGTAGAGCATACAGATGAAGCAATTTTCCAGAACCATCTATTGCTATCTACGGTGGTGGCCATGCTTACTATATACTCCTCGATTAGTTTAATGTTTCCAACATCTTCTTGTGCATTTCCACTAAAATATATGGTATCTTCAAAGAAGATCCCTGTTTGCACAAGTAGAGATAATTATATATTACATTAAGAGTGGCATCAAATCAGTGGCAAAACAATTGCTCGTTCTAGCCATAGCAATAAATTAAGATGCAAAACTATATCATTACTTGTGTCATCATAGTTCTAGTGCTTCATTACAGCACCGGGAGTTGATTTTTGTTTTTCTTCCCCTTGTTCTTCCCCTTCATCACTTGGTTCAATAACAAACAAGCTTCGCCTTCAATGTAAGATTTGGCATGTCAATTAGGGAGCACAAGTATAGTACTAAACTTAATTTTCTGATGAATGTGGCAAAATACAGGCCAGCAGTTGTGAAATATCCTTATCTTACCTCAATGGGATATTACGGTGCACATACTGATTGGAAGTCTTGTCTCCATTTGTGTAGTTCACTAAAATCAATCAACATTATCGTACAAGTAGCACAACATATGAATGCACACTACAGAATCGTGTGAAAGAAGGCTAGTACTGACCTCTCATGATGCGGAATTCAAACAACTCACAAGAAGAAGATCTGAACCAAATTCGCCTTAACGGATAGGAAGTAAGATATCCTCTTGTGCAGTTCCACTAAGATCAAGCAATCAAGCAACGTTGTCGGTCTGACATTTTTGTTGAACTGCACAAAACACTCTTAAAACAAAAGTGTTTTGTGTAGTGCAACAAAAGTTCACAATGGCAACGAGGTGAAGCAGATAACCCTGTTTACACAGAGGTGCAAAGGAAACAATTAGTGGTCAATAATGGTGGATGACACAGAAGCCAACAAAAAGAAGCATCTACCTTATCTAAATGGGAAAGAAAGCAAGACAGTAGCATTTCTCAAACGGTGGCATTGATTAATATTAACATAGAGATTATATTAACAATAAAATTCGTTAAACATGTAATTTGCTTTTAACTTTGGCATTGCATCAATTTTCCAGCGGCATTATTAGAGGGTGTTTGTGTACAGGGACATTTTGGTGTAGGGACTAAAAAAACTCCGTGTCAGTCCCATCTAAACCAAAGAGGAGGGACTTTTAGGGACTAAAAGTGGGCATTTGGGACTAAAGAAAGAAGACCCCGGGGGAGTCTTTTTGGGACTTTTTCCAACAGTTGCCCCTGCAACGCATCACACCTTGTCTCTATTAGTTCATTACTAGGGGTAACATGGTCTTTTAGCATGTCATTTAATAACCTCTAATCCATGTTTAGTCCCTGGAACCCAACAGGTAGGGACTAGGGAGTTTTTAACCAAACATGGCCTTAGATTAACAACAGCTAATGAGTTGCACGGGACAGTGGACGCACCAGCACCATGTGCATCTACCGATGTACTGTGGTCATGCATAGTCTGTTGCAACAAAGAACAAACAACCAAGGAGCATATTTGTGTTGGTCCCAGTTTTGTTATCTTTAGACGCCTTTCCCTATGTGAGCGCAGCAAATCTAGTCCTTCTCAAACTCTATAGCCTTGTCCCTTCCTTTCCTTTTTGAACTAGTACTTTTGCCCCTTCCTTTCCTCTTTGAACCACGTCCTAGATTTATGCGATACAACTTTCCCCACAACTTTCCCCCATTCCTTTCCTCTTTGAACCACGTCCCAGATTCATGCTATACAACTTTCCCCCTTCATTTCCTCTTTGAACCACGTCCTAGATTCATGCTATATAGAACTTTTCCCACTACTTTCCCCCACTCCTTTCCTCTTTGAACCACGTCCTAGATTCATGGTATACATGCAGCTAGAGCAATGCATGTGGAGTAAGTAAATTATACCTTAAGGTTCTTGGGGCGTGGTTCGGTGGGCGACGGGACGGCGACGAAGAAGAAGGGGTCGGAGGCCCTCCCGCGCCGCCGCTGGGTGGAAAGTGAACAGCTGCGCCGGTAGTCCCTCGCCGACGGCGACAGCGTTAAGCCTCCTTCCCTTCCCGGCGGACGGATCATGCCGGCTCTTTGAGCAGCAGTGAGGGGAAAGAGAGGCCAACGAAGTCTTGTTTAGATCTAGAGAGGGCGAGAGAGTGTGAAGAGAGTAGCTACTAGCGCTGAGGCTCCAGCGAGAGAGGGCGAGAGAGTGTGAAGAGAGCAACTACAAGCGCTGAGGCTCCAGCGTGTATATATATACTGGAGAGAGAGTGTGAAGCATGCAAACCCTAGAAAACATTGTGACCAGTCAAAGAATCCTCCTGGCACAAATTATGCTCAAGTGTAGTTATCGAACCAGAGACCTCAAGTTTGATGAGGGAACAGGCTAACCAGCTACACAACCCTCCCGTTATGTTCAACGAGAGGGAAATAACCTTTTATACATTCCTGCATTCGTGTGACAAGCATGCCGTGTTTTTTGTGTGTGTGGGAGTCATTGGGATTTCAATCATAATCGTGTCATGTGGCTTTGGTGGTAAGACTATCCACAGTGGTGCAGAAATAATGCAACCTTAGTCACCTTACCTCTCTCCATGTAGTACCTTGGGTCCCACTAGTCAGAGGTGAAACAAACAAATTAATAAGAAAAATTAAAAGCGCCAACGGTGTATCTTACCTCACACATCTCGCTACTGCTCGGGAACACTGTCCAATTGATCCCTCTGTTCGCTCACGTACTATTTTAAGTGAATCCTTATTATAACATGCACACAAATTTTGGGCACTTGTATTCGACTTAAGTCAATGTGCCACCGTATCTCGTATACTTACTACTCCCTCCATCTAGGATGTATTAAGTCATGTTAGAAGGTGCAAGGAGACCAAGGTGCGTGCGTGTGCGTGCGTGCGTGTGTGTGTGTGTGTGTGTGTGTGTGTTTAACACCATGTGTGTGTTAGAGAGAGCGACAGATCGACCTACTCCTACAGGGAGATGTTGTGTAGTGTACGATTTTAGCCGCGAGAGTCGGTGCATCCTCTCGTTTCCGGGTGTGTCCGGTAGGGACATGCGGACAACTGCCACGCCCGCTCCTGACCAGCCTGACCCACCCAAAGCCCCTCCATCGCCCGTGCGCGCTTCCCGCCTGAAACGGTCAGTGCCGCTCCAAAGAATTGGTGCCGCATTCATGCCCGGGCAGAGCGGACACGACCTCTCACTAGCGCAAGAGTGATGGTTGCTTCGTCTGTCCAACTTACTGCTGGGTCTGTGATTTGATGGCTCATTGGTCTTTATTGCTGAGGTGGTAGGACTGCTGGATGTCCCACGCTTTCGGCAAAAGGAGGTATACTAGTAGATTACAATTTTGTCCATTCTTACAACGGAGGCGTGCAAGAGCAGTGAAAACACGTAGGCTCAGTGATTACATGGCCCACCTCACACTATCTCCGTGCGACACCTAACTCTTTACATAGTACTCCCTCCGTTCCTAAATATTACTAGATGAGTCCCCGCGCGTTGGCGCGGAACAACGGTATATCTCTCTCTGCAAAATTATCGTTTTCATAGAACAAAAAAACTCTATAACCGCATGAAAAATGTGGTAGCCAAACTAAATAAACTCCCATCATCATTTAGATCATCCCACGCAAGGAAAAAAGATTAGCCAACTCCTACTGCATAATGGGATTATATTTTTCTTTTTGACATGTTAATGGTACTTAAAAGCTCACTTACATGCATGCTACCGGTGCATGCTTGCATGCAGACATGTTGATGTGATTTAAAACCCACTCACATGCATGTGGCACAGTATTTCTGCATGCATGTGGCTTAGTGCAGAGCCTCTCAACATCAAGATCAGACGGCTATTATGGACTGATTTACTTCATCTAACAGCTACATCAATTTTGATGACGTGGCTCAAGGAGAGGATAGAGAATTCCTAGTAGTGGGGGCTAGCTATTACTAGTTGATATAAGTCTTTGTAGAGATTCCACTACATACGGAAAATGAATGAATCTACACTTAAAATGCATCTATATACATCCGCATGTGGTTCATGGTGAAATCTCTACAAAGACTTATATTTAGGAACGGAGGAAGTACTAGTATAGTACGTACTGTAATTTATCAGCGAGATAAATTTGTACAATGCTATGAAGCTTCCAGCTTCTGCTACATGTATCTTGCATCCAAGGTTGCCCGTTGCAACATTTCATCAAATAGAAAGGAGACTAACATGCATGCTATTGCATCTCAATGATTGACAGATCATAGCAAATATGTACTCCCTCTATTCCAAAATAAGTTTCTCAACTTTGTGCAAACTTTAATACAAAGTTGTACTACTACTAAAGTTGACACTTATTTTGGAACAGAGGCAGCTAAAGAAAAAAACGATCCATGCAGTCCCTAGCTCTTGAACCGTGAACCCTGACCAGGCTTCAATTTGCTGGCAACGTTCGAGCTTCCTAATAAATGAAGTTTGCAACCTTTTGACCATCGGATCATTTTGTGCAGTTTCACCAAAATCGAGATGAGCATCCCTGTGGAAAAGAAATTGAACAAGCGTGATTAGAATATGATTACTGGGACTAGTTGATGAGACATAAACTCATCACAAATACAGTACGTAGAAGCCAGTAGAGGTATGTGCGGGGCAAAGAAGTAGAGAAATATCCACAGGGAGTGATGTGGGCAGCTGGAGCAGTGGTGCAAGCCGGCTGTAAAGGGAGTTGTACCTGAGGGACGTAGCTCAACCTTGAGGAGGGCGGCGGGAGGCGGCAACTGCCCACGTCGCGACAGTGAGCAAGGGACGAAGGCAACCTCACTGGCTTTGTGAGAGAGAACGGCCGGGACCCCTGATCGGGACGTGCCGACAGTGGGTTTTCACCGTCGGCGACGGCCACCGCATCTACACTAAGCATCCACCCCTTCCCCAAGCGGACGTGATCCGCCGAGATGTTAGAGATGTGGCCACATTCGTTTTGTGCGAGAGAGTGTGAAGAGAGCAACCCCAGCAAGCAACCGTGTAGGCTGGCCCGTCCTGACTATGCATATAGTGGAGGGGTTTCCTTTTCTCTCCGTATGAACCTATCATATTGCATACGTGCCACTGAAGAAAAAAAACTTTATTTATAAATGGCGCGGCACCTACTACTAGTTCTCCTATAACCTTGCGCTTGGCATCTCCAAAATATTAACCTTGCGATTGGCTCTTCGCCTCTTCGGGAAGTCGAGCAATAATGGTAGTGCAGTATATATCGTTCTGGCTATATGGGACCGAATGAATTTCTGCACGTCCACCACGTGGGCGAGGGTCGAGGGGCATGGGAGAGTGCTACATACAGAGCAAAATGAATGAATCTACACTCTAAAATACGTCTATATACATCAGTGTTTGGAGTATGTATTAGTAGTTCGTATTGAAATCTACTAAAGGACATATATATTCCAAACAATATGATATAATCTCTATAACCAAGGTAGTAGGGACGAGGAGTAGACGGAGGGAGTAGTAAATTTTTCTCCTCGTCCCGCGAGCCACCACGTGCATGGGCGAGGGAGCGGGCGTAAGGCATAGTAAGCAAGCTTCACCTCATCCCGCGAGCCACCGCGCCCGTGGGCGGGGGAGATGGCGTACTAAGAAAGCTTCTCCTCGTTCTGCGAGTTGACGGGACACATAAAAAGTACTCCAGTGTATAGAGCCTTGCCTCTAAGGTAAGCTCCACATGGTTTGCCTCTTTTTTTTAACATAACACGTCAAGTCACAATTTGTTTGTTCACCCGTGGTAGACGATCCTCCCTCCACCAAGTGGACAACCAGTACACGTGCCAAATTACCATGTGGGCTGCCATTTTCGTACAGAAATGAGCTCCACCGTGTACCCGCGCGGGTGTGTTTGGGTAGGAGACGGGAGTACGTGCGCTGTGCATGCACCTCTTCTCTTCGTGCACGTCCCCCACCTACGTGGGTGTGTGTGAGAGATACAAACCGCGTTCGTGAGTGTTTTTTTTGGGGTGGGGGTGGGGTGGGGGGTTGATTTCGTGAATTATTTGTGGGAATATGTGTCGATGACATCTCAAACAAAATTTTGCATGCAATGTGTGTGAAATGGAAGCCTATCCATATCATACATAGAGGGTTGGGCAATCCACGAGAAGAGAGGGAGGGGTCATAGCTATCGATAGAGTCGAAGAGAGGATCAAGTGGGTGGGTGCGAGATCGATGAAGAGAGCCATCGAAATTGTGTGTGTGTGTATAAGTCAAAGATATAGGGCGACTGGCCTACCGGAACGTTAGAGGGCACACGTCAAGTTTGTGTGTGGCAGGGAGACATGACTAGAGCACTGGATGTATTTGTGTGTGTGTGGAGGGGGGGAGTGGGGTGGTGGGAGGGGTAGGCAGAGGCCTAACTATAGAGGTAGAACGACTCGTATGTGTGTTGAGAAGGAGATACCCAGCTATGTCTAGAGGGAGATCGGTCGACATCCATTCATAACTGAAGGACGGGAAATATGATGGGAGAGAGAGAGAGAGGAGAGAGAGAGGGAGGGAGAGGGAGGTAGAGGCGTAGAGTGCTGGATGAGTGATGGAGTTGCTTCTCGAAGATGGTGGGAGAGGCATACTAGACAAACTGAGGGTGGAACTGCAATGTTATCAATAAGAGTGGGGATGTGTTTCTGTGTGTGCCTGTGCGTGATAGATCTGTCGGGACGCATCCATGGATGATGAAGGGGAACCATGTGTTTGGTAAGCAAACCTAACTAGATCGGTAGATCAATTGTTGTTTGTCAGAGGAAGGGAGAGACACAACTAATGAGGTAGATCGATTGACGTGTGGGTAAAAACGAGTTATAAGGACCTATTTAGCTATATGTATAGTGAGAGATCGGTTGGTGTACGTCCATTTGTTAGAGGCAAATAAGGCCCATCGAGACGGATAGACAGAGAGAATGGAGCTAGGAGGTGGTGCGAGAGGCCCAACTACTAGCTAGACAAGGGGAGGAGTGTGCGGTTGTGAGAGTGATGAAAAGAGGGGCAAGAGTTTACACGTGTGTCTGACCGTATGAGAGACACGAGGCATGGACACATAAAGGAGGAGATTGAAGGTGTGTTTGTATGTTGTAGGCAGGCATCGCTGGAGAGGTTTATCGATCAGTGTGTGTCGGAAAGGAGTTGTGGAGACTCTGGGAGAACGACCTAAAGAAAAAAAATGAATGTGCCCGGTGGATAGAATGCCAAGGGAGGGGGAGGCTAGGAGGGCGTGTGCATGCACGAGAGAAAGTTAGTGGTAGCTACAAAGTTTAGAGGATTGTGTGGGTGTAAGAGACTAACAAAGATCATAATTTGATATGAAAGCGGATTCATATATTTGAATAGGAGATCATAGTGTTTTGAACATTGCATGCATGAATATAGCGGTGATACACGTGCTGTGCACATGTTATACCATAATGTGATAATGCATGGTGTTTGCAACTCACAGCTAAATGTCGAACAATCTAAACCATACTATACATCAAACAATCTCACAATTTATTTGAATTTGTGATAATGTGTGGTGTTTGCAGCTTACAACTAAATATTGAACAATCTAAACAATACTATATGTCGAACATTCTCACATTTTATTTGAATTTGTGGTAATGTGTGGTGTTTGCAACTCACATCTAAATACTTGTAGGCGTAGGGGGCGGGGCACCATACATAATGTGATGAACACATTATACATATATGACATGGTTTAGATTATGAAGATCTAGCTAGAGCTAGAAATGTAATGTGATTTGAAATCAAAATAAAGTGGATTCAAAAAATCTAGTTCGAGTTCATATAGTACACATAGTTCATATGTAACTCGAGACTAATCATGTGGTGTGCTGTGAAGATAATACACAAACGATGGTTTAACTTGACAATAATGATGATTGTAGATCTTATTAAAACAGAGAAACGAATTCAAATGCTTTGACTTCACAACAATCATTACTGTAGATCTTATTCAAATAGAGAAACGAATTCAAATTTAGTTCATATTGAAGCGGTAGTATATACGCTTGGAATGCACTAAAACGTTCATTTGAGTAGTAGGTTGCATGCATTATACACGTAGCGAAATATTTTAATTGAACATAACATGAATTCAAAGTTTTGAATGACATTTGTAGGGCGCATTGATTTGGTACAGTACACGTTAGGCTTGTCCGGAAATTTCAACCCGCGCCTTGTTAGCCCGAAATATTTAAGATATATCTTTGTCTCGTTGTGCTCTGACAACTCCCTCCATCTCAACCCGCGCCTTGCTATTCCGAAATTACAACGTGCGCGAAAACTCCCACCTCCTGTGAAATCCCGACACGCGGAATGCCCGTGGTACCCCTGAACCGAAAGAACCGCCTCAAATCGGTGGGGGTACTTTCATAACTTACCCCACATTTCAGATAAGCGCGTCTCTAAGCCATGGTTCCCCACTGCCATCCCATCCGCCCACCCATTCATACACCGAGGCCGCGAAAACCCGCGACGAAACCCCACACCCTGCTCCGTCCGCCACCCAGCCGGAGCCTCTTCCCCGACGACGTCGTCCACAGCAACACCTCGACGTCCCTCATCCACCGTACCGGATGAGGATCCGTCGTTGATCTCATCGTCCCGCCGGTTCAGCCACCCCGTCCTCCACCTCCAAGGAGCTGCCCCGATGTTCCCCTCGTCTTTCGCGCCACCTCCATTCCCACACCGCTGTCTTCACCTACACCACCGGAAGAGCATCGTCATCACCGTTTCCTCGGATGAAGCTGCGGCCTAATCGGTGCCACCAAAGAGGTTGTACACTAATCGCCGCATTTTCTTCTTGATTCGATCTCACGGTGCTGCCGGGGCTCGATCCCAAGCCGACATGGCGCGGCTCCATCCACGGCGGCGTCGCCGGCCACTTCCTCCACGGCATCGCTCCCTCGGCGGTGACGTCCACATCAGTAGGACCTGCTGCTGCTTTAGCTCTCACTCACGCTACTGCTCTGCTCTTGCTCTCGGTCCCCTGCCTGGTCTGCTCTTGCTGTTGCTCTTGCTCGCGCTACTGCTCTCGCTCTTGCTCTTGCTTGCGATGCTGCTCTGATTTAGCTACACTTCACTCCGATGCCGTCGGGGTGAAGGAAGAATCAGCCACAGCGGGGAGGGGGGCTCGCCAGAGAGGTACCCCACTATCTATCTTAGGGTTCAGGATGGGGGCGGTAGTCGCCGACGGTGGCGGGGCAGTGGCATGGGGATCGCCGGAGAAAAAGCTCAGCACGGGGGGGCCTAGAGGGATGGCCGAGGCGGCGGCGGACCGGCGGTGGGGAGTGTTTTTGGGGCGGGCGGGGCGGCGCACCGCCGGCCGCGGGCGGCGGGGGGCTGCTGTTTGGCCATCTCAGGGGGGTGGAGGTTGAAGATGATCCGCCGGCCCTTGATTTCGTATCCAACGGCTGCAAAATCGACTGACCAGAGATGAAAAAGTCAGTCGACCGACATGTAGCCTCACCTTCCTAGTGCGTTCAGTTTCGACAGCAAAATTTAGTTTCGACAGTTAAGTTCAGTTTCGACAGTTAAGTTCAGTTTCGACAGTTAAATTCAGTTTCGGTAGTTAAGTTCAGAGATGAGCGGCTGATGTATTTTACATCTAGCACTTTGTGTTTATGTATTTTACGTCATGTATTGGAGATGCTATTAGAATTCCACTCAGTTTAACGTTGTTCGTTGTCTCTCTTGTCCTGCTTCAGCTTCGGCGTCGTACAACTCACCGGAGCTACTCCAACGACGAAACCCTCCATCACAGCGGATCAGTACCTCGAGCTCCATCTCCAGACGCCTAAGATCTTCTTCCCCTCCTCCGACAGCGAAGTCAGCCGGAGCATCCTCACCGGCAAACCAATCACGCTGAGATCGACATGGCTTCGCCAAAGAGGTTGTACACTTGTTGCATCTCTTTTTTACTCTACATGTTATATATATTGTCCACTGAGCACACGGATTTGTTCCTTTAGTGTCTCCTTGAAAGAAAAAACGTAGGAATTTTAGTTTTCACTTGTCCTCCTTTTCAAATTCCTATTCATGAAGCACAAGACTAAGAGATAGTAGCATAATAGCATTATAACCGTACATTTTCTTGTGGTTTGATTTAATCTCACCATGCTTCTTTGCATCCTGTGATCTTCCAATTGTTGTGAATCAAACACCCAGATTGGCAGAAATCCTGCGTTTTAAATTCTCTGTTTTGCACGTGCATTCCTATCCTATTCCTGTCTATTTCCTATCCCTGCATTGTTGGAATCCTCCAATTCAAACGAGCCCTTACAGAATTACTTCTCTTACAGATAGTTGTCAAAGAAAATCTTGCATGGTTTGTCCCGCTCTTGCTGCACCGTCGTCCACCCCAGCTCAGCTGCTCCAACAACAGAAGGATCCAGCACAGCAGGGATCTGGCCTCCAGACTGTCTTTCGCCGCCTCAGATCTTCTTCCCCGCCGCTGGCAGCCATGAAAACTGCACTACCATCATCAACTGAGTAGATGACCTCGAGGACTGCACGGGTCCGCAAGAGAGGTCGCACTCTTTCGTGTCTGCTTACGTTATGCATCGTTTAATATTACATGCTACTTTATTGTCCTGTTCACCGATTAGACTCTGAGTTAGCTCCAAACTAATGGTCAAACTTGAGTTTTTAAATGGTTGTGGGGTACATATCGGGGCCGCTATCAATAGTATCTATCTACTATCTGGTTAATCTCCGGTGTCTACTATGAGTTTCATGTTGGGTGGGAAACAAACAGTAAAGAAGCCATTATCTGTATTTTTTAACTGAAGCCATTATCTGCCTGCTATTATTGGTTTTGGGTCTATCCACTGGTTGCTACCATCACTCTGGATTTCTGCATGCACTCGTTTACATAATCTTACTATGTTTTATTCCTATGCATGACAATTATTGTAAACAATGGAACTTAACATGTAGAGCAAAAGAGACGAGCCTTGCATGGCAATAAAATTTCATGCAGACGTCGCTCCATGGTAGGCGCAAAGGCAGCCCCCCTCCACGCATTTCAGATTGTAATCGAGAGGAATATATGTGTTTTAAGGGGGATTCAGAAGGAGAAGACAACTCCTATTTACCCCCTGAGGTCTTCGCTCTAACTTGGCATGCTGATGTTGGTTATATCATGCATGTGGTGTCTTGCATTGCTTACTTTATACATCAAGTATGTCATCTGCTTAGTTTAGACATCCTTTGTGTAAATGCCATCTGTTTAGTTTATTCATCATTTATGTGAATTATGCAACGCCATCTTGTTTAGCCAGGCATCATATATGTGAATTTTGCAATGCCATCCTGCTTAGCCAGTCATCTTATATGTAAATTATATCAGGCCATCCTTTTTTTGGTTACATATTACATTTGTCAACAATGTTATTACATTCAACTACTCTTTGTGTGCATCAGCCATTTGGCACGGTGATGGAAAATTCTGGAGTGAAAACAAGGTCTTCAGAGCAGACTATGCTATCTGATGAAGCACATATCTCGCTGGTTACGAATATCTCCTCAAAGGAGGATTCAGAGACATATGACTAGTCCTATCCCCCCCCGAGGTGTATGCTCTAACTTGGCAGGGTTATGTTGCTCATATCATGCGTATGGTGTCTCGCATTGCTATGTCATCTGATTAGTTTAGACATGCTTTGTTTGAATGCCACTTGTTCAGTGTCTAGTTACCATATATGTGAATTATGTATTGCCATCTTGTTGCAAGACATTATATATGTGAATTAAACAATGCTATCTTGTTGCAAAGGCATTATATATGTGAATTATGCAATGCCATGCTGTTTAGCCAATCATCATGTATGTGAATTATATCATGCTATAATTTTTTCGTATTACGTGTTCCATTTGTCGACAACGTTTGTATATTCAACTACTGTTCCTGTGCATCAGCCATTTGAAGCGGTGATGGAAGTATCTGGAGTGAAAACGAGGTATTCAGAGCAGACAATGCTACCTGCTGAAGCAGACATCTTGCTGGTTACAGAGAGCTCCTCAGAGGAGGATTCAGAGACTGATGACCAGTCCTATTTTCCCCCTGAGGTCTATGCTCAAACTTGGCAGGGTTATATTACCCATGTCATGCATGTTGTCTTGCATTGCTTAGTTTTTACATCATATATGGATTTCCATCTGCTTACTTGCTTACTATATAAATCATATATTTGAATTATATCATGCCATCATGTTTACATAGTACATACACATCATCTATCTGAATTATGGCATGGCAACCCATTTAATAAAGACATCATATAGTTATATCATCTCATCCTGTTTAGTGTTTACAGTCATCATATTTTGAATTATGGCATTCTATCCGTGAATGTATGTGAATTATGGCATGCCAACCTATTTAATAAACACATTATATAGTTATGTCATGTCATCCTGTTTACATAGTCTTATATTTTGAACTATGTCTTTCCATCTTTTTTAGTTAGCCATCATAATGTGAAATTGTGTCATGCTATCCTGTTTAGTTAGCCATCATATATGTGAAATTTTGTCATGCTATCCTATTTGGTTAGACAACATAAATATGAATTATTTCATGCCCTCTTTTATTCCCCACTATCCATTGCACCTGTCTATCATACAATGTCTATACTTTCAATTACTTTTCTTGTTTATCAGCCATTTGAATTGGAGAGCGTGATGGCAGTATCTAAGGGACTAACAACATGGTCTTTAGAAAAGATAGTGCTACCAGTTGATGTAGATAGAACCACGGTTGTACTTGCCCAAGGACCAGATCCACCACACATAACCGAGACTCCCGCAGATTGTACCCCTACCCAGTTGGACAGAAAACCAGCTGCACCCCTTCTAATCCCAACCCCGGCAGATAGTAACCCAGTTCCAGTTGACACAACACCGTCTCCACCACAGAGCACCCAAACACGAGCATTTAGTAAGGGAACTGCAGTGCCCAAAGCACAAGGACCACCACTCCAAATCCGTACTCAACGCTTAAAGGAGAAGAAGATTTGTTCTCAGGTCAGGTTCTGTAGCTATGGTTCATACTCCTTTGCTCTTGCATGACTGTATTTACTCATACCAACTATTTTCAAATTTGAAGGATGGAATTGAAACTCCAATGGCGCAACAGGTATGTTTTAAACCTGTTGCTTTAACTGGTTTGCTGTTGTAACCTACTCTATGTTGATTTCAGTTTCAATTGAATAAACAGTTATGTTCTCATGTCATGCACATTACAAGTGTTGTTATTGCTCTATAGTTACCCACACTTTTATTATGTCTATTCTCCTTTGTCTTGAACAAATATTATTTGAACTGTGTCTCTATCTTGATTTGGCAACAAAAACTAGAATGATATAGACCATAAAGTGACCATGGTACATAGATATATGTTTGTTTCATGCTGTTATCCTGTCCACTTTACTACTGAACTCATTTACCAAAATGAGTTTCATATACAACATGGTAAACATGTGATGTGTCTACTTGTTTCACTTTTAGAATGCAGACAAAATATTGGAGAACAGTACCGCGTTATCCGATGGTAAAGGAAGTAATGCAGATAAGGTTCAAGATAGTGAGACATCCCTGTTGGTCTCCAAGAAAGCTGATAAAAACTATCTTGACGACAGTGAGGGAACCCAAAAGTCCTGTCTTGATGTAGTGTTCGAGTTACTGGCCACTACTGCTGGCACAAGCTCTTCGAACTCGCTGCCTGAATCAGTTCGTCTTCCTGAGTCTCAACTTCAAGTTGAAAGACATCGATCAGATGTGCTGCGATAGGAAGCTGAAGGACTGAGGAAGTCCCTGCAGAATTCAGATGCATATTTTCTGGTGCAACAGCAAGTGCTGGAGGATTTAAGCGCCAAACGAGAGAAAGTTAATAAGCTTGCTAAGCATCTTGCCGGCATTATGGGGACCCAGGATATTGTTTCTTGAGATCTTCTGAAGTGGTTTCAGTTCTGGATTTGTTTTGCTGCGGCGTTTATTTGCACTGGTCGCCAACTTTGATAACCAGTGTATATGATATGCTGCTTTGTTCCCTATATTTGCACTGGTGGCGAACTTTGATGCCCACTGGATGTAATATGTGTAATAGCCGTGATAGCCTAGCGTTAGTTGCTTGCTTATTTATTTCCTTTGTAGTCATTGCAGTTCTTTTTCCGCGGTTAGCTAGTGGCTGCAATAACCTATTTTTTAAAACTAGGCCACAATAACCATGGGCTAATATTTACTGTAGTGACACTGGGCCTCCTACTAGCCGTAAAAACAGTGGGCCTTCTACGGGCTGTAGAAACAATGAGCCTTCTACGGGCCGTAGAAACAATGGGCCTTCTGCGGGCCGTATTATCAATGGGCCTTATACGGGCCATATAATCGATTGGCCAAACATGGGTGTAACGCCCCGAGACCGATGTGCCAGGTGTCGTTCAGTTATTCGCTGGTGTTGCCTTGTCATTGCTTGCGTGTCATGCTTTGCATATCATGTCATCATGTGCATTTCATTTGCATACGTGTTCGTCTCGTGCATCCGAGCATTTTCCCCGTTGTCCGTTTTGCATTCCGGCGTTCCGTTCTCCTGCGGTGGTCATTTCTAGCTTTCTTTCATGTGTGGGGATTAAACATTTCTGGATTGGACCGAGACTTGCCAAGCAGCCTTGGTTTACTACCGGTAGACCGCCTGTCAAGTTTCGTATCATTTGGACTTCGTTTGATACTCCAACGGTTAACCGAGGGACCGAAAAGGCCTCGTGTGTGTTGGAGCCCAACAACCCTCCATTTTGGCCCAAAATGCACCTAAACCCTCTCCATCATCTCAGTCGTTCGATCACGATCGCGTGGCCGAAAACCGCACCTCATTTGGACTCTCCTAGCTGCACTTATGCCTATAAATAGCCCCCCTTCTAAAAAATCTCGGACCCCCTCCTACCCTAACCCTAGTCCATTCGTCCTCAGCGCGCCGGACACAATCGCGCCGCCAATCCCGAGCCGCCACGTGGCGCACGAGCCCCACTTCGCCGCCTCCCGCCGCCGCGGGCCCGCGGGGCCCGACCGCGGCCCTCCCCGGCCCATCTCACACCGCTGCCCGCGCCATCTCCGGTGGCCGGGGCTCCCGCGCCGCCGCCGCGCGCCATAGCTGGCCGGAGCCCCTCGCCGACCCCGCCGCCTCCACGCCGCCATCGCGGCTACCACCGGCGGCCGCCCGCCACCGTGCTCGCCCGCGCCGCCCGAGGCACTCCGCCGTGTCCCCGGCGTCCTCCCCTCGCCGGAGCGCCATCTCCGGCGGCTACCCGCGATCTCCGGCGAGAGATCCGGCCGCCCCGGTCTTCTTCCTCGATTCCGGCCGACCTCCCTCGGGAACCGCGCCCTGCTACAGTAACCGCCCGGATCCGGATCCAGATCTGAAATTCGAACGGTTGACTTTTCCTCCTCCGAACCCTAATTTTCGTGCTAACTTTGACCTGCCATATCTCCGCATCCGTAGCTCCGATTTGGACATATAGTATATCAAAATATTCTTCTCGACGAGTACATCATTTCATTCCATTGCATCATTTTCATTTGAGTTCATCTTGATGCCCGAAATGCTGTTAGAAGAGGGCTTCGTGAGTTAATTGTCAGATCTGCTAGTTCATCTTAGACTTTTGTCATTTTTGCCATGATTATTGTGTGCATGATATGCCTGTGGGTCCTTCATATGTTTTGTTAAGCATCTTGTTATCTTTCCAGAGGTGCAACCCATGCATTTTTAGGATGTGTGTGGTGACTTGTGCAAGCTTGCAAAGTGAGGCACCCGGTAACTCTGTTTTCAGGGACTTAGTAGTTTTCACTAAGTCTGGGATTGTTTAGTTCATGATGCCATATGTTCATGCTATTTCCTAGTGATCCGTGCCTCTTTTGAGGATGATCAGTAAAGGAGTTTTGTTAATCTTGTAGTGCTCTATCCATCCATGTCTTTGTTTGCATATATGGAGTACCCTAGCTTGAGTCAATCGAGCTCTCCTTTTGCTTCATGGTAAATCTGGGCAGATCGTCAACTTGTTTGCGATTTTGCCGATATTATTGTAGTTGATCCGTGCATGCTATGCCATTGTTCTTGCCATGTCTAGCTTGCATTTTGTACCTTCTTAATAGATGTATGCTTGCCTTGCCATGACTTGCTCCGTAGTGAGTGCATCGAGCTCGTTAACATGCCTTCGTGAGTTATGTTTCAGCATGTCCCAGTTTTCACTAAGTCTGAAAACTGGCTGTGTTTTAGCTATGTTCGTGTGCTTGTTAGTATATTTTGTGATCCCTTTTGGCTCAAGGTCACTAAGGGACTTTTGTTAATCTTGTTGAGTAGCTCCATGCCATGTCTTTCTTTGTCATGTTCAGGTCCAGTAGCATGTTGTTTTGTTGCTCCGAAGAGGGCTTCATATCTGAAATTTCAGACAAGTGTTAATTTCACTAAGTCTATGATCTGTTTATCGTTTGCGTTTTTGCCATGCTTGTTTGAACCTCATAATGGATGAATTGGCCGTAGCTCAGTGCTAGTCTTTTGTTAAGCATCTTGAATGCTTCCCTGCCATGTATTTTGATGCCATGTTTGAGTGCTGTAGCATGTTCATCTCATTGCATTTAGATGCCTACTTGCTGTGAATCGCAGACCGGTGTCATTTTTGAATCGCTTGCCATTTCCAAACCGTAACTCCGATTCCGGCGTTCTTTATATCGTTTTCAATCGATTTCATCCCATCTTTCTAGTGGCACACTTGGTTTTCCAAGTTGAGGCCAGGTTCATGCATTTCCTGTCATATCTTGCATTTTGCATACTACATCGCATCCCACATCTCGCATATCATACCATGTTCATGTGTGTTTTGTTTACTATGTTGTGTGCTTCTTTTCCGGTGTTGCTTCTTCGGGTTGGTTCCGGCAATGTCGCATTTCTGAGGATCCGTTCGACTACGTCCGTTTGTCTTCTTCATGGACTCGTTCTTCTTCCTTGCGGGATTTCAGGCAAGATGATCATACCCTCGAAATCACTACTATCTTTGCTTGCTTAGTTGCTCGCTCTTTTGCTATGCCTATGCTACGATGCCTACCACTTTCTTGTCATACCTCCCATATTGTTGAACCAAGCCTCTAACCCACCTTGTCCTAGCAAAGCGTTGATTGGCTATGTTACCGCTTTGCTCAGCCCTTCTTATAGCGTTGTTAGTTGCAGGTGAAGATTGAAGTTTGTTCCTTGTTGAAACATGGAGATCGTTCCTTGTTGGAACATTGCTTACTTGTTGGGATATCACAATATATCTTATTTAATTAATGCATCTATATACTTGGTAAAGGGTGGAAGGCTCGGCCTTATGCCTGGTGTTTTGTTCCACTATTGCCGCCCTAGTTTCCGTCATATCGGTGTTATGTTCCCGGATTTTGCGTTCCTTACGCGGTTGGGCTATAATGGGAACCCCTTGACAGTTCGCCTTAAGTAAAGCTCTTCCAGCAATGCCCAACATTGGTTTTACCATTTGCCACCTAGCCTTTTCTTTCCCTTGGGTCGGCCAGCCCAAGGGTCATCTTATTTTAACCCCCCCGGGCCAGTGCTCCTCTGAGTGTTGGTCCAAACTAGAGTCCTGTGCAGTGCCCCCTCGGGGAAACTCGAGGTTTGGTTTTAGTTGTATGGAGCGCTCATCTGAGTGTGCCCTGAGAAAGAGATATGTGCAGCTCCTATCGGGATTTGTCGGCACATTCGGGCGGTGTTGCTGGTTTAGTTTTACCCTGTCGAAATGTCTTGTTGTACCGGGATACCGAGTCTCATCAGAATGTCTCGGGTGGAGGTCTATTCCTTCGTTGACCGTGAGAGCTTGTGATGGGCTAAGTTGGGACACCCTGCAGGGATTTGAACTTTCGAAAGCCGTGCCCGCGGTTATGGGCAAATGGGAATTTGTTAACGTCCGGTTGTAGAAAACCCGAAGTTGACCTTAATTAAAATGAACCAACCGCGTGTGTAACCGTGATGGTCTCTTTCCGGCGGAGTCCAGGAAGTGAACATGGTTGTTGGAGTTATGCTTGACGTAGGTAGTCCAGGATCACTTCTTGATCATACTTTTATCGACCGTGCTTTGCCTTCTCTTCTCGCTCTCATTTCCGTATGTTAGCCACCATATATGCTAGTCGCTTGCTGCAGCTCCACCTCATACCTTTACCTTACCCGTAAGCTTAAATAGTCTTGATCGCACAGATACTTCCAAAACCAGCTTGCAAGTGCCGATGAGTCCGTGCAGATGACGCAACCCAGCTTAGGAGGAGCTCGATGAAGATCTTGTCCTTTGTGTTGTTTCGTTCTAGTTGATCAGTAGTGGAGCCAAGTTGGGGTCGATTGGGGACCGTTGTCGCATTTGGGGTTCTTCTTTTATTTTGGTTCCGTAGTCGGACCTTGATTGTATTTGGATGATGTAATGCTTTATTCATGTAATTGTGTGAAGTGGCGATTGTAAGCCAACTATGTATCTCTTTCCCTTATGTATTACATGGGTTGTGTGAAGATTACCTCACTTGCGACATATGCCTTCAATGCGATTATGCCTCTAAGTCGTGCCTCGACACGTGGGAGATATAGTCGCATCGAGGGTGTTACAAGTTGGTAATCAGAGCCTTCCCCGACCTTAGGAGCCCCCACTGATTGATCATTTTTAGCAGCCGAGTTGTGTCTAGAAAAATGTTTTGAGTCATTTAGGAATTATATATCGGAGAGTTTAGGAATCCTTTTTACTTCCCAGTCTCCTCATCGCTCTGGTAAGGCATCCTGACGTAGAGTTTTGACTCTTCTCTTCTCAAATTTCACTAAATTTTTTTTAGGATCACGCGAGTATCTTGGAATCGTTCCGATGGCTTATGATGAGAACATTGTCTTGGTGCCTCCTGTCAGGGGTTTAGTGGAAGTGTCCCGGGGAGTTGAACTCTGAGGTGTTCTCATCATAATTTTATCGTTGCAATTCTGGAATACTTGAGATATTTTTGCCGACATCGAAAATCTCTTTTATGCAGTTCGTTGGTGAGATAACCTCGACGCCACCCAGTACTGGGGCGGGAGTTCGGGAGTATCGCCATAACTTGTATAACGGATGCTTTTCGAAGGTTGAGGTAGATGGTTTCTGAAGGTTTCTTGGTTATGTGTTGAAGGATGGATACAGCTGGATGTAGGATTTGCTAGTTTGGGTGAGATATTATGCTTCCCCTGTATCCCCAACACATGATTGCATAACCGGAAAGTTTCAGGAGTTTCATAGGTGGGAATTCAAGTAGCTCTTAGGTTGTCTTTCCGTCAGATGTATGATATGAAATTGGGGTTCGACGTCTAGTGGTCCGCCTATTCATGGTCGGTTTTACAGTGGTCTCGTTGTGTCTTAAAGAGTCCTTGGCTATGCCGACTCAGGGACGCTTTGTATGTCATGTGCACTGCCTTGTACATGATGGTGCTGTACGATCGAGCCCGTGTAGGCCCCACCACAAAAACTTCGGATGAAATCTCTATCATATGTTTGCTCTGGCTTATTCCGCAAGCCAATCCTTTGTTTTTGTTTTGAGTTGTGGTATTCGAGTTGCTTCGGAGTCAAATGTTGATTCCATACCTTTCCCAAGTGGTGTTCTCATATTCCTATGTGAATACTAATCCTTCATGATAATCAAGATCGTCATGTCAATCCTTTTCTACCGGTGTGTCTCTCTTCAAGTGGATCCGAGCATTCCAATATCAGCAAGATCTACTATCACTTCTTCTCAACGGTGTTTGTTTTCATTCGTCCCAAGTTGTCCTTGTTTTTTCCCGCCCACCCACCCTTGTTTCTTCGAGGACTCAGATGTTTTAATCAAGTATCCTTTTATTCTTGTGAAGTCTCTCCATTCTTTTCCTCAATATTCTTATTCGGTGATTCTCATGAAGATTCTAACGGAGCTTCTAGTTCATCATTATTCGTTCTTTTCCTTCTCTGGTGGATCGAATTCAAGTTTTTGGTGTTTCTTTACCTTTTTCCTCATTTCAAGGCTTTCTCATGCCGGTGCAATTCTAAATCATTCACCTCTCGCTATTCTTTTGTTTGGGAGTGCTCAAGATATCTCAATGGGCTCGTCTTGTCATTCAAGATCCGTTCAACCTATTTCGAGGATGTTATATCATTCAAGCCTTTTAATTCAATCGGTGCAACCTCCCTTTTAAATCATTTCAAAGGTGTTTTATTTTGAGTGGGCCCTAACTCACAGGTCTATTCCCAGGATCTTACCTGACTCTTCTTATTCTCCCGGAGCTAGCCTAAATTCTTTCGAAGTTTGACGTAAAAATGATTTATCATCAGTCAAATGTCTTCTCAAGATCTGTCAATTCTTTTCATCGATGGTTTAACCTCTTCGCTTTTGATTCTTCCGAAGTGTCTCAACAATTTAATGGTATTTCCCGTCGTCATTCTCGGATTTTGAAGACCGAAGAGAATTTTGCCTCCATATCTTATCCGTTCTCTTCAAGATTCGTGATTCTAGCTTGCTGCCATCCTCTCATAATTGTTTTGATTGTGAGTATTCTTTTCACATATCCGGAGCAATTCAAGAGCCTTCTCAGTTTGATCATCCGGAGCCCATGATCTAAGATTTATTCATTCTCAGCTTTCAGTTATCGTTCTCCTAATCTTACCGGTGCTTCATTCAAGTGATCTCTAATCAGTTCGTGATCTCTTCGTTCTAATGTATCTAAATCCCCTCAAGCTTCTTCGTTCATTTGCTAATTCTTCCTGGTGTTTCTTTATCTTTTCTTCGTTCATTTTCAATTCTTACAGTGGTTCGTGCAAGATTCCTCTTCTTTCGTTGTTTCGATTCCACCGGTGTTTCGTGGAAGGCATTCTCAAGTTGGCGCTATATCTATCTTAATCCTTTCTACGAGAATTAGTAATATGCCAAATCCATGATTGTCATCAATTTAATTGGTGAAGGATAAGCATAATGTAATTCTTATTCTTGTTTCATCCATATGTTAATCTTTTCTTCCGGAGTTTGTTCACGATGATTAAATTCTTGGGTTCAAGTACTCATCCTTCTTTCCCGGAGTTCCAACCTCTTTCAATTATATTATCACGGAGATCTCTATCTAAATAATTGCGAGGTTTCAATCTTATTCTTTTCATCATTCAATTAGTTTGGATTATTCTTTTATTATCGGAGTTCTTCATGAAGGTTCTACATGATTGGTTCATTAAGAATTTAATGCCTTCTCCAACTTTTCATCGAGATTCTTTTATAAGAAGCTCAAGCTGTCTTCATTTTGTAATCCGGAGTTCATTCTTTCTTCCGTATTATTGGAGGTGGTATTATGTCATTCTTGATATTTTGAGTTCATGTTTTCACGATTCACATGTTGTCAAGATTGGGATATTTTAAATCCATCAATCTCGTCAGTGGAGTTATATTGGGTTATATTTCACCTAAAGCCTTCCCTAAGGATTGTTGCTAATTATGGTGCTTATAATGACCCAAGTTCTTCAATTATCCTCCCGGTGAAATAAGCTTCTCGTCTCCTTGTTCATGCCAATTGAATTCTTCTTCCCGTGAGTGGCAGGTGGTCACCTCATAATGTTTGAGTTGTATTCCATAAGACCATATCAAGCTTATTCTTTTCATTGTTGGTTTTCCCAACAACTCCGTTCTAGCATTTGTTGTAAGCGTGCTCTGCCAAGATCTTGTTTTCTACTTCGTTCACTCCTTTCCATTCTCTCTTTTCTTCCAGAGGCATTTTGATGTGGCTCTCTTCTAATTTTTCTTTTTGTTCTTGTCAAGATCAAGTTCTTTTCATCTTATCAAGTCTTGCAACTCTTTCCAACCGGAGCGCTACACAAATTTGTTCTTCCTTGTTCCTCTTTTCTATCAGTGTGTTTTCAATTTTGTTCATCTCCGTTGTATTCTTTTCTCGTATTTGCTTAACCTCTTCAAGGTTCGTGGTTTCACTCGTTTGTCAAAGAAGCAACTTAGTTTTACCTCTCCTCTTTCTCTTCCATTTTCCCTCGGGTGCCATTCTAGATCTTGGGACGAGATCCTCTCGTAGTGGTGGAGTGTTGTAACGCCCCGAGACCGATGTGCCAGGTGTCATTCAGTTATTCGCTGGTGTTGCCTTGTCATTGCTTGCGTGTCATGCTTTGCATATCATGTCATCATGTGCATTTCATTTGCATACATGTTCGTCTCGTGCATCCGAGCATTTTCCCCGTTGTCCGTTTTGCATTCCGGCATTCCGTTCTCCTCCGGTGGTCATTTCTAGCTTTCTTTCGTGTGTGGGGATTAAACATTTCCGGATTGGACCGAGACTTGCCAAGCAGCCTTGGTTTACTACTGGTAGACCGCCTGTCAAGTTTCGTATCATTTGGACTTCGTTTGATACTCCAACGGTTAACTGAGGGACCGAAAAGGCCTCGTGTGTGTTGCAGCCCAACACCCCTCCAATTTGGCCCAAAACCCACCAAAACCCTCTCCATCATCTCGGTCGTTCGATCACGATCGCGTGGCCGAACACCGCACCTCATTTGGACTCTCCTAGCTCCACTTATGCCTATAAATAGCCCCCCTTCTAAAAAATCTCGGATCCCCTCCTACCCTAACCCTAGTCCATTCATCCTCAGCGCGCCGGACACGTCCGGGCACGCCGGACACAATCGCGCCGCCAGTCCCGAGCCGCCACGTGGCGCACGAGCCCCACTTTGCCGCCTCCCGCCGCCGCGGGCCCACGGGTCCCGACCGCGGCCCTCCCCGGCCCATCTCACACCGCCGCCCGCGCCATCTCCGGTGGCCGGGGCTCCCGCGCCGCCGCCGCGCGCCATAGCCGGCCGGAGCCCCTCGCCGACCCCGCCGCCTCCACGCCGCCGTCGCGGCTACCACCGGCGGCCGCCTGCCACCGTCCCCGCCCGCGCCGCCCGAGGCACTCCGCCGCATCCCCGGCGTCCTCCCCTCGCCGGCGCGCCATCTCCGGCGGCTCCCCACGATCTCCGGCGAGAGATCCGGCCGCCCCGGTCTTCCTCCTTGATTCCGGCCGACCTCCCTCGGGAACCGTGCCCTGCTACAGTAACCGCCCAGATCCGGATCCAGATCTGAAATTCGAACGGTTGACTTTTCCTCCTCCGAACCCTAATTTTTGTGCTAACTTTGACCTGCCATATCTCCGCATCTGTAGCTCCGATTTGGACATATAGTATATCAAAATGTTCGTCTCGACGAGTACATCATTTCATTCCATTGCATCATTTTCATTTGTGTTCATCTTGATGCCTGAAATGCTGTTAGAAGAGGGCTTCGTGAGTTAATTGTCAGATCTGCTAGTTCATCTTAGAGTTTTGTCATTTTTGCCATGATTATTGTGTGCATGATATGCTTGTGAGTCCTTCATATGTTTTGTTAAGCATCTTGTTATCTTTCCAGAGGTGCAACCCATGCATTTGTAGGATGTGTGTGGTGACTTGTGCAAGCTTGCAAAGTGAGGCACTCGGTAACTCTGTTTTCAGGGACTTAGTAGTTTTCACTAAGTCTGGGATTGTTTAGTTCATGATGCCATATGTTCATGCTATTTCCTAGTGATCTGTGCCTCTCTTGAGGATGATCAGTAAAGGAGTTTTGTTAATCTTGTAGTGCTCTATCCATCCATGTCTTTGTTTGCATATATGGAGTACCCTAGCTTGAGTCAATCGAGCTCTACTTTTGCTTCGTGGTAAATCTGGGCAGATCGTCAACTTGTTTGCGATTTTGCCGATGTTATTGTAGTTGATCCGTGCATGCTATGCCATTGTTCTTGACATGTCTAGCTTGCATTTTGTGCCTTCTTAATGGATGTATGCTTGCCTTGCCATGACTTGCTCCGTAGTGAGTGCATCGAGCTCGTTAACATGCCTTCATGAGTTATGTTTCAACATGTCCCAGTTTTCACTAAGTCTGAAAACTGGTTGTGTTTTAGCTATGTTCATGTGCTTGTTAGTATATTTTGTGATCCCTTTTGGCTCAAGGTCACTAAGGGAATTTTGTTAATCTTGTTGAGTAGCTCCATGCCATGTCTTTCTTTGTCATGTTCAGGTCCTGTAGCATGTTGTTTTGGTGCTCCGAAGAGGGCTTCATGATCTGAAATTTCAGACAAGTGTTAATTTCACTAAGTCTAAGATCTGTTTACCGTTTGCGTTTTTGCCATGCTTGTTTGAACCTCATAATGGATGACTTGGCCATAGCTCAGTGCTAGTCTTTTGTTAAGCATCTTGAATGCTTCCCTGCCATGTATTTTGATGCGATGTTTGAGTGCTGTAGCATGTTCATCTCATTGCATTTAGATGCCTACTTGCTGTAAATCGCAGACCGGTGTCATTTTTGAATAGCTTGCCATTTCCAAACCGTAACTCCGATTCCGGCGTTCTTTCTAGTGGCGCACTTGGTTTCCCATCTTTCTAGTGGCGCACTTGGTTTTCCAAGTTGAGGCCAGGTTCATGCATTTCCTGTCATATCTTGCATTTTGCATACCGCATCGCATCCCGCATCTCGCGTATCATACCATGTTCATGTGTGATTTGTTTACTATGTTGTGTGCTTCTTTTCCGGTGTTGCTTCTTCGGGTTGGTTCCGGTAACGTCGCGTTTGTGAGGATCTGTTCGACTACGTCCGTTTGTCTTCTTCATGGACTCGTTCTTCTTCCTTGCGGGATTTCAGGCAAGATGATCATACCCTCGAAATCACTACTATCTTTGCTGGCTTAGTTGCTCGCTCTTTTGCTATGCCTATGCTATGATGCCTACCAATTGCTTGTCATACCTCCCATATTGTTGAACCAAGCCTCTAACCCACCTTGTCCTAGCAAACCGTTGATTGGCTATGTTACCGCTTTGCTCAACCCCTCTTATAGCGTTGTTAGTTGCAGGTGAAGATTGAAGTTTGTTCCTATTGGAACATGGAGATCGTTCCTTGTTGGAACATTGCTTACTTGTTGGGATATCACAATATATCTTATTTAATTAATGCATCTATATACTTGGTAAAGGGTGGAAGGCTCGGCCTTATGCCTGGTGTTTTGTTCCACTCTTGCCGCCCTAGTTTCCGTCATATCGGTGTTATGTTCCTGGATTTTGCGTTCCTTACGCGGTTGGGCTATAATGGGAACCCCTTGACAGTTCGCCTTAAGTAAAGCTCTTCCAGCAATGCCCAACATTGGTTTTACCATTTGCCACCTAGCCTTTTCTTTCCCTTGGGTCGGCCAGCCCAAGGGTCATCTTATTTTAACCCCCCCGGGCCAGTGCTCCTCTGAGTGTTGGTCCAAACTAGAGTCCTGTGCAGCGCCCCCTTGGGGAAACTCGAGGTTTGGTTTTAGTTGTATGGAGCGCTCATCTGAGTGTGCCCTGAGAAAGAGATATGTGCAGCTCCTATCGGGATTTGTCGGCACATTCGGGCGGTGTTGCTGGTTTAGTTTTACCCTGTCGAAATGTCTTGTTGTACCGGGATACCGAGTCTGATCGCAATGTCTCGGGTGGAGGTCTATTCCTTCATTGACCGTGAGAGCTTGTGATGGGCTAAGTTGGGACACCCTGCAGGGATTTGAACTTTCGAAAGCCGTGCCCGCGGTTATGGGAAGATGGGAATTTGTTAACGTCTGGTTGTAGAAAACCCGAAGTTGACCTTAATTAAAATGAATCCACCGCATGTGTAACCGTGATGGTCTCTTTCCGGCGGAGTCCGGGAAGTGAACACGGTTGTTGGAGTTATGCTTGACGTAGGTAGTCCAGGATCACTTCTTGATCATACTTTTATCGACCGTGCTTTGCCTTCTCTTCTCGCTCTCATTTGCGTATGTTAGCCACCATATATGCTAGTCGCTTGCTGCAGCTCCACCTCATACCTTTACCTTACCCATAAGCTTAAATAGTCTTGATCGCGAGGGTGCGAGATTGCTGAGTTCCCGTGGCTCACAGATACTTCCAAAACCAGCTTGCAGGTGCCGATGAGTCCGTGTAGATGACGCAACCCAGCTCTGGAGGAGCTCGATGAAGATCTTGTCCTTTGTGTTGTTTCGTTCTAGTTGATCAGTAGTGGAGCCCAGTTGGGGTCGATTGGGGACCTTTGTCGCATTTGGGATTCTTCTTTTATTTTGGTTCCGTAGTCGGACCTTGATTGTATTTGGATGATGTAATGCTTTATTCATGTAATTGTGTGAAGTGGCGATTGTAAGCCAACTATGTATCTCTTTCCCTTATGTATTACATGGGTTGTGTGAAGATTACCTCACTTGCGACATATGCCTTCAATGGGATTATGCCTCTAAGTCGTGCCTCAACATGTTGGAGATATAGTCGCATTGAGGGTGTTACAATGGGCCAAACAGACCGCATTATGGCCGTAAACGGGCTAGAGTTGGAATCGTCCGTTCATGGGCCGACCATAACGGGCCATCATTAATAGGCCGTATTTGATGAAGCTATGAAATCAGCCCAACGTATTAACGGACCACAAACGGGCCGACTGTAACCACGGGCTGAATTTGGCCCACAAGCAGAAAATGACAGTAATGGGCCCTAAGTAAACGAATGTTGGAAATGAGCCCAAGAATAAATGGGCTCTAAGAAGGCCAAAAGATAACATGGGCTAGAAACGGCCCAATGGAATAACAGGCCGTTAATGGGTATAAAGTAATACACTGTTCATTACGGGCCAGTTTCACCACGGGCCGTTAATGGGTGTAAAGTGATACACTGTTCATTATGGGCCAGTTTCACCACGGGCCGTTAGTAGGCCAAGAGTTACATTGGGCCACATATGGGCCGAAAGATGTCATGGGCCATACATGGGCCAGTAGTGAAAACAGGCTGGAATCATATTGGATGGCCCAGATGACGCTACTGGGCCTAATTTGGATAGGGCGTAACGGGCCTTGGGTTAGCATGCTGTAAATGGGCTATATTCGAACAGGCTGTTAACAGGCTTTCCATGGGCCGGCCCGCCAGCTTTTGACCAAGTCAAACGGGCCGGCCTTTTCATAGGAATGGGCCTCTGTTGGGCCATGCCACGTGCCGACGTATCATAGGCACCTTCCGTCCAATGAGTGGTTGACATCTGTGCCAACGATGAGCCGACACGTGTTTCCTCCAGCCAATGATGATTTTACATGTGGAAAATCCCCATTGGTCAGTGCTTTTAACGGGTTATCGGATCCAAAACCCGACCCGATAGCTTAACGACGTTCCGTTACGGTGGATGCCACGTGTCGGTCACCCTTGACGAAAGCACTTCTGTGACACGCGATTTATCGTCATGGAAGTGGACACTTCCGTGATGATAATTTTGGTAATGTCATGGAACACTTCTACGACAACACATGTATGACTATCTTGATTCTGTCATAAATTTTTCATGGATGTACATGCATGACAGAAAACGCGACCTACCGTGACAAACACGTATCATCACGGAAGTGTATTTTTTTGTAGTGCATGCAGACATGACCGAGACATCTCTTCGACCAATAACCGACAGTGGGATCTGGATACCCATGTTGGCTCCCACATGTTCCACGATGATCTCATCGGATGAACCACGATGTCGGGGATTCAATCAATCATGTATACAATTCCCTTTGTCCATTGATATGTTACCTGCCCGAGATTCGATCGTCGATATTCCCGTACCCGGTTCAATCTCGTTAACATCAAGTCTCTTTACTTGTTCAGTAACGCATGATCCCGTGTCTAACTCCTTAGTCACATTGAGCTCATTATGATGATGCATTGCCGAGTGGGCCCAAAGATACCTCTCCATCATACAGAGTGACAAATCCCAGTCTCGATTCGTGCCAACCCAACAAACACTTTCGGAGATACCTGTAGTGCACCTTTATAGTCACCCAGTTACGTTGTGACGTTTGATACACCCAAAGCTCTCCTACGGTATCCGGGAGTTGCACAATCTCATGGTCTCAGGAAATGATACTTGACATTAGAAAAGCTCTAGCGAATGAACTACACGATCTTGTGCTATGCTTAGGAGGGGTCTTGTCCATCACATCATTCTCCTAATGATGTGATCCTATTATCAACGACATCCAATGTCCATGGTTAGGAAACGACAACCGTCTATTGATCAACAAGCTAGTCAAATAGAGGCTCACTAGGGACATGTTGTGGTCTATGTATTCACACATGTATTACAGTTTCCGGTTAATACAATTATATCATGAACAATAGACAATTATCATGAACAAGGAAATTTAATAATAACTATTTTATTATTGCCTCTAGGGCATATTTCCAACACTTTCCTGTTGGCCTAGACCCGACGCCGAGTACTTTCCAGCGACGGTGACGAACGACGATGACGAACGAAGCTCGCTGACAAACTCGACGAGATGCTTTGCGTCGAGATGCACCGTTGTAAGCTAGCAACACCACGTACTAGCTTGATCGATTCCTTTGATCAACTAGTATCTCAGGCACGCACACAGCGGCCAGCCGGCCGGAACCACACAAATGCACGCGAGACTGATGTATTGCCAAATGCTCGTCTCGAGCCTTATTGCTTTATTGATTGATCTCACAATACAAAGTACAGTGGTATTACATCGTATATATAACAACTAGCCTAGGACCAGTACTAATCCTACTAGGTAATGGATTCCTATACTAGTTGGACCCGTATACATACTTGTAATTGGACCGGACGTTGGGTTTACTTCCAACAATCACCCCCTAAACACGACGTCGTTACGTCATAGCTCCGACGCCGATCCTTCTTCGCATCTTCAAGAGCTTCTCTCAATCCAAAGCCTTGGTTAGGATGTCTGCCATCTGATCATCGGTGGAAATGTAGTTGACCTTCATCTTAGCTTCTTCCACATAGTCCTTTATGTAGTGATACACCGTATCAGTGTGCTTGCTTCTATCATGCCGCACTGGATCTTCGCATAGAAAACTTTTAGACTTGCTATCAACATTAAGCACCACTTTTTGCAGATCTCGATCCATGAGATCACCGTGTAGCCACCCTAGCCACACACCTTCACACACCGCAGTGGCAGTTGCAATATACTCTATTGCATTAACTGCGGGTGCTTTACTCTTCTTGTTCAACTCAAGACGAGGTTTCGTTGGAGCGTCAATTGGATTGCAATATTTCATGCCACGGCTTTCAAGTACCTTCCTTGTATATGCCTTCTGGCATAGTGTGATCCCTTTTGTCTTCTGATGTACCTCTATCGCAGGGTAGTAGCTCAAAAGACCTAGATCATCCATCTTGAAAAGCTCTTTCATCTGTAGCTTGAACTTTGCAATCACCTCTTCATCTGCTCCAGTTATCAATAGGTCGTCGACGTAGATGCCAACTAGTAGACGATCCTTTCCTTCACCTCTCTTGTACATTGCATGCTCTAGTGGGGCTTTCTCAAATCCAAGAGAAATCAAAGTTCGATCAAGTTTGATGTTCCACTCCCGAGGTCCTTGCCATAGCCCATACAAGATTTTATGTAACTTCAGTACCTTGTGCTCTTCTCCCTCTTTGATGAAACCTGGTGGTTGATTCACATACACGTCTCCTTCTATCTCGCTGTTCAAAAACGCAGATTTTACATCCATGTGATGTACTTTACATGATTCCTGAGCCGCGAGAGCGATGAGGAATCTCACCGACTCCATCTTTGCAATGGGAATGAACACTTCTTCAAAGTCCATACTTTCCTCTTGCACATACCCTTTGGCCACAAGCCTCGCTTTGTGCTTCATGCACACTTCGACATCTCTCTTGACCTTGAATTCCCACTTGAGCTCCATAGCCTTTTCATTGTTGGGAAGATCCACAAGCTCCCATGAATTATTATCATGGATCGACCCCAACTCTTCTTTCATAGCATGCCGCCAACACTCCATCATATTTGCGTCCTCAAATTCCGCCGGTTTCTCGGCACTTGCTAGACACTCTCGCCCACTCCCGTTCACCATTACCGGGTCAATCGTCCGAAGAGTATTCTCCGGATGTGGGTGTAACATCGGTTGTAGCAAAACGGGTGTGGGTGTTGGTGCCTGTTTCTTCATTGCTTTCGGAGGCGACATAGGTGCCTCTGAACTTGCCAAAGTTCCTATTTCTTGCGATTCAGACACTTCAAAAACGCTGCTTCTTGAAGAGCCTACAGCTCGCGGGCTGCTATTTTCAAGTCCAGGCGAGCCTCCTCGGCTCAGTGTCCCTTGCAGGCTTTCTGGGCCTTGCCCCCATTTTCTCACTGGTTGGCCACCACGTGGTGGCTTGACTCCTTCCTCTGGCTATGAAACATGTGGTTTGCTAATGCTGCTGCAGGTACGCGTACATGCTTGTGCTTTGGTACTTGCGTCCTCCAGCTCGGCACATGATACATCGGCTTGCTCGTCTTGGCTCATTGTTGTTGGGCGGCTTCCTAGACCACCAGCTGGCCTGCTACTGCACTCTCCTCTGGCTGTGCCTATTGCTTCTAGGCAGCGTGCGGAGCTCCTGCTCCTGGATGAGCGCATGTGCTGCAGCATGACACGCCGCTGCCATTGCCGCCTACGCACGCTGCGGCGTACCTCAGGTCGGTTGCCTGCTCGCTTTCTGCAACTGTCCGCTCATCTCGCTTTGCTTCATGATTTTCTGGCACGACCACGTATGGACGCCATGTGTCGTGGACTTCTGACGACACGTCTTCGCCTGCTTTTAGCGCGATTACATCATCACGCCTTGCATCATGGTCTTCTGACGCCACGACTTCGCCTTGAGTCGAAACTTTCATGTCGCTTTTCCGACTGCATACGGGCCTCTTCTCTAGTTGACCAACACAGAGACTGCTTCTCCATGGTCGAGCACACGCAGCTATTGCTGCATCCACTCCAGCAAAGTTGGCACTTATGCCCGTAACATCGACAAAATTTCGGAATCGCCCCCCGCATCTATAGTTTCGACACGAGTTTCCGAACCATAATCTTGATGGCAAACTTTTTCTTCCGCAAGCTCGACAATTTCTTTAGTCAACACTTGTGAGTCTGGATCCTCCTCGTCCCCGAGTTCGCTCATCAACATCATGTCACCATCATCTCCTTGCCGGGCCATGAGCGCCTTCTGCTTCGGTGCTTCCTCGCAGTCAGCCTTGAAGTGACCGAGGAGTCCATAGTTATAATACCTCACTTTCCTGATGTCAAACTTTCTCCTCGATGGTGGTGCAGCCTCATTGTCTAAGTCGTCGTCCGAGTCGGCGAAGTTCTTTCTCGCCGAACGCTGCTTTCCCTTCTTCTTGCTACTGCTCGTGGATCTGCCTTGCTTTTCGAGGGCGATCCACTGCGCCTTTGTGAGCATCACAAGCTCGTTGTTCCTCCCATCTCCGAGACTATACCGCATCCGCTCGTCGTGAGCCTTGTACCGTCCGACGAGATCGTCGATGGAGAGAGTCTCAAGATCGACGCACTGCTCGATTGCTATGACAATTTGCAGGTACCGGGGAGGGGCCGCGCGCAAGAACCGCCGGACAACCGAGGTCTCCATGTGGTTTTCTCCAAGCGCGCGGATCCGATTGACGAGAGTAGCCACCCGTGAAGCGAATGCATCCATAGACTCATTGTCGCCCATGACCAAAGTCTCGTAGTTCCTTACGAGAGTTTGGAGATTGGCTTGCTTGACGCGGGTGTGTCCCTCGAACATGAGCTTCAAAGTATCCCACGCCTCCTTCACCATTTCTTTGGCGATTAGGTGTTGGAGGACATCCATCGGCATCACCGAGTAAATCGCCGATGCCGCCTGCCGATCCTTCCGGTGCTCGTCTCCCTCCTTCTTGAACGCGTCGCCTCCTGGGTCGACCACGACCCATAGCTCGTTGGCGCGGAGACCACACTCCATGAGGGCCTTCCAGACCCAGAAGTTCTCATGATCAAATAGTGGATACGATGAATTCACCGGAGAAGCAAATACTTTAGCTGCACCGGAGTACTCTGCCAGCTGCTTGTTCTTCTCGTCATCCGCCATGATCCTCTGTTACTAGAAGATCAACCTTGTTCTAGATACCAATTGTTGGCCTTGACCCGACGCCGAGTACTTTCCGGCGACGGTGACGAACGAAGCTCGCTGACAAACTCGACGAGATGCTTTACACCGAGATGCACCGTTGCAAGCTAGCAACACCACGTACTAGCTTGATTGATTCCTTTGATCAGCTAGTATCTCACATACGCACACAGCGGCCAGCCGGCCGGAACCACACAAACGCACGCGAGACTGATGTATTGCCAAAGGCTCGTCTCGAGCCTTATTGCTTTATTGATTGATCTCACAATACAAAGTACAGGGGTATTACATCGTATATATAATAGCTAGCCTAGGACCAGTACTAATCCTACTAGGTAATGGATTCCTATACTAGTTGGACCCGTATACATACTTGTAATCGGACCGGACGTTGGGTTTACTTCCAACATTTCCACCATCAACCCACCAAAGCAGGAGTAGGGTTTTACGCCTCACGGCGGCCTGAACCTGGGTAAAAACTGCCTATGTGATCCCTGTCGTGCTGCGCCACGCTCCTCTGCTCTTTATGCAACGTGCCATCCCCCCGCCGAACCAGCAAGGGACCTTTGATCCCATAGGTGGCCGTGGTTTCCCGCGACATCTTTGGCGAACCAGGTAGGGGGAAGCACTTGCGCAAACCTAAAAGCGTGAGCAACACGTCATCTTCATCGCCATCTTTATCTTCGACGGTGCCATCGACCATGGCGCCCAAGAAGAAATACGGTGCTTCAGCTCACCCCTCCACCTTGAAGGCTACGCCGCCCACAATCACCAATGCTATGGGTGATGCAGAGGCACACGAGGACGTGAACACTGCTGGGGGTGTGGTCGGAGCAGGCGGCACTGTCACCACCTCCCCCGCGGCCGAAGCGGGAGCAGGAGACACCGGAGGAGTGCAGCATTAGCAACATCCCGATGGCCATGCTCCACGAGGTACGGGAGAAGGGGTTATCCCATCCGCTCCCCTTCCTCTCGCAGATGGTCATGGCCACAGTGATGGCGCTCGATCCAGGGCGAATCGCCGCCCAGCGGCCGCCCCCCACCGTGGGAGCGACCGCAACACGTGCACCTCCCCCGGGGCGAGTCGACCAGGTCGCTGCGCCCAACGGAGCTGCTGGCCCTCAAGCGCCTTCACCACATCACCATGCCATCCTGATGGCCACTGAGGGAGTCCTGGACTAAGGGGTCCTCGGGCGTCCAACTTGTTGGACATGGGCCGTACTGATGGGCTATGAAGATACAAGACCGAAGACTCTCACCCGTGTCCGGATAGGACTCTCCTTGGCGTGGATGGCAAGCTTGGCATTCGGATATGAAGATTCCTTTCTCTGTAACCGACTTTGTACAACCCTAGTCCCCTCTGATGTCTATATAAACGGGAAGGTTTAGTCCATAGAGGCAATCACAATCATAATCATATAGGCTAGACTTCTAGGGTTTTAGCCATTACGATCTCATGGTAGATCAACTCTTGTAGCCCCCATACTCATCAATACTAATCAAGAAGGACGTAGGGTATTACCTCCATCAAGAGGGCCCGAACCTGGGTAAAACTTCGTGTCCCTTGTCTCCTGTTACCATCAACCTCAGACGCACAGTTCGGGACCCCCTACCCAAGATCCGCCAGTTTTGACACCGATATTGGTGCTTTCATTGAGAGTTTCGTTGCATCGTCTTCAAGAGGTTCGATGGCTCCGTCAATCATCTACAATGATGCGGCCCTGAGGGAGGTCCTTCTCCCTGGCCAGATCTTTGTGTTTGGCTGCTTCGCACTGCGGGCCAACTCGCTTGGCCATCTAGAGCAAATTGACAGCTATGCCCCTGGCCATCAGGTCAGGTTTGGAAGCTTGAACTACGTTGCTGATATCCGCGAAGACTTGATCTTCGATGGATTCGAGCCCACGGTAGCCGCTCCCTGCCACCGCGATGAGCATGACCTAAATCTGTCATCGTATCATACTCAGGAGATAGCACCTGTAAGTGCTCCGGCCCTAGATCTCGAGCAGATTGCGCCATTCAAAGATGGGAAGCTCAACCCCGCCACGGAAGCCACGGAGTCAACGACATTGGGGCCGCACACAGATCCAACCTCGTGCGGAATCCACGTCACTAGAACCCCAGATTCATCTCCGGCCACTAGCTCCGAACTACGCACACCCTAAAAGTGCAACTATCCCTGGGTGGTTTTGGTAATTCCTAACAACATATAACTCATTGAGCTAATGCTACTTAAAGATAAACATTTCAGTAAAGCTCAATGACCGGCATGGCATGGATGAGAAAAGTGGATCCCTCAAAATTCTAAGGACAAAGAATTGGCTCAAGCTTAAAGCTCAGGACTCTACATCTTTTCATTTTAAGTGATCCAATATCACATTGAGTCCATAGGAAAAGCCAATACTATTAAGAGGGGATGAGGTGTTGCCTAATGGCTTGCTTGCTCAAAGTGCTTAGTGATATGCTCCAAAGTCCTCAACTACTTTCTAACATCCACATATGTCCCAAACCAAAAGTCAAACTCGGGCCCAACGAAACTTTCTATCCGGCGCCACCGAGTTCACTTGACATAGCCACTGCCAGAAACCCTAGTCTTTGCAGTCTCACCGATAGGGATCTCGGTCTCACCGAGATGAAATTGTAATCTCTCTATTTCCCTTCGTAACATTTCGGTCACACCGAGATGAGCGATCGGTCCCACCGAGATTGAAATGCAAACTCTCTGTTTACCTTTCATAATGTTTCGGTCCAACCAAGATGAGCAAATCGGTCCCACCGAGTTTGCCTGGCCAACTCTTTGTTAGTCCATTACCGAAATCGGTCTCACCGAGTTTGTGTAATCGGTCTCACCGATATTACGTTATGCCCTAACCTTAACAAAATCGGTCCCACCGAATTGACATGTCGGTCCCACCAAAAATCCTAACGTTCATATTTTGAACGAAATCGGGTTGACCGAGTTTCATGATTCGGTCCCACTGAGTTTGGTGATTTGTGTGTAATGGTTAGAATTTGTGTGGAGGCTATTTATACCCCTCCACCCACTCTTCATTCGAAGAGAGAGCCATCAGAACATGCCTACACTTCCAACATACATTTTCTGAGAGAGAACCACCTACACTTGTGTTGAGGTCAAGATATTCCACTCCAACCACATAAATCTTGATCTCTAGCCTACCCCAAGTTGCTTTCCACTCAAATCATCTTTCCACCAAATCCAAATTCCGTGAGAGAGAGTTGAGTGTTGGGGAGACTATCATTTGAAGCACAAGAGCAAGGAGTTCATCATCAACACACCATTTGTTACCTCTTGGAGAGTGGTGTCTCCTAGATTGGTTAGGTGTCACTTGGGAGCCTCCGTCAAGATTGTGGAGTTGAACCAAGGAGTTTCTAAGGGCAAGGAGATCGCCTACTTCGTGAAGATCTACCCGAGTGAGGTAAGTCCTTCGTGGGCGAAGACCATGGTGGGATAGAGAAGGTTGCTTCTTTGTGGACCCTTTGTGGGTGGAGCCCTCCGTGGACTCGCACAACCATTACCCTTCGTGGGTTGAAGTCTCCATCAACGTGGATGTACGATAGCACCACCTATCGGAACCATGCCAAAAATCTCCGTGTCTCCAATTGCGTTTGCACACTCCAAACTCCTCCCTTTACCTTCATATGCAATTGTTTTACTTTCCGCTGCTATACTCTTAGAATTGCATGTGTAGGTTGATTTCTTGACTTGTGCTAAGTTGCTAAAATCTGCCTAGAACTAAAATTGGGAAAAGGCTAGATTTTTATTTGGTCAAGTAGTCTAATACCCCCCTCTAGACATACTTTCGATCCCACACACCCGCGTCCACTGAGCCTGATCAGGCGCCGATCGTCGAATTCAGCGCCGCAGACATCTTCTGGCACTCACCTTTGGGCGATGTGCTAAACTCATTAAAAACCCTCTCCTTAGCTGGGGACTCACAGCCAGATTATATCTGGTTTGAACTGGGGGTTGATGACGGGGAATTTCGCTTCCCACCCACCTCCCACTTAATAACGTCCATCACCAAGCCGGACTCTTCCCCGGACGCCGGCTCCGAACTCTCAGAGTCAGCATCGTGTGAGCTCGGCGAAGGAATTCCCTTCCCGCTATACTCCACGAATTCTTTTCTCCCTCAACAAACCTCGCCTTTAAGCGAGGCTCTGGACTCGATGCGATCCCTTGTGAATTACGGAGGAGCAATGTCCGAACTATGCCCAACTCGGACTAGGGGCTGAGAGCGGGGAATTTTACGTTCCACCACCACCCAGTTCATCACCATAGTAGAGGACTTAACTGACATGCTCAATTACAGCTTTGAAGACATCGACAATATGGACGGCGATGCCGAAGAAGAGCAAGCCGAAAACCCGCCGATTACCGAACGCTGGACAACCACCTCTTAGTATGACATGCACATGGTGGATGCACCCAAGGAGGGTGATAGCGATAAAGAGAAAAATCCAGTAGCAGATAAACATCCCGAGATACAACAAAAGCACTGACGACGCTGCTCTAAATCACGCCACAGCAAAGACATCAATACCGACACGAGAGACAACAACACCCCAGATGATGCCGAAGACCAAGAAAACATCGTCGAGCAAAGCTCTGAACAAGACAATTGGGAGGATGGGCGCATTAGCCCTGATGAACAGGCTGCAAACAAAGACTCAGAGGACAGTAATTATCTTCCACCCTCTGAGGATGAGGTGAGCCTCGGCGACGAAGAGTTTATCGTGCCCGAGGAACCTCTCGAGAAGGAGCACTTTAAGCAACGGCTAATAGCCACTGCAAGGAGCCTGAAAAAGAAGCAGCAGCAGCTCAAGCTGATCAAGATCTGCTCAACGATAGATGAACTGATGCCCTGGCAGCAGAAGAATATGGCCTTGAGCGCCCAACCAAAAGTTACCCGAAGCGTAAACTGCTACCTCAATTCGATGACGAGGCATTTGAGCCCGTACCGTCAGCGCATAATGCGGCTGATCGATCACCACGTGGCCGGGACAAAACGGCAACTCAAGCCGAACACCGGTCCGTCCTACCTCGCCTTAAAGGCAGAGACAAAACTGCTCAAGGATACATGTATGACCAGCACAGGACCTAAAGAATAAAGCAGGTCCGACCAGATCGATCTACGGATCGCGGGGCGGTGCCCCGACGCGGGACGACGGCTATCAAGCCGAACATGGCAAGCACAATCACGTCCGAGCCGAAAGCCGCAGGCGGACTCCATCCGAACTATGTCATGATCTGGCCCGATATAGAGCGCCGCACACCCCCTCTGCTTCACTGATGAAGTAATGGAGCATGAATTCCCAGAAGGGTTCAAACCCGTGAATACCGAATCATATGATGGAACCACAGATCCCGCGGTATTGATTGAAGACTTTATTCTCCATATTCACATGGCCCACAACAATGATCTTTTAGCCATCAAATACCTCCCCGTAAAACTCAAGGGACCAGCCCGGCACTCCTTGAACAGTCTGCCCAAAAACTACGTTGGCAGCTGGGAGGACTTGGAAGAAGCCTTCCTCGACAACTTCCAATGTACATATGTTCGACCTCCGGATGCTGACGACTTAAGTCACATAATTCAACATCATGGAGAGTCAGCCAGAAAATTCTGGACTAGGTTCTTAACCAAAAAGAACCAAATCATTGAATGTCTGGATGACGAAGCCCTAACGGCCTTTAAACATAGCATCCGGGACTAATGGCTCGCCCGACACCTCGGCCAAGAAAAGCCGAAGTCCATGGCAGCCCTCATGGTGCTTATGACCCGCTTTTGCACGGGCGAAGATAGCTGGCTAGCCCGTAGCAATAACAATGCAAGCGAACCTAGCACTTCGGAAGCCAGAAATAGCAACGGCAAGCCCCGACGCAACAGACACAAGCGTGAAGCAACGGTGATAATACCAATGACACGACGGTCAATGCCGGATTCAGTGGCTCCAAGTCCGGACAGCGGAAGAAGCCATATAAAAGTAATAATCAGGGCCCTTCCAGCCTAGACCGCATACTTGATCGTCCATGTCAGATCCACGGCACCCCTGATAAACCAGCCAATCATACCCACTGGAGCTGTTGGGTCTTCAAACAAGCCAGCAAGTTAAATGCCGAAGACAAGGAGAAGGGGTCGCAAAGCGAGAATGATGATGAGGAGCCTCGTCCACCGAACACAGGGGACAGAAGATGTTTCCCCCTCAGGTCAAAACGGTGAACATGATATACGCTACCCATATCTCCAAGAGGGAGCACAAGCGCGCACTCATGGACGTCTATGCGATAGAGCCAGTCGCCCCAAAATTCAACCCATGGTCGTCATGCCCGATCACCTTTGGTCGCAGGGACCATCCGACCAGTATTCGTGATGGCGGTTCAGCCGCACTAGTCCTTGACCCAATAATTGATGGGTTCCACCTCACACGAGTCCTCATGGACGGTGGCAGCAGCCTCAACCTGCTCTATTAGGATACAGTGCGCAAAATGGGCATTGATCCATCAAGGATCAAGCCCACCAAAACTACCTTTAAAGGAGTTATATCAGGTGTAGAGGCCCGCTGCTCGGGCTCAATCACATTGGAGGTCGTCTTCGGATCTCCTGACAACTTTTGAAGCGAAGAGTTAATCTTCGATATCGTCCCCTTCCACAGCGGCTATCATGCACTGCACGGACGGATCGCGTTTACCCGATTCAATGCGGTGCCGCACTATGCTACCTCAAGCTCAAGATGCTCGAACCACATGGTGTCATAACAGTCAATGGAAACATGGAGCGCTCCCTCCGTACCGAGGAGCACACCGCTGCCCTGGCAGCAGAGGTACAGAGCGGCCTTCACAAGCAGAACCTTAATTCCGCGGCCATGCTCCCGGACACCGGCAAACATGTCCGGACTACTCTGCGGTAGGACAGTCCAGCTCGTCAGGAGCTCGACTAGCAAATCGACCTCCATCTTAGTCCCGACCAAGTGGTGGCATACATACCGCGCGTACATAACTACGCACTAAAAATACCATGGGCAGAGATGGAGGCATAACCAGACTGTGGTCCACAATATGGCTCGACCTTCCTTGGACACACATACTTTTACTTTTCTTTTTATCCTTTTCAGGTTTCTTTTCCGCAGGCCCCTCTTGATGGCCTTATAATCGGGCCTTTCGACGGACGGATATACCAAGGTGGCAAGTAGCACAGACGTATGGGGGAATCTCTAGATGTTCTTGATACGTCTCCAACGTATCTATAATTTATGAAGTATTCATGCCATTATATTATCTGGTTTAGATGTTTATAGGCTTTACTAAACACTTTTATATTATTTTTGGGACTAACCTATTAACTAGAAGCCCAGCCCAAATTGTTGTTTTCTTGCCTATTTATGTGTTTCGAGGAAAAGGAATATCAAATGGAGTCCAAATGGAATGAAACCTTCGGGAGAGTTATTTTTGGAATGGAAGCAATCGAGGAGACTTGGAGTAGACGTCAGGTAAGCTTCGAGGAAGCCACGAGGCAGGGAGGTGCGCCCTACCCCCTGGGCGCGCCCCCACCCTCGTGGGCCCCTCGTGGCTCCCCTGACCGACTTCTTTCGCCTATATATATATCAATATACCCTAAAAACATCAGGGAGCACAATAGATCGGGAGTTCCGCCGCCACAAGCCTCTGTAGCCACCAAAAACCAATCGCGACCCTGTTCCGACACCCTGCTGGAGGGGGGAATCCCTCTCCGGTGGCCATCTTCATCATCCCGGTGCTCTCCATGATGAGGAGGGAGTAGTTCACCCTTGGGGATGAGGGTATGTACCAGTAGCTATGTGTTTGATCTCTCTCTCTCTCTCTCTCTCGTGTTCTTGAGGTGGCATGATCTTGATGTATCGCGAGCTTTGCTATTGTAGTTGGATCTTATGATGTTTCTCCCCCTCTACTCTCTTGTAATGGATTGAGTTTTCCCTTTGAAGTTATCTTATCAGATTGAGTCTTTAAGGATTTGAGAACACTTGATGTATGTCTTGCATGTTCTTATCTGTGGTGACAATGGGATATCACGTGATCCACTTGATGTATGTTTTGGTGATCAACTTGTGAGTTCCGTGACCTTGTGAACTTATGCATAGGGGTTGGCATACATTTTCATCCCGACTCTCCGGTAGAAACTTTGGGGCACTCTTTGAAGTTCTTTGTGTTGGTTGAATAGATGAATCTGAGATCGTGTGATGCATACCGTATAATCATACCCACAGATACTTGAGGTGACATTGGAGTATCTAGGTGACATTAGGGTTTTGGTTGATTTGTATCTTAAGGTGTTATTCTAGTACGAACTCTATGACAGATCGAACGGAAAGAATAGCTTCATGTTATTTTACTATGGACTCTTGAATAGATCGATCAGAAAGGATAACTTTGAGGTGGTTTTGTACCCTACCATAATCTCCTTGTTTGTTCTCCGCTATTAGTGACTTTGGAGTGACTCTTTGTTGCACGTTGAGGGATAGTTATATGATCCAATTATGTTATTATTGTTGAGAGAACTTGCACTAGTGAAAGTATGAACCCTAGGCCTTGTTTCCTAGCTTTGTAATACCGTTTACGCTCACTTTTATCATTAGTTACCTTGCTGTTTTTACATTTTCAGATTACAAATACTCATATCTATCATCCATACTGCACTTGTATCACCATCTCTTCGCCGAACTAGTGCACCTATACAATTTACCATTGTATTGGGTGTGTTGGGGACACAAGAGAATCTTTGTTATTTGGTTGCAGGGTTGTTTGAGAGACACCATCTTCAACCTACGCCTCCCACAGATTGATAAACCTTAGGTCATCCAGTTGATGGAAATTTGCTACTTTCCCACAAACCTCTGCACTTGGAGGCCCAACAACTTCTACAAGAAGAAGGTTGCATAGTAGACATCAAGCTCATTTCTGGCGCCGTTGCCGGGGAGGTTAGTGCTTGAAGGTATATGTTTAGATCTTGCAATAGAATCTTTTAGTTTCTTGTTTTATCACTAGTTTAGTTTATAAAAGAAAACTACAAAATAATGGAATTAAGGGTGCCTCATATGCTTCATCTTTTTAATATCCTTCATGAAAATAAGGATTCCGATAATTGTGCCAAAGTGTTAGAAGAAGAATGCATTAGAATGTTTGGCATTAAATATTTGAATGATGAGCATGATAGCAATGTTGTTAGTATGAATTCCTTGAATATCCATGATGCTAATGATATGCAAACCACAAGCTTGGGGAAGCTATGTTTGATGAAGATGATATTTCCCCCCCAAGTTTTGATGAGAAAATTTATTTTGATGATAGCATGCCTCCTATTTATGATGATTATATTGATGAAAGTGGGTTTGGAAGAGTGTCAACTTTAGGAAGTAATGATCCCACTATTTTGGAGGGTGTTGAATCTTATTATGATAATTGTGAAAGTGGATTTGGAGAGGTCATGACTTTATTTAGTAATGATTCCACTATTTCGGAAGAGGTTCCAATTGATTATGAAAACAAAGTTGCTATCTATGACGATTACAGTGATGACTTGTATGCTATTAAGAATAATGATAACCATGAAACTTGTCATCATGATTTTAGTTTTCAATTGGATTATGTCGGCATTCTGGGAACGGGGGTCCCCAGACTTGCCTGCCTACGGCCTGCGGCGTGGCTCAAAGGGGGGCCCAACATGGCCCATCTTCATCAACACAGACCCAAGACCCTCGCGAGGGCCAAGCCTCGTGGGGCGGACGACACGGAGCTTCCTCAGGCACGGCCTCATCAGGCTGGCTCGCGAGGAGGCGGAGAGATCAAGGCGGGGTACCTCACGAGGTGCCCGTGACGCAAGCCATGACGACCAAGGGCGCCAGGCGGGCGCCAGCCCGCGCAGTGTCCTCCTTTCCTCTTTGGTGCAAAGGGGGCAAGCGCAGCCACGGAGTACCGAGGCATCAGGCAAAGGTCGCCATTTCGGTGCAACAAGACCAAGACCAGGAGGACTGCAAGACGGAGGTCATCGTGGAGCCCAAGACGGCGTCACCACCAGAGCTTTGTGCAGGCAAAGACTACTTTTGTCAGGATAGCTGGTACTAGCTGCCCCCCTTCAAATTAGCCCGCCATTGTTGGCTCCCTTCCTGCACGATATTTGGGAAGAGGACCAGGGCCTCTATAAATAGGACTAGCCACCATAGTAGGAAAAAGGGGGGAGAGAAGATCGAATCACACACAGAGAGAGAGAGATAGAGAGAGAAGGGTGATTGAACTCCTCCCAACAGTTCATCGCCCCAGCCAAGAACAGACCCTCGCGAGGCTGTTCTTCCTTGTATTGCTCATCATCATCAGCCCAAGAGGCAATCCACCACACCACACATTGGAGTAGGGTATTACACCACAACAGTGGCCCGAACCAGTATAAACCCTGTGTTTCTTGTGCTGTTCTTTCCTTAGCTTAGATCTTAGCAAGGCGGAGGGGTGCAGGTAGGTAGGAGGTGAAATCTCTGCGCGCACCCCAGTGTTCGAACCTCAAGGGTCTGCCGGAACCCCGAAATCCGACAGATTATGCCTAACATGGTAATTATTTTGTTGAATTTGCTCCCACTATTATTCATGAGAAGAAATTCGCTTATGTGGAGAGTAATAAAATTTATATGCTTGTAGATCATGAAAATAATGCTTTATGTGATAGTTATATTGTTCAATTCATTCATGAATCTACTAAAAATTATTATGAGGGAGGAATATGTGCTTGTAGGAATTGGAATAATACCAAGTTTCCTCTCTATGTGCTCAAAATCTTGAAGTTATGCTTGTTTTGCTTTCCTATGCTAGCTGATTATTGTTCCCATAAATTGTTTGCTCAAAAAATCCCTATGCATAGGAACTGGGTTAGACTTAAATCTTCTAGTCATATTCTTCATGATGCTCTCTTTATGTTTCAATTCTTATCTTTTATGTGAGCATCATTGAAATCATCATGCCTAGCTAGGGGCGTTAAACGATAGCGCTTGTTTGGAGGCAACCCAATTTTATTTTTAGTCCTTGCTTTTTGTTCCTGTTTATTAATAAATAATTCATATATCCTCTTTTTAGATGTGGTTTTATGTTTTAATTAGTGTTTGTGCCAAGTAGAACCTTTGGGAAGACTTGGGGAAAGTCTTTGCGATCTTGCTGTAAAAAACAGAAACTTTAGCGCTCACGAGATTTGCTGCCATTTTTTAATGGAGAGTTATATTTAGTTAATTATTTTTGAAGATGATTAATAGGTAAATTCCTCACGTTCAGAATTTTAGTTTAGATTTTTTGGGGTTCCATAAGTATTCGATACCTACAGATTACTACAGACTGTTCTGTTTTTGACAGATTCTGTTTTTCGTGTGTTGTTTGCTTATTTTGATAAATCTATGGCTAGTAATAGAGTTTATGAACCATAGAAAAGTTGTAACACAGTAGGTTTAGCACCAATATAAATAAATAATGATTTCATTATAGTACCTTGAAGTGGTGGTTTGTTTTCTTTTACTAACGGAGCTCACGGGTTTTCTGTTAAGTTTTGTGTTGTGAAGTTTTCAAGTTTTGGGTAAAGATTCGATGGACTATGGAATAAGGAGTGGCAAGAGCCTAAGCTTGGGGATGGCCAAGGCACCCCAAGGTAATATTCAAGGACAACTAAGAGCCTAAGCTTGGGGATTCCCCGGAAGGCATCCCCTCTTTCGTCTTCGTTCATCGGTAACTTTACTTGGAGCTATATTTGTATTCACCACATGATATGTGTTTTGCTTGGAGCGTCAATTTATTTTGTTAGGATTTGCTTGCTGTTATTTAGAACAATGTTTTGCATCTTTTATTTCAATAAAAGTGGCATTGATGGCCTTTACTATGCCTATTTTTCAAGTCTACATATTGCTGTTTTGAAAACAGAAAGTTTACCACTTTTGCAAAAATTCCCTAGAAAAGTCAGAATGTGATAAAATGTTGAAACCTTTTGCATAATAATATCTGATAAATTTACTACAGTGGGAATTTTCTTTCATAATTTCTGGAGCTAGGGAAGTATGGATCTTGCTGCATTCTTCACAGACTGTCTTGTTTAGGCAGATTGCTGTTATGTTTGCATTGTTTGCGTATGTTTGCTTGTTTAATGATTCTATTTGAGGATAGGACTATTATATATGCAGAGGAATTTAGTATGCAATGTTTATTAATATTTTAGTAATTTTCTACAGAAGAGTATGATAAGGTTTGTGCATTGGTTTATACTAACTTATCTCACGAGTACTTGTTGAGTTTTGTGTGGATGAAGCTTTTGAGATTTAGGGAGACTGTGATATGAATGGAGCTTAGGAGACACAAAATAATATTTCAAGAATTCTCAAGCTTTGGTATGCCCAAGGCATCCCAAGATAATATTTCAAGAATTCTCAAGCGTCTAAGCTTGGGGATGCCCCGGTTGGCATCCCACCTTTCTTCTTCGACAACTATCGGTTAGTATCGGTTGATCCTAAGTTTTTGCTTCTTCACATGATGAGTGCTATCCTTGAAATGTCGTTTTATTTTGTTTTGCTTGTTGTTTGAACAAAATGTCAAGATCTGAAATTATTAAATGGGAGAGTCTTCACATAGCTAAATAATTATTTAACTACTCATTGATCTTCACTTATATCTTTCGGAGTAGTTTGTTATTCATTCACATGCTTCACATATATCCTATGAGTAAATGGTTGAATGAATTGAATATAATAAATCAGAAATTTTATATGTTTCATATGCTTATCCCATGGGGAGTAATGAATTCACATATAAGAAGTAGAGGTGGTAAATTTATTGAAGGTTAGCAAACATAGTATTGGTCACTTGAACAATTCATGAAAAAATATTGAGGGAAGAGAGATTTCACATATAAATATACTATCTTGGACATCTTTTATAATTGTGAGCACTCATTAATATATGACATGCTAAAAGGTTGATGTTGGACAAGGAAGACAACGTAATGGGTTATGTTTTCTTATATCTAAAATAAAGCATATTGCCATGAATCATTCAACATGCTGAGCTTGCCTTTCCCCCTCATGCTAGCCAAATTCTTGGCACCAAGTAAAGATACTACTTGTGCTTCCAAACATCCCTTAAACCAGTATTGCCATGAGAGTCCACCATACCTACCTATGGATTGAGTAAGATCCTTCAAGTAAGTTGTCATCGGTGCATGCAATAAAAATTTCTCTCTAAATATGTATGATCTATTAGTGTGGAGAAAATAAGCTTTATACGATCTTGTGATGTGGAAGCAATAAAAGCGACAGACTGCATAATAAAGGTCCCTATCACATGTGGCAATATAAAGTGACATTCTTTCGCATTAAGATTTTGTGCATCCAACTATAAAAGCGCATTACAACCTCTGCTTCCCTCTGCGACGGGCCTATCTTTTATTCTTGTGTTATACCTTATGCAAGAGTCATGGTGATCTTCACCTTTACTTTTTACATTTTATCCTTTGGCAAGCACATTGTGTTGGAAGGGCCTATCTTTCATTTTATCCTTTTCCAATTGGATGTGAGGCATCATGAACTATTATTGTTGACATTACCCTTGAGGTAAAAGGTTGGGAGGCAAATCTATAAAAACTTTGGACCCATAAATATCACGGGAGTGTTAGCAAATGTGAAAGATTAAATGATAGTTGAGTATGTGAAGTTTGCTGAATCAAAGCTCTGACATAGACCCTTCCTGAAAATAAGATGAATTGTAATTGTTTGATGACTAATAACACGGTTTGTTAGTCTTCAAGAAAGTTTATGATCTATACTTTAACATGTGAATAGCTTGTTACTTGATCATGAAAAGTCTTATGAGTTGAGCCACTGTTGTGATATATAATGATGCTAGAAAAGGTGATTGAAATTATCGTTGATCAAACTTGTGCACCGGCTAGCATTCACACTTCATAAATTATTTCTTTTATCATTTACCTACTCGAGGACGAGCAGGAATTAAGCTTGAGGATGCTGATACGTCTCCAACGTATCTATAATTTATGAAGTATTCATGCTATTATATTATCTGTTTTAGATGTTTATGGGCTTTACTGAACACTTTTATATTATTTTTGGGACTAACCTATTAACCGGAGGCCCAGCCCAAATTGATGTTTTCTTGCCTATTTCAGTGTTTCAAAGAAAAGGAATATCAAACGGAGTCCAAACGGAATGAAACCTTCGAGAGAGTTATTTTTGGAACAGAAACAATCCAGGAGACTTGGAGTAGACGTCAGGGAAGCTTCGAGGAAGCCATGAGGCAGGGAGGCGCGCCCTACCCCCTTGGACGGGCCCCCACCTTCGTGGGGCCCTCATGGCTCCCCTGACCGACTTCTTTCGCCTATATATATATCAATATACCCTAAAAACATCGGGGAGCACAATAGATCGGGAGTTCCACCACCGCAAGCCTTTGTAGCCACCAAAAACCAATCGGGACCCTGTTCCGGCACCCTGCCGGAGGGGGGGGGGGAATCCCTCTCCGGTGGCCATCTTCATCATCCCGGTGCTCTAATTGACGAGGATGGAGTAGTTCACCCTCGGGGCTAAGGGTATGTACCAGTAGCTATGTGTTTCTCTCTCTCTCTCTCTCTCTCTCTCTCTCGTGTTCTTGAGGTGGCATGATCTTGATGTATCGCGAGCTTTGCTATTGTAGTTGGATCTTATGATGTTTCTCCCCCTCTACTCTCTTGTAATGGATTGAGTTTTCCCTTTGAAGTTATCTTATTGTATTGAGTCTTTAAGGATTTGAGAACACTTGATGTATGTCTTGCATGTACTTATCTGTGGTGACAATGCGAGATCACGTGATCCACTTGATGTATGTTTTGGTGATCAACTTGCGAGTTCTATGACCTCGTGAACTTATGCACAGGGGTTGGCACACATTTTCGTCTTGACTCTCCGGTAGAAACTTTGAGGCACTCTTTGAAGTTCTTTGTGTTGGTTGAATAGACGAATCTGAGATTCTGTGATGCATATCGTATAATTATACCCACGGATACTTGAGGTGACATTGGAGTATCTAGGTGACATTAGGGTTTTGGTTGATTTGTATCTTAAGGTGTTATTCTAGTACGAACTCTATGATAGATCGAACGAAAATAATTGCTTCATGTTATTTTACGACGGACTCTTGAATAGATCGATCAGAAAGGATAACTTTGAGGTGGTTTCGTGCCCTACCATAATCTCTTCGTTTGTTCTCCTCTATTAGTGACTTTGGAGTGACTCTTTGTTGCATGTTGAGGGATAGTTATATGATCCAATTATGTTATTATTGTTGAGAGAACTTCCACTAGTGAAAGTATGAACCCTAGGCCTTGTTTCCAAGCATTGCAATACCGTTTACACTCACTTTTATCATTAGTTACCTTGCTGTTTTTACATTTTCAGATTACAAATACTCATATCTATCATCCATATTGCACTTGTATCTCCATCTCTTCGCTGAACTAGTGCACCTATACAATTTACCATTGTATTGGGTGTGTTGGGGACACAAGAGAGTCTTTGTTATTTGGTTGCAGGGTTGTTTGAGAGAGACCATCCTCAACCTACGCCTCCCACGGATTGATAAACCTTAGGTCATCCACTTGAGGGTAATTTGCTACTGTCCTACAAACCTCTGCACTTGGAGGCCCAACAACATCTACAAGAAGAAGGTTGCGTAGTAGACATCAGTTCTTCTTAGCGATCATTCTACCTGTTTTCAGGACCCGTACGCAGCTCCCCCTTGGTCTTGGCATGTCAAATAGCCACTGTTGCTTATCGCACTATTTGTACAAATACGCTTTGACGTATTAATGAAAATCACAATGGAAGCAGTTTGCGGCCCAATTTATGTGGCATTAGCTTACTACTTCATTTATATTTCGTTATTCTTATTTGCACCCGTACACTTTGGTATGCCGTAATTCACCAGGGGATTTATTGTGCCCCATACTATGGCAACAAGTCCGAAAACTTTTATAGTATAGTTCGGCACCCCGAATTTCAGCATTATATGCATTGGCTCCGAATCATGTCTTTGGTCAATAGTTGGGCTGCCCGGCTCCTATGCTTACTACCTTACGTTCCACTCTATCGGCTAGGGTAGTAAAGGGAGAACTACTAGGATTGTGACCTGGTTTATCCGGATGAGCACCTCAGTAGAGAAAGCCGAAAACTGACTGTCATGATGCGGCGTGAGCCGGTCAGCTGTTCGGAGGTTAGAGATCTTTTGCTATTTTTTCCGCATTATGCGATGAATCGGTCTTTACCCGATCAAGTGCTTACAACACCCTAGGCTGGACTCACGAATACTAGGGGCTGCGCCTAAAATTCTATTGTCAAATCCTATGGCTAAGTGAGGGTGATAAAGCCACATAGTCCGATTGTCTGGTTCGTTGTGCTAAACACCTCCTTCAAGGACCAAACTTTTGGATAAAGAGTGTTTTAGATTCATCCTGAACACCCCCATACTACCTACGTGGGGGCTGAAGCCGACGACTGGCCAAATCTCAGAGTTAATAAAACAGCTGCACATGATGTAAAATTTTAAATAATAAAGAGCAAAGCATTATATTACATATCAGCCTTGTTTTCATCGTACAGGAAGGGACAATATGAATGATTTCATTCAAAGATAATGTCTTTTGAACAATGCCCTTCTACAATACAGGATCCCTTCAGGACATCTTCAAAATACCGCTCGTGTGTGCGGTGCTCCTTGCCCGTGGGCGGTCCTTTAGTTGCGAGCTTGATGGCGTCCATCTTTGCCCATTGTATCTTGACACGGGCGAAGGCCATCCGCGCACCTTCTATGCAGACCGATCGCTTGATGGCATCAAGCCGAGGGCAGGCATTGACCAGCCACTTCACGAGCCTGAAGTAGCTGCTGGGTATGGCTTCGGCATGCCATAGTTGGATTATCAAATCCTTCATGGCTAGTTCGGCCACCCTATGCAGCTCGACCAGCTGTTTAAGATGATCGCTAAAGGGCACCAGATGTTCTGGCGCAAGGTATTGCGACCAGAACATCTTCACCCTTGAGCTCCCCTCTTCGGCTCGGGAAAATTCTGCAGCGTCAGAAACACTGCACGACAGATTCTCAAACGCCTCTTCTTCACATACTTGCTTTGCATAATGAAAGCCTTACCCGCCGCGATTTTCTTGGCCTCTTGGATTTCCTGAAGGGCGCCTTGGGCTTCAGTCCGGGCCTCTTGTGCACTTTGGCGGGCCTTAGCGAGTTCGGACTCTTGGTCCGCATTCTAGCGCTCCAAGGACTCACATTTCTGCACAGCATCCTAGAGCTCCTGCTAGACCTCGCCAACCCTGGCCCCGTGTTTCTCCCGAGCGGCTTGTTCCTTTACCGCTCTCTCCTTGGCCTCTGCCAGCGCCTTCTTGAGGGCCTCCACCTCGGTCATCGCCCCTAATAAATATCATGGCACTATGATCAGCACAAACCATTCATCCCTTCCGGACATACACAAGGTCATTTCATACCTTGGGTGTCCTCCAGCTGCTTTTTCACACAGCCGAGCTCTTCCTTTGTCTGTTCCAGCCTCTGCTTCAGTCCAGAGACTTCAGCAACATGAGAAGTGGCGGCTAGCACTGACGCCTGCTTATTTACAAAGACATATATGGTTAGTCTCCTGCGAAAAACTATTTGATCCTCTGTTCGGCTTTTCTTTCCGAACACCGGACAGAGTCTCAGGGGCTACTGTATATACTGTAACTTTCTTGTCACATGAATGTAGCGCTTACCTCAAAGCCTGTTAGAAGGCTTGCGCAGGCTTCAGTCATTCCGCTCTTCGCGAACTGAATCTTCTCAATCACCGCACCCATGAGGGTACGGTGTCCCTCGACAATGGAAGCACTTCGCAGTGCTTCCAGTAGAGTATCCGGTGCCTCTGGTTGGACAAAGGTCACCAGTGGAATAGGCACACCTCCTTCTTCTGTAGGAGGCTGCTTGCTGGATTCCAAAGCCGTATAGGTCTCCGGGGCCGTATTCGGCTGGGAACCGAATTGGGTATGGCCCCCATCGCCAGTCTCCATGGGGATTCCCTATCCCATGTGTCCGGCGGCCGAGATTTTACCCTCTGGCCCCGCCCTGACGGCCTCTCGCGTCTCTCCCTGGCCTGGGGTCCTTCAGGATAGTACCTCGGTCTCATCCATGGCCCTGGGAGAGTAGGCCGTCGGAAGGGACCTGTTGTCCATCACCTTCGGGTCCAACGAATTCCCCGAAGATGAGGATCGCTCGAGGTTGGAACGAGCCGGGCTGCAAATGCATGATTCAACATGTTAGAACTATGAAGTAAAGAAGCTGGAGATTTGAGTGCATCTTTGAGTACTTACGATTCAGCCAGGGGCTTATCCCTGGGGCGCCACTCTAAGCCACTGTCGACGTCCCACGCGGGGTTGTCCGCGGCAGAGGCCTTCCCTTTCTTGGATGCCTCTGCCTCCGGATGCATGGAGGCTGCCCTTTTCTTCCTCCCCCCTCAGGGGGAGAATCGCTTTCCTCCTCTCCCTCGTCGTCAGTGGCAGGAGGGGAGTGGGTGTCGGCGTCTTCGGATGTCGCGTCCGAAGTGCCCTTATGGCGGAGACCACCCCTGGTCCCCTTGGCCTTCTTCTTGGCCTTCTTCTCCGGCGCTTGATAGGGCGCCGGAACCAGCATCTTCGTCAGAAGTGGGATAACTGGTTCTTCGGGCAGCGGAGCCAGACACTGAATCTTCTCTGCCTTATTTGTCTAGCCCTAAAAAAACAAATAGGGAAGTTTAGACATCTTCCTTGTGTATGCAAGTAAAGGGTACACCTTGAAATACGGAAAACTTACCGCACTTGAGGGATGGGCTAGGTCATGCCTGCGGTCTTCGGCCGTCGCTAGCCATGTCTCGTTGGCCTTAAAGAGCACCTTCCCAATATCTTCTTGCGTAGTGCTGAAGAACTGTTGCAAGGTCCGATGCTTGGCCGGATCGAACTCCCACAAGTGGCAACTCCGGCTTTGGCACGATAGGATCCGGCAATCGAGCATCACCTGAATCACGTTGACACGTTTGACGTTCTTGTCCACCATGCGCTGGATGCGCGTCTGCAACATTGTCAGCTCATCTGACGAAACCCAATTTAGGCCCTTCTCTAGCTAGGAAGTGAGCCGCATTGGGGCGCTGGACTTGAATTCTGGAGCTGTGGCCCAGGTGGCGTCGTGGGGCTCTGTGATATAGAACTACAGTAGCTGCCACCCTTTGACAGTCTCCACGAAGGAGCCTTCGGGCCATGTGACATTGGGAATCTTGCTCCCCATGGCGCCTCCACACTCTGTGTGTTGGCCACCCACCACCTTCGGCTTCACATTGAAGATCTTTAGCCACAATCCAAAATGGGGTGGGACGTGGAGGAAAGCCTCCCACATGACAATAAATGTCGAGATGTTAAGGACGGAATTTGGGGCTAGATCATGGAAGTCTATCCCAGAATAGAACATAAGTCTGCATACGAATGGGTGGAGTGGAAATCCCAGCCCGCGGACGAAGTGGGGGATGAAAACTACCCTCTTGTGGGGCTCTGGGGTAGGGACGATATGTCCCTTGGTCGAAAGTCGATGGGCGATTTCCTTGGCCAAATATCCGCCCCCTCGGAGCTGGGTGATGTCCTTCTCCTTGATGGAGGAGACCATCCACTTGCCCTGCGCTCCGGATTCGGACATGGTTGGAGTGCTTTTTGGAGGCGGAAAGGATAGAAGCTTGGACGCTGGAGCTCGAGAATGAATGGGCAGAGAGAGAGAGAAGGCGTGGGTGAAAGGTGGTGAGTCATTATCCCTTTATAAAGGAAACAAATATCAAGTGCCTCCCCACTAACCTTAAAACTCGCCTGTTTCCCAAGGGGCGTGCAGACGACACGCTTGGATTATCCACGCCCGCATTAATGAGAATCCCTCAATAAGGGGACACGATCTCTGCTTTGACAAGACATGCTGGTAAAACCGCATCTCGAAATATGAAGCGGCAGGTCGAAAAACGGTTCGAAATAATGACCGGGTGGTGATGTGTTGTCATGGTACAATAAGCTGTTAGTGGATTGGACTCATGGAATATTATACTCTCTGCGGTTGTGTGTGGTGCTTGTTTTGCAGAGCCGGACACGTTCTTTGTGTTCGAAGGCTATTTTGGAGTATTCGGAGGAGGAACCCACCTTGCAATGTCGAAGACAATCTGCGCGCCGGACACCTCGTCATTGAAGCCTGGTTCAGGGGCTACCGAGGGAGTCCTGGACTAAGGGGTCCTCGGGCGTCCGACCTATTGGACATGGCCCGGACAGATGGGCTATGAAGATACAAGACCGAAGACTCTCACCCATGTCCGGATAGGACTCTGCTTGGCATGGATGGCAAGCTTGGCGTTCGGATATGAAGATTCCTTTCTCTGTAACCGACTTTGTACAACCCTAGTCCCCTCCGGCGTCTATATAAACCGGAGGGTTTAGTCCGTAGAGGCAATCACAATCATAATCATATAGGCTAGACTTTTAGGGTTTTAGACATTACGATCTCATGGTAGATCAACTCTTGTAACCCCCATACTCATCAATATTAATCAAGCAGGACGTAGGGTATTAACTCCATCAATAGGGCCCGAACCTGGGTAAAACTTTGTGTCCCTTGTCTCCTGTTACCATCAACCTCAGATGCACAGTTCGGGACCCCCTACCTAAGATCCGCCGGTTTTGACACCGATAGCCGCCTCGCAGCAGCAAGGACGTGGTGCTGTCACCACTGGCACCGTCAGAAGTCGAGCGACGGTGCGGTCAAGATCATCATGACCTATGCCAAGCACTGCCACGGAAGCCATGTCGCGAGCCCAGCTGCTATTGAGGTTTCCACCGACAGCCGATCAGATGGACGAGTGGCGAGCCACCATCTAGAGTCTGCTCAGTTTCGCCAAGGCTGGGGGCTCGCAGGGAGCTAGACCACCACAGCCTCCTTAGCGATGACGACGGCTCGCGCTGCTGGTCATATGGAAGGGGCACCCCCACAGTAAAGTCCCCATCGCGACAACCGGCGCGAGCGCGGTAGAACCAAGAGCCTAATGATGTCTCGATTGCCTCTTGTGACCCTCAAGCATGTCCAGACCAACGGTGAGCCCCGAAGGACAGGTGGAGGGGAGACGCGCGTGTCGCCGTCGAGCGACGCCGCGACGACCACCGCTGGACCAATGGATGCGGTGGACCCGACGTTGACCAGCCCGCACTCGAGGTTGGCGGGTACCTACCTTTCGAGGTCGGGTACCTGCCTTTACTCATGAGCTAAGGCAAGTTCGTTGGCCGTCTGTCTGCACCTTTAAGCCAGAGATACCTGAGAAGTACGATGGGAAGCTAAACCCGGCAGAGTTTCTGAGCATCTACACCATTGCCGTTCAAGCTATTGGGGGAAGAGATGAGAAGGAGTTCGCCAACTACTTCCCTTTGGCACTCAAGTCCAATGTGAGGTCTTGGCTGATGCACCTACTAGAGAACTCCTGTCGGCGTTCTAGGAACGGGGGTCCCCAGACTTGCCTGCCTGCGGCGTGGCTCAAGTGGGGGCCCAGTGCGGCCCATCTTCATTAACACGAGGCTCAAGACCCTCGCGAGGGGCCAAGCCTCGCGAGGCGGACGACACGGCGCATCCTCAGGCACAGCCTCGTCAGGCTGGCTCGCGAGGAGGCGAAGAGTTCAAGGCGGGGTACCTCGCGAGGTGCCCATGACGCAAGCCATGACGACACGGGGCACCAGGCGGGTGCCAGCGCGCGCAGCGTCCCTCTTTCCTCTTTGGTGCAAAGGGGCAAGCGTATCCGCGGAGTACCGAGGCATCAGGCAAAGGTTGCCACTTCGGTGCAACGAGACCAAGGCTAGGAGGACTACGAGACGGAGGTCACCATGGAGCCCAGCGCAGCGTCATCACCAGAGCCTTTGGCAGGCAAAGACTGCTTTTGTCAGGATAGATGTACTCGCTGTCCCCCTTCAAATTAGCCCGCCATTGTTGGATCCCTTCCCGCTCAATATTTGGGGAGAGGACCAGGGCCTCTATAAATAGGACTAGCCACCCACGTAGCAAGGGGTCGGTGAGGTTCGATTCCTAGGGGAGAGGTTCGATTCCTGGTTGTTTGGTCCGGGATCTGAGAGAGAAAGAGAGAGAAAGGTGACTGAACTCTTCATGGCAGTTCATCACCACAGCCAAGAACAGACCCTCGCGAGGCTGTTCTTCCTTGTATTGTTCATCCACACCAGCCCCAGGAGGCAATCCATCCACCACACACTGGAGTAGGGTATTACACCACATCGGTGGCCCGAACCAGTATAAATCTTGTGTCTTTCGTGCAGCTCTTTTAGTAGTTTAGATCCCATCGAGACAGAGAGGTTGAAGGTGAGAATTCCGCGCGCACCCCAGTGTTTGAACCTTAAGGGTCTGCCGGAACCCGAAATCCGACATTTGGCACGCCAGGTAGGGGTGCACCAGAATTCGTCTTCCACCGCTCCGCTCTCCTCCGACCGTCGCATCCATGTCTGACGCTCGTTGGGCCCGCGCCGAGCGCCGGGCCGCCATCGCTTCCCGCATCGCCTAGACGGCCCTGGTCGTTGGGCATCCTCGTCGTTCCCCGTTGCCCGCCGTCAACGCCGCCAGCGGCCCAGCGGGGGGCGAGCAGCAGGCATCGTCTCAGCACCCGTCCGTGCGGCAAGACGGCCGCACCGCCACTCCGTCACTCGCACCAGCTGGCTCTTCGTCCCGCGCGCTCCACGCACCCTTGGAGGCTCGAGCTGCGCTCCTCGCGGTAAACGAGCTCCTACGCTACCATCCCATCGACGACGTCTATGAAGAATGGCTCGGCTGCGTCGCCGAGCTTGTCCGCGCCGCAGGGGGCTCTTCCGCGCCGTCCGTCCCTCTACGCCGCACTCCGCCCCGCGTGGGCAACGAAGCTCCAGAGGCGCACCAGCCGCCTCCCCTCCAAGAAGATGCCATGGCTCCAAGGCGACCGGCCCCTGGGCGGAACCCGCTCCGCCAGGCGCCATCGCAACAAGAGCGAAGCTGCCAAGAAATCCCTTGCCTGCAGGGGGATGCTAGGGCGCTCCCTGCTCTGGCACGCCGCGACCCTGCTCCAGCTCCGGCATGTCAAGACCCTGTCCTGCTCCTAGCTGCAGCGCGTGGGGACCCTCAAGACCAAGCTCTCCACCAACCGAGGCCTTTCGTGGCCACCGCGGGCTGCCACGCCTACACCACTGATCTGCGCAGCATCGCATGGCCCGACAAGTTCAAGCCCGACCTGCCTCCTCGCTACGACGGCACAACTGACCCCGCGGAATTCCTCCAGCTCTATGAGCTGGGTATCGAGGCTGCCGGCGGGGATGAAAAGGTCATGGCGAACTGGTTCCCCATGGCGCTCAAGGAAGGAGCTTGAACCTGGCTCCTGAATCTGGCTCCAGGCACGGTCTCCTCCTGGGACCAGATGCGCGCCCGCTTCATCGCCAACTTCCAAGGCACTCGCGACCGGCCGCCTGCCGTGAGCGACATGCGCCGCATCAAGCAACAACCCTGAGAGACCCTGCAAAAGTACATCCAGCGCTTCAACAGCGCGCGCCTCAAGATCCCCAGGGTGTCAGAGGAGGCCATCATCTCCGCCTTCTCTGACGGCATGCGTGACTTCAAAATGAAGGAGGAGCTGGCGATGCACGAAGACCTCTGCACCTCCCTGGAGCTGTTCAACTTGGCGAACAAGTGCGCCAGGGCTGAGGAGGGACGTCTCTCCCTCCTCGAGCTGCCTGCCATGGACCCAGAAGAGAAGAAGCCTAAGGCCAAGGACGTGAAGCGCAAGGGGGCTGCCGTGCTCACAGCCGAACCAGACACCAAGCGGGGCAAGGATCTGCCCGAACCCTCCAGAGGCAGCCGGTACTGTGTGTACCATGACCTCCACACCCACAACACCAACGAAGGTCAAGAGCTCCGCGCCGTACGAGAAGGAAGGATCGGCCGTCGCCCTGACCGTGCTGACCGGGGCTATGGCCGAGGAGGAGGAAGAAACCCAGGGCGCTGGGAAGACCGCGGCCCGCACCAGGGGTGGCGCGACCAGCCTCGCGAGGACCGCTGGCGGGACCTGCCTCGTGAGGGGGACTGGAGAGATCAGCCTCATGAGGACCGCCCTCATGGCAACGCAGGCCTACCTCCGCTGCCACCTCCACCAAGAAGGAACGAAGACCACCATCAAGACGAGGGGGCTGGGGGTTTCTAGGAGCCGCGCGCGATCGCCTGCATCCTGGGCGGAGCTCAAGCCCCAGCCTCCCAACGCATCTTCAAGCAGTTTGCCCGCGAGGTGAATGCAGCCCTCCCCAAGCTCGATGTAACGCGCCCCTCAGGTGGTCGGCGTGCCCCATCACGTTCAGCTCGGCAGACCAGCTCAAGTGCGCGGCCACTGCAGGAGTCCTCCCGATGCTCTGCTCCCCGGTCATCAGCAGCGTGCAGGTCACCAAGACCCTCATCGATGGCGGGGCAGGGCTCAACGTCCTGTCTGTGGAAACATTCAACAACCTCCAAGTGCCCTATGATCAGCTTCAGCCAACCAGGCCTTTCTCCAGGATCACCGACGGTTCCACAGTCCCGATCGGGCAGGTCCGCCTCCCTGTCACCTTCGGAGCCCGCAGCAACTACCGCACCGAGCTCATCGACTTCGACGTCGCCCACATCCGCCTGCCGTACAATGCCATCCTCGGGTACCCAACGCTGGCCAAGTTCATGGCCGTGACCCACCACGGCTACAACATCCTCAAGATGCCAGGAAGTGGTGGCGTCATCACGGTGCCCTGTGAAGAGAGAGATGCAGTGTGTTCCCTGGAGCGAGCCTTTCAGGCCGCGTCCCTAGAAGACCCAGATCACGGAAGCAGGAGGCTTCCTGAGACCACCCCCAAGAAGAAGAAGACGTCGTTAGGCTCAGCTCCTCAGGAGGCAGGCCCCTCAGGGCCCGTGCCTCCTCAGGAGGGCGCTCCCTCCATCGCATAGGAAAGCGTGCCCAGCGCCCTCCTCAGGCAGGGCTCGGGGGCTCTCACCTGGAGGGCCATCGACCTAGCTGGAGTCACGAGGGAGGCGCTTGGGCACCATGTGGAGGCGTGCTTCGCAGCATGTTTCCCTCGAGAGGGAGCCAGGCGAGGAAGATCAGACCAGCAAGAGTTCGTTGACGGGGCCATTCAAGAGCTACAGGAGACAAGGATCATGAGAGGTTGCCGCCGCTTGCCAGCCGTGGCCCCACATCCAGGCGAGGATGGTGGGCTACGCGTCTGCGTCAACGTACCAGGGCTCAATCAGATCGACACAACGGAGTGCCTCAGACCCTCGCAAGTGGGGCGCTGCGGAGGTCCACCCCACAGCTATGTTCGCATGCCTTACGGCCTGCCGAGCATGGCTGTGGCGTACCAGCGCCTCATGAGGGGCATCGTGGAGGCTCAGGAAGACAGGCGTTTCGCAGCCTTGGCGGAGATGGAGGCAGCTCGCGAGGAGTCACCAGCGCCTCCGGAGCCTCCCGAGGCCCCGGGGCCTGGGGGCTCGTGAGGATCGGCTTCTGCAGCCTGTCAAGTCTGCTGCACCAACGCCACTACGCCGACGACATCCTCAGGTGACATCTTTCAAGTTCTGCTCTCAGCTGGGAGCACCCTCCCAGGGTTGCATCACTCCCAGGCCGCGTGGGTCTATTCCCGCGGCATGTATCTGCATTTACCTTTCCGTCGTTAGTTTGCCTTGTTGGGGGCGCCCCTCGGGCTGCCTCATCCCCAAGCCGTTCGGGCCAGACCCAGCGGCATGTATCCCCCTAGCATTTATTTGCAACTATGCATTCCCTATCACGCTTAGCTGCATGGTGCCCATCCGCGGCATCTTCTCTTCCCATGTCGGCCACTTGCACGTTAAAGGGGGGGTGCCTGAGCATCGCGACTTAGGGCTCTTACTGGCTCTCCAGCCCTCACCCTCTGGCCTTGTCCATGGCATCGCGACCTGGCATACCAGCGACCGCTGAGATAAGCTCGAGAGTCGGGACCCGAGGACGTAGAGTACCGGCATTTAACCAAAATTTGCAGGGACACATCTCAAGATATGGCCCAGTGCCGGGCGCAACCCGCCCAGAGGTAGGGCCTCGTGAGTCCCGCGCTGGCTCACGGGTGCCCAGATACACCTCACCCAGCTCTACCGTGCCGGTCACGTGTCAGGGCAGGGCTGTATACGCCCTGGGGGCTCCTCCCGAAGGGGAGCCCCCTCCCACGTACCAGTGGAAGCACCATGCTCCGCACTGGCTGACGACACTACCGAGGAGCGGCTATGCCCGTACACATAGGAAAGCGCTATGCTCCGCGCTGGTGATAAACAACTGAGGGTGGCCTCCGGGCCGCGTTAACCTCAGGGAGCCCAGAGCTCAGTGGCTGGCCTCATCGCAACGCCTCCCCTTGGGAGCGCCGCGCGAGGGGGCTGGGCACGGGGGCTACGGCTGGGTCACGCCTAGACGTACGCCGCCCAGCCAGGCCCCTTGGGCCTGGTTCGCCGTGCGTCTCTCCCCGAGCGGAGGCAAGGTATGAAGGCCGTTTGCGCGTCAAGGGGGACCCCTGGGCATCGCGACCCAGGGGCCTAACTGGTCCCGTAGCCCCTCACTCCTTAGTTCCAAAAGGCTATGCTGGGTGAGGTACGCGCGGGGCCGGGCTCTGCAGACGTAGAACGGTAGCCACGCTTACATCTCGCCTCAGCACCCGCTGTTCGCGCGTCAAGGGGGACTCCTGAGCATCGTGACTCAGGGGCCTAACTGGCTCCGTAGCCCCTCACTCCTTAGTTCCGAAAGGCTATGCTGGGTGAGGTACGCACGGAGTCGGGCTCTGCAAACATAGAACGGAAGACACGCCTACATCATGCTTCCCTACTTGTTGTTCGAGCGCCAAAGGGGACTCCTGAGCATCGTGACTTAGGAGCCTCACTTGTCACGTGGCCCCTCACTCCTTTGGTCCCGTCCTGGTTTCCGGTCGGGGCTGATGTTGGGTGAGGCATGCGCGGGGCTGGGCCCTGCCGGCGTAGAACACAAGCAAGTAGGGAAGAAAAGCATAAAATCCAAAGAACTTAAAAGCAAATATTACAGTCCATACTGTCAATCTCAATGCCAAACGCAAGTTTAAATGCCTCCCCGAGGCGTGTTGCATGTGCAGGAACCTAAAGAAGAGCATTGATGGGACGGAGTCACTCGTCGGCGCTGGTTTCGCCTTGTGGAACGGCAGGGTCATTAGCGCCTTGCTTCGGCCTGGTGCTGAAGGCCTGGAACTTCTCCAGCAGCGCCTACGCGCGCCCCTTCACGGGTTCGACAGCGGCAGCAGCACCCTCGCCGCTCACCGGTTCCAGCAGGGCGTCGAGGTCGGTGTTGGGATCGCGGAGGTAGACATGGGCGAAGACCCGTGTCAGCGCGGTAGAAGACAGGACGTGCGCCTCGGCCTCGGCCACGGGGCCGATGCCAAGGACGGCGTCCCCAAGAGCCTTGACTAGGAAGGGAAGCAGCTTGGCGGGGCCATCCTCGTCACCAGCTAGCGGGCTGTCCAAGCCGCTCTCGTAAAGCATCTTCAGTGAAGCGTGGGCGTCCTTCTCCATGTCCGCGAAGGCCACGCGATCTTCGGCGCGGACCTGAGCCTTGGCGTCTAGCTCGGTCTTCGTCGCCTCCAGCCCTGTCTTCCACACGCCTAGACGCTCGCGGCGCTACTTGAGCTTGGCCTCCGCGTCCTCGAGCGCCGCCTCACGCGCCTTCGCCCCCTTCTCCTGCTCTTGGCGAAGGCGAACCTCCTCCGCAAGTTGGCCCCGCAGGCCTTGCAGCTCGTCCTCCAGCGCCTTGCAGTGGTCGCGGGCCTTGACCGCTTCCCCCAGGGCCGCGTCACGAGCAATCTTCGCCTCAAGGACGGCCCACTTCTCCTCGTCGCAGGCCGTCGAGGCCTGAACCAGCGCCGCCCGGATCGAAGCATCAGAGCGAATCCACCCCGAAGCCAGTTCCAGACGCCCGGCCACCAGGCGAGGGTCGGCACCAAGAAGGTCCTGACGCAGCCGGTCCAGTTCAGCAGCAGCATGCTCCAAGACGGAGGAGCCCCGGCGCGCTCCAGGACAACAGGAGGAGCCGAGGGAGCAGTGGCCGGCAAAACGGGGGGAGAAGGTGGCGGCGGCAAGGCCGCCGAATCCCGAGCCAGCGTTCGCTGCGTCTCCCCAGCTGTGGCAGTGGCGCGAGACGAGGATACTTCAGGAGTCACCTGGGCCATGGGGGCTGAGCTCGCCCCCGCCAGCATGGCCAGAACTCCTAAGGGCGACCGACCAGGAGAAGCCCGCGCACTGCGATCACCCCCTTTCACAGGCGGGGGCACTGCCGCGGATGGAGCCTCAGGAGCCCGCTTTGGTTTCTTCGCCGTGGGCGCCCGCCTACTCAAGAGAAGCAATCATCAAGCCTCGTCGGCAGAATGAGAAACAAGAGAACAAAGATCAAGCGCTTACGAGTCATCGCCGGTGAGCTCGGGCAGCTTTCGGCCCAACTTCAAGCCAAACAACCGGCTGGAAGGGTCGACCTTGGGAGCAGAAGGCGCGGCAGCGGACTGCCCCGGGGTAGGGGCAGGCCAGCGGGGGACCAGCCCGGTTCTGTCCTTCTTTGGGATCAGGGGCGAGCTCCCGCTACCCAGCACATCGTCATCATCATCATCATCATCGCTCGGCGATAGGCGGAGAGTACGGGGCGAGCGCCGAGGGAGGGGAGCCCTCGACTCTCCGTCAGTCGCCCCGGAGTCGGGCCCCTCTCCCCGCTCCTCTTCGTCCTCCTCCTCGCTGGAGTCACCGGAGGGCACGTCCACCAGTCCTTCGGAAGGCGCCACGGGCACGAGCCCGACCCCATTGAAAACGGGCATGGACTTCACCACCTGCTCCCAGTCGCTGCGAAGAAACAAGGGCTCGGGAGCGCCCTCCAACTTTGCCACCGTGCCCCCAACCAGAGATTGAAGAACCGCGTCCACGTCCTCTTCGTCCACAGGCCCGGGGCTCAGATGAGGCCTCCACATCGGAGAAGAGTACTGCCAGAGTGGAGCCAACTGCTGCTCCAAGAACTCCGTCAACAGTGACGCGCCAGTCAACTTCGCCGTTGCCATGTTAGCTGGCCGCAAGTCTGCATCCATCTTCTCCAACACCGGCTTCGCGCGGGGATCCACGAGCTCCGCCCAGCACCAGTTACTGGCGCTCACGGCCTGCTCCGTGGGCGGGATCAGCCGAGGGTGGACGCGCCCGGCGTCAACCAAGACCCACTTGCTCCGGAAGCCATCAACCCTCTTCCCGGGACTCGAGATGGTAATGGTGCTGCCATGCGCGACGAAGCTCGCGCACGCGGAAGGAGAACTGCCAGTAGTCCGGAGGTCAAAGTAGTGGCGCAGCAAGGCCACCGAGGGCTGCACCCCTACGTGGGCCTCGCAGTAGTAGGCGAAGATCGCCAGGAGAAGGACAGAGTTGGGGTGGAGATGCAGAGCCAGGAAGTTGTAATGGCGGAGGACAGAGAAGAAGAACTCGGAGAAGGGGGGCACCAAGCCCGCTGCGATGGCGCTCACAAAGAAAGGGTAATAGGTGCTCCCCCGACCATCAGGGGACCACCTCCGTCCCGATGACGCCCTGCGCCGCCGCCATCCGGCACAGCCGGGCAAAGGTGGCCTTGGACACAGTCGGCGGGTCCAGAGCAGGGGAATACCAAGCTTCGGCCGGAGGCTTGCGTGGCGCCACGGCTTCCTAGGTCGCGCAACCGGAGTAGATCTGGAAGTTTGGAGGAAGAAAGGGGAGGCACAAGAAAGGGGATCTGAGCAGCAACCGGAGAAAGCAAGGGTGAAGTCTGGGAAGATGCCTCTCCCTTGTCAACCCATGCGGTTGCTAAGGCACCCACGTCCAATCAACCGCCACGCGGCGTCCAAGGCCACAGGCTGTTGGGGCCCGCGGCGCTTCACCCTTGCCCTTGCGCCTCTCGGCACGGCCAAGTCCATCAGCGCCTTGGGCCCGGGGGCTACTGTCGGCGTTCTGGGAACGGGGGTCCCTAGACTTGCCTGCCTGCGGCCTGTGGCGTGGCTCAAGTGGGGGCCCAGCGCGGGCCATCTTCATCAACACGAGGCTCAAGAACCTCGCGAGGGGCCAAGCCTCACGGGGCGGACGACACGACGCATCTCAGGCATAGCCTCGTCAGGCTGGCTCGCGAGGAGGTGGAGAGTTCAAGGTGGGGTACCTCGCGAGGTGCCCATGACGCAAGCCATGACGACACGGGGCACCAGGCGGGTGCCAGCGCGCGCAGCGTCCCTCTTTCCTCTTTGGTGCAAAGGGGGCAAGCGTATCCGCGGAGTACCGAGGCATCAGGCAAAGGTTGCCACTTCGGTGCAACAAGACCAATGCCAGGAGGACTACGAGACGGAGGTCACCATGGAGCCCAGCGTGGCGTCATCACCAGAGCCTTTGGCAGGCGAAGACTACTTTTGTCAGGATAGATGTACTCGCTGTCCCCCTTCAAATTAGCCCACCATTTTTGGATCCCTTCCCGCTCAATATTTGGGGAGAGGACCAGGGCCTCTATAAATAGGACTAGCCACCCACGTAGCAAGGGGTCGGTGAGGTTCGATTCCTAGGGGAGAGGTTCGATTCCTGGTTGTTAGGTCCGGGATCTGAGAGAGAAAGGTGACTGAACTCTTCATGGCAGTTCATCACCACAGCCAAGAACAGACCCTCCTGAGGCTGTTCTTCCTTGTATTGTTCATCCACACCAGCCCCAGGAGGCAATCCATCCACCACACACTGGAGTAGGGTATTACACCACATCGGTGGCCCGAACCAGTATAAATCTTGTGTCTTTCGTGCAGCTCTTTTAGTAGTTTAGATCCCATCGAGACGGAGAGGTTGAAGGTGAGATTTCCGCACGCACCCCAGTGTTCGAACCTTAAGGGTCTGCCGGAACCCGAAATCCGACAACTGCATTTCGTCATGGGCTGACCTATGCCATGAGTTCATTGGTGCTTTCACTGGCGGCCATCAAGAACTAGGACGGCCCAGCGGCTTGCAGCTCCTCTAGCAGAAAGAAGGAGAGACTCTCCGGAAGTATTTACAGAGATTCAGCAAAGTCCATAGGAACATCCCAAATATCCATCCAACAGATGTGATAGCTGCCTTCCAGTCCAATGTGCGCAACCGCAAGATTTGTTCCAAGATGAATGTGCGGTTGCCCAAGACTGTGAAGGTGCTTTTCACCTTGGTGGACAAGTGTGCTCGGATGGAGGAAGGGAGGAAACTCCCCGGAGAAGAAGATTGCATCAACGTCGACTTAGAAGATGACGACGGATCCACCAGTCAGAAGAAGTGCAAGAAGCGCAGAAGCGCAAGGATAAGGCAGTGATAATTGTCGAAGGATCGGGCACACTCAGTACCGGCAAGAAGGCCAGGGCCGAAGCCTCCGGGAAGGAAGCTCCCATGTGCGCTGACTGTCGGGAGGCCGCGGCTGCCGAAGAGGCTAGGAAAGGCGATGGGCCGTACTGTAAAATTCATCGGACCAAGGGCCATGATATTTAAGAGTGTCATCAGGTTGAACAACTTGTCAAGAGGTAGAGAGCAGAATATGAGAAGCGCGATAAGGAAAAAGGTCAGAATGTCGCTGGCGGGAAGGGCCGAGGCGGTGAAGAAAATCACCCCGGCAAACCCTTGCAGAACCAAGGAAAACCCGCCAGCGGTCGAGAGAAGGAAGATTGCAATGATGAGAGTGATGGAGGGGATGAAGAGGAAACCCGTGAGCAGGAGTTTCAAAAGGCCACTGATGCGCTCTGCATTGACAAGGGGCATCCCTGCACTCCTCTCACCGACAACTCAAACGGTGGGCACGTGAGGTCAGTGGCATGGAGCCAGCAGCTAGCAGAGGCTCGGAAGCCGCTCAAATGGTCACGCACACCCATCATCTTCAACGAAGAGGACCATCCTGACCATACCACTGCGATAGGATGTCTGCCATTGTTGGTTTCTCCAACAATTCGCAACCTCAAAGTCACAAAGATGTTAGTTGACGGTGGGGCTGGGTTGAATCTGATTTCCCCAAGGGTTATCAGCAAACTTCAGATAGCAGAGGAAGAACTAAAGAACACGGGTACATTTCAAGATGTTAATCTCGACAATAGTCATCCTAAAGGAAAGATCACATTACCCGTGACATTTGAGGGAGAACTGAACTACCGGACTGAGAAGTTTGTGTTTGATGTGGTCGACCTCCCCCTACCGTACAATGGGATTCTTGGACGCCCAACCTTGGCTAAATTCATGGCGGCATCCCACTATGCCTACAGGCTACAACAACTTGAAGATTCCTGGGCCGGTAGGAGTCATTTCCATCCCATCAGATGAGAAGGATGCAATCATTTGCGTGGATAAGATGTACCAAGATGCAGTCACGGCAGAAGCAGCGGCAGCAGTAGTTCCCGCCAAGGAGAACATAGGAAAGAACAAGGATATCAGGGACACCAGCAAGGAATCCGGAAAGCGTATCTCTTCGGAGTGGGCCACGCCCATCGATGAATTGCCGGAGAGTTCCAACAACAAGAGATCCAAGGTTTCTGCACCACAAGTGAAGAAGGTCCCGGCAGGGATGCCTAGCATTCATGGTACTTTCACTATTAGTGCCACCCTTGATGACAAATAGGAAAGCGCGCTCGTTGCCTTCCTGCGGGCGAATATCGATGTGTTTGCCTGGCAACCATCTGATTTTCCCTGGTGTTCCCAGGGAGGTAATCGAGCACCACCTTGTTGTCTGCTCACATGACCGACCTGTCAAGCAGAAAATTTGGAAGCAAGCATTGGAGAGACATTAGTTTATTGCAGAAGAGATTAAGAAGCTTGTGGCAGCTAGTTTGGTCGGAGGAGTGCTACATCCAACATGGTTAGCAAATCTGGTGGTCGTTTGCAAGGCTAACGGGAAATGGAGACTTTGCATAGATTTCACAGATCTCAACAAGGCTTGCCCGAAGGACCCATTTCCCTTGTCGTGCATTGATCAGATTGTGGAATCCACTTCAGGCTGTGATTTGCTCTCCTTTTTGGATGCATATTCCGGTTATCACCAAATCTACATGGCCAAAGGATATGAAGAGAAGACTTCATTCATCACCTCATATGGTACGTACTGCTTTGTCCGCATGCCATTCATATTGAAGAGTGTCAGGTCTACTTTTGCAAGGTCAGTCCAGATTGGTACTGAGCCACAGCAGCGTAGGAACATTGAGGCTTATATGGATGATATTGTGGTCAAGACCAAGGACAAAGCAACCCTCGTCTAGGATTTGGAAAAGACATTTGCTAATTTATGCAAGATCAACTTGAAGCTCAACCCGGAGAAGTGTTTGTTTGACGTTCCCTTCGACAAGCTACTTGGGTTCTTCATGTCCCATCGAGGGATCGAAGCTAACCCCGACAAGATCAAGGCTATCGAGCAAATCTAGGTGCCCAGGACAGTTAAGGATGTGAGGCGCCTGACAGGGTGTGTTGCCGCGCTAAGCGGATTCATTTCCAAGTCTGCCGAGCGTGCCCTGTCGTTCTTCAAAATCCTGAAAAAGGCAGGGCCCATGAAGTGGGCCCGAGTAGCAGATGCGGCTTTGCAAGAGATGAAGGCCTACTAGTCCTCTGTGCCCACCTTGGTTTCCCCCAAACTACAAGAGCCATTGCTGCTATACTTGGCGGTAACCAATCAAGTGGCTAGCGCAGCTTTGGTGGCACATCGGGAAGTGGAAGAAGCAGAAAGTGGGCAAGGCCCCGCAGAGCCAGATAAGGTTCAGGACAGAAGGGAGCACGGCAGTGAAGGCGACTCCAAGGAGACGACAAGGAAGAAAGTGGTGCAACGCCCAATATACTTCATTAGTTCCTTGCTACAACGGGCTAGATCGAGGTACTCTGGTGTGCAAAAGTTGATCTTTGGTCTCATCATGGCCTTAAGGAACCTGCGCCACTACTTCCAAGCCCATGAAATCACAGTTGTCAATCCCTTCCCGTTGCAAAGGTTACTCCGAAATCCCGAGGCTACCGACATAATTGTGGAGTGGGCTTTGGAGTTGTCCAGTTTTCGCCTGAAGTTTGAGAGCACGTCTACAATTCAGAGCAGGGCATTGATACGTCTCCAACGTATCTATAATTTTTGATTGTTCCATGCTATTATATTATCTTTTTAGATGTTTAATGGGCTTTATCATACACTTTTATATTATTTTTGGGACTAACTTACTAACCAAAGGCCCAGTGCAAATTGCTGTTTTTTTTGCCTATTTTAGTGTTTCGCAGAAAAGGAATATCAAACGGAATCTAAACGGAGTGAAACCTTCGGGAGAGTGAGTTTTGGAACAAACGCAATCCAGGAGACTTGGAGTGGACGTCAAGGAAGCATCGAGGAGGCCACAAGGCAGGGAGGCGCGCCCAGGGGGCAGGCGCACCCCCCACCCTCGTGGGCCCCTTGTGGCTCCCCTAACCGACTTCTTTCGCCTATACATACTCATATACCCCAAAACATCCGAGAGCACCACGAAACCCTATTTCCACCGCCGCAACCTTCTGTACCCAAGAGATCCCATCTTGGGGCCTTTTCCGGAGCTTCGCCGGAGGGGGAATCGATCATGGAGGGCTTCTACATCAACACCATAGCCTCTCCGATGATGTGTGAGTAGTTTACCACAGACCTTCGGGTCCATAGTTATTATCTAGATGGCTTCTTCTCTCTCTTTGGATCTCAATAGAAAGTTCTCCTCAATCTTCTTGGAGATCTATTCGATGTAATTCTTTTTGCGGTGTGTTTGTCGGGATCCGATGAATTGTGGGTTTATGATCAAGATTATCTATGAACAATGTTTGGTTCTTCTCTGAATTCTTTTATGTATGACTTGTTATCTTTGCAAGTCTCTTCGAATTATCAGTTTGGTTTGGCCTACTAGATTGATCTTTCTTGCAATGGGAGAAGTGCTTAACTTTGGGTTCAATCTTGCGGTGTCCTTTCCCAGTGACAGCAGGGGCAGCAAGGCACGTATTGTATTGTTGCCATCAAGGATAAAAAGATGGGGTTTATATCATATTGCTTGAGTTTATCCCTCTACATCATGTCATCTTGCGTAATGTGTTACTCTGTTCTTATGAACTTAATACTCTAGATGCATGTTGGATAGTGGTCGATTTGTGGAGTAATAGTAGTAGATGTAGAATCATTTCGGTCTACTTGTTGCGGACATGATGCCTATATACATGATCATGCCTAGATATTCTCATAATTATGCACTTTTCTATCAATTGCTCGACAGTAATTTTTCCTCCCACCGTAATACTTATGCTATTTTGAGAGAAGCCACTAGTGAAGCCTATGACCCCCGGGTCTATTTTCCATCATATAAGTTTCCAATCTATTTTACTTTGCAATCTTTACTTTCAATCTATATCATAAAAATACCAAAAATATTTATCTTATTATCTCTATCAGATCTCACTTTTGCAAGTGGCCGTGAAGGGAATGACAACCCCTTTATCGCGTCGGTTGCAACGTTCTTATTTGTTTGTGTAGGTGGGAGGCGACTTGCGTGTAGTCTCCTACTGGATTGATACATTGGTTCTCAAAAACCGAGGGAAATACTTACGGTACTTTGCTGCATCACCCTTTCCTCTTCAAGGGAAAACCAACGCAGTGCTCAAGAGGTAGCAGGCATTGGCAAAGTTTATTGCAGAATGGACGCCAACCCCTGATGAGGAAACACCAGAAATAGTTATCCCCGGCAAGGAAGCGCCCCAAGAATGGATCATGTATTTCGATGGTGCCTTTTCCCTACAAGGTGCAGGAGTTGGCGTGCTTATCATGGCCCCCTCCGGGGAGCACTTTAAGTACGTCATGCAGATGCACTTTGCTCAGGAAGAGGCGACCAACAATACAACAGAATATGAAGGGCTCCTTGCCGGGCTCAGGATTGCCGTAGAATTGGGAATTAGTAAGCTGATCATTCGAGGAGATTCACAGCTTGTGGTGAGACAAGTCAACAAGGATTACCAAAGTCCGTTGTTGGAGGCATACGTTGAGGAAGTGAGAAGATTGGAGGAGCGCTTTGATGGATTGCAAATAGAGCACATACGCCATGCGGAAAACAACATAGCTGATTATCGATCAAAGTGTGCTTCGCAAAAGCTTCCTGTGCAACCAGGAACTTTTGTTCTCCGCCTTACTCAACCCTCCGTATCCCCAGCAAAAATGGCCCGGAAAAGGAGAAAGATGGACTCCGGTAAGCCTCTCCCGATAGAGCGATACAATGCTCCTGGTAGGGACCCTACCAGAAACAACTCCCCATCACTTGACGGACCACACCCTCCAGATGTGCCTATGGTCCCCGCGAATGAGGAACATGCCCCCGAAGTTGAGGAGGTGCCGCTAGTCCTTGTTCCCGAGCCCCAGGCTCCAACTTGGGCAAGGCACATAGTCCACTTTCTCCAAACTAGAGAACTTCCCGATGACCAAGATGAGGCTGAAAGAGTAGCCCGAAGGGCCAGTATGTATCAGTTTGTCGATGACACTCTATACAGAAGGAGACCCAACGGTGTGAAATTTAAGTGCATCTACCGGGAAGAAGGAAAGGAACTGCTGGCTGAGATACACGAGGCATGTGCGGCTCCCGCATTGGATCAAGGGCATTAGTTGGGAAAGCATTCCGGCCAGGATTCTATTGGCCCACAGCCCTCCAAGATGCGGCTGAGCTATTCACCAAGTGTGAAGCCTGCCAGTTCCATTCCAAAGACATCCACCTGCCTGCACAAGCTCTTCAGACAATCCTGTTGTCATGGTCGTTTTTGTTCTGGGGGCTCGATATCCTCGGCCCTTTCCCTTGAGCTGCCAGGGGCTTTGAATTCTTGTTCATTGCTATCGACAAGTTTACAAAGTGGTCGGAAGTAGCTACTGTGAGAAAGGTGACTACTCAGTCAGCTATCAAGTTCTTAAAGGAATTGTTGTGCCGTTTTGGAGTCCCGACAAGAATCGTTATCGACAACGGTACCCTATTCACGAGCAGTGCCTTCATGCAATATGTTCATGCCCTCGGAAGCAAGATCTCATTTTCCCCTGTTGCACATCCCAGAAGCAATGGACAAGCTGACAGGGCGAACGCTGAAATGTTGCGAGGACTCGAAATAAGAACCTTTGATACACTGCAGAAGCACGGCAGGCGGTGGATCGACGAGCTGCCAGTAGTTCTCTGGTCCCTCAGAACGGCACCAAACCGAGCTACCGAGCAGACTCCCTTCTCCCTAGTCTATGGGGCAGAAGCGGTTATCCCCACCGAACTCATTTACAGGTCTCTGATAACCCACAAGTATAGGGTATCAATTGTAGCCTCTTTCGATAAGTAAGAGTGTCAAACCCAACGAGGAGCTAAAGGTAGAACAAATATTCCCTGAAGTTCTATCGACCACCGATAAAACTCTACGCATGCTTGACGTTCGCTTTACCTAGAACAAGTATAAAACTATAAGTACTTTGTAGGTGTAACATGATAGGTTTGCAAGAATATAAAGATTACGTAAATAAAAACTAGGCCTGTTTTAGGTAAAGAAGCAATAAAGTTAGTATAGCAAGTGTGCAAAAGTGGTGGTAGGAGTTGCGAAATTGTCCCTAAGCAATTGACTACTTTACTAGACCGATAGCAGGCTTTATGTGGGAGAGGCCACTGCTAGCATGTCATCCCTGACTTCGAATTATATGCACTTATGATTGGAACTATTAGCAAGCATCCGTAACTACTAACGTTCATTAAGGTAAAACCCAACCATAGCATTAAGATATATTGGCCCCCCTTCAACCCCATATGCATCACTTTCTATGCTAGGTTGAAGCTTCTGTCACTCTTGCCCTCCAATACATAGTCCTATCAACATACAACTAACCCTATGGTGTGATCCATGCGTGCGTTCATATGATGGGCACCAAAGGACAGCAACATAACCACAAGCAAATTAAACCAATCATAGCAATTCACCAATTACCGATAGGACAATGAAAATCTACTCAGACATCATAGGATGGCAACACATGATTGGATAATAATATGAAGCAGAAAGCACCATGTTCAAGTAGAGGGTACATCTGGTTGTGGGAGAGTGGACCACTGTAGATAGATGGGGGAAGGTGATGATGATGTTGGTTTAGATGACGGAGGTGTTGGTGTATATTGCGGTGGTGATGATGGCCCCGGCGGTATTCCGGCGCCACCGGAAGAGAGCCCCCCTTCTTCTTCTTCTTCTTCTTCTTCTTCTTCTTCTTCTTCTTCTTCTTCTTCTTCTTCTTCTTCTTCTTCTTCCTTCACCTTCTCCCTAGATGGGAGAAGGGTTTCCCCTCTAGTCCATGGCGTCCATGGCGGAGGAGGGGCGCGAGCCCCTCCGAGATTGGATCTGTCTCTCTTTCTATCTCTGTTACTGCGTTCCTGATTTTTGCCTTTCACCGTTTCTTATATTCCCGAAGATCCGTAACTCCGATTGGGCTGAAATTTTAACACAATTTGTATCCGGATATTGGCTTTCTTGCAGCGAAAGAAGGGTACCAATCGCCTTATAGGGTGGCCATGAGGGTCAAGGGTGCGCCCACCCCCCTGGGGCGTGCCCCTGCCTCGTGGCCCCCTCGGGCATCGTCTTGCGTTGATTCTTCTTCCCAAAAATCACATATATTCCAAAAAATCTTCGTAAGTTTTTATACCGTTTGGACTCCGTTTGATATGGATTTTCTACAAAACAAAAAACATGCAACAAACAGGAACTGGCACTGGGCACTGGATCAATATGTTAGTCCCAAAAATAGTATAAAAAGTTGTCAGAAGTATATGAAAGTTGTATAATATTGCCATGGAACAATAAAAATTTATAGATACGACGAAGACGTATTAGTCTCCTCGAGTGCTTGCCTATGATGAAGTAACACAAGATCAGCACCGGCATGATGATGCTGTGCTACTCGAGGAGAACCGTCTCCGGGCTACTACGCATGATGCACGCTATCAGCAAGCCCTGCGTCGCTATCACAGCCGCAGGGTTCATGCCCGGTGTTTTGAGGAAGGCGACCTTTTCCTTAGGCGCGTTCAGTCCGCCAAGGGTACAAACAAGTTGATGCCGAGGTGGGAAGGCCCTTACCAGGTAGTTTGAGTCACCACACCTGGTGCAGTCCGTCTGGAGACCGGAGATGGCATTCAATCGCAAAACACATGGAATATGGAGCATCTCCACAAGTTCTACCCATAAGGCGCGGCTGTCGGGCCCTGCTCGGCAGCCACCCTTTTGTGCAAGCCTTGCCTCAGTTGCATGTAACCCCTTGTATAAAGCCAAGCACAGACCCTGAGAAACAGAGAAATAAACGAAGTGCTGGGGCCCCCGATGATACGTCTCGAACATATCTATAATTTTGATTGTTCCATGCTATTATATTATCTGTTTTGGATGTTTTATGTGCATTAATATGCTAATTTATATGATTTTTGGGACTAACCTATTAACCTAGAGCCCAGTGCCAGTTTCTATTTTCCCCCTTGTTTTAGAGTATTGCAGAGAAGGAATACCAAACGGAGTCCAAACGGAATAAAACTTCCGCGATGATTTTTCTTTGACCAGAAGACATCCACGAGACTTGGAGTGCAAGTCAGAGAAGCCTCGAGGCGGCCACAAGGGTGGAGGGCGCGCCCAGCGGGTGGGCGCGCCCCCGACCCTGTGGGCCCCTTGTAGCTCTCCTGACCTAATTCTTCCTCCTATATATACTCTTATGACCCAAAAACATCCAGGGGAGCCATGAAACCACTTTTCCACCGCCGCAACCTTTTGTACCCGTGAGATCCCATCTTGGGGCCTTTTCCGACATCCTGCCGGAGGGGGAATCAATCACGGAGGGCTTCTACATCAACACCATTGCCTCTCTGATGAAGCGTGAGTAGTTTACTTCAGACCTACGGGTCCATAGCTAGTAGCTAGTTGGCTTCTTCTTTCTCTTTGATTCTCAATACAAAGTTCTCCTCGATGTTCTTGGAGATCTATTCGATGTAATATTCTTTTGCGCCGTGTTTGCCGAGATCCGATGAATTGTGGATTTATGATCAGCTTATCTATGAATATTATTTGAATCTCCTCTGAATTCTTATATGCATGATTCGATATCTTTGCAAGTCTCTTTGAACTATCGATTTGGTTTGACCAACTAGATTGGTTTTTCTTGCAATGGGAGAAGTGCTTAGCTTTGGGTTCAATCTTGTGGTGCTCGATCCTAGTCACAGAAGGGGAACCAACATGTGTTGTATTGTTGCCATCGAGGATAAAAAGATGGGGTTTTCATCATATTGCTTGATTTAATCCCGCTACATCAAGTCATCTTGCTTAATGTGTTACTCTTTTATTATGAACTTAATACTCTAGATGCAGGCAGGAGTCGGTCGATGTGTGGAGTAATAGTAGTATATGCAGAACCGTTTCGGTCTACTTGACACGGACGAGATGCCTATATTCATGATCATTGCCTTAGATATTGTCATAACTTTGCGCTTTTCTATCAATTTCTCGGCAATAATTTGTTCACCCACCATAATAATTTCTATCTTGGGAGAAGCCTCAAGTGAAACCTATGGCCGCCGGGTCTATTTTACATCATATTAGTTCCCGTTTACTCGCAATTTCTCTCACCATTCCCTTAATTTGCAATATTTTACTTTTGGTTCCATAAACCAAAAATATTACTTTACTGTTTATCCATCTCTATCAGATCTCCCTTTGCGAATAACCGTGAAGGGATTGACTACACCTTTGTCGCATTGGTTGCAAGTTGATGTTTGTTTGTGCAGGTATTCGGTGGCTTGTTGCATAGTCTCCTCCTAGATTGACACCTTGGTTCTCAAAACTGAGGGAAATACTTACGCTACTTTGCCGCATCACCCTTTCCTCTTCAAGGGAAAAACCAATGCAATCTCAAGAGGTATCACCCAACAAGTTGCATGCATGAATGAGCATTTCAAGAGCATTGCATGAGCATTTGCATATGCATATAGATAAGGTGGCATCTTGCATCATTTCCATCTGCATGAGGCTACAGGTTCCTACCGTGAGCTTCACCTCTACCAGAAATTGGGAAGATGAATCAACACTGCGATCTTCGACATGCCAAAAAGATAAGTTCTACCTCTTGTCCATAAGTGTTCTGTAAGCTAAAACTTGTGCATATGAAAACCTCGCCGCTCCTTGAAACTTAGGTGCTCCCATTGTTGGACTCGAACGTTGCTTCGACCAGGATGGTCGCAGTGGCCTTTGGTGAAAAGAGATTGGCGGGGGCTGACCCTTTATTTATGACCAGTAGGCTTAGTCCTCCAGCAGCGAAATAAAAGGGTACTGGCAGGATAGCCTGCCGGGGAAAACTCGTTTATTTTAACAAAGAGGCATTTCACCTCTCCGTGGACATATACATGCACGAGTTCCCAACAAGGTTCATCTTTTTCATTAATATGCTGATTATACAAGTGCAAACCTTAAAAACACACACACATAGACTCGAGAGATTACATTATTTGAACTAAAATTTGGCTAGTGCCTGCAGATTTAAGATTGAAAAAAGATAAGTGCCCCGTAAACTCCTCTCCCTGTCCCTCTTGTCCCAGGTAGTGTGGTGGGTGATGACCCACAAGTATAGGGGATCTATCGTAGTCCTTTCGATAAGTAAGAGTGTCGAACCCAACATGAGTAGAAGGAAATGATAAGCGGTTTTCAGCAAGGTATTCTCTGCAAGAACTGAAATAATAGGTAATAGATAGTTTTGTGATAGGATAATTTGTAATGAGTAACAAGTAACAAAAGCAAATAAAGTGCATCAAGGTGGCCTAATACTTTTTGTAGCAAAGGACAAGCCTGGGCAAACTCTTATATGATGTAAAGCGCTCTCGAGGACACATGGGAATATCGTCAAGCTAGTTTTCATCACGTTCATATGATTCGCGTTCGGTACTTTGATAATTTGGTATGTGGGTGGACCGGTGCTTGGGTATTGCCCTTACTTGGACAAGCATCCCACTTATGATTAACCTCTATTGTAAGAATCCGCAAATACAACGAAAGTATTAAGGTAAAGCTAACCATAGCATGAAACATATGGATCCAAATCAGCCCCTTATGAAGCAACGCATAAACTAGGGTTTAAGCTTCTGTCACTCTAGTAACCCATCATCTACTTATTATTTCCCAATGCCTTCCTCTAGGCCCAAATAATGGTGAAGTGTCATGTAGTCGACGTTCACATAACACCACTACAGGAGAGACAACATACATCTCATCAAAATATCGAACGAATACCAAATTCACATGACTACTAATAGCAAGACTTCTCCCATGTCCTTAGGAACAAATGTAACTGCTCACAAAGCATATTCATGTTCATAATCAGAGGGGTATTAATATGCATATAGGATCTGAACATATGATCTTCCACCAAATCAACCAACTAGCATCCACTACAAGGAGTAATTAACACTACTAACAACCCATATGTACCAATCCCAGACTTGGAGACCAGAATTGGATACAATAGATGAACTAGGGTTTGAGAGGAGATGGTGCTGGTGAACATGTTGATGGAGATTGCCCTCTCCCGATGAGAGGAGCGTTGGTGATGACGATGGCGATGATTTCCCCCTCCCGGAGGGAAGTTTCCCTAGCAGAACAGCTCCGCTGGAGCTCTAGATTGGTTCCACCAAGGTTCCGCCTCGTGGTGGCGGAGTCTCGTCCGGAAAGATAGCTTATTATTTTTTTCTCATCGAAAGACTCCATATAGCAGAAGATGGTCATCGGGGGGCCACCAGGGGGCCCACGAGGTAGGGGGGTCGCCCAGGGGGTAGGGCGCGCCCCCACCCTCATGGGCAGGGTGTGCCCCCCTGGTGAACTTCTTGCGCTCAGTATTTATTATATATATATATATATTCTGAAAATGACTTCTCTGAAGTTTCATGACTTTTGGAGCTGTGCAGGATAGGTCTCTAATATTTGCTCCTTTTCCAGCCTAGAATCCCAGCTGTCGGCATTCTCCCTCTTTATGTAAACGTTGTAAAATAAGAGAGAATATGAATAAGTATTGTGACATAATGTGTAATAACAGCCCATAATGCAATAAATATCGATATAAAAGCACGATGCAAAATGGACATATCAACTCCCCCAAGCTTAGACCCCGTTTGTCCTCAAGCGAAAGCCGAAATCGAAAAATATGTCCACATGTTTAGAGATAGAGGTGTCGGTAAAAATAAAACACGGACATGAGGGCATCATGATCATTGTTAGAACAACAACTTATAATTTTTGTCATATGATCTCTTATGCTAGAGTAACAATTCAATCACAATTTGATGTATGAATCATAAACTTCATTGAAAACTAACAAACTATAATCTTAGTCATTGGAGCAATTGCAATTTATCATAACATAGGAAAGAGTCAATATAAGAGCTTTTCAGCAAGTTCACATACTCAACTATCATATAGTCTTTCACAATTGTTAGCACTCACGCAATACTTATGGGTATGGAGTTTTAATCGGACACAGAGAAAGATAGGGGCTTATAGTTTACCTCCCAACGTTTTACCTTAAGGGTAATGTCAACAATAATAGTTCATGAAAACTCATATCCAATTAGACATATATACCAGGATCTTTCCAACATGTTGTGCTTGCCAAAAGATAAAATGTAAAAAGGAAGGGTGAAGATCACCATGACTCTTATGTAAGGTAGGAGATAAAAGTAAAAGATATTCCCTTCGCAAAGGGAAGCAGAGGTTGTCATGCGCTTTTATGGTTGGATGCACAAAATCTTAATGCGAAAGAAGGTCACTTTATATTGCCACTTGTGATATGGACCTTTATTATGCAGTCCGTCCCTTTTATTTCTTCCATATCACACGATCGTATAAAGCTTGTTTTCTCCCACACTAATAAGTCATACATATTTAGAGAGCAATTTTTATTGCTTGCACCGATGACAACTTACTTGGAGGATCTTACTCAATCCATAGGTAGGTATGGTGGACTCTCACGGCAAAACTGGATTAAGGGTGTTTGGAAGCACAAGTAGTATCTCTACTTGGTGCAAAGAATTTTGGCTAGCATGAGGGGGACAGGCAAGCTCAATCATGTTGGATGATCCATGACAATATAATTTATCTCAGATATAAGAAGACATGACCCATTACGTTGTCTTGCTTGTCCAACGTCAACTCTTTAGCATGTCATACTTTAATGAGTGCTCACAATCATAAAAGGTGTCCAAGATAGTGTATTTATATGTGAAGACCTATCTTTCTTTATTACTTCCTATTAATTCCAACGATGACCAAAACTATGTCTGTCAACTCTCAACAACTTTTATTCATTATACTCTTTCTATGTGAGCTCATCACTCTCCATAAGATCCATATCATCTCTTTTATTTCCTTTTTATTCTTTCTATTTTCTTTTATTCCCTCAAGATCAGGGCAAGATAATCAAGCCCTTGACTCAACACTAATCTTTATTATATATATCTCACGGACTCGATCACATAGAAGGATCATAAAGCAAAACTCACAACTAGATCATACTAAAACTTTATTCTACTAGATCAAGATATTACCAAAAGGATCGAACTAAGCAAAATGGTAAAGATAGAAGTGTTGGTGATACGATACCGGGGCACTCCCCCAAGCTTGGCAGTTGCCAAGGGGAGTGCCCATACCCGAGACTCAGTTCTTCTTTGTTGGCGGAGAGGGTGGAGTTGTTGATGATGTAGGCTTGTCGTCCTTCTTCCAAGGCATATGCCCTCCATCATAGAAGGATGACCGAGTCTCCTGGATCCTCAAATCTGGACCCAAGCTCATCCTTTTGAATCTATATTCATACTCACAGTTTCGGTTTTGCATGTCCTAGATTTGGGCTTGGAGGTGCTCGATCTTCTCGTGAAGCTTGAAGATGGTCTCCCCAATGTTCTTGGCATCCAACTTGTGGTTGTTGGTGAACTCCGCGATCATCATATGGTTGGTGTCGAGTCCGCGTTCCACCATCTCCTGGCACACGAAAACTTGTTGCTCCATTGCCTCGAGCCTTGTCTCCACGCTTCCGGTCCTCCTTGGTCCCTCAGCATCACGGATATGCAGCACCCCCCACGCATCTCAATGGTTTGAGGGTGTTGGATCACTTCCACGAGGTAGGGGTTGATAACCTTCTCGAAAAACTTGTCCTTGGGGGCACTTGAAGACGTCATGACAACCTAGATCTGTCAGAAAAACAACCCGAAACAAGGACAAGAGATATTTGCGTGATACAGGAGTCAAAACCTCCAGGAAATTATATAATGAATTTTTACTGACCAAAATATGTATCGTGCAAGAAAACGGAGTCCGGAGAGCACATGAGGTGTCCACAAGGTAGGGGGGCGCGCCCTCCACCCTCGTGGAGTCCTCGTGTCCTTCCCGGACTGCTTCTTATTTTTCTATTTTTCTAAATATTCCAAAACGGAAGAAAATTGCCATTAGAACTGTTTTGGAGTCGGTTTACTTACCGTACCACATAACTATTCCTTTTCGGAGTCTGAAATGTTCCGGAAAGTGTCCCTTATGTATTCCTCCCGGGTTACGATTTCGATAACATTGGTTTCAACATTTATAGGATTACCTGGGATATAATGTTTAATTCTTTGACCGTTCACCACCTTTGGATTTGTGCCTTCAAAGTTGTTGATTTTTATGACACCGGAACGATAGACCTCCTCGATAACGTAAGGACCTTCCCATTTAGAGAGAAGTTTTCCTGCAAAAAATCTTAAACGAGAGTTGTATAGCAATACATAATCACCTACATTAAACTCATGCTTTTGTATCCTTTTGTCATGCCATATTTTAACTTTTTCTTTAAATAATTTTTCATTCTCATTGGCTTGGGTTCTCCATTCATCAAGTGAGCTAATGTCAAATAACCTCTTCTCACCGGCAAGTTTGAAATCATAATTGAGCTCATTAATAGCCCAATAAGCCTTATGTTCTAGTTCGAGAGGTAAGTGACATGCTTTTCCATAAACCATTTTATACGAAGACATACCCATAGGATTTTTATATGCAGTTCTATAGGCCCATAATGCATCATCAAGTTTCTTGGACCAATTTCTAGATCTATTAATAGTCTTTTGCAAAATTAATTTGAGTTCTCTGTTGCTCAATTCTACTTGACCACTAGACTGAGGGTGATAAGGAGATGCAATTTTATGATTAACATCATATTTAGCAAGCTTTTTACGGAAAGCACCATGAATAAAATGTGAACCACCATCAGTCATTAAATATCCAGGGACTCCAAACCTCGGAAAAATAACTTCTTTAAGCATCTTAATTGAGGTGTTATGATCAACACTACTAGTTGGAATAGCTTCTACCCACTTAGTAACGTAATCAACATCAACTAAAATATGTGTATATCCATTAGAGGCAGGAAAAGGTCCCGTATAATCAAAGCCCCAAACATCAAATGGTTCAATAACAAGTGAATAATTCATAGGCATTTCTTGATGTCTACTAATAGTACCAATTCTTTGACATTCATCACAAGATAAGACAAACTTACGAGCATCCTTGAAGAGAGTAGGCCAATAAAACCGGATTGCAGTACCTTATGTGCAGTTCTATCTCCAGCATGGTGTCCTCCATAAGCCTCAGAGTGACACTTGCGTAGGATCTGTTCCTGTTCATGCTCAGGTACACAACGTCTAATAACACCATCTACTCATTCTTTATAAAGATGTGGGTCATCCCAAAAGTAATGTCTCAAATCATAGAAGAACGTTTTCTTTTGCTGGTATGTAAAGCTAGGTGGTACAAATTTAGCAACAATATAATTAGCATAATCAACATACCATGGAGTAGTATGAGAAGCATTTATGACATTTAATTGTTCATCAGGAAAGCTATCATCAATAGGTAGTGGGTCATCAAGCACATTTTCTAACCTAGACAAGTTGTCTGCAACGGGTTTCTCAGCACCCTTTCTATCAATAATATGCAAATCAAATTCTTCTTGAAAGAGGACCCATCTAATAAGTCCAGGTTTAGCATCTTTCTTTTCCATGAGATATTTAATAGCAGCATGATCAGTGTGAATAGTTACTTTAGAATCAACAATATAAGGTCTGAACTTATCACAAGCAAATACAACTGCTAAGAATTCCTCTTCAGTAGTAGCATAATTTCTCTGAGCATTGTCTAGAGTTTTACTAGCATATTGAATAACATTTAATTTTTATCACCTCTTTGCCCTAGAACAACATCTACAGCATAGTCATTAGCATCACACATAATTTCAAAGGGTAAATTCCAATCAGGTGGCTGAACCATAGGTGCGGAGATCAATGCTTTCTTAAGTATTTCAAATTCTTCTACGCAATCATCATAAAAAACAAATGGCATATCTTTTTGTGATAAATTAGTCAGAGGCCGAGAAATTTTTGAGAAGTCCTTAATGAACCTCCTATAAAAACCGGCATGACCAAGGAAACTTCTTATACCTTTGATGTCCTTGGGACATGTCATCTTTTCAATAGCATCAACCTTAGCTTTATCAACTTCAATACCTCTTTCAGAAACTTTATGCCCCAAGACAATACCTTCATTAACCATAAAGTGGCACTTTTCCCAATTCAAGACAAAATTAGTTTCTTCACATCTCTGCAAACTCGATCAATATTGCTCAAGCAATCATCAAAAGAAGATTGGCTTTCATGAGTGTACCGTGTGCTATTTGAAAACATTTCGTGAGAAGAATCTCGGTTTTTAAATCCCCATAAATCCAAAACTAAGCTGAACATCATGAGACCTGCCATAGTGTCACGACATTGCACTTATATGTCGAGGAATTTTTTTCGTCCATTGTGGTGCAAGTTTTATTACAAGCCTCTTACGAACCGGAGCTTCTCTCAAAGAAGCCTCGTGGTTCCGATAGGGAAATGTGTCCCCCTTGTGGGCGAAACATAATCACTGCATCTTTTCACCTTGTATTTTGTTCTACGGGCAACATGGAACGATAGGATATTCGTGCTGAAATTTAAACTTATTGAGGGTTTGTTTGGCCTTTTTATACACTAATTGAGTTTCCTAGGCATTTAATGTCCATAATTCAAATCTAAACTACAAATACATGCTCCAGTTCACCAAAATGGCTAGAAAAATTATACATGTGTCCTTGGGTGCATGTTTAGGTCCCATGCCAGGAATGGGAACGAATTACAACCATACTGGTGTCATGGCTCGTACTCAAACATTTCGAATCTTAGTTTTTAAGTCCCCATAAATCCTAAACTCACCAGAAAGTCATCAAAGGTGGCATGGTGTCACGTCATGGCACATATCTGTCGTGGTAAAAACATTATCCAATTTGGGCCAAGCTTTATTACAAACCTCTTACAAAAACTGGAGCTTCTCTCAAAGAAGCCTCGTGGTTCTGATAGGGAAACGTGTTCCCCTTGATGGCGAAACATAATCACTACCTCTTTTCGCCTTGTATTTTCTTCCACGGGCAACATGGAACCACATGATATCCATGTTGAAATTTAAACTTATTCAGGGTTCGTTTGGCCTTTTTATACACTAATTGAGTTTCCTAGGCATTTAATGTCCATAATTCAAATCTGAACTACAAATACATGCTCCAGTTCACCAAAATGGCTAGAAAAATTATACATGTGTCCGTGGGTGCATGTTTAGGTATCATGCCAGGAATGGGAACGAATTACAACCGTACTGGTGCCCTCGATCTTCCTCAAACATTTCAAATCTCGGTTTTTAAGTCCCCATAAATCCTGAACTCTCCAGAAAGTCATCAAAGGTGGCAAGGTGTCATGTCATGGCACATACATGTCATGGTAAAAATGTTGCCAATATGGGCCGAACTTTATTACAAACCTCGTACAAACTGGAGCCTGTCGCAAGAACCCTCGTGGTTTCGATAGGGAAACATGTCCCTTGTGGGCCAAACGATAATCACTCCGTCTTCTAGCCTCATATTTTCTTCTACACGCAACACGGAACAACTGGAGATTTGGGCTGAACTTTGAAATTATTCAGGGTTCGTTGGACCTTTTTTATTCATTAATTGAGTTTTCTAGGCATTTAATGTCCCTCATTCAAATCCGGAGTACAAATACATGCTCCAGTGCACAAAAATGGCTAGAAAAAACGTACATGTTTCCTTGGGGTGCATGTTTAGGTCCCATGGAACAAATGGGAACGAATTCAACCGTCTCGCCATCCTAGCCTGGCCACAAACATTGCGAATCTCGGTTTTTAAATGTCTGTAAATGCAAAACTCACCAGGAAATCATGAAACTTGGTATGGTGTCACTACATGGTATATATAATTGTCCAATTTGGATGAAGCTATATTACAAGCCTTTTACAAACCGGAGCATGTCGCAACCCTCATGGTTCCGGTAGGGAACATGCCCCTCTTGTGGGCGAAACGATAATCGATGCCCCTTCTCTCCTTGAACTTTGTTTTCTACAGGCAACATAGAATAACAGGAGTGTCAGGCTAAAATTTGAAACTGTTCAGGGTTCGTTTGGCCATTATATATATATATATTACAAATTACTAAGTTTTCTATGCATTTAATGTAGTCCATAATTCAAATTTGAACTACAACCACATGCTCCAATGAAGCAAAATGGGTGGGAAATCGTACATGTGTCATTGGGTGCATGTTTAGGTCTCGTTTAAGGAATGAGATTGAATTACAAACTTGTCGTCGTCCTGAAACAATGAGAATCTCGGTTTTTAAATCCCTGTAAATAAAAAAGTCACCCAAAAAACATGAAACTTGGTATGGTTTCATGACATGACACATATATGTCATGGTAAGAAAAATCGTCTAGTTTGAGAAGAGGCGCACACATTAGTAGCCAACGAAGTCCTTTTTGAAAAAAAAACTAACACATTAATATCGCAAACGGGTGTATTATATTTACGATGTAGAAATTTAACCATACTTGGTGGCGTGCGTGCAGTTGTTTGATTAGACGGGACGAGCGCGAGAAGTCCGCCGTGCTGCTTCGACGGGACGCGTGCGAGCAGTCCGGCGCGCAGGCTTGACGGGACGCGTGCATCCTATCCATCTCGCAGGTGATGACCCACAAGTATAGGGGATCTATCGTAGTCCTTTCGATAAGTAAGAGTGTCGAACCCAATGAGGAGTAGAAGGAAATGATAAACGGGTTTCAGCAAGGTATTCTCTGCAAGTACTAAAATAAGTGGTAACAAATAGTTTTGTGATGAGATAATTTGTAACGAGCAACAAATAACGAAAGTAAATAAAGTGCAGCAAGGTGGCCCAATCCTTTTTGGAGCAAAGGACAAGCCTGGACGAACTGATATATAGGGAAAGGCGCTCCCGAGGACACATGGGAATATCGTCAAGCTAGTTTTCATCACCTTCATATGATTCGCATTCGGTACTTTGATAATTTGACATGTGGGTGGACCGGTGCTTGGGTGTTGTTCTTACTTGAACAAGCATCCCTCTTATGATTAACCTCTATTGCAAGCATCCGCAACTACAACAAAAGTATTAAGGTAGACCTAACCATAGCATGAAACTTATGGATCCAAATCATCCCTTTACGAAGCAACGCATAAACTAGGGTTTAAGCTTCTGTCACTCTAGCAACCCATCATCTACTTATTACTTCCCAATGCCTTCCTCTAGGCCCAAATAATGGTGAAGTGTTATGTAGTCGACGTTCACATAACACCACTAGAGGCTAGACAACATACATCTCATCAAAATATCGAACGAATGACAAATTCACATGACTACTAATAGCAAGACTTCTCCCTTGTCCTCAGGAACAAACGTAACTACTCACAAAGCATAAACATGTTCATAATCAGAGGGGTATTAATATGCATATAGGATCTGAACATACGATCTTCCACCAATTAAACCAACTAGCATCAACTACAAGGAGTAATTAACACTACTAGCAACCTACTAGCACCAATCCCGGACTTGGAGACAAGAATTGGATACAAGAGAAGAACTAGGGTTTTGAGATGAGATGGTGTTGATGAAGATGTTGATGGAGATTGCCCTCTCCCGATGAGAGGAGTGTTGGTGATGACGATGGCGATTATTTCCCCTTCCGGGAGGGAAGTTTCCCCAGCAGAAGAGCTCTGTCGGAGCTCTAGATTGGATCCGCCAAGGTTCCGCCTCGTGGCGGCGGAGTTTCGTCCCGAAAGGTTGCCTCTTATTTTTTTCTCGACGAAAGACTTCATATAGGAGAAGATGGTCATCAGAGAGCCACCAGGGGGGCCACGAGGTAGGGGGCGCGCCCCCCACCCTCGTGAGAAGGGTGTGGGCCCCCTGGTCTTCATCTTTGGCAAGGATTTTTCATTATTTATTATAAGGTGTTCCGTGGAGTTTCAGGACTTTTTGGGGTGTGCAGTATAGGTCTCTAATATTTGCTCGTTTTCCAGCCCAGAATTCCAGCTGCCGGCATTCTCCCTCCTTATGTAAACCTTGTAAAATAAGAGAGAATAGCCATAAGTATTGTGACAAAATGTGAAATAACAGCCCATAATGCAATAAATATTGATATAAAAAGGATGATGCAAAATGGACGTATCAACTCCCCCAAGCTTAGACCTCGCTTGTCCTCAAGTGAAAAGCCGAAATCGAAAAATATGTCCAGATGTTTAGAGATGAAGGTGTCGATAAAAATAAAATACGGACATGAGGGCATCATGATCATTCTTATAACAGAAACTTATATAATTTTTGTCATATGATCTCTAATGCTAGTGTAATAATTCAATCACAATATCATGTATGAATTGTGAACTTCATCAAAAACTAACAAACTACAATCTCGGTCATTGAAGCAATTGCAATTTATCATAACATAGGAAAGAGTCAATGTATAAGAGCTTTTCATCAAGTCCACATACTCAACTATCATATAATCTTTCACAATTTCTGACACTCTCGCAATACTTATGGGTGTGGAGTTTTAATCGGACACAGAGAAAGATAGGGGCTTATAGTCTTGCCTCCCAACGTTTTACCCCAAGGGTAATGTCAACAGTAATAGTTCATGAAAACCCACATCCAATTAGCCATATATACCGGGACCTTTCCAACATATTGTGCTTGCCAAAGGGTAAAATGTAAAAAGGAAGGGTGAAGATCACCATGACTCTTGCATAAGGTAGAAGATAATGATAAAAGATAGGCCCTTCGCAGAGGGAAGCAGAGGTTGTCATGCGCTTTTATGGTTGGATGCACAAAATCTTAATGAGAAAGAACGTCACTTTATATTGCCCCTTGTGATATGAACCTTTATTATGCAGTCCGTCGCTTTTATTACTTCCACATCACAAGATCGTATAAAGCTTATTTCTCCCACACCAATCAATCAGACATATTTAGAGAGCAATTTTTATTGCTTTGCACCGATGACAACTTACTTGAAGGATCTTATTCAATCCATAGGAAGATATGGTGGACTCTCATGGCAAAACTGGTTTAAGGGTATTTGGAAGCACAAGTAGTATCTCTACTTGGTGGTGATAATTTGGCTAGCATGAGGGGGAAATTCAAGCTCAACATGTTGGAGGATCCAAGACAATATAATTTATCTCAGATGTAAGAAAACATAACCCATTACGTTGTCTTCCTTGTCCAATGTCAACTCTTTAGCATGTCATATTTTAATGAGTGCTCACAATCATAAAAGATGTCCAAGATAGTATATCTATTTGTGAGGACCTCTCTTTCTTTATTACTTCCTATTAATTGCAACGATGACCAAAACTATGCTTCTCAACTCTCAACAACTTTTACTCATCATACTTTTTCTATGTGAGCTCAATACTCTCCATGAGATCCATATGATCTCTTTATTTCTTTTTATTTTTTCTCTTTTCTTTTATTCACTTAGGATCATGGCAAAATAATCAAGCCCTTGACTCAACACTAATCTTTATTATATAGCTCATGGACTCGATTACATAGAAGGATAATAAAGCAAAACTCACAACTAGATCATGCCATAAACTTTATTCTACTAGATCAAAATACTACTAATAAGATCGAACTAAGGAAAATGGTAAAGATAAAAGTGATGGTGATACGATACCGGGGCACTCCCCCAAGCTTGGCAGTTGCCAAGTGGAGTGCCCATACCCAGATACTCAATTCTTCTTTGTTGGAGGAGACGGTGGAGGTGTTGTTGATGATGCGGGCTTGTCATCCATCTTCCAAGGCATAGGTTCACCATCATACAAAGATGATCGAGTCTCCGGAATCCTCGAATCTGCAGCCAAACTCATTCTTTTGAATCCATATTCATACTCACAGTTTTGGTTTTGTAGGTCATAGATTTGGACTTGGAGGTGCTCGATCTTCTCATATAGCTTGAATATGGCCTCCTCGGTGTTCTTGGCATCTGGCTTGTAGTTGTTAGTGAACTCCGCGAGCATCATGTGGCTAGCATTGATTCCACGCTCCACCATCCACTGGCACTTGAAAACTTGTTGCTCCATTTCTTCGAGCCTCGTCTACACGCTTCCGATTCCCTTTGGTCCCTCAGCATCGCGGATGTGCAGCAACCCATCACGCATCTCAATGGTTTGAGGGTGTCGCAGCACCTCCGCGAGGTAAGGGTTGATGACCTTCTCGAAGAACTTGTCCTTGGAAGCACTTGGGGACGTCATGATAATCTAGATCTGTCAGAAAAACAGCTCGAAACAAAAACAGGAGATTTTTGCATGATACGGGAGTCCAAACCCCCGGGAGATTATATAATGAATTTTTACCGACCAAAATACGTATCGTGCAAGAAAACCAAGTCCAGAAGGCACATGAGGAGCTCACGAGTAGGGGGGCGCGCCCAGGGGGTAGGGCGCGCCCTCCACCCTCGTGTCCTTCCCGGACTGCTACTTAATTTTCTGTTTATCTAAATATTCCAAAATGGAGAAATATTGCCTTAAAAATTGTTTTGGAGTCGGTTTACTTACCGTACCACATACCTATTCCTTTTCGGAGCCTGAAATGTTCGGGAAAGTGTCGCTTATGTATTCCTCCGGGGTTACGGTTTCAATGATATTGGTTTCAACATTTATGGGATTACGTGAGATATAGTGTTTGATTCTTTGACCGTTTACCACCTTCGGATTTGTGCCTTCGAAAATGTTGATTTTTATGGCACCGGAACGATAGACCTCCTCGATAACATAGGGGCCTTCCCATTTAGAGAGAAGTTTCCCTGCAAAAAATCTTAAACAAGAGTTGTATAGCAATACATAATCACCTACATTAAACTCACGCTTTTGTATCCTTTTGTCATGCCATCTTTTAGCCCTTTCTTTAAACAACTTGGCATTTTCATAAGCTTGGGTTCTCCATTCATCAAGTGAGCTAATATCAAATAACCTCTTTTCATTGGCAAGTTTGAAATCATAGTTGAGCTCTTTAATAGCCCAATATGCCATATGTTCTAGTTCGAGAGGTAAGTGACATGCTTTTCCATATACCATTTTATACGGAGACATACCCATATGATTTTTATATGCAGTTCTATAGGCCCATAATGCATCGTCAAGTTTCTTGGACCAATTCTTTCTAGACCTATTGACAGTCTTTTGCAAAATTAATTTGAGTTCTCTATTACTCAATTCTACTTGACCACTAGACTGTGGGTGATACGGAGATGCAATTCTATGATTGACGTCATATTTAGCAAGCATTTTACGTAAAGCACCATGAATAAAATGTGAACCACCATGAGTCATTAAATATCTAGGGACTCCAAACATCGGAAAAATAACTTCTTTAAGCATTTTAATAGAAGTGTTATGATCAGCACTACTAGTTGGAATAGCTTCTACCCACTTAGTAACGTAATCAACAGCAACTAAAATATGTGTATATCCATTAGAGGCAGGAAAAGGTCCCATATAATCAAAGTCCCGAACATCAAACGGTTCAATAACAAGTGAATAGTTCATAGGCATTTCTTGACGTCTACTAATATTACCAATTCTTTGACATTCATCACAAGATAGGACAAAATTACGGGCATCCCTAAAGAGAGTAGGCCAATAAAAACCGGATTACAATACCTTATGTGCAGTTCTATCTCCCACGTGGTGTCCTCCATAAGTTTCGGAGTGGCACTTGTGTAGGATATGTTCCTGTTGATGCTCAGGTACACAACGTCTAATAAAACCATCCACTCCTTCCTTATAAAGATGTGGGTCATCCCAAAAGTAATGTCTCAAATCATAGAAGAATTTTTCTTTTGTTGGTATGTGAAGCTAGGTGGTATAAATTTAGCAACTATGTAATTAGCATAATCAGCATACCAAGGGGTACTACGAGAAGTACTTATGACATTTAATTGTTCATCAGGAAAACTATCATCAATAGGTAGTGGGTCATCAAGAACATTCTCTAACCTAGATAAGTTGTGTGCAACGGGGTTCTCAGCTCCTTTTCTATCAACAATATGCAAATCAAATTCTTGTAGCAAGAGAACCCATCTAAATAGTCTAGGTTTAGCATCTTTCTTCTCCATAAGATATATAATAGCAGCATGATCAATGTGGATAGTTACTTTAGAATCAACAATATAAGGTCTGAACTTATCACAAGCAAATACAACTGCTAAAAGTTCTTTTTCAGTAGTAGCATAATTTCTTTGAGCATTGTCTAGAGTCTTACTAGCATAATGGATAACATTTAATTTCTTATCAACTCTTTGCCCTAGAACATCACCTACAGCATAATCACTAGCATCACACATAATTTCAAAGGGTAAATTCCAATCAGGTGGCTGAACAATAGGTGCAGAGACTAATGCTTTCTTAAGTATTTCAAATGCTTCTACACAATCATCATCAAAGACAAATGGTATATCTTTTTGTAATAAATTAGTCAGAGGCCAAGAAATTTTCGAGAATTCCTTGATGAACCTCCTATAAAATCCGGCGTGACCAAGGAAACTTCTGATACCTTTGATGTCCTTGGGACATGGCATTTTTTCAATAGCATCAACCTTGGCTTTATCAACTTCAATACCTCTTTCAGAAACTTTATGCCCCAAGACAATACCTTCATTAACCATAAAGTGGCACTTTTCCCAATTCAAGACAAGATTAGTTTCTTCACATCTCTGCAAAACTCGATCAAGATTGCTCAAGCAATCATCAAAATAAGATCCATAGACGGAAAAGTCATCCATCAAAACCTCACAAATCTTTTCACAAAAGTCAGAGAATATAGCCATCATGCATCTTTGAAAGGTAGCAGGTGCATTACATAAACCAAAAGGCATACGTCTATAAGCAAAAGTACCAAAAGGGCATGTAAAAGTAGTCTTTGATTGATCTTTAGCCGACACAGGTATTTGAGAGAAACCAGAATAACCATCTAGAAAGCAGTAATGTGTATGTTTGCATAATCTTTCTAGCATTTGATCGATAAAAGGTAAGGGGTAATGATCTTTCTTAGTAGCCTTATTTAATTTGCAGAAATCAATTACCATCCTATAACCGGTAATAATTCTTTGTGGAATCAATTCATCTTTATCATTAGGAACAACAGTAATACCTCCCTTCTTAGGGACACAATGAACAAGACTTACCCACTGACTATCAGCAACGGGATAAATTATACCTGCCTCTAGAAGCTTTAGTATTTCTTTTCTTACCACTTCTTTCATTTTAGAATTCAGACGTCGTTGAGGATCACGAACTGGTTTGGCATCTGCTTCCAAATTTATTTTATGTTGACATAGAGTGGGACTAATGCCCTTAAGATCATCAAGAGTATATCCAATAGCAGAACGGTGCTTCTTCAGAGTTTTCAATAATCTTTCTTCTTCATGCTCTAAAAGGTTAGCACTAATAATAACATGATATATCTTCTTTTCATCAAGATAAGCATATTTAAGATTATCAGGCAATGGTTTAGGCTCAAACACGGGATCACCCTTAGGTGGAGGAGGATCCCCTAGGATTTCAATAGGCAAATTGTGTTTTAGCATAGGTTCTTGTTTAAAGAATACTTCACCTATTTCCCTTATTTCATTCATAAACATATCGTTCTCACGGTCTAGCAAATATTGTTCTAAAGGATCATTAGGAGGTACGGCAATAGAAGCAAGACCAATAATTTCATCCTTACTAGGCAATTCTTCTTCGCGGTGTTGTTTACTAAATTTAGAGAAATTAAACTGATGAGTCATATCATCCAAGCCAATAGTAACAACATTCTTTTCGCAGTCTATCCTAGCATTAACTGTATTCAAGAAGGGTCTACCAAATATAATGGGACAGAAGCTATCTTGTGGAGAACTAAGAATAAGAAAATCAGCAGGATATTTAGTTTTCCCGCACAAGACTTCAACATCTCTAACAATTCCCTTTGCTGAAATAGTATCTCTATTAGCAAGTTTAATTGTGACATCAATATCTTCTAACTCAGTAGGTACAATTTCATGCTTGATTTCTTTATACAAGTCATAAGGTATAACACTAGGACTAGCACCCATATCACATAAGCCATGATAACAATGATCTCCTATTTTAAAAGAAATAACAGGAACGCCTACCATAGGTCTATGTTTATCTTTAGCACAAGGTTTAGCAATTCTAGCAGTTTCACCGCAGAACTGAATAACATGCCCATCAATATTATCAGACAAGAGCTCTTTAACAATAGCAATATTAGGTTCAACTTTAACTTGCTCAGGACGTGTATATATTTTAATATTGCTTTTACGAACCACAGTTGAAGCTTTAGCATGATCCTTTATCCTAATAGGGAAAGGTGGTTTCTCAACATAATAAGTAGGAACAATAGGATCATTATAAGTGACAGTCTTTTCTTCAACTTTAATAGGTGCAGCGACTTTTACTTCTATGGGAGGATGATATTTAAACCACTTCTCCTTAGGGAGATCGACATGAGCAGCAAAAGATTCACAGAAAGAGGCTACTATCTCAGAGTCAAGTCCATATTTAGTGCTAAATTTACGGAAAACATCAGTATCCATAAAAGATTTAACACAATCATACTTAGGTGTCATACCTGACTCCTTACCTTCGTCGAGGTCCCAGTCTTCAGAGTTGCGTATAATTCTTTCCAATAAATCCCATTTGAATTCAATAGTCTTCATCATAAAAGAGCCAACACAAGAAGTATCGAGCATGGTGCGATTGTTATCAGAAAGCCGAGCATAAATTTTTTGAATAATCATTTCTCTTGAGAGCTCATGATTGGGACATGAATATAACATTGATTTAAGCCTGCCCCAAGCATGAGCGATGCTTTCTACTTCACGAGGCTAGAAATTACATATATAATTGTGATCACGATGAACAAGATGGATAGGATAAAACTTCTGATGAAATTCCAATTTCAATCGTTTGTAGTTCCATGACCCCGTATCATCACATAGCCTATACCATGTCAATGCAACTCCCTTCAAAGATAAAGGGAAGACCTTCTTCTTAATAACATCTCCGAGTACACCTGCAAGCTTAAATAATCCACAAACTGCATCCACATATATTAGGTGCTCATCAGGATGCATTGTTCCATCTCCTGCAAAAGGATTAGCTAGCAGTTTTTCTAACATACCCGAAGGAATTTCAAAGCAGACATTTTCATTTTCAGTAGGTTCAGTAGGTTGAGGAGAAACTCTTTGCTCTACTGGTCGGGGTGAAGATACCCCGAACAAGCCCCTCAGAGGATTACTTTCCATAGTAACAAGTGATAGTAAATCTCAGCACACTATATAAATTTTTCCTTACCAAATTCCACCTACCAAAGGCGCTTCACTCCCCGGCAACGGCGCCAGAAAAGAGACTTGATGACCCACAAGTATAGGGGATCTATCATAGTCATTTCGATAAGTAAGAGTGTGAAACCCAACGAGGAGCAGAAGGAAATGATAAGCGGTTTTCAGCAAGGTATTCTCTGCAAGCACCGAAATAATAGGTAACAGATAGTTTTGTGATAGGATAATTTGTAATGAGTAACAAGTAACAAAAGTAAATAAAGTGTAGCAAGGTGGCCCAATCCTTTTTGTAGCAAAGGACAAGCCTGGACAAACTCTTATATGATGTAAAGTGCTCCCGAGGACACATGGGAATATCGTCAAGCTAGTTTTCATCACGTTCATATGATTCGCGTTTGGTACTTTGATAATTTGGTATGTGGGTGGACCGGTGCTTGGGTACTGCCCTTACTTGGACAAGCATCCCACTTATGATTAACCTCTATTGCAAGCATCCACAACTACAACAAAAGTATTATGGTAAACCTAACCATAGCATGAAACATATGGATCCAAATCTGCCCCTTACGAAGCAACACATAAAATAGGGTTTAAGCTTTTGTCACTCTAGCAACCCATCATCTACTTATTACTTCCCAATGCCTTCCTCTAGGCCCAAATAATGGTGAAGTGTCATGTAGTCGCGTTCACATAACACCAATAGAGGAGAGACAACATACATCTCATCAAAATATCGAACGAATACCAAATTCACATGACTACTAATAGGAAGAGTTCTCCCGTGTCCTCAGGAACAAACATAACTACTCACAAAGCATATTCATGTTCATTATCAGAGGGGTATTAATATGCATATAGGATCTGAACATATGATCTTCCACCAAATAAACCAACTAGCATCAACTACAAGGAGTAATTAACACTACTAGCAATCCACAGATACCAAATCCCAGACTTGGAGACAAGAATTGGATACAAGAGATGAACTAGGGTTTGAGAGGAGATGGTGCTGGTGAACATGTTGATGGAGATTGCCCTCTCCCGATGTGAGGAGCGTTGGTGATGAGGATGGCAATGATTTCCCCCTCCCGGAGGGAAGTTTCCCCGGCAGAACAGCTCCGCCGGATCTCCAGATTGGTTCTGCCAAGGTTCCGCCTCGTGGCGGCGGAGTCTCGTCCGAAAAGATGGCTTATGATTTTTTTCTCATCGAAAGACTCCATATAGCAAAAGATGGTCATCGGAGGGCCACCAGGGGGCCCACGAGGTAGGGGGCGCGCCCCCCACCCTCGTGGGCAGGGTGTGGCCCCCCTGGTGAACTTCTTGTGCTCAGTATTTATTATATATTCTGAAAATGACTTCCGTGAAGTTTCAGGACTTTTTGAGCTGTGCAGAATAGGTCTACAATATTTGCTCCTTTTCCAGCCCAGAATCCCAGCTGCCGGCATTCTCCCTCTTTTTGTAAACCTTGTAAAATAAGAGAGAATAGGCATAAGTATTGTGACATAATGTGTAATAATATCCCATAATGCAATAAATATCGACATAAAAGTATGATGCAAAATGGACATATCAGTGGGAAGAGAAAAGGGCGGGAGACGCGGCGACACAGGTCCAACCCGATCCCACCAAGCCCCGCCAAACACAACCCGGCAAGATCGAGGGTGGAAAGGTTGCGGAGGAGGAAGACGGAGCGAGCACCTCAGCAACCCCCTAGTCACCGCTTCCAGGACCAATCCAGAGGCTCCAGCACAGGCACCGGCAGAGAAGGACATCCGCGCCCAGCTAGAAGACCACTGGAGGAAGCGGAAGCACCAGGAGGGCAACCCTTTCCCCAGCAACTGATGAAACAATGATGACGGTGCCGGGGAAAGACAGAAAGATGAGGCGGCTGGTCGCCAGTACGAGACGAATGCGCCGGTGCAATCGTACTCCGAATGGACAGCCTGCCTCCCACCTTCTCCGTCTTCCCCGACTTCATCTTCATCAACACCATGCTAGGGGAATGCCAACCTCGCGGTCTGGCACCTTCCTCGGAGAGACGACGAATGACCAAGATGGCAAGGGGGCTCGAAGCGTGCCGCTCCCCACCTTGGCGGGCAGGAAGGCGCGCCTCTCATCAACATCAGCCCCAAGACCTCCGGAAGGGGCAGTGCTGGGGGTACCAATGGTTCCCAGCCCTGCCTCTCGGGCGAGCGTCGAAGACACCGGGAACCTAGTCACCGAGCCAACAAGTGGCAACAACCCGGGGCTAAATGGCGCACTACCCGGTGGTCAACCAACCAAGGCGGAAGGAGCAAGCATTTCGCCACAATGGGAAAGCTTGGTATCTCCCGCGCCATGGGCGGTTTGTCCGCCACGTCTTCTCCTGGCTTGTACTAGGCTCACTCCCCAAGCATCGACACAAGTATTTGATGTCACCAACCTTGAGCTGGAGCCTGGGGCCTGGCCCTAGGCTTTTCCCTTCAACATAACCAGCAGGAGGCAAAAGATGGAAGAGAAGAAGTGCAAAGATGTATGAATGCACTCTCCCCTCGCCCGCCCTTTTATAGGCGCGCCAAGGAGGGCAATCGCTCCCTCAACAAGCGACCGTCGCCCTCCTCCGCCAATCCGTGAAGACTGGGCCGCCGTCTTGATGCTCTCCTGCACCACGGGCCTCCGTTACCTACCCCGCGCGATGCATGCGGCATACGTGGCTAATGATAAGGGCACAGTGGGAAGAGTGAATTGGCAATTTCAACCCCGTGCGTTAAAGTCATTCATGGGCCATTATAGGAGTGGCCCCACCGCGATTGGCGTTACCCACAACGCATGGGGAAATCGGAAACTGGCCCGGACTCAATATTAATGAAGAAGCAAAGAAGACCTCAAGAGGCCAACCTCTTCCGCACCCATGCCTGTGCACTTGTTAGGACCTACCGCGACGGCGCTCGACAGTGTGTTCGGGGTAGGTCCGGGGGCTTCTGTCGGTACAACAAACCCCGTGTCCGTTGCCTAGACCGTGCACAGGCACACAAGCAAGTTTACAGCACCAAGGACATGCCAAAGTACAAGAAATCAAGATTCTCAGAAGGCCAACATGCAGATCAAGAGGACCAAGACCAAGCCAGAGAATTAAGAAACCATTAGGAGAAAAGCCTCCCTTGCCGGGCAGGCGAGCCCGGGAAAGGCGGGGATACCCCCGGAAGAAGACCTCCAAGACGCCCCGGTAGGGCCTGCTGGGCTCATGGAGACGCAGCCACCGCACTAAACCACTTCACCACGACGCACGTCGTCGATCAACGTGGTGTCAAGCCGCAAAGTGACTAAGTGGCAGCCATCTGCCACATGGCGTCCTCTTTCTACAAGGAATACCCACAGATGACACCCGTCGTACGACGTGTCTAGCGAGCAGGCGCGAAGCTGGCCTTGCCGGGCAAGCGACAGTGTGACGTCGAGCAGCACATTTAATGTGCTCTGTCATCCTGCAGAGTTAGGTATGATAGCACTGTTTGCTATCTTATCGGTGCATAATGTCGGATTTTGGGTTCCGACAGACCCTTAAGGTTCGAACACTGGGGTGCGCACGGAGATTACGCCTTCTACCTCTCCGTCTCACAAAGATCTAGACTACTGAAAGAAGTGCACAAGAGACACAAGATTTATACTGGTTCGGGCCACCGTTGTGGTGTAATACCCTACTCCAGTGTGTGGTGGGTGGATTGCCTCTTTGGGGCTGATGATGATGAACAATTCAAGGAAGAACAGCCTCGCGAGGGTCTGTTCTTGGTTGGGGTGATGAACTGCTAGGAGGAATTCAGCCACCCTTCTCTCTCTCTCTCTCTCTCTCTCTCTCTCTCTCTGCTTCTAACCGATCCCAGAGTCCGAACGAACCACCCCTTGCTATGTGGGTGGCTGGTCCTATTTATAGAGGCCCTGGTCCTCTTCCCAAATATCGAGCGGGAAGGGAGCCAGCAATGGCGGGCTAATTTGAAGGGGGACAGCAAGTATCAACTGTCCTGACAAAAGCAGTCTTCGCCTATGCAAAGCTCTGGTGATGACGCCGTCCTAGGCTCCACGGTGACCTCCATCTTGTAGTCCTCCTGGTCTTGGTCTCGTTGCACCGAAATGGCAACCTTTGCCTGATGCATCGGTACTCCGTGGCTGCGCTTGCCCCCTTTGCACCAAAGAGGAAAGGAGGACGCTGCGCGGGCTGGCACCCGCCTGGCGCCCTAAGTCGTCATCGCTTGCATCACGGGCACCTCGCGAGGTACCCCGCCTTGATCTCTCCGCCTCCTCGCGAGCCAGCCTGACGAGGCCGTGCCTGAGAAAGCTCTGTGTCGTCTGCCTCGCGAGGCTTGGCCCCTCGCGAGGGTCTTGAGTCTTGTGTTGACGAAGATGGGCCGTGCTGGGCCCCCTTTTGAGCCACGCCGCAGGCCGCAGGCAGGCAAGTCTGGGGACCCCCGTTCCCAAAACGCCGACAGTAGCCCCCGAGCCCAAGGCGCGCCCGGACTTGGCCGTGCCGAGAGGAGAAAGGGCTAGTGCGAAGTGCCGCGGGCCCTAATAGCCTGCGGCCTTGGGCGCCGCATGGTGGTTGATGGGATGTGGGCGTCTCCGCTTCCCCATGACGCCTCAGTGATCGCGCGAGTTGGACAAGTCCCTGCATGCAAATCGTGTCATGATTACCTGTGATCGTGGAGGCCGGTGGTTGGCCTTCGCCGGCTATAAGTACGGAACTGCGCGCGCCCTTCCAGTTCATCCCCCCTTGCTTCTCCTTTTTCTTCATGGCCCCATCGAGGAGGTTCTCGGCCGCCGAGAAGGGGAAGGCTTGCCGGGTGGAGCCCGCCTCTCCCCCACCCAAGCGCGGCAGAGGGCGCCCTCGCAAGCATCATGTGGCCACCACGGTGGCTCCTCGCGGCCGTGGAGGTGATCTTCAGCAGGGCGACGGGCGGGTTGCTGCAGCCGGCTGCGCGTCCCCCCAGGCCGCACGTTCGTGCTGCTGAAGTGCTGCCGGAGTTCGTCGTGTGGTCGGCGGAGCCGGCTAGCATCCGGCTCCCGCTTCCTCGCTACCTTCGTGGCGAGCTCCCGGGCGGCGCCCCGGGCGGCCTCTGGCTCCAGGCCGACGGCTGCTGCAGCCGGGCCTCATGGGTCTCCCTGGAGGTCTCCGCGGCCGGGAGCCTGTCCCTGGCCCACGGTTGGCAGACGTTGGCCCGTGCGCGTGGCCTGGGCCGACGGTGCACCCTACACTTCAAGTTCGACGGCTACGCCACCCTCTACGTGAGGGTGTTTGGGGAAGATGGTTGCCGCGCGGGGTGCTGCCCCGAGGGTGACGACTGCGGCTGGGAACCCAGCTCCGGTGATGACGGAGGGAGCAGCGCTCGCGCGGCTGGCGGCGCTCAGAGTTCCTCAAGCTTCTCTGGTTCTTCTTCGGGCGGCGACTCCTCCAGCGATGGCCACGATCAGCCTCCACGCCGCCGCGCCCTGGTGAGGCGCGAGAGGAGTCCGCCTGAGCCCCGGAGACAGCTCGGGCCTTGCCCGCGGGCCGGTGTGAGGCGATCCGCGCCGGATTTGTTCTTCCTTTTCCCTTTTTCCTGCGTAACAAAGACAATAGCGCGGAGCCCCGCAGGGGCGTGTTTGGGTTATTGCTGTTAATCATCGTTTTGCTTTCGTTACCGTTCCTTCCGGCTATGTGCCCGAGCATGGATAGTTCCCGACCCCGGCCGCGGGGGGGGGGGGGGGGGGGACTGACCCAGGCCCTTTGTTTGTGTCGCGATGCCCGTGGGGCACGGACTGGAGGGGTGCTCCTGTAAGGGGCCCAGGTCGCGAACTCTTTGAATGACTAGGGTAGGAGCGTTCGCGAGGGCGCTCAGCTGCCCTCCTCGTGAGGCTTTGCGCAAGAGAAATCGAGGCAGGAGAGCGAAAAGCCGAAGAACCGCAAGCCAAAGACGGCAACAACTTCAATAAAACTCCAAATGAGAAGGAACAAGCCAACTGCGGAAAGCAAATGAAAAGGCGCGTCCGGCACCTAATCTAGTCTTCGACGTCTTCTCACCAGCGCGGAGCTAAGTGCTGCCACTGGGCGTGGGAGGGAGCCCCAGGGCCTGAGGCCGGCACTCCTGAGACTCCGGGGCGTGTACAGCCCCACTCATTATTACGTGAGAGTGTCACGGGCGGCAAGCTTCATAGGCATTGGCCTTCTTCACAGGCTCCGGGCCTTTTCCAAAAATGCGATGGCTTCACAGGCACTCGCCTTGCTTCACAGGCTCTGGGCCTTTTCCAAAACGCGATAGCTTCACAGGCACTCGCCTTGCTTCACAGGCTCTGGGCCTTTTCTGAAACGCGATAGCTTCACAGGCACTCACCTTGCTTCACAGGCTCTCGGCCTTTTCCAAAACGCGATAGCTTCACAGGCACTCGCCTTGCTTCACAGGCTCTGGGCCTTTTCCAAAATGAGATAGCTTCACAGGCACTCGCCTTGCTTCACAGGCTCTGGGCCTTTTCCAAAACGCGATAGCTTCGCAGGCACTCGCCTTGCTTCACAGGCTCTGGGCCTTTTCAGGGGTAGAACCTCCGGAGGTGCTGGATGTTCCATGCATTCTGGGCCGGCACTCCCTCCTGAGTCTCCAAGCGCGCGCAGCCGGGCCTGGAAACATGAACAACCTTGAACGGGCCCTCCCACATGGGAGAGAGCTTGTGCAGTCCCTCCCTGGAGAGAACCCGCCTGAGCACGAGGTCTCCTACCTCAAGAGTCCTGGGGCGGATGTTGCGGCAGTGATATCACCGCAGCGCTTGCTGGTACCTCGCCGCTCGCAGCGCGGCTTCTCGGCGACGTTCCTCCCCCAACACGAGGTCCATCCCCCGCATGGCGTCCTGCTGCGCCTCGTCGAACGCCAGGACCCGCGCGGAGCAATGTCTGACCTCGTGAGGGAGGACTGCTTCCGCTCCATAGACCAGGAAGAATGGGGTCTCTTCAGTCGGTTTGGTCGCGGTGGTGCGGACGGACCATAGCACGGACTAAAGCTGGTCATACCAACCTCTGCCACAGGCCTCCAGCTTCTTCTTGAACGTCCTGGTTTTGAGATCCCTCAGGACCTCCGCGTTGGCTCACTCGGCCTGGCCGCTGCTTCAAGGGTGCGCCACTGAGGCGTAGCATATCTGCGTTCCAAGGTTAGCACAGTATGTTTTGAAGAGGTTACTGGTGAACTGCGAACCGTTGTCCATGATGATGCGATTCGGCACCCCGAACCGGCTTACGATGCCTTTGATGAACTTGACCGTGGAACCCGCGGGAATGGTGCGGACATCCTCTACTTCAGCCCACTTGGTGAGTTTGTCCACGGCGACGTAGAGGTAGCGGTAGCCCCCTGGTGCCCAAGGAAACGGGCCCAAGATGTCCAGCCCCCAGACTACAAATGGACATGAAAGGGGGATAGTCTGCAAGCTTCCTGCTGGCTGATGGATCTGCTTGGCGTGGAACTGGCAGGCTTCACAAGCTTTCACTAGTTCCACAGCGTCATTGAGCGCGGTGGGCCAATAAAACGCACTGCGGAACGCCTTGCCGACGAGGGTCCGTGATGATGAATGATGTCTGCAGTATCCGCCGTGTATATCCTCCAGTAGTTCCTTCCCTTGCTCCCTGGAGATGCAGCGCAGGGATACATCGTTTGGTCACTTCCGGTAGAGCTCTCCGTCTCCGATGCAGTATGCCGTGGCCTGGCATGCCACTCGCTCCGCTTCCTCCTCCTTCTCCGGCAAGGTCCCTTGCGCCAAGTAGCTCCGGAGCTCTGTGATCCAACATCCCTCCTGAGGTTCCATCGTCAGGAGCAGGCGCGCTCCCGAGGCCGGGCCACAGGCCGATGCTCCTGAGGCAGGTGGCTGGGGGAGCTCCTCCCAGGGCTGAGCCGTGTTTGATAATGACGGCAGAGCTGAGGGCTTGAAGAGCTGCTCCTCGAAAACGCCAGGCTCCTGGGGTAACCATCTGGATGCGTGTTTGGCGATATCGTCGGCCTCTTGATTGGTGCCACGGGGCACATGCTGCAACTCCAACCCCCAGAATTGCTTCTCCATCCTGCGGACTTCCGCAAGGTAGGCTTCCATGTGCTCATCCTTCGGCTCGTACACCTTGTTGGAGAAATTGACGAGGAGCTGTGAATCGCCCTTGATGGTGATGCGTTTCACTCCCAGGGCGGCCGCGGCCTTCAATCCTGCTATTAAACCTTCATACTCCGCTATGTTGTTGGAGACCTTTTCGCCTTGCTTGAAACAGAGTTGCACGACGTAGTATAGCTTGTCCTGTGTGGGCGATATAAGCACCGCCCCTGCTCCAGCACCATGCCTGGAGAACGCCCCATTGAAGTACATGACCCAGCCTTCTGGCGCCTCGCTTCCCGGGGATAGGGACCGATCCTCATCGGTCTTGAGGCCTGGCGCCTCCGTCCACTCTGCCACAAAATCTGCCAACGCTGCTCCCTGGATGACCCTGGTCGTGCTGAATTCGAGGTGAAACGCTTGCAGTTCTATGTTCCACTCAGCGACCCCTCCAGCTGAATTAGGCCTCCTGAGCACTCTCTCCAGGGGGTATGACGAGATGACCTTGATGGGGTGACCCTGGAAATAGTGCCACAGCTTGCGGGAAGCCACCAGTAGCACGAGGAGGAGTTTCTGAGGCATGGGGTACCGCGCTCTTGCATCCCGCATCACTGTGCTGACGAAGTACACTGGATGCTCAACGAGGCGGAGTGCGTCAATGCTGGTGGCTCCTTCCGGAGACCGTGGCGCCTCTTGTGGCAATGAGGCCTCCTGAGACTGGCCGTGTGGAAGAGGGGCCCCTTCCGCCTCTGGTGCACCCCTCTGCGGCGGCTGATCCTCCTTAGCTGCGGTGGCGGTTTCTGTAGGCCTTCCTTTCCCCTGTTCTGCCTTGTCCCGGGCTGCTGCCGTGGTTTTGATTCGGCGCTCCTCTCTGACTGTCGCCAAGGCTGCGCTGGCAGAGTAGGGAGTGGCGGCGAGGTAAAGCACTAGGGGCTCTTGAGGGCACGGTGCCACCATGACCGGTGGGCTGGTCAGGTATCTCTTGAGATCTTGGAACGCCTTGTCGGCCTCTTCAGTGCACTCGAAGGGCCCTTTTTTCTTCATTAGCTGGAAGAAGGGCAGGGCTCGTTCCCCCAACTTGGAGATGAAGCTCCCTAGCGCGGTCACCCGCCCCGTGAGCTTCTGCATTTCTCTGAGGGTCTTTGGCGGGCTCAGGTCTTCCACCGCCTTGACCTTCTCTCGGTTAGCCTCGATGCCTCGGTGGGACACGAGGAAACCCAAGAGCTTGCCTGAGGGGACTCCGAACACACACTGCTCTGGGTTGAGCCATAGGTTCACTGCATTGAGGCTCGCGAAGGTTTCCTCCAGGTCCTGTATCAATGTCCCGGCCTCCCGAGACTTTACCACAATGTCATCGACGTAAGCTTCAACATTCTTCCCGAGCTGTGGGCCCAAGGTGGTGTGCATCAGCCGCTGAAAGGTCGCCCCTGCGTTACGCAGCCCGAACGGCATGCACATGTAGCAGTATACCCCACACGGAGTTAGGAAGGCTGTCTTCTCGACGTCTTCTACCGTCATCTTGATCTGGTGATACCCAGAGAAGGCATCCAGGAAGCATAACAGGTCGCATTCCGCAGTGGAATCAACGATCTGGTCGATGCGGGGGAGCGAGAACGGATCTTGCGAGCATGCTTTGTTGAGGTTGGTGAAGTCGACACACATACGCTCCTTCCCTCCCTTCTTTGGCACGACGACAGGGTTGGCCAACCAATCTGGGTATCGGACCTCGCGGATGACCCTAGCGGCCTCTAATTTGCGGGTCTCCTGGACGATGAAGGCCTGCTTTTCTGTGGACTGCCGCCTGGCCTTCTGCTTCACAGGGCGCACATTGGGGCACACGTTGAGGTGATGCTCGATTACACTCCTGGGGATCCCTCCCAACTGGTCCGGCTCCCAAGCAAATACCTTCTTGTTTGCGCGCAGGAACCTGACCAAGGCCTCCTCCAGCTCGGGCTTGAGGTGGGCGCCTATGGTGAAAGTGGCATTGGTGGACCCGTCCTCATCGACGGGTATCTGCTTGGTTTCTGCCTTGTCTTGGGTGAACAACTTCTTCTTCTTGGCGGGTGCAGCCCCCTTGGCCTCGGGGGTCTCCAAGTTGGCGGGCTGTGCCGATGCCACCGTCTTGAAGGCGAGCTTGAGCGCCCGCAGCGCGTCCCCGGTGTCCCCGTGCACAGTGAGGACACCGTTGCTCCCGGGCATCTTCATGAGGTTGTACGCCGGGTGCGTCGCGGCCATAAACTGGGCCAGTGCTGGGTAGCCGAGGATGGCATTGTAGGGGAGGCCGATGGGGGCGATCTCGAAGTCAACCAGCTCCGTGCGGAAGTTGTCGTAGGTGCCGAAGGTGACAGGGAGCCGGATCTGCCCCAAGGAACCGGACGACTTGCCCCCGACGCCTGAGAAGGGCCGGCTGGGTTGCAGCCGTTCCAGGGGTATGCGGAGGAGGTTGAAGGCCTCGGCCGAGAGCATGCTGAGGCCCGCGCCGCCATCAACGAGGGTTCTGGTGACGGCCACCTGGCAGATGGTGGGGGTGCACAACATGGGGAGCGCGCCCGAGCAGGCCGAGTTGGAGGGGTGGTCCTCCGAACTGAAGGTCAGGCCGGTCTCGGGCACCGTCTAATCCGGGGGAGCCCCCTGCCGCGTGGAAGCGGCGCTGACCCGGCGGATGAACGGCTTGACGTGGTGACTTGTGGGCGGCGCCTGCGAGCCGCCCAGGAGGGCCACGACGACTGGGGGTGTTGGTGTAGCGCGATGGGACGGCACAGGAGAGCCCCCTGCGGCGCAGACGAGCTCGGTGACGCGGTCGAGCCATTCCCCGTAGACGTCGTCGGCGGGGCGGCAGCGCAAGAGCTCGTTTGCCGCGATGAGTGTAGCCCGAGCCTCCATGGGGGCGCGGAGCGCGCGGGACAAAGAACCAGCTGGTGCGAGCGATGGCGTAGCGGTGCGGCCGTCTTGCTGCACGGACGGATGCTGAGATGACGCTTGCTGCTCGCCCCCCGCCGGGCCGATGGCGGCGTTGACGGCGAGCGACGGGGAACGACGAGGATGTCTGCCGACGGGCGCCGTCTGGGCGACACGGGAAGCGATGGCGGCCCAGCGCTCGGCGCGGGCCCGACGAGCGTCGGACATGGATCCGACGGTCGGAGGAGAACGGGGCGGTGGACGACGAATTCCGGCGCACCCCTACCTGGCGCGCCAAATGTTGGATTTCAGGTTCCGGCAGACCCTTAAGGTTCGAACACTGGGGTGCGCACGGAGATTACGCCTTCTACCTCTCCGTCTCACAAAGATCTAGACTACTGAAAGAACTGCACAAGAGACACAAGATTTATACTGGTTCGGGCCACCGTTGTGGTGTAATACCCTACTCCAGTGTGTGGTGGGTGGATTGCCTCTTTGGGCTGATGATGATGAACAATACAAGGAAGAACAGCCTCGCGAGGGTCTGTTCTTGGTTGGGGTGATGAACTGCTAGGAGGAATTCAGCCACCCTTCTCTCGCTCTCTCTCTCTCTCTCTCTCTCTCTCTCTCTCTCTCTCTTTCTCTCTCTCTCTGCTTCTAACCGATCCCAGAGTCCGAACGAACCACCCCTTGCTACGTGGGTGGCTGGTCCTATTTATAGAGGCCCTGGTCCTCTTCCCAAATATCAAGCGGGAAGGGAGCCAACAATGGCATGCTAATTTGAAGGGGGACACCAAGTATCAACTGTCCCGACAAAAGCAGTCTTCGCCTGCGCAAAGCTCTGGTGATGACGCCGTCCTGGGCTCCATGGTGACCTCCGTCTCGTAGTCCTCCTGATCTTGGTCTCGTTGCACCGAAATGGCAACCTTTGCCTGATGCCTCGGTACTCCGCGGCTGCGCTTGCCCCCTTTGCACCAAAGAGGAAAGGAGGACATTGCGCGGGCTGGCACCCGCCTGGCGCCCTGAGTCGTCATGGCTTGCGTCACGGGCACCTCGCGAGGTACCCCGCCTTGATCTCTCCGCCTCCTCACGAGCCAGCCTGACGAGGCCGTGCCTGAGGAAGCTCCGTGTCGTCCGCCCCGCAAGGCTTGGCCCCTCGCGAGGGTCTTGAGTCTTGTTTTGACGAAGATGGGCCGTGCTGGGCCCCCCCTTTGAGCCATGCCGCAGGCTACAGGCAGGCAAGTCTGGGGACCCCCGTTCCTAGAACACCGACACATAATGACTGATTTGCCACTGTGGTGACCCCTTAACCTACAAAAGGAGGCCCGTGGCAACCTTAGAAAGGGTTGTGCACTGGATTAGCAAATCCACCCCTCATATTTCATACGCACGTAGCCGTTTAGCCCTAAGGCGACCCTGCTGGGCGAACGGGCTACGAACACCACCATCTTTCCACCATCAATCCACCAAAGTAGGAGTCGGGTTTTACGCCTCATGGCAGCCTGAACCTGGGTAAAAGCTACCTGTGTGATCCCTGTCGTCCTGCCCCGCGCTCCTCTATTCTTTGTGCAACATGCCATCCCCCCGCCAAACCAATCAAGGACCTTTGGTCCCATTGGTGACAGTGGTTTCCCGCAACACTTTGTTCCCTTAAACTTAATACTCTAGATGCAGGCATGAGTCGGTTGATGTGTGTAGTAATTGTAGTAGATGCAGGCATGAGTCAGTCTAATTGACATTGACGTGATGCCTATATTTCATAATCAATGCCTTGGACATCGTCATAACTTTGCGCTTTTCTATCAACTGATCGACAGTAATTTGTTCACACACCGTATTATTTGCCTTCATGAGAGAAGCCTCTAGTGAAATCTATGGCCCCAGGTCTATTTTCCATCATATTAGTTTCCGATTTACTATTCTTGCAAACTTTTATTTTTAGATCTATAAACCAAAAAACCCAAAAATATATTATCTTTTGTTTAGTTCTATTTATCTCTATCAGATCTCACCTTTGCAAGTGACCGTGAAGGGATTGAAAACCACTTTATTGGGTTGGGTGCAAGTGTTTGATTGTTTGCGTAGGTGCATCTATTGGGGACTTTTGCGTTTCTCCTACTATATTGATACCTTGGTTCTTAAGTGAGGGAAATACTTATCTCTACTGTGTTGCATCACCCTTTCCTCTTCAAGGGAAAAACCAATGCAAGCTCAAGAAGTAGCATTGATCAAAGATGGTTAAGGTTTCCTAATCATTGACATGATGCCTATATTGCATAATCAATGCCTTGGATATCGTCATAACTTTGCGCTTTTCTATCAATTGATCGACAGTAATTTGTTCACCCACCGTATTATTTGCCTTCATGAGAGAAGCCTCTAGTGAAACCTATGGCCCCGGGTGTATTTTCCATCATATTAGTTTCCGATTTACTATTCTTGCAAACTTTTATTTCCAGATCTATAAACCAAAAAACCCAAAAATATATTATCTTTTGTTTAGTTCTATTTATCCCTATCAGATCTCACCTTTGCAAGTGACCGTGAAGGGATTGAAACCCCATTTATTGGGTTGGGTGCAAGTGTTTGATTGTTTGTGTAGGTGCATCTATTGGGGACTTTTGCGTTTCTGCTAGTAGATTGATAGCTTGGTTCTTCAGTGAGGGAAATACTTATCTCTACTGTGTTGCATCACCCTTTCCTCTTCAAGGGAAAAACCAACGCAAGCTCAAGAAGTAGCATTGACCAAAGATGGTTAAGGTTTACTAACCATTGACATGATGCCTATATTGCATAATCAATGCCTTGGATATCGTCATAACTTTGCGCTTTTCGATCAACTGATCGATAGTAATTTGTTCACCCACCGTATTATTTGCCTTCATGAGAGAAGCCTCTAGTGAAACCTATGGCCCCGGGTCTATTTTCAATCATATTAGTTACCGATTTACTATTCTTGCAAACTTTTATTTTCAGATCTCTAAACCAAAAAACCCAAAAATATACTATCTTTTGTTTAGTTCTATTTATCTCTATCAGATCTCACCTTTGCAAGTGACTGTGAAGGGATTGAAACCCCTATATTGGGTTGGGTGCAAGTGTTTGATTTTTTGTGTAGGTGCATCTACTGGGGACTTTTGCGTTTCTCCTACTAGATTGATACCTTGGTTCTTAAGTGAGGGAAATACTTATCTCTACTGTGTTGCATCACCCTTTCCTCTTCAAGGGAAAAACCAACGTAAGCTCAAGAAGTAGCATTGATCAAAGATGGTTAAGGTTTCCTAACCATTGACGTGATGCCTATATTGCATAATCAATGCCTTGGATATCGTCATAACTTTGCACTTTTTCTATCAACTGATCGACAATAATTTGTTCACCCACCGTATTATTTGCCTTCATGAGAGAAGCCTCTAGTGAAACCTATGGCCCCGGGTCTATTTTACATCATATTAGTTTCCGATTTACTATTCTTGTATACTTTTATTTTAAGATCTATAAACCAAAAACCCCCAAAATATATTATCTTTTGTTTAGTTCTATTTATCTCTATCAGATCTCACCTTTGCAAGTGACCGTGAAGGGATTGAAAACCCCTTTATTGGGTTGGGTGCAACTGTTTGATTGTTTGTGTAGGTGCATCTATTGGGGACTTTTTCGTTTCTCCAACTAGATTGATACCTTGGTTCTTAAGTGAGGGAAATACTTATCTCTACTGTGTTGCATCACCCTTTCCTCTTCAAGGGGAAAACCAACGCAAGCTCAAGAAGTAGCATTGATCAAAGATGGTTAAGGTTTCGTAACCATAGACTTGTGTTGTCACTTGATAATGGTATCACATCATTAGGAGAATGATGTGATGGACAAGACCCATTCGTTAGCTTAGAATATGATCGTTTAGTTTATTGCTATTGCTTTCTTAATGTCAAATACATATTCCTTAGACTATGAGATCATGCAACTCCCGGATACCAGAGGAATAGCTTGTGTGCTATCAAACGTCACAACATAACTGGGTGACCATAAAGATGCTCTACAGGTATCTCCGAAGGTGTCTAGTGAGTTTGGATCAAGATTAGGATTTTTCACGCCGAGTATCGGAGAGGTATCTCTGGGCCCTCTCGGCAATACATTACAAGAATCTTGCAAGAAAAGTAACGAAGGAGTTAGTTAAAAGATGATGTATTATAGAATGAGTAAAGAGGTTTGCCGGTAATAAGATTGAACTAGGTATGAAGATACCAATGATCGAATCTAGGGCAAGTCACATACCAACATACAAAGGGAAGTACGTATGTTGTCATAGGGTTCGACCGATAAAGATCTTCATAGAATATGTAGGAACCAATATGGGCATCCAGGTTCCGCTATTGGTTATTAACTGAAGAGGTATCTCGGTCATGTCTACATAGTTCTTGAACCCGTAGGGTCGCATGCTTAACGTTCATTGACGATATAGCACTACAAAAAAAGACACATCTGTGACATTTTGGGCTGAACGAATTTTTTTCTGCCATGCTTATGACACTTCTAGGAAGATAACTGTGACAAAACCGGGTACCATCATAGATGTGGTGGGCTCCTACTTCTATGACAAAAATCATGACAGAAAATGGGATTTTCGTCCTGGGCGGGCCGGAGACGCACCTGTGTGACATTCTTTGGGCCATCCATGATGGAAAAAATCATGGTAGATGCAAGGGCGAGGAAAATTTCGAGGAGTTCCCAGTTACGGTGGGTGGTCGGGGCCAAGAGATGCATGGAGATTTGCACGTTTCTTTCATACATGTACACGCGTGTGTGCGAGACGGGTCGCTCTAACTGAACTCGAGCGAGGCGTTGGGCTCTAAATGAACCCGAGTGATTGCATTAGCTACGTAACTGAACCCCAATTGATCCCTTGTTGTTAACTGAACCCGAGTGATTCCTTTGCTACTGTTGCTAACTGAAGCCGATCGAAGCTGCCTCTTGATGAATAGTTCCCGGTGGGGGTTGCGTGAACAGTTCCCGGTGGGGGTTGGATGAACAAGATCCCGTTGTATTAGAGGCCATTACCGCTGGATGAATAGGACCCGGTCGAGGAGGTGTTAGTGGATGAACAGTAGCCGGTGGAGGGACCCCATACGTGGAGGGCTGGTTGAACAGGACCCCGTGGAGGGGCTAGTTGAACATGACCCTGTGGAGGGCTGGTTGAATAGTAGCCGGTGGAGGCTAGATGAACAGGACCCCGTGGAGGGCTGGATGAAAAGTAGATGGGGGAGGCTGGATGAACAGGACCTCCGTGGATGAACAGTAGCTGGTGGAGGAAGTCGATGGTGGATGAACAGTAGCCCGTGGAGTCTCGTTTTGCAGTACGCCACACCCCTCCCGATGAACAGGACCCCCGTTTCGACCGTAGGCGCTCCAACACAAGTTTGTTTCCTCCATTTTGCGGTAGGCCATACCCCTTCTGATCAATGGGACCCCGTTTCGACCGTACGTGGTCGAACAGTCTGGTTCCTCCATTTTGCGGTACGCCATACCCTTCCCGATGAACAGGACCTCCTTTTGACTGTTCGCGGTCGAACAGAAGGCCCGTTTCCTCTATTCTGCGGTATGCCAGACCTCGTTTTGGCTGTTTCGTCCAAGCCGGTTGGCTCCCGATGAACATGACGTATTCCGTTTCCTCCCGATGAACACGACGCAGTTTCTCCGTTCCGACCCAGCCGGTTGGCTTCCGATGAACAGGACGCCGTTGCTGTCGTCCATTGCCTCTCCATTTACACAAGCCCTGGTCGTACAAATGCGCGAGTACACGTTCGAGACCCCGCCCGTATGTACGTACGTGGCCATATTTTTAGCGTATGGTTGTACGTACGTGTACAAGGTTTTGACCGGACTACCTGAACTGCTACATCGGGGGCTCTACTACTGCACGTGTCGCTGCTTGCTCGGCCACAATTCATCGTTGCAGAGAGACCGATCGACCAGTATGTATGTACACGTTCGCAACTAGAATGACAACGCTAGGTACACTTTGACCAGGTGGGTCCCGGCTGCCGGGGAGGATAAGGAGGCACTTCCTTGTGTGCGAAGTTATTGATGGTGGGTCCTAACGGTCAGGGGGGAGAATCAATTTTTTTGCCCGTAATATGGACACACATCCTTGCGTGCGCAGATGTAACTGGTAGGTCCCAGCTGTCAGGGGGAAACAGTTTTTTCGCAAAATATAGAGTCCCTTCCGGTGGGTCTCCGTTGTCAGGTTGAAGAATAATTATTTTACGTGTAATAAGGTTGCACTTCCTTGCTGCGGCCGTGGACCCAGCTATCAGCCTCTCCACATTCAGTCCTCTTCCGATGGAAGTTGTTCCTTGACCATGTTGACCACACCGTGCCAAGAGCACCAAGGAGGTGGACGACGGCGAGGCCTGGAAGGGGACTACGCGGAGCTGAGGAAGACGCGACAGTGGATGCCCACGCAGAGAGGAGTACGAGGGTTGACTGGTTCGGCTGCCGTCACCGCAGATGAACACGGGTTGTGGGTGAGTAGATAGTAGAGGGATGGTTTGGCCAGCGGTGGGAGTAGGATGGGGCGGTGAGGCCACCGCGGTAGCACAGCCGACCATTGGAGGCAGGAGCAGGCGTTCTCGCCGACGCTAGTTTGGGCGGATGGTGCAAGAAGAGCAGCGATTGAAGAAGCGCCAGGACCGCTCGAATAAAATCCAACGGTCCTGCTGCTAGAACCGTTTGTTGACTAAGTTGAAAAAGCCCTGCATATGCGTCAACTTAGTAGGCCCACAGGCCAGCCTCCGAACCGGTGCGCCCCAAATGTCAGTGGGAGGAATCATTTTTTCGCGTAATAAGGAGAGTGTTTCTTGCATGCGGCCATGGACCATGGGGGTCCCTACTGTCAGCCTCTCCACGTACATCCCTATTTTGATGATTGTCGTTTGTTGAATGTTGAGCACGCCGCGCCTAGAGCACCAACGCACTGGACGACTGCGAGGCCTAGGAATGGAACGACCTGGAGCTGGCAAATACATGATGTCACTTGAAGCTACGTCGGTATTTCCCCAAAGAGGAAGGGATGATGCAGCACAACGGCGGTAGGTATTTCCCTCAGATATGAAACCAAGGTTATTGAACTAGTAGGAGAACACAGCAACACGACGTAAACAACCCCTGCACACAGATCACAAATCCTCGCAACCCGACGTGTTAAAGGGGTTATCAATCCCTTTCGGGTAACGGTGCCAGAAATTGGTGCGTGACGGGAGAAAGTTGTAATAGATTGAATAAATATATCGCAAATAAAATAAAGTGCAACAATTTTGTTGGGGGGTTTTGGATTAATAGATCTGATAATAAAAGCAAATAAAACTAGATTGCAAAGGCAAATAATATGAGAAAGAGACCCGGGGGCGTAGGTTTCACTAGTGGCTTCTCTCGAGAAAAATAGCAAAAGGTGGGTGAACAAATTACTGTTGGGTAATTGATAGAACTTCAAATACTCATGACGATATCCAGGCAATGATCATTACATAGGCATCACGTCCAAGATTAGTAGACCGACTCCTGCCTTCATCTACTACTATTACTCCACACATCGACCGCTATCCAGCATGCATCTAGTGTATTAAGTTCATGGAGAAACGGAGTAATGCAATAAGAATGATGACATCATGTAGACAAGATCTATTTATGTAGAGGTAGACCCCATCGTTAGTATCAACGATACATATGTGTCGGTTCCCCTTTTGTCACTGGGATCAAGCACCGTAAGATCGAACCCACTACAAAGCACCTCTTTCCATTGCAAGATAAATAGATCAAGTGGGCCAAACAAAACCCAAATATCGGAGAAGAAACATGAGGCTATAAGAAATCATGCATAAAAGAGATCAAAGAAACTCAAATACTTTCATGGATATAAAAAGATAGATCTAATCATAAACTCAAAGTTCATCAATCCCAACAAACACACACAAAAGAGTTACATCATATGGATCTCCAAGAGACCATTGTATTGAGAATCAAGAGAGAGGAAGCCATCTAGCTACTAACTAAGGACCCGAAGGTCTACAAAGAACTACTCCCACGTCATCGGAGAGGGACCAATTGTAACGCCCCAGATGTAACTTTCCCAGTTTGTACTCCAACTCTTGCCGTTTCCGGCATTAAGTTATATTTATTCCTCGGGTTCGGGTCTTTGTCTCCATGTGTTGTTTTCATTTTCGTGCATCTCATATCATGTCATCACGTGCATTGCATTTGCGTACATGTTCATCTCATGCATTCGAGCATTTTCCCCATTGTCCGTTTTGCATTCCGGCGCTTCGTTCTCCTCCGGTGGCCATTTCTAGCCTTCTTTCATGTGTGGGGGTTAAACATTTCCGGATTGGACCGAGACTTGCCATGCGGCCTTGGTCTACTACCGGTAGACCGCCTGTGAAGTTTCGTACCATTTGGACTTCATTTGATACTCCAACGGTTAACCGAGGGACCGAAAAGGCCTCGTGTGTGTTGCAGCCCAACACCCCTCCAATTTGGCCCAAAACCCACCAAACTCTGCTCCATGTCCTAGAGCGTTCGATCACGATCGCGTGGCCGAAAACCGCACCTCATTTGGACTCTCCTAGCTCCCTCTATGCCTATTTAAACCCCCTCCCGTTTTCGGATCTCCCCTCTCCTACGAAACCCTAGATCCATTCGTCCTCGCGCACGCCGGACACCTGCCCCGCCGACGGACATGTCCGGCCTCCCCGTCCGCCTCCACGTGTCGGCCTCCTAGTGGTCGCCGCCCGGACCACTTCCCCGCCGCCGCCGAGGCCCGCCCGGCCCACGCGGGGCCCTCCCGGGCCCGGGCGCCGCCTCCCCGCGCCTCCTCCACCCGACGCCGGCTCCGCCGTCCCTTCCGGCTCCGGTGGCCGGATCCGCCTCACCGCCGCCACGCCGGCCAGCCGCTCCACGCCGTGAGCTCACCGGACCTCGTCCCGGAGGCCGGCCGACCCCGCCGCCACACCGCGCCACCACGCCGCCGCCAGCCACCGCCGTGGGCTTCGCCGCCCCCTGCCGCAGCCTCCTCCGTCGGCCTCTATCGCTGGCGACCTCCTCGCCGTCGTCGTCGAACCTCGGGCCGAGTGCCCAGCTACAGTGCAGCCGCGCCAGATCCGATCTGGATTGAGGGGTTGACCTAATTTTCCCTCTCCCCTTAGTTTTTTTGTGCTATATTCGACTGATCATATCTCTGCACTCGTAACTCCGTTTTGGACATATGATATATCAAAATCTTCGACTCGACGAGTACATCATTTCATTCCATTGCATCATTTGCATTTGAGTTCATCTTGATGCCCAAAATGCTGTTAGAAGGAGGCATCGTGAGTTAAATTGCAGATCCGTTAGCTCATCATAGACTTTTGTCATTTTTGCCATGATTATTGTGTGCATGATATGCCTGTGAGTCTTTGGGATGAATTGTTAAGCATTTTGTCCTATTTCCAGAGGTGCCACCCATGCATTTTTAGGATGTGTGTGGTGACTTGTGCAAGCTTGCAAAGAGGGGTACCTGAGAATTCTGTTTTCAGGGACTTAGTGATTTTCACTAAGTCTGGGATATTTTAGTGCATGATGCCATATGTTCAGCTTGTTTCCTAGTGATCCATGCCTCTTTTAAGGATGATCAATAAGGGAGTTTTGATATTTATGTTATGCTCTATCCATCCATGTCTTTGGTTGCATATGTGGAGTGCTCTAGCTTGATTCAAACGAGCTCTACTTTTGCTTCGTAGTAAATCTGGGCAGATCGTCAACTTGTTTGCGATTTTGCCGATGCTATTGCTAGTGATCCGTGCATGCTATGCCATTGTTCTTGCCATGTCTAGCTAGCATTTTGTGCCTTCTTTATGGATATATGCTTGACTTGCCATGACTTGCACCGTAGTGAGTGCATCGAGCTCGTTTACATGCCTTCGTGAGTTATAATTTCAGCATGTCTCAGTTTTCACCATGTCTGAAAACTGATTGTGTTTCATCTATGTTCGGGTGCTCGTTAGAGTATTTTGTGAACCCTTTTGGCCCCAGGTCACTTTGGGTGTTTTGTTAAGCTTGTTGAGTATCTCCATGCCATGTTCTTACTTGTCATGTTCAGGTTGTGTTTCATGTTGTTTTGCTGCTCCGAAGAGAGCATCGTGGTCTGGAATTTCAGACTAGTGTTAATTTCACCAATTCTGAAATCTGTTTTGCTTATTCAGGTTTGCCATGCTTGTTTGAACCTCATAATGGATGAATTTGGCTATGGCTCAGTCCTAGTGATTTGTTAAGCATCTTGTGCACATCCCTGCCATGTGTTTTGTTTTCATGTTTGGTGGCTGTAGCATGTTCATTTCGTTGCATTTAGGAGCCTACTTGCTGTAAATCGCGGATCGGTTCGTTTCGTAAAACGCTTGCCATTTCCAAACCGTAGCTCCGATTCCTTTGATCTTTATATCGTTTTCAGGTGATTTCTTCCCCTCCATCCAGTGGCACACTTGGTTATCCAAGTTGAGGCTAGGTTCATGCATTTCCTATCACGTCTTGCATTTTGCATCCCGCATCGCATCCCGCATAGCATACCATCTTTGCATATTATTGGTTGCCCTTGCACGTGGTTGATTGTATCCTTGTTGCTTGTTTGTGTTGTTGGGTAGAGCCGGGAGATGAGTTCGCTAACGAGGAGCCCGTTGAGTTTGCTTTTGAGGATCCAGTCAACTCTGACAACTGTGCAGGCAAGATGATCATACCCTCGAAATCACTACTATCTTTCCTATGCTAGTTTGCTCGCTCTTTTGCTATGCCATTGCTATGATGCCTACCACTTGCTTGTCAGCCTCCCAATTTCCATGATTGAGCCTCTAACCCACCATTGTCCTAGCAAACCGTTGATTGGCTATGTTACCGCTTTGCTCAGCCCTTTCTTATAGCGTTGCTAGTTGCAGGTGAAGATTGGAGCCGTTCCTTGTTGGAACCTTTATTTACTTGTTGGGATATCATTATATTGCCATGTTATCTTAATGCATCTATATACTTGGTAAAGGGTGGAAGGCTCGTCCTCTCGCCTAGTGTTTTGTTCCACTCTTGCCGCCCTAGTTTCCGTCATATTGGTGTTATGTTCCCGGATTGTTGCGTCCCTTACGCGGTTGGGCTATAATGGGAACCCCTTGATAGTTCGCCTTGATTAAAGCTTTTCCAGCAATGCCCAACATTGGTTTTACCATTTGCCACCTACCCGTTTTTCCCTTGGGTTTCCGGAGCCCGAGGGTCATCTTTATTTTAGCCCCCCACGGGCCAGTGCTCCTCTGAGTGTTGGTCCGAACTAGAGTCCTGTGCAGCGCCCCCTCGGGGAAACTCGAGGTTTGGTTTTAGTTGTATGGAGAGCTCATCTGAGTGTGCCCTGAGAACGAGATATGTGCAGCTCCTATCGGGATTTGATGGCACATTCGGGCGGTGTTGCTGGTCTTGTTTTAACCTGTCGAATCGTCTTGTTGTACCGAGATACCGAGTCTGATCGGTGTGTCTTGGGTGGAGGTCTATTCCTTTGTTGACCGTGAGAGCTTGTTATGGGCTAAGTTGGGACCCCACTGCAGGGATTGATCTTTCAAAATCCGTGCCCGCGGTTATGGGCAGATGGGAATTTGTTAATGTCCGGTTGTAGATAACTTGAACCTTAATTAATTAAAATGAATCAACTGAGTGTGTTGCCGTGATGGCCTCTTCTCGGCGGAGTCCAGGAAGTGGACACGGTGTCGGAGTTATGTTTGCGCAGGTTGCTCTCTAGTTTCTCGCTCTCTTTTGCGAATAAGTTAGCCACCATATATGCTAGTCGCTTGCTGCAGCTCCACTTACATTACCCCTTTCCTACCTATTAAGCTTAAATAGTCTTGATCGCGAGGGTGCGAGATTGCTGAGTCCCTCTGGCTCACAGATTACTATTACACCAGATGCAGGGACAGATGATACAGCTCCAGATGGCGCGCTTGAGCTCAAGTGGGAGTACGACGAGGACTCTCAGCGTTACTATGTGTCTTTTCCTGATGATCAGTAGTGGTGCCCAATCGGGGTTAGATTCAGGGCCTTGTCGCATGTTGGGGGTCTTTTCTATTTTGGCGCCGTAGTCGGGCCATGAGTGATTTGTATGATGGATGTTATTTATGTACTTTGGTGTGACGTGGCGAGTGTAAGCCAACTATGTACCTCCCCTTTATATTATTTATGTACATGGGATGTGTGATGATTTCCCGACTTGCGACATTGCTTTCAATGCGGTTATGCCTCTAAGTCGTGCCTCAACACGTGGGAGATATAGCCGCATCGAGGGCGTTACACCAATGGATGTAGTGAACCCCATCCTAGATGGTGTCTAGATTGGATCTGGTGGTTCTGGACTCAGCGGCGGTTGGATCAATATTTCGTCGACCCCCTAGGGTTTTGGGAATATTGTGGTATTTATAGAGCAAAGAGGAGGTCCGGGGGGTACCCGAGGTGGGCACAACCCACCAGGGCGCGCCTGGGCCTCCTGGTACACCCTTGTGGGTTGTGCCTCCCTCGAGGCACCCCCCAGGCACAGCCGGGGCCCGTTGTGTTCCTTTTGGCCCATAAAAATTATTCGTAAAGTTTCGTGGCATTTGGACTCCATTTGATGTTGATTTTCTGTGATGTAAAAAACATGGAAAAAATAGCAACTGACACTAGGCACTATGTCAATAGGTTAGTAGCAAAAAAATCATATAAAATGACTATAAAATGATTGGAAACATCCAAGATTGATAATATAACAACATGCATCAATAAAAAATTATAGATACGTTGGTGACATATCAAGACACAACAGTGGATGCCCACGCTGAGGAGAGTATGACGGTTGACTCGTTCAGCTGCGGCGTGAGGCTATGTCACATGAGAATAACATGAGGTGGGGGTGTATAGAGGGATGGCCAGGCCAGCAGAGGGAGTAGGGTGGGCCGGTGAAGCCCGTGCGGCATCACAGTCAGCCACAAGAGGAGGGAGCAGGCAGTCGTGCCGGCACTGGTTTAGGTGGCTGGAGCAGGAAGATCAGAGATTGAAGAAGCACGTTGGCCGTTGGATGGACATCCAATAGTCACTGCTGCTAGAATCGTGTGTTGACTTACAAAGCCTTGTGTAAACAAGTCAGCCTCAAAATCTGTGGCGTGTACAACCCATTTGCTATTATTTCTATAATTTACTGCCCATTTGCTAATTCATATGGAATTTATTGCAGCCCATTTTCCATTATTAGAATCGCTGCCCATGTTCTGGTCAGTGCGAGGGTTAAAAAATTGAACTAAAAATGTGCGAAATTTTAAAAAGTCGCATATTTTTGCTAGGGAACAAAATATTCTTAATCCAAAAATTAGTAGCATACTAAAACAAATTTAAAAATAAATTAGTACTATATCATGTTAAAATCCAATGAAATATAAAATATCAGTGAAGAATAAAAACAAAAAACGAAACTAATTGCCCATTTGCTATATTTTTTTGGAATTTGCAACCCCTTAGATATTACTTTTAAGATATACCGCCCATACTCTTTGGCCAGGCACGAATGCCTCCCTCCTCGTCTTGAAAGATTTGCAGCCCACTAACTTAGAGAAAACAAATAGGCTTAGCTTGGGTATTCTTCAAATAATGGGCTACCAATTTTCCCAAAGAAAAAACTGCTGGGCTGGTCATGTTGTTAGACGGGCCATAGAGACCGCACAACCCAGTTTATAGCGGGCTCCTCCGAACAAATCCTCAAAAAAAGTTGTGCAATTTTGTCGTTAATTGACTATACATTGACAATGATGTGGGTCCCAGATATCAGCAGGGTGGATTAGAGTAAAAAAAACAAGGGGTGCATCTGAGTAGTAAAAGAGGCGCTTGCTTGTGTTCGGGAGTGGATCAGGTGGGTCCGTACTATCATACTCACAACTACAGTCCTCTCCCGATTCACTATGTTGACAGGGCCGGACGGCGGTGCCGTGGCGAGCGCACCAAGGCGGATGATAAAGTGGTGTCGCCAATGCGTTGGGCTGGGTTGGGCATTTTTATCGAAAAATAAAAATGGACCGAAACTATTTATGACGTTGACTAGGATTTACATGGGTCCGCTGGTTGCATGAAGAAAATGGTGGGAGAAAGAAGATTGGTCACTATCTTTGCCTAAGAATAACATCGACTGAATGTAATGACACTCTCATAGGAAATAATATCCTCCTATTAAAATTTGACTTTTCAAATCGTGAATTTAAAGAACTCGTGCATGAGCATTTAGCTTTATTTATTTATTTATTTACTTATTTATGTTTAGGGGACCATGAGCATGTACCTGGGCTGGATTCATGTGAGAGCCTCCCTTCCAGTTCATTATGGGCTCCTCTATTGGGCCTTCATCAGTGAGCTGTATGTTATCGACAAGTGGAAAATGTGTTCTGTACCAAAAATAGTAGACCCTCTCTCTCAGTTTACAAGGCATGCATGTACCCCTAGGTCATCAATTTGACCTACCTAATAGAAGTCATATATTACATAAAATGTACCATTATAAACTTTAGATGTTCTATTTTCAAACAGTATAATTTTTTGTGTTATATAGTTTATATTACGGTGATAAAATTGGCAACCTAGGTATGCGCCCAGGACTTGTAAATTGAAACGGAGGGAGTACTCGCAAAAGGATCAGACCGTGCAATGACTTCCAAAACATCGTGTTTGTCATTCTAACAACATATTTATTCAACCAACAGACGAAATATACTACTGATTGTACATTGAAAACAGTAGCAGCAACAACCTGGGCTGGGGGTGCAACAGAGGCAGTAAATAGGCCAGAACAGTAAAGACACAATTCTCTCTTCCAAACCAAACATCAGCCATCATTACAAAAGGGCTACCAAAAATAACAAGTGTATGCATCAAACTAAATAAAGATCCTAATTCACCAAGTGTACACATCTAACTAACTGACTTAGTTAGACGTTACTATTTATTAAGTTGTGGAGATTGGCTGACGGCTTCAACCAGATGTGTGCTTGACGGGGGAAACTCCAGCTAGCAGGTCGAAGTCTGATACTTGAGGCCCTCTCTGAGGGAGTCCTAGAATAGCGGGTCTCCGGACAGCCGGACTATATCCTTTGGCCGAACTGCTGGACTATGAAGATACGAGATTGAAGACTTCGTCCGGTGTCCGGATGGGACTCTACTTGGTGTGGAAGGCAAGCTAGGCAATACGAATATGTATATCTCCTCCTTTGTAACCGACCTTGCGTAACCCTAGCCCCCTCCGATGCCTATATAAAAAGGAGGGTTTTAGTTCGTACGACAACAGACTATCATACCATAGGCTAGCTTTTAGGGTTTAGCCTCTCTGATCTTGTGCTAGATCAACTCTTGTAATACTCATATCATCAAGAACAATCAAGTAGGTCGTAGGGTATTACGTCCATCAAGAGGGCCCGAACCTGGGTAAACATCGTGTCCCCTGCCTCCTGTTACCATCCGCCTTAGACGCACAGTTCGGGACACCCTACCCGAGATCCGCCGGTTTTGACACCGACATTGGTGCCTTCATTGAGAGTTCCTCTATGTCGTCTTCATAAGGCTTGATGGCTCCTTCGATCATCGCAAACGATGCGGTCCAGGGTGAGGCTTTCCTCCCCGGACAGATCTTCGTATTTGGCGGCTTCGCACTGCGGGCCAATTCGCTTGGCCATCTGGAGCAGATCGAAAGCTACGCCCCTGTCCATCAGGTCAGATTTGGAAACTTGAACTACATGGACGACATCCGCAGAGACTTGATCTTCAATGGATTCGAGCCCATGCCGGACGCGCCGCATAGTCGCAACGAGCAAGACGTAACTATGTCGTTGGACAGTGTTCGGGAGATCGCATCCGCGGCTACTCTGGCCTTTTACCCGGAGCAAATTGCGCCATACGAAAGCGGAGGGATGGACCCCGCCATGGAGGCCGCACTCTCAGTGGCGATAGAACCAGATACTGACTTCACCCCTTATGAGAGCTGTGTCACCGAACCACTGGATTTATCCCCGGCCACGGACTCCGAGCCGCCTACATCTGTGCCTGTCGAATCCGACGGGGCACCGACAATGGAGTTCACCTCCGCGGATATCTTTCAGCACTCACCTTTCAGAGATGTGCTAAATTCATTAAGGTCTCTCTCCCTGTCAGGTGAACCTTGGCCGAACTATGTCCGACTAGAATGGGATGCGGACGACGAAGAAATTCGCTGCCCACCCACCACCCTCATAGTAGCCACTATCGACGACTTAACCGACATGCTCGACTTCGGATCCGAAGACATCAACGGTATGGATGACGATGCAGGAGACAAACCAAAACCACCGCCCACAGGACGCTGGACCGCTACTTCATCACATGACGTATACATGGTGGATGCATCCAGAAAGGGCAATGGCGAAGAGACAGCGGAGGATGCACCCTCCAAGCAACCCAAGCGCCGACGTCAACGGCGCCGCTCTAAGTCCTGCCATAGCAACAACAACGATAATAATTGTCCACGTGACTCTGGAAGAAACGACAACTGCACCACCCCGGTGGCAGAACACGATCAAGATGCAAACAACACACATAGTACGGATCCGACGTCCAAACACGATGACACCAAAGATAAGCCTCATCAATCCCCGTCTAGGGAAAAAGACAGTCCGGACGAAGATGCACACATAATCTCGGAAACGCACTTGGAGCAAGAAAACCTCCGCATAAGGCTTATTGCCACAGCGAGGAGCTTGGAGAAACAGAAGCAAAGGCTCAAGGTCGCACAAGATACGCTCAACAACAAGTGGAATAAAGTAATGAAGTATGGTGGAAGTTACCATCAAAATAGCTATCCAAAGCGCAAACTATTACCGTAATTCGACAATGAGGCCTTAGAGCCCATACAGCCGAAAGGTGATACGGCCAACCGGCCGGATCCACCACCATGTGAACGTGATAGAGCGGCTAACAAAGTCACACATAAGTCAACACACGATTCACATCAGAACTTGCATCAAAAATCTGGCGTGACCATATCTATCTATGGATCTAGGAAGCGCGCTACGGTACACAACCAACGCCGAATACTACAACCGTTCGAACACCATGGCACATCCCAATACAGGGGTGCCGCACACCCCTTATGTTTACTGATCAGGTGCTGGATCACGAATTCCCAGAGGCGTATGACGGAACCACAGACCCTGGAGTCTGGATAGAGGACTTCATCCTCCATATTCATATGGCTCGTGGAGACAATCTCCATGCCATTAAATACTTGCCCTCAAGCTTAAAGGGCCAGCTAGGCACTAGCTGAAAAGCCTCCCCGAAAACTCAATTGGAAGTTGGGAGGAGCTGGATGACTCTTTCCGGGTCAATTTTCAAGGGTCTTATGTCCGACCTCCGGATGTAGATGATTTAAGTCATACAATCCAACATTTCAGAGAGTCTGCCCGAAAGCTCTGGAACAGGTTCGTCACCAAGAAGAACCAAATCTTTGAATGTCCGGACGCCGAAGCCTTAGCAGCTTTTAAACACCGCGTCCGAGACGAATGGCTCGCCAGACACCTCGGTCAAGAAAAACCGAGAACAATGGCAGCCCTAACAAGCCTCATGACCCGCTTTTGTGCGGGCAAGAACAACTGGTTGGCCCGTAGCAGCACCAACGGCCCAAGCATATCCGAAGCCAGGGATGGCAATGGAAAACCACGATGCAACAAAAACAGGTGTCAAAATAAAGAAGGTAGCCCAGATAACACGGTGGTAAACGTGGATTCAGGGGCTCCCGACCAGGTCAGCGGAAAAAGCCTTTCAAAGGCAGCAGAGAAGGAAAATTTGGCCCAAACAAAATTCTTGACAAACTCTGTCAGATTCACGGCACCCAAGACAAACTTGCAAATCATACCCACTAAGAATGTTGGGTCTTCAAGCAGGCCGGTAAGCTAAACACCAAATACAAAGGGGAAGAGACACCAAGCGAAGACGAGGATGAACCTTGCCAGCAAAATGCCGAAGGACAAAAAAAGTTCCCACCAGAGGTTAAAACAGTAAACATAATCTATGTGACAAATAGGAGAAGCAATCATGCACTCCGATGCACACACACCATTGAGCCCGTCACCCCTAGGTTCAACCACTGGTTGGCATGCACGATCACTTTTGATCATCGAGATCATGCTAAAAATATCCGGCGCGAAGGACTGACGGCCTTGGTGCTTGACCCAATAGTAAATGGGTACCATTTCACACGGGTCCTCATGGACGGCGGCAGTGACCTAAATCTGATATATCAGGACACAGTCCGCAAAATGGGGATAGACCCGACACAAATAAGCCACAGTAATACTACCTTCAAGGGAGTAATACCAGGCCAAGAGGCCCACTGTACGGCCTCTCTACCACTAGAGGTGGTATTTGGTTCTCCCGATAACTTTTGAAGCGAAATGTTAACTTTTCACATTGCTCCATTCGAAAGTGATTATCAAGCACTACTCGGAAGGGCGGCTTTCACTCGTTTTAACGCAGTACCGCATTATGCTTTTCTCAAGCTCAAGATGCCCGGTCCACGTGGCATCATCATAGTTACCGGAAATACCGAACGTTTTTATGTACGGAAGAGGATGCGGCAACTCTAGCAGCCGCAAACTAAGACGGCCTCACCAACCAGAAAAATGGCAGGTCATCAAGACCACAGACACGGTTAGACAAATCCGGTGTTCCATCATATATACATGAGATTGCTTTTCAAACCCTCATAAAATGACACCAGGGGCTACTTCCTGCGTGTAATCAGGGCTAGCCCGGCTCAACTTGGTTTCTCTTGAATTTTGATAGTTCATTGATAATAACCAACTCTTCTCTTTTTTGGCACGGCAACCTTCACCTAAGTTCTTTCCTTTTGTAGAGGACAATCGTGCTGCACCCGTCCAGGACACGACACAACGGAGATGCAGGCGCACACGTGCTGCAGGGACCCGCCCGAAGGTTTCTTTTTAGATTAAGACCCTGCATAAACCTTTTTTTACTGTCTCTTGTTGCTCACATCCTCCGGATACTCCACACAACTGAGAAGGATGCTAGCGTTATTGGCATGTGGCCACGCCAGGATTTTGCACGTACCTGGACACATGGGGTTTCTTATTAAGGGCATTGTTTAGCCCGGTATATGTTATAAAGACTGAAGACCTTAGGGAGTGTTCGGCGTCGCGAGTTTGGACCTATATGCATCAGCTTCGAATCATGTCTTGGGTCAATAGTTGGGTTTGCCCGGCTCCCATGCTTTGGTACCTTACGTTCCACTATATCGGCTAAGGTAGCGGTGGGAGAACTACTGCGATTGTGTCCCGGTTCTTCCGGCTGAGCAACTCAGTAGAGAAAGCCGAAAACTGACTGTCATGATATAGCGAGAGACTGGTCAACCACTCGATGACTCATCAGAATCTTCGGGATTCCTCCGCATTAATGAAGGGCCCTTTCCCAGTCACGTACGTACGGGCCCCATATTCGGACGAGCGCAGAAGTACCAGGGGCTACATTGTAGCCCCACTGTCAAACTCCTATGGCTAAGTGAAAGTGTTAAAGCAATATAGTCCGATTGCCTAGTTCGCTACGCTATCACCTCCTTAACGGACCAAGACGTTGGATCAAGTGTGAATATGCATCTTTTGCGAACACCCCCGCATTATATGCGTGGGGGTGGAAGCCGACGACTGCAAACTTTTAGGTTATACACATATATACATAAACGGCCGCACAGGTGGCACCATATTACTTTCAGGAAAAAGTATAAATATAGCCATGACAATTCAATAAAACATTGTTTTTACAATGGGAATACATGTCACTTGAACATAACATTCTTCGAGCACTGAGCCTCTATCGAATGAGCGCCTTCAAGAACTTCTTCAAAGTAGTGCTGAGCAGCCACTCAACCTACGGCCGAACCCTGTGTCGCAACAGTGGTGGCCTCCATCTCCGCCCAGTATGTGTTGACACGGGCAAAGGCCATCCACGCACCCTTTATGCACACCGATCTCTTTATAGCATCGATGTGTGGCACATCACCAAGGAATTATTGTTGCACTAAGCTAAAGTAGCTATTTGGCCTTGGCCCTCCCGGCCACAGGTGATCCACAACGGACCTCATGGCAAGTCCGGACAACCTATGGAGCTCGCCCCACTCGGCCAATCGCTCATTCAAAAACAGCGGACGGACTGGAGCGTGGAACTATGACCAGAACAGCTTTCCACTTCGGGACCTTTCTGATCCTTGAATTACTCAGCCGCATCAGCAGCACTTGCAGCCAAATCCATGCACGCGTCCTCAGAACTCCATAGTCGGTCCAGAGGACCATACTTCGGATCTCCGAACTTAGTCCGCAACAAGCAGGGCTTCCCAGACACGATATCCGCAGCTTGGTTCAGCTCCTCCTTCGTCGCTCTAATTTTGGAGCAGGCTTCCTTGGCAGCCACCCGGGCCTTCTCCAGGTCCGTCGCCTTCACCCGGTTCTCTTCTTCAAGAATCTGGTAACGGTCTGCGGCATCTTTTAACTCTACAACCATCTTGGCTATTTTTTTTCCTTGCTCTCGCAATGTGCGGCCTGTTCGGCCCTTAATTTTTCGGCCGCCTTTAAAGCGGCCGCCTTGCTACTCCCTGCTTGGTCCTTGGCTCGGGCAAGCTCCGCCCGAAGGGTCTCCACGGTGGTAGCTCCATCTGCAGTCACAACACATTAAAGATACTGGCATCATGCTACTCTTATTATGTGACGACCACCAGAAAAATCACTCACACTATGCCTCGTCAACCCGCTTGTTGACAAGCACGATGTCCGCATCTGCCGCATCCAGTTGCCGCTTTTGCTCAGCAAACCCATCAGTCCGGCTAGCCACTTGAGCTTCAGCCACCTACACATAAAGGCGGTCTGGTTGTTACCCGGGACTATGATCCTCTGTTTGCCGCCGTTTTCGACGATAACCAGTCTCAGGGGCTACTATCTGCATAGGGCATACCTAATGTATGCGGTACTGTTAAAAACATACACTAGTTCACGTACCTCGAAGCCTTTCAGCAGACTCATAAAGGCTTCATGCAAACCGCTTTCAGTGGATGAAATCCTTTCAATTACCGTAACCATTAGCGTGCGATGCGCTTCCGAGACGGCAGCTTGCCCCATAAGATCCTTCAGCGCGTCCGACCGCACACTGTACAGACCCTTGTTGTCGCTCTCCTTAGGAGCCGGATACTGGGGACTCCTGGCAGCCAAAGGGTTATCCTCTGGCCCTAGTGGGTCTGGAGATACCCTTCGCGACGACACTTCAAGGTCGCCCGCTTCTTGAGCCGGGGTTTCCGGGGGAGGTGTTTCGCTCTCCATCATCTCTGGAAGAAGATCCCCCGAAGATGAGCTCTGTTGAGAAGGGCTGCGATCTGGACTACAATTTATAAGCATCAATTATTGTCTTCAGAAGTAAGATAGGATGTTTGCACTATTAAATACTTTTCAATTACTTACAACTTGGTAGAGGGCTGATCCCCGCATGAACATTGTGCGGCAAGAATACCCTCCGAGGCAAGACCCTCTGCCGGAGATTTCTTCTCCCATTTGGAAACCTTACTTTCCGGATCTTCAGAGGTAGTCCTCTTCCTTCCCCGGGGAGAGAGAATGTCAGATTCTTCCCCTTGGTTATCCTCCCTCGCGGAGGCGCTCATTCCCTCAGTTGGAATAAATAGCGAAGGAGGCCCGCTTTCACCCTCTTCCCCCCTTCATCTTCCTTTGAGGGCACCAGATAAGGTGCTGGCTCAAGCATCTTTTCCAGCACCGGATTGTCCAAGCCCTCATGAAGGGGGGCGAACACCGGATCATCTTCACCTTTGTTATCCAGTCTTGGTCAAAGAGCAATTCTTCAGAATGATGTCATGATAAATAAAAGGACAATGTGTTCAGCCACGAGATTACTTACTTGGGCAGCGGGGCGGTTGCAGCTTAGGCCCACGTCCTCGGTGGTGTCCGGACACTCTATTTGGGGTTCGAAGAACGATTTGTACATCTCCTCGTGCGTCATGCCGAGGAAATGCTGAATAGCACGCGGTCCTTCCGGGTTGAATTCCGACATGCGGAGGGGCCAACGTTTGCAAGGCTGGACTCGACGAACCAGCATAACTTGCATTACCATAACCAGACTGAAATCTCCCTCGAAGAGATCTCAGATACGGCTCTGCAGCATTGGCACGTCCTTGGCTGGACCCCAGCTCAGCCCCCGGGTGATCCACGACATCAATTGTGGTGGGGGGCCCAGTGAAAGGTAGGGGCAGCTACCCACTTGGCACTTCGGGGACCTGTGATGTAGAACCACTCCCGCTGCCACAATCCGGACACCTCTGCGAAGGAACCCTCTGGCCATGGAGCGTCAACGATTTTGCTTATCAAAGCACCTCCACACGCTGCATGCTTCCCCTCGATCATCTTCGGCTTCATATCGAAGGTCTTGAGCCATAGGCCGAAGTGAGGGGTAATGCGAGGAAGGCCTCACATACGACAATAAATGACAAGATGTGAAGAAGGGAATCCGGGGCCAGATCATGAAAATCCAGCCCGTAATAGAACATAAGACCCCTAATAAAGGGATCCAGAGTGAGGCCTAGTCCTCGGAGGAAGTGGGAGATGAACACAACGCTCTCTTTGGGTTCGGGAGTAGGGATGACCTGCCCTCGGGCAGGCAACCTGTGCGAAATTTCGGCGGTCAGATATCTGGCCTCTCTCAACTTCTTGATGTCTTCCTCTGTGACGGAGGAAGGCATCCACCGACCTTGAAGGTTGGATCTGGACATAGTTGAAGGTCCGAAGCACCTGACCTGAGCATTGGGTGTTAGAACTCGAGGCGGGGGGAAGGATTCGATTGAACGCGGGAGGGAAAAAAGAAAAAAGCCTTGTCCCCTTTATAAAGAGGGTGAATGTCAAGCGTCCTCCTCATGGTTGTTTGAGACTTACCTAAGATCTAGGAGTCATACCAACGGGCATGGTTAGGTTACCCACGTCTGTATTGATGAGAATCCCATGATAAGCGGAACACAATCTCTGCTTTGACAAGACGTGTCGAGGAAACCGCCTCGCGTTATGTGCGGGGCTGGTTAAAGAAAAACGGTCCAAATAATGACCGGGCCGTGGCATGATGTCATGATGTCAAAACGTGTCAGTAGATTAGATTTGTGGAAATATTATTCTCTCTACGGTGGTATGTGGAACTTATTTTGCAGGGTCGGACACTATCCTCATATTCAAACTCTTCCATGGTGTATTCGGAGGAGGAACCCGCCTTGCAATGCCAAAGACAATACTGCGCGCCGGACTCATCGTCATTGAAGCCTGGTTCAGGGGCTACTGAGGGAGTCCTGGATTAGGGGGTCTCCGGACAGCCGGACTATATCCTTTAGCCGGAGTGTTGGACTATGAGATACAAGATTGAAGACTTCGTCCCGTAACGGATGGTACTCTACTTGGCATGGAAGGCAAGATAGGCAATATGGATATGTATATCTCCTCCTTTGTAACCGACCTTGTGTAACCCTAGCCCCCTCCGGTGCCTATATAAACCGGAGGGTTTTAGTCCATAGGACAACAGACAATCATACCATAGGCTAGCTTTTAGGGTTTAGCCTCTCTGATCTCGTGGTAGATCAACTCTTGTAATACTCATATCATCAAGAACAATCAAGCAGGACGTAGGGTATTACCTCCAACAAGAGGGCCCGAACCTGGGTAAACATCGTGTCCCCTGCCTCCTATTACCATCCACCTTAGACGCACAGTTCGGGACCCCCTACCCAAGATCCGCCAGTTTTGACACCGACCCTCTCCTACTTTGTGCTACAGAGCGTGGCAGCACATATCAGGGTATGTTGCATGAAGAGACGCATGGTACACTATGTACACATAGTTTTGCCTGATGAACGAAATCGCGCTGCCATCATGATCCTTATCGTTGGTTATCTCCTGGTTAATCAGATAATTTAGTCCGAGAAACAGAGAGTGTGTACCAGCCTCTGCTACCTCTTGAGCATGCGTTGGTTTTCCCTTGAAGAGGAAAGGGTGATGCAACAAAGTAGCATAAGTATTTCCCTCAATTTTTGAGAACCAAGTTATCAATCCAGTAAGAGATAACACGCAAGTCCCTAGTACCTGCACAAACAAACAAAATACTCGCAACCAACGCGATAAAGGGGTTGTTAATCCCTTCACGGTCACTTACAAAAGTGAGATCTGATAGAGATAATAAGATAATTTTTTTTTGTATTTTTGTTGTATAGATTGGAAAATAAAGATTGCAAAATAAGCAACGATAGAAATAGCAAGTTGGTAGGAAAATAATATGATGGAAAATAGACCCGGGGGCCATAGGTTTAACTAGTGGCTTCCCTCAAGATAGCAAATTCTACGGTGGGTGAACAAATTACTGTCGAGCAATTGATAGAAAAGCGCATAGTTATGAGAATATCTAGGCATGATCATGTATATAGGCATCACGTCCGCGACAAGTAGACCGAAATGATTCTGCATCAACTACTATTACTCCACACATCGACCACTATCCAACATGCATCTAGAGTATTATGTTCATAAGAACAGGGTAACACATTAGGCAAGATGACATGATGTAGAGGGATAAACTCAAGCAATATGATATAAACCCCATCTTTTTATCCTCGATGGCAACAATACAATACGTGCCTTGCTGCCCATGCTATCACTGGGAAAGGACATCGCAAGATTGAACCCAAAGCTAAGCACTTCTCCGATTGCAAGAAACATCAATCTAGTAGGCCAAACCAAACTGATAATTCGAAGAGACTTGCAAAGATATTAAATCATGCATCAAAGAATTCAGAGAAGAATCAAATATTGTTCATAGATAATGTTGATCATAAACCCACAATTCATCGGATCTCGATAAACACACCGCGAAAAGAATTACATCGAATAGATCTTCAAGAGAAGCAAGGAGAACTTTGTATTGAGATCCAAAGAGAGAGAAGAAGCCATCTAGCTAATAACTATGGACCCGAAGGTCTATGGTAAACTACTCACACATCATCGGAGAGGCTATGGTGTTGATGTAGAAGCCCTCTGTGATTGATTCCCCCTTTGGCGGAGCGCCAAAAAAGTCCCCAAGAAGGGATCTCACGGGTACAGAAGGTTGCGGCAGTGGAAATAGGGTTTCATGGTGCTCTCAGATGTTTTCGGGGTATATGAGTATATATAGGCGAAGGAAGTAGGTCGGCGGAGCCATGAGGGGCCCATGAGGGTGGGGGGTGCGCCTACCCCCCTAGGCGCGCCCTCCTACCCCGTGGCCGCCTCGTTGCTTACTTATGTCCACTCCAAGTCTCCTGGATTGCGTTTGTTCCAAAAATAACTCTATCGAAGGTTTCATCATGTTTGGATTCTGTTTGATATTCCTTTTCTGCGAAACACTGAAATAGGCAAAAAAAACAACAATTTGCACTGGGCCTTTGGTTAGTAGGTTAGTCCCAAAAATAATATAAAAAGGTATATTAAAGCCCATTAAACATCCAAAACAGATAATATAATAGCATGGAATAATCAAAAATTATAGATACGTTGGAGACGTATCAAGCATCCCCAAGCTTAATTCCTGCTCGTCCTCGAGTAGGTAAATGATAAAAACAGAATTTTTGATGTGGAATGCTACCTAGCATAATTCTCAGTGTAATTTTCTTTATTGTGGCATGAATTTCAGATCCGAAAGATTCAAGACAAAAGTTTAATATTGACATTAAAATAATAATACTTCAAACATACTGCTGGTGTCAAAACCGGCGGATCTTGGGTAGGGGGTCCCGAACTGTGCGTCTAAGGTGGATGGTAACAGGAGGCAGGGGACATGATGTTTTACCCAGGTTCGGGCCCTCTTGATGGAGGTAATACCCTACGTCCTGCTTGATTGTTCTTGATGATATGAGTATTACAAGAGTTGATCTACCACGAGATCGTAGAGGCTAAACCCTAAAAGCTAGCCTATGGTATGATTGTCTGTTGTCTTACGGACTAAACACTCCGGTTTATATAGACAACGGAGGGGGCTAGGGTTACACAGAGTCGGTTACAAGGGAGGAGATCTATATATCCGTATTGCCTAGCTTGCCTTCCACGCCAAGGAGAGTCCCATACGGACACGGGACGAAGTCTTCAATCTTGTATCTTCATAGTCCAATAGTCCGGCCAAAGGATATAGTCCGGCTGTCCGGAGACCCCCTAATCCAGGACTCCCTTAGTGGCCCCTGAACCAGGCTTCAATGACGATGAGTCCGACGCGCGGTATTGTCTTTGGCATTGCAAGGCTGGTTCCTCCTCTGAATACTCCATAGAAGATTTTTGAACACCAGAATAGTGTCTGGCTCTGCAAAACAAGTTCCACATACTACCGTAGAGAGAATTATATTACCACAAATCTAATCTGCTAATGGGTTCTGACAGCACGACGTCATGCCATGGCTCAGCCATTATTCGAACCATTTTTCTCAACCCGCACCGCACATAACATGGGCAGTTTTCTTGACACGTCTTGTCAAAGCAGAGATCGTGTCCCCTTATTACGGGATTCTCATCAATACGGATGTGGGTAACCCAACCAGGCCATCAATTACGGTGCCTGGGGAATAAGCGGTTTTACCATGCAAGTGGGGAGACGCATCGCCTCTTTCGCCTTTATAAATGGACAAGGATTTACCCCCTTTTACCCGCACCTTCTACCTCCTCACTTATCCATTCTCACGCACTCGAGCTCCAGCGCCAAAGCACGCGTTCTACTTCTCAAACCACTCCAAGCATGTCCGGAGCAGGAGGCAAGATGATGGTGTCCTCCGTCACGGAGGAGAACATCGCAAAGTTGCGTGCAGCCGGATACCTGGCCGCGGATATCATGCACCGGCTGCCAGACGCATGGCAGATCGTCCCTACGCCCGAACCCCATGAGAGGGTAGTTTTCCTTACCCAGTTTGCCCGCGGACTGGGATTTCCCCTCCACCCATTTGTCCGTGGGCTCATGTTTTACTACGGGCTGGATTTTCATGATCTGGCCCCCAATTTCATCCTCAACATCTCGGCGTTTATCGTCGTGTGCGAGGCCTTCCTCCGCATCAGGCCCCACTTCTGCCTATGGCTGAAAACCTTCAATGTTAAACCGACGGTGGTGGGTGGCCAGCAAGCAGAGTGCGGAGGCGCCATGGTGGGCAAGATGCCTAATGTCACCTGGATCGAGGGCAACTATTTTGATACCATAAAGGGGTGGAAATCGGGGTGGTTCTACATCACCGGGCCGCGCGACTCCAACTGGGTGGCAGCCCCCAAATTTCAATCCAGAATCCCCACACGGCTCTCCTCCTGGAAAGAGAAGGGCCTGTCTTGGGGTTCTTCGGTAGAGCTGACCGGACTCCAGAACTGCATCAGGAACATGACGAGCAAGAAGATCAAGCTCGTCAACGTGGTCCAGGTCATGCTCTTCCACCGGATCCTCCCATGTCAATGACGGGCATTCGATTTGTGGGAGTTCGACTCGGCCAAGAACCAGACGCTGTGAGAGCTCTATGACACGATGCACGAGGATGTCTGGAGGGTGATGTTCAAGGGCGCTGAGATTCCTCCTTCCCTCACCGAGGACCACGGACTCAGCACAAAGCGCCGCGCCAATCCGGTAAGTTTTTATATCTCTCAGGGTATTTATTTGCCCCGGTTTAGTCATATGCATGATCTAAGCCTCTATTTCATTAACAGGACTGGATAAAGACAGCTGATCAGCTTGATTGCCCAGCCCCCCTGCTCGAAGATCCTGCAGGCGCTCTCCTAACGGACATGCTGACTCCGGCACCTAGGTGCCGGTGAAGAAGACCAAGAAGAAGGCCGCGGGGACCCGAAAGGGTCTCCGACGCAAGGTTGTATCGGACTCATCGTTCGATGACTCCGACGCTCCTCCCACGAAGATGAGGAGGAGGAAGAGGAAAGTTCTCCCCCCCAGCCGGGGGAGACAAGAAAAGGAAGGCCGACCCAACTGGGGAGGCCGAAGGGTCCAAGAAGGGCAAGACCCTCCTTCCGGACTTCTCCACGACGGCCGGCTATAGCGGCGATGAGTGGCTACCCAGGGTCAAACCCCTGGCGAAGTCGTAAGTATCCGGACACCATAGTGATTCGTGGTATGTTTTACTGCACTACTTCTTCTCGTGCCGAACATAATTATGCAGTTCATCCCGAGCTCTTCTCGACGCAACTTCGTCGAGCGGTTCGTTGGACTCGTCGGATATGAACAGCGGTTCTCTTCCGACCGCCCCCACTCCTCGCCCTATGGATAATGTCGAGGTGTTGTCTCAATAGGCACCGGGCCAAGGGGAGGTAGTCCTGTGGGCGCCTCGAGGTGACCTTCCGGACCCTGGGCACAAAGGGAGCCGGACTCCCATGGGCTCCAGGTTCGGCTCCCAGCCGAACACTACACCGGAATCTTCGATGGCTAAGGACTCCGGCGGGCGACCCCCCCGTTAAGGGGGGCAAGCCACCCGTGCCGGTGTCCTTTGTCTATCCAGAGGCACCGGACAACTTGCTGGAAGCGCTTCATGGCGCTTCCATCGATGAAGAGCACCGCACTATCATGAGTGCGGTGATCGAGAAAGTTCAGTCCGCCAAGAACGGACTGACCGAAGCTTGCGCGAGCCTCCTAACAGGCTTTGAGGTAAGCAATGAAGATATAGGAAAATAAGCCCGCATGGATACTAGCCCCTGATGCTCTGTTCGGTGTTCGGAAAGAAAGGCCGGATAGAGGATCAAATGATAACTCAGGAGTCTAATCAGAAAAATATTTATGTGTATGTGCAGGCTTCACTGCTGGCCACTGCCTCACGTACTGGGGAGGTCTCTGCGCTGAAGCAGGACCTGGAGCGGTCCGAGGATGAGCTCTGCCTTACCAAGAGGCAGCTCAAGGAGAGCAAATGTAAGCAGTACCCTTGTCTATATATTGAAAAAGAAGTTTGGATGTAAAGTAATAGGATCATCATAGATTTGCCAGGGGCCATGACCAAAGTGGCAACCCTGAGGAAGGCGCTGTCCGAGGCCAAAGACAAAGCGGCCAAGGAGCGCATTGAACGGGAGAAGCAAGAAGCCCGAGTAGGCGAGGTGCAGCAAGAGCTCGAGGCTCTCGCCAAAAAGCATGAGTCCTTGGAGCTTGACTCTAAGACGCAAGAGTATGAGCTCTCGCAGGCGCTTGAAAGCGTCTGGAGCGCCAAGGCCAAAGCCCACAAGGCCCTCTAGGAGATTGATGTGGTGAAGAAGATAGCAGCGGGTAAGGCATTCATTATGCAAAGCAAGCACGTGAAGGAAACTTTCCTTTTTCTTACCCGAGTTCGGAGCTCTCCAGGAGCGTTTGCAGATCTTCCCCGCGGTGTACTGGATGCCGCGGAGTTTTACCGAGCTGAGGAGGGGAGGTCAACAGAGAAGTTGTTCTGGTCTCAGTATACTGGGACCGAACACCCCGTGCCCTTGAGTGACCAGCTGAAGCAGTTGGTCGAGCTTCACAAGGTGGCCGAACAGGCCATGAGGGGCCTTATAGTCTGGATGTGGCCTGGCGAGCCCCTGCCCGGCAGCTACTTCGGTCTGGTGAGGCGGCTAGTGGATACCTGCCAACTGCTTGAAGTTATAAAGCGGTCCGTCTGCATCGAGGGTGCGCGCAGGGCTTTTGCCCGGGCAATGGTGCACTGGGCGAAGCTGGATGCCGTGAAGCTGGTGAAGGAGGGGCCGTCGGAGGGCAAGGAGCATCGCTGCCCCGAGATGTACTATGAGACTGTGCTGTAGGGTCCTCGCCTTGTGGCGGATGAGTGTGCCAAGGATGTAATTTTTGAATGAACATGCTCATGTGATCCTGTAATATAAAACCAGTTCATTTGCGCCATGCGACGCTTTTTTAATTTAAAATATTACCTTCTGTGCGGCTGTTTATAAAATCTGAGAGTTGGCCAGTCATCGGCTTCTGCCCCCATGTAACTATTACTAGGGTGTTTCGGATAAACCTGAGCACTCTTTACCCCAATTTTGGGTCCTTCAAGGGAGGTGTTCAGCGCAAAGAACCAGGCAATCGGACTATAATGCTTTATCATTCTCACTTAGCCATAGAAGTCTACGATTTTAAATTTTTGCGAAGCCCCTAGTATTCGGAAGGCCGAATTTGGGGTGCTATACACGCCTAAGCCGGACAAAGCCGACTCCTCGCCCGAAGCGGAAAAAGTCTTCAGGGACTTGAGACCTCTCGAACAGCGACCAGTCTCTCGCCTTATCATGACAGTCAGTTTTCGGCTTTCTCTACTAAGGTGCTCGTCTGGAAGAACCGGGACACAATCGCAGTAGTTCTGCCACCGCTACCTTAGCCGATATAGCGGAACATAAGGTACCAAAGCATGGGAGCCGGGAAAATCCAACTATTGAACCAAGACATGATTCGGAGCTGATGCATATAATGCTATAAGTTCAGGGTGTCGCACTGTCAAAAGTGTTCGGACTTCTCGCGCCGTATTGTGGGGTAAACGAAAGCCCCTAGCGTACTAACCGTACCCGAATTTACGGGTTCGGATTGTCGTAAATGGACATAAGGGAAAAAGAATGAATAATGCAATAATAGACTAATGCTATGCATTGTTATTTAAATAATACGTTGAAGCGTACTGGTACAGGTAGTGCAATAAGCAGAAAGTAGGACTATTCGAAATGTCCTATCCAAGGGCAAGCTGCGTATGGATAGTAGAAAGCGGGCATTATTATTAGAGACCACCTTGGGTTCCCGTGTACATCCCGGCTTGTTGTCGCCTCGGTTGTTCCTTCCCGTAATGTGTCCGGCAATCATACTGCCGGAAAGGGCTTCCAGAGAATTAGGCCCTGAAAGAGAAAAGAAATGATAAAGAGATACATCCCCTAGGGCGGTTAAGCCTCTTTGTGGGGCGTGCCCTAATCGTGCCCCCGCCTATGTCCATGGTATTTTTAGTGCGTAACTATGTACGCATGGCACGGATTTTGTCGCTTGACTGGGACTGGGACAGGGGCCGAATTGCTAGGGGAGCTCTGAACGTGCCAGCTGATCCTGTTGTAGTTTACTCTGGACACGCTTGAAGGTGTTCGGGGCTGTATCGCCAAATTAGTGGTTTGCCTTGAAAGGCTGCTTTGTGCTTCTGCTGCGAGGGCCGCAGTGTGCTCTTCCGTGCAGAGCGAGTGTTCTGTGTTTCCATTCATTGTTATGACCCCCCGAGGTCCTGGCATCTTGAGCTTGAGGTACGCGTAATGCGGTACTTCATTGAATTTTGCAAATGCAGCTCGTCCGAGCAGTGCATGATAGCCACTGCGAAACGGGACGATGTCGAAGATTAACTACTCGCTTCGGAAGTTGTGCGGTGATCCGAAGACTACTTCCAGTGTGATTGAGCTGTGCAATGGGCTTCTACACCTGGGATGATGCCCTTAAAGGTGGTTTTGGTGGGTTTGATCCTCAAGGGATCGATACCCATTTTGTGCACTGTATCCTGATAGAGCAGGTTCAGGCTGCTGTCGCCATCCATAAGGACTCGAGTAAGATGAAATCCGTCGATGATGGGGTCTAGGACCAGTGCGGCGGATCCGCCATGACGGATACTAGTGGGGTGATCCCTGCGATCAAAGGTGGTCGGGCAAGCAGACCATGGGTTGAACTTTGGGGCGACGGGCTCCATCGCATAGACATCCCTTAGTGCACACTTCCGCTCCCTCTTGGGAATGTCGGTTGCGTATATCATGTTCACCGTCTTCGCTTGTGGGGGGAACCCCTTCTGTCCTCCCGTGTTCGGCGGCCGGGGCTCCTCCTCGTCATCACTATGCAGCCCCTTGTCCTTGTTTTCGGCATTTAACTTGCCGGCCTGCCTGAACACCCGGCATTCTCTGTTTGTGTGATTGGCTCACTTGTCGGGGGTGCCGTGGATTTGACACGAGAGATCCAGTATGCGATCCAAACTGGACGGAGCCGGGGTACTTCTTTTAAATGGCTTTTTCCGCTGACCGGATCTAGAGCCTCTGAATCCGGCATTAACTGCCGTATCTTCGGTGTTATCGCCGTTATTGCGGCGCTTTGGTCTGTTACGACGTTGTCTGCCATTGGTATCTTTGGTATCCGAAGTGCTCGGATTTCCTAGTGTGTTATTGCTGCGAGCCAGCCAGCTATCCTCGCCCGTGCAAAAGCGGGTCATGAGTGTCGTGAGGGCTGCCATAGACTTCGGCTTCTCCTGGCCAAGATGGCGGGCAAGCCACTCGTCACGGATGTTGTGCTTGAATGCCGCGAGGGCCTCTGCGTCCGGACAGTCGAAAATTTGGTTTTTCTTAGTAAGGAACCGAGTCCAGAATTGTTTGGCCGATTCCCCTGGCTGCTAAGTTATATGGCTCAAGTCATCAGCATCCGGTGGTCACACATAAGTGCCCTGGAAGTTGTCAAGGAATGCGTCTTCCAGATCCTCCCAACTGCCGACGGAGTCTACTGGCAAGCTATTCAGCCAATGCCGAGCTAGTCCTTTGAGTTTTAGTGGGAGATACTTGATGGCATGTAGATCATTACCGCGAGCCACGTGGATGTGAAGGAGGAAATCCTCAATCTATACCACGGGATCTGTTGTACCATCATATGATTCGATATTTACGGGTTTGAAACCCTCCGGGAATTCGTGATCCATAACTTCATCAGTGAAGCATAGGGGGTGTGCAGCGCCTCTGTGCCGGGCTATATCCCGACGCAGTTCATATGAGTCTTGTTTGCTGTATTCGGCCCGGCCGGATTTGCTTTTGATGTATCCGGCGCGACGATCATCATCCCATGTTGGCGTGCATGCCCGTGAACCGTATATTGACCTTGCAAGTTTTGCCTTACTGTCCAATACGTCTCGCAGGTCCCGTGTGTTGCCCCGAGCCTTGGTATTTTGGATTGAGTGGCGGCGGGGTGCAGGCTGAACTTCAGGTTAGAACGCCTCTTTGGCTCGGCCATGCAGTGGCCGGTCAACCGCGTCGTACACTGGTGCATGAGGTTTCAATGCTTCCTCCTCGAGGTGAGGTAGCAACCTGCGTTTCGGGTAACTCTTGGAGGGGCGCTCGAGTTCGTATTCCTCGGCCACAAGGACTTCGGTCCATCTGTCTGCTAGCAAGTCTTGATCAGCTTGAAGCTATTGTTGCTTTTTCTTCAGGCTATTTGCTGTGGCCATAAGCCGGTGCTTGAAGCGCTCCTGTTCGACGGGGTCCTCATGCACGATAAATTCTTCGTCGCCGAGGCTCGCCTCGTCTTCGGAGAGAGGCATCAAATTGTCCTCCTCCGGCTCTCCATCTGCTGCCTGCTCTGGAGGGCTGGCTTGTTCATCCTCCGGCTCTACATCGTGCTGGAGGGGATTGTGGTTGTCTTCGGCAGTATTCAGAGTGTTATTATCTCCTATGCCAGTATCACTGCTTTTGCTGTAGCGGGACTTAGAGCGGCGCCGCTAACGTCGACGCTTGGGTTGCTTCTTGGAGGGGTCATCCTCCACTGTCTCATCGCCATTGCCTTCTTTAGGGGTGTCCACCATATATATGTCGTATGATGAGGTAGCGGTCCAACGCCCTGTGGGCGGTGGTTCCTGCTCGTCTCCTGCATCGTCGTCCATTCCGTCGATGTCTTCGGAGTCGAAGTCGAGCATGTCGGTTAAATCATCGACAGTGGATACTAAGTGGGTGGTGGGTGGGCAGCGAATCGTCCGCATCCCATTCTAGACGGACATAGTTCGGCCACGGTTCTCCTGATAGGGAGAGGGACCTTAATGAATTTAGCACATCGTCGAAGGGCGAGTGTTGAAAGATATCCGCGGAGGTGAACTCCATGATCGGCGCCTAGTCAGATTCAACGGGCACGGATGTAGGCAGCTCGGAGTCCGTGCCCGGAGGTGAATCCATTGGTTCGGCGACACGGCTCTCGTAAGAGGTGAAGTCAGTATCCGGCTCTATCGCCACTAAGAATGCGGCCTCCATGGTGGGGTCTATCCCTCCGCTCTCGGATGGCGCGATTTGCTCCAGATTGACGGCTGGAGTAGTTGCAGATGCGATCTCCCGACCACTGTCCGACGGCAGAGTTATGGCGTGCTCGTCGTGACTGTGCGGCGCACCTGACACGGGCTCGAATCCATCGAAGATCAAGTCTCCGCGGACGTCGGCAGTGTAGTTTAAGTTTCCAAATCTGACTTGATGGCCAGGGGCGTAGCTCTCGATCTGCTCCAGATGGCCAAGCAAATTGGCCCGTAGTGCGAAGCCGCCGAATACAAAGATCTGTATGGGGAGAAAAACCTCACCCTGGACCGGATCGCTAACGATGATCGAAGGAGCCATCAAGCCTTATGGTGACGGCACAGTGGAACTCTCAATGAAAGCACCAATGTCGGTGTCGAAACCGGCGGATCTCGGGTATGGGATCCCGAACTGTGCGTCTAAGGCGGATGGTAAGAGGAGGCAGGGGACACGATGTTTTACCCAGGTTCGGGCCCTCTTGATGGAGGTAATACCCTATGTCCTGCTTGATTGTTCTTGATGATATGAGTATTACAAGAGTTGATCTACCACGAGATGGTAGAGGCTAAACCCTAGAAGCTAGCCTATGGTATGATTGTCTGTTGTCCTATGGACTAAATCCTCCGGTTTATATAGACACCGGAGGGGGCTAGGGTTACACAGAGTCGGTTACAAGGGAGGATATCTATATATCCGTATTGCCTAGCTTGCCTTCCACACCAAGGAGAGTCCCATCCGGACACGGGACGAAGTCTTCATTCTTGTATCTTCATAGTCCAATAGTACGGCTGTCCGGAGACCCCCTAATCCAGGAATCCCTCACATACTAACAAAGAAATCATGTCTTCTCAAAATAACATGGCCAAAGAAAGTTATCCCTACAAAATCATATAGTCTGGCTATGCTCCGTCTTCATGACACAAAGTATTTAATCATGCACAACCCCTATGACAAGCCAAGCAATTGTTTCATACTTTTGATGTTCTCAAACTTTTTCAATCTTCATGCAATATATGAGCATGAGCCATGGACATAGCACTATATGTGGAATAGAATGGTGGTTCTGGAGAAGACAAAAAGGGGAAGATAGTCTCACATCAACTAGGCGTATCAATGGTCTATGGAGATGCCCATCAGTAGATATCAATGTGAGTGAGTAGGGATTGCCATGCAACGGATGCACTAGAGCTATAAGTGTATGAAAGCTCAACAAAATAAACTAAGTGGGTGTGAATCCAACTCGCTTGCTCATGAAGACCTAGGGCATTTTGAGGAAGCCCATTGAGGGAGTCCCAGATTAGGGGGTCTCTGGACAACCGGACTATATCCTTTGGCCGGATTGTTAGACTATGAAGATACAAGATTGAATACTTCGTCTCATGTCCGGATGGGACTCTACTTGGCGTGGAAGGAAAGCTAGGCAATACGGATATGTATATCTCCTCCTTTGTAACCGACCTTGTGTAACCCTAGCTGAGGGAGTCCTGGATTAGGGGGTCTCCGGACAGCCAGACTATATCCTTTGGCCGGACTGTTAGACTATGAAGATACAAGATTGAAGACTTCGTCTCGTGTCCGGATGGGACTCTACTTGGCGTGGAAGGCAAGATAGGCAATACAGATATGATTATTCCCTCCTTTGTAACCGACCTTGTGTAACCCTAACCCTCTCCGGTGTCTATATAAACCGAAGGGTTTTAGTCCGTAGAATTACATACAATCATACCATAGGCTAGCTTCTAGGGTTTAGCCTCTATGATCTTGTGGTAGATCTACTCTTGTACTACCCATATCATCAATATCAATCAAGCAGGACGTAGGGTTTTACGTCCATCAAGAGGGCCCGAACCTGGGTAAAACATCATGTCTCCTGCCTCCTGTTACCATCCGGCCTAGACGCATAGTTCGGGACCCCCTACCCAAGATCCGCCGGTTTTGACACCGACATTGGTGCTTTCATTAAGAGTTCCGATGTGCCGTCGCCACCAGGAAGGGTGTCTCATCCCGTCTTTAAAGACAGCACTATTGCTAAAGGAGCTTGGGCTGTCGGCCAAACTCTCCGGCTAGGTGGTTTTCTTATGACCGCCTGTTCGGCTGCTGCGCCGACGATGACTTATCGGGTCATCGAAAGCAATCTTCACGTCAACTCGGAACTCGCCGAGCAGTTTGATCCAATGGAGCTCTCTTCCCTGAACGAGCTCCTGGATCGCATTGCCGCCTTGGGAGTCGCTACAGACTACGATCAGATTGGGCCTAAAGCCGATTTGAGAGAGATCAACTCTCCCTAGGTCACCCATCACATTGCAGTGGCGGAGGAACAATGCGGCAACCCTTCATCTATCTTAAGGACTAGCTATGTCCGGATTCCCAATCCCTTCAAGCCGGATACCCGCGGAGGGGAGGACGTCACTCAAGGCCTGAAAATAGAGTCAGACAGTGGGCTAGATTTATCGGAAAGCATCCAAGAATGCAAACTTCCGAGTTCGGAAACTCCTTGGCCCCCGAGTCTCAGATTGGGTAAGGATTCGGGCTCAATTAAACCCACCCACCCAAACATAAGTGACCTATCCCAAATTAGGCAAGAGCCCGAAGAAACAGAACACCATTACTGGGCCAGATTCCTCTTGGTCATGAACAGGATAAAGGACTGCCGCGAGGAAGACGCAATTTCATTCTTCTGCAATAATTGCACGGACAAGGGAATCCTCAACGCCATAAGTCACCACGAAATTACATGCTTTGCTGACTTGGTGTCCATAGTACGAAACTACTGCGCGATGGAAAGCGCCTGGAAAACCGAAATAAAATTTTGGGATAATCCGGCCCTGAATACAAACCCAGTCCGAAATAACAGGGGACATTATCACAATACACCTGTGTTAACTACCAAAAAGCAAAAGCCCTCTACGGGGCAAGGAATTGTACTGGAGGGATGGCTCAACGGACCCTGCAAAATTCATAGTACAGCGGATGCAATACCAACGCACAACCTTAGAGCATGTTGGATACTCCGGCAGGTGGCCAAAAGTGGTGAGGATCTACTCCTCCCAAATACCACAGAGCACCATCCCGTGGACAACAATACGGTGTTAACAGTCTTTCAGACCTTCGCGTCAAATAATAGACGCAAGCGAACACTCCGTAGCATGGCCGAAATCTGCCACGTAGCAGAAATAAATCCTTGGAGTGACACGACTATTACCTTCAATGCTAGTGACGAACCCAAATTCCGAACAGCCCGAGCACCAGCCGCACTGGTCCTCAGTCCAATCGTGGATGGCTTTTGACTCACCAAGGTACTCATGGATGGCGGCAGCGGATTAAACCTCATCTATGAGGAAACTCTTCAAAAGATGGAAATAGACTGGAGCCGCATTGAGCAAAGTAGCATGACCTTTAGAGGAATCATCCCCATTCGGGAAGCACGCTTTGCTGGGAAAATCACACTAGATGTGGTATTCGGCACGCCGGATAATTACAGGTCCGAAGAAATTACATTCCAAGTGGCCCCATTCAGCAGCGGATACCACGCTCTACTAGGGCGGGAGGCGTTTACAATCATCCAAGCCATACCCCATTACGGGTACATGAAGCTCAAAATGCCCGGTCCCAATGGAATCATCACTCTTGCTAGTGATCCGGACATAGCACTCCGTGCCAAAAATAAGATGGCCGCACTGGCCCTCGAGGCACTATCCGAAGCCCTAGCGGCCGAGGAACTAATTCCGCGGCGCTCCACGGTTAAGAGGGACGATGTGATACTCGATAAAAGATCCAAGTCCACCTCCTTTAAACCGGCGGACGAGATAGTCAAATTCCAAGTCCATCCAACAGACCCTACAAAAACAGCTTCCGTCGGCGCACAATTAAACCCTGATGTCGACGCCGCACTGCAAGAGTTCCTACGCGAGAACTGGGACATTTTTGCCTGGCACCCTTTAGACATGCCAGGAATCCCACGCAGGCTGGCTGAGCACAACCTAAATATCCTAAAAGGATTCAAGCCAGTTAAGCAGGCTCTTCGGCGTTTCTCCGAACCTAAGAGACAAGCCATGGGAGAGGAACTAGCCAAGCTATTGGAGGCCGGATTCATCAGAGACATAAAACATCCGGACTGGCTAGCAAACCTGGTGATGGTACCAAAGAAGGACAAATCCTGGCGCTTGTGCGTCGATTTTAAGGACCTTAACAAGGCCTGCCCAAAGGATCCTTTCCCCCTCCCCACATCGATCAAATCATCGACGCCACTGCAGGACACGATTCATTGTGTTTCCTCGACACATACTCCGTCTACCATCAAATTAAAATGGCAAAGCCAGACCAAGCCGCAACGGCATTCATCACACCATACGGCCCATTCTGCTTCAACACAATGCCCTTCGGGCTCAAAAACGCCGGCTCAACATATCAGCGCATGATTCATACATGTCTGGAAAACCAGATCGGCAAAACAGTGGAGGCATACATAGATGACGTGGTCGTTAAAACCAAGCATGTCGAAACTCTAGTAGACGACTTGAGGCTCACATTCGATAACCTCCGAACATATGACATCAAGCTCAATCTGAAAAATGCGTTTTCGGCGTACCAGCCAGAAAGCTCCTGGGATTCATTGTCTCCAGTAGAGGTATTGAAGCTAATCCGGCCAAAATCCGAGCGTTGTCACAGTTGGCTACCCCAACAGACCTCAAACAAATACAAAAATTGACTGGATGCATGGCGGCTCTAAGCCGCTTTATCTCCCGCTTAGGAGAAAAGGCATTACCCCTTTATCGCCTCCTCCGGCGCACCGAACACTTCGAGTGGACAGATGCCGCCACGGCTGGACTCAATGTAATAAAAGCCATATTGGCAACAAACCCAGTCCTGGCCGCGCCAAACAATGGCGAACCAATGCTATTATACATTGCGGCTACTCATCAAGTAGTAAGCGCAATGCTCGTCGTCGAACGAGAAGCGGACGGACACAAATTCCCCCTTCAAAAGTTGGTATACTATGTGTCCACTATCCTTACTCCATGCAAATCATGGTACCCGCATTACCAAAAGATAGCGTACGTGGTATTTATGGCATCCCGGAAGCTGCGACACTACTTTCAAGAGTGTTCGATAACGGTAGCCTCGGAAGTACCACTTAACGATATTATAAACAACCATGACGCGATGGGCCGGATTGCCGAATGGGCCATTGAGCTCCTCCCATTCGACATAACTTACAAGCCACGACGAGCTATTAAATCGCAAGTTTTGGCTGACTTCGTCGCCTTGTGGACGGAAGCCGAACTCCCTAAGGAGTACGGCACATACTCAAACTGGATCATGCACTTCGACGGCTCCAAAATGTTGGCTGGTCTGGGGGCTGGCGTCGTTTTGACGTCCCTAACAGGACATTCAGTTCAGTACGTACTACAGATAATGTATACGGACTCCAACAACACAGTCGAATATGAGGCCCTTCTACATGGTCTCCGGATGGCAGTATCCATGGGCATTCAACGCCTAGAGGTGCGCGGGGATTCGAACCTCACGATATCCCAAATAAATGGAGACTTTGATGCCAAGGAAACGAAAATGGCAACTTATCGTAATGCTGTCCCAAAAATGCCAGCTTGGTTCGAAGGGCTCGAATTTCACCATGTGGCTCGGGGAAACAATCAGGCGACGGATATCCTCGCCCACATCGGCGCAAAAGGCGGCGTGGTCCCTCCCAACATATTTCTGGAAATGCTCTTGAAGCCACCTGTATCATGGGAAGGGGACACCGGTAACAACAGTTCGGACCTGGCCAAAATACCTGATACCGAACTCTCTGACACAATCGGAGGCCCCGCCACCGAAATAACACATTCAGTCCACAAAATAATGGCCATTATTGCCCCGTGGACAGAACCATTCCTAGCCTACCTAACTAGACAAGAACTTCCGGAGGACCAAAATGAGGCACGCTGCATAGTGCGGCGATCCAAGGCCTACAGGGTCCATGAGGGGGAATTTTACAAAAAAAGCGCTACCGGAGTCCTTCAAAGGTGCATCTCTGAAGAGGAAGGGCAGAACCTTTTGGCAGAAATTCACGCCGAACTCAGCGGTCATCACGCCGCAGCCCGGGCTCTTGTAAGCAAGGCCTTCCGTACAGGATTCTATTGGCCAACAGCCCGGGCAGATGCACAGGACTTGGTCCAACATTGCGCCGATTGCCAGCTCTTTGCAAATCAAAGCCACATGCCACCCACCGCCCTCCAAACAATCCCCATTACATGGCCCTTCGCGGTCTGGGGGCTTGACATGGTTGGACCCCTTAAAGGGGGAACCCACAAGAAAAAATACTTATTGGTCATGGTGGATAAATTCACCAAATGGATAGAGGCTAAACCGGTTAAAACAGCCGAATCCGGACCGGTGATAGATTTCATATCCGGGGTTGTACACCATTACGGCGTCCCCCACAGCATCATCACCGATAACGGCACGAACTTTACGGCCAACGAGGTAAAACTCTGGTGCAGCAAAATGGGCATCAAGCTCGATTATGCTTCAGTCTATCACCCACAAACCAACGGACAAGTCGAACGAGGAAATGGTCTTATAATGAGCGGCCTTAAACCCAGATTAGTGCGCTCCTTAACGGAGTGTGACACGCACTGGGTAGAGGAGCTCGACTCCGTACTCTGGGTGCTGCGGACCACACCAAATCGTAGTACCGGATATACACCTTTTTTATGGTGTACGGCGCAGAGGCAGTCCCGCCCTGTGACATAATTCATGACTCACCTCGAGTGCGCATGTATGAAGAAAGAGAAGCCGAGCTCGATCGCCAGGACAGTATGGACACCTTGGAGGAAGTGCACGATGTAGCCAAAGCCCATTCCGCATTTTACGAGCAACAGGCTCGCAGATACCAAAGCAGAGAAGTACGGGCCAAAACTTATAACGTTGGCGAACTAGTTCTACGCCTGCCAGATAAGAAAAAGAACAAGCTCGAGCCCAAATGCGAAGGTCCCTTCATTATCGACCAAGTTCTGACCGGTGGAGCATACCGACTGCGGGATGCATCGACCAGTCGACTCGAGCCAAACTCATGGAACGTAGCCAGGCTTGGAAGATTCTACGCTTAGCATCGGACAATATGTTAGTCCCCTCCCTTTGTCCATTTTCTGCATATGCATCATCTGTCTTGTTTCCCTATCTTTCTTTTATTTCTCTAGGCCTTCAAGGGTCAACTTGTGCCTCACTCGTACATTACAGATGCGCTAGCCGCACTCTTCATACCTGGGGGCTTCTTTCACAGAAGCTTAAGTTATTTACCTGGGCCTCACGCCCGACACATGTGTTATACTTCCGCATGTCCCTTTTTTTCACCATTATATGCATCGATATGACTTAAGTTTTGGCCAAGCTGGGTTGCCTGGCTCTTGTATTTATGTCCTACGTTCCCATTAATTTGGCTAGGGCATAAGGGGAGCACCTCTGCGATTGTTACCGCCAGGTCAGCCGGACGTGTACCTCAGACTAGGTGAAGCCGAAAGCTAGCGTTCTTAAGGGAATATTTGGTCGGTGAACAAAAGATGACTTTTATTATCCATATCTGCCCCCAGATGATTTTTCTACGCTTCCTATCGCAGTCCGGACATGCACTTTAGGGCATGCTTACCCAGGGAAAGGAACACTTAATGAAACTATTCTCCTTGGAAGATGTTTCTTACTACCCATGTAATATAACATAACTAGTTGGGCACTTGTCTGATAAAGCACTAATGACCCCTACGCCTGGTCTCCACGCATGCCCCGGTTCTTACATAACCAAGAGGGTATTCGGATACACTCCGGACTGTTGGGTCCCGAGGTTGAAGCAAAAAGGTCCGCCACGACCAATGATCTACAATCCGGCTAGAAGGCATTATACATGTCACTTTAAAATTACATTGTCAATTTGACTGGTTGAATTCCTCTTCAATACCATCCAATAGGCTGTCTGGTCTACAGTCCTATTGGGAATACTTTGCGGCCAATTCTACTCTGCCGTACACTAAGCTCACAGGGATCTCCTTCCCATCAGGCCCCCATAGGTCCGACTTCGGCCATGCGGTTCAGGTCAGCCTTCGTGTACCGTGTCTTCACCATTGCCTAGGCTTCCCTGGTGCCCTGATAGCAGGCCGATATCTTCCATAATCAGAAGCGCTGCCGTGCTCCCTTCAGCTTTTTTGCAAGCTCTCCAGGGCCTTCAGGTATGGAGAGGGATGGCCACAAGGCCTGGGCGACGCCTTGCATCACCTGCCGAACTCGTTCGTGCAACTGTGAGAGCTCGGGAAGAAGATCACCTGTTGAACCGGGCATCTCCTCGGCAGGACGACCTGTTAGCATACCTATAGACATAACTCTGTCAGCCAGCTTCCTCGCCGAACTCTTTTTCAAAGTTCGTTCAAGCACTTACTAAATATGCCGCGTCGAAGCCGCCGATTCTCCTTAACAGAGTCCGACAGTTGGGCACGAACATCTTTTATTTCCACCCCCAACTTGGTGTTGGCATCTCGGAGATCATTCTTCTCCTGCCTCACCCTTGTAAGCATGCTCTCACCGGCCTTCAGTTGGTGTATGAGTTGTTGCTTATCCGGATTTAATCCAACGTCATCTGCAATTTTATCATCAGATCTGCATATACGCCGCCTTCTAATATGATACTTATCATTCGAAGGATATGTTACCAGAGGGGGTCTCTTTGGGCTCCCCTGCTGCGGCCAGTGCGGCCTGAAGTTGGGCTTTGCACTCTTCCAGCTCCTGGGACAGTTGAGTATTCTTTTCTGTAAGAACCTGCATAACAAATGATCCTTAAATCTGTTATCCTAACTGTTTCAAGTCTCAGGGGCTACTGATATATATAATCACCAAATTTTCTCACCCGTATGTCTTTTACATACTGCTTTGTGGCTCTGGCTAGACCATTTTGAGCGGCACGTAGGTACGCGTCTCCCGAGTTGAAGGCATCCAATGCCTCTTGGGAGAAACAAGCGTCACGAAGAACAGTCCGGCGACGCCTGTGGTTCATTGCACTTTCCACCTCGGAATTGGTGGCGGACAGTTTATCATCATCCTCTGTCGGAGGAGCGCCCGGCGCACGCCTCGTATTCGTTCCCGCCTCCGAATCCGGCCTTGGAGCCTGGCTGGTGGAGGCGTGATTGGTAGCCTCTCCGGGTATAGTTCAGCGAGCGCTCTTTTTCCTGAAAAGAAGGCATGGGCGTTAGTATGCCTCTGAGAATAATGTCTTGCAATAAAGACGGCGCGTCATACCGCTGCGCCGATGTCTCAATTCGGACTGCCGGTCTTTTCAGCCTGCCTGGCCTCGCGGCCCCTTGTTGGCTAGTTGCCGCAGGCTCGGCCTTCTGCCTCGAGGACCTCCCCTGCAAAACACGGCTGTTATACGGCAATCAAAAAAGTGCAAGGATGGATCCCCTTTCGAAGTGCTGGGACTTCGGTCCCAGTCACCTGTGAGGCTGGAAGTAACCCAGGGTAATCGGCCGTAATGGCCACCAAAGCGTCGTCATTGCTCGATTGGTAAAATACCCCATCGACCAGCTCCACAGATATGTCCGGATCCTCCTGGGAGGCTGGGTCAAGGGACCGTCCAGGGTCCTCGGGTTGTGGAGGAGGGATGTTTATCTCCTTTACAGCCTTGCGCGGCTCCTGCGATGAAATCGCTAGACTGAATACTTAACTACGGGAATACGGAACGGATGGGCGAGAAAAAGTCTCCGCTTACCCAGCTCGGAGGATTGTACATAGAGAATCCGCCCTGCGGGTTGACACGAAGGAATTCCTCCTCTTCACCCTTGTACAAAGTGGATAAGATCTTTATTAGATCAGCAGCCGATCCCGGCCCTTTGCGGCCGCGGCGGGTGGCGTCATCCTCCCCGTTGAAATCCCACATGGGGTGGCCTCTATATTGAAGCGGCTGCACCCCCCGCATAATACATATGGCCATGACCTTGATCGTGGTCAATCCGGATCGAGCTAAAAAACTTATCCGGCTCATCAGGTAAAGAACGTCCCTGTCATCTTCTTCTTCCTGGGAGCTCCATGGACGCCAACTCCGGCGCTTCTTCAAAGGGGCGTTGTCGAACTCGGGAAGGCCGATTCTAATAGGATTCGGGAGGGGGACGTCTTCTATATAAAACCATTCTGAAGGCCAGTCTTCGGACGTCTTCTTTGGGGTTCCGGACAGGTATCCGGTCCCGGCAATACGCCACACTTCGGCTCCGCCCACTTGATATATTGACCCCTTCTGAGAACGGGGCACAAGGCAGAACAGCTTCCTCCACAGAGCGAAATAAGCCTCACAGCCCAAAAACAACTCACAAAGGGCAACGAATCTCGCGATATGTAGCATGGAGGCAGGCGTAAGGTTATGCAACTGGAGGCCGTAGAACTCCAAGAGCCCCCGGAGAAATGGATGAATTGGAAATCCGAGTCCTCTTACCAAATAAGAGACAAGGCATACCCGCTCTCCCTTGGAGGGATTGGGAAGGCTCTCCGCTTGCTCTCCGCCATTACAGGTGGCAAGCCCAGCTCGAACTGGGACCATGTATGCTGGGGGAAGAAATCCCTTGGTCTGAAGCATCACTAATTTGCTGTGCAGGATGGAACATCTCTCCCAATCTCCAGGCTTGGGGCTAGGGGAGCGAGAGGAGGAGCTACGTCGACCGGCCATGATGGAATGGATCTCTGTTGAATGCGCTTCGATGAAGGCTCACCGAGGGAGGATGGTGTGATTTGGATCTAAGTCCTCGTCTTCTTAATAGGCAGCTCATTCACACAGCTAGGGGGTAAATGTAAAAACACCCTGGCTCTTCACATTCGCTCGACATGTGGAAAGTGGCCATTATTGGGCGTGGAAGCCAAGGAGTGCAACATTCACAAAAGGCCGGACACTATTTCGATAGGTACACGGAATTTGGAGAGGAAAACGCCTTGCAATGCCCAAGACAATCCTGCGCACCGGACTCATCGTCATTGAAGCCTGGTTCAGGGGCTACTGAGGGAGTCCTAGATTAGGGGGTCTCTGGACAGCCGGACTATATCCTTTGGCCGGCTGTTGGACTATGAAGATACAAGATTGAAGACTTCGTCTCGTGTCCAGATGGGACTCTACTTGGCGTGGAAGGCAAGCTAGGCAATACGGATATGAATATCTCCTCCTTTGTAACCGACCTTGTGTAACCCTGACCCTCTCCGGTGTCTATATAAACCGAAGGGTTCTAGTCCGTAGAATAACATACAATCATACCATAGGCTTGCTTCTAGGGTTTAGCCTCTCTGATCGTGGTAGATCTACTCTTGTACTACCCATATCATCAATATCAATCAAGCATGACATAGGGTTTTACCTCCATCAAGAGGGCCTGAACCTGGGTAAAACATCGTGTCCCCTGCCTCCTGTTACCATCCGGCCTAGACGCACAGTTCGGGACCCCCTACTCGAGATCCGCCGGTTTTGACACCAACACTCGCCCTTTCCGGTGTCTATATAAACCAGAGGGGTTTAGTCCGTAGGACACAATAACATACAATCATACCATAGGCTAGCTTCTAGGGTTTAGCCTCTCTGATCTCGTGGTAGATCTACTCTTGTACTACCTAACAAAGATCCATTGGCTGTTGGGAAGATCGGGAAGCCGCATTCCCCGACAACTTTCAGGGTACTTATGTGCGACCACCAGACGCCGATGACCTGAGCCATATAATTCAGCAGCCAGAGGAATAAGCCAGGCAATTCTGGACACGGTTCCTAACAAAGAAAAATCAAATCGTCGACTGTCCGGATGCAGAGGCCCAAGCAGCTTTTAAACACAACATCCGCAACAAGTGGCTAGCCCGGCACCTTGGTCAGGAAAAGCCAAAATCTATGGCAGCCCTCACGACACTCATGACCCGCTTTTGTGTGGGAGAAGATAGCTGGCTAGCTCGCAGTAATAACATATCAAAGAACCGTGGTACTTCGGATACCAAGGACGGCAATGGCAGGTCACGTCGCAACAAACATAAGCGCCGCATTAACAGCGACAATACCGAGGATACGGTAGTCAATGCCGGATTCAAAGGCTCTAAATCCGGTCACTGGATAAAGCCATTTAAAAGAAGCACTCCGGGCCCGTCCAGTTTGGACCGCATACTCGATCGCTCGTGTCAAATACACGGCAGCCCCGACAAGCCAGCCAACCACACCAATAGGGATTGTTGGGTATTCAAGCAGGCCGACAAGTTAAACGCCGAAAACAAAGATAAGGGGCCACATAGCGATGACGAGGAAGAGCCCCAACAACCGAACACCGGAGGACAGAAGAGGTTCCCCCACAAGTGCGGGTGGTGAACATGATATACGCAACCCACATCCCCAAGAGGGAGCGGAAGCGTGCGCTCAGGGACGTATATGCGTTGGAGCCAGTCGCCCCAAAGTTCAACCCATGGTCCTCCTGTCCGATCACCTTCGATCGCAGGGACCACCCCACTAGCATCCGTCATGGCGGATTCGCCGCACTAGTCCTAGACCCAATCATTGACGGATTTCACCTCACTCGAGTCCTTATGGATGGCGACAGCAGCCTGAACCAGCTTTACCAGGACACAGTGCGCAAAATGGGTATAGACCCCTCAAGGATCAAACCCACGAAAACGACCTTTAAAGGCGTCATACCAGGTGTAGAGGCCAATTGCACAGGCTCAGTCACACTGGAAGTGGTCTTCGGATACCCGGATAACTTCCGAAGCGAAGAGTTAATCTTCGATATAGTCGCATTCCGCAGTGGTTATCATGCACTGCTCGGGCGAACTGCATTTGCGAGATTCAATGCGGTACCGCATTAAGCATACCTCAAGCTCAAGATGCCAGGACCTCAGGGGTCATTACAGTTAACGGAAACATAGAGTGCTCTCTCCGAACGGAGGAGCACACTGTGGCCCTCGCAGCGGAAGCGCAAAGCAGCCGCTTAAAGCAATCCACTAGTTTGGCGTTTAAGGACCCAAACACCTTCAAGCGCGCCCAGAGTAATCAGCAACAGGACCGCCTTGCATGTTCTGAGCTCGCATAGCAATGCGGCCCCCACCCCAGCCCCAGCCAAACGGCGAAATTCATGCCACACGTACATAATTACGCATTAAAAATACCATGGGCACAGGCGGGGAGGGGGGCATGACTATGACATGCCCCAAGACGCGGCTTAAACCGCACTAGGGGCTTCCCGTTTTGTTATTTTTTTTCTTTTCAGGACTTTAATCTCCGGAAACCCGGTCCGACAGCATGATTGTCGAACATATGATGCAGCAACCAAGAAGGCAGAAAGCTACGTCACACCACAGAACTCCCAGGTGGATTACGATAACGAGTGCAATACTTGCCTTTATACTATTCTTCCGCTCGCCCTTGGAGGGGACATAGTCCTACTTTTTGCTTATTGCACTGCATGTATCATTCTGCTTTAACGCACCTTTTTGAATAAACAATGCATAGCATTAAGACTATTATTGCATTCTTCTTTATATATATATATATATATGTTCATTCATGACATCCAGCACCCGTACACTCTGGTACGGCCAATACACTAGGGGCTTAAGCATACCCCACAATACGGCGTGAGCAGTCCGGACACTTTCAACAGTGCGGCACCCCGAACTTATAGCATTATATGCATCAGCTCGGAATCATGTCTTGGGTCAATAGTTGGGTTTGCCCAGCTCCCATATTTTGGTACCTTACGTTCCGCTATATCGGCTAAGATAGCACCGGGAGAACTACTGCGATTGTGCCCCGGTTCTACTGGGCTGAGCACCTCAGTAGAGAAAGCTAAAACTGACTGTCATGATAAGGCGAGAGACTGGTCGCTGTTCAAGAGGTTTTCGAGTCCTTAAAGAGTTATGCCGCTTAGAGCGTGGAGTCGGCCCTGTCCGGCTTAAGGCGTGTATCGCGCCCCGAGTTCGGCCTTCCGAACACTAGGGGCTTCGCTGAAATTTAAAATTATAGAATTCTATGGCTAAGTGAGAGTGATAACGCATTATAGTTTGATTGCCTTGTTCGTTGTGTTGAGCACCTCCCTCGAAGGACCCAAAAATGGGAACAAGAGTGCTTAGGTTTATCCCGAACACCCCCGCACTCGTGGCATGGGGGCAGAAGCCGGCGACTAGCCATCTCTCAGATTTGATAAACAGCCGAACAGAAGGTAATATTTTAAATTCAAACAAGCGTTGCATAGCGCATATGAACATGTTTTCATGAATACAGGATTACACGAGCGGGTTTACTCAAATATTGTATCTTTGGTACACTCGTCCGCTATGAGATGGGCACCCTTCAGGACACCCTCATAGTACATCTCGGGGTGGCGATGCTCCTTGCCCTCCGATGGCCCTTCCTTGATCAGTTTCACGGCGTCTAGCTTGGCCCATTGCACCTTCACACAGGCGAAAGCCCGGCATGCACCTTCGATGCAGACGGACCGCTTGACGACTTCCAGCCATGGGCAGGCATCCACAAGCCGCCTCACCAGGCTGAAGTAGCTGTTCGGAAGGGCGTCGCCAGGCCACAGCCGGACTATAAATCCCTTCATGGCATGTTCAGCCACCTTGTGTAGCTCGACCAGCTGCTTTAGCTGGTCGCTCATAGGCACCAGGTGTTCGGTCCCAGTATATTGGGCCCAGAACAACTTCTCCGTTGATCTTCCCTCCTTGGCCTGGTAAAACTGTGCGGCATCCGGCACTCTGCGGGGCAAATCTTTGAATGATCCTGGAGAGCTCCGAATTTGGGTAAGTAAAAGGTAATTTACTTTCACATGCTTGCTTTGCATATAGAATGCCTTACCCACCGCTATCTTCTTCATCGCATCAATCTCCTGGAGGGCCTTTTGGGCTTCGGCCATGGCACTCTTTGTGCTCTCGAGGGCCGCGGCAAGCTCAGACTCTCGCGTCTTCAAGTCAAGCTCCAACACCTCGTGCTTCGTCACGAGAGCGTGGCCGCTTTGTTTTCGGCCTCTGATAGCACTTGCTTCAGGGTCGCCACCTCGGTCGTGGCCCCTGGCAAATTTACGATGATCCTGTCATTTTGCAATCGCATTCTTTTTATGCATATCCATATATTGGGTACTACTTACCTTTGTTCTCCTCGAGCTGCCTCTTGGCAAGGCCGAGCTCGTCCTTGGACCCTTTAAGGTCCTGCTTCAGCGCGGCGACCTCCGCAGTTAGTGTGGCAGAGGCCAGCAGCGAATCCTGCATACGCATATTGACATACTTATATCAGACTCCTACGATATTGTTTGATCCTCTGTTTGGTTTTTCTTTTTGAACACCAAACAGAGCATCAGGGGCTACTGTCTATGCAGTAATATTTTTCCTATATTTCAAAAACTTACCTCAAAGCCTGTTAGAAGGCTGGCACAGGCTTCAGTCAATCCGCTCTTGGCGGACTGAACCTTCTGGACCACCACACTCATAATAGTGTGGTGCTCTTCATCGATGGAAGTGCTGCGAAGCGCTCCCAGCAGATTGTCCGGTACATCTGGTTGGACAGATGTCACCGGCATAGGCGTCTTGCCCCTTTTGTAAGGAGGCCGCCTGCCTGAGTCCAGAACCATTGGAGGTTCCGGCGCGGTGTTCGGCTGAGGGCCGAACTCGGAGCCCTCGGGATCCTTGCTCCCTCTGCTCCCGGAGTCCGCAAGGTCGCCTTGAGGCACCTCCGGGACTGTCTCCCCTCGACCCGGTGCCTCTTGAGACAATACCTCGGCGTTGTCCGTAGGGCAAGGGGAGGTGGCGGCCGGAAGTGGACCGCTATACATATCTGACGAGCCCAGGGAGTCATCTGATGATACATCGATACGGGCTCGTGGCGGTCTACATAATCATAATTCGGCGTTAGGAGAAGCGGTGCGACAAAGGTATGCTATGAACTACTCTGGCATCCGGATACTTATGACTTCGCTAGGGGCTTCGGTGGCGGTGGTGGAGTAGTCTGGAAGGAGGGTCCCTCCCTTCTTGGACCCTTTGCCCCCCCCCCCAGTTGGGGCGGCCTTCCTTTTCTTGTCTCCCCCAACTGAAGGGGGAGCATCTTCTTCTTCCTCCTCGTCTTCAGGGGGAGGAGTGTGTCGCAGAGTTATCGAATGATGAGTCCGATAACACCTGGCGTCGGGAACTCTTTCGGGTTCCCTTGGCTTTCTTGGTCTTCTCCGGCACCTTATAAGGGGCCGGAGTCAGCCTCTCCGTAAGGAGAGCGTCCGCAGTGTATTTGGGCAGAGGGGCCGGACAGTTAATCTACCCCGACGTCTCCACCCAGTCCTGTCAAAGGCATGGAGATCAGACCCCGCACATGATTAAGCTAGGGGAAATAAAATATCCTACCGGATGTATGGAACTCACCGAATGCACTCGGCGCTTCACACTTAGCCCGCGGTCCTCGGTGAGGGAGGGAGGGACCTCGGCGCCCTTGAACAGCACCTTCCAGACGTCCTTGTGCATCATGTTGAAAAACTCACTTAGAGTCTGGTGCTGGGCCGGGTTGAACTCCCACAAGTTGAAGTCCCGTTGTTGGCACGGGAGGATTCGGCGGATGAGCATGACCTGGACTATGTTGACAAGCTTGAGCTTCTTGCCTGCCATATTCCGGATACATTTCTGGAGTCCGTCCAGCTCCATTGATGGACCACAGGATAGGCCCTTCTCTTACCAGGAAGTGAGCCGTGTGGGGATTCCGGATCGAAACTTGGGGGCGGCCACCCATTTGGCATCGCGCAGCTCGGTGATGTAGAACCACGCTGATTGCCACCCCTTTATGGTCTCCATGAAGGAGCCTTCAAGACATATAACGTTGGGCATCTTGCCCACCATGGCTCCGCCGCATTCTGCTTGTTGGCCGCGCACCACCTTCGGCTTGATATTAAAGGTCTTTAGCCACATGCCGAAGTGGGGTCGGATGCGTAGGAAAGCCTCACACACGACGATGAACGCCGAAATGTTGAGGATGAAGTTCGGGGCCAGATCATGGAAGTCTAGCCCATAGTAGAACATGAGACCACGGACGAATGGATGGAGGGGAAACCCCAGTCCGTGGAGGAAGTGGTGGAGCAAGACTACCCTCTTGTGAGGTTCAGGGGTAGGAACAATCTGCCCCGCAGCGGGCAGCCGATGCGCGATGTTCGCGGCCAAGTATCCAGCCCCGCGTAGCTTCTTGATGTCTCCCTCCGTAACAGAGGAAGCCATCCATTTGCCTCCCGCTCCGGACATGATTGGAGAAGGTTGAGGGGAAGGATGTAGGCTTGGGCGTTGGAGCTCGAGTGCGCAAGAGAGGATGAGCAAGGAGGAAGAAGGCGTGGGTAGAAAAAGGTTAAACCTTGTCCCTTTATAAGGGCGGCCGAAACTATGCACCCCCACTAGCCTGGTAAAACTCGCTTATCCCCTAAGCGCCGTAATCGATGGCGTGGTTGGGTTACCCATGCCCGTATTGATTAGAATCCCGTAATAAGGGGGACACAATCTCTGCTTTGACAAGACGTGTCAAAAAATTTCCTCGCGTTATGTGCGGGGCTAGTTAAAGGAAACGGTTCGAATAATCACCGGGCCATGGCATAATGCCGTGCTGCCAAAACAAGTCAGCAAATTAGATTTGTGGAAATATTATTCTCTCTACGGTGGTATATGGAACTTATTTTGCAGGGTCGGACACTATCCTTGTATTCAAATTCTTCCATGGTGTATTCGGAGGAGGAACCCGCCTTGCAATGCCGAAGACAATACTGCGTGCCGGACTCATCGTCATTGAAGCCTGGTTCAGGGGCTACTGAGGGAGTCCTGGATTAGGGGGTCTCCGGATAGCCGGACTATATCCTTTGGCCGGACTGTTAGACTATGAAGATACAAGATTGAAGACTTCGTCTCGTATCCAGATGGGACTCTACTTGGCATGGAAGGCAAGCTAGGTAATACAGATATGTATATCTCCTCCTTTGTAACCGACCTTGTGTAACCCTAGCCCTTTTCGGTGTCTATATAAACCGGAGGGGTTTAGTCCATAGGACACAATAACATACAATCATACCACAGGCTAGCTTCTAGGGTTTAGCCTCTCTGATCTCGTGGTAGATCTACTCTCGTACTACCCATATCATCAAGAATAAATCAAGCAGGACGTAGGGTTTTACCTCCATCGAGAGGGCCCGAACCTGGGTAAAACATCATGTCCCTTGTCTCCTATTACCATCCGCCTAGACGCACATTTCGGGACCCCTACCTGAGATCCGCCGGATTTGACACCGACTTCCATCATTGGAATATACAAGCCAATTTCTATAATGTAAAATTCCAACTAGTATATGAAAATGACAACATAGGAGACCCTCTATCATGAAGATCATGGTGCTATTTTGAAGCAAAAGTTTGGTAAAAGGATTGTAACATTGTCCCTTCAATTTTTTTTCTCTCATTTCTTTTTTTGCTTTTTTTATTTTGGCCTTTTCATTTTTATGGCCTTTTTTTCTTTTCTCTTTTTTTCTTTTCGTCCAGAGTCTCATCCCGAGTTGTGGGGGAATCATTGTTGGGGAACGCAGTAATTTCAAAAAATTTCCTATGCACACGCAAGATCATGGTGATGCATAGCAACGAGGGGGAGAGTCTGATCTACGTACCCTCGTAGATCGCAACGGAAGCGTTGACACAACGTAGAGGAAGTAGTCGTACGTCTTCTTCCCGATCCGACCGATCCAAGCACCGTTACTCCGGCACCTCCGAGTTCTTAGCACACGTTCAGCTCGATGACGTTCCTCGGGCTCCGATCCAGCAAAGCGTCGAGGAAGAGTTCCATCAGCACGACGGCGTGGTGACGATCTTGATGTACTACCGACGCAGGGCTTCGCCTAAGCACTGCAACGGTATGATCGAGGTGGAATTTGGTGGCAGGGGGCACCGCACACGGCTAAGGACCGATCTCAAGGATCAACTTGTGTGTCTTGGGGTGTCCCCTGCCCCCGTATATAAAGGATGGAGGGAGGGAGGCTGGCCGGCCAAAGAGAGGGAGGCGCAGGAGGAGTCCTACTCCTACCGGGAGTAGGACTCCCCCCTCCAATCCGAGTCCAACTAGGAATCCTTAAAGGGAGAGAGAGAGAGGTGGCCGGCCCCTCTCCTAGTCCTAATAGGACTAGGGAGTGGGGGGAGGCGCAGCCCTATGTGGGCTGCCCTCTCACCTTTCCACTAAGGCCCATGTTGGCCCATTTGGCTCCCGGGGGGTTCCGGTAACCCTCCCGGTAATCCGGTAAAATCCCGATTTCACCCGGAACACTTCCGGTGTCCAAACATAGGCTTCCAATATATCAATCTTTACGTCTCGACCATTTCGAGACTCCTCGTCATGTCCGTGATCACATCCGGGACTCCGAACAACCTTTGGTACATCAAAATGCATAAACTCATAATAACTGTCATCGTAACGTTAAGCGTGCGGACCCTACGGTTTGAGAACAATGTAGACATGACCGAGACACATCTCCGGTCAATAACCAATAGCGGGAGCTGGATGCCCATATTGGCTCCTACATATTCTACGAAGATCTTTATCGGTCAGACCGCATAACAACATACGTTGTTCCCTTTGTCATCGGTATGTTACTTGCCCGAGATTCGATCGTCGGTATCCAATACCTAGTTCAATCTCGTTACTGGCAAGTCTCTTTACTCGTTCCATAATACATCATCTCATAACTAACATCTTAGTTATTATGCTTGCAAGGCTTATGTGATGTGTATTACCGAGAGGGCCCAGAGATACCTCTCCGACAATCGGAGTGACAAACCCTAATCTCGAAATACGCCAACCCAACATCTACCATTGGAGACACCTGTAGTACTCCTTTATAATCACCCAGTTACGTTGTGACGTTTGGTAGTACCCAAAGTGTTCCTCCGGTAAACGGGAGTTGCATAATCTCATATTTATAGGAACATGTATAAGTCATGAAGAAAGCAATAGCAACATACTAAACGATCGGGTGCTAAGCTAATGGAATGGGTCATGTCAATCAGATCATTCAACTAATGATGTGACCTCGTTAATCAAATAACAACTCTTTGTTCATGGTTAGGAAACATAACCATCTTTGATTAACGAGCTAGTCAAGTAGAGGCATACTAGTGACACTCTGTTGGTTTATGTATTCACACATGTATTATGTTTCCGGTTAATACAATTCTAGCATGAATAATAAACATTTATCATGATATAAGGAAATAAATAATAACTTTATTATTGCCTCTAGGGCATATTTCCTTCAATCATAGTCTCCATCGTCCTTTCCTCACTTGGGACAATGCTCTAATAATGATGATCATCACACTTTTATTTACTTATGTCGGCGTTCTGGGAACGGGGGTCCCCAGACTTGCCTGCCTGCGGCATGCGGCGTGGCTCAAAGGGGGGCCCAGCACGGCCCATCTTCACCAACACAAACCCAAGACCCTCGCGGGGCGGACGACGCGGAGCCTCCAGGCACGGCCTCGTCAGACTGGCTCGCAAGGAGACGGAGAGATCAAGGCGGGGTACCTCACGAGGTGCCCGTGACGCAAGCCATGATGACTCAGGGCGCCAGGCGGGCGCCAGGCCGCGCAGCGTCCTCCTTTACTCTTTGGTGCAAAGGAGGCAAGCGCAGCCGCGGAGTACCGAGGCATCAGGCAAAGGTTGCCATTTCGGTGCAATGAGACCAAGACCAGGAGGACTACGAGACGGAGGTCTCCGTGGAGCCCAAGACAGCGTCATCACTAGAGCTTTACACAGACGAAGACTACTTTTGTCAGGATAGCTGGTACTTGTTGTCCCCCTTCAAATTAGCACACCATTGTTGGCTCCCTTCCCGCTCAATATTTGGGAAAAGGACTAGGGCCTCTATAAATAGGACCAGCCACCCACAGAGCAAGGGGGTTGGGAGGTAGAAAGGAAGAGGCTCGTTAGAGAGGTTGGAAGCAGAGAGAGAGAGAGAGAGAGAGAGAGAGAAAGGTGACTGAACTCCTCCCAGCAATTCATCGCTCAGCCAAGAACTGACCCTCGCGAGGCTGTTCTTCCTTGTATTGTTCATCATCATCAGCCCAAGAGGCAATCCACACACCACACATAGGAGTAGGGTATTACACCACAACGGTGGCCCGAACCAGTATAAACCCTGTGTCTCTTGTGTTGTTCTTCCCGTAGTTCTGATCCTAGCATGGCGGAGGGGTGCAGGTAGGTAGGAGCTGCAATCTCCGCGCGCACCCCAGTGTTCGAACCTCAAGGTCTGCCAGAACCCGAAATCCGACATTTGGCGCGCCAGGTAGGGGTGCGCCGGAATTCATCTTTCACCACCCTGTTCTCCTCCGACCATCACGCTCATGTCTGACGCTCGTCGGGCCCGCGCGGAGCGCCAGGCCGCCCTCGCTTCCCGCGTTGCCCAGACGGCCCCTGTCGGCGGGCGTCCTCGCTGTTCCCCGTCACCTGCCATCAACGCCGCCACTGTCCCGGCGGGGGACGAGCAGCAAGCATCGTCCCAGCATCCGTCCATGCGGCAAGGCGGCCGCACCGCAACTCCCTCGCTCGCCCCAGCTGGATCTTCATCCCGCGAGCTCCACTCGCGCATGGAGGCTCGAGCTGCGCTCATTGCGGCAAACAAGCTCCTGCGCTACCGTCCCGTCGACGACGTCTATGAAGAATGGCTCGACCGCGTCGCCGAGCTCGTCCGTGCCGCAGGGGGCTCTTCCGCGCCGTCCATTCCGCTGCACCGCACCCCGCCCCGCGCGGGCGATGAGGCTCCGGCGGCGCCCCGGCCGCCTCCTCCTAAAGAAGACGCCATGGCTCCAAGGCGCGTGGCCCCTAGCGGAACCCACTCCGTCAGGTGCCAGCGCGGCAAGAACAGAGCTGCCAAGAAGTCCCTTGCCCGCCAGAAGCTGCTCGGGCGCTCCCTGCTCTAGCACGTCATGACCATCCTCCTGCTCCAGCGCGTGGGGACATGCAAGACTAGGCTCTCCATCACCCAAGGCCTCCCGTGGCCACAGCAGGCTGCCACGCCTTCACCACTGAACTATGCAGCGTCGCGTGGCCTGACAAGTTCAAGCCAGACCTGCCTCCTCGCTACGACAGCACGGCCGACCCTGCGGAGTTCCTCCAGCTCTACGAGCTGGGCATCGAAGCTGCCAACGGAGACGAGAAGGTCATGGCGAACTGGTTTCCCATGGCGCTCAAGGACGGGCACCGCACCTGGCTCCTGAACCTGGCTCCAGGCACAATCTCCTCCTGGGAAGAGATGCGCACCCGCTTCATCGCCAACTTCCAAGGCACTCGCGACCGGCCACCTGCTGTGAGCGGCATGCGCCACATCAAGCAACAACCCGGGGAGATCCTGGATAAGTATAACCAGTGCTTCAACAATGCACGCCTCAAGATTCCCAAGGTGACTGAAGAGGCCATCATCTCAGCCTTCTCCGACGGCGTGCGCGACGTCAAGATGAAGGATGAGCTGGCGATGCATGAAGACCTGTGCACTTCCATGGAGCTATTCAACATGGCGAACAAGTGCGCCAGGGCTGAGGAAGGGCGTCTCTCCCTCCTCGAGCTGCCTGTCGCAGACCCAGAAGAGAAGAAGCTCAAGGCCAAGGAAGTGAAGCGCAAGGGGGCTGCCATGCTCGCGGCAGAACCAGACACCAAGCGGGGCAGAGATCAGCCCGAACCTCCCAAGGGCAGCCGGTACTGCGTGTACCGCGACCTCCACACCCACAACACCAATGAATGCCAAGAGCTCCGGGCCGTGCGAGAAGGAAAGATCGGCCGTCGTCCTGACCGCGGTGACCGGGGCTACGGCCGAGGAGGAGCAAGGAACACGGGGCGCTGGGAAGACCATGGCCCGCGCCAGGGGTGGCGCGATCAACCTTGCGAGGATCGCTGGCAAGACCCACCTCGCGAGGAAGGCTGGAGGGATCAACCTCGTGAGGATCGCCCGCAGGGCAACGTAGGCCTCCCACTGCTACCACCACCGCCAAGGAGAAACGAGGACCGCCACCAGGACGACGAGGCTGGGGGCTTCCAGGAGCCGCGCGCGAGCGCTTGCATCCTGGGCGGAGCACATGTCCCAGCCTCTCAACGCATCTTCAAGCAGTTCGCCCGCGAAGTGAATGCAGCCCTCCCAGGCTCGAAGCCACGCGCCCTCTCAGGTGGTCGGCGTGCGCCATCACGTTCAGCTCAGCGGACCAAATCAAGTGCGCAGCTACAGCCGGAGTCCTCCCGATGCTTTGTTCCCCAATCATCAGCAACATGGTGGTCACCAAGACCTTCATCGATGGTGGGGCAGGGCTCAACGTCCTGTCTGTAGAGACATTCAACAACCTCCAAGTGTCCTACAGCCAACTCCAGCCAACCAAGCCTTTCTCCGGCATCACCGACGGCTCCACGGTCCCGATCGGGCAGGTCCGCCTCCCTGTCATCTTCGGGGCACGCGACAACTACCGCACCGAGCTCATCGACTTCGACGTCGCTCACATCCGCCTGCCGTACAACGCCATCCTTGGGTACCCAGCGCTAGCCAAGTTCATGCCCGTGACTCACCACGGTTACAACGTCCTCAAGATGCCAGGAAGCGGCGGAGTCATCATGGTGCCCTGTGAAGAGAAGGACGCGGTGTGTTCCCTGGAACGAGCCTTTCAGGCCGCATCGCTCAAAGACTCGGTTCGCGGAAGCAGGAGGCTCCCCGAGGCCGCCCCCAAGAAGAAGAAGACGTCGCCCGGCCTGGCCCCTCGGGAGGCAGGCCCCTCTGGGCTTGTGCCTGCCCAGGGGGAACCTCCTTCCATCGCATAGGAAAGAGCGCCCAACGCCCTCCTCAGGCAGGGCTCAGGGGCTATCCCCTGGAGGGCCACCGACCTAGCTAGGGTCAGGAGGGAGGCGTTGGGGACCGCATGGAGGCGTGTTTCGAAGCACGTTTCCCCCAAGAAGGAGCGAGGCAAGGAGATCCAGACCCACAGGAGTTCGTCAGCAAGGCCATTCAGGAGTTACAAGAGTCATGAGAGGCAGCCGCCGCCTACGAGCAGTGGCTCCCCATCCAGGCAAGGATGGCGGGATGCACGTCTGCATCGACGTACCAGGGCTCAACCAAGTCGCCTCCCTGGAGCGCCTCTGGCCCTTGCGAGTGGGGCGCTGCGGAGGTCCACCCCACAGCTACGTTCGCATGCCTTACGGCTTGCCGAGCGCGGCTGACACACACCAGCGCCTCACGAGGGGCATCACGGAGGCACAAGAGGCCAGGCGCTCCGCAGCCCTGGCGGAGATGGAGATGGCCCGCGAGGAACCGTCAGCGCCTCCAGAGCCTCCCGAGGCCCCTAGGCCTGGGGGCTCATGAGGATCGGCTTCCGCAGCCCACCGAGTCAGCTACACCAACACCCCTTCGTCTTCAACATCATCAGGTGACATCTTTCGAGTTTTACTTCCAGCTGGGAGCGCCCCCAGGGCTGCATTATTCCCAAGCCGCATGGGTCCGTCCCTGCGGCGCGTGTCCCTTTTCATTTTGTGTCGGTTAGCTTACCTTGTTGGGGGCGCCCCTCGGGCTGCATGATCCCCAAGCCGCTCGGGCCAGGCCAAGCGGCATGTCTCCCATTTGTGTTTATTTCCGGTTATGTGTTAGAACCACCATGCTTGATTATTTGATGCCGGTCCATGGCACCTCTTCTTCTCCATGCTGACCACTTGCACGTTAAAGGGGGGGTACCTGAGCATCGCGACTCAGTGCTCTTACTGGCTCTCCAGCCCTCACCCTCTGGCCTTGACCACGGCATCGCGACCTGGCATACCAGCGACGGCTGAGACCAGCTCGAGGGCCGGGACCCGAGGACGTAGAGTGCAGGCATCTAACCAAATATGCAGGGACACATCGCAAGATAAGGCCGAGTGCTAGGCGCAACCCGCCTAGAGGTAGGGCCCCGTGAGTCCCGCGTTGGCTCGCGGGTGCCCAGATACACCTCGCCAGGCCCTACCATGCCAGCCACGTGTTAGGGTAGGGCTGTACACGCCCCGGGGGCTCCTCCCGGAGGGGGGCCCCCTCCCACGTACCAGTGGAAGCACCATGCTCCGCGCTGGCTGACGACACTGCCGAGGAGTGGCTATGCCCGTACACATACGGAAGCGCTATGCTCCGCGCTGGTGATAAACAACTGAGGGTGGCCCCCGGGCCGCATCAACCTTAGGGAGCCCAAAGCTCTGTGTCAGGCCTCATCGTAACGACTCCCCTCGGGAGTGCTGCGCGAGGGGGCTGGGCACGAGGGCTGGCCCGGGTCACACCCAGACGCACGCCGCCCAGCCAAGCCCCCCGGGCCTGGTTTGTCGCGCGCCTCTCCCCAAGCGGAGCCATGGTATGAAGGCCGTTTGGGCGTCAAGGGGGACTCCTGAGCATCGCGACTCAGGAGCCTAACTGGTCACGTAGCCCCTCACTCCGTGGCCCCGTCCTGGCTTCCGGTCGGGACCATCGCTGGGTGAGGCACGCGCGCGCCCGGGCTCCGCAGACGTAGAACGGTGGATCCACCCACATCACACCTCCCTACTTGTTGTTCGTGCGCCAAGGGGGACTCCTGAGCATCGCGACTCAGCAGCCTAACTTGTCAGATAGCCCCTCACTCCTTGGTCCCGTCCTGGTTTCCGGTCGGAACTATTGCTGGGTGAGGTACGCGCGGTGCCGGGCTCTGCCGGCGTAGAACATAAGCAAGTAGGAAGGAAAAGCGCAAATTTCAAGGAATTCAAAAGCAAATATTACAGTCCACACTGTTATCCCAATACCAAACGCAAGTTTTAAACGCCTCCCAGAGGCTTGATACATGTGCAGGAATTCAAAGCAGGACAGGAGTCATGACACAGTCACTTGGCGGCAGGGGAGCAGCGCGGAGTGGGTTCGCCTCATGGAGCAGCGGGGTCGGCAGCGCCTTGCTCCGGCTTGGTGCTGAAGGCCCGAAACTTCCCCAATAGAGCCTCCGCGCGACCCTTCACGGCCTCGGCAGCAGCAGTGGCACGCTCGCCGCTTGCTGGCTCCAGCAGGCTGTCGAGGTCGACGCCGGGATCGGGAAGGTAGATGTGGGTGAGGACCCGCGTCAGCGCTGTATAAGACAGGACATGTGCCTCAGCCTCGGCCATGGGGCCAAGGCCAAGGGCGACATCTTCAAGAGCATGAACCAGGAAGGGAAGCAGCTTGGCGGGACCGTCCTCGGCGCCAGCCAGCGGGCTCTCCAGGCCGCTGTCATAAAGCGTCCTCAGCGAGGAGCGAGCCTTCGCCTCCAACTCTGTGAAGGCCGCGCGGTCTTCGGCAAGGACCAGGGCCTTGCCGTCTAGCTCGGCCTTCCTCGCCCCTAACTCCTTCTCCAGCGCGCCTAGGCGGTCGCGGCGTTTCTTGAGCTTGGCCTCCCGGCTCTCGATGGCCGCCTCGTGAGCCTTCACGCCTTCTTCCTGCTCTTGGCGAAGACGGACCTCTTTCGTGAGCTGATCCCGCAAGCCCTGCAGCTTGTCCTCCAGCGCCTTGCAGCGACCACGGACATCGACCACCTCTCCCAGGGCTGCATCGCGAGCAGCCTTCGCCTCAAGGACGGCCTGCTTCTCCTCGTCGCATGCCGTCGAGGCCTAGACTAGCGCCGCCCGAATTGAAGCGTCGGAGCGAACCCATCCAGAAGTAGCTCCAAGCGTCCGACAACCAAGCGAGGGTCGGCACCGAGAAGATCCTGCCGCAGCCAGTCCAGCTCAGCAACGGCACGATCCAGAACGGCAGAAGGAGTCGGGGAGATAGAAGCCGGTGGAGTAGGAGGAGAAGGTGGCAGCGCGGCCACAGCATCCTAAGGCGGAGTCTGCCACGCCCCGATAGCTGTAGTGGCGGCGGCAGGCGAGAGCAACTCGGGAGCCAATTGGGCCGTGGGGGCTGAGGTCGCCCTAGCCGGCTCAGCCAGGCCTCGCGAGGACGACCGGGCAGGAGAAGCCTATGTGCCGCGGTCACCCTCCTTCAGGGGCGCTGCCGCGGATGGAACCTCAGGTGCCCGCTTTGAGTTCTTTGCTGCGGGCGCCAGCCTATCCATGGGATGCGAACGTCAAACCTCAAAAGCAAAGCAAGAAATAAAGACAAGAATCGAATGCTTACAGGTCGCTGCTAGTGAGCTCAAGCAGCCTCCGGCCAAACCTGAAGCCTGAAAGCCGGCTGGAAGGGTCCACCTCGGGAAGCTTGGGGGCAGAAAGTGCGTCTGCGGTCCGCCCCGGGGCTGGGGCTGACCCGCGGGAGATCAGCCCGGTCCTGTCCTTCTTCGGGATCAGGGGTGAGCTCCCGCCGTCGTACTCGTCGTCGCCCATGTCATCGTCCTTGTCGTCATCCTTATCGTCATCACTCGGAGGGAGGCGGAGAGCGTGGGACCTGCGCCGGGGAAGGGGAGCCCTCGACTCTTCGTCAGTCGCCTTGGAGTCAGGCCCTTTTCCCCGCACCCCTCCTTCCTCCTCTTTGCCGGAGTCGTCGAAGGGCACGTCCTCCGGTTCCTCGGGAGTCTCCACGGGCACAGGCCCATCCCCGTTGAAGACGGGCATGGACTTCACCACCCGCTCCTAGTCGTCGCGGAGGAACAAGGGCGTAGGAGCGCCCGCCAACCTCGCCACATTGCCCCCGACCAGAGATTGGAGAACCGCAGCCAGGCTCCGTCGGCCCAGGCTGCGGGGCTCGGATGGGGCCTCCACATTGGAAGCAAGTACTGCTGAAGCGGAGCCAGCTGGTGCTCCAGGAACTCCCTCAGCAACGACGCACCGGTCAGCTTCACCGCCGCCATGTCGGTCGGCCTCAGATCAAACCATCTTCTCCAACACCATCTTTGTGCGGGGATCCGTGAGCTCCGCTCGACCCCAGTTGCTGGAGCTCGTGGGCTGCTCCGTGGGCAAGATCAACCGAGGGTGGATGCGCTCAGCATCCACCAAGACCCACTTGTTCCTGAAGCCCTCAATCCTCTTCCCAGGGTTTGAGATGGCAATGGCGCCACCGTATGCGATGAAGCTCGCGCACGCGGAAGCAGGACCGCGAGAGGTCCGGAGGTAGAAGTAGTGGCGCAGCAAGGCCATTGAGGGCTGCACCCCAACGTGGGCCTCGCAATAATAAGCAAAGATCGCGAGGAGAAGGACGGAGTTGGGATGGAGATGCAGAGCCTGTAGCTTGTAATGGCGGAGGACAGAGAAGAAGAACTCGGAGAAGGGAGGCACCAGGCCAGCAACAATGGCACTTACGAAGAGCGGATAGAAGGTGCTCCTCTGACCCTCAGGGGTGACGGAGCCGGCCTTGAACACCTTCGCCCCGTCGACGCCTCGCATCGTCGCTATCCGGGGCAACCGGGCAAGGCCCGCCTCCGACATGTTCGGAAGGTCCAGGGCAGACGAGCACCACGCTGCGGCCGGGGGCTGGCGAGGCGCCATGGCTTCCTAGGTCGCACGGTCAGAGCAGATCTGGAGATTTCGGAGGAAGGAAGGAGGGGCGCAAGAAAGGGGATCTGAGCAGCTACCGGGGAAAGCAAGAAGAAGAGCCTAGGCGGATGCCACTCCCTTATCAACTCGCGCGGTTGCTAAGGCGCCCACGTCTAGTCAACCACCACGCGGCGCCCAAGGCCACAGGCTGTTAGGGCCCGCGGCGCTTCGCTCTTGCCCTTCCGTCTCCCTGCACAGCCAAGTCCGGGCGCGCCTTGGGCCCGGGGGCTACTATCGGTGTTTTGGGAACGGGGGTCCCCAGACTTGCCTGCCTGCGGCCTGCGCCGTGGCTCAAAGGGGGGCCCAGCACGGCCCATATTCACCAACACAAACCCAAGACCCTCGCGAGGGGCCAAGCCTCGCGGGGCGGATGACGCGGAGCCTCCTCAGGCACGGCCTCATCAGGCTGGCTCGCGAGGAGGTGGAGAGATCAAGGCGGGGTACCTCACGAGGTGCCCGTGACGCAAGCCATGACGACTCAGGGCGCCAGGCGGGCGCCAGCCCACGCAGCGTCCTCCTTTCCTCTTTGGTGCAAAGGAGGCAAGCGCAGCCGCGGAGTACCGAGGCATTAGGCAAAGGTTGCCATTTCGGTGCAACGAGACCAAGAGCAGGAGGACTACGAGATGGAGGTCACCGTGGAGCCCAAGACGGCGTCATCACCAGAGGTTTGCGCAGACGAAGACTACTTTTGTCAGGATAGCTGGTACTTGTTGTCCCCCTTCAAATTAGCCCACCATTGTTGGCTCCCTTCCCGCTCAGTATTTGGGAAGAGGATCAGGGCCTCTATAAATAGGACCAGCCACCCACAGAGCAAGGGGGTTGGGAGGTAGAAAGGAAGAGGCTCGTTAGAGAGGTTGGAAGCAGAGAGAGAGAGAGAGAGAGAGAGAGAGAGGTGACTGAACTCCTCCCAGTAGTTCATCGCCTCATCCAAGAACAGACCCTCGTGAGGTTGTTCTTCCTTGTATTGTTCATCATCATCAGCCCAAGAGGCAATCCACACACCACACACTGGAGTAGGGTATTACACCACAACGGTGGCCCGAACCAGCATAAACCCTGTGTCTCTTGTGTTGTTCTTCCCGTAGTTCTGATCCTAGCATTGCGGAGGGGTGCAGGTAGGTAGGAGGTGAAATCTCCACGCGCACCCCAGTGTATATGAAAATGTAAAATTCCAACTAGTATATGAAAATGACAACATAGGAGACCCTCTATCATGAAGATCATGGTGCTATTTTGAAGCAAAAGTTTGGTAAAAGGATTGTAACATTGTCCCTTCTATTTTTTTTCTCTCATTTCTTTTTTTGCTTTTTTTATTTTGGCCTTTTCATTTTTATGGCCTTTTTTTCTTTTCTCTTTTTTTCTTTTCGTCCAGAGTCTCATCCCGAGTTGTGGGGGAATCATAGTCTCCATCATCCTTTCCTCACTTGGGACAATGCTCTGATAATGATGATCATCACACTTTTATTTACTTATGTCGGCGTTCTGGGAACGGGGGTCCCCAGACTTGCCTGCCTGCGGCCTGCGGCGTGGCTCAAAGGGGGGCCCAGCATGGCCCATCTTCACCAACACAAACCCAAGACCCTCGCGGGGCGGACGACGCGGAGCCTCCAGGCACGGCCTCGTCAGACTGGCTCGCAAGGAGGCGGAGAGATCAAGGCGGGGTACCTCACGAGGTGCCCGTGATGCAAGCCATGATGACTCAGGGCGCCAGGCGGGCGCCAGGCCGCACATCGTCCTCCTTTACTCTTTGGTGCAAAGGAGGCAAGCGCAGCCGCAGAGAACCGAGGCATCAGGCAAAGGTTTCCATTTCGGTGCAACGAGAACAAGACCAGGAGGACTACGAGACGGAGGTCTCCGTGGAGCCCAAGACGGCCTCATCACTAGAGCTTTACACAGACGAAGACTACTTTTGTCAGGATAGCTGGTACTTGCTGTCCCCCTTCAAATTAGCACACCATTGTTGGCTCCCTTCCCGCTCAATATTTGGGAAACGGACTAGGGCCTCTATAAATAGGACCAGCCACCCACAGAGCAAGGGGGTTGGGAGGTAGAAAGGAAGAGGCTCGTTAGAGAGGTTGGAAGCAGAGAGAGAGAGAGAGAGAGAGAGAGAGAGAAAGGTGACTGAACTCCTCCCAGCAGTTCATCGCCTCAGCCAAGAACTGACCCTCGCGAGGCTGTTCTTCCTTGTATTGTTCATCATCATCAGCCCAAGAGGCAATCCACACACCACACATAGGAGTAGGGTATTACACCACAACGGTGGCCCGAACCAGTATAAACCCTGTATCTCTTGTGTTGTTCTTCCCGTAGTTCTGATCCTAGCATTGCGGAGGGGTGCAGGTAGGTAGGAGGTGAAATCTCCACGCGCACCCTAGTGTTCGAACCTCAAGGGTCTGCCAGAACCCGAAATTCAACAACTTACAACTCAAAAATTACAACTCGATACTTGAACAAAATATGACTCTATGTGAATGCTTTCGGCGGTGTACCGGGATGTGCAATGAATCAAGAGTGAAATGTATGAAAGAATTATAAAGGTGGTTTTGCCACGAATATGATGTCAACTACATGATCATGCAAAGCAATATGACAATGATGTAAGGTGTCATAACAAGCGGAATGGTGGTAAATTGCATGGAAATATATCTCGGAATGGCAATGGAAATGCCATAATAGGTAGGTATGGTGGCTGTTTTGAGGAAGGTATATGGTGGGTGTATGGTACCGGCGAAAGTTGCGCGGTACTAGAGAGGCTAGCAATGGTGGAAGGGTGAGAGCGCGTATAATCCATGGACTCAACATTAGTCTGTAACATCCCAAATTTGCAATTTGGAATGTTATACATAGGTCATCATATGCATATCATATTTTATTTGCATTTTGGCTTTGTGATCCCAAAATCCTAAGCGACTCAAGGACCCACGAAAAGAGTTGGGTATTTTATTATTTATTTGAATTTTCTCAAATATTGAAAAGTGGATCACTTTGGTTTTAATTATTTTCTCTCCGAATACTATTTCATAATTAAAATATATGAGAGGAGATAATATGACTTCTTCAAAATAGACGAAATATTGGAGGAAAAATGTTAAAATCAAATAAATAATATTATTTGGATTTCATCGCTATTTTGTTTGAATTAGAAAAATATGCATTTTTCAAAATTTGCATTAGCTCCGCGAAAATTGTTCACTTTGAACTAAATTTGATTAGAGGACGGTGAAAATTTATTTCGGAATTTTTGGAGTCCGTTTGATATTTATTTTTATTTATTTTCTTCGTCCGTTTTTTTAAAATGAACCGACCTAACGGGTCATTTCCGGGCTGGACTCTGTCCGCTCAGGCTTTATAAGCCGGCCGAGGCCACCGCCCCAGCCCAACAGCCTGCCCGCCCAATACCCCGCCGCCACCGACGTGCCGGAGCCCACCGCCGCCGCCGACGCCGCCCGGAGCCCGCCGCCGCCCGAAGCCCGCCGCCACCGTCTGCCGGAGTTCACCGGAAAATTCGCAGGTTTCCTTCGGTTTTATTTTCGATAAAAATCCCAGATCAGTTTTTCGTTTAGATCGGGTTTATTTAACGAACATTCGTTCGTTTAGATCTGTTAGTGAATGGTTTTTGTTAGATTGGTTCTGTTAGCGAACGTTCGCGCCGTAGTTTTTTCTTTTTATTTTATTTTCGGTCAGGGACCTATCCACGATTATTTTTATCCCAGATTAGCCCCTGATCTTCAAACCCTTGTCGTTTCTTAACCGTTTGTCCAAATCCGGTGAAACCAACGCCAAAATCTTCGTCTTGAACCCCTCTTTGTGTTTAATCAACTTGAACAAGGTTTCGAGAATTTAAAATTTGGTTTCAAGCAGATTTGATTTCGAAGTTCTTTTGATCGTAGTTTCAGTCCGTACCTCTGATTTGATCGATTCTTTTTGCAAATCGAACCTCTTGAGTGAACTCTCAGTTTGGATCTTCTTATTTGAAGTTTTACCCTTGCATCTTTTCTTGAGTCCTTATGTATGCTATTGTTTGTTTGCGCTAGAATTCCCGGAGTGCGCAGCATGCGACTACGAGTCACTAGGTTTTGCGGATCATCAGCAAGGCAAGTAACACTTTGAACATACCCTTTTATTACCCAGTTTTTATGCATTAGTTACAACCCTCAAACATTGCATGAGTAGGATCTCTTAACATGTGGGTATTGGGAAGTAGATGATGAGGTAGAACCTATTGCCTTTTTATTATCAAACCCTTGGGAGTTACTTCTACGTTATGCTTATATCGCCATGCTATGCTCGTAGACATGGTTTGGGTTTGAGTGTATCCATGACAGATGTGAGATTGTTAATTAATGGTTAACTTAAGGTGGATACTTAAATACACATTTTGGTGGATTGGTTGCGGGCACCTGGAGAACCCAGTGTTGTCCTTGGATATTCCAGAGTACCCGTGCGATCGTCCTATGGTTCGCCACCCAGGCTCAAAGGGATCATAAGATTATTCATGGTAGAAACTCCCGTGTGAGGCCACAAGGTATTATGGGCTATCGCTTAGTGGAGTAAGTTGCATGACCTCTTCCAGTGGTAGGCTAGCAGATGTAGGGGATGTAGGTTGGTACGGTCTACCCGGGGTTAGAGTTAATGCTTCTGAAAGACTGTGTCTCGGTCATCCATTTCTCAAACACCATTTAGTGTGAGAAATACAATGGAGGAGATCGAGTCTTGTGGGGAGAAGTGCGCAAACCTCTGTAGAGTGTATAAACTAATCATGGTTAGCCGTGTGCCTGGTTATGGACATCTTGAGTATGTGGATCTGCATTATCATGTTGATCTCATCACTCTAAATAAATTTGTTGGGATGTTAATAGATTTTTAATTGGGAATGAGTTGGAGGAACCTTCTCAATGTTTCACAAATACCATGATAGTTAAAAAAATTATTCCTTTGTTGTAGGGAAAAATTGGCTTTTCGCAAAAACATTATAACCGTAGAGCCTCCACCTCCACCAGCCTCATATGCATGCAGTGATAGCCTTTACTTGTTCATTGCTTTGCCGTGTTATCTTGCTAGCATATTCCATGTGCTAACCCATTTCGGGCTGCAACATATCATGTTGCAGACTTTTCAGACGAAGAGTAAGGTGCACTAGGTCGTCGTCGTGCACTCAGCTATGCTGTTGGAGTTGATGAACTCACTTTATCTTCCAAGCCTTTCGTTGTTATCTTATTTAGATGGACTTAAGCTATATTTGTTGTAATAAGATCTCTTTTGAGACATTCAATGCAATAAGTGTGTGATTGCCACTCTGTTATAAATCCTTCAAGTAATGTGTGTTTCAGCATTACCGATCCAGGGATGACACTTATGCACAGAGATTTGACCGTTTGAGGTCGAATCGCTACAAGATGGTATCAGAGTACACGCTGAATGTAGGACACGACCACTAAGATGAGCCATATGTCACTCTTCTCTACTCATTTCTGACTTCTCTCCATCTTCTACTCTATAGGATGGCAGACACAAGGAACAGGTTTAAATCACCGAATGAAGACACGCCTTTTGGACGACACTTGAAGGAAGTCACTAGGTACCTAAACATTGGAATACCAAGTTTCACCGGGACCTACACCGCCACTTTACCAAAGGAGGAGCGTTGGATGATTCGAGTTCAAGTTCTAGGAAGTACATTCATGCTAGTAACTGAGCCCATAGAGTTTTCCTTTGATGCACCAACCTAGAGTCTAGGAAAAAGCATGGCAGCCCACATCGCCATAGGACGCATTGGCAAGGTCTACCAGATATGTGGGCGCCGAGATGAGCAATGGGAGATGATCAGCACCAGGAGGGACAGGTCCATTGCAACCTTCATCCAGGAGTTAAACCAGCACATTCGTCGCCACGAGAACCAAATGTGCGCAAGCATGATAGATCTGAAGAAGTTGATGACTAGGAACATGGAGCTTGAAGAGGAACTCAAGTCTACACGCGACGGTTACGAGGAGGAAATCACCATACTAGGGGAGAAGAATGACGACCTGACAAGGAAGCTAGGAGTATTCATGGGAGACCCCGCGCCAGGAGGAGATGACAACCATCCCAAGGACTACATCATCATCGACGACACCGACTCCGACCCCGACTAGTGATGATGATTATGAAGACGAAGTTGGAGCAGATATCATGGAGTCTTCTACCGATCAATTTTTTTAGTAGACCGCCATATTATTAGCAGTATTCCCCCATGTATATACTATAGTCCGAGCACTATAAAGATAGTTAGATCGATTGTATGCCCTTGCTTGAAATTGTTTTGGTGTGATATGATTGTGTTTGTCTCATGTGCATATGGGTAGTGCTTTCTCACTAGACCTCATTCTATTCTAATCTCTCCCCTCTAAACCCATCAGATGCCTTTGAGACGTGACCCTAGATTTGTCTTCCCACCGGAGCTCACCCAGTTGATACAACAGCAGAATATACTGATGCAATTGCTAGTTCAGAATTAAGGAAACAACAACAGCAACAACAACAATAACAGCAACCCACCGCCACCCCCTCCAGTTGACAACTTAGCCCGTATTCTGAGGTTACAACCGCCGGTGTTTTCTAGTAGCACCGAGCCCATAGTTGCTGATGACTGGCTACACGGGATTGGAAGGGAGTTGACCACCGCAGGTTGCACAAATGCTGAGAAGGTGCGTTTTGCTGCACACCAATTGGATGGACCCGTAGCCTCATGGTGGGAGAATTACACAGCCACTTTCCCCATAGCCAATGTTACTTCGGAGCAGTTTCAGCAAGCATTCTGCACTGCTCATGTCTCAACTGGAGCTATGAACATGAAGAAGCTTGAGTTTCGCAACTTACGCCAGGGCAACCGTACTGTGGGGCAGTACATGGATGAGTTTAGCAAGCTAGCTCGTTATGCCTCGGATGATGTGGCCACAGATGTCTTGAATCAAGAGAAGTTTATGGAAGGGCTGAATGATGAGATGAGTATGCAATTAATGGTGGCAACCTTTAACAACTACCAGGAGTTGGTAGATAAGGCTCTTATGATTGAAGGAAAGCAGCAACAGATTGAGAGCGGAAAAGGAAGAATGGACAAGGGAATTACAATTCAGGAGCTCAGCAGAAACCCCGTTTCACCCCGAACTTGGGAGGTTATACCCATAACCACGGAGGACATAACCACCATGGAGGTAATTCACATAACCACAGTGGCTCCAAGAATGGAAACGGGAATGGAGCAGGCTGTAACCAGAACCTCTCTAACCCAGCCACACCTACCAAGAGGGATCTAAGTCATGTTACTTGCTTCATGTGCGGGAAGACTGGACATTATGCCACCGAATGTCCTGAAGGAAAGAATGGAAATGGCAATGGAAGCTCTGGAAAGAATCCCCTTTCAACAATCGACAAGTAAACCATGTGAATGTGGAGGAGGTTGAACAGCAGCCAGATGCAGTTATCGGTAAGTTTTTGGTTAAGTCATTTACCGCTCTCATTCTTTTTGATATTGGTGCATCGCATTCATACATTTCAAGGGGATTTATGGACAAGTTTATGTTACCCACATTAGCCCTTAGGACACCCTTGTTCGTAAGCTCACCAGGAGCAGAGTATATGGATAGCCGATGGTGCGAACGGTTACCCTTAAACATTGGCAACCATGTTTTCCCCTCGGACCTAATAATTCTGGAGTCAAAAGGATTGGACGTGATACTGGGTATGGATTGGCTATCGAAGTATGGAGGAAACATTGATTGTGCTAGTAGGTCAATTCTGCTCACGACCCCGGAAGGAAAAAAGATTAAGTATGTATCCAGGCACACCCCAAAGAGGGCTCATGTAAATTCTATCACGCGAGTTGTGCAAGAGGAAGTGCCTGTAGTGAAGGATTACCCGAATGTATTTCCAGAGGAGCTACCAGGCATGCCACCAGATAGAGACATTGAGTTTTTGATAGAGCTATTGCTAGGCACCGGACCAATATCGAAGAGATCATACCAGATGCCCGCAAATGATCTGGAGGAGATTAAGAAACAGATTAAGGAGTTATTGGAGAAAGGTTACATTCGACGAAGCTCGTCACCATGGGGAGCCCCAGTGCTCTTGGTTGAGAAGAAAGATAAGTCTTTGAGAATGGTAGTCGACTATCGAGCATTGAATGAAGTGACAATCAAGAACAAGTACCCCCTGCCGATGATCAATGATTTGTTTGACCAGCTATAAGGAGCTAAAGTATTTTCCAAGATCGATCTTCGATTAGGATACCACCAGCTAAAGATCTGAGAATAGGATATACCTAAGACAACCTTCACGACGAGGTACGGGCTGTAGGAGTACACAATTATGTCATTTGGATTGGCTAACGCCCCTGCCTATTTCATGAATATGATGAATAAGGTGTTCATGGAGTTCTTGGATAATTTTTTCGTGGTGTTCATTGATGACATTTTGGTATACTCGAAGAATGAAGAGGAACACAATGAGCATTTGCGTTTAGTTCTCGAGAAGCTCAGGGAACATCGGTTAGATGCCAAGTTCAGCAAATGTGAGTTTTGGTTGAAGGAAGTTGGATTCCTTGGACATGTTATATCATGAGAAGGTATAACAGTAGACCCTACCAAGGTCCAATCATTCACTGAGTGGTTGGCACCCACCTCAGTTGGAGAGATCCGCAGTTTTCTGGGACTCGAGGGATATTATCGGAGATTCATTGAGAATTTCTCTAAGATTGCGAAGCCTATGATGGAGTTGTTGAAGAAGGACACCAATTTCAAATGGACAGATGAATGTGAGGCAAGTTTCCAGGAGTTGAAGAAACATTTGGTTACAGCCCCAGTGCTAATTCTGCCGGATATACGCAAGGATTTCCAAGTGTATTGCGACACATCTCGCTCACGACTTGGAGGCATACTTATGCAAGATAGAAGAGTTGTTTCATATGCCTCATCGTCAGCTTCGACCGCATAAGTTGAATTATGCCACGCATGATTTAGAGTTAGCAGCTACAGTGCATGCACTCAAGACCTGGAGACATTTTCTTATTAGAAATCATTGTGATGTGTACACGGATCATAAGAGTTTGAAGTACATTTTCACACATAAGGAGTTGAATCTCAGGCAAAGGAGATGGTTGGAGCTTATAAAGGATTATGATATGAAGTTGCACAATCATCCAGGCAAGGCCAATGTCGTAGTAGACGCCTTGAGCCGGAAGAGTTACGCCAATACCCTCGTAAGTGGAGGATTGCCAAAGGAGTTAGCTGAAGATCTCAGGGATCTACGTTTGGAGATAGTCCCTAGAGGTTTTGTTGCAGCAGTAGAAATTCAGTTAACATTATTGGGAAAAAATGAGAAGCTTGGGAGGATGATAAGGAAATTGCTGATATAAAGGAGAAGATGAGCAAAGGAAAAGCCAAGGGTTTTTGTGAGGATGAGCATGACACCTTGTGGTTTGAGGACCGTGTTTATGTGCCCAACAATGCAGAGATCAGGAAGTTGATACTTCAGGAAGCTCATGACTGGCCATACTCGATACACCCCGGAAACACCAAGATGTACTTGGATTTGAAGGAGCATTTGTGGTGGACTGGTATGAAGAAGGATATTGCCGAGTATGTAGCCATATGTGATGTATGTCAGAGAGTGAAGGCAGAACATCAGAAGCTAGCAGGATTACTGCAGCCTATGCCGATACCCGAATGGAAGTGGGGTAAGCTGGCATGGATTTTATCACCAGATTACCCAGGACCTGATCAAGATACGATTCTATTTGGGTAGTAGTGGATCGCTTACCAAAGTGGCTCACTTTATCCCAATGAAGACCACCTATACAAGTGCGACGTTGGCCAAGATATATATGACCAGGATCGTATGTCTACATGGAGGTCCGAGGACCATCGTATCAGATAGAGGAACATAGTTTACTTCAAAGTTTTGGCACCAGCTGCACCAAACTTTGGGTACCAGGCTAGAGTTCAGTACAACCTTACATCTGCGGACAGATGGACAGACCGAGAGAGTCAATCAGATTATGGAGGACATGTTGAGAGCTTATGCGCTAGAATATGGATATAGTTGGGATGATAATTTGCCTTACGCGGAGTTCTCATACAACAATAGCTATCAAGCCAGTTTGAAGATGGCACCTTTCGAAGCCTTGTACGCAAGAAGGTGCAGAACATCGTTGATGTGGGATGAAGTTGGAGACCGCTAGTTGTTTGGACCAGATTTGATCAAAGAGTCCAAAGAGAAGGTTAAGTTGATTCGAGATAGACTGAAGGTAGCTCAGTCCAGGCAGAAAAGTTATGCAGACTCAAAACGCAAGGAGGTAGTCTATGAACTTGGAGATAGAGCATATCTTCGCGTGTCACCTCTGCGAGGAGTTAAACGTTTTGGAGTTAAGGGAAAGTTAGCCCCGAGATTTGTAGGACCATACCGAGTCTTGGAACGTATGGGAGAAGTAGCCTACAAGTTGGAGTTACCCGAAGGACTGTCAGGAGTTCATGATGTGTTTCATGTTTCCCAGTTGAAGAAGTGCCATGCAGAAATGGCCGATATCCCTCTGAGAGACACGGTGCCCCTGGAAGCAATTCAGTTGGATAGTGATTTGACCTACGAGGAGAAACTAGTCAAGATTCTTGAGTTTGCCAGCCGGGTCACACGCAGCAAGGTTATCAAGTTTTGCAAAGTGGAGCTACCATACCAAGGATGAAGCCACCTGGGAACGAGAGGATGATCTATGGAAAGACCACCCAGGCCTATTTTCTAGTCAACCCGAATCTCGAGGGCGAGATTCACCTCAACGGGGGTAGGTTTGTAACATCCCAAATTTCCAATTTGGAATGTTATACATAGGTCATCATATGCATATCATATTTTATTTGCATTTTGGCTTTGTGATCCCAAAATCCTAAGCGACTCAAGGACCCACGGAGAGAGTTGGGGATTTTATTATTTTCATATTTGAATTTTCTCAAATATTGAAAAGTGGATCACTTTGGTTTTAATTATTTTCTCTCTGAAAAATATTTCATAATGAAAATATATGAGAGGAGATAATATGAGTTCTCCAAAATAAATGAAATATTGGAGGAAAAATGCTAAAATCAAATAAATTATTTTATTTGGATTTTCTCGCTATTTTGTTTGAATTGGAAAAATATGCATTTTTCAAAATTTGCATTAGGTCCGGGAAAATTGTTCACTTTGTCCTAAATTTTATTAGAGGATGGTGAAAATTTATTTCAGAATTTTTGGAGTCCGTTTGATATTTCTTTTTCTTTATTTTCTCCGCCCGTTTAAAATAACGAACCGACCTAACGGGTCGTGCCCGAGCCGGACTCTGACCGCTCAGGCTTCATAAGCCGGCCGAGGCCACCACCCCAGCCCACCAGCCCGCCCCCCCGAAACCCCGCCGTCGCCAACGCGCTGCAGCCCGCCGCCACCACGCCGCACCTCGCCACCCACCGCTGCCACCGGAGCCTGCCGCCACCGAGCCTCGCCACCCGCGGCCGCCGCCGCACCGGAGCCACCCACCGCCGTCCGTCGGAGTTCGCCGGAAAAGTCATCGGTTTCCTTCAGTTTTATTTTCGGTAAAAACCCTAGATCGGTTTTTCGTTTAGATCGGGTTTTATTTCGGTTTTATTCGGTTTAGGTTATTTAACGAACGTTCGTTCGTTTAAATCTCTTAGTGAATGATTTTCGGTAGATTGATTCTGTTAGCGAACATTCGGGCTGTAGTTTTTTATTTTTATTTTATTTTTTCAGCCAGGGACCTATCCGTGATTATTTTTATCGCAGATGAGCCCCTGATCTTCAAACCCTCATCGTTTCTTAACCGTTTGTCCAAACCTAGTGAAACCAACGCCAAAATCTTCGTCTCGGACCCCTATTTCTGTTTAATCAACTTGAACAAGGTTTTGAAAATTTAAAATTTGTTTTCAAGAAGATTTGATTTCAATGTTCTTTTGATCGTAGTTTTAGTTTCGTACCTCCGATTTGATCGATTCTTTTTTTGCAAATCGAACATCTTCAGTTGAACTCTCAGCTTAGATCTTCTTATTTGAAGTTTTAACCTTGCATCTTTGCTTGAGTGATTTTGTATGCTATTGTTTGTTTGCGCTAGAATTCCCGGAGTGCGTAGCGTGCTGCTACGAGTCACTTGATTTTGCAGATCATCAGCAAGGCAAGTAACACTTTGATCATACCCTTTTATTAACCAGTTTTTATGCATTAGTTACAACCCTCAAACATTGCATGAGTAGGATCTCTTAACATGTGGGTATTAGGAAGTAGATGATGAGGTAGAACATAGTGCCTTTTTATTATCAAACCCTTGGGAGTTACTTCTACGTTATGCTTATATCACCATGCTATGCTCGTAGACGTGGTTTGGGTTTGAGTGTATCCATGAAAGGTGTGAGATTGTTAATTAATGGTTAACTTAAGGTGGCTACTTAAATACACATCTGGGTGGATTGGTTGCGGGCACCTGGAGAACCCAGTGTTGTCCTAGGATATCCTGGAGTACCCGTGTGATCATCCTATGGTTTGCCACCCAGGCTCAAAGGGATCATAAGATTATTCGTGCTAGAAACTTCCGAGTGCAGCCACAAGCTATTATAGGCTCTAGCATAGCGGAGTAAGTTGCATGACCTCTTCCAGTGGTAGGCTAGCAAATGTAGGGGATGTAGGTTGGTACAGTCTACCCGCGGTTAGAGTTAATGCTTCTGAAAAACTGTGTGTCGGTCATTCGTTTCTCAAACACCATGTAGTGCGATAAATACAACGGAGGAGATCAAGTCTTGTGGGGAAAAGTGCGCAAATCTTTGCAGAGTGTACAAACTAATCATGGTTAGTTGTGTCCTCGGTTATGGACATCTTGAGTATCTGGATCTGGATTATCATGTTGATATCATCACTGTAAATTAATTTGTTGGGATGTTAATCACTTTTTAATTGGGACTGAGTTGGAGGAACCTTCTCAATGGTTAAAAACTACCATGATAGTTAAACAAATTATTCCTTTGTTGTAGGAAAAAAATGGCTTTTCACAAAAACAATATAACTGTAGAGCCTCCACCAGCCTCATATGCATGCTCCTAGGGGGATAGATTGGTAGGAAAAGACCATCGCTCGTGCCCGACCACCACTGATAAGGAAGACAATCAATAAATAAATCATGCTCCGACTTCATCACATAACGGTTCACCATTCGTGAATGCTACGGGAGTCACAAACTTTAGAACAAGTATTTCTCAAATTCACAACTACTCAACTAGCATGACTCTAACATCATCATCTTCATATCTCAAAACAATCATCAAGTATCAAACTACTCATAGTATTCAATGCAATTTTTTCGAAAGTTTTTGTTATACCCATCTTGGATGCCTATCATATTAGGACTAATTTTATAGCCAAAGCCAATTACCATGCTGTTCTATAAGACTGTCAAAATAATATAAGTGAAGCATGATAGATCAATAATTTCTGTAAAATAAAACCACCACCGTGCTCTTAAAAGATATAAGTGAAGCACTAGAGCGAAATTATCTAGCTCAAAAGATATAAGTGAAGCACATAGAGTATTCTAATAAGTTCCGATTTATGTGTGTCTCTCCAAAAGGTGTGTGCAGAAAGGATGATTGTGGTAAACTAAAAAGCAAAGACTCAAATCATACAAGATGCTCCAAGCAAAACACATATCATGTGGTGAATAAAAATATAGCCTCAAGTCAAGTTACCGATGGACGAAGACGAAAGAGGGGATGCCTTCCGGGGCATCCCCAAGCTTAGGCTTTTGGTTGTCCTTGAATTTTACCTTGGGGTGCCATGGGCACCCCCAAGCTTAGGCTCTTGCCACTCCTTGCTCCAAAATCCATCAAATCTTTACCCAAAACTTGAAAACTTCACAACACAAAACTCAAAAGAAAATCTCATGAGCTCCGTTAGTATAAGAAAACAAACCACTACTTCAAGGTACTGTAATGAACTCATTATTTATTTATATTGGTGTTAAACCTACTGTATTACAACTTCTCTATGGTTCATACCCCCCGATACTAGCCATAGATTCATCAAAATAAGCAAACAACACACGAAAAACAGAATCTGTCAAAAACAGAACCGTCTGTAGTAATCTGTAGGTTTTGAATACTTCTGTAACCCCGAAAATTCTTAAATAAATTGGTGCACGTGAGGAATTTGTCTATTAATCATCTTCAAAAAGAATCAACCTAATCGCACTCTCCAGTAAAAAATGGCAGCAAGTCGCGTGAGCGCTAAAGTTTCTGTTTTTTACAGCAATATCGCAAAGACTTCCCCCAAGTTTTCCCAAAGGTTCTACTTGGCAAAAACACTAATTAAAAACATAAAAGCATATCTAAACAGAATCTAGATGAATTATTTATTACTAAACAGTAATAAAAAAAGAAACAAAAATAAAATTGGGTTTCCTCCCAACAAGCGCTATCGTTTAACGCCCCTAGCTAGCCATAAAAACAAGAATAGATCTAGGTATTGTCATCTTTGGTATGCAATCCATAAGTGGCTCTCATAATAGATTCATAAGGTAATTTAATTTTATTCCTAGGAAAGTGTTCCATGCCTTTCCTTAACGGAAATTAGAATATAATATTTCCTTCTTTCATATCAATAATTGCACCAATCATTCTAAGGAAAGGTCTATCAAGAATAATAGGACATGTAGGATTGCAATCTATATCAAGAACAATGAAATCTACGGGCACATAATTTCTATTTGCAACAATAAGAACATCATTAACCCTTCCCATAGTTTTCTTAATGGTGGAATCCGCAAGATGCAAGTTTAAAGAACAATCATCAAATACACGGAAACCTAACACATCACACAAAGTTTTTGGAATTGTGGAAACACTAGCACCCAAATCACATAAAGCATAACACTCATGATCTTCAATCATAATTTTAATAGTAGGTTCCCACTCATCATAAAGTTTTCTTGGGATAGAGACTTCTAATTCAATTTTCTCTTCGTAAGATTGCATTAAAGCATCAACGATATGTTTGGTAAAAGTTTTATTTTGATCATAAGCATGAGAAGAATTTAACACGGATTGCAACAAGGAAATACAATCTATCAAAGAGCAATTATCATAATAAAATTCCTTGAAATGCAAAATAGTGGGTTCATTGCTATGTAAAGTTTTGACCTCTTCAATCCCACTTTTATCAATTTTTGCATCAAGATCTAAAAACTCCGAATCATTGGGACACCTTTTAACGAAAGTTGACTCATCTCCCATCCCATCATTATCAACATTCATATTGCAAAACAAAGATTTAATAGGAGACACATCGATCACTTTTAGATCCTCATCCTTATTATCGTGAAAACTAGAAGAGCACGCTTTTATAAAGCAATCTTTCTTTGCACTTGTCAATGGAAATTATCATAGATTTGAGAGACTCATTGGTATCATTCTTAGGTGGAATAGATCTAAGTTTCAAAGAATCAACATCAAGAGAAATTCTATCGACATTCCTAGCCAACTCATCAATGTTAGACAATTTTTCTTCAAGCGAAGCATTGAAATTCTTTTGAGAAATCATAAATTCTTTAACACTAGTCTGAAAATCAGAGGGAATCTTATTAAAATTTCCATAAGAGTTGTTGTAGGAATTACCATAATTATTAGAGGAATTACTAGGAAACGGCATAGGTTTAAAGTTTCCTCTATACGTGTTGTTACCAAAATTCTTCCTACCAAGAAAATTCACATCCATAGATTCATTATTATTCTCAATCAAAGTAGAGAAAGGCATACCATTAGGATCAGAAGAAACACTCTTATTAGCAAACAATTTCATAGGTTCATCCATCTTTCCACTCAAAACATTAATTTCTTCTATAGCATGAACCTTTTTACTAGTGGATCTTTCGGTGTGCCATTGAGAATAATTAACCATAATATTATCTAGGAGTTTAGTAGCTTCTCCTAAAGTGATTTCCATAAAAGTGCTTCCCGCGGCTGAATTTAAAAGATTTCTAGATGAAAAATTCAATCCGGCATAAAAATTTTATATGATCATCCATAAATTTAATCCATGAGTAGGGCAATTATGTATCATTAATTTCATCCTCTCCCAAGCTTGTGCAACATGCTCATGATCAAGTTGCTTAAAATTGATAATATCGTTTCTAAGTGAGATGATCTTAGCGGGAGGAAAATACTTAGAGATAAAAGCATCTTTGCACTTATTCCATGAATCGATACTATTTTTAGGCAAAGATGAAAACAAACTTTTAGCACATCCTCTAAGCGAAAACGGAAATAGCTTCAATTTAAAAATATCATTATCCACATCTTTCTTCTTTTGCATATCACATAAATCAACAAAGTTGTTTAGATGGGTAGTGACATCTTCACTAGGAAGGCCAGAAAATGGATCTTTCATGACAAGATTCAGCAGAGCGGTGTTAATTTCACAAGATTCAGCATCGGTAAGAGGAGCAATCAGAATGCTAATAAAATCATTATTGTTGGTATTGGAAAAGTCACACAATTTAGTATTATCTTGAGCCATCGCGACAAACAATCCAACACACAAGCACATAAGAATCAAGCAAAAAGAGGCGAACGGAAAAGAGGGCGAATAAAACGGCAAGGGTGAAGTGGGGGAGAGGAAAACGAGAGGAAAATGCCTAATAATGTAATGCGATGGATAAGAGTTTGTGATGGGTACTTGGTATGTCTTGACTTGTGCACAGATCTCCCCGGCAACGGCGCCAGAAATGGCTTGTTGACCGGAGATCAAATCTTGACTTGACTTGGTGAAACCTCCCCGGCAATGGCGCCAGAAATCCATCTTGCTACCTCTTAAGCATGCATTGGTTTTCCCTTGAAGAGGAAATGGTGATGCAACAAAGTAGTGTAAGTATTTCCCTCAATTTTTGAGAACCAAGGTATCAATCCAGTAGGAGATAACATGCAAGTCCCTAGTACCTGCACAAACAAACAAGAACCTCGCAACCAACGCGATAAAGGGGTTGTCAATCCCTTCACGGCCACTTACGAAAGTGAGATCTGATAGAGATAATAAGATAAATAATTTTGGTATTTTTGTCGTATAGACTAGAAAATAAATATTGTAAAATAAACAATGATAGAAATTGCAAGTTGATAGGAAAATAATATGGTGGAAAATAGACCTGGGGGCCATAGGTTTCACTAGTGGCTTCTCTCAAGATAGCAAATTCTACGGTGGGTGAATAAATTACTGTCGAGCAATTGATAGAAAAGCGCATAGTTATGAGAATATCTAGGCATGATCATGTATATAGGCATCACGTCCGCGACAAGTAGACTGAAACGATTCTGCATCTACTACTATTACTCCACACATTGACCGCTATCCATCATGCATCTAGAGTATTATGTTCATAAGAACAGAGTAACGCATTAGGCAAGATGACATGATGTAGAGGGATAAACTCAAGCAATATGATATAAACCCCATCTTTTTATCCTCGATTGAAACAATAAAATACGTGCCTTGCTGCCCCTGCTGTGACTGGGAAAGGACACCACAAGATTAAACCCAAAGCTAAGCACTTCTCCCATTGCAAGAAAGATCAATCTAGTAGGCCAAACCAAACTGATAATTCGAAGAGACATGCAAAGATATTAAATATTGCATAAAAGAATTCAGAGAAGAATCAAATATTGTTCATCGATAATCTTGATCATAAACCCACAATTCATCGGATCTCGACAAACACACCACAAAAAGACTTACATCGAATAGATCTCCAAGAGAATCGAGGAGAACTTTGTATTGAGATCCAAAGAGAGAGAAGAAGCCATCTAGCTAATAACTATGGACCTGAAGGTCTATGGTAAACTACTCACACATCATCGGAGAGGCAATGGTGTTGATGTAGAATCCCTCTGTCATCGATTCCCCCTCCGGCGGAGCGCCGGAAAAGGCGTCAAGACGGGATCTCACGGGTACAGAAGGTTGCGGCGGTGGAAATATGGTTTCGTGGTGCTCTCGTATGTTTTCAGGGTATGTGAGTATATATAGGTGAAGGAAGTAGGTCGGCGGAGCCACGAGGGGCCCACGAGGGTGGGGGCGCGCCTACCCCCCTGGGCGTGGCCTCCTACCTCGTGGCAGCCTCGTTGCTTCCTTGACGTCCACTCCAAGTCTCTAGGACTGCGTTTGTTCCAAAAATAACTCTCCCAAAGGTTTCATTCCGTTTGGATTCTGTTTGATATTCCTTTTCTGCGAAACACTGAAATAGGCAAAGGACATCAATTTGCACTGGGCCTTTGGTTAGTAGGTTAGTCCCAAAAATAAAATAAAAAGGTATATTAAAGCCCATTAAACTTCCAAAACAGATAATATAATAGCATGGAACAATCAAAAATTATAGATACGTTGGAGATGTATCAGCCTCCAGTCAAAAATTCCTGTAGGCCGAGAGAAGCTGGGATCCTGCTCAAAGACCTTGCAGTGACTGTGATTGTGTTGCGCAAAACAACACGTCCAGTACGTGCGAATGATCATCAAATGTTCTCCGTAGCAACTGCCATGCCGCTTTTCTTCGAAAGGTTTTGGGATTAGGAAGGGTAGGGACACCAGGCGGCCTACACCATCATATCAAGATGGAGATAAATAAAAAAGGGCTCGTAATCTAGTCAATCTTAAGAACAACATGTTATGAACATGAATATTTTTTTAGTAAATGTTGACAATAATGTAAGCAAGCCATCATGATATCATAGGAAAGTAACATACAACTGTAACAGTCATTTGTAGCGATGACTGGACTAAGCTAGCAATACGTCCAGCCATAGAAGGAGTTGACAGTGTAAATGAAGCCCTTGTGTTCAATGGCATCAGAGAACCGTGGAGGATGTATGATCTTGCGATGGACATGTAGATTTATCCACTTACGTAGTGACCTATCAGATAGGCGAGACCGCGGTTGAAGAACGCAATTAGCCTGAAGTCTTTATAATTTGTAGATCTTGTGGGCACTTGGCAGATTACAACCTTGAGCAAATCAAACTTGGTATCATGTTGGCTACTGTAAGATTCCGAGTATTCTAGGCCGCAGTGCCAAAGCAGTGCAGTGTTAATCAAAGGAAGGGGGATCAATCGTCGGGTGTAGACCTCCACGAGCATCCAGCTGCCGTGACCATCGAGGAGCACCATCCAAGACATGTTCATGTCAACCCAGTACATACCGTTTAATGTAGTTGAGGGTGACGGGGATTGGATTGCAGTCAAGGGGGTTGATGCATGCCACCCTACGATCATTATGCTGCATGACACGCCATTTCTAAAGATCGGGCGGCATCAGCAAGCAAGGAGCTAGCTTAAAAAGCTCTGGCCTAAGGGCTTTGAGTAAATAGTACATCCCCGACCAGCACGCGGCGAGCAGCATGGTATTGAGATTATCCACACGCGAAACAATGAGCTTGATTACCTTTGTGGGGAGCGAATTCCAGCCACTCTTTCGGCGAACACTGCTCGGTTCTGCCATTGTTAGTTCTTGGGTTTCGGAAGAGGGGGGAGGCACCTTAGCGGGGATGGAAGATTGGATGATTATGTGCAGACAAAGATGGAGAAGCAAAGATGTGTTATGGGAAGTGGACAGGAGATGATGATAACGGCACACGGTTGACTTATGAAACACATCCCAGCAGCGTAGGGTCATATCGATGCTAGACAACTTGCTTGAGTGATCAGAGTACTTGTACTCCCTACAGTACCTACTACTATGCCCTTGTTTTCATATAGAGTAGTGGAGTAGGACTCTGCTCTACTACTAGCACCGGAGGAGTAGTATATTCTAATCTAAAATAGTTACAACTTCAATGCTCGAGCATGGAATGACTACGAACCGCCATCGGTGCTAACTCCAATCCCCACCAAACATTCACCGGGAGACATGGCAGTTGCAAACGCTCGCGATGCAGTTACAGTACGTGTGTAAGGGTGGTAGTTTTGTCAAATACTATGGCTTAAAAACAGGCCACCGTCGGATGGAAATCCGACGGGTACGTGGGATTCGCCAGGATTGAGCTCGTGGCGAACAATTGCCAGATATCATTACTTAAAAAGGTTAAAACACCCGGGGCTATAACTTGCACCGGCTGACAACTAACAATGATACTAACATAGTTGTAAAATGATAAAAGACTGTGTCTATGTGGTGTTTAGAATTATATGCAAACTAGCAAGATGCCCGTGCATTGCAAAGAACATCAAGATGCATTTTTTTTACAAAACACTTGTTATGCTTGACCCATGCAGGAGTAATCCCATGTGTAAAAACTAATGATATCTCAAGAATTTTATTGAAAAAATGGTATCTTGAGAATTTAATCGAAAAAATGATGTCTTGAGAAAGATTAGAGATAAGGTGAGGAGGAGTGGGGAATGGTGGTGACTGGTGGTCAGACTGGGCGGAGGCATGGGGATGGACGGCAGCGGCCACCATGCCAGATTGTTCCAGATACTTCCTTTTTTAATTGCTCAGCAATGAGGTTGAGGGAGATAAGGGTGAACAAGGCAAGGCCTTATCTGTAAATTTGGAGAGATGTGTAGGTATCGTTTGTAAAATTGACATAGTTTGCTTTCTATCCGTCAGATATAGATCGGACGGTCTATATTATAAGATGGCGGGCACACCATCATCACCAACTTGCTTTTTATAAGAGTAGAGATTAGGGAGGAGCACCATCTACTGCTTTGTGTGCTAATGCTGCGCTCCATTCAGCGGGCGCAACGTCCCCTACAGCCACTCCCTCCTGCGCTCCATTCGGCGGGTGCAACGTCCCCTACAGCCACTCCCGTTTCATGGATGGTCTGGTCGATGCCTGCAATGTTCCCTCCATCTACAAGGGTTTCGGTCGCGAGAGGTACGTCCACCAGCACTCGCCAGTGGAGCATAGTTCCAGATGCGCGCACGCACCCTGCTACTGCTATGAGTGCACACCGCCGTTTGAGGGCTCACCGGCGAGCCTTGTGCATCACCTCACTGCATCGTCCGTCGATCACTACTGGTCCATGGCGGTGAACATCAAGTACGAGACGTGCTACCCATTCGCCGTTCCGGAGTCGCTGGAGGATCACCGCCGCCTACTAGTCGTAGAGGAGGACGGCAGCATCTTCCTCTTGGCCGTGGGTACCGGCAAGGCCCGTGCAGCCCACCGCCCTATCTCTATAGTGTGCACGAGGGGCAACACCGCTGACGCTAACACGAGGCCAGTGTATGGGTGCGTGCTCACTGTTACTGCCCCTCGGAGGTACGAGGGTGCCCACACCGCCTCCATCACGCTGACTGGGACTGTGCCGAGCTGCTCCGTTCCCGGCGATGTGTGAAGGAAATATGCCCTAGAGGCAATAATAAAGTTGTTATTTATATTTCCTTATATCATGATAAATGTTTATTATTCACGCTAGAATTGTATTAACCAGAAACTTAGTACATGTGTGAATACATAGACAAAACAGAGTGTCCCTAGTATGCCTCTACTTGACTAGCTCGTTAATCAAAGATGGTTAAGTTTCCTGACCATAGACATGTGTTGTCATTTGATGAACGGGATCACATCATTAAAGAATGATGTGATGGACAAGACCCATCCTCTTTCTTAGGACAATGATCGTTAAGTTTTATTGATATTGCTTTCTTCATGATTTATACATATTCCTATGACTATGAGATTATGCAACTCCCGAATAACGGAGGAACACCTTGTGTGCTATCAAATGTCACAACATAACTGGGTGATTATAAATATGCTCTACACGTGTCTCCGAAGGTGTTTCTTGGGTTGGCATAGATCAAGATTAGGATTTTTCACTCCGAGTATCAGAGAGCTATCTCTGGGCCCTCTCGATAATGCACATCACTATAAGCCTTGCAAGCAATGTGACTAATAAAGTTAGTTGTGGGATGATGCATTATGCTACGAGTAAAGAGACTTGCCGGTAATGAGATTGAACTAGGTACGGAGATACCGATGATCGAATCTCGGGCAAGTAACATACCGATGACAAAGGGAATGACGTATGTTCTCATTGCGGTTTGACCGATAAGGATCTTCATAGAATATGTGGGAACCAATATGAGCATCCAGGTTCCGCTATTGGTTATTGAGCGGAGATGTGTCTCGGTCATGTCTATATAGTTCTCAAACCCGTAGGGTCCACACGCTTAACGTTCGATGCCGAATTGTATTATGAGGTATGTGTTTTTGGTGACCGAAGTTTGTTCGGAGTTCCGGATGAGATCACGGACATGACGAGGAGTCTCAAAATGGTCGAGAGGTAAAGATTGATACATTGGACGATGATATTCGGACACCGGAATGGTTTCAGAAAGGTTTGGGTATATTTCGTAGTACCGAGGGGTTACTGGAACCCCCCCGGGGAAGTATTGGGACTACATGGGCCTTAGGGGAGAGGGAGGGAAGCCCGTGAGGGGTGGCGTGCACCCCCCTCCAAGGGAGCCCGAATAGGACAAGGAGGAGGGGTGCACCCCCCTTTCCCTCTCCCTCTCCATCTCCTTCCTTTTCCCCTATGAGGAGAAAGGAAAGGGGGGGCGAATCCTACTAGGAGTGGAGTCCTAGTAGGACTTACCCCCCCCATGGCGCGCCCCCTTGGTGGCCGGCCTCCTCCTCCCCTCCTTTATATACGGGGGTAGGGGCACCACATAGCACATCAATTGTTTTCTTAGCCGTGTGCGGCGCCCCCCTCGACAGTTTACTCCTCTAGTCATAGTGTTGTAGTGCTTAGGCGAATCCCTACGCGGATCACATCACCATCACCATCATTACGCCATTGTTCTGACAAAACTCTCCCTCAACCCTCTGCTGGATCAAGAGTTCGAGGGACGTCATCGAGCTGAACGTGTGCTGAACTTGGAGATGTCGTACGTTCAGTACTGGATCAGTTGGATCATGAAGACGTTCGACTAGATCAACTGTGTTAACCTAATGCTTCCGCTTTTGGTGTACGAGGGTACGTGGACACACTCTACCCCTCTCGTTACTATGCATCTCCTAGATAGATCTTGGGTGATCATAGGAATTTTTTTGAAATTGCATGCTACGTTCCCCAAAAGTGGAATCCGAGCCAGGTCTATGCGTAGATGATATGTGCGAGTAGAACACAAAGGGTTGTGGGCGATAATAGTCATATTGCTTACCACCAACGTCTTATTTTGATTCGACGGTATTGTTGGATGAAGCAGCCCGGACCAACCTTACATGACCATGAGACCGGTTCCACCGACAGACATACCACTTGTTTTGCATAAAGGTGGCTAGCGGGTGTTTGTTTCTCCAACTTTAGTTGAATCGAATTTGACTACGGCCGGTCCTTGTTGAAGGTTAAAACAACACACTTGACGAAAAATTATTGTGGTTTTGATGCGTAGGTAAGAACGGTTTATGCTAGAAGCCCGTTGCAGCCACGTAAAACTTGCAACAATAAAGTAGAGGACGTCTAACTTGTTTTTGCAGGGCATGTTGTGATGTGATATGGTCAAGACATGATGAGATATAAGTTATTGCATGAGATGATCATGTTTTGTAAAAGTTATCAAAAACTGGCAGGAGCCTTATGGTTGTCGCTTTATTGTATGAAATGCAATCGCCATTGATACGTCTATTTTGCATCATGCTTTTATACCGATATTTATTGCATTATGGGCTGTTATTACACATTATGTCACAATACTTATGCCTATTCTCTCTTATTTTATAAGGTTTACATGAAGAGGGAGAATGCCAGCAGCTGGGATTCTGGGCTGGAAAAGGAACAAATATTAGAGACCTATTCTACACAGCTCCAAAAGTCCTGAAACTTCACAGAAGACGTTTTCAGAATATATAAAAAATACTCAGCGGAAGAGATTCACCAGGGGGCCACACCCTGCCCATGAGGGTGGGGGCGTGCCCTACCCCCCTGGGCGCGCCCCCCTACCTCGTGGGACCCCTAGTGGCCCTCCGGTGGCCATATTCTGCTATATGAAGTCTTTTGATAGGGAAGAAAATAAGAAGCCATCTTCTCAGACAAAACTCCGCCCCCACGAGGCGGAACCTTGGTGGAACCAATCTAGGGCTCCAGCAGAGCTGTTCTGCCGGGGAAACTTCCCTCTCCGAGGGGGAAATCATCACCATCGTCATCACCAACGCTCCTCTCATCGGGAGAGGGCAATCTCCATCAACATCTTCATCAGCACCATCTCCTCTCAAAACCCTAGTTCATCTCTTGTATCCAATTCTTGTCTCCAAGTCCGGGATTGGTACTAGTAGGTTGCTAGTAGTGTTAATTACTCCTTGTAGTTGATGCTACTTCGTTTAATTGGTGGAAGATCATATGTTCAGATCCTATATGCATATTAATATCCCTCTGATTATGAACATGTTTATGCTTTGTGAGTAGTTACGTTTGTTCCTGAGGACATGGGAGAAGTCTTGCTATTAGTAGTCATGTGAATTTGGTATTCGTTCGATATTTTGATGAGATGTATGTTGTCTCTCCTCTAGTGGTGTTATGTGAACATCGACTACATGACACTTCACCATTATTTGGGCCTAGAGGAAGGCATTGGGAAGTAATAAGTAGATGATGGGTTGCTAGAGTGACAGAAGCTTAAACCCTAGTTTATGCGTTGCTTCGTAAGGGGCTGATTTGGATTCATATGTTTCATGCTATGGTTAGGTTTACCTTAATACTTTTGTTGTAGTTGCGGATGCTTGCTATAGAGGTTAATCGTAAGTGGGATGCTTGTCCAAGTAAGGGCAGTACCCAAGCACCGGTCCACCCACATACCAAATTATCAAAGTACCAAACGCGAATCATATAAGCGTGATGAAAAGTAGCTTGACGATATTCCCATGTGTCCTCGGGAGCGCTTTTCTCTATATAAGAGTTTGTCCAGGCTTGTCCTTTGCTACAAAAAGGATTGGGCCACCTTGCTGCACTTTATTTACTTTTGTTACTTGTTGCTCGTTACGAATTATCCTATCACGAAACTATCTGTTACCACTTATTTCAGTACTTGCAGAGAATACCTTGCTGGAAACTGCTTATCATTTCCATTTGCTCCTCGTTGTGTTCGACACTCTTACTTATCGAAAGGACTACGATGGATCCCCTATACTTGTGGGTCATCAGCCATGTAATTGCTTTACTTTATCACTAAGCGGTAGCGATGGTCGTAGAAGCAATAGTTGGTGAGACGACAACGACGCTACGATGGATATCAAGGTGTCAAGCCGGTGGCGATGGAGATCATGACTGTGCTTTGGTCATGGAGATCAAAGGCACAAGATGATGATGGCCATATCATGTCACATATTTTGATTGCATGTGATGTTTATCTTTTATGCATCTTATTTTGCTTAGTACGGTGGTAGCATTATAAGATGACCCCTCACTAAATTTAAAGGTATAAGTGTTCTCCCTGAGTAGGCACCGTTGCTACAGTTCGTCGTGTCGAGACACCACGTGATGATCGGGTATAATAAGCTCTATGTTCCCTGATACGTCTCCAATGTATCTATAATTTTTTAATGTTCCATGCTATTATATATTCTGTTTTGGATGTTTAATAGGCTTATTTATACACTTTTATATTATTTTTGGGACTAACGTATTAACCGGAGGCCCAGCCCAAATTGCTGTTTTTGTGCCTATTTTAGTGTTTCGCAACAAAATAATATCAAATGGAGTCCAAAAGGAATGAAACCTTCGGGAGTGTGATATTTGGAACAAACGTGATCCAGGGGACTTGGACTGGACGTCAAGCAACCAACGAGGAAGCCACGAGGCAGGGGGCGCGCCTACCACCCTGGGCGCGCCCTCCACCCTTGTGGGCCCCTCGTGGCTCCACCGACCTACTTCTTACTCCTATATATACCTACGTACCCTAAAAACATCAGAGGGCACCACGAAAACCTAATTCCACCGGCGCAACCTTCTGTACCCGTGAGATCCCATGTTGGGGCCATTTCCGGCGCTCCGCCGGAGGGGGCATTGATCACAGTGGGATTCTACATCAACACCATAGCCTCCCTGATGATGTGTGAGTAGTTTACCTCAGACCTTTGGGTCCATAGTTATTAGCTAGATGGCTTCTTCTCTCTCTTTGGATCTCAATACAAAGTTCTCCTCGATCTTCTTGGCGATCTATTTGATGTAATCTTCTTTTTGCAGTGTGTTTGTCGGGATCCAATGAATTGTGGGTTTATGATCAAGATTATCTATGAACAATATTTGAATCTTCTTTGAATTCTTTTATGTATGATTGATAATCTTTCCAAGTCTCTTCGAATTATCAGTTTGGTTTGGCCTACTAGATTGATCTTCCTTGCAATGGGAGAAGTGCTTAGCTTTGGGTTCAATCTTGCGGTGCTCAATCCTAGTGACAGTAGGGGAAATGACACGTATTGTATTATTGCCATCGAGGATAAAAGGATGGGGTTTATATCATATTGCATGAGTTTATCCCTCTACATCATGTCATCTTGCTTAAAGCGTTACTCCATTCTTATGAACTTAATACTCTAGATGCATGTTGGATAGCGGTCGATGTGTGGAGTAATAGTAGTAGATGCAGGCAGGAGTCGGTCTACTTGTCACAGACATGATGCCTATATACATGATCATACCTAGATGTTCTCATAACTATGCTCAATTCTATCAATTGCTTGACAGTAATTTGTTCAGCCACCGTAATACTTATGCTATCTTGAGAGAAGCCACTAGTGAAACCTATGGCCCCGGGTCTATTCCCCATCATACAAGTTTCCAATCTATTTTATTTTGCAATCTTTACTTTCAACTTATATCATAAAAATACCAAAAATACTTATCTTATTATTATTATCTCTATCAGATATCACTCTTGCAAGCGGCCGTGAAGGGATTGACAACCCCTTTATTGCGTTGGTTGTGAGGTTCTTATTTGTTTGTGTAGGTACGAAGTGACTCGCGCGTGGTCTCCTACTAGATTGATACCTTGGTTCTCAAAAACTGAGGGAAATACTTACGCTGCTTTGCTGCATCACCCTTTCCTCTTCAAGGGAAAACCAACACATACTCAAGAGGTTGCATTCACATACAATGGGTGTAAGATAGTTTTGCATGTGCAGAATACTCGGGTTAAACATGATGAGCCTGGCATATGCAGATATGGCCTTGGAACACTAAGACCAAAAGGTCAAACGTGAATCATATGGTAGATATGATCAATATAGAGATGTTCACCATTGAAAACTACTCCATCTCACATGATGATCAGACATGGTTTAGTTGATATGGATCACATGATCATTTAGATGACTAGAGAGATGTCTATCTAAGTGGGAGTTCTTAAGTAATATGATTGATTGAACTTAAATTTATCATGAACTTAGTCCTGATAGTTTTTTGCATATCTATGTTGTTGTAGATCAATGGCTCATGCTGCCGTTCCCTTGAATTTTAATGTGTTCCTAGAGAAAGCTAAGTTGAAAGATGATGGTAGCAACTACACGGAGATGTTCCAACTGTTGAAGTTAATATTTCAAGCAAATGCCTGAGTTGAGAGATATGAAGTCTACAACAAGTTCTATAGTTGCAAGATGGAGGAGAACAGTTCTGTCAATGAACACAAACTCAGAATGTCTGGGTACCATAACCACTTGACTCAGCTGGGAGTTAATCTTCCTCATGATAGTGTCATTGACAGGTTTCTTCAATCACCGCCACCAAGCTATAAAGGCTTCGTGATGAACTATAATATGCAAGGGATGGAAAAGAAAATTCCCGAGCTCTTCGCGATACTTAAGGCTGCGAAGGTAGAACTCAAGAAGGAGCATCAAGTGTTGATGGTTAACAAGACCACTAGTTTCAAGAAAAAGGGCAAAGGGAAGAAGGGGAACTTCAAGAAGAATAGCAAGCAAGTTGCTGCTCAAGGGAAGAAGCACAAGTCTGGACCTAAGCCTGAAACTGGGTGCTTCTACTGCAAAGGGACTAGTCAGTAGAAGCAGAACTGCCACATGTATTTGGCGAATAAGAAGGATGGCAAAGTGAAAGGTATATTTGATACACATGTTATTGATGTGTGCCTTACAAATGCTCGTAGTAGCGCCTGGGTATTTGATGCTGGTTCTATTGCTCATATTTGCAACTCGAAATAGGGGCTACGGATTAAACAAAGATTGGCTAAGGACGAGGTGACGACGCGCGTCGGAAATGGTTCCAAGGTCGATGTGATCGCCGTCGGCAGGCTACCTCTACATCTACCTTCGGGATTAGTTTTAGACCTAAATAATTGTTATTTGGTGCCAGTGTTGAGCATGAACATTATATCTGGATCTTGTTTGAGGCGAGACGGTTATTCATTAAAATCAGAGAATAATGGTTGTTCTATTTATATGAGTAATATCTTTTATGGTCATGCACCCTTGATGAGTGGTCTATTTTTGTTAAATCTCGATCGTAGTGATACACATATTCATAATATTGAAGGTAAAAGATGCATAGTTAATAATGATAGTGCAACTTGTTTTTGGCACTGCCGTTTAGGTCATATTGGTGTAAAGTGCCTGAAGAAACTCCATGCTGATGGGCTTTTGGAATCACTTGATTATGAATCACCTGATGCTTGCGAACCATGCCTCATGGCAAGATGACTAAAACTCCATTCTCCGAAACAATGGAGCGAGCCACTGACTTATTGGAAATAATACATACTGATGTATGCGGTCCGATGAGTGTTGAGGCTCGCGGCGGGTATCGTTATTTTGTGACCTTCACAGATGATTTGAGCAGATATGGGTATTACTTAATGAAACATAAGTTTGAAACATTTGAAAAGTTCAAAGAATTTCAGAGTGAAGTGGAAAATCATCGTAACAAGAAAATAAAGTTTCTACGCTCTGATCGTGGAGGTGAATATTTGAGTTATGAGTTTGGTCTTCATTTGAAACAATGTGGAATAGTTTCACAACTCACGCCACCTGGAACACCACAATGTAATGGTGTGTCTGAACATCGTAACCATACTTTATTAGATATGGTGCGATCTACGATGTCTCTTACCGATTTACCACTATCGTTTTGGGGTTATGCTTTAGAGACAGGTGCATTCACGTTAAATAGGGCACCATCTAAATCCGTTGAGACGACACCATATGAACTATGGTTTAGCAAGAAACCTAAGATGTCGTTTCTTAAAGTTTGGGGCTATGATGCTTATGTGAAAAAGTTTCAACCTGATAAGCTCGAACCCAAATCGGAGAAATGCATCTTCATAGGATAACCGAAGGAAACTGTTGGGTACTCCTTCTATCACAGATCCAAAGGCAATATATTCGTTGCTAAGAATGGCTCCTTTCTAGAGAAGGAGTTTCTCTCGAAAGAAGTGAGTGGGAGGAAAGTATAACTTGATGACGTAGTTGTACCTTCTCCCGAATTGGAAAGTGGTTCATCACAGAAATCAGTTCCAGTGATGCCTACACCAATTAGTGAGGAATTTAATGATGATGATCATGAAACTTCAGATCAAGTAATTACCGAACCTCGTAGGTTAACCAGAGTACGTTCCACACCAGAATGGTATGGTAATCTTGTTTTGGAATTCATATTACTAGATCATGACCAACCTACGAACTATGAGGAAGCGATAATGAGCCCAGATTCCGCGAAATGGCTTGAGGACATGAAATCTTAGATGGGATCCATGTATGTGAACAAAGTGTGGAATTTGGTCTACTTACCCGATGATTGGCAAGCCATAGAGAATAAATGGATCTTCAAGAAGAAGACTGACGCTGACGTTAATGTTACTATCTACAAAGCTTGACTTGTTGCGAAAGGCTTTTGACAAGTTCAAGGGGTTGACTACGATGAGACCTTCTCACCCATAGCGATGCTTAAGTCTGTCCGAATCATGTTAGCAATTGCCGCATTTTATGATTATGAAATTTGGCAAATGGATGTCAAAACTGCATTCCTTAATGGATTTCTTAAAGAAGAGTTGTATATGATGCAACCAAAAGGTTTTGTCGATCCTAAAGGTGCTAACAAAGTGTGCAAGCTCCAGCGATTCATTTATGGATTGGTGCAAGCATCTCGGAGTTGGAATATACGCTTTGATAGTGTGATCAAAGCATATGGTTTTATACAGACTTTTGGAGAAGCATGTATTTTCAAGAAAGTGAGTGGCATCTTTGTAGCATTTCTAATATTATATGTGGATGACATATTGTTGATTGGAAATAATACAGAATTTTTGGATAGCATAAAAGGATACTTGAATAAGAATTTTTCAATGAAAGACCTCGGTGAAGCTGCTTATATATTGGGCATCAAGATCTATAGAGAATGATCAAGACCCTTAATTGGAATTTCACAGAGCACATACCATGATAAAGTTTTGAAGAAGTTCAAAATGGATCAGTCAAAGAAAGGGTTATTGCCTGTGTTACAAGGTGTGAAGTTGAGTCAGACTCAATGCCCGACCACTTTAGAAGATAGAGAGAAAATGAAAGTCATTCCCTATGCTTCAGCCATAGGTTCTATCAGGTATGCAACGCTGTGTACCAGACCTGATGTGTGCCTTCCTATAAGTTTAGCAGGGAGGTACCAAAGTAATATAGGAGTGGATCACTGGACAGCGGTCAAGAACATCCTGAAATACCTGAAAAGATCTAAGGATATGTTTCTCTATTAGGGAGGTGACAAAAAGCTTGCCGTAAATGGTTACGTCAATGCAAGCTTTGACACTGATCCGGATGACTCTAAGTCTCAAACTGGATACGTATTTTTATTGAATGGTGGAGCTGTCAGTTGGTGCAGTTCCAAGTAGAGCGTCGTGGCGGGATCTACGTGTGAAGAGGAGTACATAGATGCTTCGGAAGCAGCAAATGAAGGAGTCTGGATGAAGGAGTTCATATCTGATCTAGGTGTAATACCTAGTGCATCGGGTCCAATGAAATATTTTGTCACAATTAGGGAGCAATTGCCTTAGCAAAGAAATCCAGATTTCACAAGAGAGCCAAACAAATCAAGAGACGCTTCAACTCCATCCGCGATCAAGTCAAGGAGGTAGACATAGAGATTTGCAAAATACATACGGATCTGAATGTTGTAGACCTGTTGACTAAGCCTCTTCCATGAGAAAAACATAAGCATCTTCCACGAGCAAAACATGATCAGCACAAAGACTCAATGGGTGTTAGAATCATTACTATGTGACCTAGATTCTTGACTCTAGTGCAAGTGGGAGACTGAAGGAAATATGCCCCAGAGGCAATAATAAAGTTGTTTTTTATATTTCCTTATATCATGATAAATGTTTATTATTCATGCTAGAATTGTATTATACTGAAACTTAGTACATGTGGTGAATACATAGACAAAACAGAGTGTCCCTTGTATGCCCCTACTTGACTAGCTCGTTAACCAAAGATGGTTAAGTTTCCTGACCATAGACATGTGTTGTCATTTGATGAACGGGATCACATCATTAGAGAATGATGTGATGGACAAGTCCCATCTGTTAGCTTAGCATAATGATCATTAAGTTTTATTGCTATTGATTTCTTCATGACTTATACATATTCCTCTAACTATGAGATTATGCAACTCCCTAATACCGGAGGAACACTTTGTATGCTATCAAATGTCACAAACATAATTGGGTGATTATAAAGATGCTCTACAGGTGTCTCTGAAGGTGTTTGTTGGGTTGGCATAGATCAAGATTAGGATTTGTCACTCTGAGTATCGGAGAGGTATCTCTGGACCCTCTTGGTAATGCACATCCCTATAAGCCTTGCAAGCAATGTGACTAAGAAAGTTAGTTTCAGGATGATGCATCACGGAACGAGTAAAGAGACTTGCCGGTAACGAGATTGAACTAGGTATGAAGATACCGACGATTGAATCTTGGGCAAGTAACATAATGATGACAAAGGGAATAACATATGTTATCATTGCGGTTTGACCAATAAAGATCTTCGTAGAATATGTGGGAACCAATATGAGCATCCATGTTCCGCTATTGGTTATTGACCGGAGATGTGTCTCGGTCATGTCTACATAGTTCTCAAACCCGTAGGGTCCGCATGCTTAACGTTCGATGATGATTTGTATTATGAGTTATGTGTTTTTGGTGACCGAAGTTTGTTCGGAGTCCCGGATGAGACCATAGACATGACGAGGAGTCTCGAAATGGTCGAGAGGTAAAGATAGATACATTGGACGATGATATTCGGACACCAGAATGGTTTCAGAAAGGTTCGGGTATATTTCGGAGTACCGAGGGGTTACCGGAACCCCCCGGGGAAGTATTGGGCCTACATGGGGCTTAGGGAGAGAGAGGGAAGCCTGCGAGGGGTGGCGCGCGCCCCCCTCCAAGGGAGTCGAAATAGGACAAGGAGGAGGGGGCGTGGACACCCTTTCCTTCTCCTTCTCCCTCTCCTTCCTTTTCCCCTCCGATGAGAAAGGAATAGGGGGGGGGGCGAATCCTACTAGGAGTGGAGTCCTAGTAGGACTCCCCCCTTGGCATGCCCGCTTGGTGGCCGGCCTCCTCCTCCCCTCCTTTATATACGGGGGCAGGGGACACCCCATAGCACATCAATTGTTCTCTTAGTCGTGTGCGGTGCCCCCCTCCATAGTTTACTCCCCTGGTCATAGCGTTGTAGTGCTTAGGCGAAGCCCTGTGCGGATCTCATCACCATCACCACGCCATCGTGCTGATGAAACTCTCCCTCGACCTTCTGCTAGATCAAGAGTTCGAGGGACATCATCGAGCTAAACGTGTGCTAAACTCGGAGGTGTCATACGTTCGGTACTGGATCGGTTGGATCGTGAAGACGTTCGAGTACATCAACCACATTGACCTAACGCTTCTGCTTTCGGTCTACGATGGTACATGGACACACTCCCCCCCTCTCATTGCAATGAATCTCCTAGATAGATCTTGCGTGATTGTAGGAATTCTTTTGAAATTGCATGCTACGTTCCCCAACAATGTGGACATGGAAGACGCCTGGTATGATTTTCACCCCAAGATGGTGCACGGGGACTCCAAGGAGGTTCACCTGGTCATATGCATTACCAACTCAAATGTTCATCATTAGTCTTCACTCAATGTAATCTGGTGTCTAAGCATGTGGAGACTTCTTATTTATATAGTATACAACCTGACATGCATGATCTTGCTCTATTAGAGTATCACGCTTGAATAAAAGTGTATCCATCTATGGTTTAGTCTAGAATCTTCCATGTAGGCTTTTGCTCCATTGGAGTTCTCGCTTGCCATTTATGAGATTAATTGAGAATTTTTACTACAGTACTGGTGAAATACTTATGAAGAGCCATTTCTTACATCTCCTCTGCCCCCTTCCAAGTCATCCTAATTTAAACCCTCCGTCTTGGTGTATAAGAGCATGGTTAATACTTAATAGTATAGCCAACTGTTGACTATAAGAAAGTGCCATGTCATCTATAGCCAACATTTATATCAATTAGCTATAAGTATGTGCTACTTTATTAATACATGGCCCAATTTCCACTCTCATATAGTGCCTAGGAGCACGTGTTGTAGCTGGCTCTTGCATGAGAGCGCGCTTATATTCTCTCTCCTATCCTCTCTCCTCCAACTAAGCATTAGAAATGTTACTTTACTTCTTACAGCCTGCTGACTGTACCTTATTGTACTTGCTCTAAGTCACCTTACGAAAACCAAATAATCCCACAACACTTAGGCGCGGTGCATTAACTCCCACCTTGTTTCTTATTTCTTGACATATCAACCAATAAGAGATGTGGGGTGTGCATGTTTTCAATACTCAAGATTACCAAAGATGACATGTAGTGGTTAGTTCATTGAATGCAATGCTATTAATTAGCAAATAAACATTAAGTTCTCTCGTTTTCCCCTCACTCTTGGTCACGGTGCAACTAATTCTGAAAGATCATTTCTTGCAAAGCACAATAAGTGTTATTTCTTCACAAGTTTTGGATTCAGGTTGAATAGTTGAACGCTTTTGTTTGCAAAAGATATTTTTTTATCTATTTCACCCGGATGTTTGTGAGCTCTAGAGAAGAAATAATATCCGAAGAAACCTATTGATACTCGTTACACATGAGATGACCCCCACATACTTTGTCAAAATAAACAAATCCACGATCAATGCATTTCACTGTTCTGTGCAACACACAGGGACCTTACTATATATTACTACGACCATAAATTTAACTAACATTATATATAATACGATAAATGCACATGCATGTCACAAAAAATTATATCATTGAAAACTATGTTCAAAAGCGAATCCAACGATATAGTTTTTGTTGACATGCACTAACATTTTGTCAGTTAAATCTCTAGTCAAATTCAATTGGGGACTGATAAACCACATACGAAGAAGTAGTAGAGGGCAGCGCTGTATAGGAGTCTCACCCCGCTCGTGGCGTGGCAATAAAGCCGTCATATCACAAAACCCCGCCACTCCCAGTAATAAGTGGCCTGGTAAAATAAACGGACATGCAACCATCACATCCCTCCGTATTTTTCGCATTTCATCTCTCTGCATTTAATTTGTCTAGTTCATCTCGCACACTCGGTCCCTAGCTACTACTCCTAGGCCCAATTCTTTTGGTGGCCTAAAAATAAGCCGTCTCTTCCCTAGGTTTTCCCATAAGACTATTCGCAGTGGAGAGTAACATAAGGCGCCTCACCCATTTATTTGGGCTTCTAAACTACTACCTACGTCCTAGTTTATTAGTCACCATTGTAATTTATGCTACATTTTGACCAAAGATTTAACTGATAAAATGTTAGTGCATGTCAACAAAAGTTATATAATTTTGAGTGACATGCATAAACATTTCATTAGTTAAATTTATGGTCAAAATTTGACACAGATTACAATGGGGACCGATAAACCAGGAAGGAGGTAGTAGTTATGGGATTACTAATCTAGAAGCCTAAAAGAACTGGTCCCTGGTACTCCTAGTAGTAGTACTCAAGTTGAAATTCCAATTGCATGGCACAACTTGTTAAAATTCGATACATGATGCAGGAAGCGGTTTGGGAATTTGCATGCCTTCCTGACTAGTGAGATACTCTGTACAAAGTACGAGACAGAAATAACCACGGAGAAGGAAGCTAAAAGTAAACAATCAAACGAGCATTTTTGCATTTATTTTGCATTGAATCATTTCACAAGCTTGACTACTGCTGTTTTTCTACTTTTACAAAAACCGCACCGTAATGTTAAAACGTGCATTTGCATGTACATAAGTAATAGTAGTAGCACGGTCTGCAAGCATATATAGAGAGACATGTAGTGTGATATATAGTTAATTTGTGCTATATGCACGTACTTACAAGATGCATACAGATACACTAGGTTTCCAAACTTTTCCTTTTACATACTTAATTAAGGACGCTAATAATTCCCGAATGTTCAAGATTTGTCATTTCTGTCCCAAAACTAATGAGATTGCCTTATGGAACTAAACTATTCCTAATTAAAGCCACAACGCTCGCAGGAGTACTTGCGGCACGCCATGAGTGCCCTGGTGTGAACCCGGTCCATGTACTGTCAAGTGTAGATGAGGCGCTTGGGCCCGATTACACTCAGGGCTTTGGCACGGGCGTCCTCCGCCACCCTCACGGCCCTCGCACGAGCCTTCTGCCAAAGAGCCAATTGCCTAACTCTCTAGGACACGACATAGGCCTGCTAGGCAGCATGCCTCGCGGCGCGCTTCTCTTCCTTGGCGTTCTTCTCTACTTTTAGTTTGGCGTGCTCTGCCCGAGGCAAAGTCTCCCACAAGGCGACCTCCATTTCTTTCCAAAGATCCTCAAGAATCGCGGGCTCAGCGGGCGGCGCGACGTTCTCCTCGTAGCGGGGAGCCGACGCGTCCTCCGACGCGCGTGCTTGCGAGACTGGCAATACCGACGCGTCGTGGCGAGGAGCGGAACGCCAACGCGTCCTCCTCGACTAGTTGCGGTGAGGAATGAAACAGCGACGCGTGACTGTCTAGGCGGGGCGGCGAGGGGCGCCTAGGGCTTGGGTGGGGTGCTGCCATAGTGGCCGACATGAGAGGGAGGAGGAGGAGATAGCGATGAATGTGAGCGTTCTTCTGAATGCGGTTGGAGGCGCAGTACTTATAGCGAGCAATGGCACACCCACGTAAGATATGGACTGAGCTTTAGTGACTTAACTGCAGGTGCAGTTGCATCACTGACATGTGGGCCAGATGCCTGTTGGGCCTACATGTCAGTGACCCAATGCACCTGCAGTTCAGTAAATGAAGCAGCATACCGTAAGATATGTTGCGTGATTAATGTAACAACTACGTGGGTGGAGAGTAAATTATGGGGGAGGGAAGGGGTGGAAATATTGCTGGTCACAACGAATCGGACGAGCGCGGGGGGAGGAGAGTCATACATGCAGATTTTTTCCACACAGGGTGGAGTGGTGGGACTGCCGGAGGGAGAAGGAGAGTCAAGTAAGCAGATTGTTTTCACACATGGAGAGGAAAAGATTTGTAGACGAACGTGCTTCTGCCAAGTATGGGGAACAATGCATAATAAGTCATCTTGCATGCCGGGCTACGTATATATAGTCTCAAGTCATTAAAAACATACACGCCCCACACATGTTCTGATTTGAAGGTGCACTAAATTATTGCACGTGATGATTAAGGCTGGCAATAGTGGTGGTAATGTGGTATCTTAGCTAGTATTATGCACGTGGGAATAGCAAACATGCTGATGTGCCATAGAATTAAAGAAGCGCTGCAAAAAAAAAGACACATCCGTGACATTTTGGGCCAAACAAAAAAAATTCGGTCATGCTTATGACACTTCTATGACGATAATTGTGACAAAACCCGGTATCATCATAGATGTGGTGGGCTCCTACTTCTATGACAAAAAATCATGACAGGAAATGGGCTTTTCGTCCTGGGAGGGCCGGAGACGTAGCTGCATGACATTCTTTGGGCCTTCCATGACGGAGAAAACCATGGTAGAAGCGAGGCCGAGGAAAATATCAGGGGAGTTCCCGGTTATGGTGGGTGGACGGGGGCCGAATGATGCGCATTTATCTCGTACATATGTGCATGTGTGTGAGGCGTTGCGCTCTAACTGAACCCGAGTGAGGCGTTGCGCTCTAACTGAACCCGAGCGAGGCGTTGCGCTCTAACTGAACCCGGGCGATTGCACTGCAGGCTACGCGTTACTGAACCTGAGTGATCGATCGATCCCTTGCTGTTAGCTGAACCCGAGTGATTCCTTCACTACTGCTACTAACTGAGGCCGATTGATCCTGCCTCTTGATGAACAGTGAGTGTTGTTGGGGGTTTCGATGAACAGTTCCCAGTGGCGGGTTGGATGAACAGGACCCCGTGGTAGTGGAGGCCATTGCCGCTGGATGAACAAGACCCCGATCGATCGAGCCAGTGGATGAACAGGATCCCATGGAGGGGTAGATGAATAGTAGCCGGTGGAGGGCTGGTTGAACAATAGCCGGTGGAGGGTTGGATGACTAGTAGCCCGTGGAGGGGTGGTTGAATAGGACCCCGAGCAGAGGGCTGGTTGAACAACAGCCGGTGGAGGATAGCGCGGTGGAGGCTGGATGAACAGGAGCCCATGGATGAACAGTCGCAGGTGGAGGCTAGAGGAGGTCGACGGTTGATGAATAGGAGCCCGTGGAGGCTGGAGGAGGTCAATGGCGGAGATGAACAATATCCCGTGGAGTCCCGTTTTGCGGTACGCCACACCCCTCCCGATGAAGAGGACCCCCATTTCGACCGTAGCGCTCCAACACAAGACCATTTCCTCCGTTTTGCGGTACGCCACACCCCTCCCGATCAACAGGACCCCGTTTCAACTGTAGGAGGTCCGTTTCCTCCGTTTTGCGGTATGCCAGACCGCTCCCGATGAACAGGATCCCATTTCCACCATGGCTGGTCGAACACAAGGCCGTTTCCTTCGTTCTACGGTACGCTAGGCCTCATTTCCATCGGCTGTTCCGTTCAAGCCGGTTGGCTCCTGATGAACACGACGGTGCATTCCGTTCCGACCCAGCTGGTTGCCTCCCCATGATCACGACGACGATGCAGCTTCTCTGTTCTGACCCAGTCATGTACACGAGCCTTGGCCATACGTATGCGTGAGTAGGCATTCGAGGCCCCGCCCGTATGTATGTACGTGGCCGTATTTACTTTCTTGCACCCTGGACGATGTACGTACGTGTACATGCTATGTGCGTGCCACTACTACAACACGTGCCCTTCCTTACACGGCCACGGTTCATCGCTGCAGCCTACAGACGGACCGATCGTATGTACGTACATGTTCGCGACCAGAATGAGAATGCTATGTACGCTTCGACCAGGTGGGTGCCGACTATCAGGCACTTCCTTGCGTGTGAAGATGTAGCTCATGGGTCCCAGCAGTCAGGGGGGCGGATCATTTTTTTGCCTGTAATATGGACGCACTTCCTTGTGTGTGAAGATGTAGCTGGTGGGTCCCTACAGGGGAAATGTTTTTTTCGCAAAATATGGTGGCCCGTCCGGTGGGTTCCTGCTGTCAAGCGGACAAATTATTATTTTCCGCGTAATAAGGAGGCACTTCCTTGCTGTGGCCGTGGACCCAGCTGTCAGCCTCTCCATGTACAGTACTCTTTTGATGGAAGTCGTTCATTGACCGCATTGACCACGCCGCGCCGAGAGGACCAAGGCGGTGGACGACGACAAGGCCTAGGAAGGGGACGACGCGGAGCTGGGGAAGACGCGGGAGTGGGTGCCCATGCGGAGAGGAGTACAAGGGTTCACTAATTCGTCTGCGGTGTGAGGCTGCCGTTGTCGCAGGGCCTGGCCAGCGGTGGGAGTAGTAGGGGGTTGTGAGGCCTCCGCGGTAGCACAACCGGCCACGACCAGCGCTGCTTTGGGCGGCTGGAGCAAGAAGACCAGAGGTTGAAGAAGCACGACGGCCATTGGATGGACATCGTACGATCACTGCAGCTAGAATCGTTTATATTGACTAAGTTGACAAAGCCTTGGTACGCGTCAACTCAGTGGGCCCACAGGTCAGCCTCCGAAATGGTGCACCCCATATGTCAGGGGAGGAATCATTTTTAGGCGGGTGAAGCTAGAATATCCGAGATTGAAGAAGAAGCACGACATCCATTGGATGGACATCCAACAGCCATTGTTGATAGAATTGTGTGTTACAGGTAATGATTGATCAAAATGATCACTACAGCTAGCTTGAGACTTAAATTACAAAAAGAAATCACTTACAGACAATAGCAAATGACGATAGATTTGTCGAGTGCGTCTTTATTGTATAGCTGAAATAGTTCTGAATACTCAACGGTCACAGCTTTCTTATGGTAGTAATGCTCCTCGCTGACATTCACCATGAGGGACTCTTGATTCCATACATTCTCGTTGGGAGCTTATTGACCACCTCTGGCTCGACCAAAGGTTGGCCCTGGGCATATTTCCGTTTTATTTCCTCCTCTCTAGTCGGAGACATGGGTTCGATATCGAGGAGTTGTCCAACAGTGATCCTGATCGATTCAGCCTGCGCAATATGCTCCTCGGTTATTACCACATCGCCCACCCCGGGAACGTTAATGGTTTGCCCACAATAATATTGGGCGCGCCTACTCTCATGTGTTGTTGGCACAACAAGCGGGGGGATTGATTGCGCCGCCTATTCTCCCAGCTGGGGAACGGTTTTACCACTCCTTTTGCCAGCTGATTTGCTCGAGCTCGAGCTCGCCTCTTTCTGTAGACGTGCTTGATTTAACTTCCTGAGGTGGCGCTCACAGTCTGTGTCAACATGCTTGGGAGCTGGTGGTCTAGCCATACGAATGAAGTGGTCAATCTTTTCCACAGGCACTTTCTCCCTTGGCGGCGGTGGCGGTTTCGATGCAAAATGGGCTTCCACCTCGGCCTTCGATATGGCTACATTTTCCTCCTCGGACTTGTCGTAAGGCCTCTGCTGAAGAGGCGCGAGGCTTGGACCATATTGAAATCGCTTGCCTCTACTCGTACCTGCAGTACTACCTCGACTTGTACCGCTACGCACCATAGCTAAGGCGGCTCTCTTCCGTGATTGCTGAGGCGGCGAAGACTGCTGACGTGGCTGAGTTGGAGGAGAAGGAGTGGCGTGAAGCTGTGCCGGACTTGGAGGAGGAGTGGCCTGAAGCTGTGCCCAACTTGGAGGAGGAGTGGCCTGAAGCTTTGCCGGACTTGGAGGCACTAGTAGAAAACAGGGCTTTGGTCACAGGGCAGTTTTCACATTAATCCCGGTTCAGTCAAGAACCGGGACTAACGTGAGCATTTATCCCGGTTCGTGCGGCTAAGCCATTAGTCCTGGTTCACTTGGGCCCTTTAGTCCCGGTTCGTGCCATGAACCGGGACTAAAGGGTGCGATGCCCATTAGTCCCGGTTGGTGGCACCAACCGGGACTAAAGGTTAGACCTTTAGTACCGGTTGGTGCCACCAACCAGTACTAATAGGTTTTGAGGCATTAGTACCGGTTCATGGCATGAACCGGTACTAAAGGTCCCATTTTCAAACCCCCCCTGGACCGCCTTTTCAGTTTTAGAAAAAACAAAAGAAAATGATGGAAATGTCAAAAAAATAAAATAAAATAAGTTTCCCATGTGATATGTGGTCTACTTGCTGGTAAAATTTACAAATATGAATTTCCACTTTATTTGCAAAATCTCTCTAGAATTTGTAAAATGGGCATAACTTTTGCATACGAACTCGAATTAAAAAGTTTTTTACATGAAAAATCATCTACTCGAAAAGTTACGTCCAAATTTAACTGGGGGAACCCCATTAAACATTTTCAAAATCCTCAAAAAACTAACAGAAAAAAATTTACGGGGCTTTTAAGATCTAGAGTGGAAAAATCGAAAAAATTACTAGTCAAATCTGGTCAAACTGTCGTCAAACAATGGTCAAAGTAATTATTCTAGAATATTAGTGTTACTAAATAATTATTCCAGTTATTTTGAATTTTGGTCAAATCTGGTCAAACTGTGGTCAAACTATGGTCAAACAATGGTCAAACTAATTATTCAAGAAATATTAGTGTTACTAAATAATTATTGTTTTTTTAAAACAATAGTTTCAAACTCAAACAGTGAAATGTGTCACTTCATGCTCAAGCAAAATTCATGAAGGTTAATAGGATTGACATCTTACTATTGTCAGGAAAACAACAAGTGCAGACTTGGAAATGAGAGAGAATAGAACCCGGAAGTTAAGCATGCTCAGGATGGGGGAGTGGGAGGATGGGTGACCGTTCGGGAAGTTAGATGATTTGGAATGATGAGGGGTAATTAGAGGATAAATTGAGCAGTGATGAGGGGTGGTGATTACACACTAGAGGTTAAAATAATTCCGAAATTTGAAAATCAAAAAAGATTTCAAAAAAAAATTCAAAAAAATCATAAAATTTCCTTTAGTCCCGGTTGGTGTTACCAACCGGGACTAAAGGTGGAGCTCCACGTGGCCGCGCCCTTTAGTCCCGGTTCGTGTAAGAACCGGGACTAAAGGGGAGAGGCATTAGTACCGACCCTTTAGTCCCGGTTCGAAAACCGGGACTAAGGGGGCCTTACCAACCGGGACAAAAGCCCCCTTTTCTACTAGTGAGGAGGAGTGGCCTGAAGCTGTGCCGGACTTGGAGGAGGAGTGGCCTGACGCTTTGGTGGACTTGGAGGAGCGGGAGTCTGCTGACTCGGTGGCGGACTGCGACAAGGAGTCGGATGACGCGGTGTTGGTGGCCTTCGAAATATGATGCAATCCTTTCTCCATAGCATGATACGATGGTTGGCCTCTCCTAGTGTGTGCTCATCATCACCTCCAGGAATGTCAAGCTCTAGCCCCGAATATTGGTCCACCACCTCATCAACCAAGACACGAGCATAGCCCGCTGGAATCGGGTTGCAATGGAAGGTTGCCTCGGGGGGATTTGTAAAAGCAAGGGCGTCTGCCACCTTCATGGATATGTTCTTCATTTTGAAGTGTAGCTCGCAGTTAGTGTTCTCCATGATGTCATCCACTAGGTAGCTATCCAGCAATGCGTCGCCCGGGGCGGAACCCATGCTGCTTCTCGGCATGGATGGGACGGTGCTATCCATTGGTGGATCATCCGCTAGCTGCTGAGACCCCCTTTGCTGGCTAAGTGAGTCGATCTGTTCCTCCTGCCGCTGGAATTTGATTGCCAAGTCCGCGTGCGCTGATTCTAGGCCTTGAAGGCGTTCATAGTCTAGCTTCCTCTGCTCCTCCTCCATCTTCCTCTTCTTCTCCTCCGCAATCTTCTTTCTCGCACGGGTTCTGTGGTCGGCGTTCCAGTCTGAAAACACCTCATACCACGGAATAGCACCCATGCCTCGTGTTCTTCCCGGGTGTTCAGGATTTCCCAGGGCACGTGTAAGATCGTCGTTCTCTCTGTTGGGCTCGAACAACTCGGATCGAGCCTCTTCTATTGCAACAAGTAGCTTATCTTCGGCTCCGTCCAGACATGCCTTCTTCGAAACTTTGCCTGTCTTCGGGTCCAACTCCCCCCATGCGCATAGAACCAAGTCCTGCACCCGGGGGCCAGCTCAATGTTTCTATAGTGACACCTGCATCCATCATCTCTTTCTCAGACTTATCCCACTTAGGCATTCCCACCACATAGCCACCTGGCCCCAGCTTATGGAACTTATCCTTTTTTGCGGCATTGGCCTTGTTTATTCTCGACCGTTCCTTAGATAATTCTGAATCCTTGAATTTCACGAAATCGTCCCAATGAGCACTTTGGTTCTCTAGTGTTCCCTCGAATACTGGAGTCTTCCTTCCTCCGTTAATGTACTTGGCCCATTCACGAATCTTGTGGTTCTTGAATGCAACCGCCATCTTCCTAAGAGCAGCGTCCTTGACTTTCTCCACATCTGCATCTGTGAAATGATCTGGTAGGGTTAAATGTTCCATGAGCGTTTCCCAAAGCAAATGTTTTTGTCTGTCGTCGACAATAGTAACTCCTGGACGTGTCTTTGCTGGCTCTCTCCATTCTTGAAGGGAGATCGGGAGTTGGTCCTTCACAATAACTCCGCACTGACGAACGAACATGTCCGCAATCTTCTTAGGCGCAAATGGTTCGCCATTAGGTCTGATTGCCTTGATATTGTACTTTACGCCCTCCTTCAACTTTTTGTCCGGGCCTCGTTTCGTCCTGTTGCCTGAAGATTTTCTTGATCCGGATGGCTGAGAGAAGAAAGATCGATTCGTTAATATATCTTCAAGTCATTTAAGACATGTGATGATCACCAGATGCCTGCTTATATAAATATATATACCTCGCCGGTCTTTGTTGTTTCAAGATCAACATTTTCTTCGTCATGTTCATAGTTCATGACTTCATCAATTCGGTCGTCGCGATCGAATATCATATCACCCTCCCCGGTGTTGTTTAGATATTCGGAGCCGTCACAATCTTCTTCATTCTGATCATCATCTGGCCCGCGAGGATTCCGTATGATATTGAACAGGGCCTCTTCTCCCTCTCTGTCGGTATTGTCCGCCATAGGTTTTGTTTAACTAACCCAAAAGAAATATATTCAAATTACAATGCATGGATGCAATCAATTAATAAGGAAAAACTGAATCAATCATAGTACATAATAAGCATCATCGAATATAATCTCGAATGCGTCGTCTCGAATAATAGATATAATCTCGAATACATCGTCTCGAGTAATAGATATAATCTCGAATACATCGTCTCGAATAATAGATATAATCTCGAATACATCGTTGGATCATGCGGCGCGGGCGATGGACACCCAAAGAGAAGGAACCCTCACAGGATCATAGCTGAAGTGAGATCCCTAAAGAAACTGCCAGGTATTGGAGAACGTGCCGCCCTCTAACGCAACCATGTAGCGATGGACGTGCTCGTCCTCCTCCCTGACACGGCGACGTACCACATCCGGCGGGGCCGGCTCCCTCCGCACTGAAACTGGCCCAGGCGAACGCCACCAAACGAGATCAGGGTTGACGACCGGGGCCGGGTTCCTCATCAAGCGGTGCGCCCCTCCAGGCAGCACCTCCCAGTGCTAGCCCGGCGGAGCCCAGTCCCGGACATGGGTCAGCCGGACGTCGTCGCGGACGGGTCGACGGCGAGGATGCGGGCCGGGCATCGTCGAGAACAAATACTAGCTATATGCCCGCAAAAAGTAACATTTTTTATGATTGGATTTTGATAACTAAAATTTCTAACATTTCTATATAACTAACATTCCTATAACATTTCTAACAATGCTATATAACTAACATTTCTAATATTTCTATAACTAGAAAATAGAAAAAAAATTATAACATTTATATATATATATAACTAACATTTGTATAACATTTCTAATATTTCTATAACTGAAAAAAGAAAAATTTCTAACTTTTTTATAACTATTTCTATAACTAAAAAATAGAAAAATTCCTAACAGCTCTAACTTTTCTATAACATTTCTAACAATGCTATATAACTAACTATTTCTATAACTAAAAAAAGAAAAATTTCTAACATTTTTATAACTATTTCTATAACTAAAAAACTAAAAAAAATGTATGTGTGTGTGCTCACCGGCGAGGCGAGAGGTGACGGGGGGCGGCGACGGGGACGGCGACGGGCGCGGCGACGACGGGGATGGTGACGACGGGGACAGGGACGGGGCGGCGACGACGGGGACGGGCTAGGGCAGCGACGACGGGGACGGGCCGGGGCGGCGACGACGGGGACGGGGCGGCGATGACGGGGACGGGGACGACGCGGGATGGGCCGGCACGGCGCGGCGGTGACGACGGGGACGACGGGGACGGGGACGATGGGGATGGGGCGGCGACGATGGGGACGTGGCGGCGACGAGGGATATGGAGACGGGGGCGGTGGGCGACGGGGCAGAGGAGAAGAAGCAGATGAGAAACTAAATTTTTTTTGAAGTATTTAGTTATATAGGATGGACCTTTAGTACCGGTTGGAGCCACCAACCGGTACTAAAGGCCTATTTTGGCCAGGCCAAGCGGCGGGAACCGCACACCCTTTAGTACCGGGTGGTGGCTCCAACCGGTACTAAAGGGGGGGCCTTTAGTACCGGTTGGAGCCACCACCCGGTACTAAAGGGGGTGCGCTGGCAAGGTGCTGTGCGGCAAGTTTAGTCCCACCTCGCTAGCCGAGGGGCGTCCACACTAGTTTATAAACCCCCGTGCGGTAGCTCTCTCGAGCTCCTCTCCAAAGGAGGCCTACTAGGCCTACATGTTCTCTGCTGCCCTGTGGGCCTACTGGGCCTTTGCGGGCCTGCTTCCTGGCCCAACAACAGGTTGGGTTTCTAGTCGTATGCAGGCCGCTCTGGCCAGTAGGCGGGCTTTTTTTATTTTTTTGCTTTATTTATTTTTGAGTTGTTTTTTTGTGTATTTAGAGTTTCTTTGTGAATATTTTTGCTTTAGGTACAAAAAATTACAAACTTTCTGTTAGTGCCCGTAGTTTTCAAATTTGAATAGTTTAAATTTTGAATTATTTGAAATTAGTGTGAATCACTAGTTTGTGAATAACTTAACTCTAAAAATCAGTAAAGGCATGAAAGAATTTGTTTGCACATAAAATTTCTTCGCGTTTCACAAGCCGGGGGCAGGCATCAGCAAGCCGCTTCACAAGTCCGAAGTAGCTGCTAGCTATCGGCGCGGCAGGCCATAGTCTGACTATCAGCTCCTTCATGGCTAGCTCGGCCGCCTTGTGCAGCTCGACCAGCTGTTTCAGCTGGTCGCTGAATGACACCGGATGTTCAGGCATAAGATATTGAGACCAGAACAGCTTCTCCGTAGAACTCCCCTCCTTGGCTCGACAGAACTCGGCAGCGTCTGATATGCTGTGTAGAAAATCCGTAAACGTCCCTGGAGAGCTCCAAATTCTGGTAAGTAAAAGGAACGCTTCCTTCATAGACTTTCTTTGCATAATGAAAGCCTTACCCACCGCAATCTTCCGGGCCATCTGGATTTCCTGAAGGGCGCTCTAGGCTTCGGCTCGAGCCTCCTATGCACTCTGGAGGGCCTTCCCAAGTTCGGACGCTTTCGTCTTAGAATCACGGTCCAAGGACTCGCACTTCTTGACGGCGTCCTGGAGCTCTTGCTGAACCTCACCGACCCGGGCCTCGTGCTTCTCGCGCGCGGTGCGTTCCTTGGCTGCTTTGTCCTCGGCCTTCTCTAATGCCTTCTTGAGGGCTGCCACCTCGGTCGTGGCCCCTAATAAAGTTCATGGCACTTTAGTCTACACGAACCATTCATCCTTCCTAAATGTACACGCAGGTTACTACATACCTTTGCTATCCTCCAGCTACTTCTTCACGAGGCTGAGCTCTTTCTCAGCCCGCTCTAGGTCCTACTTCACTCCGGAGACCTCCGCAGTGTGAGCGGCAGTAGCGAGCAGCGACGCCTGCTTATTCACATAGACATATTATGTTAGACTCATGCGAAAGTTATTTTGATCCCCTGTTTGGCTTTTCCTTTCTGGACACCGAACAGAGTATCAGGGGCTATTGTCCACATTGTGATATTTTTCTACAATTGTTACCTCAAAGCCTGTTAAAAGGCTAGTGCAGGCCTCGGTTAGTCCGCTTTTGGCGAACCGAACCTTTTCGATCACCGTACCCATAAGGACACGGTGTTCATCCCCAATAGCGGGGCCTCGCAGTGCTTCTAGCAGATTTTTTGATGCCTCTCGTTGGACAAAGGTCATCGGTGGAACAGACACACCTCCTCCTTTCGGGGAAGGCTATTCGCTGGACTCCGAAGCTGTATAGGTCTCCAGAATGGTATCCGGCTGAGGGCCGAAGAGAACTTGGCCCCCACTGCCAGTCCCCATGGAGGCTTTTTCCCCCATGTGTCCAACAGCAATGGAGTCGTCCTGCGGCGCCACCTTAACGATTTCTGGAATCTCCCCATGGTCTGGGAAGATCCTTTGTGACGCCACCTCATCATCACCCTTGGGTGAGGCAGAATTAGCGTACGGCGGATATATGCTAGCCATCTCCTTTGAGTCTAGTGAATGCTCTCTCAAAGATCGCGGGGAGTCGTCGCCGGCCGGACTGTAATGGCATAGTTTAAATATGCTAATATCATAATCTGGAAAGGCCAGGTATTGGGAGGCGCATAGGGTTTTGGTAGTTACGAGGCAGCCCGAGGCTTGGTTCGGGGCATTCGCTCCGGTCTGCTTTCGACAGCCCATGCGGAGTTATCCGCAAGGGAGTCTTTCCCCCTCTTGGGTGCCTTCGCCTCCAGATTCGTGGAGGCCTCTCTTTTTTCTTTCCCCCTCTGGGGGGGAAGCCGCCTTGTTCTTCTTCCTCGTCGTCGTCTTCGGCAACCGAAGAGTCAGTCTCGTCTTTGGACGACATGTCCGAAGCACCCTTTCGGCGAAGACCACTCCTGCTCCCTTTGGCCTTCTTCTCTAGCACATCATAAGGCGCTGGAAATAGCATCTTCATTAGGAGTGGGGTTTCCTCATCTTTAGGAAGTGGGGCTGGACAATTAATCCAGGCCGCTATGTCGATCTAGGCCTGAAAATTGATAGGAAGGCTTAGACTCCTTCCCAAAATATGCCAGTAAAGGCTATACCTTGAATACATGAAAGAACTTACTGAATTGGCCTGGCACTTTTAGCTGAGCCCACGATCTTCGGTCATGGGCGGTGGTGTCTCGCCGGCCTTGAAGAGCACTTTCCAGATATCTTCGTGCATTGTGCCGGATCGAACTCCCACAAATAGCAAGTCCGGCGTTGGCACGGAAGGATCCGGCGAATGAGCATAACCTGGATCACATTGACGAGTTTGATCCTCTTGGTCATCATGTTCTGAACACACGTCTGGAGCCTAGTCAGCTCGCTCGAAGAGCCCCAGGCGAGGACCTTCTCTTGCCAGGAGGTGAGTCGCAGCGGAACTCCGGCTCGAAATTTGGGGGCCGCCGCCAAGTTGGTGTCGCACGGCTCGGTGACGTAGAACCACCCCGACTGCCACCCGTTCACCGTCTCCACAAAGGAGCCTTCGGGCCATGTAACATTGGGCATCTTGCCCACCATGGCGCCTCCGCACTCTGCCTGTTGGCCTCTCACCACCTTCGGCTTTACATTGTAAGTCTTCAGCCATAGGCCGAAGTGAGACGGGATATGGAGGAAGGCCTCGCAAACGATCATAAATGCCGAGATGTTGGGGACAAAGTTGGGGGCTAGATCATGGAAATATAGCCAGTAGTAAAACATCAGTCCACGGACGAACGGGTGGAGAGGGAATCCCAGCCCATGGACGAAATGTGCGAGAAACACAACCCTCTCATGGGGTTCTGGGGTAGGGACGATCTGTCCTTCGGCCAGGAGACTGTGAATGATCTCCTTGGCCAGGTATCCGGCCTCTCAAAGCTCCATGATGTCTTTCTTCTTAACAGAAGAAGCCATCCACTTACCACCTGCTCCGGATCCGGACATGGTTGAGTGCTTTCCCGAGTGGGAAATAGATGAGAACTTGGGCGCTGGAGCTCAAGAGTGGAAAGGCAGAAGAAGAGAGAAGGTATGGGAGAAGAAAGGGGAATCTTATCTCCTTATAAGGGCAGTGAATATTGAATTCCACCCCACTCGCCTCAAAATTCGCCTGCTCCCAAGGGCTATGTAAATGGCACGATTGGGTTACCCACGCCCGTATTGATGAGAATCGCATCATAAGGGGACACGATCTCTGCTTTGAAAAAGACGTGCCAATGACAACCGCGTCTCGAAACATGGAGCGACAGGCAAAAAAACAGTTTGAAATTATGACCGAATGGATGTGATGTCATGTTGTAAAAGTTGTCAGCGGATTGGACTCATGTATTATTATATTCTCGAAGACTATTTTGGAGTGTGGTGTGTGTTACAGGTTCGGACACGATCAATTCGTCCGAAGACTATTTTGGAGTTCGGAAGGAGGAACCCGCCTTGCAATGCCGAAGACAGCACTATGCCCCGGATACCTTGTCATTGAAGCCAGGTTCATGGGCTACTGAGGGAGTCCTGGACTAAGGGGTCCTCGGGCGTCCGGCCTGTTAGCCATGGGCCGGACTGATGGGTTGTGAAGATATGAAGACCGAAGACCGCACCCGTGTCCGGGCGGGACTCTCCTTGGCGTGGAAGGCAAGCTTGGCGACCGGATATGTAGAATCCCTTCTTTGTAACCGACCTTGTGTAACCCTAGATCCTCCCAGTGTCTATATAAACCGGAGGACTTAGTCCGGATAAGGGACTCATTATCATAGCCATACAAGCTAGACCTCTAGGGTCTAGCCATTACGATCATGAGGTAGATCAACTCTTGTAATACTCACATTCATCAATATCAATCAAGCAGGACGTAGGGTATTACCTCCATAGAGAGGGCCTGAACCTGGGTAAACATCGTGGCCCTTGTCTCCTGTTACCATCGACCTTAGGCGCACAGTTCGGGACCCCCTACCCGAGATCCGCCGGTTTTGACACCGACAAGGGGGCACCCCATGGACACACAAGTTGATCATTGATCTTTTAGCCATGTGTGGTACCCCCTCCACCATAATCCACCTCGGTTATATCGTAGTGGTGCTTAGGTGAAGCCCTGTTCCCGTAGCATCAGCGTCGTCGTCATCACGCCGTCGTGCTCACGAAACTCTCCCTCGAAGCCCTACTAGATCATGAGTTCATGGGACGACAACGAGCTGAACATGTGCAGATCGCGGAGGTGTCGTACATTTGGTACTAGGATCGATTGATCCTGAAGACGTAAGACTACATCAACTGCGTTGTCATAACGCTTCCGCTTACGGTCTATGAGGGTACATGGATGACACTCTTCCCTCTCGTTGCTATACATCACCATGATCTTGCATGTGCGTAGGGATTTTTTTTCAAATTACTATGTTTCCCAACGGTGGCATCCGAGCCAGGTTTATGCGTAGATGTTATATGCCCGATTAGAACACAAAGGAGTTGTGGGCGTGGGTATATACATATTGCTTGCCGTCACTAGTTGATTCTTGATTCAGCAGTATTGTTGGATGAAGCAGCTCAGATCAACATTACGCATACGTGTAACGCCCTCGATGCGGCTATATCTCCCACGTGTCGAGGCACGACTTAGAGGCATAACCGCATTGAAAGCAATGTCGCAAGTTAGGCAATCATCATAACATCCCATGTAATGTATAAAATAAACGGGGAGATACAATAGTTGGCTTACACTCGCCACATCACATCAAAGTACATAAATAACATACATCATCCAAACACTCATGGCCCGACTACGGCGCCAAAAATAAAAGACAACCCAACAAGCGACATAGGTCCCGATCACCCCAACTGGGCACCACTACTGATCATCAGGAAAAGACACATAGTAACGCTGAGAATCCTCGTCGTACTCCCACTTGAGCTCAAGCGCGCCATCTGGAGCTGTATCATCTGTCCCTGCATCTGGTGCAATAGTAATCTGTGAGCCACAGGGACTCAGCAATCTCGCACCCTCGCGATCAAGACTATTTAAGCTTAATAGGTAGGATGTGGGTAAATGTAAGTGGAGCTGCAGCAAGCGACTAGCATATATGGTGGCTAACTTATTCGCAAAAGAGAGCGAGAAGAGGAGGCAAAGCACGAGCGAGAAACTAGAGAGCAACCTGCGCAAACATAAGTCCAACACCGTGTCCGCTTCCCGGACTCCGCTGAGAAGAGGCCATCACGGCAACACACTCAGTTGATTCATTTTAATTAATTAAGGTTCAAGATATCTACAACCGGACATTAACAAGTTCCCATCTACCCATAACCGCGGGCACGGCTTTCGAAAGATCAATCCCTGCAAGGGGGTCCCAACTTAGCCCATAACAAGCTCTCATGGTCAACGAAGGAATAGACCTCCACCCAAGACACACCGATCAGACTCGGTATCTCGGTACAACAAGACGATTCGACAGGTTAAAACAAGTCCAGCAACACCGCCTGAATGTGCTGACAAATCCCGATAGGAGCTGCACATATCTCTTTCTCAGGGCACACTCAGATTGTCCAAACTTCCGGTAGGCCAGCCCAGAGTTGCCCCTGGTAGCCACCGGCGGCTGACGGTTTGGACCAACACTCAAAGGAGCACTGGCCCGGGGGGGTTAAAGTAAGATGACCCTCGGGCTCCGGAAACCCAAGGGAAAAAGAGACTAGGTGGTAAATGGTAAAACCAATGTTGGGCATTGCTGGAAAAGCTTTAATCAAGGCGAACTGTCAAGGGGTTGGCATAGATCAAGATTAGGATTTTTCACTCCGAGTATCAGAGAGCTATCTCTGGGCCCTCTCGATAATGCACATCACTATAAGCCTTGCAAGCAATGTGACTAATAAAGTTAGTTGTGGGATGATGCATTATGCTACGAGTAAAGAGACTTGCCGGTAACGAGATTGAACTAGGTACGGAGATACCGATGATCGATTCTCGGGCAAGTAACATACCGATGACAAAGGGAATGACGTATGTTCTCATTGCGGTTTGACCGATAAGGATCTTCATAGAATATGTGGGACCAATATGAGCATCCAGGTTCCGCTATTGGTTATTGAGCGGAGATGTGTCTCGGTCATGTCTATATAGTTCTCAAACCCGTAGGGTCCGCACGCTTAACGTTCGATGCCGAATTGTATTATGAGGTATGTGTTTTTGGTGACCGAAGTTTGTTCGGAGTTCCGGATGAGATCAAGGACATGACAAGGAGTCTCAAAATGGTCGAGAGGTAAAGATTGATACATTGGACGATGATATTCGGACACCGGAATGGTTTCAGAAAGGTTTGGGTATATTTCGGAGTACCGAGGGGTTACTGGAACCCCCCGGGGAAGTATTGGGACTACATGGGCCTTAGGGGAGAGGGAGGGAAGCCCGTGAGGGGTGGCGTGCACCCCCCTCCAAGGGAGCCCGAATAGGACAAGGAGGAGGGGTGCACCCCCCTTTCCCTCTCCCTCTCCATCTCCTTCCTTTTCCCCTATGAGGAGAAAGGAAAGGGGGGGGGGGCGAATCCTACTAGGAGTGGAGTCCTAGTAGGACTTACCCGCCCCCCCAGGGCGCGCCCCCTTGGTGGCCGGCCTCCTCCTCCCCTCCTTTATATACGGGGGTAGGGGCACCACATAGCACATCAATTGTTTTCTTAGCCGTGTGCGGCGCCCCCCTCGACAGTTTACTCCTCAAGTCATAGTGTTGTAGTGCTTAGGCGAATCCCTACGCAGATCACATCACCATCACCATCATTACGCCATTGTTCTGACAAAACTCTCCCTCAACCCTCTGCTGGATCAAGAGTTCGAGGGACGTCATCGAGCTGAACGTGTGCTGAACTTGGAGATGTCGTACGTTCAGTACTGGATCAGTTGGATCATGAAGACGTTCGACTAGATCAACTGTGTTAACCTAATGCTTCCGCTTTTGGTGTACGAGGGTACGTGGACACACTCTACCCCTCTCGTTACTATGCATCTCCTAGATAGATCTTGGGTGATCATAGGAATTTTTTTGAAATTGCATGCTACGTTCCCCAAAAGTGGAATCCGAGCCAGGTCTATGCGTAGATGATATGTGCGAGTAGAACACAAAGGGTTGTGGGCGATAATAGTCATATTGCTTACCACCAACGTCTTATTTTGATTCGGCGGTATTGTTGGATGAAGCAGCCCGGACCAACCTTACATGACCATGAGACCGGTTCCACCGACAGACATACCACTTGTTTTGCATAAAGGTGGCTAGCGGGTGTTTGTTTCTCCAACTTTAGTTGAATCGAATTTGACTACGGCCGGTCCTTGTTGAAGGTTAAAACAACACACTTGACGAAAAATTATTGTGGTTTTGATGCGTAGGTAAGAACGGTTTATGCTAGAAGCCCGTTGCAGCCACGTAAAACTTGCAACAATAAAGTAGAGGACGTCTAACTTGTTTTTGCAGGGCATGTTGTGATGTGATATGGTCAAGACATGATGAGATATAAGTTATTGCATGAGATGATCATGTTTTGTAAAAGTTATCAAAAACTGGCAGGAGCCTTATGGTTGTCGCTTTATTGTATGAAATGCAATCGCCATTGATACGTCTATTTTGCATCATGCTTTTATACCGATATTTATTGCATTATGGGCTGTTATTACACATTATGTCACAATACTTATGCCTATTCTCTCTTATTTTATAAGGTTTACATGAAGAGGGAGAATGCCAGCAGCTGGGATTCTGGGCTGGAAAAGGAACAAATATTAGAGACCTATTCTACACAGCTCCAAAAGTCCTGAAACTTCACAGAAGACGTTTTCAGAATATATAAAAAATACTCAGCGGAAGAGATTCACCAGGGGGCCACACCCTGCCCACGAGGGTGGGGGCGTGCCCTACCCCCCTGGGCGCGCCCCCCTACCTCGTGGGACCCCTAGTGGCCCTCCGGTGGCCATATTCTGCTATATGAAGTCTTTTGATAGGGAAGAAAATAAGAAGCCATCTTCTCAGACAAAACTCCGCCCCCACGAGGCGGAACCTTGGTGGAACCAATCTAGGGCTCCAGCAGAGCTGTTCTGCCGGGGAAACTTCCCTCTCCGAGGGGGAAATCATCACCATCGTCATCACCAACGCTCCTCTCATCGGGAGAGGGCAATCTCCATCAACATCTTCATCAGCACCATCTCCTCTCAAAACCCTAGTTCATCTCTTGTATCCAATTCTTGTCTCCAAGTCCGGGATTGGTACTAGTAGGTTGCTAGTAGTGTTAATTACTCCTTGTAGTTGATGCTAGTTCGTTTAATTGGTGGAAGATCATATGTTCAGATCCTATATGCATATTAATACCCCTCTGATTATGAACATGTTTATGCTTTGTGAGTAGTTACGTTTGTTCCTGAGGACATGGGAGAAGTCTTGCTATTAGTAGTCATGTGAATTTGGTATTCGTTCGATATTTTGATGAGATGTATGATGTCTCTCCTCTAGTGGTGTTATGTGAACATCGACTACATGACACTTCACCATTATTTGGGCCTAGAGGAAGGCATTGGGAAGTAATAAGTAGATGATGGGTTGCTAGAGTGACAGAAGCTTAAACCCTAGTTTATGCGTTGCTTCGTAAGGGGCTGATTTGGATTCATATGTTTCATGCTATGGTTAGGTTTACCTTAATACTTTTGTTGTAGTTGCGGATGCTTGCTATAGAGGTTAATCGTAAGTGGGATGCTTGTCCAAGTAAGGGCAGTACCCAAGCACCGGTCCACCCACATACCAAATTATCAAAGTACCGAACGCGAATCATATAAGCGTGATGAAAAGTAGCTTGACGATATTCCCATGTGTCCTCGGGAGCGCTTTTCTCTATATAAGAGTTTGTCCAGGCTTGTCCTTTGCTACAAAAAGGATTGGGCCACCTTGCTGCACTTTATTTACTTTTGTTACTTGTTGCTCGTTACGAATTATCCTATCACGAAACTATCTGTTACCACTTATTTCAGTACTTGCAGAGAATACCTTGCTGGAAACTGCTTATCATTTCCATTTGCTCCTCGTTGTGTTCGACACTCTTTCTTATCGAAAGGACTACGATGGATCCCCTATACTTGTGGGTCATCAGCCATGTAATTGCTTTACTTTATCACTAAGCGGTAGCGATGGTCGTAGAAGCAATAGTTGGTGAGACGATAACGACGCTACGATGGATATCAAGGTGTCAAGCCGGTGGCGATGGAGATCATGACTGTGCTTTGGTCATGGAGATCAAAGGCACAAGATGATGATGGCCATATCATGTCACATATTTTGATTGCATGTGATGTTTATCTTTTATGCATCTTATTTTGCTTAGTACGGTGGTAGCATTATAAGATGACCCCTCACTAAATTTAAAGGTATAAGTGTTCTCCCTGAGTAGGCACCGTTGCTACAGTTCGTCGTGTCGAGACACCACGTGATGATCGGGTATAATAAGCTCTATGTTCCCTGATACGTCTCCAATGTATCTATAATTTTTTTAATGTTCCATGCTATTATATATTCTGTTTTGGATGTCTAATAGGCTTATTTATACACTTTTATATTATTTTTGGGACTAACGTATTAACCGGAGGCCCAGCCCAAATTGCTGTTTTTTTGCCTATTTTAGTGTTTCGCAACAAAATAATATCAAATGGAGTCCAAAAGGAATGAAACCTTCGGGAGTGCGATATTTGGAACAAACGTGATCCAGGGGACTTGGACTGGACGTCAAGCAACCAACGAGGAAGCCACGAGGCAGGGGCCGCGCCTACCACCCTGGGCGCGCCCTCCACCCTTGTGGGCCCCTCGTGGCTCCACCGACCTACTTCTTACTCCTATATATACCTACGTACCCTAAAAACATCAGAGGGCACCACGAAAACCTAATTCCACCGGCGCAACCTTCTGTACCCGTGAGATCCCATGTTGGGGCCTTTTCCGGCGCTCCGCCGGAGGGGGCATTGATCACGGTGGGATTCTACATCAACACCATAGCCTCTCTGATGATGTGTGAGTAGTTTACCTCAGACCTTTGGGTCCATAGTTATTAGCTAGATGGCTTCTTCTCTCTCTTTGGATCTCAATACAAAGTTCTCCTCGATCTTCTTGGCGATCTATTCGATGTAATCTTCTTTTTGCAGTGTGTTTGTCGGCATCCAATGAATTGTGGGTTTATGATCAAGATTATCTATGAACAATATTTGAATCTTCTTTGAATTCTTTTATGTATGATTGATAATCTTTCCAAGTCTCTTCGAATTATCAGTTTGGTTTGGCCTACTAGATTGATCTTCCTTGCAATGGGAGAAGTGCTTAGCTTTGGGTTCAATCTTGCGGTGCTCAATCCTAGTGACAGTAGGGGAAATGACACGTATTGTATTATTGCCATCGAGGATAAAAGGATGGGGTTTATATCATATTGCATGAGTTTATCCCTCTACATCATGTCATCTTGCTTAAAGCGTTACTCCATTCTTATGAACTTAATACTCTAGATGCATTTGGATAGCGGTCGATGTGTGGAGTAATAGTAGTAGATGCAGGCAGGAGTCGGTCTACTTGTCACAGACATGATGCCTATATACATGATCATACCTAGATGTTCTCATAACTATGCTCAATTCTATCAATTGCTTGACAGTAATTTGTTCAGCCACCGTAATACTTATGCTATCTTGAGAGAAGCCACTAGTGAAACCTATGGCCCCGGGTCTATTCCCCATCATACAAGTTTCCAATCTATTTTATTTTGCAATCTTTACTTTCAACTTATATCATAAAAATACCAAAAATACTTATCTTATTATTATTATCTCTATCAGATATCACTCTTGCAAGCGGCCGTGAAGGGATTGACAACCCCTTTATTGCGTTGGTTGTGAGGTTCTTATTTGTTTGTGTAGGTACGAAGTGACTCGCGCGTGGTCTCCTACTAGATTGATACCTTGGTTCTCAAAAACTGAGGGAAATACTTACGCTGCTTTGCTGCATCACCCTTTCCTCTTCAAGGGAAAACCAACACATACTCAAGAGGTTGCATTCACATACAATGGGTGTAAGACAGTTTTGCATGTGCAGAATACTCGGGTTAAACATGATGAGCCTGGCATATGCAGATATGGCCTCGGAACACTAAGACCAAAAGGTCAAACGTGAATCATATGGTAGATATGATCAATATAGAGATGTTCACCATTGAAAACTACTCCATCTCACATGATGATCAGACATGGTTTAGTTGATATGGATCACATGATCATTTAGATGACTAGAGAGATGTCTATCTAAGTGGGAGTTCTTAAGTAATATGATTGATTGAACTTAAATTTATCATGAACTTAGTCCTGATAGTTTTTTGCATATCTATGTTGTTGTAGATCAATGGCTCGTGCTGCCGTTCCCTTGAATTTTAATGTGTTCCTAGAGAAAGCTAAGTTGAAAGATGATGGTAGCAACTACACGGACTAGGTCCGTAACTTGAGGATTATCCTCATTGATGCATAGAAGAATTACGTCCTGGAAGCACCGCTAGGTGCAAGACCCACTGCAGGAGCAACTCCGGACGTTATGAATGTCTGGCAGACTAAAGTTGATGACTACTCGATAGTTCAGCGTGCCATGCTTTACCGCTTAGAATCGGGACTTCAAAGATGTTTTGAACGTCATGCAGCATATGAGATGTTCCAACTGTTGAAGTTAATATTTCAAGCAAATGCCCGAGTTGAGAGATATGAAGTCTACAACAAGTTCTATAGTTGCAAGATGGAGGAGAACAGTTCTGTCAGTGAACACAAACTCAGAATGTCTGGGTACCATAACCACTTGACTCAGCTGGGAGTTAATCTTCCTCATGATAGTGTCATTGACAGGTTTCTTCAATCACCGCCACCAAGCTATAAAGGCTTCGTGATGAACTATAATATGCAAGGGATGGAAAAGAAAATTCCCGAGCTCTTCGCGATACTTAAGGCTGCGAAGGTAGAAATCAAGAAGGAGCATCAAGTGTTGATGGTTAACAAGACCACTAGTTTCAAGAAAAAGGGCAAAGGGAAGAAGGGGAACTTCAAGAAGAATAGCAAGCAAGTTGCTGCTCAAGGGAAGAAGCACAAGTCTGGACCTAAGCCTGAAACTGGGTGCTTCTACTGCAAAGGGACTAGTCAGTAGAAGCAGAACTGCCACATGTATTTGGCGAATAAGAAGGATGGCAAAGTGAAAGGTATATTTGATACACATGTTATTGATGTGTGCCTTACAAATGCTCGTAGTAGCGCCTGGGTATTTGATGCTGGTTCTATTGCTCATATTTGCAACTCGAAATAGGGGCTACGGATTAAACAAAGATTGGCTAAGGACGAGGTGACGACGCGCGTCGGAAATGGTTCCAAGGTCGATGTGATCGCCGTCGGCAGGCTACCTCTACATCTACCTTCGGGATTAGTTTTAGACCTAAATAATTGTTATTTGGTGCCAGTGTTGAGCATGAACATTATATCTGGATCTTGTTTGAGGCGAGACGGTTATTCATTAAAATCAGAGAATAATGGTTGTTCTATTTATATGAGTAATATCTTTTATGGTCATGCACCCTTGATGAGTGGTCTATTTTTGTTAAATCTCGATCGTAGTGATACACATATTCATAATATTGAAGGTAAAAGATGCATAGTTAATAATGATAGTGCAACTTGTTTTTGGCACTGCCGTTTAGGTCATATTGGTGTAAAGTGCCTGAAGAAACTCCATGCTGATGGGCTTTTGGAATCACTTGATTATGAATCACCTGATGCTTGCGAACCATGCCTCATGGCAAGATGACTAAAACTCCATTCTCCGAAACAATGGAGCGAGCCACTGACTTATTGGAAATAATACATACTGATGTATGCGGTCCGATGAGTGTTGAGGCTCGCGGCGGGTATCGTTATTTTGTGACCTTCACAGATGATTTGAGCAGATATGGGTATTACTTAATGAAACATAAGTTTGAAACATTTGAAAAGTTCAAAGAATTTCAGAGTGAAGTGGAAAATCATCGTAACAAGAAAATAAAGTTTCTACGCTCTGATCGTGGAGGTGAATATTTGAGTTATGAGTTTGGTCTTCATTTGAAACAATGTGGAATAGTTTCACAACTCACGCCACCTGGAACACCACAATGTAATGGTGTGTCTGAACATCGTAACCATACTTTATTAGATATGGTGCGATCTACGATGTCTCTTACCGATTTACCACTATCGTTTTGGGGTTATGCTTTAGAGACAGGTGCATTCACGTTAAATAGGGCACCATCTAAATCCGTTGAGACGACACCATATGAACTATGGTTTAGCAAGAAACCTAAGATGTCGTTTCTTAAAGTTTGGGGCTATGATGCTTATGTGAAAAAGTTTCAACCTGATAAGCTCGAACCCAAATCGGAGAAATGCATCTTCATAGGATAACCGAAGGAAACTGTTGGGTACTCCTTCTATCACAGATCCAAAGGCAATATATTCGTTGCTAAGAATGGCTCCTTTCTAGAGAAGGAGTTTCTCTCGAAAGAAGTGAGTGGGAGGAAAGTATAACTTGATGACGTAGTTGTACCTTCTCCCGAATTGGAAAGTGGTTCATCACAGAAATCAGTTCCAGTGATGCCTACACCAATTAGTGAGGAATTTAATGATGATGATCATGAAACTTCAGATCAAGTAATTACCGAACCTCGTAGGTTAACCAGAGTACGTTCCACACCAGAATGGTATGGTAATCTTGTTTTGGAATTCATATTACTAGATCATGACCAACCTACGAACTATGAGGAAGCGATAATGAGCCCAGATTCCGCGAAATGGCTTGAGGACATGAAATCTTAGATGGGATCCATGTATGTGAACAAAGTGTGGAATTTGGTCTACTTACCCGATGATTGGCAAGCCATAGAGAATAAATGGATCTTCAAGAAGAAGACTGACGCTGACGTTAATGTTACTATCTACAAAGCTTGACTTGTTGCGAAAGGCTTTTGACAAGTTCAAGGGGTTGACTACGATGAGACCTTCTCACCCGTAGCGATGCTTAAGTCTGTCCGAATCATGTTAGCAATTGCCGCATTTTATGATTATGAAATTTGGCAAATGGATGTCAAAACTGCATTCCTTAATGGATTTCTTAAAGAAGAGTTGTATATGATGCAACCAAAAGGTTTTGTCGATCCTAAAGGTGCTAACAAAGTGTGCAAGCTCCAGCGATTCATTTATGGATTGGTGCAAGCATCTCGGAGTTGGAATATACGCTTTGATAGTGTGATCAAAGCATATGGTTTTATACAGACTTTTGGAGAAGCATGTATTTTCAAGAAAGTGAGTGGCATCTCTGTAGCATTTCTAATATTATATGTGGATGACATATTGTTGATTGGAAATAATACAGAATTTTTGGATAGCATAAAAGGATACTTGAATAAGAATTTTTCAATGAAAGACCTCGGTGAAGCTGCTTATATATTGGGCATCAAGATCTATAGAGAATGATCAAGACCCTTAATTGGAATTTCACAGAGCACATACCATGATAAAGTTTTGAAGAAGTTCAAAATGGATCAGTCAAAGAAAGGGTTATTGCCTGTGTTACAAGGTGTGAAGTTGAGTCAGACTCAATGCCCGACCACTTTAGAAGATAGAGAGAAAATGAAAGTCATTCCCTATGCTTCAGCCATAGGTTCTATCAGGTATGCAACGCTGTGTACCAGACCTGATGTGTGCCTTCCTATAAGTTTAGCAGGGAGGTACCAAAGTAATATAGGAGTGGATCACTGGACAGCGGTCAAGAACATCCTGAAATACCTGAAAAGATCTAAGGATATGTTTCTCTATTAGGGAGGTGACAAAAAGCTTGCCGTAAATGGTTACGTCAATGCAAGCTTTGACACTGATCCGGATGACTCTAAGTCTCAAACTGGATACGTATTTTTATTGAATGGTGGAGCTGTCAGTTGGTGCAGTTCCAAGTAGAGCGTCGTGGCGGGATCTACGTGTGAAGAGGAGTACATAGATGCTTCGGAAGCAGCAAATGAAGGAGTCTGGATGAAGGAGTTCATATCTGATCTAGGTGTAATACCTAGTGCATCGGGTCCAATGAAATATTTTGTCACAATTAGGGAGCAATTGCCTTAGCAAAGAAATCCAGATTTCACAAGAGAGCCAAACAAATCAAGAGACGCTTCAACTCCATCCGCGATCAAGTCAAGGAGGTAGACATAGAGATTTGCAAAATACATACGGATCTGAATGTTGTAGACCTGTTGACTAAGCCTCTTCCATGAGAAAAACATAAGCATCTTCCACGAGCAAAACATGATCAGCACAAAGACTCAATGGGTGTTAGAATCATTACTATGTGACCTAGATTCTTGACTCTAGTGCAAGTGGGAGACTGAAGGAAATATGCCCCAGAGGCAATAATAAAGTTGTTTTTTATATTTCCTTATATCATGATAAATGTTTATTATTCATGCTAGAATTGTATTATACTGAAACTTAGTACATGTGGTGAATACATAGACAAAACAGAGTGTCCCTTGTATGCCCCTACTTGACTAGCTCGTTAACCAAAGATGGTTAAGTTTCCTGACCATAGACATGTGTTGTCATTTGATGAACGGGATCACATCATTAGAGAATGATGTGATGGACAAGTCCCATCTGTTAGCTTAGCATAATGATCATTAAGTTTTATTGCTATTGATTTCTTCATGACTTATACATATTCCTCTAACTATGAGATTATGCAACTCCCTAATACCGGAGGAACACTTTGTATGCTATCAAATGTCACAAACATAATTGGGTGATTATAAAGATGCTCTACAGGTGTCTCTGAAGGTGTTTGTTGGGTTGGCATAGATCAAGATTAGGATTTGTCACTCTGAGTATCGGAGAGGTATCTCTGGACCCTCTTGGTAATGCACATCCCTATAAGCCTTGCAAGCAATGTGACTAAGAAAGTTAGTTTCAGGATGATGCATCACGGAACGAGTAAAGAGACTTGCCGGTAACGAGATTGAACTAGGTATGAAGATACCGACGATTGAATCTTGGGCAAGTAACATAATGATGACAAAGGGAATAACATATGTTATCATTGCGGTTTGACCAATAAAGATCTTCGTAGAATATGTGGGAACCAATATGAGCATCCAGGTTCCGCTATTGGTTATTGACCGGAGATGTGTCTCGGTCATGTCTACATAGTTCTCGAACCCGTAGGGTCCGCATGCTTAACGTTCGATGATGATTTGTATTATGAGTTATGTGTTTTTGGTGACCGAAGTTTGTTCGGAGTCCCGGATGAGACCATAGACATGACGAGGAGTCTCTAAATGGTCGAGAGGTAAAGATAGATACATTGGACGATGATATTCGGACACCGGAATGGTTTCAGAAAGGTTCGGGTATATTTCGGAGTACCGAGGGGTTACCGGAACCCCCCGGGGAAGTATTGGGCCTACATGGGGCTTAGGGAGAGAGAGGGAAGCCTGCGAGGGGTGGCGCGCGCCCCCCTCCAAGGGAGTCGAAATAGGACAAGGAGGAGGGGGCGTGGACACCCTTTCCTTCTCCTTCTCCCTCTCCTTCCTTTTCCCCTCCGATGAGAAAGGAATAGGGGGGGGGCGAATCCTACTAGGAGTGGAGTCCTAGTAGGACTCCCCCCTTGGTATGCCCGCTTGGTGGCTGGCCTCCTCCTCCCCTCCTTTATATACGGGGGCAGGGGACACCCCATAGCACATCAATTGTTCTCTTAGTCGTGTGCGGTGCCCCCCTCCATAGTTTACTCCCCTGGTCATAGCGTTGTAGTGCTTAGGCGAAGCCCTGTGCGGATCTCATCACCATCACCACGCCATCGTGCTGATGAAACTCTCCCTCGACCTTCTGCTAGATCAAGAGTTCTAGGGACATCATCGAGCTAAACGTGTGCTAAACTCGGAGGTGTCGTACGTTCGGTACTAGATTGGTTGGATCGTGAAGACGTTCGAGTACATCAACCACATTGACCTAACGCTTCTGCTTTCGGTCTACGAGGGTACATGGACACACTCCCCCCCTCTCATTGCAATGAATCTCCTAGATAGATCTTGCGTGATTGTAGGAATTTTTTTGAAATTGCATGCTACGTTCCCCAACAATGTGGACATGGAAGACGCCTGGTATGATTTTCACCCCAAGATGGTGCACGGGGACTCCAAGGAGGTTCACCTGGTCATATGCATTACCAACTCAAATGTTCATCATTAGTCTTCACTCAATGTAATCTGGTGTCTAAGCGTGTGGAGACTTCTTATTTATATAGTATACAACCTGACATGCATGATCTTGCTCTATTAGAGTATCACGCTTGAATAAAAGTGTATCCATCTATGGTTTAGTCTAGAATCTTCCATGTAGGCTTTTGCTCCATTGGAGTTCTCGCTTGCCATTTATGAGATTAATTGAGAATTTTTACTACAGTACTGGTGAAATACTTATGAAGAGCCATTTCTTACATCTCCTCTGCCCCCTTCCAAGTCATCCTAATTTAAACCCTCCGTCTTGGTGTATAAGAGCATGCTTAATACTTAATAGTATAGCCAACTGTTGACTATAAGAAAGTGCCATGTCATCTATAGCCAACATTTATATCAATTAGCTATAAGTATGTGCTACTTTATTAATACATGGCCCAATTTCCACTCTCATATAGTGCCTAGGAGCACGTGTTGTAGCTGGCTCTTGCATGAGAGCGCGCTTATATTCTCTCTCCTATCCTCTCTCCTCCAACTAAGCATTAGAAATGTTACTTTACTTCTTACAGCCTGCTGACTGTACCTTATTGTACTTGCTCTAAGTCACCTTACGAAAACCAAATAATCCCACAACACTTAGGCGCGGTGCATTAACTCCCACCTTGTTTCTTATTTCTTGACATATCAACTAATAAGAGATGTGGGGTGTGCATGTTTTCAATACTCAAGATTACCAAAGATGACATGTAGTGGTTAGTTCATTGCATGCAATGCTATTAATTAGCAAATAAACATTAAGTTCTCTCGTTTTCCCCTCACTCTTGGTCACGGTGCAACTAATTCTGAAAGATCATTTCTTGCAAAGCACAATAAGTGTTATTTCTTCACAAGTTTTGGATTCAGGTTGAACAGTTGAACGCTTTTGTTTGCAAAAGATATTTTTTTATCTATTTCACCCGGATGTTTGTGAGCTCTAGAGAAGAAATAATATCCGAAGAAACCTATTGATACTCGTTACACATGAGATGACCCCCACATACTTTGTCAAAATAAACAAATCCACGATCAATGCATTTCACTGTTCTGTGCAACACACAGGGACCTTACTATATATTACTACGACCATAAATTTAACTAACATTATATATAATACGATAAATGCACATGCATGTCACAAAAAATTATATCATTGAAAACTATGTTCAAAAGCGAATCCAACGATATAGTTTTTGTTGACATGCACTAACATTTTGTCAGTTAAATCTCTAGTCAAATTCAATTGGGGACTGATAAACCACATACGAAGAAGTAGTAGAGGGCAGCACTGTATAGGAGTCTCACCCTGCTCGTGGCGTGGCAATAAAGCCGTCATATCACAAAACCCCGCCACTCCCAGTAATAAGTGGCCTGGTAAAATAAACGGACATGCAACCATCACATCCCTCCATATTTTTCGCATTTCATCTCTCTGCATTTAATTTGTCTAGTTCATCTCGCACACTCGGTCCCTAGCTACTACTCCTAGGCCCAATTCTTTTGGTGGCCTAAAAATAAGCCGTCTCTTCCCTAGGTTTTCCCATAAGACTATTCACAGTGGAGAGTAACATAAGGCGCCTCACCCATTTATTTGGGCTTCTAAACTACTACCTACGTCCTAGTTTATTAGTCACCATTGTAATTTATGCTACATTTTGACCAAAGATTTAACTGATAAAATGTTAGTGCATGTCAACAAAAGTTATATAATTTTGAGTGACATGCATAAACATTTCATTAGTTAAATTTATGGTCAAAATTTGACACAGATTACAATGGGGACCAATAAACCAGGAAGGAGGTAGTAGTTATGGGATTACTAATCTAGAAGCCTAAAAGAACTGGTCCCTGGTACTCCTAGTAGTAGTACTCAAGTTGAAATTCCAATTGCATGGCACAACTTGTTAAAATTCGATACATGATGCAGGAAGCGGTTTGGGAATTTGCATGCCTTCCTGACTAGTGAGATACTCTGTACAAAGTACGAGACAGAAATAACCACGGAGAAGGAAGCTAAAAGTAAACAATCAAACGAGCATTTTTGCATTTATTTTGCATTGAATCATTTCACAAGCTTGACTACTGCTGTTTTTCTACTTTTACAAAAACCGCACCGTAATGTTAAAACGTGCATTTGCATGTACATAAGTAATAGTAGTAGCACGGTCTGCAAGCATATATAGAGAGACATGTAGTGTGATATATAGTTAATTTGTGCTATATGCACGTACTTACAAGATGCGTACAGATACACTAGGTTTCCAAACTTTTCCTTTTACATACTTAATTAAGGACGCTAATAATTCCCGAATGTTCAAGATTTGTCATTTCTGTCCCAAAACTAATGAGATTGCCTTATGGAACTAAACTATTCCTAATTAAAGCCACAACGCTCGCAGGAGTACTTGCGGCACGCCACGAGTGCCCTGGTGTGAACCCGGTCCATGTACTGTCAAGTGTAGATGAGGCGCTTGGGCCCGATTACACTCAGGGCTTTGGCACGGGCGTCCTCCGCCACCCTCACGGCCCTCGCACGAGCCTTCTGCCAAAGAGCCAATTGCCTAACTCTCTAGGACACGACATAGGCCTGCTAGGCAGCATGCCTCGCGGCGCGCTTCTCTTCCTTGGCGTTCTTCTCTACTTTTAGTTTGGCGTGCTCTGCCCGAGGCAAAGTCTCCCACAAGGCGACCTCCATTTCTTTCCAAAGATCCTCAAGAATCGCGGGCTCAGCGGGCGGCGCGACGTTCTCCTCGTAGCGGGGAGCCGACGCGTCCTCCGACGCGCGTGCTTGCGAGACTGGCAATACCGACGCGTCGTGGCGAGGAGCGGAACGCCAACGCGTCCTCCTCGACTAGTTGCGGTGAGGAATGAAACAGCGACGCGTGACTGTCTAGGCGGGGCGGCGAGGGGCGCCTAGGGCTTGGGTGGGGTGCTGCCATAGTGGCCGACGTGAGAGGGAGGAGGAGGAGATAGCGATGAATGTGAGCGTTCTTCTAAATGCGGTTGGAGGCGCAGTACTTATAGCGAGCAATGGCACACCCACGTAAGATATGGACTGAGCTTTAGTGACTTAACTGCAGGTGCAGTTGCATCACTAACATGTGGGCCAGATGCCTGTTGGGCCTACATGTCAGTGACCCAATGCACCTGCAGTTCAGTAAATGAAGCAGCATACCGTAAGATATGTTGCGTGATTAATGTAACAACTACGTGGGTGGAGAGTAAATTATGGGGGAGGGAAGGGGTGGAAATATTGCTGGTCACAACGAATCGGACGAGCGCGGGGGGAGGAGAGTCATGCATGCAGATTTTTTCCACACAGGGTGGAGTGGTGGGACTGCCGGAGGGAGAAGGAGAGTCAAGTAAGCAGATTGTTTTCACACATGGAGAGGAAAAGATTTGTAGACGAACGTGTTTCTGCCAAGTATGGAGAACAATGCATAATAAGTCATCTTGCATGCCGGGCTACGTATATATAGTCTCAAGTCATTAAAAACATACACGCCCCACACATGTTCTGATTTGAAGGTGCACTAAATTATTGCACGTGATGATTAAGGCTGGCAATAGTGGTGGTAATGTGGTATCTTAGCTGGTATTATGCACGTGGGAATAGCAAACATGCTGATGTGCCATAGAATTAAAGAAGCGCTGCAAAAAAAAGACACATCCGTGACATTTTGGGCCAAACAAAAAAAATTTGGTCATGCTTATGACACTTCTATGACGATAATTGTGACAAAACCCGGTATCATCATAGATGTGGTGGGCTCCTACTTCTATGACAAAAAATCATGACAGGAAATGGGCTTTTCGTCCTGGGAGGGCCGGAGACGCAGCTGCATGACATTCTTTGGGCCATCCATGACGGAGAAAACCATGGTAGAAGCGAGGCCGAGGAAAATATCAGGGGAGTTCCCGGTTATGGTGGGTGGACGGGGGCCGAATGATGCGCATTTATCTCGTACATATGTGCATGTGTGTGAGGCGTTGCGCTCTAACTGAACCCGAGTGAGGCGTTGCGCTCTAACTGAACCCGAGCGAGGCGTTGCGCTCTAACTGAACCCGGGCGATTGCACTGCAGGCTACGCGTTACTGAACCTGAGTGATCGATCGATCCCTTGCTGTTAGCTGAACCCGAGTGATTCCTTCACTACTGCTACTAACTGAGGCCGATTGATCCTGCCTCTTGATGAACAGTGAGTGTTGTTGGGGGTTTCGATGAACAGTTCCCAGTGGCGGGTTGGATGAACAGGACCCCGTGGTAGTGGAGGCCATTGCCGCTGGATGAACAAGACCCCAATCGATCGAGCCAGTGGATGAACAGGATCCCATGGAGGGGTAGATGAATAGTAGCCGGTGGAGGGCTGGTTGAACAATAGCCGGTGGAGGGTTGGATGAATAGTAGCCCGTGGAGGGGTGGTTGAATAGGACCCCGAGCAGAGGGCTGGTTGAACAACAGCCGGTGGAGGATAGCGCGGTGGAGGCTGGATGAACAGGAGCCCGTGGATGAACAGTCGCAGGTGGAGGCTGGAGGAGGTCGACGGTTGATGAATATGAGCCCGTGGAGGCTGGAGGAGGTCAATGGCGGAGATGAACAATATCCCGTGGAGTCCCGTTTTGCGGTACGCCACACCCCTCCCGATGAAGAGGACCCCCATTTCGACCGTAGCGCTCCAACACAAGACCATTTCCTCCGTTTTGCGGTAGGCCACACCCCACCCGATCAACAGGACCCCGTTTCAACTGTAGGAGGTCCGTTTCCTCCGTTTTGCGGTATGCCAGACCGCTCCCGATGAACAGGATCCCATTTCCACCATGGCTGGTCGAACACAAGGACGTTTCCTTCATTCTGTGGTACGCTAGGCCTCATTTCCATCGGCTGTTCCGTTCAAGCCGGTTGGCTCCTGATGAACACGACGATGCATTCCGTTCCGACCCAGCTGGTTGCCTCCCCATGATCACGACGACGACGCAGCTTCTCTGTTCTGACCCAGTCATGTACACGAGCCTTGGCCATACGTATGCGTGAGTAGGCATTCGAGGCCCCGCCCGTATGTACGTACGTGGCCGTATTTACTTTCTTGCACCCTGGACGATGTACGTACGTGTACATGCTATGTGCGTGCCACTACTACAACACGTGCCCTTCCTTACACGGCCACGGTTCATCGCTGCAGCCTACAGACGGACCGATCGTATGTACGTACATGTTCGCAACCAGAATGAGAATGCTATGTACGCTTCGACCAGGTGGGTGCCGACTATCAGGCACTTCCTTGCGTGTGAAGATGTAGCTCATGGGTCCCAGCAGTCAGGGGGGCGGATCATTTTTTTGCCTGTAATATGGACGCACTTCCTTGTGTGTGAAGATGTAGCTGGTGGGTCCCTACAGGGGAAATGTTTTTTTTGCAAAATATGGTGGCCTGTCCGGTGGGTTCCTGCTGTCAAGCGGACAAATTATTGTTTTCCGCGTAATAAGGAGGCACTTCCTTGCTGTGGCCATGGACCCAGCTGTCAGCCTCTCCATGTACAGTACTCTTCTGATGGAAGTCGTTCATTGACCGCATTGACCACGCCACGCCGAGAGCACCAAGGCGGTGGACGACGACAAGGCCTAGGAAGGGGACGACGCGGAGCTGGGGAAGACGCGGGAGTGGATGCCCATGCGGAGAGGAGTACAAGGGTTCACTAATTCGTCTGCGGTGTGAGGCTGCCGTCGTCGCAGGGCCTGGCCAGCGGTGGGAGTAGTAGGGGGTTGTGAGGCCTCCGCGGTAGCACAACCGGCCACGACCAGCGCTGCTTTGGGCGGCTGGAGCAAGAAGACCAGAGGTTGAAGAAGCACGACGGCCATTGGATGGACATCGTACGATCACTGCAGCTAGAATTGTTTATATTGACTAAATTGACAAAGCCTTGGTACGTGTCAACTCAGTGGGCCCACAGGTCAGCCTCCGAAATGGTGCACCCCATATGTCAGGGGAGGAATCATTTTTAGGCGGGTGAAGCTAGAATATCCGAGATTGAAGAAGAAGCACGACATCCATTGGATGGACATCCAACGGCCATTGTTGATAGAATTGTGTGTTATAGGTAATGATTGATCAAAATGATCACTACAGCTAGCTTGAGACTTAAATTACAAAAAGAAATCACTTACAGACAATAGCAACTGACGATAGATTTGTCGAGTGCGTCTTTATTGTATAGCTGAAATAGTTCTGAATACTCAACGGTCACAGCTTTCTTATGGTAGTAATGCTCCTCGCTGACATTCACCATGAGGGACTCTTGATTGCATACATTCTCGTTGGGAGCTTATTGACCACCTCTGGCTCGACCAAAGGTTGGCCCTGGGCATATTTCCGTTTTATTTCCTCCTCTCTAGTCGGAGACATGGGTTCGATATCGAGGAGTTGTCCAACAGTGATCCCGATCGATTCAGCCTGCGCAATATGCTCCTCGGTTATTACCACATCGCCCACCTCGGGAACGTTAATGGTTTGCCCACAATAATATTGGGCGCGCCTACTCTCATGTGTTGTTAGCACAACAAGCGGGGGGATTGATTGCGCCGCCTATTCTCCCAGCTGGGGAACGGTTTTACCACTCCTTTTGCCAGCTGATTTGCTCGAGCTCGAGCTCGCCTCTTTCTGTAGACGTGCTTGATTTAACTTCCTGAGGTGGCGCTCACAGTCTGTGTCAACAGGCTTGGGAGCTGGTGGTCTAGCCATACGAATGAAGTGGTCAATCTTTTCCACAGGCACTTTCTCCCTTGGCGGCGGTGGCGGTTTCGATGCAAAATGGGCTTCCACCTCGGCCTTCGATATGGCTACATTTTCCTCCTCGGACTTGTCGTAAGGCCTCTGCTGAAGAGGCGCGAGGCTTGGACCATATTGAAATCGCTTGCCTCTGCTCGTACCTGCAGTACTACCTCGACTTGTACCGCTACGCACCATAGCTAAGGCGGCTCTCTTCCGTGATTGCTGAGGCGGCGAAGACTGCTGACGTGGCTGAGTTGGAGGAGAAGGAGTGGCGTGAAGCTGTGCCGGACTTGGAGGAGGAGTGGCCTGAAGCTGTGCCCAACTTGGAGGAGGAGTGGCCTGAAGCTTTGCCGGACTTGGAGGCACTAGTAGAAAACAGGGCTTTGGTCACAGGGCAGTTTTCACATTAATCCCGGTTCAGTCAAGAACCGGGACTAACGTGAGCATTTATCCCGGTTCGTGCGGCTAAGGCATTAGTCCTGGTTCACCTGGGCCCTTTAGTCCCGGTTTGTGCCACGAACCGGGACTAAAGGGTGCGATGCCCATTAGTCCCGGTTGGTGGCACCAACCGGGACTAAAGGTTAGACCTTTAGTACCGGTTGGTGCCACCAACCGGTACTAATAGGTTTTGAGGCATTAGTACCGGTTCATGGCATGAACCGGTACTAAAGGTCCCATTTTCAAACTCCCCTCCCTGGACCGCCTTTTCAGTTTTAGAAAAAACAAAAGAAAATGATGGAAATGTCAAAAAAATAAAATAAAATAAGTTTCCCATGTGATATGTGGTCTACTTGCTGGTAAAATTTACAAATATGAATTTCCACTTTATTTGCAAAATCTCTCTAGAATTTGTAAAATGGGCATAACTTTTGCATACGAACTCGAATTAAAAAGTTTTTTATATGAAAAATCATCTACTCGAAAAGTTACGTCCGAATTTAACTGGGGGAACCCCATTAAACATTTTCAAAATCCTCAAAAAACTAACAGAAAAAAATTTACGGGGCTTTTAAGATCTAGAGTGGAAAAATCGAAAAAATTACTAGTCAAATCTGGTCAAACTGTCGTCAAACAATGGTCAAAGTAATTATTCTAGAATATTAGTGTTACTAAATAATTATTTCAGTTATTTTGAATTTTGGTCAAATCTGGTCAAACTGTGGTCAAACTATGGTCAAACTAATTATTCAAGAAATATTAGTGTTACTAAATAATTATTGTTTTTTTAAAACAATAGTTTCAAACTCAAACAGTGAAATGTGTCACTTCATGCTCAAGCAAAATTCATGAAGGTTAATAGGATTGACATCTTACTATTGTCAGGAAAACAACAAGTGCAGACTTGGAAACGAGAGAGAATAGAACCCGGAAGTTAAGCATGCTCAGGATGGGGGAGTGGGAGGATGGGTGACCGTTCGGGAAGTTAGATGATTTGGAATGATGAGGGGTAATTAGAGGATAAATTGAGCAGTGATGAGGGGTGGTGATTACACACTAGATGTTAAAATAATTCCGAAATTTGAAAATCAAAAAAGATTTCAAAAAAAAAATTCAAAAAAATCATAAAATTTCCTTTAGTCCCGGTTGGTGTTACCAACCGGGACTAAAGGTGGAGCTCCACGTGGCCGCGCCCTTTAGTCCCGGTTCGTGTAAGAACCGGGACTAAAGGGGAGAGGCATTAGTACCGACCCTTTAGTCCCGGTTCGAAAACCCGGACTAAGGGGGCCTTACCAACCGGGACAAAAGCCCCCTTTTCTACTAGTGAGGAGGAGTGGCCTGAAGCTGTGCCGGACTTGGAGGAGGAGTGGCCTGACGCTTTGGTGGACTTGGAGGAGCGGGAGTCTGCTGACTCGGTGGCGGACTGCGACAAGGAGTCGGATGACGCGGTGTTGGTGGCCTTCGAAAGATGATGCAATCCTTTCTCCATAGCATGATACGATGGTTGGCCTCTCCTAGTGTGTGCTCATCGTCACCTCCAGGAATGTCAAGCTCTAGCCCCGAATATTGGTCCACCACCTCATCAACCAAGACACGAGCATAGCCCGCTGGAATCGGGTTGCAATGGAAGGTTGCCTCGGGGGGATTTGTAAAAGCAAGGGCGTCTGCCACCTTCATGGATATGTTCTTCATTTTGAAGTGTAGCTCGCAGTTAGTGTTCTCCATGATGTCATCCACTAGGTAGCTATCCAGCAATGCGTCGCCCGGGGCGGAACCCATGCTGCTTCTCGGCATGGATGGGACGGTGCTATCCATTGGTGGATCATCCGCTAGCTGCTGAGACCCCCTTTGCTGGCTAAGTGAGTCGATCTGTTCCTCCTGCCGCTGGAATTTGATTGCCAAGTCCGCGTGCGCTGATTCTAGGCCTTGAAGGCGTTCATAGTCTAGCTTCCTCTGCTCCTCCTCCATCTTCCTCTTCTTCTCCTCCGCAATCTTCTTTCTCGCATGGGTTCTGTCGTCGGCGTTCCAGTCTGAAAACACCTCATACCACGGAATAGCACCCATGCCTCGTGTTCTTCCCGGGTGTTCAGGATTTCCCAGGGCACGTGTAAGATCGTCGTTCTCTCTGTTGGGCTCGAACAACTCGGATCGAGCCTCTTCTATTGCAACAAGTAGCTTATCTTCGGCTCCGTCCAGACATGCCTTCTTCGAAACTTTGCCTGTCTTCGGGTCCAACTCCCCCCATGCGCATAGAACCAAGTCCTGCACCCGGGGGCCAGCTCAATGTTTCTATAGTGACACCTGCATCCATCATCTCTTTCTCAGACTTATCCCACTTAGGCATTCCCACCACATAGCCACCTGGCCCCAGCTTATGGAACTTATCCTTTTTTGCGGCATTGGCCTTGTTTATTCTCGACCGTTCCTTAGATAATTCTGAATCCTTGAATTTCACGAAATCGTCCCAATGATCACTTTGGTTCTCTAGTGTTCCCTCGAATACTGGAGTCTTCCTTCCTCCGTTAACGTACTTGGCCCATTCACGAATCTTGTGGTTCTTGAATGCAACCGCCATCTTCCTAAGAGCAGCGTCCTTGACTTTCTCCACATCTGCATCTGTGAAATGATCTGGTAGGGTTAAATGTTCCATGAGCGTTTCCCAAAGCAAATGTTTTTGTCTGTCGTCGACAATAGTAACTCCTGGACGTGTCTTTGCTGGCTCTCTCCATTCTTGAAGGGAGATCGGGAGTTGGTCCTTCACAAGAACTCCGCACTGACGAACGAACATGTCCGCAATCTTCTTAGGCGCAAATGGTTCGCCATTAGGTCTGATTGCCTTGATATTGTACTTTACGCCCTCCTTCAACTTTTTGTCCGGGCCTCGTTTCGTCCTGTTGCCTGAAGATTTTCTTGATCCGGATGGCTGAGAGAAGAAAGATCGATTCGTTAATATATCTTCAAGTCATTTAAGACATGTGATGATCACCAGATGCCTGCTTATATAAATATATATACCTCGCCGGTCTTTGTTGTTTCAAGATCAACATTTTCTTCGTCATGTTCATAGTTCATGACTTCATCAATTTGGTCGTCGCGATCGAATATCATATCACCCTCCCCGGTGTTGTTTAGATATTCGGAGCCGTCACAATCTTCTTCATTCTGATCATCATCTGGCCCGCGAGGATTCCGTATGATATTGAACAGGGCCTCTTCTCCCTCTCTGTCGGTATTGTCCGCCATAGGTTTTGTTTAACTAACCCAAAAGAAATATATTCAAATTACAATGCATGGATGCAATCAATTAATAAGGAAAAACTGAATCAATCATAGTACATAATAAGCATCATCGAATATAATCTCGAATGCGTCGTCTCGAATAATAGATATAATCTCGAATACATCGTCTCGAGTAATAGATATAATCTCGAATACATCGTCTCGAATAATAGATATAATCTCGAATACATCGTCGGATCATGCGGCGCGGGCGATGGACACCCAAAGAGAAGGAACCCTCACAGGATCATAGCTGAAGTGAGATCCCTAAAGAAACTGCCAGGTATTGGAGAACGTGCCGCCCTCTAACGCAACCATGTAGCGATGGACGTGCTCGTCCTCCTCCCTGACACGGCGACGTACCACATCCGGCAGGGCCGGCTCCCTCCGCACCGAAACTGGCCCACGCGAACGCCACCAAACGAGATCAGGGTTGACGACCGGGGCCGGGTTCCTCATCAAGCGGTGCGCCCCTCCAGGCAGCACCTCCCAGTGCTAGCCCGGCGGAGCCCAGTCCCGGACATGGGTCAGCCGGACGTCGTCGCGGACGGGTCGACGGCGAGGATGCGGGCCGGGCATCGTCGAGAACAAATACTAGCTATATGCCCGCAAAAAGTAACATTTTTTTATGATTGGATTTTGATAACTAAAATTTCTAACATTTCTATATAACTAACATTCCTATAACATTTCTAACAATGCTATATAACTAACATTTCTAATATTTCTATAACTAGAAAATAGAAAAAAAATTATAACATTTATATATATATATAACTAACATTTGTATAACATTTCTAATATTTCTATAACTAAAAAAAGAAAAATTTCTAACTTTTTTATAACTATTTCTATAACTAAAAAATAGAAAAATTCCTAACAGCTCTCACTTTTCTATAACATTTCTAACAATGCTATATAACTAACTATTTCTATAACTAAAAAAAGAAAAATTTCTAACATTTTTATAACTATTTCTATAACTAAAAAACTAAAAAAATGTATGTGTGTGTGCTCACCAGCGAGGCTAGAGGTGACGGGGGGCGGCGACGGGCGCGGCGACGACGGGGATGGTGACGACGGGGACAGGGACGGGGCGGCGACGACGGGGACGGGCTAGGGCAGCGACGACAGGGACGGGCCGGGGCGGCGACGACGGGGACGGGGCGGCGATGACGGGGACGGGGACGACGCGGGATGGGCCGGCACGGCGCGGCGGTGACGACGGGGACGACGGGGACGGGGACGATGGGGACGGGGCGGCGACGATGGGGACGTGGCGGCGACGAGGGATATGGAGACGGGGGCGGCGGGCGACGGGGCAGAGGAGAAGAAGCAGATGAGAAACTAAATTTTTTTGAAGTGTTTAGTTATATAGGATGGACCTTTAGTACCGGTTGGAGCCACCAACCGGTACTAAAGGCCTATTTTGGCCAGGCCAAGCGGCGGGAACCGCACACCCTTTAGTACCGGGTGGTGGCTCCAACCGGTACTAAAGGGGGGGCCTTTAGTACCGGTTGGAGCCACCACCCGGTACTAAAGGGGGTGCGCTGGCAAGGTGCTGTGCGGCAAGTTTAGTCCCACCTCGCTAGCCGAGGGGCGTCCGCACTAGTTTATAAACCCCCGTGCGGTAGCTCTCTCGAGCTCCTCTCCAAAGCAGGCCTACTAGGCCTACATGTTCTGTGCTGCCCTGTGGGCCTACTGGGCCTTTGCGGGCCTGCTTCCTGGCCCAACAACAGGTTGGGTTTCTAGTCGTATGCAGGCCGCTCTGGCCAGTAGGCGGGATTTTTTTATTTTTTTGCTTTATTTATTTTTGAGTTGTTTTTTTGTGTATTTAGAGTTTCTTTGTGAATATTTTTGCTTTAGGTACAAAAAATTACAAACTTTCTGTTAGTGCCCGTAGTTTTCAAATTTGAATAGTTGAAATTTTGAGTTATTTGAAATTAGTGTGAATCACTAGTTTGTGAATAACTTAACTCTAAAAATCAGTAAAGGCATGAAAGAATTTGTTTGCACATAAAATTTCTTCGCGTTTCACAAGCCGGGGGCAGGCATCAGCAAGCCGCTTCACAAGTCCGAAGTAGCTGCTAGCTATCGGCGCGGCAGGCCATAGTCGGACTATCAGCTCCTTCATGGCTAGCTCGGCCGCCTTGTGCAGCTCGACCAGCTGTTTCAGCTGGTCGCTGAATGACACCGGATGTTCAGGCATAAGATATTGAGACCAGAGCAGCTTCTCCGTAGAACTCCCCTCCTTGGCTCGACAGAACTCGGCAGCGTCTGATATGCTGTGTAGAAAATCCGTAAACGTCCCTGGAGAGCTCCAAATTCGGGTAAGTAAAAGGAACGCTTCCTTCATAGACTTTCTTTGCATAATGAAAGCCTTACCCACCGCAATCTTCCGGGCCGTCTGGATTTCCTGAAGGGCGCTCTAGGCTTCGGCTCGAGCCTCCTATGCACTCTGGAGGGCCTTCCCAAGTTCGGACGCTTTCGTCTTAGAATCACGGTCCAAGGACTCGCACTTCTTGACGGCGTCCTGGAGCTCTTGCTGAACCTCACCGACCCGGGCCTCGTGCTTCTCGCGCGTGGTGCGTTCCTTGGCTGCTTTGTCCTCGGCCTTCTCTAATGCCTTCTTGAGGGCTGCCACCTCGGTCGTGGCCCCTAATAAAGTTCATGGCACTTTAGTCTACACGAACCATTCATCCTTCCTAAATGTACACGCAGGTTACTACATACCTTTGCTATCCTCCAGCTACTTCTTCACGAGGCTGAGCTCTTTCTCAGCCCGCTCCAGGTCCTACTTCAGTCCGGAGACCTCCGCAGTGTGAGCGGCAGTAGCCAGCAGCGACGCCTGCTTATTCACATAGACATATTATGTTAGACTCATGCGAAAGTTATTTTGATCCCCTATTCGGCTTTTCCTTTCTGGACACCGAACAGAGTATCAGGGGCTATTGTCCACATTGTGATATTTTTCTACAATTGTTACCTCAAAGCCTGTTAAAAGGCTAGTGCAGGCCTCGGTTAGTCCGCTTTTGGCGAACCGAACCTTTTCGATCACCGTACCCATAAGGACACGGTGTTCATCCCCAATAGCGGGGCCTCGCAGCGCTTCTAGCAGATTTTTTGATGCCTCTCGTTGGACAAAGGTCATCGGTGGAACAGACACACCTCCTCCTTTCGGGGAAGGCTATTCGCTGGACTCCGAAGCTGTATAGGTCTCCGGAATGGTATCCGGCTGAGGGCCGAAGAGAACTTGGCCCCCACTGCCAGTCCCCATGGAGGCTTTTCCCCCCATGTGTCCAACAGCAATGGAGTCATCCTGCGGCGCCACCTTAACGATTTCTGGAATCTCACCATGGTCTGGGAAGATCCTTTGTGACGCCACCTCATCATCACCCTTGGGTGAGGCAGAATTAGCGTACGGCGGATATATGCTAGCCATCTCCTTTGAGTCTAGTGAATGCTCTCTCAAAGATCGCGGGGAGTCGTCGCCGGCCGGACTGTAATGGCATAGTTTAAATATGCTAATATCATAATCTGGAAAGGCCAGGTATTGGGAGGCGCATAGGGTTTTGGTAGTTACGAGGCAGCCCGAGGCTTGGTTCGGGGCATTCGCTCCGGTCTGCTTTCGACAGCCCATGCGGAGTTATCCGCAAGGGAGTCTTTCCCCCTCTTGGGTGCCTTCGCCTCCAGATTCGTGGAGGCCTCTCTTTTTTCTTTCCCCCCTCTGGGGGGAAGCCGCCTTGTTCTTCTTCCTCGTCGTCGTCTTCGGCAACCGAAGAGTCAGTCTCGTCTTCGGACGACATGTCTGAAGCACCCTTTCGGCGAAGACCACTCCTGCTCCCTTTGGCCTTCTTCTCCAGCACATCATAAGGCGCTGGAAATAGCATCTTCATTAGGAGTGGGGTTTCCTCATCTTTAGGAAGTGGGGCTGGACAATTAATCCAGGCCGCTATGTCGATCCAGGCCTGAAAATTGATAGGAAGGCTTAGACTCCTTCCCAAAATATGCCAGTAAAGGCTATACCTTGAATACATGAAAGAACTTACTGAATTGGCCTGGCACTTTTAGCTGAGCCCACGATCTTCGGTCATGGGCGGTGGTGTCTCGCCGGCCTTGAAGAGCACTTTCCAGATATCTTCGTGCGTTGTGCCGAAGAGCTCTAGTAGCATCTGGTGCTTGGCCGGATCGAACTCCCACAAATAGCAAGTCCGGCGTTGGCACAGAAGGATCCGGCGAATGAGCATAACCTGGATCACATTGATGAGTTTGATCCTCTTGGTCATCATGTTCTGAACACACGTCTGGATCCTAGTCAGCTTGCTCGAAGAGCCCCAGGCGAGGACCTTCTCTTGCCAGGAGGTGAGTCGCAGCGGAACTCCGGCTCGAAATTTGGGGGCCGCCGCCAAGTTGGTGTCGCACGGCTCGGTGACGTAGAACCACCCCGACTGCCACCCGTTCACCGTCTCCACAAAGGAGCCTTCAGGCCATGTAACATTGGGCATCTTGCCCACCATGGCGCCTCCGCACTCTGCCTGTTGGCCTCTCACCACCTTCGGCTTTACATTGTAAGTCTTCAGCCATAGGCCAAAGTGAGACGGGATACGGAGGAAGGCCTCGCAAACGATCATAAATGCCGAGATGTTGGGGACAAAGTTGGGGGCTAGATCATGGAAATATAGCCAGTAGTAAAACATCAGTCCACGGACGAACGGGTGGAGAGGGAATCCCAGCCCATGGATGAAATGTGCGAGAAACACAACCCTCTCATGGGGTTCTGGGGTAGGGACGATCTGTCCTTCGGCCAGGAGACTGTGAATGATCTCCTTGGCCAGGTATCCGGCCTCTCAAAGCTCCATGATGTCTTTCTTCTTAACAGAAGAAGCCATCCACTTACCACCTGCTCCGGATCCGAACATGGTTGAGTGCTTTCCCGAGTGGGAAATAGATGAGAACTTGGGCGCTGGAGCTCAAGAGTGGAAAGGCAGAAGAAGAGAGAAGGCGTGGGAGAAGAAAGGGGAATCTTATCTCCTTATAAGGGCAGTGAATATTGAATTCCACCCCACTCGCCTCAAAATTCGCCTGCTCCCAAGGGCCATGTAAATGGCACGATTGGGTTACCCACGCCCGTATTGATGAGAATCGCATCATAAGGGGACACGATCTCTGCTTTGAAAAAGACGTGCCAATGACAACCGCGTCTCGAAACATGGAGCGACAGGCAAAAAAACAGTTTGAAATTATGACCGAATGGATGTGATGTCATGTTGTAAAAGTTGTCAGCGGATTGGACTCATGTATTATTATATTCTCGAAGACTATTTTGGAGTGTGGTGTGTGTTACAGGTCCGGACACGATCAATTCGTCCGAAGACTATTTTGGAGTTCGGAAGGAGGAACCCGCCTTGTAATGCCGAAGACAGCACTATGCCCCGGATACCTTGTCATTGAAGCCAGGTTCATGGGCTACTGAGGGAGTCCTGGACTAAGGGGTCATCGGGCGTCCGGCCTGTTAGCCATGGGCCGGACTGATGGGTTGTGAAGATATGAAGACCGAAGACCGCACCCGTGTCCGGGCGGGACTCTCCTTGGCGTGGAAGGCAAGCTTGGCGACCGGATATGTAGAATCCCTTCTTTGTAACCGACCTTGTGTAACCCTAGATCCTCCCAGTGTCTATATAAACTGGAGGACTTAGTCCGGATAAGGGACTCATTATCATAGCCATACAAGCTAGACCTCTAGGGTCTAGCCATTACGATCATGAGGTAGATCAACTCTTGTAATACTCACATTCATCAATATCAATCAAGCAGGATGTAGGGTATTACCTCCATAGAGAGGGCCTGAACCTGGGTAAACATCGTGGCCCTTGTCTCCTGTTACCATCGACCTTAGGCGCACAGTTCGGGACCCCCTACCCGAGATCCGCCGGTTTTGACACCGACAAGGGGGCACCCCATGGACACACAATTTGATCATTGATCTTTTAGCCATGTGTGGTGCCCCCTCCACCATAATCCACCTCGGTTATATCGTAGTGGTGCTTAGGTGAAGCCCTATTCCCGTAGCATCAGCGTCGTCGTCATCACGCCGTCGTGCTCACGAAACTCTCCCTTGAAGCCCTACTGGATCATGAGTTCATGGGACGACAACGAGCTGAACATGTGCAGATCGCGGAGGTGTCGTACATTTGGTACTAGGATCGATTGATCCTGAAGACGTAAGACTACATCAACTGCGTTGTCATAACGCTTCCGCTTACGGTCTACGAGGGTACATGGATGACACTCTTCCCTCTCGTTGCTATACATCACCATGATCTTGCATGTGCGTAGGGATTTTTTTTTCAAATTACTATGTTTCCCAACGGTGGCATCCGAGCCAGGTTTATGCGTAGATGTTATATGCCCGATTAGAACACAAAGGAGTTGTGGGCGTGGGTATATACATATTGCTTGCCGTCACTAGTTGATTCTTGATTCAGCAGTATTGTTGGATGAAGCAGCTCAGATCGACATTACGCATACGTGTAACGCCCTCGATGCGGCTATATCTCCCACGTGTCGAGGCACGACTTAGAGGCATAACCGCATTGAAAGCAATGTCGCAAGTTAGGCAATCATCATAACATCCCATGTAATGTATAAAATAAACGGGGAGATACAATAGTTGGCTTACACTCGCCACATCACATCAAAGTACATAAATAACATACATCATCCAAACACTCATGGCCCGACTACGGCGCCAAAAATAAAAGACAACCCAACAAGCGACATAGGTCCCGATCACCCCAACTGGGCACCACTACTGATCATCAGGAAAAGACACATAGTAACGCTGAGAATCCTCGTCGTACTCCCACTTGAGCTCAAGCGCGCCATCTGGAGCTGTATCATCTGTCCCTGCATCTGGTGCAATAGTAATCTGTGAGCCACAGGGACTCAGCAATCTCGCACCCTCGCGATCAAGACTATTTAAGCTTAATAGGTAGGATGTGGGTAAATGTAAGTGGAGCTGCAGCAAGCGACTAGCATATATGGTGGCTAACTTATTCGCAAAAGAGAGCGAGAAGAGGAGGCAAAGCACGAGCGTGAAACTAGAGAGCAACCTGCGCAAACATAAGTCCAACACCGTGTCCGCTTCCCGGACTCCGCCGAGAAGAGGCCATCACGGCAACACACTCAGTTGATTCATTTTAATTAATTAAGGTTCAAGATATCTACAACCGGACATTAACAAGTTCCCATCTGCCCATAACCGCGGGCACGGCTTTCGAAAGATCAATCCCTAAAAGGGGGTCCCAACTTAGCCCATAACAAGCTCTCACGGTCAACGAAGGAATAGACCTCCACCCAAGACACACCGATCAGACTCGGTATCTCGGTACAACAAGACGATTCGACAGGTTAAAACAAGTCCAGCAACACCGCCTGAATGTGCTGACAAATCCCGATAGGAGCTGCACATATCTCTTTCTCAGGGCACACTCAGATTGTCCAAACTTCCGGTAGGCCAGCCCAGAGTTGCCCCTGGTAGCCACCGGCGGCTGACGGTTTGGACCAACACTCAAAGGAGCACTGGCCCGGGGGGGTTAAAGTAAGATGACCCTCGGGCTCCGGAAACCCAAGGGAAAAAGAGACTAGGTGGTAAATGGTAAAACCAATGTTGGGCATTGCTGGAAAAGCTTTAATCAAGGCGAACTATCAAGGGGTTCCCATTATAGCCCAACCGCGTAAGGGACGCAACAAACCGGGAACATAACACCGATATGATGGAAACTAGGGCGGCAAGAGTGGAACAAAACACTAGGCGAGAGGCCGAGCCTTCCACCCTTTACCAAGTATATAGATGCATTAAGATAACATAGCAATATAATGATATCCCAGCAAGTAAATAAATGTTCCAACAAGGAACGGCTCCAATCTTCACCTGCAACTAACAATGATATAAGAGGGGCTGAGCAAAGTGGTAACATAGCCAATCAACGGTTTGCTAGGACAATGGCGGGTTAGAGGTTGAACAAGGTAATTTGGGAGGCTGACAAGCAAGTGGTAGGAATCGTATCATTGGCATAGCAAAAGAGCGAGCAAACTAGCATAGCAAAGATAGTAGTGATTTCGAGGGTATGATCATCTTGCCTGCATAGTTGTCAGAGTTGACTGGATCCACAAAAGCAAACTCAACGGGCCTCGTTAGCGAACTCGTCTCCCGTCTCTACCCAAGCAACAAAAACAAGCAACAAGAATACAATCAACCACGTGCAAACTCAAACAATAAGATGCAATGATGGTATGCTATGCGGGATGCAAAATGCAAGACGTGACAGGAAATGCATGAACCTGGCCTCAACTTGGAAAACCAAGTGTGCCACTGGATAGAGGGGATGAAATCGCTTTAAAACGATATAAAGATCGTTGGAATCGGAGTTACAGTTTGGAAATGGCAAGCGTTTTAAGATATGACACCGGTCTGCGATTTACAGCAAGTAGGCATCTAAATGCAACGAAATGAACATGCTACAGCCACCAAACATGACAACAAAATACATGGCAGGGATTCCCACAAGATGCTTAACAAAACACTAGCACTGATCCATGGCCAAATTTATCAATTATGAGATTCAAACAAGCATGGCAAAAACGCAAATGCAAAACGGATTTCAGACTTAGTGAAATTAACACTAGTCTGAAATTTCAGATCACGAAGCTCTCTTCGGAGCAGCAAAACAGCATGATACATGACCTGATTATGAAAAATAAGAACATGGCATGGAGCTACTCAACAAGCTTATCCAAAGTCCCAAAGTGACCTGGGGCCAAAAGGGATCACAAAAAATACTAACAAGCACACGAACATAGCTCACGCACAATCAGTTTTCAGACTTGGTGAAAACTGAGACATGCTGAAATTTATCTCACGAGGGCATGTAAACGAGCTCGATGCACTCACTACGGTGCAAGTCATGGCAAGGCAAGAATATATACATAAAGAGGCACAAAATGCTAGCTAGACATGGCAAGAACAATGGCATAGCATACACGGATCACTAACAATAGCATCGGCAAAACCACAATCAAGTTGACGATCTGCCCAGATTTACCACGAAGCAAAAGTAGAGCTCGATTGACTCAAGCTAGAGTACTCCACATGTGCAAACAAAGACATGGATGGATAGAGCATAACGTGATTAACAAAACTCCCTTACTGGTCATCCTCAAAAGAGGCACGCATCACTAGGAAACAAGCTGAACATATGGCATCATGAACTAAATAATCCCAGACTTAGTGAAATCCACTAAGTCCCTGAAAACAGATCTACCAAGTGCCTCACTTTGCAAGCTTGCACAAGTCACCACACACATCCTAAAAATGCATGGGTCGCACCTCTGGAAAGAAGACAAAATGCTTAACAATTCATATCAAGGACACGCAGTCATATCATGCACACAATAATCATGGCAAAAATGACAAAAGTCTAAGATGAACTAGCAGATCTGACAATTATCTCATGAAGCCTCCTTCTAGCAGCATTTCAGGCATCAAGATGAACTCAAATGAAAATGATGCAATGGAATGAAATGATGTACATGTCGAGACGAACATTTTGATATGCTATATGTCCAAAACGGAGCTACGGATGCAAAGATATCATCAGTCAAAGATTGCACAAAAATTAAGGGGGAGAGGGAAGAAATTCAACCCTCAGTTTTTAGATCTCAGATCTAGGGTTCGGGTACTGTAGCACTGTAGCAGCGGGCGGCCGGATCTTCGCCGGAAATGGAGCGTGGTGGCCGAAGTAGGGGAAGGAGAGGCTGGCCAGCGTGGGGGCTCGCCGGGGCAGCAACTTGGCGTGGTGGGGCGGCGGCGACTTTGAGGCGAGGCGGCGGCGAGCTCCGGCGCTTGGGAGGCATGCCGCGGAGGCGTGGCGGCGCCCGGCGAGGTGGACGGCGGCCGGCGATGGCGGCTTGCGGTGGCACGGCCACTGGGGTCGGGGAAGACGGGCGCGAGGCATGGGCTGGCGGCGGTGGCCGGATGGGCTCGGGAGGGCCCCGCGTGGGCCTGTGGGCCGGCATCGTCGGCGAAGTGGTCCGGTCCACGTGGCGCGTCGTGGGTGGCTAGGCGCGGCGGCGGACAAAGTCCGGCCAGGTCGGACACGTCCGGCCGGCGCGAGGGAGAATTTAGGGTTTCGTGGGGGAGGAGAGATCCGAAAAACGGGGGAGCTATTTATAGGCATAAGTTGAGCTAGGAGAGTCCAAATGAGGTGCGGTTTTCGGCCACGCGATCGTGATCGAACGCTCTAGGACATGGAGCAGAGTTTGGTGGGTTTTGGGCCAAAATGGAGGGGTGTTGGGCTGCAACACACACTAGGCCTTCTCGGTCCCTCGGTTAACCGTTGGAGTATCAAACGAAGTCCAAATGGTACGAAACTTGACAGGCGGTCTACCGGTAGTAAACCAAGGCCGCATGACAAGTATCGGTCCAATCCAGAAATGTTTAATCCCCACACACGAAAGAAAGCTAGAAATGACCACCGGAGGAGAACGAAGCGCTGGAATGCAAAACGGACAATGGGAAAAAAGCTCGAATGCATGAGATGAACATGTATGCAAATGCAATGCACATGATGACATGACATGAGATGCATGAAAAAGAAAACAACACACGGAGACAAAGACCCGAACCCAAGAAATAAATATAACTTAACGCCGAAAACGGCAAGAGTTGGAGTACAAATTGGGAAAGTTATATCTAGGGCGTTACAACACTCCACCACTACGAAAAGATCTCGTCCCGAGATCTAGGACTGAAAGAACTCCGGGTACTCAGAACGGAGGTGATCCTCGCGTTCCCAGTTAGCTTCACGGTCGGAATGGTGTGACCACTTGACTTTGAGAAATTTGATTGACTTGTTGCGAGTCCTGCGTTCAGTCTCTTCAAGGATTGCAACTGGGTGCTCATGATAGGAGAGATCTTCTTGGAGCTCAATGTCCTCGAAGTTGACGGTGCGTTCAGGCGTCTTGAAGCACTTTCGGAGTTGGGAGACATGGAACACATCATGAACATTTGCAAAGTTTGAAGGAAGCTCAAGTTGATAGGCGAGGTCGCCTCTCTTGCTGACAATCTTGAAAGGTCCCACGTATCTAGGGGCAAGCTTCCCTTTGATACCGAAGCGACGAGTCCCTTTCATAGGCGAGATGCGGAGGTAAACATGATCTCCGATCTCAAAAGCCAAATCACGGTGCTTACTATCATAGTAGCTCTTCTGGCGGGATTGGCCTGCTTTGAGGTTATCACGAATGACCTTGCACATCTCTTCTGCCTCTGTGATTAAGTCATTACCCAGCAGCTGACATTCACGGGTTTCAGACCAGTTGAGAGGGGTACGGCATTTCCTACCATACAGAATTTCAAATGGGGCCTTGCCCGAACTTGCTTGAAAACTGTTGTTGTATGAGAATTCAGCATAAGGAAGACAATCCTCCCACTTCATGCCAAAGGAGATAACACAAGCCCTGAGCATATCTTCCAGAATCTGGTTGACACGCTCGACTTGACCGCTTGTTTGAGGATGGAAAGCAGTGCTGAAGCGGATGTTGGTGCCCATGGCCTTCTGAAAAGAATCCCAAAACTTGGAGGTAAAGATGCTGCCACGGTCTGAAGATATCACTTGAGGAATACCGTGCAGAGAGACAATTCGAGAGGTATAGAGTTCCGCCAATTGAGCTGCAGTGATTGACTCTTTGATAGGCATAAAGTGAGCCACTTTGGTGAGCTTGTCGATGACAACTAATATAGCATCATTGCCACGCTTGGACTTTGGAAACCCAGTCACGAAGTCCATTTCAATGTGGTCAAACTTCCATTCTGGAATGGCAAGAGGTTGGAGGAGACCTGCTGGCCTTTGGTGTTCTGCCTTCACTCTTCTGCAGACATCACATTCATTCACGAATTGAGCAATCTCGCGCTTCATTCGAGTCCACCAATAAGTTTGCTTAAGATCCTGATACATCTTCGTGCTACCAGGGTGGATGGAGAGGAGAGAGTTGTGAGCCTCGTTCATGATCACATTACAGAGGTCACCTTTGGGTACCACAATTCGATCCTTGAAGAAGAGAGTGTCCTTGTCATCAAGGCGGTAGCACTTGTACTTGGACTGACTCTTTGCGATACCAATCTTCACCTTTTTCACCATAGCATCAAGAAGCTGGGCTTGGCGAATCTGGTCTTCCAAGGTAGGAGAAACTTGAAGGTTGGCGAGGAAACCTTGAGGAACAACTTGCAGATTAAGTTTGCAGAAAGCTTCACAAAGCTCGGGTTGATAAGGCTTCAGAATCAGACTGTTGCAATATGCTTTCCTGCTCAAAGCGTCAGCAATCACATTGGCCTTGCCTGGAGTATACTCGATACTCGGATTGTACTCTTGAATCATTTCGACCCATCGAGTCTGCCTGAGGTTGAGATTAGGCTGGGTGAAGATGTACTTGAGACTCTTGTGATCAGTGAAAATGTCCACTTTTCTTCCCAATAGAAGATGTCTCCAAGTCAACAAAGCATGCACAACTGCCGCCAACTCAAGATCATGAGTGGGGTAGTTCTTCTCATTAGGCTTCAACTGGCGAGAGGTATAAGCAACAACTTTCTTCTCTTGCATCAGTACGGCACCGAGACCTTGGAGAGAGGCATCACAAAAGACCTCGTACGGCTTGGACTCATCAGGCGGAGTCAGAACTGGAGCAGTGATCAACTTCTCTTTCAAAGTGTTGAAAGCAATATCACACTCCGGAGACCAAACATACTTGACGTGCTTCTGGAGAAGATTTGAGAGAGGCTTCGCGATCTTAGAAAAGTTTTCAACGAATCTACGGCAGTAGCTTGCGAGACCGAGGTAGCTACGGAGTTACTTCACATTCTGAGGAGGTTCCCAATTAACAATTGCAGACACCTTCTCAGGATTCACGGCAATGCCCTTGGCAGAGATGATATGACCAAGATAAAGAACCTCATCGAGCCAAAATTCACACTCGGAGAACTTGGCGTAGAACTGATGTTCCCTGAGCTTGTCAAGAACCAAACGCAAGTGCTTGGCATGATCTTCCTTGTTCTTGGAGAAAACCAGAATGTCGTTGAGGTAGCCAAAACAAAGTCATTGGTGTAGGGGTTGAAGATGAAGTTCATCATGCGAGAGAACGTCGGAGGAGCATTGGCAAGGCCAAAAGACATGACAGTGTATTCATATGACCCATAGCTTGTCCTGAAAGCCGTCTTGGGAATATCTTGCTCACGGATTCGATTCTAATGATAACCCATACGGAGATCAAGCTTGGAGAATACTTGGGCACCCTTGAGTTGTTCGAACAGCTCATTGATGTTGGGAAGTGGGTATTTGTTCTTGATGGTCTTCTTGTTCAATGGACGGTAATCAACACAAAGTCGGTCCGTTCCATCCTTCTTCTTCACAAAAAGAACACCACAACCCCACGGAGAAGAACTAGGCCGGATGAGACCCATTCTTTCTTGAATATCGAGTTGTTTCTTCAGCTCCTTCAACTCTTCAGGTCCAAGCTTGTAGGGACGTTTGCACACAGGTTCCGTACCGGGCTCAAGTTCAATAAACGGGCCAGTGCGGAGGCATTCCTGGGAGTTCTTCTGGGAAGACGTCTTGATACTCACAAACGACTGGGATCTGCGAAATAGCATCCAATTCACCCTTCTCATTGAGAGAAAACAACCGGATGGTATTATCCCGAGCGGCAAAGACAATGACATCCTCAGACGAATGAGTCAGTTGAATCTGCCTGGCTGCACAATCGAGCTGAGCCTTGTGTTTAGAGAGCCAATCCATCCCGAGAATAAGATCGATATCTGAATTACCAAGAACCATAGGAGAAGCCAGAAACTTGAAATCACCCATCATGATAGAAATATCCGGAATCTCGTGGTTGGCAAGCAAACATTTACCAGGAGAGACCACTGCTAACGGCCTATGCATAGCTTGGGAAATCAACTCATGCTTAGATGCAAAAGGCTTCGAGATGAAACAATGTGATGCACCAGTATCAAAAAGTACTTTAGCGAGAACATCGTTAACAGGAAGGTTACCCATGATGACATCTGACGACTCCTCTGCCTGAGCTGCGTTCATCAAGTTGACCTTGGCGTGCTTGGGGTTATGCTTGACCATAGCTGTACTTGCCAATCTCACGGGAGGAGGAGGAGGAGGAAGACGCCTCTAGTTGAAACACTTGTTGGCGTAGTGACCCTTCTGTTGGCACTTGTTGCACGTGACCTCTGAAAGCGGACGGTGGTCCGGAGCACTCGATCTTGGAGCTTGAGACGAAGTCTTGTTCTGAAAGCCTGGGTTGGGTGGGTGGGAAGAACCACTGCCACCTTTGCTCTTCAGCTGATACGGCTGACGGAACGGAGGAGGAAGCCAATACTTTTGCTGCTTGGCCACTTGAGTAGAGGAAGAAGGCGTAGTGTCTCTGACTCGCTTCCTGGAAGCATCACACCTCAACTGAGCAGCCTCTTGCTTCAGTGCCATGTTGTAGAACTCATCGTACCTCAACGGCTCAAAGAGGACAAGAGCAAGCTGAATTTCTTCTCTGAGACCACCCCTGAACTGATATATCATGCTCTTCTCATCAGGAACGTCCTGCTTGGCAAAGCGGGCGAGCTTCTGGAACAACTTGTTGTAGTCATAGACTGACAAAGAGCCTTGCTTCAGATTGCGGAATTCCTCATGTTTGCTTTCAGTCACACTCTGAGGGATGTGATGAGCTCGGAAATCTCGACGAAAATCATCCCAAGTGATCAAACGTCGACCTCTGGAATCCTTGTACTGCTGGAACCACTCTGCAGCCTGATCTTTGAGCTGGAAAGAAGCGAACTTGACGAAATCTTCAGGCCTGACGTTGCTGCATTCAAAATGCTTGCCCAGATCCACTAGCCAATCGTCAGCATCGGTAGGCTCAACACAATTGCTGAACGTCTTTGGACCATTAGTGAGGAACTGGTTCAGTGTAGCAAAATGGTTCTGATTGTTGCCTTGATTCCCTTGACTGCCTTGATTGCACTCTTGGAGGATTTGCATGATCAACTGTGTGTTTGCATTGGTTGCGGCCATCACAGCTTGAGAAGCCTCTGGAGGACACTACAGGAATCAGCTACTTTGCCTTCTTCCACGGCGGACGGCAAAGGCCCGAACGGCGGAAAGCAAAGGCCTTTGCCGTCAGCGGCGGACGGCAAAAGGCTCTGGCAAAGTAGGCTTCGGTAAACAGGTTCTTTGCCATCTGCTACTGACGGCAAAGTCTTTGCCGTCTGCGGCGGACGGCAAAGAGAGCGAGGCAGACGGCAACAACGACGGACGGCAATAATTGCGCTGTCAGTCCGTTAAGTGGCTAACAGAAGTCCTTTGCCGTCCGCCGCTGATGGCAAAATTTCTAGGGTCTTTGCCGTCCGCCGTATGATGTCATCTACACGTCACTACGTGGCAGGTTCTTTGCCGTCTGCCACTGACGGCAAAGTCTTTGCCGTCTGCCACTATAGGCAAACTGACCAAATGGGTCAGCTCCCAGGAAGCACAGGTGGATGCCACGTGGCTTCTTTGCCGTCTGCGGCAGACGGCAAAGAGCCCGTTGCCGTCGGTGGCAGACGGCAAAGAGCCTGCATATTGGCTCTTTTTTCTGTTTTTTCATATACCCAACCATTTTCACACCAAATAGATGATACATATATATTTTTCACATGGCAAGTTCACAGCAAACATATGAGATATCCAACACATATAATTTCATCATACATGCATAGTTCCATCAACCATACATAGCAAGTTCGACATACATGCATCCAACCATACATATTACAACAGTGTCATCCTACCATACATGCATAGTTCATAGATACAAAGGAAACATAGTTCATCCAAACAAGCACTCCATCTATGCAAGCTTCCGTGAAGTGAATGAATTCTGCAAAATGGGAAATAAGAAAGTTAGAAGAAGAAGATTAGAAGAAGAAGATTAGAAGAAGAAGAAGAAGAAGAAGAAGAAGAAGAAGAAAATGAAGAAGAAGAAGAATATATGACATTTATGAGCTAATTTAGGTGAAATTGATCATTTGTGAGCTAACTTAGGTGAAATGGATCGTTTATGAGCTAACCTAGGTGCAATGGATCGCTTATGAGCAAACTTAGGTAAAATGCATCATTTTAGAGGTAACCTACGTAAGAATGATCATTTTGGAGCTAACCTAGGTAAAATGGGTCATTTTAGAGCTAACTTCGGTAGAATGGATCATTTATGAGCTAAGTAAGGTTAAATGGGTCATTTTAGAGCTAACGTAGGTAAAATGGATCGTTTATGAGCTAACTAAGGTAAAATGGATCATTTTAGAACTAACTTAGGTAAAATGGATCGTTTATGAGCTAACTTAGGTAAAATGGATCGTTTTTGAGCTAACTAAGGTGAAATGAATCGTTTTTGAGCTAACTAAGGTGAAGGGCATCATTTTTGAGCTAACTAAGGTGAAATGGATCGTTTTTGAGCTAACTAAGGTGAAATGAATCGTTTTTGAGCTAACTAAGGTAAAATGGATTGTTTTTGAGCTAACTTAGGTGAAATGGATCGTTTTTGAGCAAACTTAGGTGAAATGGATCATTTAAGAGCTAATTTAGGTGAAATGGATCGTTTTTGAGCTAACTAAGGTGAAATGGATCGTTTTTTAGCAAACTTAGGTGAAATGGATCATTTAAGAGCTAATTTAGGTGAAATGGATCGTTTTTGAGCTAACTAAGGTGAAATGGATCGTTTTTCAGCAAACTTAGGTGAAATGGATCATTTAAGAGCTAATTTAGGTGAAATGGATCGTTTTTGAGCAAACTTAGGTGAAATGGATCATTTAAGAGCTAATTTAGGTGAAATGGATCGTTTTTAGATAACTTAGGTGAAATGGATCGTTTAGGAGCTACTCTAGGTAAATTGGGTCATTTTAGAGCTAACTTGGATAAACTGGATCATTTATAAGCTAACCTAGGTAAGATGGGTCATTTTGGAGCTAACTTGGGTAAAATGGATCGTCTATGAGCTAACTAAGCTAATTATGCAATTTTTGACATAAGTAAGCTAAGTATAGATCGTTTTAGAGCTAACTTAGGTAAAATGGATGGTTTTGGAGGTCAGTAAGCTTATTAAGTTATTTTGGAGGAGAAGAAGCTAAGTCTACGTCATTATGGTAAGCATTGGAGGAAATAAAGCTAAGTCTAGGTCTTTATGCATGTGTTAAGCAAAACACTATATAAACTTACCAAGATCCACGAGGTGTAGGAGCGGGGTGGCTCATGTCGGTAGCTGGAGAAGGATCGTGCGATGCTTGTCTGGAGTTACGCTGCACCAAAGATCATTTGCAATGTCTTGTTAGCATGATGACACTCAAATGTTAAGACTAGCAAGTAATGTCCATTCAAATAAAACTCACCGTGGTCCCAGGAGCAATCACTGGCATCGGCGGAGCGGTCTGACCTGTCTTCTCGCACACAGACTGCACATTTGGTTTTGACGACTCAGTCATACTAGTTAGTAATGAGACAAACACTACATGAATGTTTTGGCTAATCTGCAAAAGAAACTTACCACAAGGAGCTCGTACATGGCCCTTGCCTGCATGTCATTCCGTGCCCTCTCCTCCTCCACCATCTTTGTCGTCCTCTCCTCCAACTCCCGCTGCCTCTCCGCCGCTTCCGCCAGAAGTTTCTCCATTCTATCTCTCTCACTCTGTATAGCAGCCTGCAACACCACTCACATGACCATTTGTAATCATTGATGGAAGCGCACACAATGTAATGGAGAAAGATAACTGAGTACGTATCACTAACCTTGATGGCGAGTTGCACTGGCCGTTCACGAGGCCTTATCTCAGGAGCGGAGCTCGACTGGCGCGCCTTGATCTCCGGGAGAGTGCTAGGACAACGGATAAGTCCATCTCCAATGGCTATGGAGCCATGGGACCTCCCGCCACCAGATATCATCAACAGCTCTGGATCAATGGGACCCTGGCTCGGGCTAAAGTCCTCCCCTTTCCTCGCCTTCCCCTCATCTCTATATCTCACGAGCTTGTTGTGGGAGGAGATGTTGGTGAAGTTGTTTGCATCATCGAGGTCAGACTGAGAGAAAGCCTTGACTTTCTTGAAAGAGGCAGTGTGGGCCATGGCATACAGGTCGTACACCTCTGGCACCTTATCCGCCTTATTGTAGCGTGCCTGAAAGAGAGAAACAATGAAAATTAGTAATTAAAGGGCTCAAGCTAGCATGATGAATGAATTGCATGAATCATGAAGCAAACCACATACCCAGTTGCGCCCGAACTGATATAAGTTGGAACTGCCTTGATGGTGTGGCACACCTTCCATTTGGGCACATTTGTCCTTGGCCTCCTTGTGGAGGGCTAGCCATCGTTGTGAGCACCACTCATCGACCAACACCTCCCAACAATCCATCCGATCCGCACACCATCTCGGAGGCGCCTAAGTTAGCAAATAGAAACTTGAGCGCTACGGCTAAGAATTACTAAATGAAGGAACTTAAGTAGAGAAGGCCTTAAGAATTACCTTCATGTACTGCTCCTTACTCAGGAACTTATCGCGGCACGCCGGCTTGGTCTTCTTGATACCACGCAAGGCGTAGTAGTCTCGAACAGCCTGCACCCGAGCAATCATGACTCTTGAGACCAAATATCTTCAGTTTATCTTCTCGAATAGCCCGCACGCGTGGTCTTCTCGAACAGCTTGCTCCTTACCTTCATGTACTGCTCCTCTGGCAATCATGACTCTTGAGACCAAATATCTTCAGTTTATCAAGATTCGCTCCCCTCTTTAGATTCGCTGCATACCCATCGGGAAACATCAACTGCTGTTGCACCCACAAGAGAATTTCCCTCATAGCTGGCCTTCCAAGATTGAACCATGCCTTTGGCTTCGTCCAGTTCTGCTTTCCTTTCGGTTCTTTCATGTTTTGTAACGGCCTATCACATAGCGCCTCCAGATCGACTCTAGCCTTAGTATTACCCTTTGACTTCCCATCTATGCCGAACAATGTACCAAAAAGTGCCTCGGCGATATTCTTCTCAGTGTGCATCACGTCGATGTTGTGTGGGCAAAGGAGGTCTTTGAAGTAAGGCAGATCCCATAAGCATGTTTTGTGAGTCCACGCGTGCTTAGTATTATACCCCTTGAAGTACCCTGGACGTTGTGGATCTGGCTCGAGAGCGTTTAACTGATCCAGGGTCTGTTGGCCTGTCAATGCAGGTGGTGCAGAGTTTTTGACAACTCTACCCCTGATGAAGTTCTTCTTGTCTTTCCTGAACTTATGGCGAGGATCCAGGAACTTTCTATGCATGTCGAAGCAAGAAAACTTGCGACCGGCCTGAAGCCAACGAAACTCAAGAGCTCCCTTGCATGTGGGGCACGGGAACCATCCATGCACACACCAGCCAACGAATAGCGCATACGCCGGCAAGTCATGCATCGAGTACATGTACCAGACACGCATTATGAAGTTCCGTTTGCTAAAGGCGTCGTATGTCTTGAACCCATTATCCCAGGCTTCTTGTAATTCGTCCTTAAGCGGCTGCATGTACACATTCATATTTTTGCCCGGATAGTTGGGTCCTGGAATTATCAACGTCAGGAAAATGTTCTTTCTTTGCATAATCTGTCCGGGGGGGAGATTGAGTGGAAAGACAAATACGGGCCATAAACTATATTGGGCTGCCGTCATACCAAACACACTGAACCCATCCGTGCTGATGCCGACTCGAGGATGCCTCGGATCTGCCGCTTTGTCAGCATGTAATTCATCAAACTTTTTCCATGCAATACCATCCGATGTGTGTACCATCATCAGATTCCCATCTGCATCTAGTTCGGTTCTTTTGCCTGTTTTGTGCCATGTCATCTGTCTGGCCGTCTCTTCGACCATGAAAAGACGTTGAAGTCTTGGTACGATTGGCATATACCGAAGAACACTAACGGGGATTTTGGTCTGTGTCTTTTCACCCATACCGTTGTCTACCACAATATACCTGGAAGACTTGCAAATGGGAAAATAGTTCAAGTCCGCATAGTCAAGCCTAAATAAGGCACATCCTTTCTCATAGGCATGTATCTTCTCATAGGGCATCTTCAGTGCATGGAGGATTTTGTCCGACTGGTACAGGTTTGCAGGCATTACATGGCCTGTGGGTAGAAAGCATCCAAATACTGTCATAATTGCGTCATAGCATTCTCTGCCCAAGTTGAACTGAGCCTTCAGAGCCATTACTTGTGAGATGGCATCCAACTGACAAAGCTCAGTGTGCTCGTGGAGCGGACGTTTCGAAGACTCCAACATTTCATTGAAGGCCTTTGCAGATTCCTCCATCTCCTTGTCCGAATCCCGAGCATCATCATAGTCTTGCACCATGTTTTCCATCCCTGTACCATGCTCGTCGGTGCGACGACGATCCACCTCAGCTCGGTCACGTTGGGCAGACTCACCATGAAATGTCCACACCGTATAATCGGGCGTAAAACCACTCTTCTGCGGGTGTTTGCCCATTTCAGCCTCTGTCTTCTTTTCCCAATTGCCGCACCGGAAACAGGGGCACCAGGTTTTCTTTTGGCCATTTGCAAATGCGGCTTGCACAAACCCCTTAGTTTTTGTGAACCATTCAGCGCTCCATTTGTTCTGACCAGTGTGACCGGTATACATCCAAGCACGCTCACTCATCTTGACTTTCAGAGCTACTGGACACATATTGGTTACGCATACTGATGATTCAAGACACATATATAGCTAGCTATCAAGTTTCATCGGAATAGATCAAATAATTAATGGAGGAGGAGGACTTGTCATTTGTGCTCACCCACGAACGAAGGGGCAGAGCTCGTCAAACGCACGGCGAGGTCGTCGAACACCAAACCTCGCAGCGATGAAACAACTGCACATTTAAAACTACACGATCAACAATATTATATATGATGTTTTTCATAACTAAATCGAAAAATATATGACCTAACTAATAATTCACAACTATATGACCCCGTCGGCCTCTGGAAGGCCAAAGAACACCTTAATTTTCGGGAGGTGTCGGTGGTCGGGGTGCCCTGTCGGTGTCGGGGTGGCGTGTCGGGGTCGGGGTCTCGGGGTCGGGGTGTCGGGTCAGGGTGCCGGGTCGGGGTCGGGGTGCCGTGTCGGTGTCGGGGTCGGGGTGTCGGGTCCGACTCGCGGTCGGGGTCGGGGTCGGGGTCTCGGGGTCGGGGTGTCGGGTCGGGGTGCCGGGTCGGGGTCGGGGTGCCGTGTCAGTGTCGGGGTCGGGGTGTCGGGTCAGGCCCGGGGTCTCGAGGTCGGGGTCTCGGGGTCGGGGTGTCGGGTCAGGCTCGGGGTCGGGGTCTCGGGGTCGGGGTGTCTGGTCGGGGTGCCGGGTCGGGGTCGGGGTGCCGTGTCGGTGTCGGGGTAAGGGTGGGTGTGGTGTCAGGGTGTCGGTGTCGGGGTGTCGTGTCGGTGTCGGGGTCGGGGTCTCGGGGTCGGGGTGTCGGGTTAGGGTCGGGGTGCCGTGTCCGTGTCGGAGTCGGGGTGTCGGGTCAGGCTCGGGGTCGGGGTGTCGGGGTCGGGGTCGGGGTCGGGGTGTCGGGGTCGGGGTCGGGGTCGGGGTGTCGGGGTCGGGGTCTAGGGGTCGGGGTGCCGGGTCGGGGTCTGGGTGCGGTGTCGGGTCGGGGTGCCGTGTCGGGTCGGGGGTTTTTCCTCTTTTTTTCCTTTTCTTCTTCTTCCTTTTCTTCCTTTTTTTCCTTCTTCTTCTTCTTCTTCTTCTTCTTCTTCTTCCTCCTTTCCTTTTTCCTCTTCTTCTTCTCCTCCTCTCCTCTTTTTTCTTCTTCTTTTTCCTCTTCTTCTTTTTTCTTCTCTTCCTCCTCTTCTTCTTCTTCCTCTTCTTCTTCTCCTCCTCTCCTCTTTTTCTCTTCTTCTTCTTCTTTCCTCAAACTAAACTAAACCTAAAACTAAACTAAAACTAAACCTAAAACTAAATCTAAACCTAAAACTAAACTAAAACTAAAACTAAAACTAAATCTATACTAAAACTAAAAAGGAAAAAAACAGAAAAAAGGAGGCCGGGGCTCACCTTCTGCAGCGCCGGTGGAGGAGGGGGCGGGGCGGTGGAGGAGCTGGCCGGGGCGCGGGGCGGCCTGGAGCGGCGGGGGGCCGGGCCCGGCGCGGTGGGGCGCGGGGCGGCGGGGCGGCAGGGGGCGGGGGCGTCGGGGTGGCGGGGGGCCGGGGCGGGGGGGGGGGCGACGGGGCGGGGGGGGGGGGGGGGGCGGGGCGGCGGCGCGCGGCGGGCGGCGGCGGCGGGGGTGCGTGGTGGGGCGCGGGGCGGGACGAAGGTGAGAACAGAGAGGCGGGCGGGGGGCACGGGCCGTTAGATAGTGCCCTCTTTGCCGTCCGCCTCTCTTTGCCGTCCGCCACTTTGCCTCTTTGCCGTCCGTTGGCGGACGGCAAAGAGGTGGCCCATTAAGTTTTTCCCAAACGGGCGGGGGGTGGGGGCCACCTCTCTCTTTGACGTCTGCCAGCTGACGGCAAAGACTCTTTGCCATCTGCCAGCAGACGGCAAAGAACTGGCGGACGGCAAAGAGCTTCTTTGCCGTCTGCCAGTTCTTTGCCGTCTGCTTTTTGGTAGCTGATGGCAAAGAGCTGCTTTGTCGTCAGCTAGCAGACGGCAAAGAGCTGGCAGATGGCAAATTAGCTGATTCCAGTAGTGGGAGGTGGAGGTGGTGGCAGATCAGGACTCGGAGTCGTGCGCGTTGCAGGAGCCATCCTGAAGAGGTTGACCACCATTAGCACATAGATAGACAAATATTGAAGGTGAATCCAACGGAATGAAAATTGCAACATAAAGTCTTCACATCCGAACAAAATGAACGAATGCAATTCTCTTGAAGTGGTCACATATCCCTAAATTGCGAAGCCACGTAGAATTAGGTAGAAGAGGTAATCAACAAGGGATGGAGTCAACATATGACTTCGAAGCAACTCGAATACCACAACTAAAAATAAAACCAAGGATTGGCTTGCGAAATAAGCCGGAACAAACATATGATAGAGATTTCGTCCGAAGTTCTCGTGGTGGGACCTACACGGGCTCGATCGTACAGCACCATCATGTACAAGGCAGTGCACATGACATACGAAGCGTCCCCGAGTCAGCATAACCAAGTACTCTTTAAGACACAACGAGACCACTGTAAAATCGACCGTGAATAGGCGAACCACTAGACGTCGAACCCCAATTTCATATCATACATCTGTCGGAAGGATATCCTAAGAGCTACTTGAATTCCCACCTATGAAACTCCCGAAACTTTCCAGTTATGCAATCAGGTGTTGGGGATACAGGGGAAGCATAATATCTCACCCAAACTAGCAATACCTACATCCAGCTGTATCCATCCTTCAACACATAACCAAGAAACCTTCGGAAACCATCTACCTCAACCTTCGAAAAGCATCCGTTATACAAGTTATGGCGATAATCCCGAACTCCCGCCCGAGTACTGGGTGGCGTCGAGGTTATCTCACCAACGAACTGCATAAAGGAGATTTTCGATGTCGGCGAACATATCTCAAGTATTCCAGAATTGCAACGATAAAATTATGATGACAACACCTCAGAGCTCAACTCCCCGGGACACTTCCACTAAACCCCTGACAGGAGGCACCAAGATAGTGTTCTCATCATAAGCCATCGGAACAAATCCAAGATACTCGCGTGATCCTAAAATTTTTTAAGTGAAATTTGAGAAGAGAAGAGTCAAAACTCTACGTCAGGATGCCTTACCAGAGCGATGAGGAGACTGGGAAGTAAAAAGAATTCCTAAGCTCTCCGATATATAATTCCTAAATGACTCAAAACATTTTTCTAGACACAACTTGGCTGCTAAAAACGATCAAACAGTGCGGGCTCCTAAGGTCAGGGAAGGCTCTGATACCAACTTGTAACACCCTCGATGCGGCTATATCTCCCACGTGTCGAGGCACGACTTAGAGGCATAACCGCATTGAAAGCAATGTCGCAAGTTAGGCAATCATCACAACATCCCATGTAATGTATAAAATAAAAGGGGAGATACAATAGTTGGCTTACATTCGCCATGTCACATCAAAGTACATAAATAACATACATCATCCAAACACTCATGGCCCTACTACGGCGCCAAAAATAAAAGACAACCCAACAAGCGACATAGGTCCCGATCACCCCAACTGGGCACCACTACTGATCATCAGGAAAGGACACATAGTAACGCTGAGAATCCTCGTCGTACTCCCACTTGAGCTCAAGCGCTCCATCTGGAGCTGTATCATCTGTCCCTGCATCTGGTGTAATAGTAATCTGTGAGCCACAGGGACTCAGCAATCTCGCACCCTCGCGATCAAGACTATTTAAGCTTAATAGGTAGGATGGGGGTAAATGTAAGTGGAGCTGCAGCAAGCGACTAGCATATATGGTGGCTAACTTATTCGCAAAAGAGAGCGAGAAGAGGAGGCAAAGCACGAGCGAGAAACTAGAGAGCAACCTGCGCAAACATAACTCCAACACCGTGTCTGCTTCCCGGACTCCGCCGAGAAGAGGCCATCACGGCAACACACTTAGTTGATTCATTTTAATTAATTAAGGTTCAATTTATCTACAACCGGACATTAACAAATTCCCATCTGCCCATAACCGCGGGCACGGCTTTCGGAAGATCAATCCCTGCAGGGGGGTCCCAACTTAGCCCATAACGAGCTCTCACAGTCAACGAAGGAATAGACCTCCACCCAAGACACACCGATCAGACTCGGTATCTCGGTACAACAAGACGATTCAACAGGTTAAAACAAGTCCAGCAACACCGCCCGAATGTGCCGACAAATCCAGATAGGAGCTACACATATCTCTTTCTCAGGGCACACTCAGATTGTCCAAACTTCTGGTAGGCCAGCCCAGAGTTGCCCCTGGTAGCCACCGGCGGCTGACGGTTTGGACCAACACTCAGAGGAGCATAGGCCCGGGGGGGTTAAAATAAGATGACCCTCGGGCTCCGGAAACCCAAGGGAAAAAGAGGCTAGGTGGCAAATGGTAAAACCAATGTTGGGCATTGCTGGAAAAGCTTTAATCAAGGTGAACTATCAAGGGGTTCCCATTATAGCCCAACCACGTAAGGGACGCAACAAACCGGGAACATAACACCGATATGATAGAAACTAGGGCGGCAAGAGTGGAGCAAAACACTAGGCGAGAGGCCGAGCCTTCCACCCTTTACCAAGTATATAGATGCATTAAGATAACATAGCAATATAATGATATCCCAACAAGTAAATAAATGTTCCAACAAGGAACGGCTCCAATCTTCACCTGCAACTAACAATGCTATAAGAGGGGCTGAGCAAAGCGGTAACATAGCCAATCAACGGTTTGCTAGGACAATGGCGGGTTAGAGGTTGAACATGGCAATTTGGGAGGCTGACAAGCAAGTGGTAGGCATCGTAGCATTGGCATAGCAAACTAGCATAGCAAAGATAGTAGTGATTTCAAGGGTATGATCATCTTGCATGCACAGTTGTCAGAGTTGACTAGATCCTCAAAAGCAAACTCAACGGGCTCCTCGTTAGCGAACTCGTCTCCCGGCTCTACCCAAGCAACACAAACAAGAAACAAGAATACAATCAACCACGTGCAAACTCAAACAATAAGATGCAATGATGGTATGCTATGCGGGATGCGATGCGGGATGCAAAACGCAAGACGTGACAGGAAATGCATGAACCTGGCCTCAACTTGGAAAACCAAGTGTGCCACTGGATAGAGGGGATGAAATCGCTTGAAAACGATATAAAGATCATTGGAATCGGAGTTACGCTTTGGAAATGGCAAGCGTTTTAAGATATGACACCGGTCTGCGATTTACAGCAAGTAGGCATCTAAATGCAACGAAATGAACATGCTATAGCCACCAAACATGACAACAAAATACATGGCAGGGATTCCCACAAGATGCTTAAAAAAACACTAGCACTGAGCCACGGCCAAATTTATCCATTATGAGGTTCAAACAAGCATGGCAAAAACGCAAATGCAAAATGGATTTCAGACTTGGTGAAATTAACACTAGTCTGAAATTTCAGATCACGAAGCTCTCTTCGGAGCAGCAAAACAACATGATACATGACCTGATTATGAAAACTAAGAACATTGCATGGAGCTACTCAACAAGCTTATCAAAAGTCCCAAAGTGACCTGGGGCCAAAAGGGATCACAAAAAATACTAACAAGCACACGAACATAGCTCACGCACAATCAGTTTTCAGACTTAGTGAAAACTGAGACATGCTGAAATTTATCTCACGAAGGCATGTAAACGAGCTCGATGCACTCACTACAGTGCAAGTCATGGCAAGGCAAGCATATATCCATAAAGAAGGCACAAAATGATATCTAGAGATGGAAAGAACAATGGCATAGCATACACGGATCACTAACAATAGCATCGGCAAAATCGCAAACAAGTTGACGATCTGCCCAGATTTACCACGAAGCAAAAGTAGAGCTCGATTGACTCAAGCTAGAGTACTCCACATGTGCAAACAAAGACATGGATGGATAGATCATAACATGATTAACAAAACTCCCTTACTGATCATCCTCAAAAGAGGCACGGATCACTAGGAAACAAGCTGAACATATGGCATCATGAACTAAATAATCCCAGACTTAGTGAAATCCACTAAGTCCCTGAAAACAGATCTACCAAGTGCCTCACTTTGCAAGCTTGCACAAGTCACCACACACACCCTAAAAATGCATGGGTTGCACCACTGGAAAGAAGACAAAATGCTTAACAATTCATATCAAGGACTCACAGGCATATCATGCACACAATAATCATGGCAAAAATGACAAAAGTCTAAGATGAACTAGCAGATCTGACAATTATCTCACGAAGCCTCCTTCTAGCAGCATTTCGGGCTTCAATATGAACTCAAATGAAAATGATGCAATGGAATGAAATGATGTACATGTCGAGACGAACATTTTGATATGCTATATGTCCAAAACAGAGCTACGGATGCAAAGATATCATAAGTCAAAGTTTGCACAAAAATTAAGGGGGAGAGGGAAGAAAGTCAACCCTCCGTTTTTAGATCTCAGATCTAGGGTTCGGGTACTGTAGCACTGTAGTAGCGGGCGGTCACTGGAAGTAGAACTGCCCCAAGTATTTGACGGATAAGAAGGATGGCAAAGTGAACAAAGTTATTTTTGATATACATGTTATTTATGTGCACTTCACTAGTGTTTATAGCAACCCCTCAGTATTTGATACTAGTTCAGTTGCTAAGGTTAGTAACTCGAGACGGGAGTTGCAGAATGAACTGAGACTAGTTAAGGGTGAAGTGACGATGTGTGTTGGAAGTGGTTCTAAGATTGATATGATCATCATCGCACACTCCCTATACTTCTGAGATTAGTGTTGAACCTAAATAAATGTTATTTGGTGTTTGCGTTAAGCATGAATATGATTTGATCATGGTAATTGCTATACAGTTATTCATTTAAAGTCAGAGAATAATTGTTGTTCTGTTTACATGAATAAAACCTTCAATGGACATACACCCAACATGAATGGTTTATTGAATCTCAATCATAGTGTGATACACATATTCATAATATTGAAGCCAAAAGATGAAAAGTTAATAATGATAGTGCAACTTATTTGTGGCACTGTCGTTTAGGTCATATTGGTGTAAAGCGCATGAAGAAACTCCATGCTAATGGACTTTTGGGATCACTTGATGCTTGCGAACCATGCCTCATGTGCAAGATGACCAAGACTCCGTTCTTTGGAACAATGGAGCGAGCAACAGACTTGTTGGAAATAATACATACTGATGTGTGCGGTCCAATGAGTGTTGAGGCTCACGGAGGGTATCGTTATTTTCTGACCTTCACAGATGATTTGACAAGATATGGGTATATCTACTTAATGAAACATAAGTCTGAAACATTTGAAAAGTTCAAAGAATTTTAGAGTGAAGTGGAAAATCATCGTAACAAGAAAATAAAGTTTCTACGATCTGATCGCGCAGGCGAATATTTGACTTATGTGTTTAGTCTTCATTTGAAACAATGTGGAATAATTTTGCAACTCACGCCACCTGGAACACCATAGCATAATGGTGTGTCCGAACATTGTAATCATACTTTATTGGATATGGTGCGATCTATGATGTCTCTTACCGATTTACCACTATTGTTTTGGGGTTATGCATTAGATACAACTGCATTCATGTTAAATGGGGCACCATCTAAATCCATTGAGATGACACCGTATGAACTATGGTTTGGCAAGAAAACAAAGCTGTCGTTTCTTAAAGTTTGCGGTTGCGATGCTTATGTGAAAAAGGTTCAAACAGATAAGCTTGAAACCAAATCGGAGTAGTGCCTCTTCATGGGATACCCAAAAGAAACTGTTTGTTGCTAAGAATGGATCCTTTCTAGAGAAGGAGTTTCTCTCGTAAGAAGTGAGTGGGAGGAAAGTAGAACTTGGTGATGTAGTTGTACCTTCTCCCGAATTGGAAAGTGGTTCATCACAGAAATCAGTTCCAGTGATGCCTACACCAATTAGTGAGGAAGTTAATGATGACGATCATGAAGCTTCAGACCAAGTTACTACCGAACCTCGTAGGTCAACAAGAGTACGTTCCACACCAGAGTGGTACGGTAATCCTATTCTGGAGTTCATGTTACTTGACCATGACGAACCTACGAACTACGAGGAAGCGATGATGAGCCCAGATTCCGCGAAATGGCTTGAGGCCATGAAATCTAAGATAGGATCCATGTATGAGAACAAAGTGTGGACTTTGATTGACTTCTCGGATGATCGGCAAGCCATTGAGAATAAATGGATCTTCAAGAGGAAGGCAAACACTAATAGTAGTGTTACTATCTACACAGCTCGAATTGTCGCAAAAATGTTTTTGACAAGTTCAAGGTGTTGACTATGATGAGATTTTCTCACTCGTATTGATGCTTAAAAGTCTGTCCGAATCATGTTAGCAGTTGCCGCATTTTATGAAATCTGGCAAATGGATGTCAAAACTGCATTCCTTAATGGATTTCTTAAAGAAGAGTTGTATATGATGCAACCAGAAGGTTTTGTCGATCCTAAAGGTGCTAACAAAGTGAGCAAGCTCCAGCGATCCATCTATGGACTGGTGCAAGCATCTTGGAGTTGGAATATATGCTTTGATAAAGTGATCAAAGCATATGGTTTTATACAGACTTGCAGTGAAGCCTGTATTTGCAAGAAAGTGAGTGGGACCACTACAGCATTTCTGATAAGTATATGTGAATAACAGATTGTTGATCGGAAATAATGTAGAATTTTCTAGAAAGCATAAAGGAGTGTTTTGAAAGGATTTTTCAAAGAAAGACCTTGGTGAAGCTACTTACATATTGAGCATCAAGATCTATAGAGATAGATCAAGACTCTTGATATATTTTCAATGAGTACATACCTTGACAAGATTTTGAACTAGTTCAAAATGGAACAATCAAAGAAGGAGTTCTTGCCTGTGTTGCAAGGTGTGAAGTTGAGTAAAGACTCAAAACCCAACCACGGTAGAAAATAGAAAGAGAATGAAAAGTCATTCCCTCTGCCTCAGTTATAGGTTCTACAAAGTATGCTATGTTATGTACCAAACCTATTGTGTACCTCACCATAAGTTTGGCAAGAGGGTACAATAGTGATCCAGGAGTGGATCATTGGACAGCGGTCAAAAAATATCCTTAGTGGAATAAGGAAATGTTTCTCGGTTATGGAGGTGACATAGAGTTCATCGTAAAAAGTTACGTCGATGCAAGCTTTGACACCGAGCTGGATGACTCTAAGTCTCAATTTAGATACATATTGAAAGTGGGAGCAATTAGCTAGAGTAGCTCCGTTCGAAGCATTGTAGACAAATAAAATTTGCAAAATACATATGGCTCTGAATGTGGCAGACCCGTTGACTAAATTTCTCTCACAAGCAAAACATGACCACTCTTTGGTGTTAATCACATAGCGATGTGAACTAGATTATTGACTCTAGTAAACCCTTCGGGTGTTAGTCACATGGAGATGTGAACTAATCACATAAAGATGTGAACTATTGGTGTTAAATCACATGACGATGTGAACTAGATTATTAACTCTAGTGCAAGTGGGAGACTGAAGGAAATGTGCCCTAGAGGCAATAATAAAGTTGTTATTTATTTCCTTATATCATGATAAATATTCATGCTAGAATTGTATTAACCGGAAACTTAGTACATGTGTGAATACATAGACAAATAGAGTGTTACTAGTTTGCCTCTACTTGACTAGCTCATTGAATCATTGATGGTTAAGTTTCCTAACAATAGACATGAGTTGCCATTTGATTAACGGGATCACATCATTAGAGAATAATGTGATTGACTTGACCCATTCATTAGCTTAGCACGATGATCGTTTAGTTTGTTGCTATTGCTTTCTCCATAACTATACATGTTCCTATGACTATGAGATCATGCAACTCCCGAATACCAGAGGAACACTTTGTGTGCTACCAAACGTCACAACCAATCTGGGTGATTATGAACGTGCTCTATAGGTGTCTCCGATGGTGTTTGTTGAGTTGGCATGGATCAAGATTAGGATTTGTCACTCCGATTGTCGAAGAGGTATCTCTGGGCCCTCTCGGTAATGTACATCACAATAAGCCTTGCAAGCAATGTAGCTAATGAGTTAGTTACGAGATGTAGCATTACGGAACGAGTAAAGAGACTTGCCAGGAACGAGATTGAACTAGGTATTGAGATACCGATGATCGAATCTCGGGCAAGTAACATACGATGACAAAGGGAACAACGTATGTTGTTATGCGGCTCGACCGACAAAGATCTTCATAGAATATGTAGGAACCGATATGAGCATCTAGGTTCCGCTATTGGTTATTGAACGGAAGTGAGTCTCGGTCATGTCTACATAGTTCTCGAACCCGTAGGGTCCGTGTCGGTGTCAAAACCGGCGGATCTCGGGTAGGGGGTCCCGAACTATGCGTCTAGGCCGGATGGTAACAGGAGGCAAGGGACCCGAAGTTTTACCCAGGTTCGGGCCCTCTTGATGGATGTAAAACCCTACGTCCTGCTTGATTAATATTGATGATATGGGTAGTACAAGAGTAGATCTACCACGAGATCAGAGAGGCTAAACCGTAGAAGCTAGCCTATGGTATGATTGTTGATCTGTATGTTGTCCTACGGACTAAAACCCTCTGGTTTATATAGACACCGGAGAGGGTTAGGGTTACACAAAGTCGGTTACAATGGTAGGAGATCTACGTATACGTATCGCCAAGCTTGCCCTCCATACCAAGGAAACTCCCTTCCGGACACGGGACGAAGTCTTCAATCTTGTATCTTCATAGTCCAGGAGTCCGGCCGAAGGTATAGTCCAGCTACCCGGACACCCCCTAATCTAGGACTCCCTCCGTCCGAATGCTTAACGTTCGGTGACGATCGGTATTATGAGTTTATGTGTTTTGACGAACCGAAGGTAGTTCAGTGTCCCGGAGTTGATCACGGACATGACGAGGAGTCTGAAAATGGCGACTGCTGAAAGATGTCCGTGGTAGTAAACTCCATGATCGGCGCCCAATCGGGTTCGATCGGCAGGGGAGCGGAGGGTTCGGAGTCCGGAGAGGAGTCCGGCTCCTTGGAGTCACGAGTCTCGTGGAGTGCGGGGCTGGTGTTCGGCTCAATCGCCGTTGGGATCGCAGCCCCTGAGGTGGCGTCCAACCACCCATCCTCGATTGGCACTGTTGGCTCTGAATTGAGGGTCGAAGCTGATGCGGGTGCGGCCTCCAGGGCACTATTCGGCGGCAGAGCTAGATCATGCTCGTCATGACAGTGCGGCGCGCTCGGTAGTGGCTCGAATCCGTCAAAGATCAAGTCCCGCGGATGTCAGCCGTGTAGTTTAAACTTCCAAATCTGACCTGATGGCTAGGGGCATAGCTTTCGATCTGCTCCAGATGACCAAGCGAATTGGCCCGCAGTGCGAAGCCGCCGAAGACGAAGATCTGTCCGGGGAGGAAGGTCTCACCCTGGACTGCATCGCTATTGATGATCGTAGGAGCCATCAAGCCTGACGGCGACGACACAGAGGAACTCTCAATGAAAGCACCAATGTCAGTGTCAAAACCGGCGGATCTCGGGTAGGGGGTCCTGAACTGTGCGTCTAGGCCGAATGGTAACAGGAGGCAAGGGACAAGAAGTTTTACCCAGGTTCGGGCCCTCTTGATGGAGGTAAAACCCTACGTCTTGCTTGATTAATATTGATGATATGGGTAGTACAAGAGTAGATCTACCATGAAATCAGAGAGGCTAAACCCTAGAAGCTAGCCTATGGTATGATTGTTGATCTGTACGTTGTCCTACGGACTAAAACCCTCCGGTTTATATAGACACCGGAGAGGGTTAGGGTTACACAAAGTCGGTTACAATGGTAGGAGATCTACATATCCGTATCGCCAAGCTTGCCCTCCACGCCAAGGAAAGTCCCTTCCGGACACGGGACGAAGTCTTCAATCTTGTATATTCATAGTCCAGGTGTCCAGCTGAAGGTATAGTCCGGCTATCCGGACACCCCCTAATCCAGGACTCCCTCAGTAGCCCCTGAACCAGGCTTCAATGACGACGAGTCCGGTGCGCAGATTGTCTTCGGCATTGCAAGGCGGGTTCCTCCTCCAAGTACTTCATAGAAGATTTTGAACACAAAGATAGTGTCCAGCTCTGCAAAATAAGTTTCCACATATTGCCATAGAGAATAATATTTACACAAATCTAATCTGCTGACGTATTCCGTAGTGTGACACACCACGGCCAAGCCTTTATCCGAATCGTTTTATTATCCCACCTCAGCACGTCATGCGAGGCGGTTTCCTTGGCACGTCTTGTTAAAGCAGACATCGTGTCCCCTTATTCCAGGATTCTCATCAATACGGGCGTGGGTAACCCAACCGCGCCATTGATTACGGCGCTTGGAGATAAGCGAGTTTTACCAGGCTGGTGGGGACACGTAGTTGCATCCACCCATATAAGGGGATAAAGATCCACCTTTTCACCTACGCCTTCTTCCTCCTTTGCCTATCCATTCTCGCGCACTCGAGCTCCAGGCCAAGTCCGCACTCCCCACCTCAACCTTCTCCAGCCATGTCCGGAGCGGGAGGCAAGTGGATGGTCTCCTCCGTCACGAAGGGGCACATCAAAAAACTGAGGAAGGCCGTTTACTTGTCTAACGACATCGCGCACCGGCTTCCCAAAGAGGGGCAGCTCCTCCCCACCCCAAGGCCCCATGAGAGGGTAGTGTTCCTTCCCCACTTCCTCTATGGACTGGGCTTTCCTATCCACCCATTCATCCGGGGACTCATGTTCTACTATGGCCTGCATTTCCATGATCTGGCCCCGAACTTCATCCTCAACATCTCGGCGTTTATCGTCGTGTGCGAGGCTTTCCTCTGCATCCGCCCCCATTTCGGCTTATGGCTCAAGACTTTCAACGTCAAGCCGAAGGTGGTGTGCAGCAACCAGGCGGAGTGCGGAGGCTCCATGGTGGGCAAGATGCCCAACGTCTTATGGCTCGAGGGCTCCTATGTGGAGACCCTGAAGGGGTGGCAATCGGGGTGGTTTTACATCACCGAGCCGCGCGACCCTAAGTGGGTCGCAGCCCCCGAGTTCCGGTCCGGACCCCCAATGCGGCTCACGTCCTGGAAAGAGACGGGGCTGTCGTCGGGCAGCAAAGGAGAGGTGACTGGACTGCAAACATGCATCCAATCCCTGGTGGACAAGCAGCTCAAGCTTGTCAACGTAGTCCAGGTTATGCTCATCTGCCTGATCCTCCTGTGTCAACAACGGGCCTTCAATCTGTGGGAGTTCAACCCGGCGCAGCACCGAAGTCTGAGCAGGCTCTTCGACACAATGTACGAAGATGCCTGGAAGGTGCTTTTCAAGGGCGCCGAGGCTCCCGCATCCGCTACCGAGGATCGCGGATTCCGCGCACAGCGTCACGCTAGCGTGGTAAGTTGTTTGCACCTTTTACAGGGTATTAGTTTTTCATAGTTTAACTTTGTGCAGGATCTAAGCTCCCTTACCTTTGACAGGTTTGGCAGGCAAAGTCCGGACAGATCGACTGTCCGGCTCCTTTGCCCGAACACCCAGCTGATGCCCGCTTGGCGAAGCGGCTGGTTTCGGCATCCCATGTGGTGCCGGAGAAGAAGGCCACAAAGAAGGCCACGGGGACTCGAAAAAGTGCCCGGCGCCAGGAGGTGTCGGGTTCATCATCCGGCGGCTCCAAGGCGCATTCCTCCCATGAAGACGAGGAGGAGGAAGAAGAGACCTCTCCCCCTCAAGCGGGGGGAGAGAAGAAAAGGAAGGACGCTCTCACTAGGGAGGCCGAAGGGTCCAAGAAGGGGAAAACCCTTCCTCCGGACTACTCCACCAACGGCGACGATGGCGGAGAGGAGTGGCCGCTCAGGGCCAAGCCCCTGGCGAAATCGTAAGTATCCGGATACTAGAGTAATTCATAGTATTCCTTTATTGCACAGCTTTCCCTTATGTCGAGTATGATTATGTAGCCCACCCAAAGACCGGCTCGACGCGTCGTCGACCGGTTCACTAGACTCGTCCGATGTGAATTCACTTCCGACGGCTTCCTCCCCCCGCCCTACGGATGACGTCAAAGTGTTGTCCCAACAGGTTCCAAGCCAGGAGGAGGTGGTCCTGGAGGCACCGCAAGGCGACCTCCCAGACTCCAGGAGTAAAGGGGATAAAACCCCCAGGGCTCCAAGTCCGGCTCTAGGCCGGACACCGCTCCGGAACCTTCAAAGGTTCCAGAGTCCAGCGGGGGACCTCCTTCCAAAAGGAGCAACCCCACTGTGCCGGTGACCCCCATCCAATCGGAGGCGCCGAACAATCTGTTGGAGGTGCTCAAAGGCGCCTCCATCGACGAGGAGCACCGCACCATTATGAGTGCAGTTGTCCAGAAGGTTCAGTCCGCCAAGAGCGGACTGACTGAAGCTTGTAATATTACCGCATAGACAGTAGCCCTTGATGCTCTGTTTGCCGTTTGGGAAGAAAAGCCGAATAGAGGATCAAATAAAATTCGCAGGAGTCTAACAAAAAGGAGTCAATATGCGTATGCAGGCTTCTCTGTTGGCGTCCGCCGTACTGACTGCGGAAGTGGACACGCTAAAGCAGAACCTCGAGCAGTCCGAGCAAGAGCTCGGGCGTGCCAAGAAGCAGCTCGAGGAGAAGGAAGGTAAGAAATACCTTGTTTAAATATATATAAAAAAGGTGCAATTGCAAAAAATGACAGGATTATCGTGGCTATTGTAGGGGCCACGTCTGAGGTGGCGACCCTTAAGCAAGCGCTGCTTGAGGCCGAGAAGAGGGCGGCCGCGGAGCGCACCGAGCGGGAGAAGTATGAGGCCCAGGTTGGCAAGGTGCGGCAAGAGCTCCAGGCTCTCATGAAAAACATGAGAGTTTGGAGCTTGACTCAAAGACGCGAGCGTCCGAGCTCGCGGTGGCTATTAAAGATGCCAAGTATGCCAAGGCCAAATCCCAGAAGACCCTCCAGGAGTTGGATGCGGTGAAAAAGATAGCGGCGGGTGAGGCATTCTTTATGCAAAGCAAACACATAAACATGAGTTACTTGTTACTTACCCGAATCCGGAGCTCTCCAGGAGCGTTCGTAGATCTTCCCCATAGCGTGTCCGATGCCTCCGCATTCTATCGAGCCGAGGAGCTAGCTCGACGGAGAAGGTGTTCTGGTCCAAGTATGCTGAGGCCGGACACCGCGTGCCCTTGAGCGACCCGCTGAAGCAACTTGTCGAGCTCCACAAGGTGGCCGAACAGGCCGTGAAGGGCCTAATAGTTCGGCTGTGTCCTGGAGAGGCTCTTCCTGGGAGCTATTTTGGGTTGGTGCGGCGGCTGGTGGGGGCCTGTCCAAGGCTTGAAGTCATCAAGCGCTCCGTCTGCATTAAAGGTGCCCGTAGGGCCCTTGCCCGCGGTAAGGTGCACTAGGGCAAGCTGGATGCTGAGAATCTTGTGAAGGACGGGCCACTGCCGGGGAAAGACCATTGCAAGCCCGAGAATTATTATAAGGATGTTCTGAAGGGTGCCTGCCTTATGGCGGATGAATGTTCCAGGGATGTAATCTTTGAGTAAAACTCGCTCGTTTTGTCCTGTGCGCTGAAAACTTGTTCATATGCGCTAAGCAATGCTGTTGGAATTTAAAATATTACCTTCTGTGCGGCTGTTTATCAATTCTGAGAGATGGCGAGTCGTCGGCTTCTGCCCCCATGCCGCTAGTGCTGGGGTGTTTGGGGATAAACCTGAGTGCTCTTTTTCCCATGTTTGGGTCCTTCGAGGGAGGCGCTCAGCACAACGAACAAGGCAATCGGACTATAATGCTTGAACACTCTAACTTAGCCATAGAATTCAATAATTTTAAATTTCGGCGAAGCCCCTGGTATTCGGAAGACCGAGTTCGGGGCGCTATCCACACCTTGGCCGGAAAGAGCCGACTCCTCACTCTAAGCGGCATAAGTCTTTAGGGACTCGAAAAACCTCTTGAACAGTGACCAGCTCTCGCTTCATCATGCCAGTCAGTTTTAGCTTTCTCTACTAAGGTGCTCGACCCAGCTCAACTGGGGCACAATCGCAGTAGTTCTCCTAGTGCTACCTTAGCCGATATAACGGAACGTAAGGCACTAAAACATAGGAGCTGGGAAAACCCAACTATTGACCCAAGACATGATTCGGAGCGGATGCATATAATGCTATAAATTTGGGGTGTCGCACTTGTTAAAGTGTTCGGACTTCTCACACCATATTGAGGGGTACTAAAGCCCCTGGCATATTTTGGCTGTACCAAAGTGTACGGGTGCAACATGTCATTAAGGAACATATATTTGTAAAAAAAGTAATGCAAAAATAGGCAAAAGCTATGCATTGTTCATTAAAAAGGGCTGTGATCAAAGCAGAACGGTACAAATAATGCGATAAGCAAAAGGTTGGACTATTTAACATGTCCGTTCCAGGGGCAGGCTGCGGAATGGTATGCGAAACAGGTATACTGCTTGTGATTGGGTCCACCTGGGAGTTCCGTAATGCGGCATGGCTTGTCTGCTTCCTTGGTTCTTGCATCGTTTGTGCGGCAATTGAACTGCCGAACAGGCCTTCCGAAGAATGGAGTCCTGAAAATAAGAGAAAATTAAAAAATCGGTAGCCCCTCGTGCGGTTTAAGCCGTGTTTCAGGCGTGCCGTGATGGTGCCCCTCCCCCTGTATCCATGGTATTTCTAGAGCATAGTTATGTACGCGAAGCACTGGCTTCGCATTTTTGCGAGGGCTGGGGTTGGGGCCGCATTGCTACGCCTGCTCGGAACGTGCCAAGCGATCTTGTTGTAGGTTACTCCAGGCGCGCTTGACAGTGTCCGAACGTTTAATGGCCGGACTGGAGAACTGCCTGGAGAGGCTGCTTTGTACTTCCGCTGCAAGGGCCGCCGTGTGCTCCTCCGTTCGGAGAGAGCGTTCGGTGTTTCCATTGACCGTAATTACTCCTCGAGGGCCTGGCATCTTGAGCTTAAGGTATGCGTAGTGCGGTACCGCGTTGAACTTGGCGAATGCGGTTCGCCCGAGCAGTGCGTGATAGCCACTGCGGAATGGGACTATGTCGAAGATTAACTCCTCGCTTCGGAAATTATCGGGAGATCCGAAGACCACTTCAAGTGTGACTGAGCCTGTACAGTTGGCCTCTACACCTGGTATTACGCCTTTAAAGGTCGTTTTGGTGGGCTTAATCCTCGAGGGATCTATCCCCATTTTCCGCACTGTATCCTGGTAAAGCAGGTTCAGGCTGCTGCCGCCGTCCATAAGGACTCTAGTGAGATGAAATCCGTCAATAATTGGGTCTAGAACCAATGCGGCGAATCCGCCATGACGGGTGCTAGTGGGATGGTCCCTTCGATCAAAGGTGATCGGGCAGGAGGACCATGGGTTGAACTTTGGGGCGACTGGCTCTACCGCGTATACGTCCCCTAATGCGCGCTTCCGCTCCCTCTTGGGGATGTGAGTTGCGTATATCATGTTCACTGTCCGCACTTGTGGGGGAAAACCCTTCTGTCCACTGCTGTTCGGCGGCCAGGACTCTTCGTTGTCATCGCTATGCAGTCCCTTGTCGGTATTTTCGGCATTTAACTTGCTTGCCTGCTTGAACACCCAACAATCCCTGTTGGTGTGATTGGCCGGCTTTTCGGGGGTGCCATGTATCTGGCATAAGCGGTCGAGTATTCGGTCCAAACTGGACGGGCCCCTAGGATTTCTTTTGAATGGCTTTTTCCGCTGACCAGATTTATAGCCTCTGAATCCGGCATTAACTGCCATATCCTCAGCATTGTCGTCGTTAATGCGGCGCTTCTGCTTGTTGCGACGCGACCTGCCACTACTGTCCATGGTATCTGAATTACCAGGGTTCTTGGTCATATTGTTACTACAAGCGAGCCAGCTATCTTCTCCCGCGCAAAAGCGGGTCATGAGTGTCGTGAGTGCTGCCATAGATTTCGGCTTTTCCTGTCCAAGGTGCCGGGCAAGTCACTCGTCACAGATATTGTCCTTGAAGGCTGCTAGGGCCTCTGCATCCAGATAGTCGACTATTTGATTTTTCTTTGTTAGGAACCGTGTCCAGAATTTCCTCGCCAATTCATCTGGCTGCTGAATTACGTGGCTTAGGTCATCGGCGTCTGGTGGTCGCACATAAGTGCCCTGGAAATTGTCGAGGAATGTGGCTTCCAGGTCCTCCCAACAACCGATTGATCCTGCTGGCAAGCTGTTAAGCCAATGCCGAGCTGGTCCTTTAAGCTTGAGTGGGAGGTATTTGATGGCGTGGAGATCATCGCCGCGGGCCATGTGGATATGAAGGAGATAATCCTCAATCCATACCGCAGGATCTGTTGTGCCATCATATGATTTGATGTTTACGGGTTTGAAACCTTCGGGGATTTGATGATCCATTACTTCGTATGTGAAGCATAGTGGGTGTGCGGCGCCTCTGTACTGGGCTATATCACGACGTAGCTCCAATGCGCTTTGTCTACTATGTTCGGCCCTACCGGATTTATGTCCGGCGTGACGGTTACCGACTCGAGTCGTGGGGCACCCACGCGATCCGTAGATTGATCTTGTTTGCCTTGCCTTGTCCTCCAACATATCTCGCAGGTCTGGCGCATTTTCCCGTGCCTTGGTACGGGGTGCGGCTTGAGTGGAGGGCCGAGAGGCCTCTCTGTCGCGGCCACGAGGTGGCCGGTCCGCCGTATCAAGTGCTTGTGATGTAGGCTTGAGTGCTTCCTCTGCTAATCGGGGTAGCAACCTGCGCTTTGGGTAGCTTTTGGAGGGGCGTTCGAGTTTATGCTCTTCGGCCGCAAGGACTTCAGTCCATCTGTCGGCTAGCAAATCTTGATCAGCTCTAAGCTGTCGCTATTTTTTCTTGAGGCTTCTTGCCGTGGCCATAAGCCTGAGTTGAAAATGCTCTTGATCGATGGGATCCTCTGGCACGATGAATTCATCGTCGTCGAGGCTTGCCTCGTCTTCGAAGGGAGGCATATAATTGTCGTCCTCGACCTCTCTGTCTGCCGCTCTCTCATGAGGGCTGGCTTCTCCATCCTCCTGTGCTGAATCTTGCTGGAGGGGGTTTTCTTCGGCACTCTTCAGAGTATTATTATCTCCCGTGCTGGAGTCACTGTATTTGTTTTGGCGGGATTTTGAGCGGCACCGCTGGCGCCGGCGCTTAAGCTGTTTCTTGGAGGGGTCATCCTCCACTGTTCCATCGCCATCTCCTTCCTTTGGGGTGTCCACCATGTATATGTCATATGACAAGGTGGCTTTCCAGGGCCCAATAGGCGCTGGTTCTTCATCGTCTCCTTCATCGGCGTCCATACCATCGATGTCTTCGGAGTCGAAGTCGAGCATGTCGGTTAAGTCGTCGACAGTGGCTACAAAGTGGGTGGTGGGTGGGGTTTGAATTTCTTCATCGTCCGTATCCCAACCTTGCTGACCGTAGTACGGCCAGAGCTCTCCTGATAAATAGAGATACTTTAGAGTCTTCAGAATATCACCGAAAGGCGAGTGCTGAAAGATGTCCGCGACGGTAAACTCCATGATCGGCGCCCAATCGGATTCGATCGGCAGGGGAGCGGAAGGTTCGGAGTCCGGAGAGGAGTCCGGCTCCTTGGAGTCACGAGTCTCGCGGAGTGCGGGGCTGGTGTTCGGCTCGATCGCCGTTGGGATCGCAGCCCCCGAGGTGGCGTCCAACCACCCATCCTCGATCGGCGCTGTTGGCTCTGAATTGAGGGTCGAAGCCGATGCGGGTGCGGCCTCCAGGGCACTGTTCGGCGGCAGAGCTAGATCATGCTCGTCGTGACAGTGTGGCGCACTCGGTAGTGGCTTGAATCCATCGAAGATCAAGTCCCCGCGGATGTCAGCCGTGTAGTTTAAACTTCCAAATCTGACCTGACGGCCAGGGGCATAGCTTTCGATATGCTCCAAATGGCCAAGCGAATTGGCCCGCAGTGCGAAGCCGCCAAAGACGAAGATCTGTCCGGGGAGGAAGGTCTCACCCTGGACTGCATCGCTATTGATGATCGTAGGAGCGATCAAGCTTGACGGCGACGACATACAGGAACTCTCAATGAAAGCACCAATGCCAGTGTCAAAACCGGCGGATCTCGGGTAGGGGGTCCCGAACTGTGCGTCTAGGCCGGATGGTAAGAGGAGGCAAGGGACACGAAGTTTTACCCAGGTTCGGGCCCTCTTTATGGAGATAAAACCCTACGTCCTGCTTGATTAATATTGATGATATGGGTAGTACAAGAGTAGATCTACCACGAGATCAGAGAGGCTAAACCCTAGAAGCTAGCCTATGGTATGATTGTTGATCTGTATGTTGTCCTACGGACTAAAACCCTCCGGTTTATATAGACACCAGAGAGGGTTAGGGTTACACAAAGTCGGTTACAATGGTAGGAGAACTACATATCCGTATCGCCAAGCTTTCCCTCCACGCCAAGGAAAGTCCCTTCCGGACACGGGAAGAAGTCTTCAATCTTGTATCTTCGTAGTCCAGGAGTCCGGCCGAAGGTATAGTCCGGCTATCCGGACACCCCCTAATCCAGGACTCCCTCAGTCCGCACGCTTAACGTTCGATGACGATCGGTATTATGAGTTTATGTGTTTTGACGAACCGAAGGTAGTTCAGAGTCCCGGAATTGATCACGGACATGACGAGCAGTCTCAAAATGGTCGAGACATAAAGATCGATATATTGGAAGCCTATGTTTGGACATCGGACTGGTTCCGAGTGGTTCGGGCATTTTTCCGGTGTATCGGGAGGTTACCGGAATCCCCCGGGGAGTATATGGGCCTTATTGGGCCTTAGTGGAATAGAGGAGAGGGAAGGGAAAAGAGGGATGCGCGCCCCCCTAGCCCAATCTGAATTGGGAGGGGGCGGCCCCCTTTCCTTCCTCCCTCTCTGCTCCTTCCTTACTCTCCGACTCCTACTTGGAAGGGGGGGATCCTACTCTCGGAGGGAGTAGGACTCCCCTAGGGCTCGCCATAGAGAGGGACGACCCTCCCCCTCCTCCTCTCCTTTATATACGGGGGAGGGGGCACCCCATGGACACACAAGTTGATCATTGATCTTTTAGCCGTGTGTTGTGCCCCCCTCAACCATAATCCATCTCGGTTATATCGTAGCGGTGCTTAGGTGAAGCCCTGTTCCGGTAGCATCATCATCACCGTCATCACGCCATCGTGCTGATGAAACTCTCCCTTGAAGCTCTACTAGATCGTGAGTTCACGGGACGTCACCGAGCTAAATGTGTGTAGATCGCGGAGGTGCCGTACGTTCGGTACTAGGATCGGTCGATCGTGAACTCATACGACTACATCAACCGCGTTGTCATAACTCTTCTGCTTACGTTCTATGAGGGTACGTGGACGACACTCTTCCCTCTTGTTGCTATGCATCACCATGATCTTGCGTGTGTGTAGGATTTTTTTTGAAATTACTACGTTTCCCAACATTTCCCCCATTCCTTTCCCCTTTGAACCACGTCCTAGATTCATGCCATACTACTTTCCTCACTACTTTCCTGTTTGATCCAACACCTAGATTCAAGTGCAGAAGCGGAAAAAGCCCACATGCAGCTAGAGCAATGCATGTGGAATAAGTAAATTATACCGTAAGGTTCTTGTGGTGTGGTTCGATGGGTAACCGGAGGCCGTTTGGCCCACACTATGTACGATGACGAGGAAGAAGGGGTCAGAGGCCCTCCCGCGCCGCCGCTGGGTGAAAGAGAACAGCTGCGCCGGTGGTGGATCCTCGCCGACGGCAACAACGTTAAGCCTCCTTCCCTTCCTGGCGGACAGATCTCGCCGGCTCTTTGACTAGCAGTGAGGGGAGAGAGAGAGAGAGGCCAACAAAGTCTTGTTTGGATCTGGAGAGGGTGAGAGAGTGTGAAGAGAGCAACTACAAGCGTTGAGGCTCCAGCGTGTATATATATACTGGAGAGAGAGTGTGAAGAGTGCAAATCCTAGAAAACAAGCGCCGAGGCTGCACCGTATACGTGATGAGGTGATTATACAGCCACTACGAGATCGTATAGCCACGTATCCATCCATTTTGAACATTCAAAGAATCCTCCTGATACCGCCCCATATCACTTTCTCTCTCTGTCATGCGGGGCCTACATGTCATTGGGTGGAAGAAAGAAGTCGAACAAAAACAAAATTATGCTCAAGTGTAGTTATCCAACCCGAGACCTCAAGTTTGATGAGCGAACAGGCTAACCAGCTACACCACCCTCCCGTTATGTTCAACAAGAGGAAATTAACCTTTTATACATTCCTGCATTCGTGTGACAAGCATGCCGTGTTTTTTTGGTGTGTGAGTCATTGGGATTTAAATCATAATCATGTCATGTGGCTTTGTTGGTAAGGTTTTTTGGGATTTAAAGCAGTGTTGGTAGTACAGAAATAATGCAGCCTTAGTCACCTTACCTCTCTCCACGTAGTACGTTGGGTCCCACCAGTCAGTGGGTGAAACAAACAAATTAATAAGAGAAATTAAAAGCGCCATCGGTGTATCTTACCTCACACATCTCGCTACTTTTAACATCCCAAATTTTCAATTTGGAATGTTATACATTAGGTCATCATTGCATATCATACTTTATTGCATTTTGGCTTGATCCTACAAATTCTACGCAACTCAAGGATCTACGGAGAGTGTTGGGGATTTCGTTATTTTCATATTTGGGTTTTCTCAAAATTTGAAAATAGGATCATTTGATTTTAATTATTTTCTCTTCGAATATTTATTTTATAAAAATAAAAAAGAGAGGATAAAATGACTTCCTCAAAATAAATAAATATTGGAGATTTAATATTAAAATCAAATAAGATTTTTCTTCAAAGTTTTATTGCTATTTTATTAGAATTAGGAAAAATATGTGTTTTCCAAATTTGCATTAGAGTCCCAAATAAATGTTCACCTTGTCTAGTAGATTTTTAGAGGATGGGGAAAATTTATTTCAGGATTTTTGGAGTCATTTAGTATTTCTTTTCTTCATTTTTCTGCGCGGAATTATTTTAAAAAAGTCAACCGACTTACTGGGCCGTGTCCGAGTGGGACACTGCGCCCGAGAGGCTTTATAAGTTGAGCCCACGACCCCGCCGAGGCCATAGTCGCCCGCCCCACCGAAACCCTAGCCATGCCGCCCGCCAGTTCACCGCCGCCGCCGCCAGCCCGCCGACGCCGCCCGCAACCGCCGCGCCGCGCGGCCCTGCCGCCGCCGGAGTTCGCCGGAGTCGCCGGAGTTCGTCGCCGCCGCCGGTTTTTCTTTGCCGGTTCGGTTTTTATGGTAAAACCCTAGATGAGTTTTTTTAGTATAGATCGGTTTTATTTTTTCCCCGGTTTATTTATTTAGCGAATGCCCGTTCATTTGTTTTAACGAACGATATTCACCATTTAGCCGCAGACAGCGAACGTTCGTTCGTTAGCCTGTTCATCGGTTTTTTTTTCTATTTCACGGATTTGTCGCGATTATTTTCGATCGTGATTTCTGATCCGATTTTTGTTTTAGTTTGACTTTTCGCTCGTTTATCGGAATCAGGCGATTGAAGCGCCTAGAGTTTCGTCTCGAAGCCCACTTTATGTTTAGTCAACTTAAACAAGTTTTTGCTACTATAAAATTTGACTTTAGTCCAGATTAGTTATCAAAGCTTGTTTCTTTTGGAGTTTGAATTTTGTTGCTTCGTTCGATTTGATATTTTTTGCAAACCGGAGTTCTTAAGTTGAACTTTCTGGTTAGATCTTATTATTTGAGTTTTACCTGTGCATCTCTGCTTGATTGCTTATTGTATGCTTGTTTGATTGCGATAGAGTACCCGGAGTGCGAAGCGTGCTACTACGAGTCTCTAGGTTTCACGGATCATCAGCAAGGCAAGTAACACTTTGATCATACCTCTTTACTACCCAGTTTTATTGCATTAGATCAATCCTCAAACAATTGCATGATTAGGATCTGACTAATATGTGGGTTTTGGGAAGTAGATGAGGTAGTAACTATTCACCTGTTTATTATCAAACCTTTGGGAGTTACTTCTACGTTGCTTATATTGCTATGCTATGCTAGTAGACGTGGTTTGGGTTTGAGTGTATTCATGACAGATGTGAGTATTGTTAATTAGTGGTTAACTTAAGGTGGCAACTTTAATACACATTTGGGTGGATTGAGGCACCGGGGGAACCCAGTGTTGCCTGTATTTTTGGAAATCCCGGGGTGCCATGTGATTCTCCTATGGACTGCCACCCAGGCTCAAAGGGATCATAAGATTATTCATGCTAGAATCTTCCGTGTGCAGCCACATGCCATTATGGGCTTTGGCATAGTTGAGTAAGTTGTGGGAAACATTTCCATGATGGGCTAGTAGATGTAGGGGATTGTAGATGTACAGGCCTATCTATCGGTTAAGGGGACCTCTTCGGAAAGACTGTGTCTCGGTCATCCGTTTCTCAAACATCATGTAGTGCAAGAAATCCAATGAAGGAGATTGAGTCTTGTGGGGAAAAGTGCACAAATCTTTGCAGAGTGTATAAACTAATCATGGTTAGCCGTGTCCCCGGTTATGGACATTTTGAGTATCTAGTTCTTGGATTATCATGTGGATCTCATCACTCTTAATATAATTTGATTGGGTTTAATGATGATGCTTAATTGGGATTAAGTTGGGTGAACCTTCTCAATGTTTAACAACTACCATGATAGTTAAGTAAAATTTCATTCCTTTGTTGTAGGGAAAAATTGGCTTTTCGCAAAACATATTAACCATACAGCCTCCACTAGTCAAATATGCATGTAGTGATAGCATTATTCTGTTCATTACTCTCTTGTGTTACATTGCCAGCATATTCCATGTGCTGGCCCGTTTTCGGGCTGCAACGTATCATGTTGCAGACTTTTCAGATGACAAGTAATGAGCCATAGGTCGTTGTCTTTCACTTAGTGATGACGTTGGAGTTGATGGACTCACTTTATCTTCCAAGCCTTCCGCTGTTATCGTATTAGATGGCCTTAAGCCATATTTATTGTAATAAGTTCTCTTTTGAGACATCTGATGTAATAAGTGTGTGATTGCTACTCTGTTATAAGTCCTCAAGTACTATGCGTGTCAGCATTACCGATCCAGGGATGACACTGATGCACAGAGATCAGACTGTTTGAGATCTGGTCGCTACAAGATGGTACTAGAGCACACGCTGACTGTAGGACACGACCACTAAGCTAAAGCCCTAGATCACTACTCTCTTCTCATTTCTTACTCCTCTCCACTTTCTACTCTTTAGGATGGCGGATGCAAGGAACAAGTTTGCACAACCGGATGAAGACACACCTTTTGGATGCCACTTGAAGGAAGTCACTAGGTACCTGAACATTGGAATACCAAGCTTCACCAGGACCACTTTACCAGAAGAGGATCGCTGGACGATTCAAGTTCAAGTTCCAGGAAGGATATTTACGCCAGTCACTGAGTCCATAGAGTTTTTCTTTGATGCACCAACCTGGAGTCTAGTAAAGAGTATGGCAGCCTACATCACCATGGGAAGCATTGGAGAAGTTTACCACAAGGATCTCAAGGATACTATCTACTAGATTGTGGGCGCCGAGATGAGCAATGGGAGATGATCAACACCAGGAAGGATAGATTAATTGCCGCTTTCATCCAGGAGTTAAACCAACACATACGTCGCGAGGAGAACCAGATATGCGTAGGCATGATAGATCTGAAGAAGGCGATGACTAGGATCACGGAGCTGGAGGAAGAACTCAAGTCTACATGCGATGGATATGAGGAGGAAATGACGATACTAATGGAGATGAATGATGATCTGACAAGCTAGGACTATTCATGGGAGACCCTGCGCCAGGAGGAGAAGATGACGATTCCACTTGCCCGGAGAACTACATCATCATCAACGACACCGACTCCATCGTCGACGATAGCGATGATGACTTTGTTGATGAAGCTGGAGCGGATATTATGGAGTCTTCTACCAATTAATTTTTTTAGTCGACCACCAAAACAGTAGTAGTATTCCACCATGTATATAGTATAGTCCGAGCACTTTTGTAATGATAGTTCTAGACCGATTGTATGCCCTTGCTTGATTGATTGAGTGATATGTTTGTGTTTGTCTCATGTGCATATGGGTAGTGTTTCCCCCTAGACCCCATTCTACTCTGTTTTCTCATCTTTTCTAAGCCCGTCAGATGCCTCCGAGACGTGACCCCAGATTTACCTTTCCACCGGAGCTCACTTAGTTGATCCAGCAGCAGAATGCCTTGATGCAGTTGTTAGTTTAGAACCAAGGCAACAACAACAGCAACAACAACAACAACAACAACAACAACCCACCACCACCCCCAGTTGACAACTTAGCCCGTTTTCTGAGGTTGTAGCCGCCAGTTTTTTCCAGTGGCACCGAGCCGATAGTGGCTGGTGATTGGCTCCGCAGGATTTGAAGGGAGTTAACCACTGCAAGATGCACAGATGCTGAGAAGGTGTGTTTTGCCGAACACCAATTGGATGGACCAGCAGCCTCATGGTGGGAGAATTACACTGTCACCTATCCTATAGCCAATGTTACATGGGACCAGTTCCAGCAGGTCTTTCGCACTGCCCATGTATCAGCAGGAGCTATGGCCATGAAGAAGCATGAGTTTCGCAACTTACACCAAGGAGGACACACCATTGGCCACAATGTGGATGACTTTAGTAAGCTAGCACGTTATGCCCCAGATGACGTCGCTACGGATGCAGCTAAACAGGGGAAGTTTCTGAAAGGACTGAATGATGAGCTGAGCATGCAGTTGATCGTAGCAATCTTTAATAACTACCAACAGTTGTTAGATAGAGCTCTCATGATTGAAGGGAAGCAGCAGCAGATTGACAGCCACAAGAGGAAGTATGGACAAGGAAAGTATAATTCTGGAGCTCAACGGAGACCCCGTTTTACCCTGAACTCGGGAGGACTTGTCCATAACCATGGAGGCCACACTCACACTGGAGGAAGTTCACACAACCTTAGTAGCTCCAAGAACGGGAATGGTAATGGAGGAAGCAACGGACAGAACCGTTCCAACCCAGGAACGCCTGCCAAGAAAGATCTAAGCCACGTTACTTGCTACAAGTGCCAGAAGACTGGACATTACGCCAATGAATGTCCTGAAGCTAAGAATGGAAACGGCAATGGAAGTTTTGGGAAGAAGCCCAACCATTTCAACAGGGGACAAGTCAACCATGTTAACATGGGGGAGATTGAAGCCCAGCCAGATGCAGTAATAGTAAGCTCGCCAGGAGCAGAGTATATGGCAAGCCAAGGATGTTTTCAGATGCCATTGACAATAGGTAGGCATGATTTCCCCTCAGATCTGATAATTTTGGAGTCACAAGGTTTGGATGTGATTCTGGGAATGGATTGGCTATCAATGTATGGAGAAAACATCGATTGCGCCAGTAAGTCAATTTTGCTCAGCACCCCAGAAGGAAGAAGGATCAAGTATGTATCCCGGCATGTGCCGATTAGGACTCAAGTAAATTCCTTATCAGGAGTTGTACAGGAGGAAGTACCAGTGGTGAAGGATTTCTCGGATGTATTTCCAAAAGAGTTGCCAGGCATGCCACCGGATAGAGACATCGAGTTTTTGATTGAGCTTTTGCCAGGCACAGGGCCAATATCTAAGAGACCGTACAGGATGCCCGCATAGGGTTTAGAGGAAATTAAGATGCAGATTAAGGAGTTACTGGATAAAGGATATGTTCACCCAAGCTCGTCACCTTGGGGATCACCAGTACTTCTAGTGGAGAAGAAGGGTGGATCGTTGAGGATGGTTGTTGATTATCGGGGATTGAATGAGGTGATGATCAAGAACAAGTACCCACTGATAATGATCAATGATTTGTTTGATCAGCTGTAAGGAGCTAAGGTGTTTTCCAAGATCGATCTGTGATCAGGGTACCACCAGCTGAAGATTCGAGAGCAGGATATATCTAAGACATCTTTTACCATGAGGTACAGGCTATATGAGTATACTGTTATGTCATTTGGCCAGACTAATGCACCTGCCTATTTCATGAACATGATGAACAAGGTGTTTATGGAGTTTTTGGATACGTTCGTTGTGGTGTTCATTGATGATATTCTGGTCTACTCGAAGAATGAAGAGGAGCATAAAGAGCATTTGCGATTAGTACTTGGGAAGCTCAGAGAACATCAGCTATACGCCAAGTTCAGCAAGTGTGAGTTTTGGTTGAAGGAAGTTGGATTCCTTGGACATGTTATATCTGGAGAAGGAATAGCGGTAGACCCCACCAAAGTTGCCACTGTGACAAATTGGGAGGCACCCACGTCAGTTGGAGAGATCCGGAGTTTTCTTGGACTCACGGGATACTACCGGAGGTTCATTGAGAATTTATCGAAGATTGCAAAGCCTATGACGGAGTTGTTAATGAAGGACACCAAGTTCAAATGGACTGAGGAATGTGAGGCCAATTTTCAGGAGTTGAAGAAACGCTTGGTTACATCACCAGTGTTGATTCTACCAGATCAACTCAAGGATTATGAAGTGTATTGCGACGCTTCTCGTCGAGGACTTGGAGCCGTACTTATGCAGGAGGGAAGAGTTGTTTCATATGCCTCACGACAGCTTAAACCCCATGAGTTAAATTATGCTATGCATGATTTCGAGTTAGGAGCCATAGTGTATGCGTTGAAGACTTGGAGACATTTTCTCATCGGAAAGCATTGTGAGGTATACATGGATCACAAGAGTTTGAAGTATATCTTCACACAGAAGGAGTTGAATCTCAGGCAGAGGAGATGGTTGGAACTCATTAAGGATTATGATATGAAGTTGCACTATCATCCAGGAAAGGCTAACGTAGTAGCCGATGCATTGAGCTGCAAGAGTCATGTCAATACACTCATGACCGGAGAGTTACCCAAGGAGTTAGCAGAGGATCTTCGCGAGCTATGTTTGGAGATAGTTCCGAGAGGCTATGTAGCAGCATTGGATATTCAGTCTACTTTGATGGATAATATAAGAGAATCTCACAAGACGGACAAGGAGATTGCCAAGATAAAGGAAAGGATGAGCAAAGGAAAGGTTAAAGGATTTCGTGAGGATGAGCACGATAAATTATGGTTCGAGGACCGCGTATATGTGCCAAATGATCAGGAGATCAGGAAGCGGATTTTGCAGGAGGCCCATGATTCGCCATATTCGATTCACCCAGGAAATAATAAAATGTACCTGGATTTGAAGGATAGTTTCGGGTGGACTGGAATGAAGAAGGATATTGCGGAGTATGTAGCAGTTTGTGATGTATTTCAGAGAGTGATGGCAGAGCATCATAAGCCAGCAGGATTGCTACAACCATTGCCGATACCCGAGTGGAAGTGGGACAAGCTAGGTATGGATTTTATCACAGGATTGCCCAGGACTCGTTCAGGCTATGACTCGATATGGGTTGTAGTCGATCGTTTGATGAAAGTAGGTCATTTCATTCTAGTGAAGACCACTTACACCAGTGCTAAGTTGGCAAAGATATACATGACCAGGATCGTATGTTTGCATGGAGTTCCGAGGACCATTGTATCAGATAGAGGAACCCAGTTTACCTCAAAGTTTTGGAATCAGTTGCATGAAACTTTGGGAACCAGGCTAGAGTTCAGTACAGCTTTTCACCCGCAGACAGATGGACAGACTGAGAGAGTCAATCAGATTTTGGAGGACATGTTGAGAGCTTGTGCGCTAGATTATGGATCTAGTTGGGACAACAATTTTCCTTACGCAAAGTTCTCTTACAACAACAGCTATCAAGCCAATTTAAAGATGGCCCCTTTCGAAGCATTGTACGGAAGGAGGTGCATGACACCGTTGTTGTGGGATGAAGTTGGAGACCGATAGTTGTTTGGACCAGATTTGATTAAAGAGTCTAAAGAGAAGGTTAAGTTGATTCGCGATAGACTCAAGGTAGCCCAGTCCAGGAAAAAGAGCTATGCAAATTTTAAATGCAAGGAGACAGTTTACAAAGTCGGAGACAGAGTGTATCTTCGTGTATCACCCCTTCGAGGAGTGAAGCACTTTGGAGTTAAGGGAAAGTTTGCACCATGTTTTGTGGGACCATACAAAGTTTTGGAACGTATGGGAGAAGTTGCTTACAAGTTGGAATTGCCCGAAGGATTGTTAGGAGTTCACAATGTGTTCCATGTTTCTCAGTTGAAGAAGTGCCACGCAGAGATGGCTCATATCCCTCTAAGAGATACAGTGCCACTGGAAGCGATTCAGTTGGATACCGATTTGACCTATGAGGAGAAGCCAGTCAAGATTCTCGAGTTTTCCAGCCGAGTTACACGCAGCAAAGTTATCAAGTTCTGTAAAGTTCAATGGAGCCACCATACGAAAGATGAAGCCACCTGGGAACAAGAGGAAGACCTATGGAAAGATCACCCTCACCTATTTTCTAGCCAACCTGAATCTCGAGGGCGAGATTCATCTTAAGGGGGGTAGGTTTGTTACATCCCAAATTTTCAATTTGGAATGTTATACATTAGGTCATCATTGCATATCATATTTTATTGCATTTTGGCTTGATCCTAGAAATTCTATGCAACTCAAGGACCTACGGAGAGAGTTGGGGATTTCGTTATTTTCATATTTGAGTTTTCTCAAATTTTGAAAATAGGATCGTTTGATCTTAATTATTTTCTCTTCGAATATTTCTTTTATAAAAATAAAAGAGAGAGGATAAAGTGACTTCCTCAAAATAAAGAAACATTGGAGATTTAATATTAAAATCAAATAAGATTTTTATTCAGAGTTTTAGCTATTTTATTTGAAGTAGGAAAATATGCGTTTTTCAAAATTGCATTAGAGTCGCAAATAACTGTTCACCATGTCCGGTAGATTTTTAGCGGATGAGGAAAATTTATTTCAGGATTTTTGGAGTCCGTTTAGTATTTCTTTTCTTCGTTTTTCTGCACGGAATTATTTAAAAAAAAGTCAACCAACTTACCGGGCCGTATCCAACCGGGACACTGTGCCTGGGCGACTTTATAAGCCAAGCCCGCGACCCCGCCGAGGCCCAAGTCGCTCGCCCCGCCGGAACCCTAGCCCCGCCGCCGCCAGCCCGCCGCCGCCGCCGCCGACCCGCCAGAGCCGCGCCGCCGCCCCGCCCCTCCGCCGCCGTCGCCGGAGTTCACTGGAATCAACGGAGTTCGCCGCTGCCGTCGGTTTTACTTTGTCGGTTCGGTTTTTTTGGGTAAAACCATAGATGCGTTTTTAGTATAGATCGGTTTTATTCTTTTCCCGGTTTATTCATTTAGTGAACGCCCGTTCGTTCGTTCGTTTTAACGAACGATTTTCACCGTTGAGCCGCAGACAGTGAACATTCGTTCGTTAGCCTGTTCATCGGTTTTTCTTTTTCTCGGATTTTTCGTGATTATTTTCGATCGCGATTTTTGATCTAATTTTCGTTTTAGTTTAACTTTTCGCTCGTTTATCGGAATCAGGCGATTCAAGCGCCTAGAGTTTCATCTCGAAACCCCCTTTCTGTTTAATCAACTTAAGCAAGTTTTTGCTATAGTAAAATTTGTCTTTAGTCCAGATTAGTAATCAAAGCTTGTTTCTTTCGCAGTTTGAGTTTTGTTGCTTCGTTCGATATGATTTTTTTGCAAACCGGAGTTCTGAAGTTGAAATTTTTGGTTAGATCTTCTTATTTGAGTTTTACCTGTGCATCTTTCCTTGATTTCTTATTGTATGCTTGTTTGATTGCAATGGAGTACCCGGAGTGCGAAGCGTGCTACTACGGGTCTCTAGGTTTCACGGATCATCAGCAAGGCAAGTAACACTTTGATCGTACCTCTTTACTACCCAGTTTTATTGCATTCGATCAATCCTCAAACAATTGCATGATTAGGATCTGATTAATATGTGGGTTTTGGGAAGTAGATGAGGTAGTACCTATTCACCTGTTTATTATCAAACCTTTGGGAGTTACTTCTATGTTGCTTATATTGCTATGCTATGCTCGTAGACGTGGTTTGGGTTTGAGTGTATTCATGACAGATGTGAGTATTGTTAATTACTGGTTAACTTAAGGTGGCAACTTCAATACACATTTGGGTGGATTGAGGCACCTGGGGAACCCAGTGTTGCCTGTATTTTTGGAAATCCCAGGGTACCGTGTGATTCTTCTATGGACTGCCACCGAGGCTCAAAGGGACCATAAGATTATTAATGCTAGAAACTTACGTGTGTAGCCACATGCCATTATGTGCTCTGGCACAATTGAGTTAGTTGTGGGAAACCTTTCCATGATGGGCTAGCACTACAAGAAATATGTCAACTTGTGACCACCACTATTGGTCACTGAATGGTCACAAATTTCCATTTGTGACCAAAAACATAAGGTCAAAAGCTGGCCGTCATAAACTGACTATAGCAACCTTTCTTCTGGAATGGTCGTAGACGTTTATGACCAAAATACGTCTACTGTGGTGTTTTGGTCACTAGCAACCTCCCCAGGCCACGTAGGCATCCAGCGTGGCAATCTGATGTGGCACAAGATTCAGCCCGGTCCATTTCGGTGCTTTAGATGGGCCGAGCCCATTAATTCAGCCTTTTTAATATTTTTCCTGTCAATTTTTCTTTAATTTCATGGGCCTAGCCCAACATTATAGCCTTTTTTTTCTGGGCCATGGCCTTTTTGGCTCAACAATTCCAGATTTTTTTATAATTACATTTTTCTTTTCTTGTTTTAAGATGGGTGAATTGAGATGGGTCCCAATTGTAAGTTCTGGTAATTGGTCCCAGTTGTCAGGTTCTAGTAAGTGGGTCCTAATTGTCAAGGTCATATTCTTCAGATTTCAATTTCATAGTAAAAAAATAGCCAATATTTAAATTGGCACAGACAAAAAAATACAAGTAGTACTTAAAATAACAGCAGCCAAAATCAGTATGGAGCTGCTACTCTATAAATAACACATAATACATCTTCAATCATTGTTTTACAAGCTCTATGTGTAACAACAACAGAATCAGTATGGAGCTCTATGTGTAACAGCTACAGAATTTACAAGCTCTATGTGTCTCCAATCTTCTTCAACATGGAGCTCCTTCGGCACAAACTGGGCACCTGCAACATCACAGGAAGGCAATTTTAGTGCTCCATCAAAGAACCAAGTAAATTGCCCTCAATCATACAAACAATGTAATACCGTTGAAGAATAGGTTCAAATGAGAAGGAAGCATGAAACTAGTGATACAACATGCAGAAAACACTACAATGTAATACTGTTGTAAGTTCATATCAGCGCAAAATCAGCACTATTATATAGAGAAAATGATATGCCCCCCTTTTGATAAAACTGTAGTGTATGCTAGTGACAAAACAAGGGATAGGACTAATATGATGTGCCAGATTGCCAGCAACAGTGCATGCATCTTCATATTTCAAAACGACCAATAGACTATTTAGCTGGCAAAATACTAAAGAAGGCATAGACATAAACGAAGGTAACATGCATCACATCAAAAAATTGTAAGCATTGAACCTACATCATATCTACAGTAACATCACCAATCAGGTTGCATGTGTATGCTAGAAATCAAGAATCAAAAGGACTTCAGCTTGTTTCGAATATCTTGCCTTTGTTGCTCCAGTTCAGTAAAGAAATAGTCGAGCAGTGAGCGCTTCGCCTCATGTACTTGGCAGTGCACAATAGATTTCATAATGGAGCATAAATAGAATACCTGGAAAAGAACAATAAAGAGCTATACAGTTAAGTAAGCATCCTTGGCTGTACAAATAAGTGGAGATTGTAGAGTGAAAGCTGAATAAGTTACGTGGATCGAATGGTCGGCATCCCTCGGATCTCATAGCTATCGGACATCACGGATGAACTACAGCAAAGTAGTTATAGCCACAGGCCACATGTACAAAGAATATACTAAAATGGCTTGAAGCTAAAACTAATCGACCATTCATCTTCGGCACTGCAATTTTTTATTATGCAGTACAAAGATTATTATGCAGCATCTAAAGATGGCCACAGCCTTAAAGGTTATTATGCAGCATCTAAAATTAGCCAACTCTACAAAACAATGGAGGAAGCATAGGTCTGAACCCAAACAAATTTACATCATCTAATACACTATATTCCTCCCATAAAAAACACTAATATTCCAGTAGAGATCAAATGCTTGTGAGCAGGAAACTAATGGTACATTCACAACTTCAGTTCGGGTAAATATCACCACATGTATCAGTATACAGGCAGCAATAGTATCATCGAGCACAGAAAAACAGCAGCTTGACCCATGTAAGTCATAGCTCTTTAGAGAGAAAGAAAGAACAGGTTCAGCTAGCTATGTATTCATAGTTGAGAGCTAAGCAATTTGTTTGTTTATGCTGTAATTGACAGACCTAGTACAAGAAACAAGCCAAGTGAAACAATATTGACTAATTCGATGGCAATACAAGCTAATCTACTTAGCTAGTAGGTGACCATCCAATCCATGATGCAGCAGCAGGTGCAAATATGATATGATGTGAAGAAGAAGCTAGCTGGAGAGGTTGGGGATGAAACCAAAATTACAAACCATTGGCGGACCTGACATCACCACTGTTTTATCGTTTTATAAGCAACTGGAAACTATGCAGAGAAGAGCAGATCGGACAGTAAAAGAATTATCAAGTAGGGCAAAACAGCAGCGTGGCCATCAACTCATAGCCCTGAAGAAATAAAGAACCAATAGGGTCAGCTACTTATTTATTCAGAATTGAGAGTTGAGCAATCATTAGAAAACTAAAGATACTGCTCAGCTAACTAAATAACAGATGATTCAGTCACACGGTATAATTCTGACTATAATATAAGCAAAGAACTAAAGACACTACGTACTTAGAACTCAACTAAAAGTGAGAATGATTTGATTCTATGCAAACAATCTGATTTTATTTGTTTATATTAGTAAAAACAAGTCTATCAGGTAAGATCAAGAACACTAATACTAACACATACATATCTTCCTTTATGTGAACAAGTGTGCTTCCTTCATTAATTAGTAGTAATTGTTCCATGCTAATACAAGCACAAGCCCTGGCCTTTCAAAGTCTGAATCTAATTAAATCGCACCATGGACGTGTCATATCACCAAGGCAAGTACTAGTAAATCTTTGCATCATTTTTCAGATAGATAAAAATGTAGTTGTACTCATCCTAATAGAAACAATGGATCAATATGCATTAGCAGCAGCAGAAATTGACCCTAGCTAATAATCTTTCACATACCCAGTAACATAATAATATGTGCATTCGACAATAGTAACAGTCCAAAAAATATGAACCTTAGGAACAACAATCTGTCCAAAAGAATCACATCGGGAGGGGAACTGGAAGATGGACCTTAGGAAGTGCGCCAGGGTTGAGCTCATGCAAGGCCACTTGGTTTTCCAACACCCACGTCCTTCAGCAAGGGAAACCACATCCATCCGGCTGCTGCTGCTCGTCCATGGCTGGGCGTCCTACATCCATCCGGCTAGTACTGCTCATGCATGGCAGGAAACCACATCACATGTCAGTCAAGGGAAGTATTTGTGAAGTCAGCCTTGCAATCTTTTGTAATGCAGAAATGTGGGACCTTGAAGTAGATGTGTCTAGAGGGGGGTGATTAGACACTTCATGCCAAAGTTGCAATTTTTAAGCTTTTTGGGTTTAAGTGGAGTTCAAGCATAATTTCAACAATCACAATACATATCAAGCAAGTATGCAAAGAGTATATAGGCAGCGGAAAGTAAAGCATGCAATTTGCAAGAATGTAAAGGGAAGGGTTTTGGAGAATTCAAACGCAATCGGAGACACAGATGTTTTTCCCGTGGTTCGGATAGGTGGTGCTATCCTACATCCACGTTGATGGAGACTTCAACCCACGAAGGGTAACGGTTGCGCGAGTCCACGGAGGGCTCCACCCACGAAGGGTCCACGAAGTAGCAACCTTGTCTATCCCGCCATGGCCATCGCCCACGAAGGACTTGCCTCACTAGCGGTAGATCTTCACGAAGTAGGCGATCTCCTTGCCCTTACAAACTCCTTGGTTCAACTCCACAATCTTGTCGGAGGCTCCCAAGTGACACCTAGCCAATCTAGGAGACACCACTCTCCAAGAAGTAACAAACGGTGTGTTGATGATGAACTCCTTGCTCTTGTGCTTCAAATGATAGTCTCCCCAACAGTCAACTCTCTTTCATAGGATTTGAATCTGGTGGAAAGAAGATTTGAGTGGAAAGCAACTTGGGGAAGGCTAGAGATCAAGATTCATATGGTAGGAATGGAATATCTTGGTCTCAACACATGGGTAGGTAGTTCTCTCTCAAAAATAGGATGCTGGAAGTGTAGGCTTAGTCTGATGGCTCTCTCATCGAATGAAGAGGAGGCGGAGGGGTATATATAGCCTCCACACAAAATCCAACCGTTACACATAGTTTTCCAATCTCGGTGGGACCGGATCAACAAACTCGGTCGGACTGAAAAGGTAAACCTAGTGACCGTTAAAGATTTCGGTGGGACCGACTGAATCAACTCGGTGGGACCAATGTGCTAGGGTTAGGGTAAATCCAAAACTTGGTTTGACAGACTACTCAAACTTGGTGGGACCGATTTGGGTAATGAGCGAAACAGAGAGTTGGCCAAGCAAACTCGGTGGGACCGAGAATAATGCAATAGGTAACAGAGAGTTTGCAAGCCCATCTCGGTGAGACCGAGATCCCATCGGTGAGACCGAACTGATTAGGGTTCCTGGCAGTGGCTATGACAGGTGAAACTCGGTGGCGCCGGATAGGAATAATCGGTAGGTCCGAGTTTGGCTTTGGGTTTAGGTCATATGTGGAAGTGGGAAAGTAGCTGAGGATTTTGGAGCATATCATTACGCACTTGAGCAAGAGGCTCATTAAGCAACACCTCATCCCTCCTTAATAGTATTGGCTTTTCCTATGGACTCAATGTGATATTGGATCACTAAAATGTAAAATGAAGAGTCTTGAGCTTCAAGCTTTAGCCAATCCTTTGTCCTTAGCATCTTGGAGAACTTCCCACAACCTTTAGTCCATGCCACTCCATTGTTGAACTTATCTGAAACATACTAGATGAAAACGTTAGTCCAACAAGAGATATGTTGTCATCAATTATCAAAACCACCTAGGGAGCACTTGTGCTTTCAATCTCCCCCTTTTTGGTAATTGATGGCAACATACATCAAAGCTTTAGATAAAGATATAAAGAACAGCAAGTAAAGCTTTGGAAGGACATGTAACAAACATAGGCTCCCCCACATGTATGCAATCATATGAATATAAAATATAGCAGCATGTGAGAGCATAATCATGATAGAGTAGGCAATGTGTTACATGTATCTTGGCCATATGCATCAGAGTAAAAGATTATCAAGGAAAATACCTTCATGCTCATGAGTCCTTCTTGCAAACAGTATGTTCATAAGAAAGAACTCCTCATACTCATGATTTTGATGCATACACTTACCTTGTAGTCTTTAGCTGGCTTAGGATGGAATGAACCTGCATAACAAGGTTAGATAACACAGGTACCTCCACTAGCCAGAGCAAACCAAAGAAGCCACAAGAGTACCAAGACTGGGATGACATGTAGAGAGTGAGTACAAGGTATCACAATGGATTCGACATGTCCCCAAGAGTGAAGATATGCAATGAATTTGACTGATTTCCTTCCCTTAGGTGTCTTGCTCCCCCTGAATCTTACATGGGATATTGGGAGAAGATAGGGAACAGAAGATCAGAACTGACAGATACATATGAACATGTCTTTCCCCCTAAAAAGACATGTGACATCTCTCCTCTTGAACATCAAGCATCTGGGATCCTTGAGTGTTTTCTCTCCCCCTGGAAGTCTCTCTCTCCCCCTTAATAATATAGTCTCTCTCTCCCCCTTAATAACAACTGGGATCCTTGAGACTTTCTCTCCCTTGATGTGATCTCTCTCTCCTACAAGCTTTGATGTGATCTCTCTCTCCCCCTTTGACATCAATTTCCAAGAAGGGCTTTCTGGAGTCCGTCATATGGGTTTGGTCCTTGAGACTCAGCACAAAGCAATGGATAAAATTGTGATGCTTGGAGAGGACAAGATTCATTGAGTGGAGCTGGATGAGAAGAAATGTAGAACAAGTGGCAAACTGGTTTTCTGATTGCAAAGTCGGTGGCACCGAGTGGCATATTTCGGTGGTACCGAAAAGATTTAGTTGGACCAAAAATTGCAAGTCGGTGAAACTGAGTTTACACAGAGAAAAACACTTGTCACCTCAGCTCATTAGACATGAGGATCTCACAAAGATTTGCAATGAATTACCTGAAGGATCTGCAAGGAATTAAATGCAGAAAATGCAGAAGAAAAGCAAAGAGAAAAAGAAGAAACTAAAAGATCTAGATGAAGAGAAAGAAATTAAACATGCATGAGACAAATGCAATAACACAAAGAAGGAACACAAGAGAACTTCATCTAGAGTTGGGCGGTGACATAGTCACCTATGTTAGAGTATATTGACTTAGGAGTCAAGTGAGAACACTTGATCATAGGTCATACTCAGCGTTTAAGCTCAAAATGGGGTTACCATTTTTCGTTTAAGAATCTTGATGTATTCACATCTTGTTGAGTTGCTTTGACTTCATGTCTTGGAGTAAAGCTTCTCTAAGATGGAATAACATACCTTGGGTGGTGGTGTGCTTCTCGCTCATGTAGTTGAACTTGGGTGGGTGCTCAAGGTTGATGTAGCTCATCAAGAGTTGGGAGCACCACTTGGAGTGTGAGTTCACTTACCTACATGGATTAGTTTTTGCAAGGAAAAGCACTTGTGTATCCAAAAATGACATTCATGAAGCTCAACATAGAATTTGTCAAAGGATATGTTTGAATGATTTTGTGCGTCCTTGTCTTCAACCACCATCGTGTAGAGACTTGGTGATGTAGAGATTGCTCAAGATGTGAATAAGTCGCAATCTCACGGAATTAGATTCAACCAAGCACCTACATGGGTTAGACAACATGCAAGGTACAAATATATCCAAGACATAAGATAGTCATCATAAGAGATATATCATGGATTAGTCATAAGCTCATGTCTTGCATGTATCCAATGGAGTTCCTACTCCAAGTTCGAAGCATCAATGATGTTCAATTCTCCTCTCAACCTGCAAAACACTTTCTCATCAAGTGGTTTAGTGAATATATCCGCTAATTGCTTATCGGTGCGAACATGCTTAAGATCAATGTCACCCTTAGCAACATGATCTCGAATGAAATGATGACGAACTTCAATGTGCTTAGTTCGAGAATGTTGTACAGGATTATGACCAATTTTAATAGCAATTTCATTGTCACAAAGCAATGGAACATGTTTCACATAGATCCCATAATCTTTAAGAGTTTGGGTCATCCAAAGTAATTGAGCACAACATGAACCAGCGGCAATGTATTCCGCTTCGACGGTGGATAAGGATACGGAGTTTTGTTTCTTGGAAGACTAAGACACAAGAGATCTACCAAGAAATTGACAAGTACCCAAAGTTGACTTTCTATCAACCTTGTCTCCGGCATAATCCGAGTCGGAATAGCCAACAAGATCAAAAGAAGACCTCTTAGGATACCAAATGCCAAAATTTGGTGTATGAATTAAGTATCTAACTATCCTTTTCATGGCCTTAAGATGACATTCTTTAGGAGCAGCTTGATATCGTGCACACATGCACACACTTAGCATAATATCGGGACGTGAAGCACATAGGTATAATAATGAACCGATCATAAAGCGATAAACCTTTTGATCAACCGGTTCACCATCTTTGGTCAAATCATTATGTCCACTAGTAGGCATGGGTGTAGACATACCTTTGCATTCTTGCATATTGAACTTCTTGAATAAGTCCTTGGTGTACTTCGTTTGAGAGACAAATGTACCTTCCTTAGTTTGCTTGATTTGCAAACCGAGAAAGAATTTGAGTTCACTCGTCATAGACATCTCAAACTTCTCTGACATTAGCTTTCCAAACTTTTCACTAAAGAGAGGGTTAGTTGAACCAAATATAATATCATCAACATAAATTTGGCATACAAATAGTTCTCCATTAACCCTTTTAGTAAAAAGAGTAGAATCAATTTTACCAATTTCAAAACCACTTGCACTAAGGAACTTAGTCAGGCATTTATACCATGCTCTAGGAGCTTGTTTAAGACCGTAAAGAGCTTTGTGAAGTTTGTAAACATGATTAGGTTTCTTAGGATTGACAAAGCCGGGAGGTTGTTTGACATAAACCTCCTCCTCTATTTCACCATTTAGAAAAGCACTTTTAATGTCCATTTGGTACAAGGTGATGTTATGGTGATTAGCATAGGCAAGTAAGATGCGAATGGACTCAAGTCTAGCAACGAGAGCATATGTCTCACCATAGTCCATACCTTCGACTTGTGTGTACCCTTGCGCGACGAGACGTGCTTTGTTGCGAACCACTTGTCCATCTTCATCTTGCTTGTTGCGAAACACTCATTTGGTACCAATGATGTTGTGGTTGTCGTCGGGCTTCTCAACCAATGTCCAAACTTGGTTTCTCTCAAAGTTGTGTAGCTCTTCGTGCATGGCATTTATCCAATCCGGATCCTCCAATTCTTATTCAACCTTCATAGGTTCAATGCTAGAGATGAATGAATAGTTTTCACAAAAGTTAGCTAAACGAGTTTTTGACCGAGTGATTCTCCCGGTTTGTATATCATTGAAGATTTGCTTGACGGGATGATCTTTGGCAATTCTTGCTCGAACTCGTGAGAGCTTTTGCTTGGGTCTTTGTTGAACATTTTCTTCATCTTGTTCTTCTTCTTGGCCTTCTTCATTGTTGACATTGTCATTGTCTTGTCGTGGTGGAGAAGGAGGTTGTTGATGTTCGTCTTGATGCATTCCCTTGTCTTCTTCATCTTGGTGTGTCCCACTTGTGGATGCTTCCGTGTCAATTCTTGGTTCACCTTGTTGTGAAGTAGAAGCCTCCACTTGGACGGATGAAGTGCTCTCCTTCACCTCCGTTGGATGAACTTTGCCTATGGACAAGTCTTGGATTGCTTCTGAAGGGTCTTTGTCTCCTACATCAATTGGCAATTGCTCTACTTGCGAGCCATTAGATTCATCAAACTTCACATCTACCGTCTCTTCAACCTTTCGGGTGAAATTGTTGTAGACACGGTAAGTGTGAGAGTTTGAGCCATAACCAAGTAGGAAACCTTCATGAGATTTAGGAGCAAACTTTGAATGACGATGCTTATCAAGAATGTAGCACTTAGAGCCGAATACTCGAAAGTATCCAACTTGGGGTTTGTTACAGGTGAGGAGCTCGTATGCCGTCTTGCCGAGTAGCTTGTGAAGATACAAGCGATTTGTTGCGTGACAAGTTGTCTCAACCGCTTCTGCCCAAAAGTGCTTCGGCATCTTGTATTCATCAAGCATTGTTCTTGCCATTTCGATGAGCATCCGGTTCTTCCACTCAACAACTCCATTTTGTTGAGGTGTGTACGTAGCCGAGAACTCATGTGAAATCGCTTCTTCGTCAAGAAAGGTGTCCACATTTGCGTTCTTGAACTCCGTTCTGTTGTCACTCCGAACCTTCTTGATCTTCACGTCAAACTGATTTTGGGCCTTCCTAGCGAAGTTTTTGAAGATCTTCTGGACCTGCGACTTGTCATTAAGAAAGAACACCCACGTAAATCTTGAAAAATCATCAACTATAACTAGACCAAAAGAATTTCCACCGAGACTCTTGTAGGCGTTGGGACCAAAAAGATCCATATGAAGTAGCTCGAGTGGCCTCCTTGTAGTCATGATGTTCTTCACGGGATGCCTTCCTCCAACCTGTTTACCTGCTTGACAAGCACTGCAAAGTCTATCCTTATCAAATATGACATCATTAACTCCAAGGATATGATTTCCCTTAATAAGCTTGTCGAGGTTTCTCATGCCAATGTGACCTAGTCGTCTATGCCACAACCAACCTTTTGAGGATTTAGCAATAAAGCAAGTTTTAGGTTGTGCCTTTTTAGAGAAATCAACAATGTAAAGATCACCTCTACGCATACCGGTAAAGACCATTTTATGATTGTCTCGACAAAATACTTGGCAATCTACCTCAGTAAATAGGACATTCAAACCGAGATCAGCAAGTCTAGATACTGAAAGTAAGTTGTAGCCGAGTGATTCAACGAGCATGACATTTTGAATGGAACTATCATGTGAGATGGCCACCTTACCAAGGCCAACCACTTTACCCTTTGAATTATCATCAAAGGTGACATATTTTCGAGGGCCGTCATTTTCAGCAAGCTCACGAAACATCTCTTCATCTCCGGTCATATGATCAATACATCCACTATCGAGAACCCATTCCTTTCCTCCTGACGCATATCCCCGAAGATTTGCCGTAAGACCAAAGTGTCTCATTGCATCATCAAGATTGAAGTCACTATCATCATCATCATCATCATAGTATCCATGTTCACCATGATCTTGTGACTCATCATTTCCTAGAGAGGGTAATTCATTAGATAAATGATCATCAAAGTGGTCGCTTTTATGAATTCTTATAGCTTCGAATATAATATCACTAATGATTCCAACATGTCCTTTAGCTCGCTTGAGATTGGCAAGCTCAAATAGACAATTACTAAGATCACTAGAGTTCATCTTACTCAAGGCAATAGATTTATGGAGAATTTCATCCAAATTTTTCAAGGAACGGTCGGGAAATCGTTCCTCAAGAAATTTCCATATAGTATAGGCACAATTAAGAGTAGGCAAACTAGCAATCAAATTTTTGGCCAATCCTCTAATGATGAGCTCAATAGTTCTAAGATTGCGAATCATGTCACTATCTTCATCTAGGGTAGGATGCAAAGGATCAATGTGAGGTGCACAAGGGCTCGCAATATACTTGTTTAAGTGATATTGATTGAAAATTACAAGCATCTCATTTTTCCACTCATGAAAATATTCTCCATCAAGAATAGGCACTCTATGTCTAAGACTCCCTAAAGTAGACACATCCATCTTCCTCCAATGGGGATTAAACCAAGGCAATGGAGACCAAAGCTCTGATACCACTTGTAGGACCTTGAAGTAGATGTGTCTAGAGGGGGGGTGATTAGACACTTCATGCCAAAGTTGCAATTTTTAAGCTTTTTGGGTTTAAGTGGAGTTCAAGCATAATTTCAACAATCACAATACATATCAAGCAAGTATGCAAAGAGTATATAGGCAGCGGAAAGTAAAGCATGCAATTTGCAAGAATGTAAAGGGAAGGGTTTTGGAGAATTCAAACGCAATCGGAGACACGGATGTTTTTCCCGTGGTTCGGATAGGTGGTGCTATCCTACATCCACATTGATGGAGACTTCAACCCATGAAGGGTAACGGTTGCGCGAGTCCACGGAGGGCTCCACCCACGAAGGGTCCACGAAGTAGCAACCTTGTCTATCCCGCCATGGCCATCGCCCATGAAGGACTTGCCTCACTAGCGGTAGATCTTCACGAAGTAGGCGATCTCCTTGCCCTTACAAACTCCTTGGTTCAACTCCACAATCTTGTCGGAGGCTCCCAAGTGACACCTAGCCAATCTAGGAGACACCACTCTCTAAGAAGTAACACACGGTGTGTTGATGATGAACTCCATGCTCTTGTGCTTCAAATGATAGTCTCCCCAACACTCAACTCTCTCTCATAGGATTTGAATCTGGTGGAAAGAAGATTTGAGTGGAAAGCAACTTGGGGAAGGCTAGAGATCAAGATTCATATGGTAGGAATGGAATATCTTGGTCTCAACACATGGCTAGGTAGTTCTCTCTAAGAAATAGGATGCTGGAAGTGTTTGCTTAGTCGGATGGCTCTCTCATCGAATGAAGAGGAGGCGGAGGGGTATATATAGCCTCCACACAAAATCCAACCGTTACACACAGTTTTCCAATCTCGGTGGGACCGAATCAACAAACTCGGTCGGACCGAAAAGGTAAACCTAGAGACCATTAGAGATTTCGGTGGGACCGACTGAATCAACTTGGTGGGACCGATGTGCTAGGGTTAGGGTAAATCGAAAACTCGGTTTGACCGATTACTCAAACTCGGTGGGACCGATCTGGGTAATGAGCGAAATAGAGAGTTGGCCAAGCAAACTCGGTGGGACCGATTGCATATCTCGGTGGGACCGAGAATAATGCAATAGGTAACAGAGAGTTTGCAAGCCCATCTCGGTGAGACCGAGATCCCATCGGTGAGACCGAACTGATTAGGGTTTCTGGCAGTGGCTATGAGAGGTGAAACTCGGTGGCGCCGGATAGGAATAATCGGTAGGTCCGAGTTTGGCTTTGGGTTTAGGTCATATGTGGAAGTGGGAAAGTAGCTGAGGATTTTGGAGCATATCATTAAGCACTTGAGCAAGAGGCTCATTAAGCAACACCTCATCCCTCCTTGATAGTATTGGCTTTTCCTATGGACTCAATGTGATCTTGGATCACTAAAATGTAAAATGAAGAGTCATGAGCTTCAAGCTTTAGCCAATCCTTTGTCCTTAGCATCTTGGAGAACTTCCCACAACCTTTAGTCCATGCCACTCCATTGTTGAACTTATCTGAAACATACTAGATGAAAACGTTAGTCCAACAAGAGATGTGTTGTCATCAATTATCAAAACCACCTAGGGAGCACTTGTGCTTTCAAGAAAACATAAGAGCCTTTCAGAGATTTGATGTGTTGGATTAGGAAGCAAGTGAACATAAGATTCAGTGTTCGTAATGCTGGCTAGCTGCTTCTCTAACTATCTCTTATGGTCAAGGTAACTAGACTAACAGTAGGGTAATTCATGGTTTCGACTAATAGTTATACTGCCTGTGTACTAAATTAAATTAAATCAGTACACACTTGAGCTTTTATGTTTGGAGGATCAGGTTGGTTAAACAGATACAGTGGATGTAACATAGCAGAGATAGGCTAGTATAGCTCTAGTTTTCGTCATCCCAAAGGAATATTCATAGCAAAGCAAGATAGGTTGAAGCTAGACAAGCGGATTTCGAGTGTTGATAACCACCAGAATGCTAGCAAATTGGCCTATATTTATATGTTTACTTCTCTTTATAATTCACTAATGCAAAGGTGCAAATCTTCATCCTTCTTTAATGACAACACAGAAAAACAAGTTTTATCCAAAAAATGTGTCTAAACAATTCAATCACTGATCCCTGACCTGCATGGATCAGGCGCATGTAGAAAACTGAGTGAACAAGGCCATGCGAGCTCACCTAATCGAGCTAGTGTTGCACACGAGGATGCCTTAGACGAGGGCGGCAGGGTCGCTTGAGGACCGCAGCGGCAGAGGCGACTGTGCCTGCAGCGGCGGAGGCCCCGCCTTCGTCTGACGCTGTCGAGGGCGGCAGATCTATCGAGGTACACGACGGTGGCAGCTGCTGCGTTGGGGGGCTGTGGCCGGCGTGTAGCTTGGGTGGATCCTCCTTGAGGACATGGGCCTTGGCGCGGCCGATCTCGGCGTTGAACATGCACCGTCGATGGTGGGAGAGGCGGCCGCCCAAGAAAATCAATGAGAAAGGGTCAGAGGTCGTGGCCATGCGAGGCAAATCGCCAGTAAAATGACTCAGCTGCGGGAGGAGACGGAAAAGATTTGGCCGGCGGGGACCGCTGCGTGTCCTCGCCATCGAGGATCTGGCCGCCGTCTCGCTCGCACGGCCTGGATCCGCCCGCCGCGTCTTGGTCGGAGTGGAGAAGATGGCGAGGTCGGCGGCGAAGCCAAAGGGGCCGGAGACGGTGGCTGGCCGCGCCGGGGACGCCATGAGATGCTCTGCGGTCCGCGGGCGAGGAGCGAGGCAATGACGAGCAGGCGCGCCGGCGCGAACGGCGGGAGTAGGTGGTCGTCCACGAAGGCAAGGAGGAGCGGCTTGAGGTGGGAGGGGAGGTCGCGGCGGGATCGGCCGCCGTAGGTGGCGGCGGCGGTCCAATGGAGGGAGAGGGGAGAGGGGTTAGGGTTTGGGGTGCGGATCGTGGGGGGAGGAGTGGTGTGCGGGGGAGAAGGGGAGAGGGGGAGGAGTGGTGTGCGGTGGGTGAGTGGTGGCATTCGTCCACTGATAGGTGGGCCCGCGAGGAATTAGGCCCACATGTCAGTGTCCTCAACGACGTGTGGTGTAGGTGAGGGGAGCTGCTTTCGGGTGGGTGTGGGTGGGGAGAGGATGAGGGTGTGGGCCATTGGATCTGGCAGTATCCGACGGTCTGTAATGCTTGATCCGCGTGACATGCCCATAGACCAATTAGAACGAAGTGCGGGCTTATGACCATCTAAAATTGTCGTAATTGATTAACAATAGGCGCTACCAACACAGCACCACAGCGCTCGGCGAAACTCCATTGCAGCGTGAGCTCCAACGCAGCACCACGATGCCCGATGGTAAGTTTCCTTCTCTTTTTATGACAATGTTAGTTAAGTTTTCAAATAATTAGTAGTGTTATTCCTTGAATAACGAAAAATCAATTTTCCATTTTTGGAGTGCCCAAAATGAGTTTTTTTTGTGAAGGACCTACCATATATTTTTTGCAAAATTGGACCAAATCATTTTTCTAAAATACTAGGACATATTTAATGCATAATTGACCAAATGGTTGGGTGTCAATAGCTTTTATCCACCTCTCGTGAAAAAGACAAACTTCTGCCGATTCAGCTGGAAGCGGGTCAAATTTAAACTGCGGCTACCTCATAGTTTGTTATTTATTTTTCTCAAAAATCATTTTTAGGTACAAAAGTATCTATTTAATCAGAGAAACACCAAAAGTTTTCCAAGATTCAACCACTAGCTAGGAACGATCATGCCCGCCATTTTGACCGCATTTTGAATTGGGCTTAAAAAATTCCAAAAAAAATCGAAAATTGGAAAACCATCACATTGTGTCATTATATGTGGCCAAGTTGCCAGGAAAAATCATAAACTTGTGATACGATAATTATTTTAAAAAAGTGTTCACAGAAAGGAGCTATCATATGAGGAGATCAATGGCTTTCATGCCAGATGATCAATCTTATGGCCACATTCATGGCATAGTTTGTTCAAATGATCTCATATTGTGCACAAGGGTGCATATTGGAATGGCAAACAATGTTGATTTGGGGAGTTTTCACTTTCATTGCACAAAGGAGCCATTTTCCATTTTTCGAGTGCCCCAAATGAGGTTTTTTTGTGAAGAACCTACCAAATAATTATTGCAAAACTGGACCAAATCATTTTTCTAAAATACTAGGCCATATTTAGTGCACAATTGACCAAATGGTTGGGTGTAAAAAAATTTGATCCACCTCTCATGAAAAAGACAAATTTCCACCGATTTAGTTGGAAGCGGGTCAAATTTGAACTGTAGCTGCCTTCTAGTTTGCTAATTATTTTTTCCAAAAATCATTTCTAGGTACATAAGTATATATTTTATCAGAGAAACACCAAAAAAATTCCAAGATTCAACCACTAGCTAGGAACGGTCATTCCCGCCGTTTTGACCGCATTTTGAAACGGGCATAAAAAATTCAAAAAAATCAAAAAATTGGGAAACCTTCGCATTGTGTCATTATATGTGGCCAAGTTCCCAGGAAAAATAACAAATTTGTAATACGACAATTATTTTAAAAAAGTGTTCTCAGAAACGAGCTATCACGTGTGGAGATCAATGGCTTTCAAGCCAAATGATCAATCTTATGGCCACATTCATGGCATAGTTTGTTCAAATGATATCATATTGTGCACAAGGGTGCATATTGGAATGGCAAACAATGTTGCTTAAGGAAGTTTTCATTTTCTTTGGACGAAAAAACCATTTTCCATTTTTCGAGTGCCCAAAAGGAGGTTTTTTGTGAAGGACCTCCCAAATAATTGTTGCAAAATTGGACCAAATCATTTTTCTAAAATACTAGGCCATATTTAATACAAAATTGACAAAATGGTTGGGTGTAAAAAGTTTTGATCCACCTCTCGTGAAAAAGACAAATTTCCGCCGATTCAGCTGGAAGCGGGTCAAATTTGAACTGCAGCTGTCTCATAGTTTGCTATTTATTTTTTCCAAAAATCATTTCTAGGTACATAAGTACCTATTTAATCAGAGAAACACCAAAAAAATAAAGATTCAACCACTAGCTAGGAACGGTCATTCCCGCCGTTTTGACCGCATTTTGAAACGGGCATAAAAAATTCAAAAAAATCAAAAAATTGGGAAACCTTCACATTGTGTCATTATATGTGGCCAAGTTCCCAGGAAAAATAACAAACTTGTAATACGGCAATTATTTTTAAAAAGTGTTCTCAAACCCGAGCTATCACGTGTGGATATCAATGGCTTTCAAGCCAAAAGATCAATCTTATGGCCACATTCATGGCATAATTTGTTCAAATGATCCCATATTGTACACAAAGGTGTATATTGAAATGGCAAACAATGCTGCCTAAGGAAGTTTTCATTTTCTTTGGACGAAAAAACCATTTTCCATTTTTCGAGTGCCCAAAAGGAGGTTCTTTTGTGAAGGACCTCCCAAATAATTGTTGCAAAATTGGACCAAATAATTTTTATAAAATACTAGGCCATATTTAATGCACAATTGACAAAAATTTTGGGCGTCAAAAGTTTTGATCCATCTCTGGTGAAAAAGACAAATTCCCACCGATTCAGCAGGAAGCGGGTCAAATTTGAACTGCAGCTGCCTCATAGTTTACTATTTATTTTTTCCAAAAATCATTTATAGTTACATAAGTACCTAATCATAAATACATGGTTTGATGGCGATATGTCGAGGTTTGGGCGGTGGCCAAGGCCCCCAACTCTAGAGCGCGTAAACTCGCATGCCCGACACGTGGTCACCGCATGACCATGGCGTTGCCATGTGTTCTGGGCAGCCTAGGCATGTCTAGTGGGTTGGGCACTCCCCAGGTAGGTTCTAGGAAGAAAATTACAACATAAGATTCTCACGAGGAGACCGATCGATGCTCAAACATGAATTAGCAGCCAAGTGTTTGATTAGCGGTACGGGAAATGCACATGGCCAATGGGCGTGAGTTTTTGCTGAGGATGATCATCTACTAAGAAGAATGTCTTCGCAAATTTTCAGATCAAAAGGAGGATCCTAGGTGGCACTTGCTTTGCAAAGTACCACACTGGATAGAAATATGAATGTTGAAGCTCGGCTCAATATAATGAATGGATTGAGCTGAAATTTGGTGGAGGATGGTTATTTGGGCATTGGAAAGCACCGTAGAAAATTGATACCATTTGGACATGCCAAAGTGGTACTTCCTTCACAATGCTCTTCTATGGACAGAAACTTGGGAAAACTAGTGAGAGAAATTGGATGAATGAAATGAGCTCACATTTGGTGTAGGTAAGTTACATAGGTATGGTTATGCCTTGGTAGATTTTCAGATCATTTGGGTAAGCCTAGCTAGTACTTACTTGACAAAGCTTCTCTCGAGGTAGAAACTTTGAAAATTTCCTGAGAAAGATTGACTAAGAAAATGGAGCTGAATATTATCATGTGGCAATGATTTGGGTATGGAAGAGTGCCCAAAGAGTTTGAGGTTAATAGGAGGGGTCTAGATAACACTTGCTTTGCAACGTGCCAATTTGGCCATAAAATATAAATTGAACCTGGGCTCACATAGATAATTTTCCTGAGCTGCAATTTGGAGGAGGGTGATAATTTGGGCATATGAAGAAACTGTATAAATTTCAAGTCATTTGGATATATAAAAAAGGTACTTCCTTCACAGTGCTTCTAGGTGGACAAAAACTTTGGAAATTTGCCGAGGAAGATTTGCTAGGCAAGTGGAGCTGAATTTTGTCATGCGGTAATGATTTGGATAGGAAAGAGTGCCCAAAAATTCCAAGGGCAATCAAGAATATATAAATAGCACTTCCTTCATAAAGTGCTGTCGTGAACAGAATAGGAAAATGAATATTGTTGAATTAGTTTTGAACTAGGCAAGGAAGGATTTTTACATATTTGATGAAGATATGACCCAAAGAATTTATGAGATTTTTTGGGAATTTTGGGAATGACAGAAATATAGGTTGCTTCACAACCTAGGGCAAAAACTGCCACATGGACATGACACATAGGCAAAACTGATGAGGTGGCGCCTAGTCATAGCAACCCACCACAATTTACAAGGTTATGACCATCTATATTGGTCATGATCAGCTAGAAATAACGCAGCAGGCCAGTGCTATCTACTTTATGACCATTTCGTGTAAGGAATTATGACCTTTCTGACCAAAATGGTCGTTATAGTTTAGGTTTTGGAGCCCCCCGAACAAATTTTGACCAATTGGTCTGAAATGGTCAAAGATCTATGACCAATTCTTCCAGGGTCACTAACAGAAGGTCACAAGTTGACATATTTCTTGTAGTGTAGCAGATGTAGGGGATTGTAGGTGTACATGCCTATCTATCGGTTAAGGGGACCTCTTCGGAAAGACTGTGTCTCGGTCATCCGTTTCTCAAACATCATGTAGTGCGAGAAATCCAATGGAGGAGATCGACTCTTGTGGGGAAAAGTGCACATATCTCTGCAGAGTGTATAAACTAATCATGGTTAGCCGTGTCCCCGGTTATGGACATTTTGAGTATCTAGTTCTTGGATTATCATGTGGATCTCATCACTCTTAATATAATTTGATTGGGTTTAATGATGATGCTTAATTGGCTTTCCGCAAAACATATTAACCATACAGCCTCCACCAGCCAAATTTGCATGTAGTGATAGCATTATTTTGTTCATTACTCTCTTGTGTTACATTGCCAGCATATTTCATGTGTTGACCCATTTTCGGGCTGCAACGTATCATGTTGCAGACTTATCAGACGACGAGTAAGGAGCCATAGGTTGTTGTCTTTCACTTAGTGATGCCGTTGAAGTTGATGGACTCACTTTATCTTCCAAGCCTTCCGTTGTTATCATATTAGATGGCTTTAAGCCATATTTATTGTAATAATTTCTCTTTTGAGACATCCGATATAATAAGTGTGTGATTGCTACTCTGTTATAAATTCTCAAGTAATGTGCGCGTCAGCATTACCGATCCAGGGATGACACTGATGCATAGAGATCAAGCTGTTTGAGGTCTGGTCGCTACACTACTGCTCGTGAACACCGTCCAATTGATCTCTCTGTTCGCTCACGTACTATTTCAAGTGAATCCTTATTATAACATGCACACAATTTTGGGCACTTGTATTCGACCTAAGTCAGTGTGCCATCGTATCTCATACTACTCCCTCTGTCTAGGTGTAATCAGTCACGTTAGAAGGTGCAGCGGGACCAAGGTGCAAGCAGATTGGAGGAGGAGGAGAAACTTGACCGGTCCTTCCTCCAATCAAACCCTGATTTCTGTCTCTAAACGCAACAACTAATCCCAACAACTAAGAGATGCCGTTTTAGCTACCATGCAGGGCCACGTATTAACTCGCATGCAAGCTGACTTTGATTTCTTGACTGATCAACGCGTAGTTGCGCTCCATGCATTGGGTTTCCGGGGGAGATAACAAGGCAGAGTAAGCATTTGGTTACATTACTTAGTTCCAAATGCCTAACCTTCCCCGGCTAGGCTATAAACTATTCTTGCTAAGGATCCAAACGCTTCCTCAGTAACTCGCACAATATTCCTATTCTATGAACTTGTGTGTGCGTGTGCGTGTGTGTTTAACAGCATGTGTGTGTTAGAGAGAGTGACACATCGACCAACTCCTAAAGAGATGGTGTGTAGTGTATGATTTAGCCGTGAGAGTCGGTGCATCCTCTTCCGGGCGACCGGTCGGGACAGGCGGACCGCTGCCACGCCCGCTCCTGACCATCCTGGCCCACCCAAAGCCCCTCCATCGACCGTGCGCGCTTCCCGCCCGAAATGGTCAGCACCGCTCCATAGAATCGGTGCCGCATACATGCCCGGGCAGAGCGGACATGACCTCTCAATGGTGCCTGCGTTGAAGAGAGAAGCGGGTTCAAGAGTGATGGCTGCTTCATCCATCCAACTTACTGCTGGGTCTATGCGATTTGATAGCTCATTGGTCATTATTACTGACGTAGTAGGACTGCTGGATGTCCCACACTTTCGGCGAAAGGAGGTACTACTAGATTACAATTTTCTCCATTCTTACAGCGGAGGAGTGCGAGGGCAGTGAAAACACGCAGGCTCAGTGATTACATGGCCCACCTCACATTATCACCATATTTTCTAGACATCGTGCGACACCTAACTCTTTACATAGTACTACTACTAGTATAGTACGTACTGTAATTTATCAGCTAGATAAATTTGTACATTGCTATGAAGCTTCCAGCTTCTGTTTCATGTATCTTGCATCCAAGGTTGCCCGTTGCAACATTTCATCAAATACAAAGGAGACTAACATGCATGCTATTGCATCCCAATGATTGACAGATCATAGCCAATATGTACTCCCTCCGTTCCAAAATAAGTGTCTCAACTTTATGCAAACTTTGTACTACTACTAAAGTTGACACTTATTTTGGAACAGAGATAGCTAAAGAAAAAACGATCCATGCAATCCCTAGCCCTTGAACTGTAAACCCTAACCAGGCTTTAATTTGATGGCAACGTTGGAGCTTCCAAAGAAATGAAATTTGCAACCCTTTGACCATCGGATCTTTTTGTGCAGTTTCACCAAAATCGAGATGAGAATCCTTGTGGCAAAGAAATTGAAGAAGCGTGATTAGAATAAGATTACTGGGACTAGTTGATGAGACATAAACTCATCACAAATACAGTACGTAGAAGCTAGTAGAGGTATGTGCGGGGCAAAGAAGTAGAGAAATATCCACATGGAGTGATGTGGGCAGTTGGAGCAGTGGTGCAAGCCGGCTGTAAAGGCAGTTGTACCTAAGGGATGTCGGGACATAGCTCAACCTAGAGGAGGGTGGCGGGAGGCAACAACTGCCCATGTCGCGGCAGTCAGCAAGGGACGAAGGCAACCTCACCGGCTTTGTGAGAGAGAACGGAGGGGACCCCTGATCGGGACATGCCGACAGTGGGTTTTCGCCGTCGGTGACAGCGACCGCATCTA